>CM068993.1:25399183-30320736 GCA_035357415.1 Ophraella communa
AATCTAGCTTTTTAAAGAATTACGAATTGATTTTGGTCTAAACAGCATTACATGGGATTTAGAATTGTTAATAATGACACAGTGATCTGCTGCTTCAACAAATCTTTTTATATCATCGTTAATATATTCACATGCTTCTTTAACATATATGTTCTAAATGAATAGCACAGTTGGGTGTCATCAGCGTATGAATGAATTTTACAGTATTTCAAATACTACCCCAAAATAGGTCCTTGGGGTACACCTCTCTCCACTTACTTATAATCCGACATGGCGTCATCTACTTTAACCATTTGTTCACGATTTGACAAATAACTTCTAAACAATGTTTTTGACTCTTTTGAAAGTCCGATATAACTTAAAATTGATTCTTACCGATATTTTCTTAACTTCTCACTTTAAAAAGTGTCAAGCTTAATTTTAAATAATTTAATATATTTAAATATCGAAATAAATTTTAAAACCCATTATTTGCTTTGTTAAGTTCTTCCCTGGATCTCCGGAAAAGAGATCAAATTTGTGCGAGAAAGATAGCGTTTAGTAAAAAGAAAGAAAGAAAAATAGTGTGTTCAGCTATGCGAAGTAAAGTTAGGTTAATGGGCATCTGAAATTGCGCTTTCCATCTTGTCCCATCCCGCCTATTCCTTGCACGTAAGGAACTCAACTCATGCGACTTGTAATATTTGTTCTCGACTGTTCGCCATTCATATGAGTTTTATCTGCCGTTATGAGCTGCCGCAAGCACGTGGGGATTAGAGCTTACAGTTCCCTTCCTCCCCGTTTCACAACCCTCCTTCCTTCTCGCACACGGGACCATCTGCAGAAATTCTTATAATATCCTTTGCCGACCCCCTACGGGAAGCGCAAGGAAAACGTTTGCCGGTTGATTAATTTTTTTCCCGAGTGTAATAAGAAACACTTGTTATCTGGATGAAAACTGCGATGCTATAGAATAGATTTTTTAAATTACTTTTCCGCCTTTGTATCATGATATTGTGAATAACTGGTTAGGTTTGAATTACAGTCGGTTTCAGTTATTAAATTCGTCTAGAAATGTTTCGATCATAATTGAAGTTCAGGGAATTTTTCCACCAATTTAATATCTTTTTAATTAATAAGTTAAATTTTTGGTTTTGAAGTTTTATAAATTTTATGTTCAACATAAATACACGTTTGAAAACTCTAGGGGACACAAATCTATGATTGATTTCATAACCACCAATAGAAAAATACACCCAAAACAAATCGTAGATATTCGAACTTTAAACTCGGCAGATGCCGGCACTGAACACAAACTAGTCCTAGCAAAAATACGAATGAAAATACCGTCAAAACACTGTCTGCAGGAAATCACCGAGGAAAAATTCAATGTGGAATCACTGTGGAACGAATCTGCAAGAGAAATGTACCAAAGAAGACTAGCACAGAAGCTGCAATTAAAGCAAACAGACGAGACCGAAAATGTAAATGTGACCTGGGAGAAAATTAAAAACAACATCGAAGAGGCAGCAACAGAAGCTTTAGGAAAACGCAAAGTCATACTAAACAAAAGAAATAATAATAAAACACCATGGTTCAGAAAAGAAATAAAAGAGAAATGTAAAGAAAAACGAGAGGCTTACATGAGGTATACAACATCAAACACCCCAGAATCCAGGGACGCCTACAGAAGAATACGAAATGAAACTAAGGAGTTGGTAAGAAGAACCAAAAATGAACATTGGGAACAGTTTACAAAAAGGATGGAAAGTGACTTTTACGGTGCACAAAAACAAATATGGAGATTTATAAGAAACCAACGTAAAGAAATGGCAGAATTGAAGGAAAATAACAACATACCAGCAAACGAATGGGAAAGATACTTGACAGAACTGTTTAAAGGAAAGGAAAATAATAATCAACACAACAACGTACCTGAATTACGACACGAAATAGAAATCAACTGTCAGGAAGTAGAGATAGCCATAAACTCACTCAAAAATAGAAAGTCACCGGGACCAGATGAAATAACCAACGAGCTTCTGAAATACGGAGGAGAAAGAATAATCATAGAGATGACAAGACTTATACAAAAAATAATATCTCAATGTAAAATACCAGACGCATGGAGAAACAGTATAATGATACCAATGTTCAAGAAAGGAGACAAAGAAGATCCCAACAATTATAGAGGTATAAACCTTCTGAACACCGCACTTAAGCTTACTACAAAAGTCCTAACCAACAAAATCAACAAGTTAACAACTTTATCAGATGAACAACAAGGATTTAGATCCGGTAGATCTTGCGTAGACGCCGTTTTTGTACTAAGGCAAATCATGGAAAAGGCTATCGAGTACAATAAACCAGCATATCTATGTTTTATAGACCTGACAAAGGCTTTTGACCGCATCCAAGTCAAAGACGTACTACACCTATTGTACAAAAGGGACATACCAATAAATATTGTACAAATCATCGAAAACATCTACTCCCATAACCGAATGCAGGCGAAGATAAATGGAAAACTAACACAATCTATACCAGTACAAAGGGGAATTAGACAAGGAGACTCGTTAAGCCCACTGCTATTTAATATAATAATGGACGAAATAATACAAGCAGTACGTCAAGGCAATGGTTACAGAATGGGAAATAAAGAAATCCAAATACTATGCTATGCAGACGATGCCGTACTAATCGCTGAGACAGAAGACGATCTCCAAAGATTAACGCACATCTTCAATACAACGGGCAAAAATTACAATATGACAATATCAGCAGAAAAAGCAAAGTGTATGACAACATCTAAATACCCCTGCGATGTAAAATAGAAATTGACGAAAAAATAATAAAACAGGAAGCAAAATTTAGATACTTGGGAATAGAGATAACTAGCGATGGAGATGTTGAAGAAGAAGTACGACAACAAAGTCTAAAAGCAAGCAAAGGGGCGGGATCATTCAATGATTCAATCTGGAAGAACAAACACCTAAGACAAGACACAAAAGCAAGAATCTATAAAACAGTAATTAGATTAGCATACACGGCAGAGACGAGACCCGACACATCCAAAACGAGACGAATATTGGAAACAACAGAGATGAAAATACTTAGAAGGATATCAGGGAAAAGTTTGCTAGATAGGAAGAGAAGCGAAAACATAAGGAGGGCATGCAATGTGGAAGACATAAATGAATGGATGACAAAACGGAAACAGGAATGGAACGAACACATTAGTCGAATGGCAGAAGATAGAGCAGAAGAAGAGTAGTACGAGACAAGTCACCAAATGGACGAAAAAGTGTTGGTAGGCCAAGGAGAAGATGGTGTGATAGTTTAAACAGGCTTAAAGCCTCTATACAAGAAGGAAGAAGAAGAAGAAGAAGTTTTATAAATAAAGTAACAGTAGTTGATAGTGCTAATCAACATATTTTTCAAGCATGCTAGAATTTACTTACTGAATAGGTAAAAGTAGAAAAACCTAGAAAAACTATTAACTAATCAGTAATTAAGAATAATAAAAAACTTTTCTAATCAGCGAAACGACCGCCATGTAATTTAAAACCTAATTTTTCAAATGAACTTGGAAGTTACGTTCAAACGAAGAGTTTTTTATTATTCTTAATAAGATGGACTTCCAAAAAGAAAGGGTTAGTACAACATATTTAATCAGTAATTACTATTTTATGCTATAATTAGTGCAATTTAATTAGAAACCAAATTCATACTCAGGTGTCCCACAATAGTTGAAGATCCCGGTGCAAAAACGATCCAAAGACAAAATTGAGATTATGACTTGCCTTGAAAATTGCTTCCGCGTCGATTGGAGCAAGAACAGTATATTGTGTATAAAACTCTATTTAAAACGACGTGGTCACTTTTTGCACTAAATATATCCATGAAGTAGTTCTCACCATCAATATTATTGGGCACAATAAAATTTGTCTGTTCCGGTGTTGGCTTCAGAGGAAATATTTTATGCTAGGCAGATTTGGGTATGGCATCAACTTTTCTACTTCCAATAACAAATCAGTTAGTTATGTATTTGACGAAACTGTAGCTAAGAAAGTCTCTAAAGAATCAGTATCCTTTTTGTGGTATTTCGTTTACAAATATATCAGTAGGTGAGTTACTGTTTCGCATATCTTTACAGACTGCTGTAGGGGTAAAATAAAAATGGGGAAAATGTCCACTTCCTGTTAACTTTGGTCACCATGTAACCCCCAAAAACTGGCTTAGGACCAATTTCAATTTTACTTGAAAATAAATCGTGAAAATAATATAAAAACTAAGTACTTGGTTACATTGATTAGTATTTTCAAGATACTCGCGACTAACTGCAGTGAAGAAAGGTCGTGGATCTTCAAAAATTATTATTATTCACTATAAATGGGCGCCAGGTAAATTTTCCCCAAGTATCTGAACTGTGCTATCAGATGAATCTTTTAATTTACCAAAAAGTCATCGAATTAATGAGTTCCAAAGTACCAACAATTAAATTCAAACAAAACAAGATTTATTAACACTTTATTCTATAATCACTGAACCTTTCATAAAAATTGAATATAGTGTAATAACTGAAAGCAAATAAAGCATTTGAAAATAGCAATAAGCATAGAAAAAGCATCTACCTTAACATGCCACTCGACATGCCACAATTAACATATAATATTATATTAAAATCTACCAATGGCTTCTAAGGTGTAATAGATACGGCCAAACGCAAGAAAAATAAATTAATTAATGAGTTTATATCAATTTGATATAGCAAATTATTATACCGCTTGAGCTCAACCGACATGCGCCACAAAAAGAAATAATTAGCAAATCTACTGATAAGTAACCGCTAACCTTAGTTACCCTTTTAACATTATAAGTAAAATTAAATAAGTAATTATCTATTTAATTTACTATAAAGAGAAAGAAATTTGAACTAATATGTTATTAGTTACTATAGTATGCTCTAAAATAAGGTAAACCATAAACCGAAAAGCAAGTGCATTAATCAATCTTTTTTTGTATGAGCAGGTATATACTAGGCACCACTATCATAAAAATAAAAAACTGAAAGAAATAAGCTCTACGTTTCATGAAGAAGGTACTAAAATTAATAATTCAAGATGCAAAATAGATAAAACTTGCGTAAATCCAGCGAAGGAAGTGATCTGTTGTCCATTAATTCATTCAAGAACAGACATGAGAAGTACAGAGGTAACCAAATACTAATTCATTTATTTGCCAACCAAAATCTATTCAAAGTTGGCGGAATCTTCAAACCCAAGTGAAAAGGTAATAATGGAATAATAATGGTATTTAAGTACCTCAAACAATCAAACAATCCTGCCATTACAATCTCATATCCCTTAAATAAATATGCAGGTACCTCTACTGACGTAAACAGAGCTTTTCTAGCATATAGGAAAAAGTTAGCACAGAAAGCAGCTAAATACGATAGCATTATGTCTTTATTGAAAAATATGTGCCCCCCATTTGTCAAACAGATGGGAATTAGAGGTTATTCAGGATATCCCATTTCGTTTGATTATCGTTTAAATTATTTATTTACGTTACTAAAGTGTTAGTACGCACTTTGCTTATTGATTGTTGTATTGTACGCAATAAAGAAGTTTCTTTTGAAAAATAATAGCATTTCTTCTTTTTTTGTAAGAATTCCTCTCATTTCGGTGACAATAACCATCCATGTTCCAGGTTTAATAATCTAAATTAAATATTTATGCATATATGAAGGGTAAAAGATGAGTTTTTGTCCATAACAAATTTCACAATACTTTAACTATAAGTGAACACTGGGATTTTTGGATTTTTTTGCAAACCAGTATCTGATGTAGAAGAACAGTTATAATAAAGTTTTATTATTCAATATTTTCTAAATTTGCAAACAGTGGAGTAAATGTGCATCAATCTAAATACCTTATTTTTCAAAATGAGCTGCCGTCACATAAAATGAAGTTTTTTTGTCACCCTTCCAAAAGAACATTGATATTATAATTCACAAATATCACATTAATTAAAGAAAAATATACTTTGTAAGACAAATTAAAGAGAGTGGTTGTAATATTTTCTTTACCACCTTCTTTACAAATACATTTATTCGGCCTAACTGGGATTTGTTTGACTTTGATCGTGATATTAACTGGTATAAACAGTATGTATCACAAGCTCTATTTCTTTCACGTAGCAGATCGTCGATTCTTTAAAAACAAGGTTATCCGTTTCTTAAATTACTATAATCGCAACTCCGAATCAGGGGTATCTTCCCATTGCCAGGCGCTCGGTGTTCTTAGCCTCTTCTACGTTTACTTTTACAGCCTCAGTCAAAAGTATTGACTTTCATAATTCCGCACAAAAGCTACAATAACTCTTTCTTCATAGAGCTGACAGTTTGTATAAATCTTTTTACAGACTATCTCTCGAGAAACTTCAGATTATGAAATAAGTCGCCTGTAGATGCCTTTACCAACCTAAAATCCTTTATAGTCTGAATGTAAAAACTGTTATTTTATTTACTTTTTACTCGCTTTCTTCGTATTCACATGTTCAGTGCAGAAGCCAATAGTTCGTTATGCACTTTTCAGAAATAAGTATAAATTCATATTTTACATCAGTTAATCTCACATTCTGTCAAATAGATTGAGATCTAGTCCAAGGAAGGAATTCCTATATTTTTCTACCTTTTTTTAACCGCGCATCGGAATCACCATACTTCAAGACAGCAGCGGTCCCTCACACACTCATTCATACTACTACTCATACCACCACTACAGAAGTTGTTTACTTCCCCAAACTCTCGGCCCATCCACTCCCAATCGCCCTTTTTAATGCACCTTCATATCCCTTCCACCTTCTCACCATTTCCTCCTCCATCCAATCCTGAACTCTCTCTTTTATGGCACCCTTCCACCGTTGCCTCTTTACCTTAGCCATCAGGTCCTTGACAGCAAAGCTGCTGCTATTGCACCCACTGTTTTATACCCCTTTACCATTACCCTACTTCCCTCGTCTTGCTTAGTCCCTTTACGAGCAATCCCACCGTCTTATCTTCTGCCACTTCCAATCCGCATCGTTCTATCTTCCCCACAATCTTCCTACACATCTTCTCCGCCTTTCTTTTTATCTCCGTCTCTCCCTTTGCCATACACACCAGACACACCGTAACCTCACATCTTCGCACACAATCCCACAAACCTTGTCAGACACACACTTCTTGAGCGTCGGTCCCAGTATCGATTCCTGGGGAACTCCTACCTCCGTTCTACATTTCCTCCCCCTGGAATCTATTATAACCCGAGTCGATAGGAAATCCTTCATTAAACTAGCCAACCCCTCACCCACTCCGAGCTTCAACAACGCGCTCAACACCGACCCTTTGCTGACACTATTAAACGCGTTCCCCACGTCGAAGATGCATAGTTAGCAGAGTTAGCAGAGCTACACGATTTCTCCTTAGTAAACCCATGCTAAAACCCCCATTTCTCCTTACGTCTTCCTCAATCCTTATCTTTATTATTCCTTCAATCACCTTACCCATACAACACAGCAGACTGATGATGGGCCTGTAGTCTCCTGTCCGCTTTCCTTCCTTATCCGCCTACCTCACAAGTATCTCACTTTGGCCACCTTCCATACCTCCTGGAATTCTTCCTCCCTCAGTACCTTGCTGATATCTCCCAGAAATACTCCCCATACTCCTCCAGTAACCTCTTTATTTATGTATTTTTCTAGCTAGGTTAAAAATGAACAGCTCTTCTACCTCAACAAAAGTCACTAAAGTTAAGTTCAGAGGATAGTAGTGAAAAATAAAATGTTATAATTTAAACAAATCAAATATTAAAAAATGTACCTATTTCTTTATATCTTTTTAGCCCATTTGATGACAATACAGTGTGCAATCTAGTTTTTAAACCGCATGTTTGGCTTCAATTTGTTAATAGAGTAAATACATTTTTTTTTAAATACGAATTTTTATAGTTTGCAAAATTATTAAATGAATGTTGTTTACAATTTAGTAAAGAAAACCTGTAGAATAAAAATATATTTTACTAAACTGATTGTACTAACCCTTACTTTTTGGAAGTCCATCTTTTTAAGAATAATAAAAAACTCTTCGTTTTAACAAAACTTCCAATATTTATTTAAAAAATTGCTTTTTTAACCTTAATGACACCGACCAGATGAGTAAAATTATGCAAAACACCTACTTGAACATCCAACCTCACTCTTACACACCAATGACATCCAAATACTACACACTTGTAATAAAAAACAAAATTTAGATTTCCTTGAAGAACTTGAAATAAAAAGACATCTAGAAGATCCACAATTTAAAGTTGTTAATGAACAAATAAATCTGGGAAGTTCTCCACTTTTAAAGTGTTTGCTTTGATTGAGTCTTCATTTTATACATAGATAAGACGTAATTGTAACACAAATATATTAAGTTATTGTAAAGATCAGCATGATATAGTTTTTTCCTGGTTTTTCTATATCATTGCACAGTTATACTGACCTTAGAGGGAAGTACATCCAGGATAATCCCTTAGGGCTCATAACATCTAGGCTTTAATATTTTTATGTCTTATTACTTCCATACTTGGTCTAGCCTTGTAACTACCTAATAAACATCAGGTAACTAGCTACAAACAAACAAAATGTAACTTCAATATGTCAATCTGACGATGCTAAGTCTAGCGAAACGGCTGTCATTAAGGTTAAAAAAGCAATTTTTTAAATAAATATTGAAAGTTTTGTTAAAACGAAGAGTTTTTTATTATTCTTATATTTTACTAATTATCCAATTTCTATATCTAAACATAAATCCATTAAAATAACATCTTCAGCTTTTGCAAAAAGCATGTAAACAACTTAGGAAGTGTTTGTCCTAGCAGAACTTTTAGGCGATCCATTTATTTATTTTAGACTTTATTATAGTTACTAACTATACGATTATTATCTATCTATCTATCTATCTATATATATATATAATCTGAATCAATTAAATTAGTTGGCACTTTCCAAACAAACCACAACTAAAAGTCTGACATCTTAATACTTTATTGTATTTATCAGCAGACATGTACCACAAATAAACATTAAAAATAAAATTAATTTGAATAAATGCAAAGCCCTTCCTCTGCTTTATCGCTCCTATTTAGTTTGGAGGCACGAGAACAAAAAGTAATTGAAATCAATAAATCCCGTCAAAGTCATAAAAGCAATAGTAGTAGATTTGTGGAGATGCAACCCGGTGCTCGAAAGTTCGGAATTAAATTTCACCGGCCCCCTGCGACGTTGTTTAAGATCATTTTAAAGTCTAATCCATCCCAAAATACTTAATATTCCTCAGGCTGGCAAGATTGCTTTAAACGGCCAATAACAATAGACCTAATTTAAAAAGGGGATATAAAAGTTAAGTAGGGCTCTTGGCGCATATACCGAGCTACTCTCATACCATCTCAACGAGCCAGGCTTCCATTAAAATCAGAAATTTAGTGGCGAGATAAGCGCTGAAGTAAAACGAAAAGAAATGCCCTAACTCACACATATAACTGTCTGATGAAATGAGCTCACTTCCCATTGGAGCGAAATATTCCTAACTGGAATATTATATGATGGCTTTGCCGCTTTTCTGGGCGCCCCGGCGACTTGTACAAACTGCAATGAGAACGAAAACAAAGCGATAAACCAACTGATATACAGTTTTCAGTTCATTTTCCTAGCTTTTATTTGCGATTTGCCAAACAAAGCGTCTGCACTTTTCTTTTCTGCAAACATAGACTGATAAATGTGTTTCCATTCTTTCGGTCTTTTTTTGTTCTTCCATTTTGATTATTGTCCATATTTAATATTGTTTTTTTATCCGGCAATAAAAAGGAAAATTTATTTTAACTATCAGAGTAATGATAAAATATAGCCAGCAAAAAATCCTCTTTGTTGACAGAACGAAACACTAATACTGTGAATATAAATTCGATTGTTAGGACACAAAATAAACAATAGTATAACAAATCTTCCCTCAGTTAATTTAATTTATAATACAAAATAATATTGGTATAAAATTGTTTAAAGTATAAAATAAAAAAGAAACTGGTATACTGAAATAATCAAAATTTAATGCTGTGTGCATAGGTTTATTTGATTCATTGAGCATTTACAAGCATTAAGATTATACCTACATTAACACTTATTTACATAAACCAAAATTAATGAAATACTACACATTTGTGATAACAACGCAAAATTAAAATATTCTGGACGGCATAGAAATTATAAGACATCTAGCAGATAAGCAATTAGGACTTTAATGTACTGCAAATATATTAAGTATTACGTAATGGTAAAGATCATCAATATATAGTTTTTTTTGTTTCTTACAGGGAAACATATTCAAGATTTTCTTGACGAACTTGATATTAAAAAACATCTGGCAAATCACCAATTAAAAGTTGTATCTAAATGAGCAGATAAATCTTGGAAGTTCTCCACTCTTAAACATTAAGTATTATATTAAGTATTAGTCAAGATCATCAATATATAGTTTTTTTTGTTTCTTACAGGGAAACATATTCAAGATTTCCTTGACGAACTTAATATTAAAAAACATCTGGCAAATCACCAATTAAAAGTTGTACCTAAATGAGCAGATAAATCTTGGAAGTTCTCCACTCTTAAACATTAAGTATTATATTAAGTATTACTTAATGGTCAAGATCATCAATATATAGTTTTTTTTGTTTCTTACAGGGAAACATATTCAAGAGTTTTTTGACGAACTTGATATTAAAAAACATCTGGCAAATCACCAATTAAAAGTTGTATCTAAATGAGCAGATAAATCTTGGAAGTTCTCCACTCTTAAACATTTTCTTTGAACGAGTTTCAATTTCGTTTGCCTAATACTGTTTACTATTTTCACGTCGCATCCATATTTAAAAATTAGCAACGTGGCACCAATATTTAAAATTAAACTTGTAGTGGGGTTATGTTATCTTTGCAAATAAATGATATGCACATGCTCCAAACAATATAGTCCGTGGAGAAATTACTACATTATAACTTACGAAGAATAATAAAAAATTCTTGCTTTAACTCAACTTTCAAGTTAAGTTGAAGAAATTAGGTTTAAAATAACAATTACAGCTGTTTCGCTAAATAACTAGCATCGTCAGATTTACATATTGAAGTTACATTTTGTTTGTTTGACGATGCTAATTATTTAGCGAAACAGCTGTAATTGTAATTTTAAACCTAATTTCTTCAACTTAACTTGGAAGTTGAGTTAAAACAAGAGTTTTTTTATCATTCCTCGTAAGATGGACTTTCAAAAAGTAAGGGTTAGTATAATAAATTTAAAATTATAACTTTTTCGTCAAATAGCAAACTGTAGTTTTAAAAGCGTTATTGAAACGGAAATAAATATAATCCACAGATAAAATTTATTGGTAGAATATTCATAGATTTATTTGACGTTGGTGAAACCGGGCAGCATAAAATTAAATATGTAACTTGTCCATGACAATATTACGCAATAGCCGATTATGACAAAAATGTTAATTTTTCTAATTAAATGGTAAAAGTTTTATTAAACTGTTGTTTGTTTTATTCTCTCAATTTCACAAAGTAAGAGTTGATCCAATAAAGTAATTTAAATCTGTTTATTTCTTTATTCGTTTGTAATTGTTTATAATCATTTTTATTGTACTAAGTCTTAAAAGAACGTATAGCAACCGATAGAAATGTAATAAAAGCTATAGATACTAGAACATACATTCATACATAAAACATATGTATTATATAACTATGAAACGAGTCTCTCAGTGTGATTCTAAATTAATACAGAATATGTCCAAAAGTTTGGAATAATGGAATATTTCATCTTTTTATTAATTTTTATAAATAATCATTTTGCTACAACTCTAACCAATACTAAATAAATCTTGAAGTCAGATAAACATACAAAAAAAATGATGTATTCTTTTGAGGTAAAAAATGTAAAATGTATTACAAAATTTTTTAAATAAATTTATAAGCAAAAAAAGTTTTTAAATAAAATTTTTAATCAGTATTTCCTCCATGGGCCTGTATGCATGACTGTAGGCGATGTGACGTGCTATAGATTAATTGGTCGAGCTGGGCTTGTGGAATTCTCTCCTATTCTTCACGAGCAGCATCTTTCAGTTCTCGTAGAGTAATTGGGGGAGGGTTTCGCTTCTTAATGAGTGTTTTAAGAATGTCCCAGGCATGTTCAATGACGTTCATGTCAGAGAAATTTGATGGCCATCTTAATGTAGATATTCCTTCTTCTTCAAAAAAAAATTTGTACTGCAGCTGTTCAATGTGGAGGTGCATTATCATGCATAAACACAAATCCATCACCTACCGCCCCTCGGAATAGACGTACAACAGGATTTAAAACTTCCTCGATGTACACAGCACCAGTTATTCTTCTCTCCAAAACCAGGAGAGGCGTCCGTATACCCCTCATAATACCACTCCCAAACATAATACTCCCAACTTCAAATGAAACACGTGGTTGGGCTTTTTCTAATAGGGTTTGTCGTCCTGGTGCCTTTCAAACTAGCGTCCTTCAAGTCTAGCAACTTCTCTGGATATGCCACTTGTAGATTCCTGCCGATTTTTTCGAGCTATCAATGTTATCTGCCGATCTTGGGCTGCTGTTGTACATCGACTTCTGCCACTTCTGGGACGATCCTTCACATCTTTTGTGTCTTGGAATTTTTTTTTTTAATTTTTCATACAGCACCCTGAGTAACACCAACACGATATCACTTTGACCAAAGCCCTGTTGTAACAAAGCAATTACTCTAGACCTATTAAAATATGATATCATATCTCTGGTCATTTTTAAACAGCTCAAATGAAATTGAAACAAGAATTGGAATAATGTGGATGCTCCCAAATCAATTAAATATGACCAAATTAATATAAAAACCAATTAAATTTAGTATTATTTTGATTTAAAATCGCTTTAAAATAAATATCAAGAAGAGTTTTTAAAAAACCATAGGCGCAGATAGATTATTTCTAAATATTCCAAACTTTTGGACATATGTGAAGATTGGGAGATACTGACACAAAATATTGGGTCATTTGTTTCAGTATGGCGGTTCGTCAGGGGTCTTAGTACACAATGACCAAACGAAAACTGATTGTCATAGTTGCCCAATCGCGTAGACGTTAGTCGGATCAAATGATTTGTTCCACAAAAATTCTAGTAAGTATTTTCCAATTGTCCATAAAAAAACAGGCCATGCTTCTCCGCGATACTTTTTGGACTGTTTCAAATTGCACACATCCCTCCGAAAATCAGCGACTAATGCCCAGCGACTAATGTCAGTATCCCCCTGTCTAATAGAGTATGGTGGGTAAAATAATGGGCCAAGGAGGTACAAGTAATAGTTCTTTAGTTTTCAGCAATATAAAAATCGTCACATTCATTACTTATAAAAATATATGTAAATGTTGACCAATGATATAAGTAGTCGGTTATAAAATGTACACTCGTTTGTAATAACGATAGTCTAGAAATCATAAAATTGAATGAGCTGTTTATGCTTAATGTTAATTAAACTTGCAAATTTCTATCTGTATATTAGAAGATCATTTCTACGGCTGTTGTATTTATTATTATTCAAGGCATTTGGTGGGAATAATTCGGAAAGTTTGTAAATTCACGTGAATCACGAAACAGATTCCAAGTTTTAAGCGATGAAATTGAAATTCAGATAAGTATGCAAATCTCCGGAAAGTTCTGCGAGAGCGAAACGACATTCAACCAACCAACCGACGGGGATTGTTGAATTTCCATAGCGTAGCCCTCTCGTCTTACGTTTCGATGGCTTATGCAAAGCTGTAAATTTATTAGTTTGAAAATCCCTTTAGACTACTCAGTTTAAACAGGATTAACACTCCATTGGACGGTAGATGGCGTTATATGCTAAATCCTCTCTAAGTGCCATAAGTTTGGAATATCCGTCTCTATAACTACGTTGTGGACTTGGAAATTTGAAATAAGCAGTTGTCTTACTACATTTTTAGTCACATGATAATAAAACGCATAGTTAACTTTAAAAATTTGTATTCAACTAAAGCAATTACTGAAAAACAACTGGAGTTTTACATTTCAGAAGGTAACACATATTCTATATATTTTTCAAAGTTAGATAATATACTTTAACTACTTTTTTAATAACTTTTTAAATAAATCTATAATAATAAAAATACCAAGGTTAAATTAAAAATGTTTCTTTTTCAAAACATTTGTCTGGCATTAAATTTTAGTATTCTAAGAGCCCTGAAAACCTCACCAACTAGGGCAAAAGAGCAGTAGATACCTACTGTTAAATCACTCCTTTGTCATGGAGGTGGAATAACGTTTTCTTATGGTTGGTTATGTAGAGTAAGGTGCGGTAATTTTGTATGTTATAACATCTCTTTAAAACATTAAACTTTTTAACTTCAGCTGTCTTCAAAAGTTCTTTGTTTACTGTTCTTAATAGGATGGACTTCATTATTACAATATCAAAACAGAGCGTGGCAGGTTTAATATTGAAACACTTGTGAGGACTTATAACTTAACTTTGGAATGAAAAAAAAACAATCAAATTTATGATGAACAATTTTTTGCATAAACTTTTCAAAAAGTTTATCAAAAAACACGAAATTTAAAAAAAAAGTCCCAAATCGGACAATTTATAGCTATTAAAAAAAATACCCGAAATTTTCGACAATTCATATCTCTCGATTGGCTGAATGAAAAAATTTGAAAAAAATCATAGAAACCTTTTTCGAGTGGTACAAAAAGATGCCCAAATTCCAGTGAAATCGGAGATGCAAATCCAATCGGTAGGATGCCGCAATAATATTCAGTGCTGGAGTGGTAAGAACGTATATAGGTCTCCTGGTGAACGGAATCTAAATTATTTTGCATGGGTTGATTTTACGTCCTTCTTTTGGCACGATTTTTTTTGGATGTTTAGAGCAATTTACATTAATTTTAAAATGCGGTCTCAATCACAAATTCCACCCTTATGTGAGCTGTAATTATTCTGAATTCATTGTACAAGTATCGCCTCTGTGTTCTTCTATGCCAGTGCCTTTCTGATTTAAACGAGGTCCCAATGACTACCTATCTGTGTCTCCATTATGATTTCTTTAAGCATTGTAGAGTGCTTCTAATGTTTTTGCTGAATTTGCCCGTTTAATAGGTAAACTGTCTTTGTAAAGCGGTATCTGTATACTAAGGAGGGTAAAGTCCAAAAGCTTCATCCGCATTTGGACCTCACTAGGTCCATTTTGATTCCTCCTGAGTCTGGCTGTTTACTTCGTCGTTTAAGCTTTGCTTCTTATTTGATAATCTATTAGTATTTCCATAGTTTAAAAAAAGTGGTTAGAGTAATGATAAGACTATGGATATTTTATGGGACGTCTTCCCTGTCATGGATCCAAAAACCACTCGCCATCTTTAATACAAATAGAAGTGAAAATATATTAAGGTTGGTGTGTTGCTTGCTATATGTTTATGAATGAGTAGTTTGGTATGTGCTTTTAATTTACAACATTAGAAGTTTCTTTGACTGTGTTTAATGTGTCATTAGTAATATTATTAGTAAATATTTCATTTTAAGTTAACGTATTTAATAACAGTTTAACAGTTCACTATAACGTGGTACCGATAATTTGATGTTATTAATACAGGTTTAGGAAACCACATCCCTAGCCGTTATACAATCAGTAAAAGCCTTTGTAATTGTATCTCAAACATTTACGGCAGATGTTCCGTCTTACGAACTAATTTCGATGCCATAACGGTCTTCTTAATTACCAGTTTCTAGACTAGGAATTACTAAAAATCTTTAATAATTTTATTTTTATACATTATATTATGGAATATTAATGTGTATAACTACACAAATTGAAAAAGTCTTGGGATATTTTTATAAAATGAACTCGTCACAAAAAGTATCGCATAATTTTAAAAATTGAATTAGGGTGTAAAATAAAATATCACATTTTTCAGAATATTTTAATTTGAGTGTATGGTATCCTTTAGATGTACAAAAGCCCAAAATATTCACAAAAAATGAATAAATTTTGATATATCCTATTATTTGTATTATTTACATTTTAAAATTTTTTGTGTGCAGTACGTTTGTTTAATTTTTCATTTGGAAATGTCTAGAAATATTTTGAGTAAAAATGAGTAATTTAACCCCAGAACAAGCAGCTCAAATCGTGGCTTTAGTTGAAGATGGACGATCTCAGCAATATGTTGCTGAAGTCATGGGAATCAACCAATCCAGCGTCTTAAGAAGGTTTAGAGAAACTGGAAGTTATAATAGAAGACCAGTTCCAGGACATCCCAGGTATACTAATCCTGCAGATGACCGTTACTTAAGAACTCAGGCTTTGCGAACTCGTCATGTTACAGTCAGGCAACTGCAAAATGTTCTCTCTGGAGTCCGTAATGTTAGAATATCTATCAATACGGCTAGAAATGTTGGAATCAGACCCAGAATGCCTATTACTGCTCCATTGTTAACCAAAACACACCGTGTAGCACGTTTAAGGTTCTCAAGAGAACCTATTAATTGGAATATTAAAGATTAGGCTAATATTCTTTTTACGGATGAATCAAGATTTTCACTGTTTGGGTCCGATAAAACCTATTCCAGTTTATAGACACGGAGGTGAGCGATTTGCTCAGTGTAACATAAGAACAGCTAGAAATTATGGAGGTGATTCGATTATGGTATGGGGTGGTATCTATTTTGGGTTTGGTACTACCTGGACAGGCGCATAAGAACTCGTAATATGGCTCCATACAACCTTGATGACCTGGAAAATGTTTTAATAGAAGAGTGGGAAAATTTGGATTTGGATTACATAAGTGACCTGATAAGAAGCCTTCCACGGAGAATGAGAGATGTTATTAGAGCCAGAGGTGGCAATACCAGATACTAAAATGTTAAACTTATCGTTTAAATTTTTTATTTTGTTACATTGTATTATTTGATTTGTTATTTTAATTTTTTTGCAGAAGAGAAACAAGGCTTTTTATATCTTAATAAATAACAGTACAGTTAATGTTAGGTAGGTGCTTTGAAAATATGGACCATTTACCTATGGATGGAATCTCCTAAATTGTTGTAAGTGGAATTTGGCAGTGTTGTCAAGAAACTAGTAGTCCAACTGAACAACATTCGGAAACTTGTTGCATTAAAATTGCAGTCAAAATCGATTTTTTACATGACATTTAGCAGCAAGAATACAACGAACAATAATAGCTTTTGAATTGGTTATAGGTTTGCAGCGGGCGCATTAAATAACCATAAGCCGTGATAATGTAATAAATCGTCTCCATAAACCTTTTCTCCAAAGTCTAATCCCAATTATTAGTCGTCCACGTATTTCCAGAGGCAATCACGCTGTAGGATTGGTTCCAAGAATTTTAGAACCTTAATGAAAATGATTGGACTATTGTTTTATTTACCAACGAATCAAGAGTTCGATTTTATCCAAGGGGGACAGCTGGAGGAACAAGAAGCTGGTCCTACTTGAATTTTTTAAGGTCGGGAACGCGTTCAATAGCGTCAGTAAGGGGCGGTGTTGAGCGCGTTGTCGAACCTTGGAGTGGAGGAGGGGTTGGTTAATCCAGAGGAGGATTATCGGACGTTGATATCGATTCGAGGGAGAATAGGTATTGAACAGAAATTGGAGTGCCCCAGGGATCGGTTCTCCAGCCGACGCTATGGAAGTGTGCGGTCTATAAGGCGAAATTATGGTGTTTGTGGACGATATGTGTTTAGTTTGTACAGCAAAGGAAGAGGCAGACATAGAAAGGAAGACAGACAAGATGTGTAGGAAGATTGTGGAAATTCGGAAGTTAGTGGAAATTCAAAAAGTTTTTGGATTTGATTTATCTCGAAAACGGTAGGTTTTTGGAAAAATTTTTAAAATCAAAAAATGTTGATAACGATATTGTCTACAACTTTTCTTATTGGGTCGATGCACTACAATGAAAATTTTCTCGTCCTATGTACCGTTTAGGAGTTATAGCATGTCAAACCCGTCGCTATATATTTTACATGTTTTTCTATGAGCGCGACGTTATTGAGTGGTGAGGAAAAACCGGTTGCTGAACATCTGCTAAGTGCGTACGCCTTATTCGTGTAGTTGTGTGCCCTGGTAGTCGAAATATATACCTCGAGTTGAAAAATTTACTCAATGTGCAGCTAAAATGAAAGTAAATATCTCTTCTTTACCGCCATCTGCAGACGCAGCTAAGTTCCATAGTCGATGCATATACCATCAAATTCAAACTTGGCTTGGCAACGACATGGAGCCCACTGAATGGGGATGGATGAAAACTGAACGTGGATTGGAACCGCTCAGAACTGACCTTGACCCAGCTCCAGATAATCTTTTGAAGCTAATAGCTTGCAGCTGCAAGACAAATAATTGTGGAGCATCTTGTGGGTGCCGAAAGGTAGGCCTGACGTGCTCAGTGGTTTGCAAGCACTGTAGCGGGGAAAATTGCTGCAACGTTCCAATTATTGAAGATGAGAATGACAACATTGAGAATATTGATCTGGACTATCCATCACAAGTTGTCCACTGGCCTTCAAATGAAGTGAGCAGTACAGATGACGGATCAATAACTGATTCACAAACCGGATCAAGTGGAAAAAAAGACAACGGCGGTATAAAAAAATAAGCAGTACAAAAATGTCAGTGTAATACGGTATACTTACCAATGAAATACACAAATAAAGTATTTTTCTATTCTACCGAGCTATAATTCTATTTACAATATGTTTTTGAGTATTTTCTTCAAAAATCTAAATTTGATTCCTTCTAGGTACACTATAAATTATTAATGGTAAACAGAATAAAAATCTAAATATCTTGATAACTGTTAAATTTAACTAAGTTGATAAAATTATAGATAATATAGGAAGTCCTAATTGTTATATCTAATTCTTATATTTATAGCATTAAGAGTTTAGGTAATCTATTATTATTAATATGATCTTCTCTTATCCAACAATTATTATTAATTTATTTAGCTTACCTCTACCTATTAGCAACTGGGATCGTTATGGAACATAGCGCATTATTACGTTAGATGTTTTCTACGGGTTATAAGTTATATTAAATTTAAATTTACGACATGACGACATTTTTCCAGATTACCTTGGGGAATTTTTTAACATTTATGAATGCAACCTGGGGTCGCATGTGTGGAGATGTGACATAGATGGCGTCCAAAATGGCCAATAAAAATACACGAGCATTCGATTCGTACAGCGCCGTTTTCAGGATAAAAATAAGTGTAGTTATTATTTTTTTTTGCAGTACATACTATAAAATGAACGTGTTAGTATTGCAGCATTTTAAAAATAACAAGTACAAAAACAAATAACTTCAGTATCTATATTAAATATTTTTTTAATATGAATATGTTTAAATTGTATTCAACATCGTTAAATGAAATTTGTAATAGGTACTTCAAACTGTGGTTCTAGCTAATTTCCTTTTCGTTTCTTTGTGAAATTTATGCTAGTAAATCTTACTTTATAGAAACCGTCCATAAAAAAAAATCTAATAATAGTTAATTATTACAGTATTAGTCATTTTCATTTTTCGGTATATCTGGACCTTTTTAAAATATTTTAATGAGATAATAAATAAAATACAGTATCGAATAATACTAACCCGGATGACAATGTCATTTTACCCATTGACTTTGAGAACGGACTGTCATTATCGAGTATTTTTACGTCAAATTATGTTAATTTCTTATGGTCCCGCTACACAGAACGTTTTGCCTGCAGTCCAAAACCGTGCAGGTATGACGGAACACCGAGGTTGGCTACACGTGAAGACTTAAAGTAAAACCTGGACTGCGCAAATTTCAGTGTCAAGTCATACACGATGAGCATACAGCAAAAGTTTTTTTAACGAAAGCGTTATTGTATTGTTTATCAATAAAAAAAAATTCAATTTTCTTGTTTCTGGCAGAATATTCCTTACCTTTCACCTTCCACAATGCTGGCAAAGATTTGTTTAGGTCTAAAAATTGTTTTGACAGGCTTCTTTTATCGCTCATTTCGTCTATTTGGCTAGAAAACTTTTGATGAACTAAAGAACGGATTGACTGACCTGCCACACGTTGCAAGTAAAACCGTAGAATCTATAACCTCAGGAAAAATCTCGACGAGAGTACAGGCCGCGCTTGGAAGCCTACGCGCGATACCGTCTTGCCGTCTATATACACGCTTTTACCTGCGCAAACGAGTCTCTGCAGGCATGATCTCAGGCAAAACGTACTGTGTAGCCGGACCAGTAGAGCTAATAACAATGGACGCGGTATAGAAAAAAAAGTAATGTGGTCGATGACTGAGAGAGATGGAGCAATTGTGTCATCTGGACAGCGTGGCGCACGGTCTATTTCACAGGTAAAAAAATATTAGTACGTTTTGGAACAATTGACCAAACATAGTTATTTTGTAAAAACTATTAATATGATCCGTTTCCAAAGTTGGTTTCGGTTTGCGTACCGTATATACTGGTTACCTCGTTTACCGACTGAAAACTAGATAATTACGGAATATGATTCCTGAAAAAAAAGTCATATGTCACCAGAGCAACCGGTCGAAAATCATCGGTATCTCGGTGAGTCGGTGACTGTCAATGGTGACTGTAACCACCTGAATAATTTGTGTGTTTGATTATTGATTAAATAATAAATATTGAAATGTATGTGAGTATAAATTATTATTATACCCAATCAATATTTTATAGCCATATTCTTCTATTTACATTAGTTTAATATTAATGTTATTCCTTTTCAGATCATGACCAATGATATCTTGGCATGTGGCCACTGTAACGCAATTATGGGAACACTAGGGTTTATCATAGCAAAAGAATTAACAGCGAAACACAAATGTTTCGTCAATTTTGAAAGTATCAAAAGTTGTAATGGAAACAAGGAAAATCTATGGACAAAAAAAATAATAGTGATTAAAATGAAAGACTCAGTAGTAGAGTTATTTGTTCATTTTTACGGACTTCAAAAGTGCTGGTTGTTCCGAGATGCACACATGCTGATACTGCTGTTTATTCAGGAAATGAAGCTACTAGTACAAATACATAGGTCCCCAAGCTACTATATCATTATCCGAAGTGATATCAGAGGACGAATTGAATAAAAATTGTCTTACGAAAGACTCTTCCATTCTACGAAAATAAATAAACTTGGAAAACTGAATATTTTTTAAAATGTTGTGTTTGAAAAATGACAAATGATCTGCGCTTCGTATATCTGTCAACCACTAATGTACCAGTCCGCCATTTTTGTGAACCACTCGTTTCACCAACTTTGGAAACGGAACATAGCCTATGTATGCAAAAGTATAGATTTTCAAATATTTAACTCAGTGGTGTGTAACCTATGGTTAAAGATTTCAGTGCCTAATTTGTAAATTTTCATTTATAATTTTATGATGGATTTCAGATTGACTTTGAAATTTCCATTTTTTTAAATAGGCGTGCATTTATGGCAGGGTCACATCGAGTAAAAATTTGTAATATCTTGTAAAAAAAAACTATAATATGAGTAACTGCGTTGTGAAACCTAGACAAATAAAATGTCTTATTTATTTCATTTAAAATTAAATATTTAATTAAAGATTTGGTTGATATACAAATAGAACTATGTCTTAAGCTCTTATCTTTATTGTTTATTGGTGCACATTTGCTTCAAATACGCCACATTATTAGAAACGCTACTGTCGCCATTGTTAGAGATAGGTCAAAGTATTTTATCCGAACAAACTTTTGCTTTAAAGTAGTTAATTTGAGTTATTATCATCGTTAAGGAATATTTCGAGTCGTTTTTAAACTTTGCTTTTGAGGTTAAGTAATTTTATTTAAATTTTTTCTCACCTTAGAACAAAATAAAACTTATTTAAATATAACTATACTAAAATTCCAAAATAGTAGGCACTAAATTCTCAGAAATGACTGTGACGTTTTTGCCTTAATCTGCCTCTTGCAGTGGCGTACGGAAATTATACTAAACAGATGTGGAAAAATTAATTATTTAAAAACTATATCCACAAATAAGAATTAAATTACATTATATTAATTATATAAAAAAAATATACACTGTGTCCACGGATGGAGTTGCTAAGAGGAGAAAAACCTTTATTATTAATTTTATGACAAAGTTATTGTTATAAAAAATTTGCATCCTTTGGAAATAAGATTGACATAAAAAAATCTGAGATCGGATGTACAGGGTGTTAGCAAAGTAATAAAACGTGAAAATGTTTCATGAGAAAAGTAGGCACCATTATTATTATTAATGCAGCCGTGTGCATGAGATTTCGATTTCAGACCTACGTTTATTGGACTAAAACCACTACCACCACAAAAAGTTTAAAATTACTTACAGTATTGTATTATTCATTATCATCTGAAGAAAACTCGTCGGATGATGAGCAACTATCGCGATCGCTACTATTCAAAGTAATAAGAGCACTTTTCCTACCTCTTTTCATAAATTTAATGTTCATTTGCTTTAATGTGCGCAATAAAACACGTCGTGATATTTTGGGCATCGATTCATCGGAACTTATTTCGGCTGCGACTTTTTTAAAGTTGGGATTTCATTTCGGAAAAAGAACGAATGGAATTTCCTACGAATAGCATATTTGGTGCAATCATCAAGCTGAATTTGTTTTCTTCCTCTAGTTTCAATGTCTTTAGATACATTATCACATTTACCTTCATTTTCTTTAAATGTTTTAAGAATTCTGTGAACACTTCTCGTCGACACTTTAGTTAAATCACTACACAGATTAACTACGTCATTATGCAACATATTCTCATTCCGTTCACGGAGCCCACAATACACATTGTATATAATAGTTTTTTCTCCTTCGGATAAATTTGGACGTCTGCGTTTACTTTGACTGCTTTCACTTTCCATATTGCTCACAGTTCACAGCACAAAATTAAACTGATTTATAATGATATTTCCCTTGTTTCAGTCCTTAAACAAATCCCTTGGTTTTTACCTGATCTGATATGAAATTACCTTTTTTTACTGTTAATCGTTTTCCTAGAAATGTACCTGCCTAATTATTTGACGTCTACTACATTATTACTTCTTACGAATGGATTAAATGGATTAACTGTATAGAAAGTGTATTATTCCTCTTTTATGTTTATCTAGGGTAGGTATTATACAAAAAATATCATTATTTATTATATTATTGAAAAGGGTATTTCCAATTTTAGAATTTTTACAACAGAAATTCCAAAACTGTCATCAGTGTTGAAACAGACCTAATTCGTTATAACTGTATTATAATAACAGATCAAAGAAAAAAAAAATATTTACATTACGTATTATTCAACGAATGTTACGCTCATGAATGTTAACCTAACCGTGCTCAGCTGATGAAGCAATATTTATATCTCTCTCTATCTTACGGCAAATTTAATCTACCTCTCTTTTTTCCGCCCCACAAACGTCTCTGTGTACGCAACGTTGCCATTTATAAATTTTAGTCCCAGAATATAATTCAAATTTTTTTATATTTAATAAACATTGATGTTGTTGAATATATTTCATTAGCAGGAAGTTTCTTTAATATTTAATATTTTTTAGTATTTAGTATTTAATGAATAAAACACGTTGTCCGTTATTCTATGACCATTTAGTTGCGTGTGTATGATTTAAATAGAAGATGATAAAATATATAGAAACCCAACCTAACAACAATGTTTACGTTTTAATTCAATAATATTTCTGAGAATTTAGTGCCTACTATTATGGAATTTTAGTATATTCCTTAATGATAATCTTAAAACTCTACAAAAAACAAGAAAATGCACAACACAAAAAACTTCAATGGAAACTAACTAAAGCCACAGTTTGTTTATAAAAAATGTTATGACTTATGTCAAGCAATGGCGGCAGTTACGTCACAATAATGTGTTGTATTGCTGTCGTTTGTTACGAGTACATATATCTTTTCTTGTCTAACGTCTGTAGACGGTTAACTTACTTTGCTGGTAACATGGCGACCAATACGTCACAGCTACGTCACCAGAATGCCGGAGTCTGCTAGGCATGCGAGTTGTTTTTGGTAGTTTTCTTGAGTTGTTTACAGTAATTTATATCCTATAATTCTCACCGACATCTTTTATCTCTAAATAAAATAATATTATGCTACATATCTTTGAAGAATAACGGAAAACGAAAACAATAAATTGATGTGTTTATTTATTCTGTTTGCTTTTTAAATATATCTATGCTAAAAATGCTAAAGATATTGGGTAGAAATACACCTACCAGAAGAACTGTAGATTTCTAAAAGTTTTCTTTTAGTAATCCAAAAAGCCGATTCTGGATACATAGAGTATAAATTGTCATGGGAATGATATTATCAATATGGCAGATATCACAAACAATAAAAAGTTGTTAACATAGCGTTTTGCGGGTACAAAATAATAACTATTACTCATAAAATGGTCGATATTGTGATAAAAAATGAGTGCAGTGTCTATTAACGACTTTATTTATATGTTTACTGAACTATTTTATTTGTTTATTTAATTTTGCATCGTTTGTGATGCAAATACGTTAACGTGCATTTACTATAATTTAATAGTTTATATAAGATCATATACAGGGTGAGTCATAACTATTGGGACATAGACTAAGGACAGGTTATTTGGACCAAAATATGGCTATTGGGCCAAATATGCCTTAATATAATGTTGCTAAGAAAAAAGATACAGGGTGTTAAAGTTAATTTTTGTTTTTCGTTTTTTGCTAATAGTTTCCCTGTATATTTATAAATTGATATCAAAATTGGCACATAGGCATAATCTTAGACAAGAAATAGTATTTTATTTACAATTTTACGTTTTGTCATAGAGGGCGCTACGTGGATCATTCCTAAAGATCAAATTGAGTCTAAACTTTTTCTGATGAAATTTTTTTGTAATTTTTATTAGAAAATATGACGTAAACATCATTTTTACGTAAAATTGGTACTCTTGTTTAAACATGATAATTTCAACCGTTTTCGATAAAAACGCAGTCGAATTGCTTAGAGTCTTAAAAAAGGATTTCAAATATTAATTCATTTATGAAAACTATGCTTTGGACTGTCAGATAATTGTTGTTGGTAAATCTATCAGCAGCAACAGGAGTAAGTCAGTCGTCTATAATTAGAATTCTAAAAAAAGAGAACCTCCATCCTTATCACTTCACTCCTGTTCAAAATTTACTTCCAACAGATCTTCCACGACGGTAACAGTTTTGCCAACGTATTCTGAATAAACATTGCAATGACAGATACTTTATCAAGAATATTATGTTCACCGACGAAGCAACTTTTACCAGACGAGGGGTTTTTAATTGGCAAAATAGTCATTATTGGGAAGAAGAAAACCCGCATACTATTAAAGCTAGACATTTTCAGCATGAGTTTAAATTGAATATTTGGTGTGGCATTATAGGCGACCAACTACTAGGGCCTTATGTTCTTCCTCCGAATATAAATGGAGATTCTTATTTATTCTTTTTGGAAAATACTCTTAGTGATATTTTAGATGATCTGTCACTGGATGTAAGAAGAAAAATGTGGTTTATGCAGGATGAAGCGCCACCTCATTTTTCATTAGCTGTTAGAAATCATCTTAATGACGTATTTCCTCAACGATGGATTGGCAGAGGCAGTGATTTTCAATGGCCACCAAGAAGTCCTAAGTACAACCCGCTAGATTTTTATTTTTGGGACATATAAAGTCCTTAGTTTATGCCAATGAAATTAATACACGAGACGAACTTTGGAGATACATTCAAAATGCAGCTAATCTTATAAGGGGACAGAATAATTTTTTTTTAACGACCGAAAATCCTTTATAAAAAGAATTAGAAAAGGCATAGACATCGGAAGAGACCATGTAGAACATTTAGTTTGAGTTTTTGTGAGTTCTTTTAAGTTAAAGTGTGTTTAGTTTTGATTTATCGTCAAAACGGAAACCTTACGTTAGTTGCAACTTTGTTTATTAGTTTGGTATTTGATAGTGGAATTGTAAATAAAATACTATTTCTTGTCTAAGATTATGCCTCTGTGCCAATTTTGATATCAATTTATAAATATACAGGGAAACTATTAGCAAAAAAAGAAAAACAAAAATTAACTTTAACACCCTGTATCTTTTTTCTCAGCAACATTATATTAAGGCATATTTGGCCCAATAGCCATATTTTGGTCCAAATAACCTGTCCTTAGTCTATGTCCCAATAGTTATGACTCACTCTGTATATATTGGTGGTCATTTAAGATTTAAGTATCTAAATCGAACACTTACTTAAATCAAATTTCACCAATAAGAAAATTTCCACATAAAAATTAAATTTTGACAGTTTAATGTCAGCACTTGTCAAATTTTAATTTTTAATAAAAAATAATAAAAAAAAGAGTTATTGTTACAATTATTGTTACAATAACCATAATTTCATTGTGTAATTTTATGCATGGCGAAATGCAAATTTCATTTAGAAAATCCTAATAAGTACCTGATTTCAAGTAACGATACCAAAAAAAGAGGACTAGGAAACCGATTCGCCTGTAGAAGGAGGAAACTCTTTTTTGGTAGGTACACTTGTAGCTCCTAAACCGTTGTGGGTACAGCAGCTGGACTATGCGGTACAAAGCCAAGGACAGAAGTTCAGCTATGTCTAAGGAAGTACGCAAAACGAGTCTATCATAATCCATTCCACACTCTAGGGTCACTCAATTCCGTACAGGTCAGTTCAAAGCTTGCTTTGGACTGTGTTTGTGAGCTCAATCAAGTGGGAAGCTGAAATCGGCTAATACTTGTCTGGGTATCGGGACACAAGGGAATCAGAGATTACGGATTCCATATGCAAAACGCAAAACTGTTTTGAATTTTTTGAAGCCGCGCACCGTCTGTATAAATCTGTATGTATCAGTGTCAATGTATCAGGCTCCCCCAATTTGTAGTCTTTAATCTGTAATCATGGTTCAATAAGTATTGTATTAGTTTGCCGTACGTGCTGTTAAGAACTCCTTCTATTGTTTCATCCTGGTGATTTTTGCATTATTCTTGAGATTCAATTAGCGTTAAATCAGTCAGGTGCACCTTTATTGTTGTTATTGCTAAGCTACAAAAGGGTTCTGGTCTTTCTTCGCAGTGCCCACTCGGACTGGCAGATGCACATCTTTTTTCATTACTAGCGCGGTACCAACGCAATTGCTTTTTGTTGCTTTCATCTGTGAAGGCTTTCTATGCAGTCCTAGACCAGTATTGAATTGACTTGACTACCGCATTTCATACATTTATGGCCACTTGGGTCAAAGAATATGGCAACTGTCCTTCCTTGTGCCTTTTGCCTTTTTCTTCTCTTGATTCCAGAATTGATGGCATCTATCTCCACCTGGAACTCGGTGGAATCCTGCCCTAGATTAAGAAAAATATTTCTCCTTCTGTTTTGCCTAATATACCGGCTCGTACCTCTTGTTCTAACTCTCAAGTCTGCGTAGTTAAAACCATGACAGTACAGTTAAATTTTACAGACCATCTTTACTTTTAGTTTTAAAAAGAGATTCAAAGACTAGTTTCAAGCAAAAAAAATAAACTAAAAAATTAACCCTAATTTCCACATACTCTCAGAATGCCCTGCCTTGCAGAATTCTAGGGCTAGATACCTAGGAGCACATGAAATAAAAGAAGGGGATCTACCTGATTTGAAGCCCAACGATGTCCTAAACTTCCTCAAGAAAATAGGACTCGAGGAGCTGCTATAGGTCTGAGAAAATATCAGAACATGGCAAGTAAGGGGGGGCACAATAGATCCTATATCACCCCTAATTTAAACATACATACATACATACATACAACCCTAATTTTGTTTTATATGGAATAGTTCATTGTTTGCTATAACAGTATCACTTTTAAAAGCATTTTGTACCTTAATTGAAATGAAACCATAAGGTAAAAAAATACAACAGTTACTTTTTAGTGTTTTGTCAGGTGCTTTAAGTTTTTTTGTTATTTCAGAGTGCTTTAAAATTCAAAAAATTTAGAATAGTTTGTCTATCGAAAACAATAATTATTCTTGTTGAATTAATTTATTCTTTATGCATACTTTTGGATAGAGATCGGTTGCTAATAATTTTACTTTGAAATCCTGTCTTGCCTAACTTGTGCCTGCCAGTAATTCCTGAACTGGAACATTTCACCCATTCAAAGGCAAAATACTAAGTTCATGTAGTATACATATCTATTGAAACATAGTCATAGTTAAATTTGTTGGAATCTGACGTTGCTTATCAGCGAAACGGCCGTCATTGTAATTTAAAACATAATTTTTCAAATAAATTTGGAAGTTGCGTTCATAAAAAATAACTTAAAGTAGTATACATTTCTATTGAAACATAGTCATAGATGGTATTTTTCAGAGTCCATCCTGTAATTAGAGCTTAACTAACTCAAACACAATAGTAACCCTAGATAATATTGTCACAACAGGTAGCTGAATAGATCCCATGACTGTAGAACCGTGGTAATCTTTGGTTGACTTTGATACAAAGTCTAATATCCCATTTTCTACAAAACCAATGTGTGCGATTATTAGTCTGCGATCTTTTCATCGAGGAGCATTTAATCCTGCAATTACTGCAATTTGCAGTAATTCCGTTTTCAGCATGGTGTCGTCAAAAGAAATATTCTTGCTCTGGAGCCACTCTTTAATATCTTCTTTTTTCAAAGACGTCGTTGGTAACTTTTCTACCAGTTTTGAATGATAACTGGTGTTATCTAAGACAACTGCAGCACTTGGCAAAAAGTCCAATATCTGGGAAAAATAATCTAGAAAACATCAGAGGTCATATCCTCATGGTAATCTTTGGTTGACTTTGACACAAAGTCTAATAACCCATTTTCTACAAAACAATGTTCACTGCCAATATGTGCGATTATTAGACTGCGACCTTCTCCTCGGGGAGCATTTAATCCTGTTGAATATCCCTCCAAAAATGCCTGACGGGAATTCCATCCATGTCTTAGAAACAGTGTGTCCTTCATTCAACCATATCTAAATAAAAGATAATTCTTCCCTCGCTCAGAAACTTTTTAATACTTCTTAAGTATTGTGTTCTCCAGCAAATAATTTCTTTTGTCTCATTCAAAAATTTTCTCTCACTTAAAAATCGATAGATACTGCGTCCCTTACCTAAGAAGATTAAAATATGATGATTAAAAGTAATTTTATCTACGATCATAGCATAATACAAACTTCATTGATGTGAAAACCCCACTGTAAATTTTCATTTTACCCATCGATAATCTAAAGGAGAGATTTGATTGGTTCTCAGCTGTGGGTAAAATTGACAGGAACTTTTATCCACTGGAATGTGGACCGGACATATTGGGATTTTTATATTTTCCCCATTATTACGTTGGCAACAGCTTTCAGTTGCTACGGTGACATAACCAAAAATTTAAACAAACAAAATCACACAATTGACAGCAAAAACGTACAAAGTGAAATTCGTGGATTTTAAGGGAGTTTTCTGTGACTGTGACTGAAGAAAATGTCGAGAGAAGAGAACGAGATGTCCTGTACGCCACCTGACATTCACAATATTGCAACGACTGCAATAGAAAATCTTCTACCACAAAAATCACGGCACAAGTACGAATGTGTTTATGAAAAATTTTTAAAGTGGCGAGCAGAACAAAATACAACATCGTTTTCTGAAAATATTGTATTGAGTTATTTTGTGATCCTGGCAGAAAAATATTCATCTTCTTCTCTTTGGAGTTATTATTCGATGCTTAAGAGTACTTTAATTATTCATCACGATATAAATATTGAGAATTATAAAAAAATTCAAGCATTTTTGAAACGAAAATCCAAGGCATATACACCCAAAAAAGCCAAAACTTTAACCTCTGAACAAATAATATACTATTAATAGTTTCATGTTTAAAAATAAACTATAACGAACTAATATATTTTTTATATACTTGATCGTAGATAAAGTATAGTATGATACTGGCAAGCAAAGGTTTTTATCGACTCATTTTCGTGGATAAAAACCTTCTATACTTTTAATACCATTATAAATAAGTACGTGCGCTACTGATTTAGGCCCTTGGTTACAACATTTTACGATTTATTGACTTTTGTTAGCTGCCAGCTCCAAATAAATGAACAATAAACTTGTCCAAAAAATTGCTTTGGAGCTTGGATATGCTATAAAAACGATAAGTTGATTATGGTCTCTGTTAGGCCAAAACTAAGCTGTTAGTACGATTATACTTTGACATATTTTTTCTTTGGTTAGGGTTCCCTACAGTTGAGATATTGATGAATTACATTTAATTAAAATAGTGATTAGTATTTTAAATATGTAATATGTATGACTGATAAAGTAAGAAATAGTGCAATATTAGTTTTTTTGTCTATTAAATTATCCAATTTTTTATAAATAAATAATCTATTACTTAATGTCTCAAAAAATATTGGTTATTTATCAGTATAAACATAAAAATGTTCGTTTTTTCTGTTGGTGAATCCATTTTGTAAATTTTTCTTTGTGTTTCAAGTTGAATCTTTCATATTTAAAAATAATGTGGATCGTAAAAGTTAAGCAAAGAGAACATTTCGGATATTTGCTTTGGCCAACTCACCGTTAAACAATGAGTGTAAAGTTTCAGAAGTACGGTAATATACATAATTCCCGCTGAAACTTTTTAAACCATAAAATCCCGTATTTATGTTACGTTTTCTCTCTGAGCAAAGCATAATATCAGTATTTGAGTTAGGTTTCATATAACCCTTATTTATTACCTCATTTCGATATATCTTCCAAATCCTTTCTGAAACGTATTCCAAGATTTACAGTTACTTCTCGTTCTCGTTTTAAATCGCACAAACTTTTACCGTTTCACTACTGAATTTACCGAATTGAATTTTATGGCTAACGAGTTTTTTAAACTGCAAAATGCTTTTTTAAAATTAATTAGGCTAAAAGTTGATTTAAAAAAACTAATATATTTTATTTCATTTATTCCAATACAAAAAAAATTAACCTTTAAAATAGAATTAAAATTTCACTGTGCAGTATATGCAGTACAAAATTAAATATTAAATACCTACATGCTTCTGTACGAAACTGTTATCTATAGTAAATATAAAAGAGTTACCGAATAGTATTTTAAACAACGCATTTCATATGGAATTCTGTTATGACACGAGTTCAAGTTTAAAAAACGAATCGCGAAGCGATGAGTTTTTTAAAGAACGAGTGTCACAACAGCCATATGAAATAAGTTGTTTATAATATTTTTTATATTTTGCCAATTGATCATTTTTTAAATTAATTTATTATTTTTATGCAATTACGAAAATTTTGATTTTAAAAAGTATGTCGGTAGCACTGTGTTACTTATAACATTTGACAGTTTTGACATTTAAATTATAAAATGTTAATGTTTTAAAATATTTTAAAATGACTAATACACCAATAATAATATATTATATAAGTAAAAGATGATATTCATATTCACAAATACTCTCTTAAAGAAGAATTTAAAAGTAATAAATTGCCATTAGCAACAAATGTCATTGTCAATAGTCTTGTCATTAGATACTTCACTCATGTCGTCAACCTTTTAAAACAAAAATTTGCGTGCCTAAAAGTTACATTACGATACGCAAATGCGTTTTATAATGAAGATTTTGTGCAAAATATAAAAAATATATTATAGTGTGAAGCTGCAAGACCGCTAAAATTTAATATATCCAACAGCACATATTAATAATAATAATAATATTTGTTGCATGTCATTGAAATTACATTCAACATAGGAAGGATTTTGTTACAAAGTTAATTTAGTTTTAATGTGCATTACAATCTGTAGTTACATGCCATGCGTTAATAATAAAAATAAAAAAGGTGTTTAAAATAATTACTTAGCCTAGACAAAAAAAAGTTATTCATTAATAACAAAGGACCTAAGTCTAATAACTCCTATAAAAAATGCAGTAATGAGTTTTACACTTGAATTATTTAGTGCTTGAATAAAATCATTAAGATTGTTAAGACTTTTTAATTCGGGTATTCGAAGACAATCATATAGTCTGCATTCGAGCACAATATGTTATAGAGTTTCGTTCCAAAGTGAATTACACATTGTACAAATTTCATCTTGATTAATGAGATAAGAATTTCCGTTAAAAGCGATGTTTATACGAGACTTGAAACTCATACGGATTTGGCAAAATATCCGCGTTAATTTAATCGTAAGTTTGTATAAAAGATAGGCTGATGAGTTTGAACTAACCCAAAAATGTTTAAAAATTGAGCAATATTCACCATTAGTTAATCTTTACAAATCTTCATTAAAAAGTTTAGTTTTGTAGGCTAGGAGAATATTGTCTTGGTTTTTCTTTAACCCACTATATAGGATAAATTGACCCAGGGGTCATAGAATCCAAGCTGCTCGAGCATAAGTCGCATTTGAAGTGCCCAATTATAGCAATGGTTATTAGAATTTTGCAGACTAATCAGTCGAAAGAAAACAATCTTCGGTAATCTGTTTACAGTAACTTAAAGATTCATATCGGTCCAAAAATGGAATTTTTCGTGCGATTATTTTTACGTGGATTAACTCAGCAACAGTGCATGGATGAACTTAATTCAATTTTTGCCGATGAAGCTCCATCAAAGACCAGTGTTTATCGATGGTATGGTGAATTCAATCGTGGCTGTAGTTCACTCCAAGACGAATTTCGTTCAGGTCGTCCAACATCAGTTGTTTCGAAAACCATTGATGCTGTGCGCGAACTGATATTGCAAGATCGTCATGTTACCTATCGTGAGATTGAGACAACCTTAGGCATTAGTGGGACCAGATACATTAAATATTGCATAAATATTTGACGGTCAATAAAATTTGTTCGCGTTGGATCCCACACAATTTGTCAATCGCTTAAAAAAAGTCTCGTGTCGATTGGTCGATGGAAATGCTCAAAAAATACGATCACGGTGCTTCGAAACACGTCTATGACATCGTGACAGGAATCGTGGATGATTTACGCGTATGAGCCCGAAAGCAGTCTACCGTATGGTTGTTTCAAGATGAGCCCAATCCAACAAAAGTTTTTCCTACACGAAGCACTTCCAAGCAAATGGTCGCCTGGTTTTTCGGAAAAACTGGACATGTCGTAACTGTACCAAAGCAGAACAGTCAATTCTGAGTGATACACAACCATTTGTTTGCCAGTTGTCTTCTTAGAAATTAGGAAAACCAACCGCCGAAGATGACAATGCGACCCCCCACACATCGCCTCAAACAGCTGCATTTTTGAGCACCCAAAACATCGATTTGTTGAGTTACCCGCCGTACAGTCCTGGGACCCTATTCTCAAACAGTGACATATTTTTTCGCATGCGAGAAATCCTCTTTGTCGAAGAAAATCTGAATAACGTTATTCTCAAAAGTCACCTTTGCAAATTTTTGATAGACAAATTATAGAATGGTCAAAGGCAGCCGACAATTTATGTCGAATGCGAGAATTGCATTACTTGCGAAATTTGTAGCTTATCATTATACATGTTAATTTTTGTTAATTTATATGGGAAATGAAACCACAATCCTTTTTTATGTTTTTATTTCAACGTTAAAAAAACATAAAATAAATACACCATAAGGAATATACAGAAGCTATCAATAGTTTTGTTTGGTACTTTTTCAGAGATTTTTGTAGAGAGAAAATGGCAGTTTTATTAATGGCCATTGAAAATTTAGAAAATCAACGGCCTCGAGAGAGACGAGGAATATGTAGAAAAGTTTTTACATTATTTTCATCTCATAGAAAGTTTATTAAAACGTTCAAATTAACTAAAGAATTAGGTAGAGACTAATAATTAATCTAGAACCCTTAATAAAACAAGGGAATCATGAAAGTGCATTACATCTCTTGAAGAAAGGTATTTTTCCGATTGTATCATAATAGGTATATAGATATTATTAATCTAACCAATATAATACTAAAGTAAGTGTAATTGTAAGTATAAGTGGAAACACTAATTTAAAAGTTATGAGTATTGTTAGTCATATGCCAAGCTTTTACTACTAATTCTAATACTAATTCTAAGTACTAATTGTAATTGTAATTTGCTGGTTTTGAATGAAGATTTTTAATTTTTGCTTGCATGAATCCACCTTAAACACGAGCCTCAAACAAAAAACAATCCAATCTACCACACAAATACAAATTGATACAAACATATCTATCAAAAAACCAAAACTCACATATTTGAGAATCGTTAAATCGGTGTTGCCAGCTCCTGATATTCGACAAAATATATCTCATGCGAATTGGAAGACGCAACCAGTCGAGAATACCACTAATTCAAGTTGTGCGACAATTTTCATAGACAAATGTCGAATTCGATATATTTTGTTCGATATTTGAGAATAGGCACAGAAAGACTTCTTTTTATTCCCGAACGTAAAAAACTAAATGAGAGGTCAACGTTTTTCGACACCTGAAAAAGCGGTTGCTGCAATCAGAATGCATGTTTTGGAGATACCTCAATCAGAGTGATAAAAGTGCTTCGACAATTGGTTCAAACGCATGCAAAAGTATGTAGATGTTCATGGGGAATATTTTGAAAGTGATTTTCGATAATTAATATTTGTTTTTGTTCTCTAATCCCTAATTGTTCTATAATAAATTTTAACGAAGCTGTGATATTTATATTAAAACCCATAAACCAAAAATTTAAAAAGAATTTATTAAATTACCACGATTCATTAGCCGTGTGTACTTAACTCATCTAAGAAGCTTTCAACATATCCATTTTAAGAACCATTAAGGCACTCAAACTCTGAAAATTCTGAACTTATAGGAGGCATTCTTGTTTAATATTTGCGTAAGATGAGATAAGTTTGCGTCGGAGTTTGCAGATAAACGATACTGGAATTTAATTTAGGATATAATTTAGTGTGTTAATTAAAACGGCTGTTTAATTAGAATTAAGGAGGGTGAAACATGGCGGTAGTGCCTGCATGCAGCTGATATAACTTTTGTAAAGTGGAATTTCGGTTTGTACGTTCTAGAAATGTTGCTCGTAAGGATATTTCCGCTATAGCTTCAGTTCGCATTATAAATTTCGGTATAGTTTAGAAAATCCGATTAAATATAGAATTAACATTCTAATTTACATAATTTCGACATAAAATATGTTTGATACAATTGCTTTTAAATACAAATTTCAATTTGGTAGAGTTTTATTATTAAAAAAATTTCATTCATTTTTTGAAAACACTTCACGACATTGTTAGATACGAATGCGCCAGAAACCCAATTTAGATATTTTCACATTGCGAACAGTATCTCTGGCGAATAGCTGTGTTAAACTCACTTTGAATATTCAATAAGGCGAGCACAAAGACAATCAAATAGACCCAAACTTTAAGAATAATACTGTACTTTGTTGTCGGGAAGTTTGTACCTACTCTAAATGCAAATTCAACTGCCAACAAAACAAACAACAAAATGAAGAGGCGTCTACGCCTTTGCAATGTACATTTTATGCCGAAACAAGGACGCGGTTTATCTTAAATCAACTAAAGGAAAATTATTTTTTGGTTGGTAATAAAATGTAACCATTTTTTAAGGCAAACAACTTTGGAGATCTGGTATAACGCTGAATTTTCAGATATATTTCTGGTAAATACTGAAATGTGCTCTTTAAATCAGCATTTTTTCAGTTTATTAAAAAAAACACCAATTTAACATAAATAGTATAAATTTATTTATCAAATTAATTAATAAGAAAGAACAAAAAATGTCACTAGAACTAATATTTCCAAAACAAACTAAAGAAATTAAAAGCTATAAAAGTATTACATATTTCCAATGCAATATCAAAAATAATATCTTCGGCAACATCAACATTAATATCATTTAAAACACAAAATAGTATTGGAACAAAATTGTTAAATGTGAAAATAAAATTACCAAAATTAAAAAAATCTGGTGTTTACAAAATTAATTGTCCAAAATGTCTCTTCATTCTCTATTCAAAAATGTTATTTTTTTTAAATTTAATGCAAAAATTAACATAAAAAAAATTAATATCATGTTGTTACCGAAATTCGCTAAAATATACTCGAAACTTATTACAATATACTTAAAACTCATTTCCCGTTTAGGTCTTGATAATGAGAAAGTGAATAAAAACCATAGCAATGTGGTTTTTAGATGGTAACCATTAAAAAACTTGCTTTTGCTTGAGTTTCAGGAAAACCCACATACATCGAGTAGACAGACATCCACCACATTCAGCCATACATCGATAGCAAACATATTAAAAGAAAATAAATTGCATCCGTATAAGATAATACCTACTCAGGAGCTCATGGAAGACGATTTTGATAGGAAAACTTTTTTTTGTGAGCAAATGATGGACATGTTGGATAACAATATTATCCAATTAGAAGACGTTATGTTTTCTGATGAGTGTACTTTTTTACTTAACGGTCATGCTAATCGGCAAAATTGCCGCTACTGGTCCACGGAAAATCCTCACTGGATGAGAGAAGAACACACTGAATACCCTCAAAAGGTTAATGTTTGGGCAGGGATTGTAGGGAACAATATCATTGGTCCCTTTTTTATTGAGGGCAACTTGAATGGCAACAAATATTTGGCACTACTTCAATATGATATTCCAACGTTGGCAAATTTATATCCTGATCCAGGTAACCCTCAAGTTCCAGCGAATACGATATGGTTTCAGTAGGATGGAGCACCACCACATTACCAACTTAATGTCCGGCAGTACCTCGATACAATATTTCCCAATCGGTGGATAGGGAGGCGAGGATCGATTGAATGGCCAGCGCGATCACCTGACCTTACATTATTAGATTTCTTTTTATGGGGAGATGTGAAGAGCCATGTATACAAAACTAAACCTTCTGATTTAAATGACTTAAAAGAACGAATAACGCTTGCGATTAGGTCGATCACGCCTGATATGTTAAATAATGTTAGAAGACAGTTTTATTTGAGATTAGGATGTTGTCAAGACGTTCGCGGAGAACATTTTGAACATCTACTTCATTAACATTTATAGTTCTTTTTCGTGTTCTACATTTTATTACGTTTTGCATTACATTTTAGTTTTTGATTGTATTGTAGCGAATTTCGGTAACAACATGATATTAATTTTTTTTATGTTAATTTTTGCATTAAATTTAAAAACAAAAACATTTTTGAATAAAAAATAAAGAGACCTTTCAAATGATATATCACAAGCCTATACTTCCCATTTAAAAAATTGGGGGTTGTACCTGTCATTCTAAGGGGGTTGAAGGTAGGGGTTGCATTTTCACGTTATAGAATGTCGAGTTATAATTTAAATTTGACGTGTTTCGAGATTTTTTATAAATATGTACAGTAACCGAAATAATGAATTTATTCCATTTGGCTTTTACACACTGTATATAGGTCAAACACAATTTTGAAGTTAGATTTAATGAACACTTAAGAGCATATAGATTACAACAACCAGATAAGTCGAACTATGCAAAACACCTACTTGAACATCCAAACTCACTGATACACACCAATGACATTCATATACTACACATTTGTGATAAAAAACAAAATTTAGATTTTCTAGAAGAACTTGAAATTAAAAGACATCTAGCAGATCAACAGTTTAAAGTAGTTAATGAACAAATAAATCTTAGAAGTTCTCTACTATTAAACTGTTTACTTTGATTGAGTTTTCATTTTATACATAGATAAGACATTATTGTAACATAAATATATTAAGTTTTTGTAAAGATCAGCATGATATAGTTTTTTCCTGTTTTTTTATATCATTGCACAGTTATACTGATCTTAGAGGGAAATACATCCAGGATAATCCCTTAGGGCTAATAACATCTAGGCTTTAATATTGTTATGTCTTATTACTTCCTTACTTGGTCTAGCCTTAACTACTTATCAACATCAAGTACCTAGCAACAAACAAACAAAATGTAACTTCAATATGTCAATCTAACGATGGTAGTTATTAGCGAAACAGCTGTAATTGCATTTTAAAACGTTTTTCGTATAAATAGTGGTTCAACGTTCAGTTATTTATTGTTCTTAGTAAATTATAATTTTCCACAGGAGGTCTATAAGGAAATGTTATAAATGGACTTGAATATCTTATTATTGTAGAGTGGTCCGGTGGTCTGGGTTTGTTTACCGATGCTGGTAGTTGGGATGTTGGCTGGTGGTGGTTGCTTCTCCTTTATTAAAGAACTAATAAACGGCTGCTAAAATCAATGGCTAGGTTTCTCGTCAAGAAAGGTTACTGTGGGGTGCTTCTTCGTCAAAAGGAACTGCTACGATAAGGAACTGCTACGATAATAGGGGTTACTTCTTCGTCAAAAGAACTGCTACGACAATGGGGGTTGTTTCTTCGTCCAAAGGAACTACTAAGAACGGGTATATTTCTCCGTCCTAGCTCTGTACTAGAGGGTATACCTCTCCCTATCAGCAGCGGGCTTTATCTTCTGTGATACAACCAGAGAAAGCGTTTGTCTAAATTCTGGAGATAACTTCCCACTAAGAGTTTCGTCGGAGGAAAAGATCGAAACGAAATATGTGCCTTAATTTATAAGGGGGGTTGACAATGGTTTCCGGTTGGATGGTTTCGTTCGTTTTTGTAAGGGTTTTGTTTCAGGCGCGTTCTATTGTAAGAGTAGGTTCGGTAGCTGTGGTACGATTTGGTCTAATATACGGTGGGTCGGGGTTGATTTTAAGGTTCGGGAGGACGGGAAACTAAGGAAAGGTAGCATGGCGATAGACATGTTACAAAGTGGAAAGATCGGGATGCGGTTTTCTGCAACACAAAATGTGGTGCGGTAGATTTTCGCTCCCTCCGAAAGTTTCTAGAAACAATCAAAGAACGTCAACCAAAAATCATTTTGGGATGTTTTTTGGCCCGGTGAATCTAAATCTGGCATCGGCGAACACCCCACCAGCACCTGGTGCACCGAAACCTGCGCTTGAACTCCATCTCAGTTATTTGGGTGTTCCATGTGTCAAAGGAAACAATTTTCTTTTTCTCTGGGTATTATTACTTCTTATTCGCTAAATTGTTGCTTTTTGTACTCGTCAAAGTTCTCCTATGCTCGTTCATAACGTATACATTCAAAATAAGAACTAGCTGGAATTCTATAAGAGCAAATAATACCCCCACTAAAAAGAAGCAAAACTCTTAGCCTTTGGTATTTTCAATTTGCTTGCGCATGTCTGATACCGTCACATTTTCGCAAGTTAGTTTAAACCGCTAAAATCGTTTTAAAGACATTAATTTTGCACATTGGCAGTGTCTTTAAAGACACTGTTGGAGGATGAGCAAAACATTTCTCAGTAAGAATCGCGTACTCGTTAGACCAATCCTTCTTGATATCAGAAGCAATGACTAAGAACCGTGTCAAAGAAAGTGTGTAAAATGTGAAAAGTAGAGCTTTAGAAGCCGCGAGATTTAATTTAATTTGGCGTAGTTATTTTTTAAAAATAAAATTGGTTTATTTAGGCAGTTAAACCATATTAATTTGCTTGCTAAGATTTGGTGATCATTTAGTGCATTTGGTATTTGAATACAATTTCATTTGCAGTCATGACTAAAGGTGCTAGATCCATGAAAATTTTAGACTGTTTTGTTTTGGTACATGTTTCCTTTTCTTAGTGTTTAGTATAACTTTTTATTAAGGTAGCTTAGGGTTGCAAACATTGTTTGGTGCGCATGTTTGGTGCGCATATTTGGCGGCAAAACTCATAAAATCAACTCATAGTACCTCCCATTTATGAAACGAAAGGATTTTGCAATGCAAACTATGTATGAGCCAGAAATGATTGACAGTATACCATGTAGTTATTTAGAATACCTAATGAGATTCTATTATTCTATACATTTTTGAAAATAGAGTATAGATACTTATTGCGAAAAAACGTAAATTTCGGTAATAAAGAATAACACAAAAAGTAATTAGTTTAGGTAGTAAAAAACAATATTAAATTGATTGTACTAACCCTTACTTTTTGGAAGTTTTGTTAAAATGAAGAGTTTTTTATTATCCTTAAAAAACAATATGTTTAGTTTTATAAATAACCACATAATAACATAGTATCCCTGAAAAATATTAAACATCTTTTCCGTCACTATACCACCTTCATATTCATTTTATATACAAGCTCTACTTGTTTATTTAATGTGGATGTAAATTCAAATAACAGCCTATACTTTTTTATCCTTAATCTTTCTGAGAAGTGAATTACAAACGGGAGTCGTATTGATTTAACTTTCAGAAACTGTTTTACGTCAGAATAAATCAAATATATGTTCAAATTAGATTTTTAGGGATGTAAAACGCAGATGTCTCTAAGGGAAAATTGAAAGAACAGAATTTCGTTGCCTACTTATGTCTCCCAGAAACTTAAGATAAATTTAAGTTAGAAAGTAATTTTGGTTAATATTCATGGAATGAAATGTTTCGCTTGCTTTGGATATTCTTTCATCCTTAAGTAGCTTTTAATTGCAAAAGAACAGTAAAAAAGAAAATATTAATATAATTATCGGCGTTCCCTATTTTTAAAATTTTCATTAAATGCTAAGATAGCTGGTCTATACTTGGTAACCATAGAAAAATAATATTGGTTTTAAATATGTAATATGATACTGTCACTGACTGTCATTATCCGATTTTCACGAATTGTCTTAATATTAATTCATTCTTGGGAAGGAAAATATAAAAGTTTTGCTTGTGAATTTCAATAAATGTATTGTGTAATTGGAATAGCTTTATATTTAAGTAAGGTAATGTAGTACTTAGTAAACACTTTGGATAGAATGTGTAACATGTCTATCGTCATGTCACCTTGCACTATTACCGACCGTAAACGATACCGCTATTATTACCGTTAAAACCGACCCCGATTCATTGTTAATGCTAATGTACACAAGACACCCCTTATAGACGCTAACTATTTATCTTTTTAAATGAGGCCAATCAAAGAACACGTCCCTCGCTTGCAATTGAGTAACGAACGCATTTCTTCTGACAAATGACACAAAACACAATTTCCGTGTTGAGCAATTTTATATCGAATCGTCAAGCAATTTTATATCCTTTTCAACTGATACTCTCGTCTGAAGAGTTTGAACAAACCCTCAAGTACTCATCTTGTGAAATTTCCCCTTTTGGTTGTTGGTATGTAGACTTTTTTCTATTCTTTTCATTGTTAGTTATTTAATTATGCTTTAATTATAATAAAAAAATCTTTTCTACACAATTCACACACAATTTGTACACATACTATTTTAAAACTAATAAAATGTATCAGAAGCGTGCTTTCGAACACGTGTCTTCAATAATTGTTCAGGGTAAGCTATTACTTTTAGACAAAATATAATAATTGATCAGTAAACAGCTATACATTATATTTTTCGTAAGCTAAAAACATCATTATTTACAAATCTTAAGTTCATAAAAATCTTAGAGCATAGTCTTCAACCACGCTATTAAAACTTGCTGTAGAGTCAAATAATTAATAGTAGTTATTAAACAAAAACCACTTCACTGTAATATTTTTAATGTTAAAAAAATCAATTTTTCACAAATATACATTTAGTACAAATATATGATTGTTTCAAAGTTTTATTAGAACTAATTAAATACATACCTTTTTTATTCAAATCACATTAGTCTATTGATAATTTTTTGCATTATAAAGAACAGGACCGGCTTCATCGTCTTGTGCATTAATGATTTCCAAATTTGCTTATTTGTTTATTATATTTATGGACGCTGTGGTGGAAGACTTGAAGATAAGACAATTTATTTGTTGAAATTTAGTAATTTGCTGTCCTATCTGAAAAGTCTGTCCAATACCAACGCCCATACATCCATGATTCCAAGTTATTGCCAAGTTATCTCTAAGTTGGAGTCAAATTATCTCTAAGTTGGAATCGAGTTACCGTCAAGTTAACTCTAAGTTGTAGCCAAGTTATCGCTAAGTTGGAGTAAAGTTATTGCTAATTTAGAGCCCAGTTACCGCCTATGTGAAGACAGTCCCTCAAACCACATCTGAGCTGTTAAGAATACTATCACGTCTCGAGCAGCCAGAACCATTAAAGAAACTTTCTTCTCTCCACGAAGAAGCTGAAGCCGCCCTTCTAGACAGCACAGAAACCTAAAGTTAAGTCCACTTTTTACAACTCCAGTTCATTATCAGTTTCAATAAATAAACAATAGTTTTAAAAACCGTTTCATTTATATACCTAATACTATAAGTCTTAAGGGTGTAGCGTGGTCGGTCTTTATTTCAAGTAGCTTCTTTATTTGTTCAATTAAAGTAATTACAAGGTGTTTCTATCTTTCTCACCTTAGTTTTTGTGTAGTTCGTTTGCTTAACCGATAGCGTTCAAAAGATAGTGGCGCCCTCATTACTTATATCCCAATCCTTCCTATATTGAGCATTAACTTGGAGTCGAATCACCCCCTGGAGAGGGTCTCTTAGCCGGGATTTCTTTTGGAGAGTTTTTTAGTTACGAATTGGCTCCCTGCCTTTTTGGGACTAATTTAGTTACAAATGAAGAAGAAGAGAAAAATCTTGTATTTTTTAATAAGTCTGTTTATTAGCTAAGTGCTTTCAACCATAAAATAGGCCATCCTCAGAGCTAAAACTAAATTGAAAAATTTGTACAAATTATATAAATCTGGTTTAAATACAAATAACGTAAGAGAGATCATCAAAAAACACACAAAACAGCAGAAAACATCAGTTAAGGTCATCCACAACAAATTATATAAATAAAATTTAAAATTAAAAACTACGTCTAAATAATAAAATGAAATCAAAACTATGGACAAGCATCGAACCAATAGCATTAAAAATAATGTCCCTTCTCTCCACCCGATTCGTAAAAATGCTTACTACAACAATGATGTTTATTTTATTCCACATCGTTTAAAAGTATTTTCGTAAACGTGCAGAGATTTTTATTAATTAAATTTTCGATACATTCTTTTGTTAAATGTTTTGGTGCGATTTAATCTTTTAATGAGTATTTTCGGTTTTTAACAAACTATTAAAAACCAGTCTAAAATGCGTCTTTTGATCGTTAAGATAAACCAACAAACAAAATCGAAAAAACTTTCCTAAAAAATAGTAGGTGGTAAACAATGTTTTAGTTAAAAAATAGTCAAAGAGCTAACTCATTAGGCGATTAAAAAAACTTTTCTATTGTTAAGATGTATCCAATAACCTACAACAAAAGATTCTATTGTTCCTGAATCTTAGAAACTGCTTTACCAGGGTTAGATACTCTGTTTTAACGTCATTATGCAGTTCATTCTGTATCAGAAAAAAGTACCCATATTTAAAATTAATAGGGATAATTAGAAACTGCTATGCAAAGTTTCAAATTAATCAGACATCTAGAAATTAAGATCAAAGATTACGTTACATACATAGTTACAACCCAAGCTAATATAAAAGCTTGTTAAATTTGAATACCACTTCTTATAAGAATTTTTACCGAAATAATATCAAATAAATCACAATTTATGTATTAAACGATTATTGAAACCATTTTTTTTATCGAAAAGCAATTAAGCTTTACATTTCCTAACAAATCAATATATTATGTCCAACCAGCCTTTGGACTAATTCTAAATTCAAAAATTTAATTCAACCTTTTTTTCGCTTTTAAATTCAGAATCTTTCTGAGTTTTCCGTCGACTCTAATGGCCACCATTAAAGAGAGTTATGTAGATTAAAAGTTGCAACTGTAATTGCTATTTAAAACTGGAAATCCAATTCAGCTTTTCTGTGTAAAACAATAGAAAATTCATGAATAACTTTAAGTAAACATATTTTCATGTCTTTTAGATTAAATAGGTAGGTAGTGGTTAAGTTCGTCAACTTTTGTGTAATGGGTGTTTTGCTCTATTAGTAGAAACTCGAACATAATTTTTGTTTTCGTAACAAGCACTCAACTTAACAGTTCTGCTTGTGTTTTGGTTATCACTTATTTCAAATATGACATGACACAAATATTTATCAACTTATTCATCATTATCATCATCATCATCAGGTCTAGTTAGGTTAGGTTTAATGCTCGGTTTAATGTGAGTCAGGCGCTTCCCCGCCTCTCCGCTCCTGCCAAACTTGGACCTATTGTGTGTCCGCTCTAAGAGTTACAATTCGTCATCCAGTCTGCACTCTTAACTTAGTCCAAGATCGATTTTGGAGAGACTTGTTTAAAGTCGATAGGGACAGGGATAGGGACAGTAATAAAGAATTTGCTCTGCCGATTTGTCTGCAGTAGCGACTCAGACAAAGCTGCTTCAGGTGGTTCCTCAGAAGACAGTGTCCAGTCAGCAGTCCAGTTAGAATGCGTAAGTAACTTCTACCCCATTCTAGTAGAGGTGCTGTTTTATTACTGGAAGGTTTTGAGTAGGTGAGCCCTTATATATTCTCCCAGTACAGAAGGGTTTTCCTTGCTGTCCATCTGAAAATTATGTCCTTGGCAGTGGCACTTTTTGTTTTAAGTGCAATTACAGTTCTTTCGATATAATCGTTAATGTTCTTAGTAAGATGGAGTATATAATGATACGGTGGTAGGCGAAGTATTTCAATTCCTCGTTTTTTGGCTATCTCCTCAATGACATATTTTTATAATTTTTTTATTAAAGTTAACAAGCCCTAATAATTCTGCTTTTGTCATTGTATCGTCAAAGATTAAATTCTTAGTTAACCACATTGCAATTTCATCTTTCCTCCATTGAGTAGTTGGTAAACGTTCAACTAATCTAGAGTGGTAACTTGCATTGTCCATCACAATTACTGAATTTTTAGGTATGAATTCAATCATCTGTTCGAAATATTCTTCAAACACGTCTCCGTTCATCTCTTCGTGATAATCACAGGTCTTTTTTGATTCAAACAGAAGTAAACCGTCCTTAAGAAATCCATTCATACTACCTATATGAGCAACAATTAATCGTCGACTCTTACCTGTTGGTTTCTTGAAACCAGTTTAATATTCTTCCAGAAATGCTTGTCGAGATGTTTTTATAGTTTTGTCGTTCCAAACTCTCCCTACAGTATGGCCTTCATTAATCCACGATTCGTCTAAATAATAAATGTTCTTATATTCTGTCCACATTTTTTTTATTTTTCTGAGGTAGTCTCGTCTCCAACATACAATTTCTTCGGAATCGATAAGCATTGACTGTCTGCCAACTATTTTATACTTAAAGTTTAACTCATGCAAAACTTTTCAAAGTTTGCCTCTACTTACTGTGGGTAAATCGGGATTTCGGTAATGCCTTGTAAAACTTTATGTAAAATTGGTATTTGTTTTTTAAGAAAAAAAAGAGTGGACCATTCAACGAATTGCATTTTTAAAAAATTCATCCACATTCACTTTTGACAATTTTGGTCTTCCTGTTCTCGGTTTGGGTGGGGTTATACCAGCTGATTTCTTCTCTTTTAAAATTTTATATACAGTTAATTTTGCATCTCATTACTTTAGACGAAATTTCAACTATACTGTCAATAGTAGTGGAGGGATTCTGTTGCTTAAAATAGTTGTAGACATTCAGTATAACTCTTTTCGTTAAGTAATACATGATCCACCTTTAATTTTTTAACTGGTGTATAATCACACGTTATTTTTTTAATTCCATATTATATTCACTTTTTCAAGAAACAACGGTGTCAGATATCTTCACTCGCTTATAATCGACAGAACAAAAATATTCTGATATTAATGAATGACTATTTAAAAACAATTAACCATTTTATTAATCATTGGTTTTCATTCTATTTAAAATAGCTTTCATATTTATCGAAAACCATCTTTCGCTAATCGACTTTTTCTTACTAAACTATCAAAACACCATTAACTAAATACCTATTCATTTTGACAGTTTCTTTATTTTTTGTTATTTAATGGGTCATTATTATAACGACAAAAATAACCATAAATAAGGTTACTATTCATAAACAGATTTATATAAATATAAAATGCTTTGAAAATGGTTTATTTATAAATATGTAATAAACCGAAACAAATAATGTAATTCCCTTAAAGTACGTCTATGACCAGCTGAATAATCCCTAGCCTATTTGTTATAATAGCAGATAACTAAATTTTACGATAGTCCGTATGATATGGCAAATTTTCTATCTAAATAGTAGAACCCAATGTAGAATAAGCTAAAATATTGACGTTGTACGAAAAGCACAAATTAGTTTTTTTTCTGAGAATTTACTCCGCCTTATTTTTCAAACCTACAATACAATAAAATTCTTGATGAGTTGCACACATAAAATGTTGTATAAATTATTAATAGGTCGTTAATCAAAAAGATGATTTTCAATACAAGTATCCATTATGGTCAACTATCCAACCTATAAGTAGAGCAATTTTTTGTAATAATTACGATTCCTAAGAAGTTCTCTCGATTCTCATTCAATAGAAAAAGTACTTAGAAAATGTCTGAAATAAATAAAGGCATTGATATTTAATAATAAAACGGACAGCGATCAAGATAAATTACTATTTTCAAAGCGAATTCAATAGAATTTTTTAAATTCAAGCTTCACTAAGCCGCTACCATTTTAGTTTTAGCACACTATAATGATACATAAATCAAGAACTAAAAGGAAACTGAAACGAAGAAAGAATGGAATGGAATGAAATTTGAACCTTTCTCTCTATTATCGTAACCTTCATCTTCTAAGGGTTTTAGATTGTGAGAACGTTTTCAGGTGTGTTTTTAGAGGTTCACTTGTTTATGTTTATGACTTGAGGCTACTTGATGTCTTTTTGGTAATAAAAGTGACAGTTAAGGAGGTGCGATTCATTGAAACGTCACAATAATTGACTGTTTTACGGCCGTAGCCCGTGTTCTGTAACTTGATAATGGTAAGAGAGTCGCAACAATTCTTTCAAAATAAAATTTACCGACATTTATTTTAAACGTTTATGTAGGTGTCGTACAAGAACCATAAAGATAATATTTTATATAATAATTTATAAAACGTTTAAGTAGCTTGTAAAGAGAATAAAACTATTTTATAGCTTTAACACTATTTCAATACTAAAAATTTATACTTCTTATTGGATAGATAAGTAGTCCAGTTACTATATACATTTCAAATTGTCGACCAAAATAACTTTGTGGATTTTCCGCCATCTTGAAAAAAGGGTTAAATTCAGTTTTTTCATAATAACTCAGTTCTCCGTTGAGTTACGAAAATTTTTATGCAATACTTTTTTGTTGCTCTTTTTATGATCTACAATTAAGGTCCTATACACTTTTTACGTATATATAAGCGTTATCAAGATATCCACATACATTTAAAATTTTTTTTTTAAATTTTAGCATTTTGGCTTTAGTTTATGTCGCAAAACAAGTTTTGAAGTATGCTATATCTTAAAAATTCTTTACAAAAAAATATTTAAAAGCTTTTTGATAGCAATTCAAACAAAAAAATAAATTAAGCAATAATTGGGACAAACCTCCAAATCCCCGCCCATGAAATGGCACGTAACTTTTTTGTTTGCTATCAAGAAACTTATGGTAATCATACAAAGAGCAACAAAAAAATATTGCATAAAGATTTTCGTATCTCAACTGATTTTAATCCTTTTTTCAAGATGGCGGAAAACCCTCAAAGTTATTTTGGTCGACAATTTGAGCTTAAGTTTTTCTAGGCACTCCCTACGTTTTATCCAAAAATGGGCTTTCTCGGTTAATTTGCATTTCTAACCCGATTTTTCCGACGTAATGACTGAACTGAATTGTTTTTCCTAACTAAGAAAGAAACTTTTTTTTGGCAAAATTAAATTTTAAAATTCGCAATACAGTAATCTTACTTTAAAATTTTAAATTTCACTGAAAAGCATATATATTAAAACAACCAGATAAGTCAAATTATGCAAAACACCTACTTGAACATCCAACCTCACTCTTACACACCAATGGCATTCAAATACTACACATTTGTGATAAAAAACAAAATTTAGATTTCCTTGAAGAACATGAACATGAAATAAAAAAATATCTAGCAGATCCACAATTTTTAAAGTTGTTAATGAACAAATAAATCTTGGAAGTTCTCCACTATTTACTTTGATTGAGTCGTCATTTTATACATAGATAAGACGTAATTGTTACAGAAATGTATTAAGTTATTGTAAAGATCAGCATAATATAGTTTTCTCCTGGTTTTTCTATATCATTGCACAGTTATACTGATCTTAGAGTGAAATACATCCAGGATAATCCCTTAGGGCTATTAACATCTAGGCTTTAATATTGTTATGTCTTTCATACTTGGTCTAGCCTTAATACTACCTAATCAATACTTACCTACAAAGAAACAAAATATAACTTCAATATGTCAATCTGACGTGCAAGTTATAATATATTTCAATGTATTAATGAGTCTGATTTAAAAACATAATAATAAAACTGATAATAAACATTTTTCATTATTTACGATTTTGCCGAAACTATTTGCAACATCAAATTTTTTATGAATATATTTGGGAAACTGATACATCCCATAATTTTGTTTTTATGTCTGACTTTTGTAGAGGTGTAACGTTTATTTTCAGCTTTAGGATATTTTTGATTTAATGAAACTGTTTTCTGCATCTACTTATAAGCTTTGATATGTTTTCTTTCTCGGTTCTTTTAATTTGTATCTAAAACTTGATATGTTGTATTTCTGTCTATATGTTAACATGGGCTTAACCCAAGTTATGTGTAGAACCAAGTAGGTAGTTTAATTGTAGACAAATTCTCCGCCTTCTCCTTAAATCCCTGTTTTATTCTCATATCCATATATTAGATTGTTGCCATGTAAAATTTTATTCAGACTATATCTCAGCCAAATATACACCTGTTGGATTACCTCTTGTTTTGACTTTTCGAATGACAACTTTGACATCAGACCATAGAGTAATTTACAGATGGGGCACGCCGTCTTACGCTGTGACCTCTTGTGTCGAACAACTTTATATTTGTCGTATGTCAGCCCGAAGCTTTGTGTTCTCTTCGCCACCATCTATACGGCGGAATGGTGCAGGCTGTGCCAACATTAGACGTAACACCTTCGTCGATATTTTAAGACACACGCCGTTAGTGGCAGTTTGGTAGGTACTATAATCTACTGGGGTCCATGTTGTATTGTCCCCCTGGTGTAAAACCTAAAAAAGTTTCAGTTTGGTAGGTACTATAATCTACTGGGGTCCATGTTGTATTGTCCCCCTGGTTAAAACCTAAAAAGTTTCAGTTTGGTAGGTACTATAATCTACTGGGGTCCATTTTGTATTGTCCCCCTGGTTAAAACCTAAAAAGTTTCAGTTTGGTAGGTACTATAATCTACTGGGGTCCATTTTGTATTGTCCCCCTGGTTAAAACCTAAAAAGTTTCAGTTTGGTAGGTACTATAATCTACTGGGGTCCATTTTGTATTGTCCCCCTGGTTAAAACCTAAAAAGCTTCAGTTTGGTAAATACTATAGTTTACTAGGTTATCTGGAATTGTTTCTCTAGATACCCAATTTACTAGTTAGGTATGCTTATTGTATAGTTATGAGCGTATGTTAGTTATGTTCTACATGTTGGGTTTATGGATATAGTGATTTCCGGCATCTGAACCCACCCTAACGTTTTGACACACTGACCTAGTTTATACACTGGTAGTACCAGTATCGTACACAGAACGTGTTGACAGCCACATGTTCTATGCCTGTGGACGTCGAGATGGTGGTTTCACGATATTTAGTACTTTTCAGAATGTTTAGGGGCAGGTTTAGGGTTTGTGTAGCTCGAGGTAATGTTTTTCTGTGATGGGTTTCATTCTCAACACTTGTCCACACACAGAACACGCTCTGGTGCAGAACGGTGTAGACTCATTTGTCGACCACGACGTTCTGTGTTCTGTGTATTATCGGTGTCCGTGGGTCAAATTTGTCTTTTGTTTTTTTGACAAGAGGCCCTTCGAGAAGAGAACGTTCCCCAATGGTGAATTAACTACAAATCTTTTTATTTTTAATGACTGGTAGGTCATCCATTATTGGGATTTCAAGATTTGTGTTTCCCAGAAATAGTGGTAGTTTTGGGTTATGATTTTGTCTCCAAATTGGTAGTTTTGGGAGAAATTTGATATTGTTGGAACCCATGCCATACTTCTAAAGAAGGATCTATTTTCACCGCATTTGGGAACATTCATTTCTGGTGAATTCATGTCTATGATGTGTTGTTTGACTGGCCCATAATTAGAGAAGCTGTGAACAACGAGACCCTTTCTATAAAAAAAGGTAGGACATTTTAGTTTTGTAGACCTTAACACGTAGATGCACATTATTGTTTTATGTTGCTACCTGATAAAAAAATGGTCAATTTAACTTGCTGTGCGATAGCAATTAGGTATTTTTCTTGAGTGTTTCCAATTTAATGTTTAGTAAAACCTGTGGAAAACACCATGAGACACTTTAATTTGCTTTCTTTTTGTTGTAAATACAGATTCAATATTATTCAATGCTTTACATCGGTTAAATTTGTCTCTTGGTTTAACTAGTAGATTAATATCAGCCTATTTTTTTTTATAAATGAGCATAATAATAACAGTGTAAATATTTCAATCTTGAAATTAGGCAGTAGGCCTATAAGTTTGTTCCTTTTTAACTATTTTTCATTAAATTGTCAACTAGGTACCTAAATTATATTAAATTAGTGACAGGCTTCACTTGTCCTTAGTTAAAGATAGTTTTCATTAGTTAATCAGTCAATTTAGTTAAAATACAGACAGGTGTCATGCAGTATCTTTGCAAATTTTAGACTTAGATCGACCTTCTGTTGATACTGTGATTATGGTTTTAAGGGTCCTACTTCCGGGCTCAAGATTTACTTGGAGTTGAGATTTTTCTGACCCGTTGAACTTGCAAGAGACAGACTTCGGTTAGCTGGCTGCAGTTTCATTCCATTACAGAGCAGTATGGACTTATCAGGTTTTTTTAGGTTTAAGTTACCGTTTGTGTTCCTTTTAAAAGAAGGAAGGGGCTAAAAGGCCCATAATGTATGATAGGGATTTGGGGTTAATATTTTTCTTTTTTTTTATTGGATATAAATTTTAACAGGTATAGCGATGAATTGTGAAGGTGGTGATTAATATCACACAATAATGACTCATTTATGATTTGAAACTAGTAGTTTTCAACTTGCGCATGTGTCCTTGCCTTGGTACCAACGCCTAGACCCATTGTGTGATAGATATAATAGTCGTTTTTGGGTTAACACTTTTATACTGACATACCTATACTCAATTTATTTTTAAGTTAGTAAATGATCATTAATCTGCCACTAAATGTTAGGATGCTATAATGTATTGTAGAGTGTACTAGACATTTAGGGTTTCTAATTTGGGGGGGTAAACTTTGTTCATATGGTAGTTTAAATTGTAGATTTGTTGTTGTATTTTTTTTGTATTTGAAATACAGGTACATTAATTATCTATTAAACTAGATTAAAATTTATTAAATCGGTACATAGTTGGGAGTTTGCTCTTTTATTTTCCCTTCTCATTTTACTGGGTTTTGGGGGGGATAGTTCTTCTCTTGGCCATTGTGGGAGACCCAGTTGTCTACTATTTACGTTGTCTACTATTATCTTCCGGAACATCGGAATAGAAGGACCACACCTTTCTCCGTTCTGAGCGACGTCGAAGGCCGAAGGTTGTCATCCGGAGCAACCGAAAACTATTGTGACCAAGTAGACAAAGTTATTTTTCTATTTAATGAAAATAAATAAGCTTTAAGTCATTATTTTAAGTTGAACTGTTTAACGTAATAAAAAGTGAAGGTTACAGAGGGCGCTAGTTACGCGATTCGTACCAAGTTTTATTCAACATAACTTTTTAAAGGTAGAATAATTAATTGAAAATTCAAGTAAACTTATACATACTTCAATTTTACATCATTTACTGTGATTATGATTAATTAGTACCAACATCGGTTATTATACTTCATAGCTTTCAAGTTTTCAGCTGTTATTATTTTATTAACTTTATTTTGTCTTAATAAAATCCAAGTTGTTTTAAGAAAAATGTTTATGAAGATAAATTTAGTCAAAATAACAACAAAGAACAAAATAAATAAATATAATAAATTAACCTTCCAGGGTGTGAGATGGTCCTAAATATTTTACGTAAAAAAGTCGTCAACTGCGTTACGAAATGCGGTTATTGATCAAATGGACTTTACTTCAAAGGGTAGATTGTTGTGGATTTTCTTAGCGTTATAAAAAATAGAGCTTTTGATTAGTTCCGTGCGTGGTTTTGGTAAATAAAGGTCATACTCTGCACTTCTAAGATGGTAGTTATGAGATGGTCTGTCTGAGAACTCAGGCAAATGTTTCCAAATTAAGGAAATGGATTCAAATATAAATGGGGATGGAAGTGTTAATATAATACGTTTTTTAAAGAATTCCCTATAGTGAGTTTTACTGCTTAGTTTCAGCGTTTACGGAACAGCTCTCTTTTGTCATTCAAATTGAGTCACACAACATGTACCGCAAAAAGGAAGTGCATATCGGAGATGTGACTCTAAGACGACAAAATACTGTTTTGGAAGCTGACAGGTGAAGCTCCCTAGATGTTGTTCTCAGCGCGTAACAAGAAGAGCTTAGTTTTTTTGACAAAGCGTCAATATGTAAATCCCATTTTAGAGAGCTGTCAACGACAAGTCCTAAAAATCTCACAGAGTCAACGACCTCTATAGTGGAATTATTTAACATAATAGGTTGAATTGCAGATGGCAGATGAAAAAGAAAAGCTAGTGTCGTCTGCGAAAAGACAAATTTTACCGCCGATGCTTAAGTTAGCAATATCATTGATAAATAGCAAAAACAATATAGGACCCAATACTGAACCTTGTGGAGCCCTATCTTCTATTTGCTTGGATGAAGACCTTAATTCATCAACTCGTACAAGCTGCCGTCTCTCACTAAGAAAAGACGCGAACCACTTGATCGAGGTGCATCTAAATCCATAGTACTGCAATTTTTTAATTATAGAATTTTATGATCCACGCAATTGAAAGCTTTTGAGAAATCACAAAATTATTGTAGCTGTAGAGTTTGGATTGTTTAAGCTGGAGTAGACATTATTAAAAAGAGAAAACATTACATCATTTGTGCATTTACCACTTAAAAATCCAAACCGGTTTTTAGACAGAATTTCGTATTGAATCACAAATGAAAGAAGCCTTTTTTATCAACCTATCAATGATCTTGGATAACGTAGGAAGGAGCGCGATTAGGCGATAGTTAGGAACTTGATTTTTATCACCTATTTATACAAAGGAATAATTACGGCTGTCTTAAGGTAAGTAGGAAAAATACCAATTTGGAACGACTCATTAATCAAATTTGTTAGAAGATCTAATACACAGTCCCGCAGATTTGTGGGTAAGCCCATCTACTTCTTAATTTGTTGAATTTGGACAATTTTTAATTTACAAATATCCCAATATTAATTCTATTCTATTCCAATGACGTTGTCAATTTGAATGTTATTAATAAGCCAAGTGTATTGTACTAAAGGATGCAAGAATAAATAATTGACAATTAGAAGAATTATTAGGAGTTGGAAAAATGAAAAATCACAGTTTTTGTAACACGTAAACACGTAAAAATTTTTGATATTAATTCGCTCATAATTTACTTTGTAACACTGAAAACAGTGTCACAAAGTGCCACTTTAAGACACTGGTATGGGATCTTTTTTTGTCGCGGATGTACAGTCGGCTTTAGAATAGCATATACATGTTAAATGTGAATTTCGTTTACCTACCGAAGTTATAAAAACGCCCTTCTTAGACAACAAAGGAATGGCAATTTTTAAAACGCCTACATTAATGGTTTTGGGGTATTAAGTTTATTTACAAGGGTAGGTCATGTCCCGAATAAATAAGTTTTTTTCGCATTTTTGCACTGATATAATAAAAAAAAGGGATTTTAATCCCAAACAAACATTTATTATCGAGGGTTCCAAATTAAGTGAAGATGTGGGCGTGGACAACTGTTTAACTGATTTCAAATTTATTATTATTTAAACCGTGATTGGTTACACAAAATAAAAAGGCTGTCTATTCAATGTAAGCGATTTGAGTTTGAAAATGTAAATGCAATTCTGAAGCCGATAGTACCTGTTTGGATGTACAGACACAACTTGTGTGACATTTGATTGACAAGCAATATTCCCATTTTCTTATGTTAATTCTAAAACTAAAACTCGTGTCACAAAGGATTTTGTACCTAGTGCAAGTGCAGTTGCAACTCATAATATCATACGCTCTGTGTAAATGAACTGGATTCTAATATCAGACCCATAGATTTGATCCTGAATCGAAATATAAAGAGTACTAACCTCTACGAAATAAAGTCACTTCTAAAGGAAAAATTACGGCAAATTCTTTTCTGGGACACTCAGCAGAGTATTATGCTAGCTAGTATCACCTTAATTTAACAAAGTGAAAGGCTAAGAATAAAAAGACTACTAGTATTTAAAAATTATTTTTATATTACCTATTCTTTTGTTCACTTTGTATGTAAATAAACAAAAATCGAACTGAATATTTCGTATTTTTTATACATAATGGTTTATAGTATATCTATAATCAGTTAACATAAAAAACACATCAACTGATCACGGCAAATCTTAATTAAACAAAATAATATCTCCTTTTAGATCGGTAGCTGGCTGGACCCCGAATATCTCACATACCTACCACATATGTGCATAATTTTTACACAAAAAAAAACATCAATGTAACTTAAAGAACCAATTCAAAACGTCAGTTGATCCGTTCAGAAAAAAACCTACCCGCAGCTTTCTACCTGCAACTTATATATTATTACACAGTTATGGCTTCTCACCATGCTGCAATGTTTGAGGGACGTTAAAGATAATTTAGATTAGAAATAATGATGATAATCGACCATTCTATGGGTAAAATGTTTTGTTAGCATATTATAAAGGCTTTCAGAAGACTTATTTGTGACAGTGGGAGAATAAAAAATTAAGTTGTCCGTGAATGGGTAGATGGCATGTGAATACGAAATAAAATTGAGATATTAATGTATTTAATTCGTGTATATGAATATTTTTATGACTTTAATTCATGTTCTTTTATTATTTATAGACCTAATAATCAGATGATGTTTTTAATATACAATTGAAATCTAAGTTTATTTAATCAAACAACGTTGATAAACTTTTTTTATTAGCGACTTTGTAACAATACTTAATTTGTCTACTGAGCTAGTTAATTATGAAAAATAAAATAGAAGTGGTTTAGTCCAATTTCTTGTAATGAAAATGAGGACGGTTAATAGGTACCATCATTTTATAAACCTCGAAAAATCGTAATATAACGACGAAGTTTAGAAAAAGTATAAAGTTAAAATTAAGTATTTTTTTTCTTTAACTGGGCATAAAATTATATAATAATTGAATAATGTAGAAGTTTGTGTTTAAAAAAGTCCAGCCGGGAGATACTATGTACCTAATCCTCTTGAGTTTCCAGAAAAAAAGGAGATCATACCGTATCTTCTGTTGCATCTTTCTGCTTAAAAAAAGTAGATTATAGTTAATTCATACCTCGGAAAAGTCTAGGACAGTTAATTTAATTTTTAAGAGTACAATTATTTACTATATATACATTTTTCTAAATTACTGAATAACGAGGACGAATATTTCGTCAATTTTTTTGCGGAAGTTACAGAAAATCTAAAATCTTTAGTTTTTAAACTTAATAAATCTTTTATTTTCGATTTCATTTATGTTATAAAGTTACTATTTAGTAGGGTTGCCTGAAAAGTTTCCGACCTAACAAAGATACTAGACATTTTTTCTTCAAATTAATTTTTATTTTTCTACATAGTCTCCTAGTAATACACTTCTCCCAGCGATGCTTCCATCTCTTCAACCCGTCCAAATAGTACTCGGCGTCTTTCTCTGCAAAATAGTTGTTTACGAAGGTAATGGCCTCCTCATTCGACGAAAATCTCTGTCCTCCGAGCGCAACTGTTAGCTTAGGGAAAAAAAAAGTCGCTTGGGGCTAGATCTGGTGGGTAAGGAGGGTGGTCAAGCAGTTCAAACCATAATTCGTGGAGTTTCGCCATGGCAACCGCTGAGCTATTAGACGGCCGTTTTTCCGCAATGTTTACCTTCAGCTTGTCAAGTAATGATGCGTAGTATGCTCCTGCAATGTTTTTTTCTTTTTGAAGATAATTAAGATAACTCCATGTCTATCCCAGAAAACAATTGCCATTACTTTCCCAGCCGAAGGAACAACTTCCCCCTCCGCAGTCCATTGTTTTGACTGTGTTTTTGTTTCTGGAGTATAATGGTGTATCCAAGTTTCATCTACAGTAATTAATCGGCGCAAAAACTCTAATTTATTGCTCCTAAACTGCGGCAACAGAGAGTTAGAAATGTTCATTCGAACTCGTTTTTGGTCCAAAGTGAGCAAACGCAGCACCCAACGCGCGGACAGCTTTCTCATGTCTAAATCTTGATTCAATATGTGACAAACACATTCTTTAGACATGTTTATAGCCTCTGCTATGTCTCTAATTTTAATTCGACGGTTGTCTAGCACCGTTTGGTGAACTTGAGCGATATTATCGTCAGTGGTTGCAGTTTTTGGACGTTCCGAACGTTCATCGTCACCCAAGCTGGTATGGCTACGTTTAAATTCAGCAGCCCAAAATTTCACGGTGGTAAATGATGGTGCAGAGTCCCCGTACACAGCGTACAACTTATCTTTGATTTGCGTAGGCGTATTGCCTTTCAAAAACAAATATTTAATGACAGCTCGATATCGATTTTTTCCATTTTCATAAAAAATACTCACATCGACTCACTCAAATTATTGTCTAACAACTGCGCCTCCAAAATGACTGAAATTTTACCTTTCAAAGTATGCGCAAAACATTCCCCAACTTTTGTTTACGAGTGCTGCCATCTTCATGTTGAGGTTTTTCAAAGTCAAATATGACTGGCATGGAGTTCCATGGTTCATTCAAGGATACTCGTAGAATATTTTACAGGTTTCTTAGATTACCATCTAAATCAGTAGTTCTTAAGTTTTTTGTCGGTTGCAGCTGTAAAGCACCAGCTGCAGCATCTCTTATTTTGCAACATTTGCAACATCTGTTATTTCCCGTGAGCTATCTGTTGCAGTTACTGAAACTTATTGTGAAAACTTTTTTGGATTAATTTTTCGACTGGTAATTAAAATATTATATTAAAATCATTTAAAACGAATTTAATGATTTTTTTACTGGCTTTTTAATACAAATTTTATATACTGTTTTGTGGTAACTGCGAGTGTAATTTGGTATATTTGGTATTAGAATAATTACAGTTGTAGAAAGATGCTTTTTATTCCATTGAAGTATAAAAAGGTATTAGATGTACTTGGCACGTAGTTTCATATGAATTCGGAATAGAAATATTTCTCCAAAGCTAACTCATTGAAACGATCGAAACGACGCAATTTTCTCGTCCTTACGGTCGAATCGTGACTTCACCAGATTAGAACTCCATTTTTGTTATTTTTCTGGCACATAATCCAAGGTTTTGCTAAAGGCCCAATATTATACTTCTTTGTTAAAACCATGGCTCAATAGACAATTAATATTTTTTGATTTTTAATGTATAAAAAAGTGGCATTGCATATATTAATGCAAAAGCAACGACACAGTTTTTAAATTTTTAATAAAAAAAAAGAAATGGGTGATTTTATAATTCGTTTTATTTGATTCTATCTATTATTAAAACATTTGTATTAAGTATTCTTTATAACAAGATAAATATTTTGTACTTTTCACCTACTTTTCTGTTTTGATAGTTTTACAACCGTCTGGTTTAAACTCAGACTAAACTCATTGTTTTTTGCCACCATTTTAATCAATTTGAGACACTTGGAGTGCTCTACCTTATTTCTTTATCTGTGTATATTTATCTAAGGTTGTCTTTTATGTAGAGATAAGATAGTATAATGTCATCACTTGGCTTTAGTTAACGGCTTTTATCCTTTCGTCAGGGGCTGAGAGGGATGAATTTCACTTGAATAAGGGGTCGCTTGAACGACTTCTGAAAATATTCTTGAATCAATACATGATTCAGAAACTACTAAATATATTTTAACCGTACTAGAAAGCATAAACTAAATTTACCATAACATGTATTTTATATGAGTTGAATAAAACAATTATTTATGAATTGCAATCAGGAAGGCGCAAAAATAATATAACTGAGATAAGAACACTATAAAAATTTTTAAAAAATATAATAATTAATACCGTATTCATTATGTAGATATTTTCCTGAATATCTCACTAGAGTACCAAATTAAGTATAACTAATGATTTTTAAACTAGTGATTTGTTGCTGCGAACCTCGCTTCGCTCGGCACGCAGTTATTCATTTATGATTATATTAAATTTAAACATATTTGAGTTATGTGTTTTTGTTTTTTAGTTTTTGTTAATTTTCTTAAAAACCATTTAATTAACAATAGTTTTCCACAACACGTAATAAATTGTTTCATAGATAAAAAACCCATGCAAATATCTGAGATCACATTCAGCATTAAAGATTTTAAAATAATTTCGTTGCGCCTTCTTGATTCCAGTAAATTCCTAGATCTAATTAATATACTAGTTATATCTCTAAAATTTTTTCTGTAATATTAAAACATTTCTTTGGAATCTGAAAAATTACTTCAAAAAAGGAAAACAGTCACACTAATAGATCTGATCTACAAATTATTGGTATAATTGTCATTTTAAAATTTCTCAAGAGCACCCAAACTGTTCCATTCTGGGATTTCACAGAAAACGCACTTTAACTTAAATATTCAGTGCAATTACTACATTGTCACCTTTAGTCCATCCAAAGTATTTATTAAAGTATTATAATACCCCTTTCTTACGATCTTCTTTTCAACTAAATTTGAAATATTGCTCTCGCATCTGGGAAATAGCAACCCCTTTATATTTCAGAACTTTTTTTAACTTAAAACTAGCTTTACCTACTTGCAGATTACCTGGTAAAGTTATATCGCGAAAGAACACCAGTTTAGGGACACTCAGAAATCAGAAATGTGGAAGATGACAACAGACCATATTCTAACATAATACAACTTCAACAGGAATTTTGACAGGTACTAGAGAAGGACAAATAACACTTCCTCTAAGTAGAGCGAATGAATTGATCTGTAAAACAGACGGATCCAAGAGTGAGCTCTGTACTGGAGCAAAAATATATACAGCAAGTCAGGCAGGTAATAAGTTAGCTTCCCTCTTGGCAAACACACCTCTGTATTTCAAGCAGAAGTCTATGCTATACTAGCTTGCGCAAGAGAAAATAATATCAGAAAGCTTACAACAGAATGCGTATCATAATCTACATCGACAGTCAAGCTTTCCATAAAGCTTTAGAAAACTCTATGGTGTCATCCAGGTTGATATGGGATTGCGCTGAAGAACATACAAGAGTGGCAACATAAACAAGGTTACACTGAAGTGGTTACGAGGACATCAGGGAATCTCTGGCAGTGAGAAAGCTGAAGAACTAGCAAGGCCAGGATTGTCAACTCCACTTAATGAACCAGAACCAGCTGTAGGTATTCCTAACTCCTGTTTCTTGGTCAAAAGGGTGGGTTAGAAAGAAACATCAAATTTACTGGATAAACACGCCCAGACTAGCAAAAGAATTGCTCATAATGAATAGAAATTTCACTACTGGATTACTCACTTTTCCACTAGAGAACACCTGCATAAATTAGGGCTTTATAACAAAGAACTTACTTGCAGATGGAATAGCGCTACACATACTATGCCACTGCGAGAGCCTGGATCACAGAAGGCAGATATTAAATGGCAAACCCCAAATGACCCCAGCAGACTTTTACCACTAACCAACAAAGAACCTGTATGGGCTCAATTTCTGGACAGGCCGTAGTTAAATACAGGAGAAATCACATTAGCCTGGACGTGGGACCTGCGAAACAACTGCTCCAAGGAACGAAAAAAGTTATATCGGTCAACTGTCGTTGCTCCGCCGCCAACAATGACTAAATCAGTACGAGCGTCCATGCTTATGCCGCCCCATGCCATTACCGATCCTCTTCCATAACTAAATCTTTTAGCAAAAATTGCTTGATCGAACCGTTCACCTCTTCTTCGGTATATTCTTTCACGGCCAGGTGAACGTAATCAAAACCTTGACTGGTCAGAAAATAAAATCTTACTTCAGCCATCTTCATTCCAATATTGATGCTAATTGCCTTCGAATAGTTATTTCGTTAACAGCTACTTGACGTACTTCTTCTAAACGATTTCGAGCCATGATAGCAGTAGTATTTATTTCTCGCAAAACATTTAATGTTACAAAACAATAATCTCGAGGGCTTTTAGCTCGTCGTCTGCCAGATCCTCTCTGTCTCGGAAAACTACCAAAGTTTTACTAAAACTTTTTACAGCTCTCTGGACGCTACACCTTGTAACACCTAATATTCTAGCAGCATAATATTGAGACCTACCGTCTTGTACTAGAGCAACTGCTCGTGCTATTCGTTGCCGTTAAAACCTTAATATGGTGACAGTTCAAACAGCAATTATTGCCAAAAAATGTAGAAAATTAAACTGCAAATGACAAGTAATAAATATTGACAGTTGTAAAATTGTGAATTGGCCACAGTGCTCTATTAGGATTTTGAAGTTTATTCTCTACAGTAATTTAAACAACGATCGTTTCTGAAATGTTTCATTTTCTTTAAACCGTCACATTTCACAAACAAATCAAAATATCTGGGCAAATAAAAAAAACGAAGTGTTGGAAACAAATCAGACATCTTGATAAACTTCAATATTTGCACATCTACCACATTTAACCTACAGAGTGAGTCAAAAGTACAGGAAAACATGGTTTTATTTTCTCCCCTGTATATAAGGTGAGTATGAAACTATTTTGAGACGTCAGCATTTTTAAATAAATCAATACTTTGAATGGATCGAATTTTAAGTTGGTGAGTGTAGTTTGAACTTTTAATTTTTCACCAATTTTTAACTGTTTCATTATTTAAAGAGTGGGTTTAATTTTAATCAGAACTGATGCAAACAGATATTAGAATAATAGTATATTAAACAACGCATTTCATATGGAATTCTGTTATGACACGAGTTCAAGTTTAAAAAACGAATTGCGAAGCGATGAGTTTTTTAAAGAACGAGTGTCACAACAGCCATATGAAACAAGTTGTTTATAATATTTCTTATATTTTGCCATTTTATCATTTTTTAAATTAATTTATTATTTTTATGTAATTACGAAAATTTTGATTTTAAAAAGTAGGTCGGTAGCACTGTGTAATTTCTAACATTTGACAGTTTTGACATTTAAATTATGAAATGTTAATGTTTTCAAATATTTTAAAATGACTAATATACCAATAATAATATATTATATAAGTAAAAAATGATATTCATATTCACAAATACTTTCTTAAAGAACAATATAAAACTAACAAATTTCTATTAGCCACAAATGTTCCTGTCAATAGTTTTGCCTTATGTACTTCACTCATGTTGCCAACCATTTAAAACAAAAATTTGTGTGCGTAAAAGTTACATTACGATACGCAAATGCGTTTTATAATGAAGATTTTTATAAATGCAAAATATAAAAAGATTTTTATAAGTGCAAAATATAAAAAAACTATTAAGTATTTTATGCACTTAGTTTTGTGTAAAAATAGCAAAATTCAATTTTGGCAATTCAATTTTTGCTCCCAAAGTTACGACATTGATGTTCGTCTATGCACTGTCTGGACTCCCATTTTCCTAGTTTTTTCTTTTCCTTTGTGTTTTCTTTTCGGTTTGTTCAGCTCGCGGATAATGGCTTTCCTTTTTTAATCATTAGATACGGGCCATTTACCAGTGGCATTTTAGACGCATCACATACAACTGCGACTCTATTTCTTTTATCTTTGTGTTTTCTTTTTAGACATGCAGGAGGAGGACTTTACAAGAAGATATATGTGACAGGAAATATATAAAGGAAATTGTTTCTGAAGTTAAAATTAGATATTTGCTTTGTTCGAAGCTCGCATACAGTGAAATAAATATTGCTTTAAGAGAAATTGTAAGAAATTGGAGGATTTAGAAATCAGGATTTTGATTTTTTATTAAAAAAACTAAATAAACAGCTTTATACACTTGATTCGCTGTATCTTTGCACATCATAATTGTAGGAAATAAATCAAAGCTTTTAAATCAAACGTAAGTCTTTTCTAGATTCATGAAATAATTAGGAAATGTTTAATATCCCGTTAAACATATTTATAGTGATTGTCTTTGTTTATTTATTGTAATGTATGTTAAAAACTCATTATAGAAATATTTTGAACGTAATTTTGAGTTTTCTAAATATTCAACGTTAATATGATTATTGGAGGAAATTGATTAGTATTTGAAATACTGTAGTCGAGAAAGATGGGCCCAAGATCAAACAGCTTAAATTCTCATATTTATTTATTTATTTATACACCATAGCATCCAACCGCCGAAGCAAGTTACTGGATGAAAAATATGTTTTCCGTTAGAAGAACCAGCGTGAACAATTATGAAACGTTTACCATCAAAACCTTCTGGTTTACGTATACTTTTGCTACTAGTGTCTTGCCAGGAAGTTGTTTTATTTTATTTTGAATAAATCCATGTTTCAACCAAAAAATCAAGTTCTCTTGGATGCACACTTTCCATGTTTTCAAAGCATTTTCGAATTTTGCTCTTAAAGCAGCAATATTGGTTCGTTCGAATCATGCTCTTCGATTCTCATCCTTTTTATATTTAAATCCAGGATGTTGGTCCCATAGTAACAACTTCTTTTTCTTCTAATTCACATTTCAAACTTTGTAGACTAATATACTTTTCTAAAAAAAATAAAAACAAGTAATAATAGTACATATCGTACACAGTGTTTCGAATTGCCATTTTAGTTCCTTCAGGCAGATCAGTTGTCTTGCTTTTACGACGACGTCTACTTTTGCCTGGACTTAAGAGGACAGGATTGCTTTCTTTTCGTTTTTTAATTGTACATACTGTACGCCGTGATATTTTCAAGGCAGCAGCTACCCTCTTAAATTGGAAACAATATCATGATCGATAAATTATTAAACAAGATACAATTCATTACAATGCCTCTTGAACCCAAGCCACAGGTCCAAGGGTCCTCCGTTCCTTTTTTCCAACTCAAAATATTCATTTAAATTTAGCACGAGTTGCTGAGATTGAGATTTTAATGTTTCTCCAGGCATATTCTAAAAATAAAAAACCTTGACAAATAATGTTTTATATCGATCCGTTAGACAGAGTTTTAGCCAGATTCAAAAATGATGTGTCAAATTAAAGGTTAGAAAATTTAACTTCAAAAATTAATACTTACATCAAGGAATCCAACACTAAGTGAACAGTTAGTCGTTACAACTCTTTTTGAGAAAATCTTTAAACTCAAGGCACGAAAATGTAATGGAAAATTAAATAATATGAATATAATTTTTGTATACACCAAAACCCTAGTTGACAACTAAGCAGGTGCAATGATGACAATTTATCACAGACTGTTTTTATATTACTGTCTTTGTCTGATGTATTATTAAATGTTGAACATGCGGCTTAATTTCAACATTTTATATTCTGTGAGTAGAAATGAGACAAAATTTAAAAATAGTTCGTGAATATTTTCATACATGTGCAAAGAACAGACTGTATAAGGTACTTTGTCCTTAGATAAAGTAAATTAAATAAGTTTATTGTGGTGACTTGTATTTCAAATGTCAATAACAACAGCTTAACTTCTATGTTAACTTCTGTTTCTCTTAATGGTCTTAGTCAAAATAGGTTGTACAACCATTAAGTAAATAGAAAAAGAAGGGAAGATGAAACAAGCGAGGAACAGTTCTCCTTTCGTGTCAGTCAAGTTTTGAGAATAAAGATAAAAACGTCAATAGCATTTTAATGGATGAGTTCTATAAAAGGGAAATGTTGCCAAATTAACGAGCAAAAAAATACTGAAAAAGGTTAGTCGCATAAGGAAGCAGTTTTTCCAATATATTTTTGGTTTTTCTTATGTATTTTGGGCCCCTTTATCACCCGTGTTGTACTCGAAAGATATGGAGGTCTTTTAACATATTTTTAGTTTGTAGTATTTTACTTCTTACAATTGACGAAAAACTAAATGTCAGCTGTCAACACATACACGTATCATTAGATATTTTCCTGTTATTATTTAGCATTGTTTGGCTTCGTTTTTGGAATTACTGATTTTTTATTCTAACTTTATCCGTTAGTGATTTATTTATTTATTTATTTAGGCATATTATAACATCATATTTTGTCTTTTTGTCAAATGAAGCTTGACATTTACACTTACAATAATAATAATACCTAACAAGAGAATCGTAAATTTGACTGAGGTGATCACTCTCTACATACTGTGAACCTCTTCTAAATGGTTTTACTGTTACAATGGAATCATTATCTCTTTCAATAACTTCCGGGTTTTCGTTTTCAATACTTTCATTCAGTATATAAGTAAATATATGGCCTTTATTGAAATACTGAGGCAAAGGACGTGATGGAAATCTTGACCAAATCAAATTTTCTTCAAATACATTAATTGGATCCTTCTTTGAAGAACTTGGATTTTTAAGAATACTTCGTTTCATGTCATACCATTTTCCTTGGTCTATGCCTAGAAAAATTTTATTTCTTCCTCCATTATCAATGCAGTCGTTAATTCTAAAAAATTCAAATATAAGAACAATAGACATTAAATCATGTTTCATTCAGTCGACATACTTCTTAATTAGTTCATCCTTAGACCCCGTTTGTTTAAAGGATCTGCACTCCAACCAACGTTTTAATTCGTTGACAGAATGGTCCTCTAAACTTAAATTTTCTTTAAACATTGCGCCCCGGGTACATCTCTAGGTAAAAGCACTATAGAATCCATGTCTAACTGATACTAGACTAGAAAGATTGTAAAATGTATAACTCTTCTCGAGGATATTTGCAATAAGAAAAGCAGATCAGAGTAACATAAATCACTAACAGATAAAGTTAGAATAAAAAATCAGTAATACAAAAACACGAAGCCAAACAATGCTAAATAATAACAGGACAATATCTAATGATACGTATATGTGTTGACAGCTGACATTTAGTTTTTCGTCAACTGTAAGAAGTAAAATACTACAAACTAAAAATATGTTAAAAGACCTCCATATCTTTCGGGTACAACACGGGTGATAAAGGGGCCCAAAATACATAAGAAAAACCAAAAATATATTGGAAAAACTGCTTCCTTATGCGACTAACCCTTTTTCAGTATTTTTTTGCTCGTTAATTTGGCAATATTTTGCTTTTATAGAACTCATCCATTAATCCTCAATCTTACGGTTAGTCTTCAGTGGTGACCCCGACATTCCGATCAATTAATAATTATTAAGTCATCTGAACCAATACCATGGCAAATAACGAAAACGCGACCAATCAATCAATGGCGAGAGTCTCCATCAAAGCGCCACCTTTCTGGCCTGAGAAACCCAACCTATTGTTTTCTCAACTTAAGGGTCAATTCCTGTTAAGTGGAATTACCCGCGATGAAACAAAATTTGCATATTTTATATCCCAGTTGGAGAGTAGGATTGCCATAGAGGTTGAAGACATCATTACCAACTCTCCTGCCACGGATAAGTACAACAAAATTAAAATTGAATTAGTAAAGCGGCTGTCACTTTCGCAAGACAAAAAAATCCAAAGTCTTCTCGAGCACGAAGAGATCGGGGACCGCAAGCCATCACAATTGCTACGTCAACTGCGGTCTCTAGCGGGCACATCCATTCCTGACAACATCCTGAAATCACTGTGGATCGTCAAACTCCCTAGAGAAGTAAGGGCAATCTTATCAACACAAATTTCAAGCAACCTAGATGGGATCGCAGACATTGCTGACAACACTTGTGAAGTCTCTTTACCAACCATCAGTGCCATCAACCAGAATTCACAGATAGCAGCTTTAACCGAACAAGTAACCGACCAAGCAGTTATCTCAACTTCAATCAAAAGCAACGTTCAGAAATAATGATAACCGTAGCCCATCTAGAAATAGAAATTATAGCCCGTCTAGCAATCAAAACTATAGACAGTATAGAAATCAAAATTAATAGCCCGTCTAGAAATCAAAATTATGACATTAATTCAAAAGAATGTTGGTATCATCAAAAATTTGGTAAACAAGCTCGTAAGTGCATTTTACCTTGTGAGTTCAGAAATAGTAAAAATTCTACCATATCACCATCGGAAAACTAAAACCAGGGCAGCCACAGTGTGCAGCGAATTGTGCCTGCCCAAGCTCTCATCGCCTTTTTGTGACAGACAAAAAATCAAAAGTACAATTTGTAGTTGATACCGGTTCTGACCTTTTTGTGTACCCAAAGTGGTTGGTTATTAATTGAACTAAAGATTAAACAAATTTTTTTTTATCTAGCTGCGTCTCAAATGAATGTATAATTTCATTTTTAATAAAAATCCAAAATAAATCACATAAATAGAAACGATGAAATAATTAATAGTAATCCTTAATTTGTTGTTGTAAGAATTATGCATAATGAATATTTAACAAATTTTATTCGCTATTTAAAACAGGTTTTTCTACATTATTCTGCTTTTAATTGGACTACAGAGGCAAAGTGCCTCATTAAAAAAATATCGAATGGGATACGAAGCATACAAACATTTCAAACATTCGGTTAATTTATTGAACAATTTAACGACAGTTCAAACACAGTCAAGTATCTATATCTGTCAAGTAAATTGCGATCCCGGTAGTTTATAGCCAGACCGTAGGAAATGTCCATCAACGGCCATTTCGATCCTCATTAAATGTATCTCTTTCTTTTATTACTTAATGAAAAATCAGTAGTTATTTCTTTCCAGAACACCATTGAATTGATTTTATTTGATTTTTTATTTATACATTAATTGATATAAAATTGGTTAATAAATAAATAATTAAAACTTTGTAACAATAAACTTTTTGAGTGAGATGATTAGTAGGATTTAAATTAAGAAAGCAGTAGCAATATACAATGGATCTACTGGCAATTTAAATACAGTGTGGAAACCAATTAGGGAATAAAATTATTTGTGGGGTTAGTTTAGAAGATTATAAAGAACGCTAGGACCCGTCAACTTTGAAAGTCGAATGTGAGGTTTTTAAACATAAATTTAAATATACAGGGTGATACACACAAGTCTGGCATCGTCCATTTTTAATGAAACACACAATTTCAAAGTTGACGGGTCCCAGCGTTTTTTACAGTCTTCTAAACTAACCCCGCTATAAATGTTATTCAATAATCAACAAGATTGGTTTTACTTGCTTATACTGAGTATTTTAGAAAATGGAGCCACACTCATTTGGAGAACTTTTCCAACATAGTAAAGCTTTCCCTGCGGACATGTAGAATATGCGGTCATTGGGAATGAAACTCAAATTTTGGTCAATCTAAGCTAGAACGTGGATAACCAATCAACAAGTTTTCAAGCAGAGGTTTTTGCAATAGAGTTGCATGACTATAGAAGCAAAACTCTAAGTAGCTTTAGTCACTGGAATCAAATCGGATCGTCTCCAAGCTAGTTTTGAAATACCTACAGGATCTAAAGAATGTGGGGGACATTAAAAAAAAACTTTTCTTAGGCACCTGGGTAAACTGAAATTGAAAGGGACTTTTTAGTTAGAAATTTACAAGCCATTCCTTGGCATAGCGAAGACTACAACCAGAGGTATGACTATAATGGTGCCAAAACTGTTTCCATAAAGTCAAAAATCTAATTTAAAGGTTTGTCTTCTTAGCATTATATAAATTTACTGCTCAGCGTCTACTGAACCACAGCTGAATTTAGATCCTTTTAGTATTTGAGATATTTATATTGAAATGTATTTATTGTTCAGAGAAACTCGGACCTTTTTCTAATATAACAAAAATAATTTAGTGTCTACTCGAAAACACTATATATTTCATATTCATTTGAAATAATTTGGAAATAATACCAAATATGATCAAATATTGAAATACATCGGAATAATTCCATCATGAATAATTTGGTTGGAAACCAAATTGATTAGCTGACACAAGTTGTTGGTCACCTGCTGTTAATAATTTTATTTTTTTAAATTAATAGTATAACAAACGAATTTATTAATTAAATTTTATCCCACAATACATAAACAGCAAAACTACATTGTATAATTGGATATTAAAAATTTTAATATAATTTATGATTTTTGTTTAAACCAATAGAAGCTATATTATGGTCATCGACGTTATAATATCATTATAATATTATACAATTTTAATAAACTACGTATTGGTTGTGTAATATTTAAATAATTTAATGTATATAAAACATATTACATTTGCTGCATTGGACGTTTTATTTAAATATATAATTTAAAAGAACTCAATACTTTAATAAATAATTTTAATTTTAATAAATTAAGGTCTATCTTAAAACTACCATAAAAAAATAGTTTAATTCTTCACACATTGGAAACGTTGATAGAATTATGTAGAAAGCATAGGTATTGGATTCACAAAAAAAACCCAACCTGGTTGACTGTTACAATAAAGTGAAAAACTTTATAACCGATATACATCGAACTAATAACTTCCCAAAATATATCAACAATTTTGAAATATTTGACGACGCACACCAATAGTAATAATAACTGATAATATTGCAAACTTAGGTGAATATGAAATAAATAAAAAATGGCTAAAGTACGAACAAATATTTACGGATGGATCTGTAATACTTACAAGGAAAAGTTGGTAGCGCATTCTACTACAAAAATAAAAATATTAAAAGAACATTCAATTTATACAGCAGAATTTACAGCAATAAGATAAGCTATTAAATTTTGTCTAACTCTAGATAAAGACAAATTTGTTATTTTTACGACTTCCTTGAAAAAAATAAAATCCAAAATCTATTTATTAATAGATATTTTAACGCTACACAACCAAATGAAAATAATTAATAAAAGCCTATCTCTAGTTTGGATTAAAGCGCATGTGGGCATCATGTCAAATGAAAAAGCAGACTCGCTAGCAAAAACAGCTACAGACGAGGGAGAAATTCTTGAGGACTCATCTTATACTGATTATTTTCGCTTTTGTAAAAATAATATAAAAAAAGCATGGCAAAATAACTTTAATTTGACGCCTACTGGACAATTTTATAAAATATTACAACCAAACATACCTCACAAAGTGTGGTTTAAACACTCTTGTGACAGAAATTTTATAAAAACTATATGCAGAATGCGGTGTAATTACGCCTTATTCCCTGATATTCCCTGGTATTCCCTGAATATCAGTTCAAAGTTGGCCTTGCGAACAACCCCAACTGTTCCTGTGGTGAACGAGGAAATCTGCAACATATCGTTCTAGATTGCCCCAAACACATTCAAAAACAATCGCGCACAGGTTAATTTTCACAATAAGCCTAACAAGAAGCAGGAGTATCATAATACGCCTGAAATTATTAGTCAGATTGTGAGATTCTTGATTATTCCTGTCATTTTACAATACGCCTAGTCGTATTGAAAAAGCCTAGGCATGTTATAATAAGACTAATTTTACAATGGCCTCAAAGGGAGATTTAATCATTGTAATGGGAAAACTAAGTGAAGTATAACAAGTAAACTTAATAAGAATATGTAGAAGGAAAAATTGAATAGAAAAGACAAAGCTCTGGCCATTTGGTAATACACCAGTGCCATTAAATTATAAAAAAAGGTTTTTAAATTTATTTATGTTCATTTCTCTGAATTTATAAATAAATCTATATATACTTTAACAAATTGGTTTCCTAGAAAGAGGCCTCTAACATAAGGAAGAAAAGAAGTGACTGTTGACATCATCGAGAAGAAACTAGAGAAATTACGGAGTACCTATATAAAGCAGGAGGAGAAGGAAGCTAATCTGCACCAGATCAAGTTTGTCATCGAAGAATGATCATAAATTGGAGGTTAGCAAAACGATTATCACCGATTTTCTGTGGTCCACCACACTTTTAATTTGTACAATTCATCAGACCTAGTCCCTGCATGCACACCAAAAATAGCAATAACCGTCATCAACGAATATACATCATCAGGAGCTTCTGTCAGAAATTTAATAATGTCATCTGACTCCAGGATTTTGGACTTTTAGCTTTCTATCCTACACTTAAGTTTTTTTAGCTGGGTGGTTAACTTGATGAATTTAGAAATGTGACAATTTTCATTCACCAACAACGTACGTTTCAGCATGGAGTAATACGACTGGTAATCTTTCTAATACATCATCCTAGATTTTTGAGGCAACAATAAACTTTTTGCTTCCAACGCTTCATTTTCTACATCTGATGGCAGATTTTCCTTTTCTTGTGTCAATTATTTTCCGTCTATTTCGTATTTATACACAAAACGCAACAATGTTCTTCGCAAAAACCAAAAAGAATTACTCTGTTAACAAATGTTAACAGAGTAATTCATATCCCTGGTAACGCAGCAACACTATTTCGATTTTAGTGCCCAAAATTACAATTTCCTTGAAATTCTATTTTTCACCTGAACTTGAAGTGTTGCTATATAAAAAATGCTGTATTGCACACGACGATAAAATCGCATTATCTTTTTGAGCATAATTATAGTCTCTCGAAGATAAAGTACAATTTTATCGTCTTGTACTATAAATATGTACGACATCTATTAAATTATTAAGTAAATAATAATAATAATAATAATAATAATAATAATTAATAATAATAATAATAATAATAATAATAATAATAATAATAATAATAATAATAATAATAATAATAATAATAATAATAATAATAATAATAATAATAATTAATAATAATAATAATAATAATAAACACAACGAGGGCGCAGCATGGATAGAATCCGAAGCGGGCAAATCAAACATTGCTCCAATGATGTTTGATAACATCACAACAGCTGATGTAAACCAAGCTATAGGACAGATTAATAGTTGGAAAGCTCCAGGAATTGATAACATCCAAAATTTCTGGTACAAAAAATTTAGCAGCTTACAAGAAGTATTGGCATCGAAATTTACACATATCCTTCAACATCCAGAAGACATTCCTGTCTTTCTTACTCATGGTTTAACCCATATGCTTCCCAAAACAGCTAACACACAGGATCCTTCCCAGTATAGACCAATCACATGTCTTCCAACGCTTTACAAGATATTAACATCATGCATTACTAACAGAATTTACAGGCATGTGGACCAAAATAACATCTTGGCAGAGGAGCAAAAGGGATGTAAACGTGGTCACCAGGGTTGCAAAAAACAGCTTATTATCGACTCTGTGATCCTAAGGCAAGCGCAAAAGCAATGTCGCAACATCTCGACTGCTTTTGTAGACTACCGTAAGGCATTTGACAGCGTGCTTCATTCCTGGCTAATAAGCGTTTTAAACATGTACAAAATAAACCCCACCATAGTTTCTTTTCTTGAAGCTTCGATGAAGCAATGGCGAACAAGCCTTCAGGTAAATATTAATGGTCAGTATATTAAGACTAACGACATTTCTATTCGAAGGGGAATATTCCAAGGGGACTCACTTAGTCCAATGTGGTTCTGTTTGGCAATGAATCCACTTTCTACCATGCTCAACAACACTAAACTTGGCTTCAATCTTAAGAACAATAAAAATACTAACTGCACCGTCTCCCACCTCCTTTATATGGATGACATCAAAATTTTTGCTTCCAATCAGCAACAAATCCAACATCTTCTGGATGTAACCGAATAGTTTTCCAGGGATGTACGTATGCAATTTGGATTAGATAAGTGCAGAACCTTAAACATCGAGAAGGGAAAAATTATTAATGGAGATTTGGCGCTCCCTAATGAAGAAATAATCGCTGCTATGCAAAATGGGGAAACATACAAATACCTGGGTTTTTAACAGGCCAGGTTGTTGGACCAAAAACAGTCCAAGTCCAAAATCAGGAATGAGTTTTCACAAAGGGTAAGTTCCATACTAAAATCTGAATTGAACGCAGGCAACCTAAACCGAGCTATTAATACATATGCCGTACCGGTGTTGACCTACTCGTTCGGCATTTTACAATGGACAAAGACCGAATTGGAAGATATTCAGAGAACAACCCGGACTATGATGACAAAGTACAGATGTCACCATCCAACATCGTCAGTGCTTAGAACAACACTACCGAGAAAGGAGGGAGGAAGAGCTTTATGCGACATAATAAATCTGCATAACAAACAGATAAATAAATAGCGAGACTTCTTTGTTACCAAATCACTGTCATCGAATTTACATAAATCTGTCATAGGAGCAGATAAGAAATACTCGCCTTTAAATTTAGCAGACCCTAATATGGATTTAGAAATAACAACTGATGCTGAAAAACAAGTAAAATGGGCCCAAAAAGCTCTACATGGTCGACATCATCACGACCTAAACCAATCACACATTGATAAAATTGCATCAAATAGGTGGCTTGCTGACGGTACCTTGTTTCCAGAGACTGAAGGATTCATGATGGCCATTCAGGATCAAGTAATTAGTACTAAAAATTACAAAAAATTTGTTATCAGGGACCCAACTATTATATCGGACAAGTGTAGAAGGTGCCAACAAACTTCGGAAACCATACAACACATCACATCAGGATGTTCAACCATAGCCAACACGGATTATTTACGTAGGCATAACCAGCTGTGTAATATTATCCACCAGAAACTGGCCAACAAATATGGACTGCTTAATACCTATACACCGTATTACAAGTATAATCCACAGGCAGTGCTCGAGAATGCAGATTTTAGACTCTACTACGATAGGTCCATTATCACCGATAGACAGGTGACGAATAATCGACCCGACATTGTAGTAGTGGATAAGAAAGCTAAATCGGTGCTGTTAGTCGATGTTGCAGTTCCAAACAATAACAACGTTTTGGATAAGTATAATGAAAAAATGACAAAGTACACCGATCTTGCCATAGAAGTGGGACAGATGTGGCATGCAGAAAAAGTGGAAGTGGTACCGATCATCGTATCATCAACTGGACTCATTCCCAAAAGTCTTGAAGACAGTCTTACAAAACTCGATCTTCATAAATACTTTTATTGACTTGCAAAAAGCGGCAATTTTAAACACATGTCATACTGTTAGAAAATTTTTAAATATGTAAATTTTGAGCCTAATCCCATTTGCGTTTACGCTCGGGATAGGTAAATATTACCAGCAATAGCTGAGTAAGTGCATAAGTCTTTTGATAATAATAATAATAATAATAATAATAATAATAATAATAATAATAATAATAATAATAATAATAATAATAATAATAATAATAATAATAATAATAATAATAATAATAATAATAATAATAATAATAATAATAATAATAATAATAATAATAATAATAATAATAATAATAATAATAATAATAATAATAAAAATAATAATAATAATAATAATAATAATAATAATAATAATAATAAACTTTATTTGCAATTTCTTACAAGGTCTTAATATACAATTTGTTGATATTAATAGTACAAATAAAAGAGAAGAATATTGCAAAAAGGATTGGTGAACAGTAAGACTGATCAAAGCACCAACCCCTTAGATATTACGCTAAATTATTAAAAAGAAACAAAAAAAAACTTAGGTACTTTATATACATTAGATGTATTAGAAAATGTTGAACATGCTAGAAATATCAACTGAAATAAAAATATTGAATAAATAAGATGTCAATACCCACAAAAATACATACTTTTTAAGAAAAAGTTAACTAAATTTTAAAATAGGATTTATACAAAAAATATTTGCTTTTTTACCAATCCGACTAATGTAACATAAACCTCCCAGATATATTTTTACGAGCAGAAAAACGACTACCAACAGTTGATCTCAACTTGTCATAATACGTAATAAAACCAGCGCATGATCATTCCTACAACAATTTTAAAACAAAATCCTTATCTTTATTTTCCACATTCGATATAAAAAGAAACCTATATCTAACGTTCTGCAAAAAACAACAAGGAAAACACTTTTATTGATTTCAGTAGCATATAACCGAATCTAATATTAGATTGTGAATAAATTATTCGAGTAAGAGGTTTATAAAGTCACAGCCTGAGATCGTTTGGAGTGAGGGAACGACGGAATGGCCGCTTCAACGAAGTGCTGCATTGGTTTTAGTGGGCGGAAAAAGGAGAAAAAAAGATAGACGGCGAAGCCGGTTTCTCTTTAATGGTTTCTTGGGTGAGTATAATACCCCATTGGTCTATCATCAACGACTTTTATATACGTTTCTTCATTAAGATACCGATTTGATGAACTACCTCGTCAATTTTATGAATAAATAATCATAAAATAATTTTATTGGCCGACGCATTCCTGACTTGTGTTTATTGTTATTGTTTATGTGAATGATTTTATGGGTTGTTAAATATACTTAACGATTGGCGGTGTCATTATTAGGTTTTTAAAAGACTATACAAGCTATTAAAATGCAAAAACTATTTTTGAGTTGGCCTACCTACGTGCCTTTGGAATATTTGGTATTATTTTATTTATCGTCTGTAAAATTTGGTTAATGTTAACAAACGTCTGTTGTATATCGAGATTAAAACAGTAAATTCGGTAGTTTTATTTATGTATTTCTTTATTTTTAAATCCTTAAAAATTATATTAAAAATAAACTATAATTTAATATTTCTTTAACAATCTTTCTTCTATCATTAACTTTTTAAGAACAACAAACAATAAAACGTTTGGAAAAAAACCTTGTTTATTTAAAAAGTTAGCATTTTGTATTCAATTACAGTTGTTTCGATAAAAATATAAGCGTCACATTGACAAATTGAAATTACATTAATAAGCTTTATTATCGAAAAAAATTTTTAAAATTTGTGGACAAAGCTGTTTAAACAAAAAGCAAATCACATAGAACAAAATAACAAAACATGTTAAAACAGTAATACAAAAGTATCTACAAGTAAAAAGCATAAAACATACAAACAAAGAGGTCAGTTAAAAAAATAAATGTATACTTTATGTACATTATACAATGAGAAAAATAATAATAATAAATAATATAAAAAAACAACAAAATAAACATAAATTAACCTTCCAGTGCGTGAGATGGTCCTAAATATTTTATGTAAAAAAGTCGTCAACTGCATACAAAGCTCTCTCTCTATACCAGTTACGAAATGCGGTTATTGATGAAATGGATTTTATTTCAAAGGGTAGATTGTTGTGCATTTTCTTAGCGTTATAAAAAATAGAGCGAGGTTTTGGTAAATAAAGGTCATACTCTGCACTTCTATAAGAGGGTAGTTATGAGATGGTCTGTTTGAGACTTCAGGTAAATGTTTCCGAATTAAGGAAATGGATTCAAAGATAAATAGGGATGAAAGTGTTAATATTTTATATTTTTAAAGAATTCCCTACAGTGAGTTTTACTGCTTAGTTTTAGCGTATACCGCACAGCTCTATTTTGTAATTTAAAAATACGTTCAAATTGAGTCAAACTACATGTACCCCAAAAAGGAAGTGCATATTGGAGATGTGACTCGAAGAGCGTAAAATAGACTGTTTTGGAAGCTGACAGGCGAAGCTCCTTAGATATTGTTCTCAGCGCGTAACAAAAAGAGCTTAGTTTTTTTGACAAAGCGTCAATGTGTAAATCCCATTTTAGAGAGCTGTCACGACAAGTCCTAAAAGTCTCACTGAGTCAACCACCTCTATAGTCGAAATATTCAACATAATAAGTTGAATTGCAGATGTGTATGGTAAAACTTTCGTCTTAGAAACGTTCAAACTCATATGGTTAGAATCACCCCATGATTTGATGATAGTTAAGTCATGTGAAACGATTCTATGAAGTTCGGTGATAAACGGGTGACTCCAAGAAAAGCCAGTGTCGTCTGCGAATAGACAAATTTTACCGCCGATGCTTATCATTGATAAATAGCAAAAACAATATAGGACCCAATACCGAACCTTGTGCAACCCCATATTCTATTTGCTTACATGAAGACCTTAATTAATCAACTCGTACAAGCTGCAATCTCTCACTAAGAAAAGACTAGAACCACCTGATCGAGGTGCCTCTAAATCCATAGTACTGCAATTTTTTAAGTAGTATTTTATGATCCACGCAATCGAAAGCTTTTGAGAAAACACAAAATACTGTAGCTGTAGAGTGTTGATTGTTTAAGCTGGAGTAGACATCATTAAAAAGAGAAAACATTGCATCTTTTGTGCATTTACCACTTAAAAATCCAAATTAATTTTTAGCTAGAATATTCTTTTTAACCCCAAATGAAAGAAGCCTTTTTTTAACAACCTTTCAATGATCTTGTATAACGTAGGAAGAATATAAGCGCGATTGGGCGATAGTTAGAAACTTGATCTTTATCACCTCCTTTATGCAAAGGAATGATTATGGCTGTCTTCAAGCAAGTAGAAAAAATACCAATTTGAAACGACTCATTAATCAAATTTGTTAGAAGATCTTATACACAGTCTGGCAGATTTGCGAACATTTTGAGCGTAAGCCTATCCACTCCAGATGCGGTTTTTTTTAATGTCTCGAATTGTACTACGAAGCTCTTCTATTACTACAGGTGAAAAAAAGAAACTGTAAGTTCTCATTAACATTCGGTAAATAGGAAAGTGGATCAAGAGTGGAGGTTATAGAATCAGTTAAGTTAAGAGGAAACTTTATTTCTTAAATCATTAAATATAGATCATGTTTAGTAATATTTTTGGATCCACTCAGTCTCCTATTGTAGTAGACGTCCTTTGCAGCTTTTATAGTCTTATGATAAACTTTTTTATACATTTTCACGTATTCATGAAGAAATATACTGTCAGTAAATTTTTTTATGTAAGAGAGACAACGCATATTTTTTGAGGATGTACGCAAGCCCTTGGTAGTCCAGGGCTTATGCAGTTTGTTTTTGATAGGCCTAAGAGGAAATGATTTGACAGGTAAATTTTACATTCTTCAAGGTAGTAGCATTCTTCTTCCCCTTTACATTCGTTACAGTTAATATTATCGTTATTAGGTTTGTGCTGAGACTGGTTGCTCAGAACTGGATCTGCACCCAATTATTTTCTGATACACTGATCAGAAATTTAGTGAGACTGTCAATTTTTTTTTTAATTTCATAATGAAGTGGTACTTTAGGTAAATGTACTTGACTCAGCTTTTTCTTTTCTTTCAGTAAGCTTGAAAATTGCTTAGTTGCAATATCATTTCTGGCATAAATTTCGTAATATTTTTCCTGAGTTTTTATAAAAGCATGGACACGTAACACGTAATTCCAGCTCAATTTAAACGAATGCTCTATCTGCGGCCATAAATGAATGACCACGTACAGGGAACGTACATGTAATAGTTTTTAAACTTTTCAGAGCGTTATTAAGAAGCCACAACATTAGGGCATGTACCAAGTGGGAATTTTTAGTTTGTCCATCGCAGCCGTCACAAAATAATCTTAGTTCTTTAATTTTTGGATCAAATCCTACCTTGCTCAGGAAATCAGTTAAAGCAGAATTTTTTTCTGTTACTCCTCTATCAGCTTCATGTTCTAGCCAAGTATAAAGAACTGAATTTTTCATGGAAATGTCAGTAATATAAAACGCATAGCTTTTGCACATAGAATGCTTCTTGGATTGGTGCTCTGGACCTTTTGATATTGTACCGTAAAGACGAACAAACAGCGTTTTGTCCTCGAAAATTTGATTAGTTTGTCTCCTTGCTTTGTCTAGATATAGTTTGTCTAGGTTTTATTGAATGTTAAATTGAAGTGGAACAAAATTTAGTTAGATTGTCTTTCTGCGATGGAAATTGTTAAACGAATAAAATAGATTGTAACGTCATCTATATCTCAAAACCTGAAAAAATGGACAAAATACGTTTAGAATGTCTACTCCTCGATTATAGAGACAAAATTATTATTTTAAACAAAACAAATAACACATAAAAATTTTTTGAGGATATTTACGTTAAAAAATATCAACATATATGGTATTGTGGTATTGACAGATTTTAGCTATAAATATCGTAAATATATGTATACATCGTACCCATCCTATCATAAAAAAATGATCTCTATGAAAAAACCTCGTAAAGAGATCTGTTTATGGACACATTAACTTAGTTTTATTTTTTGTTATCTATATATGTAAAATTAAGGTTATTTAAAACGGGTATTATTACGCTGAATTTATAAAAAAGTAAAATTGTTTTCATAATTTAAAACTTTTTAATTTTAAATTCTAGTCATTGATCGGTCCCCAATTTTGTTTTTGACTGACAAAAACGATCGGTATTCATAAGTAAACACTTTAAAATAATTTAATGTGTAGACGAGAGTTTAAAAATTATGAATCAACTTAAAACTTTAATAACTGCCCCTCATGAATAAAACAGTAATTCAAAAATTCAATGCATGTAAAACAGGCAGCAGCGGGAATACAGTCACTCCTTCCGCTGGCTTGCGATCGCGTAGACCCAACAAAAGGACACAAAGACGTAACTATTTTTTCCTAAGAGGGGATTATTTTATATTATAAATCTTACTGTTTTACCTGTAGTTAGTTGGAGGAAAGTCGAAACTAATACAAGTAGCATATAAAATCAAGACATTACAAAGAAGAGGTATAATTATTATTCTTCTGAGAACCAAAGTAGTAGAGTTGGTTGAAATTACCAAAATAAAAAGAATTATGAGAAATCTAAGGGGATTATAGGACTGAAAGAAAATTTTGTTTAAAAAACACACAATGAAAAAGCTAAACTGTACCTCTGTATCGTCAAAAGTAACGAACAAAAGAAAAAATTAATGAAAAAATTTATAAAATCAGAAAAATGAAATAACAAAATTTTTCGCGTAACACGAACATGACGATAAATTAAGAAAGCAAATTTTAAAACAAAATAATAATAGTTATATATTGTATAAGATGATAAAATTGTGTTTTATCTTTGAGAGCGCAAATAATTTTGCTCGAGAAGATTTTATCGTCGTGTGCAATACAACATTTTTTTCCATAGCAAGACTTCAGGTTCAGGTGAAAAGTAGAAATTCAAAGAAAATTGTAATTTTGGGCACAAAAATCGCAATTGTGTTGCTCCGTTACTAGGAATATGATTTAGTCTGTCAAAGAAATGTTACGAAATGGACGAAATGGACGGAAAAAAATTGACACAAGTAAAGGAAAACCTGCCATCAGATGTGGAAAATGCAGCATTGGAAGCAGAAAGTTTATTGTTGGATGATGTACGAGAAAGAATACCAGTTTATCATCTAGTTCTTGAAATTATTAACTTGGTTTGAGCAAGTGATATTAGAAAGAGCTATCATATTAATGGAGATCAATGTCTATATAAATTATCAATTATATAAGACGATTTCCCTTGATACAAGCCTTACTGATTTAGGCTATCACCATTAATAATTTGTTATCGTTACACTTTATATTCCGCTACTATAAACACGCTGAAATAATCACATTATCGTTGTGTATAGCAGACTGATCGAAATTGAGATCCATTGGAATATTCTGCAGAAATGTTTCGATGTTTTTCTTGAACTCGACTCAACCATTTATTTGTACCTAACGGTAAAAGTATTCCATTCTTATCCGACCATTATTTCACTTATCTGTATATCTCCAAGGAGAAGTGTGGGTTGATTTGAAACCCCCTCATCTTCCCTTGTGTACGGCTTTTCCAACAAAGGAAAATGTATTCATGGAGTAACACCGACGGAAAGTCGTTACCAAGACGCATTGTCGTTCGCCGGGAAAACTGCTCCCTGTGGACATCTCAAGACATTTTCATTTTAGTTTTCCCGATATATATATATACTTTACCCAGTAGTAATATTCAACACATGGGGTACGGAAAGTTGGAGATAGAAGCACATGACCTAATAAAAATTGAGGAAATCGGGTCAATAATTAAGATATAAATAACTTTTAAAGCCAACTCTTGCATTGCTTTGGTAATTGTCTAATTAATAAAATATATTGTACTATAGTTGTTATTTTTCGATTTAGTTTATGTTCTTTTTGCTGTTCAGATCATTATTAGAATATTTAAGAGAATAATAAATTTTTTATCTTATAAATAACTTAATTACATATTCCAGTGGAAATAAATTACATGGATTTTCCTGTTGAAATGGTTTTCAATGATGCTGTACAAAGCAACTCTAATTTATAAATATATTGAACAAATTCTACACTTGGAGCTCTTAAGCCTCCAAAAGTACCTAGTAGTGTCATGATTGTACGCTTAAAGATATGCCAAAAGATTCAAAACAAGTCAACATAAAAATAAAATGTTCTGCCAGAATTGACAACTATCTTATTATAATCATGGCGTCTTCAGACATGCGCAAACAAAAAATAATTTGACAGATGCCCTACTTTCGCTTCTTGTTAGTTGGTGTATTCTTTGGATATAGAAAAACCAGGAAAAAACTATATCATGCTGATTTTTATAATAACTTAATATATTTGTGTTACATTTACGTCTTATCTATGTATAAAATAAAAACTCAATCAAAGTAAACAGTTTAATAGTGGAGAACCAAGATTTATTTGTTCATTAACAACTTTAAATTGTTGATCTACTGGAGGTCTTATTATTTCGAGTTCGAGGAAATCTAAATTTTGTTTTTTATCACAAATGTGTAGTATTTGAAAGTAATGGACTAGTTTAGTAGGATCATATTAATCAAAATGATAGCAATATATTGTTACGGTTGCATTAGAAGTAGTATACAAATGAGCATGTTTATTTATAAATATTATGAAAAAGATACTGAATTGGTGTACAACATTCGGGGGGAAACAATAATTAAAAATCATTATAAGTCTTTGTTCGATTTTTTTATGCAACTAAATTAATAGAAAGAAAGATAATAGCAAAACTACAAGTTGAGTTTAATTTATTCCAGATAATTATTCCATAAATTTATAAATTTCTTAAATTGTACCTTGAAAATAATTGATTAGTTTTAATTTCTAGATGTTAAGGACAAATTTGTGATCACTCCCAAAATCAGTAGGAATAATTTTAGAATTCCAAATCTCACTAAAATAAAATCACCCTGTACAACAAGGTTCCAATAAACATCATTTGAGCTTACCAGTCACCAACATAAAAAACTGATATTTTTTTTAGTAACTTTGCTTTCATTGCCAACATAAATTTATTTATTTTTGTTCAAAAGGAAAGCTGGGAAAACAAAAGAATTTTCGGTAACCATGGTTCTGTTGAATCTAAAATCTCTCTCTTGTTTTTTGTTCCTGAAAGCGAAAGGAGGGTAAGAAATTTGTCCTGATAAAATTAAAATTTTTATAAGTAAAATTAAACAATTAACGCATAATAATGCAAGATAAATACTTAAAACGATAAAGTGTGATGTAAAAGTGTATTTCCATAAAAATTTAACATACCTGACAAGAAATTGGGGCCAAAGTGTATTGGCATCCAATACCAGCAGTTCCAGGAGAGCAAGCAAGTTATTTAAGCCTTAAGGAACATATTCCTGTCCATTTGAAGGTGACAGCAGTTGTAAGGATTCTACATTTGAGGTATTTGGGGCCAATTTTGCTCCAACACATATTTAGCAAGAATTAAGTACCAGGACTCCACAACATCCACGCATGGACCAAATTCTGAACATTTTTAAGGTGATATCAATTATTATTGTTCTATTTTAATACTTGACATTTCCGATAAACTCTAGAATTTCAACAATTATTATTGATCTATTTTAATGTTTAACATTTTCGATGAACTTTAGAATTTCATACTAATTTGTTTTATCACTAATTCATTTGTACAAGATCCATATTTATTGTCAAAATTTATTCGTATTATAAAGGTTTTATTTAAATTAGCACGTGCTACAACTTTGATGTAGTCTGTTCTTGGAAGAGAAAACAGGATATTCAGGAATTTTCACATCCATACATTTCAATTAAAGAATACGGTTTTATAACTAAGAACACACTATATATTTATTTAAGGTACATTTCATAGGAATAAAAGTATAAATTGTACTCACCAGTAAACCCAATTCATTTTGGAATCTTTCTAATACATTTTCTTTTAGCGACATTGAACAATAAATATCTCTTTTGAATTTCTGTTTATTTCAAACATAAATTAATCTGCAAATTTATTTAACGAGAACGATCACTTCTTAATTTACTTCAATCAGCTGTAACGTCTCAGAACTTTAACCTCATAAAACACAGAATTTGACTAGAGGGAATAATCGCAGAACTTGAACCTACACCAGTAACCTGAGCGGGTGACGTCATACAGTGACCGGAGGAACTACTTAAGTATCTTTTTCGTTATTTGTTTTTAATCATAAAAATTTTTAAGAGTCTCATTGCTTTGAGCAGCTTGGTTTAATTTAATTTCATTGGCGTCATATTTTTTTTAAGAAAATATTGTGGGAGATCATATTGTTGTCGTAGGCGTACCGCTATAGGCAACACGTTTCACACAAATACTTTAAGAAAATATAATTTTATAGATTTAACAAAATTAAACCCCACAATATTAATGGCGCCCAACGTGGGGCGTTATAAAATTAATATAAATTTCATCTCTAAAGATTTATTGTATTAAATATTATTGTTTACATAAAATAAAAACAAGAGTAATAATTCTAGATTGTTCCAGACTACTCAGAGACAATTAGAATTTTAGTAAACAAATGCTCAGTTGTATTTTTCTTGAATCATATTAACATTGCTTGAGAAAAATAATTCTAAGATTTTCTTTGAAAAATTTTATATTTAACTATATACAAAAACTCAGTACAATTCCTGAAATAGGGAAACATCATTGTTATTGGGTGTAATATCTAGGTCTAATTACTTAAATTAAAACTTAAAACTGATTTCAAAACTCTATTTCAACTTAATCTAACAAAATGGAACAAAACAAGTCCTGTAAGACTATAGGCCAGTTGAGAGTAAAGGAATTGAAAGAAGAATTGGAAAAAAGAAATTTAAGCAGTGAAGGGATTAAATTAACTCTTTTCAATAGACTTAAGACAGCTCTTATCGAGGAGGAAAAGGATCCAGAAACTTTCCAATTTCTTTTGGAGGAAAGAACCTCAAACCAAGAGATGGACCATGAAAAAGATGATGTCTCGGAAACAGGGGAAGAGACAGAAAATCAGACAATGAGAACCTTAGGGGATGATGTCTCGGACAACGCAGCAGAAGAGGTAGACAGACTCGCAGGTGGAGAAGCCACACCGGGAGCAACCAATCAAGACCAAAATTGGATGATGATGAATTTCCTCAGAGAGATGAATAAGAAGATGGATGAACAAAAAGAAGAAAGAAAGCAGGACATGATAGATTTAAGAAAAGATCTTATTAAGAAGATGGATGAACAAAAAAGAAGAAAGGAAGCAGGACATGATAGATTTAAGAAAAGATCTTATTAAGATGAAGACAGAAATTACAAATGATATTGGAAGGAAATTACAGAAGATAGAAGAGAAACTTGACAAAAACATAGAGGATTTAAGTGGAAGACAGGACATTTTGGAAATGGAGATGGAAAACCAGAAGGAGAAGATACATTTCATCCAGGAGAACATACAGGGAGAATTATTAAAGAATGCAGAGGTATTTGTGAAGAAGGCTCAAGAAAAATTGGTTGCGAGACAGAAAAGGATATTAAATCTTTAACAAGGATCACACAACAAAACATAAGAGAAACTAAGGAGTTGGAGACAGGAGTAAGAAAGGAGATTGGTTTGTACATTTCTCATGAACAATACAGAAACTTGTGTAATTCATATGGAGATTACACATTAAATTCAAATCTATTAAATATCAAAGAATTGTATAAAAAACACAACAAATTCAAATCGACATTAAAAATAGTAGAACCAAACAATGAATTTGAAGAACTAATAAAAAAACAAAAGATATTAAACAAAAGTTTAGCCATTTCTTTCCACAGATTGAACAAAATTTAAAGAGAAGTTGTTTAGATAATAAAAAAGGCTTTGGAACATCCGATCATATCAACTCTATGTGTGAAAAATTTAGTGTTGTAGGTGTTCATGGAAGTAATATTGGACCAGCTTTGGTCAAAGAAATAAATGGAACAAAATTTATCTTTCCAGAAAACACTGAATTCTACAGTAAAGATGTGTGCGAAATAAACAAATATTTAACTGAAAGAAAGTTTGACCTAACTCTACGAGATCCTCTTTGGTGGAATAAATATAATTGGAGGAAAAGAAAAAAAACATCAGATGGCTATAACATGATGTTTAATGAAGATTTAAAGAGTTTAACAATCGACAGCTTATTATCGGATGATGGTCTACTTGTAGTATGGTGTACATATTCTAGACAAAATTTAAATGCACCTCTCAATAAGATATTTCCACATTGGCAAGTACGCTTTATTGCAAAATGGTACTGGTAAAAAATAACAAAAAAATTGGGGAACCAATTTCTGAGTTCTCTCAAACCCCTGGTAAACAACATTATAAAAAAATTATATTTGTTAGTAGAAAATGTTTAACACATAAAATTCAAGATGATAAAATACTGGTCAGTATTTCAATTATTTTGCATTCACATAAAAATCCTTTGGTAAAAGTATTAGAGGAATTTTCAATGTTACACAGCTGTTCAGATATGTGAGTCCTTCTGATGAAAATTCGGTGTGTTTACCTAAAACATAAAATTTATTAATGGTTATTTAGTTATGTTACAATTACAATTATGTTAATTACTCTGTTTAAAATTATTTTTAAGGGAATTTCTGTTTTCTTTCATAATTTAAAATGATACAGGTGTCATGACTGGTGAAATGTGAGAACGTTCTATTCTAATGAACTTAAAGAGATAAAGAGATTTTCAAAGTATTTGTCATTAAGGACATATTTTGAGATTTATAAATGTTGAGGAAGTACCTCAAATAAAATGAAGTAAATGTGATTTCACTATATTTGTTAAAGGCATATGGTGAGCTAAGGAAAAATTGTTTCTCTGAGAGAAAAGATCTCAGGAAAATTTTCAAGATATGAGAATAATAAGATAATTTAAAATATTGTCACGTTTGTGTGTGGACACATAACGAAATATTAATGAGAAAAGGAATCGTATGTAACGATTCTATTATGAATATTGATAGATAAATGAGTTTTAATGTAAAATGTTCAATAAAAAAAAGTAATACCCAGTCAAAGTGTACCAAAAATCATGAACAGTACGGAAATTCTCATGTTGAAGAAGGAAAACTAATTTGTTTTATTTAAAAAAAAATGTTTTAGGTAAAGCAATGTTAATAATGTCTATTAATTTGTTTGGTTTGTGAGAAAAACACACATTAATTAATTTTGTTAACTTGATTTAATTTAAAGTAAATTTAGGTTTGAATTTTCCTGAATTATTCTAGATTGACAAAGCCAATTATAATAGTTACAAGAAAATTCAGGGAAATTGTTACGGTTGCATTAGAAGTAGTATACAAATGAGCATGTTTATTTATAAATATTATGAAAAAGATACTGAATTGGTGTACAACATTCGGGGGGAAACAATAATTAAAAATCATTATAAGTCTTTGTTCGATTTTTTTATGCAACTAAATTAATAGAAAGAAAGATAATAGCAAAACTACAAGTTGAGTTTAATTTATTCCAGATAATTATTCCATAAATTTATAAATTTCTTAAATTGTACCTTGAAAATAATTGATTAGTTTTAATTTCTAGATGTTAAGGACAAATTTGTGATCACTCCCAAAATCAGTAGGAATAATTTTAGAATTCCAAATCTCACTAAAATAAAATCACCCTGTACAACAAGGTTCCAATAAACATCATTTGAGCTTACCAGTCACCAACATAAAAAACTGATATTTTTTTAGTAACTTTGCTTTCATTGCCAACATAAATTTATTTATTTTTGTTCAAAAGGAAAGCTGGGAAAACAAAAGAATTTTCGGTAACCATGGTTCTGTTGAATCTAAAATCTCTCTCTTGTTTTTTGTTCCTGAAAGCGAAAGGAGGGTAAGAAATTTGTCCTGATAAAATTAAAATTTTTATAAGTAAAATTAAACAATTAACGCATAATAATGCAAGATAAATACTTAAAACGATAAAGTGTGATGTAAAAGTGTATTTCCATAATTACATTTAACATACCTGACAAGAAATTGGGGCCAAAGTGTATTGGCATCCAATACCAGCAGTTCCAGGAGAGCAAGCAAGTTATTTAAGCCTTAAGGAACATATTCCTGTCCATTTGAAGGTGACAGCAGTTGTAAGGATTCTACATTTGAGGTATTTGGGGCCAATTTTGCTCCAACACATATTTAGCAAGAATTAAGTACCAGGACTCCACAACATCCACGCATGGACCAAATTCTGAACATTTTTAAGGTGATATCAATTATTATTGTTCTATTTTAATACTTGACATTTCCGATAAACTCTAGAATTTCAACAATTATTATTGATCTATTTTAATGTTTAACATTTTCGATGAACTTTAGAATTTCATACTAATTTGTTTTATCACTAATTCATTTGTACAAGATCCATATTTATTGTCAAAATTTATTCGTATTATAAAGGTTTTATTTAAATTAGCACGTGCTACAACTTTGATGTAGTCTGTTCTTGGAAGAGAAAACAGGATATTCAGGAATTTTCACATCCATACATTTCAATTAAAGAATACGGTTTTATAACTAAGAACACACTATATATTTATTTAAGGTACATTTCATAGGAATAAAAGTATAAATTGTACTCACCAGTAAACCCAATTCATTTTGGAATCTTTCTAATACATTTTCTTTTAGCGACATTGAACAATAAATATCTCTTTTGAATTTCTGTTTATTTCAAACATAAATTAATCTGCAAATTTATTTAACGAGAACGATCACTTCTTAATTTACTTCAATCAGCTGTAACGTCTCAGAACTTTAACCTCATAAAACACAGAATTTGACTAGAGGGAATAATCGCAGAACTTGAACCTACACCAGTAACCTGAGCGGGTGACGTCATACAGTGACCGGAGGAACTACTTAAGTATCTTTTTCGTTATTTGTTTTTAATCATAAAAATTTTTAAGAGTCTCATTGCTTTGAGCAGCTTGGTTTAATTTAATTTCATTGGCGTCATATTTTTTTTTAAGAAAATATTGTGGGAGATCATATTGTTGTCGTAGGCGTACCGCTATAGGCAACACGTTTCACACAAATACTTTAAGAAAATATAATTTTATAGATTTAACAAAATTAAACCCCACAATATATTTAGGATAAGATACCTACTCACTTATATTGGTATTCATTTTGCAATTAATTTTTCTCATTTCGTAAAATTTAGCAATAAATAATTAGTAAGTTTTAAACGTAGCGCCAACTAATAACCAATAATGAAGTGTGTTTAAAAGTCAACGTTTCACATTTTAGCTACGTTCGTTTCAAGTATTCTCAAAGAACTGGCGGTACAAAACACCGTGTTCTGTGACTAACTGATTGTACCAGTTGACAAAATATAAGATATAGATAATAAACAAACAAGACCCCTATTCTTGACGGTGATAGAATAGAACTGCCAATAGAAAGTGGGCGTGGTTCTATTGAAAATGCCAAAACGGTATTCTTGAAATTCGTTCTCTCACTGTACCGATAGAAGGGTTGCTCCCCGAGAGAACAATTACTTCTATTGGTTATTTTTTAAGGAACCGCTATAACACCAAGAGAAGGTGTTAGGGATTTTTATTTTCGAACCAAAAATAGTATAGAAGTAATTTCTTTCATAAACCAAACAACAAATTAAACTAACGAAAATGACAGAATATTTTGTTTAGTGTTTTACTCCTTATTTGATAAAGTGTCAATCAGAGAACAAAAATATCGATATGTTTATCTCTTTTTAATGACAACAAATAAGAGAGAGAGATAAGTTTCTCGGTTAATATCAAAGCATATCGACAACATCGCAAATTTTCTACCAATCTTATTGAAACACGTCACTTACCACTTATGACGTATGTAACCATTAAATTTAAATTTCAAAAGCCGATTGTGGCTAGAGGATTAATTTTATAAAAAATTTATTTGTACAGTTTAACCACTAAAAACCTATAAGATGCAAATATAAAAAAAATCACTAAACTAGTCCATTGTTGTGTATGAGTAAATCTATTTATAAATAAAAGATGGAAGTTTAGTTCAAACGATGGAATTGGTTGGTCATTGATCATTTTTGTAAACAGTAACCCCAACTTTTTTTCTTGATTTTGATACATCTGGCTATTTCCTATATCCTACTCGGAACCATATTTACAAGTCATTTAAAAATCAGACATAAATTTTGTTTTATTTGGGAACAAAATACTTGAGCACTTGATATAGATTTGGTGGTATTTTTGAATTATTTTGCCGGTAAATCGTTATTAAATTCTTTTTTATTAAAAATTATCAATAATTATTGTTTATTTATTGTTTTCCCAAATAAAATAAAATTTATGTGTCTGACTTTAAATGATTTTTCTTCAAAAAAATTGCTATGCAACATATTGCAAATAATGCATTTTCGAGTAGGAAATTGCAAAATGTATCAAAAGAAAAAAAAATGGGGTTACTATTTAAAAAAACGGTAAATGAAGTTACTGTCCAAGAATGATAAGTGGAGAAAACAAAATTGATCTGTCTGATCGTTTCTTCGAAAAACCAACCAATTCCATTACAATCATTTTATTTCTTTTATTTGTTCAATACTGTATACTAATATATTTAAAAATTGTCATAGATATACATACATTTTAAATTCATTATTTTATACTATTATAATTATTCTGGAATATATACACTACGATCAAACAACGGTTTTTTAAGGTATTGGCAAGTTTGGGTAAAGAATGCAGGTCAGGATTAAATTTGCAAAAATAATTTTTTAATAGAAACGCATATTAAAGGATATTCACAATAAAATTTAATAAAAATTTAAATATGTTAATATATCAATTCAGTTTCACTATCAATAACGTCTTCTACATTAATTACAAGGGGTTCTATGTTAGTATGAAATGCCCTGTATTAATCCTCCACTTTTATAACATTGTTTATTGTTCTTTTCCAACAATCAGCGTCTGGGTCACCTATATTTTGCCGAATTAATGCCATTACAGAAGGACATAATGTAGGTATAGTATTTTGGGTCCGCACTTTGTTCTTTAGTTTTTCCACATATGCTCAATCGGGTTGAATACGCAGTAGTAAGGAGGAAGAACCGTATGTCCTTTGGATGCTGCAATTGTGTCACATACATATGTCTTCTGTATGTTAAATATCCTTAGAACCTCTAAAAGTTGCGTTTTTTTATATCCTTCTTCAAAGTATGTGTTGTTTTGGAGCATGAATTCCTGGATTTCCGCTTTTGTATTTGAAGAGCCTGGAACCTTCTTCAATTGACGACTGTGGTAACTGGCACATATGTCTTCTGTATGTTAAATATCCTTAGAACCTCTAAAAGTTGCGTTTTTTTATATCCTTCTTCAAAGTACATGTTGTTTTGGAGCATGAATTCCTGGATTTCCGCTTTTGTATTTGAAGAGCCTGGAACCTTCTTCAATTGGCGACTGTGGTAACTGGCATTGTCCATAACTATCACACTATGCGAGGGAATATACCAATCTTCGAACAATTCGGCTGTAGTATCTTGGTGGTAATCCAACGACGAATCTTGAATGTTCTTCGCCGTGGGAATCCAGCCATCTTCTGATCCAGTATGAATAATCGTGATCCGTTTTCCTTTGTTCGATGGAGCTTTTGATTGGCATCGCACTGTTCCATCGGTCTATCCCTTTGCGGCGTATCGTGGGTATCATACCAGGTCTCATCCAAATAGATTATTGGTCTTTGTAAAGACCTGTAATCACTGCATTTTGCCTAGTTTGGATAAAAGTGTCCATAGGTTTCCAATTGATATTCTTATCTCAGTGGAGCTTCTGAGTCTTGTTTGCAATGATCTGATAGTAAGCACCAAGTTTTCTTCATACATAGAGTAGATAGTTTTTCTTATCAAATCTTTATAACTGTCATCAGTGGTTCTGAAAACACCACTATCCTTTCGTTTTCATCTCTGATGAATTGGCCTCGAAATGATTCCGGTATGATTCCGGTATCCCTGTCAAATCGCTGGTTTCTCTTACAGCAGGAGTAAAGGCCCAACCCCTTTGGACCAGCTTCTGATGAACATGTCTGACGATTTCTTTGGCATCACGGGATAAAACTCGTCGTCGAACAGGAACAGTAACACAGGGCGCCGCTGATGCAGTTTTCCAAGGACGAAACATTTTTCACAAAAATTATTAAACAGCACAGACTAACTCTCATTACGGGAACACAAATATAAATGATGATACTCAACCCAAATTATACAAATACAAGAACTGATCCTGTGTGCAAATTTTGACCATAAGCAATAAACCGTGACAGAAAATCGTGATAAAAGTGGTTTATTACAATCAATCACCTTTTATTGTAAGCACTATATTGTTGAACACATTATACTTGTTTATGTAATGAATTTAAAAATTGGACGTTTTGGACCATCATTATCTAATCATCAAAGCAGTTGCTGCAACTTCTCCTTGGTAGTTTTTAATGTTAAGAATCCCGCAACCAATTGTCTCTAACTAAAGTTATATCACTATAACTTCCAAGCTACGTTCAAAGGAAGAGTTTTTTATTATTCTTAATAAGATGGACTTCTAAAAAGTAAGGGTTAGTACAATAAATTTAAAGTTATATAGCTAAATATCTAAAATTTTTATTGGAAATATTTAATTTTGGTGTTAAAATTGAATGTATAATCACTTTCATTATATGTTTATAATTTATTTGAAATGATGTATTAAAAATAATTGGATGGCAAAATTCAAACCGAGTTTTTTAAAATTTCAGTCCATATTTACTATTATATTATTTGTATTATATAAACTATAATCAACTTATATACATAAAGTTATTATTTAACCAATATGTGGAACGTATTTATCTTCAAACATAATAAGTATGCACAAAGTAGAATTAACAAACATGCTAAAGTTAAAACGGGGGCGAAGGTACCGGGAAGAGCAAGCAAAATATTTAATGGGGCTCAAACCGGAATGTGTCCCAAATGGGGACTGAAATCGAAACGCTCCGTATATCCAGATAATTGGACGGTAGCAAAGCTACGGATCAAGTCGACTAGATAACTAACCCGACACCGACGCTCTTCAAGAGAATGTGATTTTATCTAAACAAGAATTGTTAAGAATCGTTCACAGTCTAAAAACTTGAATTGTGTAAATGGTTCCAGTATATCTGACGCGATGGTCCGAAAACAATCGACAATATAATGGAAAGAGAGTTTAATTCGCCATGTTGCCGATATTGAAAAAAGTCAAGAAAATTTATGGATATAATTTCAATTTCTTATTTATTTAGATATTTTTAATATTAAGAACATTAAATAAATAACTTTGTAACAAAACTTCTACGGTCTATTTAAAAATAATAACTTTTTTCTACAAACGTCAAAAAACGACACGGTTCGAGCATTGGCAAGAACATGCGAAGTGACCCTTTTTTTCATTTTTCGTTGTTACTATGACACCGTGCGCGAAGTAGTGTGCGAAATACTTCGCACAGTGCATGTAAACTATAAGGGATTTTTATATTTTAACCTTTATGTTCCTCAATCAAGCAAAAATCCAAGAAATCATTTGATTATTAATGTATAACAATAATTATTAAGGCTTTCAAATTGTGAAAAAAATTAACATTACCTAATTTTTTTTATAATTTACAATGTTAACATTAATGGTGCAGCTAGTGCACGAACCAATATTTATTCCCAAACCAGATAAGTCAGATTCAGCCCGTGATATCCTAGTTTTGGGAGTTGGAAGACTATCCACTGCCGTAGAGGTGACAGCAGTTAATCCTGAAATTTCAAAGTCTAAAATTTTATTTGATATCTGAATTTTATTGTTGATAGAATCTTCCACGTATCCTTCGGCCACAGTCGAAGGCCGTATTAGCAAGGAGTGTGGCTGGTGTTCTCCGAAAACAATGGCCCGTGTAGGCATCAGGATTTGGTAATTTTAGGTGTTTTGCTATTAAGCTAGGCATCTTTCCAATATTATTTATTCCAACAACTTGGTTAAAACATCTCTTATTTTGATACTTCAACTGCGACTGGTAGCATAATTTGGACAAAGAGCCGCATATTATCGGTAAATGTCAATATAATCTAAATTTGAAACTGTAAAAATGCGTTTTTGTATCGGGTACTTTAACAATCAAAATGGAATTTTTATTTTCTATGTCATCGACCGTCATTTTAGCGAGTTCCTCACGGCGGCGAGCACCCGAAATACCCAGTATTAAAACAACCTAAAAGGAAATCAGTAATTTAAAAAACATACAAAACAATCATCAAAAATCTACCTTAACCAACAAATAGGTTTCATCATCTGCCTCTTTTATGAATTCTTCAACTTCCTCTCTAGTCAACACCTTAGATTTCTTAGGATGGTTTCCAACTGACAATTTTTTCAAATATGAAACCAACTTGGTAAATTTCTTGAAATACACGTTTTCGTTAACACTGAGTGTTGCTTTCAACATAGAATATATTGCCCATAACGTGGAAGACTTCAGCTTCTTAGACTTCTCTGCAAAATATACCAACAGCACATTTTCGGATACTTTTCTGGCTTTATTTGCTTCACATCACTCTTTAAATTGCTGATATGCATTTTCATACTGGCGCCTCGATTTCTCCGGTAAGAGATTTAAAATTACTGAATTGGCCGCATCTGTCAAGTTAGGTAGGGTACTGCTTACTTCAACGTCGCTCGAAATTTCCATCATTTCTCAGTCATAAATATCTCGCATCAAATTGACGCAAATAAGAATTCACTCCCAAATAATGAAAATAATTATTAAGAACTGTCACTTTGAAATAATTGTCAACAAATGCCATTTTATTTCATAGTTAGAGTACCTAATTACTTGAAGTGACAAATAAACAGCACTATTAAACGTCAGATAAACATATTTATATTGTTAGCAAGTATTGCTTTTTGTTTTATTTTCTCATTGATAACATGGTATAATTCTGACTGATATATTACTTACTGATAGTTTTAAACACATATAAGAGTTTCGACTTCACGTGCTTGCTTAGTTGGTTGTTTATGTGTTGTTTCTAGTAGAGGTGGGTTGTTTAATAGCAATATATTTGAATCAGTTTCTTTCATTAACCATCGGAATACGTTTAACGTACGTTAAAAAAATTTAACTGCGTGTAGCCATTTAAATAATTGATTAAATAATAGGGTTGTCTTTTTTTTATTATATTGTTTTCAGGCCTCAAAAATGGCCATATCTTTTTTCGGTGTGAAAAATGTCACTTTACCGCCTAGATAGACAATATACTATTTTATCTTAATGTATCTTTTTTTTTTTTATAGTCAGATTTATAGTTGTTATTAGGGCCGTGGAATATTTTTATCTCCACGTACTGTTTACTCTGGAACCCGACGAAGACCTACTTGCAGTTTTTCAGTAGCACTGATCTCCTACTTGAAGTTTTTGAGTAGCACTGATCTAAGTCGGAGGATTGCGCTAAGTGCAGCCTGATTATCTGAGTGAACCTAGATAGATTAATTTAGGTTGTTTTGCAGATTGGCGTAAATTTACCTCCGCCTGGAAGAGGATGAATTTCCCATACATAGAGATCTCTCCAAAAATTCCACATTCTATATTTATGTGAATTGGACTTGGAGCCGTCGGTGTATCAATTCCAGGTTATAAATGGCGATACTCCATAAAGTCCTTGGGCTCGAGTTGATGCAGAACAAATGTATTGATTATAATTCCCTTCAGCACAAAATATGCTCAGCCGTTTCATCCTCAGCCTGACAGAATCTGCAGTCCGCACACTCTACCAGTCACCAATTGTTTTCATATGCCCATCCAGTCAGTAGTCCTGTCATAATTCGTAGGTCCTGTCTGCTCATATTAAGCAGCCATTCAGACCTCTTTTTAGAGAGATCTCTTACAAATGCCTTTGAGTGTCTAAATCCTAGCTTGAACTTGCATACTTATTTATAACAAACACCTGAAAATAGGTTGTTGGACGGATAGAGGGAATAAAAACTACACACATAAGGGAACTTTTATTTTTTGAATTGTTTTATTTAATAAAATTTATTGATATTTTTAAAGTACTAGGTATAATTTGTTTTACCGTTACAAAAAACTTTCTCAATGAAACAAAATTAGTATATTGTGTATCTAGGAGTAAAAGTAACACATTCCCGCACGATAATGTAAATTGTTGGCCGAGGCAAAGCCGATGACATCGATGATGATGTTTAGAGGTGCAGGACACCACCAGAATTACTAAATACTGCTACAAATGCCATTTTAAATTTATTGCCAAATAAATCCAAAGCAAAATATGAATTTGCTTATAAACATATTATGGATTATGCCAAGAACAAAATACAACCTCGCGATCTGAAAATGTAATGATTGCATACTTTCCAGATTTATCGAAGAAGTTAAAAGCTTCTACATTGTGGTCAAATTACTCACCAGAGAAGATATTGATATAACAACATATTTTTAACTACGTGCCTTTCTAAAACGTCAAAGTGACAATTACAAACCAAAAAAATCAAAAGTGTTGTCACTTAAACAAATTGAAATTTTTACAACTCAAGCACCAGTATTTAATAATTTGCACAACTGCAATATAACTGTAAAAATTCAAAAATAATTAAATAAATACGACGTAATACTGACGAAAGCTGAATTTTAAGGCCTAGGCCGGGAAAAATTTTCCTGTACTGTCCGAGAAAGTTCATTGCCCAGCAACAAACCAATCTATTAGAATAGCTTAATTTGGGGTCCGAAATTAGTCTGAAAAAATAAGTATTCCGAAACGATTTCAGAAAAATAAATAATTAGTATAAACTATGTCCTCCACGTTGGTGTATTACGATTCTACATCTATTGTGTATACTAAAAATAAAATTATTGGGGTATGCTTGCCCAATTGGCTATTAAACGCTTTCTGAAGCAAAATATGTGAAGTAATTATCTCTTAAAGCATATCCATATATGCTCGATGTGACCTTTAGGTGGGGAATTATGCTGACATTGGCAATATATCAATTTCTACGTTAGTAAGCCAGTCCAGTCTGTGACTAAAGATTGCGACATCTGGACGTACATTATCATGCATGAGATGAATGTTATGGACGATATCGCCAGCAAATGGACGAACAATCAATATGGGTTGTAGAATAGTGTCAACGTGCTGCTGAGCAGTAAGGAAGCGAAAAAATTGATAAAATATTCGTTATCGTTTTTTATTAGTTTTAGAAAATGTATAGTGTGACAATTTGTGTAATTAAAATTTAAATTTTTACTTTACGATTTTTAAAACTTTCTTTTGCTTTGAATATCTCGACCCATTTAGCCACATACAATAATACACTCATCACACTCATCCATTCTCTTCCTTCTAGAGTAATCTTAGGAAAACTAAGGGAAGAAATAGAGAAAGAAAAATCCAAGTACTGGAATCAGCTGGAAGGACTGAGGCAATCTAAGATACTACTGGGGAACTAGAAGAGAACAGAAGAGATCTCTTAGCTGCCTCAACCTCAGCAAAAAAGGCTCCGAATTCTAACGGGAATATTAACCGGGCATTTCCGGTTAAGAAGCCACATGAAGAAACTAGGGTTAGCAGATGAAGCAAAATGCAGATTCTGTGAGGAAGAGGATGAAACCTCAATACACATACTCTCAGAATGCCCTGCCTTGCAAAATTCTAGAGCTAGATACCTAGGAGCACATGAAATAGAGGAAGGGGATCTACCTGATTTGAAGCTCAACGATGTCCTAAACTTCCTCAGGAAAATAGGACTCGAAGAGCTGCTATAGGTCTGAGGAAATATCAGAACATGGCAAGTAAGGGCGGACACAATAGATCCTATAGGTCGCAGTGTAATTATCACCCCTAACTCATACATACATACATACATACATACATTCTCTTCCCTATCTACCAGACAGCAAAGGTATAGACAGGGACATTCTCTTCACGCTAAAGGTGCCCTTCATAGCGACTTTGTTATTAAACAAACAAGACAGGCAACGGGGGGAAAATAGTAGGAAAATGGTAGGAACAACAAGACTATATCAAATACACTGTCATTTAACCATTCAAATTAAACGATAATAAGTACGACTTTTTTAAATTTTTACGTTTGGCACGCTTAAGGAATTCCCACAAAATATATTTTATGGTCGGTCTACGAGAGCTTATATAAAGTAAGGAAACTATGTTTTGCAGAAGATCTAACTTTTTATCCGATATTGAGCTGAATAAATATTTGGTGGCCTCGTTATATCAACATTTAAACATCCAGTGGTTAAGATCGTCGTAACTGCCATCACAGTCACATAAGTTTGTATCAGACAGTTTCATTTTATATAGGTGTGATCTGACTGTAGCATGTCCAAAGAGACATCTAGTGTACATGGTATGTATTTGCGTAGAAGGAAGACTTCGGTCAGCAAGAGGAGTAAACGGAAGAGAAGGGTATATCTTGCAGTAGGAGTTACTGCTATTATTTGCAAATAGTGACCATTGAATTTCCCAGTTTTTCTTAAGGTTTTCTTTCCTAAGAGATACTACATCCCTCTTATATATTTAATTATGTAAATTATTAGAAGATATTAGAAGATATAAGTTTATCTGCCATTTTATTACCAGGAATTTGGTGTCCTTTAACCCATGTAAACTCCACAGATTTATTCAGGCTGTTCAAATGAGATATTTTTTCCAGAATACTGACGATAAATGTATTACTATATATATGTGTCTAGTAACATTTTTTAGGGCCGGGAGTAAGGCAAGATTATGTACTCTTGAAATTGCGAATCACTGTTTATGATCCATTCTAGCGTTTTATTTATGGCTCTAATTCCGCTGTAAAAATTGAAGAATTTGCGTTTAATTTATACTGTAAAGATTCTTGCAAGTTTTGTATATAAACAGCGCTGCCAATCCCTGCACTTTATTTAAATCCATCTGTGTATATTTTGCATGTATTACGTATACTTAGTTGTTCTTTCAGAATAAACTTGCTAGGTACTACTGGATCATATGATGGAACTATAATTTTAGGTTTTAAATAGAAGATATTGAAGGTAGCTTTAAAGAATAGGATTTCTTCTCCTTTGAAACAATAGGTTGGGAAAGGCAATTGCTACAGTAGGAGAATTTTTATTCTGCCACCACTTTGATGTCAAATTCGGAGGTATTTAAGCCCTTTCTTCAAACATTTCTGCATACGTGTGCAGACGTTGACAGGTTTTGATAGTGCTGTTGTAGAATATGGAACATACGTATAATATATTGGGATATTAAAGAATGATAGTTTGTTTTTCCTTGACATGGTTACTTAAGCCTACTTGATGCGAGCCTCTACATGCTGAAGTTGTTCATAAATACCATGTATTATGTTTTTCAAGCATTTACCTCGAGTTTTTTTTAGAGAGATGGCGGATCTCGTATTTATTGGGATGTTCCTCAATTTTCTGTGTGGCTCCGTCAGCTAATTAGGCTCTTTGCCTATAACTAAATAAGTAACGTGACTTTTTTCGTCCGAATCGGACGTGAATATTGAATAGAGTAGTGGAGGCAGTGTGGAAACTTCAGAAAAACCTGAGTTGAGAAATAATGGATTGGTAGACTTGCATATTTTAACAAAAACATTACTATTAGTTAGGTAAACTGTGTCCGGTGTATATTTTCAATGAACGAAGTTACTTTTTATATTTTGTCCATTTACATAAACCAAAACCTCGAAAATAGAGCATTTTAGCTTAGACAACAGACTAAATTGAAAAAGGGCAGAAAATAAGGAATATTAATATTAATATATTATAATATTAATATTAATACAACCTAGATAATAGATAATGGGAATTTCAACAAGTGTAACCATGGAACACAAAGAGTTGTGCCTCAAATTTATATATTTCTTTAAACAGTTATTATAAGTTTTTGTTGATGATATAAACTAAACATTCATAGAAATCTGAGTTTCCTACAATTGATATTAAATTACGTCTCGACCTACGTTTGACTTAAGCTTTTGATTTAATTCGTGTGTATATGAATTGTGACGTATGGGAAAATATACATCGCACAGGCTGTATGTATGTAAAAGTGATTCTAAATAATCTGTAATTCCTAAATGTTATAATTTGCTATTTAGTTTGGGTAGACAAATAAAATCCAAGGTATTTCTTATATCTATTTTCTTGTTGGTTATTTTTATATAAAATAAAATTATACACCTAATTGGAACAACTTTGGTCGATGCAATATAATTAATTAAAATGATCAATGAAAAAATAAGAATTCTCTCTTACATTTTTTTTTTACTAATGGTATGCTAATGGTATTAGTTATGTTTTAATTATTATCGACTTTAATATTAAAGGAGGATAATCAAATTATCTCTGAATCCATATTAATGTTGAGTTTTTGATTTTAACCTTCAAGTTAATGCTGTTATTTTATAATATGTGCTTTGGTAAGTCTATATGTGTTAACTAGTAGTTGACTTTTACTCTGTTACCAGATTATGGGCCCAGAATAGTAGAATAGTAATACTTAAAGTAAAAGAAATACTCAATTTTGAGGACTGTGTAATTAATTGGAATGCTGGAACTAATTGGAAAGTTATGTATCAAACAATTTAATGGAAAATGTTTTGCTTTTGCAGAAAACCAATGAAATTAGTTAATTTAAACTCATTTTATTGAATACAACCAATCATAACAAAATTATTCGCGATTTCGACTACCGTTGAGGGCGCTAAGAAACGTAAACAAATATGGAGGATTGTGAGTAATCTTTTTGTTTGAGGTGTCGAACTTAGTGGTTGAGTTGTGTATTTTAATTGATTGGTGGTATTTTTACAAATACAAATAAAAGAATCAAACATCAACCTCCACATAACAATCCAAAATAAAATTAAAAATAATTTGCGATTACTCACAAAGTAAGTTTATTATTTATCCTCCAGAGGGCGTCTAGACTTTCGAAAAGGCGAATACTGAATACTTTCCTCATGTTTAAAATACTTCATAAGAGCAATTTAATAAAAAAAATACAACGGTAATTGTACTCCGAAAGCATATCAAGTCGACATATCAACAAATTTGAAACCGTATAGTTAGACACCAGTAAACAACACAAATAAATGTCAGATAGACTTCAAAATTTGGTGCGTGCTGCATATAATCTATAAAGGAAAGTATAAATGAAAATGAACCAAAAAATACCAAAAGAAGATACCAGTGACCCCGGTATCAGAGAAGACCATTCATGATAGTCAAAGTCAAAGGGTAGACAAATCATGAGTTTAATCAAAATTATTAACCATTAATAAATAAACATTGTGTAACAGTGTAAAAATTGTCCATCACACTGAAAAACACCAAAATACTGTTATAATTAAGCACTAGCAAAATCGAAACGCACACTCTGAATGAAATGGTGACGAACAGAACCTCAAAGCATATAAGAAAATCATGGAACTAAAACTATATAAGAAGAGCATACATTACGGAAGTATAAAATCTATGGATGAAAGATGTCAAATTAAAATAACGAAATAAATTATTAATGAATTGGAATCAAAATAAGTGATTAAGGCCGATCGACACATGTAACATCAATTAAGTCAACACAACTATGGAATTAAGTAATAAGAGTAACAAATTAAATAATGTTGACTAGCCAGCAAAATCTGAAAATACAGTTACTGTCAACTATTGGTAAAGAAGAAGAACAAGGTTAACAACTAAAAGTATACAATAATATAAATTTAAAGGATAAGTACATTAAAATTGAATATAAGTATGAATACCATGTGGAGGAGAAAAAAACATGAAAAAATATATGAAAATTAAAAAGGAAGGTTTAAAAAAATGTATGGGTCTTTAGGTTTAAGCTGTTCATTCAAACACAAAAGATCATCTCGATTAGCAGCTTCATTAATCTCCATCATTATGTAATCTAGAAAAATTAGAGTGAGAAAAACTATGATTTTCAAAGATAATATGGTTAGCGAAAGCTGAAGATGAGGTAGGTGTTTCAAAATCTTTATATTTCTTAACATGAATACGATGTTCATTAATTCTAGTACTCAGGAGACGGCCTGACACCAATGTAAACTGCATTGTAATCATTACAACACAATTTGTATATTCCAGGTGTATGTAAACAAGAAACTGGATCTTTAGTCAAGAAAGAGCCTAAACTATTATTGGTTTTAAAACCAAACTTAATGTTATATTTATTCTGGATATGACCAAACTTATAAGAAACTGGACCAAAATAACTAAGAGAACCCAAATAAGAACTATTATCGGATTGTGAAACTGGAAGAATATGTTTAAAACTGAGTCTATTTCTAATAAAAAACTTATTGTAAATTTTATCAATAAAGCTGATAGGATCAAGTATCAAGAAATGACGTATTATAGTAAAAAAATAGCATCTCAATTAAGTATCGGCAACATTGTATGTGGAAGCTCGCCGGAAAGGAGAGAGAGACTCTGATGATGAGTTGTTCATTTGGCGAAGTGCGGGCATATCGCAATGCGACCGGGGTGCCGCCGAGCAATTCAAACGGCCATTATCACCTGAATTATGGGCCAGTGTCGACAGAGTTGTTCTAGCCGCCGACATTGGTTCATCATCAATCTACATGGATTAATGCGATACGAGAGAGGGTGTCTAATAATAGCAAAAGCTTACGTTCTGCAAGGAATTAGCTAATAGTTTTAAGATTTTATTAACATTGAATCTCTAACGACACGACATTTACCTAGTTTTAAGCAAAAGCCGAGCAACCAACTATACGTACTGGAAAAGAATCGTACAATAATTTAAAGTTAATTTCCGTACAGTTACTGGTCATGTGGCTTATTTTAATAATTCTTCGTTACCGTATCCACTACGGTACTGGAGTTCTGGACAATTATAATTATTCTCATGGGAAACCATAGTAATGGCACAGCAAATATTATTATGCAACAACAAGTACTAATTTATTGAGCAATATTCCATGTCCTATAGTATCTAAATTATTTAATGTTGTTAATAAGTAATAACAGTTTTATTATTTAATTCTTTTGTGACATTAAATTTGATTGTTACTTATCACTTGTAACAAAAAGTATCGCATAATTTTAAAAATTGAATTATGGTGTAAAATTTTAATATGAGTGTATGGTATTCTTTAGATGTGTATAAGCCCAAAATATTCACACTTTAAATCGCTTTTTTGTTATAAAACAAAAAATGAATAAATTTTGATAAATCCTATTTGTATTATTTACATTTTAAAATTTCTTGTGTGCAGTACGTTTGTTTATTCTTTCATTTGGAAGTGTTTAGGAACATTTTGAATAAAAATGAGTAATTTAACCCCAGAACAAGCAGCTCAAATCGTGGCTTTAGTTGAAGATGGTCGATCTCAGCAATATGTTGCTGAAGTCATGGGAATCAACCAATCCAGCGTTTCTAGAGTCTTAAGAAGGTTTAGAGAAACTGGAAATTATAATAGACGACCAGTTCCAGGACATCCCAGGACTGCAGATGACCGTTAATTAAGAATTCAGACTTTGCGAACTCGTTATGTTACAGCCAGGCAACTGCAAAATGTTCTCTCTGGAGTCCGTAATGTTAAAATATCTGTCAACACGGGAGCATACCGTGCAGCACGTTTAAAGTTCGTAAGAGAACATTGGGATATTAACGATTGGGCTAATATTCTTTTTACGGATGAATCAAGATTTTCACTTTTTGGATCCGATAGACTAAGGCTGCTCAACCTTTTTAAAAGTAGGGCCAAACGGTGAATTCAACACCTTCATGCTGGGCCACTTACAATTCCCAAGTATTTCAATTATTCTCAGGATCGATATGCGCAATAAAACCCAATATTAAGAAATTAAATTATTGTTTATTAGGCAATAATACACCGAACAAGCAGAAAGTATCATATACTAAAATTTAGCAGCTAAATAAAATAAGAAAATTCAACATAAGGATGCAGAACTACAATAAGTCATTGCTGCAATTAATGTGATTGTTTGTCTTTTAATAATTTACTTATGTTAGGCGACAAATCCGATGTTGATAGCAACAACAAGTCATAAATATGTTGCTTAGTTAAGGATGTGCGGTATTTATTTTTTACATAATTAAGGTCTGAAAAAACCTTTCACACACATATGTGGATCCAAAACTACTTAAAAACTGTAACGCCAGGTCAGTTATGGCTGGAAATTCTGCCTTTGGTACTAATTTCCAGAAATCTGCAAAATCTTCTGAAGAATTTTGTGCTTTCGAAGACAATTTGTTGGCAAAAAGGTTTTTTAACGTATCATGATTTTGCAGTTCAACGAGTTCCAACTGAATATTGGCCGGATAACCAACTATGTCCGCCAAACTTATTATAAACGGATTTATAAAAATCTGTATATTTTGTTTTTGCTAAAAAAAATATGGCCTTCATTTTGATTGTTTATAATGCCGGCCCAAACATTCACCTTCTCGAGATATTGTGTCCTATACTCTTCCATCCAATGTGGATATTTCCTTGCCCAATATCGACATGTCTGGTGATTTACGTGACCTTTCAGCATAAAAGACGCTTCATCTGAAAAAATACCTTTTGTATGAAACCTGGATTTCTGTTACATTGTTCCATAACGATTTCGCAGAATTCGATTCTTCCATCAAAGTCATCTTATAATAGCTCCTGGACCAGATGTACTTTGTATGGATGCCACTTCTCCCTTTTTAGCACTCTTACAACAGTTGATTGGTGGACATTATTATCTGGTGCGACCTGCCTAGAACTGGTATGAGGATTTTCTTGAAACGCCAGTACAACGTCCAGTTTTTTGGCTTCGGATATTGATGTTCTACCACTTCTGGGAAGATCTTTAACATGGCCCGTTTCTCTAAATTTTTTTTTCAATTTTATTTACTGTTGATTGAGTAATTGGATCGCGATTGGGTTATTTAGCATTAAATAAATTACGAACTTCGGCTTGAGTCTTCACTCTATCTCCATAACCAATCATGGTTAAAATCTCGATTCGTTCTGTTTCTGTTAGTTTCATTTTTGTAAATGCTGTTATTAATGTCGGCAAAAGACTCGAAGAGTAAAAATTTGACGTCTATTATTCAACAGATTAGCAGATCCTTAGTGTATTTTAGTTCAGTGAATGAATATTTATTGTAATTCCATGTTACTTAACAAAGTTCATAATTTTGGTTAACCCTGTAGAAATAAATATTTAAATGATTTCATTGTTGCAAATGCGATAAGGAGACCTTTCAAATGAGCTGTCACGTGACCCCAGTTTGTATTTTAAAAAATCGTCATTACGCAATCACTAATGACGTAATGTACAACACATCTATAGCAGTTGATGGCCATTCAAAAATTAAAATTGACATGTTTCAAGATTTTTTTTTAAAAATCGTTTGTTTCTGAAATAATGAATTTATTCCATACATTTGCGTTATACTGTATTATTAAAAATACTGAAACTATACGAAAATGTTTAAATAAATAGCTAGGTAACAGTTCTAGGGATAATTGTCCATTAATAAAGCCATATTTAATCGAGATCGCGCCTGTGGACATAAACAATCTTTTAGTCGTAATATTTTCCTGAGGAAGTTTTTACGATGTCATCAACGTCTTCCTTCGCAGTATATGAATAACATTCGAGAGAACATCATGTTTTCAATAACGAGACTAAATATTCAATGGGCCACTCTTGAGCGCTACTTGCGAGAAGATGGGCCATTCAATCCTGCATTGCCCATTCCGGTCTCCATAGAGCCCGTTTTCGCCGTTACATTGCTCGTTGTGTTCGGTTCTATGGGGTTCCATGGGCGTAGAAATAGGGCGAAGCTTTAGAAGCAAACTTACAAATTAAAATATAAATATACAATAGTGAATAATAAAAACTAATTGTTAAATTTAAACCAAATTTGTAGTAAGAGAAGTATGTTCTCCAATTAATATAAATATAAATACGTAATTGAGGTATGGAATAATTCTGATATTAACAGATCATATTAGGTTGAAAAAAAAAACATTGCACTACGACTTATTAGATCTTTTATGCCTCGTGCTAATAGTTATTTGATGCTGGTCTTCCATAATAACACATCAACGGTTCCACGGATGGTACATCTGAAGATAGTCTTCTGCAACTTTGTAACCAAAATATTTAGGCCTCCCGCTATTGCTGCATATTCAATCAGTAGATGTTCTGGATTGTACTTCTCTATAAATATGATTTACCTAATTAAATTTATTGTACTAATCCTTATTATGTGAAAGTATTGAAGTCTTCCAATTATGGAAGAAATAAGATATAATAATATTAAAGCCTAGATGTAATTAGCCCTAAGGGATTATCCTGGACGTATTTTCCTCTAAGATCAGTATAACTGTGCAATAATATGGAAAAACCAGGAAAAAATTATATGCTAATCTTTACAATAACTTAATATAATTCTGTTACAATTACGTCTTATCTATGTATAAAATGAAAACTCATTAAAAATAAACAGTTTAATAGTGGAGAACTTCCAAGATTTATTTGTTCATTAACTACTTTAAATTGTTGATCTGCTAGATGTCTTTTTATTTAAAGTTCTTCGAGGAAATCTAATTTTTTTGTGATAAAAACAAAATTTAGATTTTCTCAAACTAGGTAGAATTTAAATTTAGGGATATTTAGGGATTCTCTAAAATTTACCAAAACGCCGCCTCTGGAAGTTGCATGATTATGTTATGAGTAGATCATAAAAGCTTGATGACTATTTGATGGTGTTTTAAGTAATTACGACAGATTTTTATACCTCACTTGTTGCTTTCATGGTAACCGCTATAGTACACTTTGATTTTTTAGTATCTTTTTATTTTTACCGGTGTCTGTAAAACACCGAAGAAGTTAATAAAGGTACAGGGGACTATAAGATACCTTTTTATTGTCCGTTTAAGCTTTGTTATTTTACTGACAATGTTTCCAGAATAATTTTAAATCCCAGCATTTGAAAAATGTACCTGTAGGTTTACTGAAGTTTTCGAAAATTAAATTGTATCAGATAGCCACATTTTAAGATTTGATTTAAAATGTCTGTATTTGTAAACCATCTACGACTTTAGAATTACATAACTGAAAGAAATATGGTTATAGGCTAACATATTTAAAAAGAAAATCTCAAAAAAAATTTATTGGAGGGCACGAATATTTTTTTAATTATTTTCAAATATTCGTTCCCGAAAGAAAATTTTCAGGTAAGAAAATTTTACACCATAACATGGAAAAAAAATATTAATCCAATCTGACGTCTGTCACAATGCTTTTTAATTACTAGTTTAAGAATGTAGCATAGAGAAATATATTATATTTTTATGTGTCTATGGTCTGTAAGTTGGTGTAAGTTCTCTATGGTAACTAGACAAAATTAAGGCATTTTATTGGTTAAAAAGTAGAGGTGTGAAATTTTCACAATAATTTTTTAAATAACTGTTTTTTTATTCATTTTTCCCGCATCTTCTTCTTTCAGTGCTGTCCCCTTAACGGAGGTTAGCGATCACCATTTCAAATTCTTCTCTATTTTCGGCAGTTCTTATTAGTTCTTCGAAGTTTAGGCCAGTCCAAATCCTTATATTTCTTAGCCAAGACAGTTTTTCCTCTGGATTGACCTCTTCCCTCCAATCTTCCGTTTAATAATTAGTTGTAAGATGTAATATTTGTTATTCCGTAAGATATATTCGAGATATGATGACTTTTTATATATTTTACAATGTGAAGCAGGTCTCTTTCCTTAGTCATTCATCTTAGGACTTTCTCGTTCGCTATGTGGGCAGTATATGGGATCTTTAATATTCTACGGTAGGTCCACCTCGAGTTTTTCAGTCATTTTCATTAAAATCACCTCGAGTCTATTCTATTCTGGCTTTAATTTCAGTTTCAGGGTTTAGTTTGTCATTGATTAAGCTTCCCAAAATTTCAGTATCTTTCCATTTATAGAAATAGGTATCGGGACATTTTGGTTTCGAGATATTCTCATTACTTTTTTTTGAAGTTTATGGAGATTCCGTATTCTTTACATGCAGCACTTATGCTATCCATTAAGCGCGAAGTCCTATGTCTGAGTCAGCCAGTAGTACCGTGGCATCTGCATACCGCATTGTTGCTATGTTTACTCCATTTACTCTAATACCATCTAAATAGTTGTCAAGTGATTTGTTAAATAGAAATTGAGAGTATATATTGGACATTGTTGGAGACAGTACACATCCTTGTCGAACTCCTTTACAGATTTCTGTTTTTCGACATATTGTTGTTTATTTTAATGTTGGCGGTCTGTTGCCAGTACAAATTATTTATTAGTCAGATATCATTACCGTCTATACCTACATTTCCTACATCTCCAAGTATTTTGATAGCTTTGTTTAATTTATAACATGTGACAGTTTTGAAATTTAAATTATCAATGTTAATGTTTAAAAATATTTTTTATATTTTGCACTTATAAAAATCTTCATTATAAAACGCATTTGCGTATCGTAATGTAACTTTTACGCACGCAAATTTTTGTTTTAAATGGTTGGCGACATGAGTGAAGTATCTAAAGGCAAGACTATTGACAATGACATTTGTGGCTAATAGCAATTTATTAATTTTATATTGTTCTTTAAGAAAGTATCTGTGAATATGAATATAATATTTTACTTATATAATATATTATTATTGGTATATTATTCATTTTAAAATATTTTAAAACATTAAAATTTGATAATTTAAATGTCACAACTGTCAAATTTTATAAATTACACAGTGCTGCCGACATACTTTTTAAAATAAAAATTTTCGTAATTACATAAAAATAAAAAATTAATTTAAAAAATGGTAAAAAGGGCAAAATATAAAAAATATTATAAACAACTTATTTCATATGGCTGTTGTGGCACTCGTTCTTTAAAAAACTCATCGCTTCGCGATTCGTTTTTTAAACTTGAACTCGTGTCATAACAGAATTCCATATGAAATGCGTTGTTTAATATACTATTAAAATGACTAATACACCAATAATAATATAAATTATATAAGTAAAAGATGCTATTGATATTCAAAAAGACTTTCTTAAAGAACAATATAAAATTGATAAATTGCTATTAGCCACCAATGTCATTGTCAATAGTCTTGTCATTAGATACTTCACTCATGTTGCCAACCATTTAAAACAAAAATTTGTGTGCTTAAAAGTTACATTACGATACGTAAATGCATTTTATTATGAAGTGCAAGATGTCAAAAATAATTGTTCATGATTTACGTGGTCGCTTTTTCAAAGTCTATAAAACATAGTATGCAGATCCTTTTGTTGGTCGTAGCATTTTTGAGCTAATATTTATATACTGAATAAGGCTACTCGTGTGCCCAGGCCGTTTCTAAAACCAAACTGTTCCATTCCTGTTCCCAGACCTTTAGGACTTGACTCATCAAGCTAATTAGCCGATATTCGTTAAAGGTTCTGGCATTTGCTTTATTTGGAATGGGGATAAACGTTGAATTCAGCCATTTCTGCGGAAATTCACCAGCGTTGTATATTTGATTGAATAAGGTGGTAAGGTGTCAACATCTCTAGTAGAACTTTTATGCGTAGCAAGATTTTGTGACTTAATAACTTCTTGTTCCTTCTCTCTGTATCAGCTTTTTCAATTCCAATTTTAACAGTATGAGATGGTGCCCATATAAAAATAATGCCTTTTTTGGGTGTTTTAATTCTAAATGAGCATTATTTTAATAACATGTTGGTTTTTAGAGCCCATTATTTTAAATTCTTGAATTGCATTGAGAGAGTCACTTATAACAATGGAACATAATTCTCCAGAGAAAATACTGTAGTTGGTAATTTAAATTAGATTTTGATTCGTCAGTATATAGACGGGTGGATTCTGGATATTTAGCAATAATTTCCAAGAATGTATTTTAATGATTTTAATGATAGTTAATGATTTATTTTACATTGATAACTGTGTAATAATCGTGGGTAATAGAATAATCCATGAGAAAATTAAGGAAAAGGTAACTAACGTCGAAGGATATTACTGGGTGTTGATGGTATTTAAGTAGGTATAAGATTGTTAAATCAAAAAATGTGTTTTTCCAATAAAATAACTTATTATTTATTAGATTTTTTGTGTGGCAAAATCAATGAATTTTTTCAAAAAATCTTTTTTTAATACTGTAAAATCGATTTTTTAAAAAGCAACTTTTTTTTGTTGTACTTTGAAAAAATAAAATGTAACTTTAATATATCAATCTAACGATGCTAGTTTTAGCGAAATAGCTGTCATTGAGTTTTGAAAAGCTATTTTTAATTTTTAAATGTTCTTTACTGCATTTTTTATTTAGGGAGGTAAAAACCACTTCCAACAACAATAAACAAACAACAAAAACGGAAACTTTTTATAGTACCTATTTCATCCCCTTCCCAAGAATGTCTCTTTAAAAACGTCCCATTGCTAATACCTTACAACCTTCTGTGGAATTAAAAACTTAAACCAATAAACTTTTCACCACAAAACAACATTAAGACTTTGGAATTTCGTAATTATTGGACGTAGAGGGCTGAAAACCATTAGAATGTGATGCATCCACCACAAAGCAACGATATTGCCATTCCACGCACGCCTCACTCTACACATTCCTTCAGGAATTATGAAGCAATAATGAAGAACACAGATCGGAGGCAAGATATATTTACTAGATATGTGTACCGTTTGTCGACCACCTACCTTGTTTTCGGCACATAAAACAAGCCCATGACCGACCTCTGGATGTTTTTATTAACTTTAATGAACAGAGTGGTGACAGGTTTTATAGATTTATTTTTCGAATTTCCTGAGAAGAGATGGTTGATTGAGTTTTGGAAAAGATAATTAAAAAATTACAAATATAATGCATAACATTTATAAATACATGTATATAGTTTATGTTAGAATTAGATATACAGTGCTCCCATAAAGTAACGCATACATTCATTACTGGCTGAATGAACAATAAAATTAGAAATTGCGAAAAAGGTCGATTTTTGATTTCAACTTACCATTGTTTCAAATCATAATCTAATATACAGGGTGAATCACTTTCGTGTAATGACGTCATCACCATTTTTTTCAAATGGAATCCCCCCTTTTTTTCAATTTCCAAATTGCCTTTGCTGAGCTGATTCCAAAAATGTATAATATTTTGCTTCAAATTGGTACAGGGTGGGCAAAAATACAATAAAAATATGAAAATTGTATATGGAAAGTAATACGTTACTGAAATTAAATGGAATTATGTAGTTATGCAATTATTAATGTGATACACTTCCAAAAATAAACCAACAAACGAAAATTTACAATAAATGTTTAAATTGTTCTCCACTGACCGTTAGACAATAACTGAACCGGACATTACTTTCGTCTCTAACATTCTGTAGCATAGCGGGTGTTATGCTCTGTATTTCTTGTCTGATTCGGTCTTGTAGTTGAGGGATATTTCCAGGTCTGTTTAAGTAGACATTAGATTTTAAATAACCCCATAAAAAGAAGTCTAATGGTCAGATCAGGTGATCTAGCAGGCCATTCCACTGGTCCCCTTCTTTCTATCCAGCTTTGTGGAAAAGTTGTGTTTAAAAAGTCGCGCACAGCTACTGCGAAATGTGGCGGTGCGTCATCCTGTTGAAACCAGATTCTGCGGTCTACATTAGTGAGTATTTGAATATCAGGAAAAACTGGATCATATCAGGAATTAATGTATTTTGTAGGAAATCCAGATATAATGCTCCTGTTAAGTTTTCATATAGCAGCCCATACGTTAGTTTTTTGTGGTCTTTGCGTATGGTACTCTTGCATCCAGTGTGGATTTTCATCAGACCAATAACGGGTGTTTTGCCGGTTAACATGACCATTCAAACAAAACTTTGCCTCGTCCGAAAATAAAACGTTATCAATGAAATTGTTATTTTGGTTCATCATATACTCGCAGAATTCAGTTCTTCGGTCAAAGTCGTCTTCACCCAATTCATGGATGAGACGTACTTTATAAGGATGGTATTTTACCTTTTAAAAATGTTTGATACTGAAGACTTTTCAATACCAAAATCCCTAGATAATCCTCGCATTGTACAGTGTGGATTTTCTATAGCCGACAAAATTATGTCTTGTTGTATATTTTGATCGGGTCTACCTTGCTTTGATGCATCCCTCACATGTCCTAACTCTGTATTTTTGCTCTATTCTACTTACCGTAGATTGTGAAATAGGTTCACGATCTGGGTGCATTTCATGTAATAATCGACATATCTCTTGTTGAGTCCGCATCTTATCGCCAATACCAATCATCATTAATATTTCAATCCTGTTACTTTCGGTTAAAGGCATTTTGTAAAAAAGGTTCACGAACGTACCTTCTCTAAAGCGTTAACAATACGAAACTGTGCTTCAATGTTTTTGACATTTTTGGGGGGGGGTTCCATTTGAAAAAAATGGTGATGACGTCATTACACGAAAATGGTTTACCCTGTATATTAGATTATGATTTGAAACAATAGTAAATTGAAATAAAAAATCGATCTGTTTCGGAAATTTCTAATTTTATTGTTCATTCAGCAAATAATGTATTTATGCGTTAATTTATGGGCGCACTGTATATACTTAGGGTATAATAGTTAATGTCAAATTTTGTTCTGCTAACTATAATACATAATTATATTAAAGTAGGATATATAATTCACAAAAAAATTATAAAAATTATAATTTTTAAACATAGAACTTTGTGAAAATAACATGGTCTATAATAAGTTTAACAGCGAAATTCTAGTCAACATATGGTATGTAATGTTGACTTTTATTGTGTTCTTAATTATTAACAGACTAAGCCACCACAAGATTCTTATACATTTGTCTATTGGCAAAAGTAATACACGTTAATATAGTTTTTTATTTATTATTAAAAAAAAAATGGAAATTACTTATCTATTATTGTACTTACCCAAAGATGGGGAAACTTTCTTCTTCGCGTGCCAATCTTTATGAACTAAATATATGGCGGGCCAGTAGTTACATTTCTGGCTATATTTAATAATAAACAAAAAAATATAGATACAATGGTCATGTATTGCACAATTTTGATAAATGTTGTTAAAATATTTAAATCCGCTGTCAAACTCGTTGTGTAGTTTTTTAAATTGTTGTGCAAACTTAAATCGTCTTCTGGTGACATACCTACTACTCACTTTTAAACAAATTAAGTTGCAGTTTGAATGCCTTTAAGTGTCCCCAAATTTCATGTTAGAACTGATTTTCGCGTACACCTGTTTCAAGACGAATTATATAGCTAGGAGTATCTATAGCAAAGCCAAAGTACTGAAAGATAGGGATTGCAAGATTATTGACTCATATAATTAATTTTAGACAGCCAGTGATTAATTTTAGAATATTGGATAATTTTTAACATGGCTTGGTATTGAGTATAGTTGTTTTGACCATTTCCAGAATTAAACATTTTAACTGCTAAATATTGCCATTTACTAACAAATTTTGATTGACATATTTAAATTGAAAAGTTTTTTGAATTTTTTAGCCACTATTTAAAAATACTAAAATTTTAGTTTTACTTGATAGATCTACATCTGTACTATCGAGCTATAATAGATGTATAATAGAGCTATACCCTCTATATTTTAATCCCGAAACCCTTAGCCGCTTAAGCAATATTGTGTATGCTTTTGTGAGTTTGCTTTATACTATATTTTAAGATTGTATGAGTTTTTTCGTAGAAAGCATACCCCATTTTCATAAAAATAAATTATATGTATTGTTATAGTTTTAACAATTCCCAGATGCTATAAATTGCATGTTTGTTTGTTTTTATTAAGTTTACCTTTTATAGTGAAGAAAGCTATTATTTAAACAAAAAAAAGTTTATTGAACATTGTAGACAATAATAATAATAAATATTTTATTATATATTGTAATGTTATGATTTATGGTTTTTTTATAATTTATTTATTATTTAATTAATTTATCTAGTTCCACGCTGAGAACATAAATTTGTGATGATTTGTTTTATTTGGTTTATTATTTTATTTAGTTTTATATTGGTTTTATTATTTTGAGATGTTTGAATTGATTAATTATTTTTATTGTTGAACGCCCTATAAGAATTGTACTAGCTCAGTGAAATTATTAATTTATTTAATTTAAAATACGACTCTTTACACCTTGGATAGGATTCAAGAAAACTCAATTCTAATCTTCTATTAAACACTAAATTGTTAATGAGATCATCAAAAACACACTAACAAATAGGACACATCAAACACTCTCTTGGGAAATATTTAACTTGACATTTAGCTCTGAAGATGGCCTATTTTATGGTTGAAAGTGCTTAGCTAAGAAATTTTGAATTATTAATATACACACTTATTAAAAATACAAGTTTTTCTCTTTTTCTCCACTTTATTAATTGTGGTTTGAAATAGTCTTTTAAGCTTTCACTATATGAGTTTTTAATAATTAAATCAGGTTACTCTGTCTATCACTGTAACTTTAATAGTTTATACACTAATTTCACCTTTGTCTGATAACATTTATTGATACAGTTTTGTGGTTTTAGGTATATCTCAGGTTGTGATAATTAGTCTGAATACATATATATTATTGAAGACTACCAAGTGTCTACCTGTCACCATGAAGTACCTTCACCTTATAAATAATATTTAAACAATTAACTACTTAAATTACACAGTTGTTTGTTAAACATATGAATTAAATTAATAGTTTTAATTGTATTCTTTTTGTTCCAGATTCTAACTTTAATTTTAAGAGAAAACTATGTGAATTGTAAATTGTTACATAAGTTGGGACTTGTTACTTGAAGTGGGACTATTTTGTTATTGAATAATACTACAGGATCCTATCCAAGATAAAGTTGTCAAATACATTCTCCATCTATTTGAATGTTTCACATTTAAGATTATTATACCAAATACTTTAAATGAAATAAAGAAAAGTAGCTGATATTTTAATGAAAACTATTTTGATATCCTTTTTATATTTACAAATTGAGGTAAGTTTTACATTTTTATTTTACAGAAGTTTAGCTATTCATCTCAATATATAATATTAAAAAAAAGCTATAACTAATAGACCGATTAAATTTATTGTACTAACCCTTACTTTTTGGAAGTCCATCTTACTAAGAATAATAAAAAATATAAATTAAACAACCCGATAAATCAAATTATACAAAACACCTACTTGAAAATCCAACCTCACTCTTGAAATAAAAAGTCATCTAGCAGATCCACAATTAGTTAATGAACAAATAAATCTCCACTATTAAACTGTTTACTTTGATTAAGTCTACATTTTATACATAGATAAGACGTAATTGTAAAACACAAATGTATTAAGTTATTGTAAAGATAAGCATGATATAGTCCTGCACAGTTATACTGATCTTAGAGGGAAGTACATCCAGGACAATCCCTCAGTGATCCCTTGTGATTTAAAACCTAATTTTTTCAATTAAATTTGGAAGTTGAGTTAAAACGAAGAGTTTTTTATTATTCTTAAATAGACAGATGCTATATGTTGCTATTTAAATTCAAATAACCATCCGTGTATAATTTTAATTTCTAAAACATTCCCCATGGCAAATTCTACACTTAACTAACAATAAACCATCGATACTCTTAAATAATTCATATATGTTTTTTGTGGATAAGATACCGTACATTTTGTTTCATCTCCCTCTTGACCTATATAACTTATTCACAAAGAAAGTTCAGGTGATAATTTAGTTCCCGGCCATTAGCAAAAAAATCCACGTATACCCTTCGTGAAAGCTTCATGAGAACCTTTAGAAATGTCTTACAAGCTCATCAATCAGTCTGTCCCTCCCTTAACATCTCAATGCTCTCTTTCTTGCGATATACCGCAGCCATTAGCCATTAATCTTAAGGGAGCCTTTTGTGTATCACAGAGACATAGAGAGAGAGAGGAAGAGAGGAGAGCGTGGTCGGTGAACCGTGGGTCGTTTCTAGAAGATATACTTTTAAATTGTAATTACGGGTTATGCATTTTAGGAATGTTTCTCCCTAGCTAAGAACTTCCAAGTTAAATTACGATCTATGGCTACGGGACAACCGTAACATTTAAAAATTACGTACCGACAAAGATAATATGAACAATTACTGAGGTTTTCCTAGAGGGGTACATTTATCGCACCGCAAAATCTGCAAAAATCTTGCTTAATATACTTATATCAGCTTAAATGCTTTGTGTTTCCTTATAGGTACTTATTTCGAGGAAATATTAGTTCATTACTATCTAAATTGTTTTTTAATAGTGTTTTTAAAATATCTAATTATATAACAATAAATATATTTAAATGACATTTATTGTCCCAACCCTTAGTTTGTAGAAACCTACTGTATTTAGAATACTAAACAAATAAGTAATTTTTTTTATTTTTTGTTATAAATATGTTACGGTTAAAGTATTTACTTGGCTAGTATATAAACTAGTTGGATAGTATACAAACTATCCAACTGCCTGGTTATTTTGATAAAAAATCATATTTTCACTAAAATAGCTACGAGTAATGGCTGGTTTGTATGCTATCCAGATGGTTTATAAACTATACAAAATTTATGGCTAAAACACAAACCGCAAGGAAATTACACAAATTAGCTAGCATTTTTGGTTAGTTTGTAAACTTTGGATAAAGTGTGAACCTGATATTGGTAGTAATACGAGTTAATTAGTATGTAAACTAACCAACGCGAGTTGGTTATTATGTAAACCAACCAATTCTCTTTGGGTTATTTAGTGGGGTTATGTTTGGTCAAGTGTTGTGTGTTGTGCCGCCGTTGTACTGTTGTGTCTCGTGAAATTTGATGTCAGCTACAAAAATACAGAGGGCGAAAATTCCCATAAAAAGTGCATGTCCTTTCTAGCATGGCTTTTACCCTAATACCCACCTGGTTTGCAAAGTCTCGGCCATTGTCGCTCTGCAACATGCAATACTTCTATTAGGTGCTGAGCTACTTCTTCAGCTTTCTTTGTTTTTAGCGCTCTCAACAAATTGTGAGTTGGCCACAGCACTCTACTAGCATTTTGTAGTTTATTCTCTACAGTTATTTAAATAACGATCGTATCTGAAATGTTCCATTTTCTTTAAACCGTCACAATTCACAGAAAAATCAAGATATCTGGGTAAATAAAAAAAACGAAGTGTTGGAAACAAATCAGACATCTTGATTAAGTTTAATATGTGCACATCTACTAGCAGAATTAAGCTACAGGGTGAGTCAAATGTAGAGGAAAACATTGTTCTTTTTTCTCCCCTGTATATGAGGGGAGTATGAAATTATTTTGAGACGTCAGAATAATAAACTTAAAAGTACAGTTTTCTATCTACAACAAAAAAAGAGAAAATCACACAATTTATTGTTCTTTGTAATAATCTATTAAAACATATTGCCCAAGCGCCATGGAATGTACAAAACCTACTTTCTTTTAACTCTCGTAAAATATATGATGCGATAATAAATTTTTTAAAATAAGCTAATTTGTACTTATGTATCTCTTATGATGGAGATTTATGTTAGGTTGGTTCTATTCTGAGTTAGTCCAAGTAGAAGTTTCTTAGCTATGTGTCTATCTTATTTGTTTTACCTTTTTTGACCGTTGCCTACTTTTGTGTGTGAATACGAAAATGCCTTGACAGGTCCTTAGGCGAGAAATGTGTGTTCTTGTCTTTTTTCACTTTGTTTTTGGTATAAATCTCAATTTGTATGACCAAAGGTCTATATAACAAAAAAGGAAAAATCTTAGTTTTTAGTTTCAAATCATTTTCTGTTTGATAAATCTAATCCTCAAAATAGTCATAATGATAACTATTTTTTAAATTTTATGTATAATAGCATAAATGGTAAACTTGCAATTTATATTTATTATTTTATAATAACTCTCATAGACTCATAGACTAACATTAGTCTCATTCAGTTTTTAATTTTTGAATATTCTTTTTACAGTTTTTCGCAACAATTTCATAAAGTATTAATTTTAATTAAAAAGTGTACTTAAGTAAATTTTATCACTTTTTAGTGCTAGATGGCTTAGTGGCTAATCCATTTTTTTTTCGAAGAAGCTGTAACTGTGACAACAAAATAGCTCAATATTTTTTTCATAAAAAATGCTTCCTCTGTAAGACTATATTTTTTATTTGTTTTTTTATTGTTTATTAAATAATTTAACAGTTAACACTCATAAAACCAAAGTTATGTCATTTTCTCGGGGGGGCTTCCAAAAAAGCGATTTTCCTTTTAAATTTAACTCACTACCAATAGATCTTACCAATAAATACGTGTATCTTGGGGTAACGTTCTCCTCCTCTGGGTTGTTTCATGAAATGTCTCTATCAGCTGTTGATAAAGGAGAGCAGGGTATAGGAGCGATAATCCCGGTCATGTCTAAAGCTAAAATTGCCACCTTGCCTCCCAGAATAAAAATATTTGAATCCTTAGCTCTTAGTCTTATGTCTAACTGTTCCCCAATTTGGAGCCTGAGGTACATGGATTTATTAGAGAGTGCAAGTCTCGTTTCTTAAGAGAATACTTTTAGTCCCTCTTAATACCCCTGATAGTGCCATTAGATTAGAAACTGGTAGACTGAAATACGCGTTTAACATATTTAAAATGACGTTAAATTGGTTACTTAAAATACTAAATATGAGTGACGAACGCTTTCTTAAAATGTGTTTTGAACAACAAGTTCATCTGATAAATTCATCTGATTCGAAATATAATTGGGCTGCACAGGTCAGAAAATTATTTTCGGATATTGGCCACATTGATTTATGGACTAACCTCACTTCCAGAACTTTAAAATTAAACTCAAAAAAGTTGTTATTTGACTTCTACATGAAATTACATAATCTTGACACCTCCTTTTCTCAAAGATGTCGCTTTCTGTCTTTTTATACCTACTTTCTACCGGAAAAAAAACCTAAAAATTATTTACTTCTAAAATTACCAATTCACATCACACGCACTATTGCTCAGCTTCGTCTAAGTAACAAGTATCGGTTAATAAGCAATAAAATTATTATTATGATTATTCTATTTTTATTTTCGTCTATCTTTATGGCAACCCAATAAATAAATAAAAGAATTAAGGCTTTAGAAAATCGATTGCCAGAAAACTGTTTTACATCAATCAGTACACTTTAAAGTATCTAAAAAATCAGTGAGACTGTAAACTACTTGTACTTTGCTCCACAATTGAGCTAAAAGGGGAAATTAAATAAATTTAGTTAATAATATGATTAAGAATAATAAAAAACTCTTCGTTTTAACAAAACTTGCAATATTTATTTAAAAAATTGCTTTTTTAACTTTAATGACAGCCGTTTCGCTAGACTTAGCATCCATAAGGAAGCATTAAGCATTTACTGGGCAGTTCAGAAACTGTACCAGTATTTAGCCGGTCGTAAATTTGAAATTTGGTCGGACCACAAGCCGCTACAAGCGTTATTTGGGAAAATAGAAGCTAACCAAAAATGGCAGCAGCCCGTTTGCAGAGATTGTCATTGTTTCTATCAGGCTTTGATTATACCCTTTATTATTATATTATTTATCTTGTACTTGTTTTTGAAAAGTCAAATAAACTTTATGAAAAGTAGTTCTACCAGTTTATTACAATATGTCAATCTGACGATGCTAAGTCTAGCGAAACGGTTGTCATTAAAGTTAAAAAAGCAATTTTTTAAATAAATATTGAAAGTTTTGTTAAAACGAAGAGTTTTTTATTATTCTTAATAAGATGGACTTCCAAAAAGTAAGGGTTAGTACAATCAATTTAATTAATAATATGAATTTATTTTGGGTGATAAAATGTTTATATCCAGAAAATCCACCAACGAAGAGATCAGCACCGGTCGAAAAGATCAGGTATATTTTCGATAAGGATCACACCCGATACTTTTTGAAATAAGCTTTGTTTTATACCGACACACACCTGAGACCTTTCTATAATCAATTTCGCAGATTACTGAATTTTGCTAAGCCAGTGGCATTCATTTAAATATATTATTTTATTATTATTTCTAATTTGGTGATATAATTTTGGATTTTTACAAATATTTTTAACATTTGCACAACAAGTTTTAACCATAAAAGTATTATTTCCACTATATAACCCACTGATTAAGAGATAAAACTAAGTTAAGTCAATATTTTAAATCGTTAACAATAGTACATATCACTCCACCAAAATATTAAAGATTTTCTTATAAATTTTATCGGTATTATACTTGTTTATTCAATTAAAACTTTATGGGATTTCACTTAACTTAATAATCCAACAAATCTTCATATTTTAGCTTCATATTATATTTTTATAAACCCAACGGATTAGGCAATGGCGTTTTGAATATTTGACTGCCATAAGTGATTACAGGTCTTTATAAAGACCAATAATCTATTTGGATGAGACCTGGTATGATACCCACGATACGCCGGCAAAAGGATGGACCGATGGAACAGTGCGATGCCAATCAAAAGCTTCATCGAACAAAGGAAAACGGATCACGATTATTCATGCTGGATCAGAAGATGGTTGAATTCCAAACAGTTTGGGACCTTCGGCGAAGAACATTCAAGATTCGTCGTTGGATTTCCATTATGTATTTTTCGCATTGCATATTGCTAAATTAGAAAGTGTTGCCAATAATGCATATCCTTGCCTCACTCCTTTATTAATTACAAAGCTTTTAGTTTTACATTTCTTTATTGTAATGTTCACTCTTAAATGCTCCATCGTCACCTTAATTAGCCCTCCTAATTTTGCTCCTATCCCCGTTCTTTTAGCGCGGCCATAAGTCTATTTTTTTATTGTCAAAGGCCTGTTGGAAATCTATAAAAACCATTTCTATGTCTGATATCGATACGTTTTTCTGTAATTTGTTTTAGTGTCTGTATTTCATCTACAGTTGATGTACTTTTTGAAAACCCACATTGATGTTGCCCTACAATATCTCCAGTAGTAGCTACCAGACGCTTTTGTATTATTGCTGATATTGCTGATAACTTATTAGGTAATGTCATTCGTCTAAAGTTTTTCAATTTTGTTCCCTTCAAACCTTTGAAAGTTTTAGTGTTAACTGTTAACTGTAAATTGATTTTTTTTAAATTTACCCCCATTATTTAACTCACTACCTATTAGATGAACTATCAAAACAAGTGGTTCACGAGTAACTATGATTCATGGGTCTTAATTAGTTTTAGATTTTGCGAAAATAAATTAATCAGTCGTCAAGTAAGGTATAGCTGAAAACATTTCCTGTATGAGAACAGTTTTATTTTTATCTTTCTGACTGTTTGAACAACTGGCTTATACCCTATTATTATAACATAGTCTTTCGTATTCTACCTTATCTAATTGTTTATTTCTTGGTATTTTTAAACATTGTTTAGTTAAAAAGTAGTTCTATTTTTTTACTTTTGCAAAAAAGTTAAAAGCATTAAAGCTCAAGATATTATGTATGTTATTGAACGACAAGTTAAAACAGTTTAGATAAAATTTATTTTACCTTTTATAATTACCTCAATGCTTTTAATAACTTGCTAAATACTAACGAACGCCTCTGTGAAATTAAGTCTTTGCCCCCATTGGTCGATAGCACGCTGCTGTTCGCTAGCTTCTTCTTTGGTAATTTAGTTAATGGTTCCCTGCAGCGCCCTCTTCGGCCATAAGTCTCCTCTTACAAGAAATAATGGCCGACTGTCACGCTTTCAACCCTGTAGGATGCCTGCTGTTGCACCCCGTGGCGGGTGGTAGTCGGGGCCCAACTCGTACAACCCCGCGTGCCTTTTAAAAAGTAAAGAAAAAGAAAACTCGTTTTGGTGGTCTTTAATTTTTTTGTTTTTTTTAAGTTTTGAATATTGAGATGTTATGTAAATTTAAATTTAAAAAGGGTTATGAAGTTTGACCGTCCATTCCTTTTGTAATTCAAATAAAAAGCGAACAATGCGATTCTAACAAAAAAATGAAAGATATTTTTCATCGGGGAGGTATGTTCAACTGCTTATGAAAGTTGAACATTAACGGACATTCAAATAGAATTGCTATTTACTGATTTGCATGCATTGAAATATTGTTTATAAAACGAGCTTTACTGGTTATACAAAATAAAAATAGGAAAATAAATGTGTTTATGTTCTTTAAGAGATGGTTACTTTATTATTATAAAAATTAGTTTGGTGAGTGTTTATAACAGGACCTCTTTAATCCGTCCGGATTGGTGGAGCGTTCAAATTATAGGAGTATAGATGATAAAGGTGTTTTTTGTGAATAAAACTACAAAATACATAATAATAAACTACATAATACAATATCTGTATTCATCTATAAATGTTACATATTTTATTCAACTTTTTTGAAGAATTCCAGTATTTTGGTTTGTCGTGTGGTGTTTAATGACAAATAAAAAGCTTTGTGTCGTAATTTACGTAAAAGCGTTTTTTCTGACAAAGGAATATCCACTTGATCAGCTCATTCAAGACATGTATTTAAGGCAGACATGACGCTTGAATTGGAAACGCTGGCCACTGGTTCAGCGTGTAAAATCTCTTCACTTTCACCAACACTTGTTACTTGATGTATAATTTCATCGTCAGTAAGAGATTCAGTTTCATTTAGATCATCATTGCTTAATAAGAAGTTATTAATTTCAGCCTCAGAATAGCTTCTATTAACAAAAAAAGCTACAATAATATCATCTTCGGATTTAAAGTCTTCACCTGTATGTTCTTCGATGTGTGATTGAGGCCACAAGGGAGACCAAGATTTTTTTATGAGCTCTGCATTCAAGTGATGCCAACTTTCAGCCAGTGAGAAAACAGCATCTTTCATAGTGGTCTTCTTAAGGACATCGGATAGAGTACATTTAGATTCCAATTCTTGTTGAGCGAAAACTTGCAGTAAAAGTTTTTTCTTGTAATTCACCTTTATGTTTTGAATAACGTTTTGGTCCATTGGCTGTATAAGAGCTGTGCAAGTAGGAGGCGCTTTCAGAGGCAGATTCTCTTTACATAAGATTTTTTTTTACTTCAGGGATAAGGTGTGTTTTAATCCACTCTAGAAATATAGATCTCGTCACCCATGTACGGGTAGTTTTCGTAAAGAAGCAAAGGCACGTGCCTTTTGTGCTTTCCCCATGACCAACAAAGGCAGTTTGTACGTCCCAGAAGCATTCGCACAGGGCACAAATCTTAGTCTGTCTTTGGAAACTCTAGAACCTGGGGCTCTAAGTTCTAATTCTGAAGCCAGCGTTTTATATGGTATTGTTTTCTAATACAAGCCAGACTCATCCGCATTATAGATTTGGTCTGTAGAAAAATCTTTCTCCTTGATAATATCCATAAATTCGGATTACAGAGGTGTTCGGACTAGAGGGGGTTCGGATTAAAGAGGTCCTGCTGTATTAGTTTTATTATAAAACTGCTTAGAGTATTTCTTCAAATGTCAATAAAAAAAGCAAAAAATCTATCATTTTCTCTAATTTAATTTTCATTAGTTAGTGCTTTTTCTATCTAAGTATCACAAATTATTTTAATCCCAAATTATTTTCGATTGGGTTTTAAAAAACATTGAAAGGTTTGCCAAAAAAAGGTTTCTATTCTATTTGCCAAGATATACAATCGAACTACTCATCAATTTGGATTACGTGTATCCTTTTTTTAAAACGTTTTTTTACTCCAGCTAAAACAAACATTCTAAAGCTTATGATTATGTGAATTATAGTAGTCTAAACACCAAACTACAGTACTACATTTTAAAAGAAATCTATGAAATGTTTTAAATCGTATCACAGGGCAGGATGCTTGTAAGGGTTGATGAGAAGATGTTCCAATAGATATTCCACAGGGTTCATTATTGATTCCTATTTTGGTTTTGCAGTTTATCAACAAAATTGCTTATTTAGATACCAGCAGTAAAATGTGGTTTCATTTGGAGCAACTCGGATTATTACTAAACTTCTCACAATCGTATCAAATGACTTAAATATCATTCAATTATAATGCCGTCCATGATTTTGTAGCTCGATTGGCTTGCTGAGATTGATTGCTGAGATTGAAGACATGAATGATGTGGCATTTTAAAGCCACCAAAGATACGCATCTTCTGGGGCCATTTATGATTTTGTAGCTTGATTGGCTTGCTGAGATTGATCATGGATCTTGCTACTTTATTTTGAGGTAAAAGCGGGTATTGAAGCCTCATGTGTTTGAGAGTTTTTAAAACCAAAGATTTAACGTATACTTATACGCTTCAACCTCCTGTACTTAATATTTTGGAAACATTTACCTGAAGTCTCAGACAGACCATCTCATAACTACCCTCTTGGAAGTGCAGAGTATGACCTTTATTTACCAAAACCTCGCACGGAACTAATCAAAAGCTCTATTTTTTATAACGCTAAGAAAATGCACAACAATCTACCCTTGGAAATAAAGTCTATTTCATCAATAACCGCATTTCGTATCGCTTTAAAATCATACTTGGTGGGGAGAGCTTTGTATGCAGTTGACGACTTTTTTACATAAATTATTTGGCACCATCTCACGCACTGGAAAGTTAATTTGTGATATTTATCTATTTTGTTGTTTGTTGTTTTTTTTTTGTTCTTACTCTGACTAAATTAAAATTTTAAATTTTAATTTTTTTATATTACTTATTATTTATCATTCTCATTGTATAATGTATACATAAAGTATACATTTATTTTATTTTATTTTTTATTATTTTTTTTAACTGACCTTTCGCAATGTTTTATATTGTGAAGTTTTATATGTTTGTATGTTTTATGTTTTATTTACTTGTAGATACTCTTGTATTACTGTTTTAATATGTTTTGTTCTATGTGATTTGCTTTTTTTTTAAACAGCTTTGTCCACAAATTTAAAAAAAATTTTCGACAATAAAGCTTATTATTATTATTTTTATTATTATTTCCTCTACAAAGATCGTTGACTGAGATTTTTGGGACTTATCGAAGGTAGCTTCCTAGATGGAACACATTGAAACTTTATCGAGAAATTAAGTATTGGCTGTTATACGCTGAGATAAGTCTATATAGAGATTAAATTTTCAGCTTCCAGAACTCTTCGTTTTTTAGGGTACATGTTGTCCGACTTATGCTGAACGCTGCTTTGAGTTATAAAAGTGCTCTGTTTATTATGCAGCAAAAAGAAACAGTAGAACTAACTGTTGAGATTTTTTTTAATTAAAAATATTATCATAAACATCCTTATTTAAATTGCGTTTCTTCCTGAGTATGTCTCATTGGTTTGTTTTCCAAACTACTGGTTTAAAGTTGTCGACGATGCACCTCAGGGGAGTCTCTCATTTGTCTAGTATTGGCCAGTACTCGTTAAGGTAGGATTTCTATTTAGTTCAAAGAGCCGAGTAGTCACACTTAATTTTATTTTGTATAGATGTTTTTGGAGACCCCAGTAACCGGCTAGAATCTGAGATGTTTCCTGGCAATTTCCAGGAATATTTGGGCTGTGTACTTGTTTGGTTAGCCAAGTAACTTCTTTACCTTCTATATCTCTCTTCTATGTTTCTCTCTAAAAAATATATTTAATTAGCTTGGTCATCCCTACCTTTTTTAGACCTATAGAGGGTTCGTCTCCATAGATTATAGATCAATTCGCAAGCATATTTGAATCCGTTTCTCAACTAACCACTTAGGACTGCAGACTACATAAATACGGACTCGCAGAATTCTTTACAACTACTAACTTAACCTTGAACCCCACATTAATCCTTTTCTTTATATGTAGTTCAAATATGAAGTAATTACGACTACTACTTAAGTATTACTGACACCTTGATATTATGCATATCCAGGATGCACTAACAAAATCATTGGTTTCTTGTAGATTGCTTCGTATTTGGCAAGAGCCACCAGCCTCCGAGGCTTTCTTGCTTTTTCACTCCCCATACCACTAAAATTAAGGAAGCTCCATGACACTCTTTATTTCTTCATACTTTAGACATACCCATACCTAGGCTCTATTAATCTTCTTTGTCTCCTCATTTATTTCTCTGAGGCATTTAGAACGAGACAAGCTTGATTCAAAGCTGGTGTGGAGCTGTATCGAATCCCTTAACAACCTTGGAGCAAATAACAGAGTAACGCTACTCTGGGCTCCAGGGCATGCGGGAGTGGAGGGCAATGAAAGAGCCGACACTCTGGCAAAAAAGGGAACAGAGTCCGCGTTTATTGGACCGGAACCATTCCTTGGCATAGCAAAAAGCACTGCCAAGGACATTATCTCCAGCTGGGCAGCGAGGGAAACCCTTCTGCACTGGGAGAATATACCGGGGCTTACCCACTCGAAAGCGTTTATATCTCAACCTTCGAGCAGAAAAACAGCACAGCTCCTGGAATTGAGTAGAGATAACCTACGCATTCTTACTGGACTGTTGACTGGACACTGTCGTCTGAGAAACCACCTGAGGAAGCTTAGTCTGAGCAATACGTCGGACTGTCGCTACTGCAGTGTGGCAGACGAATCGGCAGAGCACATCCTGTGCTATTGCCCCGCGTTAGAAATGATCAGGCTCCGCTCGTTTGGACTCATACGGCTAGAGTCTACCAACTTTAGACAAGTCTCGCCAAAATCGATCTTGGACTTTGTTAAGAAGTGCAGACTGGATGGCGAATTGTGACCCTTAGGGGTGAGCCACAAAAGGCCCTAGTTTGGCCGCAGTGGAGGGGTGGGAAACGCCCCGCTCACATTGAACCTAACCCAACCTAACCTAGAACGAGACATAATTTTACATACTTTTGATATCGAGATCCAAGCGGTCTTCCAGAGTATTCACAACAAGTCTGAAATCCTTATTTTAACGTTTTAATAAGTGCTTCCAAAAACCAAGTTCTGGATTAATTAATATAAATATTAAAATAATAGATAGCAGCTATGCACTTTATAAAATTAAAACCTTTTCCAAGCGCCTCACCCTTTCCTCTAAAATACGTTTGTACATAATTTGTAATTCCACAGGAAGCTGACTAATCATCCTTATTCATAAATAAAAAGGGCAGACAGATCAGATATATTAGAAGAGTATGAGCATGTTAGTTACGGCAAATGAATTTTAATGGCTTAACGAATATAATCATAGTAATTTTTTAAGTTACCCCTTCCCGTATTTTTTATACCTAACAAAGTAAAAATAACTTATAACAAAAATTTGAAACAGTAAAAGTAAAAACCTAAACAAATTTGTATTTTTTATAAACGAGTGTGTACTTGTACACAAAAAAAAGAAATCATTTTATGATTAGCAATACTTTTAATTTGGCACTAATACAAAAAAATAAAAACTGGATTGATAAATTTATTAGATACAAACAGGCAAAATGAGTTGAAAATAACCACAATATTTTAAGTTGAATTATTGTATGAATAATAATAATTTAATAATAATGCCGATGAATTTGAAAAATAAACCTAAAATGTGCAATAAATATAAGGAGCTTTCTATCGGTGAATTATACTCTATTTTATGTACTAAGCAGAGAATGTACAAAAAAGCTAATTTTAAGAATGTTAAAGTAAACATTGTTTATTTATTAAACAATACAATTTGCTAAGCCGTTAAATTAATAAACAAAATTTTTTAATTATTTATTTATTAAGAATAATAAAAAACTCTTTGCTTTAACTCAACTTCCAAGTTTAATTGAAAAATTCGGTTTAAAATCACAATTACAGATGTTTCGCTATAAACTAGCATCGTCAGATTGACATATTAAAATTACATTTTTTGTTTGTTTGTAGCTAGGTACCTGATGTTGATTAAGTAAGTAAGGCTAGACCAAGTATGGAAGTAATAAGACATAACAATATTAAAGCCTAGATGTTATTAGCCCTAAGGGATTATCTTGTTTACTTTGATTGAGTCTTCATTTTATACATAGATAGGATGTAATTGTAAAATAAATATATTAAGTTATTGTGAAGATCAGCATGATATAGTTTTTTCCTGGGCTAATAAAATCTAGGCTTTAATATTGTTATGTCTTATTACTTCCATACTTGGTTTAGCCTTACCTACTTAATCAACATCAGGTACCTAGCTACAAACAAACAAAAAATGTAATTTCAATATGTCAATCTGACGATGCTAGTTTATAGCGAAACAGCTGTAATTGTGATTTTAAACCAAATTTTTCAATTAAACTTGGAAGTTGAGTTAAAGCAAAGAGTTTTTTATTATTCTTAGTAAGATGGACTTCCAAAAAGTAAGGGTTAGTACAATAAATTTTTTTATTTATTGTTTATTGTCATGTATGTCACTTTCGCTGGTTTGGTAGCAATTCAATGATTTCTTAAATACTGGTAGTCTGCTGGACCTTGATTTTTATTAGTTATACGCAAGTATATTCATGATAAGTACAATAATATGAATTTTAATATCACATTTCCAAATTTAAACCCAAGTTTCCCTTTTATACTAATAATTTTGAATAGATTTTCTTCTTGTATGCAAAAACTGATTAATTAACTTTATTTTGGTCTCGAAAAAATCACTCTAATCATACAAAAATAGTCGGAAAAAATACACGTATTTCCGTCAAGTAAATTTTATAAATATTTTTCATTATGGTTCTTTTTCGACACTTATCATTTAACATCTACAAAATTATAATTTTTTTATTATTAATGCTGATTTTACAGAATTATTTAAGCGTTTCTCGTTTTGTACTAAATTATTTAATACCTGAGAAGGAATTATAAATAATATATGTTCTTATTTTAGGATGATTAATTACTAATGATGAAATTTACCTAAAACATAAATATCTTTCCTGTAAGAATTATGTTTAACGAATTCGAAGAGGCTTTTTTAAAAATTTTATTTAATTACTACTTTACAAAATGTTTTACTTTTAACAATACTATTAAATATTTTAAATCTCAAACTAAAGATGAATGATGATTGATTGAATGAATTCTAATTAATAATCTATAATAATCTATTAATAATAATAATCTAATAATAATTTACAACGCAAAATCTGATTATATATAATATTCCTAATCTTTTTTACTATTTTAAAACTAATAAAAACAATGAAAAAACAATGAGAAATCTTGTAAACAAAATCATTAAGTTTAAACTAAAAAAGGTTTTTTAAATTCAACAAAACAAACAAAAACGTTATTGCGTTTTAACTTAATATTTCTTGTTCTTCTAAGACTGTAACTCCTCCCTCCTTAGAAAGAAGCGAATTCTTGAGCTTCTCCAATCTTCTTATCTTCTTAAACTATCCATCTTCCTTTTTCCATGTTACTTTCTTTTAAAGTTCTTAATTTTTCACTTACAAAAGTTCATAAATTTACTAAAATTAAATGTTCAAACTGAATTGTCTTTACTTAGAAAATGTCTTTAACACTATTGAAAATGTTTGGATATTTATTAAAACTTACATAGTCCGTCATATTTTCTGTGAGTAAAGGAAGGGTTAAATCATTGGATTGGATTAAAGGAATAAAGGATTGATACATTTTTTAAATATTGGCATTTTAAAATTAAATATTATTTCATAATAAATTCTTTTCCTAACTTAAATTTTATTTTAGAATGATAATTCAAAATTACATTTCTAATTGCTTCCTACAAATAAATTAAAAATAAAATTTATGCAAAGTAATTATTTTTATAAAATATAGTAACTTAAATTTTCTTTAAGATAACATAAACTGTTTAATATAATAATTGTTTATAAATTTAAAAATATAAATATGTTTGAATTAAATTAAATATTCTTTTTTTTTTTATATTCATATCAAGATTGAGCTTTCAAATTTATTATAATGTAATTGAATTTATTTAATTAAATAATTTATTCTATGTTTGATTCGTTAGATTCCGAATCAACCAAACAAGTATCTGTAATTAAAGGAATTATTTTAGTTTCATTCAAATGCGTGATGTATTTATTTTTAGTTTGAGGATTTTCGATTTCAATTTTACCGTTTTCTAATATTTTCGTTAAAATATATGGACCATCAAATTTATTCTTTTGTTTTCCTTTTCTATTTTCTAATTTTCTATATACTGTTGAACCAATTGGAGGGTTTCTATTTATTCTACTCTGATTAATTTTATCAATTACGTTTTGTTTTTGTTTTAATGATTTTTCTTTAACTGCTGAATACAATGCTTGGGTATTTTCTTTATGAGAATTAACAAATTGTGTGTAAGCCGCTGATGGCAATATTGACAAGGGATCTTTACTAACAGTATGTCCTGACACTAACTCAAAAGGGGTAAATCCTGTTGTCGAATGAATTGTACTATTATAAGCAATAATTGCGTATGGCATTAAAGAATTTATATCACTATTATTATCTTTTTCTTTTAAAATTCTAATATGTTCTGTAATTGTTGAATGAAATCGTTCTACAGGTGAATTTGACTCATGATGATATGGTGTGGTAAAATGTATTTTAATATTATGAGCTTTTAATAATTCTTTTAATATATCATTTTTAAACTCTCCGCCGTTATCTGCTACTATTTGTTCTGGTATACCGAAATATGTAAAAAATTGTACCAATTGTTGGCAAGCTGACACAGCAGTGCCAAAATAAGGTAATGCTTGACCGTACTTTGAAAATTTATCTAATATAGTTAAAAATTTATGATTTCCATTTTTATAAGTGTCAATATGTATTATTTCAAACGGTTTAGAGGGTGTATTAGTTAAAATTAATGGTTCAGCAATTGGTTTTCTATTATATTTAGCTTTTTGACAAATCTCACAATCATTAATATATTTAGTTACATCTTTTTCATTGATTTCCAATAATAATTATTTTTTAAAAAATTGAATAGTTTCATTAATTCCTCTATGATTTGTTTTACCTTCATGTTTATATTTTATTAACTCAATTCTTTCATCTGGCATAACATTATTAATTAACTTAGTACATTCTATTAATTTTAATTTAGTAAAATATTTTTTCCATACTTCTTGAAATGTATTTCTTAATTCGGGGGATAAAAAATAAATATATAATGTATTTTTACAAGCATTTTCTTTTAAAAATTTAATTATCATTTTCGGATCGTCTGGTAAAGTAACTCTAATAATTTTATTTCCATCAAAGGTTTCTAAATTTCTTTTAAAATATGGGGAATACGGAGATTTCTTTACTATAATTTGATAAGGTTTGTTATTTATAATTTCATCTAAAATATTAAAACATTGATCTGGTGATGACTCGTTACTATGTGCTGTTTCAGTATCAGAATTTTCTAAAGGTATATCATTTATTTGAATATTTTCATTATTATTATTATTTAATTCTTGCATTTTATCAAACTCTCTTAAAAATTCATTTATGTCAAAATCAATATCACCTACATTATTAATTCTCGATGCCGTCTCAAACGTATTTAATTCAATTCTACTTAATGTTGCAGATCCACTATTATTTTTTTCAGGTTTATAAATACTTGAGTACTCAAATTCTTCTAATTTACAACTATCAATGGGCTTATTTTTAATAATATTGCATTTTATATTATTATTTAACATTTCTTCATCATCTTGGGTTTCATTTGGTTTTTCTTTGGAATTGACTCGATGAGTGAATAATTCTTTATGTTTGAAATTTGGGGGAGAATTATTTTGATTTTTGAAATAATTATTGGAACTACGATTATTGTTATTACTGTTAGTTCTACGAGAATTACTGGAAGATGTCATGGACGTATCCATGGGTTCTGGTCTTTGAATATTACTTGGACAAAATAATTGAAATTGGGGTCTGAAATTATTATTTCTCGGATTGAAATTTGTTCTGGAGTTTTGATTAAAATTAAGATTAAAATTAGATTTGAAATTAGGATTGTTCGATTGCGGATTAAAGAAGGGTCGGGAATTGAAATTCGGTAGATTATTAAAATTATTTGTATGTCTATTATAATATTGTTGTTGATTATTTGAATAATTTAAATTATTATTATAATTAGAAGATCTTTGCATTTGTTCATTTCTATTATAAATATTATAATTACTATAATTGTCATGATAATTATTAATAGTTCTATTAAAATTATTACTTCTACGATAATTATTATTTTTATTAAAATTGTTATTATTTCTATTATAATTATTATTATTAAAATTATTATTATGATTGCGAGAATTATTTATATTATTATTGTTATTATTGTTTGAATTATTTTGATATGTAAAATAATTATTGGATTGACGATTACTACTGGTCCTTCGGGAGTTACTAAAAGAAATGTCCATTGGTTCTGGACTTGGAATATTATCTGAACGATATGATTGGAATTGGGCATTTGGGAAATTAGGTCTGAAATTTTGCCTGAAATTAGGATTATTAGACTGAGTTTTAAAAGATGATGGGGAATTAAAATTTGAAAAATTAGTGGGACTTGGATTAAAATTTGATTGACCGTTACTGGTATAACTACTATAATTGTTATTATTACCATTAAAATTATTATTTCTATTATTATTATTATTTCTATTAAAATTGTTATTATTTCTATTATAATAATTATTATTGTTAAAATTATTTCTATTGAAATTGTTATTATAATTATTATTATTTCTATTTAAATTACTATTTTGATTGCGAGAATTATTTCTAATATTATTATTATTATTATTATTATTGTTTGAATTATTTTTAAAATATAAAAAGTTTTCTTCCTCTTTAACAAAAGCCATTGCCTGTTCTATTGAATCAGGATTTTTAAGTCTTACAACTAACTGCATATGATAGTTCAATCCATTTATGAATGTTTTCAGACACAAATCATCGTATTGTTGTATTTTTAATAGTTTTAATTCTCTACTATCATCACTTAAATTAATTTTTGAAAATAACAGACTACGTGAATCTTGAATTCTTAATCCAAAATCTAGTGGACTTTCATTACGATTCGGTTTTAATGAAATTATGTCTTGTACTAAACAATCTATGGATCTTTGATCAGAAAATGTTACTAATAATGAATCTTTAACTTTTAACCAGGTATCTAATTCTGTGCGAGAAGCAATCAAATCTGCAGCCCTATCAGTTAATTTACTTAATATTGTATCAAATAAACATATATTTATTGGTGCATTAACATTGTTTCTATCTTTATGGTTATTTAAAAAATTTTCACAACATCTAATAAATCTATTAATTTGTTTGGGGTTACCATCAAATGGAGGAATATTATCTGCTTGGTATCTTATTAATTGATAATTTGGTTGAGCCATTTCGTTATTTATATCTAAATTACTAATTTGTTCAATTAAATTATTAACAATTTCTGTCATTAAATAAAATGTATCAAGGTAAAATATAAGGTAAAAATATATGGATGGTATAATAGGATTTACTCACATAAACTACTTCTTCTTCGGAACTTCTTCGAATTCTAGTTGCCAATAAGAGCGGACAAGGTTGATCCTCTCTCTAGCGGGGTAGTTTCTACTTCTTCCTTCTTACTTCTTTCTTCTTACTTCTTTCTTCTTACTTCTTTCTTCTTACTTCTTACTTCTTACTTCTTACTTCTTTCTTCTTTATTCATATAATTTATTATTATTCTTGCTAATAAGAGTGGACAAGGCAGATCCCTCTCTAGCTATTAATACTTTATTTAAAAATTTTTATATCTTCTTATTTTAACAACATTAATTTCTTCTTCCAACGTAGGTCCTCCAACAAACCATTAAAATGGACGTAAACGAAATTTTGTTCGTCTACTTTGGAAAATAATTTTAATTTCTTCTTTTATTCAAATATATCTTCTTTACCATCCTACTGATCTTCTTTTAACATCCTACTGACTGCGCCAATTATGTTTAACGAATTCGAAGAGGCTTTTTTTAAAAATTTTATTTAATTACTACTTTACAAAATGTTTTACTTTTAACAATACTATTAAATATTTTAAATATCAAACTAAAGATGAATGATGATTGATTGAATGAATTCTAATTAATAATCTATAATAATCTATTAATAATAATAATCTAATAATAATTTACAACGCAAAATCTGATTATATATAATATTCCTAATCTTTTTTACTATTTTAAAACTAATAAAAACAATGAAAAAACAATGAGAAATCTTGTAAACAAAATCATTAAGTTTAAACTAAAAAAGGTTTTTTAAATTCAACAAAACAAACAAAAACGTTATTGCGTTTTAACTTAATATTTCTTGTTCTTCTAAGACTGTAACTTAAGTATAGCTAATTAATCAATATAAAATAATTCTAATATTTAACTATCTATTGTCTAACTTAATATGTTACTATTCATTATACTAATTCCTAGGTAATTATATCTTATTTTAGAAGCTGAATATTGATTTAAATTAAAAAGAAGAAAGAAGTGTATTGTTGTTGTTTTGTGCGAATTGGCTTATTTTAAGATATATTTAATTTTTATATAATTGTGTGAACATCTGGTTTTATTAATATTTTTGTATACCACCGTTACCTAATCTATCGCAATAAATAAAACACTGGCAATTAATTAAATATTATTAAAGAGTTAAAGAAAAATACGATATCACCTATAAATAACTAATACTTGAAATAAAATTTTAAAAATTATGATGATAAGGAATCCTTTCTATGAAATATGTAAGAAGTATGTTAAAGGACACTTAGCAAACAGAAACCCAGAAATTTTTAAATTTTCCAATTTTTTTTACATAATAGTATAGTGTGTTCTAAATCTACATTAAATTGTTCAGAACAATAAACAACTAAAAAGTTGAATTAACTTTTTAACTAAATGTAATGACGGCCATTCCTCTATAGAATTAGCATCGTCAGATTGATATATTGAAGTAACAATACAAAAATTAAGAAATGTTTATAAATGCATAACAATTTTTAATAACCATCTTATTACCTATAAAATCGTTTCCTTGACAAACACTGCGCACTGGTTGTTTATTGTTGTGACAAAAATCAGTTAGTGTTTGGTGTTAGTTAGTTAAAATGGACAGCGATGATGATGTTTACAGGTGCAGGACACCATCAGAATTACTAAATACTGCTACAAATGCCATTTTAAATTTATTGCCAAATAAATCCAAAGCAAAATATGAATTTGCTTATAAACGTTTTATGGATTATTGCCAAGAACAAAATACAACCTCGTGATCTGAAAATGTAATGATTGCATACTTTTCAGATTTATCGAAGAAGTTAAAGCTTCTACATTGTGGTCAAATTACTCAATGCGGAAAAGCGTACTTTGTACCAGAGAAGATATTGATATAACAAAATATTTTAAACTACGTGCCTTTCTAAAATGTCAAAGTGACAATTACAAACCAAAGAAATCAAAAGTGTTTTCACTTGAACAAATTGAAATTTTTATAATTCAAGCACCAGATAATATATATTTAATGAATAAGGCACGAAAAGAATGTAAATATTTTAAAATTAATATGTTATTTATGAAGAGTTTACTTTTTAGGTTGCCTTAATATTTGGTGTTGCCGGTGCATGTCGCCGTGATGAACTATATCAAATGAATTTTAATGACATAGAAGATTTTGGATCTAAGCTTTTGATTAAAATACCTGATAATAAAACGAATAAACCCAGATCTTTTATAATAAACGAAACTTATATGCCATTATATAGAAAATATGTCGCATGTCCTCCACAAAATTTTGGTAGTTGTCGCTTTTTCTTTAAACATTTAAATGGAAAAGGTTGCAGGCAAGTAGTGGGAGTACATCAGTTTGGCTAAATGCCTCAAATTGTTGCAAAATTTTTAAATTTGCCGAATTCAGATGAATACACAGGACATTGTTTTCGTCGATCCTCTGCAACAATTTTGGTAAATGCTGGAGCAGATTTAGTTGCTTTAGAAAGACATGGGGGATGGAAATCCTCAAGTGTTGTCAAAGGAAATATAGAAGAATATTTACGAATAAAGTAGACATAGCAAATAAAATATTTAGAAGGGAAAACGACATAGAGGATTCTGTTAATACTATTAGTTTTATTACCGAAGAAGAAAATAGTAATAACTTTGCTAACTATTCAGAAATAACAAATAAAGTGGAAAGTAATAAAGAAAACTTTTCGACTAGATAACACCCTCTTTTTAATAATTTGCACAACTGCAATGTACCTAACTGTAAATATTCAAAAATAATTAAATAAATACGAGTTGGTTTATTGAATTTACTGTACATAAAAAACTGACGTAGGCTGAATTTTAAGGCCTAGGTCGGGAAAAATTTTCCTGTACTCTCTGAGAAAGTTTGTTGCCCAGCAACAAACGAATTTATTAGAATAGCGTTATTTGGGGTCCGAAATTAGTCTGAAAAAATAAGTATTCCGAAACGATTTCAGAAAAAACACTACTATGCTAGATTATAAGCCACTTTTATGTGATTCTACGGTTTACGTTGTATCTGTTCAACACGGTTATAAATATCAGCAAAAACCAATATCTACAGAAATTTGTTTTAATTTTACAACACAAACAACACACAGCTATGGTGCCTATCCATAATATATTAGTTAAAAATTCGGTAGATGACCAAACCAAAGAAAACCCTTTTAGACTAATTTTGTACGTAACTGTAAAGGGACAATAAACGCTTAAAAAATAGAAGAACAGAAAGAAAAGGTTTAACTTAGGTAGGGTTGTAAAAAATCAACAACAAAAAACGACCTTACCTTAAAAAAGGTTTAAAAATCGGAATAAAATAAATTTACAAAGTAATAAATATCAGTCACGGCAAAATATTCATTCGTCTTTGTGTTTATCCTTCAATAATTTTGCGGAACAACCGCACCAAGGTTCATAGGACAATGCGTAAAATGTAGCAGACTTTTTTATGGATTGTTATTGGGGTAATAAAGCCATTGAAATAGATACCAAGAATAAATTTAATGGAAAATAGTACTTTTATGAAGGGTTGCTTTATTTATCTTCAGGGTTACAGACTATTGGCGATATTTTATTTGGTATTTGGTGTAATACTTCTTTTTAACAATCGTGCATAGGATAATGATAATGATTGAGAGTAAAGCGCGTTGTCATGTCTAAATTTTACGTTACCAGTTCAAAATATAGTAAGCAGTAGGTTGTGGCAAATTATAGATAATACACAATGCTAGTACGATTAAAAGGTATTATTTATGACAAAAATCAGTTATGAGCTTGTAATGAGTAATACTTATTCATTTCCTGATTACTGATCAGTTAAAATTCATTATTTTCTGTATAGTGTTAGGTATTTATTACAACTAGTGGCAACGCTGTACGCAACGATATTTCTGTCTTTGTCACTTTACCGTAACTTCCATTACATCGTCACAGGCCACAGTAATGTAAATGCAAGCACGAACGTATTATTGGTTTGTGAGTTATACAGTATGAATTTACGTTTTACAGGTAAGTTAGTCAGCATCGACGTGAGTTACAGTTCCTGGAATAAAGAAGATATTTATAATTACTTAGTAGAGCTTATGTCTAGACGCCACGCTTTGTTTAATTTAATACTTTTATTTTTTAAGCTTTAATTGCGCATTTTAATTGTAATCGGATATATGAGTATAGTACGTTTGAAAAATAAGGCAGAGTAAATTCTCAGAAAAAAAACTAATTTGTTATGGATATTTTAGTACGTGTGCTTTTGGTATAACGTCAATATTTTAGCTTATTCTACATTGGGTTCTACTATTTAGATAGAAAATTTTCCATATCGTAAAATTTAGTTATCTGCTATTGTTATAACAATAGGCTAGGTATTATTCAGCTGGTACTTTAAGGAAATCACATTATTTGTTTCGGTTTATTAGATATTTATAAATAAACCAATTTCAAAGCATTTTATATTTATATAAATCTGTTTATGGATAGTAACCTTATTTATGGTTATTTTTGTCGTTAAAATAATGACCCATTAAATAACAAAAAATAAAGAAACTGTCAAAATGAATAGGTATTTAGTTAATTGTGTTTTGATAGTTTAGTAAGAAAAAGTCGATTAGCGAAAGATGGTTTCCGATAAATGTGAAAGCTATTTTAAATAGTATGAAAACCAATCATTAATAAAATGGTTAATTGTATTTAAATAGTCATTCATTAATATCAGAATATTTTTGTTCAGTCGAATACATAAGGGAGTGAAGAGATCTGATTCAGTGTTATACTGAATGTCTACAAATATTTTAAGTAACAGAATCCCTCTACTACTGTTGATAGTATAGTTGAAATTTCGTCTAAAGTAATGGGATATGCAAAATCAACTGTATATAAAATTTTAAAAGAGGAGAAATCAGCGGGTATAACCCCACCCAAACCGAGAACAAGAAGACCAATATTGTCAAAAGTGAATGTGGATGAATTTTTAAAAAATGTAATTCGTAGAATGGTCCTCTTTTTTTTCTTAACAAACAAATACCAACTTTAGATAAAGTTTTACAAGCCATTACCAATGATCCCGATTTACCCACAATAAGTAGAGACACACTTTGGAAAGTTTTACATGTGGTAAACTTTAAGTATAAAAAAGTTGAAGGACAGTCAATGCTTATCGATTACGAAGAATTTGTATGTTGGAGACGAGACTAACTCAGAAAAATAAAAAATAACGTGGGTTAATGAAGGGCATACTGTAGGGAGAGTTTGGAACGACAAAACTATAAAAACATCTCGACAAGCATTTCTGGAAGGATATTCAACTGGTTTCAAGAAACCAACAGGTAAGGGTATGTTACTTATATAGGTAGTACGAATGGAATTCTTAAGAAGGGTTTACTTCTGTTTGAATAAAAAAAAACTTGATTATCACGAAGAGATGAACGGAGACATGTTTGAAGAATATTTCGAACAGGTGATTGAATTCATACCTAAAAATTCAGTAATTGTGATGGACAATGCAAGTTACCACTCTGGATTAGTTGAACGTTTACTAACTACTGGAGTAAAGATGAAATTGCAATGTGGTTAATTTCTAAGAATTTAATCTTTGACGATACAATGACAAAAGCAGAATTATTAGCGCTTGCTAACATTAATAATACAAAATTATAAAAAATATGTCATTGAGGACGTAGCCAAAAAACGAGGAATTGAAATACTTCGCCTACCACGCTAAATCCGATAGAATTAGTATGGGCCGAAGTCAAAGTTAACGTTGCTCGAAATAATACAACTTTTAAATTGTCAGATCTTAAAAATCTGTTTCATAAATCAATATCCGAAGTAACGACTGAAAATTGGCAAAAATGTATTAATCACGTTATGGATATTGAGAAATATGTGGCAGCTTGATCGTATAATAGATAGCAGTATAGAACCTGTCATAATTTCTCTCGGATCGGATGACAATTCGTCTGAAACAGAATATGAGGAGGCATAACTTTAAACTGTAGCTAAGAAGTTTTACATATTAACTACTTAACGTCAACTTCATTGTTTATTATTTTTTACATAGACTATGAACCACTATTTATATATTACATTTATTACTAGTATTTTAAAATTATATGATTCATTATTGTTTTACCTATAATTATTTTTGAGTATTCCTCTATCATACTATTATTTTTTTATTGCTAATTATTATTATTATTATTATTATTATTATTATTATTATTATTATTATTATTATTATTATTATTATTATTATTATTATTATTATTATTATTATTATTATTATTATTATTATTATTATTATTATTATTATTATTATTATTATTATTATTATTATTATTATTATTATTATTATTATTATTATTATTATTATTATTATTATTATTATTATTATATTATTATTATTTCTTCCTTTTCACATAGTCTTGGCTATGGATTCCTTGGTTAAGAAACACCGGGTACACACCGTGCACCTAAGGTGTCTCTATTTATCTTTGGTGTTGTTAAAAATATTGTTTTATAGTACTTTGCGTACTATATGTGCTGTACTCAACACAACTGCCTTCTGCAGTATCAGCAAATTATGGCTACCTGGAAGTTCTTGGATTGCTTTTACAGGTGGTGTGTGATATTGAGCCTGTGGCTCCAATGACTACAGGTATGACGCAGGTTTTCATGCCCCACAATCGTTGAATTTCGATTTGGAGATTCTTGTATTTAAGGCGTTTCTCAGCCTCCTTTTGTATGATGTTGTAGTCTGAAGGTATTGCAACATCGATCAGTGTGCACGTCCTTGTCCTCTTGTTCTTAATTATAATATCTGGCTTGTTCGCTGTAATGGTTTGATCCGTGTGGACTTGTGTATCCCATATGATGGTAATTTCAGGAGTGTCAATGACAGGATCTGGATTGTGTTGGTACCACTTCTCGTGGACTTTTATACCATACTCCTTGCAAATGTTCCAGTGCAGATGTGCGGCAACTGTATTGTGGCGATCTAGGTAAGCTTTTTTGGCCAATATGGGACAACCTGATATTATATGGTGAATGGTTTCAGGATGGACACGGCAAAGTCTACATTTTGGGTCATTGCCAGTCTTCATCACTTTCGCCAATATTATTAGTATTAAGAATATTATTAATTATTAATAGGAATGTGTAAAAACTCAACGTTTTTGTGTATGTATGTATTTTACGTTTTAGTATAATTTATTTTATTTTATTATTTTATATTCACTGTATGTTTCACAATTAATAGAATTTTTATTCTTTTTATATGTATCTTTTTATTTTATACCAGTATTGGATTGGATTAATCTCTGTTCTAAATATCCAAATAAAAATTTAATGTAAACTTTTCTTTTAAGATTACTTTTTAGTAAGATGTTGTGCACGCCTATGTATTTCGAGGTTTCGGAGATTAGTAATCTGAGAATTTACTCTGCCTTATTTTTCAAACGTACTATAGATATCACGTACTAATTATTATATAAAGAATGATTAGGTAGATTTTAGCCTTTGTAATTTCTGTTAAAAATAAATTTTTTAGTTCAAGTTGAAATAATTGTTTTTAAAAAACAAGTTTCAATTCGACGGAACTTAACTCGAGTTGTGTTAACAATTGGTGAAAGTAATAGTGCTGATAAGTTGTTAATTGGTAAACTACGATATTGCAAAGTTTTAATGAAATAAATAAAAAATGTGTATAAATATTTTAAATAATTGTACTAAGAATTTTTCTTTCATTCTTAATCCTCTCAAAAATTAATAAGCACGCCCCAAATTTGCTGTCAACTAGGCCTACTTCTACTCTCAATCATTATTGGTTTTAGTTTTTAGTATAGTTGTGGAATACCGAAAACGAAGTTATTTACAAATAAAAAGATAAAGACAGAAACAACCAGTTATATTTATTAGAATTATAATGATCTAACAAGCATATTGCATATGAGAATTTCAAATCACAGCAGAACATGATACCTTAACTATATTGAAATGTTACGAGAATAAAATAGCATTATGTACATGTAAGTTTTTATCTTAGCTGGCTGCCGGTTGGCAAGACATTTTCTTTTACGACATCATAAAAATAAATTCCATTTATAGCATTCCTATAACTTGTCTCCGATGTCTGCATCCTCCACTATTTTCAACATTTTTGAATTTTCGCTAAGATTTTCAGACTCTAATAGTGTTTTGACATTTCATCTTGCTTAATGCTGTTTTGCCATTAGTAAGTTCATTTAATGTACCCTTAAGTGCCGATTTAAGAAAATTATTTACTGCTTTTATGACTTTCTTAACGATTTGTTGTATTTCTCTTGACACAAGAAGATTAATTTTGTTGCCAGTTTTTTATAGTATACGTTAATTCTTCAAGGCATACCTTGAAATAAGCTTAATATAGTAAATGTTCAAAAAAATAGTGTTTAAAAAAATTAGCTAATTTACTATAAAATTATTCAAAAAATAATATTAACATACGCTACATGGAAAAATACTTGATAATATTGTCTACATCAGAACTGAATTGCACGATAGGTTTGTATTTTGTTACATTAAAAAAAATAGTAGATAATAAATTATTTAACTTTTTTTAATAGTTTAAATATTGCATGGATATATAATTATTTAAAATCAAATAACCACCTTTCTCAGGAATTAATATCAAAATTCTCTACTAGCTATATGTGGGTTCCATAAAAATAAAATGGTTATTACAACGGTTGGTGAAATTAATTGGAACTTGAGAAACGTAATGCATTTTGACCATTTTCTTTTACGTTTTTAACTCCGGTAATTTTTTTTGTTACTTAACACTTTATATTTGGTTGCATAGATAATGCAACTCATTGATCAAATTAAATAAACCAAAGTGATTTATTCACAAAAATTATTTGTTTTTTACTCATTAATTTTGCTTAAATTATTACGTTCTGTGCGTTTTTAAAAAATATCACACGTGTGTGATATCGCTTCTTTTTTTCTTATTTTTTTGACCACGTATGACATTACAAATTTTCAAACAATCAAAACGGTGCGTTAGGTGTCATTCTCTAGGTGGTCGTAAGAAAAATTAATTATAAGGTAAATTTTTAAAATTAAGATAATATTATATGGTTTGCAAAAAACCTAAAATAAGGACCAGGTTGTAGTTCTAGGTGGAGTAAAAACCAAAAGTAGGAATGAAGATGAAAGGAACAAAGTAATTACATTTTTAAATGTAACCAAAAATAACCAGTTTAAGCTACTATCAAATACAGCAAGGACTTCAGGTTAAAACATTTAAAATACTCATGTGTTTATTACTGGAGCACTTTCACATTGTTAAATGAATTATTAGAAAAAAATTGAAAATAAATATCAATTTCTACTCTTAATAAAGTGTAGTATATTTCAGGTTTTTGTAAAAGACCTGCGGTTTTGAAAATACCGAATTTATTCCATACATATATTAATATTGTACAATATAACTTTTGCAATAAATTCATTATATTGTTTCTAAACTAATTTAAAAATCATTTTTTCTAACTCAATTAACTTTTAAATCTATACAGGGTGTTTCTTAAGTAATCTAAAATATTATATGGGGCGCTTCGTTACTCAATTTTAAGACGAAAAGTTCATATAAACATATGTGTGATAGGTGTTGTCGTTTATGAGATACAGGGTGTTGTACGTGAAATTAATTTTTCTTGGTGACGCTACTGATTTATATTTTTTTATTATTTTATTACAAGCAACATGTGTTAAACATAAAGAAAAAATAATACATTTCTTAGCAAATGTTCAAAATGTCCACCTCCAGCTAAAATGCAAGAATCCGCTCGATGTCTAATGGATTGTCGAATACGTTCGGTTCGAAGATACCAGGATTGTTACGAATAACATTACAGCCGTCTATGATACGATTTTGAAGATCTTGTACGTTTAATATCAGTGTTGTGTAAACAAGCGATTTGAAATATCCCCACACACAAAAATCCAGAGGATTGTGTCCAGGTGATCTACCACGGGTGTGGAGATCCTCGTCCGATCCAATGGCCTGGAAAAACATTATTTAAAAACTCGCGTACAATCACTGAAAAATGTGGAGGAGCTCCGTCATGCATGAACCACATGCGCCTTCTAATAATAATAGGTACATCTTCCAAAAGAAGTGGAAGTTCATTTTCTAGAAAATGTTGGTATGTCTCACCGGTTAACCGTACAGGAAGGAAAATGGTCCAATTAAATAATCATCGATGATGCCAAGCCAAACATTGACCGAAAATGTTTGTTGAAATCGTTTTACACTTATGGTATGTGGATTTACATCTGCCCATATGTGGTCATTATGAAAATTCATAATCCCATGTCTAGAAAAGTTGGCTTCATCCGTAAATAGAATATTGACCACAAAATTCGGATTGTTCGCGATTTCATGTAAAATCCATTGACAATACTGTATGCGTAATGGATAGTCAGTAGGTAACAAATGTTGAACACGTTGAACGTGATATGGATACAATAAATTATCTTTTAGAATATTCCAAACAGTTTTGTTACTAACATTTACTTCATCTGCAACTTTTCTTGTACTCGTTTCTGGATGTTGGTCAATAATTTGAAGAATTTGGTTTTCCAATTGGGGATTTCTCACAGTTCTGGGTCGTCCAATAATATTCTTCGATTTAGCAAAAGTTCCAGTTTCTTGTAAACGAATATGTAACTTAGTAAACGTATCTGAACATGGTAAACGATTATTTGGATAACGCTGGGCATACGTACGTCTAGCTTCTAAGGCATTACCATTCGCTAATCCGTACAAAAAATGCATATTAGCCATTTCAACATTAGTAAACACTGGCATAGTTATTAACTAAACACAGAGTCAATCAAATAAAAATGTACGATTTTTGCGTTGGTTTTCAAATTTGACACTTGTCAACATTATTTCAAAGGCCACTTAGAATAAGCATGTTTTTGCGTATTACTTCTAAAAACCAGTAGCGTCACCGGGAAAAATACAATAAATTCAACAGCCTGTATCTCATAAACGACAACACCTATCACACATGTTTATATGAACTTTTCGTCTTAAAATTGAGTAACGAAGCGCCCCATATAATATTTTAGATTACTTAAGAAACACCCTGTATTTTTACTGATTAAAACATGTTTATAAATTGGTTATAATTAATTTTGTGCTGAGTTAGAAGAAATGGTTTTTTAATTAGTTTAGATTGATTTGATTGGTAGTATTTATATTTATAGGCAGTACATAATTACAAAAATTTATTTTATTTCAATTTGTAAATTAACATGAACATTTTCTATCTTACATTTTAACCTGATATTCTATTATGAAAATGTATAACATTTGTTTCAAATTTGAAAGATTTAAGCTGAGCTGAAAGGAACACAAATACAAAAATAAAGTTGTCACAAATGTCGTAGTCTTTTAGGGCATGTTAGAAACGAAAATAACCATTATTTGTATTACCCGACAAACAACAGCTTCTCCCTTTCAAATCATATCCGAGTTCGTGTTCGTAGGCTGTTTTCATTTTTGGAGAAACACGTATTAACGTTACTACAGATTTACCACCGACATACAACTCTATAAAAATAAAGTGGATTTGCCGAGATATGTTGCTAAAGTGTGCCAAAATGATTCTCGGTTGTACAAATGAGAATATATTACTTTAATAGGCTAAAGTTCACCTCTTCTAATATCGTTTACGTAGGATTTCTGACAATATGAAGGAAAATAAGAGTTTTAAATAAAATATTAAAAAATCTTTTAAATTTTATATGAATAATTGAAAATAGTTTTGGAGTTTCTGTTTACTTGCAAGAAAGTTAAGTAATATCCGTTAATCTTGATAATATATTTACTATTCTAATATTATCAAAATTGAAAACCTCCAAACAATACAACGAATTTATTGCAAAATTAAGCAGCTTCTGCGGATGATTTCAAGACTACTTTCCTACGCTTCGCTCGGCACGCAGTGATAGGTTTATAATACCAAATCAATTTTAACTAATTTAAAAACTATATTTGCCAGCTCAATTATATGTTTCCATTTTGCATTATTACAAATTAATCACTGCGTGCCCAGCGAAGCGAGGTTCGTAGCACCATATCTATCTAAAATAATTTAAAAATCATTTTTTCTAACTTAATTAATTTTAAAATCTGTATTATAGCTGATTAGAACATGTTTATAAATTGGTTATAATTAACTAGGTGCTGCGAACCTCGCTTATTAAATGTTCATCCTTCGTTTTTTATAAAGTTTTGGAATCATGAAATCTCCCAACCTTTTGTTCAACCATCTTGGAACTTGCTTAAGGCTTGAAATAACAAACAATATCTGAACCATAATCTTATCCCTCAGACATCTTCTAATTTTCCGTACAGGAAAGCAGTTTAAACTTAGAATTGCTTTTGATAATAATAAGAGCAATAATGGAAAAGCTTGTTTAAGCATTACTTAAGGCCAGAGAAGGTACGTTAATCTATGCTAATAAATCTACACAACAAGCAGAAAAATAGATCACGAGGCTTCTTTATTACCGTAATCGAATTAACAAAAAGTTATAGTAGTAGACAAGAATTATACCCCTTTTAATTAAGCAGATTCAAATGTGGAGTTATAGATAATAACAGATGCTGAAAAACATGAGAAGTGGGTTCAAAAATCTCTACTTAGTCGATATCATCACGACCTAAACCAACCCTAAGACAAATTACTGTTTTTTTAATCAAAGCAAAAGTTAGTTTTGACAAGTTAATAAATCAGTCAATAGTATTGCAACGGGTAACAGATATGTGATGGATGAATGTGACGGATGATTATGACAGATGGGAGAGGAATGCATTACGTCTATACCCAGGATAGCATGTTCATCGACATCAGCCAACAATATAGAATGAGAAAGACAAGTTGAACCAAACTGTAGAGACACGTTAACCTCTCCGTAGACTTTGGCAGGTTCTCCAGTAGCGGTGCGTAGTCTCCAACTGGTGGGCGACATCTTCCTAGATACGACAACTGTCAGCCGTACCACAGTTTTTGTAGCTCCAGTATCCACCAGCATGTTGTATCTCTTTCTGTCATCAGGGCTTCGACGTATAAGCTGCCTGTTTCGTGTTTTGATATTGCTACCTTGATCGTAGCAGGGGCTTTGCAATGGTTTGGGGTCGATGTCGCCCTCCAGGAGTCGATTCTGCTGGTGGGAGACGGTAGTAGAAGACGTCTCTTTGCGTAGACATGAGTTTTTCACGTCCCCATTTCTCCACAATTCCAACATCGTATAGGTCGCCGTCTCCTTGTGGGTAATAATTTCATTAGCCTTTCCACTAATCCATCCACGTCACTGGCGGGTGCTATCACGTTGTTGTCATCAGCAGTCATATCCCTTATTCGTGCAACTCCCCGTAATGCTTCCGTTGCCGCTACGAATTCAAGTGCAATGGTTAACGCGTCGACAAGGTCTTTGGTCGGGCCAACCGCACAGCTCTTTGTAACTCCGGGTCCCTAAGGCCATCGGTAAAGGTTTGGACTGCTAGACACTCCAGGAACTCTTCTGCTGCTGTCGGATAAGCAAATCGAACAATTCTCGCTACCTCTGCCTCGAACTCCTGAACTCCACTCTTATGTTTACGGTTCTTCAGCTGTGCTCGGTACACGGATTGTAGGTGGGTCTGACCATACCTCATCTCCAGGCGATGTACTAGTAGCTCGAAGTTGTCAGCTTCGTCGGGCTTAAGGGAATGCAAGAAATTCAAAGCATCGCCTCGCAACTCTATGGTTAGCGATATTGCCCTCTCCCTGGATGACCATCCGTTTTCGCTGGCCGCCGCGTCAAATTGCTTGACGTAGTTGGACCACGAAGTTGTTCCATCGAAGATAGGAGGTTTCATTGTTGACCGCATCTGTGTAGTGTCTCCGCTTCCCCGTCGTTCAATATCCACACTAAAGTTTCCCATTCTTTCCGCATCTCCCTGGACGTAGCGATCTTGCCAAAGGATATTTGCTGGGATTGTTCATTTGTTAAGGTCGATATTTGTTGTAAAACATAGCTTGACAACTCTTCACGCATTTGATGGACCAGTTCTTCCTATTGACTGGAAATTCTAGTGGCAAGCTCGGCTAATTGTTGAGCTTGGTCTTCTTGCTGGTTTGTCATCCGGTTGGTAAGTTCTTCTTGCTGGCTCGTAATTCTATTTGTAAGTTCGGCTAGTTGCTGAGCTTGGTTCTCTTGTTGGCCGGAGATTACAGTGACCAGCTCGGCTAATTGTTGTGCTTGGTCTTCTTGCTGGTTTTTTATTTGATCTTTCAGCTCTTCTTGTTGACCCCTTTTTTTGACTGGACAGCTCGGACATTGCTTTGCTTCGAATTCTACCGAGTCAGGATCAATATTTATACTTAAATAGTACTCACGTAATCTGTTGATTAAAACAGTTTTTCCTCCGGTGGTATCCAAATCCAATTCTTCCAACTCTCTTCTGAGCTCAACCACCAACAGTTCACGTAACTTCTTTCCAAGCATTCTTGCTTCTTCACCCCACACCTGACAACAATTTGAAACACTTATGAGGACTTTAAACACAATTTATTTACAAATTATTTGAATACTAGAATTCAAACAATTTGTAAATAAATTTAAAGTGTTTAAAGTCCTCACAAGTGTTTCAGTATATTAAATTATAGTATTTCAACACATAAATCCTGTTGCATTCAAACTTTTATTATGGATTAGCCAACTTTGACTGTACTAAAAGTTTCTTCAGCCAAATAAAAAATTAAAACAAGTATATTCGGAGTTCCAATAAACGTTTCTAGATGGCTGCACCGCTTTGAAATAAAAGCTAAATTTGAGATACCTGTTTCGATCTAAGACGGCTTTTGATTGCCGTCTTTACCAACAGAGTGAGTGCTTTGTTTCAACTTATTGCTTATGAACGTAGTTTATTATAAATTTCACAGTTAAATGCTAATTTAAGTTGTATTTAAAACCAGTCGTTAAAATTATTACAATATTTATTGAATATAAAAATATCTTTTAGTATATTTTATTGTTTGGACCATGATTTAACTGTTTGTATTGTATAAAAAATTATTTTGCCTAATAACTAAATGTATGGAAGGATAAGGAATTTAAAGGACAATAATTAATGAAGGAACAATGTATAAATTTATACAGGTAATTATGTAATAGTTTTCAATTTGCAAGTTCTATATTCTACAAGATTTCAAATGAAAACCTTGCAGATAAATAAAATGCTAGTTATTATATAAGAAAAAATTACTAGTCTGTTGCTGTTTTTATTTACTTAGAGTCAAGGTTAAATTTCGAATACATCATAGAAAAAAATAAAATGAATTATTCAGCATGGTATAGGAAAATCAAGAAATTTTATTAGAATTTACTTAGAAAATATATATGAAAATAGTGTATTACATAACAAGTAGTACATAACACCAGATCGTAAAAGGCACCATTACAAGTTTTGTACTATACTTTTTCTACTACTGAAAGTTTGACATCTGAGTACTTTACAATTTTTATTTAGACTTATTTATACTTATAATTGACATAAAAATCCGAACACCAGTTTAAATGATTTTATTTTTATAATATTTTGTATAAGTACTTACTGAAGTAAGTAAATGATAAAAAACTTCAAAATGATTGCATTGCATTAAAGCCCTTTTACCTTAAATAATGTGTGGATGCACCCCGATGTGTTACGCCTTCTCCAACGCGTCTAGGCATGCTTCTGATCAGGTGGTCAATGTCCTCCTGTGGTATAAAAAGATTTGGTACGTTGCATTTGTTTAAGATTGTGGCTTTTACAGGATACATTTATAATTATTTACAATACTAAATGATATCTATAATTATATAACAAGTAGTTGTTGATTTACGGAAGGAAATTGATTCATTAGCAATCCATAAACTGTTGAATAATAATTTTACAGAAATTATGATTTTTATTGCGATTTTAAAAAAGAATTGGGGATAAATTCTCTAATTTTTCTTTTGCTTTTAGACTTTGTAAAAGAATTAAATAATGGCTAAAAAATGAAACAACACCCTGGTTTCAGTTGTCTGTTAGAGATTGAACAATATGAAAAATGATTTATTTGTTTGAGTTATATAACTGTAAAACTAATTAATTTATTTATCAGAGCAAGATATTATTAAATCTATAACATTCAAAATAAGAAATTTAAAAAAGTAAACTCCTAAACTAATAAAAAAAGGTTGGAGGTTGAAACGGAATCCATAAACTATAAATTACATCGGAAATGTAAGAATATAACTATAAGTTTGTATTACAAATAATATTTCTTAAATGTTGTTATTTAGATAGTGGTTCATTATTGTGATATATTTTATTTATGTATATTTGATTAAATTAAATAAATAGGTGTGTCAATGTACTTATCCAGCAATAAAACAATAGAAACAATCTGTATACTTATACGTAACACAAATTCAAACATGTTTCAACTCCATTGTTGTGTTTTGGTAGAATTTTTTACCAATAAATGAGGTTATTTTTCAGATTCTATTGGCAACATTGAGTTTGGAGCCGTTTGATAAATAGCCCTGTTTTCGTGTTCTAATGGGCTTTATCAGAATGGAATTGCTATAGTCAGCAAACTCGTGTTTGTGTTGGGATACTGTTCCGATATAATCAAATTTGAAATATGACTTGATTTATCTACCTCTATTTTTTATTTTTATTCGTTGGTCAACTAAAAATTATACGTTTTTCTATGTTATCATCCCAATAAATTATTTTTTTTTTAATATTTATAAGTTGTACGCCACTACACACTGTAATTTTAAACATAGTTTGAGGTCGTTGTCCGAATTAAAATATACCTAGCGCGTTGTGGGTAAACATATTTTTTATTATTGAAATAAATATTTTGTTCAAATAAAAGTATTGAGTGATATGCATTTCCAAATATTTTTTACTAAAAATTTAATAAAAACTATATTAAGATATCCATAAAAAAAATATTGATTTGGAGTTAATTTGAATACACTACAAGCGGTCCTAAAATTCCTCAAATATTGATTCGATGTAATAGCCCGAGATAAATGAATTATAACCCAATGAAATGGACGCACAAGGGGAACACCCAACATCAAGACTGTATCAGATGCGGGTACCGGCTTTAGATCCATAAATCTGGATTTGCCATGGACAAAATCCTGAGCCCGTAGCAACCCATAAGTGTAATTAGAAGATAGTGGGATTACGTGTTCATTAGGATAGTGGATATTTATGGGAATTTCAGCGAGGATTAGGGTGTCGACAACAGGCGTTAGGTGCTAAATATCTAGACAGAGAATTGGGAAAAAAGTTATTAATGACCTGTGAATAACCTGCAGATTTGGGAAAATATAATTTTCAAACACATATGTAAAATACGAATGCTAATTTATATAATAATAATTGTTTATTTACCTAATAAAGAAATAAGAACAAATCAATCTAAACTAATCCAAAAATCATTTTTTCTAATTTAATTATTTTTAAAATATATATTATTATAAATTTATGACCTCGTGATTAAAAAATATTTATAAATTAGTTATAATTAATTTGGCGCTACTTTGGTTCGCTGGGCACGCAGTGATAGATTTATAATGAAACCAAATCATAACTAATTTAATTTTATCTTATATGATTTGACTTTTGTACATGTTATATTTTGTCTTATATATTTGACTTTGTATTTCTTCTTTCTGACATATTGTGTTCTTCTCTTAAAGCCTGAAGATGGTTTTGTGACCGAAACATGTCGCTGTTGTAATACTTTCATTAAATTACATACTGTGGGTTGACTTTTGAGTTTTATTGCTACTTATTTAAAAACTATTTTTTCAATTATGTTTAAATTTTGTATTATTATTAAGTTATTATTCTGTGATTGGAAGTTTGTTGATCTAAATATATTGGTTCAGCTACTGTCATGTTTAGAGGGGCAACGTTCCAGTGTTTTCTGATTCTAGACTACTTGTTTTATTAAAAATTCATCTATCTTTGTGTGACACATAGCAATGACACAAACATATCTAATTAATAGAAAATTCTGGAATTTCAATTTTAAATTGTCTATTTTATACATAATAAATGATTTTAACAATATATACAGTAATATTACAAATAAATAAAATTAAAAATTAAGGTTTCCTTTAAAAATTAAGTTTATTCTTTTTATGTGTTGTCAATAAATCCATCTACACAATTATTATTGTCTGATTAGATAATACCTATGGCAATTATTATTATGTTTATTTAGTTTTATAATATTAATCTAGTTTTAAATATAATATTAATATCTGTTGTGACTACATAACAGATGTAACGCAAAAGATTAATGGAAACGTTCTAAAATAGCCAGTTATTATGTTTATATTTGTTGCTGTTAATTTTTAAATTTTTCTTTGGTTGTTTAACATTTAGTTAGTTTAAAATATAACAGTAAAATTAATTTTAAAACTACCTTCTACCAATTATATATAATATTCAATAAAATATTACTGATATCCTAGGTCTAGAATAGAGACAGCATACTTTATAAACCTGATCGTAGATTTAAATGACTATAGTCTATATAGAAAGGACAAGGAGTAATAAATCATTCATTTAAGTAGATTTCATAGACGTACCAAAATATATTTTAAGAGGGTATACCCTAAGGTACATTTTGTATTGAACGAATGAGTTGCAGCTATGCTAAAGAATATACGATTTAGGTCAGAGGTAACGGGATGTACTAATTTTAATAAAAAAAAGTGATAGAGGTACATAAATTTTAGTTAGTTTGATAAAGAAAGGCAACACAGTTTATTCATAATAGAAAACAAACCAATCTGTAACAATAATTATTCTATATATTTTTGTTCTTTTTGTAAGAAGATTAATTCAAACTTTGAATATTGTCACAAATAAATTACAATGAAATTTATTTTTAAAAAATTAATTAAAGTCAAGATAGCAAGATATCCTTACAATTTTTATTAAATTCAAAGAAGCAAAATGAATATTTTTTATTTGTATTACTCCTATATGTAGTGTTTGGGGAATTTTTCTCAGAAATTTTAAATGGCAAGTGGCCTACTGTATTCGGCTTAATACGATTACACCTATTTACAGATTATTCGATTATTGAGAGGGATTTTCCAAACAACCCAGTTTTCTTAAAAACATTACCGGGAAAAGAAAGTAGGTACATTAAATTAGTACTTAGTATTAGTTTTTTGAGTAAAGTTGTATGAAGTTTTATGGTTTTCATAATACTGTAAACAGTTTGAATATATTTAAAACATTTGTTGAATGTTAATTGTGCAAGTACCAAATAATGTCGATAAGCCAAGGACCATCTAAACGACCAAAAACAGGTCCATTATCTTTAAATGAAAAAACTCTGATATTGAATTGTTATATATCATTGAAAAACAAGGATCCAAGTGCAAGTGTTGATGATATTGTGGAATTAACGGCTGCTATGTTGTGTGTTGCTAAATCAACAATTTATAGATTGCTAAAAGAAAGCAAGAATGAAACTCTTCAACCCCCTAAAACTCCTTCAGACCGAAAACCAATTGACTTAACAAAATTATGACATCAGTGCAAGAAGATACGGACTATACAAAATTCTCCAGAATGACATTATGCAAACTTTTGCAGATATACAAAACATAATAGAAAATCTCTCTTGATAGATAAACCGGAAATAGTTTTTTGAAGACTATTTAAGAAGCATTCGACATGCCAGAGAACAAAATTTGAAAATCTTCTACTTAGAGGAAACATGGATAAATGCTGGATATACAGTTTCCAAATCTTGGCAATATGAAAACATTAAAAGCGGAAGGCAGCATTCGTGGAAGGTTTGTCGTTAGGTTGGCAGCCACTATCTAGAAAAGGAAAAAGACTTATCATTGTCCAATGTTGGAAGTTCTGAAGGTTTTGTTGATGGTGGATTATTAACTTTTATTTCAAAACGCACGGGGGATGTCTTCAAAAAAGTTAAAACATTTTATCTACTCTTGCTGTTAAAGTGTCACTTTATCTACTCAAAACAGTTGTTATAGCAACATTCGCTATGGAAAAAAAATATTATCAATTTTATTACTTATCTATATATTTTTTTTATGTAGCGTATCGAATTCTTAACCATTCTGTATAATATTAAGGATTGAAATAAACTGAAAATAACTCTCCCTAAAATATGGATCTTTCCAAAGCACAGCTTTTCATTTCGTTTGTCGGTATATTCAGATCTTAATAAAAGGCTTTTAATAAAGTTAATTAAAATCCTGTTATTTTTACAATTTTCTGTGAACCGTTCGGCATATTAATTACCTGTTTTTTTCTTGTTTTACAGGCTTGGAAAAAAATAAACGATTCGCATTACAATCCATAAACAAACAACCAAACCAACAGTAGTCCATTTGATTTTGCATTAAGGTCACAATTTCATATTTCCCGAGGCCTTTATTCACATCCATATACAAGATTTACGTTCCTATTATGACAATGGACTCTCACAAAGATAAAGCAATATGGCCGCCTCGGTGACAATACACTGTGGCCTGACATCGTTATCATTAATCTGATTCACAGTATAGACTAAGGGCTAAAAGGTCTATTCCATTGGTGGAGAAACGAAAATGTTGCAGAGGCCCACACATTAAATAATTATAATGGCATACTTTAATAAATTTTAGATTTACATAGATAAATTAAAAAAAATAATTAGTTTTGAAAGATAAAAATCAATATACAGAACGTCGTTATGCTTAATAATTTGTTTTCTTTGACTTTAGATTATCAGATTTGTACAGACATTCATCATGATTAGACAGCAAGTATAACAATAAACAATTCAAATTGGTGAATATAAGTTTGAAGTAAAAATTTAAAGATAGCTATTTAAGAGCTACATTTATTAATATTGGGGAAGCAGGTATAGGCAACTTAAGATGAAATTATAATAGAACCAATAATAAGTTCGATCTCTCTAGAGAGAAAATAAAACCAATAATCTACAAAAATTACATTAAAACCCAAAGGAAAGAAGGGGTAGACCGAGGTCCAAATATATTTACCTCTAGAATCTAGAAAGCATATATCTAAGCAGCGAAATCGCACCTAGAATTATTTTATTTTAATATAGTGATTCTTAATAATAAAAAATATATTTAGTCTCTAGATACCTTCTTTCCTAATTTTTCTAAATTATCTAAGTAATTTATATTTACTTTTTATTGTCACAAGTCTACAAGTTGTGAAGTTTTATTTTTTCTGGTATTTTTGGTTTTTTCCTGTATAACTGTATTGACATTTAAAGATATTAAATGACTTTGTATTACTCATGCGGAAAAATTGGAGAACGGTATTGCGTTTGAAAAGGAGCAGTTTGTAATGCGAAATAGTATGTGCAACTCGTGCTACGTTGTATATTACTCACTCAATCGAATGACTGAGCTAGGCGAGTGCATTTAACTTTCCAGCTTTCTTGGGTAATTGACAACTCGTCGAACTTGTAGCACAATATATTTAACATACTATTGTTTAACCCTTTTACATATTTAAAAATTCCCTAATTTATTATTTCATGTGACATTGTATAAATGTTTTACTTCTTTTTCTTTGCTTCTTGGATTTTTAAATATCTAGCCGTTGTAATATTTACAAAAATTCAATCATAAAACATTTTTAACTCGTGTAATTTATGAAAAATTTGACTACAGATTTAAACATTGCTGGTGTAAAATATTACCCCCCTTATTCAATAGATTCAGGGCCGTTAGTGGTTCTCACCAGGAGCTTTACATCCCCGATGTATTCCGCGATTCTCTTGAATAAACAAACCAGTCGTCATCGCCGGAAGCGGAAAAAGAAGCCATAGCCAATGAAAAGACAACCGGATGTCAAAGAGGTCATTCCACTGGAAGATATTTATATGTTTTCGCCGGTTCCAAATCTAGAAAGGGTGATTTTTTTCCCAGATATTGCACAGTGGGGGTGGGTTTATTTATTCACACTCATGTGATCTTTTCTAAATTTGGTTTGGCTAGTGGACCGAAAAGAAAAATGAGTCTATGCGTATACAACAAAGATTTTATGTCTTTTGAACAACCATTTTTTTCGCGCCGAGTTATGGATCGTGGGGTTTTTATTGTTCAGAATATATCTATCGGAGGATTTTTGGCATAAATTTTATATTGTATGTTTTGACCACTCTTTATTGTAAAACATTTATTTCAAGAGGATAATATATATTCACGATAATAGTGGTTTAATTTTATTACTTTAATTTACACAAATACGTTCTTTATTGAATTCAATAAATAACAGTTTAAATTAAACTAAAAACAAACATGATTGTTTAAAATCCAAAATTTTTAAATTAAATATTTTTAAAATATCGATTGACACTCACCCCAATATATTAAAAATTAGATGTAAAATATAAAACTTAATGACTTTCCACTAAATGAATTTCTCTCAATGCCTTAGAGACTACATTATTTAAATGGAACATTTTTTTTATTAATTTTATTTTTATATCAAGTTTGTAAAAAAATCATATTAAATTTGTGTTTAATTCATTTTTCTGCAAATTCTTCAATATTTGGTAAACTTATAAAAACAACTTTTGTCTATGACTGTACGTACCCTGACAAAAATTATTCTTAAATTTATTGTACTAACCCTTACTTTTTCGAAGTCCATCTTACTAAGAATAATAAAAAACTCTTCGCTTTAACTCAAGTTTAATTGAAAAATTCGGTTTGAAATCACAATTACAGCTGTTTCGCTATAAACTAGCATCGTCAGATTGACATATTGAAATTACATTTTTTGTTTGTTTGTAGCTAGGTACCTGATGTTAATTAAGTAGGTAAGGCTAGACCAAGTATGGAAGTAATAAGACATAACAATATTAAAGCCTAGATGTTATTAGCCCTAAGGGATTATCCTGAATGTATTTCCCTCTAAGATCAGTATAACTGTGCATGATATAGAAAAAACAGGAAAAAACGATATCATGCTGATCTTTACAATAATTTAATATATTTATGTTACAATAATATCTTATCTATGTATAAAATGAAGACTCAATCAAGATAGATCTTGATTAAGATCTATTTGTGTATTTTAGTTCAGTGAATAAATATTTATTGTAATTCCATGTTACTTATCAAGTTCATAATTTTGGTTAACCCTGTAGATATAAATATTTATATGATTGTTGCAAAGGCGATAAGGAGACCTTTCAAATGAGCTGTCACGTGACTACGGTTTGTATTTAAAAAAATCGTCGATGACGTCATTACGCCATCACTAATGACGTAATGTCCAACACATCTATAGCAGTTGATGGCCATTCAAATATTAAAATTGATGTGTTTTAAGTTTTTTATTTTTTAAAGTCGTTTGTTTCTGAAATAATAAATTTATTCCATACATTTGCATCATACTGTATGCAAGGAAGCGTTATCTTTATAGTACGCTGAATAAGAAAGACGTAAAGGACTAGCGTCAATGACATATGTCAATGTCAATCGACTGGACATAACCTTAAAGGTCAGCTCGATGTTTTTTTTTGTAAATCTAATTTCTCATTAAATGATATGGTAAATACCACCAATTTTATTATTTGCAACATTTGCCTTGAACTTGTATTGATACTTAGTTGTGCTTAAAGTTTTATGTCTCTAGTAAATAATATACTTTTTTGATAATTAGGTATTATGTATAAGTTTTAATAATTGGTAAATATGCCATTATGAATTAAGCGGTAAATTTCTGCAAGAATCCATATTTTTTGTAGTTTTAAGATTAATCGAATAAAAAGAATTTTTTTATTAAATTTTCAAATAAATTACATATCAGTACATATGCCAAATAATTTAAACATCATTATACTTAATTAAAATTCACATGAAAAAAAAGTTGGATATTTTAAACTATTTGTCAATCTGACGATGTTAGTTGTCTAGTAACTTCAATATGTCAATCTGACGATGCTAGTTGTCTAGCGAAACGAGTTTGAAAAAGCAGTTTTTAAAATAAACAGTGGAAGTTTTGTTAAAACGAATAGTTTTTTATTATTCTTAATAAGATGGACTTCCAAAAAGTAAGGGTTAGTACAATCAATTTATTTATCTTTTAGTAAATATTTATTAATAAAAGTTATTTTAATTCTGACTTTTAATATTGTTTAAGCAATACGTTTTCAAAATCTATTAAAAAAAATTATTCTAGGAACAATTTAAAATTAAATTTCTTTTTTTGAATATTCCTTTGTTCTATGATAAACCGTTTCTTACCAATCATGGCTAATTATTATGCAATTCTACGTCTTTTGCCGACTTTCATCAGTGCCACTGCAATTGTTTGAATTTTCTCTAAATTAATTTAGTTCAAGGCAAGCATCTCGTCTGTATCTAACATTTATTCCCTTCAAGCGCCATTGTTTTTCCTAGAAACAGGAAAACTGGAAAGCTTCTCAGAACGTTTCTGTTTATGTACACTAAAAATAATTACTCTGAACTAACTTCAGACTATCTGCGGTAAGAAATGAAAATAAGAACGTTATCGATCAAAGAGCATGGACATCTAAGACAGGAGATATCCCAATATTCGATCTTACGACATAACAAAAGAATATCATTTTAATAAAAATTTTCTCTCTAGAATGGGTACCTATCAGAGGCGACTGAGATAGCGGTAAAGTTTTTCAGTCAAAAAGGGCAGAAGAGCAGGAGTACAAGGGCCTCACATCAAATACTATGTCAAATACCACTGTCCTTCAAGTGGAAATTCACGCAAGTGAGATATATGCACTTTACTTATCCTAAGAATAATAATAAGTAAAACATCGCTACTTTCAACGGCAATTTTCACTGATAGTCAAGCGGCCATATCAACACAAAGCTCCTAGATCAGCAGGTCTCAGCAGTAAAGAAAAATAACATAGCTTTGTTACTGGTGCCAGGGCATAGGTATAGGTATGCTAGGCAATGAAAAACCGACACGGGTTTAAATACTTAGTTGATAGGAAGAGAACCTTTTTGCGGTATAAATATATATTTACATATCTGAGCTAAACGCAATTGAAAATAGAGAAGAAACTCAGAGAATACATCTTGGGAAATCTTTCGGGGATGAAACAATCCAAGACACTCCTTGGAAACACCAACCCAAAAATATCTGAGGCTGTATTAAATCTAAATAAAACTGGTCTAAGAATATTTACTGGCACTTCATTCTAACACCTACTGAAGAGAAGCAGTAGCGGAAAGCCGCGCTAGGCATCTAGGATTAGCCTTTATTAAGGCCTTAGGGGTACGAAGTGTTTCAATATTATAGTACCATTAAATAAGTATTATGTATGTATGTATGATTTAGGGGTGATAATCACACTGCGACCTATAGGACCTATTGTGCCCCCTTACTTGCCATGTTCTGATATTTCCTCAGTTCTATAGCAGCTCTTCGAGTCCTATTTTCCTGAGGAAGTTTAGGACATCGTCGGGCTTTAAATCAGGTAGATCCCCTTCCGCTATTTCTTGTGCTCCTAGGTATCTAGTCCTAGAATTTTGCAAGGCAGGACATTCTGAGAGTATGTGTATTGAAGTTTCATCCTCTTCCTCACAGAATCTGCACTTTGCTTCATCTGCTAACCCTAGTTTCTTCATGTGGCTTCTTAACCGGCAATGCCCGGTTAATATTCCCGTTAAAATTCGGAGCCTTTTTTTACTGAGGTTGAGGCAGCTAAGAGATCTCTTCTGGTCATAGTTCCCCAGTATCTTAGATTGCTTTAGTCCTTTCAGCTGATTCCAGTACTTGGATTTTTCTTTCTCCATTTCCTCCCTTAGTTTTCCTAAGATTACTCTACTGCTGATCCCACAAGATGGTTCTGGTCCCAGATGTGGGGTTTCAGCTCCTTTTTTTGCCAGTTTGTCTGCTGTTTCATTCCCATCTATTCCTATGTGTCCCGGGACCCATAGGAGGGTGACAGTGTTGTTCTGGCCCAGTTCATTTAATTTGCCTAGGCATTCTCAAACCATCTTCGAACTGATTATATTTGAGCTCAGCGCTTTGATGGCTGCTTGACTATCCGACATGATCACAATCTCTTGTCTACGGTAGTTCCTTCCAATATTGAATTCCACACATCTTTCGATGGCGCGGACTTCTGCTTGAAAGATGCTCGGGTATGTGCCAAAGCTTTCTGAGTATTTGGCTCTCGGTCCAAAAACTCCTATCCCAGTTCCCTCATCTAGCTTGGAACCGTCCGTATACCACTTTATGGTATTCTGGTTTAAATTCTGTATGGTGTCTTCATCCCATTCAGATTTATTACTCAACTTTGTGATGAATTTTCTTAAATTTCTTTGGCATATCATCTTGGGGCATTTCCCAAGTTTGATCAAAATTAAGTGAATAAGTATTAGTAAGGGGCACAATTGATCTAAAAGATCGCTGCTGTGCAATTAAACCCTTTATTAATCTTATCTAATTTGACATTTGCTATTTGCATATTTCAATTTAAGTAGACCTTTTAATTATAAATTAAATTAATTAATTAGTTCTCTGTAAAATTAATAGTTAAGCAGTATTATATACAAGTTAAACAATATAATAAAAATACACAGCTTTTCAGATTAAAGTATCCACTTTTAACTTTTGTAATACTGGTATTTAGGAAAAATCCAAAAACACGTCAATTTATTTTGGAAAAATAAAAAAAAAGTGCATAATCCAGAGGGACTCGTAAACAACGAAGCAATCCAAGTGGCAATTTTAGGGCAAGTCAGCTTAGAGGCTCAACAACCCTAATCGTTGTCAACAGTAAGTAGAGCGATCGGTGTTTCATATTCGACAGTTTTCGGAGTTCTACAGAAATTCAAGTACAAATACATACAAAGTTAAGTTGGTGCACGAGTTCAATGAAGATGATTTTGCGAATCAATGACGCAATTTATAAATAACAATCCACCATTGTTAAACAATATTATTTACTTTTCTGATGAATGCTTATTTTCATTAAATGGCTTAGTAAATAGACATAATTATAGATATTGGGCTGATAGTAATGCACATATTATGCATGAATTCCATACACAACATCCCCAAAAGTTAAACGGTAGGTATTGTCGGACCTTTCTTCATCAATGAAAATTTAAATGGTGAATCATATCTTGAGTTACTCAGGGAAGGGTTTGACCCACGTATTACAACAATAATAGAAAATGATAATAATCTTTCCGAAGATTTTCTGGTATTTATACAAAACGAAGCTCCTCCACACTATGCTATGCCTGTCCAACAATTTTTAAACGAAAAATTCCCCGCTCGTTGGATAGGTAGAAGAGGGCAGATAGTGGAGTGGCCACCTAGGTCACCGGATTTAACACCCTTAGACTTCTTTTTACTACAAAAGTTATTAAAGGTGGATACTTTTATCTGAAAAGCGCATAACAACCATTCAAGTTATGATGAAAATGTATTTTAAAATCAAATAATGCAAAAGCCTTTCTATTCAACAATAATTTCAAATGTTTTTAAGCGGAAATTATAATGGAAATAATATTCTTGCAATAAATATAAAAATCACACTACACATGTTGATAAGAAACATATTAAAAGATGTTGTCCGGAAAGATAAGTAACGATTTTCTTATTAATTGGGTAATCAAACAATTTTTCTCTGTGTACAATACCTTTAATACTGGAAAGAGCGCAATTCTCCGTTTTCAGTATCTATGCACGGACGATGTGCTTTGAATTGCCATTATAAAATGTAGGAAAATGTCCATGAAAGAGCCGTTAGAGGTGGAAACGGTCTGGAAGTTAATACGAAGAAATATTGTAGCAGAAAGGATTCTTGTTAAATACAGAATTTGATTCAATACAAACAACATGAAAGTTCGACAAACAATTTAAAGAACACTCTATCATTTTTTTTTAATATAAAGACTTGATATTTAATAAAGATGATATAAAGAAGACGATCCAAACACAATATTGCGAAATAGGTCTTCAAAGAAGTACGAAGATCAACTAAGAAGTTAAGGAACGCTCCCTTAGCAAATTCTAAGGCAGATGGAACGAAGAAAAAGGTGGCAGACTAACCAAGGAAGGAACATCTGCAATATCCGAATAGCGGAGCAACCAAGAAATACGTGGGCAGGATGCGAAAGGACCTGCGTTTGGCCAAAAGCGTTTTCACCAATCTAAACAGATTGGGTTTATCTGACACCTCACTATGTTGGGGATGTGAACAAGAAGATGAGAGAGTTGAGCACTTCATCTGTGATTATCGGGCACTCTCTCCAATACGATTTTCTGTATTCTGCGAGAACTAGCTAACACATGTCAAATTGGCGATACGCCTATTAGTGACTTAAACAGTAGAGGCTCAATCTCAGCAGGGAGCACAATGGGCCAAATGTGGACCAAGTGCTTTGGGGCGACACACCCTTCAAGGGTTACAAATATAGATAGAGATACTGACTGACTCAATTTCCAGCTGGTGACGGCTGATTTATAACCTCCCAACATTATTTTAAAATAGGCAATGCTACATCAAGTCCAATATATCGTAATAATCACAAAATTTTATAAATAAGTAAATAAACTTACTAAAATTTATTATTATATGTTTTTAATTAACGTGTATATTTGTGGGGCTAAAAAAATATTTAATTGTGTATATTTTATTTTAACTTTTGATTTTATATATTACCTTTTCTTTTAATATTTGATATTACACTATTTAAAAGTTCTTCAATCTACTTATAGCTGTCAACAATCTTAATTCGCTATGTTTAGTTATAATTTGAAAATTTAATGTAATTATGATTTACCCTGTATATAAATTGTATGAGCATAAGAAAACTCTATACCATCCGTAGTCGGTTCAATTGATTTAAAACAAATTTAATTCACTTTTATTAATAATGCAGTAAATGCACATAAAAATCTCAATACAACTCTGTTCTTTAAAAAATATTGACCTTCAAACAATATTGATTCTTTCTTTGAAACATATACCTCGATTTAACATATATCTCGTTACTTTAGTACTAGTCCAAGCTTTGATAGATGTACCTGAATTTATCATCAAATATTTAATTTATTTTACATAAGTGTACCAATCATGCGTTTAAATGTTTATATTTGAAAAGTGATAATGATTTAAGGTGTATTTTAAAAGTAAACACGTACCGTAATTAAATCAATCTCCAAAAATGGTTCATACCGGCGCTCTCTAGTCAGTGTTCCATGTCCCATGTAATCTCGTAGACAAGATGGCGTTAATGGTCCTCTCCGATCAACGAAACTTCTTGAAGATTTATTATTTCATCCAGAAATATGCAACCAGGTAGGTGAATATTAATTTTTCCAATTTTATTTAATTGATCCATTTTTTTAATGGTTTCAACTTAATATTTTTAATTTGACAGTTTAATTAAGTGGGGGTAACAATTCTATTGTTTCTTATGAATGATAAGCCATTAAATTTAATGGAACTCCTCGAAAATTGAAAATTTCTCGGTATTTATACCTTATGCCCAGAAATGACATAAAAAATTCAAATTCAATTGTTTTTTAAGTCAATTTTTCGAAGTGTTTAAACAAATTAATTTAATTAATTCTACCTTATTACTTGATTATTTGAGTGATAATTAAACTTAAACTATTAAATGTTAACTATTAAATTGATGATTGAAACGATCTAATGGCCACCATTTATAATTTTATAATGAAATTTATCAAAATTATGAGCAAATATACCTTAAAGCTAAACAATTTTTACATAAAAACATTCTTTAATGTTTCAAATCTCATTGGATAACTTTTTCTCTTGTTGAAATCTTATATTTTTATTTTAAATTACATTTTAAATTCGTTAAATTCCGCCATTTTTAATCCAGATTTTAGTTAATATTATACAAATAACAACTTATTTCTATTAAACAAACATACAAATTTGGTTCAAAAGCCATTAGAAACATATACAATTATTAGCAAAAACAAAATGATATGTTAATATTACATTTTCTTATTTACAGTCTATTGCGTCCTTTCACTTGAAAAATTACGATATTATACATTGTCCAATTTATAGTGTCTTTTCACTTTTTGAATTCATTATCACTTGTCATTGAAGGTTTCAATCATATCACTCGCAGTGTAATAATCACATATCACCTTATACCTTATTACATATGCTGTTATTAAATAAATTTAATATTTTAGATATATTCAAGCACATATGGATGGTTAAAACCTACCCATTGCTATGGATATTCAGACTACTCTCTATTACCAAGCAATTTTTTATTTCAATATAAACTTAATTACTACCTCTTCTTATTGTGTAAGTAATTTATTATTAACATTAACTCTAAAATCATAACTTATAAATTATCATGACCTATAATAATATTTCATGCTTTTGTTAATAAACACTTATCTGATATTCTTAATGAAACATCATTTTAATAATATGTAAACATTTATTTTCTCAAATAATATACTTTATTTTCCTTTTGTGTTTTAGGTATTGTTACAATTTAATGCAAGATTTAACATCTAACAAGAAGATAACCTGACCATACTTCTGAGATGTAGTGTTATCTTATTCAAATTATTGTTGGAATCAAGTTTATTAAGTGTTTATAGTTAATTGTGTAGAAGTTTAATTAAAGAAGCTTTGAAATTCATCTCTTTGAAGAGTTTATTACAATAACATATCCTTTTTTTTCTAAATAAACTGTTTTAACAAATAAGGTAAGACTATTTTAGTCTAAAGTTCTGATTCATTACAATATAAAACAAGCCCAATTTAAGGATGTTTTATTTAAGATGGAGATCATTTTTGAAGAATACGTAAAGAACCTCTAACATCGGAGAAGCATTGGACGTGTGCTTCTTTTTAACAACACATGGGAAACAACATCTGGATTAGAAATCCAATGAAATCAATTAATTTGTGGTCATCTGATTGAATACAACCAGTAAAACCAACATTATACTGAAAACAGATCCCATGGGCTTTTTTCACTCAATCATGTAGCTATGGATACCTACATTTCGTTTCATTTCGATGTTGACATTTCAAATATTCAATATTTCAAAATGTTACGATTTGGTTGTTATACTGATGAGAATATTAATGAAATCGATTAATTGTTTCTACTCTGTGTTTTTTTCCATAACCAGCAAAAAATTTTCTATCTGAATAACCCTCGAACATTGATAAATGCTCAAAAATTTTATAACAACTTTCTCAAGCTTGTTGCTTACAGGCAACCGCCTATGAAATCTGTTATAAAAAAACAATTATCAATGTCCTTAGGTTATTACTACTTATAATTAAATGACTATAGCAGGAATACATAGAATTACATTTTTCAAATTTGTTCTTGCAACACCATGATCTACATATACCTATGTTAAAATACCTAATTTTGAACCTTTTTTTCCTGTCAATCATAGACATTTTTGTAGCCTAAATAATTAATTTTAAAAATAATAATATAATAAGTTCAAAATGTAAAGTTATTCTTTAAGCTTCTAAATTATCTCCGAGTATACAGCAAATACTAAAACTAAAAATATTAACGATCATTTGTTACTTAAGGTAATTGTTGTTCTACTGATTTTCATAATTTTGACACGCACTGTATAAATCTGCACCCGTCGATAAGCAAAACTCGAGCCCGGGTAGTATTTTAATATTTAGTAAAACTTTTCTAGCTTGCGTATTTCAAAGAGCCCATATCTGTCTGAGAATCTAGACATTTGAATTTCTAATTATGTCTTCCCCGTCTAAAATAAAACATAAACAAATATTTATTCAGGATCTCCTTCGGAGGAAGTTGGTATTGGATAAAAAAGCTGAACTGGTTTGTGTTCTTGCGAGATGACGAAAAACTTGATATGTCGAACTAAAATAGAAAACGAAAATGTTTTATTTATAACGAGTATCTATCAGAAATTATTCGTTTTCCATTCTAGATTGACTAGAGTAATAGATTTTAACTCGAGAAGATAAAAAGAATGCTTTTTATAGTTTTCTATTAAAAGGGATATCTGTTGATTACGAATTTCGTGTATCAAGATTAAAATACGTAGAGCACAAGGGACTTTCACATAAAAAAATATATTACTATGATTTAAATTTTACTTTAATTTTTATGTTTGATTTATTATAGTTTTGTTTGTTAATATCCCACGTTGGTATTGTCAATTTATAATGATTTAATTTTTAATGATTATAATTTTATAATTTTGTTTTGTTTTATTGGTTTTGTCAAATGTTTTGATTGATTTTAATGATTGAATACTATTTAATTTTATATAAATTTTACTTGTTCCTTTGTAATTCTATTGTTGGGCGCCTTATCAAAATTTTAACTAGCTCAGACTATTTGTTTTGAAATTTAAATTTAAAATCTGACTCTTATCAGGGTAGGATTCAAATTAAAATATTATTTAATAATTAACACACAATAAATTTAATGTCAAGTATTTCAAAGAAATTTTACAAGAACTTTTAATTGGTTTTCATATGTTTAGTACAAATAAATAAATGAATAGCCTTATATGAAAAGAATGGAGATGATACACACAAATAAAATTAATTTACAGTCACAAAATAACAAATACACAAATACTAAATCTTAACTATGACACGTACCTTTTATTATAAAGTTCGTTCACTAAAAATTGCTATTGTCTAAATGGAACAGCATAAAACTCGGATCGGCTTCTCCTCGTCCCCTGTCAGAAATGCAATACCAACAATATGGCGGCTAAGGACCAGTTGCAGAAAGAATGCTCAAATTTAATCTTTCAAATTCTCTTGGAATCAGTCTCTGATTTGACAAATTTATTACTTTGGTAAGTAATTTAATAATGGTTGATTATTTTACTGCATGTATTTTTAATATTACATGTATTACTTTAACATAAACAGCTTTTAATTAATGCCAAAAATTTTCTTCTAGTTAGTAATCAATTAATACATACGATGTTAATTGCTCTGCTACCAAAATCAAAAGAGAGGTGAATCATCAATTTTCCGGCCTTTTATAGGCTTCCAGGAAAAATGACAAGTATGACATTGAAAACCGAAATTCCATTGTTTAAATGCAAAATTCTAACCAAAATTCTTGAATATGAAGGTAATGAAATTACAAAACTAATAGTATCTTTGTTAACTTACAGTGAAATCTTATCCTTATATTTACTAAAATTTTGTTTGTATAATTTTCTAAGTGACTTTTCCTAAGAAAATTTTAGATTCAAAATGCACAACTTTCTTGAGCTGTCAACTTATTTTAGACCTTCAAAATTTGAAATAAAACCATCATTTGTATTAAAATTACTATGAATCTGTTAAACTAATACTATTTTAGCTGATAACTACTATTTTAAACTCTAACAACTAAAATTTAAACTTTTAAAAGATTCTGTTATTTGTAGGTATTACTTATGAAGATAAGATTCTCTGTGTTACAAAAGACTCACAACTTAAAATTTATATAAAACATTTACTTAACTATCCTACATACATTTTGTTACATAAAATGTCTTTGTTAGTGTTTGTACACTAAGTTTTTCAATATTTATTTCACTATGCACTATTAAAGTGTTCTATCAAAAACTTATGTGATTATGTCCAACATTATTGATATGGGAATTAGTTTACTGTATTCCACCACACCTGCTACATGTTTTTAATTGTTCTTATGTCTTTTTAAGGTACTCATGAGCTATTGGAATATTTGTTTGTACAATATCGAAGACTATAATTTGTCTTTTTATAATTTTGTAAGTACTTCCTTTTTATAATATTTATTTAAATACTTTACTAACTAAAATTACATGTTGATTTCTTAAACATGTGAAAACCATTAATACTTTTGATTTTTATTTTCTTTTTATTGTTTCAGATTAAACTTAGAATTTTAAAAGAGAACTAGGACAAAAAAAAATTGTTATGTAAAAGTGTACTCATTATGGATTGGAAATATTTAATTATTATAAAATAGCAAAATATGGATTCTATTTAATATAAAATGCCCATTACATTATTTGTTTATATTAAATGTATGTCTTGTGAAAATTATGAACTTGGAAACTTTAAATGTACAAAAGAAAAAGTAAATGCTGATTCTATAAAACTTAATAATATATCCTTTTATTGTAAATTATAAGGTAAGTTCTACTTATTAAATTTTTAACTATTAGATATCTATCTCAATATTTTATAATGAATAATATGACTTTTATAGTATGAATTTTGTTGTAAAATTAACTTTTAATTTATAAATCTTTGTAATTGTTTAAATGTTTGATTTTATGTTAAGTAATGCTTCTAACATTGCATGAAAAGCTGATTAGGCGAAAAAATTAATTAATTATAACAAAAAAATTTAAAACAGTAAATCGGATTTGAAAATTTAAAGAAAGAATACAATATGTATTTTATTTCTAATAATCCTAAGTTAAAGCAATTAAAATATTATTATTTTTTATTAACCTTAATATTCAGGTAATAATATAACTAATAATTTTATTTTAAAACAAATAAGTCCCCATATTTGAAAGGATCAGCAGGCGATTGATTGGGATTGGGAGTTTTATAGCTGGAGGAAGATCTTTTCTATAAAATACAGAGGCTTAGCAGATTTAATAAAAAAGAAAACTAAAAGAAAAAACCAAATACTAAACCTTACGAAAGAAAAAATCTGGCAAGATTTGTGAAAAAGAGGACATAGGTAAACTTTACCTTTCCGAATCTAGTTGTTGGTCCAGAAATAATATGTTAAGTAACAAAGATTTTACAAGACCCATAAACTTTTCTTATTTTAATAAAATGTGGTGAATTTATTTATTTTACTGAAATAAACAATTGATAAAATTTTCATCCTTATCAGTTAAAGATTAATACTCCCTATTTTGAAATCCACTAACAATCCTAAAATGAATATTGTAGCCGTAGTATAAATCCAAATATTGCCGATTTTGGTTCTTGACATTCTTTACGATTGGTTACGATGCCTAGGGTACGGAGACCTGTACGATTTCGTCAACTTAGTGAGTTTGATAGGAGTCGAATAGTGGGCTTCGGGAAACTGGATTTTCTTTTCGGGAAATTGCAGTTAGAGTGCAAAGAAGTGTAGACACCGTGGTTAGGTGTTGTCAGGCATGGCATCGAGAAGGCCGTATGCAAAGAGCAAGGGGCTCTGGACGTCCCCGTAGAACAACAGACCTTGAAGATCGCCGCCTAAGATTATTGGCCTTAAGGGACCGTTTCTCCACTACCAGGTCCATTTTAAATGAATGGTTTGCAGAACACGGAAGACCTATTGGCATGCTATGTGTTTACCGACGAATAAGATGTTTTGGCCCGTTTTCATACCGACCACACTGGGTCCTCCCTTTAACTCAAGAACACCGACGTAATCGCCTTGAGTGGTGCAAAGAACGGTCACTCTGGGATCAGGAATGGAACAGTATTGTCTTTGACGAGTCTCGATTTTGTTTAGGCATGCACGATGGTGGAGCGAGGGTTAGGAGACGACGTGGTGAAAGGAGAAATACTCCGTTTTTTGTTGAAAGGCACGTTCATCAAACTGTTGGAGTTATAGTTTGAGGTGCTATAGCTTGGTTCGAGATCACCTTTAATCTTCATCAGAGGTGACATGAACGTGCAGCGTTATATCTAAGAAGTTTTATAACCCCATCTTAACACCCTGACAAATCCAACTTTCCAACAAGATAATGCCCGACCACATGTCGCAAGAGTCACAATAGACTTCTTTGAACATAATCTCCCGACTTATCCCCAATTGAGCACGTATGGGATGTGATGGGTAGGAGATTGCTCAATTTGCAACGTCCTCCTCAGACTCTAGAAGAACTTCGAGAGGAGGTGGTGGTTGCCTGGAATGAGATACCACAGGAGTATATTGACCACCTGATCAGAAGCATGCCTAGGCGCGTTGGAGAATGCGTAACACCTCGGGGTGCATCCACACATTATTAAAGGTAAAAGGGCAATGCAATGCAATTATTTTGAAATTTTCATCATTTACTTATTATGCTTCAGTAAGAACATACAAAATTTTATAAAAATAAAATCTTTTAAAGTGGGTGTTCGGATTTTTATGTCACTTAGTATACAATTATTTTTGTCTTCCTTGGAACTATTGCTACAAATATTAATATGAGACTTTATTTTTAAAAATAAAAAATATGAAGTAGGATGAACATATAAATATTTCTTTATCAAGACGCTATTTCTTGTAAGGTATTAGTACAAAGTAATAGTAAATAAATAATTTTCAACACTTACCCATTTCTAAACTTGTAATAGAAACATCTGCAATAAAAAACATGTTTTTAATAAAATAATTATTTATATTTTGTAATAAACAGAAATGAATAGACCAAAATAAGCACTGCACTGTAAGGGAAATGTTTATGTAAATGAAATGTAGGATTAAAAATATAAAAATTAATTACGAAAACCATGCGGAGCTTGAGTGACGAATCAAATCAAATCAACTGCAATTTAATTGCCTTCAGGATTTAATATTTGCCACCTTTAGGGGTTAACAGAAACGTAACTTTACTTTAAGCTCCTGTACATACTAGCATTAAAGGAAACGAAATAGCTGACCTTGTATACACTAAAGGAGCTGAAGGAATATTTATAGGTCCGGAACCATTCCTACGTATAGCAAATGTTGAACAATATCGAACTGGTTAGATAGGATGCCACGTTCTTACGGTTTTGAGCTAGAGGATTGAAGATACTCAAAAGGAATTTTTAAGAGAGCTTTCTAACAGATATCTCAAGTGCTGCTAAATATTTATTTTCTATAATAACCATTTGTTTCTTGTTTTATTACATTATTCATAAGTTTTAGTTTTTAATTCAGTATTAATAAACTATTTACCACAACATTGGCATTTAGAAATTTTATTGTGAAATTCGAATGAGAAAATAATTCAATGGTGCCTATCTTAATGTTTATTGTATGGACACTAATTTTAAATTTATAAAAATATGTGTACAATGTTTTAAATGTTTATTTGCTTCGGTTCGCACCAATATGTCCATTTATTTTTTTCTACTAATGATTAAGTACTTACGCCAATTTTAGGAACTTCAGAGGTTGTAAATGACAGTTTAAGTCTTGCTGCTCTACAAGATAGAGTATCCTGGTAACGATAGATTAAAAATGGCTGGCTTGGAGCATCGGTATAATGTAAAATAGTTGCATTTGGCATCGTGCAATACTACTTGAGTGGTGTAACACTAACTAGTATCGAGATTATTAGTAAAATAGTTTTGTGTTGTGACATGTCTATCGCCATGCTACCTTTCCTTAGTTTACCGTCCTTTCGAACCCTAAAATCAACCCCGACCCAATATATATTAGACACAACCTTACCACTATCAAACTTACCCCTTACAATAGAACGTGTCCGAAACAAAACTCTTACCAAAACGAACGCAACCGTCCAACCGGAAACCTCTGTCACCCCCATTTATAAATTAAGACAAACGTCGTGATTCGTTCTTTCTTCCAACGCAACCCTTAGTGGCAAGTTGTCTGCAGAATTTAGACAATCCATTTCTCTGGTTGTATCACAGAAGATACAGCCCGCTACGCTAGTAGGGAGAGATATACTCGCTAGCAGGGAAAATATAGTCTCTAGTAGAGAACAATATACCCATCATTATAGTAGCAGTTTGATGAAGCAACGTATAAAAAAATAGTGGCGCCCTTAACCCTTATATAGTAAGCATTAACTTGGAGACGAACCACTCCTTGAGAGAGTCTCATAGCCAGGATCCCATTTTGGGAGTGTTATGGTTACAAATTGGCTTCCTGCCTTTTTGGAAACTATTAATGTTACAGTGTTTTCTAATGTCTTGATATTCTGCCTTTGGATACACGATGAGTAATTCTATTCAAAGGAGGACGCAAAAACTTGCTGTGAGGAAATGAGTAAAAAGAACTATTTTTGCTTTCCTGTCAGTTAAATCTGAAATTTGGTTAAAACGATAAAATAAAGTCAGTTTGATTAAGTTTTGCTAGTGAATTGCTAAAGAATAACTTGTTACAAGGATTGACTTTTATATTTCCTGGTAAGAAAAATCTGTTATCTGGTTGTTGATTTCATGTTTGGCGATCCTGACAAGTAATTATTCAGCAATTAACTAGCAAAACTTATTTTATCCTTTTAACCAAAATTACAGATACAACTAACAGGAAAGCAAAAATTCTAAAAGTGACATTGACGTTTTTTTTATGACAACAATTTTGCATTTATCTTTTCTCCTTTTAACAGCAAAGGTTGGTAATCGTAAAATAGTTCTTTTCACTCATTTTCTCACGCTTGCAAGTTGTTGTAGAAACGCATACAGTGCTTACGCAAAGGGTGATATTGTAAAATGTTAAACCATATTAAAGCAAATCCTTTTTAGTATTCATCAAAATAAATTTAAATGCGAAAAGGACCGCAGTCTTTTAGAGTGATAAACCTACCAGGATTACTTCAACCAACAAGATAATGCACATCGTCAAGTAGTAAGAGTTACTACACGTTTTTTAAAAGAAAATAACATAACCCTACTTCCATGGCCTTCACCGTTCGAATATATATGCACTCATCTCAGCAATTTAATCCAACCATAATATAACCTATTTGACGTCCGTCATGCTAATCGAAAAGCCGAGAAAGAAACCACGAAATAGCCAAATATTATAAATAACTTTATTTTTGTTGAATATCCTGGGTAAAAAATGTAATTATTTATTAAGTATTATTAATCACACATTCTTCATAAATTTATTTAAAATAATTAGCTCTAACTGGCTGTTTAAATTTTTCTTGAATCGTCTGTATTCATATTTATATCATACATACTAAACAATTCTAATTGACTGCAAAAGTTATGGGGGTATAAGTTCTATAGTCCGGCACTGCCTTCAGTATACATTCCAAAAACGATTTCGGTTTGTTGCCTTGAGGTGAAATGAAGCATTTTGGGCCCAATTAATTTTAGCCCTTCAGGCACCACTGCAACCGGAATGAAGTTTAGACTTTAATACACTTTATGTTCTCTATAAATATGTTATCTCTTTGTGAGTATCAAATCTCTATGGACCATTATCGCAATTTAACGAATGGCGTTTTATGCAAAAGGGGATTAAAAAGATTCGCCATTTACTTCCTTAAATATCTAAGTTTAGATAAAGTTAACCAATTTTATAAACTTTTAATTTACAAAACTGAATTTTGATATCGTTAGGAACGAATACCCTCTTTCGTCTCCCATGTAGTCCAATTAAAAATAACGAAAGTGAACCGATTTTTGTTGAGGCGATGCGATTGTATGAATTACTATAAATTTGTATCTCAGGAATTTAAATTTAAGATTGAAAATCGTGAGTAGTGTTGAAAATCGGAATATATTGAGAATTAAAGCAATTTCGTTAAAAAGTTTCTGATAAAAGTTGTAGAGAAAAAAATTCTGCTTCTGTAACATCACATCGATTTTTTTCTATAAATAATAGGAAAGTCATTAAAATGTTTTAAAACTTTCATACCTCCTCTATCCTAAAACTGATCCACGGCGCATTTACCTCTGTTCCATATTTGCACACGTTGATCAGTTTGCCATGATGCCAGGCTTACTTTTGTCCTGCGAAATAAGCATCTTCATTTTAGTTACTTAGTTATTTGCATAGGTTATTAATAAATGAAAATTATTGATATAAATCGTATGAAAGGTAAGTTGATGACTTTGTTTTTTGTTTGTAAACAAGTGATTGTATGTTAAATATAATTAATTGTTTTTTCAAGAGTTCATAGCATAAACGTATACTATTTATTTTAAACACAAATGTCCATGGTTTACCGTTTCCCAAGAAATATTTCTTGTCAGCGCTACTGAAAATTGTGTGATTTCTGGAATCTCATGTTCAAGATATTGTAAAAATTGCAGCGGTATTATCTGTACCAATATTCAACAAGTTAGAATAGATTCTTTCGAGGATAATGACGTCGACAGCTACGATGAGCAAGATTTTCAAGAAAATCAAGGGGACACTTTAAAATGTTGATGTAAATTGAGAAGAAAGCTTAAAAATTTGTTACTAAATATAGACACTACTGGAATTTATCCATTACATTTATAATTAAAACTTATGGTATTCTTTGTATTCTTATGTATTTGGAAATCTGCATTTTAGCTGAAAAACTTTACAATTGTGGTATATTAATATACAAAAATATTTAACTGTTTATTGAACAAACACCAAAAAAAAATGGATTATCCGAAAAATGCATCTAAAACATAAGAAACATAAAAACAAATTTACACATATGTTTGTACTATTAATTTATTTAATTTTGCATTAGTATCAAAAATTTGTATCAATTATTTCGACTACTCGTATTCTTTCCACTCACTATACATTTCATAATTTTATGAGATATGTCGAAACTTGATATTATTTATGTCTGTACATTTGCAACACTGCTGTGCACATCATGCGAAGTAACTGTCAAGGCGGGAGCCGTAACCACCAGCGGTCGATTAGAGGGTTGAAAATTGTTAAAAACTTAACTTTAACGGCATTCCTGTTATTTATAGAAAAAATTCGATTTAACGTTACAGAAGCAGAATTTTTTTCTCTACAACTTTTATCATAAACTTTTTAATGGAATTGTTTTTTTGTTTCCGGGGGTTAATCTCAAAAAAAATTTCAGAACTAAATTCCTCAGATAAAAATTTATAGTAATTCATACATCGTATCGCCCCAACAAAAATCGGTTCTTTTTCGTTATTTTTAATAATTGTACTAATAGTGACTTAAACTTGTTAATTTAACAATTTTAAAATAGCACCAATCAAGTACAACCGATCGCGAGTATTACTTTACGCTGTAGTATTCCTCCATATTTATTTTGGCTGTAGCGAGTCAGACTTGGATAGAATTGTATTTATTTTAATTCACGACCTCGTAAATATGTCAAAGTGTGCAAGAGATTTAATTTACAAGCCGATTTTACTCATAAACATGGTTGCGTGTTGATATTTGGAAGGTAAATATTTCGCACTGTATCCTGCGGCATTGTAATAAATTTCCTTGTCAAGACTGGAGCCAGCGTTGCCAAGAATTTCAACGCATGAAGTTCGCAGTGAGATACCTACTTCGTTGTGATTAAACTGTTTCACACGGCCAAATTTCCAAAGAAACTTTTAAATATTCGATTTCGTCAGACAATTCATTTACTACAAATTTATTTCTAGTTTTAGGTTTTAGAAGATAAAAAACCATTTAAATAGTATATAATACGAAGTTTACACCTCTAGCGTACTAAATTCTGGGAGTGACACTCAATTAAACATTTTTTTGATTGTATAAAAATTTATAACATATAGTCCTCTATCAGGTAGATTCTGTTTGCAACAACAACATTGTTATTAAAAAGATATTGCTTTCATAGCAAGTTTTGCAAAAAACGGTATTCTAATCGTTAGTTTTAAGCATTGTCATTTATTAATAGATACTGCTGCAAAGCTGACTATCTCTACAAGATACTGTTTATACTGGTTATAATTATTATAACAAGGTGACAAAATTGTGAAAATGACGTTTCCAATATTTTTTCAAGTCGATCTTATATATGCGTATGAAAATATAGCAAATAGGTATTTAGTTTTTGTGTGAAATGTTTTTTATTTTGAAAAACGTTTTAAGATTAGAGTTTAGACATATAAGGGACACCAATAACCCTTTAGAACTACCTGAATATTGATTTAAAAAGCTTTTACGATTAAACAAAAGTGCATGTCTTGGGGAAGAGGCAACAAGAAGGGACACCAGTCTTTTTCATTTATAAATGTTGCAATATAAACATGCTACTGCAGGTTACATAACTACTTATTACTTCCTGTTCAGTTTTACATAATATTTGCAGTAAATTTAATTGGGTAGCTTTAGGTTTAGATAATGAACCTTATTATTAACTAGGTACTTGTCACAATTATTTTTCTCTTTTTCAAATATCATTAAGTCATAATGATAAGAGGAAAATTCTACTAGCCACTTCTTTAAATGAACTATCCATTTCATTTGACCTCTGGGTATATAGTTCTGCTTTTATGTTTTGTATTTTGGTACTTTGTATAAAAGAAAAAAATTCTAACAAAATGATTTGTTCGTCCCTTGTAGGATTTTGTGCGTGCATTATTCTTGTACTTAAAACTGCATTTTTTTCTAAACAGTTTACTAATAACTCCATTTGTTTTTTAAAAGTTTTTTTTTTTTTATTTGAATGTTACTACTCATTTTCGCGCAAACACCAACCTCACATTCTTCTTTTTTATCACAAAATGACACAAAAAAGTAAAACAGTGTTGTCAGCTATAAAATTAGACATTTTTAGCATTGAAATAACAATATTGTTATGAATCAAAATAATAATTGCTATTACGGCCCAAACAGAATACGAATTTAAACTACCATATTGTTATTGTTTAAAAGATTTAACAATATGGTTACGATAACAGAATCGACCTGAATATCAACAAAATTTAAAAAAATATTAAACATTCGTCTTGTATTAAAACAACCGCTTGGTAAGCTTTAGTTACATTTCTGTTGGAATCTTTTATCGGAAGGCTTGGCGTCAAAACTACTTTAAGCTAGAGCACTGAAATCTCAAATTCCGGAATATCTTGTACACTTTAAAAATTGTAAAATAGTCATTTTTTAACGATAATAAAGTACCACAATCCTTATTATACTAAAAACTTAACCAATGGTGACAAAAAAAGTATTATTACTAAAGTAATAACAATTATAGAATTAAAATGACATTAAATGTATTGGAACATACCTTAGAACAAAAAGGAACAGGAAGGAGTCTGTCATATATTTACTTGAAGGAAAATTTGCGACGGAAGTCGGCCATCTTAAAGCTCCTAGTATGACTCATGGTTTTTGTTTACAGTATACTGTCAAAGCAATATTTGCATATAAATGTCAAAAATAAGCGCACAGGTGTATCATTCGATTCTTACAAATACTAAACTATTTAGAACACTAATTGTATTCACACACTTGATTGGTCGAAATGTACTAAAAATAAACACCTTGTTTAATTTTTTTTTTTGGGTACGTCAATGTAAACGGAAATTAAAATTGACTATTGACCGCCATATGCAAGCTCCTTTCTGGACAAGGTCATTTTATCTTTTTGTTCTAAGGAACATACCTTACTTTGTGGAAGTTCATCGTATTTAGAACAGAAACAAATAAATGTAACAAACGAAGTAACTGTCCTCTATTAATGGACTTTTTCCTCAATTCCATCTAATTGAGATGGCATTGATTAATTAATTTCTACCTTTTCATAACCATTTCATCAATTTTATTTTTATTTTCCATGTCACCTTATTGAATATAATTATTATGCATATAAGTTTAATTCAATGTCATTAACAACTTCAATTTGACAGTATAATTTGTAACCACAATACATTCCAATTGATTGAAATCTGTGTACTACATACAGGTAAGATTGCTCAATTTATGTAATGTTCTTTCTGATGTTTCCCGTTGTATTCTTTCTAGCCTGATGATGGTCTTTTAATTCAGACCAAAACTAGTAGCTTTGTAACAACAGTACTATATTTTATGAATAAACTGATTGGTGACATTGACATTGGTTTTTTCCTTTCTTCAAATAAATGTAAAATAAAGTTGACAGCTGTCATTGATAAAAAGTTAATTTTTCTCAATGAATTATGGAAATTTTTTTCAGCAGTTATTTGTTTAGGATTCTCAATTAAAATAGCTTGCATAAAGGCTCTATTCTGTAAATATTCCGTTAAATTTAAAGACCATTAAAAATATACATTTTAAAGGTCCGTTAAATAATAATTTTGGAATAGGTATTCTGTAGGCACAGTTTTTAGAGGACCGTTAAAAATAGTGTACAAAATTTGGAAACATTGATATAGTTAGCTTTTGTCTATCAAAGAAAGCAAAATATATGAAATTCCAACCTATAATAGTGAAATATAATTAAATTTGAGGTTTATTTTAATATTTTTGTGTTCAAACAATTAATTGAATTTGTCTAGAGCTAAAAGAATAACAAGAAAACAAAAGGAATAATTTATAAGTTTCCTAATAGAAAAGAAAATTTTGATGGGTAGCAAGATTTATTTAAATTAAAGATGAATTACAACGAAATTAAATAGTCTGTGGTCACCTAAAACAATAAAACAGTGGAAAGATATATTTAAAAAAACACTATACTTCTGTTTTATAATACTCTTAACCAAGGCGAAAAATCTGAATGAAATCTAATGAAATACATTACATTACAATACGGATTTTTAACCTTTAAAAAAATAAGCTATCTGTGTTAATGGCTATCATTATATAAAATACTATTATAATACTTTATTTTATAAGTTAAATGTTATTTTAGACTTTAAGTGAAGGGAGGCAAATATTAATAGACAGACAAGGGACATCAAATATGGTCCCCAAGGCACAGGAGGAGGTGGTCCAGTTAAAACTTTAACTTAGAAGAAAAGCTACTGGCCCTTATTTCAACTATTAGTGCAGAAGGAGCAGATTTAGTAAAGGCTAGAATCTCTCAAAATATTGAGTCTGATACTATACATACTTATAATGAGACCCAAAATACACCTTCATATAATGAAGCTGGCAATGCACCCTAAACATAGTAAGTACCTATTAAGAAATATTCATAGTATTTCTTAAAGTCTTTTTCAAAACTAATTAATATTTATTTATTTAATATTATTTTAAGGAATTCTCAACCAAGGAAGCACCTTCATTGAAAAAAGTAAACTTGCCTCTCCCTGTTGGAAACGTATCAAGAGAAGAAAAAAGTAATAAAATACAAATGAAGAGGGTTAAAACTAGAAAAGTTTGTGCTGAACATGCAATAAACTCACACAATAAGCAATTGCAAAATTTAGCAAATTTCCAATTTGTAATTCCCCCCCCCTATTAGAAGTTTAGTCACAGTTTTAAACCAATTGTGTAAAAACAAGTAGAAAAGAGACAAAACTAGAGTTACTCATGTTGTTACTTCCAGATCAGTGTTTTTGTTTTTCTGTCAGGAATTTTATGTTTGTTCATTTTAAAATCTAGTAATGCTTTTAGGTGTTTTAATAAACATTTTGTTATAATAGGTTTTGTTATTTATACAATCATTAAAATAAATAACCATTTTATTTCAAAGATTCTTATAAATTGGTGGAGTACTTTTTAATAATTATTTTAGCATTATTAATTCATAAAATTAAATTGATTGTACTAACCCTTACTTTTTGAAAGTCCGTTTCAACAAAACTTCCAATATTTATTTAAAAAATTGCTTTTTTAACCTTAATGACATATTGACATATATTATTGAAGTTAATCTGACGATGCTAAGTCTAGCGAAACAGCTGTCATTAAGGTTAAAAAAGCAATTTTTTAAATAAATATTGGAAGTTTTGTTGAAACGAAGAGTTTTTAATTATTCTTAATTCATAAAATATTACTGCATAATCATAGCCGTTATTTATTGACATCTTGCTTGCCAATTGTTGTTTCTATGGTCGCGTTCATCGGCACAAGTCAAAGATCGCTCCGAAAGTAGCGCTCCATGATCAGTAGCGGATCGTAAAATAAATGTGATCTTTTAAATGGCCGCCGATCAGTGAGCGATCAGCAAAATGAACCGTTTATGCACGCAACTTGGGATCGCTACCTGATCGATCAGGTAGCGAGTGTGCCGATGAACGCGACCTATGAATATTATTATCTTCATTGTGATCATCTTAATCTACTGTTTCTTTTTAGACACTATTATCATTTAAAATTTCTCTAACAATATCAAAATACGCCATTTTACCACTACTTTATTTTTAAAGCTTTGTTTTAACATGCCTCCAAATAATACAATTTTAACGGATTGTTTCAACGGAATCCTTAAAATTTTAACGGAAATTTAGTTAGTGAATACCGAAATAATGTCCGTTAAAATCTTAACGCCCTCTTAAATTTAACGGAATGGTTACAGAATAAACCCCAAAGGCTTTCATTAACTTTCTTTGCATCAGCTTAAACAGCAGTTTTTTCATCCGCTTCTATGTACTTAGACTGTTCCAATAATAAAATAAGTAACCCGCTTAAACCTTCCAAAAAGCGTCGATAGAAAAATTATTTTTCCAACAAATATAAATCACTTCGTTGTCTTACATGTGATGCTTTTTAAATCGAGAAGACCGCCGAAAATCGACCAATATTCTGTTGTTAATTACTAAATATTCGTTATATATTATGGTATAGCACATATTAAAACATGGACTGCACGCTCATAAAGTAGAGCATGTAATTTCGCTGCGGTTTTCTCATTTTGTAAATTACTGCACACTAACAACCATATATTGTGCCATTTTGGATTTTTGACGTAATAAACAAGCCACCAATGTCAGTGCAACAGTGTATGCAACTTTAATAAAATCTTTAAATTATGTGCTATATTTTTGTTTGATTTCGTTGTCAGTATATTTAAAGCAAACACCAACAGTGGCGTAGTCACATGATTACATACACAAATTATTAATAAAATTTTGTAAATATTTACAAAAAAGAACAAAGAAATGTTTACTGTGTGACAAGATCTAAACAATATAAAATTATTGCTTCTATTTATGTTTTAAATATCGATGGCCCAATTCCATTATCAAAACGTAGCTTTATGAGTAATTAAAATATATTATATTGTTATAATATATTCCTGTCTTCCTTGACGGATAAACTATAGCAAAAACCATAAAATATAAATATTTTGTTTGTTCTAACAAATTGAATTTCAATTAATAACAAAAGTACTTGTCTTGCACATGGTAAAGAATAATTATCAAGTAAATAATTCAATTAGAACGATATTAAAGGTCATTTTCATCGCATTATTTTGTTTATTGGTCTGAAACACTTAAGAGAAAGAAATGCACACAACTTGACTTCAATTTATTAAGTCTTGCAAGTGGCCTGGACACTTTTATCGTCAACCAACCGAATTGATTGAAGCTTAATTGCTTAGAATGAATTAATTTATTTTGTCTGAATCGGACAGATTGGTTACGGAATTTTGTGAACTGTTTTCAAGAGAGTGCCTTTAACATTACAGTTAGTGAAATATGTTGATTATTTCCTTTTCAGATTTTTTTTCCAAAATAAGAATGAAATTGTGTTAGAATAAGTAAGATAAGTTGAAATTCGTTACGCAGAAAGAATCCAACCCACAAATTGTAGTTTTAGAAAATTTCAATGAGTATGCAGGTTAGACGTATTACAAAATTATTTACAATAATTATTGACTTTAGCCCTTGACTAAGCTATTGTACGAGTTTGTAATGATACTTTTATCTAAACTTGAATATTTGAAGAGTTATTAAGAAATTTAATGCTTAGATGTTTTCTGAGGAATAAAAAATTTAAGTTAAGATTGTAAAAAAAGGGATAAGTGGTTTGGATTGAGTTTGATAAATGAGAAATGTTTGTTTTTTCTATTTTTTACTATGATTAGCTAAATATAAAAATATAAAACAATCAAAGTTCTTCAATATCAGCTTTAAAATCTAGATAATTGTTGAATCCATCAGAAGGCAGCCAAATTGTTACACTATGACAGACGAATAAATAACGCTAAGAATAAACAGAAAGAAACATGGAAAATTGTGAATAACGAAGAAAAATCGTCTTTATTTGTTACTTGTGGACTAAACGCTAATGATTTTAATCAGTTTTACTGTTCCATTGGGCCCAATTTAATTTAGCAAATTAAATTTCTGTGATGATCCTTCTTCCTTTTTAGATAATCTAAATGTTTCTGGGTCTTTCTATTTGATCCCCACTGATATCTTTGAAATCAAAGAGATAATTAATTCAATAAAAAATATTAACTCTTCAGGTTGGGATGGTATTCCAGATAAAGTTTTATTCCAATTGCCTGACAATGTTATTTCAGTACTGGCAGACGCCATTAATGTATCATTTAGCTCTGGTGTTTTAGTGATTTTATGAAAACGGCTACAGTGATACCGTTTTATAAGGGAGGAGATCATAAATCTCCTTCCAATTTTAGACCTATTACTTTGCTACCTACTTTATCTAAGATATTCGAAAAATTGGTTAAAAGGAGAATGCATATTCCCTAATTTCTAACCTTCGGATTTCAACCAGGAAAAAGTACTGCGGATGCAATGTTTGCTTTCATTGAAAGTAGCAGCTACTGTTCTTTGCGATCTTTCGAAAGCGTTTGATTGCGTTAATCACATGATATTGTTGAAAAATTGGAAAAATACAGTTTTCGCGGCACTGTCTTAAATTGGTTTCAATCTTACTTATTTGATAGACAACAAGCTGTCTAGTATAACGATGAGCACTCCGATAAGGGTAAATTACAATGTGGCTTTCCCCAAGGATCTGTGTTGGATCCAAGTCTATTTTTATTGTATTTTAATGATATAGTCAACCTTGAGATAAATGGTTCTTTTACAATTTTTGCCGATGTTGCTACCATTTTATGGACAAATGATAATACTGTAGATATGGAAGCTAACATTAGTACAGATATTGCTAAGGTAAAGAAGTGGTGTGTTGCTATTAAATATTCAAGAAACTAATATTGTAGCCTTTAAATGTGATTTATCTAATGTTTTTATTGACAATCTCAAGATTGAGTGCAATTTAGAAAATAAGTTTTTGGGCCTTTGTATAGATCACAGACTTAATTTCGATAGTCATATTAAACATCTATACAATACATTGTCATCAGGTTGCCATGCTGTTAGAGCCATTTCAATAAATTTAAATTTTACTTCGGCCAGGAATGTATATTTTGTTGATGTTTCATGTAAACCACTGTTTTTAAAGCATAATATTTTAACCCTGTCATGTGTTTTTATTTTGGAAACTGTTTGCTTGGCATTTAAAAAATATAGGAATATCATTCGTATTTCTTCTTTGCGCAATACTCGATTAGCGTATATGATTCCTCTTCCCATTCCCCATTCTTCATTAACAAAAAATTCTATTGTGAATTTAAGTAAGAAAATATTTAATCACCCCACAATAGAACTATGAAAATGTAGCTCTTTACAAAAGCTGCGGATGCGCACGAAGGAATTATTGCTTTCGAAAGCCTATTACAGTGTAGAAGATTTTTTCTGGATAACTTTATGTAAATTTTATGTATGTATTGTTTGATTTATTTATATTGCTTTTGTATTTTATTTTACTTATTTTTATGGTTTATGTTATGCTTAATTTTAATTTAAACTATTTGACTTTGTAAACAAGATTTTATCTTATACAATAAAGTATTTTTTGATTGATTGATCAACATCTTCTAAGATTCCTGAAGATGGTGTGAAATTTTGATAGAGAGGTTTAGCATCATCCGATATAAGGTGCATTAACTATGTATATCTTGGAGCTTGGCCTCTGCTAACGGTTTTTCTCTGGGCCACAGTCCTACAAGAAGATCTCAAAAAGATTCAAAGTTTGCTCTTCTTTTTCGCACAAACACTTTCCGAATCGAGGTCTGTTTTCATGAATAGACAATATCGGCTTTCTTTTTTCAGTGTTATATGTAAACAGTTGATTTTTAGTTTATTTGTGTCCAATTTTCTATTTACAATTGCTTTTTCTTCTCTGTTCTTAAAAACCATTCCTTTTTCATTTCAGTTGTGATTATTAGAATTTTTTGCGACATGATTTTATAATATTAATCTGGTCGGAAGGGATGTATATTCATTCGTGCCATTTCAGTTGACATTCAATATCTCCAAAGACTTTGTCATTTGGTAAAAAACTGTAACCTGGAACGAGAAACTTGAATGTGATAGTTTTCAAATTCAGATTTTTATGGAGCAAACTTAACATCATCAACGTAATCTTAATATTACGGTTCTGTCCACCGCAGGAGTCAGACCACAATATTAAGTGTTCGACAGTGTGTGGTACATTAAGAACATTGTTTGAAATATGTCTCAAGGGGCATGAACCAACTTCTTCAGCTTCTCTTCCCGCTGTTCCTTCAAGCTACACATAGGAACATGTTTTCTGAACTTTCCCTAGTAGAACCGAATGTTGAATATATATGCTGGCGCAACCTTGCGCTTCCATTGGAATATTGGCGCAATATTGCACTAAGATTTCAATGTATAGCCTATATTGGTCTAATATTTGTTTCCAATGTGTGACCATGAAAACCCTAAATTGGCTACCAAAATTGGTGCTATATAGCGCCAATATTGGCAGGCATGGTATCCTATCGTGACAAATAATATTAAGCCAATATTGGCACAATATTGCGGTTCAAAGTTAGGTTAAGTTGGCTCGTCAATGTTGGCCAATAATGGCCCAATATTGCTTTCCAATGTAACCTAACGTTGACTTGCGCCAATATTGTTCCTGCATTAGAAAGCTTTAACATTTTTCTATAATTCCAATATTGTTCAATGTTGTTGATACTATTGTGATCTCGGAAAGAAATATTTCTTAAAACAGATTCTTAAATTTAAAAATATGCAGTTTTATGGGAAAATGTTATAGAATTTAATTTAAGTCTAACGCGTTAGAACAAGAAATTATAAGCATGTTAAAACAGTAAGACACCTTTAAACAAAAACGGCGGTTCAAATGGTTATATCTCTGTTTACATGAATCATTAATCTTACATCAAGGACAGGACTAGAAAAGAGCGAAATGCAGTCTAGAATCGCGAATATCCATTACGATGTAATAAATATGACGAGAGCTTTAAACTTGAATCAGATTTATATGACGTTTACCTCGTAAATCAGCATTTCATAAATGCAAGAGTCTGTAAAAATCGACTTTAAAAGTACATAAATTTCATAGGAACAGGTTTACTAGCTACTACTTGAAATTCTTTCTCATCATAATTTTTGATTCATTTAGCGGTTAAATCACAAAAGTGGATGGATCATTATACCTATTGAATTACCGATACTTTAACATAAATCATAATTATCATTTTACGGTCGGTTTTTATATTATTCTTATGCCTTCAAGTAGTAGCAAAGTAATTAATTTATAAAAAAATTGCTTCTCTTTTGTAAAATATTCTTAAGAATTGAAATCAACTATGGTTATACTGTTAAGACCAAACATCTTTGATTATACTTTCAAATAAAAAAAATAATCTAATTAGTTTTCATCGGAAGATTATTTTAGATCAGAGAATATGGAATTACTGGTCGATAACAGAAAAGAAAGGTCTTGCTGTGACTAAAAGAGAAAAGGTATAGATGATGATGAAGTCGATTTGGAAAAGCAAAATTTAGCTACAATAGATTTGTTTTTGTCACTGAACTAAAACAATTCTGAAATGAGTAAGGTTTTAACTGTTGATCAATAAAGAATATTCAAAGATTTACCCTAAGGAAATAGGACAAAAAACAGATTTTGAATTGGTATTCATCACAATTATATCAAACAAACCACTAAACAGATGCAAATAGATTTGAATCAAGAGCATTGCATTATACCAAATTATCTGGAAATGACACCTGAGAGGTTCTTTGCCACTTAATCTGTAATGCACTGATATAGCATTGAAAAGTTTGCCACATTAAATAATATGTTAACAAAACGGAGACAACCTGGGGTTCACAAGCACATTACAAAGTAGGATATGGTACTTACTGAGACTTGTCGCTTGATTGCTTACCAAGCAATCCTCTGGAAGCCTCTGGAAAGTTTTGGATGAAGAAGGAAATGGTTTGAACATGAGTTTCCTATCTCAGCCTGAAAAACAAAAAAAAATGGATTGTCTATTGAGACAGTAGACCAGAGTAGAACTATGGCAAGCACGAAATTACTACCAGTTTGATTTGAATATGCTTTCTGAAGGCACAAGTATCTCGAAAACGACTCAGTTAAGTCGTGGCTAAAGCTACAGCAGTCAAGAGGACGAGATTGGTTTTCCGTACGAACCGACAGTACGTGAATGTGGAGAATAGCAGCCAGCAAAACCTGCACGGCAGGAGATATGGCCTGCTGCTCCCATCACTAGCAGTTTTTTTGTCTGTTACCTATATATACTTCTTTTGTAAATAACGAATTGTGATCAAGTACTACTACAGACATACTCTGAGCTATGTTGTATTGATGAATCTGATTTTGCACTAGTCAGTGATATACTGTCAATACATTTTTCCTAAAATTTTAAATACGTTATAATAATAAATTTATTATGATTTTAATAAAAAAATTGGCATTCACACGAATTTTTTGTATATAAACATAAATACAAAATAAAGTACCCGGCGTCTGGACTAAGTCACATTTTTCACTTATCTTTGTATATAAAGTTAAATAAATGAACGCACAAGTCAAATATTTATAATAAACCTACTACAATTCTTCAAATTTTGTAGGTTAAATAAATACTTTCATAATTGTTAATGTAATTTCTTTACAGAACCATGTGTGAAAGTTTTACTTTAATTTTTTAATTATCCAATTTATGTAGTTGATTAATATCCAGTAACTTAACTACTCGATGATGATTCATATTGCGAGTTACCGAATTGCGTGAAAACATAAATATTAATAATGTGATTTGTGCATGAAGGAACGATATTCCTGATCTGGTTATAATGTAGGAGAGGGCGGAAAATATTCGAGCTGCTAAACATTCATATTCTCTTATTCAACTCTCTGGTACATATCTCTTATATTACTTTAAATTTCTCGTCACACTTACACTTCATTTATCCCTTTATTTTTGTATTCGAAATAAAATGAGTGAATGAATAATAAAATGTTTTGGTTATTTTTTATCTTTAGCTCTTATTGCATAAATCATCATGCCTTCTTACTTAATTCATTTTTTCTAAAGCAAATAAGCAAAAAAAAAATAAATAAATTTATAAATTAAGTAAATCATCTCAAATGTCTCAAATAGAAAAGTTAAAGTACAAGTCAATGTCACAGTTTTATTATTCAATAGGTAAAATTTTTTTAAAGTAGTTAATAGCGACTAGTTTCGGCTCTTTATGAAGCCATCACCAGGCTAAATACAAAAATACAAAAACAAGTTTTATAATGAAGAAAAAAAAGAAAACAATACGAATCAGACCTAAAAATTATGTAATGTAATGTAATCCAAGTTCGTTACATGGTAAGGGGTAACAATTATGGGTAAGAGAAGTAAATACAAATACAAGGCTACGGAGGCGTACAACATGATTGAAATGATGATTTTATTTATTAAATGTATCTTTGTTTTCAGTGCTAATTTGGATTTTCTTCCTATGATTCCGGCTAGTCTTCCTCTATGAAAATGGCAAAAGGCATTAGTCTATTATAAAAATGTTTTACTTTCCCAGCCGAAATACCTTTGAAATTTTTAAATTGATCCATATTTTGTAAATCACTAGTTACTGTAATTGGAAGGAAATATTCATACATTTTTTAAAAACATTAAACAACGAAACTTTCGTAGACAACTTCCACGTTTAATTAAAAAATTATTTTTTTTAATTTAATGAAAGCTGTTTCGATAAAATATATCATCATCAGATTGACATACGTTCAATTATTACCAAAATTAATTACATATTATTTAATCTATAGGTATAGTTTTTTCAATATTAATTGCTAAAATCCATTTAAAAGATTTTTTTATTGTTGTAACCCTTACTTTTTGGAAGTCCATCTTACTAAGAATAATAAAAAACTCTTCGCTTTAACTCAACTTCCAAGTTTAATTGAAAAATTCGGTTTAAAATCACAATTACAGCTGTTTCGCTATAAACTAGCATCGTCAGATTGACATATTGAAATTACATTTTTTGTAATTCAGCTTCTTTAATAAGATATTGTCTTTCCCTTTTCAGAGCTTCCAACTTTTCTTTCAATACTTTTTGATCAAGTTCTCTCTGTTTATTCATGAGTGTTAATTCAAGATTCATACGGGTAATACTTGAGTTTTTTATTATTATTAGTCCATTTAAAAGTGTCATACAGAGTGAGTTAGTTTACTAGACTTCAAAGTAGAAAGAATGGCATGAAAACCACATATTTCTCCCGTTAAACTCCACTCTGTATCATTGAAACTCAGCTCTTAGACTGGTAGTCTGTGTGACACTTTTAAACGAGTTTTAGCAATTAATATTGAAAAGACTTATACCTAAATTATAGTCTACCGTACCTGTACCTGCCACCGAATGAAACAACCGACTATGTGGGTATATTTTGTAACCAAATCAAAATACACGCCGTATGATATATTTAGGGCGTACTCTTGTACGGATAGGTCCGTAACGAGGTGCAATGTGACAACTAGCAACGATAAATTACAACCACTTAGTTTAATCTAAAAAAAAAAGTTCTTGAGCAAGGTTACAAATCAACTCTAAAATCTTACGCGGCATTGTCGTCGAACTGACTGCGTAGGAGACTGTACTTTTTACCGTATACACTTTTTAACACTGTTGTTTATTATCTACTCTGACCACATTTAAAATTTTTTCACCAAGTAGGTTTTGTAAATTATACTTTTACCATGCAAGTAAAGAGTCTTCATTATCTTCAGTGTTAAATCACTAAAAGAACCTTCAAAGTACATAGGACATTATCTCTAAATATTTTGTCAAAATTCCACTTACTAATTTCAACATCCATAAATATTACTAAAAATATCTTGAATATTTATGTTGATTATTAGTCGCATAAGCTTCAAATTTACTATCTAACGTCAAACACTAAAATATACCTACTAAATACAGATTAAATCCTTGGGTGTAATTATACATTTTCACTTGAAGTCATAAGCGTAGTTTTAGGTATTTGCATTAAATAAGGGAATTAATTAAACTTTAATGATAGGGTTGCTAAATAAATGAATTGTATTTAATTGAATTAAGAGCCCCAAAACACACTAACAAAACTTTTTAATAACATTGAACTTTTTTGAGTCATTGACAGCTCTTTCAACATTTAATTAACATAAAATTAGGGAACTAATTAGAGAACTATACCTTGTCCAGTATAAATTTGGTGGGACGTCATCAAAGTGAAAAAATCGCTCTAGTGGTTTGACTTTTTTCGTTCCTTTTTTACTGTCAATCAGTATGTTTATTCACTGTAAGCTTGGTAAATATTGAACTCGTACGCGTCGGTTATTAAAAAAGATAAATAAATGCTTTAATATTATATCAAATACAAATCGTGAGCTTATAAAATACACTGGTCACAAAAAGTATCACATAATTTTAACAATTGAATTATGGTGTAAAATATTACATTTTCAGAATATTTTAATATGAGTGTATGGTGTATAAAAGCCTAAAATATTTACATTTTAAATCGCCTTTTTGTTGAAAAACAAATAATGGACAAATTTTAATAAAACCTATTTGTATTATTTACCTTTTAAAACTTCTTTTGTGCTGTACGTTTATTTAATTTTTCATTTGGAAGTGTCTAGAAACATTTTAAGTAAAAAAGAAGTTGAAAAAAATAGCCTAGCTACATTTGATGTCTTTTGTGAAACTGCTAAAACTGTTTTGAGAAAAAAAAAAACAGTTCTTATAATATTTTTTTACCAAGAATAATAAAAAACTCTTCGTTTGAACAAGTTTATTTGAAAAAATTATGTTTTAAAGTACAATGACGGCTGTTTCGCTAAAAAGCATCGTCAGATTGACATTTAAGTTACATTTTGTATGTTTGTAGCTAGGTACCTGATGTTTTTTAGGTAGTATTAAGGCTAGACCAAGTATGGAAGTAATAAGACATAATATTAAAGCCTAGATGTTAATAGCCCTAAGGGACTATCTCTCTAAGATCAGTATAACTGTGCAATGATCCTAGAAAAACCAGGAAAAAATTGTTGATTGTTGATCTTTACAATAACTTAATATATTTGTGTTTTGCAATTACGTCTTACTTTCTATATTGCATAGACGAAGATGATTGAAATGTCTTTTAATAATGTATCCATCATCTAATTATACAAGGCAATGTAGTTTTCCTAGTTGTTTTAAAATTTTTCCAAATTTCCAGGGTTCTGAGCTATTGTAATTTCGCGATTGAACTCTTTGATTAAGACGGTATTTTTTATTAAATTCTGGTTTTGGAAATTTGTCTTTAGGCATTATTTTACTATTCGCGTCACTATGTGCAGGTTTGATTAAATCTAGTTTTATGCGTAAATTATATCCAAATAAATTTTCTGCTGGTGTCATTCCTGTTGATAAAGGTGTCACTCTGTAACTTTTCATGTAATTGACTATTTTCTTGAAAAGTTGTTCTAACAAAACGTTAATTTTTGGTGGTAAAACTGTTTTTAATTTATTAATAATTAAGACGTCATACGGTTGATCTGCAGGTAAGTCAGGAGCAGTTAAACTGGATAATAATTTATAAAGCTTACTCCCTAAACAATTAACAAAAACCATTACTTGGGCCTCATTAGTTTGTGTATTATTTTGATTTAAGCCTTTCATTTTAAAAAAATTATTTAACCTTTGGCAGTAACTTTGGAAATCCTCAACATGTTCATCGAATGGTTCAAAATTTAATGGTTGCTTCTGTAAAATATTTTTAACAGTTGTTGAACTTGGTTGTAAAATTTGTTGTTCTTCTAATTTCAATATAAATCCATTCAGAGCTGCTATCAGTTCTATTGTTTGCTGTGTCATTTTTCCTATTTTAATATCGTAGAGTTTATATTCTTATTTATGACGTCGCCACTTTTATATATTATAATTGATTAATTAATATATTACAAAATGTGATTGCTTTCGTAATTTATTTGAAAATTAAATTCAAATCTGAGATTCATATAACATAATTACATATAATAAATAACTAGGATCTAATAATATATAACAATTATTCGAGTCCTAAAAACAATAATCGGGAAATAATTTAAGCACCTGTGATATTATAACTTATAAACGAATTACCCAAACTACTGTTTTAACTAATAGCTTTAAGAGAACAGGATTTTTGTACTAACTAAGCCTGCTGAATAGTAACAATATGCAGAAGTGTGCAGTCATCGAATTATTTAGGTCAACAATTTCACTGCCAAACAATAAAAAAGATAATCTGTATATCTGTAAAAAATCTGACCGCTATCAGTGGGTTAAAATATTTATTAAACTACTTTGACATCATTGTAGTTGTTTGTTGAATATTGAGTTTAAACCTACAATTTATATATAGCTTATAAAATTGTTTGTTTAAATATCTGCAAAGAATACATATTTTATTATGTAACAAAAAATAGTAATATTAAATGAACATAACTTGTTTTTTAACTTTATCCTTTCATTATCCTAATTTTATGATTATGTAGTGTTAATCTTAATGTTTATTTTTATTCTCAGTAAATTATTAGTTTATTTTTGTTAATAGCGTGAAACAACGACACATTTAACAAGGCTATTGATTATTTTTTTATAAAAGGAAGGATATTAGCATAATCCCATTAATCTGGATAATAGTGGGTGTGTGTTCATCGGCCAAATGATATAGATAATGGATCCTATAAATAAAAATCGGAATAAAGACATTAAAACAAAGGCATGGCCACAATAAGCACAATAAAAAGATGCAGATGCGGAGCAGCTAGCGAGTGATATTAAAGAGATAAAGTTGCCCACCGATAAAAGAGCATACTTTTATCAATAAAAAAATTTTTTAGCATGTGTTCACAATAAACAGTACATTATTTTTTGACATTTCTTAAAACCAATGAAATGCTTCTTTATTTGTCACAAGGGTAAGTTTCAACCAATTATGTCATTATTATAGTAGGAATAAATCTCATGTGATTATTATCGGGAATAATTACTGTAGCTTTTATTTGGCTAGCAACTGTCAGATACTTGTCAAAATAATTACTTAATTGTGTCAACGAGCAATGGGTGAAAATAATTTTATTTTAAAAATGTGTGAATCAAAAAATAATCTTGTCAAATATAACAAAAAAAGTACAATTGGGATATAGAAATCTACAACAAGTATCTATCTCAGAATGTGGCTTCGCAGATGAGATGGTGATAGTAAAAAGTAAAAAAAACCTTGAGACTTAGAATGAAGAGCTAAGAAAACACGGATTGAAGCTAAATAAAGTTAAAATTAAGTTAATGGTGCTATCAGAAGAAGACGAAAAAATGGATATAAATATTGAAGGTACAGAAATAGAACAAGTGAACCAATACAAATACCTAGGAGTATTGATAAATAAAAACGGAGATGTTGAAAATGAAATAAAACTGTATCATACAATGAATAATAATTTTCAAACAAAAAGGTAATCTCCAGGGAAGCTAAAATCCATGTTTATGAATCAATATACGTTAAATATTAACTTATGGGTGTAAAACATGGACATTAAGCCAAAGACAAAAAAATAAGATTCAGGCCACCGAAATGAAATATTTAAGACGAGTACGAGGTGTGTCCAAAAAAGATCGAATAAATAAATAGTTCAGAAATTGGAGAAGATCTAGAAGTTGAATCAATATTGGATTTCATCGAGAAGCGACAATTGAGCTGGTGGGGACACTTGGTGAGAAAAAAATAATGGAGACGAGAACCACAATAAAAAGAAAGAGAGGAAGGCCAAGAGCAACATGGAATGCAGATATATGTTAAACATTTAAGAACAGAGGAGTCACTTGGCAGGAATCAAAGGTGTTCAAACTTGTGTCCATTTAGAAGAAGCCACTGGCTGGCAACAAGTTTTCAAACAATCTGTGAAATTATTTTCAATTTATTCTCGCTCTCTTGTTATATTATTACTGAGAAGAAAATTTATTTTCAATAAACCCAAAAAATACAAAATTAATTTTAAATAAATTGTTAAAAATTTAGTTAGAGATGCTTCCCTTAAACGCTTTGCCAATTAGGTATCATCAATTAGATATAGATACCTAGTATAATTAATTACAAGTTAAGACGCTTATTCTCCCATAAAGTTCTCAAGACATTGATCTTGTTAAAATTGAATATTTATTTTTATTTTGTCATTACTATGAAGAATGTTACAATGTTTTTAAATTGACAGTTTATGTCACAACATAGAATATTGGTTTTATTAGTATTTTAATTAAGTTGGTTTATAGCAAGGCGAGCTCGTCCTTCTGTATATATTCAGAAAACGGTACTAATTTTTTGGGTTGTGAAAACATTTTAAGTTATTTAGATTGGAATGACATACGTCAATGTTCTTCTATTAAAAAGATTGATTGGGGATTTAGTCCACCTACCACTGCATGGTGGGGTGGATTTTGGGAAAGGCTTATTAGGATTTTAAAACAAATTTTAAGAAAAGTGTAGGTAAATCTAGTTTAAATTATGAAGAGTTATCTACTCTTATTTGTGAATGTGAAGCTACAATAAATTCTAGACCTATAACTTATACTTACGACAGCAATAAAGATTTGTTACCGTTAACTCTATCAATGTTCATTCAAGATATAACCGAAAATCAAGTTTCCTATTTAGATAATTTTGAATCAATTTCCCTGAAAAAGCGTTTGAAACGAAAACAACATTTAATTAAGTGTATTAGGAAAATATTTTGGAATGAATATTTAGGACAATTAGTTTTTTTCTAAAAAAAGATTAGGTACTAGATAAGTAATTAAAGATGAAGTTTTTTTTATTGAAAATGAGAATCCTAAAAAAAATCGATTGGATTTGGGTATTATTCAAGAGGTTATATACGGAAAAGATGTAAAAATTCGTGTCGGAAAAGTAAAGTCATCCAAAGTAATTCTTAGTAGACCTGTACAGACTCTATCCATTAGAAGTATTTGAAAATGACGAATCTGAATATTTACAAGATAATTTTAACATTCCAGAAAATAAAACTGATGTACAGAAACAATCAAATGAAGAGGAGTTAGATGATGTGTTACCTGTAGTACATACACCGAAGAACTTCGTAAAAACCAGATATCGGCGTGAAGTTAAAAGTGTCGTTACTATGAAGAATGTTACAATGTTTTTTAATTGACAGTTCATGTCACAATATAGAATATTGGTTTTATTAGTCATTTAATTTAATTGGTTTTATTCCATATTTGGATAATTAAAAATATATTTGGAACCGTTAGTTGACTTGTATTTTACAGTGGGATTTTATAAATAATTTACTTATATATCTGAAATTATTTTCCTGCATAGAATTATTTAACTAAAGAAAATAGTTAGTCCATCTCTGTAATTGTAAGCAAAGTTCGTTCTCGATGTTCCAAGATGGTCGGTCTATCTCGGTACCAAAGCGTTCAAAGCCAAAGCCCTACCTTCTTCGACCACCTGAGTGAGGTGCCGTGTTTAGAGATGTAGCTCTTGCCGAGAGCGAGCATGATTTAAAGTAGGCCTTATTTATGGCCCTCCTTTACATAAAACATAGACACAACCCGTCCGAGTGCAGCGCCCTCTATGCACTCAGGACAGTGCCGTGCTCGACTCACCCGACAACACTCGAAGATAATGTATCGTGCTTAGTGTAAGGTTACTTGGTAGTAAATCTGGTTTTACTTTAAGATTGCAAGAGTTATAGCTATGCGAGATATTGCTTGGTTAGTTTTTGTTTTCATATAAAGAATGTACTTATTTTTCTTTTTAGACATATTTATTATATATAAGTATATTTAGTGTCATTGGTTTTATCTACATTCAATATTTCTGTACGGATTTAAGTAGTAGGTTTTAATTAATTTTCTTTTAATACTAGATATAAAGATATTGAATTAAAAAAAAACTCTTAGAGCAATATAAAACATACATATCTATTTTATTTGAATAAACTCGAAGTTATGGTGATTTTAGATATTTCTGTTTGTTTTTGGTGAATATTCAAAGCAAAGTTAAAATATAATAAATATTTAGGTTGTCTAGCTGGCCCCTGTCGTAGCTTTAACTGGCAGATATTTTCTTTTTCCTCTTTTATTTTAAAAACTTTTACTTCTTTTGGGCAGTTTCATGTCGGAATTATTTTGATTTGCTTTAATAAAGCTAAACATTTTTTTGTATTTTTACTACATACGTCCCTCAAGAGTTCTTATATTTATTCCTGGTGAAATATAACTTTCCTTGAATTATTAATTTTAATATTATTGTTAGGTACACCAATACATAATTGAATTATTGATTTTAAGCTTAATGCTACACCAATAAATAAATCTGTAGGTATCTTGAATACATATGTATATTACTAAATAATTTATTCAGACAAAATCTACGAACATTAAACAAAGAAATCTACGTTTAATTAAAAAAATTTGCTTTTTAACTTCAGAAACAACTGTTTTGAAACATGTTTTGTTTAAACATTTCGTTAGTATTCTTTGTAAAATGGACTTCCATAGAGTAAGAATTAATACCATAAATTTAAGACAAAAAACGATTGTCAGTCATTATTTTTAATTCCAAATCATGTCGTATTTTGAAAATAAATGTAATTATAGAAAATTTCGGTAAATTTCAGTGAAAGTATACAATAAGTCTCAGAAACACCAAATTAAAATAAATTTTTCTTCAAGCGGTCAATAAATGCATCTTTATGTGCATGTATATAGGTAGTAAAAGTACGTCTTTATTGATTACTTGGAGATAAAGTCTTTAAAAGGCCATGGGAGATAAAGTAAATTATAGGAGGAGCCTATGACGTCATAAAGTAAGGTTCATTTAATATTTCTTAAATAATAATACCCATTTATTGATCAATATTTATACAAAATATTTAATTAATATTTGTCTATTATCCAAATTAAAAAATATATATTAAACAATAGTTACGTTATTGTTATTGAATATTATTTTCCAATACGCAAATACTAACTACTTTGACAACTCTCAAAAAAAAGTAAGATGGCGACAACTATTTCAGTGAGAACTAAAGTTTGTTGTTTAAGGTAGGTAAAATATATTTGTTTAATTTTTATTTATTTTACACGCTTGAAGAAAAAATAGTATAGGAGTAGAACGTTCTTTTTGTGTTAAGTCCTGACTCAACACAAAAAGAGTCACTTCTAGTCCTAGTGAAATAATCTACTATTGTTTGTGTGCATGTATATGACTGAAGTCTTTTTGTACTAGTTCTGCTTAAGAATGAAATTCATAATTTACATTTACTTTTCCATTAAAAATTAATAATTAAATTAAACGAAAAAAAATCAAAGCCAATGTCACAAAATTTTATTTAAAGTATTGACAGCTACTAGTTTCGGCCTATCTGTAGGCCATCATCAGGCTAAAAATTAAGTACAGAATAAGAAGATATACAGATACAGATAAAGTGGTTATGAAATAACTAATATTGAAAAAGAGAGGGTAAAATAAAGAAAAGTATCCGCCAAAACTTGGTAGATCATGGTAAGAAAAGATTGTTTGTAGGACCTACAAATGAAATAAGAGCAGGTACTAGAAATAAAGCCATGTCCAGTGTGGACACTAAAAATATTTTGCAGAACTAACGGCGAAACCAGCCAGGAAGTGTTAGACGGTAGGTCCAAGCACGTGCAAGTTAACCCCTGTAGGGTACTAAGTAACAGGATAATATTAATGGACAGAAGTCCATAATCCTCATCAAAAACATTTTAGGGTCTACACTGGACATGGCATTATATATAGTACCTGCTTTTATTTCATTTGTAGGTCCTACAAACAATCTTTTCTCACCATGATCTACCAAGTTTTGGCGGATCCTTTTCCTTTTCTTTATTATACCTTTCTTTACCTTTATTTACTTATTTTAATTAGTATTAGTGTAATCCCATAATTGGTTACTTAAGTATTTTCATTGCCACATTATTATCCATTCTTTGCTAAGTTCATGCAAGCATGGTGGATGTTATTTTTTCTTGTATCACTTTGTAAGTTTTTAAGGTATGTATCACTAATGTAAATCTGTATATCTTCTTATTCTGTACTTAATTTTTAGCCTGATGATGGCCTATAGATAGGCCGAAACTAGTAGCTGTCAATACTTTAACTAAAATTTTGTGACATTTTCTTTGATTTTTCTTAGTCTAATGATCAGTCACATATGTGATATGGACGATTTACTTCTTTTTTAATAATTAAATTGTCGCGTAAATATTAATTCAGAATAAAATCAATGTAATTTCAAAGCAATACATTTTAGTTTTGTGTTCTGTAGGTATTATTAATTTACTTCACTAGAGTGGATTTGCTTAATGCATTTTTAGAGGTTGTTTTTATCTGCTTATTTAATTTTTATCTATTAAATATAAATAATATTTCTTCTTTATTATCTCTTACATTCATTCGAACAATTCCAACACTAATAATTTCTTATTGTAGCTTTTATCTTCGTAAATAGTAGGTTTAATAATTATACATTTATTGAAGAATGCTCTATTGTTTAGAACACCTTCTTTGATATGGAGGAGGACATTAACTAATAATATATTGAAATGTTGGTAAAATTTTTTTAAGAAAAATGGTTGACTGCATTTAGGCTACCTGCTTTAATCCCATTGTGGAGGAATGAGCTTGTCAATAAACATGGAAAGTATAATGGGCCGGATTTTAGATATATATGTATTAAATTTATGTATTATTTTATAGATATATATATTCATATTAAATGGATAGAGCTTATTAGCAAAGTATTAGGTATTAAATACAACTGACAAATTTTACCCAAAAAGCTTAATGTATTACCTGCTATGCCTATTTCAAATTATCATAATCCGGTCCTCTCAACTAACGTCCGCTAATCGAGGATTTTTATGGCCGAATTTGGCATACATAATAAGATTGCCTCAGGTGCTTTAACTGAAGTCAACCATTTTTCTTTAAAAACACATTTATTTAAGTGAAAAAGTATAAATATAAAAAAATACAAAAAATATAAATAAAAATATAAAAAAAAAAAATCTATGTTCAATTTATTAAATATTTCTGTTCTACATAAATATATTTTTTCTGTGAATGAATATAAATTTGAAAATAATACATCGTAGGCTCAAGGGGTGTAAGGTGTTTGCTGCATTTGTGGATTTCAGAAAAGCATTTGATAGCAAAAGACATTATATTTTGTAAAACAAATTATACTCTTTTGGTATGTATAAGTTTCAAATAATTTAAACAATCGAAAATTTGTATGAGCATGCCTCTATAAGGGTAAATGTAACCAAAAATATACTAAATCCCTTTCAATAAGACAAGGCGTATAAAAGGGAAAGTCTTTAAGCCCAATTCTTTTTACAATATTCATCTCCGATATGGAAAAGTTTTTTGATGAGCGCGGGTGCCAAGGTACTAGCATTGAGAGTAAAACAAGTATTCTCCTCCTGCAATATTATGCTGATGACCTTGTCATCCTGAGTAACAATATAGCCTTAACAGAAAGCTTAAGTGTCTAGCTGAATATTCCTTGATAAACAAGCTCACTGTAAATACATCTATCTAAAACCAAAGTAATGATTTCCATTATACTTTTTATTTTGGGGATCAAAATTATAAATATTTAAGCATCTCACGTATCTAGGAATCGTTTTTGAATCTTCAGGTTTGTTTTAGAAGGATTATTGGTAAGCAAGCTTTTGTAGGCAAAAATAAAATCATGGGACACATAAATGTAATTTAATCTATGATCTCTTACTGCGTATCCATAAGGAGCTTAAGATATGAAGATGTATTAGAACGCGCTCAAGTTAAACAGCTGCCTAGTCTTCTTAGAACTACACCTGAGTGGCTGGAAGTAGGTACCTGCAAATAAAATTAATCATACTGTTTTAAAAACTACTTTGTCCTAACTGAATAATTTGATTTCTACGGCTATTGACTCTCTCGGATAACTGTGACCATTGGTAGAAAGAAATTTGAGAAACCTATAAAAATAAGTTACATGCCGATGACAAACATAGTTTAAGCTTATCCCATCCACTTTGCTTAGGTATATAAATATTAATAATCAAAACTACTTAAAATTTCATTTGCGATCTTTTATCACCAAAATTTTATCTCAAGTATACCTGGCAGAGTTATCAGAGCATATAATTTTTCAATACCAGAAACATAATCCATTAAAATCAGCGTATTTGGCAGGTAATCAAGTAAATAATCTGTCTAATGTGCTTAAAAGTCAATTGGCATATTTCATAATAAATGCAACGGAATTAAGATCTTTGATAATAAATGAAATTTAATTTAAATTAATAAATACAAATTTCTTGTAATGAGGAATGCATTTCTTGTGTACAATCACAGACATATAAGTTAGACGCCCAATATTGAACTCGCAAATTGAAACACCACGGAGGTGCAAAGGTAGTCGTGGACTTGCGCAGATCATTCGATCTTATGAACAGGACCGGTTTCGAAATGTTTCTTTCGTCTCGCCCTTTACCGATTTGATCAGAAACAATGTAATTTGTTTTTATTTATTAATAACTAAAAAATTATTGATAAAAATTTTAATACACCAACAATTGAAGAACGAGTTAATATGGCCTTATTAGTTTTAAAGGAAAGGTGGTTTACTTAATAAAACATGTTTACAAATTAATATATAATTTTTATTAAAAACAATCAAACATATAACACTTATGATAATACAAACAAAAGTATTTAATATCCAAGCAGCTATATAATGAACTTAGAACAAAAATTGTTACTGTTTTTTAGATATATAGACAGCAAATGATATTGTCAATAATAGTAATTTATGCAACAAGTGCATAAAGTGGTACTTTTTTCCACGAATGAAAATTCCAAGTTATTTTATTTTACTTTATTATCAAAGAGTATAAAAGAAAGTTGTGATATAAAGGTACGTAAAAAAACCATATTAATGCAATTTATCCATTATGACAATTTAACCTCAATTATATAAGTATCTGAAGCACACAAATGTTGCCCAATATCAGCTGTAAATACAAATGAATGAAATAAATTCATTGATGAAACATATCTAACAAAACAAAAAAAAAATAATAATAAATGCCTACTGATGGGAAAAAAGAATTAATTTAGAAAGAACCTTCCTTTTTAAGTCTCCTCTTAGGTCTTCTGTTTGTTTTTTTGAAACACTGTAAAATCTAATGTTGTTCTTAATAAGTTTATGCCTGTGGTCTGTTTCAAAAACGGAAATGTCGAATATATGATTTAGCAATTGTGGAAACTCCTTATTTTCAAATAATATATTAGTTATCTTAGAAGTGAATGTATCAAAAAAAGTGGGTTTAGGTGGCATACAATTATTTGTTATAGCCAAAATTTGTCTAATTTTTCTTTCAACAAAAAAACCAATTTTGACTACTTCTTTTGAAGGTTTAATTAATCCAGTAACTTGACCCCACTCTTTCCTTATTAACAAATTGAAATAATTCGCATCGGTAGTTTGTGTCTCTTGTTCTTAGACATGTCTCACAATGAACCATTTTTTTATTGCCACCAATGAAAGCGACAACGTTTTCAGAGAGCTCCGACAATGACGGAATAAATTTAAGAACCCCTTAGAACTCTTCGCAATTAATTGCCATATCATTTATATCCATGTTATATTTTGTTATCAGGGATATATCATCCAGTGATATATCTGGCAAAAGAGTATTATTGTAATCGGCCTTGCTGGTTATTAAGGTAGTGTTATCCAATTGGAAGTAGTTTCCCTTTAAATTTTTAATATCATGCAATATCACTGCAAACAACGTTTTCACTAGAAAGTTTTTCAACATTTGCATCTCTGCCTAAAGAACTCATTCATCTAGTATAATCTAGATTTTGTTAATCTAAAATCTATAAATGATAATAATAATTTCTAATTCGTAATATGCATTATGTATATAAAATGGACCTAATAAATCTAAAACATTGTTGTACGGCATCCTTAAAGTATATTTCAATCACAATTCAAAATAATAAAATGGAGAATACTTGCAAAAGTAATTTGCCTCGTTTATTGATTTAAGAAAATTAACTTAACTTTCTTAAAATATATGATTCCAGGAATACTTCCTTTGTTTGGGCACCATTTTCACAAAAATTAGCAATTAACAAAAATAGTATATAAACGAAAAACAAAACGAAACACAGCATAAACTCAAACAATAATAGTCAATAAAAACAAATGATGCCAAGCCAAGCCGTAAAATACAAAAGACGGTTCTGTAATATTCTGCGTCATGTCTTGGCGGTACTGACATCAGCGCAATGTTGCCGTTTTAATAAAATTAGAACCAATTTCAGACACTTAAAGTTAATAAGTAAAAACTGTAAACATAATTTTATTTATTTTCTTGATATTTATTTCCAAATTACTTTTTGGGCTATTATTTAACTGGATGAAGTATTATTTTTGGCAGTAAATTCTTTTAGATAAAACGATTGGCAACAACAATAATTGTAAAAGCTTATCTCCGCAAAAGCCACACTACCTGTACATGTGCAGAAACCGACTTTTTACCACTGGGTGTTTCAATTTCTTGTAGAATCTCTCGTAAGTATTGGGGGTCTAACTTATATGTCTGTGTGTACAATAAACTCTTGATTCCTTGATTGATATTTGAAAATAAAGCCTAAATATGGCGTTAAACTTCTGCATCCACTCTGTTCATTATAAACAATTACCTCAATAATTTCTTCCTTTCTTTTCTGTGTATGTAGTTGTTTCCATCCGGTACCTTTTCCACACTAGTTTAATAAGCCGTTGATCTTTCTACCATTTGACATGCCCTCCTTCTGATTTAATTACTTTGATGATGTTTGGATGATTATATAGTTCTTCCAGTTTTCTGTTTGTTGTGTGTATTTAATCCTGAAAATCTACTTCTCTGCAATTATTAGACGATTCTTGTTGTTTTTTTTATCAGGATCCGCGTCTAAAATGCTTATGTCATGATAATCATAGGAATGTATTAAAATGGGAAATCAACTAGAGCTGAATAACTTCTAACAATGTTACTTTGTTTCACCAATTTTCAGTTAATTGGATTTTCTCGTATAAAATATCATAAGAGAGAAAATTTTCGACTGGTATGAAAGTTTGTTGATTGGTAATTTACGCGAATGAAATTTTGGCTCGACTGACTCGTGATTTTATCAAAATTTCGTGAGCGAAAATTGCCAAAAAGCAACAAACAAATAAAACCAGAAAAAAATTTGGCCGGGAAAAAATCTTCACTCGAATGGTATTCGACAACAGTATTTCACGAGGAAAACAAGACAATCTTGACGAAACATAATCTTTGTTTATTTGTTTACAATATAAAATGAAAAATTATAATAGGTTAAAGTAGTTTGCCCGTTCTTTTCTACTAAAGATTGATTTTGTGTATTATTGACATGTAACATTTGGGAAATCGAAGGTCCAGCTTCATTTGTTGTCCTGAGATTCTCGATCAACTTCGCGTGATAAGGTTTTAACGAGTTTGCATTTGAGTGACCTGTTAATTTAATTAACTCCTGTTCAGCAACACCTTGCTTAAACAAGGCTGTCACAGCTGAAGGTCGATGAGAATAGTTTGTTATTTTATTAAGAATAATAAAAAACTCTTCGCTTTAACTCAATTTCCAAGTTTAATTGAAAAATGCGGTTTAAAACACAATTATAATATGTCAATCTGACGATGATAGTTTATAGCGAAACAGCTGTAATTGTGTTTTAAACCCAATTTTTCAATTAAACTTGGAAGTTGAGTTAAAGCGAAGAGTTTTTTATTATTCTTAGTAAGATGGACATCCACAAAGTAAGGGTTAGTACAATAAATTTTGTTATTTTATGTTTTTTGTGTCTATTCCAATTTTTTCAGCTGACATTTTTGTCCACTTAGAGAAGGTGTTTATACCAAATGGACAGTTCACCCCAATTGGGGTGAACGGTAAGAAATAGTCTGTCTGATAAAATCTTTGGTCCTCTTTTTTCCATTAATTTCAAGAATAGTCTGGGCATAAATTTTCGTTTGATGAATTTCTTACCAACCATTTGCTGCTTTCCAAACTTTTTGACCCACCTTGAGTTGTTTTCGAAAAAATGCTGTTGTATTCAATTCTCCCATAATATCAATTTCCTTCTGGAAAAAGTTAATCTTGCAGTTTATGGTCTCATTGCCTCTCCAAGCAAGTTCAAATGAGCAAAGGTGAAAAAACTTTTTTGTGCTCCATCGGGGGTTTCTTCGTCGTAGCTTTTGATCATTTTTAATAGTTCTTCGGTGGATAATGCTTTTAAACTGAGTTTTCTTTTTTCTGGACAACTTTGCAGCTGCTTTCGCTTGGTGTCTCTGGCCAATTTTGCACATTTGAAAGATATATCCGTGAAAGGGTCGATTTTTATGCCGTATTCCGTAAAATATTTTTCTTGTACCATTTTTGCTGTTGTATTCCATATTGACTTTACAAAGGACTCTTTATAGTCGTTATTAAAGGCGTAATCCTCGAGAATTTTTGCTAGCTCCGTTATGGTAGTATATTTTACAAGTGTAAAATGTCTCACCCGTAGGAACTCCGAGAATTGGTTCCAAATAGAGCTTCTGGACTTCTGCGTGTTCAATGGGACATTTTACGAAACCAATTTTCTGATTTCTTCGCCTGACCGGCACCCAAATCTTGATATTTCGTCTGAATTCATTATTTCTTTTCAAAATTATGAAGACGCTTCAATGACGTTTGTAAAAACTGACAACTATAGAAATACCAGACACCTTAGTAACAGATCTGTCCTAATTTGGTCGCTGAGATATTACGTATTGTCAATATGAAACGTGCAGTTGCTATGCAGTTATGTCAGTTAAAAATAGTCTAGTGAAATAGTCACAACAAACCCAAGCTGCTTATTTATAAATACAGTTCATTTAAAATCTATAGATAATATTTAAATATTATTAATATATTCGGTAATTTAATTATATAAAGTAACATTAGGTGATATAAAATAATTAATTTATAATCTACCGAACTATTATGGAAGCATAAAAAAACACTCACCTTTTACCTCCATTTCCATGTTTATAAATAAAAAAATGAATGTATGATGGTGATAGTTTCTCGCATAAAAACTATTTAAAATACAACGCTTTCCTGTTCAACTCTTATTCTATCTCTGTCTCTGTGCCACCCCGCTGTGCGGTCACGACATAATTTTTATTCCCGCTGCCTGCAAATACGAGAACTATTCCATTCCTGCTTGCGCTTCCATGATTTGTATTGTTTATAGCTGATTTACATAATGTCCGCAATGAATCTTTAGCGTGTACGCCAGGTCACTAGTTTAACAGTATCAGATTGTTTATTTATTTGAAGATATCGCTGTATTTATTTCTATACAGATATGAAAAAGCAAAATTTTCTACATTCTTTTACAGAAATAAAAAATACTATTAAAAATTTGGATTTTACTATATTTAAAGTTAGTCGAGTTTTTTTTTATAAACGTGTCTAAAATTCAGCGTGTCAGTTGACTTGACAGTTGATAATAGCCGACTGAACTGATATTGAATATTGGACTTTGACCTACATCATCGTATTTATTGTTACAGACCCTAATTAATTTTTGCATCCCATCAAAACTATTAGAAATGCGATTTATGATCCTACTCGTTGTTCGAAGTCATGAAATTTCATAACCTATTTTAAACAATCAATGACAGGAGGCTAATTTGTATTCATGATGACGTCACTTGTTAAGGGGTGTTGACATTCAATGTTGCCAAATCACCTATTAAAAACAAATTAACCGGAAATTTGACTTCAAATAATAGTGAATGATGCCAAAAACTCCTTCGAAATGAATACTTCATCTCATCAAGACATAGGACACGTTCCTGATGATTATCTCAGAATTAGCAGCGTGGAGAACCACGAAATTTATTTTTTACCCTCATTTAAAACGTTATCTAAGTATTCGTTAGAAATTTGGCAACATGTTATGTTATTCTATTTCTTTCTTGGTTGAGAAGTGTGCTGTCATGTTGTCAAGTTAATAAAGCTAAATGTCCTCAATTATGAATTAGCACCTAATGCTTAATATATATTATGAGCACATTAATGCTAAAAAGATCAATAATTCAGAATCAATTGTGATTATTTCCTGAAACTTATAGAAATTTGCTGATTCATTTTGACAATTGGCAACAGTGTTCTCTTCCACTTCTAATTAAATCGTGACGTCACTTGCTATGTGCGGCAAAATTTCGACCATTTAAATATTATTTTGACTTTATTGGTAATTTATAGTTCGTATCATCAATAAAAAAATTTATATTCGTTATATATTTATATATATTTATGTATATTTATATTCGTTGGCGTCTTTTATTCGAGAAGAAGCCATATAAGTAAAATACCGGTGTAAATTCCTGAGAGCACGAGGGGTTTTCTATAACAAAAAAACCTGAGAGAAAATTAGATATACATAGTCGCATGGTAAAGTGTGTTCAACAATATAGTGCCTACAATAAAAGGGGACTGATGGTGATTATAAACTTCTTAGATACTTTTATTTCCGGTATTGACAAGTTTCGGTAAAGAATGCAGGTCGTCTACATTAATTATAAGGGGTTCTATGTTAGTATAAAATGCCATGTATGAATCTCCACTTTTATAACATGGTTTATTGTTCTTTTCCAACAATCAGCTTCTGGATCATCTATATTTTGCCGGATTAATGCAATTACAGAAGGACATAATGTAAGTATAGTATTTTGGGTCCGCACTTTTTTTTTATTTAATTTTATCTGCATCAACATTATTAGCAGCGGTACAGTATTGATTACAAACAAGTTTTCAGATTTTGGAATACCTACATATTTGTGTCTTTTAGCAGCTTAACAACATTTTCAATTTTGCACTTTTCACCTAATATATCCAACAAGGTGCACTAAGTGGTGAATATTTGTCTTTCTTTGTTGTATTTAGGACACTCCACTAGTAAATGCTGGACACTGAACTGTACGTTGCACATTTCACACTTTGGTGGCTGGTTAACGCTGAGTAGATACTCATGGGTGCTTCTTGTGTGACCTATTCTTAGCCGAGCAAGAATTGTTTGTAGTCTCCTCGTAGATGGTAGAGATGTCCATGGTAGCGTCGATGGTTTGACTGCCCTCAGTTTGGATTGTGAGACTGTCCATTTGCGTTGCCAAAAACTGCGGATTTTCTCTTTCAGCTTCGCTTTGACGTCCGTAGCTGGCACTGGAGATTTAGAGGTTGATTTAGAGACATTCGTGGAATATTCTCTAACGATTTCGTCGTCAAGATCATTTCCAGCGATGCCCACATGAGAGGGTACCCAAATAAATTCGATTATTATCCTAAAGTGTGAAGTCTTTGAAGAAGCTCTTTGATCTGTAGCGCTAAAGTGTTAGTTGGATACCATTGCTTCAGGTTATTTATTATATTGAGAGAATCTGTTATTATTAGGATTTTTTGGGTTGGACTTTCTATAGAGTGTAATAGGGCCTCAGTCACTGCATATAATTCTGACGAATGAATTGTGAATTCTTCTGGTAGTCTATAACTCACGATTCCGTTGCTTGTTACTACTGCGGTTCGCACTTTGTTCTTTAGTTTTCGCCACATATGCTCAATCGGGTTGAATATGCAGTAGTAAGGAGAAAGACGAAGAACTGTATGTCCTTTGGATGCTGCAATTGTGTCACATACATATGTCTTCTGAATGTTAAATTTCCTTAGAAACTCTAAAAGCTTGTTTTTTTATATCCTTCTTCAAAGTACATTTGTTTTGGATATCCGCTTTTGTATTTGAAGAGCCTGGAACTATCTTCCATTGGCGACTATGGTAACTGGCAGTGTCCACTATGACACTATGCAGGGGAATATTTGACAGTAAAGTGTTTTCGAACCAATCTTCGAACAATTCGGCTGTAGTATCTTGGTGGTAATCCAACAACGAATCTTGAATGTTCTTCGCCGAAAGTCCCAGTTTGGAATCCAACCATCTTTTGATCCAGCATCAATAATCGTGATCCGTTTTCCGTTGTTCGATGGAGCTTTTGATTGGCATCGCACTGTTCCATCGGTCCATTCTTTTGCCGGCGTATCGTGGATATCATACCAGGTCTCATCCAAATAGATTATTGTTCTTTGTAAAGACCTGTAATCACTTATGGCAGTCAAATATTCAAAACGCCCTTGCCTCATCCGTTGAGCTTCCATAATAACTTGCCGTTTGTCAATTTTGCATTATTTGAAACCTAGTTTGGATAAAAGTGTCCATAGGTTTCCATCCTTATCTCAGTGGAGCTCCTTAGTCTTGTTTGCAATGATCTGATAGTAGGCACCAAGTTTTCTTAGTACATAGAGTAGATAGTTCTTCTTATCAAATATTTATCACCGTTATCAGTGGTTCTGGAAACACCACTATCCTTTCGTTTTTGTCTCGGATGAATTGGCCTCGAAATGAGAACTCACACTAATAAACCGTGACAGACGATCGCAATAAAAGTGGTTTATTACCACCCGTCCCCTTATATTATATGCACTATATTGTTGAACACACTTTACTAGATTGCTAATGAGATCATTTGTAAAGAAAATAAAATCGCTGTTGCCGTATTTCTTGACATTTAAGAAGCTAAAATGTTGAATCTTTCATAAAAATGAAATTTTGATTAATTCTTCAATAAATAAATACCTAGGCGAACCTTATAATCATTTCAGTGATTTAACCAAGGTAGAAAATGATTTCCTGAGTATTTTAAAGCCAAGACTTTGCCTTAGAAGCGTAAGAAACATTTTGTTGTCATTTAATTAAGCGGTTTTATTTATGTTTATTGTCTAAGCATTCAATAAACAATTATTATTAACTTCTTTCCATAGACAAACGTTTTCCTTTTAGAAACCATTTTGTTTAATTATCAATGAGGGTATATTTATGTTCCTCAATGCAATTAAGGTAACTACTTTTTTAATAGTACCATAATGGTTCGGCTGTTATAGTTTTATTCCTTTTTGTGTATTGAAGGTTTCGTGGGGAACGAAATAATAACTAATTTACATTTAACGAAAGTCCAATCTATTAACCATAGTAAGAGTCATTATGTATAATTTTCTTACGCCTCTAAAATTACACGTACCTACTACTAAAAGACCGTAGATCATTTTTTTATGCGATTAGTTTGCCAATTTTTATTGGAATTCTGTTATAATCTAAAATAAAATACGTGTTCGAAATATGTTATTTTTAAGAATATACGAAAATGTCTGCTTGTACTTTTTGTCGTCCGGAAGCAAGAAATACTGGTTTTTATTTATAAAATTCTTTGACTTATATTCTGACTTTGAACAAGAAGACGGCAGAAATCAATGCCATACTTACTTTTATATAAAAAGAGAATTAATCAAGCAACTTACATTTATTTTATTTCACAAGAATCCACCAACATTTTAATGCTAATTTTCAGAATAAAAAGTAGAAGGAATGTTTAAAAAACTATTAACTTACACTTACAACTAATTTACAAATTAATTGTAAGCCAATTCAATGTATATATGTATGTATGAGTTAGGGGTGATAATTACACTGCGACCTATAGGATCTATTGTGTCCCCCCTTACTTGCATGCTTTGATATTTTCTCAGACCTATAGCAGCTCTTCGAGTCCTATTTTCCTGAGGAAGTTTAGGACATCGTCGGACTTCAAATCAGGTAGATCCTCTTCCTCTATTTCATGTACTCCTAGGTATCTAGCCCTAGAATTCTGCAAGACAGGGCATTCTGAGAGTATGTGTATTGAGGTTTCATGTTCTTCCTCACAGAATCTGCACTTTGCTTCATCTGCTAACCCTAGTTTCTTCATGTGGCTTCTTAACCGGCAATGCCCGGTTAATATTCCCGTTAGAATTCGGAGCCTATTTTTACTGAGGTTGAGGCAGCTAAGAGATCTCTTCTGGTCATAGTTCCCCAGTAGTATCTTAGATTGCCTCAGTCTTTCCAGCTGATTCCAGTACTTGGATTTTTCCTTCTCCATTTCTTCCCTTAGTTTTCCTAAGATTACTCTACTGCTGATCCTACAAGATGGTTCTGGTCCCAAATGTGGGGTTTCAGCTTCTTTTTTGCCAGCTTATCTGCTGTTTCGTTCCCTGTTTCGTTCCCCTGTTTCACCCCATAGGAGGGTGACAGTATTCTTCTGGCCCAGTTCATTTAGTTTGCCTAGGCATTCCCAAACCATCTTCGAACTGATTATATTTGAACTCAGCGCTTTAATGGCTGCTTGACTATCCGACATGATCACAATCTCTTGTCTGCGGTAGTTTCTTCCTATATTGAATTCCACACATCTTTTGATGGCACGGACTTCTGCTTGAAAGATACTCGGGTATGTGCCCAAGCTTTCTGAGTATTTGGCTCTCGGTCCAAAAACTCCTATCCCAGTTCCCTTGTCTTCATCCCATTCAGATTTATTACTCAACTTTGTGATGCATTTTCTCACAAAGTTAAATTTCTTTGGCATATCATCTTGGGGCATTTCCCCAGTTTGATAAAATTGAAGTGATCGAGGTTTTTCCCTGATAATTCCTTCTTTGATCATTCTATACAGGGTGTTTCTTAAGTAATCTAAAATATTATATGGGGCGCTTCGTTACTCAATTTTAAGACGAAAAGTTCATATAAACATGTGTGATAGGTGTTGTCGTTTATGAGATACAGGGTGTTGTACGTGAAATTAATTTTTCTTGGTGACGCTACTGATTTATATTTTTTTATTATTTTATTACAAGCAACATGTGTTAAACATAAAGAAAAAATAATACATTTCAGAGCAAATGTTCAAAATGTCCACCTCCAGCTAAAATGCAAGAATCCGCTCGATGTCTAATGGATTGTCGAATACGTTCGAAGATACCAGGATTGTTACGAATAACATTACAGCCGTCTATGATACGATTTTGAAGATCTTGTACGTTTAATATCAGTGTCGTGTAAACAAGCGATTTCAAATATCCCCACACACAAAAATCCAGAGGATTGTGTCCAGGTGATCTAGGGGGCCACGGGTGTGGAGATCCTCGTCCGATCCAATGGCCTGGAAAAACATTATTTAAAAACTCGCGTACAATCTCTGAAAAATGTGGAGGAGCTCCGTCATGCATGAACCACATGCGCCTTCTAATAATAATAGGTACATCTTCCAAAAGAAGTGGAAGTTCATTTTCTAGAAAATGTTGGTATGTCTCACCGGTTAACCGTACAGGAAGGAAAAATGGTCCAATTAAATAATCATCGATGATGCCAAGCCAAACATTGACCGAAAATGTTTGTTGAAATCGTTTTACACTTATGGTATGTGGATTTACATCTGCCCATATGTGGTCATTATGAAAATTCATAATCCCATGTCTAGAAAAGTTGGCTTCATCCGTAAATAGAATATTGGCCACAAAATTCGGATTGTTCGCGATTTCACGTAAAATCCATTGACAATACTGTATGCGTAATGGATAGTCAGTAGGTAACAAATGTTGAACACGTTGAACGTGATATGGATACAATAAATTTTCTTTTAGAATATTCCAAACAGTTTTGTTACTAACATTTACTTCATCTGCAACTTTTCTTGTACTCATTTCTGGATGTTGGTCAATAATTTGAAGAATCTGGTTTTCCAATTGGGGATTTCTCACAGTTCTGGGTCGTCCAATAATATTCTTCGATTTAGCAAAAGTTCCAGTTTCTTGTAAACGAATATGTAACTTAGTAAACGTATCTGAACATGGTAAACGATTATTTGGATAACGCTGGGCATACGTACGTCTAGCTTCTAAGGCATTACCATTCGCTAATCCGTACAAAAAATGCATAGATATTAGCCATTTTAACATTAGTAAACACTGGCATAGTTATTAACTAAACAAAGAGTCAATCAAATAAAAATGTACGATTTTTGCGTTGGTTTTCAAATTTGACACTTGTCAACATTATTTCAAAGGCCACTTAAAATAAGCATGTTTTTGCGTATTACTTCTAAAAACCAGTAGCGTCACCGGGAAAAATTAATTTCACGTACAATCAGAACTGACTTATTACAATAAATTCAACACCCTGTATCTCATAAACGACAACACCTACCACACATGTTTATATGAACTTTTCGTCTTAAAATTGAGTAACGAAGCGCCCCATATAATATTTTAGATTACTTAAGAAACACCCTGTATATTGTTTTTTTCCTTACACTTTCTAGCAGAATGTGCAGTGGGGTTAAGTTTAAAAGTTTAAGTTTAAGTTTAAGCCAATTCAATACAATTACTTATATTCAAATGTTATTTTGATTTTCCATTACTAGAACTACCTACTCTTCTCCCTAAAAGTAGCACATTACCTAGTGTGAACCTAAGCATCTAAGTATAATTTAGTTGAATTAATTTTCATATAACTGGGGAAAACAAAAAACCAAAATTACTAAATTTTAAACAAAACTTACTGAATGTGACAAATTCGTTCAATTACTAATGGTAGATTCAAAAATACGGGCTTACAAACAGTATTTTAAAACTTTAAACCCTGTTGGTGTTATTTTTAAGTCAATGTTGGCATAATTTTAACTGAATGATAACTCCCTGTTTCTGTCTTACTTGAAGATAATATTTAACACTGGCTAATTTTCCTAAAATCCTTTTAAATTTCACTTTTAGTTAACATGTAAGCAGAATATTCTTATTCAGAACAATAAACAACTAAAAGGTTGAATTAACTTCCACTATTTATCGATAGCGAAACGGCTCTCATTACATTTAAAGTATTTAAAGAATAAATAGTGGAAGTTAATTCAACCTTTTAGTTGTTTATTGTTCTGAATAAGATGAACTTTCACATAGTAAGGGTTAGTACCATAAATTTCAGAATATTCTTATTAAGAACATACAAAATAAAACTTGCATACATGATATAGATGTTCTTCATCGCTGTAGAAGTAGAAGAATCTCTAGCCTCTTGTTCATGAAGGTGATTGCTCTTCGATTTGATATGCTCCAAAGTCTATTTCCAACGTGTCCACTTAGGACTACTGTATTTTTACAAGATTGTCTTCCGGCTCCATTAGTAATGGACCTAATGTGACCTAAAGAGGCTACAAAGTTGTAAAAAAAAACGAGAGCAACTAATTTTTTTTTTTATTTTGAAGGGAATAATTCAAGAATTACAAAAAATATATATTCTGACGATTTCCACAAGCCACACTCGAGTAGGTCCATGCAACACCCCCCCACCGATGAAAATATATACATTATAACATTTTTTTGTTTTTGTCACCTCAGCTTCTCAACCCAACAGGTCTCTATGACGCTCGAGTAAATCCCGATTTAGCATCGTGGGCTCCCCTACCATTGTTATTATGTTCGAATTAAGCGCTTTGATTGCTGCTTGGTCATCAGAAACAATAATTATGTTCTGATAAAATGTTTTTATTTGTCTATAATATTACAGTAATTATTTAGGTACAACAGGGGCCTGTTTCATAAAAGTGACAATTCCTGTCGGACAAGTGCCAAACAAGACTTTTGACAAGTTTGAGTTTCATAAAATGACAAGAGTAGATTATTAGTGACAAGTGACAAGCCTTATATTACAAGTTTGATTTTACAACTGTAGGTTAGGTTTTCGTTTCATAAAAAGTAAGTGAATGTAAAGTTGTCATTTTTTCCTAACATTTATTAGTGTGAAGTGACGGGAGCTTGATATCCTGTCAACCCCCGATTTTCTCGTAGATTTGATAGAAAATGTGGTCTAGCGACAGTGACGACGAAGGCAACGTCTTAGTGCGACATCGGCGACGAAGACGTATGTTTCGCCAAAGAATTAATTTTAATTTTAATGCATTGATGGAGTTCAATCAAAGATTTCGAATTAATTCCATAAAAATGGAAGAAATAATAACATCAATCGGTCATCGCCTAATACATCCAATGAACAGAAATTATGCCTTGTCTGCTTCTCAACAATTACAAATTGCCCTGCATTGGTTTGGAAATGGTGGACAGTACCATGGAATAGGAGACATGCATGGCATATCCAAAGCCACGGTTTGCAGATGTGTAAAAGCTGTCGTGAATGCCATAAATGATATTTTATTTCCAAGAGTGGTATGTTTTCCTCAAAATATCAACATCGTGCAGCGTTTCAACGAAGTTGCCGGAATATGGTTGTTGGCTGCGTTGATGGAACCTTAATAAAAATAGATGCACCCACACAAAACGAAGAAGCATTTGTTGATAGGAATGGAAACCACTCTATAAATGCAATGGGAATTTGTGGCCCTGACTATAAGTTTTACTATGTTGACTAAATTTTCCAAATAACACTTCCTTCCGTTCTCTTATTGCACGCAAAAACTCGATTTTACCTAACTCGCGAGACATTGTAATATTTCAGTTTCTTGAGGTTATAATTTTTGACGTTTACTACTCCTACACTTGTAGAAATACAATTGTCCAAAACGTGATTTGACAAGTGTCAATATTTATTTTATGAAACAAAATTTTTGAATACTAGTCAAACAACACTTGTAACTTGTCAACTTGTAACTTGTCAACTTGTCACTTTTATGAAACAGGCCCCAGATCACAATAATTAAATTTTTTTCATTGATAATTATGTTCTGTCGACAAAATTTTTTTCAATATTTAATTACACACCTTTCTCAATAGGATATATTTCTGCTTGGTTGGATATTTACCTACGCTTTCGAGGTCTATAAACCCTCATTCCTGTACCTCTTTTTGATTTCACCCAGAAGATATAGACATGGTTTTTGCCATATCTGCGATATTACTATGTGGTCTCATTGTGGCCTCTTAGTTGAGTTGAGTTTCTTAGATATCCTGTTCTAGGGTCCAGTACGAGTTATATCGAAAGGAAATTGGTCCCGTGATGCAGAAATAAGCTAATCTTTGGAGTTTCGAGAGTTTTTCTCTCGTTGTATATAGCAGATTAGTTCTTTATCCTATAAGCAGCAGCTCTATAGTATGCTTGGTTTGCATCCCCAATTCTTTCCTGCCAAATTTTCAGATATTATCATCATTTATGGTTCCAGAGTAACATTTTACCTCTATTCTATTTACTGCCATTCTATCGTTGTTCCTTCCAGTTAAACTCTTCCTAGATTAGTTTTTCTTTTTCTTGTAAATGCAACTAGATTGGTCTTGATTGGATTAATGTTTAGTCCTACTCTGTTGCACTTGCACCAATAATTGGTGCAACCTTCCTTTACTAATTCACATGATGTCTGATTCCGAGGTGGGGGTAACAGCGGGCTTTGAGGTGGGTTTGCTGGGTAAGCGTCCTCTGGTGAATGAATCCAACACTGTTGGGTACTGATTAAAAACCAATCGAACATTAGTTTCCCATCTCAGACCGAAAAAAATTACCTTGGCATGATATACCAAGGTAAGTCACACCACTCAACAGCTCATTTTAAGTGAGGCTTCACAAAAAGAGTGATAATACTCCCCCTCATGACACCCTCTGTTTGTAGACGTGGTGACAGTGTCTTCACCTGTGTCAATTTCCAATTTCCTTTTAGATAGCAGGCGGTGGACGTAATGTCCAATTTGTTACCATTTCGTCCAGTTATTTATAGTGTAAAAGATTCTTTTATAAGTAGTTTTTTGTCATAAACTTTCAATAAATCAGTTGAGCCTGCACCACAGTTTTCCTTGCGATTGCAGATTCAAGAAAGGTTTTTATCTTTGTACTTAGCCTGATAATTTTGAATTTTTTTATGGTAAGACACTACCGCCTCTTTTTTTGGACTATCGAAAAAACTACAATTTTGATGTGACAAATCGCTTGATTGGGTGGGGTATTGAGTCACATGTGCCACCTCTATGACCATCATTTTTCTTTTTGTCTTTGTGTATGTATATTATATAAGTTGAAAATTTACACAGCGGAGATGTCATAAGCCTTTAATAAATTTAGAGGCAAACGCTCTAACTTTTTACAATACACTGGATTCCAAAGATCAAAATTCGCCATTGCCTTCAATAGTTTCAATATGTAAAAGTACTAACAGTTTAAGCATATTAGGACAATCATTTTATTCTGTAGATATTCATGAAAAAAATTTAATTTATATAAAACATGGTTTGCACATTTAGTTCAATTCCTTGTCTTTTAAACACCCTATGTTCAATTTTAAAACGTCCTTGATTAACAAAGTTCATCGCCCTCGGTATATTTCAGACTGCAGTGTTCAATGAAACGTCACAGTTGCATTTCTCATTAGTTGCCTTCTCGTTTTTTTAGGATTATTTATTGCCTTTAATAAATTTTACTGTACCTACATTGAATCGCCGATTTTTAAAACTTACAGTTATAGAATAAATTGATCTACAAAAACCAAACAAAACAAAATAAATAGCACTTTGATTGGATTGATGTAATGTTCACAAAATTCCATTTTAATCTTTATTTAAACCTTTCTTATGATTTCTAGACCCAATAATATTTTTTTTACAAAATATACTTTTATAATAGAAGTTTTTCTTCCTCTTACAAGTAGTAGATTTTTATGTTTGGGTCACTTAAATATCTAAACAGACCCTTCATATCCTTGCTGCCATACCACAGTTGTCATATTTCATTATTCTTGCTTGGTTTCCTTCGTACATCGGTTTCCGTTTCTGAGAACAACTAACAAACTTTTCCTATTCACATACCTACCCATTCTTGTAGTGTTATGAATTCCCAAGTCTAAGCTGAGAATGGTGAAGTCCAAAGTCGTCATCTGCACTTAGACCTCAATAGGTCCATTGTCCCTACGTAGTTTAGCTGCCACTGCAGCTACAGGCTACCGAAAAGAAGCTTAGAAGAGTAAACTTTGATAAAGCAATCCGTAATCCCCACTGTTAGCCACTCTTTTAATGGATGAATGGATGCGGAGGTCAGCCGGAAACAGTGCCTCCGAGATACCTTGAGACCACCCGGATTACCCACGCTTTCCAGCATAAGCGGGCTCTGTAATGGTGGACAGGCAATCCCCAGCTACTCATGGGATGTAATGTGGAGAATAAAGAAAAAATAGTATAGAGGGAATACCATTATGGGGAACTCCAGGAAGGTAAAATATACACCTATTTATAAGGAAGAGTCGGATGAGTGGACGGTGAAGAGAAAACAGAAGGTGAAAAGGGAAGAAGGAGGCTATGAAGGAAGTTATGAGTAAAAGAGCAGGGATAAATGTGTGGATAAAGCCATTACTGCATGTGCAAGGAGAAATTTTCCTGAGGGTGATACAGGGGTACAGGATAGTGGGTTTATTGGCAGCAGCTGGGCTGTCAAGGGTTTACCCTTTGAACGTGATTGCTAGGGCAGACAACGGTGGAAGGTTGTAACCAGAGAGGAAGTTCAGGATTGCATGGAGGAGTAAATGAAGAGAAGGTAGGAGGGACATAAAGGTGCATTGACCATTAAATGTTGGTTTCACATTATACAAATATTTGTCTAATTTATTTATTTATTTATTGCCCAACAGAAAAAATCCATTTACAGGACAACATAATTAGTTTACAAAAAAATAAAAACAAAATTAAATTAGATAGGTCATCCATCTCAAATGTGGTTGAATCCAATAGAAAAATCCAATAAAACTCAAAGTCAAAATCACAGACTTTTATTCGGGTAATTTACAATTATCGCAACTAGTTTCGGTCTAGATCAGACCATCATCAGGCAGAGTCACAAGAGTAGAAATTGAGGGTATTAGAACAACATAGGTAGGTGAAGATTGTAATATTATATTTAATTGATGCTAAGAGAAGTGGATTTGAATATTTTGTGTGGTTTTAAAAAATAAAAAATAAAAATGTTTTTGAAGAAGTTAAGAGTATGAAATATGGGGATTTTTAAGGGGGAATTCTACTAGATGGAGTAAGAAACCAAAAGTAGAGAGGAATTTAATATTTCCCTACTTGATGGAGTAAAAAACCATAAGTAGGGTAGGAATTAAGGAATCGAAGGTGTTGTTCTACTTAAATCGAAGTTATTGATTTTATAATTGAATGTAATTGGCTGTCGTTTCCTACTAAATGTGCAAACCTTACATTAGGCTGGATTAAGAAATAGTTTATTATTTTCACACCATCCAATAATTTTATTTAATTCTAACTGGAGAAGCAAACAATCATCCTCTGTATTAACCACTTTGTATATTTTCAAATCATCCACAAAAAGTAGGTGTTGTGTGTGTAATAAGTTAGAGAGATCGTTTATAAATAGTAGAAAATGCAAGGGTCCCAAATTGGATCCTTGTGGTACACCGGATGTACGTAATTTTGTATTAGTACGGTATGATTAATTTATATGGAAACAAATATGTAAAGTAGTTACCGTTTGCAATTGGCAGTAGATATATTCTGAGACAAATATCTGAAACTAAAGGTTAACTGAACAAACAGAATTAAAAAGGAAAAAAACGTATATTGTTGAAGCTCTTATATATAAACCAAATATTTTAATAAATAAGTTAATCATTTTCAACTATTTGTTTCTAAACAACAACATTAAAATTATAAGTTTATTATTTTTTATTTTGGTTAACATTCATAACTGTTAGTTGATTTAGGAATCAAATAACAGGCTTCTAGAGGATATCTACTTAAAATATTTTGGATTTCTTAAACTCTCTTTCAATTCATTCATTATGTGCACCTGGCGTGACAGTGTTGGATAATTTGATTAAAGTCCTAGCAACATCCAAATAATATCTTTATACATTTATTTATGAAAACGCAAATTCTCAGACACAAGATGGCGTCATACTGAATAACCCCACACTGCGCAAAAAACACCTGAAATTGCAAAATAAATATGCCTCGCGTACATATATGAAACTTGTAGTTGGCTACCAACTAATGTACGATCCCGAGACACGTAAATTACTATGGGGAATATATTACGAATCCGCTGTAATTATTTATAACTTAGCACGCAATCTAAAGTCGCTTTAAGCAAAGCGAAAAATTGACAGGATATTCAGCGAGTAACTAGTTTTTCGTTATTTATGGGTTCTCTGTAAGATACTTCAATTTTGGTATATTTTTTGTTGATACATGGTGAAATGGCATACTAAGTAATATTTTAGAATACTTAAAAATACTTACTTACTTTAAAATAAATACGCATGTGCAAAAAATCTATTTTAATAAAATGTCTAGTAGCAAACCCTTACTTTATGGCCCATGATATTAACAAAAACCTTTTTATTTTTTTTATACAATCGCATCAGTTCAAGTCATTCAACTTATCATCAGCTTAACATATTGAAGTTTTTAAAAAAGAACATAAGTTGTTGCCGATTAACATAGTAATTACTTTATCATATTCTATATTTATTTATTTGTAATTCTTCATTTTATGTTTTCTCTTTAGAGCGTTCATTTAGTAAATATTGGATTTCTTTTTTCTACTCATATACTATAAGCTGTTTATTAAATGACAATATTCAGTTTGATAATGACACTGGTTTTCATTACGAAACTGAAATTTTAAGGAGGATATCAAAAACTATAGGCCCATTTGCATTCAATCAGATATTCCAAAGCTGCTAGACTGTATTGTCTCAAAAAAATTATCATGGGATACTAATTCTTTAATCAATAGTGAGCAGCATGGATTTACGTCCGGCAAATCTACTGTCACTAATTTAGTTCTTTATCAAAACTTCATTATTGGTGCTTTTGAACAGCGTTCTCAGGTTGATGCAATGTATACAGATTTTACAAAAGCTTTCGATCGTGTTAACCATATACTCCTGTTAGCAAACTCAACTCTATAGGTATTGCTGGCTCCATGATTTCATGGCGAAGCAGTTAGCTTAGAGAACGCACACAATATGTTAGATATGGTGGCTCCATCTCATCAGCGATATCTGCTTCCTCGGGTGTGCCGCAGGGTTCTCATTTAGGTCCCTTGTTATTTAGCATATTTGTTAATGATGTTAAGAAGGCTATAGTTTCGTCACAAATATCTATTTTTACAGACGATTTTAAAATTTTTTTTGCCACCTCGTTAGGTGGTGTAAAATAAATCTTCTTAAGCTAAACCCAAAGAAATGTCACCAAATTACATTTCATAGAAACCATATCCCAGTTCAGTTTGACTACATGTTAGAAAATCATCCGCTTCATAAAGCTGATACCATAAAAGATCTGGGTGTAACATTGGATCCCAAATTGTCATTCCAGTCTCATTACTCCTTAATTACATCTAAGGTGTTGAAAATGTTAGGCTTCATTTTGAGATCTTCAAATTATTTTTCTATAAAATTAGTTAAATTATTATATTGTTCATTGGTGAGATCTAATGTTGAATATAATTGTCAACCCCTATCCCTATCGTCAAAGAGATATAAATTTGATTGAAACTGTTCAACATAATTTTTTAAAATTCGCGGCATATAAGATGGGTATTCCAGGAGGTAGTAACAATTACGATAATGTTTTATCATAACTGAATTTGAGTTCTCTGGAGCATCGCAGAATGGAACTATCTCTGTGCTTTCTTCATGAACTGCTTAATGGTACAATTTGTTGTCCAGCCCTGTTGAAGCTGGTGAACTTTAATACAAGCAGAAGGACTCGTATCTCAGAACAATTCACTATCTTATTTCACTCCACAGATTATGCACAGAATGAGACTATTTCAAAAATACTTTTGCTAACAAACACAACTCTAGCATACAGTTATTTGACTCATCTTTATCGTCATTTAAACGCCAAATTAAGAACTTACATTTTTAAGAATTTTGAATTGTACCTACCTATTGCGTTAATATTTAAAATTTTCTTTAATCTATATTTTAAATCTTTTTTTTTATCTGTTCTCACACATTTTGTAATTTACTTTTTTTTTGCAAAATGGTATATCCGTTAAATAAATAAATAAATATTGACAAATATAAATGAAGATTTTTAAATAACCAAGTAGGCAGAACCAATATTTTCTGTGGAATGTTAGACAGCTCGTGTTTTATGACTCTTTTGCGGAAAAAATCTAAAAACTTTTTGCTAGATGAAATTAAAAAATTTATTTAAGCAGCACTGGCCCAAAAATACCTAATGACCAAGGTTAATACATACTTTCAATACTTATTTTTTATAGCAGTAACATGAATGATGAATAAAATATGCATAAAATTTTGGTGGAGATTTAGATTATTTTTTCTACAAAGGGTTAGAGAAAAAAAATTGATCTCAGATTAGGATTTAAGATCCTACAGGACTGGGGTGGCGGTGGCGTTGTTTTTATGTGAAAGTCGTATTGTCCAGGGTGGATTTTGAATTAAGGTTGGGAGATAATGCCTCGATGTGGCAGAAGAGTGCCAGTTGGGGCATTGGAGCGAGGCCTGTGGGGCGTGACTTTGAAGAATTCGTAGACAACGGGCCCAAATTTGGGCGGCGTGTTGGACATCGTGGGGAATCGGGTACTGAGCTGTGGCTGTATTGTAAGCGAAGTGGTAGATATGGGGTTTTCCTCTTGGGTTTTCGGGAGCGGCGGTTGATTTGCCATGGGAGTTTTAGGGAGTTTTTGGCAAGTGTGTTGTCAGAAAGAAGGGTGCGCTGGACGTAGTTGTAATTTTTTGAATCGCTCCAAAATTGGGGTAATGTTGGTGTTTTGATAGACTACAATTCTGGGGGTGAGTCGGTTTTGGTATTTGCAGTATCTTAGGATGGCTCGTTCACAAGATTGGATGGTATTTATGATGCTGGTAGAGGCGGTGCTGTATAGAATAGCTTTGTAGTTTAAGAGTGGGCGAATAAATGTTTTCTAGGTGTACAGAAGAGTGGAGGGGTGGGTTCTACCGAATTTTCCTCCTAACACACATTTTGTTAAAAAATATTCTAATTCGGAAGTTAAGAACTCACCATCATCCTTTGCTAATCATATTCTGGAAGAAAATCATTCTTGTGATTTTAATAATGTTAAATTACTTCATAATTGTAATAAAGGCGTCAGATTGAATTTGTTAGAGTTCTTGGAAATTAGATCGACTATTGTTGATAAATCTCTCAATTGTTTAAATGAACAGATTCAACCTAACGAGAGTTATTTGTTTCTAAATATTTCATATGAAACTTTGTAATACTTTGTTATTGTTTTTCATGTAGGTTATTTCACTTTGACGTTTCGTCTTCTTTTTGAATAGGTCTTCACTTATTTGCCAGTGCATTGTTGTTTCTGCTACTCATGTTCTATCACTCTGTGTGTTGCAGACAGTTGGATTTTTTAATGTTATAACTTTAACTTTTCATTTTTCCTCAAACTCTCGACCTTTATCAGACATTAATCAATAATTAATTATACTATTTTCACTTTTCTCACATATTTTTTTAGATTCATCTTTATATGTTTCCACCAAGATTATGATTTAGTTGGTAACATTTTCTTTATTTGACATTTTTGTATTTCCTATTTTAACACCTTCGCTGCCACAATGGTATGGAAAAAGATGCCCCTTCCGGCCATTATGTTTTTTGTGCATAATTCGATATAAATATATGAATACTTTTAAGTTTTGGTAATATTTTTCACTAAACTGTACGTTTTTCTCATGGCAGCGAAGGTGTTAACATTTCCGTTTTATGGTTTATACATGTGCTATTCGTTTAGTAGTGACTTTTTAGAGTATCTCTCGTTTTTTCTCAATAATAATAATTTTTTGGTATGGATTACAATGCGGATGTGGAGGTTTAAACCTCCATTTAAGGATGGTACCTTTAAACCACCTGATACTCATACAAGTTTGTTGGAGATTGAACTCCCGTTTGAGAAGATCTCTCCTCATACTGATTATTCTTACTCCAACCCCCGATCTACTACTTAAGTACTTAAGTACTGTCTTACCATACAGACTATTTCATCTATATAATTTCATGTTTCTTTTTCAACCCCACATTTCCTTCATTTAAGTTAACTAATCCTTTTCTAAATTTCAAATAATTTTATTATGATTCTTTAAACCCTGCAGTCTTCACATATAGGTGAGTTTCAATACTATTTTTTATTAACATTAACTTGCTTTTTGTTTGTTGTCATTATTAGTTTGTATTAAGTTATCAATAATTTACTTATATACCATATTCTACAGTATGTTAATTTATCCTTTTAACTTGTCTTATATTATATGACTCATGTTATGACTTCGCTCTAACTTTGTGTTTCTCTTATAGCCTGATGATGGTCAGTAGACCGAAACATGTCGCTGAATTTATGTAATATTTACCATTAAATTATATATATTGTGGGTTTGACTTTGAGTTTTATTGCTACTATACTTTTTCTCCTAATGCCTTGATAAGCCGTCTCCGGAAGTTTTTGGAAACAAGTTTTTGATTTAGAGTGTCGGGGTGTTTGAAAAAGATGAGTTGGAATTTTCTTGAGTTAAGGGTAACCCTCCATTTGCGACACCAGTCGGAAAAGGTGTTTAGGAATTCTTGGAGGTGGGTTTGGAGGCGGTCTCGGTTGGGAGCGGAAGTGAAGATTGCAGTGTCGTCTGCGTATAGCTGGATGTAGGTGTGGGGGTATTGTGGAGTGAGAACATCGTGGGGGTAGATGAGCTAGAGTAGTGGGGCTAGGATGGATCCTTGGGGGACTACGGCAAGGGGAGTGAATGGTAAGGATAGTGAACTACCAGATCTGACTCTAATAGTGCGGTTTGTGAGGTAGGAGTAAATGAGTTTTACGAAAGGAATAGGAAGGTGGAAGCAGTAACATACCCTCCATACCATTATATTAACAAAACATAAAAATGGGTTCGTAGCTCAGTGAGCAAAAGCACGAGCTGAAAAATCTTTTATATCTGTACATGCTGGGTAAAAGAGCAGGTTAAGTCCACCTAATTTTAATTCCATAAAATAAACAAGTACAAAAATTTTGAATATTGGGTTTAATTTATTTTTTAAATTAAGTTTAAAAACCTTTCAGTTCATATTTCATTTCTTATTATTTGCATGAAAACATTGAAAATTAAAAAAAGCCATTTTGTTCAATTCAAGTAAAATTTCTTGTTCGTAGAAAAAATACTGTATGCAACTCTCATGCAACAGTTAATAATACACTAGCACTAGCAATAGGAAACTCTCCTTCGGCCATCCATGTATATAATCGTTGACTATTAAATTTTTTTGATGTTTAATTTTATGGTATTTCTTATATTACGATTACCCATAAATTGAGCAGTAGTTTTTTGCTTTCAATAATTAATAATATATTGCGCACAATATATAAATTGCGCACAAAGTCTACAGTATAAATTGCTGCTTCCAGTAAGTTTCCATATGTTTGCGTATAAATAACTTATACTTAGAATTCCCGGTAGAAGATTTTAACTTTCTTCGTTAGAAAGAGTCATGTATAGCGAAAGACAGAAATAACAGTCGCAGAGTTGATGGAAAAGAACGTGGGTTAGATACCATGCATCTTTACATTACATCTTGGTATGGTATATCTGAAGCCATAATTCTGTCTGTCAACTAGGTACTAGGCACGGACCGTCGTATCTACACAAGGACAAACATTTATGTTCACCACAAAAATGTATATCAAACGATTTTAATGGCTGAAGTTGTTTGCCGTTTTGAGACACCTACTTTGCTTTTGTTTCTGCAAAAGATTAATGGAATTTAGTTATGTCTCCGTAGCATGAAGTTTTTTTGTTGCTCTTTATATTTACACATGTCGACAAAAAAACAATGTGTTCGCTCCATAGGGTGGTAACGTAGCATGTGATAATTATTTTACGACCCAGACATTATTCATAGGGATACCCCATGAATGTTAGTCAAGATTTTTTATTACATACAATGAAAGCAATTAAAAGTTTAACAGAATTAATAAAATTTATAATTTCAAATGAAATTTACTCAATTACTAAAATTACTTTATAGTAATTATGAAACAATAGTAAATTACGTAACAAGAGTGCTCATAATTACATAATTACTAACTAATAACAGAAATTGTATTATGTGTTTCCGACATTTAGAGGCATTATTCTTTCTAATCTAATATTTAAAATCTAATTTTATATTTTTTGATTGATAAAAGTATGTAAATAGACCAATAAAGTAGTACGTAAATAAAAATTAGATTAAACAAAGAAACTCAAGTTTTCATATTTAAACGCACGTGTATCTTATGATAACTCATTACGTGCATGTTATTGTAAAATGTCACTTACATGGAATGTCAACAGTGCGATGTTTGACGTTAACAGACTTTTTTTTTCTTTAAGTTAATAAGACTGACGGATTCAACAGGCCAGACGATGTGTTTTTATATAATCCTTATTTAATTTGTTTTCTTTCTATTTATAAATTTTTTTTTGTCATTATATAATTATAGTGTTTTTTCATACTTCTATAGTGTTATTGTGTTAGTATTAGTAATATATATATATATATATTTTCTTTTTTTGTATTATTTATTTATATTTTGTCTTCTTTGTGTATAAAATTTTGTTATTTCCTAATTGTTTTTTTTTGTTTTTTGAGGCTTATAACTGAAGAAGGGTAGCATCGCTTCTTACAAATGTATATTAATACTTTTTACATACTGTTATGTAATTATGTTGTAAATACTATTATTCAGTGTCAGTAAATGTTCTAGGTCTCTAGGAAACTGAAATTATATTTTAATAAAATTGGATACAGTTTGTCAACTTATAATAGGGATACATTGTGTGGTTACTGCGTATTCCACAAATTGTTTGGACCTATAGTCTATTGCTTTCTTTTTAAAACCATGGTTTTAACTAACTGCAGATTGGATCGCCTTAAATATTTTAGTAGTGTTCCCTGCTTAATATGTTTTTGAAATTCGGACATAATCTGTTTTTTAAATAAATTTTTGTAATCCGATAACGGAATTTTGTACTCTAACTGTTGATTTAACTTAACAGCTTCTTTGGCAAATTTCTTCATTTTCCGGTATTCTAACATGTGCTTTATTCCAACTTAGATTAACTCACTTGGATCATTAAAAATAAATCTTTTAGACAAAACTTTTCTTCAAAAAATTACTTTTATAACTAGCTAGTTTTTAGCGAAACAACTGTCATTGAGTTAAAAACAGTTTTGTTAAGAAGTTTGTTAAGTTTCTTTCTTAAGTAAAGGTTTGACACGATAAATTTCATTATATAAATTTATTTGTGTTTTAAAACTTTATTATATAAAGATCAACAATTTCCAAAATTAGGTTATTTAAGTTAGGATCTAAGTACAAGTTTTGGAGTTTTTGTATGAAGCTTTTGACATCTCTAAAAATATGTTTTCTTGTGGTAGACATAGATTGATTACTACTTTAAGTTGTGCACTATAAACAGACATTATTTGTGGTAATTTATAATGTAAATTTATGTTTTCGGAAGGGTAATGGATTGTACATTCCACTTCATTATGAAAATTTTCTCATACGACTTCCATTTATCTTATATCTAAAAATTAACATTTCTCTATGGTACATACATCAAAACTAGTAATTATTAACCTTTGTGACACATGTCAGATTATGGTATAAAATTTTCTTACGAAATACCACGCAAGCTTAAATTACTCCTAAAAATTTTCTTTCGGGCACGAATATTTTATGAAAATTATAATTTTCAAAATATTCGTACCCCAAAACAAATTCCGCAATTAATTTTAGCTCTTGTGATATTATAAGTGGAAAATTAGTATATACAATAGTAATTTTACTAGAGATGAGTTTTTTTGGTTAATGTTCAATCTGCATTTAAATATATTTATACTTGATATTTAAGTAATTAATATTTTTTATGATGAAAAAATTTTCAACTAGATATCTGCCAACTGCATGTAAATAAATAATATTAAAATTGACATAATCAGTTCCACTTCGAGAACCATAAATAATGTGGATTAAACTCAAATTAAATTTAAACCAATAAATCGGCTCCATAGAGATTAATTTTATATCATGGATAAATTTTATTTTGATACCTTGCAGTTAAAATATGACCCTGTTTTATGAACTAACAGGATAAACAAATCTTCAAAATCCGCTCTCTTGCATAATAAATGTATGCACCAGTGTTACCTATGTGCACTTTACATTTCTAATTACCTTAATAACCCGTATCTGAAAATATTGTTTATAAGTGGTAACATTCTTACATTAAATATAAATGACAGGTGACTCAATTAACCAACTATAAAAGGCCGCAGCGAAATTACTGGAAACTGAAGAAATTTGACTTGATCATTCCTGAATATCTGAGAAGCCAAGCTCGTGTATTGAAGTAAAAACCAGGGGGAGACGTGCGGTTTTGTTCTACAGCCACTGTTAAGTCTTTGTAAACAAACTACTCTAAGTGAAACGTTAGGATACAAAATATTTAACCTGAAACAATAGTTATAAACTTAAATGCTACGGGTTCTAAAGGAATATGATGTAAAACCACATTGCACTACGTTATGTGCCGATATTTAGGGAAGCCAAAATGCAAGAAATAACTAAAGCAACTAATAACTTTTTCAAAATACCTGACACTGATATTGAAGCTTGTCATTCTGCAAATGTCTTAGATTATGGATATTAAGGTATATCAGCCATCTAGGTCCAAAGAGATCTATTGAAGCTCCAATAAATTACTAGAGTACTAAAAGGAAACTATTAAACCTTCCAGACTACCTCTTGCTTCTAGATATGGTTTCTAGTAATGTCTTTTTCCAATTATAGATATTTAAAACCGTTTTACCAGAATAAGGAGAAGAAAATCCAAATCTGACCTCTAAGATTTTTCAGAGATACTTCAAAGACCAGCAATTAAAAATTAGCTATGTAACTAATGGCTCTCCAGATATTTTGGTTCTTGGTACTTTATTTTTTCAACAAATGCAGTGTTGCCGTTTCTTATTAAGTAGCATTGGAAATTGTAAAACCAAAATAGCCTTTTAGTAATGGAATGCCTATTAAAATTTGTACAATAAAAATGGCAAAACAATTCAACAAATTTACAGTTGCATAAAATTTGAAGGTCAATGAATATGAAAATTGCATGACATGGTTGAAAGACATAAATATTTTTCAAAAAAATGATATATCTATAACTAGCTAGTATTTTTTATCCGAACTATTCAAGACCACTTCAGTGTAGTAGAAGAGATGCTTCATCTGATTCTTCTCTATGGTAAAATCAAGGTAAAGGATATTTTTGAAGCTATAAATATGTTGGAGTCATACTATGGGAATTGAATCAATGTTACTGTCTTGACACTGAGAGAGCCAGAGGTATGATAAACACTGAAATTGGATTTGTTTTGATACAATGTATTGTTTACTTTATATGGAAACCCCGTAGGTCAAATTATTGCCCATAAAGTAGCTGTTAAAACAATTATTGACTCACAGATTGTTTCGTCATTATTTAGCCAAAGTAGATGCTACAAATGGAGACTTGTCACTTCACACCAATATTCGTTGGTTAACTGTTTGCAAAGATTTTTTGCTCTAAAATAAATTAAAGTCTGGCACATGCAACTCTCCAAAATGACCCCTGGGCCACTTGAAGTTGAAGAGCCCTATTCCACATATCTGCAAATACAATTTAAAAAACTCTTTTTTAGATTGAATATTGTTTATTGAAATAACATTATTTATTACCTCTAATTCTTGTAGTTTTATTAAGTTCAATTTTTAATATTACAAGCTCACCATTAAATACCTCTATCCAACAGTTTTACTCTTGTTTTCTTACAATGTAAAGGTTATCTTTTATATTAAAACGTGTCACGTCCCTAATTCTTCTGTGTGGTAAAAACGTACTCATGGAAGTGTTAATAGCTTTAAAAACATTTTGTGAATGTTAACAAGAACGCCAGAGACATACACTACAACTGAACGTATACAACAACTTTTATATACTATTCTACAATAGATTTGAATAAACTGTTGATGTTTTGTTGTTTGCTTTATTAAACAATAAACTTGTTAACTCTTCATATGGATCCTATTAACTAGTGGAAATTAGTTGTTTTAATATTATTTTATTTACAGCCAAAGTGAAGTTTTTCTATAATACAATTTACGTCCTAAAAGTAAGTAAAATACATATTAACATTTTTATTTGCCCGAAATCTACTTGTCATTTTAAGGTAATATTGTTGTATATTTTATTTCTCAAATATTATTTTAGAGATTTAAATGTTTGTTCTTTGAAAATTTGAAATTAGATCTTTAATAATAAAATAGGTAGTATATTATTTCTTCTTATTTTCCTTCAGTTCCGCATTACACCTGTTTGTTTTGTCATTCTTTCTGTACTTTGTTCCTTATTTTCTTTGTTGGTATTTGTTTCTCTGGAACTAATTTCGGCTGTGTCCCAGTTTATCTCATTTCTTTTTGTGTTTTTTTCAGGCTTTTCCTGGATGTTCTATGGTTTTCCCCTGCTTTATTTTTCTAGATTCCTGTAATTTGTATATTTGCTCTGTAATGGTCTGTATTTGGCCTATTGCTTCTTTTCCTATTTTCCTTGTTAATGGGTTTCTGTTCACTGTTATCTTGTAGAAGTGCCCTGTTTTGTTTTTTATTGTTTTTTATCATTTCTGCATTCGTTGTGTATCTTTCTGCTCCTTCTATTATTCTGTATATTTTTGTATCTTTTCGTTCCAGTTCTTCTTTAGAGGGTTGGTTTTGTGTATGTATGACCCTATGTACTTCCTAGCTACTTCTTCTTTTCTTCTAAGTGCTTTTCATATGTTCGTTGAAATTCAGTTTTCTGACCAACGTTATTCCTAAGTATTTGACTGTGTCTGTTTGTTCTATAGTATGTACAAAAAGTACGAGGAGTAATAAACCATAATTAAGTATGCAAAACCTTTACAGGGAGCACCATGAAATTTTTGATAAATCTCTTACTTTAAATTACATTTCTTCCGTAAGTTTAAAAACCAGGTAGATCGACCCCGTATTTGTTTCAGTTGTAGCAAAGTTTAGGATTTCTTCATTGTAAAAGGATTAGTAGCTAAGCAATAACGTAATGCAGTGGTGTGTATTTTGGGAAAAAATACGTTTTAAATTATAATATAATAAAAAATGAAAAGAAATAATTATTGGAATACATTTATTACTTACATCCGACTCGGAAGAGGAAGAATCGTTGTTGATATTAATAATAATAGGGTCGATTAAATCATCACAAATATTCCACATTTTTGCCTCTACTTTGATAACATGCTCGATACAGTTTGTCTAATTTTCCTTACTAACATGACTTACAGCACTCTCAAACAATTTCACAACATCGTTTATTTTAAAAGTAGTATTTTTTTCCAACTTCTCCCTTTACCTGTGCCCATATTAATTCTATGGGATTAAGTTCACAATGGTAAGGGGGAAGTCGAAGAACTGATATACCACGAGAAGAAGCCATTTTTTCTACAATGTAGATTTTGTATTTATTCTTGTTCATTTTTGCAATTCTGTAAAGTTTTTTCCTTAGTGGAACTTTTGGAAACTTAATATTTTTCGAAATAAGCCACTCCAAAAGCTCTGCTTTACGCCAACGACTTGTGGGCAATGCTTCTCGTAACCGTGAATGGTAACTTGCGTCGTCCATAACAATAACAGCCCCTTTTGAAATCAGATCCAACATTTGAACAAACCATTCCTCGAAGACATCCCCATTCATATCTTCGTGATAGTCCCCCGTGCGTTTTGAAATAAAAGTTAATAATCCACCATCAACAAAACCTTCAGAGCTTCCAACATGGACAATGATAAGTCTTTTTCCTTTTCCAGATGGTGGCTGCAAACCTAACGACAAACCTTCCACGAATGCCTGCCTTCCGCTTTTAATGTTTTCATCTTGCAAAGATTTGGAAACTGTATATCCAACATTTATGCATGTTTCGTCTAAGTAGAAGATTTTCAAATTTTGTTCTCGGCATGTCGAATGCTTCTTAAATAGTCTCTTCTCCAAAAAACTATTTCCGGTTTATCTATCAAGAGAGATTTTCTATTATGTTTTGTATATCTGAAACCCACATCTTTCAAAAGTTTGCATAATGTCATTCTGGAGAATTTTGTATAGTCCGTATCTTCTTGCACTCATGTCATAATTTTGTCAAGTGTTGGAATTTCCTTTCGTAAGTAAAATCCATGGACTTTACGCCTTAGTCTTTGTTTTAATGACTTATCGATCTCAATTGGTTTTCGGCCTGAAGGAGTTTTAGGGGGTTAAAGAGTTCCATTTTTACTTTCTTTTAGTAATCTATAAATTGTTGATTTAGCAACACACGACAGCCGTTAATTCCACAATATCATCAACACTTGCATTTGGATTCTTGTTTTTCAATGATATATAACAATTCAATATCAGAGTTTTTTCATTTAAAGATAATGGACCTGTTTTTGGTCGTTTAAATGGTCCTTGGCTTATCGACATTGTTTGGTACTTGCACAATTAACATTCAACAAATGTTTTACATATTCCAACTGTTTACAATATTATGAAAACCATACAACTTCATACAACTTTACTCAAAGAACTAATACTAAAAACTTTCTTTTAAAATAATATTTCCGATTATGTTTCTAAGAAAACTGGGTTGTTTGGAAAATCCCTCTCAATAATCGAATAATCTGTAAATATGTGTAATCGTATTAAGCCGATTACAGTAGGCCACTTGCCATTTAAAATTTCTGAGAAAAATTCCCCAAACACTATATATAGGAGTAATACAAATAAAACATATTCATTTTGCTTCTTTGAATTTAATAAAAATTGTAACGATATCTTGCTATCTTGACTTTAATTAATTTTTTAAAAATATATTTCATTGTAATTTAACTGTGACAATATTCAAAGTTTAAATTAATCTTCTTACAAAAAGAACAAAAATATATAAAATAATTATTGTTACAGATTGGTTTGTTTTCTGTTATGAATAAACTGTGTTGCCTTTCTTTATCAAACTTACTAAAATGTATATACCTCTATCACTTTTTTTATTAAAATTAGTACATCCCGTTACCTCTGACCTAAATCGTATATTCTTTAGCATAGCTGCAACTCATTCGTTCAATACAAAATGTACCTTACGGCATACCCTCTTAAAATGTATTTTGGTACGTCTTAAATGAATGATTTATTACTCCTTGTCCTTTCTATATAGACTATATTTCTTGTCCATTGAACGTTATCTTGTGGTTTTCTAGTGCCCTCTTTTGGTTAATATTATAAATTGTGTCTTTGCTTCGTTTGCTTTTATTTTCCATTTTTTCAGGTACGTTGTTACTTTTTCCAGGTGCCTGTTTATCTTATTTGTAACTTTTTCTGCTTTTTTATCTGCGGTGTATATTCCAGTGTCTGCATACAGTGTCATTTCTATTCCTTCGTCTTTTGGTAGGTCCTTGGGGCATTCCTTCTGGTATTTCATTTTTTTACTTGAGATCTTATCCTATTTTTTCACCCAAACAGTTCTGTTTTCTCGGAAACTATTCATTATTTTTGTTAGGTATGGGGGTACTTGCATTTCTTTTATTTTGTGTATTAATCCTTTCCCCAATATTTTGTCGTAGGCTTTTTTATGACCAGTACTGCCATGCCAGTTTGCTTGCTTTGGTTATATCCTATTTTTGCAGCTGAAACCACTCTCGCTAGCTGCATCTCTGCGTTTCTGTTTCTTCTGAATCCAAATTGTTCTTGTTGTATTTAACTATTTTTTAAGTTTTGTGAAAAAGTTCTTTATTTAATGTTCTTAAAGATGGACTTCCACAAAATACTGGGATTATGAGTATTATATAATTTATATTATTTTTATTGTTCAAAATTTTGAAATAAAAAAATATTTTTGATCCAGATTTTTCGTGAAATTAACAGAAAATACTTATTTGTTTAAACACATTTTAAATCACAAGAACTAGAAAATCTTTTAAAAATATAAGGATTGATTTTTACATTATCCATATTAAATTGCGCATCAAGTGTTTACAAAATCAGTAAACTAGGTAAATTTTTTGAAACAAACAAATTAATTAATTTATTTTTTCCCTTTATTGATAAGTACTGGTATTATATTTCCATTACAATAAATTTTATAGTAGATTGATAATTTGGTAATAAATAAATTATAATTGTAAAACTTTCATCAATACATTAAATATCCAATGTACAGAATTTTTCTTTGACGACACACCGAATTAATCTTGCCGCAACCTGGAAGTAAAATACTTCAAAACGAAAGGCAACGTTGCCGATTCGACTGCAGCCAATATTTCTTACACAAAAGAATGCCTATAGATTTCTTCGAAGTGTAGCCGGTACATTATCAAGCAAACGCCCGACACAAGATTTATATTCGCCATTTTCTTGAAATACGAGCTATTGTTCCAATCGACCCACGGCTATTTTACAAACGGCGACACCAAATTTGGCCACTATATAAACTAAATTCAAAATGGCTTCATTTGCGAACGGCTCTACCTAATTTAGATACGCACAAGAAATATGTATCGATTAGATTTTATAGTATTACACGCGGTTGGGGCAACAATAAACTATTTAAAACCATTTTGAAGGTGTTATAATGGCCTATTAAGAACTGATGGAGATAGGAAGACACGATGTTATAGTGATACAATTTCTTGGGGTTTACTACTACATATTATATTGTTCTGTTTTTTCAAAGAAACAGATACGGACTAGTGTTAAAATTATAACATGTTTGAATTTATTTCTACACAAAAAAGTCTTAATGTTAGTTATTAATTTGTAAAATAAGTTCTTATCTGGTTTATGTTGTTATATAATTATTAGCAAAAAAAATTGTGATAATATTTCCAGCAATAAACTCTGAAAGTGAATATTACTAAAATAAACCTCATTAAACTGTAAAATTATAGAGGTACATAGAAATTAGCTAAATAAATAATTAAAAATATTTTAACAGAAATTGTAATATAACATAGTTTGTATAAAGGTACCATACACATATGTCCAAAAGTTTGGAATATTTAGAAATAATATATCTACGCCTATGGTTTTTTTAAAAAATCTTGTTGTAAATGTAAATTTTAAAGCGTTTTTAAATCAAAATATTACTAAATTTGATTCGTTTTTGTATTAATTTGGTCATATTTAATTGATTTGGGTGCTTTCACATTATACCAATTCTTGTTTAAATTTCATTTAAGCTGTTTAAAAATGCCCAGAGACATGATATCATGTTTTACTAGGTCTACAGTAATTGTTTTTTTACAACAGGACTTTATATCGCGAATATTGTTGGTGTTCCTTAGGGTGCTGTATCAAAAATTAAAAAAAAAATCCAAGACACAAATGATGTGAAGGATCGACCCAGAAGTGGCAGAAGTCGATGTACAACTGCAGCACAAGACCGGCAGATAACATTGATAGCTCGACGAAATCGACAAGAATCTATGTGGCATATCCAAAAAAAATGCTAGACTTGAAGGACTGAATATCTCAAGGCAAACAATTACGTGTTCACAAACTAACCTATCGACAAAAAGTTGTAAAGTTGCAATGGGCTCAAAAAATGTTACACCATGGTCCTAACTGGAATTACGTGATGTTCTCTGATGAATCAAGAATTGGCTTGGTTTCTGATTCGCGAAGAACGCTAGTTTGGAGGGACCCAGTACGACAGGCCCGATTAGAAACAGCCCAACCACGTGTTCCATTTGAAGGTGGGAGTATTATGCTTTGAAGTGGTATTATGAGGGGTACACGGACGCCTTTCCTGGTTTTGGAGAGAAGAATCACTGGTGCTGTGTACATCGAGGAAGTTTTAAATCCTGTTGTGCGTCTATTCCGAGGGCGGTAGGTGATGGATTTTGGTTTATGCATGACAATGCATCTCTACATCAAACAGCTGCAGTACAAAATTTTTTGAAAGAAGAAGGAATATCCACATTAAGATAGCCATCAAATTCCCCTGACATGAACGTCATTGAACATGCCTGGGACATTCTTTAAATACGCATTAAGGAGCGAAACCCTCACCCAATTACTCTACGGAAACTGAAAGATGCTGCTCGTGAAGAATGGGAGAGAATTCGGCAAACCCAGCTCGATAGCATGCCACATCGCCTACAGTCATGCATACAGGCCCATGGAGGAAATACTGATTATTAATTTTATTTAAAAACCTTTTTTTGCTTATTTATTTATTTTAAAAAATTTATAATACATTGTACATTTTTCATCTTAAAAGAATAAATCATTTTTTTTGTGTTTATCTGAATTCAAGATTTATTTAGTATTGGTTAGAGTTGTAGCAAAATAATGTTTACTTATATCAAATAAATTATTTATAAAACTTAATGAAAAGATGAAATTTTCCATTATTCCAAACTTTTGGAGATGTGTATATAAAGTATACGATCACTACTACATGGTGATATTGAACTAACTTCTACTATAATAAGAATGTTAAAGTATGTTTTTAATAATGTTATTACGTAATCGGTAATATTTTCTATTGTATTATGTAATTGATATAGAATATAGTGGACGATAGTTTTTAAATTAATTTCAGTATTATATTGTAGACTAACTAATGTTAAATAATCAATAATCAATAAATAACAGCAAGTTAACAAACATAAAGTAAACAAATACCTTATACTGTTTCAATTAAACTTTTATACTACATCTTTATAAGACAATAAATAAATTTTACAATAGATATAAATATTTTATTTGAAACTAGATTAAGTTTAGAAAACTAAATGAACATAACTATTAGGGTTGCTTTTTATAAACTGGTTTTTTTTTGAAAAAAGCACATGGTTCCATACCTAATACACAAAAATTCTGAAGAAATTTCTTAAATGCAATTATTTTGTGGATTAGTCCCTATTGTGAATATAATTTATTTGATTTTTTCGATATATATTTCTTCTAACTTTTTTGCCTTTTTTATTCCCTACGGCGACGAATCTTCTTACTCACTAACATCTACGAGGTCTGGCTATTAAATAACGAGGCTGCGCGCGTAGAAAGCGTCCTAGAGAGGTAGGGTGGAAAACGAATGCAGCGTTCGATAGCTCGAAGTGTCTACTATTCCAGTACTAAAACACGTTTTTGCCGCTGTAGTAGTATTTTTTCTGTAGAGGATAGAAATGAACGTGTTTTTTTCTCGTGCCGATAACAATGTGTGACGAAAAACACGAGCAATGTGAAATTTCTCGTTAAATTAAAAAAAACTCTGAGTGCTATAAGTTGTTGAAAGAGGCCCATGGTGAGAATTCTCTATCTCGTGCGCGTGTTTTCGAATGGTATAAAAAGTTTGCTGAAGAGAGCACCGAAGATGACCAACGTCCAGGTCGACCTGTCTCTATTTCAACTCTGCAAACAGTGACCAAAATAAATGAAATTGAGCGCGGAGATCGTCGTATGAGCATTCGGATGATTGCTGAAACTGTAAACGCCGTTAAAGAAACTGTCAGAAAAATTTTACATGACAAATTGAATATGAAGAAAGTCTGTGCAAAGTTGGTCCCAAAACATTTGACCCCTGACCAAAAGCTCGTCCGTCAACAGATCTGCTCAGATTTTCTTTAGAGGTTAGATGAAGAGCCTGAATTGATGGAAGACATCATCACTTGCGATGAAACCTGGATATTCCAATACGATATTGAAACTAAGCGGGAATCCATGCACTGGAAATTTCCTGCATCGCCGAGAATGTAAAAAGCAAGGATGTCGAAATCAAAATTTAAAGCCATGCGAATCGTTTTTTTCCACATCAACGGCATCGTGATGACTGAATGGGTTCCAGAGGGTCAAACTGTAAACCAAACTTACTATTTGAAAGTTTTGGCAACACTGCGAGAGCTAGTTCGTAAGAAACGGCCGCAGTTGTAGAAAAACAAATCGTGGATTTTGCACCAGGACAACGCGTCTGCCCATAACGCGCTGTCTGTGAAGCGTTATTTAGCCGCTAGAGGCATTCCAGTGTTCGGACACGCGCTGTACTCGCCTGATTTAGCACCCTGTGACTTTTCCCTGTTTCCGAAGATCAAATCTGCCTTAAAAGGAACCCGGTTCAAGTCGATGTAAGAGATGAAGCGAAAATCGGCGGAGCTCTTAAATGCTCTTACAAAAGAAGACTTCCAGCATTGCTTTGACCAATAGAAAAAACGAATGGAACGTTGTGTGGCGAGGGAAGGGGAGCATTCGATTGTATAATAATTTTTAAAATTAAACTATTTTTCAATCTCGTTATTTAATAGCCAGACCTCGTACACTTCCTATTTACACTTAACCTAATACAACTACTTTGTTTACTACCATTTTTGCTCTAAAGTTAAATATTGATGAGCTATTTTAGAAAAATTAAAAATTACACTTCAAATAAATATGGCTGCAAACGCACAGGTGGCATTGTACCGAATATTGTCCCAAACACTACCCCCACGTTTAATTAAAAAAAAAATAACTAAAACACCATTTTTCATAATTTATCAAATACTTCTGAAGAAAAAATTTTTAATTTTAATTGCAGCAGTTTTAGTTAAGTATTTTTCATCGAAGTCGTTAAGTTTGGATCTCTTTCTCTTTTAAATTATTATCATGGTTTTTGAAAAGCCTAAATAACATCTTAATACTTTGACCTGCAGTATACCCGGTTATTGATGGTTAATAAAAAAAGGAAGCAGCTAAGATGATGGTACATAAGTATGGCAAGGTCAACCATTCATCTACACTTGAAACGCTGAAATATTACCCGTGCGTCATTCTATGTAAGCATACGAATAGGATAGAGAAGACAACAGTTTATAATTTAATATTATCGCTTGATATTTATAGAAAAGGACAGCACATGTATGTATGTATGTATGTATAAGTTAGGGGTGATAATTACACTGCGACCTATAGGATATATTGTGTCCCCCCTTACTTGCCATGTTCTGATATTTTCTCAGACCTATAGCAGCTCTTCGAGTCCTATTTTCCTGAGGAAGTTTAGGACATCGTCGGGCTTTAAATCAGGTAGATCCCCTTCCACTATTTCATGTTCTCCTAGGTATCTAGCCCTAGAATTTTGCAAGGCAGGGCATTCTGAGAGTATGTGTATTGAGGTTTCATCCTCTTCCTCACAGAATCAGCACTTTGCTTCATCTGCTAACCCTAGTTTCATGTGGCTTCTTAACCGGCAATGCCCGGTTAATATTCCCGTTAGAATTCGGAGCCTTTTTTTACTGAGGTTGAGGCAGCTAAGAGATCTCTTCTGGTCATAGTTCCCCAGTAGTATCTTAGATTGCCTCAGTCCTTCCAGCTGATTCCAGTACTTGGATTTTTCCTTCTCCATTTCTTCTCTTAGTTTTCCCAAGATTACTCTACTGCTGATCCCACAAGATGGTTCTGGTCCCAAATGTGGGGTTTCAGCTCCTTTTTTTGCCAGCTTATCTGCTGTTTCATTCCCCTCTATTCCTATGTGTCCCGGGACCCATAGGAGGGTGACAGTGTTCTTCTGACCTAGTTCATTTAGTTTGCCTAGGCATTCCCAAACCATCTTGGAACTGATTATATTTGAGCTCAGCGCTTTGATGGCTGCTTGACTATCCGACATAATCACAATCTCTTGTCTGCGGTAGTTTCTTCCAATATTGAATTCCACACATCTTTCGATGGCGCGGACTTCTGCTTCAAAGATGCTCGGGTATGTGCCCAAGCTTTCTGAGTAATTGGCTTCATAATTGTTTGTAAATGGTGACCTCTGCATTTCTTTGTGACCTGCGAGTATGACTTTAGACTCAATGTTGTTGCTAATGCTAATGAGTTTAAAAATAAAAACAATGTGATAAGGAATAGAAATAATTTTGAAATATAAAATGCTAATGAGTTTAAAAATAAAAACAATTTGATAAGGAATAGAAATAATTTTGAAATATAAAATGTTTATTTATGTTTAGCCTGAAACAGGAGAAATATTTTAAATTATAATTCACTAAATTAATCAACCAGACACACTATAATGGAATGAAATTTTAAATTTTTGATCGTTTATCCTAATAGTGGAACAAATTTTCATTTTACAGTACGAAGTAACAATCGCATAATTTACTAAAACGACTCGCTTATAACCAAGAGTCGTATATTAACTAATATAAAGCCAGGCAAATTGCAGTTAATATTTCAATGTTTCAAAGTAATAGCACCTGTTAAATACCAGTTAACCCCGGTATTGACATCACTTATCATTAAATATTAACCCGGTTTCGAGCCAATATGTGTTCGCTTCGATTAACTGTGGCTGTTTACTTTAATTGGAGCATATTTTAGTTGGTTAATTTGAAGCGACAATTTGGATTTACTCGTTGCATACACATACACACGCAGACCGACCGACTCTATGTTTGGCTGGGCACAACAAATGGCACTATCAACGCATTTATATAAATTTTGTCGCGCATAGTGTATTTCCAATAAAAGCTGCATAATCGCCAACACTCGCGTTTAGTGTATAACCTAACAGAAGCTCGTTAATTTCAATTACCGGAGGGCTTCATATACAATTTTATGAAATTTCCATTGTTATTATTCCTTAACTGTTAATATTTTCATTATTGTTTTTATTCTTACCAATTATTATTTAATCTTATTATCAAAGGACGTATGTACTTACTCAGAATTTGCTGGTAATATTTACTTATCCCGAGCGTAAACACGAAATGGGATTAAGCTCAAAAATTACATAATTTAATAATTTACGAACAGTGTAGGTTAGGTTAGGTTAGGTTAACACGGTGGTTCGGGATGGAACCCACTTAGGCCAGAGGCCCGTTGTGATGCCGTATGGGGTGGTTGCCACCCCCACCACTATCGTGAGAACCAGTAGCTGCTGTCAATGAACAGCTTCTGATACCAACCGACTGAAGATCGGATAAGTTGTCAAAATAGGGCTGTCCCAGAGCAGAAAATCTTTGCCTGGATAGGACAGGGCAGTGACAGAGTAGGTGGACCATCGTCTCTTCCTCCTCTTCGTCTTGACAACTTCTGTAAAAGTCATTCCTTTGTGGAATTCCCATGCGTGCAGCATGGCATTCTCCAAGCCAGTGTCCAGTGATGGCCGCAATCGCGTTTCCGATGGATTTCCTGGAGAGAGATAGAATATCTTTGGTGCGTCGCAGGTTAAGCTCTGTCCATATCTGTCTTGCGAGTTGCAAGAAGGTTCTTCCCGCCACCTCAGGTTGGTTTGGCGGAGTATTTCTTTCCGGAGGAGCAATCTTCGTTCAGCGATAGGTGCCCCTGGTCTTGTATTAGCGGATATAGTCGTGAGCGTCGTACCAGCTCTTGCTAACTCGTCCGCCTTACAGTTGCCTGCTATGTCCGTGTGGCCGGGTACCCAGACAACATTGACTCTTACTTTAGTCGCCAGCTCATCTAAGGCTTTACAGCATTGTATAGCCGCCTTGGAGGTCAGGTAGACTGAGTTTAGAGACTTAATGACAGCTTGGCTGTCACTTAGAATAGATATTTCATTGGACTCGAATCCGGTTTGAAGTACCCATTTTGCTGTTTCATTAATAGCTACCATTTCTGTCTGGAATACACTGCAGTAGTCCGGCAAACGGAATGATAGGTTGAGGGGTGGGGACTCTGAGAAGACTCCACTTCCTACTCTCCCCTCTAGTTTTGAGCCATCTGTATAGAAAAAGAGCGTCCTAAGAACAGTGTAACATGTATTTAAAATTGCTGCTTTTTGCAAGTCAATAAAAGTGTTTTTATGAAGACTGATTTAATTAAGAATGTCTTCAAGACTTTTGGCGATGAGTCCAATAATTGATGATACGATGGTATCAATTCCACTTTGCCACATGCCACATCTGCACTACTTCAATAATATAATAATAATATCTAACGATAACAATACAAGAAATAAATTTCTATAAGGTGCAGTCAATAAAAAAAAAACTGAAAAAGCGGAAAATTGTTTCCACCTGCACTCAAGGTAAGGAAACTTAACAGTTTCTATACCAAGCTTGACCGTTTTCTATAAAAAAAACAACTTTGCAAATCAACGGGAAGAACACTACTCATAGAATTATTCTACAACCTGCTCTGCGGGATGAGAAGAACTACTTACCTCGTACTGATGAGACACAATAATGTCGAAACCGGTCTACGTAACAAGAAGAGCTTAGTTTTTTTGACACAGCGTCAATGTGTACATCCTATTTTAGAGAGCTGTCAACCACAAGTCCCGAAAATCTCACAGAGTCAACGATCTCTATAATGGAATTATTCAACATAATAGGTTGAATTGCAGATGTGTATGGTAAAACTTTCGTCTTGGAAACGTTCAAACACATATGGTTAGAATCACAACATGATTTGATGATGGTTAAGTCATGTGAAACGATTCTATGCAGTTCGGTGATATCCAGGTGACTCCAAGAAAAGCTAGTGTAGTCTGCGACTAGATAAATTTGACCGCCGATACTTAAGTACGCAATATCATTGACAAATATCAAAAACAATATAGGACCCAATACCGGACCTTGTGGAACCTCATATTCTATTTGCTTGCATGAAGACCATAATTCATCAATTCGTACAAGCTGCAGTCTCTCACTTAGAAAAGACTCGAACCACTTGATCGAGGTGCCTCCAAATCAATTTTTTAAGTAGTATTTGGACAATAATCAACTGAATAGTTAAACCTACACACGTACAACTTTTTAATGATCGATTTCAAACATTCAAAAGAAAATAACAAAGTTGCTTTGTTATATAATTACCTGTTCATAATTAAAAGTAGAGCGATTGTTAAGTTGGAATTAATTATTGTGGTTGGAAAAATGAAACTAAATTAATAAAAATCAACACGATTAAAAGCTCAACGACCTTGAGCTAAGTATATGTTTTCTTCTTTCTTTTCATTCCTTCTTATCAAATAATTCATTACGTTTTTTTATCAACAACAAAGGGAGCAATGGCAACTGACAGCTAAAACATCTTTTCATAGTTCTGTGTTAAAAATTGTTCTTTGTTTTGTTCTGTGATTTTAAAATAGAAGATGGTTTTGACGTATGAGCAAATATTTTGTTATATTACGTTAAACAATTACTTTTTTTGTCTTGTTTATCAGATAAACTTTTATGAAATTTAATGCAAAAGTGTTTGTATTTTTCCTAGTATAAAACATAACTTATGTTATAAATTAGATGCGTTCTTTTTGACTGAAATCTCAGTTAATCTCAGCTCATATCGGTAATGTGATCCCTGATCCACGCAATCAAAAGATTTTGAGAAATCACAAAATATTGTAGCTTTAGAGTGTTGATTGTTTAAGCTGGAATAGACATTATTAAAAAGAGAAAACATTGCATCATTTGTGCATTTACCACTTAAAAATCTGAATTGATTTTTAGGTAGAATATTGTAATTAACCACAAATGAAAGAAGCCTTTTTTTACCAACCTTTCGTTGGATAACGTAGGAAGAAACGTGATTGGGCGATAGTTAGAAACTTGATCTTAATCACCTCCTTTATGCAAAGGAATGATTATGGCTGTTTTAAGGCAAGTAGGAAAAATACTAATTTGGAACGACTCATTAATCAAATTTTATTATTATTTAGTTTTCATAAATGACTTGAATCGAATGCTGACTATGTACGAGGCCATTGTAAAATCCTAGAAATTGTTAGGATAGTGTCGAGTGTCGTTCTAGTATTTCTAGAATTATCTTTTTGGTTATATTTATTTTTGTTTAAAAAATTTGAATTCGATATATTTAATATAGAAGATAGATAGATATTAATAATGTTAATGTTGTCGTCGTACAATCTTGAATCATCTTGTAAAAAAATGCAGAATATAATGTCAATTATTATCCAATATTTCATAATTTTAAGTTTTTTCGTTTCAAAGATAAAGTGTTGTTGCCAGACTTTTTCGCAAACCTGTATATAGAACCATGTTACACAGAAGAAAAAAATTAGTTAATAAAAATAAATTTTATTTTATTCGAACGAATTTGTTACTTCCATATGGCAAAAAAAACAGGATTTTTCAAGTAAGAACACCATTTTCTTGAATTTCAAACACATTATTAAATATTAATTTAACATTAATTTAAGTTATGTTAATCGTCTCAATTGTCGTTCAAATTTATTTAAAAATTATCTCCACTTTAATCAAGTATACTGTTTATTTGCATTAAATAAAAGGTTATGTTCATTTTAATTATAGACATTTTTGCCAAAAAACTATTTATTTAAATAAAATACGAAATATATATTTCTTCAAAATTTAAGACATAAAAATAAAGATAAAACAAATATAGAAAGTAATGTGTATAGACAACAAAATAATTCCACAAAAAAGATAATAATAAAACAAAGAAAATGACTAATCCTATAGAATAACATGTGACAGCACAGGCCTTAATTCGAATAAAGTTAATGACGAATAAACAAAATAAAGACAGACAGAGTTAAATTATTTTAATTTTAATTTATGGTGTATATGAAAATTAATAACTTTTTCATTCAATCTAATAAACATGACAATCAATAAGTTCGCTATCAAAATATCAGATAAATTGCAAAATCAAGGATGCGTTTCTGGTCGATGCTAATGTCGGATCATAAATCAAACTTTGTATCAATAATAAATGGCATAACTGAAAGTACAATTTGTGATTGGTTGCCGCGGGTTTTCTTGGTTAAATATCGTCAATATATGCTAATTGTTTTGCTGCATGATGCATGGTTATAATTGCTGAAAAATTACTGAAGAATGTTTTTAATTAAAAAATATTAGGCAGTAGTTTTAAGGATATATATTTACATAAGTATGCAATATTACTTTTTTATTTAATAATAATAATAATAATAAATGTCTTTATTAACCAACTTACAAAAATGTAAAAACATAATAAATAAATAAATTTTATGGTTAATAGGCGCAAGTTTAGAACTGTTCTTCCTCAAGAGCAGCCTTTACATAATACCCAATAAAATAAAATATGTAGTGTAAAAAAACACAGAAAATACTAAGATTAAAAATTGTAATTTAATTAATATTGACTATTCTGGCAGTTTAAAAGATCATTTAACATGTGCCTTTTAAACCGATATATTGGCATCTCTCTAATATCCTCCGATAAACCGTTGTACAGCAAAGCCAAGTTGTATCTAAAAGACCTCTGAAAAAACGTTGTGTGATGTTTGGGCATAGTAATTAAGGTTCTACGCCGTACATTAATGTTATGTATATCTGATCGGTACCTCATTTTATTAACTAAATATGCAGGTCGTTGTTCTTTAATGATTTTATGAAACAATGTCAGAGTACCTATGAAGCATTCTTCTATTGTACATTGTTAATTATTGACTATCTTTCAATGCCTTACTAATACGTTCAAATTTTCGAATACCATAGATATACCTTAAGCAAGATTTCTGAAGCTTTTGCAACCTTTCAGAATCTACAGCACTTAGGAAGTATGATATACATAGTCACAATGATTTGCATGACTAAGTACTAAAGCTTCACAAAGATGTTTTTTAATTGTTTATTTAGTGTATTTCGATGAGGAAACAAACACTTTAAATTCAAATAACCTTTCTGCAAAATGTAGGATACGTGGTCAGTAAATCGCAATTTATTATCAATAATAACTCCTAGATTTTTCACTTTTTCTAAAATTCATAATGGTTCCGAATTTATTTCAACCGATTTGTCCGTCGATCTTAAATTTCCAAATAGTAAAACTGAAGATTTAGTAGAATTAATCAGTAGATCGTGCTATAATGGTACTTACTTACAATATAAATAATTCTTTTTCGTTTGCTTGAAATGAACATATTGAAAGCGATTATTGTGACACTTGTCACAAAAAGCATTTCATTATAAATACATTTTTTTTGTATAAATGGCAACAAATAATTTTATAAATGTTGAACGTTAGTAAATAATATACGAAAAAAAATGAAAATGGCGGATACCGTTATATTGTCATTGAAAATAGGGGGTACACATTTTGGTTAAAAATAATTTACTAAAATTCTAAACGAAGTTAGAAGTTAGTTTCTCAAATGTGACTTAGTAGATGAAGAAAGGAAAGACCAATGTCAATGTCACACAAGTATTTATTGATATAAAAAATTATACTACTGTTACAAAGCTACTAGTTTCGGTCTAGTTAAAGACCATCATCAGGCTAAAAATAAGAATACCAAATGGAAACAATTAGACTTAACATGATAGTAAGTTAATTAATCTTACCTGTACATATTACATAAAAGCAGAAAAAACTGTTGTGCAGCAACAAAGTTGTCCAAAAGGGAGGAATTAAAACATTAGGGTTTAATTATATAATGATTATAATTGAACATATTTTAAGTTGACATTAAAGAAAAAAGAAAACATAATAAATTATATTAAACGCAATAAGCTTATTGGGGAATAATTAATTAGTAGTTAGAGAAGAAAAAGAATTGATTAATAGTTAGAAAAGATAAAGAATAAATTCAGTATCATCATAAGATGATCATAATGTCCTTTTTCTTCACACCAATATTCGACCATCACATAAATTCAGCCGAAATCCGGACTCATCCGTAAACAGACAGTACCTCCAGTTCTAAAAACTCCAACGACTGTGTTCTCTCGCCCACCGATATCTGCATGCATGAGGATCCGCAGTCAACCGTGGATGTGAACTACGCCTTCTGGCTCTTAAATTACATGCATGCAACCTTTTTCTAACAGTTTAACTAGATACCACTCTTCCGGTAGCATGCCTAAAGAAGCTGTTAATTATCGAAGCAGTAAATGTTCGGTTTATTTTTGCAGTTACAGCTATAAAGCGGTCTTGAGCAGAAGTTGTAGCTTATTCTCGTCCTCCTCAATGCCTCTATGCTGCAGACCCAGTTTCCAAATATCGATTCCATGCACTTTGGGACACATTTAGCCGTGTAGCAACTTCTTCTTGACTTAAGCCGTCGTGTATCCAACGTACTAATTGATCGAGTTGCACTGTTTCTAATAACCTTATTGTCGTCATTTTTTTTTAAGTAAACAGATTTACGGAATACAGTAAAAATGTCACTTCAATTGTTGAGCATTGTAAATAAAAAGCGTTGGATTATATAGTCAAAACATATTTATACTTTGATATTATTGTAACTTACAATTTATTTCTTATTGGACTTCTGGGGCTCCTTAATCTGGTTTCTTGGTCTTTCCTCTTTATTCCTTTGATTTGATTTTTCGTCCCTCAGTTCCTTCCTAAAGTTTTAAATTGTTTTCTTGTTGTCTTCATTTTTTTGCTCAAGTGTTTCGTTGGCTTTCTTAGTTTCTTCCAATAGTTTCCGTGTTTTTTCCATTTGTTTTTGTAGTTTATTCTCTAAAGTGGCTTTAAAATCCTTTAAGTCTTTGAACTCCTTCATTTGATTCTTAAGGACTATCTCCATTTCCGATTATGAATCATGATATAAAACAGAAAGTAAATGATTTAAGATTTTTTATTTTTTTTTATTTATTTTACAAAAAGCAAATTATTTATGATTTTGGAAAACGATTCCTTACAACTCAGTGTGCAAAAGGAAAATTTTAGAAAAACTTCAGAAAAGAAGTACCTACTACGATAAAATAAAAACAGCATTAAAATGTTGGTAGACTTCAAAAATTATTTTAACACAATGTAATCCGATTTTGCTAAAATATTTGTAATATTTAAACAAATTTTTATAGTGTAGGACGAAATCGTAGGACAAACTTAACCCCTATTGGTTATGGATGCGGCAACTGACCCTGTCCACACTCTTTTAGGTTCATTCAATTCTAGTTCAAATTTATCCTGCCACTTTTGTTGATAATAGTATATATAAAATTATAAATTAAATTAAAATTTGCAAAACAGTATATTTATGATATTACTTTCTCTGCCTATTACACACATATTAATACTAAAAAATAAAACGTAAAATTTTTACTCGAAATTAAAAAGCATCATTAAATTTTCATAAACTTTAAAGTTTGTAACGGAACACAAAAAGAATAGATCCGTATCCTATGAAGAAATAGTATGATACTACTTTGAAGGTACGTATAGATAAGTATACGTCAGTGTAAAATATACTCCAACACTTTAACAAGGACATGTACATTAGTTTTCGTTACCTTCTCCATGTGAAACCTAATCTCGACTATGAAGAATTATTACTCCCACCTCCCCATACTTAAGCTTTTTCTTTAGTTCTGCGGTCGGCGACATCAAATAAATATCATGTTATTTATTTAAGAAATACTGTGTCGAGATTATTTACAGATACTGGTATGGTGCCTTACACCTTTTTTTAATTAGAGAGAAAATATATTGCTCGTAACTAACCACACATATCTAATAATTATGTAAAAAGCTGAACTCTACACCCAAAACGCGTATCTGTAAGAACAAAAAATAAAATAGAATTCTTGTAACACATGGATATGGCTTATCTTTATTGTTTAATTCGATGTTATGAGGATAAAAATTGATTATCACTAGAATAGTTTATTACAGAACCAACTGATTGATATTCTAATTTGAAATCTATTAATCTACTTAGTTTAGTGGTTTACTGTTCTTACTTAGTCCAGTTTAATGCATTCTAAAATACAGTTCTATACACTTTTTTTTGTTAAAAGTTAGTAGTACGGTGGAAATATTACTACAAATCTAAAATTTGCACCAGTAAAACGAGACACTTATTAGCGTTAAGTGAAGAATTTTAGTGAATAATTAGCTAATGGTTTTGACAATTTTTTGTATTTCTTTTTGATCGTAGGTACACATGTAAGGGGAGAAAAGTAAATTTTATTGTACCAACCCTTACTAGGAAAGCTAATTAAATCACTTTTCCATAATATACAGTTAATTTAAAAATAAACTTTTTATCTTAATGGCAGCTGTTTCTTCTTATAGTCAGATTAAAAGACGGAAGTGACTTTTTTTTGTGTATAATTGAAGTAAAAAGACATAACAAAATTAAAACATATATATTATTAGCCCTAGGGAATTGTTGTGGTGTGAACACCCCGTATATTTTGTATATTTAATTAAAAATTGTATAATAGAAATATCGATGGCCTAGACCACCGTAGTTTGTTTATAGTATGGCATGTTCAATGTCACATCGTGTCTTTAACAAAGGTTGAATAAACAAAAGATAAACATAAATACACATCAATGCGTAGACGACAGGGTCAATATCTGATATTCACGATCAAGTTCACTATGTTGCTGATACAGCATTAATTTCGTTTATTTATAGTACCTAATTAATTCATTCATAGAAAATATAGTTTAATGTATTTAGTGTGAAAAGTGTTTATTCCATACAACCCCCAATATTAAATATTACATTGTCCTTGATATATTTTCCTCTAAGTTAAGTAAAATAGAAAAACCTTATATTAAATCTGTTTATAAAATGAAGACTCAATAGAAGCAAGCAGTTTCATAGAAGGGAACTTTCGATATTTATGTGCTCATAATATACAACTTTTAATAGAAAAAATCTAAATTTTGTTTTCATCCCAATTTCTATTTCTTTAGATTGTAAAAGTAACGCTTTCTGTTTAAGTAGGTGTTTTGAATAATTTGACCTATCGGTTGAATAATTTATAAAATTCAAATTCTAGGGGTTAACGGTCTAATAAAGTTTTCTATGGTTTCTCTTAACCATGCAAGATGGGCCGACACTAAGGATTAATGCAGCCATAACTCTGCATCCTGAGCCAAAAAGCAAAGAGATTGTAAATAGGAGTTTCCACTTTTTTTTCAAATACCTCAAAAATAAATGTTACCACAATAGACTTTACAAATTGTATAATTTCTGATGTATTCCAACCTCTCCAGAGTGTTGTACTTCTTTAACAGTTTTGTTGTTTTATTTATAATTGAAGTAGATTTTTATTATTTTAAAAAGTTGATTTACTTTACTATTTTATTCTCAAATAAAAAATCACCGTCATTTGAGTGCTCAAACTTAAAATTCGATCCATTCAAAATATTTATTTATTTAAAAATGCTCTAACTTCCGAACGCGGAGGCTGATTTCGTTGAATTTTTTACAACTAGATAAAAAACTGTAGTCTTAAGTTTATTACTCTGACGTCTCAAAATAATTTCATACTCGCCTCATATACAGATAAGCAGGTCTTCAATTTGCCAAGGAGCATCAATATTGGAATCTAGATGACTGGAGTAAGATTTTATTTTCTGACGAGTCAAGGTTTTGCCTGATGGCCGTGAAAGAATATACCGAAGAAGAGGCGAACGGTTCGATCAAACAAATTTTTCTAAAAGACTAAGCATGGATTCTCTTACTGACTTAGTCATTGTTGGCGGCGAAGCAATGACAGCTGACCGATATATTCGTGATGTCCTAGAAACACATCTCATTCCATTTGCACCATTTCTAGGAAATGAATTCATGTTTATGCATGACAACGCTCGTCCACATGTTGCAAGGACTGTATCTCTATATTTAAACGAAACAGAAATTCAAAGGATGAACTGGCCATCACGTAGCCCAGACCTCAGTCCAATTGAACACGTCTGGGATATGATGGGTAGACAAGTTGTTAAAACGTTGTTAAAAAAACAATCTGCAAATTTAAACTATTCCTATACTTTGTCAACTTCCTTAAATTTCCTGAAAAAAACTTACCTACAGAGGAAGGTATCTTTATAAAATAAACAGTAAATGTTGTTTAAAACTGAAATTAGAAAGGACACCGCAGTAATGCTTTAATTACGTTGAAATTGCAACTACGGTAAGTAATTTAACAAAAACAATCGTGGTAATTTTAAAACGCTCACCATTTCTTAAAACCATACATCTTTAAAATGGCTTGTTCCTCGGTGTTCGCATCACATCCCACTAGGCTCCTTATTTCGCCCAACAGCGCCATCAAATTGCGGCTATAAATTTAACTAACCTCTCCCCGACCACTTGGACCACAATTCATCTGATTCGCTTATCTCTTTTTCTCTAAAGTAATACAACCGAAGGCAAAATGTTTTCTTTGTCTCGTTCCGAAGTTAATTAAACTTTTGATCGTTTTCGTGTGCGATCAATGTTATTTGTCTTTTGCGGCTTGAATTGTACGATGTACCTGCGAAATTTCCAAGGGATGAAGAGAAAATGACGCTATGTTCCTTTTACCGCAGCGTGCTTGGAATAACTGGAAATGCTCAGAAATAATCCAATTCAAAATGTGTTAATTTAATTGATTTGGATATAGGTAGGAATATAAACAATTTCTACTTTCGTTCAGATATAAAAACATAAAAATAACCAAGAATATTAAATGTATAATGTAGCAGTGTCAAAGAAGGTTAAATAGAACCATATCTAATCGGGTAAAGAAATTTGGATATAAGTCAATAATAGACAATTAGGGAAATATTGGACAATGTCCTATAAGGTAATCCCTTAATAAGGTATAACTACATTAGTTCCTAAAAAGGCAGGGCGCCAATTTGTAACTACAAGACTGCCTTCTTGGCAGAGCCCGGCTATGAGACTCTCTCAAGGAGTGGTCCGTCTCCAAGTTAATGCTCACTATAAAAAGGATTGGTGGTATTTTAGGGTTAAGGACGCCACTATCTTTTTATACGTTTACGATTAAACAACTGCAATTACACAAAGAAACTAAGGATAAAAAGATAGAAACACCCTGTAATTAATCTGAATTTGAAAACAAAGCAAACTATGTTTTAATGAAAATCGAACTCGCGTCACCCTTAAGACTTATAGTCAGTGGGTATTTAAATAAAACTGATGTAAAAATATTATTTGTTTATTTAGAAAAAAATGTAATTTGCCACAGGAGCTGTAAACGGACACTTAATAAGTGGACTAGACTTATCTTTGAGCTTTTGTGGTCCGGTGGGCTCGGTTTGTTCACTGCTACTTGTACTTGGGGTGTTGGCTGGTGGTGGTTGCTAGACCAAAGAACGAAATAATGTAATAAAAACAATTTTACCACTAGACGGTTATTCAAGGAAAGACTAAAAATAAAATTTTCAAAATGGCAGCACCTTCAACAGCTTAAAGCATTTCTCCCCAAGATACACATATTTTTTATGATTCGTTACCACATTACGAGAATTAATATATAAACATTGTTTAATTTAGTTTTTTGTTCAAATAAACAATAAAGACAAACCTTTGGCATTTCGTCGTAAGCCTCATACAAATATCATATTATAGTGTATTTAAAAATCAAGAGAGAGTAAATTCCCAGAAATGTTTTGCAGTTATCAGTGTTAAAGGCAGTAAACCATAGACGAGCGTTTTGAAAATTAAATTAATATGGAAATAGAAATATTTAATTTGTTTTAGTTATTTATACCTAGATTACCAATTTTAAATAGATAAACATAATTCGTAAGTAGTAATTTAATTTGGGTAAAATGAAGAAAAAGTCAATATTATTTTAGGCATATGTTTATTTACAAAATATGTATATAATATGTACAGATAATTACAATTACTTATAAATTAATATGAGGAGCTAAAAAAACAATTAAGTAGGTATATGAGAAAAAAAACCAACCGCAAGGATAAAATTTGACAAGCAACATGCAAAAAATACGACAATATTAAATATTAAAAAATAAAAATCTAAAAATAAAATTAAAGTACATAAATTAATAATTTTAAACTTATGGTTCCTCGCACTCTGTGTCAGAAGATTCACCATCTGATTCTAGAGAAATTACAATGGGCTCTATAGTAATATCAATTATGTTATCTAGCTCCCACATTTTTTTTTCTATTTCTGTAACGTGTCTAATACATTTTTGCCAATTTTCACTTGTTCCTTCAGATATTGCCTTATTGAAGAGATTTTTAACATCTGATAATTTAAAAGTAGTGTTATTTCTGGCAACATAACCTTTAACTTGAGCCCATATCAATTCTATCGGATTCAGCTCACAATAGTAGGGTGGTAAACGAAGGATTTCAATTTCTCGTTTTTTGGCTATCTCCTCAATATTATATTTTTTATAATTTTGCTTATATTTTTTAGCAATAGTTAACAATTCTGCCCTCAGCATTGTATTGTCAAAGGCTAAATTTTTAGAAGATAACCATTTTGCAATTTCATGCTTTTTCCATTTAGTGGTTAGTAAAGGTTCAAGTAATCTGGAGTGGTAACTTGCATTGTCCATTACAATAACCGATCCTTTTGGTATGAATTGAATCATCTGTTCAAAATATTCCTCAAACACGTCTCCATTCATTTCTTCGTGATAATCAACGGTTTTTTTTATTCAAATAAGAGTTAACCATTCTCAAGAAAGCCGTTTGTACTGCCTATATGACAAATAATTAATCTTTTATCTTTTCCTATAGGTTCCTTAAAACCAGTAGTATATCCTTCTAAAAAAGCATGATGGGATGATTTTATATTTTTGTCTTTCCAAACTCTTCCTACACAATGTCCTTCATTAACCCAAGTTTCATCTAAATAATAAATGTTTTTATTTTGAGTTTTAACTTGTTGTATTCTTCTGAGGTACTGTCTTCTCCAACATACAATTTCTTCAGAATCAATTAGCATTGAGTGTCTGCCCATTTTTTTAAATTTAAAGTTTAACTCATGTAACGTTTTCCATAGTTTATCCCGGCTTATTGTGGGTAAATCATTCGTAATGGCTTGCAAAACTTTATTTAAAGTTGGTATTTGCTTGTTTATAAAAAATGAGTGAACAAGCCTTACGAATAGCATTTTTAAAAAACTCGTCCACGTTGACTTTTAATAGTTTTTGTCTACCTGGTTTCGGCTTTGGTGAGGTTACTCCACCTGATTTTTCCTCCTTTATAACTCTATATATTGTAGATTTTCCATATCCCATTGCCTTAGATGTTGTTTCAACTACACTGTCAATAGTGTTTGAGGATTTTGATGTTTAAAATAGTGGTACACATTCACTACAGCACTCTTTTCATTGAGCGATAAATGGTCTAGTTTTAATTTTTTCACTGGCGTATACTCACAAACTGCTTCCATTTTTAGTCACTACTATTTGTCACGTTTATCGAAAATCAAATAACTGCATTTCTAGAAACTTAAGCACTATTTAAGTCAAAATATCTGTCATTTGAAGCTGTTGCCATTCCGAGGTCGTTAAATAACAATTATCCCTTTCTAATCTGGTTACGCCTATGACGCACGTTAATCCTCTTAGGCCTACTGTAGTAACAATGAAAGATCATAAAATAATGTGATAGTCCAAGAAATTTAATAAATTTTGTATTGAAATTAACAAAAACAATTTAGATTGCATTACAAATATTGAAGTTTTACCGCACGTACTGTACTATAGTTTTGCATACCGAATTAGTTTTTATTTTGGGAATTTACTCTCTCTTGATTTTCAAATACAGTATAAAGAAAGAATAAGTCGTATCCCACAAAAACAATAAAAGCAATTCAAAAATTGTTTTGTATTAAAACAAATAACATTACAGGTAAGTAAACTGTTGAAAAAAATATATTCGAAAAAAATTTATTGAAAATTTATAATGCTATGCAGTTTTTTGTATGTACCTCCTATAAAATTTGCTGTCTTGGGGTTACATCCTATTGCAAATATGCCATCGATATGGTTCCCTTATAAAATATTTTCCAATGCGGAACAACCAGCGTTTACAATATTCCCTATGATTTCAGAGTAAAGGTGGACGGTGGACTGCAACCTTCAAATCACCCAAGTTAATAGTCACTTATTATAAGTGTACGGTGTATATTATACAAAATAACAAGTAAAGCAAGTTTTGAAACGTAATTAAATTTAAGATTTAGTCCCTTTGTTGTCGAAGTTTCCATTGTAAATGTTTTTTAAAAACATTTTTAAAAAAGCAGGTACATATTTATTATTGACGTTAAAGAATTTACGACTACAGCGATTTATGTCGATTTGTTAGGGTTATTATTGCTTTATAGGAAAAGGTAAGGCTGTATTATTAACGAAAGCACCTACAATTACCAATTTAGCTTTAAAAATTCTAAACCAAATAAATTTGCATTGGGCTTCAGGGTTTAAACTAACCCAGCCGAGAGAGTTAAAAGATAGCGGATGTTATGGATATGTAAAATTACAGTTATTGACTCAATTTACCGTAAAGTACCAAGAAAAGTTTTAAGAATTTACATGCGACTAAATAGTTTTTTTGCTTGCTTTATACCTCGTGAATAAAAAAAACATGTAAACAAAGGAGGAAAAAGCAGAAGTTCGGATATATATGTTGAAAAACGTGATGCAACCAGGATATATGCAAATGCGTATGTTTTTTCGGAGGGATCCTTAATCTCCCGTGCGAATTTCAGCTCGACGAAAGGGGTGGTTTTAATTGGACATTCTAGATCAGACATGGGCAAACTTTTTAAGGGGACGGCCAGATCAAATAGCAATTAATCTAGGCGGGTCGGAAAAATTTAAAAACATATTTTTATAAATGGTAAACTTTATATTTACATCATTCACAAATTAGGCTATACTCACAATACTTAACTTAGATAGTTTTTAGAACAATTTATTAATTTTTAGTACAGTTGACAGAAGCAAACATGAACCCTGGGTGGGCGTGTCCTTGTCGCTGTAGTTGTATTTTCATCTCACTTATGCAGCCACTAAAATTGATATTATCGTTAACATTGGCTCGTGATTGGCTGATTGTGATAACCTTGAAATTAGTTGGCATATTTTCCGCGGACCATGTTTGCTTCTGTCGACTGTAGTGTGTGAAGGTGTATGTAACTGATGAAACTGTGAGTAAGATTGTAATAGTTGTTCATAGTCTGGTTCAAACGATAATGAGCTGATTCGCAGCAGGGAAGCCAAATGATCGTCGGTCAATCGGTTTCTTACGCTGTTCTTTCGCAGCTTCATGGTAGAAAACACCTGTTCACAAATATAGGAAGATGCAAACATTACAAGCATCTTCTGAGCGTGAGATTTCAGGTTCGGGTAGCTGAAGCTTGACAGTGCCTTGTAGAACTCAACTTTAGGATCATTGAAAAATCTTTGCTTTAATTTAGTGTTATATTGCAAGTCAGTTAGTTCGAGCAGCAATTTTGGTTTGACTGATTCACACTTCACATTAAATGGCATACTAAAAATATCCCAGTCTTATTTAATAGCTTTGAAGTCATGGAATCTTCGTTAAAACTCGTCATGAAGACATTTTCTTTCAAGCTTTTCTCGTAGCTTTTAAGTTTGTCTTCCACAACTTCAATAGTTTTTAGTCTTGGGAAATGAGTAAGGTCTTTCTTGGCTAGCTGTTGGAAAATAAACTCAATTGCATTTTGAAACCCCTGATATGATTCCAAATATCATGGATTAGTTGATTTTTTCCCTGAAGTTTTATGTTCAATTTGTTGATGTGACTGAAAAGATCTGTAAAAAATGTCAAAGTCATTCACTGTCTTTCAAATGTTCATACACGTCCATGGTTTTTTCTGTCATAAAAGATATTATTTTCTTTTTTAGATCCCAAACTCGTTCAAAAACTCGTCCAGCGCTGAGCCACCTTACTTTAGTACAGTAAAGTAGATCAGAATATTCAGATTTCATTCACAAGAAACTCTCGAAATTGCCTGTGATTGAGTGCTCGTGAACGAATGCTATTAACAAGCTTAATAACAACATTAAGTACATGAAACATGTCTAGAGCAGATTTACACAAAGCTTCATGCAAGCGACAATGTCGTACAGTACCTGGATTGAAAAGAATAATGTTATTTATATTTTGCACTATGTATAATTGTGAGGGGTTTTCAAAACCATGCCGCGGGCCGAATTGACAAGCCCAAAAGGCCGGATTTGGCCCGCGGGCTGTACTTTGCCCATAACTGTTCTAGATTGTAAATAAACAAGCACTAAAATAAGTAGGTATCTTAAAATTGTTGGTATTAGTTCTCGCCAAACAGGAACCCAGAGGAATGGGAAACTGAAGTCGAACATGCAATAAAACGGGACGTTGAAACACTGCCATTCAAGGCAATACGCCCGACCAAAAATACAGAGTTAGAAAACATCATTTTCTCACTAAAATGAAAAAAGTTCCAGGAGAAGATAATATTGTAAACCTCCAGCTTAAACAGCTGCCTCGCAGCTACATAAAATTTTTGACAAACATCACCAACACAATTTTAAAATTACCCAACAGATGGAAGAATGCCATCTTTATTGTAATAGAAAAACCCTGGAAAAATCCGCTTTTTTTCCCCAAAACCATAGACCTATCAGTCTGCTGAGTTCAATTTCTAAAGTTATCGAGAGAGTTGTTCTAGATAGAATCATACATGAGAATGACGAAACTCACATCATCCCGGACTACCAGTTTGTTTTTAGAGCTGAACACTCCTGTGAGCAGCAGGCTCTAAGATTGACTGAAAACATTTTTGATCACTGGATATCTAATAGAACATGCATTCTAGACATAGAAAAAGCCTTTGACAAAGTTTGGCATGAAGGGCTAATTTATAAAATAAATTCAGTACATTTTCACTCGGGTTTGTAAAAATACTTTCAAGTAAAAGTCAGATCTTCCATTTCACCGATAAGGAGAATTGAAGTTGGAGTTCCTCAAGGTTCGGTTCTCTCTCCGATTCTATACAATTTGTACACGGCAGACCTCCCCGAGTGTACCGGACCAAAGTCTTTACATGCCTATATAGAATGGGCGGAAAAATAGAAGATCAAAACTAATACGGAAAAATCACAATTAATCAATTTTAGTAAAAAACGCGATCGACCAATTGTCGACTTTATGTTGAACGTTTTGATTTTACAATGGAAAAATGAAGTTAAATATTTGGGTGCTATATTTCACAAACACATATTGAACATATAGTAAGAAAAACGAACGTTTCTAAGTGTGCTCTTTAGCCCTTCATATCAAAAGACAGTAAACTGAATATAAAACAAACACTGATTCTATACAAGACTTGTATACTTCCTCAAATGACAAGCTACAACAGTCTGGGGTCAGACATCCAATACTCAGTTTCGTATGTGCAGAATAGAGCCTTAAGACTGATCACTGGAGCTCCCTGGTTTCTACGTAGTTCTAATATCAGACGTGACCTAATGGTGGACTCCATCAGCCACCAAATCTGACTAAGAAACCAGGAAAAATTAATGAATTCACACTCCACTAATCAGGAGGGCACTTAATTATGACTTGGACCAATATCCGACGGCTAAGAGGCCCAAATTGGTTCTAATGAACCCACCTGAAGTTTAGAAAAATTCAAAATTTTTCTTTCAAAATTTTCAAAATTCAATGTAGCATTTATGCAAAATATTTAGAGAGAAGGCAAAAGTTTAGAAAAACTAGCCTAATCAAAATTCCAAGGATCCCAGAGAGTGGGTAACAGTTTGTAAGAATTGGAAGTAATTTTGGTTTTTTTTTTCACTGCTTTGTATCCAATTGAATCCATTCATTCATTTGGTTAGGTTAGGTTTTCTTTGGTGTTTTTAAATAACAAAACAATACTTTTACTCGATCACAGAAAACAGAATAAGCAAATATTAGCTTAATTTTCTATGACTCACTTTGAACTTTAATTTTACACAAATTACGTACTTAGGATATGTATCTGGTCGTCAGCCTTTTGTTATAGAGTGTTTTTAAAAAAAAATGGTGGACTACAGTTAAGAAACCTGAGGGAATCTCTTTATGTATACCAAATTCGGCCATAAACATCCTCGACTATCTGGGGACCGAATTATAATAATTTGAAATAGGCTCGGCAGGTAAAATTTTAAGGTTTTTTGGTCAAATTTGTAGTTTCATTTCTCGTGAAGTCTTCAGTTGTATTTAATACCTGATACGTTGCTATAACCGCTCTATCAGTAAAGGTTAGCACCTGTTTCACTTAAAATAATAGTAAATTACAAAATTTGATACATAAATATCTAAAATCCGACTCTTAATACTTTCCAAGTTTATTGTAAAACTCATTCCTACACAACGGGATTAAAACAGGTAGCTTTACTGCAGTAAACTATTTTTCTTGAAAAACACTATACCACCTGATCATTTTTTTTTTAATTTTTAAAATATCATCCATAGATCTCTTTAATATCTGTCATTGTCAATATACATACATCTTTTTCAAATGATAATTATATAATTTGTATATATTCCTTGACAAATGACGTCAAGTGACCGCATTTGAAATTTTCGAGACTTAAAAAATCTTGCGATAAATCGTTGCTACAAATCGCTCCGAAAAACAGCAGCCACTGTACTGTAATCAGCGCCTGTAAAAATAACGAAAATTGATCTATTGATATCTTCGAATAATAACAAAAAAGTTCTAAAAGTAATAATTATATAATAACGTGTGTTGTTCATAACCGAATAAAAATAAAAATTATATTGAATAACCAAATAATTATTTTTTAAATTACATTTTAATTTCTATTTATAAATACAATACACTGAATAAGTAAATTTTAAAATTTCAATATTAAAAATGTTGAGGACGTGTAAAAAATAATGTGCATAACTTGGAAAACCTATTTGTGCCGTAATCAATATACCATAATATGTACAGTCGGCTTTAGAATAGCATATACATGTTAAATGTGAATTTCGTTTACCTACCGAAGTTATAAAAACGCCCTTCTTAAACAACCTAGGAATGGCAACTTTTAAAACGCCTACATTAAATGGTTTTTGGGGATTAAGTTTATTTACAAGGGGCAGAGGGACAGGCAATTTGTCAATAAAATACCTTATGCTGCAAACATTAAAGATGTGGGCGTGGACAACTGTTTAACTGATTTCAAATTTATTATTATTTAAACCGTGATTGGTTATACACAATAAATAGGCCGTCCTTAAAATTAATTCATTGTAAGCGATTTGAGTTTGAAAATGTATATGCTATTCTGAAGCCGATAGTATATTTTTCCGTAGCAATTTTTCGAAATAATAAAATAATGTATTTATTGTGACCTAATTCCTTTTACCATAATCTAAAATAATATTTCAAACATCCCGTTAAAATCGGTACTACTCTGTCTGTCTGAACAGAATCCAAATCTCAAAATAAACCGACGGCCTTTATTCCAATTGCGAATGTTCTATGTATAGTAAAAAATCTAACAAAAACATTCTGAGAAGTTCCGAAAGGCTTCTATAACCCATTAAAATCGTTTTATTGCTCTTTGCCCAAGTCAGTTTTTTACGGACAGATTTTTACAAAAAATTGACCTTGTTTATATGGAGTATTCGAGGTATTACTTTCATAAGCGTAGATTTAAAAGGAGTTACAGGTATTATTTTTCCAATACACTATTCTAAATTTAGATATTTACAATACCTTAATTCTTCATAACCGGATGTAAAACATTTAAACAATTTAAGACAAACATTTTTGGAACAAGAATTATTAAAATGCTACGATTTCAAAAGTCTTTGGCCAGATGGCAATTTTTAGATTTGGACAGATAAAACTGCCACTTATTTCTACCGGTAATGATCCCAAGCTATTTTGATCTTTATTAATACAAAGGTATTCCTCGATGTTCTTTATCTACTGATCACATCATCCGCCCTTTTAAAAATAACAAAGACTTTGGTGTATAAATACAAAATGAAAAGTTAAAGTTTTTCACAACTTTTTTTTATTGAATAAAGTAGCATCCACCAGCGATCCATAATATATGTAGATAATATAAACAATATTGTTACCGAAATTGATTGTAGTACCCTTTATTTTGTGGAAGTCTATCTTACTATGAACAGTAAACAACTAAATGCAATGACAGCTGTTTCACTAGAAACTAGCATCGTCAAATTGACATATTGAAGTTTGTTTGTTTGTGGCTAAGTACCTGATGTTGATTAGGAATTAGTAAGGCTAGACCAAGTTTGGAAGTAATAAGACATAACAATATTAAAGCCTAGATGTTATTAGACCTAAGGGATTATCCTGGATGTATTTCCCTGTGAGATCAGTATAAGTGTGCAATGATATACAAAAACCAGGGAAAAATATTTGTTTACTGTTCTTAATATTTTTACCTTTTCGTATAGTATGCCAGTTTGTTTCAAAAAGTCTATCAGGTTAAAAAGTGGACAGCTTTCAGCGAGAAGTTGTTTGAGATTTTTGGGCAAGTGACATGCTATACGTTGGTTATTAAATTGGTTGCCATAAACCAAAATATGTTCCACAGTCAAATATGTTACGCATTGATCACATCTATGCAGTATATTTTGGGATACTAAATAAGAATGAGTCAGTCGAGTGTGTCGTAATCTTAACCGAGAAAGTATTACTGTTGGAAGCGATTTTCTGTTCGAGGTAAGCACTCCAACACAATCCTGTATCTCTGCGGTTGGAAGAGTGGTGGATTTGTTTTTAAAAGTTAATCTTTGTTCTGAAATTGTTTTATATATTTTATGTTCAAGAATGTGGATATTCTTACGTTATATGAGCGCAAAAAGTAATTCAAAATGTTATTTTGAATTTAGTTTTTACAAAACTTTTCGGGGAAGCGATGTGTTCATGGTTTTTGCTTAAACCGTGGTGCTTTCATATTTATCCTTAAACCACATGGAATATAACTAGGGATATAAAACCAAACTTCAAAGTTACAGAAACTATATGAAAAAATATTAAAATATTGAAAGCTATTTAAATTTCTGCTTTATAAATGTAGTAAGATTATTTAATTCATACTGTACCCTACTTGATTTTGATTCGGAAAATAAAATTTTACTGGAAAGTAATATATTTCATTACGTGCGACTATCCTGTAATGAAATTTGACCTTGACAGGCTTCTATATATTAAAAACTATTAAAACTAGTTAGATTTCAAATGTATAATTATACAGTTATTTAAATTCAACAGTAAAACAATAAACAAAACTTACTTATTTCCTATATTAATATTAACAGTTATGTTTTCGTTTGATCTTGAGTCCTTTCGTGAAAATAAGATAACAGTCACTGACAATATCATATCACATTTAAAAACAATAATAGTATGTTTCTATGATTACCAACTACATGTCAGCTATCCTGGCATTGAATGCAAATGTCAAAAATAGTAAACGCTCATAAATATATTAATATTTTATTTTTTCACTTTTCTCTTTTAGGGAAAAGTATGAAATAAAATGTTGTAAGTCATGCATCCGGTAAACTTACAGTACTAATTTCCAACATCTCACTGGTATTGTAAAAATGTACTTACTGTACTATTAACGTACATATATATTACCAACATAAACAGAAATAGAATTTTACATAAATATGTTTACGGATACCTTACTGGAATAGTAAATACGGTTTCCGCCAAAATAAACAGTACCGAAACAGAGAGTGCTGTGGAGTTGTTTATGTAATATGGATTTGTCATATTTGACTTAATTGTCATTAGTTGATATATTAATAGTACGCTACAGTTAAATTTGATTTAAAAATGGTTCTAACAACGGAAGAAAAAGTGTTTTTGGTAGAGCATTATTTTCGTTCATACGGAAAAGGTAGTAATGATGGTCCAAGTTTAGAACAGGTGTCAATAAAATATCAACAAAAAATTAATAAAGCAGCTCCTAGTTGAAAAATTTCGTCGCACTGGTAGTGTATTGTGTCAACGTAAAGGTTCTTCAGGTCGTCGAAAAACAGTATGCACTAACGAAAATGAAGGACGTGTTTTTAACCAAGTTGTGCAATCACCTCAAGTCTTGTAAGAACTGCATGTAAACTCAACATTAGTGAAACTTCTTTACGTCGCATGTTCAAATCAATTGGTGGTTATCCATACCGTATTCAAGTTGGACAACGACTAAATGCTGCGGGCAAACGTGCAGGAGAAATTTACTGTGGTCGCATGTGGAGTTTAATTTACGAAGATTTCGAATTTTTGATAAACATATGATTTTCAAACGAGAGTCACATTCATCTTAGCGGCTATATTAATCAACAAACAACCAGATTCCTTGGATTTGAACGTCCTGATGTCATTGTAGAGAAACCACTCCACAGTCTTCGAGTTACCGTTTGGTACGCGGTATCTGGTAATGAAATGATTGGTCCTTATTTCGTTGAAGATGATAATCAGAATCCACTTACTGTCAACCAAGAGCGTTATTATTATACCTTTTGTGAGAGATCTAAAAATAATTTTTGCCGTGCACGAAATCTACAGTTTCGCACACAATGGTTCCAACAAGATGATGCACGAGCCATACAGCTGTGCGCACCTTAGACTTACTCCGTCAGCATTTCGATAATAGAATAATTTTTCGGGAAACAGACTTCGAATATCCTTCTCATTCACCGGATCTGACGCCACCTGACGCATACATTTGGGGCATAATGAAGGAAAAAATATTTCATTCGGAAAATCCGCCGGCGAATATTGCCGAACTACGGGAAAGAATACAAAATATTTTTCGGCAGTTCCATCAGCCACTTTTTATAAATATGTTTATTGATATGAAGCTTGTTTGCGTCGAAATGGTGAACAAATTAAAAATTCATTTTTATTTTTATTTTCGGTACTGTTTATTGTATACTGTATTGGATACTGTTTTGTAAGAAATTCTTTTTATGATCCCTAATAAAAATCATGTAGACTGCCCATGGGCTATTGCTTTAGTGTGCGGTCACTATTTTGACCTTAAAAGGGCTATTTACAACTTTAGAACAAGGTTATGAGGGTTATGTTTAATGTTTTAGGATTGTAGAGGGTGAAATGACTTTTATGAATCCAAACAGTTTACATGTTTTGTCAGTTTAAAATTAACTCGGGTGAGGTATAACCAATTTAAAACTGGTACACAGAATTAGACGGGCGAATCGACCTATATTAAATGTAAGTTTAAAATGTTTATGCAATCAATACAGTTAGTGAAAATGGAAAATCTTTATGTGTTAACGAATAAAAATGTGTGTGTGTAAATGGTACATTGTTTTTTTATCTCTGAGTAAGTAAGTTTTCTTATTGAATCAGTGTTAAAAATCTTGGAAATAAGATTTATTATATTTAAATTGTTTCTATACAGAAGTATTTAGAAACAAATTAAATATACTTTGCTATATTATTTTTAAACCTAATTGGATTGGGGAATATAGCTAAAATTTTTATGGTTATTGTAAAGATGCGTATAATAATTAAAAAATCATTACTGAAAAATCTAGTGAAAAATAAATTGCAAAAAACTTTTTATAGAAGTTGTTATTCAACAACTTTTATTATTTAGTTCTATTTTCATAAGACGTGTTAAGAACTATAAATATTGTGGTAGGTAATTCGACATTCTGTTGAAGTGCAGGAATAATTTTATTATTCGACAAATCTAAATAATTGTCACCAGTTAAGATTCCGTTTATAAAAAATTGGCCCAAAGAATTTTGAACAATTCCCATCAGAACATTCAATTTTGGGATATTTTGACAAATAACTGGAGTGGTTAGCTTTTCCGATTTTTAACCGCACATTCCAATATTTTATGTTCTAAAACAAAATATTTACTTCGGTTATTCATCAAAATGGAATGACCTCCTAAAGTAAAAAGAATGAAAACAATACAACTAATAGCAAATTCAAGTATTTGAGAAACCGGTTCTATTAGTGTTAATGGTGGCACAATAACGTATATAAATGGCTGGCGCTGAAGCTTTCAGAAACCTAATGTGTAGAAAGTGACTCATTTTGATTCCAGCCAAAAATTATATCTTAAAACTGAAACTCAAATTTTATTTAATTAAAAGATTTAGTAAAAAAGATATTATTATAGTAAAAATAGTTCAGTATAGTTGAATAATACTTGTAATATAATAAAATTAATCCAAATAATTATTAATCCAATTTGACGTGTGTCATTATTTTTTGACTGTGGTCTATACGTTAAGGTTTTAGCGTTCTATGTCGTTTCAGCTGTCAAAAAAATTTCCACTTAAATATCGTGACGCCATGAAAATATTTTAAATTGCCATGGTAACGAATCAAAATCAAGTCATTTTATTGGTTAAAAAGTAGAGGTGTGAAATTTTCAAAATAATAATTCATTAATAAAGACGTAAAATAATTTCTATTTAAATAAAGACAACCTCAAGCACTCAAGTAGGACGTCAAAAGAGCTCAAAATGAGTATGAAATAACTAAGAACCGAGCTAAGAACTTAGTCAGTCAATTCGTATTAATTGAAGGAAGATAGGTCATACAACAAGTAGTTGCAGTAGACCATATTTATAAACATGGGTGTATAAGTATTTGTACAGCTAGTCTACAGTTGTTCCTGTTCCTAATTTTTGCAGCTTATGAACTAGAATGTCTCCTGCCTCAATTTTTTCTAATATTTTTTATAGTAAGGTACTAAATTGATTGTACTAACCCTTACTTTTTGGAAGTCCATCTTATTAAGAATAATAAAAAACTCTTCGTTTTAACAAAACTTCCACAATTTATTTAAAAAACTGCTTTTTTTAAACTCAATGACAGCCGTTTCGCTAGACAACTAGCATCGTCAGATTCTTTATTTATTCATTTTTAAAAGCTTTTTTATATATTTGTATATTTTTTATATTTTAGTGAATCATTTGTGTATATGATGCTATTATAAAGTTAGTTCTATTTTAACCTCAAATCGGTTGAGAGAACGATTAACTAAATTGTGTCGTTATGGGAGGATTGGGACAATGAGGAACAGGAGGTTTGGAACAATTCGTTTTTGTAACGTAGGTATTTGTTTTAATAATTTCAGATTGTTTGTTTGGCATGGGGCGAGTTTGGATAAAGAAAACCGAACGACAGAGGAAGACTGAAAATGAGATTAATATGGCAATTGAAAAAGTTAGAAAGGGAATGTCGATTCGACAAGTCGCAAAACAATATAAAATATCAAAATCAGCCCTTGCAAGACATATTAAACTGTCTAAAACTTTACCAGAAGGGGAAAAATACGTTTTAAACCAAATACAACCGTTCGTCAAGTTTTCACAGTAAGTGAAGAGAAGCAGCTAGTTTCGTATTTAAAAACTTGCGGAAAAATGCACTATGGGTTAACAACTACACAAACAAGAGATTTGACTTATCAGTTCGCCGTCGCCTTGAAGAAAAGTAACTTACCTGAAAGATGGACTGAATCCAAAACTGCTGGTCGAGAATGGCTCTTCGGATTTATGAAAAAAAAATTCGGAATTATCAATAAGAACACCGGAACCTACAAGTTTATCTCGTTCAACAAGTTTTAATAAAACAAACGTAAATTTTTTGATAATGTTGTGAACGTGTTTAGCAGAGCAGGGTTCGAAGTAGATGATATATGGAACTGCGATGAGACTGGTGTCACGACCGTTCACAATCCTCCTAAGGTGATTGTGCAAAAAGGACTTAAACAAGTCGGCCAAGTAACATCGGCTAAACGAGGACAATTAATAACATTATGTTGTTTTATAATGCTGCTAGAAATACAGTACCACCATCGTTTGTGTTTCCAAGGAAAAATTTTAAAAGTTACATGCTAAATGGTGCTCCTCCTGGCAGTCTAGGACTTGCACATCAAAGTGGTTGGATGACTGGGAACAATTTTATAACTGTTTTAGAACATTTCATTGCTAAAACAAAATGCTGCAAAGATAATCCTGTTGTTTTATTCTTAGATAATCACGAGAGTCACATAAGCCTACAAATTATAAATCTTTGCAAAGAAAACGGTGTTTATCTAGTAACATTTCCACCTCACTGAAGTCACCGACTGCAGACGTTAGATGTAGCAGTGTATGGGCCATTTAAAACAAGATATAATCAAGCCTGTGGAGAATGGATGATAAAAAACCCTGGAAAAACACTGACGATATATGATGTAGCTGAATTAGTAAACAAAGCTTTTACATTATCAATGACCAAAGAAAATATCATCAAAGGATTTGCAAAGACTGGAATTTGGTCAATAAACACCAGTGTTTTTAATGATGATGACTTTTTAATGTAATCTGTTACAGATCGTCCTTTTCCAAACAAAGAAATTGATGACGTAACAATTACATCTGCCACGTACACTGAAGAATGTATTCCACAGCCTTCGACATCAAGATCCTGCAATTTACCTTCACCGTCACACATCAGTGCAGTTTGCAATGATCTTAGCATAACACCAGAAAGTATTCGACACTTTTCAAAGGCTGCACCAAGGAAAACTAGTGGAAGAGGCAGAAAACGTGGCCGAACACGCATTTTAACAGATACACCAGAAAAGATTGAAATTGAAATAGAAGAAGCAAAGAAAAAGTTAATAAAATCAAAGGTACCTAAAAGAAAAGTTTTACAAGAAAGCTCATCCAGCGATGAATCTGAAGAAGTGGACACTTCAGATGATGACGACGCAGAGTCTTTTACTATAGATGACACTATTGATGAAAATTTAGATGATATACTATTAGGCGATTTTCTTATAGTGAAATTTGCAACCAAAAAATCTGTCGTACATTGTTGCTAAAGTTGTGGAAAAAACTGATTCTGATGGTAACCTTGAGGTTACGTTTTTGAGAAAAAAAGATGAAGGAATGAGTTTTTATTTTCCTGCTGTTGAAGACAAAAGTACTGTCAATAGGAATGATATCATTCAAAAACTACCACAGCCGGCTCAAACTGGAGAAACTGAGAGAGCTAAATACGTTTTTCGGTTTGAAATAAATTTAGACCAATTTTCTTCTACATTACGATAAATATATGTATAATTTTTATCATAATGAATATTTTTTTTATTTTATTATTATATTTTGCTTAAAATAAGAATATATAATGATTAGTCTTTATTTGCTGAGTTTTATTACTTTAATATGATAATTTTCGAGTATTTTTACACGTAATTTTGCATTGTCCCAAACCTCCTGAGCGATGTCCCTGACCTCCTGTATATAGGAGGATTGGGACACTTGCGCATTTTTTTTGATTTATTAAGGTTTTTTAATCGATATTTTTTTATAAAGTATATGGATTGTAAAGACCTGATAGTTGAAGCATTTATCATGATAAATGGTTTCTATTTTTATAACTGAAGAAGTCCGCAATGTGAAATTAAGTTCAAAATGTCCCAATCCTCCCCACTCTCCCCTATAACCTTTTAGGCCAATACTGTCAATACAGTCTTTTTTTGACTGCAATAAAAATAATTATTGGGTACTACAATATTATTTATTTGCTAGAAATTGAAATTAATGTTATGGAATTTAAGACCATTATTTATCCATATACGCGACTAAAATATTCCCATAAAGTAATCAAAAACATTGTTCCAGACCAATTGAGAAAATACTAAATCAATATACTTTGATGGTGAGTACTTAAATCTGCTAAGATATTAAACTGAATTACATCCACTTTATTTTAAAAGCAATTTATTTAAATCAATTGTAATTAACAAAAAAAAACATTTTATTTTACTTTATTTAAATATTTCGACTATATTTTTACGGATGTTACTTTCTTTGGAATATCGGTTTTACCTGAGTATAGGACCGCCTTGTTAAACGCCACAACCATAGATTTCTAAAAAGAGGTTTGGTAACCTGTGATTCATAGTTTAAATATTGTCACCTAAGTGCAAAAGTATGAATAAAAATCCAGTTTTTGTTTAAGCAAAGAGAAAATAAAATTAATTTCATACAAACATGTTCTCAAAAATTTTATTTTTCAACTTGGCGGTGGGTCGTAGTTCAAATAAGATTAGTTATTATTATTATACTCATCCAACAAGAAAATGAAAAAATAATCATTCATTTATCTCCTTTGCCAAAGCTTATTCATAATTGGGTTACAAAAATAATCAATATTTAAAGTTTCAAGCCTATTCGCATATTGGTTAGTCTAGTGTGTGTACGACTGTTTACTCTCCTGCGAATACTATTTATCAAATAAAATCAAATACAATACAAATTAAATTTATTGTACTAACTCTTATTTTTTGGAAGTCCATCTTATTAAGAATAGTAAAAAACTCTTATGATTGACTTTATTCAAAAAAAAGTACTAATCACATTTTCACAAAATCATCAGTCAAGTGCGACCTGACTCCTAAGATGCTGTCATTATAATATTATTACAATATGTAACACCTCCCCTCTGTTAAAAATTAAAAAAAAAAAAACAATTTTTCCTAACACTTCCTAAGCACTAAGCTAAAAATAACTGCATAGCACATTAAAGTTCATAAACTTTAAATTTAACTGGTTTCCTAATTAACCTACCATATGAACTATATTTTGGGGGTTCTGTTAAATTAGTTGACGGACATACAAGATCTTCACCTGGAATCTCTCTATTAACACTAAGGCCTTCACTATTATTCTCTATATCAGCACCTAATGTTATAGAGGGTTGCATTTGATTGTTTGAAGTTTTAGAAACGACGAATTGCGTCTAGTAATAGTGCCATCCTCTTCTCTTACTAAATACGATCTTGGATGTTTGTCAACGTCAACAACTTGACCAGGAACCCAATGCTTGTTCTTCCTAATTATTATATTTTCTCCCTTTACAAAGTCCTTTCTTAATTTAGCTGAGTTATCATAATGATTTTTAACTAATTGTTGCTTTTCAATTCTTTTATGTCTCACGTTGGTTACATGGGGTTTTAACAAAGATTTCTTTATTATAATCGGAGTTCTTAAGAGTCTACTATTAAGCAACTCTGATGGAGAAACGTTTAAACCACAAATGGTTGTCACTCTATATTCAAGCAAATAGTCATTATGGTTCTCACCAATTTCATTACACTTTCTTAACAATTGCTTTGCAATATGAACCATTTTCTCAGCAAAACCATTAGATTTAGGATATCTGGGACTCGAAAATGCAGGTTCTATGTCATATTTATTACAAAATTCATAAAATTTGTAGCTATTATATGGAACAATATCACAAACAAACTTTTGTAGAAAAAATATCTTGTAAATGCTTAATGACCTCGAGAATCGTATTATTTTTTAGAAGTTTTAACTCTAACCAGTTACTAGTCATATATATACTTGGGTGGAAATAAATTTTTTGGGGAATTTATGTAAACTAACACTGAGGTACTGATCAAATACACCTCGATTTACTTTCCATAATTATTTAATAAATATCTCATTAAAGAACATTAAAATCAGAAATTATGTGCAGCTTTATATTCACTATGATACTTAAACCGAGACTTAAACGCTTTAAACAGCTGATATGTGTTGTTTCCGCCTTCTCTAGTTGCTAGGAGCCAACACTTGTCTTACAAGTTCCCTATATATCTACATATTTTACAAAAACTCTTCAGGGATCAAATATTTTAAAATACTTGACTACATTGATCCGCGAAACAAACTCTTATGTTATGGTATTCATACCATTAGGGTTAAATTTTAGTGTCAAATCTGTAGTTCCTTTGTAACATGGGTTATAAATAGTTGTTTGCCATTTTTTTGCTTCAACAATTGAAGAGAATCTGGACTATATCCATGCAATAAATCTATTTTAGTATACAGTATCCTTTATTTAGCATAGAATTGCCAGAAAGTTTAGCAAACTCCATTTCACGTCATCTGTCATGAGTTTCCAGAAGTTTAACCCAGTTAACTCGTTCAAGACAGCCTGATTAAATTATCCTGTAAAAATTCCATTCGCTTGACGTATTAGTGTTTTCTTTAACATTCTAATGATATCAAAAATGATGTAAAATCTACCCATGATTTAATTGTCTACCAAATTTTGAAAATTGCGGTTTTATTTATAAAGCAATATTTCTTTTCACTTTTTTAAGCTTTGAGTAAATTTGAAATATAAATGTGTGCTCATCGTCTAGTAGTATATGTCACACCGTAATCGCTATTTTTACGGTTTTTGTTCTGCTTCTCTATAAGATGTCTTTAATAACCATCCCAAACATTAATCCGCTAAATTTTAAGTAAAAAAACTTAATCACCACGACCATACTTAGGAATAATACCTTTGGAGGTGCCTTTCACACTAAAAATGAATATTTTCATTTACCTAATTGGTTCAATTCTTAAATAAATTGTAAATAATCTAGCGGTGATATCGTAACCTAAAAATTCATTATGTACTTTATCTTTATATCTTAAAGCAAATCAAATTTGTTGTATAGGAAGCTGAAGCGCTCGATGGAAATCTTTGTTATCAGATAACTTGGGCTAGTAAATAAAATTGCTGCTGTATATGTATAGTGTCAGGGGTCACTAAGAAAGGAAAATAATCTTCAATCAGATCGTGATAACTGAGACATAAGAAATATCGTCACGAATGATAGTACGAGCAGGACCGGATTCGAAGGTTAGGTCACCGTACATAATGTTCGGTGGTTAGGTTCTATTTATGAAAAATATTGTACAATTTTATATTTTTGTTAATAATAGATGCTATAAGCGAACACAAAAGGAAAATAATTCAACGCGTTTATTATTGTTGATACGATATTAATTTTCGTGAAAGGACTTTATGACTTGCCCAGTAAATTATTTAGAATTTTTTTCAATTTTTTCTGTTTTATTGTAACTGTTTCTTTTTCATGAAAAATTTGTTTATTTTAAGTTTTTGGGTATATTTTAACGTGAATTTTTTATCGAATTTTGATTTATTATTAACCAATGACAAAATAAAATTACAGATTTTTGTAATATTCACTTCAGTTGTTGAGCAGTGTAGTTAATATTCACTACAAATAGTATATACAAGCATTTGCTTGTATATTTTAGAGGACAGAAAATTTGTTTATAAGGGGTTTTATACAATAATTATGTTAATATTTTTGACACTTACTGTGAATGAGACAAACCTCTTAATAGGTGAAAAGGGTTTTTTAATTAATTAAGACCATATTTAGTCCTTTTTTGATTTTGGATATTCAAAGTTATACGGGGTTTGGATAAAGTATGGAACCAAGTAAATATCTTTTAAACGAAAAGAACGATATGTATGAAAATTTGCAGGTAAGTGCAATGGAACAAAACGCATCTGATGTACATTTTTTTGATAATAATATACTTCCGGTTTAACCGGAAATGCCATCAACTTCTTTAATTTAAATGGGACAACCTATATATTTTTACAGATTTTGAAGGAGCTTGTTATTTTGAATTCATACATACTGAGTTTAGTGGAAAATTTTTTTGTAAAAACGAGGAATATAGCACTTTAACCAACCTCCTTTGAGTTTTTTGCATTAGAGCAAAAAACTATTTAGATAAACTAATTGATGTTGTTTGTATGCATAGTAATAAAAAAACAAGTACTGTTTAGTACTTCTTTTGTTCTTCAAGTGTCAAATTCTAATTGACGGAAATAAATTGCACAATTTAGAATGGTTCAATTAAGTGAAAAAGAGCGTATTGAAATTTTAATAATGATCGTGTTAGAACTCATAAAGAAGTGTGTCATATTTTTAATAATTTGCATCCGGAGAGAAATCCTATATCACGCTCAACAGTAACTAAAACATTATAACGTTTTAATACTACTGGGATGGTAAAAAATTTGCTAAAACCTGGAAGACCGCGGACTGCAACGAACGAAACTATTAAAAAAAATATTGCAATCGATTTAGAAGAATCACCTCAAACTTCCACCACAAATTTGGCACTAAACCATGGTATCAGTCGACGTGCTGTAGGAAAGATACTAAAAAGTTAAAAGTATCATCCGTAAAAGCTATAGTTGGTTCAAGAATTGACTTTGATTTTGACCGACGGCTGGAATTTTGTGAACGGCTAATGGACATCTGTAATGTCGACGAAAATTTTGTTTCTAGCTTAGTTTTTTCCGATGAGGCATCTTTTTGTTTAAATGGAACAGTTAATCGCCATAACTCAAGGTATTGGTCAAATGAGAATCCTCATTGGATTCATGAAGCACATACTCAGCATCCACAGAAGTTAAATGTTTGGATGGGAATTGTCGAAAATAAGCTTATAGGCCCATTTTTTATCGACGGAAACTTGAATGGTGACAAGTATTTGGATCTACTAAATAACGAAATTATTTCTGCACTTCAACAGAATGGGCAATTACCACAAAATATTTGGTTTCAACAAGATGGAGCACCTCCCCACTATGATAGACGGGTTAGGGATTTTCTGGTAGCGAATTTTCCAAATCGATGGATTGGACGTAGAGGATTCATAGGGTGGCCTGCTCGTTCTCCGGATCTTAGCCCGTTAGATTTTTTTTCTTTGGGGTTATCTAAAATCACGTGTTTACGTTAGACGACCAACAAACTTACAGGAATTGAGACAAAGAATTATTGATGAATGTGAACTAATACGTGGAGAAGTCTTGGAAAGAGTGACTCAAGAATTTGTTAATAGGATGGCATATTGTCAGCAAGTAAACGGCGAGAATTTTGAACATAATGAAGTAAATAATGAAATGTACATCTATTGTACTACTAACAGTGAGTTATTCCTCGTTTTTACAAATTTGTTTACATTAAAATCAGTATGTATGAATTCAAAATAACAAGCTCTTTCAAAATCTGTAAAAATATATAGGGTGTCCCATTTAAATAAAGAAGTTGATGGCATTTCCGTTTAAACCAGAAGTATATTATTATCAAAAAATGTACATCAGATGAGTTTTGTTCCATTGCATTTACCTGCAAATTTTCATAAATATCGTTCTTTTCGCTTAAAAGATATTTACTTGGTTCCATACTTTATCCCAATCCGGTATATTATAATATATTATTTTACTTTAAATAAAATTGAAATATTATTATCTTTATTTTAAATAAATAATCCGTACTTAAAATCGAACATACTCTTACGTAATAATTTAATGGATAGTGATAGAATAGTTTTTTTATTAACTGCTAAGTTGTTAGTATAATAATTAATTTATATTTTATTTTATGGCCATAAGGACCCTCCTTAAACGAAAAGTGCATTTAAAAATGGTCCGTATTAAACTGACACATAAAGTTGCATCACACCAACTCGTAACGTTTTGCTCCCATTGATTTTACGATTTTACTGCTCGTAAAAATCAAAGTTATAGCTTGTTTATGTTTACTACTGTTTAGTGGCAATAAATGTTGGATTTTGTTACAATGCAAGTAACCCCAGACCTATGCCAAGCTCAGATGAGTTGACTGTTATAATATACAGACTTCAGAACCATCAACGTCTTTTTTATTGAAAGTTTTGATGACTCGTTTATTATTCCACCTTATAAAACCAAATTAATTTAATAGTTTATTAGGATTATATTGTTGAAGATGGTGTATTTAATTCTCTTTTTTATGTTGCTATCATCACGTTTATTTTTTATTATCTAATTATGTAGCACGGGTAGTAATAAATTGTATAAAAACATTGTGATAAAACTATCTAGAATTTTGGCAAAATTTCGAAAGTATTTGAAGAAAATATTATTTATTTATTTATTTATTGAATAACAATCCATACAGGTAAAAAACCTAATTACATGGATTGAGAATTATAATTACAGATCATACGCTAGATATATAAATATATAGTACAAAATATAAAATCTAAACATAAATTTAAATATTTAAACACAAAATACGAAAGTGGCACATTTCATACAAAAATTGCATATTTTGAATAACGGTGTTGAATTATTTGGTATAATTACTTAAATACAAATACACCGTTCTCTTGTATTCCCGTAACGGCCTTGTAAAATCAATTTCATAAACATTATTGATAGTGTTAGCAAGGTTCAACATAACTTCAAGAGGTGAATGTACTGATGTTCTTATTTTATCAAATAATAAGGGAAAACGAGTGACCCTAAGCGGTACTTTAAAAGGTATTAAAAATAGCAAATCACTAGACTTTGCAATGCAATTAATTATTTTGTATAAAAATACCATATTTAATAATTTGCGCCTATCTGTTAATGACATAATATCAAATTCTTCCCTTAAGCAGGTTGATCTAACATACAAATAGTCTGGCCATTTATGATATTTTTTTAAATATAAATAACGTAAAAACTTGTTTTGAGTTTTTTCTATCGGATCCAAGTGTATTTGTGGTTGATTATTCCAAATAACCGAACCAAACTCCAACTTTGGTCTAACTAAAGAATTGTACAAAATTTTCATAGCATTTCTGTTTGTGAAATTAGATGTTTGTCTAAATATAAAACCTAATGTACGGTTTGCCCGAGAGACTGCATTTTGGATGTGCGTTGCAAAAGACATTTCATGACTGTAAATGAGACCCAAATCCTTCATTTCAATAACCCTTTTTAAGTTTTTATTTTCCATCATGTAGTTAAAATTTATAATATCTTTCTTCCGAGTAATAGACATTATACAGCATTTATTTATATTAAACAATAATTTATTCTTTTTACTCCAATTCACTAAATTAATAATATCCTTTTGTAGGCGTACGCAGTCTCTCACTGACCAAATTTCCTTGTATATTTTGAAATCATCCACAAAAATCAGACCATCGGAAAATTCCAGGGCATCTGGTAAATCATTGACAAATAAAATAAACAGTAGAGGACCTAAATTGGATCCCTGTGGAACCCCCGAGTTTGCATGAAATTTTCCAGATGTATTTCCATTGTATTTTACTATGAAATGCCGGTTTTGTAAGTAGCTCCTAAAAAGTTCCAATAACACAGTAGAGAATCCAAAATTGTGTAATTTTTGCAATAATAGGTCGTGGTTAACTTTATCAAAGGCTTTCTGGAAATCTGTATATATAACATCCATTTGCGATCTATTTTCGAACACGCCATTAACTGATTCTGTAAATATCATTAGATTAGTATTTATTGATCTTCCAGTCATAAAGGCATGCTGCTGTTCCACAATACTATTTTTTATATGGTTGTAAATATGCATATACAAAATTTGCTCAAAGATTTTTGCAGGCGCACACATAATTGAAATCCCCCTGTAATTTTCTATTTCATGCCTAGACCCCGATTTATATATAGGAGTGTGAACTGCCAATTTCCATTCCTCAGGAAAACATGCCGAACCAATAATACAGTTATAAATATGCAGTAATGGCTCTTTGAGCCATTCTTGACAACCCTTTAGAATGTATGGGGGAATCCCATCCACTCCCGCAGCTTTTTTTGGCTTTAATTTTTTCATAGCAGCATCATAATCTGCACTATTAATTCTACCTATATTTAACACGCTGTTATTATTAACTAGATCGAGAAAATTGAGGCTATAAGTTGACTTCTCAGAGTTGTGAACTGAAGCAAAATATTCTGCAAATGATTCCGCAATTTCGGCTCCTTCTATTATTTTCTCATTATGTTTAAAAACATTTACTTGACCGCCCTCCCCACTATTTTTGTTAACGTAATTCCAAAAAAAGTTTATATCGTTTTCTACACTTTCTTCCACACTTTGTACATATTTTTTGTATTCAACATCAACCAAAGATTTAACTTTTTTTCTAGTCTCTATATATTTATTATTATAAAATTCTGAAACTAATTTTAATTTTCTAAAAGTATTCTTGTCTTTAATTAATTTTTTATTTCTGGTGTGAACCACTTTGGAAATTTTGTGTGATTTTTATAAATTTTGTATTTTGGTACGCACTCATCAAAAATTTGATATATTTTACTATAAAAAAGTTTCAGTGCCATATCGGGGTTCTTCTGCATCGTCACGTCGTCCCAAGACTCGTTCCTTATTAGTTCACTCATTCGCAAAAAATTTGCTTTCTTGAAATTATATCCATTATATATTGGTTTGTTTTCACTTCTATTTAATTTATTAAATGTAAGTCTTATATCTAGAGATGGATGAGGTGGATCCTCCTTTACTAATGGTAACGATTCCCTAGACACATTACAATTATTCCTATTTTCAGAAGAAGTTATCACCAAGTCCAATGTTTTACCGTCAGCATTTTTTACATCATTATATAAACTAAACGAATTAAAGTTTAGAAAATCCATTATTACTTTTAATTTAGTTTTTGCGTTAGAATACAAACTAGTATTAGTACCCCTTATTTCGGGTATATTAAAATCCCTAACAATAAGTGTATCATTAATATTATTAGCATAGCTCTGCATTAGTTCACAGCATTGCTCATAGTCATCAACAGTACAGTTAGGAGGAATATACACACCTATGATGCAAATTTTAAATTTGTTGAATAATTTTAATTGTACATATAAAAATTCAAATGAAGTACAATGTTGAGTAAAACTCAAAACTTTATGTTGTTTTTTTACTGCGATTAACACACCGCCACCTTTTGACTTACCCGTTATGTTAAGATTTCTATTTGCTTTCATTATATTATATATACTCAAATCTACCAACTCACCATCAAGAACCCCCTCCCGAAGCCACGTTTCTACCGCTACAATTATGTCAAACGTACCTTGTGACGAATTCCTATAAAAACCTGCCACTTTCGTATTTAAACCTCTACAATTTTGATAATTTAAATATATGTCAGTCATACAGCTTTGTACCATCAAAGTTACTCCTGAATTCAGTATTATAATAATAAACCTAACACTAAAATCGTCAAGTTAATATACCTTTATTAATTTCTCACTGTTAACAATCAATTTCGACTCGAAGCCAGACCTTACCAAAATGAAATAATTTATACAGATCAGTTAAAATATTCATATAAAATAGATAAATAAGTTGTCAACATGAACTTCAAAACATAACTAAAAAAAAAAAACATAAATATTGTGCAAAACAAAATCCCTCTTAACCAGAAGCTATGTCAACTGACGCATAGTTTCCCCCATTATATAATACCAAAAAAAGCATAAAATAAGAAACAGTTTATTAAATAAATTTGTAACTGTTATTTTTAGGTCTCGGCCTCATCTCTATTTATAATTTATATTTAAGTACAAAAATAGGTATATTCTGATAACCTTATCTGATTTAATTAAACTAGCTAGTTTTTTCATACAATAGCAAAAAATAGAAGAAAAATAAAAGTAAAAGTAAAAAATGCTATTTATGATACACCAAAACATTAAAATACGTACAGTTTTCTACAATAGCTTGTTGCTTTTATGGAATTCTATCTATTTAAGTTGTAAACTTTTTTATTTCCACATTTAATTTTGAAGTGAAATACCACAAAAATCACAATTTGTAACACCGAAACCGTTTACATTACCACTACACCAACACGCACTTTTAACAGCCTGTCGCGCGTTTCGATAACCAAGTTATCTTCTTCAGAGATCGAAGGTAACCTACAGCTATGTCTACAAAAAAATTCATGAAAATTTATAAAGAAAGTTAAAGATGTTGTTCTAGTAGATGGGGGAATTTTAATCTCGTTCGATGTTAGTTTCCACCACAAACTTTACAGTATCTACATCTTGAATAATCTGGGTGTTGAAGTTAGAACTGAATACCTACAAATAGCTAAACTATGCATGGACCAAAATTATTTTCAATATAACAATCAGTTTTATCAACAATATGAAGAAACAGCAATGGGTAATTGTTTATCACCATTTATAGCCAACCTTTTTATGAGCACTTTTGAAACACAGATTAGTCAGGAGCTCTAGTATTTTCCAAGCATGTAGTATAGATATTGTGGACGACATTTTTGCAGTTTTCAATACGAAGAAATCATCAGTAGATTTCATTTCTAAAATAAATTCAAAATTCACAAGCATAAAATTCACATTTGAACTAGAAAATAATGAACAGTTACCATTTTTGGACACATTAGTAATTAGAAAAAATAATAACAAGTTAGAATTTGATATTTTTAGGAAAAACACCGCTACGTATAGATATATTCCGGTAGATTCTTTTCACTGTAATTAACACAAAATGGCAAGTTTTCATTTTTTGGTTCATTGATTAATTAATTTTCCCTTAAACAAAGCAAGGTATAACAGAGAAAATAATTTAATTGAGGATATAGCTGTACTTAATAGATATGATAAAAAAGTAAATCATAAGTTAATCAATCGCCATAGTTTTAAGAAATCTCTTTGTGAAACCACCTTTTTCCAGCGAGAACACAACGATATGAAATTCATTTCATTACCATTTATCCCTCAGTAAACCAAAGGATTGGTAACAATTTTCGGTACGGTGGTATTGGGTTTAGGCATTTTGCTGATACTAACAGTTTTTTTATGTTTTTTTTTCTCTATAAGGTTGTAAATAGACCAAATAAAGTAGTAAGTAGATACAAATTTCTTTGCAATTTGATTAAACAAAGAAATTTAAGTTTTCTTACATAACGTGTATGTTATGAGATCTCATTAAGTGCATGTTATTGTTAAATGTCAATTATAAGGAATGTTGACGGGGCGATTTATGATATTTACAGACATGGACGTAGAAAAATATATTTTATAGATATTTAGGAAAGTGTTGTACATTTAGTACATACATATAAAACAGGAAAAATTAATATAATTAATTTACACCGTATTTACTTCTAATTTTATTTTATTTATGCTTTCCAAAACCGTTTGGCAGGATTCAAACATTCAAGCTTTCGAGTTCGGAAATAGAAATGAAAAATTATTAGGCAATTCAAAGATGCATGTTCAGTTTTATATATTTAGAAAAGGTATGTTTCCCAAGTTCATTGAAACATCTAAAAAAAACTTCATAGTGTTATTTATAATTTTATAAACATCTTGAGACACTTTAATAAAGTTTTAGTGCTTTAAATATTCTGTTTTTTAGAGCAAAAAATATTACAAAAAAGTATGGGTTTTAAAATGCTAAAATTTAAAAGAATTTGGATACATGCACAGAATCCCATTTAAATGCTGGTTTCTTTAAGTATAAAAGCATCATATTATTTATCGGGTTTAAATATGAAAATCGTGAATTTGGGACGTGTCAAAAACTTATTTTATTATTTTTGATGTCTATAACTTTAACCATTTTTTAAATATGTAATCGAAATATTAGTTTATCTTTACAGTAAGAGATTGTTTATGTATTTGTTTAATTAAAAATTGAAATTATTATTTTTTACTTTTATTAATAGAACTTTTGTTTTTTACATTATACTGTTCTTCTCATAATGTATTTGGGAAAGATAAAATGGGAGGATTTTAATTAGTATGTCTATATTATTTTGGTTTATTTTGCCAAAAATAAATAACATTTTTTAATTAAGGAAAATTCCTCAACGAAACACTGGCTTTTAACACAAAAATAATATAAAAATAAAAACTAAACATCAGATGGGATGATGTTGAAAAAAATACGATTAGTTCTTTATATACATATGATACCTATGCTGTTTTTGATGCTTTCTCCTAGTCAATACCTTAATTTTTAAAAACAGAATAACATTTGTCATTTACAAGATTAGTTTCGAATATCAATAAACGTTTTATAGAGTTGTTGTGTGGTTTGTTTCAGAAAACATTTTACAGATACTTCTTATGTATAAAGTTCGATATCTATACCGAATTATAATTTACATTTGTTATTTTTTCTATTTGAGTTCCAAGCACATTTTTCTAATTGTCAATACAACATATACCTACAAATTATTAGTCGAAACATAAAAATCCGAACACCCAGTTTAAATGATTTTATGTTTATAAAATTTTGTATAAGTATTTACTGAAGCATAATAGGTAATGATAAAAATTTCAAAATGATTTGCTTTAAAGCCCTTTTACCTGTAATAATGTGTGGATGCACCCCGATGTGTTATGCTTTCTCCAACGCGCCTAGGCATGCTTCTGATCAGGTGTTCAATGTCCACCTGTGGTATCTCATCCCAGGCAACCACCAACTCCTCTCGAAGTTCTTCTAGAGTCTGAGGAGGACGTTGCAAATTGAGCAATCTCCTACCCATCATATCCCACACGTGCTCAATTGGGGATAAGTCGGGAGATCTTGGTGGCCAAGGTGAAAATGTGATCGATTCCCGATCATTATTTTAAAAGAAGTCTATTGTGACTCTTGCGACATGTAGTCGGGCATTATCTTGTTGGAAAGTTCGATTTGCTAGGATGTTAAGATAGGGTAAAAGATTGGGTTCCAAAACTTCTTGGATCCAGCTTCCCGAAGTCCCACTATACGATCCCTATCAAACTCACTAAGTTGACGAAATCGTGCAGGTCTCCGTACCCTAGGCATAGGCATAGGTAACCAATCGTAAAAAATGTCAAGAACCAAAATCCGCAAAAATTGCTCTTTACTAACAGGTCGGCTGAAAAGTCCCCGGTCTGACCTATAGATGACGACACTAGAATTAAATCCATTTCATTTTTAGATAGTATCAACCTTCAAAAGATTCGTGTAAAAATTTGACAGCTGTCGGACTATTAGTTTGTGAGATATTGCATTTTTAGTGAAGCAACTTTTGTTATTCTCAAAAAGATGGAAAAAAAAAAGAATTTCGTGTGCTTATTAAATATTGTTATTTGAAAGGAAAAAATACAGTTGAAGCAAAAGCTTGGCTTGATAATGAGTTTCCGGACTTTGCGCCAGAAAAATCAACAATCATTGACTGGTACGCAAAATTCAAGCGTGGTGAAATGAGCACCGAAGACGGTGAACGCAGTGGACGCCCAAAAGAGGTGGTTACCGACGAAAATATCAAAAAAATCCACAAAATGATTTTGAGTGACCGTAAAGTGAATATGATCGAGATAGCTGACACTCTAAAGATATCTAAGGAACGTGTTGGACATATCGTTCACGAATATTTGGGTATGCGGAAGCTCTGTGCGAAATGGGTGGCGCGCGTGCTCACAATCGACCAAAAACAGCAACGAATTGATGATTCTGAGCAGTGTTTGCAGCTGTTAAGTCGTAAAAAACCCGATTTTTTGCGTCGATATGTGACTATGGATGAAACTTGGCTCCATCACTACACGCCTGAGTCCAATCGACAGTCTGCTGAGTGGACTGCGGCCGGTGAACCGCCACCAAACGTGGAAAGACTCAACAGTTAGCTGGCAAAGTTATGGCCTCAGTTTTTTGGGATACACACGGTATATTGTTCATCGACTATTTGGAAAAGGGAAAAACAATCAACAGCGACTACTACTATGCATTATTGAAGCGATTGAATACCGAAATCGCGAAAAAACGGCCCATATGAAGAAGAAAAAAGTGTTGTTTCATCAAGACAAATCAATGAAAACGATGGCAAAATTGCATGAATTGGGCTTCGAATTGCTTCCTCACCCACCGTATTCTCCAGATCTAGCCCCCAGCGACTTTTTCCTTTTCTCTGCCCTGAAAAGAATGCTCGCGGGAAAAAAATTTGGCTCTGATACTGAGGTAATCGCCGAAACTGAAGCCTATTTTGAGGACAAACCGAAGGAGTACTACAAAAATGGTATCGAAAAGTTGGAAGGTCGCTATAATCGCTGTATCGCCCTTGAAGGCAACTATGTTGAATAAAAAAAATGAATTTTGTCAAAATATTGACCGGGGACTTTTCAGCCGACCTGTTACGGCTACAATATTCATTTTTGAATTAGAGGATTTTAAAAAAAGCATAATAAAAACCGGAATCTTCAACTGATAAGGCTGAAAAGTTTATCAATTGTTTATTTCAGTAAAATAAATAAATTCACCAAATTTTATTAATATAAAATCATTTAGACTGGGTGTTCGGATTTTTATGTCACTTAGATTTTTTAGTAATTCTTTGCAAATAATTCAATTTTAAGGTTATTTTTTACCAAGCAATTTTACACCTGCACAAAATTTAGGAGGTCTTTTCGATTTTTTTTAATTATCTTATTCTCTCAAATGATTTTAATGCATTACAGTAATTTATTAGATTAGAATATATAAAAAGGATTTCTCAAAAAATTTTATGCTACAATAATTCCATAAAAAGCGGCCTGTAAAGAATCACAATTCAATCATAAACATTCTCAGAAAACTTTTTTAAGTTTAAGAATCACAAACAAAAATTATAATACATTCAGTATACGATAGGCAATTGCCTTTAGTAAAAAGTAAAGAAATGGAATTCCACAACCAAAATATCTTGAAACCACTTAAAAAATGCCAATTGATCTTTCGAAACCAGTTTGAAACTTTGTTCTATGTTAGTGTCCTTGACAAGTGCATGTTATATTTTTAACCGTTAACTGTAATTTAAATTCTGTAGGAGAACTTTATATAATGTTAATAGAAATATACTGTAATTATCCTATAAGTCTATTCTTATTGTTAATTCTTGAATTATGTCCTTGTTTATTTCTTGCCATATATGTTTCTTCTTTTATTTTTGTTAAGTTGCAGTAATTTGATGTTGGTTCATATTTGGGTTGTATTTTTATTATGTTGTTATTATCTAGTCTCATTTTATATTTTTGTTTATTTGTCCATATTTCTCTTGTGTGTTTTCTGTTACTGTCTTATCCTTTATCAATTTAAGTTTTAAATATTCTTTATATATTATATTTTTCTTGTATAGGAATTCTTTGATTAAAGTATTTTTATGTATATTAATAGTATCTATGTTTCTTAAAACTTTTTCATGTAGGTTTAACTTTCTTGTAAGTTTCATATTACCATCATTTATTTCTGTCATATTAGTTTCTGTTTTTGTTTCAATAATTTCATTTTTATTTTGTTCAATATTATTATTTACATCCTTTTCATCTATTATTTGTATATCTTCTATTATTCTGTCTTGCTCATTTTTATTGTTTGTCTGTACTTCTACAATATCCTCTTTCAAAATTTCCTCTTCTTTTTGGAACTGCTCTTTAATGTCTTCCTTTATTTCCTCTATCATAGTTTGATTAAGTTTTTCCATATCTTCTTTTATTTGTTTTTGTGTATTTTCAATTTTATTTTCTAAACTTTTATTTAATTCTTTGTTTTGATATTTAATACTTTTTATTTCATTTTCCAATTTTGAGTTCATTTCTTGCTGATTATTCTGCATATCTCCTATTGCTGTCATCAGTTGCTTTAACCATGTTGGTTCCTCCTCCTTGTTATTTTTTTTTGTTTCTTCGACACTATCATATCTCTCGCAGACAAAACCACCTCTTTCCATCGTTTGTTGTGTTTGTGTACTAGTTGACTCTTTTTCTGTTTGAAATATGTATTCTTCAGGATTTATTTCCTCTTCTTCTAGTACTTCCTGTAGTCTTTCTATTAATGTTTCTCTTGATCCTTCGGTATCTAAATTTCTTGTTTCTAGTTCCTTTATAAGTTCTAATAGACTTAATTTTTTAATGTTTTTCTTGAGTCCATTTCGGTTAATTATTTTTTAAATATTTAATGTAATAATTTATTTTATTAAATACCTATTTGATTGTTATTATAAGATAAGAAAATTGTACTTATGTTAAAATAAAATGCAAAATGTATATTAATCTTAATAAAATATCTAATAATGTAGTCTTTTAATGTAAAATAGTCTTAGTATTTAATATTAAATTGTCTACTATTTTTCAACAGAAATTGTTTAAATGAAAACCTAATTTTCCAACAGAAACTGGCCCTATAGTTGGGACGCCATTTTGTAGTGAATATTATGTCCTGAGAAAAAGATCTTGTTGCTATATTACATTTAAATAATTATATCAAATATATTAATCAATTAAATTTATAAATAAAGAAATCAAAAAAATAATCTCTCAAAACATAATATTCATTACAATACATAAGTTATTATATTATATTATTACTATTTCTATGAATATAAATATTAGACTTAATCCTTAATTTTCATAGTATAAATGTATTTAATAACCACCTAAGTTATTAACAATAAAATTAACTCGACAAAAGCTGAATATTTGAAAACATTCCGATCAAATTTTTAATTCGTTATTTATATTACACATAAGATCAGTTAATATATACTTTTACTCTATTTTAAAAGCCAAAAAGGTTTGTAAATTTATTTGAATCTTTATTTAGTCGACTAACCTTCGAAAACTTCCCATTTTCCCCCTTTAGACATGTTTCGTATGTTTGTAAAGGTTATAAATAGATAATAATAATATATGAAATGAAAACGGGGCCCTTTCGTTTCGGCACAGGTTTATAAACGTGCTATTCGGGTCTATAAACGGAACATAACACGGAAACATAGCGAGTTAAAATGGCGACCGAAAACTCCCTTGTGGTTCAGATCATCCTTTCGATTTCGTATACAATTCTAGAATGCGAATTTGTATCGCTTATTCAAAGACGTATCCAACGCATATCCAAAAAGGTGATTTACTAAATAAAAAAGCCATACATAGATTGATATAGTATTATATTTTATTTATATTTTTATTAAGTATTATCTCATATTTTAATGAAGATGGAAAACTATTTAGAAGAAAGTTTTTTGAGTCAATCTGTGAGACATTAGAAGAATCGTTTGAAAAATACTCCAATGATAGCAGCTACACGAACACTTTTTTGAACTTAAAAAAAAGGAGGAGCAAACAGTTTTAAATATTATTGAAGTAGATTTACAGGACCCGATCAATGAACCAATAACAATTCACGAATTGAATCATGCACTACATTCATCCAAAGAAACAGCAGCGGGACCAGATAATATACCAATGGTATTCTTAAAAAGACTTCCAGACGTAGCCAAGGACCTGTTATTACAAATTTACAACAATATATGGAAAAACAACACTTTTCCGCAGATCTGGCTTAAATCTATTATTATACCACTGCACAAACAAGGTAAACCTAAATCACTTGTAAATTCGTACAGACCAATTTCACTCACGTGTGCAATGGGTAAAATACTGGACAAAATCATTAACGACAGACTAATGTGGACTCTGGAAAGCCGAAATCTTTTATTCCCGAACAAAGTGGATTAAGAAAGCGAAGATCAGCAGTGGATAACCTAGTAGACCTGAAATCGGAAATACACGAAGCTTTTGCTAGCAAACAATACATTCTAGCTAATTATTTTTCTTGATATATCAAAAGCCTATGATACGGTTTGGCGTCATGCACAAGATTTTACAAACATTGGATAGTTGGTCAATAAAAGGTAATATACTGAGATTTATCCATAATTTTTTGAAAAACCGCTCATTTATGGTAAGAGATAATGGCACATACTCCACCTTGAAAACCCAAAACAATGGAGTACCACAGGGATATTCCTTGAGTGTAACTCTATTTTTAGTAGCTATAAATGATAATATCAATAACTGTAATTATAATAAATATTAAGGCTAGACTTTATGCTGACGACCTGGTAATATATTCTAGAGGGCGGAACATAATTTCAATGCAGAACCGATTACAAGAATTTTTAGTCAACTTGGAAAACTGGTCAGAAACTTCAGGACTGCAATTTTCAGCGCAAAAGACTAAAAGCATACTATTCGCTAAACGCAAACCGAGTGTCATACCCCCTAAATTCACATTACGTGGGCAACATATTTCGTATGTAGATGAAATAGAATTTTTAGGAATTTGCTTCGATAATAAAGTTACGTGGTTAAAACACATTCAAACTCTTAAACTGAAATGTCAAAGACATATTAATCTAATGCGAACAATATCATCAAAAACGTGGGGAGCTGATAGCATTACATTAACCAAAATATATAAAGCCTTAATAAGAACAAAGCTTGATTATGGTGCCATCATATACAATTCTGCTAAACAACACATTCTTCAACAGTTGGACACGATTCAAAACAATGCAGTGAGAATTGCTTTGGGGGCATTCTGTTCAAGCCCAGTTGAGAGTATCCTGTGTGAGGAGAACCGAATTTATTCCAAAGACGAAGGTATTTAATACTTTGCTATGCAGCATATACCGCTGCTAATCCAGAAAAGCCCGTCTTAGTAATAATACTTCTGAATAATAAAGTAGCCATCGCTAATAAACCATTGGGTTGATGCGAATTGTCAAAAAAAAAAGTTTTAAAGAATATGATTGGTCTATTAATTGTGGCTCACCTATAGGTTAAACTCGTTCTATCCTGCAATCAGTAAGAACATCTCATTTGATCTACCTAGTTCAAAATACTTTTTTTGGATACGGTATTATTTTTACCAAGGAATGGCTCCGGACCTATAAATATTCCTTTAGCACCTTTTTTCCTGGCTAGAAAGTCCGTGGAATCATCACCTTCAATGCCAGTTTGTCTAGCTGTTCATGACAGTAAATTTGTGATTGTATGTATTAGATCCTGAATGCATTAGCAAACTAACATGGAGTCGATCCGATTTGATTCCAAGGAATTTAAGCGTGCAAAGGATACCAAGTCCTATATCTGGGCTAATATTTTTATTTTTCCATTTAAAACTTCCAATTATCTCCACCAAATAATCCATCAGTCTTTCTTTAGATAACTAATACCCGTATTATGGTCGCTGCGTTAAATAATTTAAGCTCTGTAACCTTCAAAGGTACAGAATTTAAGAATTTTGCAATTAGGGTCATTCTGTATACTTACATTTTTCTTTAAATGCCTCTGTAAACTTACAGAGAGCGAAATGTCACCGTAACCTTTAATATTAAATTATTATTTCGCAGTTACCAAGTTAATATAATGGATTTTATGCCTTTATTTATATAGGTATTTACTTGCCAAAGAGCATAATAATAGGTATGAATAAAATTCTTAAAATAATAATAAATAAATCTTTACCAGCTCATTCATTTTAGAAATCGCTTAAGAATAGAAAGACGCGTTCTAAGGGATAACGAAAATCCGTTCGAAATATCGGAGTCAATTTTTAAAAAAAGATTATCGTTTTCCCCATCCAGTTATTATTGAACAAATAATTGAACCGTTACGTCTTATTAAGAAGACAAGATTCAATTCCATTTCATTTAAAGGTATTAGCAGCAATAATTTTCTTTGCTAATGGATCTGACCAAAAAGCCGTGGGAAATTCTCATTTAAATTGTATGAGCCAATTTGCTATATCTAAGGCAATAAACGAAGTTAGCAGGTTAATTACTATACATCTGGCACATATTTAGATCAAATTTCCAGCATTAAGGGAAGACAAAGAAAAAGAACAAGAAGAATTTTATACCAAATGGGACATGAGAGGTATTATTGGAGCCGTTGATAGGACTCATATAGAAATCATAGCTCCTCCTTCAACAGATGAAGAACATCAACCTCATCTTTATATCAACCGTAAGGGTAGGCACTCAATTAATGTGATGTTGGTATGCGACTCTGTTTTATATCGGCGTTAAATGCTAGATACCCCGGATCTGTACACGACGCTGCTATTTGGCAGATGTCAGATTTACGAAGATTATTTTTTTTATAAAAATTAATCACAGCATAAGCTTTTTAACTTACAAATAATATCACAATAAATTTGATTTAAATTTTAGCTTAGAATACATTCACGAAGTTAGTTACAGAATATAATTTTAAATTTGACGGACCATAATAACAAAAATATAAATTCTTTTTCTATCCTATACTTATAAATACGGGTATAAGTATTTTGATGCAAATTTATTTATTGATTAAAAACAGCATAGAAATTTTAAATGAAATTATATACATTGAAAATGAACTAATTTATTTTATCTTTATTTACTACCTATTTATTTGGATAATACTAATTTTTGAATAAAAATTGTTTGTTTCTAATATGTTTGTATTTATGTGTTTAAGAAGGTCCGATTCTTTGTTCTACGCTTTGGTATTTTTTTTTATACCCTACCTCCCTTCGAAGTTAACCAAATAAATTATATTTAGTTGGCGTTGGATGTGAATTGCCTTGTTTGCTAGAAATTGGATGTCAAATTTATTTCGATTATTTTTAGAAAAAAAAACGATAATGACCCTTTTCATAACAGTCAATACCATATAGAATTATTGATCAAGAGCATCTTCAGTTAATTGCTTTTATTGTAAAAATTGCCAAAGAAGGCAGAATAATGAAGAGTCATATATTATTTTTATTTAAAGAAAAGCTGATGAAGCAATATAATAGTTTTTAAACTATTTACTTGACAAATTAGGTGTTATGGATATATAAATAAAAACCGAGATACATGAACAATACTCCTATTAAAAAGGATTTATTATTTAAGAAAAATTTAATTTTTTATATGCTCATGTCAGGAAATCTTATTTTTATAGAAATCTTGTAAGCTATCCATCTCTCAAATGTGGGTTGAAACAGTAAAGGTTCAAAGAAAACTCAAAGTCTATCCCACAACTGTTTTATTAATTGTTGCAACTAGTTTCGGTCCTATAAGGCCATCATCAGGATGAAAGAATTATAAAAGAATAGATATAGGATCAGAAGAGTACAATATCAAGTTAAACATTCAATACACTTCCCCACAAACTGATTACAATAACAAATTGATAATGCAGAAAATTAAATGTACAATAATAGTAGAAAAGGTTACAATCAAATTTCAAACCATATCAAAATAATAAACATGAATAATGATATTTTAATTTACAAAATACTGTGTAAATAATTAAGTACTTGAACTAATATAATAAAGTTAAAATTGAATTTGTATTAAATTTCTTTAATATTTTAAATCAATCTAAACTAATTTAAAAATAATTAGTTATAAATTCATTTATTATAACTCAAGTATGTTCAAATTTGGTATTATTATAATTGAACCACTGCGTGCTGAGCGAAGCGAGGTTCGCAGCGCCAAATCAATCTAAACTAATTTAAAAGTTATTAGTTATAAATAATTTGGTGCTTTGTAAGTTCAAATATCATTATTGATGTTTATTATTTTGATATGGTTTGACATTCGATTGTAACCTTTTCTACTATTATTGTACATTTAATTAAGATTTTCTGTATTATCAATTTGTTATTGTAATCAATTGGTGAGGAAGTGTATTGAATGTTTAACTTGATTTTGTACTCTTATGATCCTCTTTCTATTATTTTATAATTATTTCAGCCTGATGATGGTCCTATAGGACCGAAACTAGTTGCAATAATTAATAAAACAGTTGTGGGATAGACTTTGAGTTTCCTTTGAACCTTTTTTTTATTTTTATATTGTGTACAAAATACTAACTAGAACTTGTAAAGCAAATTTTTGACACATCTATGACTTAAAGCCAAAAAGTGTAATGCCCATTTGCTTCAACAGCTTTAACTAGCCCTTAGAGATAAGGATTTCCTTAATATATGAATTTGGTTTGCATAAAACTTAAGTATTTTATAAGTTATTCTTAACTTAAGTTCCTGCAGCGACCACTTAAAGTATCCTTAACACTTCTTTACCTTGAAATTTTTATGTTCTTTTTTTCGGGTTTCAGTGCATTTTTTAAAAATATATAAATTATGGATTATTTAAATTATTTGGGAGATGAACCATATTATCCAGACGATAATATTGAGTTAGTGGATATTATACAAGCAGGTTTGCCATAGACAGTATAAACAACAGAACCAACTATTTTGACACTATGAATCCTCGCATTTTCTTGAAGGTTTCGTTTGTATAAAGAAACGGTTCTAGAAATGTTTATAGTTATTGAAGATCATTTGAAATATCTACATGACAGCACGCATTATTGTATTATATTTACTACTTAATACTTAATTCAATTATGGTTGGTTCTCCTTTCTCAATGTTGTGGCAACATAAAACTGAAATAAAAAAAAAATTTTAAATTATCCGGGGTTGCCAATGTAAAGGAGACGATAAAATTTGAACCCCCAACTTCTAAGGTTCCTTAACTATTATCCCCTTAACGTGATGAAGGTGCATCGGGCATAAGTCAAGTACAAGGCTCATCAAGAATTGTTTTTAAATAAGAAATCACTATGCTTCATAGTGATATTTAAGTAAAATTTTTAAATCAAAATAATAATATAAGCAACAATCAGATACAAATAAATAAATTTGATAAAACTATGATAATTATACACAAATTAAATAGGTACTTAACAATATAAACCAAAAATAAACTTAAATGACCACCTGATAAAATAATTAAATAAGCAATAATAATAATAATAGTAAATTTTACTACTACATAGTTTTGAATTGCACTTTTTGTGATGCATTTTTACTAATTTTTGAGTTTATTGACCTACCTACGTATTACCGAAAACCGTTTACACTACCACTACACCAACACACACTTTTATATGCCTGACGCGCGTTTCGATAACCAAGTTATCTTCTTCAGAGACCGAAGGTAAACTAAAGCTATGCCTACAAACTAACCTTATATATAGAACATTTTTAGCGCCAAATGTTTTCGCGGTAAATCTTTTGTCGGCAAAGCCAATTTTTAGCGCGAAAACATTTTTACAATAAGTTTTCTTATAATAAACTATAAAGTGGACTATCTGGGATAGGTCCTTTGTCCTTATTTAATCTATTTTTACATTTAATAATTTCTATACTTTCAAATGCATCCAACAATCTATTGTTCGATACATTTTTTAACAATTTTAAACTATCTACATTTACAGAATGGTTTTTGGTAAAAGCATGTTCGGCAATACTAGATTTTTCTATACGTCCATATTTTAGATGAGCTAAATGTTCTTTAAATCTTGTTTTAACCGATCTTTTTGTTTGTCCAACATACTTTTTATCACAATTATTACAGCTTATTTCATATATACCGCTTTTTTCCAGATCTTCTCTCTTATCCTTCGGATTTCCTAACAATTGTCTCAGGGTGCCACTAGTTTTATGAACTAAACCTAATCCCACCGTGCCGAAAATTGTATTCAATCCTTTGGTATACTGAGGGATAAATGGTAATGAAATGAATTTCCTATCGTTGTGTTCTCGCTGGAAAAAGGTGGTTTCACAAAGAGATTTCTTAAAACTATGGCGATTGATCAGCTTATGAATTAGTTTTCTATCATATCCATTAAGTACAGCTACATCCTCAATTAAATTCTTTTCTCTGTTATATCTTGTTTTGTTTAAAGGAAAATGAATTAATCGATGAACCAAAAAATGAAAACTTGCCATTTTGTGTTGATTACAGTGAAAAGAATCTATCGGAATATACCTATACGTAGCGGTGTCTTTCCTAAAAATATCAAATTCTAACTTGTTATTATTTCTTATTACTAATGTGTCCAAAAATGGTAACTGTTCATTATTTTCTAGTTCAAACGTGAATTTTATGCTTGTGAATTTTGAATTTAATTTTGAAATGAAATCTTCTACTGATGATTTCTTTGTATTGAAAACTGCGAAAATATCGTCCACATATCTACACCATATCCTTGGGAAATACTCGAACTCTTGACTGATCTGTGTTTCAAAATTGCTCATAAAAAGGTTGGCTATAAATGGTGATAAACAATTACCCATAGCTGTTCCTTCATATTGTTGATAAACCTGATTGTTGTATTGAAAGTAATTTTGGTCCATGCATAGTTTAGCTAATCGTAGGTATTCAGTTCTAACTTCAACACCCAGATCATTCAAGATGAGTAGTTCTTCCAGATACTGTAAAGTTTGTGGAATCGGTACGCTAGGAAATAAAGAACTAACATCGAACGAGATTAAAATTTCCCCATCTTCTAGAACAACATCTTTAACTTTCTTGATAAATTCTAATGAATTTTTAACTGAAAAACTATTACATTTTTTGGGTAGATTTTCAAACTCGTTCGATAACCATTTTGAAATATTATAACTAGGTGTACATATAGCTGAAACAATAGGTCTCATTGCCTTCCCAGGTTTATGTATCTTCGGAAGGCAATAGAGCTTTGACAATGTAGGGTTACTTAAAAGCTGATAAAGGAAACAAGGTTGTTATAATGGACAAACAAGACTATTTCGAAAGAGTGGATCACTTGATCGAGAATGGTCCTTACGTTAAGATTCAAAAAAATCCACTAAACAAAATGATTTCCATGGTGAAGAGTACTCTCAAAAGTTGTAAGAACCTTGTCACCGATTCGTTAAAGTATAAATTAACTGTAAGTAACCCTACATTGTCAAAGCTCTATTGCCTTCCGAAGATACATAAACCTGGGAAGGCAATGAGACCTATTGTTTCAGCTATATGTACACCTAGTTATAATATTTCAAAATGGTTATCGAACGAGTTTGAAAATCTACCCAAAAAATGTAATAGTTTTTCAGTTAAAAATTCATTAGAATTTATCAAGAAAGTTAAAGATGTTGTTCTAGAAGATGGGGAAATTTTAATCTCGTTCGATGTTAGTTCTTTATTTCCTAGCGTACCGATTCCACAAACTTTACAGTATCTGGAAGAACTACTCATCTTGAATGATCTGGGTGTTGAAGTTAGAACTGAATACCTACGATTAGCTAAACTATGCATGGACCAAAATTACTTTCAATACAACAATCAGGTTTATCAACAATATGAAGGAACAGCTATGGGTAATTGTTTATCACCATTTATAGCCAACCTTTTTATGAGCAATTTTGAAACACAGATCAGTCAAGAGTTCGAGTATTTCCCAAGGATATGGTGTAGATATGTGGACGATATTTTCGCAGTTTTCAATACAAAGAAATCATCAGTAGAAGATTTCATTTCAAAATTAAATTCAAAATTCACAAGCATAAAATTCACGTTTGAACTAGAAAATAATGAACAGTTACCATTTTTGGACACATTAGTAATAAGAAATAATAACAAGTTAGAATTTGATATTTTTAGGAAAGACACCGCTACGTATAGGTATATTCCGATAGATTCTTTTCACTGTAATCAACACAAAATGGCAAGTTTTCATTTTTTGGTTCATCGATTAATTCATTTTCCTTTAAACAAAACAAGATATAACAGAGAAAAGAATTTAATTGAGGATGTAGCTGTACTTAATGGATATGATAGAAAACTAATTCATAAGCTGATCAATCGCCATAGTTTTAAGAAATCTCTTTGTGAAACCACCTTTTTCCAGCGAGAACACAACGATAGGAAATTCATTTCATTACCATTTATCCCTCAGTATACCAAAGGATTGAATACAATTTTCGGCACGGTGGGATTAGGTTTAGTTCATAAAACTAGTGGCACCCTGAGACAATTGTTAGGAAATCCGAAGGATAAGAGAGAAGATCTGGAAAAAAGCGGTATATATGAAATAAGCTGTAATAATTGTGATAAAAAGTATGTTGGACAAACAAAAAGATCGGTTAAAACAAGATTTAAAGAACATTTAGCTCATCTAAAATATGGACGTATAGAAAAATCTAGTATTGCCGAACATGCTTTTTACCATTCTGTAAATGTAGATAGTTTAAAATTGTTAAAAAATGTATCGAACAATAGATTGTTGGATGCATTTGAAAGTATAGAAATTATTAAATGTAAAAATAGATTAAATAAGGACAAAGGACCTATCCCAGATAGTCCACTTTATAGTTTATTATAAGAAAACTTATTGTAAAAATGTTTTCGCGCTAAAAATTGGCTTTGCCGACAAAAGATTTACCGCGAAAACATTTGGCGCTAAAAATGTTCTATATATAAGGTTAGTTTGTAGGCATAGCTTTAGTTTACCTTCGGTCTCTGAAGAAGATAACTTGGTTATCGAAACGCGCGTCAGGCATATAAAAGTGTGTGTTGGTGTAGTGGTAGTGTAAACGGTTTTCGGTATCATTTTCGCCAACGGTTCCAGATTCAACATTTTACCTACGTATTGACAAGTACGTATCAATTCAGTATACTCTCGTAAAAGCTGGTAAGATTATACTTATATATTAAAATTAAATAGATAGCTATCTTAATTTAATTTTACTAAACGCCTTTTTACTCTTTTACATTGTATGTGAGATATAAAAGTCAATATAAATTTTTTTTTGTGAAGTGACACTTCTATCACAATTATTGCTACAACCTTAAATAGTAAAATTATTCTGTTCTAACCGACAGAATAAATACCTTTAAATTACTTGTATTTGTTATACCTATTTAAATTTGTTAAACTGTTTTCTATTCTGTGTTGATAATTCATTATATTCTTATAATGTACCTATATAAATGCTTTTTAATAAATACGTTTGTATTATCTTGACCTTTTAAATGTAAATTTCATTAATTTATGTCCTATTAGCTTGAAAATCAGTAATCTACCTAATGGCAATGTAATTTTACAGTTTCAGCCTGACAAGTATCCCTGCTAACCAAGATCTTTGAACTACTACAATTCCTACTACAATTCTTATACATATATTTAACATGTTATATTAAACCAGAATTTTTGGGGTAAACGGCAATGTTTTTTAAGAAAACTCTTTTACTTGTTTTCCAAGCTTTCGAAATATGTTTATTTCATTTTCAAGGAATAAGCTCGAGTTAAAACAAAATTGGTGTTAACAACTTGGTAAATATAACATAAAAACTATTTTAACTTTAATTTGGAATTAAAAAAAAAAATTTTTTATTAAGTCAAATTGTTTATAAAACAAAATAACGTCATAATTAATAAACAACTTAATTGCTTATAATATTTAAAAATAAAAGAGTAGAAAATAATAGGTTATAACTTTATCTATATCACAAGACAATAATATTATTAATACAAAAAGTGACCATAAAAATCTGAGTGACATTTATTATTATTTGCTATCTAAAGATAAAAATAAAGATCTAAATAATACTAAAAATTCATGACATCTATTTGACATTTTTATTTTGATTTTTAAATGACATTTTCAAAGCTTAATTCAAAATTATAAAGAAGAATAAGACATTTTTTTATCATAAAACAATTAAATATTTAGTAAATTTTAATCAAAAATCACATTTTTCATGAAAGACATAAAATTATAGCCCATTATTTTCTACTCCTTTATTATTATATATTATAAGCAATTAAGTTGTTTATTAATGATGACGTTATTTTGTTTTATAAACAATTTTTAAATTCCAAATTAAAGTTAAAATAGTTTTTATGTTATATTTACCAAGTTGTTAACACCAATTTTGTTTTAACTCGAACTTATTCCTTGTAAATGAAATAAACATATTTAGAAAGCTTGGAAAACAAGTAAAAGAGTTTTCTTAAAAAACATTGCCGTTTACCCCAAGAATTCTGGTTTAATAACTATTAGTCGGCCAATAACATAAATTTAATTAACATGTTAAATTAATATAATATTTTTATTTATAAACTCTTTTAATGTAACTGTAGGCTTATTTGAACAGACCTAAAAGACATTTTTGGTTTGGATTCAAATAAAATATATTTTTTGATTTCTGAAATTGTTTTGTAAATTATTTATTTATACTTACTATAAAAAAAATAAACAACGAAACGTTTGAAAAATAAATTTCATTTATGTAGGTAGGTATACCTACCTAATTAGTTTATATTATTGAAACCTATGTTCTATTATAGAAATGAAAGAATAAAAACTCATTTTAAAGCTTGGTAAACAATAATTATTTAATATTTATTTCAATTTATTGGTAAAAATCTAGTAAAAATAAATCCTCTTTATTTTCATTGTTTGCATTTTGATTTGTTTCCATTTTGAGTTAAGTAGGTATTACATTAATAGAAATAATGCAATGTAGTTCTTTCCTATACTTTGATATTTGAAATAATGATTCATTATTCAACGGTTAATATTTCTTGAAAGATTATTGTAGACTGCAAGATCTAACCCTTGTATTTTTTTACAGAAACATGAAACAGTAGCTAGATGTCAGTCTTTAAAGAGCATGCACTGCCGCTACCCTCCCTTCTAAGTCATCTACCAAACAACACTTCACTAAGGTAACGTCTAACTTTTCTACTCCAAAAAACACTCCAACTTACCAAAAATTAAACAAAATAAAACGAATTTAAACGAAACTAAACAACAAAAATGCCGAAATTTCAAAATAAATCCGAGATTAGTGCAGGCAGATGTTTGCGTTAGGGATAGAGAGGGGACACGTTACCAAGATGGCTGCTTTAACTTTAGCCCGTAAATATCGCCAAGTTCAAACTTTGACATAAATGCTAACAAACTCTTTTAAATTTTTAAAATTTAACCAAAAACATAGTTTATTTTATTAGTTAAGTGTTTATATTGTGCAAGTAGTGCAGTAGGAACTGTTATTATTCTTGTTGTACGAATAGTGTCGGTGACCCTGAGAGAGGCTAGGTATTGCCACGCCTCTCTGTCATGATCTGGTGCTGACAAAAGACAAGCCGGCAGCCATTAAACTTGGCATGCTGCAGACTGAGAAAAGGATAGCTGGAGATATACGCAAGGACAGAAGTACGTAATGTGTTAACTTATTTATAAAAATTGCTTTAAATATACATTTTGACAAACGTTTTTAGAAGTATATCTTTGGTAATGTGTCTTAATTGAAATTTTCACATTTAATATTTCAGTTCTAAACATTATTTGAACACAAATTGAAAATTTAATTTAAAAAAATTAAGGTATTCTTTACTGACACAATGTATGGACCAAACTTATTTGTTTTCGTTTAGGTATTTAATTATCAAGTTTTGATTCTTGATTAGGTAGATAATATCATTTTAATTTCAATATTTTCCATTTAAATAGAACATGATTTATATGCAGTTACCCAGAAAAAACCCAATTATTATTAGTAAAAAGTTGTTAACTAAAATATAGAGGTACTATTTCATCTTGTACAATATTGAATCCAATCACTAACTTACTACACTCGTTATTTTTTGATATAGCTTAATTAATCCTCTTATTTTATATTAATCCCCTTATTTAAATCAATAATTATGTCCTCCGTCCTCTTTTTCAGACATAAGATTGAAAAATTGTAGAACAATTATTTGAATAGTGGATTTTTAAGGTTTTAAATTAACTATGCTTTTATTTTTATTTCTATATATACTGAAAATATTGTCTATAATCAAAATAATTTTTATTTGAAACCAAATTCTGTATGGACATGGTATCTCAGTTGAAGGTTAACTATTTATGCAAAATATAAACGAATTTTCTAAACAACAAAATACTTTTAATTCGTGACAATCATTGAACCTCCCATATCACAAGGTCAAATTAACTACTTATACAAGATGAAACGGATTAAAAGTAAATTTATTTTTGTCTGTTGTTTTATCATGAACCTACCTAGTCATCATTTTAGTTTCTTTAAAATCTATGGTTCAAATTGTAAATTAAACATACATTTTAACCTAGGTATTCCATTATTTTAAATTAACAAATTCTACTTAATAGCTTTTTATTAAAAGAAACCGACTTAATTTAAATTGAAGAATAATTTTGCTAAGAATAAAAACGTTACCTAAAGATAATCGGCCAATTGATTTTATATTTAATAGTATACCCGAAGCATTGCAGATTCAACTGAACGGTTTTAAAACTGGTTTTAAAAGATTGCCAAAAGTTTAAAGGAATTTAAAGGATTTGGAAGTTAAGGGCATACACTACCTGCCAATGCATAATAAAAAAAAAATCAAAATATCACCAAGGCAAGCGAATCTTTAATAACATTGATACCTCATCTATTTTTATTTTTTACAGTAGGTAATTTGAGTACTTCAGTTCTTCAGATTTTAAACATATTTTTAATTTTGGCAAAATGTAGTAATTAATATAGGTACCGGTGTCTATTTGTTAGAAATATTTTACAATAAAACGAACTTAATTTTAAATATTAATTTAAACCTAAAACTTTTTATTTTAATCAGCAAGGTAACAACATTTAAAAATCATAATTATAAAAATTTACATTTTACTTTAAAACATATCAAATGTGTACTTATTAAGATTATACAGAGTGAGTTTTAAATATGAAGGTACCTACGTATATATGACAAAGATAAGTGTTACTTAAGGACTTTTATGGACGAAAAATATACAGGATGTTTTAAATAACAAAAGTTTATTATTATTTCACAATAAGACAAGATCTAACAACATTGTAAAAATTACTATAAGAGGCCTATAAATATTCCTTCAGCACCTTTCCTGGCTTACGACTAGACCATCAAGTATGGAAGTAATAAGACATAACAATATTAAAGCCTAGATGTTATTAGTCCTAAGGGATTATTCTGTATTTATTTTCCTCTAAGATCAGTTATAACTGTGCATTGATATAGAAAAACCAGGAATAAACTATATCGTGCTGACCTTTACAGTTTAATAGTGGAGAACTTCCAAGATTTAGTTTTTAAAAAGCAATTAATATAAAAGTGGAAGTTTTGTTAAAAAGTTTTATTTTTTAATGTTCTTAGTAAGATGGATTTCCACATAGTAATGGTTGATACAATAAAAAACCACAAATTATAAAAATCCCGCAAGCCGTGATAATGAAGACTTTTTAAACTTAAAACTAACTCTGTTATTTACTCTAAAAATGACTATGCTACTGTCCTTCTTGGTACAGTGTTTAAACAAAAGTATTATCCATTATCTGAAGCAAATAAATAAATTACTTTCTTAGACTATACAAGTGTTCTTCATCACTACAGTAGCTTCATGAAAGTCAGGATGTCGATCGGTTTTAGTTAATGCCATTTTCCTTCTATTTGAAATGCTCCAAAGTGCAGAGCTCTTGCATTTTCTAAGGCAGTTCATTTTGCACTGTATTGAGTCTTACAATATTTGCATTCTGCCTTTTTCTCTACCCCCTCTCAATTTACAGTGTCAGTTAATATTCCTGTAAGTGTTTTTAGCATTTTAATTTAGATTTACTTAGTCCAAGACATTGTTTGGACCTTTGTGAGATGTAACTACCCAATAAGGTATTTTCCTGGCTTATCTCTGTTAGATTCTCCAATATTCGATGTTTTCCTTATTATTCTTAATGCCGCTAAGTTCATTGATAATGAAATGATGGTTCCGGTATTCTTTTAGGATTATATTATTTTTGCTTAAAAAGGTATTTAAGGTAAAGTTTTCGTGACTGTTGTATGACTTGTAGCACTTTCTTATTAAAACACGTTGAGAGTCTAAAAAATAATAGAATAGAAATAAAGAAAAATAGAAAACATAATAAAATCGTAGAATGACATGACAATAATAAGGCAACCAATAACATATTCAATAATTTTTGTTTTGATTTGATGATAATTATTGTGTTGTTAAAATCGCTATGAAGGTACATGGATAACTCAATTGAGTTTCATTTTTGAATAAATAGGTGGACTATTAAAAAATGTCTTTGCATCAGTTAACATTACATTCTGTCAAATGGATTGAGATTTAGATCTAACCAAGTAGTCCCTTCCCTGTATTTTTTTATCTTGATTAATATTGAACATCTTTACTACTTAAAATAATTGAAAGTAGCTGAAGCTAATTCTCTGGTTTGCTATCACCGTACTGGTTTCCGAACACTTAAATTAAAATTGAAACTAAAAGTAGTTTTTGCTTAAGATTTTGTAGAACTTTCTCAACCCATTTTCCATTATCTGAAAGTCTGAAAGACCAAGATGTAATAATGAATGAATCAAATGAAGAAGGCAAAATCATGATTTGGTCTTAACACAAAAGTCAAAATATTTTGCAGAGGATTACACTTCTTGCCAGACTTTTTGGTAGACCATCAATTATTAATTATTATTTATAGTAGTTTAGCACTTATTTTGTATAAAAGTTGTGAAAAATCTGAACGTGCAGCTATTAGAACGACAAAAATTTGAAAAAATATGAGATATGTAGAATTTATTTATTCTCAATGAATAAAATTGATTGTGGTAACCTTTACTTTGTGGAAGTCCATCTTACTAAGAACAATAAATAACTGAATGGTTGAACTAAACTTCCACTATTTATTCGTAAAATAAGTTTTGTTCTTATTCTTAATTAATATCCAAATTTTCTTTGGTTTATCGTGATGTTCCTGACTATGATTTTAGAATAAATTAGATTGTCTTAGACCTTATAAACCAGTTGAACTTCCGTGCACTTCGACTTACCAAGATCTACCAATGTGTGATATTTGATTTTAATTTCATATTTAAGATTTATATCCGCGCTCTAAGAGGCAAAAGGAATTTCGAACAAGGAAAGAAATAATTAATATCTGTGTTAATTGTTAGTTACCTGTGTCTAACTGGAGTCCAGTTCCAATGTTAAATGTTTGCATATATTTTGGTCCAAAAATTACGAATGTATATTTTTAGAATAAAATTGATTTTACAATTAAAATGCCTGATATATAAATAAGATAAAAATAATCAGAAATTTCCAAGTAAGAACTGGAATAATGTTTAGAATTTAGTCTAGTAAGTTAAGATGCACCTGCTTAGGATAAACAAAAAATGAGTTGAAACTATAAATACTTAACAGCTTGAGCTAGAGATAATCCGAACTTAAAAGAATTGTTTTAATTGACAGAATAATCTAAACTAAAGTTATAATATCCATAAACACAAAACAAATATAATTATAGTAACCAAACAATACTAAGGTTCCATTTTCTTTCTTACTCCAATCAAGTAAAGTATGACCTTTTATGATTTAAGTCTGAATTAGAAGAAAAAAAAATAAAAAGGCTTTGTCCTTGGTTGTTTTTTCTATGCTAAATATAATTGGTAGCTTGGGTGAGAAACAAAATATCTTTAGATCAAATTTCACTCAGTTTAACATTAAATCTGCTAACATATACAGAATAGGTAATATCTTTTGCTGAAGAATTTAGTATTCTTTAAGTTTATTGTACTAACCCTTTGACTGTGGAAGTCCATCTTACTAAGAATAATAAACAACTATTAAAAATTAAAAAAATATTACATATTGTGGAAATATTTCCAATATATTTTCAAAAATAATATCTTCGTCAACATCAGCATTAACATCATTTAAAACACAAAATAATCTGGTATTTACAAAATTGATTATCCAAAATGTAATGCTGTATATAAAGGTCAAACACAAAGAAATTTTGAACTACGATTCAATGAATATTTAAGAGCATATAGGCTACAACAACCAGATAAGTCTAACTTTGCAAACTTTGAACATCCAGACTCACTCATACACACCAATGACATTCAAATATTACACACCTGTGATAAAAAACAAAATTTAGATTTCCTCGAAGAAGTTGAAATAAGAAGCAGATCAAAAATTGAAGACTTTTTTACAAAAACAACGCATGTCCAAAAATGGCTAATTTGTGTTAGCTATGACATCTAGTAACCAAGCATTGTTAACTTTCATTGCCTCATGGCATCACACTTATGAGAGTTTATATGAATTTGATGAAAATTGCTCTCTTAAATATAGCCAATCTTAAATTGTTGATGCAATATCTTAAACGACCTTAACATAAATTCTTTTATGAGGAAATATTTCATAAAAATGAAGCCAACCTGGAAGGTACTACAAATTGATGTAGATATAAGTAGATGAGGATGACAACACTAGTGGTTGTAATGATATATAAGCTACTTGCGTTTTCATTATAATTTTGGTAGGTACTACGGTAGGTACTACTAGAGTAAAATTTGTGACAAGATTGCGAAAAGTACGGGATTTCGAGTGATTGCAAGAGAATTCCAGGGATTGCGAGTGACTCCGAATGATTGCGATATTCTCCATCAGAGTAATGTGTTAAAGAGAGACAGAAAACTAATTTTCGATACATTAAAAACAAAAATCACCTCTAAACCTCTTAAAATCCGTAATAAAAAACTCAGGGTCATATTTAAAAGCCCAGAGTAGTATCGTTTAAAAAAAAAGTGGTTTATGGTTGCCACGAAACGAAACGTCAGATTAAAAATTTATAACATTTGTATTGTCATATCATTCTAAATGTAGAGTGAGCAAAAAACAAAAACGAAATCGGAAAATATCGGTTTGTTTCAAATATCTATCGTTTTCGTTTCTTTATAGCAAGTATTTCGTAATGGATATAATACATAAAACAAATTGTAAATTAGAAGCCCAAAAACAGTATACAATCTCCGGAGGGCGGCAGAAATAAAGCTAGAAATTAATACAATATTATCATCTAACATTGGTGAAATGCGAAATATGTTAGGAAGCGCAATATTGTCTCATAATTTAGTAATTCAGTGTATTCATAAATCAAAGAAACAAATATAGTATGGTCCATATGAGTATGTAATAAAATTTTATAAATTATAATAATTATTATGATAGTATGTATAAAAATATATTGCTATTAACGTATTATTTAATTCGTGAGGTTAAGCGTAAAGTGATCGACCTTAAAACATAACGTATATTCCAAGGTTCTCTTAGAACCGTTTTACCTGTTATCTACGCAGGTAAGTGTATTATATTCCAGTTTGAATGCTAAAAAATGAATTGAATTTTTTATGTTACTATTTTTATCTTTTTAACTACCTTAAACATTTTTATATTCGGTTCAAAATTACCAAGGTCAAATTTTGACACTTAGAGTATTGGTTTTCTGTGGAATAATAGTTGTGCAGTACATTTCATTTATTATTAACGTTCAAAAATAATCATCTTTGTTAAAAAGCTTTGTCTTTTAGAAACCATTTTTTTACACATTAAGACATTTTTACCACAATAACACAAGCATTTAATTTTATTTTATTATCCTTATTTCAATAAATGAATGTCAATTTGGATTGCTGTATGCTGTGAAATATGTCAAAATAAAAAAAACGTCTACCATTTAAAGTTCTCATCCGCTATTATAGAAAGACTGCGCCTGCTCAGTTTAACGTTTAGCGTGTAACGTCAAAATTTTATGTGGCTTAAAATCTCTATTTATTTAAACCTTTAGAATATTTTTATTAACGATATGCTTTACAAACCTGTTTCAACACAATCGTAACGTATATAAGACACTATTTACTAGATTTGTAACTTTAATTTCACTTGTCACTATAAGTAACTGTTTTAAATATTTAGAATGCACTAAATGTTAATAATACGTCAGAAATAGATTATTGACACTAATTTAATCACCAAAAAACGATGAATATGTGTCTCACTACACTAAGGCCTTCATATTTGAAAACTTTTTTTAGACATTTGAGCATGCGTCTGACCGTATGCGCACACATTTTTATTTACCAAGTTACCGATTATATTTGAGATAAATGTTTCTAATGTTTAAACAAGCAAAATAATAGCTGTACTGTTACTATAAACAATTATTATAATAACTATTATCAAGTAATTAAAAATTATTAAAAATATTATTCTTGCTATTGTTCAAGTATTATTAATAATATGAATATTAATACGAGTATAAGTAGGTCTTAGGTAAAGTATTGCAACGGGTGACAGATGTGTGACGGATGAATGTGACGGATGATTCTGACAGATGCGAGAGGAATGCATGTATTTTGATGTAGCTGCTTGTCATAAAGGGTAAAGTCCGTAAATGAGGAAGAAGATTTTGACAGCAACTTGACATGATATATAATTATTTTAAGTTGGTAGTTATTCGGGAACATTCTAGTATTATTTGGATTTTAGTAAATAGTTGTTTCGAGAAAAATCGAGATTGTGTTTAAAGTCCTCACAAGTGTTTCAGTATAGTACGCAACTCGTACTGAAAAACGTTTTACGCACTCATGGAATTACGCACACGCCGCTACACGGCCCCCTGCAAGGGAGCAGAGGTGTTGAACAATATTTTTTTAATCTCGAGAGAGATTCCCAGCACTCTGTAATAAAATTTGATTTATGAAGTCAGTGATGATCGTGGAGAAAAATTATTAAAATTTTTATTATTGTGAAGGCTGATTATGGGATACCTACATTTTCATTTTTATATGTGTTTATAAAATAACTAAGCATTAATTAATAGTATGTTTTCATGGTGAATATAATCAACTTTTAATCAATTTTATTTACACATAACAGTGTTTTTATTTTAAAGAAACATTTTAGTTTTAGATAAATAAATAAAGGAAGACATTCCAGAGGAAAACATTCCTTAGCTAGGTATATACCACACATTCAGGGAATGTAATATTTATGTGAATGCAATGAAAGCGTTCCAATGTGAGAAATTTTAAATAAAATAAAATTACTTGAAAAAAAATGATTCATTTCAATATAATTTTCAGGTTATGCAAAATAAATTTACCTAGCTTTTTGTAGTTTTAAACAAGATTAACCTGTAATTTTTTTTTAATTTAGTTATCTTATTTTGATTAAGTTATTCTATAGATATCGATATTTTATTTTAATAGAAAAAAACAGCTTCTTATAGAACGTATTCTTGACAGTAGTGTGAAAGTTTGAAATTGAAACATTTAGATCTATTTTGAGATATTCTAGGAAAGTGATTGAGAGGTTAGATCTTTTGACATGTGTTATAGATTGTTTAAAAAACCGAAATCAGCGGACGTGGGAACTGTTTACTCTAGTTATCGGAAACAGAATCAGTTTTCGCAACGTCCGTTGAACACAACTAATGTGCTCCTGTTGTGTGTATAATCTTCATTATTCTTTAATTTAGTTTACATTAATTGAATTCATTAGATAATACCTTATTTGTCTTTCTTGATTCTAGCACCTGTGGAAGACGGACGAACTTCCAACGTTTTTAAGTTCATCAACCCCTTTAAGTTAAATATTTATGTCTTCCCAATATTAAAAAAATACGGTTTCGTTTATTTTTTTGTAAGATAAAAATATCTTAGAAACTACAATAAATAATTTAATTCATAATATTTTTGGATCATCCAGTAAGCCATAAATAACTACTGTTCAATACTTGTTTTAAAAATTATTCTGATTCTGTAAACAAATTAATAATTATCTGGGAAAACAACTGGAACTAAAGTTGTTGATAAAGTAGAAAATTAAACAACTTAATGCATAAATTTAGGTTTTAATATACCTTAATAGTTCCTAACTACGACTTTAGTGATATCAGTCCCATAAAAAATATTGTTAATGGTATTCAAACAAACCGTCTTTTTATGCATTCCATTAAATAGCGGTTAACATCAGAAACATCAAAATAATTGAATCAAGATATAGAGCAAATAAACGAAATGGAAACTTATTTAGACTGACAGTAAGCATAAATAAAATACATTAATACATACTGATGAAAAAGGATATTACAATATTGATAATGCTGCCGTTACTATATACCTACCGTATAACCGTGAATTATATGTTAATGAAACAGTTACGACCACACAGGTATAAGCAAATAGTTTTAACAAATGAGAGATTGACACTATAACTCGTACTGAAGGAAACTAGATCATGTGTATACAAGGAACATCTTTGGATTTAATTAAATCAAAATATTAAATTTGTAATATTTCTTCGAATTGGCATATTTATATATAAAACACGAGATAAAACAGTTTAACAATAATTGTAACACTATATGCGGGAACCAAACAATCACTAACCTCGAGTGTCTTGCTTATAAAAGGATCGTTTACAGATTTAGTACTTCTCTACTTATTCGAAAGAGACTGTAATGCTCTGCAGTGTTGCCAGAGACGTTCCAAAAAATGTAATATTTTTGATGAAAAATGTACCAGATTTAGTTCGATGGTACAGAAACAAGAGATGTTTTTTGGCGACAGATACGCAAGATACTTGAGTATCATGCACTAATGCCGTCATAAGTATCAGTTTGACGTTGGATAGATACTCAAGTTCGGCAAGTGACAGTTGCTCTAACCTCTTTCTTCTTTTCAAGAATTACGTATTATTTATTAAGAGTAATAAAGGTTCTTTCAAGCACGTGGTTTAGGAAAATTTGACCAATCAGGTTACATCAGAGAGAGAGATAGAAAGTTAACGCTTGAGTTTACCACTCTCATTCATGGGTAAACGTTTTGACAGATTAATGTATCATGCGTATCAGATATGACGTCATAGCTAAGTCGCTCGAATGCAACATTTTAGATACTCGTGATACTCAAGTATCTTGCGTATCAGCATGTATCAGTCGCCAAAAAACATCTAAGATGTATGTGTGTATAGCGTTGTCAATATTGCCAGGTTGTTTTTTTTACATAAGTAGATTTTAGTGAAAAAGAAAACACGTTAATACAGCTAAAGTTTAGTATAGGTAAATGCAACAGTTAATTTAAAAAGTGTTCAACACAAAATAAAAGAAAAACGATTGATAATAAAACGAATTTGTTCAAAGGATTATAATATATAAAACTTGACCAAGTAAATCAGTCAGTATAGATAACTTAAAACTAAACAAGCTAAAAATTGTTATAGGAGTATAATATAAAAATAAATACTGTCGACTAGAAATTTAAAAGAGCTGCTTTCCCTTTTTAATAAGGATTGAGTAGGCTTCAATTCATAACAAAGAGTTGTGTATAATAAAGATTTTGCCATTAACAGGGAATTGCATGTAATAGGCAATAAGTGATTTCTGGTTTTGGTTTTAATTAAATTCAATTGCGAAAATACTGGCAGTTCAAGAGAAGCGATACGCACTTTGGTGGCTCTAATGTAAACTAATCTCTGTCACATTGTTTTCTAACTACACATTGATATTGTTTTTTAAGGTTTTTTACCTAATCCACGCTTCAATTACTCGAAACACAAACTAAACAAAGTAAATATGGAAGAAAAAGTAAGGTTATAAACCAAATTTGGTAGAAAGTAGTTGACTTGTCCTCCGCCGTAGCTCTAACATCTTAATTTGAAATCTCCATATTAGGAAAAGTTGTCGATTTTTAGGAACTTATTATTTTTAGTTCGGTGATTTTTAATCAAAAAAATATCGTGTCGATCAATATTCACTATTATAAAAAATGTACCAGAAATATTGGAAATATACTCTGGTACAAACGGTTTCAAAATGTACCAAATCTGTACAATTGTACTAGCTCTGGTAATTTATTGCGTTTATTTAGAAAGAAACCATGGGCGAAGCGGAACAGGGTAATACTAACGGAATGTTATATGTATTGAACACTTAGAAACTAGCTTAATGGTGAAAATATAGATTAATATTAGACTTAACTAAATAAAATTATTTCAACAGAAATTGTCTCATAAATTAATTTACATAAGGATTTATACTATGTAAACATAAATTGTATAGTCACTAAATGATATCGGTTAGCATAAAAGTAGTTATTGTTTCTAAATGCAATAAATAATTTGAATAACAGATGATAAATTAAACTCCATTTATAAAAATAACTACCTATTGCATTTTTTGCAAATGGATATACTAAAAAATATAATACCATATTTAACAGAAATTTTAATTTTTGCATTAAATTTAAAAACAATAACATTTTTAGAATTTAAATTTAACATGTTTCGGATTTTTCTATAAACATGTATATTAACCGAAATAATGAATTTTTTCCATTTGGCTTTTCCACACTGTATATATAATATACTTAATTAAATTTATTTTACTAACCCTTACTTATTGGAAGTCCATCTTATTAAGACTAATAAAAAACTTCTCGTTTTAACGCAATTTACAAGTTTTTGACGATGCTAATTCTAACGAAACGACATGACATGTCATTGTAATTTAAAAACTAATTTTAATTAGCCATTTAAGTTGCGTTAAAACGAAGAGTTTTTTTATTATTCTAAATATATTTAATTTATAAAATTACTTACCCTTACTATGTGGAAGTCCATTTTAAAAAAAACATTAAAAAATAAATATTTTCAACAAAGGTCCATTTTGTTTTTCCAATTGTAACTTCAATGTGTCAATCTGACGATGCTAGTTTTAGTGCAACTGTCATTGAGTTTAAAAATACTGTTTTTACATAAAAAGAGGAAGTTTTGTTAAAAAGTTTGATTTCTGAATTAATTTATAAACGAAATCCTAGTTTTTAAGTTTATTTATTTGCAATATTGTTGTACATTTTGTTGAAATCATTTATGGTTATACAATTTAAATTGAAACCTTTCGGAATTTACAAACATTAAAAGAGTGAAAGTATAACAGTTTTTTGAGTGTTAAAAGGTACAGAAGCTAAAACGAGACCTGGAGAATATGCGAACTTAAAAAAAAGGTTATCGCAACCAGCCAATCACGAGCTAATGTTAACCATTGTACATAAATAATTGTAAATATAATCGATATAATATGACCGAATGGTTTTATTGTTTTTGGGAATTATTTATACTGACTAGTGTCGGAGACTTTTACATTTACATTTACACTACCTTTGGAAATTTTGACAAATTCTATTATTTGGTTACTCCGAAAATACAACTACAGTAACATGGACACGCCCACCCAGTGTTCATGTTTGCTTTTGATGACTGTACTTACCAGTTAAAATTAAGTAAAACTATAAGAAAACACCTCATAATCATTTCATTGCTACGGAATTTAACAATATATTTCGTAGAACACGCTACAAAGGATGTCAATTGTCGAAAATTATTTCATAGAACGAGTACAATTGTTTTCATGAAACGAGAAACAAATCTTTAGATGGAATGCAAAAATTCAACCAAGGATAAAAAAGCTGTTGACAGCAATACTTTTATCTGTAGGTTTCTGACCAAATAAGTTACAATTTGTTTATAATAGGCTTTATTAATAATTAAGTATATTAGATACAAAGAAAATTAAGTTTTTTCTTATAAAAACGATTTGAATTGTTCTTGACAAAGTTTTGTTTAATTTTATTTTCTATTGCTATTGCATTTATTATTAACAAACGATTTTCTTTTTAAATACCTATTAATTCAATAGAACAATAGAATAAGTCCGTTTGAGACACTAGACGTCATGTATGTCTACAGAATATCTTTATGACACAAGTTTTCTATAAAATGGAATTAAATAAGAAAATAATGAAATTTTGAATAAATAAATTTCTTTACATAATATATTTGAGATTTTATAAAGATGACTTATTATTACATAACTAAAACTATAATTAAAAACCCACATACTCTAACGAACCGTAGAAATTATTAAATTTAATTTAATAAATGAATTAAATAAACTTTTAAATATTTTTTGCTTGTATTATGTGGCTATTGCTTTAAATAATTTATTGCATATTTACATGACACTGTTTATCGCTTTATATATAATCAATTAACGTTTTAAAAAAAAATTAAACATGTTATTAGCGAGCTACAATAATGCGGGTATTATGTATCGCAACTTAAGGTTATCATTTGTAATTATCGCGGAAATTAAACTGCCATAAATAAAAAGCTAGCGTTAATTAATTGTAAAAGTCAATTATCACTTTTAGAAAAACAAAATGAAAATATTCACATAATTTATAAACATAAAACAAGGAATTTCAATGTAGTTGTTGAAAAATTTGGAAGAAAATTTTAAAAAAGTTACCTATCGACTTTATGTCTATGGGCTATGGGCTAATATAAAGCTTCAACAAGTGCTTAGTCGCAAAATAGGTCCTTTCTAGTCGTTATAACAAAATCAGTTGTCTTAAATTTTTTACGTTTCATGAAAATTCAAATTATATTAGTTTTATTTTTACTTTTCTATCATTAAATACCCTTATCGAAAAAGTCTTTTAAAAAATAATTTATTAAATAGAATTAATTTCTGTATGATGTATGATTTTTTACTTTTTGGAAAGATTTTACAAAGATCTTTAAATTGATTGTATTAAATTATTTTTTGTTTGAATTAGATTTCATATTTAAAAAAAATATTTTGGTATATTAATTAATATTAAACAGGTATTACTTTTTTCTAAATTAACTCAAGAAAAACTGATGTTGATTATAAAGAATATCCCCAGACTATTCCGATATGTTTATTTCAATTTGAACGTATTAAAAACGTTTTAATTTTAAATTAATTTGATAAACTTGCAATCAGAAATAATATTGTTACTAACTAATTAATAAATTATTTAACTTTGATGCTCCAAGCAGTCTCAAAGTTATCTCTAGATTGGTACAGAGTTGAATGGAAAAGGTGAATGAACTGAGGCACACCGTGGTCGTGATAGAAGTCAATTCTGGTATCAGTACATAATAGTATCCCTAGTACATAATAAATAAAAATGAAAAATAAGAAATAAGATTTATTATTCAACAAATTTAAAAATTTTGGGAAGAGCTTGTAAAGCAATTTAAATATATAAATTAATAATAAACTTTACTATATAAAAAATTGTGCAAGGTCAATAAAGAAAATAAAAATAAAGAAAACTTTAACTACGCTATCCGCCAAAATAAACAGTACCGAAACAGAGTGCTGTGGAGTTGTTTATGTAGTATGGATTTGTCATATTTGACTTAATTGTCATTAGTTGATATATTAATAGTACGCTGCAGTTAAATTTGATTTAAAAATGGTTCTAACAACGGAAGAAGTCTTGTGTGTCTTAAAAAAAATGTCCTGATGGGTCCCTGGACGAGAAACGAGTGTCCCTGTTTAACTCCCTTTTTATAATCAACTCTCGTTAGTTATAGGATAGTTATGTTAAAAAAAACCTTACTCATCAAGTGACTGGCTGAATGACAAAAGTCCAAGCCAAAAAAAAAACAACGGAAGAAAAAGTGTTTTTGGTAGAGCATTAAGTTCATTCATACGGAAAAGGTCGTAATGATGGTCCAAGCTTAGAACATGTGTCAATAAAATATCAACAAAAATTTAATAAAGCAGCTCATAGTAAAAGTGTGATGTTAGCTGTTGTTGAAAAATTTCGTCGCACTGGTAGTGTATTGTGTCAACGTAAAGGTTCTTCAGGTCGTCGAAAAACAGTATATGTACTAACGAAAATGAAGGACGTGTTTTTAACCAAGTTGTGCAATCACCTCAAAGAAGTCTTGTAAGAACTGCATGTAAACTCAACATTAGTGAAACGTCTTTACATTGCATGTTCAAATCAATTGGTGGTTATCCATACCGTATTCAAGTTGGACAACGACTAAATGCTGCGGGCAAACGTGCAAGAGAAATTTACTGTGGTCGCATGTTGAGTTTAATTTACGAAGATCCCGAATTTTTGAAAAACATGCTTTTCAGACGAGAGTCACGTTCATCTTAGCGGCTATATTAATCGACAAACAACCAGATTCCTTGGATTTGAACGTCCTGATGTCATTGTAGAGAAACCACTCCACATTCCAATGATTGGTCTTTATTTCGTTAAAGATGATAATCAGAATCCACTTACTGTCAACCAAGAAAATTATTATACCTTTTGTGAGAGATCTAAATAACTTTTGCCGTGCACGAAATCTACAGTTTCGCACACAATGGTTTCAACAAGATGGTGCAACGAGCCATACAGCTGTGCGCACCTTAGACTTACTCCGTCAGCATTTCGATAGTAGAATAATTTCTCAGGGAACAGACATCGAATATCCTTCTCATTCACCTGATCTGACGCCACCTGACGCATACATTTGGGGCATAATGAAGGAAAGAATATTTCATTCGGAAAATCCACAGGCGAATTTTGCCGAACTACGGTAAAGAATACAAAATATTTTTCGGCAGTTCCATCAACTACTTTTTATAAATATGGTTATTGACTTACAAAATCGATATGAAGCTTGTTTGCGTCGAAATGGTGAACAATTTTGAACACTTACATTACAGAAATTAATTTTTATTTTTATTTTCGATACTGTACAAATCGTAAACATAAAATCTAAATTTGCACATCATTCATAGAATAGGTAATAATCTTAAATAGCAGTATATTAAAAAATGATATAAATAACTGTTAAAACTAAAATAAATCAGTTTGTGAGATGTTCATAAATATGTATTAGAAAACAAAGTCGTTCACTGCATAAGTGGGCTCTCCCCCATTAAGGATGATTTTAAAGTCTTGCCTATGCCGTAATGGGTATTATGGAACTGATTCTAAAAGGCAGATTATAGAGCATTTTTTGCATTGTATAGAGTTTTTAATTATTTCTGAAAGAAATTTTGGCAGATGAAAATCGTACTATGCAAGTGGTTAGTGAAGGAATCTTTCTAAAATAATTAATGGTTCCTTGCGACATGCATATGAACAATATTCAATACTTTAAATTTTCACTTATAATATCACAAGAGATTAAGTTATTTGCGGAACATTTTTTTGAGGGCACGAATATTTTGAAAATATAATTATCGAAATTCTGGATTTCTGTACCGGTAAACTAAAGAATATTAATTTTTGTATTATTGAAATGTATCAAGTGTCTTTTTTTTTTAAATGCTAACGTTTTGTAAATAACTGGATTTGTAAACTAAAAATAATGTTTTTTGTATATTTTCATAAAATAATCTTGTAATTGTAAAAAACATTGGTACAAGTTATATCACGGTTTTTAATGGTTTGTCCATAATTACCTACTGATCAATATAAATTGAACACGCGTTATTATAGACGAATAATTTATTTTTATATAACGTGGTGCGATTGTTATAATAAGTGGGTAGACTAATTTAATCGGACGACGATGGATTGAAATACAATTTAGGCTAATAATTGGTCGAAGCGAAGATGGCTATTATTATTTTTTAGTTGAAAAATTTAAATGTTGTGCTACTGATTTACATAAAGATAAGATACAACAAGGTGGTATAATGTCCCTTCATTAGGATACCAAATTATAATGATGGATATGTTAAACAAGAGAATTTATCAAATATGGATGCGTGCAATAAAGTTTTGAGATTATTTTGAATAGTAGAAAAACATCAAAAAGTTGTTTGAAATAATAGAATATTAAACAACGCATTTCATATGGCTTTCTGTTACGAATTTTTTAAAGGACGAGTGTCACAAGAGCCATGTGAAATAATTTGTTCATAATATTTTTTATATTTTGCCATTTTACCATTTTTTAAATTAATTTATTATGTGTATGTAAATAACGAAAAATTTGATATTAAACAGTATGTTGGTAGCACAGTGTAATTTATAACATATGACAGTTTTGAAATTTAAATTATCAAATGTTAATGTTTTAAAATATTTTAAAATTAATAATACACCAATAATATTATATTATATAATTAAAAGGCGATATTCATATTTACAAATACTTTCTCAAAAAACTATATAAAATTAATAAATTGCGGTTAGCCAAAAAATGTCATTGTCAATGGTCTTGTCATTAGAAACTTCACTCATGTTGCCAACCATTTAAAACAAAAACGTAGCAAACTCATACATGCAGTATAATGGGGTATATAATTGGGTATTATGGAGGTTTGGGCTTATTCCTCGTCACTACTCATTGTTACCTGTTTATTTCAGAGATTTTAATAAATTTACTTCTTAGGTAACTTGTATTGTGGATATTTAATATCACCCAAAAAAGAATTATTTCTGCTATTATTATACATCTGCAATAAATCATTCTTCCCATCACCGTTTCTATGTAACCTCTATAGCGAAGTTATTTTTAAGGAACCCTATAAGATGAGTTGGTGGGAATATTTATGCATGGAAAAGTAATTAATTACTTAAGGACACATTTAAAGGTGGTAGGTATTAGAGAAATAATACCAATCGTGTTACGTCAGAGTATTAGCCGTATGCACCAATCTTTGTAATCAATTTCTAAATTTAACAAATTATTAGTGATAAGCGAGACTGGTCTTGGTCTTGGTCTTGCAGAAAATGCAAGACCAAGACCAAGACCGAGCAGTGCAAGACTTTTGCAAGACCAACACTTAGCATTGCAAGATGTACGCAAGACGAAGACCAAGCCTGCAAGTCTTGCGGTCTTGCGCCTTTTAAACATATAAACCGAAAAATAAAGCAGCCATGGATTATTTTAAACTCTAAAGCTTTGGTTTCCTAGAATAGCGGTGCCGCAATAAAGAGGCTGTAATTTGACGGCCGTAATTTGACGACCATTCAAGACGACCGCTATCGGTGAGCACAGATGTAAAGTAAGAGTTTAACGTAACGCAATATATGAAGTGAACCGTAGTAGTAGCGATGAGCAAGCGCCAGCTACAGAAGAGGCAATAGAAGCCCATCTATCCGAAGATGAAGATATTATTGATTTTGATAAGCTTTATTCAGCACCATCTAACTCATCAAGCTCTATTATATCTGACTCTCAAAACCGAAGAAAGGAAATAGAAGAATATCTTGGTCAATCTAGAGCCGTAAGCAACGAAGATATCTCTTCTCTCAGCTCTTCTCTCTTCTCTCTCTTCTTGTTCTTCTTCACTCTTCTCAAAAGCATCTTTGGTAATAAGCAAATATCGTAATAGACTCAACAATGGTATCAATTGTTGGGCAACGAAACTAAAATAGTTTTTACCTTATATCTATTCGAAGTATTTGTCCTATTTTTGTTTTTCATTATTGGAAAAAGAAAAAAATATTTTATAATATTTATACATATAGTAGGTACCTACAGTCGGCTTTAGAATAGCATATACATGTTAAATGTGAATTTCGTTTACCTACCGAAGTTATAAAAACGCCCTTCTTAAACAACAAAAAAATGGCAATTTTTAAAACGCCAACATTATGGTTTTGGGGTATTAAGTTTATTTACAAGGGTAGGTCATGTCCCGAATAAATAAGTTTTTTTCGCATCTTTGCACTGATGTAATAAAAAAAAGGGATTTTAATCCCAAACAAACATTTATTATCGAGGGTTCCAAACTAAGTGAAGATGTGGGCGTGGACAACTGTTTAACTGATTTCAAATTTATTATTATTTAAACCGTGATTGGTTACACAAAATAAAAAGGCTGTCTATTCAATGTAAGCGATTTGAGTTTAAAAATGTATATGCAATTCTGAAGCCGATAGTACTTTTGGTGGGATATTCTACAAGCATACGTAAAACAAGACTTTTCCGTACGCATTTTAATTCAGACAATATCTCTTTTCCGCACGGATTGTGGGTAAGATTTTTTCTCGCGCGCATTTTTTTTATTACCTAATTAGAGATGTTTTCCGATAACATTTTTGATAAATTATTGTATTATTATCTTTATCTTGTTGGACTACATACAATTAAGATTATTTTACATGAAAATAGGGATTTTTAAAGTGTTTGTTTTTAAAAAAATTATAATTTATTAAATCACCCCTGTAAACCTTACTCAAAGCAACAACAAACTCACCTGTTTAAGTAGGGTTGCTATAGCTACAGTCGTGTATTTATTGACACTATATTGACACTTTTCCGCACTTGTTAGGATAATAACTATTTCATACTTGATTTATCGCTACAATGTAATATAAAAAAACAAAATTTTTTTAATGAAAAATACTATCACTTTCATTTAATCTTTCTTTACTTGTAATAATTTTAAAAACTTTTTTCCTTTTTTTGTAAAAATGGACCCCAGTAAATCTAAAAACAAAGTGCAAGACTTGCAAGAGTCTTGGTGCAAGACCAAGACTGGACCCTGCAAGAACAAGACCAAGACCAAGATTGCTTATTTGACTGCAAGACCAAGACCTTGTATGCAAGTCCAAGACCAAGACCAAGACCAACCCGGTCTTGGTCTTGGTCTTGCATTTGCTCATCACTACAAATTATTAAATTTAATCAAAATATCAAATAACTTTTCGTATCCACCAACATTATTTAATCATTTTCTAACTTGATCATCTGTGCTATAGGCACCGCTGCATTTTGTTAATTATTTGATGTATTGGCTGTCAAATTTTGAATGTTAATTACTTTTGTTGTTAAAGAACGAAAGATACAAAACTTAAAAGAAAGAAAAATCATTTTACAAATTTAAGGGCTAGTTGAATATCATTTATTTATTTTCTTTTAATTGTTGGTTTGCTGAATTTACACTACAAATATTGAACATATTAAAAATATACCAATAACAGTAGATATTATTAAACATAGAAATTGAGAAACGCAAAGATAAAAGAGTGAATCCTTTATTCAAAAAAGAATCTCTGTTTGAAGAAAAAGTATAAATGTATTACAAAATTTTCCAGGTACTCCATCAATCTGCTGCTTATTCATTCACAATATTTTTTAATAATATTGCAAAATTGGGTAAAACCCCACATGCACTAATTACTGTGAATGTCTTCCAATTTTATAGATGTACTTTCAAAACTAAACAAGAGAGGAATCTTTTGAGAACATATAAACATTCTATGGTGTTTCTGGTCACCTAATGAGCTCTATTTTATTGCTCCTCTGCTCTAGACCAAGGATAAAGTTGTTGACACCATATGTATTCTTTTCCAACTCCAAAAGCAAATGACAATCATTAAATATTGTGCTGTCATGAACATGAATCTAACCTAACCTAACCTAACCTAACAGCACAAACAGTTTTGCCATCGTACAACGAAATCTCTCATTTCTGAATATATTTTTATTTAAAAATTAATGTTTTTGCAGTGGAAAAGCTCGATGGCTCTTTATGCAGCAAATAATGCCTTGAGTTTTATATAAATCAACAACTTCTTTTCATAAGGTATTGTTAAATATTTAATCACTAGCAGTGATTAAAATTAATCAATTGTTTTTGACAGATAATTAGAGCAATATGAATTTCGATTATTAATCAGTTTAACAAGCTGTTAATACGATTAGATGCTTTGCACATGACTAACTTAACTTGCCACCTAGGTAACCATACTTAGATTACTATTTAATCCATGACTCAAAGTTGTCAAATTGATAAATTAAAATCACATGGGCATAGTCAGGTATAAAATGTTAGTCAGAGCACTAGTTTGGTGGCCAGGGTTACAACAGGATATTGACATTATAATTAGTGCTTGCCGGGATGTTGTATACATTTCTACTTATTGTTGATTCTCAATCAAAGTGGGTATTTTTTCCCCATTATATTATTTTTTCTTTATTTCTTATCTTATTTATCTTCTTATCTTGTCTTGATTTTCCACTGCTTTTCTTGTATTTTATATCTCTGCGGCTTTTAGTTTTTTCTTTAGCGGAATTTTTTTTAATTCAAATTTAAATTCTTCTTTAAAATTAGTTATTGATACATTTCTTAATTGGTTTACAAATTTATTTGTTATCAAGTAGACGCCATATTTTTACCTAATGGTACCTACCTTTTATTATATGCATCTGTATCCAAATAAATGGTTTAAAAATATCACATTGGTACCTGTTTGATTTCAATGAATGGGATGGTCCAGAAACGATCATCCTACAGAGCTTCTCTGATGGCTGCTGAGTTAAAAAGTAAAAGAGAGAGATAAAGCATGTTTAGGTTATGGCCGAAAGCATTATGGGAGCCAGACGAATGTAGCCAATGCCGAAAATTTAGAATGCGACCGCCTTAATAAGTAACAAATAGGGTGTCTATTAGAATTTAGGTTTATGGGAATTGATTGTAAATAGTTTATTCAAAATAGTTTGTTATAATAATAGTTTGACATAAAAACCTTTGGTAAGAATACAAATAAATCAATGTTTTAAAATAATAAATGTCGTGGTTACTATTATTAGAACCAAAAATAGAACTTTTACACATTTTTGATTGAAGGATAAATGACTTATAATTTAAATTACGTTTACTTTCATGTAATTTTATTTGAGTACATTGAAGTATTGTTTGTGTAATAAAAATAACATACATAGTACAATAATAGAATAATAATAAAAGCAAACAACAGGAGGTACAAAAGTTAAAATGTATGTACTACTTAATGTTTAAATTTGGAGCTCATAATTATTTATTAAACAATTATATTTAGTTGCTGTTAAATGTTAAAAAAATACCTTATTTTAAATTAATGCATCAATAGATTCTAGATAATATTATTCATTTCAATAACTCAAGTTTTTGAGAAAAATAAAAAAAAAATTAATAGTATATTACGTAACTTGTGTGGTAAGAAGCATTTTACGCACGACAACAATAGCAACAACAGCAACAATAGATATTTTTAATGGTCTTGTTTATAGTAACAGTACAGCTGTTAAATATTAATTATGCTTTTTGATGTATAAGAAATATTTATTTTAAAAATATAATCGTTATCTGGCGGAATAATAATGTATGCGCAACTGTCAGACGCATGCTCTAATCTACAGAAAATATTTCAAATATGTCGGTTTGGAATAAACGCCATAGTGTAGGGAGACACATATTTCATTGTTTTTAGTAATTAATTTTTTGTTACTGATTGGTTTCTCTCGTAATATTAATATATAGTGCATTTTAAATATTCAAAAGGTTTTTGTAAATTGACTGAATGAAATTAAAGTGTTTTTAAAGAAGTATCTCGGTAAAAAAAATCTTTAATTAATAATATAATAATAAATAATTAACTATTAAATTAATCTGGAAAACGTAATTAAATACATTTATCATTGTATTGTGATCTATTTAGACAGATTAAAAAAGTGGGTACAGATAAAATGTGTCACGCAATAAAAATCATCTCCTTGATTCTCTGTTTTGGTAGCAGTTTTTTTGTTGGTTTATTTAATCACAGGCTTTGTTAATATATATTGTAACATTATAGAATACATTTTAATATTTAGAATCCGGATATTTCTCTAAAGATTATTAAATGAATTATTATTTTATTAGTAGGTTACAATACCTGTTGCAGAATAAAAGTCATCTCCCTTGGTTTCTTGTTTATATTATCGGTTTTCAGTTAATGAAAGTGCGAATTTTTTTATTAATATATTTTAAATAGTCAGGTGCTGGATATGTTTCTAAAAATAACTAAGTGATTTAATATTGTATTATCTAGGTAATTGTTTACAATACGTAATATTGTCATCTGTTAGTGTCACTATCAAATAATTAGCCCATTTCTGGCAAGTTAAGTATTTTGGCATGGAACATGACTTTACTTGCTACATCTGAGTCGTTAAGTCCGTCAGAGAATGATAGCACTATAGGAAGTTGAAGTACCAGGTAGGTAAAGGTCAAGGTCTCATTTTGGTGGTTAACTGTTAGCTAAACAGGTTGTTTAAATTGGAGTTTTCCAAAATTTCCGTTTTTGGGATATAACTGGTCGGATATCACTCAAATATATTGGGAAATCAATCCTGGAGTATATACAGAGGTTGTATGATCCAGTCTCCTATTATTAGGGATGCAGATGACCCAAATATTTATAGAATTCTACTAAGGCATACAATATCACAGGTGAGCTAAAAATTGATTTGCTGTAATGGTGCTAATGATAGAGACTGATTGATATAATCACAGTTGAGTACTTACCAAATTCTCAGCGTATTTTTCTTTTAGGCTTTTTTTCTTCTACCTTCGGTTCTGTTGTGTGGTTTTCTTCTTTACTTTTTTTGTTTTGCTGTACCACACTGCACTCCTCAGCCTGCAACAGATTTATTGTTTATGGAACACGGTAGTTTGGACACGCTTGTCAAGGAGCACAAAGACCCAGAGTTTCTATGTGTCAGACAACTATACCATTTGAGGTAGGATCCTTCTATTATACATTTAACAAAAATTCGAGTTGAAATTTGAACTAGTGTTCTTATACATGTTTAGATAGTAACATTCCTGTAGTTGGTTTCACTTATTCATAATAAAGTGTTTTTATAGAATTTATTTAGTAGGAAAAGAGGATCTGAAATATAATTGACAGCCACAATAGATCTTGTGTATAGGATAGAAAATATTCTATATTAAGTATATTTAAATATTACTTACTTTTATCTAGTAAACTGTAAAAACAAAAGAACTTCCTTAGCGTTAAGGTGATATTGCGTTGCATCCATAGTAGTTTCATAGTCTAGAATTTTAACAAGCGGTGTTGTTGTATTTATAGCGCAGGGTGAACAGATATCTGAGCACATTACTTACCTGGTAGGTGATAACACAGCAACAATAGTGCATTTGGGTTGATCTCAATATTCTTGAAATAAATAGATACATCTGTGGATGTCTTCTACCACGTGAGTAAACAATTAAATAAACATATGTTAGGTTAGGTCACAAAACAACTAGTTAAAAGATCGATACTCGCAATCGATTCTATTGACAGTCGATTATAAGATCGTACATATACAGCCGGGAAAATAAAGGGATAAGTATTCGAAACCCTATTTGATATTGTTTCTTTATACCCGACCCTCTCTCCCTGAATAATAAATCATCTTTTACTATATTGAGCTAGCCGCATCAAACAATTTAACGCTTCACAAATGAAACAAATATATAATTCCAATCGTGCTTCTCATAACAGCACAGACAAAAATGAGGTAGTTCGCTGTCTGTTCAGTCTATTTAAATAAACATATTTATTTGGTTTAAAGTTAACGATATCGTTTTAAATTAATACCTAAATGGATAAAAAAAATATTTCTTTATTCAAAAATAAGGGAAACACGTATATCATGTAGGTATATCAATTGATAGCACTTGATACCAAAAGATTCCGAGAAATTAGCGGAAAACAACTGAAACTAGTGACTAACGGTTACTGAGGTCCACAAAAATATCTAACAGGGTAAAATTAAGTAACACACCTCTATGCAGAACAATAAGAGGAAACATCCTGCGGCTCTTTCAACTAAACGGAAATTTCACGATCACTGACCAACACTAGCCAATATAAGAGAGACCTCCCTGAAGGATGTAGTAGACTACTTCAAATTAGTAGGCGTTTTTATTGTGTGTGGAAATCTGATCCTGGATCCGGGTTCTAGTTCTATCGTTCCCCTGAAGTGTGGGATTTTTTCTCAAGGGACACAACACCACTCGGTTAGCTCATACGCGAAACCAACAGCAACCAGAGCAGACCGCACTAAAGCCACCCAGCTTCCCATCCCGTCCGGATATGTGACCCTGGTACTATCTTGTCAGATATTCTTTAGAGCCAGCTCCCCTTACACCTAGTTCCCCACCACATCCTGGTAGATTCTCAATTCATTCTTCTGTTTGAGTATCTTCATAATCATTGTCCCTATGTACTCCCAGTTACCTTTCCCTTCCGTCATTGACCTAACCATGCTTCCCTAATTAATTATCTCTCCCACTCTTTCTTCCGTCTTCCTCCTTTCCTTTACCCATCTGGGGCATCTGCATCGACCCTCTGCACAGTAGAATGCACTCGTCATCTCCGATCTTACCTATCCTATAAGTGTAGTTTCTTAAGCACCCATGACCCGTTAACACCTGTGTTATAAAATAGTCTATTCTATGTTTGCATACCATCCACCTTCCTAAGGCCCTAGTCCATCTTCCCATATCTCAATTCTCTCATTCCTTTCTCCAGTCATTCAATCTTTCCGACTCTATTTCTTCCTTGAATTCCACCCCTCTCACATAGATTATAGTCCTTTCCCTTAACAGCATCTAAACCGGAACCTGACAACAACCTTAACAAAATCCTCTGTACCCTTTTCGTTATATCCCTATACCTTACCCTACCCAAGATATCCCTCCACGTCGGAGGCCCATGCAATAGGATAGACTTTGCCACCCCCAGTCTAGAACCCTCTTTACGCTACTGGGCCCACCTACGTTGGGCATTAACCTCCCCAATGCCCTGGCTTTTTCCTCCGTCTTTCTGACCGTATCTACCAATGTCTCCTATAGTTAAACCTAACCTAACCAGACTCCCAGATACCTAGTCACCTTAACCTTTTTAATAACTACCTTCTCCAACTCCAATTCTAAATGTAACAATACCAACTGCGTCTTCTCTCGTGCTAATGCCAGTTGCCTCTCCCTAAGGCATCTATTTACCTTCCAGGTTCATGTTAGTCTCCAGTCTGACAGCATCCCCCATTTCTACTACTGCTATATCCGCAGAAGTGGATCAAAAACCAAATGAATAGGCTGGACGACGAACTAGAGCAGCCTCAGGCGGAAGTAAAAAAGACCTAATGAGGTATAAGTGCGGATAAAGCCCTTGGACTTTACTCTCCTCAATTTACAAGTACCTACAGAGATATTGAAATATGTCCATTTTATTTACTTTCCTTTAATGCATTTCACCCTCTATAGAATAGACTGCCTAAGTTCTGACGTCAAAGCAGAAGGATCCTCCCATAAATCTTTCCAAACAAATTTTTCACGCGTGTAAAATATCATATGAGATTTTTAATGTATGGTTTACTGGACACATATGTCCAAAAGATTGGAATAATTTCATCTTTTTATTAATTTTTATAAATAATTTTTTTGATATAAGTGAACATCATTTACAATTGAACAATTATCTCCCATTCTTCACGAGCAGCATCTTTCAGTTCTCGTAGAGTAATTGGGAGAGGGTTTCGCTTCTTAATGGTTGTTTTAAGAATGTCCCAGGCATGTTCAATGACGTTCATGTCAGGGGATTTGATGGCCTTCTTAATGTGGATATTTCTTCTTCTTCCAAAAAATTTTGTACTGCAGCTGTTCAATGTGGAGGTGCATTGTCATGCATAAACACAAATCCATCACCTACTGCCCCCCGGAATAGACGCACAACAAGATTTAAAACTTCCTGTACACAGTACCAGTGATTATTCTCTCCAAAACCAGGAGAGGCGTCCGTTTACCCCTTATAATACTACTCCAAACCATAATACTGCCACCTTCAAATGGAACACGTGGTTGGGCTGTTTCTAATCGGGCTTGTGGTCCTGGAGCCCTCCAAACTAGCGTTCTTCGCAAATCAGAAACCAAGCCAATTCTTGATTCATCAGAGAACATCACGCAATTTCAGTTAGGTCCATAGTGTAATATTTCTTGATTTAAAAACGCTTTAAAATAAATATCAACAAGAGTTTTTAAAAACCATAGGCGTAGATATATTTCTAAATATTCCAAATTCTTGGACATATGTGTATATTATAGTGAACGTTATCAGAAATAAGTAAAAACCGTCCAGTCTATTTAATGAGATATTAATTGTACTTATTTCGCTTAAAATGAAGATCCTATTACCATTTAATTTACTTCATATTATCCCTTTACAATGCTCCATCCTCTATTTTCAGTCTGGAAGCAAAAACCGTTTATCCGACATGACAAAATTATAATTGATCACGTTGCCGGTTTGCAATTTAAGTTCATGTCGTCGGTGAATTTTAAAAGTATTATTTTCAACGCGGTCACGTATCAGCAGATCGTTTATTTATCGAGAATAAATAATCCTTCATAGTATCCAATTAAATATTTATATAGTGCCAGGTTCGAGTATAACAAACTTGACTAATTGCGTCTATATATTATTTTCTGTTTATCTTAGTAAGACATTCAGATACTTTTAAGTTTTTTTTTAACGTTCTTAACACCATCCGTCGAAGTATATGTTCGGTTTACGAAAATATGTTGATGCAACAAAATATACAATGATGCAGTTTATCGATGAATGCATTCAAAATGAAGGCGTTAATATTAATACTAATATTTTGGTTACATATACTTTTTTTAAATGCACCAAGATTCTTTAGCAGCTGTCTGAAGAGATATAAGTTGGATTTTATGTTTCTGATTTTATGAATGTAATTGAATGGAGTAGGGCACTGGGAGTTTTAGTATATTACATTCTATTTAAGCAAATTATTTAAAACTACTTGTTGAGGCTACATGAGAAAAGGTGATGCTAGGGATTTATAGAATATTTTTTTAACATTGCTATTGGGTATTTTGAGATACAGTTCACGCCGTTTTTAGAAAAATTTGAAAAATCTAATTCTATACATCTCTAGAACCGTTCTTTAAATACTCTCCAAGTTTTTCTTTTTTCAAAAAAGTTAAGAAATAACGTGGTAATCAGCTCTCAGCTGAACCTCTGCACGCTGTATTTTTCGATTCATAATGTGGTGCCATCCATACTGAAATTTATTAACACCGAAACTTTTATATATGGGCGTGTTTTGCGTTTTGAACGGAATAAAAATTTTTTCAAGCCGCTCATGAATTAAAGAACCTCTATTCTGGGTATCTATCTATTTATAAGATTTGATACAATAATTTTTAGAAGTATAAAGGTGTATTTTTTTATTTTTACTTAACTATTATGTAATAAAAGGGAATTTTTTTTGTAACATTTTAAATAATATTATAAATACCTACAGTGTGGAAACCACTTATGGAAGATTAATGCTGCTCTTAGTTTACTGAATTATAAAAAAAGCTGAGACACGTCAATTTTTATTTTCAATTGTACACTATTTGAAATAAAACATAAATAGATTATTTATATAATATTTCAAATTATTATAAAGTTTTGCTTTATCAATTTTTAAAACGAATAATAAAAAACCATGATACAAATAAACAATTTATTACTTTTATAAACATGTTTTCTTGAAAATGGGTGTCCGAGTGAGTGGGTATGTGTATAGAAAGTTTCAAATGGATTTTCACAATCTCAATAATTTTAGCAGTAAATTAATTCAGCCTATTTCCAAAATATTAAACTCATACGCTTACGTTAAAGGGATTTATTAGGTTTTATATAAAAAAAAAAACGAATTAACTGATTTGATTAAATTTTACTGCAAATCTTTAAAAAAAATAGCTAGCTACAAAATATATGTTACAATTTCTTTTCAGTATTGATGGAATAAAGGTAAGGGCAGTGGGAGACTGGATATATGCCATCGTAAGGATAGGATTAAACACTTCAGGTAGACATAGGTGCATTCCGGACAATAAACGACATGAAATCGACAATAAATGGATTATTTTTATGACGCAGTCACACAGTTAAATCTCTAAAATAAAATTAACTGTACAGAGTTTACAAATAATAATATAATGGTTGGAATTTCCACAACGACCATAATAAACCCTTGTAAACCCAACAGTGAAATAATTGAAATAATAAATTAACATTAATAAAGAAATACAAAACATTGGTTATAAAAAAATTAAGGTGAGACGGCACACTGGATAAACAACATAAGATAAATAACTAAAATTACTTAAAAACGAAAACTCGGATAATTTAAAAACTAGGAAATCTATTATTATTTTTACATCTGAGGTTTTTCTTTCCGTTTCCTCTTATTTTGTTTTTTGCCTCTAGAATATATTGCGGTTCTCTAATAGGCATATTTTTAAATTTTCTTGAATCGATAATTTCAGGTAAAATACAATCAAAGTATAATTTGCAAAGAACTGGTTTCATGCTTTTTGCCCAGAATTCAGGATCATGAAATATAGTTTCCGTTTTTAAACCGTGAGGTGTCCAAACCGCAAGTACACAAATTTGCAATTGTCCTTTTACCTGATAATACCAAGTATGCATTTTATTAATACCATCCTTTTTCCAAAAGGATTTTTTTATTGGTTTTAATACTTTCTTCAGGCGTCATATTTTTTACCCTTCTTTTTTAAAGGAAAATGCTTCCGCTTTAGTCTCTTTGTACTTAATCTTAGATGGGCCTTATTTCCTCTGCGATAAATTTTTTTTCTTTTTTCTTTTGTACCTTATCCATTTCTAAATATCTGCAAACAACACAATACACAATCACGAAAAATATCTATAAACAATATAAAAAATCCCGCAGAGCACTATTCACGAAACAAATCTAAATAAATCCTGACCTGTGCTGTGTACCTCCAGAATCCGAATAGTTTCTTACTCTAAAGTGGGAAAGGGAAAAATACTCAACTGACACTGAAATTTTTAACCGCTCGCACCCCCCTGATATTTTAAGTTCGCAACCGTTTGAAGGATGCGCCTTAATCATTAATTTTTTCTTTATGGTTTATTTATTTGTCTAGGGTGAACTTCTTACCAATCATTGAGTGATTTATAGTTTGTATTTTCTTGATATTTATTTAGTTTAAATTGTGTCTATTTATAATTGGTTAGTCCGTTACTAAACATTTGATGGAAGATTAGTTTACTGCAAATTTAACTAGCGCACGTACTCTATGTTGTCACGCCACAATATTTATTTAATCGAAAATTATACGCTATGAACTTATTGGCTATATATAAAGGTCTCATTTTACATTATCTGTATATCGTTCGTTAATGGATCATATCAAATTAGATCCGATAAAATTGTAATTTAAACGCATGGCACTTTTAGAACGTAACATTTGAAATTTTAGATCGTTTATCCCCTATGTATATTTTGTCCCTTTATAAACAACTATAATTTTTGATATAATCAATAAAAAAAAGTAATTACAAAACGCAAAATCTTTGTTCTGGAAACTTGCATTCATTTATAATTTGAAATTGCATAAAAAAACGTAATTCCAATTGAATTTAGTGTACTAACCCTTATTTACTTTGTGGAAATTAATTAGAACACAAAAATTCCACTATTTTATTAAAGAACTTTTAGTTATTCCAATTAAGGACGTGCAGCTTCTTTGTTAAAATAAAATAATTGTTATCCAGGTTTGACCATTCCAGTAAGTATACTAATGTTACAGAAAGTCAGAATCGGACTTGGCTCACCGGATAAAAGGTCAGAACTTTTAAAGTGACAAGGCAACAAAATTTAAAATACTTTACTTTATTCTCCAACTATTTTTCCAAAAAAAAGGTACCTTTGGTCCAAATCGATATCAGTGGTTTCCGAGAAATATATCTTTTTTTCTCGGGCTGAGATGGAAAAACTCATGTTCGAACGGGTCCTCTTCGAGATCCGAACAGTGTTGGACTCCTACGAACCAAAACCACCTTCCTTAGTATACTTCAAGACGGGTAGCGTTCACTCAGACGTTCTCCATTTACTCTGCCACTCAGAAACATACTCTTCTCCTAACTATACTCTTCACTGCCTTACTCCATCCATTCCGCCTCTCCTTTCAACATTATCTCCACCATATTTTCCCAATACACCGCTTCCCCGCGTTTTTCCTCCAAGTCCTTCAGTGTCTTACATCATTCTCCACTTCACACCTTTCACACACTTCAGCCTTTCTTTTTCCAATCCTGTGTCAAGAAGTAGTTTACTTCTCACAATTTCCTAGTCATTCGATTACTCTTTTTAGCGCACCTTCATACTCCTTCCACCTTATTTTCATTTCCTCCATCCAATCCATAACTTTCTCTCTTATCCACAGTAGTCTCCTGTTCTAGCAATCACATCCAATGGGTGGGATCTTGCCCAAAAAATATGGAATTTTGTAAAACACCGCAGACGACATTCAGATTCTATCATAATTTAGGAAATGGGTTATAACCAAGTAGGCTGCCGTCAGTTATTTATCAAAACCATCAGGTAATTATCATTTAGTTTGGAAAATATAGTTTTATTAAGTAGACGGCTATCAATTTATTTACCATACCCGGAGTTTAAAATATTATTTTAATTATTTTTTACTGTTTGAAATGACATACGTTTGATAAAGATGCAGAAATGTATTAAGGCATCTGGAAAATCTCGCGAAGCAAGGAGACTTTATCCTAAACATTTTCCTAATAGAATTTGTAACCATGATATTCTCCAAAAAACTACAATAATTCTCAAAAAGACAGAGCGCCAATTTGTAACAATATTACTCTCCTAAAAAACTCTCTCAAGAAGTGGTTCGTCTCCAAGTTAATGCATGCTTACTATAGAAAGGTTTGGTGGTATATAAGGGTTAAAGGCGCCACTATCTTTTTATACGTTTACGATTAAACAAATGAAATTACACAAAGAAACTAAGGTGAAAAAGATAGAAACATCTTGTAATTAATCTGAATTTGAAAGCAAAGAAAACTATATTTAATGACAACCGAACACGCTACACCCTTAAGACTTCTAGCCAGTGACGTATATAAATCAAACTGATATTTAAGAATAATTTGTTTATTGAAAAAAATTATAATTGCCGCAGGAGGTATAGACGGAAAATAATAGGTGGACTAGACTCCCTACTAGCGGGCTGTATCTTCCTAAAAGTGGATCAGAAGGAGTCAAAATGTTATGGGCATTGATGTTGGTTAGATTTTAGGTCAAAAAGGACGGCAAACATTTTACTTTGTATTAAAAGCTTTCCAACATTAATGTACCATTCAACATAATATTTCGATAACCACCAGGCATAGACTATTTCAAGAAAATCTTTTACATCGGTACCATCTTCAAAAAGTACAGGGTTTGAATTCAGAAGACTATCCCCGACACCTTCAATATGCGCGCTGGTTTTTAGAAAAACAAAGACATAATCGAGATTTTATTATATCAGTGTTGTTTACTAATAAAGCGTCATTTACGAGAAATGGCCTCGTAATTTACATTTGTGAGAATCCACAAGACATCTTCAAGATACGGCATCAACAAAGGTTTATGGTAAATTTTTTGGCTAGGATAATTAGAAATCACTTACACGGTCCATTTATAATTCATGGTTGTTTAGATGGACAGTTGTATTTAGACTTTTTGGAAAATCATTTCAATTATCTATCCAAATCCGAATTAATATGTGTACCTGCACGATGGTACTCCACCTCATTTTATGAAGGTGCATTTACGATGCGGGAGTGGATGGACCGAGAGTTTGGGGATGTAAACTACTTCTTGTCCCAAGTGCAAACTGAGCATGGGTCTAGAGTGGGGTATCTATACAAGATTGGGAAGAGAGAGGCTGGAATATGCGTGAGGTGTGAGGTGGAGGATAATGAGGGTCATGTATTTAAATGTTGAAAGAACAAGGAGGATTTAACGAAGTTGGAGAGGAGACTCGTGGTAGCAGTGTATTGGGAGAACATGGTGGAGAGGGACCAAAGAATGGGTTGAGGTTAGCGAAGTTGTGGAGAAGGGAATGTTCTGATGGCGAGTAGTATGAATAAATGTGTGAGGGACCGCCACCCGTCTTGAAGTATGCTAGGGTAATGATTCCGAGGCGAGGGTAACGGCGAGTTTTTGAGGTAGGTTTGGTTGGTAGACATCCTCTTGAAGGTGAGTCCATCACTGTTGGGTTCTGGATAAGGACCCATCGTACACGAATTTCCCAAAAAAATACCCCCATAAATGAATTGGAAGGGGCGGCCTAATTGCATGGCCCTCGCGTACTCCAGATTTAAATCCAATGGATCATTGCTATGGGGTTACCCAAAAAGTTTGGTGTATAGAACACCCATACAAATAAGGAGTGAATTGTTGGATCGAGTTTATTTTCATTGCGATGCCATAAGGAACAATCCAGAAATGTTTCTTCAAGTATGTACAACGAAACTTTATTAATAGGCTCGATAAGTGTGGTAGGTAGTTGCACATTATGAACATTTATTAGATTAAAATTCTTGTTTGTGTATTTTTATTACGCCATTTTGCATAGTTCTTACTTTTAATTTTTAATATACATTTTTAAAAAAATTAATTTGTTCTACTCAACATTAGATAAAGAATAATGACATATGATACATACAATGACAGCAGCCTAATCGGTTATAATCTATTTCCTGATAAAATCTGGATGTGTGCTGTGATGAAACTACTGATTTTATCGATTTGGGTAAAAATTACTTTTTTCTAGAAAAATAGAATAAACCGACAGTATTTTAAAGAGGGAAAATGTCCAAACATAGCTTCTAACTCTATTTTTTATGCGTACTGAGTTATATCAATTCTTTGTCAATTTTATAAAGAAAATAAAGTCAGTAGCATTAATTTTCGTCCTACGTTGTATTCAGAAATATTGTCTCAATTGAGAGGTTTTTGAGTTTGTGTTTCTTGACTTTTTGGCTTTTTACCTCTTCTTTTTTTAGTTATATTTTATTTTGAGAACCTTTCTCACGTTTATCTGTAGATCTAGTTATTCTTTTTTAACATTCTAGTATTTCCTGTATTATTTCTTAATCGGCTATTGACGAAATTATTTTTATGTTAATTTTTCTCTTCAGTATTTTTTAAAAGTGTAATAGTTCATCTTTAATAATTTTATTATTATTTATCATCAAACAGTAGTTTAAAGATAATTAGAAATAATGAGCCTAAAAATTCTATACGTGTTTCTTTATATTTCTTAACAAATGTTCAATTAAAACTAAATATTGAAACATGTAAAAGAAAAAAATATTGCAAATAATAAAATCATTGTATGTGAACAAATAGCAGTCACGGACGGACGCCGACAGTTGTTAATCACCGCTACTTTTAGTTGTTTCGTGGCACAGTTGGATTTATTTGTTTACTTTCATTATAAATACACTTTAATAAATCAATTAAATCATTGTAATACTCGATAGGGTAATTGAGAAACACCACAAAGCAGATACTGTTCATGAATGAATTCATGTTTACGATTTATTATAAATAAGAATAAATTAATTTACTGGAAATCCTTCTAAAATATAATTAATAATAAATAACGATATTTTAATCATTTTAATCGAAGTAACATTTTTATAATTATTGTTTTGAACAAATAACTATTTAAATAGTTTTTTCTTATATGTAATTTTTGTAGTCTATAAGAAATAATTGCGACTGAAAGATAGCCAGGTAGTTTACTTATTAAGATACAGTCTGCTTTAGAACAGCATATACATTTTAAATGTGAATTTCCTTTACCTACCGAAGTTATAAAAACGCCCTGCTTCAACAACATAGGAGTGGCAATTTTTAAAACGCCTAGATTAAATGTATCTCTTCTTCCATTCTTTTTACATATCCAAGCCATCGCAACTGAGTATCCTATATTTTGTCTTCCATTGATTTTACCCCTATTCTCTGACTGTGTGTTGCATTATTCTATCCTTTATTAAATTTATTGTACTAATTCTTCGTTGTAACCTAATTTATTTAATTAAACTTGGAAGTTACGTTACAACGAAAAGTTTTTTATTAATCTATCCATTCTTGTCAATTTCTTCTTTTGCCACTCTGTTATTCCAAGTCTCCGCTCCGTGTACAATTTATTGGTGTATATAGTGTATTTGAAATTAATTTGAAATTATTTGAAATTAAAGGCAGTAAACCATAGACGAGCGTTTTCAAAATTAAATTAATATGGAAATAGAAATATTTAATTTGTTTTAGTTATTTATACCTAGATTACCAATTTTAGATAGATAAACATAATTCGTAAGTAGTAATTTAATTTGGGTAAAATGAAGAAAAAGTCAATATTATTTTAGGCATTTTGTTTTAGGCATATGTTTATTTATAAAATATGTATATAATATGTACAGATAATTACAATTAATATGAGGAGCTAAAAAAACAATTAAGTAGGTATATGAGAAAAAAAAAACCAACCGCAAGGATAAAATTTGACGAGCAACATGCAAAAAATACGACAATATTAAATCTTAAAAAATAAAAATCTAAAAATAAAATTAAAGTACATAAATTAATAATTTTAAAGTTATGGTTCCTCGCACTCTGTGTCAGAAGATTCACCATCTGATTCTAGAGAAATTACAATGGACTCTATAGTAATATCAATTATGTTATCTAGCTCCCACATTTTTTTTTCTATTTCTGTAACGTGTCTAATACATTTTTGCCAATTTTCACTTGTTACTTCAGATATTGCCTTATTGAAGAGATTTTTAACATCTGATAATTTAAAAGTAGTGTTATTTCTGGCAACATAACCTTTAACTTGAGCCCCCATATCAATTCTATCGGATTCAGCTCACAATGGTAGGGTGGAAAACGAAGGATTTCAATTTCTCGTTTTTTGGCTGTCTCCTTAATATTATATTTTTTATAATTTTGCTTATGTTTTTTAGCAATAGTTTACAATTCTGCCCTCAGCATTGTATTGTCAAAGGCTAAATTTTTAGAAGATAACCATTTTGCATTTTCATCCTTTTTCCATTTAGTGGTTGGTAAAGGTTCAAGTAATCTGGAGTGGTAACTTGCATTGTCCATTACATTGTCCTTTTGGTATGAATTGAATCATCTGTTCAAAATATTCCTCAATCACGTCTCCATTCATTTCTTCGTGATAATCAACGGTTTTTTTATTCAAATAAGAGTAAACCATTCTCAAGAAAACCGTTTGTACTGCCTATATGATAAATAATTAATCTTTTACCTTTTCCTATAGGTTCCTTAAAACCAGTAGTATATCCTTCTAGAAAAGCTTGATGGGATGATTTTATATTTTTGTCTTTCCAAACTCTTCCTACACAATGTCCTTCTTAAACCCATGTTTCATCTAAATAATAAATGTTTTTATTTTGAGCTTTAACTTGTATTCTTCTGAGGTACTGTCTTCTCCAACATACAATTTCTTCAGAATCAATAAGCATTGAGTGTCTGCCCATTTTTTCAAATTTAAAGTTTAACTCATGTAACGTTTTCCATAGTTTATCCCGGCTTATTGTGGGTAAATCCACATCATTCATAATGGCTTGCAAGTTGGTATTTGCTTGTTTATAAAAAATGAGTGAACAAGCTTACGAATAGCATTTTTAAAAAACTCCACGTTGACTTTTAATAGTTTTTGTCTACCTGGTTTCGGCTTTGGTGAGGTTACTCCACCTGATTTTTCCTCCTTTAGAACTCTATATATTGTAGATTTTCCATATCCCAATGCCTTAGATGTTGTTTCAACTATTTCATTCTTTCTACTTTGAAGCCTAGTAAACTAACTCTGTATGACACTTTTAAATGGATTTTAGCAATTAATATTGGAAAGACTATACATGTTTTCTCGAGTAACCGCACTTTTATAATATATGAAATATAAAATTTGGTTATTCAAAAAATCAAGTTAGTTAGATTTATTGTTTGATTTAATTATTAGGTTGTAAACGATTTAGGAGAGGTATACATTTTTTCATCTCATAACGCTTGGTAAAGTACATGTGTACATGCAACAAACAACGAAACAACGCGTAATTTGTTAAGAAGTAAGCTTAAAATAGTTCTTCGGTCTTAATAAACTTGGTAACCTCCTTCCATATACTCACAAGATTACAATCAGAATTAATTGAAATACTTTAGAACTTTTTACATGTTCATATTTCAGTAGAGATATGTAAATTTGGTATATTTTTCATATAATTAACCTCAAACATGCTTAGTAGCCAATAATTTTACACAAAGCATTTTAACCACATAAACAGTAATTATATATGCTTATTTAAAAGTTGATATGCTATTTGAGGGAATTTTTAAAAGAATGAGTGTCAAAATCAGTTTTGTTGTGCCATAACTTAGTAGCATTATCAGGTAAAGATTAACTTGTCCCCTTATTATGCATCGTAATTATTTGTAGAATACACTTTCTTGATTAAAAAATAGAAAGATCTACGGCTTTAAAGACTTGTCTTATTAAATGTAAAAACTAATAAAGGATAATAAAAAACTCTTCGTTTTAACAAAACTTCCAATATTTATTTAAAAAATGCTTTTTTAAAAGACTCAATGACAGCCGTTTCGCTAGACAACTAGCATCGTCAGATTGACATATTGAAGTTACTATTTATTTTTGTAGCTAGGTACCTGATGTTTATTAGGTAGTTATAAGGCTAGACCAAGTATGAAAGTAATAAGACATAACAATATTAAAGCCTAGATGTTATTAGCCCTAAGGGATTATCCTGGATGTATTTCCCTCTAAGATCAGTATAACTGTGCAATGATATAGAAAAACCAGGAAAAAAACTATATCATGCTGATCTTTACAATAACTTAATATATTTGTGTTACAATTACGTCTTATCTATGTATAAAATGAAGACTCAATCAAAGCAAACACTTTAAAAGTGGAGAACTTCCCAGATTTATTTGTTCATTAACAACTTTAAATTGTGGATCTGCTAGATGTCTTTTTATTTCAAGTTCTTCAAGGAAATCTAAATTTTGTTTTTTATTGCAAATGTGTAATATTTGGATGTCATTGGTGTGAAAGAGTGAGGTTGGATGTTCAAGTAGGTGTTTTCCATAATTTGACTTATCTGGTTGTTTTAATCTATATGCTCTTAAATGTTCGTTAAATCTTACTTCATAATTTATTTTACAAAGTATATATTCAAAATGAGGGTCTTCCAATGGGAAGTCCCATTTCTCCAATTTTAGCAAATATTTTTATGAATAATTTAGAAAACAAAATCTTTAATTCTAGTTATAAAAACAATATTGTATTTTGGTATAGATATGTTGATGATGTGTTAGCAGGATTTGTAGGTAGCGAACGACAATTAGATATATTTTTTAATTATATTAATACCTTGCATCCTAAAATTAATTTTACTTTAGAAGTTGAAGAAAATAATTCAATTAATTTTCTAGATTTAAAAATTGAAAAAGTTATTAATTTACTAAATTATTCAATATACAGAAAACCAACACAAACAGATGTAACCATACCATATAATTCAAATCATCCTATAACACATAAATTAGCAGCTTATAATTCTATGATACATAGGGCATTTTCAATTCCAATGGACAAAATTAACTTTGATAAAGAAATTTATATCATAAAACAAATAGCTACATCTAATGGCTACCCAATTCATTTGATAAATACATTAATAAATAAAAAAGAACAGAAAGTGGCACTACAACTAATATTTTCTAAACAAACTAAAGAAATTAAAAGTTATAAAAATATTACATATTGTGGAAGTATTTCCAATAAAATTTCAAAAATAATATCTTCGGCAACATCAGCAATAATATCATTTAAAACACAAAATAATGTTGGTACAAAATTGTTAAATGTAAAAACAAAATTACCTAAATTAAAAAATCTGGTGTTTACAAAATTAATTGTCCAAAGTGTAATGCTGTATATATAGGTCAAACACAAAGAAATTTTGAAGTAAGATTTAACGAACATTTAAGAGCATATAGATTAAAACAACCAGATAAGTCAAATTATGCAAAACACCTACTTGAACATCCAACCTCACTCTTTCACACCAATGACATCCAAATACTACACATTTGCAATAAAAAACAAAATTTAGATTTCCTTGAAGAACTTGAAATAAAAAGACATCTAGCAGATCCACAATTTAAAGTTGTTAATGAACAAATAAATCTGGGAAGTTCTCCACTTTTAAAGTGTTTGCTTTGATTGAGTCTTCATTTTATACATAGATAAGACGTAATTGTAACACAAATATATTAAGTTATTGTAAAGATCAGCATGATATAGTTTTTTCCTGGTTTTTCTATATCATTGCACAGTTATACTGATCTTAGAGGGAAATACATCCAGGATAATCCCTTAGGGCTAATAACATCTAGGCTTTAATATTGTTATGTCTTATTACTTCCATACTTGGTCTAGCCTTATAACTACCTAATAAACATCAGGTACCTAGCTACAAAAATAAATAGTAACTTCAATATGTCAATCTGACGATGCTAGTTGTCTAGCGAAACGGCTGTTATTGAGTCTTTTAAAAAAGCAGTTTTTAAATAAATATTGGAAGTTTTGTTAAAACGAAGAGTTTTTTATTATCCTTAATAAGATGGACTTTCAAAAAGTAAGGGTTAGTACAATCAATTTAAATGTGAAAACATTTTAAATTTTTAGTACTCTTAATTTTCTATATCTATATACGTTCTTTGGTAGTCTGAGCTCCAGTTTATCAATTGCAGATTTTATCCGTCAGATAATAGTAACCTGCAAATAAAGGTCGAGTTTGGTTTTTCTTCTAATTTTTATTAATTAGTTGGCATTTAAACAATGTTAGTAATAGTGATGAATACAGGGCCGGATCTATCTGGGCTGCAGCCCAGGGCCCCGAGGTTACAAGGGGCCCCCATACGTCGGGAACAAAACAGAGCATTTTCAAATAACCATTTCACAAAAAAAAAAATGAAAAATGGTCAATCACTGGAAATGTCTTGGCTAACATATTCAACCAGTGTTGGTGCTGTTTTTTGTTTGCCTTACAAACTTTTTTCTAAATCCTCTTCTCAATATACGACTAGATTTTCTGATTGGAAACACAGAGGAACTTGTTTAGAAACTCACTAAAATTCTAATGAACATAAGAAATCAAGAATAATGAAAAACTCTTCGTTTTAGCAAAACTTCCAATATTTATTTAAAAAATTGCTTTATTAACTTTAATGACAGCCGTTTCGCTAGACTTAGCATCGTGAGATTGACATATTGAAGTTACATTTTGTTTGTTTGTATCTAGGTACCTGATGTTTATTAGGTAGTTATAAGGCTAGACCAAGTATGGAAGTAATAAGACATAACAGTATTAAAGCCTAGATGTTATGAGCCCTAAGGGATTATCCTGGATGTACTTCCCTCTAAGATCAGTATAACTGTGCAATGATATAGAAAAACCAGGAAAAAAACTATATCATGCTGATCTTTACAATAACTTAATATATTTGTGTTACAATTACGTCTTATCTATGTATAAAATGAAGACTTAATCAAAGCAAACACTTTAAAAGTGGAGAACTTCCCAGATTTATTTGTTCATTAACAACGTTAAATTGTGGATCTGCTAGATGTCTTTTTATTTCAAGTTCTTCAATGAAATATAAATTTTGTTTTTTATTACAAGTGTGTAGTATTTGGATGTCATTGATGTGTAAGAGTGAGGTTGGATGTTCAAGTAGGTGTTTTGCATAATTTGACTTATCTGGTTGTTTTAATCTATATGCTCTTAAATGTTCGTTAAATCTTACTTCAAAATTTCTTTGTGTTTGACCTATATATACAGCATTACACTTTGGACAATTAATTTTGTAAACACCAGATTTTTTTAATTTAGGTAATTTTGTTTTTACATTTAACAATTTTGTACCAATATTATTTTGTGTTTTAAATGATATTAATGCTGATGTTGCCCAAGATATTATTTTTGAAATTTTATTGGAAATAGTTCCACAATATGTAATATTTTTATAACTTTTAATTTCTTTAGTTTGTTTAGGAAATATTAGGTTTAGTGACACTTTCTTTCTTTCTTATTAATTAGTGTATTTATTAAATGAATTGGGTAGCCATTAGATGTAGCTATTTGTTTTATGATATCAATTTCTTTATCAAACTTAATTTTGTTCATTGGAATTGAAAATGCCCTATGTATCATAGAATTATAAGCTGCTAATTTATGTGTTATAGGATGATTTGAATTATACGGTATGGTTACATCTGTTTGTGTTGGTTTTCTGTATATTGAATAATTTAGTAAATTATTAACTTTTTCAATTTTTAAATCTAGAAAATTAATTGAATTATTTTCTTCAACATCTAAAGTAAAATTAATTTTAGGATGCAAGGTATTAATATAATTAAAAAATATATCTAACTGTCGTTCGCTACCTACAAATCCTGCTAACACATCATCAACATATCTATACCAATATACAATATTGTTTTTATAACTAGAATTAAATATTATGTTTTCTAAATTATCCATAAAAATATTTGCTAAAATTGGAGAAATGGGACTTCCCATTGGAAGACCCTCATTTTGAATATATACTTTATCAAAAGTAAAATAATTTTGACTAATGCATACATTAAATAAGTCAATTATATCTGATATTATTCCTGGATGGATATTTCTTTCTTCTAATAGCTTTTTAACTAGAACTATACATTCTTTAGGAGGTATTTTAGAGAACATTTAGTTACATCAAATGAAACTAACTTAGTATTATTTTGTAATTTACATTTATCTAATTTTTTTATCAAATCTAATGAATTTTGTACTGAATATTTAGATGTGTAACCATAATTATTTAGAATAGTATTTAATTTTTTAGCTAACTTAGTATTAGGAGTGTTAACATACGAAACTACTGGTCTAATCGGTTTTGAATCTTTATGTAATTTAATTGTTCCATATAATTCTGGACATTGAGGATTTTTATTTACTAGGTATTTTTTATCATTGTCATTTAATAGATAATTTGAATCGTTTACATGTTCTCTTATTTGGTTAGAAAATTTTTGAGTGGGATCGTTCTTTAGAATTTTGACATTACTTGACATTATGAAGTCATTCACTTTAGATTTATAATCTTCTTTTTTTAAAATTACTGTGGGGTTACCTTTATCTGATTTTGTAATGATTAGGTTATTTTGATCTACTTTATTTTTGATTGATTTTAAAGCTAAAATGTCATTTTTAATAATTTGACTAAATTTATCTGGTTTAATGTCACTAATAAGATTTGCTATTTGCATTTTTTCATAAATAAAATTATTTGAATTAGTTCTCAAAGCTATTTCAGAATTTGTGGCTAAAATTTCTTTTATCCAAATACTACACACTTGTAATAAAAAACAAAATTTAGATTTCCTTGAAGAACTTGAAATAAAAAGACATCTAGCAGATCCACAATTTAAAGTTGTTAATGAACAAATAAATCTGGGAAGTTCTCCACGTTTAAAGTGTTTGCTTTGATTGAGTCTTCATTTTATACATAGATAAGACGTAATTGTAACAAAAATATATTAAGTTATTGTAAAGATCAGCATGATATAGTTTTTTTTCTTGGTTGTTCTATACCATTGCACAGTTATACTGATCTTAGAGGGAAGTACATCCAGGATAATCCCTTAGGGCTCATAACATCTAGGCTTTAATATTGTTATGTCTTATTACTTCCATACTTGGTCTAGCCTTATATCTACCTAAACATCAGGTACCTAGCTACAAACAAACAAAATGTAACTTCAATATGTCAATCTGACGATGCTAAGTCTAGCGAAACGGCTGTCAATAAAGTTAATAAAGCAATTTTTTTTAAATAAATATTGGAAGTTTTGGTAAAACGAAGAGTTTTTCATTATTCTTAATAAGATGGACTTCCAAAAAGTAAGGGTTAGTACAATCAATTTAAATAAGAAATCAATGTTAGTGTGGTTAACACGAAAAGAAAATAAGTCTGTTTTAGACAAGCAGCTTCAGGAGCATTTAAGAAAAGAAACAGAACATTATCACAATGTCCTAAAACGGGTAATTGCAGTGGTAAAAATTTTGAGTATACGGGGCTTAGCATTTAGAGGTTCGGGGGAAGTATTTGATTCTCCACAAAATGGTAATTTTATGGGGGCTCTGGAGCTATTGGCAAAGTTCGATCCATTCATTCGTGAACACATTAAACAACGGGAGCTGCGACCAAAACCGATAATATCGTACTTATCAAAAACAGTATATGGAGAAATTATTGAGATCATGGGCCGACAGCTAATTAAGCAAATTATAACTCAAATAAAAAACGACGATACAAAGTATTATTCAACTGTGATGTATTCTACACCAGATCTGTCTCACAATGATCAACTTGCTATTGTAGTACGATACTGTTTTCAGGGAAAAGTATATGAAAGATGTGTAGCCTTCATTAAAATTAGTAGTCATACTGCCTTACATTTATTTAATATTTTACAAGACTTTTAAGAAACAAATGGATTACAACTGAGTAATTGTAGGGGGCAATCATATGACAACGCTGCCAATATGGCGGGTCATTACAGTGGTGTACAAGCATTATTAAAGCAATAAAATAACACCGCGGATTATGTGCCATGTGCTGCGCATTCCCTTAACCTAGTTGGTGTAGAATCTGTTAAGGTTGCAACTGAAATTGTAAACTTTTTTGGAGAAGTGCAACAAATATTCGTTTTCTTTTGTGCTTCGACCCTTAGGTGGGAACGAATCGTGACAAAATTAAAATTCACGTTAAAAAGTTTAAGCCAGACCAGATGGTCTTGCCACTATGATGCTGTCAAAGCCTTAAAAAATAACTAACGCTACACCATTTTAAAGTTTTTTTTTTAACTTTGCGTATCACTAGATGTAAAGCAGAACGTTCCTTCTCCAAAATGTCCTATGTAGAAAATAAATATAGAACAACAATGTCGAACCATCGACTAAATAATTTATCACCTCTCTCCAAAAATTGTGATCTAACGACTTGCAATGTGATGACCAAAAAAAAGAATTTGCAGCACAAAAATCCAGAAAGGTTGGTTTATAAATTATAATTTATTTAACATAACTGTCACACACATAACCTGTCACTTTCTTTAACTAATTCATAATAAATAAAAAAAATTATTTAATTGTTTTTTTTTAAATTCCTAAATAAATATCACTATTTTGGTTTCTCTTTCATCCAAAGGTTGCCTGGAAGAGATTGCTACCACAGCAATAAAGTCGCTTTTTGTACAACCAATACTTGCGTAGATTTAAGTAATATTTATGTTTTTTTGTGCAATAAATAAAATGTAATAATAATATTTCATTATAGAAACAGTTTTTTGACATGGCTATTAGTTGAGTACTTAGATAGGCCCCTAAGTAGTTTCAACCCAGGGCCCCACAAATTCACGATCCGCCCCTGGATGAATATATGTAATATATTGCCAAATGGGATGCAAAAAGAAACTGTATTGTAAATATTGGAAATTATTGAAGATTTACTCGAATTTCGAACTTATAGGTTATTGAATACATTTCTTACAGGACCACTACTGCAACTGTTAAAACTTCTTTCTATTGTACAGTTGTGCCATCTGTCTTTATCTTCATTTTTTTTCTATTGATTCTAGGGCTTTATCAGCACATTTCTTTCTTCAGGAGTGAAGTTGCTTCCTCTTTTCCTTTTTATTTCCTTGTTGTTGTAATACACCTCTTGTATAAATAGGACTACTACAGATAATTAAGTTTAGTGACAGAAAACATTCAAATTTAGAAACGAATTTTGTGGTATTTTGTCATGAATACATTAATTGATAAACTCAGACATGTTTAAATGGATTTAAGTCTGTATAAAATATATATAAAAAGCTGGAATATTTTCTCTTGAAAGGTAATCCATACTACCTATAGATGAAAATTGTAAATAATTGTTGTTTTTAACTAAAACTAGTGAAATAGGTTAAAAAGCTGTTGTGTATTCCTTAATTTCTTAAGAAAGGGTTTATTACAATAAATTTACATAGAAATGGTTGATAAATGTTCTGATTTTAATATAATATAAAGAAGAACAAGAATTCTGATAGAATCATAAGAAATTATTTGAACAAAGCTGAGTATCTGGAAGGAAGAGGACAAGCACATAGTATTTAATCAAATTATAAAATTCTTAGAAAAGATAGACTAAGTTATTGTTTTCAACTTAAATCCGTACCTGCATTTTTTGTGCTTAATTAGCACTCTTTTAACTTCACACCTCTAATAATAGCATCTTGTTTAGTCTCTTAGAATTCTGTTTATACTAGTTATGTCATGTTATGTATATATTATAGGCGATTTAACCAATAAGTTACTTTCCAGCGTCGCTGACAGCGAGGAGTTCTGCTTCAGTAGTCGAAATTGCCACTGACCGTCTTTGACGAAACCATCTTATTGTTCCTCTAAATAAACTAGAACTGTAGTAGAACGGCCTGTTTCCTAATCACCACCATGGTCAGCATTACTATATGCTTTCAAAATACCTTCCTTTGCTCCAGGACTATAAGTAATTCCATAATTAATTGTGCCTTTTAGGTATCTAAATATTCTTTTAAATTTCAAAATGTCCGAAGAGCAATCAGGCCTTGTGCCAATTATGTATGAAAATTTTTCAGAATTATCACTACTCCCCCCCAATTCTTTAGAATTTGCATCCTTTCCTTCTTCAAAAGGTTCACTGATGATTGCAGTTTCTACTGGACGACAATTACTCATTTCAAAACGTTCAAGATTTTTCTTAGCATAGATTTCTTGACCAACTGGAATAGATCCATTTTTATTAGATTTGATTTCTAAACCTAAGAAAAATTTGCTGGCTTTACCATCAAATTCTCCTTTTAAAACTTCAATAAAATTGTGTGCATGATATACAATGACAACTGCAAGTGGAGACATGTTGTTTTAATATTGACGGAAAACCTATTCTAGTTGGGAAAAGTTTGTACAAATTGGATGTAGAAAATGTATATCCAGAATTATAAATTCAATTTAATGCTATGTACCTTCAAAATTCACTTAAATTGTATCATGAACGTCTAGGGCATCAAAATAAAAGACATGTGGAAATTGTTTTATCCAAAGAAATTTGGATTAATATAATAATAAGGTTGTTTTTATATCAAATCGCATGTACTTAAATTTGGAAAGAGGAAGAGCAAGAGTGAATGTATACCTAACCATATTTGTGGACCGTTTGAAGTTTCTCCAGCAGGTAACCGATGATTTTTTCTCTTTAAATATGATTTCAGTAAGTTTCAATACATTTATTTTCTGAAAGAGGAATCAGAAATATCTGAAAAATTAAAAATAGTTCTCGCTGAAATTAAGGTTGCTGGATATACTGTTAAAGAGTTAAGTTACAGGTAATGGTGGTGAATTTATTTGCAACAATGTAAGTCATATTTTAAGTACTAATGGAATAAAATATACACAAATGATCCCTTACATCCCTCAGCCAAAAGGGTGTTCTGAGCGAGATAACAGAACAGTTGTTGAGATGGCTAGGACATTAATAGATTCTGGAGAAGGCCTATTGCATAACCTATGGGCAGAAATGTTTATTGCTGCAGCTTACATTTTAAATACTCCTGGAAAATCTGGTGTTGATGAAAAATCTACATATCAGGTTTAGTTTAAATAAAAACCTAACTTAAAACATTAAAGATTCATTTGAAGTGTTTGTTATGTTCATATTTCTAAAACGTGTAGAAAGAAAATGGATAAAAAAGCAGAAACATAAGAATTTTGGTTGGATATGAAAAAACGATGATGGTTACCGTACCGAGTACAAAACAGCCAAAAAGGTAATACGTTCATGTAATGTTCAATTCGTTAAGAAAGTCTCAAATATCTCAAATGCCACCAAAAATTATGTTGCAGGCAATAATTATTTTGCAGAAACTGATCATTTTGTAGAAAATGAAGAGAAAACGAAAAGACTTCTAATTTTGAAAACGATATTTCAGATATAGAATCTAAAAATTAAATAAAAAAACTACGCACTGCTTCCAAAAGATGCTTAAAAGAATACTAAAACTATTTTTATAAAAAACTTGTATATTTTTATCACACTTGACAGTACTTATTATTTTACAATTTAACATTCACAAAAAAAAAATTAAAATCCTATAGGTATCCTCAAAATAAACATGTACAATAAAGTAGGAGAGATATTATATTCGGTGACAGACTATACTAAATTATTTTTCACGACCTGTCAATGAAAGATTTTATTATTATTTTAAATGATCCAATAAAATTTAAAGCAGGTAAAGGAATTATTATGCAATTCAAATTTTAAACCCAAGAATAAACGACTCCAATTCAAATTAAAAGAAATATCATCAATGTCTCATTCATGTAACTTTTATAGGAAATAAAAAACATAACTGCAATTTATACAGTAACTTCATCGCACCAAGAAACATTTGTGCCTCATTTTACAAGCAATCTCGAACAAGAATGGCTCTTTATGGCCATAAAACTCCCATTGTATTGATCGTTACTGCCTCAATAAAGTGGTTAACTGCATTCGGTTGCCGCTCAGGTCCTATTTAAGTTCCAGTTAAGTTTAGTTCGACTACTACCCCTCAGGTGGCGCCTGCGATGACATTTTAGGTCCTTTTAGCACGCTTTCTGTAAAAGCTACTTATTTAATATAGGGTGATACTAATTTTGAGACCAATTTTCGAAATACAGAGTGAATGTTTGCTGAGATAAATATTTGAAACAAATATACCACTGTTTATTTTAATTTGCATTTTAGGTTGTTGTTTTTGAGGATCGTATATATAATTTAATTGATAATGATATATATTTTTATGAAGATAACTGAAAAATATGGTTTATAAAACTAAACCATTCAAGTCAGATGCGATTTTTGCCCCTGATATGTTAAATAAGGCAAACAGAGTTTTGATTTAAGATTAGGAATTAGATTCTAATTTCTACTACTCTTCCTGAACAATAATGTTCTTTAACTTGGTGTTTTTTCCATTAGTTTAACTATGTTGTATTAATATATTTTAATTTCTAATTTATTCATAAAATTCAACTATATTTCAATCATTTATTTAACCTCTTGCTAATTGTAACTACCTTAGCCTGATGATGGCCTTTATTGTGGGCCGAAACTAGTAGCTTTATACTTACACCTTTATAATAAAAGCTTGTGAAATTGACTTTGTTTTTCCTTTCTCCACTTAGGAAGAGTCACATTTGAGAAATGGATGATTTGTTTCAAAAATATTTTTAATTAATATAAGTTAAAATTTTATTTCTTAATGAGACAGAATGTCACACCGTCTTATATGGATCGTATGATTTATCAGGACAATTTTACTCATTAATATTTTACCATATATATTTTTTATTACTTAATTTTAATTTTAATTGCTTAATAATTTATTTACTATTTTTATGATGTATAAAACTGAAAGATTCACAGCAACTAGAGACATTTAAATTGACTCCAAGTGACTATTTCCTAAGGAGTGATTTTACGGTTAGATTACCGGCTCTTTTTCGGTAAAGAAACGGTAGGGGTATTTTAAAATTTAAAAGAGTACATCCACCTGCTGCTATTAAAATCGTTGCCTGTCAGGCAAAAGCGAAATATTATGTGTTTTCAATATTCGACAACTACTTTTTCCAATTTTACAATAACCACAAAAATTTGGAGCAACTCGCGTGTTCATCCTTTTCCTACTTAATTCCTCTTATTTCATTTAAAATACTATATATTTTCCTTAATAGTCTGTCATATTTTACTTTTCATAGATTTACACTACAGAAATCTTCAAATGTCAATGTTTATATTATTCATTTTTTTATTTCAAGTCTTTAGCCTTCCTCGATAATAATAATAATAATTTTATTGGCACATTAAAATAATATAGTTACAATGCTGGTAATGTAGGTACTATTCAACACTATAGTCTAATTTGAACCAGAAGCTTAATATTAGTATAGAAAGATACCTAGATAGAAATAAACAAACAAACTTTACAAATAAAATATAATTTTTAATAATATACTTTATTTTTTTTAGGATCCAAATATCGTTCTTCAAAACAAAATAGCTGCTAGACAATTTGAAGTGCCAATATCCAAACAATTTAAGTAAGAATTCATAAAAATCCATTTTTTGTAGTTTTTATTTTAATACATATATTTTAAACCAATTTTCGTTTTTATTTAATGCATGCATCACCTGTCAGGAATGTTTTGCATTCATTTTTAATAAACCATTCTTCAATTGGAAAACGCTGGAGGCTTGTTTGTCACTATTGTTTAAAAACGAGCATTTTGAAACAAACAATAATTTCAAAAAGTAAATGAAAAAAATATAGTTCAAAATCAAAGCATGGGCTAGACAATAATATACTGTTTAGATACTTTTTATCAAAATATAAGAATATTAAATGTAAAATAAGTCCCAATTTGTATTACCCACCCTCTCACATAGAATTGGAATTCTAAATAGGAACTAATAACTCATATTTACGCATATTGGTAAGTAATTAAACCTTACTGCAACAAGGTTGTTAAATACATAATTAAAAATTGACGAATGGAGTAGCTTGGTTCCATGCCAAAATCATCACCCAACAACAACACTCATGTAAAATCATAGCAAGCAACAGGATTAACGTAGATTAAACTAGACTTTTTCAAGTTTTCTTGTTTTTTCACTTATAATATCACAAGAGCTTAAATTACTTCCGGAATTTTTTTTGAGGATACGAATATTTTGAAAACTTGATAATTTAACACCATAATTTGTAAAATAATAATTAGTCCAATCTGACGTCTGTCACAAAGCCTCATAATGGACTGAGAAAGTAGTGACGTAAGTGTCAAACCAAATGATTCCAAACAACTTTTTTTATGGTATGTTTTATATGGCTTGTCCAGTATAAATATAATTGCACGTCACAGCTGTCAGAACGGGACTATGTTGCCAAGCATTTAAAATAGTATTAGAATCTAATAAATGTTAAAAGAAGTTTCTCTAATATTCTTCTTTTTATTTGACTACAATACTACACCATTTTTGAACGCGGCAACAGAGCGCAATTTTGCCAACATCTAAAGGTCGAAACATACTACCAAAACGTGACGCTACGCAACGCCACCCGACGCGTGTCAGTACGTGTAATTCCATATATTTTTTATAGTGAGAAACGCATAGACAACACGCTACGTGACGACACGCCGCAACATCCAACCGATTTGGATCAGCGTGTTGCCGGTGGAGGGGGGGAACACGCCACCCGACGAATCAGTGCAGTGTGTTTCTAGTTAACACCCGACGCCACGCGTCATTCTTTCGAGAACATTTTTAAGGTATGATAAAAGAAAAGAAATTTTTTGTTAGGCGGTACTCAGTGTTATATGATATGAGTTCAGTTCATTATCGTGATCATAGTATTCGAAATCTTCTTCTAAATCTTCATCTAGCTCGTCTTCAAGCAGAATCGAATCCATGGCCACGTCACACGTCAATACACTTAAGTCTTCCGTGAGAGACTACACTACACGATACGTGTTGTAGCATAGCGTGGCGTGTTGTATATATGCACGACGAGCGTCGGGTGTCGACACAACAGATGGCGTTGCGTTTTGATAGTATATTTCGACCTTAAAACATTTTAGCACGAGGTATGCTCGTTTGAAGTTTATATTTTATTAGTCCAGGAGTTGTATTTGATAAAAAATTAATTACGTAACCTTTGTTAAAGCGTTTATTTATTAGTTGTAATAACTTGCGGCCTACGAATTTAAATATTTAGCAAATTTACAGTTAAAAACGATACTGATTGACAGTAGCAAACGAACGAAGGAAGTCAAACGAACAGAGCGATTTGTTCACTTTGATGACGTGCACTTATATTTATACTGGACAAGCCATAGGTGTTATTAACTATTTTATTGCATTTTCTTGATTTTTGGGAGTTAATTATTGTTTTTTCATTGGTAAGTGCTCATTCATATGATTTACATATTACTAAAGTAGGTAGACGAACAATTTTCGTAAAAATATTATAACATAACCTTCAAAGTTGTGTATTGTCATAAATTTTAAGAATATTTACAACAATGGTACTTTAAAAATCGAATTTGGAAAGATTTTGCTTATATGTATTTAATTATGATACTTCCGTTATATTTCAAAGTATAATAACAAAATAACTCAAACAACAGTTATTTCTGGAAATTTATAATGTTGCCGTTTGGAATCATTTCGTTCACATTTCCCCTTAGAACAAAAAGAAACAGGAACAAGTATATACAAAATGTCCAGAAAGCAGCTTGCATATGGCGGCCAATTGTCAATTTTAATTTCCGTTTCCAATGCGGTACCGTAAAAAAATAAAATTTATATTAGGGTTTTTATTTTGATTAAATTCCAACCAATCAAGTATGTGAATACATTTAGTGTTGTAAATCTAAGGTTGTAAATCATTTTGTGTTTATGAAAATTGAATGATACGCCTATGCGCTCATTTTTGAAATTTATATGCAAATATTGCTTTGACAGCATACTATAAACATACACAATACGTCATACAAGGAGCTTAAAGATGGCCGACTTCCGTCGCAAATTTTTTTTTAAAGTTAATATATGACAGACTCCTTCATGTTTATTTTTGTTCTAAGCATTTCCCAGTTCAACAGCATAGAACACAAATTTTGACGTCACACTCTCCCAGTCCATTACTTAAACGTGTGCGCCATAGAAAAATATATAATTTTATTTGTCTGTGGTCTGTACGTTGAGGTTTCAGCGTTTTAGCTGTCAAAAAATATCGAGTTAAATTAAGAATAATAAAGAAAACTCTTCGTTGAGCGCAACTTCCAAGTTTATTCGAAAAATTATGTTTTAAATTACAGGTACCTAGCTACAAACAAACAAAATGTAACTTAAATGTCAATCTGACGATGCTATTCAGCGAAACGGCCGTCATTGTAATTTAAAACATAATTTTTCGAATAAACTTGAAAGTTGCGTTCAAACGAAGAGTTTTTTATAATTCTTAATAAGATGGACTTACAAAAAGTAAGGGTTGGTACAATAAATTTAATCCAGTTAAATTTCATGGCGCCACGAAAAAATTTCTGGAAATTTTTCAAATTTCCATGGTATCGAGTCAAAATTAAGATATTTTATTGGTTAAAATGTAGAGGTGTGAATTGTTCATGTAAATTAACCTTTGCCAATAGGTTTTTTTGCCTGTTAGATACATATGTTCTACTTTTCGAATTATCTATTGAAATAATCTTTATTTCTAGACTACTTTTTTGCATACTTATTTTTTCTTACCTTGGTTAGTAATGGATGTAATTTTTAAAACCAAAGCGGTTTGTTTAACTATAAGTATTTATTTGATTTTATTTTTCACTCAAGACGTTTGTACAATTTCTAGATAGGTATTCAGCATAGAACAAAAATTCAGTTTGATCCCTTTTGTAAAAATATTTTAAATGAATTTAATAACAAGTGTAGCGTAAATTCTGATAGTGATAACCATTATTTTCCTTTTTTTAGCAAAATTAACTTTTATTTTATTTTTACCCATTCCTTCACTCTTTTAAAAACTATGAGTGGGATTCTGAGCAAGTCTGTAAGGTCTAAGCAAAAATCTGTATAAATAAATTAACACTTTAATTAATACTTTACAGATTCTGCAGATCATAGGAAATGCTCATAATTCCACCATATGTTTAAAGAATTTACAAAAATTTTATCTTAAAAACTGTGGGAACTGATGAATATTTTAGCACTAAAATTAAAAGATTTAAAATAGCAACAGAGACTATCCCACCAATTATAAAGGAAACTTAAACTTTTAAAAATATAATAAAAGCAGTAGAGTAAAATGGTGAAATTCTGAGAATTTCCTATAAGCTACAGAATCTGTAAGGTTTGTAAGATTTTTGCTTACAGACATTATAGATGTGCTCAGAATTTCACTATTAGTTACCAGACGATATCAAACAAAATACAAAACTTTAAGAGAATATCTCAGATAGAAATTAATAGAAACTAGAGGAAAACAGGGTGTGAATAAAAAGAAAATTTCTTTATATTTTAGGAAATTTCTTGTATTTCTCTGTATACCGAAACCGAAGGTCAATTGAACCTTCGGTCTCTGAAGAAGATAACTTGGTTATCGAAACGCGCGTCAGGCAGTTAAAAGTGTGTGTTGGTGTAGTGGGAGTGTAAACATCAAAACAATAGTTATTTACGTTACAAGTTCGGAAAGTGACTTATTACGGTACGAGATAGATGTTTATGGACGAGGCGACGAAGGAGCAAAGTCAAGAATATCTAATCGAGTACCATAATAATCACTTCACGGACGTGTATCGTACTATATTTTTTTCATATAGCCTTTGGTTTTAAATGCAATAAAATATGAAACTGAAATGACATATTTGATAATTTTATTACGGTCATGTAGACTGCTGTGAAAAAATTGTTACTTGATTTATTCTTAACATGGTTGATTTGCTTTATAAATAAAAAATGAACAGCGGTTACCAAGTAACAATGTAAAGGCAGATATAATGAATTTTTCTGCACACACGATATCTGCGGAAAAAATGGATCTGAAATTAGATGAATTTGCTTAGAAAACTGCGGAAGTGATAGGGCAAATCATTCCAGTTAAGTCTGCGAAAAAAAAGAATATTCTTTTTTAAATTTTCAGTCAAAAACATTCAACCCTTCTTCATTATGATCCAAATACTCGATGGTAAAAGCAATGATTATGGTTAATGAGAATGTCAACATATCAAGTTTCCCAAAGTTGATAGCTTTTTAGAAAAAACAAAATGTTGACCATCAGTCAAACCAGTCGAAGGTGCTGTCAAAGGAAAAAAATTGAAAGCTTCATGAGGGACGCTGTAGATAAAGAATATCTATTACTCAAAGTAATAGCATTACTTGGAATTGCTGGAGGTTGCCGAAGGAAAGAGATCTATAATTTAGAAGTTAGTGATGTGGAGGATACGGGTACTCAGCTAGTAGTTAAGATTAACCAGACAAAAATGCATATTCGACGAGCTTTCACTGTGATTAACAGTGATGAGGTTCACTATTTGGATGTATTTAGAAAATACATGAATTTACGGCAACACGTCTCCCTGAAAGCTATTTTGGTGGGTTATAGACAAGGAAAATGTTGTTGAGGATGTCCTTAAAGTTCTAAAACAGCACGGTGGATGGAACAGTTCTTCAGTTGCAGAAAAGTATGTAGAAGAATCGATTGAAGGCAAAAATAAGATTGCAAGAATGATCCAAAGGGGCGAAACTTTTGTTGAAGTGCTACATCACAGCCACACGTTTTCCGCGATTACAGAAAACACTGTATAAATCCATCAACAACTCCATAAATACATATATTGCTGGCAACAGCAGTTGTACAATTAATGTCAATCTTCAAAACCTAGAATAAAAGCTTAGTTTATGTTGATTTACTTATTATTTCAAACAACATTGGGAGAATTGAAGAGTACTGTAAAGTGCAAGTGTATTTCCCGGACTCGAGTCCGGGAAATGGCCCTTTACCGTACAGTATGAAAAAATAATGTTACCTAACATTGTCTAAACTCTCAGGAAGTTCTAAGACATTTGTCGTGTCTCTTGGACGTCTTATTTCCTTTCGATCCTCTGTATTTCTCTTCGATATTCTTCTTCTATCTCTTCTATAACATTCGCAATTACCAAAACCATTTCACAAGAACAAAATAATTAATAACAGCTTAAAATAACAATATTGACAATTATGATGTTAAAATTACTGGTTACAGTTAAAAGTCGAAATGGTTTCAGATTCAATAGTACACATTTCTCTATATACAAACTTGCCCGAAGATGTGAAAAAGTTCATGAGAGTAGCATTTGTTGATGGAAAGAATTTTTTTTTCTTTGTTATTTCTTTTCTATTTCTATATCAATCGAGTAAGCGTTCAGTCTCTTCCAAAAATATACAATTATTGGATAGATGTAGAGTATAGTAGCCGAATGTGGAATACTGCCTGAAATGTGGAATACCTTGTTATCGGCAAAACTAATATCGTCAACTATCTTCTAATAGCCTAATCAGAAGCTGTTTCTAATATGTTTCACCCCCACCAACACCATGGAGCGTGTCGAGGCTGTCACTTGTCAGTAATGTGTGTTGTATTTTTACACGTGTTCAAATAAAGATTATGAAAATTTTTGCAAAGTTTAAAGGTAGGTATCGAATGATTGTGAATGGTGTTGAATAGCATTTTGTTTTACAAATTTTGTTAATAAATATTTAAAAGGTCGGTAATGTAGAATACTAAATTGGATCTCAATGTGGGATATTCCACATAAGAGGCTTCTTTTGAAAACATTTTTTTTTATTTCAGAAAATGCCTCTGAAAAATGTGAAACAACACAAATGGACTGTAAACACGGTACGGACAAAGACAATGAATATTAAAACCTATTCCACATTAGGAGATATTGGTATTCCACATTACCCGCCCATTTTTTTGCTTGAAAAAAATGCAATTTTTTAAAGAATAAAAAAATTCATGCAAAATTTTTGGTTATACAATTTTTATTATTTATGTTTTTTGTTTACAATACTTTATTCTATGTATATTGCAAATGTGTATCATAATATTAAAGTATTAATTTTTGTGTTTTGAGAAAACAAAAGGACATTCCACATTCGGCTACTTTACTGTATTAAAAAAATCTTTTAATTGTCATTGTTGAAAAGCTTCCATAAATGCTAATATAGTAGGGCACTTTATTAGTGTAATATTTTAACAGTTTATTTTCTCTTAATTTTAGGAATATATTAAATTTTATTTCTTACTAAAACTCAATAAAGAAAGTAATAAAAACTATTTTACTAATCCCATTTACATAAGTGATTATCTATTGATTAAAAATTCCTTTATTAATTGCTTTTTACCAAAGCATAAGTATACTTCTTTTAGTGATTCATAATTGTTTACCAAACGACAAATCGTAAAATTTTTATTGTAGTCATTCGTTTATGTAAACAAATCATAAATATATTATTCATAAATTAGTTACGGCGTTTGGCACGCTTTTTTGATGTGACGTTTACAGCTTTACAATGTGCGAAGACCATAAACTTTTTTCTCTTTAATAGTGACATTTACGAGCACTAAAATGGCAGTAAACTGTCGGTTTACAACTATGTTACCTCCTTGCATATTGAAATTACCGAAATCTGACGTTTAAGAAAGGTCTGCCTCCTCTTTACCTCGGCCATAAGGATTAGTATTGCCGAACACAATTTTATTGTACATTTACGACCATATTATGACCCCATAATCACGTTTCAGTAGTCGGTAGGTTTGTTAGAATTATTTTTACGACTTTATAGATCATCATTCGGTTAAACATTGATACGGCTTGTTAAAAAATCATTTTACGACTTATTTTTATTTAATTATAATGCTAATACCGCAATAAAACTGAGATATTCATAACAATTAAGTTTTTATGTTTAAAGTTTATAGCCGATGTGTTGAATACATGATTAAAAGTGACAATCAAAGAAAACGAAAAAATAAAAATACATTTATCACTTCATCCCAATTTCCCACCCACAATGTTTGTTAGTGAACATCTTATGTCAATTCTATTGAAGTTATGATTAGGTATATTTTTTAAATAACATTATGTAGGTATCTACTACGGAAATATGTTTTATATATTTAATATTTTATCAAAAAACTCCTCTTCTTATCTACAATATACTTAAATACATTAAACCTTTTATCCAAATTCAAAAATCTTCAATTTTATCACACAGTAAATTTTTTATTTAGCGAACAGTGTGGGGCTAACAACGAATTTTATACTTTGCAATTACGTGAAGCACCAATATACTTTGATCTTGCTCGTTTGAGAGCCTGAAAGTATCTGGTTTATAAGTTAAGCACTTGATCGACAGAGGGCGACACGCGACCAGCATGGCTTACGTTGCGAGAGCAACAAAGACAACACCTTAGGTGGGGAGATCGAATTGTGAACTGGAGGTCGTTAGGGGATATATTTTACTTGCGCAATGCTTGATGTGGGCGCCAGCACTGTAACGAATACTATTGCTATTGGTCCATTTATGATCCCTTCCATTATTACCCATACATTCATCTTTATTACTTGCAAAATCTTTGACGTCGCCTTATTCTATTCATTAACAAATGTTTATTTATAAATAATACTTTTGTTTAAATTATTTTGCTTTTTGTAAGAAAAAAGAATTGAAAATATTTCAACAAAGTTTTAGGTTTTCTAGACGATTGTAAAATCAGTGAAAAACGTGTTTTTTTTTTGGTAATTAGTAATATCTATTCTTGCTGTTTAAATATTCGACGTTTTCTGAATACAGGTAGCAGTAACAATAAAGTGCAATTATAGCCGCGTGCTCCGTGTGATAGTGGGGACAGCACAAGAGAGTAAGAGAGAGAGAAGGATAGGGGAAAAAAGGACGGTGAATGGGCCGGGATGTGTGGGCCGGATTCTGCTCTCCGGAGCTCTCCAGTGGGTTCCGATCCGCGATATAACTAGTTACTGTGTGCATTCCGGATCAGACTTTCGCGCGGTGTGTATGCCTCGTGCTCAACATTATCGTAAACTAAATTTTTATTAACCAATTTTATTACTATTACGTCGTTAACAATAACCATTATTTTTAATATTTAGTGGCTACTTAAAAACTCATTATGAAGATGTCATACTTTAGTGACATTGGTGCCTGACTGAAATAAATAAACAAAACGACTTGTGCTTGTGCGAACTTAGTGTGAACTTGAGTGTATTTTTGTTTAATTCTTAAAAAAGACATCCCTCAATTTTTTGAGGGATCACTAAAAATCAGCCAAAATTAACGCGACAATAATGAACTCTTATTTTGAACAAAGTGGCTTCTATGGAAGCCACCATCATCAAGGAACTGGTTCAGTGACGGGAGCACACCATCATGATCACCAAAGTGCAGCCGCTGCAGCGGCTTACCGATCGTTTCCTCTTAGTTTAGGTATGTCTCCATATGCCTCTAGTCAACACCACCATGCACATTCTTTACATCAAGCCCGTCCGCCACAAGATTCTCCATACGATGCTTCAGTAGCTGCTGCATGTAAATTATATTCCTCTTCTTCAGACGGCCAACAAAATTCAGTAAACTATAGTTCGTCAACATCAAAATCAGACTGTTCAAAAGGTAACGCTGATCAAAACGGTTATGCTTCGGTTGTAGCTGCTGCTGCAGTTAAAGACGTTTGGCAAAGTGCAACATCAGGTGCTGGTGCAAATCTATCAAATAGTCTCACAGGCCCCGTGCGACCCGCCGCGTGTACACCAGACTCTAGAGTGGGTTACGGTTCTTCTGTAGGACTTGTCGGGGGCGATCCTTCATCTAGTCCTGGGGCAGCCACAGGAGGAAGAACGTCGAATTCTTTATCGTCATGGAACAATCCATGTTCATTAAATTCCTCATCTTCTCAACCCGTTGGCACTCAGATCCATCAACAGACGAATCACACGTTTTATCCTTGGATGGCAATAGCAGGTTAGTTAATAATTAATAAATATATCAATTTTCTAATTCTATTCAAATTTTATACTCGTGAAACGGTATGTAAATCACTTTAACCTGAGCCAAGAGCGTGTATAATCAGGGTTGAATGTTCTCAATCGTCTCTATCACACCAACTAATCGGTCCGTATCTCTTTCTTGCTTTCTCTAACGGTGTTTTCGGGTATGCTGGTCCTTTTCAGTCCACGAGGGGCAATCAGCTGTTCACGAGCGTTCAGCATCAGCCCAATTCAAAGCTTCGCTATTTGGTTTGTCTAGACGGAATTTCACACAGGCCGAATATGTAGGTGAAATAATTTAATTCATTTAAATACAAAGTGTAAATTAAATTATGTTCATGTAGTTAAATTGCTAAACGTAACCAAAAATTGTCTCAAACATATTGTCACTGTTGGTGACATTTTCAAATACTATTTATTTTAATATTAAAAATAATGCTTTTAAATTTTCAATAAATTTTTCCCGTAAAAGTCTTTTTATGTTGGTTCCAATACTCTTTTGAATAGATATTTTTATAATAAATATTAAATAATTATTGATTTCTTCCATATGAAATTTTTCTGCATTTAATCAACAAATTTTAAAAAATGTAAGTACACGAGTCTATAAGAAAAGTTGAACTTTATTTATTTTGCTTAATGTAAATTTTTTATTATTTATGTATAATATAATGTGTTGTAAGTAAAACAAATGTTTAACATTATATTCATTAATAGCCCTTTTAAATAAATTTATTTTATAAAATTATAACGATTGTCACAAGTAACAATAAAAATGAAAACAATTATTAATTTAAAAAAATCGTTAATATTTTTTATTGCAGAACAATAAGAGTAAAAACAATAATATATAATAAAAAAAGAATAAAGAAAAAAAACAGAAAAGTACCTACTTAAACCAAAAAAATTTAAATAGAGAAATAAATTAAATTGATTGTACTAACCCTTACTTTTTGGAAGTCCATCTTATTAAGAATAATAAAAAACTCAATATGTCAATCTGACGATGCTAAGTCTAGCGAAACGGCTGTCATTAAAGTTAAAAAAGCAATTTTTTAAATAAAATATTGGAAGTTTTGTTAAAACGAAGAGTTTTTTATTATCATTAAGAGAAATAAATATTAAAAATAAATGTGGTTAACAATATTGTATTGAAGAATAGAAATTCATTGAATTCAAAAAATATCCAGATATTTTCCTTCTTTTATAACTCACTTTTAAGCCAAATGTAAATAATCTAAATCAATTTAACGGCTATGCAATGGGAAGATAATTTTATTTTGTCAACCCATCAAGTTTACAAAAAACAGATTAATGTTAATACATACATTTTGTGAACCATAGCAAAATAAACACACTTTACATTTTCAAAACAAGTATTATTTTGCTTTTGGAACAGAACAAAAAGATTTTAAAATTTGTTATTAGGAAAAGTCGTTATACTAAGTGCAATTCTGCTGTTTATGATAATTTGAATCGCATGGCTTGTGAAGGTGTCAAGTTTCATCGCTATTAAGACATAATAAATTATATGGACAGTCTAATGTTAACATGGGTATTAATCAAATAGTCCGTGGGAACATGTCGATCTATAAACGCGCATTTTTATTAAATAAAAGAGATGATACCTAAATTAGTACATGAGTAAAAGAAATGTTCTTCACCAAAGTTTCTGTTTATTATTTAAAAAAGAATTCTTAAAAGTGTTGACAAATGCAACCGCCAAGTACCCAGAATAATTCGAGTATCTTTTAATAAGTAGTTTTTAAAATTTTTCCCTGTAGAAAACTTTTTATTTGAATGTGAAATAATTTATTAGGCAAATCAGATTTTTTACTAACGATGGCTATTACATTTTTTCTTCAATGAAGAGAATTTTAGTAACTTCTATTAAATTTACTACTGCTTTCTAAAAGACTATTATTTTTGAAATAAATTGTTGCCAAAGGAATTAAGTCTATCTGCAATCATTTAGATATTCTTTCTATATTTACACTTTTCATCAAATGAATATTCTTCTTCTTCATTCTTTACATTTTTAACTTTTTATGCATTACATAGTTACATAGATGCAAGTTCATTCATATTTACTTTGCAGTTAATTTAAACTTTAAAATATTTAATAACCAAGTTTTACAATTTATCAAGTAAAAGTATATATATATTATATATTTATTTATTACACTAAATTATTTTTAAATACAATTTTCTAATCACTTTTTCAAGCCTATAAACTGTAACATTGTCCAGAATAGTATAAAAACGTAGATAATAGGTAGAAGGGCAGTCATTTTTTCAAGTAGCGCCACTCTGGTACTTACCTAAACTAAACTAGAGGGGTGAGAACTTTTGGCGGTTGTCACTATGTGGCGTTAGTATCTCGAATTGGGAATACCTAGAGTTCAGTAAATAACTTTTACACTATTGTCCGGATCTTTTATATTTTTCTTTTAGTTATCTTCTAAAGATGAAATAAAAAAGTCAGTACTATTCACATTAAAACATGTAAGAGAATACGTCGTTTAGAATAATCAAAAAGTTTTAGAAATGTACGGTATACAGATTAAAAAACTTTCTAGTCAGCATTACTAAATTTTATTTTGTCAATGATTTAAAACGATCGACTCCGGTTACATTGTTTTAAAATATATTGATAAAACCACATAAATTGAATATCGTTAGTTGAATGTAACAGTTGAAGAGTTTTGATTTATATATATTTTTTGTTGTATATATACATAATGATTATTTTATTCATAATTTATGTTCGCGGCTTAGGTTTTAAAATACCGACTACCTTTGTTTCGTAATTTATATGAGCTGTCGTTGCCTTTATACAAGGTGGCTCAAATACTATTTTTTAAAAAGCTCCCAAATACTAGTATAAGTACTACATAGTTTTCTTTCAAATTAATAAACCAAATTTTTTTATTATTAATAATCTTTATAACTATTTTTAAAAAATGTATTTAATCTTTATTTGATACCGTTGATAAAAATGCAAATCAAAAGTGTAGCTATTTTTTAATATGATTAAACGTAATTTAAGTTTTATAGAAAGAAACTGCGGCGACAGTCAATGGACTAATATGAAAGCCAAACAAATAACATAAATAATAGACAGGCATTCCATCTCTTATAACCTTCTTGACCTTTGACTCACTAAATGTGAGGATGCTTCTGGTGCAAAGGGTACAAAACGGGATTATATTTCATATAGTAAGTCGGAATTGCCGCCGGAACTTGTCTGACACAAAGGTGTACTTTTAATTTTTTTATAGGTATTAATTTCTCTATAGAAAATATTTGCTTTTATTATAAAACATCATGATTTTGATATATAAAATTATTAACAGGTACTAAAAACAGTTTAATAATAAAATGTATTGTATCAACCATGACTTTGTGGAAGTCTATCATAAAATCTATCAGTTTACTGAATTTAAATTCTTAATCAATATTATCTTTTACAAGATAACATATTTAGTATTTTTCAATGTAAATGGTATTGGCTTATTAACTGCAATAAACTAGCCGATTTAATCTCATTGTGTAGAAAATCATCAGGTAAAAGATGCAAATGAGCTACAGGGAACTTAAGAAATGTGAATTTTGCATAATATAGGAGATATACAAGTAATTTATTTAAATGTTGATTGTACTAACCCTTACTTTTTGGAAGTCCATCTTATTAAGAATAATGAAAAACTCTTCGTTTTACCAAAACTTCCAATATTTATTTAAAAAATTGCTTTCTTAACTTTAATGACAGCCGTTTCGCTAGACTTAGCATCGTCTGACGATTTTATTGCTAATAGTGCACAAATGTTTGAATACCTTGATTTTTAACAAATCAATATTAAAAAAACACCTTTAAAATAATATACTCATTAATAAAACCTGAATAATAAAACTATTAATATTTTATTAGTTTATTATTAATAAGTTTTTCCTGTTGCCACTCCACTGGTTATTAGGTGGTACAAACTCCGGAATAATACTGCAGCTCAACTCGTAGTCTATTATGCAAAGAAAATTATCATTTGAATACTCATCGTCTTGTGGATACACTGACGGTAAAATCAGAATTAGAATTTATTGGTTGTTTGTAACTGATAACGAAGATGTCTACTATAAAATTACCACCTTTAGACGTTGAAAAGCGTAATAGTGATTAATTATCAATTAAGTGTACCCACTATTCAGTTAAAAAGTTTAAGTTTATATAAATTATATTACTGCTAACGGCGTTAGCCTATTAGTATGTGAACTATCCAACTATTGTAGGTACCAGCCAAGCTATTATGGTAGAAATAGGTCTTTGTATCAAAATAACATATCCATTTGGATATGTACCCAAGTAAAATATCCAAAAGACACCAGATAATAAACTGAATTAAATTTTTTTAGAAATTTTTTTAGCATGTATGTACAGTCGGCTTTAGAATAGCATATACATGTTAAATGTGAATTTCGTTTACCTACCGAAGTTATAAAAACGCCCTTCTTAAACAACAAAGGAATGGCAATTTTTAAAACGCCTACATTAAATGGTTTTTGGGGATTAAGTTTATTTACAAGGGACAAAGGAACAGGCAATTTGTCAATAAAATACCTTATGCTGCAAACATTAAAGATGTGGGCGTGGACAACTGTTTAACTGATTTCAAATTTATTATTATTTAAACCGTTATTGGTTATACACAATAAATAGGCCGTCCTTAAAATTAATTTCATTGTAAGCGATTTGAGTTTGAAAATGTATATGCTATTCTGAAGCCGATAGTACTTAAACTAACCATAGATACTGTGGTGACTAACACCAGTAGTAACATAAGATAACGATGACATAGGATATATTAACCATTGAACCTCAGACACTTTAGACTGTCAATTTTTAGTGCTGTGTTATGTGTATTCGTTTTTAGATTTTTTGGTGGTGTTATCAGTAAAGAAAACAAAAAATACTGCAATGTTTACTGTTAAAGGTTATATGAATTTGGTGACGAACGTAAGGTCAGTAAAACTAACAGGACCAAGCAGTAATTAGAAATCCTATTATTATGTAACGAAACAGAATGATTTGCGAGTAATTATTTATTTTCACCTACAACATAATTAATAAAGAAAACCGAGGAAACCCAAGTTCGCCTTAAAGAAGTCTGATTGCACACAAACAGTCCATAAATCCACCGGCCTTGGAGAAAGACAAATCACAGTCAAGCTTAAAGAATAATATTGCAATGTTACTAAAGAACTTATTCCAGCTTCCATAGAAAACTTAAGAGAAAAAAGTCCAGAAGAACAGTAGTGAAGCCAATCACTTGAATTCTCGACCTGGGCGATCTACTGACTACAGTTCAAATAAAGATTTTAAATGCATTTTGGTATATTTAAGCCAAATTACTAAATAATAAATACGTTTGGGGACTACTGAAGATGTTGTATATGAACTGTTCGACCTTACTGCTTACTTAGATGCTCCATGTGGCTTGCAAAATAATAATGGCGGAGAATTTGCAATTAAAGTATATTAGGCCCTGAAAAGGGTTATCAGATTTTTTTATTGGTTTTTATCTACATGTTATCGAGGAGCTAGTAATTATGTAGCCTGATTGGATTCAACATGCAGGAATTTCGAGATGGAGTGGAGATCTGAGTTTCATACAGTTAACAAATAATCTGAATCTAGATGTTATCAATCCGGTATTGGTAGAAGCCTATAAAAAGCTATGGATGACCTTACAAGTGTTCTTCCTCCTTAAAACTCTAAGAAGTAAAGTAAATGTATGGAAATTGTTACAGTCTAGTAATAATGATGGCTAAAAACAAATCGAATACACATATTCCAGCAGTACAAAAAAACTTAAACGAGTTGTTAGAACCAAAGTTTTAAACTAATAATAAAGAAGGTAAAATTATTTTTTCAGTAAAAAGGTCGCCGCAATATTTTTTATTTACTTTTCTATAATTAATGGTGAATGGAAAATAATCGTTAGTTGTAGCAATTTTATGTAAATAAATAAGGTTCTTCAATTTATTGTTAATGTTTTGCAATCAATTTTGAAACCGCGGAATATTTCCAAAACAGTAAAAGTTAGGTATAGAAAATTGTAAATGTTGTTAATGTTGTGAATAATCCAAAATCCAAAAATTAAATAATATACAGGGTGTTGTATTTGAAAAATCCAAATTGGTGTTGGTTTACATGACTCACCCTATATAAAAAAATATTGATAAAACAAGCGGACTAGAAATGCTAATAGTGGAACATCTCTTTTACAAACACATGATTTAAAACACAAGAGAGAAAAAAATTGGTATCAACCATATCTAGTCCTCAAAAGTAGAAGATGATATAACAAATTAAATTTTTTATTTTATACATCAATCACCTGATTTTAAAAATAAAATATAAATATAAATGAATTAATAAATTGAATAAGCTTGTTAATACCAGAGCCGGGTAGTACCTATGCGGATACTTTTTAAATTTTGTATCCGGTATCCGTGATCTGTATCCGGTAACCGGATACTTTTTTGATATTCGGATACTTTTAAATATTTATCGCTCACCGATAATGCACCTAACGTAGGCACAACACTGCCCTTCCTTCAATTCAGATGTGTCTAATATGTTAAATAAACGTTGTTTATCTCTCTTTTCAAGAACCCCTTTGTAACCTGTATTTATAATTAGAAGAAATTATTTTTCGGATTATAATAAAGTGCATCTTAATATTTTTTTTTATATTAATATTTCTATTTTAGTGTACGTACTAGTAAAAATAAGTACACCCCCTAAAAAATTTAAAATTTGAAAACTCGGCTGGTCCGACGCTGGCCAAATTCAATATCAAAAGCTCCGGCAATGACACAAAAAAGTTTTTCGTTACCTCATCATTTAATGTATTGTTATTATTACATATTACATTAAAAATACATGCACATCACATAGTTGTAATACTAATAATTTATGTCCTTTTTAAAAAAAGTATCCTTCAAAGTATACTAGGAAGTATCCGAAAAAAATATCCGGATACTTGTATCCGAATACATTTTTAAATGAAAGTATTCGAACTTTTTTAAAAACTATCCGGATACCATATCATACAACTCTGGTTAATACGAATAAAATGTACATAGAATATATTCATACAACACAATTTTTTTAATTAGCAGGGTTTTTTCAGGTGTTTTTTGTATTTTATATTAAAGGCCTTGTGTTTTCAGCGGTTATAGAATAAAATTGTTTTCCCTTTTATCTTTTTTTTTCACTAATAAATATTCCTGTATTTTCGTGACTTATCATAATTAAAAATTTAAAAAAAATTGTATTCCCTATAAGAATGCAGCAGTTATGCTAAAAACGTGAATGTGCTTCTTGTTATTGTGTCCGTTTGTGTGAAGACCACCGGGATTCGAAATCGCATACAATCTTCATTCTGCTGCTAATATTATGCTATAAAGGCGGAGTAATGGCTTTGTTATGATACCTGCTACATTGCGAGTCGTTATTTTATGATTTCGCTTCGATCTCTAGCTAATTTTATTAAGTGCCATATGCCCACTGGTCTTTATTCATGAAATCATTTAATAATGACCAATTTTCTACGATTATCTGACAAACGGTTGGTAATCGACTCCGCCTTCATCACATCGTACATCAATCGACTATTTACTAACAATCTTTGTTATTTACAGATAATAAGTGGGTTCTACGTGTTGATATAAACAAAAAACAAACTGAAAATAAGGAAACCATACAATCTCCGAAATAAGTTTGCTATCAGAATCGATCGGTTTCTTTAGTTTAAAATTTTAGTAAAGTAAAGAAAGTCGACCTTTCAATATAAGAATTTTTCATACATAATAAAGTTGAAGCTTCAAATTATTATATTTAAATAAATTTAGTTGTTGGGATACAATTTTAAGACAAAAAGTCTTAAAGATTATAGATTTATTTTAAATCTTAAAAACTTGAATAAATTTATTAGTGCACCCCACTTCAACCTGGAAGATTATAGAACTGCAATAAAATTAAGAAAAACAATTTTTTTGTACAATTGATATGAAAGATGCTTACTTTCTTCTCTCTATTCACTCAAACTATAGAAAGTTTCTTCGTTTCTTCATTTGAACTCAATATAGCTCCTTTCACTTTCTCAAAACTATCAAGACCTGTAATCCAATGCCTTAAACAAAATTCAATTGTATCTTAAATTGATTGTACTAACCCTTACTTTTTGGAAGTCCATCTTATTAAGAATAATAAAAAACTCTTCAATTAAACAAAACTTCCAATATTTATTTAAAAAATTGCTTTTTTAACTTTAATGACAGCCGTTTCGTTTAGTTAAAAAAGCAATTTTTTAAATAAATATTGGAAGTTTTGTTTAACCGAAGAGTTTTTTATTATTCTCAATTGTATCTGTTATTTACTTAGATGATTTTCTAATAATGGGAAAAACAAAAGAAGAATGCGCAAATTCGGTAAAATTCACATTAATATTATTGAAAAGATTAGGTTTTGTTATTAATAAAAACAAAAGCATATTGATACCCACACAAGAAATTAAATTCTAATGGTTTGTATATGATTCTAAAAATATGTCCTATAAGATTACCTGACGAAAAAAAAAGAAGAAACACATTTACAAATTACTTAAAGATTTAAAAATTGGGAATTAGACAATTTGCTCAAATAATAGGGACGCTAATCGCAGCAAGCCCCGCCGTCAAATACGGGTGGGTTCACATTAAAAGGCTAGAAAAAGCTAAATATACAGAACTTAAAAGAAATCAAAATGATTTTAATAAAAAAATGATCATTCCAAAATATATAGAAAACTATATCAATTGGCTAAATATCATTAAGATTGTAATATATTGCTCAGAGTAGATAAGAAAACGGCCACCGCCTGTATAAACAATATTATTTTAAATTTTATTCCAAATGGTATCCCAATTTTTAATAGATTATAGTAAAGGAATTACATAACTTTTACGAGGGTTGCCTATTATTATTTCGGATTTGAGCAACCCTGGTGTTGAAATCTGGCAACTGAAAGTTCTATCGTAAAGTTTTTAAACATTTTTAAGGAACGTTTTGACATACGAGCGCTATTTGTGTTGTTTACAGTAACTTAAAAATGGAATTAAATCGTGAACATTTTCGTTCGATTATTTCTTACAACTTTCGAAGTGGATTAACTCAGCAACAGTGCATGGATGAACTTAATTCAATTTTTGCCGATTAAGCTCTATCAAGGACCAGTGTTTACCGATAGTATGGTGCATTCAATCGTGGCCGTAGTTCACTCCAAGACGAATTTCGTGCAGGTCGTCCAATATCAGTTGTTGTTCCGAAAACCATTAATGCTTTTCCCGAAAGTAAACAGCAGTTTACTGTATGGGTGTTTCAAGATGAATCCAATCCATAAAAAGTTGTTCGCGCACGAAGCACTTCCAAGCAAATGGTCGCCTGTTTTTTCAGAAAAACTGGACATGTCGCAACCGTAGGTACCACCAGAACAACGCAGAGCAGTCAATTCACCACGCCAATGCGAGCTCCCACATATTGGTTCAAACAATTACATTTTTGAGCACATCGATTTGATGAGTCATCCGCCGTATAGTCCTGACTTGGCACCGAATGACTTTTTTATTCCCGTGCGTAAGAAGCGGTTGCTGCATTCAGAGTGGCAAAAGCGCTTCGACAATTGGTTCAAACGCATGCAAAAGTGTATTAGATCCTTATGGGGAATATATTGAAAAACAATAAAGTGATTTTTGAAATATCCCGAAATATAAAAGGCAACCCTCGTGTGTGTATTTTTTTTTAATTTTTGATAACAAAGTTTTAAAGAATTATTAAAAATGCAGTATTTTAAAACTTTAAATACTCGTTTTTTAAAACAAGAAATCACAAAAATACTATCTAGGTATACCTAGATGACCTTCGAAAATATAATGAAGACATTAAAGCAGTTGGCGTTTTAACCGTTACTGTTAAAACTACTATGGCCATAAATTTTAAAAAGTTCTTCTTAAGACCACCTGAACTAGATATCGACAGCAGCGTCCGAAATTTTTTATTAATAGGTTAGAGTCTTTCTTAACTCAAACTTAACATAATAAATAAATTAATATTCAAATTAAATTTTTATTAGTTGTATAATTCTACTAATATGAATAAAGCTGTACCATTTTTCCTTTTTAAAATAATTTTCTCTATAAAATAATAGGCAAAAAATTACACATAACAAAAACTTTCATAAACACATACTGATACAAAATACAAATAAATATATATTAATTAGAACATACTGTATTTGTGAATAAACAAGTGCAATCACTGAACCAAAATATTCAACTTTTCTTCAAACCATTTTTAAATCTCTGCATAACAAAATATAATACCCAATCAATAAGTATCTTACAATGAAAAACAATTTATTAAAGAAAAAATTATGGGGTGGATATTCTCACTAAGTATATTGCTACTTTTATGTTACAATGTATAAACTTAGTTTGATGTTGTTAAATCGACATTATTATACACTCTACATTCTATTTTTGGTTAACGTAATTTTCAAATCTCCTGATGTAATCACTAATATAATGAAATCGCCTTGAGCTATCTTTGAAAAGATCGAGTAAGGTCAAGTTTGGCTGTAATAATAGGTTTCACATCAGCCGACCCTGATGGTACAAAAGCCAGTTTTTAATGGCTCCCTTTACAAAAAAAAATATTCTAACAAGGGGAGAGCCAGAGGTAATAGGCATCAGTTAGACTTTTTAGTTTGGTTCAGAAGGCAGCCATGTTCACACCTTTTTTCTTACGTCCACTAGTTAAAAGTTAATTAAGTTGAAAAAATAGTGATTACAAAGTGATTTTGGACTTAATTAATGACGTGTTTGGTTTCAATTTTGGTGATTTAATTTTTAGTGTTAATCTATGCAAGTTCCATTAATCATAACAAAATATTACCAATTTTCGGTTACATGGTTCTTCTTTTTTAAATGATCTTAACAAAAACATGGGTTATTATTACATCACACATTTGAATTATGAATATGATTTTTTGTTGGTACTTTACCACTAAAAACCAAAATTTTCATTATTTAGTAAACTACCGGTAAAATTTATATTTTAAAAATTGATTAATTATAAAAAAATATCCTAGGTACCTATATAGCACAGAATTTCTACATACACATAAATATTTCTTTGTTTTAGTTTTCTTAGATCTTAAGATATCCTTGGGTTCTTTATACAATTAGATACACATGTATTGTCTTTTTGTTCTTCTTATTTACATTCTTTTAAAAGATACATAGGTAGTTTACCTATTTGTATTTAATTATTTATGTTCTGTATTCATCTTACATAATCTATTGATTTACCCAACACAGAACAGTTTTATATAAATATGATAATGTTTTAAATTAAAGACAATTAGATACGCTTTTTAAATTCGTTAATACAATATATATTCAAAATTAAAATTTACTGTGAGAATTAGAAAAACATTTTAATGAATTTCACGTAGGTACATTAAAAAAATTCAACTTGTATCTATTTAATAACTGAACTGCAAAATATACCAACGCCACTAATTCTACTATAGGTGCTCCATTATTATTTTTGGATTAAATAATTTAATTTGTAGTAGTAATAAAACTCAAAGTCAACCCACAGTATGTAAGTTAATGAAATGTTACAGCAGCGACATGTCTCCCTGCTCCGGAGAACTCTCCATATTGGTTCTTTTGAACCTGCTAGTTTCCAGTTTTCTATCGATCAAGGGTTGTGGAGATTGAACCCCTTGTCTAGGGGAACTCTCCATATCGTTTCTTCTTCTAACCCCGCTATTAATCCAGGCCCGTTCCTGATTTGATCTTGGAGATCGATCTCCTTGTTTTGGAGAACTCTCTATAAACCTTTCTATAGAATGTTGATACCTGGATTCATTCTGAAATTTTTACTTCTTTACGCCAGATTTTCTTATTTTCACACATCAACTACCATATAGTTGTTCTAATAATTAAACTCTTTTTAAACTACTTTTTCAACCTCTTTTATTACTTTAACTTAAAATACTCCCCTATTTTTATTCATAATATCTGTTATAATTTGTTTAAACACTGCAGTCTGCACATAGAGGTGAGTCTCCATATTGTATTATACATTATAATATATTTTTATGTTTTCACATTGATTTTGTTTGTTCTATATATGTTATAAGCTATATTGACTGTTATACAACTATCATTTTCTATTAATTGTTAGAATTTATCTAATATGCTTTGACTTTTATACATGTTATATTGGTCTTTTATATATTTGACTTTGTATTTCATCTCTCTGACATATTGTGTTCTTCTTTTAAAGCCTGAAGATGGTCTTGTGACCAAAACATGTCGCTGCTGTAACATTTCATTAAATTACATACTGTGGGTTGACTTTGAGTTTTATTACTACTATTCGTACCATCCACATTTGAGTTATGGATAACCTCTACAATTTATAACCTCTACAATTTAATTTGTAATTGTTCAGTGAATTTAAATAATTCTAATTATTTTAACAAAAATTATAATATCTCAATACAGATTTAAGAGGTATTAACTTTTACAATAAGTAAAAATATTATTTTAACGATAAAGTACCCTAAAAAACGCCAATAGTTAAACAACTTATAGCAAGAATAATAAAAAAAACTCTTCGATTGAACGTAACTTAGAAGTTTATTTAAAACATAATTTTTTCAAATAAACTTGGAAGTTACGCTGAAACGAAGAGTTTTTTATTATTCTTAATAAGATGAACTTCCAAATAGTAAGGGTTGGTACAATAAATTTAACTTATAGGAAAGTTTCAAGTGTATTAGTAGGATGGTGGATCCAAAGGACACAGACTATTTTTGGTCAGCCTAGTAGGATTCTGTAAGATCAGTAATAAAAAATCTATAAAAATTAAAATGGCATACCCTATACCCTACAGATTCTGTAATTTATAGGAAAAACTTAAAATTCCACCATAAGTCTGCATGTAAATGATGACGAAATCGAGGACGAACTGTATATGTGCAGACTTTTGGGCAAACAAAATTCTATGGAATTCTGTATCAAATCTGTGTGAAGTTGATATCATGTGGAGGTACCATTAGATATGGAATATCTATATACCTTTTTTATAAATTTTATTTTATAATAAAATTTAAAATCTAAATTGAAAACTGTTTGGGATTAAATATAAATTAATGGTGAATTGATTGCATTTTTAAGGCTAATTTTGATATAGATTTTTATAAAAAGTAAACAGTTAAAGACAATCCCAAATTAGCTAGGTATACGCACAAATTTATAAAAATAAACTACGAGTGTAAAATGTGCCGGGCTACAACTTTAAAAATTGTCTTTTTATAATTAGTATTGTTTTCTTATTTTTTTATATATTATGAAATTTATTGTATCGACCTTCACTTTGTGGAAGTCATTCATACCGACAACATAAAACAAACAACAGTTTTAACAAATATTATAAATAATTAACTTCTTTTCTTGACACTCTTTCGAATTGTGTGTTATAAAATAATAGTTTAGCCCACTTGATTTTACTTATTGCTGTTTTCAAGCTTTTCTCTTCATATAGTGCCTCGTTTCTTTCAATATTGTAGCAACTACTCTATCCCAAATTGCCTATTTTTACTTCCCAAACTCTCTTCACCGATCTTGTCTATCCATTATTTTTAGAACTCCACCAAATAAGTTACTATGCCTATGCTCAATGAACATTATTAGTATTGTCGTATTTGAATATTTGTCAGTCTCCTCTTGCACTTAAATGTCCACGAATCACATCCGCCCGTCATTATTGGTCTATAAATTGATCTGATGACATTAAATTTTTTATTTGTATAAGCTGATAAAGTTATTATTTTAACGATTTTTATTTCCCATGTTTTCTATTTTAGTACCTAGACATTTAAATGTTTTTATCGTTGTCATTATATGCCAGTGAGTCTCCTTGTCTCACCCCTTTGTTTATTTCAAATCTTTTCATTTCATTTCATTTGTATATAGCCTTTTTTTCCTAATTTTTCTTCTTTACTTCTTATTTTTCTTCAGTTTTGCATTGCACCTGTTGTTTTGTCTTTCTTTTTGTGTTTTTGTTCCTTATTTTCTTTATTTGTACTTTTCTCTGAAACTAATTTCGGCTTTGTCCCAGTTTATAGTATTTCTTTTTGTGATTTTCCAGGCTTTTTCCTGGATTTTCTCGTTTTTCCCCTGCTTTATTTTTCTAGATTCCTGTATGTTGTATATTTGTTCTGTGATGTATTAGTTTGTATTTGGCCCTCCATCCCATTTGTCCTACTATTTATTTTCCTATTCTCCTTCTTAGTGGGTTTCTGTTCACTGTTTTCTTGTAGAAGTGCTCTGTTTTGTTTTCTATCATTTCTGCTATTGGCGTGTATTCGTACTTTTCTCTTATTTCTGCATTCGTTATGTATCTTTCTGCTCCTTCTATTATTCTGTATATTTTTGTTTCTTTTCGTCCCAGTGATTTTATGTTTACATCTGATGTTGAGTTCCATATAGGTGCTCCATACAACATTACCGATCTTATGTATGCATTGTAGATTTGTTGCTTTAGCCTCTTCTTTAAAGGGTTCACCCCTTTGTTTATTTCAAAATCTTCTATTTCCCCTTTTTGTGTCCGGATAGTAACCCTTGAAAGGCGCATTGTCATTTTTATTAAATTTTTTACTTAATCCTTAATATTTTAAGGTTTTCATAATTTCCTTCCTCTTTAGAGAGTCAAAGGCTTGCTCGAAGTCCAAGAATAATATTTCTGTTTCTATAACAGGTCGGCTGAAAAGTCCCAGGTCTGACCTATAGATAACGACACTAGAATTAAATCCATTTCAGTTTTAGATAGTATCAACCTTCAAAAGATTCGTGTGAAAATTTGACAGCTGTCGGACTATTAGTTTGTGAGATATTACATTTTTAGTGAACCAACTTTTGTTATTTTCAAAAAGATGGAAAAAAAAGAATTTCGTGTGCTTATTAAATATTGTTATTTGAAAGGAAAAAATACAGTTGAAGCAAAAGCTTGGCTTGATAATGAGTTTCCGGACTCTGCGCCAGGAAACTCAACAATCATTGACTGGTACGCAAAATTCAAGCGTGGTGAAATGAGCACCGAAGACAGTAAACGCAGTGGACGCCCAAAAGAGGTGGTTACCGACGGAAATATCAAAAAAATCCACAAAATGAGATAGCTGACACTCTAAAGATATCTAAGGAACGTGTTGGACATATCGTTCACGAATATTTGGGTATGCGGAAGCTCTGTGCGAAATGGGTGCCGCGCGTGCTCACAATCGACCAAAAACAGCAACGATTTGATGATTCTGAGCAGTGTTTGCAGCTGTTAAGTCGTAATAAACCTGATTTTTTGCGTCGATATGTGACTATGGATGAAACTTGGCTCCACTACTACACGCCTGAGTCCAATCGACAGTCAGCTGAGTGGACTGCGGCCGGTGAACCGCCACCAAAGCGTGGAAAGACTCAACAGTCAGCTGGCAAAGTTATGGCCTCAGTTTTTTGGGATATACACGGTATATTGTTCATCGACTATTTGGAAAAGGGAAAAACAATCAACAGCGACTATTACTGTGCATTATTGGAGCGATTGAAGACCGAAATCGCGAAAAAACGGCCCCATATGAAGAAGAAAAAAGTGTTGTTTCATCAAGACAATGCACCGTGTCACAAATCATCGAAAACGATGGCAAAATTGCATGAATTGGGCTTCGAATTGCTTCCTCACCCACCGTATTCTCCAGATCTACCCCCAGCGACTTTTTCCTTTTCTCTTACCTGAAGAGAATGCTCGCGGGAAAAAAATTTGGCTCCGATACTGAGGTAATCGCCGAAACTGAAGCCTATTTTGAGGAGAAACCGAAGGAGTACTACAAAAATGGTATCGAAAAGTTGGAAGGTCGCTATAATCGCTGTATCGCCCTTGAAGGCAACTATGTTGAAAAAAAAAAAATTAATTTTGTCAAAATATTGTGTTTTACTATGGTAGACCGGGGACTTTTCAGCCGACCTGTTACTACTGCAGATCTGCCATTAGGCCAAAATCACCAGCAAAAGCTTTTTCGTATATTTAACTGCTTGCAAATTTCTATATCCAACACAACTTTTAAATTTGGTTGAGCAAATATTTATAAAATCATCTATAAAAATATTATGAAATAGTAGACTACCATTTTTTTAATCTTGTTAAAAGAGCTACTGATTTTAACTATTTTTTTTAATCAAATAGTTCTAATTATTTATTCGTTTCGTGTATTCACACGTGTTTTTATTTATTATTTTTACTAACTCCGGCATTACTAGTATCTGAAAATTTGCTTGTTTGGCGGTTTATAATTGAATAGCTGACAACGTTAACGATCTTTCCGACAGTCCACCGAAAAAAAGTTTCGCTTTGAACCAAACGACTCATTCCCACATTATTTTTCATTTAATACAATCAATAATTGTATCGCCGGCTGTAGTAGAATTTCAAATACCGCATATATGTACGAATATGGTTGTAAAACGTTTTCAGCATAAATGATTCAATGCCTTCCATTAATATGCGAAGTTTGTTGCTGCTTTACTTGGTAAATTGTACATATTAATAGACTTTAAGCAAACTTTTATCTGCGGTTTTATTTGAGTTATTGCAATTTTATTTATACAAATAAAATAAGGTGTTGACACCAAGATTTTTCCTTGAGCAGAACTTTGGTTTTAAGGTTTAATTAAAAAACTGTTTCTCTCAGCTGTTTTCCTAAGACAGGTACAAAAGTTTTGTTATTTCTATTACAATTTTCCCTACAATATTTGTTTGATCTGTTGACCTGAATATTTAATTTAAATTTGAATATTTCTTTAGTGAATAAAAAAGTTTTCGTTTGTTCGTGATTTCCGACATATCTTTTGTTTTGTTAAGAGTCTACCACAAAAACAAATCATCTGCGAGACAAGTACCAATGTCAGCCAAAGGTAATCCTCGGATTAAACCACAAATTATTATTTTTATAGCCGCAGCTGACCAATTCCTTAAAGCTCAGTTTTCAATTTATAATTTAATTTTTTTGATAGTCTCATCTATTTCTTCATATTGCTTTATTTGCCTCTTATAATAAGGAATATTTATGGTATATTATTCACAAATAGTTTTTGGCAATATAAAGACACTAAATAAAATGTAGGTAATCTCATTTATAAAGACTTTTGTCTGCTGAGATTTTAAATAAGGTTTCCACATAAATATTAATCCAAAAATTGAACTTTAAAGTTCATTACTCAAACATGAAACTTTATTATATATTGATCACTATTTTTCAATATTATATTTTCGAAATAATCACCACTTATAAAAAATCAATTTTTTAGTTCAATGGCAGCATTCTTTATATACTTTCATCGCCAGATTGACATATTTGAAGTTACATTTTTTTTCTTTGTTTAATGTTCTTAAATAGGATGGACCACAGAGTAAGGTTTCGGTCTATAAATTTTATAACATTTAAATATTATGACTATTTAAAAATACAAACAGTTGCAAAATACTAATTGTTAATTTATACTAAGTGAAATCCGAACACCTAGTTTAAATGTTTTTATTTTAATAACATTTGGTGAATTTATTTATTTTATTCAAATAAAGTTTTCAGCCTTATCAGTTGAAGATTCCGGTTTTTATACTGCTTTTTTTGAAATCCACAATCCAAAAATGAATATTGTAGCCGTAGTAAAGATCCAAATTTTGCAGTTTTAATTCTTGACATTCTTTACGATTGGTTACGATGCCTAGGGTATATCAACTTAGCGAGTTTGATAGGGATCGTATAGTGGAACTTCGGGAAGCTGGATTTTCTTTTTGGGAAATTGCAGTTAAAGTGCAAAGAAGTGTAGATACCGTGGTTAGGTGTTGTCAGGCGAATCCCGTAAGACCCACCTTAGGGGACCGTTTCTTCACTACCAGGTCTATTGCAAATGAATGGTTTGCAGAACACAGAAGACCTATCGTCATGCGAAGTGTTTACCGACGTTTTGGCCTGTTTTCATACCGACCACACTGGGTCCTCCCTTTAACTCCAGAACACCGACGTAATCGCCTTAAGTAGTGCACTCTTGGATCAGGAATGTTGTTTTTAGTGACAAGTCCCGATTTTGTTTAGGCATGGACGATGGTCAAACGAGGGTTGGAAGACGACGTGGTGAAAGCAGAAATCCACGGTTTTTTGTTGAAAGGCATGTTCATCAAACTGTTGGAGTTATGGTTTGGGGTGCTATAGTTTATGGTTCGAGATCACCTTTAATCTTCATCAGAGGTAACATGAACGCGCAGCGTTATATCCAAGAAGTTTTAGAACCCCATCTATTACCCTATCTTGACCCTGGCAAATCCAACTTTCCAACAAGATAATGCCCAACCACATGTCGCAAGAGTCACAACAGACTTCTTTCAACATAATGATGTCACATTGTTCCCGTGGCCACCAAGATCTCCGATCTTATCCCCAATTGAGCACGTATGGGATATGATGGGTAGGAGATTGCTCAATTTGCAACGTCCTCCTCAGACTCTAGAAGAACTTCGAGAGGAGTTGGTGGTTACCTGGAATAAGATACCACAGGAGGACATTGACCACCTGATCAGAAGCATACCTAGGCGCGTTGGAGAATGCGTAACAAATTGGGGTGCATCCAAACATTATTAAAAGTAAAAGGGCTTTAAAGCAATGCAATCATTTTGAAATTTTTATCATTTACCTATTATGCTTCAGTAAATACTTATACAAAATTTTATAAAAATAAAATAATTTAAACTGGGTGAATTTTTATATCACTTCGTATACTTAGCTGTAAGACTTAACATGGTTTGAATTTGATTGACAGCAAGGTTTTTTCAAGTCAAGGCACACAATTCTATATAAATAGGTTTAATTAAGTAATTGACCTATTAAAATTGTTTTAACATAAACATTAAAATGATTTAAGGCTACTTTAATCATTGTATGTAGAAATTATTTCTTTTTAATTAGATGTTTTGTTGATTTGATATTTTTTAGATAAATTTTATTACATATTCAACACCATTTTTCTATATCCAAGATCCAGATTTTTGTGGGTATTAGTTTTGTCGATATTTAAAGGTTTTTTGTTAAAATTAAAACCGCAAAACTAGGAATTATATAAAAGGCTCACCGCCAACGAAAATGCAGTTAAAAAGGGGCCGAAAGAAAATGTAATACATCTTCCAGAGAGGACATTTCCTTTAATTCTACTATAATTTATGTTGTGTAGTTGTCAGCGTGAAAATAATAACTTATTTTGCTTAATACAGGTATAAACGTTCACCCAAAAAACAATAGAAACTAAAAATACTTAAATAAAAAAAACATTTTACAAATTTTTTATCTAGAACACTAAAAAAAAAAAACTTTCAAGCAAAGTTCTACTTTTTTATTAGAAAAATTAAATTTTTCTTCAATGACAGTCTGGAAATGATATTTTGTTTTATCTGGTCTTGATTAAGTAGTGTTAAGAATGGACCAAGTGTGAAAGTAATAAGGCACAATAATATTAAAGCCTAGATATTAGCCCTAAGGGATTATTATGCTGGATATATTTCTTTTTAAGATCAACCTAAATGCGCAGTGATATAGAAAAACTAGGAAAAAACTATTTACAATAAAGCTTACAAAGCAAACAGCTTAATTCTAAGTGTGTAGTATTTTTAATTCTTTGGTTTGTGTTAGCGAGTTTTTGGGGTAAGTCTTTGTGTTTTGCATAGTTTGACTTAACCGGTTGTTACATTTGGGACATTTAAGTTTGTAAACGCCGATTTTTTTTATTTAGTTTATTTTGTATTTACTTTTGTATTTTCTACCACTATTTGCTTTATTTGTTTAATGTACTTAATATAATATAACTTCACAAAGTGAGGTTAAGTATAACCGTTTTTTAAAAGTATGATCATTTAACCGATTCTTGACAATTTTTTACACATTCTTACAAATTACTACTGCATAATAATTTTTTGGAAGTTAATTAAAAAAATTTATTCTTTCATCTGTTGTAACCACGCAGGTATTTTAAGAACTTTAGGTACCTACTCATTAATTTTGTTTTAAACTGTGATATAATATAAAATATTACATTATAATCATTAGTTAAGTTCTTATTACGACTTTTCCAATGTAGGTGATAAAACAACAGCAAAAATTAGCACCTCGTTTCTTGTAACGAAAAGTAAAAATGTGCAATATTACCAGAATAACGAACATAATTCTTAAAAGAGAGATTTATCAATGAATTTTAACGAGTACGTGCCTAACTTGCGTTCAGGGACGATACTAATAGTCGTTATAAGTGAAGCATGGCGCCATTTCATTTATATAAACACGGTGTATCCAGTCAGATATCTCGTCTGTTGATTTTTCCTTGGGAAATCTTGAAAATTTCAGGTTGTAGCACGGTTATCTACATTCTCTCTATACGAACTTATAGTTTTGCAAAATTAATTAATTTAGGTAACGGAAAGCAAACAAATAAATGTTTATGGTACACAAACGCATCTTATATTATATTCTAACTAACAGGTCATAAAAACATAAGCAGATTCGCTAATCGGGATCACTTTCAAAAATTTTGCTAATTAATTTAACCTTGTTATAATTCTACAAGTAATAGTGATTACTTTGTGTAAAAACACGTACCCGTGGAAGTCAAAAATCAGTAAGTACTGAAAATGCGTGCTTATTCTTAATTTTAACATTTGACACATTTTCAACTACACTGCTGTTATCGACGTTAAAAATAATGCAATAGTTTATAAGCTCACAATACGTCACGTATTTATGTGCACCTTATCAGCGAATGCCTATTTGAAATATTTAAACAAATAATTAAACAGTATTTTGTTTATACGTTACAAACTGAAGGTCACGTTTAGCCTTCAATTCATATAGTAGCAGCGGCGCAACTACTTTCCCTTCAGGTCCAAATATTGCCAGCTTCATTCAAATATACTTCATTTTTATCAAAACGTCAAAACTTTAGCTGTTTCTTCTCCAATAGAAACATTAATTTAATCAAGGGATAGCCTAAGAATATTATTATTCAAAAATTCTTCCGTCTTGTTTGTATGTTTAGGTGTACTAGTATAAATTAGAATTAAGAGAAATGGCAGTCAAAATAATGGATAACAAATTATTTCAACAAATTAATGAAACCTGATAAGCGATAAACTTTTGAGACAAAACAAGCGAGTCAGCGTAATATCGGGTCCGTCCTCCAAAAGTTTTAAAAAGCGCTGTCCTTGTTTTGTTACGACCCTGAAGCTATTAAAATATACACCGGGGCACTTCTAATATCTTAATCACGTAATATTTTTGTTGCGATTCAACAACCGCTGTTATATTTACCGACGAACTCATAGTAACTAATAAAAATATTTAACAAGCTAATGTTTTAGAAATAAATGTCAAAATCATGAAAACATTTTAATACATAAAGCCTATCAACAACAACTGGACCATGTTTGTTTCATTAATAGATTTTACTTTCAAAACTATTTTGTATGTATTAATTATTGCATTACCGCCTTATCATTATATCTGCTTTTGTATAAAAAATAAATTAATATTAGTTAATTGTTAGGTGGAATTTAACATACCTGTTTTAAATTAACAACTTTTTAAAACTATTAATGGAAAAATTAAAGAGAATTTCCAAATTTCCAAGTTATTGAATACAGTTAAATAAAAAGTGTATTTATGAAACAATTTGATGTTATGTAACTGTTAATTTATTTAAAAAAAGGTGTATAAGGTGTATTCTATTAAAAAAATTGACCTGTGACTCAAGCCACTTTTTAACAACACCATAAACACCAAAACTCTCCTTGATTTCCATGTTCAATGAGCATAATATTTGAAATTTTTATTCCGTAAAAAAATTAATTTTAAATAAAGTTTCTTCAGAATTCGCTAGCTGTCTATTTTACTACAAAATTTTAATTTACAAAATTAAGTAGTTACTGTTGACATTGGAAGTACGCCCTTCCTCACCAATAATGATCCCTCTTTCTCCATGAAGAGGTGTTTCAAAGAATTCTTGAGGAGAGGTAAAGAAACATAATGTTTAGAGGACGATATGGTTAGTAGCTTAAAATTTAAATGATAATAAAAAGGCAAGAAGAATGTGTTTTCTCAAAAAGCGAGAACACTTGGCAGAAACTAATAAAAGAAGGGTACTTCTTGATAATTGAAAAACCCAGGAAAAGGGACGAGAAAATTGATCGTTGGTCAATGTAACGACCTAGAAACAGGAAAAGGCGATTGAGCCCTTCGTGATAGGGGAAATTTGCTCCAACACATGGACTTACCTCCGAACATGGAAAATTGGAGCCATCATCAAGCAGAACAACACAAATGACACCAAACCAGATGGGTGACATCATAAATGTTAGCCAGCATTCAAGCACAGTAAAATAAATATTGTGTTTGATCATTTTGATTGTTTGTGGCACTTTTGAATTTTGTAAGATAAACCATCGATTAAACATACAGATTCTCTTTTTATACCCTGTCTCAAGGCAGTTTTTCGAATGCATTCTTTCGACGACTGTAAGACTTGATGCAGTAGTACCCGTTCATGATTTTTGTTCTCTTGAACTCCCCTTTTTCTTCAGAATTTTCCTTTTCTTTGTATACAAACGCTACCGATAGTTTTTCATTTTCTAACAACACAAAATAACAGATCAAATTGGGATCCAAACCATTTAATGCTAGATCCATCTGTCAAATTAGTATGAGCGAGAATTTGCTTCATTTATAAAGACTGATTCTTCAGTTGCACACAGATAGTATTCCACACTCTGACAGGAAAGGTAATTGTTGTTTGAAATATATTTGGAGGCATGTCAACTTCCATAGCAACTGTGACTATTGTACATGTTACAAAATGAACTGATACACACTATTTATATATTTTCTAAAAAGAATTGCCTTCAAACAAGTCGTTTTTTTAACTATAATTAAAAAATCATGATGCATAAAGGTATTAACACTGCTTAATTTTTATTTCACATAAAAATATTATTTTTTCCAATATGCTAGTATACATACAACAATTGTTTGTCTTTCTCCGCCTCTGGACGCACGGATAAACTACACCTCCATAATAATTCTTCAACAACCACCATTTTAAATCAATAAGTACGCTAATTTAATGCATTTTTAATAACGCGTAGTGTTATTATTATAATAGGTGTATTCTTCGACCACCAACGATGTTCCATGTTAATCTTGAAATCGCGATAGTGATCTGTACAAGACCTCGAGTCAAAAATATCTGTACTTCTACAGTTTTTATCCCTTTTTTATATTATAGTAGCTTGTACCTTGTTTTCCTCGTTGACGATGTTTAACCGCGGTTAGCAGGAAAAGGATTATTTTAGAAATAATCTATCACAGTGGCGTAGGTTTCAGAAATAGAATAAATGTATCTGTAGTAACCAAGAAAAGGGGTTTTTTGGTGGGTTGCATCTAATTATAATTTTGTTAATCTTGTTTTGTAACTTTACAGGAGAGAAGTTTTAAACTTTTTTTCAACAAAAAGTATTATTGGCACAGCTAGTTGAAACAATATTTTACCACAATTTATTGTTATAGTGCTTTATTCCTCTAAAAAATATGAGAAAAGCTGATTTTAACTCTGTAATAAAGCCAATATGGAAAAAAATGAACATAGTGTTGTATCCCTCCGTGGTACAGATATATTTATGCTGGTGTATGTCTTGCATGATATTAATTATTTTAAAATAATTGTCTCAATTTTAATATCCTTAATTATATTCCCCGTTAGTTTCATTGCTATAAACTAACTTGTTATAATGGTGTTTTAGAAATAAATTTGCATAAATGATCCGGTTATTCAGAAATTTACTCGACCTTCTCCTTGCCTATAAACTGCTAAAACTACAGATTAAAAAATAAAACTATGTGGTAGTTTCTTTAGGAACATAAAAATAAAATAAATTTCATATCTTTTAGTTATTTCAAAATACTGAAGGCATAAAATTAGAAAAGTATATGAAACATCCTTTCACATTTAAAATCAACCGTTGCATTTGTATTTTCAAGAAAAAACCTAACCTAACCTAACCTAACCTAACCTAACCTAACCTAACCTAACCTAACCTAACCTAACCACTTAATCTTATTTTACACTTACTTTTAATAAATTTATTTAAACTAACGCCCATTAATAATATTCACACCAAGTGATTATTATGTATCAAGGTATCTGGATATTTTTTTCTTTGTCCTTATAATTAAATTGTACAATTAACAGAGAAAGGTTGTTTGCTAGATACAGATACAATTACTAGGTACAATTATATATAAAAGATTAACCTAAATAGGTTAATGTTTTTAAATTTATTAATTCTGCACGAGCGTTAGACAGATAAGCCGCACAAAAGTAGGTAGTAGCTAAATTTACATTATTTTTAGTTATAAATATAAACTCATTAAACATTTGAAATAAATTATTTACAGCTAAACCACTGCTGAACATATAAAATCCAAAGGGGTGGTGAAAATAAAAAAAAGACCAAGCTCCATCCTTGGGTCGAGTAAAAAATAAATCAAGTAGCTTTCACAGTAAATCTAAAAAGCTTCCGTTACATTTTCGTTGTCTACCTGTGTCCCTAGAAAAAGTAAATCTCTTAATTTTTAGGGCAGTAATTATTATTATAAATATTTAATATTGGTACCTAAAATATTTGATGATGTCAATATGATAAATTTACTTCAAGAACGAAGATGTGGTATTACATACTTAGTATTAACTCAGTTTTCAGCATTGTAAAAAACGTTTGAACACCGTTGTTTGGATTATTTTGCCTTCAACAAATTTTGATTTTATTATTATGATTTAAACCGCCTTTTCCTTCCAGTGAACATTCTACTCTGGAAACTTTAAAACCCCTCAATTCATGTGATCTAAATAAAAACTTTCAAGTAAAATAACATTTTTTGTAAACATTTTTTTACCTGAATGTTTTAGTACTTTTATTACTTTTTACCTGGTAGAGTCAGTGACCGCCAAAAAAAGTGTAGTTTACGATCTTATTGTATGTAGAAATAGTTGTTTCTTCTTTCACTTAACGACCTTGATGTTTTACGATTTGTTATGGACATTCATTGAAATATCTCACTAAACATTTTTTCGACGAAAATGTTTGGTATTTTTAGAGGAAAAAAGAATGCAACCGTATAACGGCAGTTCATAACTGAATTAATTTAACACTATATTTCAAGGATAAGTACCTACATAATTTTACATTTTCGTAATCTTGGAAGTTTCAAAAGATTTTCTTGTTATAAATCATTTTATTACTTGTAAATAATTTATAAAATTCACCTAACCATTTTTTTATAATTTAGAGATTTTTATCACTTCCTTAAATCACGAGTTAAAGTACAGAAAGATAATAAAAAATACAGTCCACAGATATTCCAAGGAACTTTGCGACTTACTGGTGCAGGAATGGGACAATTTTATCGAGAGCAAGCCAAGCTATTATCACTGCCAGAGGAGCAAACACTCGGTATTGATTTATTAGCGTATTATATAAAAATTATTCATTTTCATTAAAAACATAATTTAATAATAATTTAAAAAATAACTTGAAATTACGAGGTGACTGCAATGTAAATTACGCCAATTAGACTTGGTTACATCTTCGACTAAGACTGATATAAGTAGTGTTAAATTATATGCAAACCATTTTTTTTTTATTTAAAACACAATTTTCAAAATTTCCGTCAAGAAAAGTCTTACCTTACAAAGTTTTAATACTGGGAAAAAAGAAAAGATTACAAAATTTTGATATTTTGACAGGTGAAAAAGCAATTTAAGTAAAATAGACTACCGCGCGGCCTAAACTATGTTCATTCGGCAACTGATCAAACAGTTTAGAAGCAATATAATCTATTAAATTTATTCTTAGTAAAATACACTATTGTACTATTTTTTTACTACTGAAATTAGTTCTGCATGCCTAATTTAAACAAAACAGCAATCGATATCACGGCTAAAGTTGTCAATATATATTAATTTTCAGTAACAATGCTTAAAAGGTCTTACTTAAATCTTTTCTAACTTCATCTAGACCAATTTACGATCCTGTAGCCAAATTTACCTTTAATTTATTTTAACTTTTTTAACGTAGTAAAATTACAAAAAAATTTGTCAGGCAATATTAAATTTGCTCCTTGTTTTTTTCCACAATATCATCCAAATAATTCCCAGATGAATAAATAATAATTGAGTAAGTGCTGGTTAAAAATTGGTCATAAAATACAGATTAATAAAGGTCAGAAGTATTCCAGAGGCTATATCTCCTAGATAAGAGGTTTATGGAATTTGAACAATTTAATTTTCACCTAAATCTCCTTTTAGTAGATTTTCCAACCGATCAATATAACATTAATCCTTGGGTAATTAATACTTACGTTGTCTCTGTGGTGCAAACTATTCTAGCCGCTTTGGAGTGTTCTCTACCACGAAAATGATCAGATTTAATAGGGTTTTTAATTTCTCTATATAGGTATTAGGAAACCCCTGTTATGTGAATCAGTTTTGATTTATCTAAAGCAATAAATTTAATAATCTATTCCCATTAATCTATTAAACAACCCTTATATGTTTTATATTAATTTAAACTAAAGTAAATAAAATATAAAAAACCATGTTAACCAGTTCATACTGAATAATAAACAAAATTGGATCTTATTTTATAAATTTCAGTAGAAAAAAAATTAACAAAAATAAAAAAAGTAGTATACCTACGTTTAAAAAAGAAATTATAAAAAACTCACTCTTAATTTTATTGTAAATATTCCTCGTTATCTCTTATTTTTCTCAACATTGTACACTTTACGACGTCTCAAATAGCCTCGAAAATGAATCTCACCTTCCTAATGATATTTCTCACGATTGCTGTTCATGATTTCCTGAGGTAAATTAAAATACTGATTACAAGTCGTGCTACCGAACTAGAAGGGAATGAACCCTAATGGCCGCTTACGCCGACATTCGTTGCGTTTCAACCCTAAATATGTCCGTCCATCATTCTCATGGTGTGCCGGGTCCTTACCTACAAACAGACCAATTTCAGCTTTGTCTGACACTGTTGCCAACTACAGGAATCTATTTTCAAAAAAAAATGCATTTTCGTTACATGAGCTGTGTCTAATTAAATTTTCTAATACATTCTTTTATTTTACTGTTCTCATAACATACTAATATTTTTTGTATGGAACTTTATCGGTAAGTTTAATTTATCATTATTAAATGGGTTCGTTAATTTTATTCTAAATGATAATTATTATTCAAATATTTCCAGGATAATCTCTTAGGACTTAAGACTAATAATATCTAGGCTTGTTATATATTATTTCTTTAGCACTTGGTCTAGTCTAAAATATGTACTATTTATTTAGCATCAAATAAAACAAAATGTAACTTTAATCATAGTAAACTAATAAATAAAAATATTTTTAACAATACGAGGGCAAAAAATAACCTAAAAGCCTAAAAAATAATAATTTAATTTAAATTTTTTTGTGGTTGTAATAATTTATTAAAAAATAATTATGAATTAATGAAATTTATTATAGGTATTATAAATTGATTTTGTTTATTAAAAAACCTACATTAAAATATAGTTATGTTGCGGCCTTTGACTGCTAAGTTGTGATGTTTTATTTTTTTTGCATTTATTCATTAAATAATTAGGTCTCTACCTCACAAAAAACACATATTCCTTTCTTTTTTGTTTTTCAGTAACAGTAGTAGAAAGTAAATCAAATAATTATAACCTATACTTGTTTTTATTATTTTACAGCTACTCATGTGTAGACAAAAACATAATGTTAGATAAAAATCTCGCAAGCCGTTTTCGAGATAATTGAGGCGTTCCATATATAAAATTCACTCTGTATATTGACGGAATTTATTGTAACAATAATTATTTTATTGGAGTCTCTATTTTTTGCTCACCCTATAGGTTAATTCTGCTAATAGATGTGTACATAATAAACATTATCAAGATGACTGATATATTTCCAACTTGTTGTTTATTTACCCAAATATCTCGATTTGCTACATTTGTAAATAGGTAAATAGATCAATATTTAAATGATTACTTTTACTCTTTTCAATTGCTCCACAAGTTTACTGGGAATTTATTTATTTTCTGTTAGACATTTCGCTTCTTAGATTCAGACTCAGACTTCAGATATTTATTTGACACAAAATCTTACAATGTCATATCACAGTTTTGAAGTAGAAATTTTATACAATTTTTAAAATTAATGGATGTACTTTAACATAATACAAAGTGTTGTTTATGTTTCGATAAAAAGCATTTATGTAAAACAATTAGACCAATAGTAATTAGACTAATAATGTCTTTTAGAAATATGGTTATGCTGCAACCTATAGGTAAAATTTGGTAGAAAAATATGTAATTATTGTATTTCCCAAGTGTTACAGCTAACGAGCAACAAAACTGTTAATCAAACAGTTAATCGCAGTTGTTAGATATTTTGAGTAAAAACAAAGAAGTTTTAACTACCGGAAAAAACGAAAAACTGTCTACTTTAGTAAGTAAAATTGAAGGCAAGAAATGTTTATTCTGACGACATGCTCAACATCAACTGACCTGTTTTAAGTTGTAATGTGGTTCAACATAATTAAAAGCATAAAACGATAAGCACTTTTTGCTTTTGGGTCGAATATACACATATGTCCAAAAGTTTGAAATAATGGAATATTTCATATTTCATACAAATTTTTTATAATAAATTAATAAGCAAAAAAAGATTTTTAAATAAAATTAATAATAAGTATTTCCTCCATGGGCCTGTATCCATGACTGTAGGCGATGTGGCATGCTGTAGATTAATTGGTAGAGCTGGGCTTGCGAAATTCTCTCCCATTCTTCACGAGCAGCATCTTTCAGTTCTCGTAGAGTAATTGGGGGAGAGCTTCGCTTCTTAATGCGTGTTTTAATAATGTCCCAGGCATGTTCAATGACGTTCATGTCAGGGGAATTTGATGGCCATCTTAATGTTGATGTTCTTTCTTCTACCAAAAATGTTTGTACTGCAGCTGTTCGATGTGGAGGTGCATTGTCATTCATAAACACAAATCCATCACCTACCACCCCCCGGAAAAGAAGCACAACAGGATTTAAAACTTCCTCGATCCACACGGCACCAGTGATTCTTCTCTCCAAAACCAGGAGAGGCGTCCGTGTAGCCCTCATAATACCACTCCAAACCATAATACTCCCATCTTCAAATGGAACACGTGGTTGGGCTGTTTCTAATCGGGCTTGTCGTCCTGGGGCCCTCCAAACTAGCGTTCTTCGCGAATCAGAAATCAAGCCAATTCTTGATTCATCAGAATACATCACGTAATTCCAGTTAGGCCCATGGTGTAACATTTCTTGAGCCCATTGCAACCTTACAATTTTTTGTTGATAGGTTAGTTTGGGAACACGTAAAGGTCTTCTGCGATACAAATTTACCGCATTTAATCTTCGTGTAATTGTTTACCTTGAGATATTCAGTCCTTCAATTCTAGCAATTTCTCTGGATATGCCACTTCCTGTTGATTTCTTCTAGCTATCAATGTTATCTGCCGGTCTTGTGCTGCTGTTGTACATGTGTTCTGCCACTTCTGGGACGATCCTTCACATCATTTGTGTCTTTTTTTAATTTTTGATACAACAACCTGAGTAACACCAAAAATATTCGCGATATTACTTTGACTAAAGCCCTGTTGTATCAAAGCAATTACTCTAGACCTATTAAAATATGATATCATGTCTCTGGGCATTTTTAAACAGCTCAAATGAAATTTAAACAAGAATTGGAATAATATGAAAGAACCCAAATCAATTAAAGATTACCAAATTAATACAAAAATTAATGAAAATTAGTATTATTTTGATTTCAAAACACATTAAAATAAATAGCAACAAGAGTTTTTAAAAAACCATAGGCGTAGATATATTATTTTTAAATATTGCATACTTTTGGACATATATATGTTTATGATGAATCCAAATAAAAAAAAATTGTAAATATAATACTTGCATTTTTCTGTATCCTATTTTCACTTCTGTAAGCTGCCATTTTATGTAACATCGGATGATTTTAATTATTTCAAATAATTACCTACATATTATGTTTGCGTTGATTTGCTGAATGGATTTTCTTAGAGCCAGAATTCAGTCACTAATGGGCTTAAACATTTTCATGTCTTGAATATTGAAATAATTATCTTAAAACAAAAAATAACTGGTGATGAATTATCAATCAAAACAGCTGTAAATGATAAGATAAAAATAAAACAAATTAAAGTAAAATTCATTTTTAAACTGTTTAAGAACGGTTAATGTTACATAACCTAACCAGGATTACTCGACTATATAAAGTTTTCCGTGTACGGTCACATCCGTGTAACTGTGGATAGAGTTGACGTAAAAACAGGTAATTAAACCAAAAGGAATTTTTATTTAAATTATGTTGATTTAAATACGGCAGGTATTTTATAAAAGTAAAAGAAATTTCAATATTTTAATAAACTTTAGAATCTACATTTAATTACAATAGTCTCATTTATTTTGGAATTTTACAGAAATTTCATTCCTATTTAATAAATTAATATTTTTATGTGTATCTTAAATCTAAATATAAAAGAATACAATTTTATACAATTCACAAAACCGATTTACCTTTTTCTTAAATTAAATTAAATTATGTAAATTAAGTCTCATAATTTACCATTTTTATTTAAAAAATTGTAATCATATGCTTCATTAAAAGGCTAAACTTTTTATATTAACTGAATATGAATGTTGTTTATAGAATTTATTATAAAATGTATAAAAATAAAAATGTAATAAGTATGAACATCAACATTATATAATTATTTTATTTTAAATATTCAAGGTATAAGGTATAAAAATACTGAGTTGAAGAACTACTGTCAGAATCAGTATGTACTTATAATTATACTTACTATTTTTACTTTATCTAAATTACTTTTTTGCACGATTGATCATTTTTTACTGTTTACCGCGACAGATTTTACGTCAGTAGGTGACATTTACTAGCAACTCGACGATAGTAATCCAACTTTAAGTGAATTACTTACCGTCGAGTTAAACAAACTCGTAACTTTAATTTATTTTTTGAAAAAAAAAGAATACTAACGAATTATTTATTAATATTGAAACAATATGTTAAAGTATTTAATGAAATCCCACTTGTTTGGGCTGTGGTTTCACTTCTAACAGAAACTTCTGCAGAATCGCATACATTAGTAGTATTACTAGTATTGCACATAATATTTTGGCATAATCTATTTTATTTTGAAGAGAATCTTCTACATAGCTTTCTGCAATTTTTGATAATAAATACCAACTTTTATTTATTTGTTTTAAAAGGAATCAGATTACAAGAAGACAAATATTTAAGGAAGCTCCCGAATTCCGAAGAAAATTAAACAAAAATTATGTCTACCTGAAATTAAATGAAATGAATTGTGTCAGTAATATACCTGACCTAACCTAACAACACTGTCTAGCCACTTGCCTATACGTAAAATTTTCCATCACAAGCAAATGTTTGCCTTTTTCGTCATATCTTTCATTGTACGACTTGTTTCAATAATCACACTTTCCAGAATACCTAAATAAGAATTCGAGTGCAAAGAATATTTAAATATAAAATGTATTATTAAAATTTGCTATTACTTTACTACTAAGGTAGAAATAGGTATCTATTTTAAATTGTTTTTTGTCAAATATCTTATGTCGTTCAATGCTATTTAGCACATTACTATTCAATTAGTTTTATTTATATGTGTGGTCTCTGCAGGTGCGTTTGTTGAGAAAACATTTTCTAATCGTAAAAAAATAAAATTGTCCCCAAGGGTATTTTAAAGTTCAAACAAAGTAATATATTTAAATTCTCTCTTCTGTTAATTGAAATCTTCTTTAAGGAGCGAATTAAAATTAGCTTTTGTCTGAAATAGTAGCAAATAATTAAAGAAATCAATTAAGGAATTGGTTAAGTTAGCGAAATGATGGTTTCAAAGTAACTCTTCTGGTGTTAATATATTGCTTGGAAACAATCGTCGCGAAGTTTTATTGCTCATTCTATCGGCACTTTCTTAAGGTTTTCTCAGCAGTAAATGGGTGTAAGACAATAAAACCTGATGCATTGTGATTGTATACGACAGAAGGATCTAGAATTGATAAAACGTATATTCCAAATTGAGATCTATCTGCCGAATGTAAATTTAATTTTCCCAATCAAACTAACGTTGCACATTTACTTTTTACCGCGTTTATAAATTTTAGGTAAAATAGCTAAAGAGTAAAATGATTTTGTCAACCCTTACTTGTTAAGAAATAATAACTTTCATCTAAAGTATAAAGTAGTTAACAAGCAGCTGACATTGAGAAGAAAAGTTATTTGTTAAGTTTAAAAACAATGTTTTAACGTTATTAACCAACAATATAAAAGTGGTTTGAAGTTGGATAATACCGATGAAATCCAACTGGAGTTTTCGTTAATATTCATAGAATATAGCTTGTTGTTTCCTCTCGTCACGTGGAACTTGTCGATTTAAAGGGTTGATAGTTCAATTGTGTTTGACTTTATATGATTTAAATGTGTACGGCATGGCATATAACCGGCTACCGCACCAAATATCGGCCAACTGTCGTGTCCGTATCAGCTGACCCTAACAGATTCGTGAATGGCATGCCAGACGTGCATCATTTCTTAAAAATGCATACCGATTTGGTTCGGATAAAGGTAAAACTTAAAAAGAATGTATAGGAAGGAAGTAAAAGTATTTTCAGAATAAAATTTATTTAAAAAATATTGTTTATGCTGCAAAAAAATTAATTTTATCTTTGGGACATTATTAACATACCACGTTATTTATCTAGTTATCAAAATGGAAGGTTAATATTGATATAAATTCATATGTGGTATGCTCAATAAATTATACATTCTTTCACTAGTCATAATATATTTTGCATATTATCTGAACATTTGAATTTTGAATTATCTTTAAGACCAAAACTATGCTACAGTAAAAACAAATAATATATTTAATATATCTTTTGTTATTTATATTTATTAGTTTCAAAATAAATTAAGGATAATAAAAAACTCTTCGTTTAAACAAAACTTGCCAATATTTATTTAAAAACTGCTTTTTTAAAAGACTCAATGACAGCCGTTTCGCTAGACAACTAGCATCGTCAGATTGACATATTGAAGTTACTATTTATTTTTGTAGCTAGGTACCTGATGTTTATTAGGTAGTTATAAGGCTAGACCAAGTATGGAAGTAATAAGACATAACAATATTAAAGCCTAGATGTTATTAGCCCTAAGGGATTATCCTGGATGTATTTCCCTCTAAGATCAGTATAACTGTGCAATGATATAGAAAAACCAGGAAAAAACTGCTGATCATGCTGATCATGCTGATCTTTACAATAACTTAATATATTTGTGTTACAATTACGTCTTATCTATATATAAAATGAAGACTCAATCAAAGCAAACACTTTAAAAGTGGAGAACTTCCCAGATTTATTTGTTCATTAACAACTTTAAATTGTGGATCTGCTAGATGTCTTTTTATTTCAAGTTCTTCAAGGAAATCTAAATTTTGTTTTTTATTACAAATGTGTAGTATTTGGATGTCATTGGTGTGAAAGAGTGAGGTTGGATGTTCAAGTAGGTGTTTTGCAAAATTTGACTTATCTGGTTGTTTTAATCTATATGCTCTTAAATGTTCGTTAAATCTTACTTCAAAATTTCTTTGTGTTTGACCTATATATACAGCATTACACTTTGGACATTTAATTTTGTAAACACCAGATTTTTTTAATTTAGGTAATTTTGTTTTTACATTTAACAATTTTGTACCAACATTATTTTGTGTTTTAAATGATATTATTGCTGATGTTGCTAAAGATATTATTTTTGAAATTTTATTGGAAATACTTCCACAATATGTAATATTTTTATAACTTTTAATTTCTTTAGTTTGTTTAGGAAATATTAGTTGTAGTGCCACTTTCTGTTCTTTTTTATTAATTAATTTATTTATCAAATGAATTGGGTAGCCATTAGATGTAGCTATTTGTTTTATGATATAAATTTCTTTATCAAAGTTAATTTTGTCCATTGGAATTGAAAATGCTCTATGTATCATAGAATTATAAGCTGCTAATTTATGTGTTATATGATTTGAATTATATGGTATGGTTACATCTGTTTGTGTTGGTTTTCTGTATATATAAGATGGACTTCCAAAAAGTAAGGGTTAGTACAATCAATTTAATTCAAAATAAATAATTAAATTATGTATAAATTAAAAAAAAATTACAGTAAAACTGTAATGAAGAAAAATTGTCACCTGTTGCTAAAACATTTCATTCTTAAAAAAATTCCAAAAATTGATTTTTTTGGAATATAAAATATAATGGATTTAAAGTCTTTTTTTATAATTAAGGCGAATAAAATTTTAAATCAATTAAAGGGTGTTACAGATTCAACCTTCTTAAGTATATTTATTAACATGTTTAAATGAAATACTGTTTCCTGCATAGAGTCTCTACCATTATTTATAAGATATGACAGGTTCAAGGTGAAATATAATAGATGTATGTTCAGGTTTGATCACTTAATTCAACGAGATATCCTTCTTTTTTCAAGGCAAGGTATAGTCCAAATTCTAAGTCTCTACGCTTATAGTTCCAGTTTGTGCTTTAGTTTTTTGTCTCCATAATAAATTATTAATTATTTCAAAAAACATGCCGACAAAAATAAATCTTTAAATCGTTATTAGATACGATTAGATAACCGGTTATCTAATTTTTGTCCCACTTTAATTTATGATCTTACATTTGGTTAATATTTGTTCTTATATGTCTAAATTTTCAAAGTATTATTTGCGGCATTAAAAATCAGTATTTTATTTACCTAATAAATCTTGTTATATATAAGGTTTGATAGTCTAATTTAATCTCTAATTTACACTCGTGTATAGCGGATACAAACGGATAGAATAATTAAAATACTTTTATAATGATAATAGTTTAGAATAATTTTTTAACCCTAAGCCAAGCAAATTTGTTTTGGAAACCTTGAATAATTATAAAAATTAAAAATATAATTAAATTAATTTTGTTGTGTACACCATATTGCAAAATAACTTATTCATAATTTTTGCTATTTAAAATGGTTACTAATTTGGATTCTAAACCTCTGACATTCTAAGAAATTATTTGTTGATTAAATAAATTAAATACAATTCATACACGTGAATAATATTCCCTCATTAGTGCAATATAAATAATTATTAACATAGGAAATGTATATAACAAATTATTATTTAGTACACATTTTAATTTTGCAAATAAAATAAAGTTTTACCTTATTAAAAAGAATTAATTAATATTTCGAATTCATTTTAATTTATTAAAATCTACGAAAAAAATTATACATTATACAAAACTTTTTTTCGTTTACTTTTTATGTTTATTTTTATATATATATATAATCAAAACCCTTCTACCATATAGTATGGTGTAGGTAGGTATTCTCTTCTTATCCATGTACGAACTTCCCCCATTCTTTCTTGTTTTTTGCTTTTGTTTTTGCCTCATTCCACGTTAGATTTCTCTCTTTGAAGATTTTTGCAATTGCTTTGTCCCAGGTATTTTTTGGTCTTCCTCTTTTGCGTTTGGTCTCTGGTCTTGCCTGCCATACTTTTTTAACTATTCTGGTATTCTTCATTCTCTGTAAGTGACCCCACCAGCTCAGTTGCCTCTTGTTTATAAAGTCCAATACAGGTTCTACTTTTAATTCGTCTCTTACTGTCTGGTTTCTTATACGGTCTTTCCTGGTTATCCCTTTCACTCGTCTTAGATATTTCATCTCCGTTGCTTGTATCTTACTCTTTTGTCTGTCGTTTATAACCCATGTCTCGCATCCGTATGTGAGTATTGGCCTATATATGGAGTGGTACACTTTCATTTTTGTTGTTCTAGATATTTCCTTTCTGTTAATAAATTTGTAATTCATTGCGTAATAGCATTTAATGGCTTTGTCTATTCGCGTGCTAATTTCTAATTCCTGCCTGCCAGTATTTTCGATTATGACCCCTAAGTATTGAAAATTATTAACTTGCTCTATCTTCGAATTATTTATATATATGTTTAGTTCCTGATGCTCTTCTGTAATTGCCATTACTTTTGATTTTTTCACGTTGATCTTCATTCCATGCTTCCCCAGAGAATCGTTCCATATTCTAATATTCTTCTGCAGGTTTTTCCTTGTATTTGCCATTATGACAATGTCATCAGCAAAGGCGCACTCTCCTACTTGAATTCTTTGCATATTGTGGTATCCGACATATAGCTTTTCGGCGTTTTGACTACACTCTTGTATAATATCATCCATAAATATAATGAATAGTGTTGGGCTTAATCCACCTCCTTGTCTCAGTCCGTCGTGTGTTATAAATGTCCCTGATCTCATATTTTTACTAATCACATAATTGCTCGTTCTTTTATACAATGTTTTAATATTTCTAATCAGTTTTTCGTTCACATTTCTTTTATATAAACTTTCCCATATCTGCTTCCTAGGTACGCTGTCAAATGCTTTTTCTAGATCTAGAAAGGCAAGATACGCGTTTTGTGTGTTAGCTGTTTTCTTCTCGATTATTTGTTTTAGTGTAAAAATATGATCTTGGGTGCTTCGTCCTTTCCGGAATCCACTCTGTGCTTCTGTTAGTGTGTGTTCTACTTGCTCTATCAATCTTCGGTTTAGAATTTGCTCATACAGTTTTAATGCGGTACTTAGTAAAGTTATCCCTCTATAATTATTGCAATCCATGCTATCCCCTTTCTTAAAAATTGGTAATATTACACCCATTTCCCAATCCTCCGCTATTTCTTCATTTTTCCATATTTTATTGAATAATTTCCTGATTATTTCCTTTCCTTGTTGCCCTATTTTTTTTATCATTTCAGACGTTATTTTGTCATGTCCTGGAGCCTTTCCATTTTTCAATAGTTTTATAGCCTCATCAAGTTCTGTTGTTAAAATTTCTTTTTCTTCTTCTTCTTCTCCTCCTTCTTCTCCTCCTCCTCCTTCTTGTATGTTTGCCGTTTCTAATGTATTTCTTGTTTTCTTCTCTTTTGTATTTAACAAACCGCAAAAGTACTCTTTCCACCGTTCCATTATTTTTTCTTCTGTCGTTAGCGTCACTCCTGTTGTATCCTTGATTCCTAAGGTAAGGCTGTTGTTTTCCTTTCTCATGCTCTTTAGTACCTTGTAAAAAAGTTTTTGGTTGTTTTTGCTGTTCTCCATTTTATTTCCAAAATCTTCCCATGCCTCTTTTTTGCATTTTATACTAATTTTTTGAACATTTTTCGTTGTTTTTTATACTCTTCAAAATTTTTCTGCGTTTTATTTGTCAAGTAATTTCTCCAAGATTTTTTCTTTTCTTGTATTTGCTTCTTAATTTCGGTCGTCCACCATGCTGTTTGTTTTTTTCTGTTATTCGTTTTTAAGGTACCACATGTGTTTTTTGCCGTTTCTAGTATTGTATTTTTAATTTTTTGCCACAGTTCTTCTACAGTCATTTCTTCTATATTTAAAATTTTGCTTTCTAATGTGCCATTTACTTTCGCTTCGTATTTTCTTGCGATGTTTGGGTCATTTAGTTTGTATGCTTTTATAGTTTCATGATCTAGTTTTTCTTCCCTCTTTTGAACTGGATTGGTGTGTATGTTTCCTTTAATCTTTGCCACTACTAGGTAGTGGTCACTTCCTATCTCTGGTCCTCTTTTAACTCTGACATCCATAATATATTTCAGGCTTTCTCTGTTTACAACTATGTAGTCTATGATAGATTTTTCTCCTCTACTCTCTACCACCCTTGTGTACTTGTGTATGTCTTTATGTTCGTAGAATGTATTTGCCACAATTAGGTTATTTAGTTGACAGTAGTCTATCATTCTTTTCCCATTATTGTTCCTCACGTCTTCTCCGAAACGTCCTATTACTTTATCATACTGTGTATCAGCTTTTCCCACTCTTCCATTAAAGTCGCCTACTACGTAGGTATTTTTACTCTTTTTTAATTTTAAAACTTGGATTTTTGGAAAGCTTTTTTTATTTACTGGTTTCAAAGTAAAACTTTTAAATCACAAGCTCTTAGTCAAAGCTAAATGAGGTATTTTTAAATTTGGGCAAACATTTAATACTGAATAGAGTAGGTACATTAAAGCAAAAGGGACAGTGGCTTTACTCTAGGTCATACATCACCCCTGGCGATGTTTCGTCCTTACTAGTGCCAGTGACCTTATTTTCCCAGTTCCTTGTTCTCCCCCATTCTACTCGAAAAATAACCATGATGTTTTACAAACGGTGCTGTGGTCTCTAACATTATAATCCTGCGGTTTACAAGCAGTCAAATTCAGAAAACATTTATTCACATATTTTATAATATGTAGTATGTTTAAAAAGTATAAACATAATTAAAAAAGAACAGTAAATACATGTTACTGATATTTTTAATTCTAATTATTTTTTTTTAATTCAATTGATTGTAGTAACCCTTACTTTTTGGAAGTCCATCTTATTAAGAACAGTAAAAAACTCTTCGTTTTAACAAAACTTCCACTGTTTATTTAAAAAATTGCTTTTATAACATGCTAATTCTAGCGAAACGGCTGTCATTGAAGTTAAAAAAGCATTTTTTTAAATAAATCGTGGAAGTTTTGTTAAAACGATGAGTTTTTTATTATTCTTAATATTTTTTTTAAGTTACATAAACTTACTTACTGGTTAAATAAGTTCGGCTAATGGATTAAGTCCACAGTCAGGAAATTCGATGACACACACACACACTTACTGGTTAATTGAATATTTAAAATTTCAGATTGAAATCACCTGTCATAATCTATATCTTATTTAGGTGAGTATTTAATTTTGCCCTTCTGAAAAATTGCCCCATTCCCATGGTAAGAAAGTGGTTGTACGTTTATGAAACAATTAATTAATACTGCTGACAAAATAGACGATTGGCGAATAGAATAATTCGGTAATTAATAATAGTGAGACAGGTGACATCGTCGAATAATGCATATCAGGATAATATAGGTACATATTCGTTCAAAGTACGTATGTCCGATTCAGGAGCAAAGCGAATCCCACCTCCAGTAAATGTTTGTGAAGGCCATATATCACATCATTATAAAGTTCCCCAATCCACAACACTAACATTTTTTTACAGCTCAGTGTTTTTCGTATGAATTATTTTGTTTCCATTTAGTTATTGCAATTTTAATACACCTTAGAGACATACAATGTCAAAAATTATTTTTTTTAATAAACATTTTGAAATAATTTGTATAATTCGGTATCCTAAAATTTATATACACTGCTTATCAATTGAAGTGGATATTTTTTAAAATTCCGAAAATTGCGTACAAAAATAATATTTTTCTAAGCCCTATCTTTAAAGTACCTTGTATTTCACTAGTTTGTAGCTCTTAAAACGGCTGTTTATGGTGAGAGTGAAAAAAAGTGAAAAAGCGTTAAAAAAAGTGCCATTACGTTAACTTTATTTCACGCTTGCCATAAGCCGATGCAATTGAATAGTGCAATTCATCCACACCTTTACTGGAAAAAATATCAAGTTTGCTTTGACTTTGACAGTACATGAACTATAACTCATTTGACGTTAGTTTTTATAAATAATCCGATTTGTCTAAGAGAATTCAGTAGTTGTTCCTATTATTACAATGGATAGTGAAGATTCCGACTTTGAAATAATATGTACCCCCGAAGAAATTATAGAAAAGGCAAATGTGGCCACATTAAATTTGCTGCCGGAAAAATCCAAAGAAAATTATATAAAAGAGTATGACACTTTTATGAAATGGAGAAACGAGAACAATATTCATAGCTTTACAGAGCGAGTACTGTTAGCTTTTTTTGAAGAAAGGTCTAAAAAATTTAAGTGTTCTACATTATGGTCCAGCTATTCCAAACTAAAGGCAACCTTAATTATTAATGATAACATAGATATAAGTAAATACTCTAAGCTAATAGCATTTTTGAAACGAAAGTCGGTTGGGTACAAACCTAAAAAATCTAATACATTCTCAAGAGAGGAAATGAACAGGTTTTTATTGAGTGCTCCAGACGACAAGTATTTAATGTTTAAGGTAAAAGTTTTAAAAAGTTAATTTGTTTTTTGCTTACATTATTTATAAATTTGTAGGTAACATTAATATTAGGAATAGCCGGAGGTTGTCGACGAGAAGAGTTGTATAAAATGATAATAGATGACATTGAAAATAAGGGGGAATTTCTACTCGTCACGATTCCAGATTCAAAAACTCATACAAGTCGACGTTTTACAGTTATTGGAGAATCCATTACAAACATTAATTTTATACATTTATTCCAAAAGTATGCTAATCTGAGACCGAAAAATGCAACCAGCAACCATTTCTTTTTATCATATAGAAACGGCAAATGTACAAAACAAGTAGTTGGTATAAATACTTTTTCGAAAATTCCATCGCTAATTGCGAGGTATTTAAATTTACCACATCCAGAAGAATATACAGGTCACACGTTTCGACGAACTTCAGCATCGCTTCTAGTCGATTCGGGTGGAGACATTCTTCAATTAAAGCAACATAGAGGATGGAAATCTACTGCTGTTGCCGAAGGGTATGTGAACAATTCTCTCAATGCAAAAATGAACTGTGCTTCACGAATTTTACAAGGATCTAATGTCAGCAGTTTTTTTAACCTACCTTCAACATCCAATGAGAATCAAGCCGACACGAATTTGACTCTTCCAAATATTCACTATTTAAATGAGAATCAAGCAGAGATGAATTTAAATGTTCCAAATATTCACAATTTAAGTGAAGCTTTATCAATGAATCAAACGGAAACAAATGTGACTGGATCAAAAATTCACATTAATCAACCAAACAATTGCGTTTTCAATATTCACATTGCGAAATAATACTAAAATACAATATGTAGTTGTTAATTTTTCTTAATTATTGTGCACTTTTTCCAATTCATTCTGCATTCATTAGTTGTAATTTACTGAAGGAGTTTAATTAAATTATTTCAAATTTTTATTTTGATTTTATTATTTGTATAGGGCTGTAGAAAAAATATTGTATGCAACATATGCATAAAGTGTCTTTTTTTCACTCATGGAATTTCCGCACTCGCCTGGCGGCTCGTGCGGACAACTTTTCCATTCGTGAAAAAAAGTACCTCTTTATGCACTTGTTGCATAAATTACTATTTAAATATACCTTTCATGAAATCAGTAAACTTTGTTAACTAATTCTTGCTTGCAGTGACTTTAAAATTTTAACATAAATCTGTTTACCTGAAAAAAATTACGCTACGGCGATTAGAAACAGTGCAACTAGATCAATTAGAACGTTGGATACACGAAGGCTTAAGTCAAGAAGCAGTTGCTACACATGTAATTTAAGAGCCAGAAAGCGTAGTTCACATCCAGGGTTGACTGTGGATCAGCGTGCATGCAGATATCGGTGGGCGAGAGAACACAATCGTTGGAATTTTAAGAACTGCATGTTTACGGATGAGTCCAGATTTTGGCTGGATATTTGTGATGGTCGAATATTGGTGAGAAAGAGGATACAATGAACTTTTGAGGGCGCCAACCACTCTTTTTGGTGGTGGCTCAGTTTGCGTGTGGGGAGGCATATGTTATGATGGCCGCACTGACTTAGTTGTGTTAATGAATATGACAATGAAGGCTGTACGATATAGGGACATGCATAGAGCCAAATTTATTGTACCATTTTTTGGTGCGATAGGCGAACAATTTGTCTTTATCGACGATATTACAAACACAGAGATTAGGCAAGAAACTAAAGCTGAAGATTTCTTAGCACGTATTACTCAGTTGAAGCTGAACGTAAAAACGAATCAAGGTGAATAAAACGTATAATCCAATGGAGATCACGACTACACAAAAGAAGATGCTGGTAGGCCGCAAAATCGATGGCTGCATGATATCAAATATAGGGTGGGTAAAGCTTGGCATTAGATAGCACAGGACAAAGATACATGGACGAAGAAGAAGAGAAAAATGGTTTAATTAACAGACATGCAAAAAATTACTTATTTAGTAATGATTAGTTATAGAGATAACACGCTAAGTATCGGTTGCATAAACGCTTGTCAAAACTCTGTTAGCTAACAAGTTGTTAACTTTTGACACGCAACTACAGGGCGTGCGCGTGCATTTCATATTTATTTAAATGAAGTTGACGGTGCGATGTTGTGTGCTTAAATAAATTTGTCCTGAAATCAGGTAGATTTTAGTTTATTTAATTTGTTTATATTAAAACCAACCTTAATATTTATAAATAATTGACCTTTTCATGCCAAAATATATAAATAATAAGTGATTTTCTAGTTTTGATGTTATTTTAACTGTGATTTTAATTTTTTAATATGGTTTCAAATGAATAAAAGATATCAACTACTATAATAAATAGATAGGGAACTAAAAAATAGTATTAAAAATATAAATGAAAGAGGTTTGTTGTCGCTATTCAAATTATATATTTAGTAAATATTAAAATATGTTGTTTTAATGGTAATTTGTAATTTTGATTAACTAACTGTCATTTACTAATAGGATCAAAACGAACAAACCGTTAAAATAATTAAAAATATCTCTTTAAATATCATTATGTCAATTATGTTAATTTAGAAACAAAACATAAGTAACGAAGTCCATATACATTACGAAACAAAATTTTCTTCTTTCCAAAGTCTAGTCTACTCTAAGAAATATGACAACGTAGCTTAAAAATCAATTTTTATAACTCATAAAGCAAAAAAATCTAAAACACTCTCATGAAAAAGGCATTTGATTTTTAACAGAAACGTTCTATTCTGAATACCTCATGATGAAGGCGATCAAATACATAATAGTATAAATTGATCTTGGTGCAGTAAAATACGTGCTTACCTCTCATGCAGAGGGCTCGGGTTTGAATCTCAATTATGACATTTTTTAACATTTTTTTTAATAGTCTTAAAGGTAGACGGAAAACAGTTGTGCGTCGCACGTGCATAAGTGCATTAGCACCCCTTAGCTGGTATTTGTTGCCCTCATTACACTTCGGTAGCAAATACAGCCGCAGGCTGCTACTGCCTTCTTTCCGCCCTGCGGATATAAATCTCAAGCATTGTCAGTGTCAGGTTTTATCCAGGGTCTAAAACCCATACATGATTCAACTTATGCTCCTGACAATACTTTATTGGCTCCCGCAAAATTCCTTAACCATTGTAACCAGCATATTATGATTAAACACCATTTCACGTCCCAACAATTTTAGCCGCTATCTGGACGGCCAACATCAGGGCCTTTTATAAGTTTGTAAGAATAATCATTTCATCATTTTCAAATGCAGAATAAATACTAATAATATAAAATTCGACGTTTACTAATCTAAACACAAATAAAAATATAAAACTAAATTTTGATTGGGTAACCATTAATTTAGAATTAGAATTTTCTGTACGAACATCTGACACTGCTTGATTAATGTCAGAAATCACAACAGGCAAATAAATACTGCGCAGACTCCTGATGCTCCGATGTTACTGTTTGCTGTATGAAGAAATCATAAGTGTAAATTGTGTTCAATATCAGTACCGTCAGCGGTCCAGATTTAGCACAGTATACTCAGTAGAATCACCTGAAAACATTTTTATTTAAATAATTTAATTTTTCCCCACGAAACAGCTGTCATTTACAAATGAAGTTAACTTATTAAGGAAAATAGTGAAAGAAATTTTAAAATAAATATTTCGAAAATACGGTTTTTGTATTTAGTAAACATGGTTTTGAATTTTGTAATAGAAATAAAATACTTAAAAATATTTTTGCATTTTTCTAGTACCTTTTTTAACCTATAAAATCTGGTAAAGGTAGGGAATCAAAATGGAACATATTTGTATTTATGAAATTTATTGTACTAACCCTTACTGTGTGAAAGTCAATCTGACGATGCTAGTTTTTAGCGAAACAGCTGTAACTGAATTTAAAATGTATTTTACGAATAAATAGTGGAAGTTTCATTTAACCGTTTAGTTGTTTATTGTTCTTTATATTTGTATTTGGTTCTCTATCATATGTTTTAAGGTCGACTGTAAAGTGTTTCCAATATTAAGTAAATCTGTTGGTAATGTAATCTATAACATTCAATGAATCATTACCAGAAATATAAGTTGATTTCCAACGTAGATGTACTAAAATCCTAATATGCATTGTGTGCAGTGTCAGATCATCTTATTTCATCCTCAATAGCAACGAGTTTTATGTACTTTATCTTACACAAAAAACCCATAAAATTAAATTAGTTCATAAGAAGCGTCCGATTCAACAGCTAATAAAAAAGGCATAAACGTCAGAACAGAACATAAAACATCCTATGCGTGTTCAGTGTAGATTAGACATCGCTACGTACAGATTTAGACAAATATGGACCATTTAAATTTTTGATCTCTGTTCGGATAATGTGTGAATTTGGGCGTGCAACAGATGTAGCGTGATGATATAGAAAAAAAGTAATTTATTTTATTAAAAAATTGTGATTCACTAAATATGTTTTTAAATATTTTTATTGCAATTCCAATGCAACATTGTTAAAAATTTAATTTATGGATTCTGTTATTTATTAATAACATATCTTATTAAATTTTATTTGCTAATAAAAGAATGGTACGTATAAACTTGAAGACGTAATATTATTATTGGTAAGTTATTGATAATAATAAGTATGTGTGTAAACAAGATAAATGTGACGACTATATTGTAGCATAATCTGGGTGGTCGCATCTTTTACTTTCGATGACTTACAGAACCCCTAGTGGTATTATAATTAATTATCAACATCGATGAATGTGGCTTACCAGGTTAGGTTACCATTCATAGGCGGACTAGGTATGCAAATTACTTCTTTCAAAAAATCGCTAATTCAGACCTTACAAAGAAAACATGGTAATTTTAATTGTTACCATGGAATATTTAGTAACACTGCACAAGTGTAATTTTTGGAAATAAACTGGATTGTTTTTGATAATTTTTTTGTTTTTAATTCTATTTTTACCAACCAGTACCTATATTTGTTAAAAAATAAAGATATTTTTGTCATAAATTTGTAGTTTTTTTTTCAATAAAACACATCACCAGCACGAAGAAATTTGTGTATTACACTAATAACAATCTCACAACGAAAAAAATTACAAGGTAATAAGATATGGGTTAAAAGGAAATATTTGCTAACAATCCTTACTCACTCAATCCTCTATCACATTGTGAACTCAAAATCACCAACTAAGAAATCATTATTTATTGTTAACTAAGTAGTGATTAGGCTACATTAAGTATCTGTTAATTTGACGATGAAAATGAACAGCTGTTACTGACAAAAATTAAATAGTGGAAGTTGTGTTAATCTTTTGTTTATTTTGTTAAATGTACATAACCCCTCTTGTCCTGATCACCTAACCTAACCTAACCTAACCTAAGCCTGCGTCGAATGGTATCCATAATGGCTTGAATTTCAGCTTGTGGGATGTTTTCCCATTTTTCAGCTCTCAAATAGTCGTTGGAGCTGGTCTTCGTGCTCGAATCCGCCTTTCTAGGTTGTCCCAAATGTGTTCAATTGGATTGAGGTTTGGACTCTGTGCTGGCCATGGCAAAGTTTTGATGCCAACTTCATTAAGGTATTGCATAATCACTCGAGCGACATGACATCTTGCTGAGGAACAAAGTTGTCTCCAATACATAGCGCAAAAGAAATGAAATATTCTTGAAGAACTTCTGGAATATACCTGTGAGCTTCTGTACTGGCTCTAGCACAAATAACCGCATCCATATGAGCCTTGTAAGAAATTATTATTGAGCCTCCTTGTTAACCCACAGTTTCCATGAGAGCAGAAGGAGCAAACCGCTCTGTCGGGCGCTGATATCCATCTGAACATTTTATAGCAATTCTGCTCTCGTCAGAGAATAAAACACTATTCCACTGATCCATATTTTACATACTGTATTCAGTTGTTGAATATCTAGCTGTTTTGTGATGATGGTGAAGCTGAGGAGCTCAGTTGGGGTGTCGCATTATAAGATTATTTTCTGCCAACCTTCTTCTTATGGGTTTCTCACTGACCTCCACCTCAACAAGACGAGTAACAGCTTCAACAGCGTTATAGAACCGATCTCTTAAAATCGTACTTACAACAAAACGATCGTCCCTTATTGAAATGCAGTAATGGCGGCCCTGACCAGGAACAACAAGTATTCCAACGATATGACGACTATAACCTTCATCAGACTTGGCTCCCAATGGCATTGTTTTATATAAAACTCTTTTGAACTTAACTTAAATCTAATTTACAAAATATACACCAACACAAAACAAGTCCAATAAAGTCTAATAAAGAAAAAAAATTGTAAATACACTAACAGACAATAAACAGCCACTGAGGGTTTGTTTAATTGTCAAAATGTCATATCAATGAAAGTCAAAAACTGACGAAAATTTCTGAAATAAATAATGATTGTGGTATATACTATTAAATATAGTAGGTAAACTATTAAATAAATAATTGAAATAATGAAAATCTTTATGGATGAATTAAGATGGTATAATATAAGTTCGGTTATAGTTGAGTGACCTTCATACTTTTTTTTTTTCGTACGCCAATGCGAGTTCTGCTTTGGTTGTTGTGAAAGTCGTTTCGTCGTATGTATTGATTTCTATTCTTGTTTTGAACATACCTAATAAGCTACCTGGTAATTGTAACCCTGTTAATATATTGATCATCACAACTGATTCTTTATTCGAACATTAAATCCAACTAGGAATCTACTTATTACAATTTTAATGCTGGGTAAAAATTAAGCCATTTGAGAAACGTTACTTTACATTGCCCTGCATTAAGTCCTAAAAATATTAAAAATGTAACTCACAGTTTATTTAAATGAACATGGCATTATGTTATTTTAATTTGTAAAAATATATAGTGGTAATTTGTACTTAAATTTATTGTACTAACCATTACTTTTTGGAAGTCCATCTTACTAAGAATAATAAAAAACTCTTGGTTTTAACAAAACTTCCAATATTTATTTAACTTCAAAGACAGCCGTTTCGCTAGAATTGGCATCTTTAGATTGACATATTGAAGTTATATTTTGTTTGTTTGTAGTAAGGTACCTGATGTTGATTATGTAGTATTAAGGCTAGACCAATTATGGAAGAAATAAGACATAATATTAAAGGCTGACGATGCTAATTCTAGCGAAACGGCTGTCATTGAGGTTAAAAAAGCAATTTTTTAAATAAATATTGAAAGTTTTTTATTATTCGTAGTAATTTCTACATTTTTTAAAATCATTTTAAATCATTCTCAAGAACAGATCTACATAAAAATCCACCTAAGCCTGTTTGCATCATGTACTATGTACACACACACACACAATTGTCATTAATTTTTATTGTTGTGGAAACTTTATTTCAAAGAATTTTTTAATCGGGTGCATTGTGTGTAAGAAATGAGGTTTAAAGTTCTAAAATGAATAAATTTATTTCTTGCACTGTTATCTCTTTCCTGTTGCATTGCTTTAGCTGAAAATACGGTCGTAAATATGGCTGAAATCGCTTTTACATTCATAATGAATATATTTTTTTTCCTTAAGTGGGGAAATATACTTGTATGCTTCATAAGGTCTCCCTGCTGATAATCTTTGTTTACGTTTAGTTGAGCACTTGCGCGCCTTTGTAGGCTAGTTTTTCAAGGAATTAATAATTCTCAAGCCCTCTCTTTACTTAAAGTTGTTAAAGATACAAACATTTCAAGTAGTTCATTTTCTCACTATAAGTGCGTTATTTTATAGCGGTTTGATAGCTTCTTAGAATAATTTTATTGCTAGTTTACTTCGCTTAAGTAATATGTTCCTATTAGCTATTAAAATTTATAATAAAGGAAAAAAAGAACTAGAGGTGGTTATTTCCAATATTTATTTTTACCTTTTTGTAAGCTAATAAAGAACTACACTAAAACAGAACTACATTTCTGGGAACGGGATCAATTAATTCATCAGGGTTTCGATTCTTGAATCTCGAATTCGAAATATCAGTGTCAACTTTGGACAAATATGTTGATAGTTTTGTATAAAGGCGATTCTTGAAAGTCGAATTCGAGATAAATTCAACAATTGTTGTTCGACACTGCATCGAATAGGTAAAACCGTTCGACTTACCTGTGAACTGACCTGTCAGCAGAGTAAATGTTGAAAATTACCACCATTACTTTCCATGCAATAATAAAGATTTTGCTGAAAACGTTGCCGGACATTTTGCAATATTTGAGGAGTAATTTGATGGCACTCATTCACAATTCTTTGTCGCAGATCTTCTAAGGATGTTGGCTGAGTAGCATAGATTTTGCTTTTTAAGTAACCCCACAAAAAGAAATCCAAAGGTGATAAATCTGGCGATCTTGGGGGCCACTCAACGGCACCTCTTCTACCAATCCATTGACCTGGAAAGGTCTGATCTAAATAATGCCAAACTCTCAATGCGTAATGTGGTGGGGCACCATACTGTTGGAACATTAACATATTTTCAATGTATCGACCATTATTCTGAATTTCAATTATATCTGTTAGCGCAGGATCTACGGCATTTTTCAGTAATTCCAAATACCAGTCAAATTTCCAGGTAAGAAAAAAGGACCAACCAAATGATCACCAAAAATGCCAGTCCAAACATTTAATTTTTGTGGCTGCTGTGTGTGTATCTCATGGTAAATTCTGGAATTAGAGTCCGACCAATATCGACAATTATGACGATTTACTTCGCCATTAAAAAAAAAGGAAAATTCGTCGGAAAAGCAAATGTTAAATAAAAATTGCCCATCGTTTGTAATTCGTTCACTCATAACTTCACAAAATTCTAATCGCTTATCAAAATCGTCTTCATTAAGTTCTTGTACAAGGTGAATTTTATACGGATGAAAATTATTGGCCTTTAGAATCCGTTGGATAGTACGTCGACTAACACCACACGAAGTTTGCAATTTGCGGGTACTTAATGTAGGATCTACAATAACTTGCCCTAAAACACCCACTTCTGTTGCTTCGTTCCTTATAGGATTTTCAATATTACGTTTTTTATTGGCGAAATTTAGCTACAAGTTCTAGAACATATTTTCGGTGCACATTGTTCTCATGTCGCTCATTAAAAATTTGTGCTGTTCTATTAGCGCACTGATTATTTCCGAATAATATTTCAATAATTTCAACCCTTCCTGCCGTGGAATATACCATGGTTAATTTATGTATAAAGCAATAAATGATATTTTTAAAACAAAGATTGGTCAAATTAATCGCAAATGTAATGTACTATTTCCTATTTAAAATAAGTACGTGGCATTCTCTACTTATCTTTCTTCAAGAAACAACTTTTTTTGTCACAAAGGACACTTCAATTGCTATTTTTATTATTAATAAACCATGGGCGTAGTAAATAAAAGCATTTACTTATCAAGAAAATGCTATTACTCAAATTTCTTCTGAAAGAAGTACAAACTAATTTGATGTACCTATTAAAGTCTACTTTAAACTTTAAATCAATAAATCTCCAAAACTACTGAATTGAATACATGAATTTTACATTATTATAAAGGGAGTTGAAAGACCTTTCAAATAATGAATCATTCGACCCCCCTTTCCATTTTGCAAATGTTAAAGTGATTTTATGCCAATTTTGTGTCCCCCTCGAAAACAAAATCGACGGGTCCGAGCGTTTTTTCAAAAAAGAAATCATCTGCCAGTAAATGCCTCTGTTTCGTTTTCGGTGCGCCACCCTGTATATATTATTGTAAATAATCACTTTTTAATAAAGTTTTATTATATAATTGTGTTATACTTTTTTTCCTATTATATGTCATCAGCCAAATTCGGTTACCCAAACAAAAAACGTATAGGGACGCTCTGGCGTTAAACCTGCGTTTAATTAAAACCAAACGGTTTTGATCGATATAAAAAGACATTTAAATACACAAGGTTTTCCTATAAAGTGTCAAGCCAACTGCCATCTAGCATGCCAATGAATGCGTACGGCGTCGAGGCACACTAGACCTAAACAATAAAAATAGATCATTCGCAAACACACCTGACAAATGAAACACTGCATCTTTGATTTATACACACATAAATTGCTGTTATTTATTAAAAGTGAAGAGAAATATTAAAATAAATGTATTTTCACTTACGTGACAACATTGCATATTTTAGCAGCATGGTCTGCGTTTTTTCTGACGATGCCGTGAGAGTTATGTGGTGTTTCTATATGGTTAATCGTTGAAACATCTACTTGAAACTATTTTTATTGCAAACAAAACATCATTTAGAGTAGTATATGTAAGACAAATAGGAATACAATGAACGAATAATAAAATTTAAGGGTTTATTAGGGTGAAATATCTTCCAAGAATAAGAGGAATCTACTAAGTTCAATTTACCCGATTAAACAAAAGCAACAACAGTATGTAAATACAAATAAACTCACTATGCTCGCACTAATTCCAACCTGCAAGAATACATCCCGCATAGAGAAATGCATTTTGGGAAGAACTTCCATAATCCCTCATCTGATATGATGGGAACTTGTTCTTCTTTTTGAAATTTAAGCTACCTGTGTATCGTTGGGATAGCTCGATAAACTACTTTTCTTGAGGCTGGCGTTTTGTGTGTGTTTTCCGCTGCCTCTAAAAAGTTTTAGCCGACGGACTATGACTTAACATGATCTTATAGTACAGGACAATTGAGCAAATTTTGCTTAGTACTAAAAAAAATAATAGCAGGAAGCGAACAGTGAGAAAAGGTTAAAAAGGATGTAAGGAACGACGAAAGAATTCCTGATGTAGGATTTTTTACATGACATCAAAACAACAAGTTTATAACAGAAAAGTTGTAGGTAATCAAAAAATATACACTTTTTATGTTTAGCTTTTCGAGGAAAATATTTTCGTTTTTAGTATTTTCTTTCCGAATGAAAACACTAACTTGGTGGAAAGATGCTTTGTTCTGTACTCAAATTTCCAATCAAATCATTTTTTTCAATTAAAATTTGCCCTTCAAAAAATCGACTTTTAAGGTTAATGAAGGTTTTTTCTGTTTTTTAATGTACTTTCATATGAAATTAAAAAAAATATAATATACTTACCATTGAAAAATTTGCTCAAATAGCAAACCAAGTTTACAAAGTTAACTTTGCAGTCAATAATGTATATCGCTGAAACCTCAAACCCTTGTAAATAGATGACATTAAAGAACAGATATTTCTAGTTATAGTTCTTGGATCGGCATTAATTTCATAAAAAGGTTTGATTAAATCTACCAAGTTTCCAATTTTTAGAAGCGTTATGTAATCAATGTTCTTAGCAGTATTGCAAAAAATTGACATAAAATAATTAAATACCTTTCTTTCATATTTTCCATAGAATTTAAAGATGTAATCAGATTTAAAAATTTAGAAAAAAAAATTAATAAAGAGGGGTATTATTTTAAATGGCTGTTTTGGGGTTGTCCGGAAATATATTTGTTGATGAAAGATTTGTTTTCATCTCCAAGTTGTAGGCATAAAATTTATTTGGATTATTTAAAAACATAATTTATATTGGCGTTTTTGGGTGAAATGATCTGAAAACGCTCCCAGATGAATCAAAAAAGAGTGACATAGTTCTGTGACAGAACATCATTCACCCGAACAAAAGTTGATTCGAATATTCTAACCTTACTTTTATATTAAATTGTTTATTTATTTTCGGAAAACTGGGATAAATTTCAAAATATTAAAAATAGACAATTGGCAAACTGTTTACAAAAGTGGGAGAACTGCTCAGAAATGGCCAAAATCTAGTTTTGCAGAATATAAAATATAGCTACCCAGTACCTATCAAATTTTCTAATTTTTCCTATTTTCCTCCTTTCCTTGAAATAGAAAATTCATAAGCATCATAAACGCTTCGCTATTATTTTGAACACTACATTTGCTCTGCATCTGTTGATCTGACCCTCTATCCTCTATCTCAGATCAACTCCGATCAGCCGAACAAGAAAATCGACCATGCTCGGTGACCAATCGGGCCAAACGAATATTCTCGGAGCCAAAGCACCCAGCCGAAAACACTATATGATATTTAACATGTAGGAGAATTATTTAAAAAAACATTTAATGCAAGAAAGAACTCTTTGAACAAAAAAATTAGATTACTAATAGTTTTATACTACTATGTGTGTTCAAAAGGCTCGAATATTTAGTAATATTTAACTGAAAAATGTAAGAATAGGAGAAAATGTTTGAAATTTATTAAATCTAAATGAGTAAAATAAGTTTTTGACGTGGCAACTGCGCATGTTTAGATACGTGACATCACAGACACAAAGATGGTTATATGGTTACGGTCTGTATACACCAACAGTCGGTTCTAATTCATTCCACGTTAGAAACTGTAAAATTTATTTGTATCAACCCACTCATTGGTTAGGTTAGGTTAGGTTAGGGCACACTCTTTGGTGCATACGAGTATCAGCAAGTAATTAGATAGTTAGGCAACACATTTTGCAATGCAGAAATAACATTCTAACTGACGTTTGGGTTTTGCAATGTTGCCAGGTACTCATTTTGATATTGTAATATCGACCAATTAAAAAATAAAAAAAAGTATGTGCCGGGCACCGTTTTAAAGTCTAAAATTTTGAGAAGTGTATTTTTAATTTATAATCTATAAATGGTAGAATTTTTTTAACATCGGTCATTAGCCTAAAAACTGATATCCTCCTTTTTAACAATTATTTTAATTAAAAAAATAGTTTTTTAGAATTTTGAGGACATTTTTTAATGGTAAGTTTACATTTTCAGTCGATTTTTTGAAGGAAAATGTTTAATTGAAAAATAATTAATTTTTTCGAAAAAAATTCCTCGGAAAATTTTTAATATTTAGATTCTAAAAAACTAGAAGCGGAACAAAATATATTTTCACCAAGGTTTATAAAACTTAGTATTTTTATTCGCAACTAAAAATTTAAAAACGGAAAAATTGCAATTTCCTCGGATATTTTGAGGTCATGTCAGAAAGTGGTCAATATAAAAATTGTAGATTATTTTATGACCTACCTACAACTTTTCCGTTGACCACTTTTTGTTTTTATGTCAAGTTTTGCCGCTTAGGCTCGTGTTAAACATTACTCCCGCGTAATATTTCACTTTCCACACTTGTTACGTAATATATTATTATTAGCCTTACATAAGGCTATTAAAGTGGTGCAGCCAAGATATGCAAATGATTTTTTTTGTAAATGGATGGTTGTGAATTACTTAAATAAGTGAGTACTTCTGGGGAAATTTATTGTAGGTACTAACCCTTACTCTGTGGAAGTCCATCTTATTAATAATAATGAAGAACTAAAGTTTAAGGTTAACTTTCACGTTTTATAAAAAAAAAATTTTAAATGCAATGACAGCAGTTTCAATAAAACTCACAATGATAGTTCAAGTCTACAAATTTAAATTTATATTTAAAACAGTTTTCATGATCTATGCATTAATCCACATATCGCAAGTACAAAAAACTTGTAACCAAATATAAAATAATCATCTTATATAGTTGCAACCAATTCCACTGAAAACGTAATAATTAACCCAAAATAAAAATTAAATTTCCGTTTGGCGGGTAACGATACATTTTAAAAAAGTTTTTAAATTTCAAGCCGCTTAGATTGAATAACCCTACCGCTCCATCTACGAGACAGTTACCGAACTACAGAAATAACGTGAAGAATGCGTAGTAGGAGTGGCACTTATCGCTGGGAAATGGTGGGGATAGAATTGAGGGGAATACTAAAAAGAGAAAGAGAACGAACGCGTGGCGTGGTGTATTTGTATACAGGGTAAACTAGTAAACTGTAGTTGATTACCATACCAAATTCTGATGTAGATATCTGGGGAAATTGTCAGCATGTAATAATTCTGATCAGAATAAATAAATATTGGATGATTCATTGTTATTGTATGTACTTAAAACAAGTTTGGATATTGACCTGTGTTTTATGAACATTCGACATGTGTAGCTATAATTAATTTGAGTTTATCCGGCTTCTCACATACGCCCAAAATTTACATAAGGTTGTTAAGTTTATTAAAATGGTTACATAATTTTTAAGAGAGGAAATCAAGCCGTATGACTTGAATCCTAAAGTGTTATTATGTTTAGTAAAATAATAAACGACACATTAATTTTTACTAATAAGTAGGTACTTGTACTTCGTTATTGCGCTTAATTGTCTTGCAATTAATTGTGTATTAAATGTAATGATTTTAATCACGGATAAAAAATTATATATAAAATTGATCCGCTATATAGGTACCCAAATATATTGACCACTAATTTAGTTATAAAAAACAAAAAAAACAAAAATCTCGGACCAACCGGATTTTTTTATAATTCCCAACATATTATTCATACGAACCTTGGCCATGATTTTGTAATAAAAGTTGAGAAGTATTTTGATATAGATAGGTCGAAGACAGCCGATAAACCGATAAAATATGTATAGAATAGACGCGGACTTAATTTATGTATCGGAAATGTCTACGACAAACATTTTGGAAATGGAATTTAGCCTAATGGGAGGCGCTGCTGCATAGAACTAGTTATAATACGTAGTTGTAATAAAGCGTTTCATTATCATTAATCCATGATAGGAAATACCCACCTATTTTTAAAAATGTACTTAATAAAACCATGTCAGATCCCCATATATTTTTTAAACATATTAAAAGTATGTTTAATTAATCTGGAATAAAAAAAATCCGTTAAAGAAATACGACACACTGCTAAAGAATACGTACGTTAACAAGTTAATTATTTTATAAAATTTTACTCGTTTTCTACTATAATTTCACTTCAGTTACTATTAATAATTATTATAACTAATATTAAGTATTTAATTATTTGGCAATAAAATGATTAAAAACATCTATTGTTGCCCTTGTTCAATTATTATTAACAAAAAGATTATAAATGCAGGTACAAGTAGGTCAAAGGTAATTTATAGTGCGTAACTAGTGCTGTAAAGCATTTTACTAATATACTATTACGTATGCTTATTTTGCAAATAGCGTTACTTTATTAGTAGATTCAATTAATATGCATTAAATAACTCAGAATACCCAAGTAACATTTTCATATCTTAGGAATGTACAGGAAATGTTCGGCGTGGTACATTCCAAGAATGTACATAAATTGCATTATGTATATCCCTAGAACTTGCTAGGGTAGTGTATTTTGTATGTCACATCAAGTACCTGGTATGTACCTAATATGTCACTTTGGGAATATGTGTGGCATGTTTTAGGAATATCCCTTACATATGCATGTTATATAACATAAATATCCCCGAAGGAATTATTCTTTATAAACACTCCCTTCATATTCTTAAAATATTAAAATAATTTTAGTTTCATGTAAGGTTGGTACAGCATCAACAGAATAACAACAGTTGAGTCCCAACCAAAAGGTCCTATGGCGGGTGATATATTTTGTATCATAGGTGACGAAATAAGAATACCAAATTAGGTATCACATTGTGTTTTTTCCAAAGTACTATGATATAGTACACTACTATATTTACTTTTTCCAACATTCCATGGATGTCACTGGTATATCCTTGAATGGATATTCCCTGCGTGTAATTCCTATTACATTGTTGGTACATTGTGAAGGGGATATACCACCTAAGAAGAACAATATATTGGGAATGTACCCACTAAATTTGGTATATCTTTTGAACATTATGAATATACTAGAATATACCATTTGTTAAAAAATAATAAAATTCTACCCAAATCATTAATAACTGTAATAAATATCTGTAATTCTACAATCAGAATTGTTCATAAGATACCAACATTTTTAAATTGTTTATACAAATACAAAATTAGTTATATTTGATTAATGAAATTTATATATTTGCTAATAGCTCGTAATTAACTTTCTAATTACTCCTCGTATATCTTCTCCAGCCTCTTCGGTAACCTTACTGGATTTATGTTTCCCCTAGTCCAACTACATAAACAATTCTAACACTAACAAACATATATTATTTAAATTAATCGCGGTAAGTAATCTGCATTATAATTCATATGTCGCTTCTAACACGAGCCTTCGAGTAGGAGGTGCTTCAAAAGAAAAAAGTCACCGAGACCAGCAAACATACCGAAACCATTCTTATATTTCTTATAATCAAAGATGGGTTCCTTTATTATAATGGGTGAAGTTTAGCGCCCTACGTTGAGGTATTATAGGCTATAAATAAACTTCATGGACAACCCCCTGTGCAATATGTCAATGAAAGACGCCAGGGGTTAGATACAAGTTGGGTGGTGGTTTTGATAATAGACAGCTACTACTACAACAAAGATCAGGTATTTATTTCTTATTAAATTAAAATAAAATAAAATAAAATATAAAACAAATAAATTAATCATTGGCGTTCAAGGAAGTTGATCCAAAATAACAATAACAATGTATTTATGATGAATCCTTACGTAGTTATTGACTAACTGACGAAATGATGAGATAAACCATTAAAAATTTTTAATGAAAAGCTAGTCTTTGAAACTCTTGAATATAATTATAAACACAGACTTTAAGAGCAGATTTGAATAAAACAATAATAAAATAACAATAAATGAAAGGCAGCAAGCTCACTTAAGTTAAAAATAAAAAAGAACATACAATTAAGGAATAATTACGATTTAGATCTTGAATGCACTAAAGAATACAAAAGATAAGAACAAATCCACATTTCTATACTTTGTTTCGAAAATATATAGAGTAATAATAGAGTAGAAATAGGAACACTGTCCAGGGTGTACTTGCATAAAACATGATCGCCATAGTTTTTCTAAGCTAGAATGTGCTGAATGATGTGCCCGATTTTTAAATGAAAAAGAGGTATCAGGTAAACCCGTTCAACAAAAGTTCAAGAAGAAAACAACACAATTATTTGATGTTACATTTGAATAAACGTTCACATGTTTTATTTTAAAAAGGAAATACCTACCCTTGACAACTACCCTAGGCCAAGATGCCGTTATGGTAGAGCAAGAATTGATTGCATATCACCTATTATACTCATTATAGATATTTAATATATACACATATACTAAAATCCTCAAATTTAGTTGATAATACGTAAATATAATTACGACCAAACATAACAGCGATTCCATCCATGATTTTTTCATCTAAAGCATCATTATAATTAATACATATGTAAATATTTTTTATTTCTTCGTAATATGTTTATTTCATATAATTTAAAAAAATGTTTTACCAACTTTAACAACATTTTATTATTGTTTTCAGGTAAGCTACACTTCATTACTTTTAAAAACAGTAAGTAAAACAAATTTATTATAAATTTAAATAATGTAAAGAGTCACCCAACAAATTTAAAATGAAAAACAAGTGTGTGGAAGACACAGAAACCTGCTAAAAAGCAAATAAATTAATAGTGGGCCAAAATATTTCGGATAATGATGCTAAGAGAAAAATTAAAACAAAGAAAAAAGAAAAGGGAATATAAATAAAGAACTACTACTAAAATGAATGGCACATGTAATAAGAAATGATCAGAAAAGTATTGGGTCAAATGTAGGGGAACGCCTAGAAGGAGATGGTAGAATAAAGCAGAAGAAGACTTAAAAGCAAAGAACATCACAAACTGGAAAGGTCAATGTTTAAGGGAAATATGGAAAAAGTTAAAGTACTTTCGCCATAATTCCAAGGCATTGTTTAGCAATAACTGTGATGTGGATTCTAATTAATTTAAAAAATTTCGTTACCTTTTTCATTTCACTTCTTAATCTTATAAAGTTTTATATGAGCTCTTAATGAATATCTAAACCAAGATCTCAACCGTCTAAAGAAAACTCATTTTGTTTTCTCTTCATTCAATAATTTATACGCGCTTTTCTAAAAAGCTCTTCTTTCTTTATATTTTATTAATATTAAACAAACAATAAAAATATTTTAAAAAGTTTAAATTAATTAATTTGGTGATGGATTTTTTTGTTGTGCTCGTCTAAAGAGACCTGATTTTGTTAAGAACAGTAATGAATGAAACTTCCACTATTTATTCAAAAAAAAGTTTTAAATTAAATTACAGCTGTTTTTGCAAATAAAAAGACAGCAGATCAACAATTTAAAGTAGTGAATGAACAAATAAATCTTGGAAGTTCTCCACTATTAAACTGTTTATTTTGATTGAGTCATCATTTTATACATAGATAAGTACATAAATAAGTTATTGCAAAGATCAGCATGATATAGTTTTTTTTCCTGGTTTTTTCTTTGCATTGCACTTATCTTAGAGGGAAATACATCCAGGATAATTCCTTAGGGCTAATAATATTCAGGCTATAATATCATGTCTTATTACTTCCATACTTGGTCTAGCCATAACTACTTAATCAACATCAGATACCTAGCTACAAGCAAACAAAATATAATTTCAATATTTCAATCTGACGATGCTAGTTTTTAGTGGAACAGCTGTAATTGAATTTAAAACGTATTATAGGAAAGTAATAATGGAATAGTGGAAGTAATAGTGGAAGTTTCATTCAACCCTTTAGTTGTTTACTGTTCTTAATAAGATGGACATTCACACAGTAAGGATTAGTACAATAATAGTATATTAAACAACGCATTTCATATGGAATTATGTTATGACACGAGTTCAAGTTTAAAAAACGAATCGCGAAGCGATGAGTTTTTTAAAGAACGAGTGTCACAACAGCCATATGAAATAAGTTGTTTATAATATTTTTTATATTTTGCCCTTTTTACCATTTTTTAAATTAATTTTTTATTTTTATGTAATTACGAAAATTTTTGTTTTAAGAAGTATGTCGGCAGCACTGTGTAATTTATAAAATTTGACAGTTGTGACATTTAAATTATCAAATGTTAATGTTTTAAAATATTTTAAAATGAATAATATACCAATAATAATATATTAAATAAGTAAAATATTATATTCATATTCACAGATACTTTCTTAAAGAACAATATAAAATTAATAAATAGCTATTAGCCACAAATGTCATTGTCAATAGTCTTGCCTTTAGATACTTCACTCATGTCGCCAACCATTTAAAACAAAAATTTGCGTGCGTAAAAGTTACATTACGATACGCAAATGCGTTTTATAATGAAGATTTTTATAAGTGCAAAATATAAAAACTTATTTTGTGATCCCGTCATTCAATAATTTCTACAACTTTCTAGAACTTAGGCAAGCAAGCAAATTCAATGTCGATAATGACTCACCAACATGTAGAACTACTTCTTGTATTTGGTATTTTGCTAAAACATTTTTAAAGTCTCAGTTTCTAAAAAATCTTGGACTAGAGAATTTAAAACTGTGTAGGCCTACCCACGATATTTTCGTTATTAGAATGCATTGAGTCGTTGATGTAATTGAAAGTGAAAGAATATCTGCGTAGAACGTTTTCACGGATGAACTCAATCATTTAATAGTATGCAAATGTAATTTTAAAGTCATCATTTAGAACCGCTGTGAGGCATAATGGCGTTTTACCCAAACCAACTGCATTAATGAACTCTTCTAGACTCGGACAGACATGTTTATACCCACACAGAGTTGCACGCGCTTCAGACCATATCGCTTATTTATTATTACAAGTACTTGTACTGAACGTGACCTAGACGATGGAAGAAATCATTAAATTATTACATTTCAGTTCTGCTCTTACTAAGATTGGCGAATTTAGTGCTCTCGTACAAATAAACATTCATCAGACATTTTTGTCTAGTGATCCATTCAACCGAGAGCTTTATATTCATCCAAGTTTTATTAAAATCAAAAATAGTAGTAGGTACTTACTTTCATATATTGATTGAATATTGTTTCATTCAAAAGATGTCGCAGGTTCTGACAATATTAATAAAAAATTGATATTACACATTAATCTAATTTATGAATAGATATGTTTTTAAATAACCAAATAAACTAAAATTTCCCCACCGTAGTTTATAATAGTAAATGTTCACATTCGATTATATAAAACAGTCTATGAAAATAGATATTGACAGTAAAGAGATCTAGTAATTAAGAATGAAAAATAAAATATCAATTAGGATAGAAAGCTGAAGATAGGAGTGGTAACAAAACCGTACTTTTGCCACCATCAAATTAAAAACAGCGACGGAAGAATATTAAAGATTAAAAAACAAGAATAATTAGAAGAGTTTTTTAATAAATTGAACATAAAACAAAAAAAGGTGTATAATAATAATATTAGGTACCAATTTATAATTAAAAACTATAGAATCAAAAGTAAAATACCTTAGAGACGCTGATACAAGGAGTGCAAAAACGATCATCCAAAAAGACGAAAAGAATTTCTGTCAGGAAAATAAGAGATCAGCACAGAGAAGACGGAAGGACTATTAAAAAAAAGGCATTTAAAGGCATGAGAAAATAATATACAAATAGAAAAAAATTCTCGAGGTGAGGCAATGTAATCAATAAATGTAAAGAAATAAATACAACGAATACTGCACAGACCTCAAGAAAATATACAAATAATAACAAATCAAATTTTAATACATTTTTTAATTTTTTCTAATAGATATATTTGTAAAATTCAATAGTTTTTTTAATTAACCAAAATTTTAATATCATCATAGTGATATTACAGAACCAGAAAATTATAGACCTATTTCGTTAATAAGTTCGTTGGCTAAAATATTTGAAAAAGTTGTCAAAAAGAGATTTTAGATAAATTTAATTTACTATCATCTGCTCAACATGGTTTTAAAGACAAGAAAAGCACACAAGATGCAATATTAAATTTAACCAAAAATATTTACATCTCTTTAGATAAAAATATACCATCCTTAGGAGTTTAGGAGTTTTTATAGACCTTCGTAAAACTTTTGATACTGTAGATCACAAAATGTTATTGGAAAAACTATAAGTTCTGGGTGTAAGGGGAACAGCACATGGTTATTTTGAAAGTTATTTAGTAAATCAGCGACAGTGTACCTACTAGAGTAGATAACCAAATTAGCAAAGAACAACTAATAACATGTGGTGTATCCCAAGGCACGGTACTGGGTTCAATACTGTTTACAGTGTATCTGAATAATATATTTTTTCTCGAACAGGGAGGTACATTGACGACAATGTCATTTTTTATTAAAATTCAGACAACGAGAAGAAAGTGCCTTAATTAGAATTAAAAAATGGTTTGACCATAGAGCTTTATCATTAAATATAAATAGAACCGAATACTTACCGTTTAGTAGTTTGGCGCCATCTCTCCCAGAGTTTGATTTAAAAATTAGTGATAATATTATTATAAAACCTGCAAAAAAAATAAGTACCTTAGTATAGTTGGGATTTTTGTTTTTCAGATTCAAGCAGGTTACCCCCTTCCTTGAATACCCACAAAAAAATCATTTATCAAAGCTAAATACAATCTCATTTAACATATGGAATATTGGGATGAGGGATATCGACGTATGCTGGAAGTATATCAAAATAAATTCCTAAAGTTAATATTAAATAGACATAATAAATATCCAAGTAGTTCATTATTTAAAGAAACAAAAATCTATCATACAAACCAATTATATTACAGACAACTAGCTATTACACAATATATCCATAAATCTGAATTAAAAACAGCTTCACATGAATACCAAACCAGCAAAGAAGTTAATTTTTACTACCACTAAAAAGCAAAAAAAAATGGTCAGAGAAACTTTGAATATTCACAATAAAAAAACTCTTCCGAAAACTGTAAAAGAATCTTCTACACTGACTTCCTTTAAAGGGAGATTAAAATATTTTATGGACACTACACCTAGGACAGAAATATATAAATACATAGATGTTTAAATGTAAATGAAGCTAAGTTTAAGAAGGGAAAAATATTGTAAATACCTACATGACCAATCACTATTATTAATATTTTACAAATAGTATGTAGTAGTATTTTATAATTAGGAAATGTTGTTTTAATTTATAATTATGAATTTTAATATATTTTATAAATTTGTTTTTACCACACACAAATAACCACGAGTTATTTCATTGGATTTCTTCGTGTTTATGTATATTTAATAAGATTGTAAAAAACATCATGTAACTTATTTATACATGGATAAACACATTATTTTTGTTATATTGAACTTGCCCTTATTAATAAACAATACAAGCATACCTTAACAATAATATATAGCACTAGACAAACAACTGTCAAATAAAACTAAAAACAAAAATTATTGGAAAAATTAACTCTTTTGAGTCAATGACAACTGTTTTGGAAAATTATTTCATCGTCAGACCACATTGTTTTTATGAGATAACTATTAATTATGTAGTGGTTAGATCAGACCAAGTATTGAAGTAATAAGGCTTAACAATATTAAAGCCCAAATACTATTAGCCCTAAGAGATTATCCTGGATATATTTTTCTCTAAGATCAGATAAAACTCTGTAATATTAAGTAGAATACTACTGTAATTCCATAACAAAAAATTGTTGCAAGGGTCCGGTCACTAAATTTTCTGTTATTGAAATGCTATTTATAAACATTAGTGAATTTAGTTTGATTAGTAAACACAATATTTGTTACTAAACCCTAAATTTGTCCCAGAATACAACACATTTTTATTGTAAGGAATAGCCACAATGAAATATAAAGAATTACATCTTAAGTTCTGAATTATTGGTAGAATTCTGTTATCTCAACAAATTCCTAGAAAAGTTATTTTTCCTTAGCATAAAACATTATGTATGTTTTACGGGCTGGTATTCGTGAGATAAAGAAGAAAAATAATATATCTTTCATAAAGAGAGTGGTACAATTTAGTTAGTAATAAATACTTGTTTGGAATAGCTTTTAAATTACAAAAACATTTTGCGTTTTCATAGATTTACACTTTGTTGTTGTCACTAATTCAATACTGTTTTAATAAATAATGTATACAATTAAAGACAGTCATTTTCTACTTAAAACGTCGAAATTAACCAAAAAATCCAATTAAAATTAAATCGTACAAACGGAAAATTAAGCATGTGACGACCTTAAATGATGTGGACATGGAGCATGAAATACAGGTTGTGCAGGTCTGACGCCATTATTCATCTCTTTTATTTTGATTTTTAAATTGGGACTTGTTTTTATTTGACTCGTTTTTATTTTGCTACATGCGAAGAGAATTCCATCCTTCGTTGCATTTCTCTTAATTTTTAGCAATCGCTGCTTTTCAATCTGTCCCACCACTAGTTCGGGTCCGTTAGTACGGAGACAATTGGTGCATAACGATACAAGAATAGATGACAAAAACAATTCTCATAACAAAAGTAAGAATTTCGGACAGTTCTTATATTAGCACAGGTGAAAAGAGTAAAAACCGTTCATTTTATTAACTTGAAAAACGTAAAAATAAATATTACTATTCTTTTACTTATCGTCATAATTAGAAATTTAACAGCACAAATCAGCAGATCCACCTCATTTAAATTATTGATTAATTGACTACTGATTGGAACAAATGTTTTAAAAACGATAAATCTGATGGAAAATCTCCTCATATTGCGTTATTAATGTTCGGTACGATAATGGTGTTTTGACAGATTAAATTCAAACAAATGATACTTAATTGTAAATCGGACCCTTGTAGTGTAAAATACCGCAATCTCCCCAATGCAAAACCAAACCCCTGTAAGTGAGAAGTAAGAACTCGAAATGGAGAATTATAAGTTAGAAGAGGTTTTAGGGCATCACTGACATTAATTTGAAATTTAAACTAGTCGTAAATTAGTTTAGGAATTTGTAACTAACTCGTAGAAGTCCAAAAGTTTTAGCGTCAGCAGTGAACCAAAATTTTTAACTGAGTATATTCAGACCCTACACTTTCACTTCACAAATACTGTCCCTATGGAGGTAAAAAGGCAATTACTTATTTTGTTTAGTATTCGTAAATCGGGATGTTAGTCACAAAATGAAGTTGCAGGTTTAAATATGTTACAGGATATTATATATTTTTGGAATTGGCTAAAAGAAAGCATGAAAAACAATTTAGATTTAGAAACTTTGTCTAGTCTTGTCATTAAGTTTAACAAAGGTTTTTATAGAATCTTTTATATTTAGAAGCAAATTATTCGTACATAAAATTATAAATATAGCAAGTGACAATGCTGTAAATAAATGGTTGTTTAGACATAACTCTGAATCTCCATTTTGTTGTCCCGCTACAAATAATTCTAAATGATACGACATGTTTAAATAGTCACAATGATTAACTGGTCATACTGATAAAAATTCGGTTATATACATTTTTTTAAACACCGGAAATGTATATTTAGAAATTTTTAACTTAGGAAAGTAGTCAATACACTAACTAGATAACGATTACCCCATTTACAAGAAAGAAACTTTTATCAAAGTCTCTAGAATGCATTAAGACATCTATTTTACCCGACCGGCGAGTTGTAAATGTAACAAGAATACATAAAGTTCACCAAAGTATAATTTATGTGGTTACTTTTCTTTGTGTAATTAACTGAACTGCCATTTATCTCGAAGAAAATCACAAAATTACGCTCGAGCTATACTTATAAAAAGAAATAAAAACCCAGTGTAATGTATTGATAAATGCAGTTAACGATGTGGTCGATAATTGAAAATGTCCTTTAATTAACTAGGATTCTTCAGCTACCGAAGACTTATTCCCACGTCGTCGTCGGACGCTGAACCACGCACTCAGCTATTCTAGTATATACGAATTAACTGCATAACTATATGATATTTATTGTTTACAGAAAATAGATAATATGTTATATTGGTTAACGCGAAGTTATTACATAACCATCTGTCTACAACTAAAACAAAATTAATACTAGAGAAACACATTTTTCTTTTTGTAAGATCGTATGGTCTAAGTTTTTCACAGGTTTTCCTAACTTACTTCATTATCTCCTAAACCATTACATTTCCAACCAAACATTTTTTTACTCTATAATATATTGACAAAAACTAATCTATTACAGAAGTCGTGAAGTACATACATTGCATGTACTGCCTAGGTAAAAAAAAGTTAATATGGTTTGCTTGAAAAATCTCCAATGATATTAGTTTTTTGACCACCTGTGTTATTTGAAATATTATCAATGACATGATAAAACAAGTTTATAGGTTTTTACTTATACTCACATTTTCTTGTACGAAACAAAGAAATTTCACATTTTCTTTGTTTGGTGTGTTTTCTTTTGTTTACCTCAAAGAACACAACATTTTCCTCATTATGAAATTTATTGTACTAAACCACAATGTGTGTCCATCCTAACTAAGGACATTAAACAACAACTATTGTGAACAAACTAAGAATAATAAAAAACTCTTCTTAACTGAACTTCCAAGTTTAATTGAAAAAATTAGGTTTAAAATCACAATTACAGCTTTTCGCCATAGAACTAGCATCGTCAGATTGACATATTGAAGTTACATTTTGTTTGTAGGTACCTAATGTTGATTGTAGTTAAAACTAGACCAAGTATGGAAGTAGTAAGACATAAAAAACAAAATGTAACTTCAATAGTTTTTAGCGAAACAGCTGTAATAGTGATTTTAAACCTAATTTCGATAAACTACCATCGTCAGATTGGCATCTTGAACATCTTAAAGGAAAGTAGTATCCAGGATAACCACTTAGGGTTTTTTCTTTTTTTTTATGGATTAGAAAATTTTGTTTTCGACGGCTTTTTTGCCTACTTCAGCTTTCCCGTTAATAGGATATATTTGGGGAAGGTGGCCTAACCCACTAAAAAACTAAACCTGTATGGGGCACAATGGGAAGTCGAAACCAAACCTCCAGTTTACAACATCAGGCCCCCTTTTCCAAAGACTATCCATTACGTATTCTATCGTCGACTTCCTTAAACTTTACAATAGAAAGAATTTAATAAGAAGGTATATTTGAGGGCCATAGCAAAATTTATTCCATCTTTAGTAATTTCTTTCGTTTATACTTCTTCTATCTGCTTTATATCTTCATCATCCATTTTCTTTTCAACTTTATCTTTTTTACTACTATTTTCATTTAATTTTTCATCAATTTCTTCTGGTTTATGATCTTGAACCACCTCCAAATTCTCTATTTCTGTTTTAATTTCTTCAATTTGCCTCTTCTTCTATTTGTTTAGTTTGCTTTTTCATGTTATTGCCGTAATTGTCTTTAATTTATTTACTATCTTGCATATATTCTCTTATAATTTCTTTGTGTTCCTTATGTATTTCTTTTACTTTTTTTGAACTTCATTGTCTTCATATTTTATTTTTCTAATTTCTTCCATGGTTATGTCCATTTCTTTCTTCAAATCGGTAAACTTCTTTTCCACATCTAAAAATTTCTGATCTAATTTCTCTATTAACCTCCCTTGTAATGTATAATTTAATTCTTCTTTATTTTCCTCTAGTTTCCGGTTTTTTTCTTCAAATTTTGAAGAAATAAAATTGTTAAACTAAAATGCCATGACCCTAAAATATATTATCTTCTCAATATTTTTAAAATATCGATTTTTCGTCTGATGCATCCCTATCTGATATACATCCACATTGTATAGGTCGCACTTGCTCTTCCAAATCCTGTGGCTAAATCTTCCAGAAAACCCGAGAACCATGAAGATCTTGTAAATAGGTAATCCCTTAAGGCTAATAGCACCAAAAATATTGTTATGTCTTATTACTTCAGTACTTGGTATAGCCTTAACACTACTCAATCAACATCAATTAGCTAGCCTATCCCTGTGCCTCTTTCAGTTTTGAACCCATCAGTATACCATAAGATTGTGTTCTTGCCTATCTGTGATATTACTGTGGGATCCCATTGACTTTTTTTTGTTTAACTTTACCGTGAAATTTCGTGTAAAATTTTTTGACATTCTGTCCTAGGGTAGTTCCCAGTTTGGATTATGTTGATTTGATGTGATTTAGGCAAATGCCTTACATTTCCTTCGTTTCCTTGGAATGTCCTTCTTCTTACATTTCTTACATGAAGATGTAAAGGTGTAAGGTTTAGTAGTGCTTCCAATGCCGTCGTTGGGCATCTTCTCATTGCTCCTGTGCTAATCTTTAAAGTTTTAAAAGGTTTTCTCTCGTTGTCCTCAGATTAGCTCTTTTTCCCCAGACAGCGACTCCATAGGTGCCTATTGGCCGTACTATAGCTGTGTAGATCCAATACAGTATCCTCAACTCTTCCCTGCAAAGGATTTGCATATCATCAAGGCTTTTCTGGCCTTCCTCTTACTTCTTTTTCATGTTGGTTCCAGAGTAGTTTATTGTCGAGTGTTAAGCCTAGGTATTTTACCTCTGTTCTCCATTCTATTGTTGTCCATTCTAGCTGGATGTTCCTTAGATTTAGTTTCCTTTTGCTGGTGAAAGCAATTAGATTGGTTTTGGTCCTAGATAGTAGGTTACTCTGGAATAAACACGAAGACGAAGTAATACACAAAGCGACCAAGGCCCTCATGGTGTGCAGTAACATTGCAGGAAAGAACTGGGGATGCAACCCACGTATTCTGCAATGGATGTACACAGCAATAGTGAGACCAATAATCACATATGGGGCAGTGGCTTGGCGAGCAAGGGCTAATCTGAGTACGACGAGGAAAAATCTCTCGAAGATTCAGAGACTAGCCTGTTCATGTATCACTGGAGCAATGGGAACTTGCCCCACTGCTGCAATGGAGGTGATTTTAAACTTAACCCCACTGCACATTCTGTTAGAAAGTGTAAGGAAGAAAACGATATAAAGAATGATCAAAGAAGGAATTATCAGGGAAAAACCCCGATCACTTCATTTTGATCAAACTTGGGAAATGCCCCAAGATGATATGCCAAAGAAATTCAACTTTGTGAGAAAATTCATCACAAGGTTAAGTAATAAATCTGAATGGGACGAAGACACCATACAGAATTTAAATCAGAATACCATAAAGTGGTATACGGACGGTTCCAAGTTAGACGAGGGAACTGGGATAAGAGTTTTTGGACCGAGAGCTAAATACTCAGAAAGCTTGGGCACATACCCGAGCATCTTTCAAGCAGAAGTCCGCGCCATCGAAAGATGTGTGGAATTCAATATTGGAAGAAACTACCGCAGACAAGAGATTGTGATCATGTCGGATCGTCAAGCAGCCATCAAAGCGCTGAGTTCAAATATAATCAGTTAGAAGATGGTTTGGGAATGCCTAGGCAAACTAAATGAACTGGGCCAGAAGAACACTGTCACCCTCCTATGGGTCCCGGGACACATAGGAATAGAGGGGAACGAAACAGCAGATAAGCTGGCAAAAAAAGGAGCTGAAACCCCACATTTGGGACCAGAACCATCTTGTGGAATCAGCAGTAGAGTAATCTTAGGAAAACTAAGGGAAGAAATGGAGAAAGAAAAATCCAAGTACTGGAATCAGCTGGAAGGACTGAGGCAATCTAAGATACTACTGAGGAACTATGACCAGAAGAGATCTCTTAGCTGCCTCAACCTCAGTAAAAAAAGGCTCCGAATTTTAACGGGAATATTAACCGGGCATTGCCGGTTAAGAAGCCACATGAAGAAACTAGGGTTAGCAGATGAAGCAAAGTGCAGATTCTGTGAGGAAGAGGATGAAACCTCAATACAAATACTCGCAGAATGCCCTGCCTTGCAAAATTCTAGGGCTAGATACCTAGGAGCACATGGAATAGAGGAAGGGGATCTACCTGACTTGAAGCCCGACGATGTCCTAAACTTCCTCAGGAAAATAGGACTCGAAGAGCTGCTATAAGCCTGAGAAAATATCAGAACATGGCAAGTAAGGGTTGACACAATAGATCCTATAGGTCGCAGTGTAATTATCACCCCTAACTTATACATACATACATACATACATACATACATACATACATACATACATACATACATACATACATACATACATACATACATACATACTCCCCCTTGGGGGCAGCCTCTTTTTGTAGAGATGGTGATTGTGTCTTGGTCCATATCCATTTCTACTCTCCTTGAAGATAGTAGACTGTAACTAATAAAAACATAATAAATTGTTATTAAAAATTCGTTGTAAGAGTTTTTTCGGAAATATTATTGTAGAGAACAGGAACCTGCTTCCACAAAATTGTATTTATTGTTTAAAAAATTAGTAATATGCGCTAATAGTAATATCACTCTTGGACTTTTATATTATAGACTAAATTACTCTTTAAATAACTAGTTTATATGCAACAAAATTAAATGAAAAACAACCAAATGGCCATTACTAAAAAAAGATTTATTGGTGACATTTGATTTAACACGATAATCTCTTTTGAAAATTTCGCACAATATATGAACGAAACAAATAATCTCATAATCACTTTTCCGTGGTCATATAATAAGCATAGTTTTTGACACAAATGAAAAATTGTACGCTATAGCAGTTACAACTCTGTAGCGCGCAAGCCACCAATACAAATCAACCCCTTCGGTGAATAATGGTTAATGAACTTTGGGCTTATTTATGCCTATATATAACGCTGTCTATTCGGTGGATTGTATTTTCTATCAACTTGATTGCATTTTCGACAAATTTGATTAATTAATGATTTTAATTCATCAAACAATTGAGAATTTTGTTTTAGATAATTAGTTAATTAGTTATTATAAATATAAAACAGTTTGTTGTACTTGTATGTCGAAAATTATAAAGTGTAGGCAATAAAAAGTTTCCAATGCACTTTTAGGAAAATGCGGAAATCCAATTAATTGGCTGGGCGAACACAAACTAGATTTTTTTCCAGGACATATAAATTATGTTAAAATAAATCTTGAGATTAGAGTCAGAGGTCGTTCACGTGACTTATATATACGAGCTCGTATTGGGTAACATCGAAGGGGAGGATTGCTTGAAAAAGATAAGACTACTAGAAAATTGGGTAGATTGTTCGGAATGGAGATTGAATTCGATGAACTTATTTAATCAAGCCAATAGAAATTTATTACGCAGGGCTGGATTCAACTAAACCAATTTTGTTAAAAAAATACTGAAAATTCGTTTTGTTAGAAGCTGACTAGGCAAAACAAACTGATAAAATATAATCGACTTTGATTAATACAAAGTATTCTTCAACTAAATTGGTTTTATATTGTATTGTATAATCTACTAAGTGTCATAAAAATCCGAACCCCCAGTTTAAATTGTTTTAAAGTCCTTTTAATTTTAATGTGTGGATGCACCCCAATGTGTTATGCATTCTCCAACGCGCCTAGGCATGCTTCTGATCAGGTGGTCAATGTCTTCCTGTGGTATCTCATTCCAGGCAACCACCAACTCCTCTCGAAGGTCTTCTAGAGTCTGAGAAGGACGTTGCAAATAGAGCAATATCTTGTTGGATTTGCCAGGGTGTCAAGATAGGGTAAAAGATGGGGTTCTAAAACTACTAAGGTATAACGCTGCGCGTTTATGTTAACTCTAATGAAGATTAAAGGTGGTCTCGAACCATAAGCTATATCACCCCAAACCATAACTCCAACAGTTTGATGAATATGCCTTTTAACAAAAAAACGTGGATTTCTTCTTTCACCACGTCGTCTCCTAGCCCTACCTCGACCATCGTGCATACCTAAACAAAATCGAGACTCGTCACTAAAGACCATACTATTCCATTCCTGATCCCAGAGTGACCGTTCTCTGTACCACTCAAGGCAATTACGTCGGTGTTCTGGAGTTAAAGGGAGGACCCAATGTGGTCGGTATGAAAACAGGCCAAAACGTCTTATTCGTCGGTAAACACTTCGCATGCCAATAGGTCTTCAGTATTCTGTAAACCATTCATTTGCAATGGACCTGGTAGTGGAGAAACGGTCCCCTAAGTCCAATAATCTTCGTCGGCCATCTTCACGGTCTGTTGTTCTACGGGGGCGTCCAGAGCCCCTTGATCTTTGCGTACGGCCTTCTCGAAGCCATGCCTGACAATACCTAACCACGGTGTCTACACTTCTTTGCACTCTAACTGCAATATTCCGAAAAGAAAATCCAGCTTCCCGAAGTCCCACTATACGACCCCTAGTTGACGAAATCGTACAGGTCTCCGTACCCTAGTACCGTAGTAAGTCTGTTTAATTTTCAAAGAAAGGAACTGGACCCTTACACAACAAAAGAACATATTTAAATGCTTCAAAAACTGACCATTTGTATTTTATTGTAACTAGAAGAAAAAACGAAGAGAAGGAGAACGAAAGAGAACTTGATTTGATAAAAAAATAGCAGGTATAAATATGCACAATTAATTTTAATATTAATACCTCTTTGGTTTTCCAAATATTTGTTAAAGACTAGTTACTAGTTAGTAAATGCTAGTACGGTCCTGTGAGAATAAATAACATGTTTGTCTTTCGGTTTCTACCTCAAACGAAACTTTACCAAAATCCACCCCTAAAACTGAATGCTGCAAGAAGAAATGTTGTTTACTAAAGAATTTATGAACAAATTTATTACCAAGTATTTGGGATAAAACAACTTTCAATCAGTTAGTTTAATGTATAATAGTTTGTTGAAAAGAAAATCTTTTAGATGAAACTTCCCAAATATTTTGGAGATAGATGGATTGCAAAAACCCTAAAATAAACTCGTAATGGTCAATTTAATTAGTTAAACTGCATATCAAATATTTTAAGGATTTATAAAATAACTTTGTTTTTATAGAATCAAAGAAATTAGAGATTTCCATAAACTTTTTTATTCCTTATGGTAATGTCTTTGAACTTCTGTACTACTTTGCTGACAATACCGCAACTGCCTCCATGCAGCATAACCTGACTATTATAGTAAATTGTGGAGAACAATAATTAAAAAAAAAGGTATCAAACAGAGTGAAGTAAAGTTATATAAAATAATACTTAAGCCTATCTAGAACTGCTATATCTTTTCCGAAAATTTTAGTTTATAGTTCTAAGTATAGGCTTGGAATTACATTACATTGCTAAAGACTATGGAAAAAAGAATTCTGCAGGTGTAATAAATATGGAACGAGAATAACCAACAAGAATGTTAAATACTGATAGTAGACGAGCACTACTGCTTTCAAAAAGTTTTAAAATAATGTCAGGAGCAGTGCTAGAATGACTTTCTGATCAGAGAGGTCAGAATTCCATAAAGCTTGGACTCGAACTGCAACAAAGGCAAGTCCCACCTTATTATTCAGACAGACATGAGAAGATACAGAAGGCTGTGGATATTTACTTATTTACCCAAATTGTACAAAATAACGATTCCTGGTAACGACCAGAAAACAATTTAGACTAGTAGCAGGGATACTAACCGGCCAACAAAGTCTCCAAAAAACCCATACAGGATGAAAGTAAGTAACAAACCTAATCAGGCTGGCTCAAAAGGAAAAGGAAGCAATGTACCTAATGAAATCTAAATGCAGATAAAGCTTCTTGGCTTCACCTTCCTCAATAATATATAACGAAACATTTTTATACTAGAACCAAGTAAATATTTATGAAACTTTGCATGCAAGTACAATGATCCAAAAAGCATTTGATGCCATATTTTTTGTTACTACTTCACTTCCGGGTCACCGGAAATACCCTTAACTTGTTTACTTTAAAAAATATGACAATCTATATGTCTTTGCAGATTTTAAAAGAATTTGTTATTTTTAATTTCTATATACCAAATTTGGAAGAAAATAATATTAAATCAAAAAATAAATCTCTTTACGTTGGACCAACATTTATAAAAAAATTATTTCAAATGTTGAAAACGCTTCGTTCACCTCCTGACAACGTACAAGCCTATAAATAACTTCGTGAGTCACTATTTGCAAGATTTCTCCACATATAAGTTCACATTCATTAATTATTCTTTGTCTGCAATCGTGTTGGTCGCCTAACGTAAACACGTGATTTTAGATAACCCTAAAGAAAAAATCTAACGGGTAGAGGTACGGAGAATGCGCTGGCCACTCTATGAATCCTCTACGTACAATCCATCGGTTTGGATAATCCCTTACCCCTCGATCATAGTGGGGAGGCGTACCATAATGCTGAAACCAAAAATTTTGTAATAACTGGCGATTCTCTTGAAGTGCAGGAATAATTTGGTTATTTAGTAAATTTAAATACTTGTCACCATTCAAATTTACATCTACAAAATATGGGCCTATTAGTCTATTTTGAACAGAAGACATTCAAACATTTAATTTTTGTGGATGCTGGGTATGTGATTCCTCTAAATCAATTGCAATAATGTGTTTAATAACTTTGTTCATTGCAGTCCGTAGTTTTCCAGTTTTTGGCATTAAAACATTGCAATGTTGTAGTAACCGTTGAAAGTTTCAGAATGCAAATTATAAAAAATATTACACACCTCTTCATGATTTCTAATACGATCACCATAACCGATTATCATTAATATTTAAATACGATCTTTTTCACTTAAATGAACCATTTTTAATACAACTGTTTTTCAATAGTTTCAGTAATAGTTACCTATTAGATGGTACTCTATTTCATACTATGTTGTATTAATACAAAAAATTATCTATACACACTTTGCAACAATTTTTTTCCAAACTCGGTATGTATGAATTAAAAATAACAAGTACTTTTCTAAATCTGCAAAAACATACAGGGTGTCCCATTTAAATTAAATTAGTTAAAAGTATATCCGGTGAAACCTAAAGTGGAGTAGTAACAAAAAATCATCAGATGCTCTTTGCGTCACTATTTGTACTTCCATCCAAATTTTCATAAATATTGTTCTACAAGATATTAGCTTGGTTCCATTCTTTATTGCAACCCGAACTAAATAAAACTTGAAAAAAAATATAAATGAACGGTAAAATCTAAAGCTATTTTTGTGTATTTCAAAACGTGTTGTAATTTTATTTCAAGGACATAAATGATGAAAAAATTTTGCTGCTATGGAAATAAGAAAGAATCATTTTTGTATTTATATATTTGTATACAAAGAAATAAGACAAAACAAATATACTGTAGATAAATAATAATTATGTTAATTTTCTAAATAATAATAATAAATATAACTGTCGTACATCAAATAGAACTGCTTCTCATAATAATAGCAAGTAATTTTAATAAAAGTATAAGCCTTTTTTTGATTTTGATACAGCATCTTCTACTAGTTCAACGATACTATTGTAACAACTTGATCAAATAAACTATAACCAGATTTGCTGTAGTCTATTCTTGAATGGAGAATTTTGTCAATGTTGCGAAAACTCATTGTAAATAAATACCTATCAGATGTCGAATCATAACATGGCGTCTACTGCTATACGAAAACAAAAGATGAAATTCATCCAAATTTTCCTGTTAGACTGACTTTACCTGTCTCTAGGTATGAAAAGGTACCTACGTTAAAGAACCTGTCCCGATTCGTCATCAGGCAGTGCGTTATTATTAATGATATGGACAAATTACCGTTGCCAGTGTCGTTAGTGAAATATTTACAAGAAGAAGGACCTTACTTTTAATTTTAAATTATCAATATTAGAAATGCTGAGTACTTATTATAATGTTTGTTCTTACGTTTTTAAATTTTATGAAATCTTTTAAAATATATTCGATCATTTAAAAAAAAATTTAAAAAAGCAGTTTTTTAAATAAATAGTTTTGTTAAAAACGAAGAGTTTTTTATTATTCTTAATAAGATGGACTTCCAAAAAGTAAGGGTTGGTACAATCAATTTACTTTTTGTACTATGAGTAAACAATAATTATTGTTCTTGCTTGAATAATGAACGATACAGATGTGCTAATCAAGTTCAATAATTAGTTTTTAAGGAGGGTTTCTTCACCCTATGTGTCAACTAAGTTGGCACGTTGATTAAAATTAAAATTTCTAATTACTATAAACAAACTAATTAATCAGTTGGTCTTAGTCTTTACAAGTAATTTACAAATAACGCAGTAAATTCTCCAATCTCATTTGACGGAGAAAGGGGTAAATTCCGCCCTCCATTTCACCCAGCTGTTACATTCTTACTCGTAACAAATTACTTGGTAGATGTATAATATAACGTTACCGAAGAAGTTAGAAAAGTAACTTCATGAATCTTTTATATGTTGAAAAGTTTTACTTCGGACGAAATGAATCAATAACAAAGCGAATGTATATACTTATATATAACTCAGTTTTTGAACTTTTAAACCGAGGGTTATAAATTGTTGGAAGTTCACTAAAATTTATACAACGTAATTTATTACTTAGTTTAAATTTACTATCTTGGAGTCTGCGACAAAATTTCATTTTCTATCAAAAACAGTTTGAACTAGAGTTAATTTAATTTTAACAATAAAGTTGTAGATTTATTATTTTTAACTTTATAAATGTTAATTAAACAGAAAAAATAATAATTATTATTTGGTTTGTTTGGTGTAATTTTTTATACCGACTATAAATAATAATTAATAATTTGACATCAATTTTGTTCGTATAAAATGTTGTATTGTTAGAGCTACATTGCTAGTCCATTATGAAAAATTACTCTTTTGTCAGTGGTCGATGAGCCGTTTATTTCAAATTTTTATCGTCCAACAGTAATCTGAATACAATTTTTGTTAAAATTTATAGTCAGTCGTTCATCATTATCAATAAATCAAATTTCAGATTACACCAAAGATTATTTTCCAAATAATACCAAAATTCTCATAAAATAACTTAATCGAAGTTGAGTTTTGTAAATAACATTGCGATATAAACAAGTCAATATAGTTTCCATGATTTTTTTACAAATATCAGACGATTTCTCTTTGACTAAATAGTGCTGCATACTATTTAGAACCATAATTCATAATGCACGTATACTCGTACATAAGATGATAAGGAAATGATTAATTCATAACAAATGCTTGTTTGTATATCGTGTAAAACGTAAAATAAAGAAATTTATTGCTCCTACAAGCAGCAAATTCAATGTTCGAGAGTGTACGGCTTTATTAATGCAGATTTATGGACTGCTGTCATTTTGTTAATCAAATAGGAAACCTGCTGCAACTACGCGAAGTTTAACTATGCATACAATACATTCCTGAAAGATTTCGCATTGATATATTAAATTTTTCTCATTGGTAAAACGTAGATTGTTATCTTTTAAACTGTTAATGTTATAGTTAGTTTCATCAATTGAAAAGTCATCATTAAACCGCTAGACTATCTTTATCAGTCTATCATAAACGTAATATCTGCTAATTATAAATTTTTATGTATTCAATAAATTGTAATAAAATCATTATATAATTTTACAAAACCAAATGAAAACGTCAATGTCACAGAATGTTATTAATGGAAAACATTTTTTTCTTGGCTACTAGTTTTGGCCTAACTTAGAGGCCATCATCAGGTTATAACAAATTTAGTTACGTTTAATAGTGCAATTTTAAAAAGGAAAGAACATACCTTAGTAAAAAAATATAAATATATAGTTGATACTCTTGACTTCTTTAAACAACAATTGCAAGGATTGTTGAAGGGGACACAGTTTAAATAAATAATAACAAGTAAAATAATCAGAACGAGTAAAAAGCAGAACTAACAGATCAAAATATTAAATACTTAGAAACCAACATTTAAGATTAGTAAAAATAAATAAATAAATAAATTAAATAAAAATTAAAATAGAAGAATTATAAACAGCCCCTATAAAATCGTCAACAAGGTAAAATTTAAAATCAAACCTATACAATCGAAGGAATGATCCATAACTCAAATGTGGCTGATATCAAATACCAATAAAACGCTGTCAAACCACAATAAATTTAATGTTAAGACTATAAAAAAGTGCAACTAGTTTAGGTCTTAGACCATCATCAGGCTGACCATGTAAAAGTCTGCATTTGTACAATATTAAAAGTTAGATACATTAGTCAAAATATATGAATATGTAATTCAAATATAAAATGTCATAATAAATTGAGGAGTAAAATAAAATGAAGAAATAATTAAGTTAAAATAAACATAGAGGGACAAAACGATTTTTTTTAAAGACAACTAAGGAAGAAATAAGAAAGAAGAAATAAAGAAAATAAATAGTGATGCAGAGTCTGTATTATTGTAAAGATTATGTATAATTTTATTCATATATTTTGACTAATGTAACTTTTAATATTGTACAAATGCATTGACTTTTACATGATCAGCCTGATGATGGTCTAAGTCCGAAACTAGTTGCACTTTTTTATAGTTTTAACATTAAGTTTATTGTGGTTTGACTTTGTTGACATAGTCAACAAAGAAAGATGTGAATTAAATTAAAGTGTACCTGTGGTCTGAGTTTGATTATTACAGAGGAGAAGAAGAAAAATTATAAATATAAACCATTATAAAATAAGAGTAACCATTTTCTTAGAAACATGCCAAAAGAGTGCATCAACCAGTTAATAATTACAGTTAAATAAATAAAATATAAAGTAATAAATGGTAGCAGGAACAATTGGTTAGTAAAGTACAATTATCTAATTAGAAATAGCAAATGTTTGTGAGGTTATGTTGAAGTCAGTAATAACAAGGTTAATTTAATGACGATAATAAACAAACATTGTACAATATACTAGGATTATTAGTCAATTTAGAAAGAAACAAAAACACTTATTGAATAAAGAGTGGACAACAGAACAAAAACAAAATGGAAGACGCATGTCTGTTATAAATACAAATCATTAAAATGGAAGACTAAGAAATATATAAGGAAATATATATGAAACAAAAAACACTTATTGAATAAAGAGTGAACAACGGAACAAAAACAAAATGGAAGAGTAAGGTCTGTTATAAACACAAATCATAAAAATGGTCTTTAGTGTTGACCAAGCAAGATCTCAAGTTATTGCTGGTTTTAAAACTAAATTCAATATCATGTTTCCTAAGAATGTTCCCAAATTTGTAAGAAATTGGGCCAGAGAATTGTAAGGAACTAACAAAATTAGATTCAGTTTAAGAGAAAGAAACAAGTTGAGAAGAGACAATGGCAACGGCAAAATTCTGTGACATTGACATTGGGTTTTTCATTTGGTTTTTCCCATCAATCACATTTGAGATATGGACCGTTTACTTCGTTAATATACTTTTATGATCTCTATTTTTTAGTATATTTAAATTTTTCGTGATTTTGGTTGATATTCTGTGAATAAAAATGATAAATAGCAACAAATACATTTTTTTTATCCTTATAGTTATAGTTATAGTTATAGAAATTTTAAACTGCTTGGATTTTTACCTCGTATAACATTTATCTTATTGAACTAAAGATAAAAATTCTGTTTCAAAGAATATTATTAATGATACTGTATGAATAATTTTAAAATACCAAAGTTTATTATTATACTTGCTCTATCATTAATTTTTCTTTCTCTACCTCTATTAATGTTCAATATGCTAATGTTGCACTCCTGAACATATTGATTACGAGCTTGTCAAATTCTTTTTCCTTTGTTATTGGATTAATTAGTTTGATTTTGATATTACTTCCTTCAAGCAGCCAGTCTTTTCCTGACAGTCCTTGTCCTCCTCTAAACACAATGTAGAATTTGATATTTGCCGTAAAACTTTCTTTTGAACTGAACATTTCTTTGTCAATTTGACGATGATAGTTTTTAGCGAAACAGCTGTAATTGAATTTAAAACTTATTTTACGAATAAATAGTGGTTAGGTTTCATTCAACCGTTTAGTTGTTTACTGTTCTTAATTAGTTTCTATTTTCATTACTTCTACTTTTTGTGCCAGCTTTATGAATTTGTCAAGAGTTTTCTTCTCCCTTCCTTCACATAATCTTTCAAATATCTTGGAGTTTACAAAGCAATATACCATTTTATTAAAAGTTTATGTTATTTTTACTATAAAAACTTCTCTCACAGATATGTTTTTTCTAAAATTTTACATTGTTCCGTATAATAATTTTTCTTAGGGGCTTTTGAAAACGTCATGTTTCTTAATAATGGATATACTTGAGTGTTTACTGAACTTAATAAGATTGCTACTTTTATCAGTTTTTGTTCGCTGTAGTTTTTGCAGTTTTTCAGTCATTTTGTTCGCTGTAGAATGCTGTTCGATTATTTTCTTATATATTGCAAAGTCATCCACCTGTGCTATAAATTCACTAAATTTGACAGCAACTCCTTTTTTCGTACGCGTTTTTTACTTGATTTCTTTTAATACATTTATTACAAAATCTACTTTTAATTCTCGTCGCCAATTCGATATATCGCTAATCTAATAAAAAAGTGTTACGAAGAAGTGTAACAATAGTGTTAAAAACGATTGTAGAATTTAAGGTAGGTATATATCTATAACATGCAAATGTTTATAAGAAATTATTCGACGCGTAACTTTTAACAAACAGTTGACGAATTAATTCGCTGCGATGCGTTTGTTAAAAGTAACAATGCCTGATGTCTGCAAACTTGGGATGGATGTGTCTTTTTTATTTCAACGTTAAATGGTATTAATAAACCATATTAAGCAAACGATTTAGTACCTAAAGCGTTCAGTGTGCACTTCGAGTTGGTCTTAAATGATTTATTTATTGAGATGGACAATTTGTGTTTGGTAAAAGAAAATCTTCAATTAAAGTTAAGTATAAGCGTGACGCTTTTTTCAGTGTACACAATCATGTTTGTTGTTCAGATGCACTTTAACTTTAAACAGAGCGTGTTTTTTTTTCTCTCAACTGCTAAAAATAGTAAACCATTAGCTCGTGCTAATGGTTAAGGTGTTGTACTAAGACTGATTTCTCTGGTCTCTACTCTCCAGGATAAAACTATCCTCTTGGGTGGCCACTAATTAAGATTCAGGCTGATTACAATTGTCGCTAACGGTATGGTACGTGGACAGATCGGTAACAAAGAAACTATCCGTACCTAGAAATACGAAAAAGGCAACGTTGACATTGTTTACACGTCGTTATTATGAGCAATGCCCCTTCAGCTGAAATCTGAACCATTTCAGATATTCTCTCGTTGTGAGGTCGCGCTCCATCTTTGAATCTATACGTCTTTTAATTGTTCTTATTAATGCCAGCATTCTCGTCCCGGATTTTTTTGCTTAATATGGACAAAGGGCCTTGTAGACCATTACTAATTAGGCCCACTTTTTATGCCATTATTAGGGGGAAGTGGGCAGATAAAACAAAGGAAATCCAACAATAAACAACAACAAAAACGTTGAAGAAATCGTTTTTTATGGAAATACAAGGTGTGTTCACAAAATAATGAAACATGTATACTAAGTGACATAAAAATCCGAACACCCAGTTTAAATGATTTTATTTTAATAAAATTTGGTGAATTTATTTATTTTACTGAAATAAACAATTGATAAAATTTTCAGCCTTATCAGTAGAAGATTCCGGTTTTTATACTACTTTTTTTGAAGTCTACTATCAATCCAAAAATGAATATTGTAGCCGTAGTAAAAATCCAAATTTTGGTTCTTGACATTCTTTACGATTGGTAATGATGCCTAGGGTACGGAGACCTGTACGATTTCGTCAACTAGGGGTCGTATAGTAGGACTTCGGGAAGCTGGATTTTCTTTTCGGAAAATTGCAGTTAGAGTGCAAAGAAGTGTAGACACCGTGGTTAGGTATTGTCAGGCATGGCTTCGAGAAGGCCGTACGCAAAGAGCAAGGGGCTCTGGACGCCCCCGTAGAACAACAAACCGTGAAGATCGCCGACGAAGATTATTGGACTTAGGGGTCCGTTTCTCCACTACCAGGTCCATTGCAAATGAATGGTTTACAGAATACTGAAGACCTATTGGCATGCGAAGTGTTTACCGATGAATAAGACGTTTTGGCCTGTTTTCATACCGACCACACTGGGTCCTCCCTTTAACTCCAGAACACCGACGTAATCGCCTTGAGTGGTGCAGAGAACGGTCACTCTGGGATCAGGAATTGAACAGTATCGTCTTTAGTGATGAGTCTCGATTTTGTTTAGGCATGCACGATGGTCGAGCGAGGGTTAGAAGACGACGTGGTAAAAGGAGAAATCCACGGTTTTTTGTTGAAAGGCATGGTTTGGGGTGCTATAGCTTATGGTTCGAGATCACCTTTGATTTTCATCAGAGGTAACATGAACGCGCAGCGTTATATCCAAGAAGTTTTAGAACCCCATCTTTCACCCTATTTTAACACCCTGGCAAATCCAACTTTCCAACAAGCTAATGCCCGACCACATGTCGTAAGAGTCACAATAGACTTCTTTCGACACAATGATGTCACATTGTTACCTTGGCCACCAAGATCTCCCGACTTATCCCCAATTGAGCACACGTTGGAGAATGCGTAACACATCGGAGTGCATCTACACATTATTAAAAGTAAAAGTGTTTTTAAGCAGTGCAATCATTTTCAAATTTTTATCATTTACTTATTATGCTTCTGTAAGTACTTATACTAAATTTTTATGTCACTTAGTATATTTATTTATCTGTATTAATGTTCGCCCACAAATTGCTCCCTTAAATATTTTGCACTAGGATATTTTCAAATCTTCGAAACACATGGGATATATCTTTCAATTCTGTCAGCGATATGCTTTTAATGTCATCTATGCTTGAACAAAAATGGTCCTTTAAGGTTCCATTCGTTTTCAAAAATAGAAAAAACTCACATGGAGTTATGTCTGGCGAATATATAGGTTGGGGCATCGTTATACAGTATGCATTAGAGTAGTCCAAAAGCCTCAAATTTCAGTAATTTTGTTGCCACGAGTTTCAAACCTAAACATTCGAAAATATTTCATGGCACGAGTCAATGAATATTCCAATACTTCTCGGATTGGCGATGACTCATAACCATTTCTTTCAAGTTTTACACATTTTCAACTTCTTCATGACCGCCCTGGAAACGTTAATCTCACTTATTATACTCATTGCGGACTCGCCTTAGACTTTTTTTAAAATTTCACACACCTTGTTACACTTTATTTCATTAAAAACATCCTTTGACTAATGTGTTTTAACCTAACTAACCTAACCTAACCTAACCTAACAAATAAAAATTTTTAAAAAATGGTCTCTCCAGACCTGTACAATTAAAAATTCTTGTCATAAATTTTCTAGTACCTAAAAGATAAATTAACTCATTAGTTCTCCTTAAATATTTCGTATTGCTACACCAGTACGTCTACTTCACTTTACCCCACAAGTCCAATTTTTCAGTAAGAACTTCATTTTGATATAAACTACCCGTTTTGCAGCATTCTTTATTTGGGCTTTAGCTCTTTACATTCGCTGACTAATTATTAAATTAACCGCTTCCTTTTTTGAATCACAAAAATTCGATGGAGCACAAAAATGTGCAGAAGAAACTGAGTTATAAAAGTAAACGTCCGGTTGTCCGTAAACGGGTTTGTTCAAAGGAAAGTGAAATATTTCTAACACATTTGCGATAATAATGATTGTAATTGCACTGTTAGCGGATTCCAAGAAGTATAAATGGAGATAATTACTGCAGTATTAAAACTTAACCGAAAGTTATATAAACGACCATTTTGAAATAATTATTACAGGTTATTTTTATGCATTAGTAAGACCTATTGATACTCTACGGAAAATACTATGTCAATTAATAACTTATGCTAATTTTAGATTTAAGAAGTTTGTCAGGGGCATTTTTTTGAAATTAAATGATTATCCCAAGGAAATTTTCAAAGTTTAGCTTAAAATTCAAAGTATTACTTTCATTTCTTACCTAGTAACTATCCTCAGAAGTTCAACTTTTAGCATATTTTCTGTTTTCACCACATCCACAATATACTGTGGATATCGTGAAAACATTTGTATTTTTATTTAACTTAAATAATATTTTGTCTAATATACCGTTTAAAACTTTCTACTAACCTCTCAAACAGCAGCAACATATATGAAAGGGCCACCATTGTCTCGTTTTCTTTCAAAAAAATTTATCAAAGAAGCTACCAGTTCTTTGCAGCGACTATTTAGTTGTTTTGGCATTTTTTCACTTATTACACTATTTTTGTTCTTAAAATAACTGTTTTTTTTTATATTTCAAAATAACAACAAGAAAGAATAACACAAAAACCACAAACAAAATGACAAATACAAAACTAAATATACTAATCGGTGAAAACGGTAACAATGCGATTTTTCAATCACGGCTACCAACTTTATGTAAACAAATTTAAGTATTTTATATTGATTTATTGAATGGAACATTTAATTTGAAAGTTGGGAACGATACTTGGCAATTAAGACGCGAATCAAGTTTTGTTTTGCACCAACTATATCTTTCTATTTTGGTAATAAAATAACAATGGGTAAGAAGATTCCTAGAATTAAATAAAAATAAGAACATTACAGCCAAAACAAAATAAAAAAATGATAAACAAGATTTCTGTTAAACATAGGGTAAATGTTAGAAAATATCGTGTTCCAGTAATTAAATAAGCAAATAAAAATATACCTTAATCCATTGTTTAAAGTTCTGTAACTAATTATTCATCAAAAATAAAATTTTTGTACACTAACCATTGCTAGATAGATCAATAACTGTTTGAAATTTAAGAATCTAATTTTATTTTGTAATATTAGAATATGTCTTACACTTTTAGCTCAGTTTATTTGGATACAAAATTTGGTTATGAAAGCTGAGAAAATTCTTTCAAAACATTTCCGGTCATGATTCAAAGCTTTAGTTTTCCAACCTTTTGTAAATTTAAAATACTAAAATTTAAATTAAAAAAAAACACAAACAAGGAATTTATATTCGCCCAATGTTATATCCGTAAATACACATACTAAAATAAAATAAGTTTATTTCTGGAACGATTCTTGGCGACTGCACAATGCATGCAACGCAAGACAATTATGTATAATTCAATTAACAACAATTTATAGTGTGTATACATGAATTTATTACATAAAATTAATATGGTTAGAGATAAATTCGAATCAGCTTGTTGTTTATAGCCGTATAAAAACATTTCGCAGCAGTAATTACACCAAAAAATAAATAGATAACATAATATTGGAGTAAATAAAAATGAGGTTTTATTACGTGCTAATTACCTTATCAAATGGTTTATAAACTGCAATTATTTTTTAATAATCCTTGCTTCACCTAGTTATATTTAAAGATAAAAGGTATTGTTTTTTACGTAAGTGCATTACAGAACATTTAAAATTCGAAGACTAAGATGATACATTAATTAACAAATCAAAAAAGTAAAAAGAGTTTTCGATCCTTTCTTTAAAATACATCACAAGTTATTTTAGTTTACATATTATACACAAATATATTTATTGTTAACCCTTACTTTATATAATATAAGATATGAGATAAACAACAATAATGAATTGGATAACCATTAGATGTAGCTATTTGTATCAAAGTTGGTTTTGTACATTGAAATTGAAAACTGATATCATAAACATCTAATGACTATCCAATTCATTTGATTAATTACTAAAAAAGAACAGAAAGTGTCACTACAACTAATATTTCCTAAACAAACTAAAGAAATTAAAATTTATAAAAATATTACATTTACATATTTTAGGTTCATTCAATTCTAGTTGAAATTTGTCAGGCCATTTTCGTTGACGATAGTACAACAAATATTGTTATAAGCCACGTTAAAATTGTCTACTTTCAATAAATTCTGAAGCCAAAATATCTTTTTATGTTAATAAGAATAATAAAAAACTATTTCTTTAAACTTAACTTATAATTTTACCCAGTTTCGGGTTTGTTCAGATATAAAAATCAGCCCATAGTTAAATATATGAAACCAGTAATATTGGGGTATGCAGCAATTAATAAAAGTAAACTCTTTATACTTTTTTCCAAGCTTTCGGAAAATTTATTTCCATTTTCAAGGAATGTATACGAGGTTATAAAATTTGTTCTTTACAATGGTAAATATAAATATAATTAAAACTATTATTTTGAAAAAAATTTTTTTAGAAAAAGGTGTCAGAATAACATTAGTAAAATTGTTTGTAAAACAATAGCTATTTATTTTTGAAAATGCCAAAGGGTGCTTAACCTAACCTAACCTAACCTAACCTAACCTAACACCTTTTTCTAAAAAAATTTTTTTCAAAATAATAGTTTTAATTATATTTATATTTACCATTGTAAAGAACAAATTTTATAACCTCGTATACATTCCTTGAAAATGAAAATAAATTTTCCGAAAGCTTGGAAAAAAGTATAAAGAGTTTACTTTTATTAATTGCTGCATACCCCAATATTACTGGTTTCATACCTTATTAGTCAGCAAATAAACTACCTTTACATAAACAAATATATATAAAAAAATTTTTTTGACCGTCAAATATTTATGCAGTATTGAATATATGCTGGTTCCACTAATGCCTAAGGTTGTCTCAATATCACGATAGGTCACATGACGATCTTGCAATATCAGTTCGCGCACAGCATCAATGGTTTTTGGAACAACAACTGATGTTGGACGACATGCACGAGATTCGTCTTAGAGTGAACTACTGCTATGATTGAATTCACCATACTATCGACAAACACTGGTCCTTGATGAAGCTTCATCGGCAAAAATTGAATTAAGTTCATCCATGCACTGTTACTGAGATAATCCACGTCGAAAGTAAAAAATAATCACAGGAAAATGTTCACGATTTAATTCTACCAGGATTGCCAAATCCTGGAATATAAAAGGCAATCCTCGTAATACTAGAGCTTTGCAAAAATACTAAAATTTTAAAATTAGAAACGTTAAATGTTGTATAATTATGATACTAAAATATAAACAATTTCAAATATTTGATACTATGTTTTTAAAATCTCTCGGATTAGAAACCATATTGATATTTCAGATTATTTGACCGAATCCATTTTAAAAATAATGGTGGTATAAAGCTGTCTGAAGCGCTGTTTGTCTTAACATAAATCATTTGTTTAAACCCCAAGTTTAAATTATTCAAAATACAAATAATATTTCACTACCGTTTTATTTTGGCGCATATTTTTCGAAAGGAGGATTGAACTCGCCCAGATTTATATGCAGATTTTGCATTCCGAGACCGCCGGCGTGATTTATCTATAAAAATAGTTGTTAAATTGTGCGGGATAACAGTTCAAAGAGCAAATGAAAAACAAGCAAGCATCGTCATCCACGGGGTGCTAGATTGCACGCCGCATCTATTTAACATGGGTTTAGTTGGCCGATTTAATTCCCTACCGAGCTCTAGATCAGACAGTTCGGTTTGCACTTGCCTAAAGCGATAGAACATGCATACACTTAAATTATCGAAGGTCCCTGGCAATTTTCAAACGACCGACGTATTAGTGCAGAGGCAAAAACCTCAAAACATAAATAAAAGAAAAAAAATCGCCAATGGCTTTATTGGGTACGTATTTTAACCGTGCAAGATTGAAGAGCGAAGATAATCTTTACAATGATTCGAAATTTTAGCGGTGGTTTGGCATCTTTAATGCGAGCTTATTATTTTTCATTTCTGTATTAAGAAATTAAACCTTTTTTGTGCCCCGAAAATGTTACACTTCATTTTGGCATTAGGTTCTGTTAAAAAAAACACGTTTTTTATAATTATAATTATATCTTTATAATGGACTAGTTTTAGCCTATAAGATCAGCGATCTGAGTTCATTTTCATAACCAAAACAACAACACATAACAGAACACAACAAAAACTAAGATAAAACGAAAATAAGAGCTAATATAAATACCGATCACGTGACTTATAATTAATTAAATGAAAATTGTAGTTTTTTACGTATATAATCCACTTATGCTAATTTTAGTTGTGATGTATTGTTTGAAAAGTTTCTTTATTCTCTATCCAAAAATTTATTACAAAAAAAGTATCTGTAACACAATAAAATATATTTTTATATTTCGCACTTATAAAAATCTTCATTATAAAACGCACTTGCGTATCGTAATGTTACTTTTACGCACGCAAATTTTTGTTTTAAATGGTTGGCGACATGAGTGAAGTATCTAATGACAAGACTATTGACTAAGACATTTGTGGCTAATAGCAGTTTATTAATTTTATATTGTTCTTTAAGAAAGTATTTGTGAATATGAATATCATCTCCTACTTATATAATTTATTATTATTGGTGTATTATTCATTTTAAAATATTTTAAAACATTAACATTTGATAATTTAAATGTCAAAACTGTCAAATGTTATAAATTACACAGTGCTACCGACATACTTTTTAAAATCAAAATTTTCGTAATTTACATACAAATAATAAATTAATTTAAAAAATGATAAAATGGCGTAATATAAAAAATATTATAAACAACTTATTTCATATGGCTGTGGTGGCACTCGTCCTTTAAAAAACTCATCGCTTCGCGATTCGTTTTTTAAACTTGAACTCGTGTCATAACAGAAATCCATATGAAATGCGTTGTTTAATATACTATTTTGTTACATTTATGTCTTATGTATGTATACATATGCTATATACATATTATATTTTAGAGTATTTTTTATTATATTCAATATAAATAATTATTGTTACATTTTTAATAATGTATCCCCGTAATTAGACCATCAGACCTGTTTGGATGTATAAATAAATAAATAAATATATTAAATTGATTGTACTAATATTTCGTCATCCTACATCACATAAATTAGCAGCTTATAAATTAGATGATACCGTTGAACTTAACGATGCACAGAGCAATTTTAATTTCTACGAATAAAATGAAATTGATGTCACCAAACAAATAGGTAGCCCAAAATCTAATAGCTTACCATTAATGAAGAAGAAAAGAAAATAACATATAATAAAAAAAGTAGGTAACGAAATTAAAAGTTATAAAAATATTACATATTGAAGAAATATTTTTAATAGAATTTCAAAAATAAAATCTTCAGCTACATCTGTATTAATTTGATTTAAAACCCAAAATAATATTGTTAAATGTAAAAACAAAGTTACCTATTTATAAAAAAAATTTAATGCTGTATACATAGGTCAAACAAAGATTCACTTACACAAACCAAAGAAATAGTAATACTACATACTTGTGATACAAAACAAAATTTAAATTTTCTCAAAGAACTTAAAATAAAAAGGCAGCAATTAGATCAGCAATTAGAATTAGCTGATAAATCTTGGAAGTTCTTCACTAATAAACTATTTACTTACTTATTTGATTATTTCACATAAAACAAAATATAACTAAAATCTGTCCATCTGGCGATAACAGTGATTTCGAAACAGATGTCATTGACGAAAAAGTTATTTTTTCTGATAAAATAGTGTTCTATTATCAGGTAATTTGTTTGTAATCAAATGAAACCTCATAAAAAAGGAATAAGACACTTAAAAATGCTTCTAAAAATAAAATAGTCTAAAATATTAACTACACTCGGATTGCGAAATTGAATGTGAATATGGTAGAGAACTTAATCAAGATCTGATGCCGTGCCGATTGGTCTTCGTGTTTGAGCACGGATCATTGATCGTTAATTCCGTGTTAACAATTATTAAAAGAACAAATTAAGTAAAGTTGAACTGTTTGTGGTACAAACAGAATAGAGGATAAAACTATTTTTTAATACCAAACAAACATGTTTATTCTGCAGTTATAAATTTAATACATAGATATTTATAATTGCACAAATATCTATATTTTTTTATTTATCGGTTCTTCTATTATTTCTTGATCTTTGCTGTTGAAAGAAGTGATGTTCCAGAAACGAGACCCGACACATCCAAAACGAGACGAATATTGGAAACAACAGAGATGAAAATACTTAGAAGGATATTAGGGAAAAGTTTGCTAGATACGAAAAGAAGCGAAAACATAAGGAGGGCATGCAATGTGAAAGACATAAATGAATGGGTGACAAAACGGAAACAGGAATTGAACGAACACATTAGTCGAATAGGATAGTAAGAGTAGCACGAGACAAGTCACCAAATGGACGAAGAAATGTTGGTAGGCCAAGGAGAAGATAGTGTGATAGTTTAAACAATGCAAGAGGCTGATATTGAAGAAGAAACAGGCTTAAAGCCTCTATACAAGAAGGAAGAAGAAGAAGAAGATATTTATAAAATAGTCAACTTAACTAAGCTTTGCAAATATTAGTGGCTTAGTTAGAACTTTATAAAAATGTCAAATTAACTTAAACTTATTTAAAAACTATTTTTTCCAGCTTAATTATGTTTAAATTTTAAATTAGATAGGTCATCCATCTCAAATGTGGTTGAATCCAATAGAAGAATCCAATAAAACTCAAAGTCAAAACAACAGACTTTTATTCAAGTAATGTATAATTATTGCAACTAGTTTCAGTCTAGATCAGACGATCATCAGGCTGTAAAGAACACAATAAAATGGTAAGCAAGAAGTGCAAAAAGTTAACAGTAGTAGAACATAATATTAAACAGGTCTAACAATAATACCAAAGATAATAATTTTAGTATAAATGAGAATGTGTCAACCTCTGTTTTGTTGGGAAAAAATATTATGACAAAAGGTTAAGTAATATTATTTTAAATTTTCTCACCTACAAACAAAATCAAACTTCTTTAACTATTCCTTAACTGTGTCTATGTTGGCATTTCAAGATGAGCGATAGGCACTCTAGTGGCTCTAATGTAAACTACTCCTTTCCAACATTGGTTTATACCATTGCTTTTTCTTCCATGTAGTCTTCAATAGCTTTGTTCGGGTTTACCATCAAAAGCCTGTGCAAAAGGGAATACGAACATAAAATAAAGAAAGTAAACAATGAAATCTATACGGAAGAAAAAGCAAGGTTTTTAAACAGAGAAAGTGGTTGATTTATCCGTCGTCAGTAACCGGAGTCTAAAAATCGTCAGTCCTTTGTCTTTGTACATTGGTAATTTGAAAGCTTTATCGTGAAATCCCAAATTAACTTAAATTAATTCAAAACCTATTTTTCCAGCTCAATTTTGTTTAAATTTGGTATTTTTATAAACGAATCACTACTGCGTACCGAGCGAAGCGAGGTTCGCAGCACCAAATTAACTTAAACTAATTTAAAAACTATTTTTAATGTCTTTTAATCACGCCGTCATTAATTAATAATATTACAGATTTTAAAAATAATTGAAACAGTTCCTTTAAAGAAAGTATCTAAGATACTAGTTCCTTTTGTCCTAAAAATAAAGGAACTATGAAAGGACAGGTAAGCTAAGACACCCACTTTATTGAGTTGAGTATTTGGTTTGCGCACCGCTCCTGGTTTAGTGGGAGGGAAGAGATTAAACACTATCATAAATGAACAGCCAATAAATAGAAGGCACGGTAACCCCGACTTACAGCAAACAGTTTTATGACGGTTTCCGGAATTGGTATTTCCTTATATATAACTTCATTAGCATACAGTTACAATGCAGAAACTAGTTTTATTTTTTTAATATTTATTACACATTTGGAATATCTTAGTTATTGAGTAAAATTAAGTAAAATATGATTAAATCTTTTTAAATAGTTTTACTAAACTCCTATAATAAATTAACTGCACTTAAACAATACATAACTATTTTACAGCATTAGTTCATAAACTAGTTTTAAATTATATATAAGATTAAAAAATCAATATATTTTAAAAAGGAAAATAATGAAAGATAAATAAATAAATTCTTTTGGTAAAAGCTGCTTTATTATTAATACTTCATGTATTTAATAAATGATTCGTTTTTAAATAGTATATAACATAACAAGTGTACTATATTTTTCTACTACTGATCCAGCATGAATAATTGTGATTCGTTTTCCATTGTTCAATGGAGCTTTGTAATATTAGTTGGTCGTTGGGCGCCAATTTGTAACCGTATTGTTACGTTGGACGTCAATTTGTAATATGATTTACATGTTGATAGTGAATTTATAAAAATATTTAGTTAACTTTTTTTGAAAAAATAACAATATACCAAAAGAAAAAATGTAATTTACAATAAAACAACCATTAATCTTAATTTCGTCTTTAATTAGTTGTAAAAGATACTTCAATAATTAACAAAATTTAGAAATGTTTATCACAGCAAAATTTATGATAGTTAAATACCTCGGCTAGGGGTGAGTAAGTTCATTAGCTCTGACTATATTACAATATTTGTTTCTTTAAGAAATTATAAGGGCGCCACTGAAATCTTTTTATCTTTTATGATACTACTGAAGAAAGTTGTTTTAAGCTGAGTTATATAAATAAGTATCATAAGATGACAGAAAGATGTCAGGAAAAACTGTCTATGAAGATAAAATAATGATATGAAAATGTACAAACAGATAAAAGATAAATAGATTTCCTTGGTGCTAAAATGAATGAAGTTGAGAATACGTTACAAAAAAAAATAATCCGCAAACAGTTCTTTAAAAATACTTATTCTAATACAGTTGACGATATAGATAGATATAAACGGAGATAAAAGAGAAAAAAAATATGGGAACAGTAAACTTGATATACCACAATAAACTAATCTGTTAACAATAGTGGACGATCCTTCGCCGCACCTTGGGGTCGCTACGGCACTGTCTAGGTGGTTCCAAATGATTATGGAAGATCACGAGTGGAGGGATGATCTGCCCCAGTTGTAGAGATGATCCAGTTAAAAATGTGCATACTAGAGCTTAAAGTTTACCAGCTGTTCAAGTTTACTGAATCTTCAAATTCAAGAGATGCTTCTAATTTACTGAATCTTCAAATTAAAGAGATGCTTCTAATTTACTGAATCTTCAAATTAAAGAGATGCTTTTAGTTTACTGAATTATATTCCAACTTTCTGTGACAGTAAACCAATACAAGAAAAATGAGACTGGTAATAATTATTAAAACCTCTTGAACTCGATAATGCCAACTCATTAGTACACCTCGTAGCGTAACTACTTTGAACTTCCAATTATAATTATAGAGTCCGTATTCATTATTTTATTATTAAAAATTTTTTAGGAAAGATGGAGCTAGCGGTACTAATTGAATTTAATATTTAGGATACCAGGTGCTTAAAATGTTAACAGGTACTGTTACTTGGCATCGCACTGTTCCATCGGTCCATCTTTTTGCCGGCGTATCGTGGGTATCATACCAGGTCTCATCCAAATAGATTATTGGTCTTTGTTAAGACCTGTAATCACTTATGGCAGTCAAATATTCAAAAAGTCATTGTCTAATCCGCTGGGTATCATACCAGGTCTCATCCAAATAGATTATTGGTCTTTGTAAAGACCTGTAATCACTTATGGCAGTCAAATATTCAAAAAGTCATTGTCTAATCCGCTGGGTATCATACCAGGTCTCATCCAAATAGATTATTGGTCTTTGTAAAGACCTGTAATCACTTATGGCAGTCAAATATTCAAAAAGTCATTGTCTAATCCGCTGGGTATCATACCAGGTCTCATCCAAATAGATTATTGGTCTTTGTAAAGACCTGTAATCACTTATGGCAGTCAAATATTCAAAAAGCCATTGTCTAATCCGCTGGGATTCCATAATAACTTGCCTTTTGTCAATTTTGCAGTATTTGAAACCTAGTTTGGATAAAAGTGTCCATAGGTTTCCAATTGTTATCCTTATCTCAGTGGAGCTCCTTAGTCTTGTTTGCAATGATCTGATAGTAGGCACCAAGTTTTCTTCGGACATAGAGTGGATAGTTCTTCTTATCAAATCTTTATCACCGTCATCAGTGGTTCTGGAAACACCACTATCGTTTCGTTATCGTCTCGGATGAACTGGCCTCAAAGTGTGAACTCTCACTGATGATTCCGGTATCCCTGTCAAATCGCTGGTTTCTCTTACAGCAGGAGAAAAAGCCTAACCCCTTTGGACCAGCTTCTGATGAACATGTTGACGATTTCTTTGACATCAAGGGATAAAACTCGTCGTCGAACAGGAACAGTAACACAGGGTGCCACTGATGCAGTTTTCCAGGGACGAAACATTTTTCACAAAAATTATTAAACAGCACAGACTCTCACTACGGGAACACAAATATAAATGTTTAAACTTAACCCAAATTATACAAATACAAAAACCGATCCTGTGTGCAAATAAATAAGCAATAAACCGTGACAGACGATCGCAATAAAAGGGGTTTATTACCTTCAGTCTCCTTTTATTATAGGCACTATATTGTTTAACACACTTTAACTCTATTGCTAGGCATAATTATTACAAAGAACAACTTAAACAGGCTAAATCGATATGTACCACTTTTTAAAAATTTGTATCAGGAAATAAATAGATACTCTAAGTAGTGAAACAATAGCAGGTTGAAGATAATAGTCCATCTGCTACGGCAAGAAATAAAAATGTGTAATTAATTTTGTCATTTTTGGCTACAAACGCATATTACGTGAAAATGCCTTTAAATGATACTCAATACCGTATCACGTTCAAGCAGATCAATTCGAGCTTTCCGATAGACTAAATTGGATTCTAATTTTTTTTTTAATGTTAAGAATGTAGTGTGACTATAATTGTTCTTAACTTCCGTATGTTTATATATTTTTTTTTCATCTAAATCTGGTTTTATCTATTTCAGGTAAGTGTATTTAAGAATAAAAGCAATTCAATACAGCGAAGGCGTATACCGGGTAAGCGTATCTTATTTATCAGTAGCGTAACTGTCATATTGATTTGTTCTATAAAGTTTATTAATAAATATTTATGTTTAACAATTACTTAATGATAATATTGGTGCACATTTCCATACAAAAATACAGTTTACTTACATCTTTTAACTGAACCTAGTCTTCAAAAACTTTCTCTTTTTTGGTCATGTCATGGGATTAAATATATAAAATCTCCCTAAAAATCCTTCATTAAAAAGAACACGTTTTTGAAAAAGTCGAACAAAAAAATTAATCACTCTAAGCTTTCCGTTGATTTTTACCAATTGGCCAATAGGTATCTTCTTAAAGCAGACGGTAGGTGGTTGTTGCTTTCTTTCTTTTGGCTACGCCTCTGTTATTAATCCATAATTGAATTCAGAGCACATTCTTGATTTTCTTGAATTGTTGGCATTCATTTGCTACAAGTATTTATTCTCTGGTGACATGCAGAAAGAGGTATGTGCATTTTGATTTTCTTTTCTATCATTCGTCATTTTAATAGGTACTTGTTTTTCTTATAAGGCATTATTGCGACAGATTTTTTCTTTCAAAAAATAACATTGTTCGCGTGATTCTGTAACGGTCGTGTTTCGAAACTATTACAAGTGGCTCAAAGGGTTAAAAAAAATGGCGAATATTCTTAATAATTGCTGAATGTATTATTTTAAATAGTTCAAGCTTACATACCAGAAAGGGCCGTATATAAAACTTTTCAAGCAGTAATAAAATTCTATTAGGTAAAAAAAAACTACAGGGTAAACTGCACTATACTGCAAAATTCTTTTGTTTTATAAATGAGAGGTAGTGTCATCCTGTTTTGGGTCGATATTATTGTTATACATCATGTTGTTCAATCTTTTATTTGGGATTTGGAAGATGTTTTAGATGTCAATTTTTAGTTGTCAAATTTTATGTAATTCTGTTTCATATCATTATTTAAATAAACCCATTTTTACAATTTAAATATTTGTTGTATTCCAAATCTACAACAATTTGGCGCAGTCAATCATAAATGAAGAAATGGCAGAAACATTACATAATTTTATGAAGACGCAACAAGAAATACTCAAATCTCAACAAGAGATGTTTATGCAAATTGCAAAATGTTTTGGAGGTCAAAATACAACTAAAAATAAATATTTTGTTCTTAAAACTACGAAGGTGGAGGAGACTAAAGAAAGAATAAGAATTGTGTTTTTAGTTGTCCTGTTGGATTTAAAATCTTATTTTTCAAGTTTTATCATTATTTATTTTTAGTTATCTCGGAATCTCGGAAGTAATTATATTTATTAAAAAAAATTTCTTTGTTTTTTAGTTGTGGTATTACACAATGGTGTAAGTTTCTGCCAATATCCACCTGGTAGCTACCACTTGCAAAAAAATAAAAATAAATTCTAATATATAAGTATTAGTATCAATAAATGAACCTTTCTTGCAATACTCATTCCATCCCTTCTTAGCGGTTCTACAATATAGGAAGTTACCATATCTATTAGATTTTTTGTTAATTCTTTAGTAAGACGATATTGTTTTACAAAATTAATATCGCTTAAATCATCCAAAGGATTTTGAGTTTGAAGAAGCCTCCTTCTAAGTGGTCTGTTTGCTACTATTTCAGCTTCCTCTAAAGCACCTATTGCAGCCCAATTAATATTATTAAACATTATTGTCACACCTATATAATAATTAGCAAAACCAGAGACACAAAACCAAATAAATAAATAACTAGCTTAATAGTTGAAAATGCTGGCACAATTTAATTTTCCAAAATGTAACTCTATATCCGTGTATACTATATAAATTTTGGTTATCTTCCAGTGTAACCATCCGCTAAAAATTCTCTGCGCATGTACAAAAATATTCGAAATTAACAGCGGGATAGCCGCACAGTGTTGTCAGTTCACATATATTTTCCTGAAAGCGAATAGAACCTTATATAACAATGGTTTAAAAAATTTAAGTAAAACAGGTGTTATTTTTTAAATAATTGAAATAAAATATAATATTAACATCTGTTGTTTTAATGGTATTCTGTGATTTTAATTTATTATGGTTTTAAATTAATGAAAAATATGAACTACCACAATAAATGCAGTAGAAACTATAAGGGAAAAACATTTTAAATAATGCATTTTATATTAAAATTAAATAATATATTATTAAAATTTATATTACGTCTTCTGATTTATTTAAGGCATATTAGCCCTATAATTTTCGCCCTATAATTTTCGTCTTTCCAATGTCTATTCACTCACTTTATTTATTCATACATATGTGGCAACGCAGCTCGAGATTTAAAGTTTGCCGCTCCTTATCAACCAATAAAATTATCCTTGATACTTCAAATTTTGTACATGCGCAGACAATTTTTAGTGGATGGTTAAACTGGAAGATAACCTAAGTTTTTTTTTATTTTACTTTTTACAGTTTATCAAAAAAAAAATTGAAAAAGAATCCAAGATTTCTTAATAGATCTAACTATAAACACATAGATGAATTGTATTAAATAATTTATTGGCAACTGTTAAGCGGAACTCGATTCTATAATAGCGCATTTCATATTTTAATATGAAAACGGATGATGCTTCTAACGAGATGAAACATAAAAAGTAGACAAGAAAACATAAGTGAACTTGCTAATTAGATATCAAAGAGTGGCACACGCGTATCTAGCATCTGTATCTGCGAGCCATTTCATGATTTCATTCACCTTATGCGGCTCCCGTAATTGGATCCCAGCAATCCGATAGCGGGGCCGATAAGTGTAGTCTCCGTACTTATCGACTGTGGGAAATTGGATTCGTTTTACGAAATTACGGTACTTCTTGTGGCGCAGAAGACGGTTTCTGAAAATTTCAGAAGAGAATAATAAGTTAAATAAAATCGGTCAGATTATATCGGAGAACAGCAAACAGCTACGTAATAAAATATCAGTTGGAAACAAAACGACAAAATTATAAAAAATCAGCAATAATTAATTAATTTAAGATTAAGTAACAAAATATTTAGTATGGATTTTGAGCATTATAGATATAATTAAATTTATTGTAAATCTTGTAAGCTGTTCATATCTCAATTGTGGCTTGAAACACAAAAGGTTCAAAGGAAACTCAAAGTCTATCCCACAACTGTTTTATTAATTGTTGCAACTAGTTTCGGTCCTATAGGACCAGCATCAGGCGTAAAAAGTCGTGAGACAAAAAAAAACACAGTAGATTAAAAAATTTTAAGGGATAAATGGATAAAATACTATAAATTTTTGATCTGCTAAATGTATTGTGATAATACAAGTACACGATTATTTTTAATAATTATTATTAATAATGATATGATAATGATTAATTGAATAATATGTTATATTAGTTTGAAAGTTAGATTTAAGAAAAATAGATTGCTAATAAAAAATTACATTAACTATAGAAATTTAAACAAAAATCATCATAAAATATCCAAACCTGTTTTTAACAAAATAAACTTAATTATTTTATCTACTGCTAATAAAATTAATGTCTGTTCAAAATAAATTAGAATTTATTTGGTGTACCGAAATTTCTGCAAAATAAAATTGCTGTTAAAATGTACATCCGCAGCTATTAAGTAATATTTAACTTAATTATAAAAACAAATAAGTCCCTTTTTTTATTAATTTATTACCAAAATTATCTATTTAAACGAAATACAATTATTATTCTGTAAAGATAATAAATAACTCTTACCTCATTACGTAGAACACACTTCTTCCCTTCCGTGGCACTTTCGATTGTTCTGTAGCAGCTGTAGAATAATGCAGCGATACGGTACCTAAAAGACAAGTTTTTATTCAAAAGTCAAGAACTTTTAAGCAAAAATTCATTTTTTTAGGCAAAATTAAGTCGGGCTTAAAATATTTATGTTAAAGAAAGTCTGAAAAAATATTGTAAATATCTAATTTTAGCTTTAGGAATTTTTTTATTTCAATTTGTCAGATTACTACAAATCTTTTTTAACTGTAACTATTAAAAATATTTAAATCGCTGTTTTAAACTCTTTGAACAAAGTATTTTTATCTAGTTAGAACGATTCCTTAATTTGTTATCTCATAATTTATATTAAGCATTTACTTTAAAAATACTTCATATGATAATATCGTCTATAAATTGTGGTATAAGAATAAATCTTGTGGTACTAAATTATTCAGTATTCGTCTTGGTTTTACTTTCAGTGTGTATCAAAAGATTTAAACCACGCACTTCGGAGGTATAACACTGGTCAAGCTCTCGGACTCCGACATTGCAAACGTCTTTATTCTCGGCAGGCAGCTTAATGCAAAAAGCGTTTTGCAAAAGCCAAAAATATCCAGACTTTAAACCCGTTCTTTCTCGCATCAACAGGGTGATGTTTATAACAAAACTAAGCAGGTATTGTTACACATTATTTATCTTTTGTGTAATGGATTTGATAAATTTATCAAACATCAGAAATAGTTTGTATTACTTTTTACTTTGAGTTAAGTTAATATGCTTAAACGGAAAATTATTAAAAAAAAATCATTTATTCATAAAGATTTTGCAAAGTTGCGGATACAGTTGCAACATATATCGAATGACACGTGCTTTGTTTTATATAATAGATTATTTAAATACCAATTTGTTTGCCAATTATTTTTGTATAACCTGTATGTTGCAACAAAACTTTCACTATTTATTTTTAAATTGCTTTTTTAAACTTAATGACAGCCGTTTCGCGAGAATTAGCATCATCAGGTTGACATATTGAAGTTACATTTTGTTTGTTTGTACCTGATGTTAATTAGGTAGTATTAAGGCTAGACCAAGTATGGAAGTAATAAGACAATAACACAATATAATAGTTAGTGCAGTAAATGTTGGTAATGAAGGATATTTTTTATGCCCCCTGCGAAACTAGTAAAACGTTCTTGATTTCATTAATTTTATATACAAGGTACGTTTTCAACATTTATAAAATGACTAACAGAACTTTTCCAACTCTCGGTAGGAATGTCATTTATACAGTTCCTAATTAATTCTACCACACTACCACTTAATGTAGGAGAAGTATTTTTTCCGCGCACACTCGATTTAAGTTGGTTAGTAGTAGGAAGGTAGTTGTAACACTGTATGTCCCAATTCTTCTGCAATTGTATCACAAACATAAGTTTTCTTTTTAAAGAAAATGGCTGCAGCACTTGTAAAAGTTCTTTTTTTGTATAATTTTCCTCAAAATATATGTCATTTGCAGCCATGAAGTTTTGAATCTCCAATTTCGTATTCTTTGAGCTAGGAATTTTTTCCAATTGTCTACTATGATAGCTTACGTTGTCCATTACTATAACGCTGTTTGGAAGAATGTTGGGTAACAGACAATTTTTAAACCAATCTTCAAAAAGCTCTGCTGTCGTATCTTCGTGATAATCAACACAAGAGTCCTTAATATTTTTGGCCACATAGCGTTTGGGATTCAACCATTTTATAAGATCCTGCGTGTAATATTGTGATTCTCTTTCCTTTATTTGATGGTGCTTTTGTTTTACACTTATCAGAGGAATCAGACCATTCTTTGGAAGGGGTGTCATGCGTGTCAAACCACGTCTCGTCGAGGTAGAGTATTGGCCAATTTTCAGACCGGTATTTTTTTATTGGCGTTATATATTCAGAACGCCAGTATATTAAACGTGTGGATTCCATTATTACTTGTCTCTTATCAATTTTGCGATATTTAAAGCCCATTACAGACAGAGCTCGCCAAACAGTAGTGAGGCCACAGTTAATGTGAGTTTCATCATTGAAGAGCTGCTGTTTCAGACTTTTGATTGTAGGGACACGCTGCTCATCGTACATAGTGTAGATTTTTCGCCTTATCAAAATCTTTTTCCCAGTCGTCTAGACTTTTTGTGATACCGGAATCTTTACGCTTTTTTATTGATTCCATGGAATTTTCAACAATTCGTCTAACTGAAGTATAAGGCACCTTCGTCAAATTACTGGTTACTCTTGTCCGCGTTATATCCTTGCTGAAGTAAGGAACTATACACATTTTTTATAATGATTTTCGCGTCACAAGATAAGTGTTAACGAACCACTGGAAGAAGAAGTATTACTTTTTATCCACGGATGCCAGATACTGCCTATTCTGTTCGTTGGGGTATAAAATCTTTGCTATTAATGTCTGTAATAACAAATAAATGTTATAAAATTATTGCACGCCGTAACACAAGTGAACACTTCCAATGAAATAGAAAGACTGAAATGAACAAGAAGTGCAAGCTGTAATCCTCTACAATTCCTCTCTGAGAAACAAAATTACCCGAATCAGGTCCTTTTACATTTATGATGTGCATCTCGGATTTAACAACTTAAGGGTCTAATTGGTTTTATTATAATCCTTCAGTCAATACCATTTTTTGTGAAAACTACTATACATTGTTGGTAGGTGCAATGCTTCTACTACCAAATACATTATAAGACCATTCTTATTTTAAAATTCGTTAAATTAAAAGCTTAATGTTCATTCAATGTCAGTCTTGTTTTAAGCTGGAATTTTAAAGTTCTTTGAAATAAAAGAAAAGAAATTTCTATAATTCGTAATTTTGTAGTTCCAATTTTAAATTCATTTCTCTAATCACCCTGTATAGTTATGCGAGGAGTCACCGAATGATCAATGCATTTATGCAGCACTTCTTACTTCTTATCCGCGACTGGATTCTGCGGCAGTTCGAATACGATGAACTAAGCTGAGACATACTTTTTACTATTCCACCTGATTCGAAAACCGTATATTTATTTATGAATTCTTTGGTAGTTCGCCGCTTCTTCATACTGCTACACTTTTGGTATTCTAAATCATTCAGCAGATACATCTTAATGCCCCAGACAATTATAATGCTTCTTTTAGGTTGATTCTTTTTTGACACACCATTTATCAGTTAACTAACATTGGAAATTGTAATTTTTAATGTAAACAATTAACAAAAATATGCACTTATTTTGAAAAAGTGTAAAAATGTAAAACCTACTCCTTTGTTTACAAGGTATTGAAAGAAGCTTTTAAACTACACATATAAACTTTGTTTATATTAGTTTTTATTATTTTTTTGGGATTAATTGTGTAATATGTAAGAATTTATTTTTCAACTGTAATGTTTCTAATCTAGTTTCTAGTTTATATCGGTAAAAGACGAAAAATGTCATTTCTTTATGAAAATTATAACAATGGTTTGTTGTATAAAATATTAAGGATAATAAAAAACTCTTCGTTTTAACAAAACTTCCAATATTTATTTAAAAATTGTGAAACGGCTGTCATTGAGTCTTTTAAAAAAGCAATTTTTAAATAAATATTGGAAGTTTTGTTAAAACGAAGAGTTTTTTATTATCCTTAATAAGATGGACTTCCAAAAAGTAAGGGTTAGTACAATCAATTTAAGTATAAAATATTACTAATAATCCAGTTTAAGACAAAATTCCCTTAACTCCTGATTGTTTAATTTGTGCATGTTAGTTTATGATGTTCATAATTTTAAAATCGTGTACGAACATTGAACATAACATCACCACCGCTCTTCTTTGTGTTTTATGTATAAACAGTAAGTGTTATTGCTTAACTACTTGAAAAAATAAAAATAAAAGAAAACTTAATGATAACAAATAAATGTTGCATTTAAACAGATCTATAAATACTTTAAACTAATGCAAAGTATTGCAAATATATTCACATAATTCTGTTAACGTCAAAATGAATAATAGTAGGTATACCCACATAGACCAACCAATAAAAATTATAAACAAAACCAAATAAATTACAAAACTGTTCTTGTCGGTGTGTAAAGACTATGAAAGTAATAATATTGTAAATTACAAAGCCTTAAATAAAAAAATATTTTTTAGAGAAAAAATATCTAATTTCTCTGTTTTCCTTACAGTAAAATCTAGTATATAGGTACTTTTTAAAAGAGTAATACCAAAGCAGTACTTTTTTACAAAAGTCAACAACCAATAATACTCATACCATTTTACTATGTAACTATATAATATATCCAAATAATATAATAATAAACTAGTCCTTTAGTCCTTTAGATGTATAAAAGACCAAAATATCCACAGTTTTAATCCCCTTTTTGTTGAAAACCAAAAAATGAATAAATTTTGATAAATCCTATTTGTATTATTTACATTTTAAAATTTCTTGTGTGCAGTACGTTTGTTTTTAATTTTTTATTTGGAAGTGTCTAGAAACATTTTGAGCAAAAATGAGTAATTTAACCCCAGAACAAGCATCTCAAATCGTGGCTTTAGTTGAAGATGGACGATCTCAGCAATATGTTGCTGACGTCATGGGAATCAACCAATCCACTGTTTCTAGAGTCTTAAGAAGGTTTACGAATAGGTCATGTTGCGTTTTCTTGAAAAATCTCTAAAGGAGCAACCATGTCCAATAAGTAACTGTATAAATAAATAATTAATCATTAGGGTTCTTTTGTCTCTCTCACTCTACCTGCCATATTTCCAACAGCTCCATCTTCTATTGAGCACATTTCTTCCTTTTCTCTCATGAGAAGATGGATGTACCAGAAATCCTTATTAAAAGCATTCTTTGAGTTCTAGTAAGCATATGCTTATATTTTTTATATCGTAATACTTCTAAAGTGTTGAAACTGGAACTGCTAGATCCTCTTATATTTTGGTATAATCCTCATGATGACAGCTGGTGTACGTGAGGTCACTTTCCAGGTGTTTACTAGGTATTTTGCACAAGCTGAGGATACTAGCGGTTCACTGCCAATTTTAAAATTCGATTTTGCCTGTCAGGTTCATTTTAATTTTACCAGTTCACTTTTTGTTTCTGCGAGTTCTAGAAGATTTTCCCCATCCAGTATTATTTAACTTATTTTCTTCTTCGCACTTCATACCAACAGTTTCTAAGAGTGCCATAGGGTGGAAACTGGGACCGACCCTTGTGGGACTCCTGTCGTTATCTTCCTTTTCTTATTTCCTACCATTATCCATCGGTTATAGATAAGTCATTATTAGATTACACAAGTAGTCACCAACTCAAGGATCAACTTAAAGTTCGTCGAATTAAATGCGATTTTATCATAAGAATTGTCTATTTTTGCTAATTTTTGACCCCCCAGTTTTACGTTTCACCGCATCAATCCCAGAGCAGGAATGCCAAAGGATTGACAGATAGAACTGTCAGAACCGTTTCATCCATTAGTTTTCTTGGCCTTTGTGTTAATTATAATTAACATCGTCTTCTATATATACTAAAAGAAATGTTTGAAGGCTGCAATCAATATCTATCATCAAAATAACGATTATATTTTTATAACTTTCTGAATAAATAGTTATTTATATGTGGTCGAAATTAAGTTAATAAAAAAACAAATAAACATATTAATAAAACAAAAGAAAAATGTATTCTCTGTAGCTTTTAAAAATTCTTTTTACACTATAGACGGGAGATAAGTGCTAATTACTTTCATAATTTACTACGGAGCCAATTTATACTGACCCTTCAGCAAAGTTTCGCCGATGGACTTGCATTATCTACATTGTTTTAATGTATTTTTACATACAAAGCAGTACAATTGCTTAAAGAACCAAATAAAAATTGAAATATAAAATTGCAGTTTTTGTAAAAACATCTTACTCGTTGCAAGAATAATAAAAAAATGTTCCTTTCATTAAAAAGCAGAATAAACGGATAACAATTTTGTCAATCGGAACCGCTTACATGGCATAGCTTCTGTTGGTATTCAAAACAGGATTGCGAAATTTTTTATGGACCGATGGCTTTTCGTGAACCACTGATTAAGAAGATTGAAGTAAATGTCGTTACGAATATAAAGTAGTACATAGTAGTAGTAGTAGGTACAAGCCAAAGTCGTAGAGTGGGTGTGTTAGAAACAGCATTTCATTAACTAAACATTTCGCGCCAGAAAGATACGATCCATTCGTAGAAAAAGTTTAAAGTGAATTTGCTTGTATATGACAGACTAATAGGTTGTTTATAAATAGGAAACTGCTAAAAAGTAATTACTTTGTAATTAAAATTTACTTATTCGATAAAAATCTTGTCAATTATCTCCTCTGGAGTATATTAAATCAAAATATTAAATAAGCTAGGATAAAAATCCATGTATATAATCAATAAACGCAGTTATTGAGTACCTATTTAGGTAACAATATGGCTTTACTTGACCATACAGTCAAACTCTCTGGAAACATCTATTTCTGGTTGCTTCGATGATAACAATTGTGGGGCTTTTTCTTTAGATGATACTTTCACTTCCAAAGGGTATAGTCTTTGAAAAAGTCAAACAATAACTCCATTTTGGGTTTTTACTTGAGCCAATCTAGATGTGCCGTCTTTACCGATGAAAATTTCTAGGATTTTTCCTAATAGAGGCCAGTCCAAACGTTTCGCGTTGTCTGAAGAAACATAAACGATGTCTCCAACATTTCAGAGTTCTTGTTTTCTTTTGACCAGATTTAATTAATTCTACTAGGTATTCCTTCCTAAATTGAGAACGCAGATTGTCCCTTATTATTTGCAGGTACCGTTGTCTCACAGCCAAATGATGTCTATATCAGATATCTCCTTAATTTTCATAAAATCAAAGGCTGAATATTGGAATATTTCGGGCATATCATGCGAAATGAAAAGTACCAGGGGAAAATAGAGAGCCGAAGATCAGCGGGACGAAGACGAATATCGTGGCTGCAAAATTTACGAACATGGACTGGAATGATATCAACAAATCTATTCAGAGCGGCAGTGAATAGAGCAATTTGGACCAACATCCACAGAGGATAGGCACTTAAAATCTTGAATAAAGAAGGAAGGGCTTAGTGGAATCAAGTCTTTTTGATTTTCTGACACATATGTCAAAGGTCGCATGTTAATGATAGCCTCATAATCGCAAAGAATAGTTACCATTTCTTCGTAAGTCACTGTGGACTTCCCTAAATTTCTCCGAAGAAGTTCTTTGACAACTCTGACCAGTGCCTGCCATCCTACTATCTTTTTGAACTGTCTCCAAAACGCTATCCAATTTCTGGGGGTCCAATTTTGGCAACTTGAAGTTTCTTTTATTATTATCTCCTATAGACATCTGCGACTGGGAGAAATTATCGTTTTGTTCTGTCATTTCACTCAAAAACAACTCGCATCTTGACCGGTATTTGAAAATTTCTTCTTTGTAGGTCTCGACTTTCGCTCATATTAGATATGAATAAGTTTTCTTGAATGAGTTCATCCGTTGAAAATAATCTCTCGGTTTTAACCTCTAATTGCTTTATCAAAACTAGCACTTCTCTTCTTACTAATTTATCTGTGAGTGCTCGTTCTATAGTTCTTTGAAATTTTTATTGAAAAATCTTCTGAGTTGATCACTTTCTTCTTTTAGTTGAGTTTAATGACTTTTATAAGAAACTTATTATTTTTGACAACATCATTCGTTACTGTGTATTTTAATAATTAATAACTATACTAAGTGACATAAAAATTCCAACATCCAATTTAAATGAATTTATTTTAATAAAATTAGATGAAATTTATTTATTTTACTGAAATAAAATTTTCAGCCTTATTAGTTGAATATTACGGTTTTATACTGCTGTTTTTGAAATCCACTAACAATTCAAAAATGGATATTGCAGCCGTAGTAAAGATCCAAATTTTGCGGATTTTGGTTCTTGACATTCTTTACGATTGGTTAGGATGCCTAGAGTATGGAGACCTATACGATTTCGTCAACTTAGTGATTTTGATAGGGGTCGTATAGTGGAACTTCGGGAAGCTGGATTTTCGTTTCGGGACATTGCAGTTAGAATGCAAAGAATATAGACACCGTGGATAGTTGTTGTCAGGCATGGTTTCGAGAAGGCCGTACGCAAAGAGCAAGGGTCTCTGGACGCCCCTGTAGAACAATAGACCGTAAAGATCGCCACCTAAGATTATTGGCCATAGGTGACCGTTTCTCCACTATCAGGTCCATTGCAAATGAATGGTTTGCAGAATAAGGAAGACCTATTGGCATGCAAAGTGTTTACCAACGAATAAGACGTTTTGGCCTGTCTTCATACCGACCACACTGGGTCTTCCCTTTAACTCCAGAACACCGACGTAATCCCCTTGAGTGGTGTAGAGAACGGTCATTCTGGGATCAGGAATGGAACAGTGTTGTTTTTAGTGACGTCTCGATTTTGTTTAGGCATGGACGATGGTCGAGCGAGGGTTGGAAGACGACGTGGTGAAAGGAGAAATACACGGTTTTTTGTTGAAAGGCATGTTCATCAAACTGTTGAGTTAGGGTTTGGGGTGCTATAGCTTATAGTTCGAGATCACCTTTAATCTTCATCAGAGATAACATGAACGCGCAGCGTTATATCCAAGAAGTTTTAGAACCCCATCTTTTACCCTATCTTGACACCCTGGCAAATCCAACTTTCCAACAAGATAATGCCCGACCACTTGTCGCCAGAGTCACAATAGACTTCTTTCAACATAATGATGTCACATTGTTACCTTGTCCACCAAGATCTCCCGACTTATCCCCAATTGAGCACGTGTGGGATATGATGGGTATAGGAGATTGCTTAATTTGCAACGTCCTCCTCAGACTCTAGAAGAACTTCGAGAGGAGTTGGTGGTTGCATGGAATGAGATACCACAGGAGGACATTGACCACCTGATCTGGAGCATGCCTAGGCGCGTTGGAGAATGCGTAACACATCGGAGTGCATCCACACATTGTTAAAGGTAAAAGGGCAATGTGAAATTTTATAAAAATAAAATCATTTGAACTGTGTGCTCGGATTTTTATGTCACTTAGTATATTAGGTCCCAACTGTTACAATTTACTAGTGCCGTTCTCGCTATCTATTAATAGACTGCAGAAATATTTATTTTATATTTCTCACAATTTAATGATTTTAAACAATTCATGAATGTTAAATGTTTTAATTTGATTGTGTACTTTTTAGTTTTTATTGAGCTCTAGCCAAAACATGTTCAGTACATTTTTGTAACTACATGTCTTCAGTAAAATAATATAATGTACTACATTATAAATTAAAACTGACATTCTAATGTTCATTAGTGTTTTAATAAAATGACAACAAAAACGGTAATATTGGGTTTCGTGTACATCTATATATATGTATATATATAGCAGTGCCGAAGGGCCGCTGTATAGTATAATGAGGTAGTAATGTGTCAGGGTAATATCGCAGGATTCATAGCCGCGTTTAGGATTGCGCTAATCTGACAGAATTACACAGGTCGTAATTCGAACGGGGCCGGGTAAGCTCACTTTAATTCAACCATTGTCTAGAAAATGCGCAAACCACCATTATTACAGAGAACCCCTTTCATTATTTTATTAAACGAATATGCCAGCATATGCAAAGTTTAATTATAGATGTGATTTGTACACCGGTTTTTGTCTTATAGTAAAGTCTATGCGAAGTAAATCGCAATTTGGAAAGGATCACCGGAATGTGAAACAAAATGGAAGCGGGCTCTAATTTTATAGGCTTGACCAATACTGGGGTTTATCGAATAAACATAAATAGACATACAAGAAGGAAAAATCAAACAGATTATGGGTAGTGATTACAAAAAAATGGAAAACTAAGTAAGCGTTAAGTGTTTAAAATAACTGTTAGTTAATTTTACAAAAATGATCACTTGTTATAGTTTATCACAGGTTATGTAACTGTCATATTTAATGGTAAAACCCTTTGAGAAATGTTTATGATAATTATGTATAATTTTTTATGTTAATGAAGTATTTTGTTGCCGAAATTGTAGTAACGTTTACTTTGTGAAAGTCCATCTTAATAAGCACATTAAAAATAGAACTTTCTAAATAAAACTTCCAGTATTCGTCAGATGACTATGCTATTCGTCTTCTGACGATGGTAGTTTTTAACGAAACAGCTGTCATTGAGTTAAAACAATTTTGTAAATAAATAGTGAAAGTTTTGTTTAGAAAGTTCAATTTTTAATGTTCTTACTATTTTGTTGCCCTAGAAAAGTGTACAGGCATGTTCTAAAAAATTGTCGGCTTTTAATTTACTTTAATATTAGATTAAAAAAAGTGGAAATAAAAACACAATGTCGTTTTATCCCACAATATTTAATAAAAGTGATATAAGTAAAATCAAGTCGACAATAAAATGTTTGTAAATAAATTATCAATAGTAAATTAACTGGTGCAGTGAAATTTTTCGATTCATTTTCATTGCAAGAGTTAAATTTTATAAAAAAAAATTATGTATCAATCAAATCCTATTGTGTCACTATCAGTTGCAGTTACATAAACATTTCAATAACTAGGTTTAACAGTTCATGTTACTTTAATAAATAATAAACGCGTTATAATTATATCTGGATTTATTTTAAATGACCTGACACACAAGGTGCAAATTATCGCTTAATTGTTTGCCCATTGGCTAAAACAACAATAAAAAATAGTCGGAATATTGTTGAAATGTCAAACTTTTCAATTTGTAAAAACTATGTTGAATATCATTATAAAATGATAAAAAAGTTACTGTTATTTTATATCTTAATTTTTTCAGAAGTGTTGGTGAGTCAAGTTGTTTTTTGGTTAAGATATTGTTTTATTTTTTGTATTGACATTGTACTTACTATCTTTTACTTGGTTATATCATATAAATAGTAGCAATAGTTAACCCACAATATAGGTATAATTTAATGGTAAAAGCGCGACATGTTTCGGTCAGTAGACATCATCAGGATCTAAGAGAATATGTAGTGTGAAGAAAAGTCATAACAAATATACCTACTGTTACATAAGATTAAATATGAATGATAAAAAAATGAATTATAAAAACATTTTGTGACGACTGGTATGTATATAGTTATCATGATTAATATAAGGGGACAGAAAAAGTTTAAACTTTGACAATATTAGGTAAATTACAGCAGTAAAGTGTAGCATGAAAATTATTGTGCAAAATTACTTAAATTATACTATTATAATTTGTTAGATGGAAATTTTCTAATATTGTAAATCAACAATGTTTTTATCATTCATATTTAATCTTATGTAACAGTATATTCGTTTTGACTTCTTAGAGCCTGGTAATTTTTACCATTAAATCATAAAATTTTGGGTTAACTTCGAGTTTTACTGCTACTATTTGCAGCTACTATTTGCATCAATCACATTTGAGTTATGGATAGCTCCTATAATATATTATATAAGTTGTTTCTTTATTTCTTGACGTATCAACTAATTTTAATACTGATTTAATAATGCAGTTGATTTCTAAATTCATATTTGTTTTAATATTTTTATTTGCCTTTTGAATTAGATTATTGTATTGTTCATTTCTTTAGAATTTAATATTAATATTCTACATACTTTTTAAAGTTTGTGTATATTTTTAATAATTTATTTATACCATTTTCTTGTTGATTTTACTTATTATAACTCGCATTATTGTCTTAGCTTCCTATTTGCATTGTATTGCATGTTTGCAGCCTTGCGATAGTTTTATAAAGTTTCAAAAACTTTAATCAAACATTGTGGGATCGACTTTGTACTTTATTTTGAACTTTTTTTCTACATTAGAGAAAAGGATAACTTACAGAATTTAATATTAAGTTCGTATATTTTTTCTCCTTAAAGACCGCAGTCACTCGTACATCTTTCATTTAATTAGTGCTAAACCAAGTGGTACGCGGTGCGTCACTTTCCACACTAGTTAAGTACTTTATTTAAACCTTAGGAAAACATTACTTTTCAAGAATTCTAATTATTAATATAATGCTAAAAAAAGAATCCAAAAATTAAATCTACCACAGATAGTCCAGCTAGAAAGACACGCATATATTTTAGCTTCACAACTGGCTTCATTCAAATTGGTTAATTAAATTATCTAACAGTACCTTTTACAGATTGCGATTTTGTTCTGTAAAATACATACAAAAGTCCTGGAATAGTTTAGGTTTATAAAAATGCATATATTATTTTGGAATATTCAAACAAAGAGAACTTCACTAATTTATCCCAACAACAGCAAACTTTTTGTATAAATTTAGAGAAGACTTAACCTTTTATTTTTATTTTTGTTAAAGATCAGACTAGTTGATTTCGAGTTTAATTTATTCTGTGTATTTGGTGGTAACCATGGTAATGCATTTGCATGCGCCTCTATGTGTATGTGTGTAAAAGCTGTAAGGCCGGGTCTCCCATGATTTTCTTATACAACCCGCATTTTTGTATATTCTCTCTTCAAGCTCCTTTTTATTCCCCTTTTAATGTTTTATGCGCATTTACAAATTACTTTACTATTTTCATCCAACTGAAACAGGCCATTTACTCCACAAAATGACCTTTTTCTATTTAACGAAGTGAGGCCAAGTCGAATACTGATTTGTTAAACTTTAAATAATGAAATAAAAGGAACAAAGAATGCACGTGTATTCTAAGTTAGTTTGAGAATTGATAGTCTTTACTGGCAACAGAAAAATTTTGTTGATTTATTTACTCCAAAGATATAAGTTTAACATAATTTAGGTACTTCATATTGTACTAGATTTACAATTTCTCATTGAAGAACTTTGTAAATTTATAATAATTTGACGTGTCTGGTAATTTTTTATAAATTTGTGTAATAACCGAAATAGTGATTTTATTTCATTTGGCTTTTACACACGGTATACTAAAATGTGAATTATTTTTTCCTTAAATTTATGGCCTTGGGATAACCAATTGGCCAGACTATTTTCTGGTCAAAATGTGAATAAACCATTTATTATTTATTTACAACATATTTCTTTAAACTAAGTAGTCTAAATTTGTTATTACATTAGTAGAGCTGTATTTTTGTTTTTTTAATCACAATTTATAAATCTTTTATTTTTGATTTATGTTATTAGTACTTTCTTCCCCGATCCGTCGATAAAATTAAAAAAAAATTTAAAATAAGCAATTCCAATAAACTAACATAAGAATATTAAAAAATTAAACTTTTCAACAAATCTTCCACTTTTATTTAAAAATGGCTTTTTTAAACCCAATGACAGCTGTTTCGCTAAAAACTAGCATCATCAGCTTGATATATTGTCATACATTTTGTTTATTCAGGGTAGCTACCTGACGTTGATAAAATCTTTTAACTTTTTTTTATTCAATAAAATTTACAAATTCAAACACATTAAGGATTAAAAACAACTGAAATTTTACAATTAACATTAATAGAAATATCTATTTTTGGATCATCACATCTTGTACTCGTTTGCTTGAACACTTGATTCGAGGTTCTGGAGTGATTTTCAGGTCCGCCATTGACTGACGATTTCCATCCACCTAAATGTTTAAGTTTTACTAGATCAGCTCCAGAATTTGCGAACATAGTAGCTGAAGAACGACGGAAACAATGCCCCGTGTACATTTTTGAATTTGCAAGTTTCAAAAAATCTGCAATCTTCTTGGGGATATTATATATAGTGTAGGTCTTTTTCATGGGAATGAAGACAGGCATATAAAGAAACCAATCAAATTTTGGACGACGTTTCGTCGATTTATTTCGACATCTTCAGGGCTACAAAAGAAAGTAGTGGCTACGATACATAATACAAATTTAAATTTTGCAAAAAGGTAAAACAAAATAAAACAAAATACAGTTTTAAATATTAAAAAGTCAACAAAGTGACATCATAGTCATGGGAAGAAAGTCCAAATACTTTTAACTTTAATGAGGTTACATTATAATCAAACACATAAAAATTTTTTGTTTAAATATTTGACGAAAACGAATTATTATATAGTTAAAAATCAGAAAAAAAAAGATAAAATAAAATGAGGAAACAATAGTGATAAAGTAAATGACCCAAAACTCACCATGCAATTTTGTATTATGTATTGTTGCCAATATTTTTTTTGTAGCCCTGAAGATGTCGAAATAAATCGACGAAACATCGGCCAAAATTTGATTGGTTTCTTTATATGCCTGTCCTCATACCCGTGAAAAAGAACTATACTTTTCAGAAGAACGTTAACAGTTCAAAGAATTATAAACTGTTAATTCCCACTGGTTGAGTAGTGCAATTTTGCTGTCAGTAATTCACCAAAAACTTACTGTGAAGTACGTTTTTGGGGCGCAAAACAATATACTTTCTCACCCTTTTCAAGAAACTCACTTCACTTTTCTTGTCAGTAATACAAAACGACCTATCCTGCTTGGTTTTAGTATCAGATAATTAAACTATTATCACCGATTTTCTGTCGTGCACATTAAACACTTCTAATGTGTACAATTCATCGGACCTAGTTGCTCTATGCATACCAAAAATAGCAATAACCTTCATCAACAAATAGACGCCATCAGGAGCTTCTGTCAGACATTTAATAATGTCATTTGACTTCAGGATTTTGGACTTTTTAGCTGTGTATCCACCACTCAAGTTTTTTAGTAAAGTGGATAATTTGCTGAATTTAGAAATGTTACAATTTTCATTCATCAACAACGTACGCTTCAGCATCGAAGAAGTATTTTTTCACTCACGCCATTGATATTCTTAATGCTCTTCCACTTTTTAAGACTGGTATTATTTCTCAGACATCATCCTAGATTTTTGTGGCAACAATAAACTTTCTACTTCCAATGTTGCATTTTCTACATCTAATGGCAGGTTTTCCGTTTCTTGTGTCAATTCTATTTCGTATTTATTCACTTTGTACACAAAACGCAACAATATTCTCCGCAAAAACCAAAACATAAGATTTGTTGACAGAGTAATTCATATTATCCCTAGCAACGGAGCAACACAATTGCGATTTTTGGCCCAAAATTACAATTTTCATTTAAATTCTATTTTTCACCTGAACTTGAAGAGTTGCTATAGAAAAAAATGTTTTATTGCACACGAGGATAAAATCCCATTATCTTCTCGAGCATAATTAGCGTCTCTAGAAGCTAAAGTACAATTTTATCGTCTTGTACAATAAATAACTATTTTTGTTTTTTAATTTGTCATCCTGCTAACGTTTTAATTTGTTTAAACGTTAAACAATGTAATTTTTTGAGGTATTAAGGGTTCAAAAAGCGTAAAAGTATCGACAGATGCGGTTATTGGAATTTGCGGACCAAATTGGAGACCGTTTTGCTCTTTTTCCGTCAGTATTCGGGTAGAAGGATGCCGCAGGGTGGGTAGGAGGCAAGGGCGGCACAGGAGAAATTATGTACGAGGCATTGGGAGCAATATATCTTTAGCGGGACGTGCTAGACAGAGTAGACGGGATATTATATAGGAAGAAACCTGGGGCAAGGGATGTGAGGGAATTATACACCCCGTCCCAAGGCGCTCGTCCCCGAGAATGAGACACTTTCCTCCCTCGTTGCCTCTCGCCCCGTAAAGTCCGCCCGCCTTAAATTGTCATCCGAAGAAAGAAAGTTCATTACGGGATCCCGCCTCCGTTTCCTATTCAGTGTGATCCACATCATGTCACATAATTATAAATGACTGTTCTCGACTTTCTGGAATAAGAGAACTTTCGGCTTCTTTAAAAAGTTTGCTTCGGGGATGGATTTCTTAAAATTCGACAAATGTTTTATTGACTTCGTTATTGTCTTTCGGGAAAGGAAAATTTTACGCTTTTGTGCACCCAAAAATTTAATTTTTAATGAGTTATATACACATTTTTAGGTTTTTATGAAAAACTAAATCTCGACAGTTATTTTTGTATCTAGTGCGCGAAATGCTACTTTGGTGATCGCGAACTGATTTTTTAGTCAAATAGTCAAGATCACCAAAGTTTTTCGCGCATGAGATGCAAACAAAACTTTTTCTGCAAACGCTTAGCTTAATATGGAAAAAAAAGTATTGAACTGGTTTGAACTGTTTTTCCAAATCAAGTAATTAGGTACTGTAGCTATGGAAATAAAATGACATTTGTTGACAATTATATCAAAGTGACAGTTCTTGATAATTATTTTCAGGAGTGAATTCTTATTAGCGTCAATTTCGTGCGTGATGATTATAACTGTGAAATAATGGAAATTTCGAGCGACTATGAAGAAAGCAGTACCCCACCTAACTTGACAGATGCGGCCAATTCAGTAATTTCAAATCTCTTACCGGAGAAATCGAGGCGCCAGTATGAAAATGTAAGTAGAAAAGTATCCGAAAATGTGCTTTTTTGAAGTTTTTGAAGTATCAAAATAAGATATGTTTTAACCAAGTTGTTGGAATAAATAGTATTGGAAAGATGCCTAGCTTAATGGCAAAACACCTGAAATTACCAAATCCGGATGCCTACACGGGCCATTGTTTTGGGAGAACATCAGCCACACTCCTTGCTAATACGGAGGCCGATATATGTGTTCTGAAGCGACATGGAGGTTCGAAATCTTCGACTGTGGCCGAAGAATACGTGGAAGATTCTATTAACAATAAAATTCAGATATCAAATAAAATTTTAGACTGTGGAATTTCAGGAATAAGTGCTGTCACCTCTACGGTAGTGGATAGTTTTCCAACTCCCAAAACTAGGATATCACGGTCTGAATCTGACTTATCTCGTTTGGGAATAAATATTGGTTCGTGCACTGGCTGCACAATTAGTGTTAACATTGTAAATAATAAATAAAATTAGGGAGTATCAAATTTTCTCACAATTTGAAAGCCTTAATAATTATTGTTTTACATCAATATATAAATGATTTCTTGGATTTTTGCTTGATTGAGGAACATAAAGGTTAAAATATAAAAATCCCATATAGTTTACATCTCGGTTTACATGCAGTGTGCGAAGTAAGTATTTCGCACACTACTTCGCGCACCGTGTCATAGTAACAAAGAAAAATGAAAAAGAGGGTCACTTCGCATATTCTTGATAATTGTCGAACCTTGTCATTTTTTGATGTTTGTAGAAAAAAGTCATTTTATAAATTTGTTTAGGAAAAATTGGTAAAATCATTACTATAAATTTGTTTATCATAAAAGTTAATTTAAAAATGTTCACTTTATGATTTAAATGTTAACCTTTTATATATCTGTTAATTTCCTAAAATAAAATACGTAAATATATAATTGTTCAAGTTTTTTTAATCTAGAGAAGCAAAGGTATCTTTTTTACTTCGGCAAGCAATTTCCAGTTTTAAGTTCCCCGAGCCCTTTATTACTTTACTAGTCTGTATTCAGCTTTGCTATTATTCAACTGCATGAGAAAATACACAAACGTTCAACTTTATTTATAGTTTGAAATACTCCAGTTTAGCAGAAAAACTTGCTGCTGGCTCTTAGAATATACGAGAAAAGTTACTTACGAATTTCTTTCTTAAATAAGATAAAAAAACACAGACAAAAAAAATAAAATTAAGGTTATTTATGGATAGCTTTATTTTCACTTTTTTTAAATTAAATTTGTTTTTAATTTAGATAGGTAGTTACTTATTTATTGCATAAAATAGTTTTATATAGTAAAATTATCCAATATTGCATGTGTTAAATCTTAAAAATACTGGAATTTAAGAGTTTTATAAAAATATAATCGAATAAAATCGATTTTGCATGTGGAAGATCGTTTGGAAATATACACATCGCAAAGACTATTTTAAAAATCAACGTCAATTTTTCTTCAGTTAGTTTAGAAAAGAAATAATACTTGTTTAATATTAATCAATGTTTATTCTGAGATAGGTATACCAAAATATTTTAAGATGATATATCACAATTAATACAAAGTGTGACCTTTAATAAGATTATTTGAGGTACTTACACTCGCCCACTCTTATCTCAGAAAGAAGAAATAAATTATGCTTCTTAGAGTATTTATCAGTAAGTTTTAATACCAATAATAAAAATGTTTATGCAATAGTTTCCTTAATTTTCCAAATTATTTAAACATTATAATATAAAATTGTAGAGAGTTTGTTGCGGGCATATTTTATCGATTGATATGTTTTATAAAAGGCAGTCGGATGTTAGTCGTCTGACTATAAATAAAGTCTATGCAACTTTTTGTTCTATTCCACTTCTGAGAATTGTCTGGTGGTTGGCCGTTGGTGTAGTCAACACCAAAGAGACAGGCGGGCTTGGGTCATCCATCTTAGCGTTTGTCATTTGTTGCATTAAACAGCGAGTTAAAATTCCAAAAGTCACCGGTAAGGATAAAATTGATATTAAAAGGAAGGGATCGTAAGAATAAAGCGGTCACGCGATCACATAAATCCTTAAATATTGAAAATTCTTAAGATTCGCGTCACGTTAAAGAAAGTAAACGAAATGACATGCGATCACAATCACATATATATGCACGTCAGTATTAAAACCGAAAAATCTTAAGGAAGAAGAAACAAAGGAACTTTGGAATGGAATATTTTTCTTGTTCAAGCACGTCGAGTGTCCCCATTCATCTTCGGTTATCTCTACTTGGCACGGCGACGTATCGCCGCTAGCACAAAAACTCCAACGCAAAGAAAAGACAAAAGGATGTGACACTCCAATTTCCATTTAAAATCGAAATTCCTCACCCCTTGCAACTTTATCAACGGGTCCCAAAGCTCCGACCGCAATTTATGGCGAAATTAGAGCTCGCGCAAGAAATATTTCAAACATATTTTCAATTTTAATACTCGCGGTTTTCTTTGGTGAATACGGAATTACTGGTAAGTTTATAGCAGTAGTTTCTACATATAGCCCCTAATTACATTATGCGAAATATTTAACATGTTTAAAGTTTATTACTATATTAATAAAACCTGCATTTATTCTTATTTTCCGTTGCATTCTAATTTCGTACAATATACTAAGATCCACAACTTACTAATTTTTCCATATTTTGGAGTAGGGTGTCCAGAATCGTTACAAATCCGCCACATTATTGGATACGTCAATGTCCACCATTGCTTGAACATTTAGTTTAATATTATGATTAAAATTATACTTTTGGAGACTTGTTTTATTTAGAATAAATTGTTTATTAAAATTTATTTTAAGGATTGTTTGTTACATTCAACGTTTATTCCTTTCACATAATAAGGTTTACAATAAATTTTAGAAAATAACTCAGATCGAATTCGGTATAATATACAAGGGTTCCCATTTAAAAAATCATAAGTTTGGTTTGTAACGGAGTTATACAACACTCTGTATAGTTTAAAGTAATTTCAAAATATGGAGCCTAAAGACATCTACTATTTTTGTTAATTACATTTTTTGATATCTCCTAAAACAACCCATATATCGAACTTCGTGGTATAATTAGTTTGCAAGCAAATATTAAATAATATTAGGCAATAAGCATTACAAATAATTATTAAATATTATTCATCTGGCAACGCTGCATTACTACAAAATAATTTGTAGTGAGTAAAAATGTATGTTGACACTTTTGTTTGCAACAATTCTGTCTATTGTATTTTATATACCCGTGATATAGACACATTAATACAATAAGGGAATAATTTTAGACATATTTCAAGAAGTTTTATTTGGTTTTAAATTAAAATAAATTTACCTAACCTCAAAATCTTGAAAGCAAACTTTTTGTATATAATTTATCTATTTATATATTGATTTATTAAGAAATATTAATAATTTCATTTGTTAGCAATTGTTATTTTTTTTATCTTCCTAAAGAATGATAAATTAAGGAAGAAATGGGTCAGTCTCTTGGAGCAATTAAAGGAATGTTTTACAAAACAAAGGATTATTCATTAAAGTAAATTTAAGAGGGTCAGGTGCAGTTGTTTGTAGCTGTCATTTTCGGAAACAAAGAAAAGAAAATTTACCTATTTTTCCATTTTAGCAAAAAATGTTTTACTAGTTACTTAAGTCCCAAAAAGACCTTAAGAGAAAATTGCAATAAATAAATAAAAAAGATTTTTAAGTAAAGTAAAATTATTTTAATTTTCTTACCCCTAAACTAAATAAGATGTCTTTAAAAATATCTTAAACTATTCCCTAATTATATTAATGTATCTATATAGTAATGTTTGAAAAACTGTAATAATATTAATCGTTGAGCGTCAATTTGTGATATGATTTAAATGTTGTGAGTAAATTTATAAAAATATTTAGTTAACTTTTAAGAAATAACAAAATACCAAAAAAATGTAATTTACAATAAAACAACTATTAATCTTAATTTCCTCTTTAATTGGTTGTAAAAAATATATCAATTTATAAATGTCAGCCAAAATTATGATAGTTAAATACCTCGGCTAGGGGTGAGTTAGGTCATTAGCTCTGACTATGTTATAATATTTGTTTCTCTACGAAATAATAAGGGCGCCACTGAAATCTTTTTATTTTTTATGATACTGCCAAAGAAAGTTGTTTTACATTGTGTGATTTAAATAAGTATCATAAGATGATAGAAAGATGTCTGAAAAAACTGTCTATGAAGAAAAAATAAAATAAAAATCTACCAACCGATAAAAGATAAATAGATTTTCTTGGTGCTAATATGAATGCAGATGATAAGACAAAAAAAAATAATCCGCAAACAGTTCTTTAAAACGACTTATGCTAATACAGATGTAACGATATAGATAAATATAAATTGAGATAAAAAAGAAAAACACGTGGACAGTAAACTTGATATATAACAATAAAACTTAGGTATCTTTTAATACCAGTTGACGGGAGATTCTTCGCCTTACCTTTGGGTCATTTAGGCACTGTCTAGGTGCCTAGGTATCTAAGGGATGATCTTAGAGATGATCAAGTTGTTCAGGTTTAATTACTGCCCAAGTTGTAGAGATGATCCAGTTAAAAAAGTTCGAGTTTAAGAGATGTTCAAGTTTACTTCAGGTTTAAGAGATCTTCAAGTTTACTGTATAATATTCCAACTTTCTGTATATGACAGCAAACCAATCGAAGAAAATGAGACTGGAGATAATTAAAACCCTTGAACCCGAAAATGGCAACACATTATCACACCTCGTAGCGTAGCTACTTTGAACTTCCAATTATAATTATAGAGACCGTATTCATTATTTTATTATTAAGAATTCTTTCGGAAATATGGAGCTCGCGGTACTAATTTAATTACTTACATAATTAGGATACCAGGTGCTTAAAATGTTAACAGATACTGTTACAAAACAAGAAAAAGTACAATAGAAAATGTACCATAACGCCAAAGTTTGTTTGGATAAAATGCTGTGACATAAATAAAAAAATGGCGAACAGTGACGTCAAAATTATGTAGTATATTCCAATGTATACAAATAATAGCTTCTGCTACATATTTGATTTATTATTACACCCTTGGTCTTTAATAAAAAATATAAATAATAAATAAAATTATAATTCAGCTTGCATCCATTTCCAATACAATACAAAATGGTTTCTTTATCTCCTTAATGTCTATAATTTATGGAATAAAATGTTCTTTGGTATACCTAAATATCGTATTTTTTAACAGTTTGATAATCAACGACTTTACACTCTCTCTATCCCATTCAAATATATATCACCATTTACTAGCCGGCATTAAGGTATTTTGTTTCTTTTGTGCTTTCACACGTCTTGTATACGACTATTATGTTCTTAGAACGTTTTCTGAAAGATAACGTTGATATCGTCTTTTCGATTATGTATTTACTTCACTTCCATCCTCTAGAGAAAAAGACAAAAACACGTTTTGGTACTTCGAGCTAGACCAGAAGCAGCTAAGTCAATTCTGTATTTTCTCGTATCTAGATTAGAAACAGCCAACTGATTCGGTATTTGCATACCTCGGTGGACGACTTCCTTGCGTATATTTTCTTTCATTTTATTCACGACTTCGATCGCGCATTTATTTTGCGCACTTTAAATTTTCTTCGACCAAATAAAAGGTTATCGGATGCAAATTAATTGAAATTGTTCTTAACAACTGCATACTTTCTCATGGACACTTCAGGGCTGGATTAAGACAATTGTTATAACGGTCATATCTATTTAATATTCATCTAAGAGTATGATTTGTCAAACTTTTATAAATGGAGAATGTTTAATTATCTTGAATGTGCTTATTTTTACAATTATTTTAAAAAAATATTATTACCTGGTGGAATATAGAGTTAAGATGAAATAATGGAAAAACGAGACTATTTTTCTAAATTGAAATTATTTAACTTTGATTAATTAACTTTTAGCTTTTAAAAGATTTTTCCCACTTTTCTGTAGGCGCCAAACTGCTCAGCTATATGTACGTTTCAAATAACTAAGACCGCTTCTGTGGCATTTTCTCGATTCCCCAATTAAAGCAGTCCGCTTTGAGTTAGTGTATTTCTGGTGACACTTCGCACTCTAGCAATGTTAATCAGTAATCAAGAACGTAAATTAAGAACTTTTTTTAACATAAATTAAAAGTTTTTTGGATGAGTACACGTTTGAGTTTGAAATTTAAATAATTTATGTTTAGCCACCAGTTTGAACTGTTATTTCGAAAGATACACAATTGTGTACAGTAAGTAAAAAGGGTGGAGTTTGAATTTGCCAAACATTTAAAGAAATATTTTTTAATGATATACAACATTTAATTTTTAGAATATTGAATTTTATGTTTTTGTTAAAATTAAATTACTATTTTTAAACTGTGCATGTCATTTTATTTTTTCAATTACAAAATAATGCTCTTCTGATTATCCAAGGTTATCGAACAATAAATAAAATATAATTAATGAATAATTAAAATGTTGTATGTTCTATTCAATTTGTTATTGCTAAAATGTAATTTGACAAATCTTCAATATTTTTCAGAGTGGTAGATGATATCAAAAAATGAGTTTGAATAGCTTACTTTTTTATATTCTCAATCCATAATAATTTCTCTTGGACTGTAAATATTATTAACGTAAGTGAATACATACATTTTTTTAAATAAATAAGTAAATATAAGAGAGAATAAATATCCTGAAAATATACAAAAGTAGAGAAGAAAGTAGATTCATCCCAATACAGTAAAACCTGTCCTAACCTAACCTAACCTGTCAAAAGCGGCCACCAGTGCTAACGGTCAGTTTCAAAATTCCCCAATTCTATTATATGGAAATTCCCATGGTATTTACGGACACCTTTATAATGCGGCCGCGGCCAAATAATCTCAAATTTTTTTAAAGCCAATTTCATTGAAATTTACCTGTTAATATCGGCCAAAATATTTGAGTCTATTTGTTGATGGAAATTCCCAATATTATTAGATATTTAAATACAAAATAAATATAATCTCCGAAAGTAAAAATTATGGTTTAAGTTCGCGTAAGTTGGCCGAAAAATATGGGGTTGGAAAAACTCAAATTAACGATATTATAAAAAATAAAAGTAAGTTAAAAAAGACTGATGAGGAAGGTGTTAACTTGCAGCAAAAACGAAAGTTTCCTAAATCAGGATTGGCAGTGAATCAAGTTGTCTACAAGAAAAAGCACTCGAGGCAGCAAGCAGTTTGAAGAAAATTTTGTAGCATCAAATGGATGGTTGGAAAGTTTCTGCAAGCGTCATAATAAAACGTTTAAATAAATTTGCGGTGAGTGTACAGAGGTTGATTTGGACGACATATAGGATTGGAAAACCAAGTTACCATTACATATTAAGGGATTATTCTCCATGAGATGTATACAATGCTGACGAAACAGGACTATATTACCGAGCCATGCCTAACAAGTCATTTGCATTAAAAATTGAAAAATGTTCAGGAAAGAAGGCAGCAAAACAACATTTGACTATTTTGCTATGTGCAAATATGGAAGGTGAGAAAGAAGATCCATTAGTAATTGGAAAAAGTAAAAATCCCCGCTGTTTTAAGGGTATATAGTCATGGTGATAAATTACCCTTAGAATGGGTTTCTAACAAAATGGATCGGATGACAACAGAAATTATGACAAGATGGAGGCATAAATTTGACAGTAGAATGAAAAAATAGAATAGAAAAGTGCTTATTTTCCTAGATAATGACACGTCAGATCCTAAAGTTTCATTAGAAAATATTAAAATAATCTTCCTCCCACCCAACACCACAAATTGCCAGCCCTTAGATCAAGGAACAATTCAGAATTTTAAATTGATTTACCGAAATTTTTTCATTAGAAGACTTCTAGCGTTTATTGACAGTGGATGTGATTTCGAGAATTGCAAAAAAACAAATTTATCCAATGCAATTATCTAGATTACAGCTGCTTGGAAAAAGTGTTTCCTGCTACAGTTAAGAAATGGTTTTCTACAGCCGGCTTCTCCGATATTATCCGAGAATATCCACATTTTGATGATGAGGATAATATGCCCATCTTTTCCAACGAAATTTTAGATTTGGATGAATTTGCTTCCTTCAGTATTACGGACATTATTGAAGAATTGTGCGATAATGATGAAAAAGACAATTCTGACAATAGTGATGTGGACGAATGTGAAACTCCAAAATCCACTTAATCTAATATGAGCGAAGTGTGTGAAAAATTGAGGGACGTAGAAAATTATTTATTGTGCAAAAATAATGGTGAAATATTTATGGATGTGTCTCGAATTTTACTTAAATGTGAAGCTGAAGTTCTTAAATCAAAGCTAAAAAATGTAAAACAAACAAAAATTGAGACCTACTTTAAAAAATCTTAATATCTTTTTTTTTCCTAGTATTGAGTGTATATAGTTTTATGTTTTGTATTATGTAGTACATATATATTAGGTAAAGTAGTTTTAGTAGTTTTCCGTTTATTGGAAAAACTGAAATTTGCATTTATTGGTAGGTACTTGTACATACTTATCCATTATTTTCTTTACACATTGCTGATGATAATTATCAAAAAAATATTAATAGGAGATTTTTTTGTTCATCTGCTTCTAAAATTTGAAGTCAACTAGGAAATACATTTAAATAATACATTTTAATATTATGGAAGCCTATTAATGGTAGGCTATAATTTAAATTCGCGTGAACAAATTATCGACCAATGATTTTTTTAAATAACCACATCTATATACAATCATAAATACCAGAAGTACGAAAGTTTGCCTAGAGGTTCCCGATTGTGTTTTTTACGATATCTTAAAAGTTAATTGAGGGTGGTGAGAAGTTGTTAGAGCGAGATAACCTTATTCAGTCGCAAATGGCCGTTGGCCTTGTAATTATTTTCTTTTGCTGCAAGTGATTAACTCGTTTGTTGATTTATATTTGCAGCGGCATTATTTATGGCTTGGCCGATCTGACATGTTGCATGCATGTAGGCAGAAAGCACGGTTTCGCGTTGCATGTTAATTTGGAATAGAACTTTTAAAGTGGAAGGATATTCTTCATTTCGTTTAGCGGGTTCGAGTGCTCCCTCCTTATATTTTATAAACGGTGTGCCTTTTTCTATAAACTTTCGTTAAATAATAGAACGCACGCACTCTTCTGACGCTTATTTTGCCGGATAAGTTATGAAAGGCACAGACAAATTTAAACAGGGAAATGGCTAATAGAATAAAACATTTTTTGTTTAATTTAATATTCAGTGAGAAATAAAGTTAGCCAGTTAGTAGCGACCAACCAATTTAGTATCATAAAGCCTAATCTAAGCAAGAAATTGATAATTAGTTTGATCTCATCGATATTTTGATATATTTGACACGATTAAAAAGCTTTTAAATAAATTGTTTCAAAAAGTATCAAATGCTAGAAATAACGGCTTTTAAATGTATCTGATATTTTGCTTTTCAATTTAAAGCCTTTGAATAGCTTCGAAAAAATAACTTAGTTAACGAAGTAGCAATTGGTTCAAAGTATCGGTGATTCTCTGGTATTTTATGGCATTGCTATCTTTATCGCCACACCTCAACCCTATTGAGCCTGCATGGACTATTACAAAACACCGCCATAGATATTTCAAAATCTCTATTTTTATCGTAGGTACTTTGGATAAAGATCAAGAGTGACGCTTCAAGATAATTTTTTTTTACTTTTAAAGTGAACGTACGAGGGTTGCCTTTTATATTTCGGAATTTGGCAACCATTTTTGAGGTTATATGTACTCAGAACGTTTTGACATACACGTATGAGAATATGAGTAAAAAGAACTTTTTTTCCTTTTCGAAACTTCTTTTCTTATCCTCCAATGAAGAAGCAAAATCCATTTTCGCCAAAGATTTGTTCAAGGTCATCTGGACTTCATGATTGAGGTATTTGAGAATCGGTTCAATCTTTTCTTTATAGTCAGCTGATTTCTGCCAATCTTTCAAAACCTCCTCCGGAATACAGCACTCGACTACCGGATAAAGAACCATTTCAATCTTTACTCCAAGCTCCCTGCAGATTCCGAAATTGAGCAGTTAACAGAGGCACCAAATCCATTAGACTCATCGGTCTTTCTTTTTACTCGCCAATTGAAGTAACTCTCTCATATATTTTACTAAAGTATCTCTTTCGAAAGTGTTTTTCAAGGTTGTAATGGCAGTTTTGTAATTTTTCCGGCGATCGCCTTCCGATCCTTCCGGCAAACACTTCCGAAGCAAATGGTGGCCTGTTTTTTCGAAAAAACAGGACATGTCGCCACCGTACCACTAGAATAACGCAGATCACTCAATTCTGAGCGGTACACAACCATTTGCTTGCCAGTTGTCTTCCAAGAAATCAGGAAAACCTACCGCCGAAGACGGATCCCTCTTCACCACGACAATGCGAGCTCCCACACATCGGCTCAAACAACTGCATTTTTGAGCACCCAAAACATCGATTTGATAAGGCATCCGCCGTATAGTCTTGACTTCTTTTTATTCCCTTACGTAAAAAACAAACAAAAACAAACAATGTTTTTCGACACCTGAAGAAGCGGTTGCTGCATTCAGAATGCATATTTTGATACCTCAATAAGAGTGGCAAAAGTGCTTCGACAATTGGTTCAAACGCATGCAAAACTGTATAGATCTTCATGGGGAATATTTTGAAAAACAAGAAAAAGTGATTTTCGATTATTAATATATGTTTTTGTTCTTTAATCCCGAAATATAAAAAACAACCCTCGTATAAGTTTGGGCCATTCTTAAATACTTAATGTAAGTGTTTCAACATTTTTTACAGACATAATTTAGACAAAATCATGTTTATGTTGACAATTTTTGTTCAAATACGAAGACTGTACTAAAATTTTAAATTTTAAAAGTTTTGAAAGAGTTTAAAATTTATATGGTATACTGTTCGGTATACGCTGAAACTAAGCAGTAAAACTCACTGTAGGGAATTCTTTAAAAAACATAAAATATTAACACTTCCATCCCTATTTATCTTTGAATCCATTTCTTTAATTCGGAAACATTTACCTGAAGTCTCAGACAGACCATCTCATAACTACCCTCTTAGAAGTGCAGAGTATGACCTTTATTTACCAAAACCTCGCACGGAACTAATCAAAAGCTCTATTTTTTATAACGCTAAGAAAATGCACAACAATCTACCCTTGGAAATAAAGTCCATTTCATCAATAACCGCATTTCGTATCGCTTTAAAATCATACTTGGTGGAGAGAGCTTTGTATGCAGTTGACGACTTTTTTACATAAATTATTTTGGACCATCTCACGCACTGGAAGGTTAATTTGTGATATTTATCTATTTTGTTGTTTGTTGTTTTTTTTTGTTGTTACTCTGACTAAATTAAAATTTTAAATTTTAATTTTTTTATATTACTTATTATTTATCAGTCTCATTGTATAATGTATACATAAAGTATACATTTATTTTATTTTATTTTTTATTATTTTTTTTTTAATTGACCTTTCGCAATGTTTTATATTGTGAAGTTTTATATGTTTGTATGTTTTATGTTTTATTTACTTGTAAATACTCTTGTATTACTGTTTTGTTCTGTGTGATTTGCTTTTTTTTTTTTTAAACAGCTTTGTCCACAAATTTAAAAAATTTTTTCGACAATAAAGCTTATTATATGGAATATTCCACAAATGCCAAGATGGATTTCTCGCAATAAGGGTACTTTGAAAAGTCGTTTGAGGCAAGTGTGGCCGTTTAGTTTTCTGCTGATGTGCATACGGACGATTTTCTTGCTGATGTCTGACTCATATTTCAAACTGAAATTTGAATTAAATCGTTCCTCAACTTACAAATTCGGATACTTCTTAGGAAATTGTAAAAGAATCGATGCAAAAAGTCAAAAATTTATATTAATCTTTTAAAAAAAAATTAAATGTGCTTCATAGTCCTCTATTTTCGAAATGTTGGGTGTGGGTTTATGTTTTGTCTACGGAATTCCCAAAGTGAATTTCCTTTTCTTAATATATCCCTGAGAAACTAACCCACTACACATAGCCGGTGCGTGCTTCAAAATAAAATATATTTTCAAGTTTCGGCATGCAACGTGCTGTCTCTCCACAAATTGAACTGTATTTATTTGAAGAAAATGTGCATTAACCTGATTTATAAATATCCAGCTTGTCAAATAAATTTAATTTAAAGCACGACAAACTCAATATGGACGTTTCAGATTACCGAACTTCATACATTCGTTCTCATTTTGTGTAAAAGGGGGATAGGCGAGGATCTATAATAATGAAGTAGGTATATTTTAGAAAATATTTCTAAAAGAAGGTACTTACTAATTTATTATTAATTTCGAAAGTATTCTAAATGCCTTACCAAGAATATTCAAAGTTTATTTGTATTACCTGTAAAGTCTAAATTTTTAATAACCAAAATGCTGTTGAATACTTTTAGTAAAATTGTAAAGAACAAGAAATTGTACAGAACATAAAATGGTTGTCTGTTCCAATTTTACAATTTAAAAGCGAGTTAGGAAACAACTACGAAAATTTTTATGATAGTAAATCATTTTCAAAAGTAAATAGATGATACAGCTCGTTTTTTATTTATATTTATATAGGGATACGACTTATGGATGCGTATAAACAAATTTCTACCTGTAGACTTATTATGTAGTTATTACTACATCTGTGAAAATAGCATAAAGATAATAATTCTTTATGTGAAACTATTCACTTGAAATTTATGCGTGTCATCACACAGAAACAACAAAATTTAAATGCGATAGACATCCACAACCGGATACCTACCTGCAAAAAAAGTTTATTCATTTTAATTTAAAAACAATTTTTATTTTTATTGAAGAAATATATTAAATGACATAAAAATCCGAACACCCAGTTTAAATGATTTTATTTTAATAAAATTTGCTGAATTTATTTATTTTACTGAAATAAACAATTGATTAAATCTCAGCCTAATTAGTTGAAGATTCCGGTTTTTATACTGTTTTTTTGAAATCCACTAACATTTCCGATAATCATCGTAGTTCATGATGCTCAAGTGTTAATCGGCAAAATATCTATTACAAAAACCCATCATAATTTAGTAGATCTTTGAGATAAATACATGGCCTCCAATTATGAAGACTTGATTGATTATTAAGGTTTTGGTTAAAATAAAATAAAAAAACTGGATTTGTATTTCCGAAACTGTACATCACTTTTAGTAGGAAACAGCAACAGATAAGTAAAACTAATTAAATAGCTGTAAAGATGTTTAGAAAAAATATACTACTGTTCTTTTCTTAAGGATTTTTATTTTGTTAAACGAGGATAGCGAGTATCTACAGCTATGATTCAAATTCTGATTAAATTAGGAAATATAGATATCGGCAATTATGTTATCAGTTTCTACATGCTTTTTTAATTAATTTTTTCATTATTCTTACTCAATAATTTAACAATCTATTTTATTTTTTTTTGTTTAGTTTTTTTCTGTAGGTAAACAATTTGAAGCCATTTTGCACTATTCGCTGAAAAAGGTTCTGAAGCAACAGCTGTAGAAACGTTTTAACACTGTAAACTTTACAGATAATTACAGATAATAATTTCTCAAATAATTGAGAAATTTTGGTTTAGTTGCTTTAAAAAATAAACTGACATAAATAAAAATAAATAAAATATTAAAAAAAAAAAATTTTGTCTATTGATGAAGTAAAATGAAAAGAGAATTTTTCTGAAAAATAGAGCTCCGGTTACTTGTAGTACAGAAAAGTATATTACGAAGACCATGTGTAAGAAAATATTTGATTTAATTATATTATTTAATATAATTAAGGGTTACACTAAATTAAATTAAACAAATAACTAAACATAATAAAATAAATTATTAAATAATAATGAAAAAACATTTAAAAACTGATAAAATAATTGCCGATGATGATTTTATTTTCTTATAATTAAATCATAATCTGAATCATTGCTACGGACACTCGCTATCCTCGTTTAGAAATATTCTTTCTTTTACTTATTTAATATTTATCATCTTTTACAGCAGGTAACCCCTATTTACGGCTAGATTTAATTAGACACCCTTATATGATAATTAATAAAAAAATTACCTTAATTTGATTTAAAAGTAATTCATAAATCTACTTAATGAACGAAATTTTTTTCAAAACTCCATAAACATTATTTTATCTATTTTACAATCTATTTTATTTTTTTTTGTTTAGTTTTTTTCTGTAGGTAAACAATTTGAAGCCATTTTGCACTATTCGCTGAAAAAGGTTCTGAAGCAACAGCTGTAGAAACGTTTTAACACTGTAAACTTTACAGATAATTACAGATAATAATTTCTCAAATAATTGAGAAATTTTGGTTTAGTTGCTTTAAAAAATAAACTGACATAAATAAAAATAAATAAAATATTAAAAAAAAAAAATTTTGTCTATTGATGAAGTAAAATGAAAAGAGAATTTTTCTGAAAAATAGAGCTCCGGTTACTTGTAGTACAGAAAAGTATATTACGAAGACCATGTGTAAGAAAATATTTGATTTAATTATATTATTTAATATAATTAAGGGTTACACTAAATTAAATTAAACAAATAACTAAACATAATAAAATAAATTATTAAATAATAATGAAAAAACATTTAAAAACTGATAAAATAATTGCCGATGATGATTTTATTTTCTTATAATTAAATCATAATCTGAATCATTGCTACGGACACTCGCTATCCTCGTTTAGAAATATTCTTTCTTTTACTTATTTAATATTTATCATCTTTTACAGCAGGTAACCCCTATTTACGGCTAGATTTAATTAGACACCCTTATATGATAATTAATAAAAAAATTACCTTAATTTGATTTAAAAGTAATTCATAAATCTACTTAATGAACGAAATTTTTTTCAAAACTCCATAAACATTATTTTAATTAAAGGTATTTGCTGCCACTTTTTGATCGGCATCCGTTATGAGTGTATTCCTGTATATTCATAAATGTTTGTAAAAAATAGAGTTTCATCAACTCCATGATGGACGTAGTAATTTTTTGCAGCCGAATCCTAGTCTATAGATAATTTAACATAAAATAATTCATTATAAACATAATTCAATTATTTCTTATAATTTCCTAACATTTATAAATTTTTGCCCTATATGAATATTGTCATTGATTTAATCTTAATATTTTTGTTCGGGTAAATATTTATTTAGTTTTCCTTATTTCATAACATTTCAATTTATTATTATATTAGCCCGATTATTTCATTCTTAATGTTGCTTTAATGAGCCAATTTTATCATTTTAATTGCTAACTAATTTCTTATTTAAATTGCATGAATTATAAATTTATTAATGTTTTGATTAATGCGGCTATAAATTAACTTGTTATCTCTTTTTAGTTTTTGAATGAAATGAATTTATAAACATCTTTAATTGAGAATGACTAATCAGCGAGGGTCATCAAAGCCACATTAATTATTACTACTGCATTGATCAAAAATTAAAATTATTGAAAGTTAAATAATCGCTAAGGCGTGTGAAAGCAACGCTATTAGAAGCTATTCAATTCAAAAAGAATAGCTTTAATTGCAAAAATTTTCGGAAGCAAGTTTTTCACTTTTATCACAAGAGCACGACAATTTTAAGAAAATTCGTACACTCAAAAAAATTTCCGGAAATAATAGATAGTGCGGTAAAAATTGTTCACACCATAATTTAGTAAAAAATATTAATCCAATCTGACATCTATCACCAAACTTAATGATTACTAGTTTAAACATCTTTACCATAGAGAAATATAATATATTTTTATTTGTCTATGATCTGTTGCAGCGTTCTCTATGGTTTTAGCTGTCAAAAAATGTCCAATTAAATATCGTGGCGCCACGAAAAACTTTTTGGCATTTTTATTAGTTACCATGGCATTTTATTGGTAAAAAGTAGATATGTGAAATTTTCATTTTAAAAATTCTTTGTAGAAAATAATCTTGTACGCTTTTATTCAGCATTAGAACCATTTAAATTTTAAATCAAAACAATTTTTTTTTTCTTTTCCTAATACGTATTAGCTAAGTCAAAATAATATTTTGATTAACCATGACTATTTTTTTAAAGAAAGATTTAATAACCTTTAAAACTATAAAATAACAGACATAAAATTATTGTAAAATTGATACACATGTCTTTCGAAAAAAAAACTACTATTTTAATCTGAACAAAATGTCGGGCAAATTTCCATCAAATAATTCTAGTATATTTTAAACCAAAACATATATGATAATATGTTATTTACTAAGATTACGAAAATATAATATTGTAATAAAAAGATAAAATTTATAACACGTCTGTGAATTTAAATTTTTAGAGCCGGATGTTTAGAGATCAAACTATAGTTTTAAAAATTATGTAGTATATTGATCAAGATATTTATGGAGCAATTTAAGAAAAATAATATAATTTAGATCAAAGACAGTACATTATAAGAGAATTCTATAACAATCGCGATTATTTTAGCTTGGAAGATATGCAACACTTCTGTAATATTGGAAATAATTGATAACAAGTCTCCAGAGCTTAAATATCTCTTCTGAGATCAAGACCTAGACTACTGTTACGACACTCTCGGCCTGGAAAGAAATTTTATAAGATCATTGCTTTGCAAGTTCATAAAAAGTGTTAGGATTATTTGCACAAATACTCGTTAAACCTATGTTAGCTAACATTATGTTAACTCGATGTTTAATTCATTTTTGAGATGCATAAAACTGTTAGCAAATTGTTGAGTAATTGGCCCTTAATCTTTTTTTGTTAATCTAAAAGGTAAACAAACTTTGCCTGTCTGTATTCAATCAAATTGAAAAAAAAAATTTATATCACTCATAGTGTAAAATTTGCGTGCGTCAAAAACGTATTCCGCAGGCAAATTATACTTTGCGATCTCAAATCAGTTAATTCACTAATTAACATTAGAAACGCCCCATTTTTTAAAACTTATTTATTTGTATCTACATAAATCGCCGCATTTGTGACACAAAATAATATGTGCAACTCGTGCGCCGTTGTCGATTTGTTTTCGTGAGCAATCGACAATCTCTCGCACTTGTAGCACATCTTTTATCGTTCGCATGATTGTAAAAGCTTAATAAAGCAAGGAAATGGTAATAATATCTGTAATAAGATTTGCTATTTGCAATAATATGAAATTTTCCATCAAATTAAGAATTTCAGTGTAAAACTTGGGTAATTTATCAAGGATGAAAGGATGTTTGCTTCTGCTGCTCCTTATGAAAAGCTATTAAAATTTAAATGTTTGTCTAATAGAAAGTATTTAAATAATATTACTTTGTAAAGTTACAGCTTTGAATGTTTAAAAAATAAAATAAAACTAAATTCCACATGCATATGCAAAGCCTTAGTTTCTCATAAATGTTTTTAACCCAAATTTGGGTTTTCTTTAAAAAAATGTTATAATTTTTTAAAAGAAAAGTATCAGAATATTTCACAAAAATGCTAATGCTAATGCTAATTTAGCATCGTCAGCAAAACGGCCGTGATTGTAATTTAAAACATAATTTTTTAAATAAATTTGGAAGTTGCGTTCAAAGGAAGAGTTTTTATTATTCTTAATAAGATGGACTTCCAAAAAGTAAGGGTTAATAATATATAAATTTAATATATGTAATAGGTAAAAGTATATTTTACTACAATTATCAGCAATAATTTTAATTCACCAGCTTAAATATTAACCTTGCAAAAACATTGAGCACCAAGAAACGCACAAAGACTAAGATTTATATTTTACAATTTATTTTTTTCACTAATTAAAGATAAAGATAAGTAAACCCAAGGTTAGCTTAGATTTTAACTAAAAAACGTATCTTTAATATATAAATAAATATATAAAATAAATTAAATACATTGTAATGTAACCTACCTACTTATATATATTTCAATAACAAATTTATGTAGGTATATGCAGATGAAATTTTAATCTAAAACTTCACACGTTTAAATCACATATTAATTGATTTAATGGAGTTCGTTCAATTACCGGATTACTGGTTTTATTATGCTATATACATAAAAACTTCTTGAATGGCCGTATAATTTAATACCAAGATCGGCTAGACAAATTATGCATAATTTAGAAAACATTTAACGAAGTGGTTTGCTGATAATAACAGTATAAAGACACTCAATTATAGTTGGCCATCATCAGCATCATCATCATCGAGCGGTGAAATTTAGAATCAACTCTAAAAGCTTGAGAAATGGATAATTTGTGTGTACTTTACGATGTTGTCAATCGTATAGAATTTCCAAGGAATTAAGTATAATTCAGAAATTCAAAATATACACAAAACTATTCACAGATTTTCAAATGGGTTGGTCGGCAGTAGTTGATTTAAATTGGTTAATAGTTACTTTTAAAAGATACGTACTGTTTTTTAAATAGATTCCTACGTTTGTTGGAAAAAAACTTTTATTTCTATTGTTTACAACTCCTGTAAGTTACGGTTTACCTAAATAATTAGTTTCATTGTTTTGAGAAATGTGTGCTTTGAATAAATTTAAATTGGTTAAAAAAACATTTAAAAATCTGTTAGTGTATAATAGACATTCTGTCTCTAGGGTAGTGTATAATAATAACGAAACATACGTATAAACCAAAGTTAAAGTTTTAGTCTAGCCTCGGGAATCGGCGGGAACGTAAAACAGAATCGTAAACTCCATTCAGTGGCAACGCCGCATTCTGTCTCCTCGGCGGGCTCGTAACCGGTCCCAGCCGTGCTTTTGCTCGCTTACCGTCGGCCATTTCACCTTTATGATACCACACCATTTACACTTCATTTTGCTGTATTTTATATGCCATTTCATACCCTATTTGCCACAAGTAAAAACACTTCCAATCGTTTTATTTAATAAATTTACTGTCCGCATGGATATTTTGAGGATTTAAAGACTATCAAACGACGAGATAAACTATTAAAAATGTGAGTTTGAATAAAATAAATATTGCGAATAATAATTTTGACAACATAAATGTGTTTTGATAATGTTGAGAGGTTAATTTGAATCTCAATTTATAATTATTATCTATATTCAATTAGGTATAATATATTTGAGTAAAAAAGTATGCTCCTATTTGTGTTATATTTAATAATTAAATTAAAAGTAAAACAATCATTTTAATAATTTTTGCTTCAAGTTTTTCTATGCACCTGCCATATATTAGTAATTATACTGGGTATTCCTATAATCTTTACCAACAGAATCAGAAATGAATTCATTCAAAAATAATTGAATTGTCCAAAAACCAAATTCGGTGATCTTTTTCTCCAACAAAATTCTCAGCAAAGTTATAAAAATTATTTTTCCTGAAAATTTATAATTCAATAGATTTTGAGTGGGTAACAAATCTAGTTATACGCAAATTAACCACTATTTGTGTTTATTATAAGCTGGCATTTAGTATCCTGTAAACATTTTAAAATTATCAATCCCAAAGGAATATAATTTTGACAATGTTATAAATTGGAGAGAGAAGAAAAACACAACCTCAAGTAAATATATTTTATCATTCCTTTCTTTGGCCAGCCGTAGAAAAAGTATAGTGCGCATCTCGAGGATAGGATCAATTACGTCCACTTGCGATTTATCGCAGTCGGCAAACGTCTCATGCTTAGTGAAGTATCAGTAGATGTTAGTATCAGATTTATTTATAATTACCGACGTATTTTGTTATAATATTTATCACAGGTTTGTTAATAAGTATTATTACAAATAGGAAATAAATTATTCTGAGTTAATTTTTTGGTAATCGTAAGATATGAAGTGAAGACGTATATTCATGTAGTATTTCTTTTATAACCAGTAAAATTTTGTTGTTAAAAAATATCACTAGACCGTGAATATTTTTTACAAAGTTTGCTGGTCCGTGGCTCCCAAAAAAACTTTGGAAACGCTGGTCTAGAATGTGAAGGGGAAAATAATTGGATGGATAGCCATTATCTGTCAAACATACTATTATTAGTTTAGTCCTAAAAGCAGCAATTCGAAGTAATAATAAATATTACTAATAATAAAGATTGAAACTTGGGTATTCACTATTATTATGGACATATCTACATATTTTTTGTAAAAAGGTAACAAAGGTACGAATACTTTGACAAAGGTAAAAAATATTTCTAAACCAGAACATTGTGCTTGTTAAAAACTTTCTAATATTTATGGTCTAGGCAGACTTTTTAGTACTCAAAACCTCAACTTTCTCTTCCTTAAACCCAAATATACGAATTTGACTTATCTACCTAAGAAAATGTTTTTAATTTATTTTTAATACCTATCTATTTACTGCCACAGTCTTAATACATTGTTTTTTATTTGTTTGGCCATTATCTATTTACCTAATTAATTTATGTTCATTTATTGTTAATACATTTTCGATGACATATATAACCCACATTTAAATAAAGTCAGAAATAAAGCTAAAATAATAAATTAAATTTGAATAAATTTGCATCATAGGTTTAAACAAGAATGTCTCAAAAAACCTTAATAAAATTACTTTTCTTTAGTTTTTGGTATTTTTACTTTATTTTCTTGATAAAGTTCTCATATTATTATTTCCTAGGTATTATTTTATATCAGTCTAAAAAACAACATTAAAGATAGAACATCAGATAAAAAGTCAAACAATTAACATGGATCCACAAATTATATTAACATTCTTCTCGTTTAAATATTGTCTACCAATATTTTTATAGTTGTTTTCGTTTGTTTCAGGTAGGTGAGCAGAACAACATTTCAATACTTTTTAAACATTTCAAAACGTAAGTAAAATTGTAAGTTTTTCTTTATTCCGGAATATCAATACACTTCACGTGTTTATTTACGTAAGGAATTAGTGTTTTATCCACAAAGAGCATCAGATGAAAGATATATAGTGGTAACACAAGATTTAAGACAACCAAAGTAATTTTGGTTTTAAATATTACATATTGCTTATGTAAAACAACAGAATATTTATAATAGTGACGAAACAAATATTACCTACAATTCAACGACCTGCATTCTTATTTTTATTTTATTAAACTAAAATCTGATTTTATTTTAAAAATACATAATTAGGTATCTAATGAAGGCGTTTTATTTATAGTGCATATAAACTAAAAATTACCATATGCATAGGTAGGTTGAAAGAATAACATTTGTAAACAATATAAAAAAATGATTTAAACTCATAAACAAAGAACTATTAAATTCAACTCATGTCACACTTTCTGCATACCATCATGAATGAGTCATCCGATGTTTTTCTATTCTCAGTCAAAACCATTTGCATAAAATAAATCTTTGATTAAAAGTTAATTGTAAAAGTTTCAGTGTTTTCTAAATTTCCCCAATAAAAGTGCTAATTAACCTTGTGTTATCTGAAATTATTACAAAACAATAATTTATTTTCCAATTTTAACAGATAATTTTCTTTATTCGTATTTATTTTAGTTCCAACGCGTTGTGATATTTATTAATAACTTGTTATTCATATCTAAATCTAAAATAAACTAGCACAACATGCCAAATTGTTATAAACATACTCTACATACAACTAAACATCTACTGCACAACAATCAAAACATTTAATACTGTTTTCAATTGACACTTTCAACAGTAAATCCAATCTAATTAAAAAGAAATGTTAAAAATTTGAATGGTTAAAACAGACCACAAATAACTTCATTCAATATAATGGCATCATGGCCATGTTTTGTTTACGGCCATTACGCAATACGGGACCTAACAAAGTTCTTTTTATATCCTTATTTTCAACCAAACTCCAGCGTTTTACACTTATACACTTTTAGAAATACCTCATTAACAATTATCACTCATTAAATCGGCGCAACAAAAGCATCTTGTTGAATAATTGAAACCAAAACACATTAAAGAAACACCACTATCCTGGAATTCAATATGGCCGTCACATATAGTCGGAGCAGTTGTCGTACAAAGACGAATAGAAGGGATATCTCCGAACAGCTGCGCAACTCGATACGCTGCTAGTAGTAGGTATATGATATTGGACGGAATTAAAGCAGACCAAAATAGTCTTTATTAAAAAGGAACAGAAGGGTTAAAATTTGAGAGAGAAAAAAATTATTTGTAACGTTTTATGAGCATGAAATAATATTTTAAATGAAGTAAAAATAACAGTTTCAAATATTTATTCGAACATATCATCGGTTAATTCCATCTTATTATCAAAATATAGCCGAACTTAATAGTAGTTAATTATCCATGACAATAATTTTAAAAAATAGCTTATGAAGTGAGTTTAAAATACCGGGTGTCCCAGAAGATTCTGACCTATTTTAACTGCAAATATATCGGAACTTAAGAACCATGGAAAGGTGCGTTTTTCGAGGGATAATTTCTTTGTAATGGTGATATTTTTTTAAATAGACTCTTACGTATTCAGAATATATTACAAGAACATAATAATCAAATATCTCTTCGCAAAGTATCATCCAAAACTGGAATTTCAAAAAATTTCAGAGATGTATTGAAGTTAACTCCTTATAAAATACAGATACACCAAAAAATATATGAAAGGGATTTTCAAACCAGAATTGTTTTTTCTGAGACATTACCTTCTAGATTTATGTAGAGAAGTTCCTGATGTTTTATTTATAAAGTAAGATGAGGTTGGATTTCATTTAAACGGGAGATGTAATAAACATAATTGTCGCATATGGGAGTTTAAAAATCCAAGGGTATTTGAGGAACATGAAAGAGATTTACCAAAGTTGAACGTTTGGTGTGGCGTTTCTAAAGAAAACAAATATGGACCGTTCTTCTTTAAAGAAACTTCAATTACTGGTAATGTGTTTAGAATGAATAAAACCTAACTGGTTAATTCTTCTGCATTTAAAATTGGAGATATCAATTGTATTAGACTGACAATTCATTTCATTACATTAATTAAAATTAACATTTTTCTCTATATAACAACGCAAACAAAAAAATAATACCTATATAGACTATTGAAACGCTCGGCTGAAGATGTTTTTAAACAAGCAGCTTTAATACTACCAGCAAAGATCAATCCACTAGTTTAATGCCTTCATTACTGATCAGTTCAACATCTCCAATATTAATATCTTGGGGAAAACATCTTTTGTTTTTGAGAACCCAAATTTTCTCTACGGAATCTTGCCGTAAAATACGTTTTCAACTTTACCCGATATTTTAGATGTTTGTTTATCTATTTTATCAATATCTGGAATACTTATATCTTCTATTTCTTGTAAAAACATCAGAGGAGTCAATGGTACCAAATCTTTAGCATAATCAGAAATGTAGGTAAGAGGTTTGGAATTCATATCAGCCTCACATTCATATAAAATTGTACAAAGCTCATCAAATGACAACGAAGTAGTACCTAGAGTTCGAATTAAGCGTTCCCACCAACCGCCCCACCAGGCAGCAGTTGGCAGTGAAAATAATTCTAACCGAGTAACAGACTATACTTTCTCCACGATCAAAGATTTTAAATTTATATTTTTACATGGAAACGAACAAAACATAATTTATATAACAGAACTCAGAAATAGTATATTACACACCGAGGTGGAAAGTGTTTCATTACTGTCGAGAGATGAGATAACTGACTGAGGCGCGTAGCGCCGAAGTCAGTTACATCTCGAGACAGTAGGAAACTTTCTACTGAGGTTTGTATACTATTTTATTCACAATCAATTGTGTCAGAAAATAATTTAAAAATAACAATTTATAAACTATGTATATTTCTAAAATACCTAGTATTCTCGTATGTCCTAAATAATCAATAATTGTCTTCTTTTTATTATTTAATATTTATTGGTATTAAGGTATTTTAACAAAATGAAATAAAAGGTAACTTAGACTAAGGTAGGTAGATATACCTTGTAATTAATTATTATTAATATTAATAGTAACATTGGCATTATCCCTAGCGTTGATAACAAGGGATAATCCAGACTGTTTTGAAGATTTTGAAGCAGAAATATTTAATTCTTGATTGGAAGTACTGGATGCTGAGGCAGAAACTGATGACCGAGATTCACATGATGTCAACAGCTCCGCAATTCTTATTTGCCCATCAGTAGAATTTTCTTTTTAATCTGAAGTTACTGTCAATATAATAAGAAATCGAGAAACGTCATTGTCATAGTCTACTACCTGCAGCAATGAACAATTATATGATTAGTTTAATGGAATAATTAGAGAGTTGTCCGAGTTAAAATTAAGAAGCTTAGTAAATAATAATAAAAAAGAAGAAGAATGACAGGTCGGGAAGTGCTACTGTATAAAAAAAATTTACTTTCTAACTTTTGAAATGTCGATAATGGTTACATTACATATGTGATTGTGAATAAAATATATTATGTAGGTACCCAAACTAAAAAAACACTTTATTCAATTTTTCGATAATTTACCAAAAACACAACCAAAACATTTTCTGAAAAGTTATTTTTCATCCCCCAATCAACATATCCATGTAAAATAGAAAAACTAAATGGGAAAATTAAAATTAAATTTAAACTAGACGACGTTTTATAAAAAAAACTTATAATGTGACTAAATTAATCAACTATCGTATTAAGAACACTTAACAAACATTCTTAATATGAACTTCCACAAAGTAAGGGTTAGTACAATTAATTTCATTAATCATTGTTGTATAATGCTTTCGGTAAAGGCATCCCCTGACAATCCCCTGACTAATATTCATTCTCTCACATACACCAATGAATTTCAGTGTGCTTTCCTCTTTGAAAGAACAAGGTCATTTTCCTCATACGCGTGTGTTTTTAGTGAAAAGTAAAACATTGCTAATGTTTTCGGTAAGTATTGGATACAGTAAAAATTATTATGAAAAGATAAAATGTAATATCCGATGGATCTTCCAATAAAAACATACAATGAATCCGTATTGATTTCGGTTGGGAAAAAATAAGTCCATGCGCGCAATAAAGCTTGGAGAGCTGGTGTGAAGTCGAGACTGGATGAAACAACGATTTTCCTGTGTTGTTATTTGCTGCTTTTTCCGTTTTTAATTCCTCAGTTCCGATTGTTGTTTCCCATACATATAAAGTCGTTACGTTATTATAATTAGTAAAAAAATCTTTTTAGACGAACGTTTTCCTAAAATTTATGAAATTTTTAAAAAATTATAACATTGTTGTTAGTTTTATTTGTGAAGAAGTCCCTTAATGATGTACTAGTCACCATAAATCATATCTAGACATGGAGAATCAAATAAGTGCTTGTGAAATTACATACTTGACACCAATAAATTCTCTGGAAGGTACTAGCAGTGATAGTATCACACTGTTTATCAGTTATACTGCCCTCCAGTAAATCATTATAATAATTGGTTCATTTAATTTATCGGAAAATCATTATTTGTGCTATAACAAACACCTAATTTGGCTAAAGGCGTTATACAATAGTGGCTGACGTGACGATTCATAAAAAAAGTTGCTGAAGTCAATCATTTATTATATTGTGGGAGTGTTTGGACATATTAAACACATAGGGCAAGAATAACACAGTTACTCTTATTTGGCTCTGACACTCGAAAATTAAAGGGCATGAAATAGCAGACAAGATATCCAGAATATTCCGCTAATGGGACTTGAACCATGGAGAACAAGAAAAAAAAATCGAATATTGGGATAATGGATAAAAGAGGAAAATGCCTTGCGTAGTTACATCCCAAAAAGGTTCTTACAATGTCTCGGACTAAATAAATCTACGTAGATTAGGGGATTAGGGGATTAGGGCAGATATTGTAACACAGAATAAAAACTCAATATATGTTCTTTCAAAGTGTGCATTAGAAGATGCAAGAGCTTTAGAATTTGGAACTTAATACTAAATAGAAGAGGAAAAATCAACTTAAACTGAATCCGATCGACATATAAAAGACACTTTGTACTCGTTTTGTGCTATAATTTCACTTCAGTTACTATACGAAACCGTTTTAAATATTAAGAATGCACTAAATGTTAATATTACGTGAGAAACTGATCAGTAACACTAATTATTCACTCAAAAATGACGAAAATGAGCTCATGCAAATTACATACCTATATTTATTTATACCAATCAGTACAAATAAATAATTCAAAATTGTTATTATATACAACAATGTATTAATTGAAATGAGGAGCGTTGATAAATTTCTATGAATTCATTATCACATTATCATTGTTTTTAATTGTGAACTTCGTCTTACTCTTTCTTATTTCTTTGTGCTGAAAGTAACCAACTTTTTTTGTAGAATTTCGGTTAGTTAACTGTAGGTTTAAGCAGCAGTCAAACTTGGTATCAAGAGGTTTGAAACATGCACAAGGAACTCATATTCAAAACTATTTATTTACTCACTGCACAGACGTTTGACAGTATAACTGCTGCCATTATTATGTTTTTCTCATCCCATCTTTTTAATTTTTAGAAAACTTCTTTTTTAGTTTCATGTAGATACTTACTTACTCTTGTTTTTAATTATTACTTACTAGTATAAACTTTAAAATTGTTTCTGGTTGCTTTAAAAAACGTTTTGCGTGTGCAAATATATATGGTAATAGAATTATTTTAATATACACGCGTGAGTCGTTTATTGTTTGTAATTATGTACACCTCAAATGAATTTTTAATTCAGAAAATGATCATTGTAATTAAAACGAAAAAGGTGAATGGACATTACACGTAATGTGATCTAGATAACGATCAGTTTTTTCCTTTAAAGGAAATATGGGTCGCTTTCTTTGCAAAGCTATACGACGTGAATGTTTTTATATTTCAAACGATCGTTACCAATTACTTATCCAATTCATTTGAAGAAATAAAAATAGCGATGCTTCACAAATTAACAGATCTGTACTGAAATGAACTGATTCGAGGTTCTTTAATTCCGACTTAACCGTGTAAGTTTTTAAATAATTTAAGAGGAGATTTTGGTACAGTAATAAAATATGTCATAAACTATTTTACTTGGTTTTTGTTTGCTGTTGGTATATTTATACAGTTATAGTCCAGGCGTGCTGTACTTTTAGACGGAAATTCTGATACCTGAAATGTAACAGTTGGAGGTGGTAAAGGGGCTTATAACACATGAAAAAAAAAATACATTAACTATTTCAATTATGATCATAAACTTTTTAGGGGTGAAAAAGGGTGAAAAAGGGATAAAAAACTGAAGTATTTCTGTTTGCGGCTAAAATTGACGTCAAAATGAAAAGTGCCCAATAGAAAAGTTGTAGATCATGTAAAAATCTAAAACTTTTCTTTTGGTAATTTTCTCACATAACCTCAATTTTTCGAGGAAAATGGAAAAAAAACGATTTTTGGTTTTTAATTTTTCAACGGATTCGTCAATCTTGGTGAAACTTGGTGAAAACTTATCTTTTTATGTCCAAAATAACCTCGAATTTTCTCAACCTTGTAACATAATAATTTTCCGAGAAATTTGATTTTTCTGGAAAAATCTCTTTTTTTTCAACTGTAAAGTTTGCTCGGAAAATATTATTGGAAAAGATTTTCCTGGGGCTCATTTTTTTCGTTTTTACGTCTACTTTCACATTAAATAAAAAAAATACACCTCTCATTTAAAAATGTGCTCAAAAATGAATAAAAAGCAAAAAATAAATTTTGCAACAGCTAAATTTGCAATAATTGTTAAATTTTTGTTATAAAATATTAAAAAATGCAAAAGCCGACTCTTGCATTACATTCTACGGGAAAAATTACAAAAGAAAATGTATTTCATTATTTGGTCGGATTTTTATTTCATTTGCAATATTATAAACACTCAAGTTAATGAAGTTAATAATCCGAGCGGTGATTTCATGGTTTTTACTATTGTTGTATGCTGATTTGTTTATATTATAAGGTTTTTCATGAGATAAATCGATTTGTTGATAATTACAAGGTCCAAATACCCTTCCATCAGAGCCCTATAACCACCTTTCATAAGTGACAAAGTGTAGACATGACAACTCTAACTAGCCTAGGGGCCTAGGCCTTTTGTTTTCTCTTTAACCTTTCAACATTTCAGTATACAAAATATACTATCATTCGTAACAAACAAAATATTGTCTTTTCAATATAGTTTTTAATTACAATTACGAATTACTTAAAACCGAACGATTATTATATTAAAAATAAACAAATTATTCCAAAAAGTCAAAGAAAATTAAAATTTTGATGAAAAAAATTTTTGATCAATGTATGACCATGTTCTCTGCTGATCCTATCCAAGTTTTTCATGATTTCCGTGAGTTTTTCTTCTGAATTCAGCTAGTATTAAGGTTGCATCTGCATACCTAAGGTTAGTAATTTTTTTCCTCCTTTCGTTATATCCCCTTATAACACAATAAAAATAGCATATAAAAGATTTAATTTTACTGCCTAGTTTATTTAAGAAATCTTTAATGTACCAAAAATAAAAAATTATTAAAAAGATATTTCCATTGTCTTATAACTATTACTATACTTTTCATTATTTAATTTTACTAAATGAATAATTTCCTTTAAAAAATTTGACCTTCAATCAGCTGACGATATTAAATGACAGACACAAATAAATATTAGTAAATATGAATGTATATATTCACCATTGTTTGTCCGGGCTGGTCACGTCTCTTGGATTTCGAAACAACAAACAAATATTAAAGAAGTGAATAAGAAAAACAATAAATCTCCTGGAAATTATCATATATTTGGTACACTTTATATTTATAAATGTTTTATGTAAATATGGTAGGTTCAAATACAATAGGAGTTAACTTGTTATTACATAATCAGATATCCATTACAAAAATAAATGTTAACTATTGCATCTAACTTACGGCAGCTCAACTACGTTTTGATGTATTGTTACATCCTTCATAGAAAATTGTATAATTTATTGCTAATTTATTGAAATTTCTTCATTAGTAATTAATGTTTTCAAATCTAATAATAATTATTATTCCTTTAGTACGTAGTTATTTATAGTAAATACACATTGTTAACGCTATTTTGCATAAAAACTGTCTATATATACATACCACAACCTGAGCACAATATTGTGCATGATTGAACTTTTATTTGTTAGTCTTAAGGAGCCCGTATCCCATGCAATCTGAAACGAAAATGTGTCAATGATTTTTTTAGCCATGAAGTGCAGACATCTCTTAGTAATAGGATAAACTAACAGAAATAATAATAGAATCCTTTCACTAAATTGCTCTATTCATCGGAAAAAATTTTACCTGCTAAAAACACATGTTTTAGGGCTAAAAACCATTTATATAATTCTCATTTCTAGACCTTGCCAGCCAACAAAATATATTTTGTATTTTATCTCGGGAAAGAACGAGGGTAGATCAACATTTAGTAATATAAATAGGTGCTCTAGTAATTATTACTTTTATCTTTATTTTTTACCATTTACCATTTTTTATTTTTATTTTTAATTCTATATATACCTAATCAACGGTAGGATAAGTTTATTATTTTTATAAGTTTATAGTTGTGTGTGATTCTTTTTAGATCAGCTCTAGGTAAGTGTCAAAAAATTATTAAAATATTATTAACTTAGAGGCGATGCATTTACAAATGACACATTAAAGTGGTCAACATATTTTAATTTTGTAATACCTATTTACTTGCGTCGAAAATTCGGAGACTAGATACTTATGAAGAATAATGATGTTTTCTAGAACGTTGCTGAAGGAAAATCACAATTATTATTATCAGGTAAGATTTGTTACTGGCTTTTCATTTTTCTAATTTTTTTAGAATATTACAAATTATTGTTTTTAGATACAAGGACAACTCGTCATCACAAGAAGAAAAACATGCCATTTTATTATTTTTACAGGAGATGATAATCCACTTTTTACCGAAAACATAAATTTCAACGAAACTTTTTTTAACAATATGGTAGAAAAGTAGAGACGATTCTATGAGGATTGCGTTGGGCCGGAAGTTATTTTAAACAGGAGAGGCAAAAGATTAAAATGTAAAGATCCACCAGAAAATATTTAAATGTAAAAATAATAAAAGTATATTTTTAAATAAAATATTTTGATGCCAGTTTTTCTTTTTACTTAATTCAGAATACCACGTATACAAAATTTACGCTAACATTTTTTTCTCTCAGAAACCTGTGACCAGATTACTTCCAAAATTTGACCAAGAAGTGTCTATATGGCCACCAATAATTGGTATTTTTTTCAAGAATTTTGAATTTACAGTTTTTTGTTATTAATAATTTTATAGTTTTTATATTTATTTACAATGATGTTTATTCTGTGGCTAATGTTTTTCTAATTGTGCTGGGAAAATGGAATAATAAACACTCATTCTGTAAGCGATCGCTCGGCACTAACAATAATTCTACTTACCCTCATATATAACTATAGATGGCCAGCCGTACGCTGGGCATATTATAATTAAAATTTCTTCAAGATATAACAATGATATAACTGGTCTACTGAAAATCATTATCCGCAAATCAGTATTCTTTTTTTCATTTTACTAGTTTGTTTTATGGAATAATTGTTTTGTAAATATCGCAAAATATTTAAAAAACGTTACATTAATTTATAATACAAAAATTTGTTTTGACTTCGTTAATAAAAAAAAGAAAAAAATATATAGTGCCTAGTTCCATCTATGATAAAAGTTATAAACTAAAGTACAATTATTTCGTCATTAACTACGTCCATTTTTGATCCAAAGTGAAAAAATAAAAATAAAATGCAGCATGATTTTAGTTTCTAACTATTTCTTAGGTCTGATCTCTTTAGAAAATTCTGATTGGGCTATTTGATAGAAAAATGTTCAACTTAGGAAAGGTTTAGTTTCATTTTAAGAAAATTTATTTAGATTGTTGTTTATTTATACAAATGTAAAGGTCTAAAATAGTTCGCATTCAACAGCTCTTTTTCAATATTAAACAATTAATTAACAAAAAATCAATGCAATCCTTACCTAAGTTAGACCTTTATATGCAATTTAGTGAAAAAAATAAAACGATTTGAGTTGTAATAACGGAGAAAGTTAGAATAAACTTTTGGTCTGTAGGTGCCATTCTGATGTACAGCGATACCCCGTCCTTAATGACCATGAACAAGCCGCAAATAAAGGCGAATCAATAGACTTATTAGAGAATGGAAAAAAACTAAAATAACTGAAAATTTGCGGATTAAGATTCAAATGTGGGATAAAAAATATAAGAATAAAGTAGATATAATGAAATTATCATAAAGTAGAGTAAATTTTCTGTTCTGTATTTTGAAACTTGTTAAACAAACAGCAATTAAAAAAGTTCAATAAAAAACAGCGAATAGAAAAGTGATTTATTGTTAGTATACCTGGGGCAATTCAAAGATGTACCAAACTAAAAAAATTTTCGTATTATGGTTAGCATTGTTTTTCCCTTTTTTATTTGCTTTGTACTTTGCACTTTTATGTATCTATAATAATGCCAGTTACTTTCATTATTTTTGGTCCAAAAGGTTTACAGTAAAAATTTTATTATTATTAAGTTAAATTTTGTATTACTGTTTCTTATATAAGTTTAACGTCTATCGCTGTCAAAATTATGGAATCTATAAGTCGTGATTTCCTAATGAACTTTCTAACTGAACATGATAGAATCCCAGCGTCTCAACACGGTTTTGTACCAGGCAGGTCTGTGATGACGAATATGTTGTCGTGCGTAAATGATTGGTCTCTAGCTTTGGACAGTAAACAACCGGTGGACATTATATATTTGGACTTTTCAAAAGCATTTGATCGCGTTCCGTCTAAACGTCTACTGTTTAAACTCGAACATAACGGAGTTAGAGGCAACCTGCTTAATTGGATTGAAGCTTTCTTGACTAATCGGAAGTTTTGTGTTCGTATTGGAGACTCCTCCTCCTCAATGTTTGATGTGTTTAGTGGGGTGCCACAAGGATCAGTTTTAGGACCTGTTCTCTTTCTAGTGTACGTAGCAGATCTGCCACTTAGCGTCGAAAGCAACATTTCCGTCTTTGCCGATGATATAAAATTGTATGCCAACCCTATATCTGAACATGACAGACTCCAAGCTGATTTGCACAGAGTATCGAAATTGGTGGATGTCTGGCTTTTACCTTTAAATGCATCAAAGTGCTCAGTGCTCCATCTAGGTAAAAATAATCCACGAAATAGGTATGTACTCTCTAACACAAACTTGGAAACTGTTTCTCAGCAGAGAGATTTGGGAATACTTGTCACAGAAACTGTATCGTGGTCCGAACACATTCAGTATATTTGCAGTAAAGCTAAAAGTTCACTTTACCTTCTCTCTAAGTCATTTTGCAAAATTTCTCCTCAAAATTTTGCGAATATTTTTAATACCTACGTGAGACCAACTTTGGAGTTTGCTGGTCCTGTGTGGAATACGGACGGGATTCCACTCGTCTTGAATCGGTACAAAGTTGGGCAACTGGGATTCCATACGGGATACGTCGTCCGTCCTATGAAGAACATTTAAGATCGGTTGGCTGTACGACATTCGAGGATAGAAGGCTTCGCGGCGATTTAATAATAGTCTACAGAGCTATAAATAATAAATTTGGTTGTGATTTGTCACACATTTTTCCATTAAATACTGATTCAAGGCTCCGAGGACATTGCTTTAAATTAAAAGAACAACAATTTCACACAAAGTGTCGCGAGGGTTTTCTGTCAAATCGAGTGTTTGACAGTTGGAACTCTCTTCCACCAAACGTTGTCAGCGCTTTGAGTGTTAACTCTTTTAAAAACAACTACGATGCCTATAAATTAACTATGCTCAACTGATCTATTTGTATTTTTATAAATGTGTTTTCATGTTGTGTTCCTATCATCTAGTTTTCTATTGTACTTTTGTGGAAAATATGTTGTTTTATTTTACTGTATTATCTATGTACTATAAGGTTATTTCATTTGTTTCGATATATGTTTTTTTTTCTATGGGAGCTATATAGGTCCTAGACCTCGGCTTCTTTAATCTTCTATAATAATAAATAATAATAATTCTTTACGATAGTTTATGATAATAATTCACATTCACTTAAAATTTGTAGAGGCCGTGGATTCTGAGAAGACCTGTGACGTCAACCGGCGCAGTACACAAATTTGTGTTTGATAGTTGTCCTATTAACTATACTAATAATTGATTCATTCTGGTCAGTCTGCCGTTTACGTCCTGTCTCTTTGAATAGCGCAGTAAAAATTTTGCTTATTTTTAAATTATATTATTTAGTTTAGTGTATTTTAATTATAGCAGTTATTCAGTTGTGCGCAACTATTTACGACGTCACGGGTCTACTCAAAATCCACGACCTCTAACACCAGATTTTTGTGCAGACAAAATTCTATAGAAGTCCGTGTGAAAGTTGGTGCATCTTTAGCAATGTTTTCTATTTATTAGGTTTATGGGTAGTAAGTATCTTTGTGTACAACTTAGTAATTTGTTTTGTAATTTATATTGGTAAGTGTAATTCTAATTGATTAAATTAATTATTAATTAAAGTCCCAAAGTTTAGGATTTAAAATCTGTAAAAGACCATCCGAGTCAGTCGTAAATTAATTCCGCGAAACTAAAACAAAAAAAAGCGTTATCATACCAATTTAAATAATCGTAAAAGTTAAATATCCTCTTAGCTATAAATTTAAGAGAGTCGGTCATCCAGAATTGATGAGTTCGATAGTAATCTTCATTTCGGTAGCTAATGAGTACAGGTCTAAAAAGTGAAGAATCGAGATATGTGTTTTTACTAATTGTGGCATTATATTACTCAATAACGGTTGTTACGTGCATTGGGCTGGCACCTAAAGAGCTAAGATAACCTTATCGAACAGGTACAGTACAGAACCTGCCCAAGCAACTTATCTTTTAAAAAAATTTGTAAATTTTTTAGGTTAGGTCAATAACTCTGTTACATATGCTTAAAGTTTTTGATGATAAAATATTAAAAACATTTGGTTTTCATAATCAGCATTTGTTTCCTTTTTTACCATTATTGTATATGTATGCAACAGTAGCTGAAATAGAAGCTGAAAACCAGATGCAATGTATCTTGATTCCTGTATCTTGATTGTTATACATTCATAGAGTACAATATATTATTAATAATCTTAAATAGATTACGAAGTTTAGTTTGAGAGCAAATTTCATCTAGGTATACAGTATGATGCAAATGTATGGAATAAATTAATTATTTCAGAAACAGAGGACTTTTACAAAAAATCTTAAAGCACGTCAATTTTAATTTTTGTGTTGGCGTAATGACGCAATCGAGGATTTTTGTAACTACAAACCGATGTCACGTGACAATTCATTTGAAAAGTCTCCTTATCGCCTTTGCAACAATGTAATTATTCAAATATTTATTTCTACAGGGTTAACCAAAACTGTTGGTTTATTAATACAATTAACTTAGAATAAACGTTTACTTAAATACAATTAAATTACAACAAATGTTGAAATGGCCGACCTTCAGCAATGATACAATGAGGAAGGCGAGCAGTAAATTCTTTCCTAACGTTTTCGAGGACTTCAGGTGTTATTTGTGCAATTTCCGTTCGAATTCACTCCTTCAACTCTTATACATTATTCGGTCAATTTTGATATTCTCTGGGGTGCTATTCTCGAGTTTACACGAAAAGTTTCTCATACGAAAGTATTCTCTTAAAAATATGCGCATCGAATTTAAACCCGTATTCTTGAACACCACTAGAACAACTTGATTACGTACACGAATATCCTTCGTGTGACTAATCTGACAACACTGTGTTAAATCAGTGCATCCATCCTAAAAACAAGTTTTACTTTAAAGGTTGGTGTTGATGTTGGTAATATCTTCGTTTTCTGTTAAATTTGACAGCTTTTATTTGTAAGACGCCCATACAGTGACGATTGTTCTGTCTCGGTAAACATACCTTTAGTCGTAACCTTACCTTGTTAGATTTTTGTTCTCAGTTTTTCCATTTCAGTTAAATTTTGTTGGTCTTATAAAGTTGTATTAAGTGAGAATATTCCTGTGTCTTCTTTCATGAGGTTTACTCCTATTTGTTTATTCCAGACAGACCTTGGGAGCCAGAAATTATAAAACCATATAAAGAAATAGTCCAAGAAACATACAATAAAATAGTTAAAAGAGCTGAAAAATATAAATTAAAACGCAACAAATAAATCAAACAATGAACAATTTTTAGGCAAGGAGACTTAGTAATAGTTAAAGTTCTAAGGGTTCCTAACAGAAGACTTAATAAATGTGTAAAATTATAGTTACCTTTTGAAGGTCTGTATATGATTGAAAACCAAAATGGAGTAAATGATTTAGTCCATCCTGATACTGGAGCCATAAGGGGTATGTTTAATGTAGACGTACTGTCTACATGTCTAAAAATTTTAAATATTAGTCGTAAACAAATGTCAAACTTTATAAATCACAATTATAAACCTTATAAACTAATTTTTGATTATAAAACCTATAGTTTAAGTTATTTGGTTGAGTTTCTAATTATGTTGACAACTGCAAAAAAAGTGAGAAGAACAGAAAGAAACTCTTGTAGAGTTTATGGAAAGGAACGTGAAACTTCTTTTGCTTCTTCTTCGATATTCTTCAATATATTTATGACCGCTATTTGACTCAATTCGTATAATCCAGCCATATTTTTTGTTTGCTTATTCTCTCTCAGTATTCGATTTTTGCGTTTTTCATGGAACAGACCCAGTAGAAAATATTCGCATGAAAATATTCTCCTACGCGACTAAAAAAATCACATTCTATCGATCAAGAATATGCATTTGAAGTTCTCATACGAAAAACCAATAAATTCGCATACGCAAATCATTCTCATAAACTCGAGAATAGCACCCCTGCTCTTTAAATATCCTACAAAAAAGTCTAACGAAGTCAAATCTTTAGACCTTGGTGGCCATTCGATAGGCCCCCACCTACCTATCCATCTTCCTAGGAAAACGTTATTAAGGTAATTTCGTACTTCAACGCCATAGATATATACATAATGATATTGATGTTTAAATCATGTAAAATACATAGAAAATGTGTATATAATAATATATAATAACGACTATTCTTGTCCCAATTTAATGAAAAACAAATATATAAACAGCATGATATCAAATATGGTTGTTTTTTAACAAATTTTATTTTGCTTGCGCAGTTATAATTAAATTTTGATTGTTTATACGTTTAAACAAGTCCGTTACTGAATATCTGTGAAGAATCGCGGGGTTGGCCGAGTAATAAGAGAATCAGAAAATAGGAATAAAGAAGAAAAGGAAGAAAACCGGTTCTCTATAAGGTTCCAACACGACATGTCTTGGCTGCTGGTGCTGCTGTCACAGGCATTTCTATCGCTAATGAGATGGAATTGGACGGACAAGCTTTTGCTGTTCGCCACTTTTCAGCCATAGACAATAAAAAACTGAATAACATTAGTTCTAATAATATTCAAGACTCTGCCTCTAATGGCGATTTGGTACACTCATAAAAATTGTTTCAAACAACCACCGGCTAAGTGCATTTATTTGTTTAAAATTTTCAAAAATTTAAACGAATGCTAAACTATTTAAAGTTCTTGACATTGACAAAAAAAAGTCAGTTAGTCATTAACGCATAGTTCAAGTGGTAACCGTCTATTTGAATTTATTAATAATACGAAAATGCTTAACTTTATTGTCGTTAATGTTAAAATATATTTTTTTGAAATGCTCATCCTAATTAATTAATTGTCTTTATACAATTTTATTTCCTTTAGGAAATTACTTAATGTAGTGTAGTCGCAGTTGCCATCAAGTAGAGTTTTAAGATTATCTTTTAAATTGTATTTTAATTTTTCCATGGTATATAAAGGACAGTATATTAGTATATGATACATCTATATGATACACCGATAAAGATACGTAGCACGTAGCAGGTTGGACCATTATGACCCACTAGTAGATGCCGGTGAGTCAACTGAGTGTGTCCTATTCTTAACCTGGATAAAATAACTTGGGTTTAGATGTTGAGCAGTTCCATTCCGATTGCCAATTTTTTGTAATGATGGTTTTAAAGTGGCTATCTCGTCCACTATCACAGTTTCTTTACTTAACGCTGCTATTTTTGCTAATGTATCTACTTCTTTATTTTCCGCTTTTCCTAAATATGTGCTGGAACCCACAAAAAGTAAATATTGATACCCTTTGTAACAATTCTCTGTAATTCGTATTTTATAAGTAAAAGTATTGGATGAGTAGGATACACTTGCTGTAGTCCATAAATGGAACTGAGAGCGTCTGTGATAATAAGAACTTTGGAATGTTGTTTTTCAGTAATAAACTTCAAAGCATTAAGAATGGCGATTAGTTCTGCTATGTATATTGATGCTGTAGTAGAAAGTTTACAGGAGTAAGTGCATGTGGTTAGGAGCAATAAAGGCTGCGGCAGTTCTTTCTTCGGTTTTGGAAGCGTCAGTGTAGATGTGTGTATATTCTATAAAATGTGAGAGAGTTTCTATTGATTGATTTACATAGGGCTATATTCAGATTCCTTAAAGGCTGTTAAAAATACGTTATATTTGGGAAGAGGTACTATCCAAGGAGGTGGAGACTTGCTACAAGGATAAGTAAAAGTGGCAGGAATATGCATATCAAGTTTATCAAGGATGTTGTTCACACGTTGATAAAAAAGGGGAGCTATCTTTTTTTTCCTTCTACATATATCTTGAAAGCGATTGGCAATTACATAATGATTTGTTGGATTATTTGGGTTTTGTACTAGTGGAAGTAAAATTTAATGTTAGATATTCCCGTCTTCGTTCTAAAAAAGGTTCTCCTGCTTCGCAATATAAACTATATTTAGGACTAGTATAAGTATAAGTCAATTTTTGATCTTATTATTGCTTTGTAAAGATTCAAAAGAACGGCGCTGTCGGCTCCCCAGTGTTTATGTGCTACTGATCTCATTATGTTGATTCCTTGTTGACGACTTACTCGTAAGGATTGTATATGTGGTTCCCATGAAAGTTTCTTATCCAGGATAATTCCTAGACACTTTATATTATCTGTGTATTCAATAATTTTATTATACCAGTATAGTGGAGGTGGATTTACATTTTTCTTTTTTGTAAATAATATCGCCTTTGTTTTTAGAATATTAAATTGCAAACCGGTTCTTCTATACCACGCCTCTAAGGATTCCTGTATCATTTTGTGTATAATCGTTAGGTTTTTGCCCAATTATTATTTAACTGAATATTATTCTTGTACTAATAATTTTGTATAGTTTTTAGTGCAATAAAATTTGTTTTGCTTGTTTATTTTTGTATAATAAAAACTGTTACAATGTAACTTTCAGAATCGTCACAGAAAATACTTTTATGGGTGTATTGAATAACCCTAAAGGAGTACAAAACAAAGATGCTCTTGGAATCTTGACAAGATCGCGATATGAAAAATGTATCACCGCTCAAAACTGATTGGCTTTCAGTCTCTCTTTTTTGTCTTTTTTCTTGAGCCCAAGTCTCTGTCGGTCTACTTTCATTATTCCGGACATATAAATGGTTTTTTGTAGTTGAAATGCTCGACATCGCAGACAAGCCCCCTTGAAATTAATTAAAATAGCTAAATTCTTAATCTGACACACGACGGTAGTACTGGCTATAATGTGCCTGCCGTATATGTTGTTAATATTAATGATTCTTACGGTATCATTTATTTAATCATTATTTTTGATATAATTGGTACAGGATTCACAAAATAAACAATAAATAATTTACTAGGAAGGATTATGAGCAGTGTAGGAAAAGAACACTTAATATATCAAACAATTTTTCAACTTAAAACAACTTTTGAAGAATACGAAAGAGATTCACCGAAGTTGAACGTTTGGTGTGGCGTTTAAAAAAAAATATATGGACCGTTCTTCTTTCAAGAAACTACATTTACTGGTAATGTCTATACAGACATGTTGCAAAATTACCTATATCCACAACTGGAACAAGATGGCATCATAAATTCAGTTTACTTTTAGCAAGACAGTGCACCACCACACTATTCACTTGTCACTAGAAATTCTTTAATAGAAACATTTGGAGATAGGTGGACTGGGAGAGCTGAACCAAATGAGTGGCCTACTCACTCACCAGACTTCACGATTCCAGACTTTATATATGGCCTTTAATCAAAGATAGGCGTTATAATCCTATTCCAGAGACTCTAGAACAACTGAGATATAACATTGTCCGAACATTCCAAGAAATTACCCCAGAAATGTTTCGAAATTCTTTTCAGAATTTTTTATTCAGGTTATAAAATAGTTTGGACCAAAATGGACAACTTGCTAATAATTTGCTGTTTGTATATTGTTTCCTAGTTGTTATGTATTTTGCTAGTTTGAATAAAAGTCATAATAAATGTGTACATTTTTCATTATATAAAAGGAATAGAAAATAATTATTAATTGACGAACTACGAACTATTTTCACTGTTACGAGAAAAACTATCAAAATTGATTTTTTAAATAAACGTGAAAGTTTTGTTCAAAAGTTCTTTGTTTAATATTCTAAATAATAATATCTATCTTAAAAATAACTTAGATTTGATGAAAAAATTGACAACATATTTATAGCTCAAAAATAGTTTACTGTTATCACATTGGCATGATTCCATATTATGGATGGTTTATGTCCTGACCAGACATGTGTATGCTTTAGTAGATAGAACCCCGCCTTAAGAAAAACTAGCATGTTGCAGACTTGAACTCGTTTCAATTTTAAAATGGCAACTTCAATAGAGAATAGAGAAATGGATTTTTCGATCCTCAATGCAATATATCTTGAAAGTCGCAATAATAAATCAAATTAATATAATGCTTATATTATCCAACCCTATCGGAATACATAAGGAAACGCCCTTTTTTCTTTCATTTCACTGCATTCATGCATTATCTATTTAGAGCGTTGATTGATTATGAAATGTTTTTTTTTCAGCTCAATATAGTAAATTGAATCCACTTACGAGATTACACCATAATAAATTGAAACGTATTCATATATTTTTATCTATTTGTATAATAAAGAAGATTCTTTATCATAAAATAATGCAGATTTGCAGAGAAAATTATCAAAATAACTTGTCTATTTACTTAAATTCTATTCAATTGTCATTTTTTAAACTGTTTTGTTGTCAAAAATTTATGATTGTTATTTTCTAAAGTCAACTAATATAATTTTCTATCAATAAAAAATCACAGCTTAGCTTGACATGTGTTAACATGGTACTTTATTCTCTTTTTGATTCCTGCCCAATGTATATCATCGGATGAATTTAAGATGTGTTAAAACAACAAGTTTCATGACGTGGATCACTTATCATATTTCTCGCAAGATACTTTGCACCTTGTTGAAAGACACGGGATATAGTAACCAAGATAATAACCGATATGAAAAGGACAATAGAGTCGGTTAGAGCAAGACGGTTTGATAGTAAGTGTAAGGAAAGGAAGTAGAAATTTCGGCGTTGGTCTCTCCTTTAGAATATAGGCGGGTGGTTGTATTCGGAGTATTCGGGAGTAATGTAGCCAGGCGCTGTGCACATTATTAAGCCTGCAGTTACTCACATTGCGGTTCAACGGCATGAGTTATGTTGGCACACTGCAGACTAATGATGCACCGCAGCCTCGCGCTCAACGCCAACTACAACTAACTGTGTTGTTAAATACACAGCAGCTTTATTGTTAATTTAATGCACCGCTTTCCCACTAATAAATGAAAGGATGTGTGGAATATGTAGCAAAGTTATTGTAATTAAATTTTCATGAAAATTTGGGATTGTACACAAACAGTTCTTTATTGTTTAAATAAAACCTAATTCTTTTGCTCTAACATTAAATAGGATGTATACGATGTATCCAAAGTAATCCATAAATGTAATAAATGAAAATTAAATTTTCATTAAATAAGAGCTTGGATTTTTTCCTCCCAAGTTGCTATAGGTTATTTCGGCGGGCGAATACTCGACGCATTTTACCCCAACTACCTGCTAGAAAGAAAAAGGTTCATAATCCAACATGAATATTCGACACAGAATATTGCCAATAAAATCTGCCCCTTCCAATTTAATATTTTTATACTAACAGGTAAATTTCTTACACTTAGGTACAATTTTCTCAGTTTTGTTTATAATTGTGAGTTTTGATGTTGTTTTGTTAAAATGAGTATAAGTAAAAGTTGTCGTGTAATAGATTATTATTAGAAAATTATACATTTTCTAAAAGTAGTAGATTAGGTTAGGTTAGGTTAGGTTTAGTTAGGTTAGGTTAGGTTAGGTTAGGTTAGGTTAGGTTAGGTTAGGTTAGGTTAGGTTAGGTTAGGTTAGGTTAGGTTAGGTTAGGTTAGGTTAGGTTAGGTTAGGTTAGGTTAGGTTAGGTTAGGTTAGGTTAGGTTAGGTTAGGTTAGGTTAGGTTAGGTTAGGTTAGGTTAGGTTAGGTTAGGTTAGGTTAGGTTAGGTTAGGTTTGGTTAGGTTAGGTTAGGTTAGGTTAGGTTAGGTTTGGTTAGGTTAGGTTAGATACTTATATAAAAATAAATAGTCTTAGCCAAAACAGCAAAAATTAAAGACAAAAATGTAAAAAATAAAGTTGCGTTTCTAGAACGAATGATTTTATTACCTGTCTGAAAGTACCTAAATTCTTGCATCGAAAATTCCTGTAATAAAAACATAAAATTTCTAACCGTACGTCGAAAGTTCCTGTACCAAAAATTTACCTGTTTTCTTGCGTCGAGAATTCATACGCCCGGTTATTTTTATACATTTTTTGCTTATTTTTGTGTTCGTCTTTGATTAAATAGTTTTTTCTAAAACATAAATGAATGGTTACATACGTCATAAGTGGTAAGTGACGTGTTTCAATAAGATTGGTAGGAAATTTGCGATGTTGTCGATATGCTTTAATATTAACCGAGAAACTTATCTCTCTCTCTTATTTGTTGTCATTAAAAAGAGATAAACATATCGATATTTTTGTTCTCTGATTGACACTTTATCAAATAAGGAGTAAAATACTTAACAAAATATTCTGTCATTTTCGTTAGTTTAATTTGTTGTTTGGTTATGTTTGGTTTATGAAAGAAATTACTTCTATACTATTTTTGGTTCGAAAATAAAAATTCTTAACACCTTCTCTTGGTGTTATAGCGGTTCCTTCAAAAATAACCAATAGAAGTAATTGTTCTCTCGGGGAGCAACCCTTCTATCGGTACAGTGAGAGAACGAATTTCAAGAATACGGTTTTGGCATTTTCAATAGAACCACGCCCACTTTCTATTGGCTGTTCTATTCTATCACCGTCAAGAATAGGGGTCTTGTTTGTTTATTACAGATAAACACGATTTTCTCTCCTGTTATATATCTTGTCAACTGGTACAATCAGTTAGTCACAGAACACGGTGTTTTGTGCCGCTAGTTCTTTGAGAATACTTGAAACGAACGTAGCTAAACTGTGACAACGTTGACTTTTAAACACACTTCATTATTGGTTATTAGTTGGCGCTACGTTTAAAACTAATTATTTATTGCTAAATTTTACGAAATGAGAAAAATTACTTGCAAAATGAATACCAATATAAGTAAGTAGGTATCTTATCCTAAATATATATTACTGTCATTTTGATTAATATGATCCTACTAAACTAGTCCATTCTCCATTCCAAAAATTTTGTATATATTTCTTCATACCTTTTTTTAGTTTTTATTGGTAGTAAATCTAATGAAGTTTCCTATGCTTGATTTTTTAATTCTTCGGGTATATGACTGTAATCTAATTCACTTTCAGAATCGGAGCTCATGATTTCAAATAAATACTTCTAGAGCAAACTGACAATTCACAAGAAACGTCAAACTAATGAAACCTGGGCACTAGATAAAAATGGTGAAACGTCAAACTAATGAAACCAGGGCACTAGATAAAAATGGTCTTTAAATCCAATTTAATTTTTTAATTTATATATTTATTAAATAAAAAGTTGTATTCTAATTATAAAAATAATTCTTGTTTGCGTTTATTAATAATTTAAAATCGTAAAAACATTATATACCTATGCAAGCGCAAAAAAAATGGTTAAAAATATAAACGTCACTTTTGTCACTAGAGACGAAAATATATTCTCTCACTTGCAACGGAAATCGCGTTTTCGCTGAACGTTTACTATTACAAAATAACGTCATTTTATATAGGGTTGTAGAAAAAAATTATTTTTATGGTTTGCTCTTTTGCTAAATTTTAAATTTTGCTTATATCTCGGGATTTTAGGGTTCAGGATTCAAAATCAAAATTAAATTTAATTTTTTATAATAAATTTAAAAAAAAATTGAGGACAAAGTGTATCTAATTTAAGATCTACTTATCTAACTTAACTACACTAACTGACCTCTTTTTATCCTTCAGTCTTGTATCCTTAGCTTGTTGTCCTTTTCCTTGTCCTTCAGTTGTTTACTCTAAATCTCTTAAATATCAGTTATTTTCGGCAGTTAAACATCTAATCAGATAAATGTATCAATTTTTATTTATTATTAAATTATTATTATTTCTTATAATTTTAAATTTAAATAAACTTTGTTTCTCGCCTTTTTACTCTGATTATTTTTTTCACCTGTCAAAATATCACAGTTTTGTGATTTCGTCCAATGAAAACGCTTAATCTTCAATAATTTGTGCTAAATACTAAATCATTCCGTTTTATACTCATAAAACCACTAGTATTTTTACCCAGTATTGATAAAATTATAGATCTGTCAAAAATTCAATTACAATATAATAACTATAAATCAACATTCATTTATATTTTGTTAATATTATTACAATTCAATTCATCTAAACGACAATAAAAATTCAAATAGGTGCACATTTCAAATAGATATGCCAAATAATTTTATTATGGCAACTTTCTCTTTATATAATTATGTGAATAGATATAAAAATAAATTAAAAACAGTAAACTACTAAAAGATTGAATGAAACTTCCACTATTTATTCAAAAACGTTTTAAATTTAATGGCAGCCGTTTCACTAGAATTAGCATCGTAATATTGACATATTTAATCAAAATAAATATTTGTTTAAATTATAAATGTGTTTTTACGGTGCTCACAACTGTCAATTCTATCTAGCTTACAGGTTAAATCAAAAGGAGGGGTAACGGCATTGATAATAAAGTGTAGATAAAAAGGAAGTACAAAAAATTAGAGAAAATTAAGGGAAGCAATAACAAAGGGATTAATAAAACAGTAAAGAACATCTTTGGCATAGCGGAACAATATATCAAAGTATCCTAAGTAAGGTAAGGCACGTACCAATTATGACGTTTAAAAAAGGGACAAAAAATAACTGTAAATCTGTATTTTAAATTATGCTGAAACTAACGATAGCTATTGATCATAAACAAAATTAAATTATTAATTAATTAATTGTTTGTTGAAATATAAATCACGAAAAAGGCACTGGAAAACAATAAACCGGCTTGATTGGCTTAAAAAATCTTTTAACTTGAAAAAGATACTTACGAATAATCTGCTATGAAGCAGAAAATGAATACGACTTACAAAAGATAAGATCGTCATATGAAATAATCAAGCATAGAAAACTAAAACGATAAACATCAACAACGAATATCCAAAATCGCAAATAAGGAAGCCAGTAAGCTATGGGGCGTAGAAGCAGAGGTAGAAAGAAAGAAAACGAAAAATAAACACATTAGGATGAAAAGAAATAAAAAAGTGACCATACTAAAACCAATAACGATTGAGAGTAAAGCGCGTTGTCATATCTAAATTTTACGTTACCAGTTTATAGCAGAATCAAAATATAGAAAGCAGTAGAGTTGTAGGTTGTGGCATCATTTTATCATTATTTTCTGTATAGTGTTTGGTATTTATTACAATTAGTGGCAACGCTGTACGCAACGATATTTCTGTCCTTGTCACTTTACCGTAACTTCCATCATCGTCGCAGGCGATTTGTGAATGATACAGTATGAATTGTACGTTTTACAGGTAAGTTAGTCAGCATCCACGTGTTGTGTTAACAATTGGTGAAAGTAATAGTGCTAAAAGTGTTTAGGTAAATTACGATATTGCAAAGTTTTAATGAAACAAATAAAAAATGTGTATGAATATTTGAAATAATTGTACTAAGAAGTTTTCTTTCATTCTCAACCCTCTGAAAAATTAATAAGCACGCCCCCGATTTGCTGTCAACTGTTTGATATTATGTTAAAAGTCAAAAGATTATTTTTGTTATTTAAAAGAAGTTATAAATAAACAAAGCGATGTTGTTACGAGAAATAGTCATTAATCATCATATTTGCCGATGCTAATAAATTTAAGAAACAATTTTGAATGAAGTATTTGTTCTTGGTATTTTGGTTGGTCCAAGTATCGTAACCCCATATATTTTAGGCGGCGCGGTTCATATCTGACACCGTACGGTATTATAATAGCAGTTTACAGAGATATCCGAAGTTAATTATAAACCAATCACAATGCGTAACAAGTGACATCGAGATCTAAGCGACGGGAATATCCGATAACCACATTGTCACCCGCGGTCGCGGACGGGAGTTGAATAGGAGGTAATAATTCATGAATAAATAAATAAAATCAAAGTCGCGTTGCGGGAAATGCGCTTGGGTTGTAGTCTTCGCAATTTATGGAAGTTCGTTAGCTCGTAAACCTCGTCGGCCATCCCATGTTACGGCTGAAACATTGCACCCCGTAACTAAGCAACTGGCCAGAAGGATTTGTTGCACAATAGCCGACTGGAGCGGTCTCAATTAGACGCCTTGACTCTTCGTAACTCATATAAAAGCACTTTTTCGGTACCTATGTAGTTTAAGGGTTCACCGAAAAGCTATTAATTACAAGAACTAAGATGAATTGCCGCTGTTACGATACTCTATATGAGAGTAACCTGGCGGATTTTTCTATCTATAAATACCAATGTATTCACAATGACCTTTTATCGTAAATATGCAGCATGTAGGTTTTAGTTTTTAATTTAATTTTTTGTTTTAATTAAACATGCAAAATAGTTTTTTAAAGATAAATTAAAAATCTCTTTATTAATATAATTATTAAATAATCATATTTTTTTAAAATTCTATTACCATAATTATTCATGTATCTCATTTTTTATAACCATTTTTTAAGAAAATCTTGGAATAAACTATACACTAAAGCAATGTACCTTTTTACATCATACTCCTAGTTGAATTGGTTTTTATTGTTTATCTTTTTCCCATATAGCACATGTACGACCTACGGACGTACTGGGGACGTACGAAACGGACGTATCGTTCGTCCTGGGGATGTACGGATTAGGGACAGTGTACGTCCTATGGACGTACCGGGTACGTCCTGATTCCGCGTAAATGGACGTCCCAGGTACGTACACTTTTGGTCCAAACTGTGCCTAATGTGGACAAATCTGGGACGTACCTGGTACGTCCAAATTTTTCGCAAATGGACGTCCTTGGTACGTACTCTTTTGGCTCAAACTGTGGACAGTTCTGGGACGTATCCAGGAAATAGGTAAAAAATAATCTCAATATTTTAATTAAATAAAACAATTTTTAATAACCATTTTTATTTCACAATGATTTATAAAATTTAAAATAAAACTAGGTAATAGGTAATAACAAAATAAAATAAAAATCATAAAATCAAAAGTAATAAAGAATTCTGTTAAAAAATACCTAAATAATACTTCCTTGATCTTCAATTAAATAAAATAAAAGCTTTAATGCTTGTTTCATGGACCTTTCCTTCGCCCTCTTTAGCCATGAATTGAGAGCTAGTTCCGTCTCTCTGAACGAACCAGACGACTTTCCTTCATCAGCAGCATCTTTAATCAAATAGCATCTATTAACTATCTGTTAAATCCATCAACGCTATCCCTGTCACTATTATGTGAACCATCAACTACTAGCAATCGCTCGAATAATGGAACTCTTTGCCGGGCATACTTTAGATGTTTACTTATATTTGATCGATTCATTATAATATTAAAAGATAGCTTACCTTCTACAATTTCACTATTAACAGTTCACTATCAATCACAAATATGGTATGGTAATCTGTATTGTCTGCTGATTAACACGGTTAGGATTGCTTTTTCTTTTGTACTGTTTAGTATTTACACTTTTTCTGTAACAAACATGTTTACAAACATTGAAATCATTGTAATAACTACGTCTATTTAGGTGCGTACTGAATATGTCCAGAAACGTACGTTCTAGGTACGTACATTTTAGTACGAACTAGGTACGTCCAGAAATGTACGTACTCAGAACGTATCCGATCGGCTTTAGGAATGAATATCTGAAATGGACCCAATATGTACGTACTGAAAACGTCCATTTGCGGACGTACCAAGTAAGTCCAGATATGTACGTACTCAGAACGTCCCCTCTGGTCCGGGGACGTAAAGACCCAAATCGGACCTAATATGTACGTCCCCAGTACGTCGTGTGCTATATGGGTTATTGGGAAATTACGTCTTCTTCTGTTTTCTTGTACTGTCTCTCTACGTTGTTCCTTCATCTTTTCCGTAGCCTACCCACACATCTTTGGCGACGATTTATCTTTCTACTGGTCTATATTTTGCACCTTGCATTTTATTCTGATTTGGTCAGTGTGTTTTCTATTATTAATCTTAGTATTGGCATTTTTGGCGTCTCTTCTTTTTGTGGTTTGGATATTTCTTATCACATTTAAACAGTGCATGATCTTTTATACTTCAACCATTATTGTTTGAGAGTAAAAGTAGGCCCAGTTGACAGCAAATCGGGGGCGTGCTTATTAATTTTTAAGAGGGTTAAGAATTAAAGAAAAATTCTTAGTACAATTATTTCAAATATTTACTACGTTTTCATGCAGAATTCAAATCCGAATTGAATACACTTTCCGTATTAAAAACTTCATGAAAACAGGTATCGAAACCGTAATGAGTTTCAAGACTGCTTTTTTTGGGATCGTATCGAGATCGAAAAATCGAAATAGACATGAAAACCGAGATCGTACTAAAACATGCGCATTCTGTGATATTAGCTGTTAAATTTATCGTGAACTGTCGGTCCTGGCCACATAACCTTAAAATCACTCCACGTGAAAGTTTAGTAGAAGATTTTTAATAATGGAAAGTTCCTCTAATATGTCATGCTCGTCAACTTCTAGAAATGTGTGGAAAGATAAAGAAGTTAGGTGCTTGCTGAAAATATTCCAGAAAGAAAATATTTTGAAGTTGTTCGATGGAAAGCGATATAATATGACGCATGACACTATTGACAGATAAAATGTCAAATCTCATAACGATTTCAAATCGATTTGAATCGCGAAATATTATTCGGTATTTGTAACAGTTATTGAAAATACAGGTAATATGATACCCAAATGTATATATATATATACTTTCTGGTTTACAATTTAGTATGATTTTATTTTCTTTTGTATACAGTCAACTAGCCTAAATATCACCACCATTCAGTTGATGTACCAATGATCAAGAACAAATAATAATAGTTTGATCCTACCTTAAGTGCTGAAGATGAACTATACACAACTAATGTGTGTGAGGTATGGTATCTCTTTTAAACCAATGTATGATAACAATGTAGATTTAGTTTGTAGGTGCCGAATCTGAAGTACTTATGTTGAGTTGTAGTGGACTGGAGTCGACGGAAGCCACTGAGAGAACTTGGGAGTAGATGGAATCCAATAGACGGAATAAAATCCACAGTCAAAGTCAACGTGCAGAATGCAAGTTAACCCAAGATAGGTAAAGCAAAGAAAGTAGAGAAAAGAAGACGAAGAAGAAGGCCTAAAACAATTCAAATATGAATTAAAATGTGTCTTAATAATATTAACACATGCAGTTCTTTTACGAAATCCTACCTGAGATGTTGTGTGGCCTTTATTGGTAAGACCTGAGTTTATTTCCTCAAACAGAGTTTGTATCAACTACTTGATAATTAATTTTCAGGTCTAATTTCCAATTTCCATGAGATCCAACAATGTGTTGCAATTTTATAAGCACATGCTTAACATTCAAGAGCAAATCGGAAAATAAAAATCATAAAGGAAAAGGAAGTTCTCCCATCAACAGGTAAAATACCTTATATTTTAGAGGAATATTTAGGCAAACTTTCATGAATAAATAATATATCTAATTAGAATTAAATTAACCACCTAATTTAGTACTGGTTCTTCTAGTTTTAGAAGGTCAAATAATAGCCTTAACCTTGCCATTGAAGTTGGCATTTGACAAATCAAACATAAACAAACTCTTGCAAACTTGTAAACTAATATGTATAATTTTTAGGTATGAAAAATACAGAAATGGATTTGATCCCTCAACAGATCACCTTAAACCCACCATGAATATGTGTATTTGATTTTATTATTTATAACTATAGAAGTCTGTTTGAAATAGTAAACACAATAAATAAAAGAAAATGTTAATCCACTGGAATTATTTCACTAATTTAAGAATATTGCTTTACTGACCATCAATCAACAGGTATGAATAATCTAAATATTTTTTAAACTTGTAACACTATCATGAAAACAGAAATCGGTATTGGATTCAAAATGAATTGAATACTCCATGAAAACGTACTAATTCATACGAACAGTAAATGTATGCACAGAACAGAATTGTCGAATGAAGGTACTTGACATAAAACTGCAAATTACACAGAACATGAAATTATCTATAATCCAGTCTGTGGTACAGTCGGCTTTAGAATAACATATACATGTTAAATGTGAATTTCGTTTACCTACCGAAGTTATAAAAACGCCCTTTAAACGCCTACATTAAATGGTTTTTGGGGATTAAGTTTATTTACAAGGGACAGAGGGACAGGCAATTTGTCAATAAAATACCTTATGCTGCAAACATTAAAGATGTGGGCGTGGACAGCTGTTTAACTGATTTCAAATTTATTATTATTTAAACCGTGATTGGTTATACACAATAAATAGGCCGTCCTTAAAATTAATTCGTTGTAAGCGATTTGAATTTGAAAATGTATATGCTATTCTGAAGCCGATAGTACATAGGAAACTAATCAAAGATGGAACAAAAATTACAATAAGACAGAACGAAAAAGAGAACCGATGCAAGCATAGCGGAATAAACAATGAATAATGGTAACACGAATAATGTTGAAATTAATTAGAAAATAAAATGAATCTAACAGTTAAATTATATTATAGTTTATACAGTAGATTATTACAATGTTAATATTAAAAAGAAGAAGAAATGCGTTAAGAAAAACAGTAAAGAATAATTATATTTATGCAAAAAGTAATTGTTTACGAATAAACCAAATCAAAGAATAAATCAGCAATAAGTAATAAGTAAAATAAGAGATTTTGTGATGGAAAACTGTTAAATAATGAAATCAATAAGGCAAACTAAAAAAATGTAAGGATCTCTAGGTTTCAATTGTTCATTCAAATAAACAAGAGTATGTACTATGTTTAGAAACTTCATTAATCTCAAATATTTCCAACAGGTTCATCCTTGGTCCTTTAAAACGTTTATGCAATCTAGAAACATTGGATTGAGAAAAATTATGGTTAGCAGAAGCCGAAGGAGACTGTCCTTTGTAAACAGCATTACAATCATCACATAATATTTAAAAAAATATAAAGCTATTATCCACTTTTCTACCTTGGCACATAATTACTATTTTTCTTTCATACGGTATTTTTGTACCTATAGATTTTAATATAAATATGATTTATTCCAAGTAACTTGATGTACGTTTTTGTTTTCAACATTTTCAATATAATTATTCTAAAATATGTCTTTTTTTCTTAAAATTTTGCAGGTATTAAGATATCAAAACATTCTAATAACTTAACTGAATTACTCAACAATAAATATTTCAACTTAAATTAATAACATAATTTAGAATAACTATGAATAAACTGCAAGTGTAAAATGATTTATTAAAAACTCGTTTTACAGAACATTGGCATTTTATTTCATTCGGCACCCTGCCGGACTTGTTAACATGCGAGCGTTTTATTAAACATGAAATTTAACATTTTGCCGCTGATGAAATTGATGAAAATCGTGTATACGGGTATGGTGATCAAAGTGAATGGATGCCGGAAATTTAACCATTTTTATGCGTATTGTAATATTTAAACACTCAGTACCAAACTAACTTTTGTGATATTTAGGTATTTAAGTTTATTATTCCTTAGGTCCATATTTCTTCTAGATCAAGGGGCACCAACCTTTTTTACTTAAGGGCCACATTGTAAATTTTATTGGCAATAATATTTTTTATAAAATAATTTGTAGTTCTGTCAAAGGAAGCCTATTTCAAGTAAGCTAAATAAAAACATACAAAAATTTTTTCAATTTACTGAAAAATGTACTTTAAAAATTTTAAAGACAAGTGTGTAAAGCTGCTTAAAAAATTTACTTTTTAATGAGAGTATTGCATTTGTTTGCCACTTAATATCTCAGCTTAGGAAATATATTATCAGATGTGAACAACTTTTGTTCTTCAGTATGCTAATTTTCTGCGGGTCGTAGGTTGCAGACCCCTGCTCTAGATTATCACAATCATTACGTCCTACACAATATAAACAAATATTAGAAGACAACTTTTTTCATTATATAATATATAATTAATATTGTTAGAACTAAGAATTAAAATACATTTCAACACCCCCTCAATCCTAAATTAATGACATCCACGTTGAAAATTCCAAAAATAATGAGATTGCAACATTTACTCTGATTAATATTTTTTTCCAATATCGAAATAAAAATAAAATTTTCGATAAATTTATTGCCCAACAATTTGTGTAAACTGTAATAAAACAATTTGTAATAAATATTGTCATCAATTTGAGTACAAAAATCTTTCCTTTCTACGGTCAATCGTAGAAAAAGTATAGTACGCACCTCGAAGATAAAGCCAATTACATCTATTGGCCAATTATGGCACTTGGCTAACGCGACGTGCTTAAAATTTTTCGCTGGTGGGTTGTCACACTCGGCAGCCATGTAATATGGTATAAATTATGTCTTAAATTCTATATTTAGAAAAAATGTACTTGTTACCATAACACTTGCAAAAAAGGGGCGTCAAAAAGGGATTCCGGCTGTGAGATTCTCTCAAGGAGTGGTTCGTCTCCAAGTTAATGCTTACTATAGAAAGGATTGGTGGTATATAAGGGTTAAGGGCGCCACTATCTTTTTATACGTTACGAATCAACAACAGAAACTACACATTGAAAATAAGGTGAAAAAGATAGAAACACCTTGTACTTAATCTGAATTTGAAAGCAAAAAGAAACTATATTTAATGTCAACCCAACACGCTGCACCCTTAAGACTATAGTCAGTGGGTATATAAATCAAACTGTTATTAAAAGAATATTTGTTTATTAATAAGAAATTGTAAATTCCCACAAAATGTGCAAACGGAAATGTTGTAAATAGATTTGACTTATCTTTTATACTTCGATTGTCCGGTGGGCTCAGTTAATTCACTGATGTTTGTAGTTGGGGTGTTGGCTGATGGAACTTGGTTCTTCATCAAAAAAGGAACTAATATAAACAGTTTATTTCTTCATCAAAGGAACTGCTATGAACAGTATATTTCTGCATCAAAGGAACTGTTATGAATGGTATATTTCTTCATCAAAGGAACTGCTATGAACGGTATATTTCTTCATCAAAGGAACTGTACCTCTCCTTATTAGTGGATTACCTCTCCGTACTAGCATAGCGGACTGTATCTTCTGTGATACAACCAGAGAAATGGATTGTCTAAATTCTGCAGACAACTTGCCACTAAGATTTTAGTCTGAGGAAAGGAAAGAAACGAAGTGTTTGCCCTAATTTATAACAGTATTGACAGTGGTTTCCGGTAGGAAAGGGTCGGTTTGTAAGGGCTCTGTCTTGTAAGGATTCTGTTCTGTGCGTTCTTATTTAAAGGGTAGGTTTGTTAGTGGTGATAAGTTGTGACATGTTACATACTTATCTTGATTGTTTTACTAAAGTATCTTCTATGCTTAATCCTTTTGTTTAATGCTTTGTAAAAGTTATTTGTGTAAAAAAACTAAAATAATCTACTATTTTGCCTAAAATATTTTCTCAAATTTTAAAATCAAATATTTTTTTTATTTCGGAACCAATCGTTTGAAATTACTTTGAAACCATTTGAAATTCAGATATTGATGGCATAATATGATCCCATAAAATATATCAAAAAGGATAAATACCAACCATGAACCGGACTTCTTTATAGATTTCTAAAGTATGGGATTTCGAGAGATATTACCCTTATAGACAAAGCTTTATAGCTTTAGCGGCCATATTACTCCCTCAAATGGTGACAAACTACTTCTATACGTTTTCATATCGTACGTGAGACAAACTCGAGACACGTGAACAGGAACAATATTAAATTTTTATGAATTTCATTTTAAGGATGTCCTTGGAATATTCTGAAAATGTTGGATAAGTGTAACTCGAAAATTATACTTTTGATTTCGGGTTTTTTAAATTATAATATATATAAAGAGCGTCACTATTTAAATTTAATAGACTGTACGTTGGAGAAGTTGATACCTTAGAATAATTTGGAATTTATTATCATATTTTTAAATTCTGTTGGTATGTAAACAAGGATATGAGCTAGGAATACTGGAATTATGTGGGCGTTTCAGTGATTTTTTTGCGTTTCAGGTTTCCACAGGGCCTAGCTCATGATAAAAACACACATCAGTATGAAATTTGGAAATTTTTACAAAAAAAGGATCGGAGATATCAAATTCTTCCATTTAAATTATATCTACAAAGGTGAAAACTTCCAATGAAATATCTATTAGTAAAACTGCTCTATTTTAATAAGTTGTCTCCCTTTTAGGCTTTTTTTAACCCAAAACGTTAATCCTTTGGACAATTATAATGCTCAGATGCTTTTGGATAATAATAATGCTTCATAAAATAAAACTTTACTAAAACTGTTGGTTCTCAAAGAACTCTTTAATGGTACTTAGTATTTTTCTTAGTATAGGTACTTACATACACGATGTATAAAGGTGAACTAGTTGCTTTTTCTATGCTTCAACGTTATTATTTTCTACGTCTTATTGTTATTTTACTTTCGTTGTTAGCATCTTCTTGTGCAACTGAATTGACAAGTGGATGCAAGATCGTGCAGAGATATCGACCGACAAAAAACCATCCTTTCGAAAGGTTACAATTGTGTGTGCTTTCGAGATAATAAATATAAGATGAGAATGAAGTTTCAATTACATTGTGAAAGATAAAAAATAGAAGAATTTAAAATTCTGTTTAACCTAAAAGGATGGTTGGTGGTTTAAGGTAAAGTGAAAGTAGATGACAAATTCAAAATATTTATGAACTTCACTTAAATCTACTATATGAAATCTTATTTTGTACTCTTATTTAAACAGTAAATTTACAAAGATAATACCAAGAAACCTTAAAAAAATGTCTAGTAAAAGTTTACAGGGCGAGTGTTACTTGATATTATTTTTTAAACCATTCTTTACAAAAACTATTTCATTAAAAAACATCCAAAAACAACTTGTATTTCATGATTTACAGAAACACATAATATACATGAAATACTTATTATTAAAACAAATATGGTATTAAATTTTTTTAACCTATGATTCTATAAAACAATTTGAAAATTTCAAAATTATTCTAATATTAAAATTTTCATAAGAAAATTTAAAAAACATTTATTTTCAATTACAAATGATTTAAATCATATTTTAAATAATCAATACCTAATTCTTCATTTTTATTTTATTATTTTTATTATTTTAAAAGGCCTCATAATAATATCTTACGCACCTTAGGATTATTAGGACATTAATTCAATTTTTGATTGTTTATTGTACCTATAGATTTTTTTAAAAATATTTAAAGATTTAAAAAAATAAATCACTATTAAATATTTAAATATACTATAAAAATAAATTGTAAGTATTACCTTTTATAATATTAAAGAAAAGAAAATTTAAGGATAATAAAAAACTCTTCGTTTTAACAAAACTTCCAATATTTATTTAAAAACTGCTTTTTTAAAAGACTCAATGGCAGCCGTTTCGCTATATTGGAAGTTTTGTTAAAACGAAGAGTTTTTTATTATCCTTAATAAGATGGACTTCCAAAAAGTAAGGGTTAGTACAATCAATTTAAAAGAAATTTAATTTCCTGATATTTTTATTTAAACAATCCTCTAACTTTTAGTTCGTATTTTAATTTGAAGGGTGTGCTAAATTTGATTTATTTATTTACTACAGACATGAGCATTCTATAGTATTGGGTTGCTTTGTGATTTGTTTGTGATTTAGTATAAAACATTCAAGATTAACAGTTTTCATTGACCAAAATCAGAAATTTGTGATATTTTGACAGGTGAAAGAAATAATCATAGTTAAAACTTCATTGAGAGCAAAACCCACTCTGTATACATAATATGATACTCCCATAGACAAGCTACTTAATTAAAACATTGCAATGAAATTTTGTTCACAATGATGATACCAGTAAGGTAACTAACGACTTTATAAAATAGCTAGAGTAAACAAAACATCAAGCAAAAAATTGCGTACATGTACAGATCGACAAGACAAAAAGACATATAGAAACCTGGCATCGAAGTGCCGTTGTCAGTTTGTTCAGAAACAACATATTTGATTTAGAGAATATAACAGTTGTCATTCCTTCAGTTTCATTCGTATGATATCTTCATAGGCATCTGCCGTCGGCATAAAAACTACTTTGCTGTCGTGAATTCCATTAAACAGTGGTGTAGATTTTCGGCGCCATATATTCAGCCAATAATAGATCTTGGAGAAACCGCAACCAGTAATCAAAAGCACGTCATCCTAAACAAATGTGAGGATTTGTTAAAAGATTTTACCGCAGGTTATACTTCATTAAAAACCAACTTTAAATGGTGCAAATACTTGCCAAATAACTAAAAATATAAAAATTATTATGTAATAAAAGATTTTTGCACTAACCGTTACTTTATGGAAGTTAATCATATTAAGAATACGATAAATAACTGAGTAACAAAATTATTTGTTTCCAAATCTTAACTCAATGACAGTTGTTCTAAATAAATTGCTGCTACTGATTCAAGAATAAAAATAGTTTAAGAAATTAAAAAATACGTTCCCTGTTTAAATGCACCAAACGCGTATAGAACTTCTTGGATTTATGTGTTCATTAACTACTTCATATTGAGCTTGTTCGAGATATTTCCTAATTGAAATTGTTGGATACAAGTCCTTTAATGTGTTCATTTACTTTGGAGCTCCATAAAAGAGAGTTTAATACTGTTGGAATATCTGTGTTTGTTTATTGTATCTAGAATACAAGTGTTGTGTATTTAAATGTAGTTGCTCTATTATTAGGTATATTTTAGACAGAATAATTATTATTATTTGTTTTTGTTACATTTTTAGTACAAGAAGTAATCCAAATATTATATTTAAGGTATTTTGTTTCTTATATTTCATTACATCTTATAATTTCAGTCTCCAAATTAATTAAATAACTCAAATAGATGCGTTTTATATCCTTTATTAAGTTTACTTGATACTACACTGTTTGTAACATGTGTTGCAGAAGGCCTAGCTTGTATAAGGACGTGAGATAGGACCTGATGCACTTCACTTTACCGCTTAAGGTGGTACGATTTTTAAAAGGAAATACTATCTGGATCACGTACAGTGTCATTTCGTTCATTTACCTACAGGATAAACTTTGATACTAAAAGGATATCGTGTATTATAGTAATTTATGTTACTAAAATTTTTAGTACAATTTAGCAATAATATTAGTTTTAATCACTAAGTAATCAAAAGATTTGGGTTAATTTTGTTCTAATACTACACATATGTCCGAAAGTTTGGAATAATGGAATATTTCATCTTTTTATTAATTTTTATAATTAATTTTTTTTGGTATAAATAAACATAGTTTTGCTACTCCAACCAATACTAAATAAATCTCGAAATTAGATAAACACACAAAAAAAATGATTTATTATTCTGAGGTGAAAAATGTACAATGTATTACAATTTTTTTTTAAATAAAGTAATAAGCAAAAAAAAGTTTTTAAATAAAAAGAATAATCAGTATTTCCTCCATGGGCCTGTATGCATTCTCCCATTCTTCACGAGCAGCATCTTTCAGTTCTCGTAGAGTAATTGGGGGAGGGTTTCGCTTCTTAATGCGTGTTTTAAGAATGTCCCAGGCATCTTCAATGACGTTCATGTCAGTGAAATTTGATGTGGATATTTCTTCTTCTTCCAAACAATTTAATACTGCAGCTGTTCGATGTGGAGGTGCATTGTCATGCATAAACACAAATCCATCACCTACCGCCCCGCGAAATAGACGCTTAACAGGATTTAAAACTTCCTCGATGTACACAGCACCAGTGATTCTTCTCTTCAAAACCAGGAGAGGCGTCCGTGTAGCCCTCATAATACCACTCCAAACCATAATACTCCTAACTTCAAATGGAACACGTGGTTGGGCTGTTTCTAATCGGGCTTGTCGACCTGGGGCCCTCCAAAACTAGCGTTCTTCCCGAATCAGAAACCAAGCCAGTTCTTGATTCATCAGAGAACATCACGTAATTCCAGTTAGGACCATGGTGTAACATTTCTTGAGCCCATTGCAACCTTACAATTTTTGTTAATAGGTTAGTTTGGGAACACGTAGAGGTCTTCGGCGATACAAATTTACCGCATTTAATCTTCGTGTAATTGTTTGCCTTGAGATATTCAGTCCTTCAAGTCTAGCAATTTCTCTGGATATGCCACTTGTAGATTCCTGTCGATTTCGTCGAGCTATCAATGTTATCTGCCGGTCTTGTGCTGCTGTTGTACATCGATTTGTGCCACTTCTGGGACGATCCTCAGTAATACCAACAATATTCGCGATATCACTTTGACTAAAGCCCTTTTGTAACAAAGCAATTACTCTAGACCTATTAAAATGTAATATCATGTCTCTGGGCATTTTTAAACAATTCAAATGAAATTTAAACAAGAATTGTAATAATGTGAAAGCACCCAAATAAATTAAATATGACCAAAGTAATACAAAAACGAATCAATTTTAGAATTATTTTGATTTAAAAACGCTTTAAAATAAGTATCAATAAGAGTTTTTAAAAAACCATAAGCCTAGATATATTATTTCTAAATATTCCAAACTTTTGGACATATGTGTATTTATCTATAAATAAACATCATTACGTGCTACATAAAATCATTTTACCGAAATACCAACAACGATATTAAAACCGCATATTTATTCAATACTGACGTAGTACCTATTACAAGCAATTAGTGTGATATCTATCGTTCATTATAATCCAATATCAGTATCACCCTGAGCAAAATAACGACCAAAGAAAAAATTATCTGTGAGTTTATAACTTGCACGTCCACAAATGCGAACTAATGAGCTAGTAATAAAAATATGCCTATAAAACTGTCGTTACTACCATAGCAATATCATTGATTTACCCATTTCGATAAATTATTGATCATTCTTTAACCTAGCATTATGTGTACCTCGGTAAGATATAATCAGTGTGTATAATTTATCATGTTTACATACAGGGGCGGAGTAAACTACTTAATTGTATTATTTTATGACAGAAAAAATTTGGAAATTATATAATTTTGCTTGTATAAAAGGTTATACTAAAAAATACGAATCTTTTTCTATAATTAATTAGTCTTTATGATGTAATGTATTGTGCACCTCTAAGAACCCATGGCTTACAGACTCTTCCAACGAAGTTTACCAGCTTAGAGAATTTTTTAGTGGGATTCTGAGCACATCTCTAAAAAATCTGTAGCAAACCCTATACCTTACAGAATCTGTAGCTCATAGGAAATGTTCAGTTTTTCACCATTTATAATTCACAAAATGACTTGCCAAGAGCTTTACATTTGCTGGGCAAACGCACTGACTGTCTGTCAAATCCATCAGCTTTTAAGAGGCCTATTCAACTTATAGAATTGTTAGTAGATTTACTATAGTTTTGACGGTTGAATGTCTCCACCAATCCAGTGATTTCTGTGCTACCCACGTTTTTATAGCTGCTTTTATTGTGTTTTTGGTAGTAAAAAGTTTGGTCCTTTCAATGTTTCTATGACCCTCATGCCCCAGTAACCACGTTCTCCTAGAGTATTCAGAGGAAGCACGAATTCCCATACTAGTGGTTATTAAACTGATTTATCTTTGCAGCCTTCTAATTTCTTCCACATTGATAAAGGATATTTTTATTATTATTTAGATTTTTTAATAAATAACAGTTTTTTAATTCAATACAGTTAATCGGCGTCTCTGCTTCATATGATTACTCGAAATATAAAACAACATAAATTCACATCGTATTTATGGAGGCAGCAAATGTAATACATAATTTCAATATAAATTGACGTACAATCCCTAGTCGTAATATATTTTAGGTCCACTATTAGGTTTCTAAATTTATCTTCTACTGCAGTTTATATAATTGTTGGCTCGCTGATAATTGAAACTGAGTTAATATCTGCTTTAATAATTATTCGCAACGTTGTTAAAATTTTGCTGATTTATCGCAAAACAACACTAATTGGTTAAGTAAACTATTATGGATGGTTATCATTAACAGTTTGTAAAAGTAGTTACTCTTTTTGTCTGTTTTTTTGTTTGTCAGACGAAAAGAGAAAATTGTGGATCCGTAACAAATCAAAAGTATTGACAGAAGTGGCAGAAGTGAAATGGAAATTCGCAGGACATATCTATACATTAAGACAAATGGAGGACCGATGCATGGAATAAAATTATCCTGAAACGTAAAAAAGAAATACCACAAATGCGATGGTCAGAGCATTCAGAAGTATGCTGGAGTACAATGGATGAATTGCGAACGATAGAGAGGCATGGAAAAAAGGAGATGTGGCCTATATCCAAAGAAGGATATTTAGGGCTGTTTAGATGGACAGAAAAGTAATTAAATGTATTGTACTAACTCTTACTTTTTGGAAGTCCATCTTATTAAGAATAATAAAAAACTCTTCGTTTCAACCATGCTTGGAAGTTACGTTGAAACGAAGAGTTTTTTATTACTCTTATAAAATGTAATTATAAAATATGTAATTTAAAAGCTCTGAAGGTATATTATACAATTAGTTTTTTTAGTTTCAAATAGTGGGTTTGCTTCTAATGTCAAATTGCTAGAAATACCTTTATTTTCTGCCAGTTTCCCAAAGGGAAAGTCTTAATTTCCACAATAATATTTTTAAAAATTACTTGCTGTCTTGATCTCTTACGACGTATTTAGTTTTCCTGTCAGTTTAAATTGATTTTTGAATATAATATCTTCGGCAATATCAGCATTAATATCATTTAAAACACAAAATAATGGAACAAAATTGTTAAATGTAATAACAAAATTACCAAAATTTAAAAATTCTGGTGTCCAAAATGTAATGCATTATATATAGGTCAAACACAAAGAAATTTTAAAGTAAGATCTAATGAACACTTAAGAGCATATATATTAAAACAATCAGATAAGTCGAACTATGCAAAACTCCTACTTGAACATCCAAACTCACTCATACACACCAATGATACTCAAATACTACACAGATTTTCTTGAAGAACTTGAAAAAAAGACATCTAGCGCATCAACAATTTAAAGTAGTTAATGAACAGATAAATCTTGGAAGTTCTCCACAGCATTATATAGTTTTTTCCTGGTTTTTCTATATCATTGCACAGTTATACTGATCTTAGAGGGAAATAAATCCAGGATAATCCCTTAGGATTAATAAAATCTATAGTCCGTACACAATTTGTTGATAGTTCACTGCAAGTTTGACCCTCATTAGAGAACTGAAGTACAGAGAGGACAAGTAATATGATATAATAACAAAAACCAACCTAAAACTGGCGATTTAAGATGTTTTCGACTAAGCCACCTTGTATCTGAAGAAATACAATACAGCTATAGAACATTTAATCCGATTATATAGGTATTTGAAGTGGAAGTGACTGACCAGTGTCGTAGAGTATATGAATAAAACATTAGTTACTTTAAATAAATATATATATATCAATATTCTGTAGTGTAGGTACTGTAACCTCCGCCTATGATTTTACGACTTTTACGACCATTTTATGACTTGGACGCACATTTTGTGTTATCGACAATTTGTGAACGGACTATAGGCTTTAATATTGTTGTGTCTTATTACTTTCATACTTGGTCTAGCCTTAGGTACTTAATCAACATCAGGTACCTAGCTACAAACAAACAAAATGTAACTTCAATATGTCAATATGACGATGCTAGTTTTTAGCGAAACAGCTGTCATTGAGTTTAAAAAAGCAATTTTTTAAATAAATACTTCAAGTTTTGTTTAAAACCTTCTATTTTTAATGTTTTTAGTAAATTGTTTTTGTTTATAATAATTTAAAAAATATTAAACAATAGCTGACCCTAAAACGGTAATATATCTACTAATTTACTGAGAAAATAATAACCGGTATCGGCATGGTCACAGATGACACACATTCCTTCTCAAACACCCTTATTAGAACCATATCCTTGTTTTGGGGTGTGGTCGAAATCCACAAAATTGTCTTCCGAGAGTTAATAATGGGAGGGTTTAATAAACGTGACCAAAAATATAATTTAGTATGCGTCATCTTTTTCAAAATCGTTTGGTAGTAACAAATTAAATCTAAAGTTAAAGATTTAGCATAATATGCCAATCTGACAAACTTGAAAGTTGCGTTAAAACGAGGCGTTGTTTATTATTCTTAGCAAGATGGACTTCCAAAAAGTAAGGGCTAGTATAATAAATTTAAGTAAGTTTAAATTTCATAAATACCTTTTTAAATGTCAATCTGACGATGCTAATTCTATAGCGAAACGGCCGTTATTGCATTTAAAAACGTATTTGCGAATAAAAAGTAAAAGTTTCATTCAACCATTTAGTTGTTTATTGTTCTTAACAAGATGGACTTTTACATATTAAGGGTTAGTACAATAAATTTCATAAACTTAATAATAGTTTATGGATCAATTCATCCCAAATTTTAAGATTTCAACTAACGCATGACGCAATATCTCCACACTTAAATTCCATTATTGTTGATAAGGTTCTACACATGAAATAAAATAAAAATAAAAATTATAAAATGGTATTAGCATCATTCCAAGTATATTAGGAGATAGATCATTTTCCATCCAGAAGGGCTTTTAAAATAGATTTCAAATTTATCTTTATTTAAGTACAATTGTAAAATTCGACAGTAATAAAAGAACACCGTTATTTTTTGAACTTTCTCCTTGTTAAGTTTTTTACAAAAGAGAAAGTTTGGATACAACGGTAAAATTAAGAAGGGTGTAGTTTTGTAAAAAAGAGAAACTTTTATTGTTGTACCTAAATTCTTTTTTTAGAGAGAAAGTATGACTATTCGACTTTCAAGAGCTTTGCAATAAAAATTTATTAGTTTGAAAAATAGGTTTTTTTTAGGTCTGGTATACCCTTTTAGAAAATCAGTGTTTATTTGACCGTTACTTGATTCGGGTGTGTTAAGTGAAATAGTGAGTGAAATAATTTAAAAAATAAGTGTTTATGTGTTTATTAATACAGTTTGTGTTTTAGTAAAGTTATAGCTAGAATGATTTGGTAATAATAATATATTTATTTCATCTTATTAAATGACAATACCAAAGTATAAATTTATATTAAATTTAAGCCTTTAAATTATCTTGTAGTTAACTCCTTTTAATTACTTTTTTGAAAGCTTTCTCGAATAATTGCAAACCCATTGAAACAGGATCGTTTCTACGATTTATGCATTTTCAATTTCAATTCATATCAAGGCTCTATTACGAACACAACATCTTATTTAAAGCCTGTCTCACATTTGTGCGTTCATCATCGTGAATTAATACCTAATGCGGTCGTATTTTGAATTTAAGCATAAATCTTTCATACGACTTGCTACCCAGAATTAATTGCCAAATATATTATCACCTTGCTGTTTCTACATCCTGTAGTTCCATTAAGAAAAAAGGGATTACAGAAAATCCCATGAGATATTTATAGGTTTGTTTAAAAAAAGACACGTGGCATATCTTATAATGCATTTTGAAAAATCCATTACCAAATGAATTTGTCAACGTACTAGTAGATCATTCAGATATTATTAGCATATAAACAATTAAATTAAAAATATGTTTGACAATTTGTATAGTGGCGCATATTACGACTATTATTTAAACTTTTGACTAGCTGTGTCCGTCAGTTCGTGCAAGTTTGATTTAAAAAATTATTGTTTAATGAAATTTTTCATTTTGTGAACTGATAATTTGTTTTTGTCTAAATTATTTCTTCATTTAGTTGTTGTGTTCCTTTCTGCATTCGTAGTTTTATTATTATTGGTTTTTGGTTTTTCTTATAAGCTTTTTTAAAACAACTCTATATATACAATATCTGGTGTACGATTCTTGGATTAAACTAACAATAGTACGTGCACTAAATTCCGTACATCTTTTGATGGCGCAGATTTTTGCTTGAAAAATACTTGAGTATGTGCCCAAGCTTTCTGAGTATTTGACTCTCCGTCCAAAGATTCCTATTCCAGTTCCCTTTTCTAACTTGAAACCGTCCTTTATGGTTTAAATTCTGTATGGTGTCTTTTTCCCATTCAGTCCTCAAATTTGTGATGAATTTCTTTGACAGATCATCTTGGGGTGATTGAGGTTTTTTCCTGATAATTTCTTCTTTGATCGTTTTGTATATTGTTTTCTTTTTCCAGCTGAATATTTAGCTTAGATTAGCCTTGTGCCTCAAGCCACTGCCCCATATGAGATTAAACATTATATTATATCTAATTATATATCTAACCTAGCTTTATTTTGTACTCAAATAAAAAGAAGAATATTAGAGAAACTTCGTTTGATATTTACTAGATTCTAATACTGTTTTAAATGCTTGGTAACATAGTCCCGTTTTGACAACTGTGACGTGCACCTATATTTATACTGGACAGGGGTATAGTTACTAGTATACTTTTCTAACAAATGCAGGTGTAATTAATATGTTTAAAGCATTTTAATACTTACCCTCTTAAAATTAATTTTAGAGACCTTGTGCGCAAATTAATCATTTCAAAAAATTTCATTTGAATATTTTGCTGGCATACAAATATTAATGTTTTGTTTTCTCTTTCAGGTGAGCACAGCTAAGAAACTTTTTAGAAAATATTATCGATGGCGTATTGTTAATTAACTAGAACTGCAGATACCGTGAGTATACAATTTAATTCACCTTATCGGCAGGTTGCACCCCCTTTTGTTATTGTGGACATGGAATTATTCTCTTTACCCTCTTGTTTTGCCCACCCCAAGGTTTAGTAGCGACCGGTGCATTTGTATTCACTATTGGTCCGTATAATTACCATATGCAGAAAATTCGCAGAAACTTGAATCATACCGGGTAAGATAAATGGGTAATATAAAAATATTAAAAAATAATAATGTATAATTTATAAAATTTGTTATTTTTAACTGAGTTAATTCGCGACTATAATTATTTGTTCGTAGTGTTATTTTGTTTCCGAATTAAAAAGACATTCAAAATATAAACCAAAATATAAACAAATTTATTGGTAAATATATAAATGACAGTCGACCAAAATTAAAATAAAAATTTTATTATAAAAATAAAAAGTATTACTCAATAATTACACAAACACTGACTAGTTTATATTTCAACACTAAAAATCAAGAAGCGTTTTTTTGAAATAGTCTCACCTTACTAAAATCTTAAAAATAGGCTTTGTATATTAAACAGAATTTTGTAAATTAAATATATTTATTCAAAAAAATAATAAATTGTTGTATTATCGGTGTAGTAATTAAAAAAAGTCAAAAGAAAAATATTCATATTTATTGGTCATTAAATTATAGCTCTAAAGATAATTAGGTAAAAATATAAGAGAAACAATTAGCTTTAACAAATTGACTATGCCATATTTATGATCGAAAACATAATTTAAAGCCAATTTTAAAGTTTTTTTCGTGTTTGTCATATTGTTAGGTAAAATACGATTGTTTATTTAAAAATAAAAACTGTGCATTCATGAAAAATATCAATGCAAAGTTTTGTTAAGGGGTTTCAAATATTTCCTTAATTTATTAAACTACATAGGTACGTTATTTTCAACTATAAGTTTGATTTTTATTCCAAATACAATTTAATATACTTTTATACCATAGATAAACAATATACTACTAGATTTTTGACGGGATTAATAAATATTTAGACCATTTTTTACTCCATCCAGAGTTTTTTGACATACCTACTAAATTTGACAGTCGCGGTAAATTTAAATATTTAATGACATATAAATATTAAAAATACAATATAAATAAATGTTCATGAATATTGTGTATAGTACTATATTTTTTTTCATACTGCTTTTGCTTTTAAACGCAATAAAATATGAAACTGAAATGATATATTTGATCATTTTATTAGGAAGTCATGTAGACTGCTGTGAAAAAATTATGTTACTTGATTTATTCTTAATATGGTTGATTTGCTTTATAAATAAAAAATGAACAGAGGTTACCAAGTAACAATGTAAATAAAGGCGGACATATTAAATTTTTCTGCACACACAAAATATCTGCGGAGAAAATGGATCTGAAATTAGATGAAATTGCTGAGAAAACTGCGGAAGCGATAGGGCAAATCATTCCAGTTAAGTCTGCGAAAAGATATGAAAAAGAATATGCGCTGTTTTGCAACTGGCGTGAAAAACACAATTTGAAAAGTAGTGCTGATGAAAATGTGATGTTGGCTTACTTTTTGGACGTTTTGAGTCAAAAACATTCAACCCTTCTTCATTATGGTCTAAATACTCGATGGTAAAATCAATGATTATGGTTAATGAGAATGTCAACCTATCAAGTTTCCCAAAGTTGATAGCTTTTTTAAAAAAACAAAATGTAGACCATCAGCCAAACCAGTCGAAGGTGCTGACAAAGGAACAAATTAAAAGCTTCATACTCAAAATGATAGCATTACTTGGAGTTGCTGGAGGTTGCCGAAGGGAAGAGATGTTTAATTTAAAAGCACTTTACCGTACAGTATGAAAAAAAAGTTTTTTTTGTTTGAAACCTGATTTGACGTGATAGGAATATAATTCTTGTTTTCTAAGTAAAAATTATTATGACAGACAAAGGAGAAATTTAAGGTTTAATTCAAATTAAACATAATTTTAATTAAATACAATAAAAAAAAAATCTTATATTACAAACTAAATAAAAATTTAACAAAATATAATTTAAGACAATGTACTGAAACAAATATGTTAGGTATAATTTAAAAATTATAAATACATACTTTAATTACATCTTTTTTATAAAATATACAAATACTAATATAAGAAAAAAGAAATATGGTGAGTTGTGCGAAAGATTTTATTAGTTGAATTTATCTGTTTCTTTTTATTCTTATTGCTGATTCAATTAAGAAAAATGATAACGAATCACCCTTTTAAGGCTAATTTAAAGTCTCCATTTTTAATACCCGTTCACATTTCTGGAAATTCTCCATTCTATCTCCATTTCATTGCACATTATAGGGTAGATATAACTCTAAAGATAAGTTATAACGCAATTGTACAAGTCATTTGGCGAGCTATGGCGGCATCAGGCTTGATGCATAGCTCTTTTTTAGTCTTTATAAACACACAGGGAATTCGTGTGTATATAATATCAACAAAGCGACGTCTGTTGTCGCGTCGCGACGACATAAGCAAAAAACGTAGCTCGACGAGGTATTATCATAATGAAATTGACCATTATAAATAAGTACCATTTGTCGTGTTTCTGTAACACTACAAAACATATAAATAAAAAGAAACAAGTTTAAAAAATTTGTTGATTAACATTAATACAATCTTAATAATTGATTTTATTTCAAAAATTAAAAAACTGCTCTCAAATAATCATTTAAAATAATTTTTTTACATGTTTGTACATGTTACTTGTGTAATATTTAGCTGTGATATAAATTAAAACTAAAATGACTTTTGAAATTAAATGTCCAAGTCAATGTCACAAAGTTTTATTAAGTGTAAGTAATATGTGAAGTTGTTAACAGCTACTAATTTCGGCTTTTTGAGAAGTCATCATCAGGCTAAAATACAAACAAGTTTTACAATATAAGAAAAGAGATTATAATAATAATATATAATACAATTGTATATCCAGGCAGCTTACATTTTAAGGGTTAAGCATGTGGGTAAGAGAAATGTTATAATAATATGACAATGAAAAGAAAAAAAATTTTAACCAATTAAGATAATGTGTAATAAGGTCTAATGTAAGTAAAAGAATTTAAATTAAATGAACTAATATAGTTTAATGATTGAAATGTAAAAAAAAGCTAAATTACTTGTAAACCCAAAGGACTGAGCCAGGAGAGTTGTAGACCGGAAGAAAAGGAGGTTGAAATCCTTTAGGAGAATTTATATCAGTTGAATAGGCTCGAAGAACAGAAGGCTGATAATCTTCTGATGAAGTAACATCAAAAGAAAAGAAATCACCATAGTGGTGATGTTTGACCGTGAGTAACAGTACAAACACAATATACGTAACTATTATATATATTTTGAGTGAAGAAAAAGTCCATAACAGTAATGACAATCACTAAAACCTTATTACTAAAGCAATGGCGAAACACAAATGTAATAAAATGGCGTACCGCCTATGTGAAACGCATGTAAAGCATGGAACAATAAATTTAATCCATGTGTCAAGTATAGAATATTAAAGAAATTTTTTTTTAATGTTGTAACATTTCTCTTACCCAAAAGCTTAACCCTTAAAATGTAAGCTGCCTGGATATACAATTGTATCATATATACATTTCAGGTATGAGCCTTATTATTATAATCTCTTTTCTTATATCGTAAAACTTTGTTTGTATTTTAGCCTCATGATGGCTTCTCAAAAAGCCGAAACTAGTAGCCGTTAACATCTTTACATATTACTTACACTTAATAAAACTTTGTGACATTGACTTGTACATTTAATTTCTATATCTTATCCACATTTACTTCATTTAAAATGACTTTGATGTTTCTGTAATAATTGTAATAATTTGCTAATTTTATAGATTTATACTTTTATAAAGATAAAATATGAAAATTTTAAATAACGGTTATTGTTAAAATATGAATAAAACATGTTAAAAACTATCGAAACTTGTACTCTGATGTATTTTTTAACACTAACTTGCTACCTTTTTGCCGCTACCAAGCATTAAGTAAGACAGTTTGGCTCGAAATTCGTAATATTTCAGAAATGTTACATAGAAACTATTGTTCCACGATCTTATCGAAATGTATGCAGTATGCTTTGAGATGCAGATCCGGACGTTATCTGCTTCTTTAGTACGTGGCTGTAGCTGGGCGTCTGTTCTTGCCAACGAAAATCCCGGAAGGATTTTAGGACTTTCTCATTTTGAAATCCTTACCAGCTTAAAACTTCTAAGTCGCGCTCTAAATTGTTGCCAAGCTCAGACTTACAGTTTGTAAGACTGACTTCTCGCGACGATTCAAACTTAAAACGAACAATTACTTAAACCACGTTTTTTAAATATATTTTTACAAAATATAATACATTCTTTTGGTTTGAAATTTATTGTAGCAACACTTTCAATGTGGAAATTAAAAATACATTTTAAAATTAAAACAGTTTCCTTAAAAAATGTTTTAATTTTTTTCTTCTTGTCTTTGCCAAGACACTATAGAAAATTTGAATTATTTGTTAAGCAATCTTAATCTTAATCTTAATAGACTTATTTATTTTATAATATTCTTAATTTAATAGTTTTTTCATATAATTGTAGCAAGATCTCTAATTAATATTTTTTTTGATCTGTAGTAGGTACACCAATCACATGTTGTAAAAGTTTTCATTAATTAATGATGGAAATATGTAAGATTTAATACTTAATTATAAAATTAAATTAAATATAAAAAATAAATAAAGGTGTGGCAAAAACATTTTTATAACCGCAAAATACAAAAAATACAAGCACAATAAAAATATCTCAATAAAATACAAAGTTAAAACTAACAGGTGTATATTTTTTGTTAGCATTTAATTTGTACGGTTGATACCTTCACATCCTTTGATTAAAAATGTGGTATGGTTATATTAAATGCTTAAAAGCATTTTAATGTTCTCGGAATTTCACCAAGGGATGGAAAAGTAATGTGCATATAGATATGCCTCCGACATTTCTTAAATTGCTATGAATAAAAATGCACCCCTATTGAGCATAAACTATTTGTAATGGCCCATTTCAGATACTACCTAACAGATTACATAGAGTGATAGATATAAATATATACATTTTAAAAGTTTTTGTTCCGGCAGATAATATAATTTAAATTGAAATTATTATGGGGAATTGCTTTTTTAAGAATGGGGATATTTTGACATGCAATTTAAATTTTAAAGGTTCACCTTGCGCTTCTTTATTACGTTTTTGTAATGAATTTATCTTGTGAGGTACTAAATTCAGAAACTGCAATTGAAAACAAGAAGTTATTAAAATAATTGTCATGTACAGTATACGGCAAAATAAACAGTACCGAAAATAAAAATAAAAATTAATTTGTAATTTCTGTAATGTAGGTGTTCAAAATGTTTACCATTTCGACGCAAACAAGCTTCATATCGATTTTGTAAGTCAATAAACATATTTATAAAAAGTGTTTGATGGAACTGCCGAAAAATATTTTGTATTATTTCCCGTAGTTCGGCAATATTCGCCGGCGGATTTTCCGAACCCCATGTATGCCCCAAATGTATGCGTCAGGTGGCGTCAGATCAGGTGAATGAGAAGGATATTCGAAGTCTGTTTCCCGAGAAATTATTCTATTATCGAAATGCTGACGGAGTAAGTCTAAGGTACGCACAGCTGTATGGCTCGTTGCACCATCTTGTTGGAACCATTGAGTACGAAACTGTAGATTTCGTGCACGGCAAAAGTTATTTAGATCTCTCACAAAAGGTATAATAATTTTCTCTCTATAACGTTCTTGATTGACAGTAAGTGGATTCTGATTACCATCTTCAATGAAATAAGGACCAATCATTCCATTACCATATACCGCGCACCAATCGGTAACTCGAAGACTGTGGAGTGGTTTCTCTACAATGACATCAGGACGTTCAAATCCAAGGAATCTGGTTGTTTGTCGATTAATATAGCCGCTAAGATGAACGTGATTCTCGTCTGAGAGAATGTTTTTCAAAAATTCGGGATCTTCGTAAATTAAACTCAACATGCGACCACAGTAAATTTCTCTTGCACATTTGTCCGCAGCACTTAGCCGTTATCCAACAAGAATACGGTATGGATAACCGCCAATTGATTTGAACATGCGACGTAAAGACGTTTCACTAATGTTGAGTTTACATGCTGTTCTTACAAGACTTCTTTGAGGTGATTGCACAACCACGTCCTTCATTTTCGTTAGTGCATACTGTTTTTCGACGACCTGAAGAACCTTTACGTTGACACCATACACTACCGGTGCGACGAAATTTTTCAACAACAGCTAACATCACACTTTTACTAGGAGCTGCTTTATTAAATTTTTGTTGATATTTTATTGGCAACTGTTCTAAGCTTGGACCATCATTACGACCTTTTCCGTAAGAACGAAAATAATGTTCTACAAAAAACACTTTTTCTTCCGTTGTTAGAACCATTTTTAAATCAAATTTAACTTGAGCGTGCTATTAATATATCAACTAACGACAATTAAGTCAAATATGACAAATCCATATTACATAAACAACTCCACAGCACTCTCTGTTTCGGTACTGTTTATTTTGGCGGATACCGTATTAATCATTAATACGTAGTATTATAAATTAATGCCATTTAAAAAAAAATTAAAGGGAGGTTTCAGATATACAGCAGATCTAATTAGAAAGTAGACAAAAGCTTCAATTTACAGCAGCTTTCACTGATAAATTTCTTTATTGGAAAGGAGTTATTTATGGTAGAGATATTTCAAAAACTATTTCTGACTTACTTTGTTACTTTTTCTTAATTTTGGCTGAGCTGCTTCGTTATTACGATTAACTGTTCGCTAAACTTAAAAGGAGTGATAATTTGGCATAACCATCGATATATAAAATGAACATAAATATCAGCGTTGGCATTGTTGAGACACATTTCTTTTTCCGGTAAACTGGCTATTATATTTTTCAAATACATTCCCATAAAATTGAATAGCATTTATTTTAATAACAAATATCTTGCCCCTAAAGTAATTTCACGCTTAAATTAATTTAGCTTTAAAAGAAACAAAATATTAAACATTCTAACTTCCATTATTCAATTTACAAAATCTCTTGAACACAAAGGTATTTCGTTTTAATAAATCACCCATCTGCCTCTCAGATAAGAGGTCAGACACCACTATCACTATATCTCCCAAAGCTGGCCATCTATATTACAATACTACTAAACGTCAAAGATGATTTAAAACACCCATGCCATAAGCATCACAATAACACGCCTTATTGCCAATTTAAAATTACTGAATTATAAAAATGGCATCTGCCTTCCAGTTCTAACACTCCACATAGAAACTAACCCAATCAAGTTGAACCCGGGCTGCCATCAATAAGTAATAAATGTCGTATATGTTATTCCTGACGCAATATGTCTAGGTTATGGTTACCCTTACGCATGAGTCACTTCATAAGCTCGAGTTAATGCCATGATGTATGGCTGTATATGAACTTCGATTCATAGTCCATTATGGAAAATTCAGCAAGAGCTTAAATTACGAGCATATTTCGCGTATTGAATGTAATCGGGAACTGATCAAATCTTGGCATTCCCGGAGCTATTATGTTAAAAGGATACAAATCACTATAAAACAGATAATTAAACAAGTAATTTGTTTTCTGTAAAACAACCATATAATATTGAGTAGAATACACATTATTATGAGCTAAATAAATAGTACAATCATCTAATATATAATTTCTTTTAATTGAAGAAAACAACAAAATCAATGTCAGATACATTTTATTAGGAGATTAAACAATTTCAAGTTGGTACCAGCCATTAGTTTCGGCTTATAAGTAGGCCATCATCAGGCTGGAAAATCAATTGTGGGTACCAGTGAGAATTAAAAATTATAATTAGTAAAAAAATATTCTTGCATGTTACGTAAAAAAGGATAATTATACCAGATATCTAAAAAATATCTATAAGAAAAAAATATTTATTAAATGGGATAATGTATTAGACAATAACACTATAATTCATTTGTTACAAGTTGGCAGCTTAGTGAATTCATTATAAATGCAAATCCTTCAAATCCCAAGCAAGGGTGGTACATGAAAAATAACTAAAAGTAGCATACATTTCTATTGAAACATAGTCATAGTTGTTATTTTCAAAGAGTCCACTCTGTAATTAGGGATTAACTAACCCAAATACAATAGAAACCCTAGATAATATAGTCACAACAGGTAGCTGAAGTAAAATAGAAATATGCTACATATTAAAAAGTAACAATTAAGTGTAAATTATTGTAAAAAGCTCCGGCGGGCGTAATTTCGGCCGGTAATCCCTTGGCCTACCTGCATAAATCAAGGGGTACCATTTATGACAGGGGTAATTTCGGCCGAGGGGTTGATGTTTACGATGAGATTAAAATATTGGTAATGACGCTTAATAGTTTCTGTAAAATATTAATTGTGTATTTATTTGGAAATAACTAATCCTGTCGGAAATTACGCCAGCCGTAAAATTCACAAATAACAGGTATAAAATTATTATAGCTAGTCAGTATTATAACTTATCTTGAAGCTACTAGTCAATAGAAAGCAAAAAATATATTTTTTGTATACGATGGTATCTGTTTCAGTAATTAAGAGTTCACGCGGTTGTGACTTACTAGTTGTAGAAAAGATTCAGTTTTGTAAAAAGTGGTGAAGTACGTTGGAGGTGTATAAAGAAAAATTTAAGATGTTTAGCCAAACTGTACACTGTTGGTGCGGAATACACAGTTACTAGAAGTGAATTAATCCACAACCACGAGTCCGACTTCATGCAATCTCATTTTCCACCAAATATATGGGCATATGAAAACCCATCAATTAAAAGAACCACAAATGCCTGCGAATCATTCCATTCGCACTTTAATTCTAGTTTGTATTCAAGTCACCCTTCTATATTTATTTTTATAGAAAAATTAAAAGATTGTCAGATCGATGCATATTTAAAAATAAAAAATTTAAATATTCCATCAAAACAAACAAACAAACAAGTAAAAAACAAACTAAAATTTATCGAAAACATGGTAAATATGCTTCGATCTGACAATATTTCTAGAATTAATTTCGTTAAATCTGTATCACATCAAAACGTTTTTTAAAAATTTATAGTTTACTTAAGTTATAGAAATAAGTTGATGTAATAATTTTATTGAAATAAAGAAATATTTTAATATAAAGCATTTTGTTATTTTATTTGATTTGTGGCCAAAAATACCTATGAGATAAGGAAGCAACTTAAAACCTCCGGCTGAATTTACCTACCGGCTTTTAGTACCTGCCCTTTTTCCGGCCGAAATTACATTTCGTCGTATTCATACGACGATGAGTCAGATTCGTTGTCTGGTCCGATAGGAATTACAATGGGTTCAAACAGATTTTCAAAATTTTCATATCAACGTGGTAATCGTGGTAATCTTTGGTTGAGTTTTATACAAAGTCTAATAACCCATTTTCTACAAAACCATGTTCACTGCCAATGTGTGCGATTATTAGTCTGCGAACTTTTCCTCGAGGAGCATTATTTAATTCTTTGAATATCCCTCCCAAAATCCCTGACGGGAATTTGGTGTCCATTCATGCTTAAGAAACAGTGTGTCCTTCATTCAACCATGTTTCATCTAAATAGAAGATAGTTCTTCCCTCGCTCCGAAACTTATTAATACTTCTTCCGTATTGTGTTCTCCAGCAAATAATTTCCTCTGTTCCATTCAAAAATTTTCGTTTTTTATGCGACTCATACTTAAAACCAATTTCTTTTAGGAGTTCCCATAACGTATTTCATGCAAATTTGGGAATCGTATCTAGTTCTGCTGTGACAGTCAATTACTTTGTCTAACTTCGGAATCTCTTTATTTAAGTACAAGGAATGGACTTGTCTTCTAACCTAACCTAACCTAACCTAACCTAACCTAACCTAACCTAACCTAACCTAACCTAACCTAACCTAACCTAACCTAACCTAACCTAACCTAATCACATAAAAAAATGAAAATTCTGTAACATTTTAATGTTCTATTAGTTCGGTTTAGTTAATAGGTTTGTTTATACAGAAAATCACTGACAAGTTTCCAACATGTTGTGGATATAAAAGGTTGATGACAACAAATCATAAACTTGTCCTTGATCTGTCAGTTTAAATATCTTCTGCTACAATCCATTTTAAATCGAGAGGAATTTGGTTTTACAGAACAGAAAATTTGTATATATTCGTTTGTTATAAATATTCTTTAAGTCAGAATCATTATATAGTACAAATTTTTCAATTATAAAGTTCTCCATACAATATCCTAGTCTCTAGGTGATATTTATAATTTTAAATCAATTTCAAATGCAGAATAAATACTAATAATAAACACCAATAAAAATATAAAACTAAATTGTTGGATTTTATTGAAAAATTCAAATCAATCTGTTCGGTAAAGGCCTTTCATCAAAGAAATTTTTTGCGCGTGCATTAGCATCAGCCAATTTTTTCGTACTGCCCGAATCAGAAATTAAATTATTAATTAAAGTCGATTAACTTTTTTAAGAAAATGAAAAAAAAAATAGTTAAGTAGTAAGTCAAAATAATCACCGGTATAAAAAAAGGTTTATGATCAATTATCATCTGCAAGGAGCAACAAAACAGTGTTGTATGCAAAAGGGATAAGTACATGATATAAATTATTCAAAACAAACAAGTAGATATGATTTTATAAAAATTTTATTACATTTTCTTGAAGCAATTGGTCCAACTGAACTAAAAAGCTTTCAAGAATTTCAAAATATTGAAAAATCAATCATTAATCAATCATCATCGATGTGATGAAAATATGCACATTTTCAGAAGTCTGCATTTTTAGCAAATCGCAGTACACAGTTTTTGTGTAATTATGCAGCTATAGTAAACAAATGCTGATACCTTCTCAATTAGCTCACTTTTCCCCTTTTTGGTGACGTCATCACATTTTAGCTCCCTTATTAGTTGTTCACAATTATGAGCTTCTACTAAATCATAGTTAAATAAAGCACCATCGATAGTTTTTTTCCATTAATTTACTTTTTTTCTAGAGATAATATTCCTGGTCCAGCTATTATTAATTAAAACAATACGAATTATTTAAATTATCGCTGTTTCAATATGGCCGCTACTCTTGCGCTTTTCGTATGATGCAAAGACCTATAGTCACAGAATAACATCCTGAATAATTTACTGTCAAAACTGTCATAAATCACTGAAAACAGGTAAAAGAACACTGCGCAGACTCATGATGTCCCAGACATGTTACTGATTGCTGTAAAGACCTATTATTGTGGTCAAATTTGCAATAAATAATTTCTTTAGTTCATTTAAAAAATACGTTGCGATTTTAATGTTATTTGTATTGTTTGATTCATTATTATAATTTTAATTGTTTATTATTTGTAAGGCAGTTTAAACCTAAATTGTTTGTGATTGTTAACTGTAGTTTAAAACATTTATTAGTACAAATGATTTCTCTCGAAGATATCCATATAGTAATAGTAAAACAACAAGAAAAAACAGAAGAAAATGTTAAGCACATCAAGTGTCTGATCTAAATTAGTTTTATTTAATTAATTAAAACAAATTAGTACAGTTTTTTTGTTAGATAAGTCGAATCCAGGTCGCGAAAGCTATCTAGAACGGTCGTACCTACAATAATTCCGTGGGAAAATTAGAGAAACTTGTTAAACGAATTACTACATTTTTCCTATCTGTTAGTCTGTAAAAGGCATCCTCGTATAATTTAATCTGGATTGACAAGGTTGTTAATGTGGACATTAAAAAATTGCAACTAATTAAATAATGCAGTCGTTGCACAAATACTAAAGAAGTATAACTTGAAAACGACGGTTCATAGGCGCCCATGGGGAAGGAAGAATCTATTTTAGGGCGATCATTATTGCAATTTATAGGTAAATAAAAACCATTAAGTTCTCAGAATATCTAATTTATCTCATTTTCATTGAAACCAAAATTTTATAATCAATTATCAGTACAATTCATACAAATAACAGTATATAACATTACTAGGGCGAATGGAAAAATATGCTAACAAGTAATTTACACTATTTTTCCTACGACCACCTATTTTATTTATATTTATTTTATTATAACTATCGGATCTTGTATATTGAGTTGCCCAACCAATCTTTCATTTTATTTGTAGCAGTCTATGTTTCTATTAAACTTAAACTGAGATAATTTAAAAATTTAAAAAACAGTTTGAAGCTTTTTTAAGCTAAATTTTATCCTAATAAAAGGAAATATAAGAAATGTTTGAATTTTATTGGTGTAAATCTTCTAAGGAGTTATAAGTAGATTAAATATTTCTTATAATGTAAGTGGGTACGTATTTGAATTATCTTATTTAGCAGATTGTCTTTAAGTGGACTAGTTTTCTGCAAGGTTCGATTTTCAGAGTCAACAAATTTTTTTTCTCTTTATATTATCAATCATTTGTTATGAATCCAGTTCTATATGTAAATAATGTCAATTATGAATGGCAAATAGTAATTTTATCTGTGATCTTACAGGTTTTACGGATTATTCAGTGATAATAAAGGTGGATACTGCGATATGTGATACATTTTAGGAAAAACTTATTTTATCAATTCTTTTGAAAAGTAATAAATGGACCCTTGTGAAAAATTTAAAAAATATAATTTTTCATAGTTTTTACAGTTTTCTTCTGCATGGATCTATGTCAGTACATAACAATAAATTTGTTTTCTGGATCTGGCTCTTTATATTTCTTTCAGTTTAACATTTTTTTTTAATTAATAGACCCTCTAATATACTGACATAAAAATCCGATCACCCAGTTAAATAATTTTATTTTTACTAAAGCATAATTAGTAAATGATAAAAATTTCAAAAAGATTGCATTGGTTTAAAGCCCTTTTACCTTTAGTAATGTGTGGATGCACCCCAATGTGTTACGCATTCTCCAACGAGCCTAGGCATTCTTCTGATCAGGTGGTCAATGTCCTCCTGTGGTATCTCATTTCAGGCAACCACCAACTCCTCTCGAAGTTCTTCTAGAGTCTGAGGAGGACGTTGCAAATTAAGCAATCTTCTATCCATCAAATATCCCACACGTGCTCAATTCGGGATAAGTCGGGAGATCTTTGTGGCCAAGGTAACAATGTAACATAATTTTGTCGAAAGAAGTCTATTGTTACTCTTGCGACATGTGGTCGGGCATTATCTTGTTGGAAAGTTGGATTTCAAGGGTGTCAAGATAGGGTAAAAGATGGGTTTCTAAAACCTCTTGGATAAAACGCTGCGCGTTCATGTTACCTCTGATGAAGATTAAAGATGATCTCGAACCATAAGCTATAGCACCCCAAACCATAACTCCAACAGTTTGATGAACATGCCTATTAACAAAAAACCGTGAATTTCTCCTTTCACCACGTCGTCTTCTAACCGGTGCTCGACCATCGTGCATGCCTAAACAAAATCGAGACTCGTCACGAAAGACAATACTGTTCCATTCCTGATCCCAGAGTGACCGTTCTCTGCACCACTCAAGGCGATTACGTCGGTGTATATATATATTAATCGATTCACAACGTTCTACGACGTCTTTCGATACCCAGTCGCCATCTATCCCTGTCTCTCCATGCATCCTCATCCAAGTTACTCTCTCTCATTTCCCTATCTACGCCTTCTCTCCAGCTTCTTCTTGGTCTTCCACGTTTTTTGCATCCCGGCGGTACCCAATTTAACAGTTGTTTTGGTAATCTATTTTCTGCCATCCTCTGTACATGACCGTACCATATTAGTTGTTTTGTCCTAATGTCGTCTATAATTGTGTGTCCTACTCTCATTATCTCTCTAATACGGTCATTTGTTATTCTTTCTCTTCTGGACTTTCCTGCAGATCTTCGCCAAAAGTCCATTTCTGTGGCTTTTAACATTTGCTCTGTTCTGGTTTTTATTTGCCAGACTTCACTGCCGTATGTTATAATGCTGCGGATTATGGTATTATATATTTTTTGTTTGTTGGCTTTGGATATCGTTTGATCCCAGAGGACTCCATTTAGCATCGATATTGCTCTCCTACCTTGTATGTTTCTGTGTCGTATTGCGTGATCCAACGTTCCGTCATTTGAAATATGTACACCTAGATATTTATAGTTGTCAGCAATCCTTATGTGTTCCCCACTTTGTAATATTAAGTCTTGTTGTATACCTCCTATACACATGGTTTCTGTTTTATTTATGTTTACTTCTAGCCCCCATTTATTGTATTCTTCTATGAGCTTCCTTGTCATGTATTCTAGGTCGTCGTAATCCTGGGCCATTACTATCTGATCATCTGCGAAACACAGTGTATATAGGGTTTTATTGTTGTTTAGTGGGATGCCCATTCCTTCACATTTCCTTTTCCAGACCTTTAATACCTGTTCAAGGTAAATTTTAAAGAGCGTTGGTGAGATGCAACACCCCTGTTTCAACCCTTTGGTTACCTTGATGTTTTCTGAGAGTTTATTCCCTATTTTTATTCGAGCCTGTATGTTGGTATATAGTTCCTTAATTGCCTTTATAATGTTTATGTTAATGTTGCTCAATTCTAAGGCTTCCCAGAGACGTTTAAGGGGGACACTATCGTAAGCTTTTTTGAGGTCGACATACAGTAAATGCACTTCTTGATTCCTAGCGGTTTTCTTTTCTATTAATTGTGTTAAGCAGAAGAGATGGTCTACCGTTGATCTCCCGGCTCTAAAACCTGCTTGCTCCTCTGCTTCTATATCTTTGTACTCTTTTTCAATTATGTTTTTTATTACTGCACCATATATCCGACTCAAAGAGCCTGTGACCGCTATTCCCCTATAATTTTCACAGTGGTCTTTGCTGCCCTTTTTATGTATTGTTGAAATGTAAGATTCTTTCCACTCTGCTGGAGTTTCCGCTCTGTTAATACATTTCTGGAATAACCTAGTCAGTTGGTAGACTAGTAGCTTACTTCCATATTTTACTAGCTCAAAAGGTATTTCGCCAGGACCGGGGGCTTTTCCGTTTTTTAAATTCTTGCAAATTTTTGCTACTTCCAGTTCTTGTATTCTTATCGGGGATGCCATTACCTCTACCTTAGTGTCTATGTTATCACTGTCTCTAAATATGTCTCTGGTTTCAGTTACGTCGGTGTACTGGAGTTAAAGGGAGGACCCAGAGTTGTCGGTATGAATGGCCAAAACGTCTTATTCGTCGGTAAACACTTCGCATGCCAATAGGTCTTCCCTGTTCTGCAAACCCTGGTAGTGGAGAAAAGGTTCCCTAGGGCCAATAATCTTAGGCAGCACGGTCTGTTGTTCTACGGGGACGGCCAGAGCCCCTTGCTCTTTGCGTAGGGCCTTCTCGAAGCCATGTCTGACAACACCTAACCACACTTCTTTGCACTCTAACTGCAATTTCCCGAAAAGAAAATCCAGCTTCCCGAAGTCCCACTATACGACCCCTATTAAACTCATTAAGTTGACGAAATCGTACAGGTCTCCATACCCTAGGTATCGTAACCAATCGTAAAGAATGTCAAGAAGAAAAATCCGCAAAATGTAGATCTTTACTACGGCTACAATATTCATTTTTTGATTGTTAGTGGATTTCAAAAAAAGCAGTATAAATACCGAAATCTTTAACAGATAAGGCTGAAAATTTTATTAATTGTTCATTTCAGTAAAATAAATTCACAAAGTTTATTAAAATAAAATCATTTAAACTGGGTGATCGGATTTTTATGTCACTTAGTATATTATTGTTTTATTTATTAGCCCTTGCTTTATCAAAAAATTTCATAAAGAATTCCTTATTAATTTTTCTTTTGGCCTTCCTAATGATTATTTAACTACATTTCCTTCTGAATTTGCCGTTTTAAAAACATACGAGTTCTTGGTTAGGTTATTTCTTCATAATTCTCAGATTTTCACTCTATACAAGATAATTTTTATATGAACAACATTATTAAAGAATGAAAAAATATAAACTATATTTTTTCGTATTTTACCTAATGTTTCTAATATCTTCCGTTACAAAGAAACTCTCAGGATTTATACAGTATAGTAAAATTAAAATAAAAAGCCTTACACGTCATAAATTTTAATGTCGTCAGTCGTCAGTGATAACAACACAATATTTAAAAAATAAAAATATCTCTCATTAAAAATTTAGTTATTTTAGAGCGGCATCGTTGTACAAGAAAACGCTGTTGCCAAATGAAAAATATCGAAATAAAATATCCGATATATATGTGTGCAAAACTTTTTGTTTTAATTGTACTATACATCTTTTTAGTTTTTGTGTGATTTTCGGTATTGTATAGTTATATTCCCATTTATTATATCTTGCTTTCTGATCACCTTTACTTTCGATGGTATTAATTATGCATTTTCTTCTTGTTCACAATTTAAACTGTGTTTCAAAACATTACTGACTAAGACTATTTGATTGTTCGGCTATCCGCAATATTTGAATTTATTCTTTTTAAAGACTAAAAGCTTTTTGTGTACTGTTACTAAAAACCAATCAAGTGGTAATTAAAGTTGTTAGCAATCATTATAAATAACTAGATGGTGGTTAATATTTATTCTTTTCTGTGACATAATATATAAGTGTCACCCGGCGTACCGTCTATGGACGCAAGACACAAGAAGTAAGAAAACTTGAAAAGAAGTTGCACCTGCCTTGCAACTGGTGTTCCGGTCTGCAGTAGAGTTTTTACTGTTGCAAATAATTTAATAATATTAAATAATTCCTCGACAACGAACCATTTCTCGATGATAAATCGACCAGAGATTAAAATACGAATCGGTGAATAGTTGCAGGCCCGTAATTGTGGTCAAAATATATCTATAAATTAATTGGGTCCTTAAACAAAAGATGAAAACGTATTTCTAAAATTATATTTTAAGTTAAACATCCCCGTATTATCAAAGGTAACAAAATGATTTGCTTTCATTAAAACCGACGAAAAAATGTAACCTAATGACGTACAATTAAGTTAATTATTGCACAATTTTTTTTCTTTTTTAATAAATGCCATATATAAATAGATGTAAAATATATTAATTGTCAATCTAAGCATTTACAGATTTTCAGTATAAAGGTGAGATAAAAATATAAATAAATAAATAATTTGTTTATATTCATCTAAATTGAGTGAAAGTTTAGTTTTCATTAACTCATTTAACTCAAAATGAATTAAAAGTTTGCTAATTTATTAATAATAAATTAACAATAAAAATTAGCGCTAAAGTTTCCTATAATGACTACACAAACACATTAGAGAAAGTAATATTCAAAATAAAATGTGAAGTAAACATAAATTAAAAAAAATCACTTAAAATCACTAAAAAAATTTCGAAAATTAAAATTCGGTTGGATTATAGAGAAGAGGGTAACTGAGGTAAGGGAAATTAACGAGTCAAACAAAGCTGGCAATAGAACTTTGAATGGATTTCTTTTTTTTTTATATGATAGTTTTATAAATCTATATCACTCTTTAACAGGCGGTATTTTATTGACATAATCAATTGATTTAACCTGTATACTAGATAGAATTGTCATTTGTAGTGAGCACCGCAAAAACATAGTTATAATTTGAATTAATATTTATTTTTATATCTATTTACATAATTATATCAAGAGAGGTTTACCTACAAGACGACATGTATCTGTAGGTACCTAAAATGCATGCGAGTTATATTTTCTTGTCGTTAAGATAAATTTAATTGTGATAATATTAATATAATATATATTTTAGAATATTTTGCCGGCAAAATTTTGGACTTGTTAGGTTTTGGTTAGTTTTGACAAAATTTCATGAGCCAATTATTAAAATTATAATGGTTTTTCCCTTCTTTTCTACTAAAGATTGATTTTGTGTATTATTAACATGTAACATTTGGGAACTCGAAGGTCCAGCTTCATTTGCTGTCCTGAGATCCTCGATCAACTTCTCGTGGTGACTGGAATCCAGCTGCAGATAAGGTTTTAACGAGCTTGCATTTAAGTGACCCGTTAATTTAATTAACTCCTGTTCACCAACACCTTGCTTAAACAAGGCTGTCAAGGCTGAAGATCGATGAGAATGGTTTGTTATTTTATGTTTTTTTGTGTCTATTCCAATTTTTTCAACTTACATTTTTGTCCACTTAGAGACAGTGTTTGTTCCAAATGGACAATTTTTGAACCGAGATCCATTCTTTCAATTGGGGTGAGCGGTAAGAAAGAGTCTGTCTGATAAAATCTTTGGTCCTCTTATTTTCAATAATTTCAAAAATAGTCTAGCTGGGCATAATTTTCGTTTGATAAATTTCTTACCAACCATTTGCTGCTTACCAACCTTTTTGACCCGCCTTGAGTGGTTTTCGAAAAATGCTGTTGTATTCAATTCGACCCGTAAATTCTCCCATTATATCAATTTCTTCTGGAAAAAGTTAATCTTGCAGTTTACGGCCTCATTGCCTCTCCAAGCAAATTCAAATGAGCAAAGGTGAAAAAAAAAATTTTTGATCCTTTTTAATAATTCTTTGGTGAATAATGCTTTTATATCCGTGAAAGGGTACCATTTTTGCTGTTGTATTCCATATTGACTTTACAGACGACTCTTTATAGTCTTCTCCATTGCCTTGTTTTATATTAAAGACGTAATCCTCGACAATTTTTTCTAGTTTCGTTATGGTAGAACATTTTTCAAGTGAAAATTTCTCACCCGTAGGAACTCCGAGAATTGGTTCCAAATAGAGCTTCTGGACTTCTGCTTGTTCAATGGGACATTTTCCAAAACCAATTTTCTGATTTCTTTGCCTGACCGGTACCCGAATCTTGATATTTCCTCTGGATTCATTATTTCTTTTCAAAATTATTAAGACGCTTCAATGACGTTTGTGAAACTGACAACTATAGAAATACCAGACACCTTAGTAACGAATCTGTCATAATTTTGTCGCTGAAATAAATATTACCTATTGTCACTTATAATTACACGAGAGCTTTTTTTTGTCGAAGTAAACTTGACATGTATCAATAAAAATTTTGTTGCCTGGCAATTTAACGAAAAAACTGCCTCTGGAAAAATTACGAGTCCATTGGACGAGTAATTTTCGGTAAGACAATTTAATGAATATCTAAATCAATAAATTAAAAAATGAGATGTAAATTAGTTTATTTAATTTAACGGAAAAGTACTTCTCTTGTAACATTTTTGCTGAAGTGTTCCAAATCGTCTTGACTGCACTCTCTTTAAAATCTTCTCCATTGTTCTTCTTCATGTTGAATGCCCAGTCACATAAAATAGAAGCTAACTCTTCAGTGGAAGTTTCTGCAATAAGTTCATATTTTTTTCCAAACGAAACATCGCAAATTGTCGCCAAATTGATGTAGTTGAATTCACAGTATTCCGAGGCACATAATCATTTATGGCATTCTCAATTTCTCCACTCAAAGACTCTCAAAATCGCGACAGTTTCACAAATGAAAACTTTTCTGACAACGCAACTTTGAGAAAAATTGACGTAACGTCATCAAAAATTTGTTTACAATGCTGGTTGTAATGCTTTCAAAAGTTAGGTTCGTTATTGTCGCTTGAAAAGTTAGGGCACACTTTTTTCGCTGTCATAATGACAAAATCACGCGGCTTATGGGATTTTTGATACGTGAATTAAGTTTTCAGTTAAAGTAGTAAAATAGTCAGTATAGCATTTAGCATAAAATACTGAAGATTAAGCGGACGAAATCACAAAACTGTGATATTTTGACAGGCGAAAAAAAATAATCCCCAATAATTTTTAAAATTGTGTGATACATCTGGTTATTGCAATTAACTTGCAGAAATTTATATCTAGTACTTTCCATAAAAAATGTGAAATTATGAACAAACATCTCATCGATATTCAATTATGCACGCGCATGTGCCGGTTCATAGATACAGTCAATTAATCGACAGATCTAAGCTTCGTAATTACATACTGTAGTACGATTGTTGATTCTACACAATTATTAACGATGTATACACATGATAGGGGATTATTTTGTTGTTTAAATTGTGCATTTTATTTAATTAACAGAAAAAAGTAAAAAAAGAGATCCAAAAGGAAAATTATAAAATTTATTATAAGAACATTTATTACAGGCTGCATAATTATCTAATAACTAAAAATAATTCAGATGGTTTTGTAGGAAGGACAAAGATATTGGCTAATTTGTTAGGAACATTTTAAATTATTTGATTTGGGAAAGTATATTTAGGTGCTGCTATAAAAAATAAATGTATTGTGAGTTTGGGATTTTGGAAGAAAGCGCTAAAATAATACGACCCTGTTTACGTAGTCCGGTCGACAGGCTGTCCAAAAAAAGATGGAGATACGTGGCCAATTAAAATTTTCTAAGTGCGGTGTTCGTTATAAAGAATAAACCGGCCTTTATCGCCATTCTGAATGCGTCGGAAATGAGACTCCAATTACAAGTAAAACCAAGCAAGCGTCAGACATGTCTCGGTTCTTCGTGCCGCTAAAACGACAACACCGACAGCACTACAGACTTTCCGCGCATAAAATTCCTGTTTCGGACAAAGAATTAAAATTCTTGACAGTTGTAGTACGAGACACTATCTTCAATACCATTAGTATGCAAACTTTTAGCAATTAACGGATGATTCGGCGTTCTTAATTAAAGAAAATTTTTCGAATGACCAAAGACATCAACTATGATTTTCCTTCGGGGATCGCCTAACGGCTGCACCGAGATACTCGGAAGCTGCATTGTTGCTATACGTGTTAAGAAAGTATTAGAAATATTTTATTATATCGTTTATCACTTCATCACATCACTCATTTGTAGAGCGTCACATATATATAATCAACAATAAAATTTTACATAACGAAATTGCTGGCATAAAATAAATTATTTAAATAATTATTAAAACTCTTACATTAAGTCTAAAACATTAAGAATTTCCAAAATTGCTTACTCCTTAAAATAATAATATTAGGTCTGTTCCACCCAAGCAGAGAACCGTTCTAAAATAGTAATTTTTGTGCGCAGTGGTATACTGAGTTGCGCAGTGCACTAATTTGGTCTCTTGAGTGGTAATATTACCGTTCTGGAACGGTTCTTTGCTTGGTTGGAACAAACCCATTAAAACACTTCTTTTAACCTTTAAATTACTTTCTTTAATATTTTATGCTTGACACATGGATCTAATTTTATGGTTCCATGCTTTACACACGTCTCTCCTAATCTGTACTTCATTTTATTTCATTTGTGTTCCGCCATTACTTAGTTAACAACGTTTTAGTGTTTGTGCTTTTGGTTATGGAATTTTTCACCACTAAAAATGTATTTTTTAACTATTTACACCATGTTTGTACTGTTTTTTACAGTCAAACATCACCAATTTGGTGATTTTTCTTATTTAGATGTTAATTCATCACAAGTTTTTCAGCGCCCTACTCGGGAAGGCTTTTCATCGGATGTATATACATCTAAGAAGTTTCAAACTCCTATTTTCTTAATTTTTACCTCACAAGATTTTCAGCCTCCTACTCTGGAAGGCTTTTCAACTGCTGTTTATATAACTAAAGATTTTCAAACTCCTTTTATCCTGCTCTTTTACTCCCTAGGCACAGCCCTTTGGGACTATGACGTTAATAGTTATTTAGTCTACAACTCCTTTCATCATGATATCTTGCTGATGAATAATTTTCTATCCCCTAACTCGTTAATTCCAATCATTGAACTGTACTAGTTCATTTAACTTAATTCTATCATTTTATTTTTAACATTAACAATAATAAATTTTATCTTAATTAGTTAATAATTTAATTTTCTTTTCATTGTCATATCGTTATCATTTCTTTTACCCACAAGCTTAAACGTATAATGTAAGCTGCCTGGATTTGCAATTGTATCATATATGCAGTTCAGGTATGAACCTTGTTATTATTATGATTTCTTTTCTTATATTGTAAAACTTGTTTGTATTTTAGCCTGATGATGGCTTTTCTAAAAGCCGAAGCTAGTAGCTGTTAACGACTTTACTTACTTACCCTTAATAAAACTTTGTGACATTGACTTGGACTTTTGATTTCTATATCGTAGTCACATTTGAGCAATGGATGATTTACTTCATTTATAATAATATTAATTAGTATGTAGAGTAAAATATGAATGTTCCTGGAACTAAAACTACTACCTTTTCTACCTGTGGCTGTTAAATCAAGGATTGTAAACTGGTTCCGGAACATTTTTGAGAGAAAAGATTTCAATTGTACCAATGTCTTTCTCAAGAAATTGCAGTTAGATTTGAAGAACACGAAGAGTTGAGGACCATAACCTGGGATGGCTATCTGTTTGGTGAGATTAACACAATTATATTAATTCCTACCTTTGTTGGAACCAACAGCTAACAATATAACATAAAATCAATCTTATAAATATTTAACCTTTATTTCCGAACCTTTCCAAATAATATAAAACCATATAAAGGGTTGTTAAAATGAAGACGACAGAGTTACTTTGGGTTGCGTTTTGAAAATGATTTTGATCCAGCCACTCTTAGCTTTGTAGTTGGCCGGAAGGCTAAATAAAACCCACCTAAGCTAGATATAACCAAAAAAAGCTAAAAGGTGCCAACCTTCACAATAACAATGTATTTATAAAATAGTGACGGAATTGTAACTTGCATTAAAACTACATCTAGCAGATCCACAATTTAAAGTTGTTAATGAACAAATAAATCTTGGAAGTTCTTCACTATTAAACTGTTTACTTTGATTAAATCTACATTTCTTAGATCTTAGAGATCTTAGAGAGAAGTATATCCAGGATAATCCCTTAGAGCTATTAACATCTAGGCTTTAATATTGTTATATCTTATTGCTTGCATACTTGGTCTAGCCTTAATACTACCTAATCAACATCAGGTACCTAGCGACAAACAAAATGTAACTTAAATGTCAATCTGACGATGCTAATGTTAGCGAAACGACTGTCATTGTGCTTTAAAACCAAATTATTTCAATTAACTTGGATGTTACGTTAAAACGAAGAGTTTTTTATTATTCTTAATGTGAAATTTAATCATAAAAATTGATGAATATAAAATAAATAAACAAATATACAGAATAAACATAGGCCGAGTATTCCTGCAACCTTTGCTTGAGATAAACGATAGCATTTTATCCAAACAAACTTTAGCTTTATGGTAGTTTGCATTTATGGTATTTCTGGTGTGTATTTTCTCTATTTTGATACATTATTTTCACCCTTTCATTTTTCTAGACATAAATAACCAGAACCATATTATTTTTCTTCATTTATCACCCATTGGAAAGCTAAAATATCTACAGGTGAAAGAATCAATCTTGAAATAGCAAATTTATATGGAAAGTTTGAAAAGATTTTTAGGTTAGATAATATTATTTTGAATAATTGTTCTTACTTCAAAACAATACAAAACTTCTTTAAACATAACTTAAACCATTAACAATACACCATAATGTCTCAGAAACTTCAAAAATACACAATTTAAAAAATCTTCAATGTCAACTACCATAAAGCCAAAGTTTGTTTGGATAAAATTCTATGGCATATCTCTAAAAATGGCGGACAGTGACGTTTTTACTAATGTAATGTATAAAACAAAAAATAAGTAACATTTATAAAATTTAAATATTTTATAACGTATAAAAATAGGTAATTCTTTTTACGTGGGAAATAAAGCTTTTAATGAGTTTAATTTAATCCTGCCTACCGCAAAACCGACCCAAATAGCTGTTAACTCTTAAATAATTCGGAGTCAACGCTTTTTCGTGCAACTCGATTCTCAACTATATCATTATACTAACTCAGATAACATTAATCAAACGTAAGACATATATTTATTGATTACGAAAGCGGTAAATAAGCCCCTTTTTACCTTTGGTCGTATGCATTTGGCCAATATTAAATCAGCGGACGTCTCGTACTTGTTATCAGCTAAGTTGACCGGAACATTTGAAGAAAATATACCCGACAAAACGGAGGGTGCAATATTTTAGAAATGCAACTGTAATTTTATTAATGAAGTGCAAATGTGGCTAATATATACACTTTGATATTTACGCAGATATATAATTAACTAGAGCATGTAGAAATAATAATTAAAACAACAACAAAAAAGCAAAGGTTAAAATTACGTAAATAAGTGTCTTAAAATTATTGACTAACTATTCTTATGGATATTGATATGGTTTAACAAAAATTAAAATTAAGAGAAAATTATTTAAAAAAGATTTCATTTGTCAAAATTTGTATTAGTTTTAGAAATGTCAAAAATCATTAATTTAGTAGTTTAAAAAATATTCCTAATGTTTTTATTGATGTATTAGTTGAAGTTTAGAATAAAAATTGTATGCGTTGGACAGTTGATGATATTAGGCAAATGAACAATTTTTTTTGAATGACATTTTGGATCAAGAAGAAAGGTGGCAGAAAAGGGGGCATGACATTTTGTTGGTCTGGGGTCTGGGGTTTTTTTAAAAAGAAAAAATCATCAACGAAACTTTTTTTTAAAACTTTATTAAAACTGAAGTTAAATATTTTTAAACTCAAATAGGAATAAAATAAAATATAACCATAAGAAAATTAGGCAGCAAAATAAGTAAAAATAGAAGATAAAAAATGTTTGGTGAAATAGAACGTGGTAAAAGGTATACTATATATTCATTTAAGTAGATTTCATAGACGTACAAAAATATATTTTAAGAAGGTATACCGTAAGGTACATTTTGTATTGAACGAATGAGTTGCAGCTATGCTAAAGAATATACGATTTAGGTCAGATGTGGGTTTCAGATATACAAAACATAATAAAAAATCTCTCTTGATAGATAAACCAGAAATAGTTTTTTGGAGAAGAGACTATTTAAGAAGCATTCGACATGCTAGAGAACAAAATTTGAAAATCTTCTACTTAGACGAAACGTGGTTAAATGCCTGATATACAGTTTCCAAATCTTGGCAAGATGAAAACATTAAAAGCGGAAGGCAGGCATTCGTGGAAGGTTTGTCGTTTGGTTTGCAGCCACCATCTGGAAAAGGAAAAAGACTTATCATTGTCCATGTTGGAAGTTCTGAAGGTTTTGTTGGTGGTGAATTATTAACTTTTATTTCAAAACGCACGGGGGACTATCACGAAGATATGAATGGGGATGTCTTCGAGGAATGTTTTGTTCAAATGTTGGGTCTGATTCCAAAAGGGGCTGTTATTGTTATGGACAACGCAAGTTACCATTCACGGTTACGAGAAGCATTGCCCACAAGTCATTGGCGTAAAGCAGAGCTTTTGGAGTGGCTTATTTCGAAAAATATTAAGTTTCCAAAAGATCCACTAAGGAAAGAACTTTACAGAATTGCAAAAATGAAAAATAAAAACAAAACCTACATTGTAGAAGAAATGGCTTCTTCTCGTAGTATATCAGTTCTTCGACTTTCCCCTTATCATTGTGAACTTAATCCCATAGAATTAATATGGGTTCAGGTAAAGGGGAAAGTTGGAAAAAAATACTACTTTTAAAATAAACGATGTTGTGAAATTTTTTGAGAGTGCTATAAGTCATGTTAATAAGGAAAATTGGACAAACTGTATCGAGCATGTTATCAAAGTAAAGGCAAATATGTGGAAAATTGACAATATTTGTGATGATTTAATCGACCCTATTATTATTAATGTCATCAACGATTCTTCATCTTCCGAGTCGGATGTAGAATAAAATGTAAGTAATAAATGTATTCCAATAATTATTTCTTTTCATTTTTTATTATATTATAATTTAAAACGTATTTTTTCGCAAAATACACACCACTGCATTGCGTTATTGTTTAACTGCTAATCCTTTAACAATGAAGAAACCCTAAACTTTACTACAACTGAAAAAAATACGGGGTCGATCTACCTGGTTTTTAGATTTACGGAAGAAATGTAATTTAAAGTAGAAGATTTATCAAAAATTTCATGGTGCTCCCTGTAAAGGTTTTAATTGCTTAATTAGGGTTTATTACTCCTCGTACTTTTTGTACATACTATAAAGTTGATTAAAACTTAGTTAAATAATGTAAAGACTTTTAAAGACAAATAAAAATGGAGTAAATTATAACCAGGAGAAAATTAAGCTGCAAAATTAGTAAAGAAATAAGATAAAAAAATTGTTGAAGTAGAACGTCGTAAAAGTATAAGGGGTTGAAAGAAATAATATCGGAAAGAATAAGACAATAAAAGTGTAGTTAAGGTTAGCAATAGTGTTAGATAAGATTAGTTAGTAACTTTTTGTTTTGCGTTTTGTGTTTAGAATCCACAATCCCTTTCAATGAAAAATACAGTATTAATATTTTTGGTAGTGGCGAAGTTTTAAAAAATATATCAAAACCAAAAAACAAAAAAACCAAATCCTATCCAATATTTATAATCAATAAACATTTTACGGTTCTAGTCTAGTACATATCCTGTATGTTAGTTACGTAAAATTCTTGAATTTAATCATTTAAAGTAATTGGACCAGCCACCTTTACCACAAAATAACAAACATTTCTCATTTTTTTTTGGCTTTGTTTAGATAATTCATTAACATTCTTGAGGCACGAGAATGTTTCAGTAGAAAAACCGCGTTTGCGGAATGCTTAATAAATTACTCAAGTCATATTAAAAAACGAGCAAAGTCAGTAAAAATTAATTATAGTGTACGGTAGCGTAATTGTGTACTATTAGCTAAATCATGAGTACCAACCTATAATTATAAACAATGGTGGGAGGAGTTTATGTGCATCCACGTGACACTGTCTACGTCCAATGCTTTATAAAAAGTGCAATAGTAGTAGATCTTCGTTTTTTTGATATTAAAACACGTAAGTAATAAAGGGAAATAGTAACTATGTATTATTAATAAATATAGACTATAAATGCACTAAATAAATGTATTTAAAAACGATATAAAGATGGAAATATCTTTTATATTATATCTTCGTCATATTTTACATAAACGTCGACTATTTTCATGAAATTTCATTGTTTGTTTTTACAATTTAACACTCTCTTATTTGATAAAACATTTCTTCTAACAACAGGGCTTAATATTCTTCATCACATTCCTGCTCTTTATTTTTATTTCAATTGTATTTGTTAGTAACAAAATAATCAAAATAAATAAAATCATAAAAACACAAAACACAGAGCAGGGAAATTATTGTACTTAGGTTAGGTTAGGTTAGGTTAGGTTAGGTTAGGTTAGGTTAGGTTAGGTTAGGTTAGGTTAGGTTAGGTTAGGTTAGGTTAGGTTAGGTTATCTACCAAATCAGCCGTTTTAAATTAACATTTTTCTTTAATTTGACAGACTGAATTTGCTGTTTGTTTTGTATGTTTAATATGACGCACTTTTAAAAATTAAGGATTGATACCTTAAATTCCCATATATATCTAAAATGCTTTCTGGCTTGCCTAGAGCTGGTTATTACTCGTACTACTATTATACTGATGCGATACATTTTTGAATGAGTGCACAAATGCGCTGTATAAATTTGAATAAAAAGCGATAACCCATAATTTTATTGACTTTATCTTAAAATAAACGTTTTTACTGAGTTTCTTACTTGCGCATTTGTCTGTGTGTACATTCGTTCGTATGGTGTTAGTGGTTAATCAAGAAAATAATATACTAGCACTTCTTCATTGCTGCAACGATTGAAGCGAATAATGATGCTAAAGCTCAAGTAGTATAATTATCAATTTTTCGTAGATAAACATCAATATAATTTCATAGTTTGTTCCTATCATCAAGTTCCGTTTATTTGCAACCACGAGGGGATTAAACAAATACGAAAAGCTTTTAGTAAAACGTAAATAAAAAAAAAACATAATTTTGACAAAGGTTTTGGCTTTTTTAAACTGCATACGAATAAGTTTGTTTAAAGTTTCGTTGATTTCAGAAAATAGTTTTTATCAATCATTTTTGAAAAAAGAAAACGTATTAAGATCTTTTTCCTAGACATGAAGTATTGGCATAATATCATACAAACATTTTCAATTGTTGATCCAATACAGTTTGTGATACGATTTTAAAAAATATTACGAATAAATTTAAAAAAATATTGTTAACTGTATAGTAAAAACATTAAACAAAGAACATTTTAACGAAGATTCCACTGCCAATGTTCTGAATAAGGACTTGTATCAATTACATTGTAATAATAAAAATATTATCCTTTTGTGGGTTCACAGCGGTATTATAGGCAACGAAAAGGTGGATTGAGGCAAAACAAGCTTGTAAATCAAATAACTGCATGGAACATAGAATCTACCCAATAAAATACAACATATAACCTTAAATTATAAGAAATTATATACAGTGTGTAAAAGCCAAATGAAATAAATTCATTATTTCGGTTACTGTACATATTTATAAAAAATCCCGAAACATGTCAAATTTAAATTATAACTTGACATTCTTAAATGTGAAAATGCACCCCTACCTTCAACCCCTTAGAATGACAGGTACAACCCCCAATTTTTTAAATGGGAAGTATAGGCTTGTGATATATCATTTGAAAGGTCTCTTCATTCTCCATTCAAAAATGTTATTGTTTTTAAATTTAATGCAAAAATTAACATAAAAAAAATTAATATCATGTTGTTACCGAAATTCGCTACAATACAATCAAAAACTAAAATGTAATGCAAAACGTAATAAAATGTAGAACACGAAAAAGAACTATGAATGTTAATGAAGTATATGTTCAAACGTCTTGGCAACATCCTAATCTCAAATAAAACTGTCTTCTAACATTATTTAACATATCAGGCGTGATCGATCTAATCGCAAGCGTTATTCGTTCTTTTAAGTAATTTAAATCAGAAGGTTTAGTTTTGTACACATGGCTCTTCACATATCCCCATAAAAAGAAATCTAATAATGTAAGATCAGGTGATCGCACTGGCCATTCAATCGATCCTCGCCTCCCTATCCACCGATTGGGAAATATTGTATCGAGGTACTGCCGGACCTTAAGTTGGTAATGTGGTGGTGCTCCATCCTGCTGATCCCATATCGTATTCGCTGGAACTTGAGGGTTACCTGGATCAGGATATAAATTTGCCAACGTTGGAATGACATCATTTTGAAGTAGTGCTAAATAATTGTTGCCATTCAAGTTGCCCTCAATAAAAAAAGGACCAATGATATTGTTCCCTACAAACCCTGCCCAAACATTAACCTTTTGAGGGTATTGAGTGTATTCTTCTCTCATCCAGTGAGGATTTTTCGTGGACCAGTAGCGGCAATTTTGCCGATTAGCATGACCGTTAAATAAAAAAGTACACTCATCAGAAAAGATAACGTCTTCTAATTGGATAATATTGTTATCCAACATGTCTATCATTTGCTCACAAAAAAAAGTTCTCCAATCAAAATCGTCTTCCATGAGCTCCTGAGTAGGTATCATCTTATACAGATGCAATTTATTTTCTTTTAATATGTTTGCTATCGATGTATGGCTAGCATTGAATGTAGTGGATGCCTGTCTACTCGATGTATGTGGGTTTTCCTGAAACTCAAGCAACACATCTTATTTGAGTTCATCACTCAGTGCATTGGCAGCTGCTTTTTTTATCTGCCTTACTATCTGCTTTTCTATTTTACTTATTGTTCCTTGGGATATAGGCGGTAAATTAGGAAATTTCTCATGAAATAGGCGAGTTACTTCCCGTTGTGTTCGGATGTTATGTCCGTAACCAATCATTTGTAAAACTGTTATTTTATGCATTTCCGTTAATCTAACCATTTTTCAGAATTGAATTGAACAAACTTTATACTTAAATTACAACAATGACAACTTAAATAAATCAATTTACTACTGCTTGTTATAATAGCGTTGCCACGGAAATTCTTCAAAGTTTTTTAATGGTTACCATCTAAAAACCACATTGCTATGGTTTTTGTTCACTTTCTCATTATCAAGACCTAAACGGGAAATAAGTTTTAAGTATATTGTAATAAGTTTCTAGTATATTTTAGCGAATTTCGGTAACAACATGATTTTAATTTATTTGATGTTAATTTTTGCATCAAGTTTAAAAACAATAACATTTTTGAATAGAGAATGAAGAGACCTTTCAAATGATATGTCACAAGCCTATACTTCCCATTTAAAAAAATGGGGGTTGTATCTGTCATTCTAAGGGGGTTGAAGGTAGGGGTTGCATTTTCACGTTAAAGAATGTCAAGTTATAATTTAAATTTGACGTGTTTCGGGATTTTTTATAAATATGTACAGTAACCGAAATAATGAATTTATTCCATTTGACTTTTACACACTGTATATTATAAGAAATATACTTCAATAATACCATCTCCATAAATTGGAAGGCTCATATCGACAGCCCTTAGACGAGGGCTGTTTTCAGAAGTAATAACCCAAGGACATTGATAATTGTTCGAAAAAATGTTATAACAGATTTCGAATTTACCACAAATTTTTCAAATATTTTTTCCATTTATTACATTTCGAAAAATATTATGGTTTAAATAACAGTTAAGAAATAATTAATAAAATTACCTAACATTGATTGATGTTTAAACAAAGCTACCCCTATCTGATGAATTACTTTTAGAGTTCATGTCAAAAACGACGTAAAACAAAACATAACGATGATGTATGTTCGCATTGGAATCATTTAGTTGGTTGTAAAACAATTAAGGATATATGAATGCATAATGAGAACATTGACTATAAATTACGGCAATCGCGTCTGTAATTACAGGTTGTAGTGCATTCGTGTAATTGTGAACTAGTATTTTACACTGTGCTTATAGCCCTCGGGTCAGAATAAATTTATATCTAAACAGAATTTGACGAAGTCAACGGACGATAATTTAAATTATGATGTACACATTTTGTATTGATGAAAAACAACGACTTAGTTATATCCTTACAAAGCTTTTAATATGTTCATTAATAAGGTGTTAAAATAAACTATTGGAATTATTTATCGAAATTTATTATATCAGCCATTACTATGTAAAAGAGTTCTTCGAGGAAATCTAAATTAGTAAGGTTAGATGTTCAAGTAGTTGTTTTGCATAGTTAGACTTATTTGTTTGTTGTTTATTGAATCTTACTACAAAATTTCTTTGTGTTAACATATGTTTACAAAATATATAATAGCTTCACTAAATTTGTCAGTATTTTATTAAAAATTTCAAATTTAAATAATAGGTTTTCACAAAGTAACGGTTGGTTCATTAATTTTGGAATCATTGGAAAATATCTTTAACATCTTGTACTTTTCCTAACTGTACAATAATTGTTTCTTAAGAAAAAGAAACAAATAACTTTGTAAAAAAACTTGCATTATTTAACTTTTGTTTTGTATGAGTAACTTTCACAAAGTAAGGATACATTAAATTAAATCGTTATTTACTTAGGCAGTGTTGACGGCATTTTTAAGAAAATTACTAAAATTAAGTATTAAAAATGTTTAACTTTTACAATATCAAAGATAATCCTCCAGAAATAATAACCCCAACCTTTATGGAACGGTGTTCAATCAAATTAAATTTTCAACATTTACTGCACGGTTATTTAATGCCAGCAATAATGCTATTATTAGGTAAGGCTTTAATAACTCAATTTTTCCGACATTTAATTTAAAAAAAAAATCTCTTCAACGCTAATAACCGTTGACAATATATAAACGTCGATGCTGAAAATTTGATTCGTTGTCATAATCGGTACAAAATCGGTGAACATGTGGTATGATTATCAATGGCCGGCGGTATAATGTGGAGTATCTGGTAGGTCGAATCTGAAACCACAACTTGGGAGGTCTCCTTTGATCTGCACTTCTTATAATCGCCATACTTTTTTACCGTCACATATATAGGTAGATATATACATCATCATACATTCGATATATAGACGCATATATCGTCCGATTAATAAACATGATAAATATCCATGAAGATATGGTTCAGATTACTTTTTATTTAATCAAAAAAATAAACTGAAATGTATATGGTTTTCTATTTGGAGCTGTAGGTAAAATATTTACTTAAACCTATAGATTTAATTAAATCAAAGTTCATCTAATTTGTTTTAAAGCAGCAAAAAACTTAATTTTAGCAAACCAAAAAAAATTTTTCTAAATCTAGCATTGATGTTAGAACCATATGCACAAATTTGTTTAGTTGTAAGGGCTATATTAAGTAAAAAATATGTTTTGAAGAATTTAATCATCTTTTAAGTATTGTTATGTTGGAAACTGGGGAAAAATGTATAATCCGGTGAATTATCTGATTTTTATTTATCAAGGATCTAGGATATTCTGAAAATAAAGTTATTTTTACGCGTAGACACCTAGAAATAGCAAAAACTGCTAAAAATTTTGACTCAAAATAAACATAACCTAACACTCATACCTATGTAAATACGATAATACAATTCAATTTAGCAGAAGAAAACTGTATCTTATCTTATTTTCTACAATTACATCATTCAACAATTCAATAAAAGGTACAGAAAATTATTTAGATTGAAATCAATAAATATAATAAATATAGACTTAAAATACTCTTCCCAACCAACTGACGTAGATCAAAGTAAATTATAAATTATTATGGCTCACCTTAATATCCGAATAAAAATAATCCAAAGATGTTTTAACAAGTTTGACAGCTTGTTAAAATACCTAAATAAATACATTTTAAAATTTTTATAGAATAAAATTAACAAAACTGCTTTTCCAAACATAATATGATGTTTATTGTGTTTTAATGTTTCATAAAGTGTTTACATAATTAAAATGTACCTAAAAATAAATAAAACTAATGAATTATTTATTAATATTGAAACTTATGGGATAATTTGTTAAATTATTTAATAAAATCCCACTTGTTTGGGCTGTGGTTTCACTTCTAACAGAAACTCCTGCAGAATCGCATACATTAATAGTATTTCTAGTATTGAACAATATTTTTTCGGCAAAATCTATTTTATTTTGAAGAGAATCTTCTACATAGCTTTCTGCCTCTGTCGATGAACGCCAACCTCCATGACGCTTTAATCCGAGGACATCAACACCTTTATTAGCCAAAAACGTTGCTGATGTCCGTTTTCCTATTACTTGAGCACAACATTTTCTTTTAGCGTATCTTAAGAACAAATGATTTGATTTTAATAGTAATTAACGAAGTTTTATATACTTTTGCAGAATTTGTTAATATGGAATTTTATCGTCTGATTTATTAACGACCGTAAAATTACGCTGGATGTTCGTTTTTATATTGGGCACTTTTACAATCATTAAACCATCGGTTTGTTGAATGTCATTCATAGTAATATTATATAATTCTTCTCTTCTACAGGCACCAGATATTCCCAATATCATTGCGACCTACAAATTATTCATTAGAGTATTTCTTTTACCTAAACTAGCTTACATTACCTTGTGAATTAGAAATGCTTCATCCGGTGCTACCATCAGAAATTTTTTAAACTGCTCCTGTGTAAAAATGCTCGCTTTCTTGGGCCTATAGCCAACATTTCTTCTCTTCAAATACGCGCTCAAAGTTGAAAACTTGGAAATATCAATGCCATCATAAAGAAAAACGGTGGGTTTAATCATTGAATATTCTACCCAGAGGCTTCCAGAAGCTTTTAACTGCATATGTCTTTAAACGAAAAATTTCGTTTTCATAATCCTCTTAATGCTAAATGTTTTATAAAAATCGTAAATTTTACCAGATTCTACATTTTTAACATTTTACTCAGAATAAGCAATGCTTAATTTAATTTTAAATATTTTACGTTTTTTGTTAGTAAATTAAACAAATTATATCATATGAATAAATTTTACCGAACAATAAAAATATTCCTATATTAACATAGTCGATTTCAACAAACCTCATTTTAATATTGGACAATTTTTAAAAGCTACCAATGTATTCCTAATAATCATTGATTATATGTGTCATCAAAAAGAGATGACAAATTTTACAAAAATGTCACACAAGGTTGTATTGGTGATTGGAGTTTAATATAAAAATCTGATAAAAAACATCAGCATGCTACAAGAAAGACAAAATTATAATTTTTTTATTTTACTTTTGGTTTTACATTTGTATATATTTAACTGAAAAAACAATAAATTTTATATTCTGTTTTTAATTGGCTATGTATATTTTAATGAACCGCTCAAAATCTCAAAATTTTTTTTTTCAAATTTTTTTGGCTTTTAATTTATTTTTTCTTGTTTTCAGGCGGTGGCGTACTAGGTAAGCAACAAAATTTTTTAATATTCATCATTCAATTTAATAAAAAAATCATCTTTGGAAATCATTATAACGAAGTTTTTAAACTATTTATTTAATTTGTCATCTCTTGAAATACATGAATAACATTTCCTTGGAATGTTTTTAATAATGGTTTACGGCATTCTGATTTAAAATGTTAATATATTTGATGTACGGATGTCTCCCGCCATAAATGGACACAATTTTCTATGAAGCGGGGTAAGTACAACAAATAAAATAGTCCAACCTTAATGGCTCAAATTCTTTTGTTGCTAATTTGATTTCTGATGAAAAGTATCTCGCGTTATTTATAGAAAGGCCACACTGAAGTAAGAATTTTTCGGGTTAACTTTAGACTCATATCGTTGTCGGGTACATAAACAAACATAAGCCCCCTTCTGTGAAACTTTAGAACCCTCATTTTAATAATAAACCTGATATCCACGATCACAGCTTCTAGATATAACAAAGAATGAAAACAATAAATCCAAAAAAAGCGAACAAATCTTGGGCATAGGCGTACTATATAATTTATGTACCTCAAAACAACTAATTAACATTTACAATGGAATTTTAAAATATAAAAATAAAAATATATTTCAAACAAAAGCTCTTCAATCATTCTACTATTTTGTCACATGTACCCACATTTTTAGGTGCGTGTTTCATACTTTGAAAACTATTTTCTAATATTACTTTGATGTAGTGTAATCTACACTGCACTTTTAATCAGTTACTTTTCAATGTACTAACACAAACGATTCAACGATTGAAAAATAAGAATTAGGTTAGAAACATTTGTTTTTATTCCTAGGGTACATTGCAAACATAACCACACATTTTGAGTGCATTCGAATTATTTTTGTGCACCTTCTTTTGGGTAGGTTACGCTGGTGTAAGGCCTATATAATAAAACAATTTCTAGAGTTTGATTTCGAGTTAAACCTCCGTTTATGATTTGAAACTCGTAAATCTAAAAAATGTCCGAGTAAAGGATAAACTCGCGTCGATTTATCTTTACATCACGTTCTCTTAGTTATTAGTGATTTATAGTTTCTTTATCTGGAAAATGTAAAAATAAAATGTCTACAAAGGGGCGTTCAAAGAATTATTGGACTGACTCTCCGTTATCGAAACTTGAGCGGATGAAATTTGTCTCTTGAGATTAGAAATTGCCTGATTCCGACAAATTCGGTTACAAAATCGAGGGCTTTGTGAGTTTTGTCATTTTAACTTTAATTATTTTTTGGGCCATAAATTAAAAGAATAGAAGCAATTTCATTATTTATCAATGCAATCAATTATAGCCAAAATGTATTGTTACTTTTATTATCTAATTTTTTTTATACAATTCGCCATCCAATAATGTTCAACCAAATGAGTTGCTATAATGAAATAAACATTATATTTATGTCTGAACTACAGAAATTAATCACAATCGTAAAGATCATAAATTGTCACGTCTAGCAAATATATTTGCAGGTTAAGTAATGACATTGTCCAGGCGGTTTAAACGAATTTTCGATATACTAGGAGCAAAAGTCAGTGATGTTTCCACTAAATTAATATCTTTCAATTTCTTAGAAACTAAATTATTTAAATGCCACGTTTATTTTTTATAATTTTATTTTTGATATTAAGGTTAGGTTACATTTAATTCATTTCAGCAAATTTTCCAATATTTGGCAAACTTAAAAAAAATAAAATACCTTAATTTTTTTATTAAAAATCACTGATGAAAATTATTATGATGAACTAAAAACAAAATTAGAATATATACCTACACTATTTCCTATCTACAGTGTCTGTTTCCTCTAGTTTTCATCGCCTCTCTTATTTCTGAATTCCAACTTTTCCTAGGTCTTCCTCTTTTTCTTCTTTATTTTGTCTTACATTCCTATTCTTTCTGGAATGCTGTTTGTACCCATTCTCCTCATATTATTATATCCGTACCAAATTAATTTTTTTTTCTATTTAGTCAGTTGTTTCTTCTATTTCCATCATTTCTTTTATTATTTGTTGATTTGGTGTTCGATCTAAATTTGTTTTCTTACAATTCTTTGTTTTCAAACATCATATCGGTAGCCTCTAATTTTTGTCTGTATTGTTTAGTTAGTATCCATACGTCTGAGCCGTAGGTGGCGCTATTTTCTACGAACGTACTGAAAATGTGTTTCTTGGTTTTTCTTCAGAGATTATCATTCCAGATTACGGGGTGTAATTGTTTCATTATATTTCTACTTTTCCTGATTTTGTTTTGGATATCCTGAGTATCTCGTCCATCTGCTGTTAGTGTGACTACAAGATATTTACATTATTTTATCTGTTATCAAATAGTGGCCATTTGCACCAATTACCATTTATTTTGTTTTTCTAAATTTATTTCTAACCCTCACAAAAATCTTCTATCAATTTCCGAAGCATATAGTTTGCATCTTCTTCGTCTTCTGTCAAAATGAGTTTATCGTCGGCAAAGAGTATACTGTGTATATGATCTCCATCTTTAATCTTGATTTCCATTGCTTCTTCTGAGATATATTTTGAACAGAGTAAGGGAGAGACAGCAACATTTACTCAGTCCTTTATTTACTGAAAAATCCTCTGCTGTTATATCTTTCCCTATTTTTAAACCATACTTTTCGTTCTTCTGTAAAGTTGGTTTACTACATTTATATACCCATCATTTATATTATTGTTCTTCATTGTTTCCCATATTTGATCAACTGTTACGCTGTCATACGCTTTCCATAGATCAATAAATATCAAATGCAAATCTCTTTATTTTTAGTTGTTGGTTATGCTATTTTAGAAGTAAATATAACGAGGTTGTGGTTTAACATATAAAATGAAATATTATAATAGCTATAATACTATTGTAATATTTGTCTTTTAAATTCTGATACTTTCGAGAAAAAGAAGAAATTAAGGTGTTTTCACTTATTTTATTTAAGTCCTTAACATGACGGAAATATGGTCACAAGGTTTCCTTATGTTAAAAACCTTTGGGCGCAAGCGTAACTGTTTGATAACTCTCTAATTTGTTCACAAGGAGTGCTGTCGATAACTTTGTCCAGTGTTGCCACGTTTTTTTTAATAAATCTTACTTCTCACTCAATAATTTGGTAAATCACACCAATTTTATCATTTTTCTCCATAAAAAATATTGAAGCTGCTAAAGATTAGTTGTTTATATACTTGTTTATATACACTTGAGTATGACTGATGGCTTGTTGTCCATTTAACCACGTGTAAATTTGATGCAACTAAAAACTTTTTAACGGGCTTGCAAAAATATTCCAGATTTTTTGAGAAGCCAGAATTATATATATTTTTTTCAAAAGATTTTCATCATATCCAATATACCCGACAAAACGTTATAATTTATAGAGACAAAGCAATTTGAAATGTCCATGGAGGTAAAATATATTTAGTATTTAGTAGAAAGAGTAAATGAAAATGTTATAGATTAAAGATTAGTAACCCTTGTCTAATCAGAAAATATAAACAAAGAATATTTTGTACATCCTAAACATATCGAATATTCTTATGTGAAATCGTGTGATGAAGATGTAGATCATGGGTGGATGCATAATGCATTTTCGAAAGAGTACAAAATAATCTGCGAGTCGGAGGTTAAAAATTAAGACTTACAACACTCGGAGAAATGCGGCACGAAATTCCTTTGTTCTCCGTTGCAAACAATGGAATGTTAAACAAGCTGAAAGCAAGTTTTACATGTAATTTTAATCAAACACTGGTGCATAGAAGCTTCGAATTCGCCGATATTATAATTGGGTATTCTAAAAGGTGCGATTTTGCACACAATTTGCACCATAAACTGAAAACTCTATAGATGTCCATAAAGATCCAACGATACTTTGCATAAAGCCGCTGTTTTGCAACTTTACACCCACTTTCGTTCGTATTTGCGATTTATGAACGGGAATATTTTTATTGTTAATAACAACTTTACCTTCTACACGACACAGATCCCTAACAGAGACGGACTATCAAACAGTACAAAAAAGTCAATAAAACTACAATAATAACAAAAATTTTTATGATAATCAAACAATTCCTTGTAACTTTAATATTACTCAACATCAATTTCGATAAAAAAACGTTTGTTGGAACTATATAGATATAATTTAAACAAATTCGTTCCTTCTCCACCATGTCTCATTTTGAAATAATCTAAGAAATGTAGAAAAAACCTACTTATGTTATTTACCCTCAAGTCAAAATCTCAAAAAACAAAAGTAAAATATTTTTACATAGTATTTATTATTGCTTAGTATAGAAAATATTGTAATGTAAACATAAAATCAAAAATGTCTGTAACAGAAATAGCAACAAATGTTTAAAGTCCGTCTCTGAGTCGTAGAGCAAGTATAGCACGGATTTAAACATACAATAGGACAGTCTGCGGCTCTTCTATATTTTATATAAATGAATAGTAACTAGAGTCTTGCATTAATTCATACTTTACAATAACAGTTTATTATTCTTTCTAATCTAAAATCTTTTTTAGTGTTTTAAATTATAAAAACATACAGACAATAACAGATATTCGTTTTTTGGGAATGACCTCTGATAGAAAACTAAATTTGAAGAAACATCTTGTGGAATTTAATAAATTTCGTCAACAATAGTTAAAACATTGTCTAATAAAAATGGGGAGCAGATGAATCACCATTATTATGGTCCAGTGTTGCATTCATCAGCTAGATGTATGTGCTACGCGCCAACTCGACCCTTTCCAAAACAGCGTATTTCAACCAGAGCTTTTCGAACCATACCTATCAAGAGTCTATTTGTCTGACTGGAGAACCCTCCTTACAAAATAGATGGAAATATGTATGTTTATCTTTGGCTACAAACATTATTTGCCAGTTTATGAAAACACTCTAATCGATAGATATCCCGAAAGTTACAGTAAAACTACAGTCCTCCATTTTGCGAAAGAGTGTGGAAGAACATAAGCGACCTAGAATTAATTTCTTTGGTTCCAACATAAGAACCCTACCCCCATGAATGATACACTTCGCAAATCTTGAACGTTTAAAAAAATCAAATGTACCACATACAGTGTTCAAAAATCTCTTTCAAGATGAACTAAATGTGTACGAGGAGTGCATAACTTCTGACGATAGTCAGATGAGAGTCAGAGATCATCTATAGATTGGCAGGGCTAATGATTTGGAAAGGTAAAGATGAAATACTGTGGTTGAAATAATGACCAAACGCCATTTCGGAAGTTTTGTTTGGGATTAGTTGTTGGAGAAGGCTAAATAGTGGCTGGGACAGGTATGAGTTCTTTGATTTTACTTTGAAAATAAATTAATTGTTTGGGAAGTTAAAGTGTGAGCTTATTGGGGAAGACTTATGGGATTCATTTTTTTCTGTCATCTAGGTTGATAAGGTTGGGTGGAGACCTTTGCCATTACTGCAGGTAAAGGATTGCACAAAGGAGAGATGGAGGACTCCATAGAAATATGGCTTGGGTGCACTTCAGGCAATACTTTCCCGTAATAATTCTAACCAATAAGATGGGTTGGTTTGTGGCTTTGAAAATTCTTCTTCAGCATTGAGTGATCTGGATTCCAGCTTCCTAACAAATGTTGAAGAATTCGTTCATTATAATAGGAGTTTTTATGGGATTAGGTTTGGCTTTTTTATTGAGGATAATAACCCCATAGACTCAGTATTGCAGATTTTGGATTCGAGATTAGAGGGCAAGTGGTTTTGTTGAAATTGACTCTAAGGAAAGATGTTTGGACGTGAAGAGTATATTCCTATTAAGGAATGACCATCATCGTTTCTGGTGTGCTAAGGTATTCGGAATGTTCTGAATATTATAGGTTTTTGTGGGTTAAGAGGATTTGGTTTGGGGTTTTGGTTTGAGTTTGAAAGATTTAGGTTAGATTGGGAAGATTTAGCGATGGATGAGGAAGTTTGGATGGGAATTTATACATGTATTTTATTTGAATTATTGTTCTTTATGATAATATTACTCTTCGGAATATGACATCATTTTTCCCACATGTTGCATAATATTTAGTTCTACAGAATTTTTATTGTAAACATTTTTATATTATATTTTTATTGTATTACTTGTTTTACGAAAAAGGTGCTCTAAAGTAAACAGTTTATACGAGACAATAAAATCTGGCTAAAAACAATATATCATGGTCGTTATTACCACGCGGATAATACCTTTCGATTTCAATATTACAAGATTAAATATTCACGTTGTTTTATGTTTTATTAGACGTTTGATTTATAGATCGACAAATACAACTGTCTAATAATTCTTATTCGATTATTAATCATAGCAACTAACTGATAAATATTTACTTATAAAACTTTATTAATCAAAGGAATAATAAACTTTAACAACAATAGTCGAGCATTTTATGATACGTATAATAAATAACTGCACTTTGAAGTGAGAGTAAGACTAATAATATCAAGTACGTAAGTCAATAAAAATTAATACATTTTCATATTTTAAGTAAAGAATAAACGGTGAATATAATCCAGTAACTTTGTCGTCTAGAAGTATAGAGTAAATATGCGTCAAATCCGATAGTTCCGATTTTTTTGTTGATGATGTTGGCCTAATAAAAAATCTATTTTCTCCAGTTCTCTATGTGATCTCGAGCATCGAACGAACTTTTATTAAAAATCGAAAAAAATTTTTATATCTAAATTATTGCGTCTAAATGACTAGTTTTTAGAAATACTTTCTTGGGGCGTTTTTTAAGCAGACTTAATTTACGACAATGTGATAGCAGAATTGTCTGGGGCCCAATCGTTTATTATTTTTCAAGTTTATCACCTTGCCAAAGTTTCTTTGTAGTTTGGCCTGCTGCCGAAGCGTGAGTGCGGTTGAAACTCAAAATCTACAAAATGTCTTATGCCATTCCCTGCATGGATTTGTAATTTCGTTCGTAAGGACACTTTGAGTGAAGGTCAGGTAAGGAAAAAAGTGCAAAAACCCTTCATGTACCGAGTATTTACCTCAATAACATGAAACACTGCTTGTCAGATAAAATCTGAAGTTAATCAAAGCAGTGTTAGTACTGAACCTTACTACTGGGGGGAGATTTCAAACCCACAAGGGGTCACAACCCCGAAATAATGACCAAAGATGCAATTTCACAACTAGTATCTCTTGCAGGTCATTTTTTGCGGTCAAACCAAGTGTTGTGGAAACGCGTTCAGCTGCAAGAAATCAAATGTTAAAATAGAAAAGATCCATTGAAACGCCTTAGTCAAAACCATAGACTTTTATTCAAGTAATATATAATTATTGCAACTAGTTTCGGTCTAAATTAGACCATCATCAGGCAGAGTCACAAGAGTAGAAATTGAGGATATTAACACATCGCAGACGGGTGTAAGTTTTGAATATTGAATTTTAATTAAAACTAAGAGAAATGGATTTGAACGTTGCGGTATGTGGTTTTAAAAACATTTGTTAAGAAGCAATTGAAATGTAGGAAAGATGATAGGAAAATTCTACTAGATAGAGTAAGAAACCAACAGTAGGACAAAAGGAGAGGATGAAGGGTTTCCACTAAATGGAGAAGGGATTAAAGATTCAATGGTTATTACTAGAATAAAAATAAACAGGGTGTAGGCAAGGAGGGTGGACGACAGGAAAAGAACCACGGTAGAAGTAGAAAGTCTGTTTCATTGGATCTTTTCTATTGGATTCAATCACATTTGAGATGGATGACCTATCCAATTTAAATATTAAAATGCTCATTAGTCTGCAGGCTGCGTAGCGGGGCTGATGTTGCAGTAATATATATTCCAGAAGGCGTCGAACTTTAAGATTTTAGATGAAATGGTGGATGGCTTATGTACAGAAGATGTAGATGATTTATCACTCTGATGGGAATATCTCATTCAATAGCATAATCAGAGATCGAAAGTAAAAAAATGCAGTTCGAAAAGAAAAGAAACTATTTGTTCCACGTACTCGTATATAGTTCTAATATCCTTCAGAATCTAACAAAGTAACTTTACTTTGGCATTAAAGGGAACGAAATAGCGGACTTTCTAGCCAGAAATGGTGCTGAATTAATATTTATGGGTCCGAAGCCATTCCTACGCATAGCAAATAACGTAGCCAGACGAACAATATCGAACTTGATGTATCAGATGAGACATTCTTTCTGGTTCGAGTTGGAGGGTTTAAAACACTTAATGTAAGAAATCTCCTTAAAAAGAATCTGAAGAGCTGCTGACTAGAAGCAGAATGAACTTACGATTTTTAATAGGACTACTGAATGGATATAGTTGCCTTAATGGGCAAATTAAAACATTTGGACTGGCAGAGAGTGTGTATTGCAGATTCGATGAAACGACGGAACATATTTTGTGCAATTGCCAAGAGGTCGAGAGATAAAGAATTAATTAATTTGGGCTGAATCAACTGAACTTCATGGGGTTTTTTCTAAATCTAGTATTATTGGATTATTTTGTAAACCAACATAACAAATTTTGCAATGAATCATAACTAACGTATTTGATGTATAAAATGACTGGACTAACAGCCAGAGAAGTTTTTAAAATTTTTGTGTCTCAAAAAGTCTTTTTCAATTGTAGATTTCAAAATATTTATTATCTAAAAGAACAGTAAAAGAAGTGCTAATTGTATCATAATTTTACTTCGATTTTAAACCCGTTTGAAATCATTTTCTCCTGTTTTACCAAGTTATTGTTTAAAAAAAAACTAGTGAAAATTCATCACTTTTTCCAATAGAATTAAATAAAGAATAAGTACGGTAACCTTCACCAATAAAATATATTTACTGCGTAGTTTATCATTCGACTGCTCCTAGTTGAGGCTGTTTTTTTCTTCTTTCAGTAACCATATAAATGGTATCGGTTTCAAAGAAATGTCAATTTGTATAGGTAATTTTATTCCACGAAGGTAACTGTAACATATCTATCAAATAATGATGAATGCAATCTAGAAATCTAGAAAACGTATTTAATAAATAGAAACTTAGATCTGAAGCACAAGCGACAGTAAAACTATAATTGATTTATATATTCCCTTGTTTTAAACTGATAACTTTATAAATTTAATTTCAGTGGTACATTTGTAAGAATATTTTTGTACAAGTATATTCAGTATATTTTTTACAAATACAGCTTCAAAGTTTTAAAAATTCTAATAAAATTATTTTTATTATTATCTAAATAAAATCTTGTTACACTAACATAGTTCTAAAACTGTGTTCTGGTTTCTTATCCATGAAATACGAGAAAGCTCTTTTTGGTATCAGCGCTATACAAATAGTTTGATAAATGGCCCTTGTCAGCATTTGAATGCATGTTTAGGTTCATTAATGGATGTACTCGATGCTTTCTTTCATTTTCTAAACCACATCCTTATATCTGAATGTACTAAGTACATCATGGACATTCCGCTGACCGTAAATAACGTTGATTTATGAAATAAACACAAGCTTATCAATTTGTTACGCTTAGTTTTTCTTGAAGGCTCGAATGATAAGTAATGTTAAAATTTGAACGACTTAAAGTAATTTCAATTAGAATATGTTATGGCTAATACTACAGTTTTTTATCGTTCTAACGCCGACATATCCATCCATCAACACAAGTGATAGTGTCAAGAAATTAACAAGCCGCTTGTTAAAAAAAACAAAACTAAGTGCTTATATTTATAGAAGAAAGTTGCATTTGGGCGTGAGAGATTCAAAGTCTTTCAAGTGGGAGTATGTAAACCAGAAAGACTCGGGGTGAGTTCAGAAGACATAATAAATCAAAATTTCTTGTTATAACAGCAGGTTTCTACTGAGTTTAAGATACCATACAATTTCGTAGAGACTCCCTAGCGGTACATCAAGTTTGCTTGATAATTAGTGTGCTCCTGAAATTAAATTTACAACAAACTTTTCATACTACTACTATGCAAATACACTGGTGAAAATGCAATTAAAAGTTAAGCAGATTTGAAACACCCATCAGAATTAAAAACAAACATATTAAGAGTTTGTTTGGTGATATTTAGGGGTACCAACACTAAACAAATAAATTTGTAATTAAAAATTCCATTATTTTATTCAAAAACTTAACTATTTAGTAAATCATTTCATCAGATTGACATTATTATGTGTGCAATGTGCAATAGAAAAACCACGACAAAACTATATTGGGCTGATCTTTGCAATTACTATAATAGTGGAGAACTTCCAAGATTTATTTGTTCATTAACAACTTTAAATTATTGATATGCTTGATTAGATATATTTTCCTTTTCCTATAAGAAAATAAATCTAGAAGAGCTACTCTAAGTTTGAGAAAACATCAGCCTCATGGCAAGTAAGAGGAGCACAGTATTAATTGAAATATTTTCAGAATTTGTAATGTTTTTATACTTTTTATATCTTTAGTTTAGAAAATATTAGTTGTAACGACATTTTTTCATTTCTCCTAGACTAATTTATTTATCAAAGTTAATGGATATCTTTATCAAAGTTAATTTTTTTTGTAGTAATTAAAAATTCTCTTTGTATCATAAAATTATAAACTGCTAATTATATGTTATTGTTACATATGTTTTTATTATTTCATTTTTAACTCTTTGTATTTTTAAATCTATTAAGTTAATTGAATTAATATCTTATGTAAAATTAATATTAGGGAACAAACAAAAATATATATAATATAAAATTAACATACAAATAATTTTCAACAATGTATACATCAAACAGATTAATTATATGTTATATTTATTGTATTATTTATTTGCTTATTTTTTGGTACTGATGGTGACTTCTACAAAATAAGGGTTGTAAAATTAATTTCATTAGATTGTTTAATAATATACGTTAACAGTACTATGGTAAACAGAATAGAAGAAAAAGAAAACAAGTTCCCTTAACTAAATTTATTCAAACGATTTTTATTTAAATGAAATATAATCCTTGGGAAACTTCTCCCCGCTTTTCCACTTTTGTATCGGGAGACACGCGAAGAATTATTCATTTTGTTATTATATGATAACCTTACTAATTTCTGAGACGGTGGTGGAAGGCTTAAGTTACCGACATGTTTAGAACCGGGGGACTTAGGTAAACTTGGAAAGTTATGCACAACACGTAAATACTGCTCCAGTAAACTACCATTTGGCTTTCATTATGGCCTACCCCATTCCAATATTAAATCTTTGTTTTAATTACTCTATTAATTACAATCACAGTTTATCTTCTTGTGAGAGTGTTCACTGCGTATGAATTAGATTTCACAGGAAATAATTATAAGGAAATCTTGACGTATTGCCGTAAAGTCCCCACGAAAATCGTCGAAATGCACCAGTAAGGGGAAGAAATAATATGCCCAGACGTTTAATACAGATTTTGAAACTAATTTTTACCCTTGAAAATTGCGTTAGCCTTTTGTTAAGGGGTTGCTGCAATTTATTGTATATATTTCGCTTAAGTAACCTTACAAATATTCGACTTAGTCTTGAGTAACTAACATTCATTTTCAACAACTAATTTATTACACCCTTAATTAAAATAAAAGAGTTTTATGTAATTGTGGTGTCTAAGTAAATAAAATTTTTAGTTTTAAGTTAAATTTTCTACATAGTTATATTTGCAATAATTCGTATAAAATAAAATAACAACAAAGAAAATGATAAGCTAGTGTAAATAAACGCAATATGCCACAAAAGCTTTAAGAAACAGCTTTCATGTGGTAATAAATAATATAACTACTAAATAATCGTAATAAGAGTGCAAAATTGGCATTTTCCGGCTTGGAAAATTTAATTAACGATAAATAACAACGGCATAATTATTCAAATATTAACAATTTAATGTAACTATCCCAAGAATTTATATTTTTATACTTTACAGTAAAATTCTCTTTTTTAATCCATTATAAAAAATTTTACATTTGGAGTATCTATGATACTATCCAGAATCAGGCTATATACTTTCACTCATAATATCGCAAGAGCTTTGTTTATTTCAGAAAGTGACGGGGTATATTTTCTTAAAATAATCGTGCTCAAAAGAAAATTTCCAGGAATTATTTAAGCTTTACACCATAATTTAGAAAATAGTTTTTATTTCAATCTGACATCTGTCACAAAGCTTAATAATGGAGTCATTTTATTATTAATATACATTAAAATATAACGCTAGAATCATAACTAATTTTATATAAGCAAAAACTTTTAATTAAATTGATTGTACTAACCCTTACTTTTTGGAAGTCCATCTTATTAAGAATAATAAAAAAACTCTTCGTTTTACCAAAACTTCCAATATTTATTTAAAAAATTGCTTTTTTAACTTTGGCTACCCAATTCATTTGATAAATACATTAATTAATAAGAAAGAACAGAAAGTGTCACTAAACCTAATATTTCCTAAACAAACTAAAAAAATTAAAAGTTATAAAAATATTACATATTGTAGAAGTATTTCCAATAAAATTTCAAAAATAATATCTTCGGCAACATCAGCATTAATATCATTTAAAACACAAAATAATATTGGTACAAAATTGTTAAATGTAAAAACAAAATTACCTAAATTTAAAAAATCTGGTGTTTACAAAATTAATTGTCCAAAGTGTAATGCTGTATATATAGGTCAAACACAAAGAAATTTTGAAGTAAGATTTAACGAACATTTAAGAGCATATAGATTAAAACAACCAGATAAGTCAAATTATGCAAAACACCTACTTGAACATCCAACCTCACTCTTACACATCAATGACGTCCAAATACTACACACTTGTAATAAAAAACAAAATTTAGATTTCCTTGAAGAACTTGAAATAAAAAGACATCTAGCAGATTCACAATTTAAAGTTGTTAATGAACAAATAAATCTGGGAAGTTCTCCACTTTTAAAGTGTTTGCTTTGATTGAGTCTTCATTTTATACATAGATAAGACGTAATTGTAACACAAATATATTAAGTTATTGTAAAGATCAGCATGATATAGTTTTTTCCTGGTTTTTCTATATCATTGCACAGTTATACTGATCTTAGAGGGAAGTACATCCAGGATAATCCCTTAGGGCTCATAACATCTAGGCTTTAATATTGTTATGTCTTATTACTTCCATACTTGGTCTAGCCTTATAACTACCTAATAAACATCAGGTACCTAGATACAAACAAACAAAATGTAACTTCAATATGTCAATCTCACGCTGCTAAGTCTAGCGAAACGGCTGTCATTAAAGTTAAAAAAGCAATTTTTTAAATAAATATTGGAAGTTTTGTTAAAACGAAGAGTTTTTTTTTATTCTTAAAAACTTGTAAAATACCATTTTTTGGTAAGTATTCTTAAAATTTATGAAAATGCACCACTTTGAAGGTTATGTTATAATGGTTTTACGGAGATTGTTATATCTACCTTATAGTGATATGTAAAACATATGAATGAACACTCAACAATTGAAAAACCGTGATTATTTCTCAAATATCAAGAAAATACAAAAAAATAGTCAAAAACACATATAAAACACACCATAATAAAAGTTGATATTTCAACATTTCTCTATGGTTTCAGCTGTCAACAATTTTAACTTAAATGTTATGGCGCCACGTAGATATTTCCGGAAATTTTTTTAGTTACTATACAAAATTAAGGCATTTTATTGATTAAAAAGTGTGAAATTTTTACAGAAAGAAACTCAAAGTATGTATGTCTAACAATTTTCCTTTTGCATCCTTGAAATTGGAATTTTGAAACGACAGTATAGCAATTAAAATATTTACCATATTTTAACACACCAAACAAAGAAAATAAAAATAGAATACTTCTTATTATATAGCAAATCGTTAATTTATTTGAGCCCACGTGAAGACGATTTATATATTTTCATTTTATAAAAGAAAACCAATTATTAGTAGATTATCAATTAAAGGTGATTCAGAGGTAGGTATCATGGCGTATATAGGAGCTTAATTGAGATATTTATTTCCCCTTGCCGTGGGACTGAAAATTATACATTTTATAATGTCTACGGTACATATTTTGTAAATAGCATGAGTGAAAGCATTAAAAGTCGTTTAGTAATCTTCGTGCATCTAGATATGTAAAACGAGAACATGCGGTGAAGGTAATGAAGACGGTATCGAGCCTGTTCGATGGTTCATCAATTTCTATCAGAGCAGATAACATCAACAGATATTCAGTCTAAGTGGGGCATCTTTCAACTTTAACCAGACTCGACGATTCGTAGAGCCGTAGAGCCAAGCTTTTAAAATGTTCACGAATCATTATATTTTTCTAATATCAACATTTTTTTTTCGATAATAACTTGACGAAATTTGTTGATTCTTCTATTATACCTATACATGTATTACATACATATATTATAGGTATATATTTTATTATATATTTGTGTTTAAATTTGGTATTATGAATGAATCACTGCGTGCCGAGCGAAGCGAGGTTCGCTGCACCAAATTCATTATAACTAAGTATTTTAGCTAATAAAAATGCACCAAGACAAAAGTCATAGTTAAAAACAAATAACTGCCAAAAAATAAACTCATACATCGGATGAAGGAAGAGTATAGAGAACTGAAAAAAAACAGACAGTGGGAAAAATACTTCAAGGATACAGACCAGAGTTTTCCAACAGAGAGACATATAAATTATCTCCCGTGAAAGTTACAACAACAGAAATTGAAGTATGGAAAATCTCCTCGCCCATACGACACCTAACGACACTAACTGCATAAATGGTAAATTCCCAGAAATGTTTTGCAGTTATCAGTGTTAATGGCAATAAACCATAGACGTGCGTTTTCAAAATTAAATTAATATGGAAATAGAAATATTTAATTTGTTTTAGTTATTTATACCTAGATTACCAATTTTAGATAGATAAACATAATTCGTAAGTAGTAATTTAGTTTGGGTAAAATGAAGAAAAAGCCAATATTATTTTAGACATTTTGTTTTAGGCATATAATAATATGTTTATTTACAAAATATGTATATAATATGTACAGATAATTACAATTACTTATAAATTAATATGAGGAGCTAAAAAAACAATTAAGTAGGTATATGAGAAAAAAACCAACCGCAAGGATAAAATTTGACGAGCAACATGCAAAAAATATGACAATATTAAATTTTAAAAAATAAAAATCTTAAAATAAAATTAAAGTACATAAATTAATAATTTTAAAGTTATGGTTCCTCGCACTCTGTGTCAGAAGATTCACCATCTGATTCACGATAAATTACAATGGGCTCTATAGTAATATCAATTATGTTATCTAGCTCCCACATTTTTTTTTCTATTTCTGTAACGTGTCTAATACATTTTTGCCAATTTTCACTTGTTACTTCAGATATTGCCTTATTGAAAAGATTTTTAACATCTGATAATTTAAAAGTAGTGTTATTTCTGGCAACATAACCTTTAACTTGAGCCCATATCAATTCTATCGGATTCAGCTCACAATAGTAGGGTGGTAAACGAAGGATTTCAATTTCTCGTTTTTTGGCTATCTCCTCAATATTATATTTTTTATAATTTTGCTTATGTTTTTTAGCAATAGTTAACAATTCTGCCCTCAGCATTGTATTGTCAAAGGCTAAATTATTAGAAGATAACAATTTTGCAATTTCATCCTTTTTCCATTTAGTGGTTGGTAAAGGTTCAAGTAATCTGGAGTGGTAACTTGCATTGTCCATTACAATGACCGATCCTTTTGGTATGAATTGAATCATCTGTTCAAAGTATTCCTCAAACACGTCTCCATTCATTTCTTCGTGATAATCAACGGTTTTTTTTTTATTCAAATAAGAATAAACCATTCTCAAGAAAACCGTTTGTACTGCCTATATAACAAATAATTAATCTTTTACCTTTTCCTATAGGTTCCTTAAAACCAGTAGTATATCCTTCTAGAAAAGCTTGATGGGATGATTTTATATTTTTGTCTTTCCAAACTCTTCCTACACAATGTCCTTCATTAACCCATGTTTCATCTAAATAATAAATGTTTTTATTTTGAGCTTTAACTTGTTGTATTCTTCTGAGGTACTGTCTTCTCCAACATACAATTTCTTCAGAATCAATTAGCATTGAGTGTCTGCTCATTTTTTCAAATTTAAAGTTTAACTCATGTAACGTTTTTCATAGTTTATCCCGGCTTATTGTGGGTAAATCAACATCATTCGTAATGGCTTGCAAAACTTTATCTAAAGTTGGTATTTGCTTGTTTATAAAAAATGAGTGAACAAGCTTACGAATAGCATTTTTAAAAAACTCGTCCACGTTGACTTTTAATTGTTTTTGTCTACCTGGTTTCGGCTTTGGTGAGGTTACTCCACCTGATTTTTCCTCCTTTAGAACTCTATATATTGTAGATTTTCCATATCCCATTGCCTTAGATGTTGTTTCAACTACACTGTCAATAGTGTTTGAGGGATTTTGATATTTAAAATAGTGGTACATATTCACTACAGCACTCTTCATTGAGCGATAAATGGTCTAGTTTTAATTTTTTCACTGGCGTATACTCACAAACACTATTTAAGTCAAAATATCTGTCATTAGAAGCTGTTGCCATTCGGAGGTCGTTAAATAACAATTATCCTTTCTAATCTGGTTACGCCTATGACGCACGTTAATCCTCTTAGGCCTACTGTAGTAACATTGAAAGATCATAAAATAATGTGATGGTCCAAGAAATTTAATAAATTTTGTATTGAAATTAACAAAAACAATTTAGAATGCATTACAAATATTGAAGTTTTACCGCACGTACTGTACTATAGTTTTGCATACCGAATTAGTTTTTATTCTGGGAATTTACTCTCTCTTGATTTTCAAATACAATATATCCACAAAAATAATAAAAAAAATTGTGTTAGACTGTTATAATTAATAATTTATGTTTTTAAAGATGTTTTAAATAACAATGACTCTTCAAAAACAAAATAATATTCATTAGTTGAAATGAAAGTGGGTACTGAACTCTGTTGGATGATAACCATGTAACTTTTTAAATTTTGTTACTTATTTTACATTGTCTACACTGTATTGAAGCATATTTTAACCGGTCAATGTCTTAAAATCATTTTTATCAATTAATCAAATGCCTACATCTCTACACAAATGCTTAACTAAATACATATTTTTTTATATAAATAATTTGGATTACATATGAATGTGGACATAAATCTATATTTTATCCACTTGATCTCGTGTTCATTATAATTACGTTCACAAATCACTTAAAAGCGACAGAACAACAAGGACCTTTTATAATCCTTGTTGACCGCGACAAACGATTCCTTGACACATAAAACTTGTTATTATTCAAACAATTTAAGTGTTTTTTGTAGTTCCCCGGCGTCTCTAGTTGATGAAAGTTGATATCAGATAGACCCATAGTCCTACACACTGCCGTAGTTGAAGGGTTAAACGAAAATTCGGTTAAATTCAGCAATTTAACTATAGCAAGCTAAATGTAACAAACACCTGTACTTGTATTGACTTAATTTCTTACAAAAAGTTGTTTTTTTTTATTCTGAAAATATTGTAACGGAAAAAGAAAGTTCAGATTTCACTAAAAAGCAGGTAATAAAGGTAGTAACTTTTTAAGACCTTATCTAGTACACCCTAAAAATAGAAAGTTTCTTTTTAAAATTTTTTAAGTGGAAGATAATTCGTTTTAGTTATTTATGAGTCAAATATATATTGAGAGTTTTTTTATGAAGGTTTTATAAAAATACATTGTTATATTTTTTATGGTTCTTCTCAAATTTGAAACCAACTTTCTTCCTTTAATTTTTTCTAAAAGACAGAATAAGTGAAGAAAGCGATGGTTATTGTATAAAATGTAAGTTTTTATACACTGATTTAAAATTAAAAATGCTTATTAGTGAGAGAAAAGAATCAGATTATTGTTTTATTCTAGTTTTATATTATTTTTCTACAAATATTCATACTAAAGTCACCCCAATGACTTTGTAATCATAAAGTATTAAACAAGTATTGTATAGACTTTTTTTATATTTTTAGAATTAAAAGTAAAACAGATGTTTGTCATCAAGAGCGATTGTCTTGTTTTTCAAAATAAATTTTATGAAGGTATAATTTTCAAAGTAAAAATCTTTTGAAGTCGAATGGGGGCCGGCCAAATAAACAATTTTTTTACAACACTGTAAACAATGCAATTCTTGTTCTGACTGCGCTTAATAAAAATGACAGATTTTCACAGCAGCACTACAAATTTCCTAACTTTAACGTGGGTATAAGAAAATGTTTTTCATCTGAAGATTTTTAATACAGTCGTCACAAAAAGAATCGTATCAGTGATTTAGGAATATAGTTTTCTTCTCATTTTTTTGGGAAATGATGGAAAATGAATTTGGAATTATGTTTCAAAGTAGTTTGTTTCATTAATATTAAAAATCAAAAAATAATGGCCGTCCATCTTCAAGTAAAACCAGGAGTTGAGCTGCTTGTTCTGGGGTTAAATTACTCATTCTTTACTAAAAAATTTTTCTAGACACTTTCAAATAAAAAATTAAACAGCGTACTGGACACAACAAATTTTAAAAAGTATATAATACAAATAGGATTTATTAATTTTTTGTTTTTCAACAAAAAGGAGGTTTAAACTGTGAATATTTTGGTCTTTTATAATCTAAATACACTCGTATTAAAATATTCTGAAAATATTTTACACCATAATTCAATTTTTAAAATTATAGGATACTTTTTGGACGAGTGTATATTATTTTTAACATTATGCATACATTTTCTAATTACCTTTTTATGTTTTGACAAATTTATTGTTTCGCAAGATTCCTTTCGAAAAATTATCAACTCACGTCACTGATCCAATGAATCTTATTATACATCCCGTGGAAAGAATAGACGATTTATCTCTGTCACGGAATGGTAAATGGCGTACAGTTGAGACGGGATGGGTGAAATATGGTATTCGAAAACTCCTGGGACGGGGCAGATCCCAAGCTCCAAGGCAAGGTGCGTGGGGTGGTCGGTCTGGGGTAGCGCTCTAGGCAGGCAGATCCGTATTATGGCCGCCAGGTCAGCATCGAATCCACCGGGATTTGGTCAATGATCGTAAAATCACATCACAGGCTCTATCGGGCGTCATTATTGTTCCATCACAAAAAGGACGCTGATGCCGAAGCTTCTCGACCAATCGACATCATTAAGTTGTCTCACCGGATTTGGTTGTTAGCAAATTTAATTACGGTATCTGATTCGTTTCTTAATTTCTAATGCAGCCGGAAAAACTTTGTTTAAAAACAATCGGTGTTAATTACAACAAATTTTATTTTGCTTTTAAAAGTTATATCGTAGAATATTTGAATAATGCTAAAGAAATGTCAAATTTCAAATACTTTCATTTGGTATCATATCTATAGGAATCAAAGGTGACTGTGACTATACAGGCTGTCCCATATCGACCTCACCTAGAAGTTTGGTATACAAGGGCTTTCTATACTGCTGAATTCAACTGAAATATTTTCAAATTTATAGCACAAACTTCACTATTTTAAATAGAATACTACTTTTTTTTAATTTTTTTGGTTAGACGATTAAATTTAAAGATACCAGGGGCCTATTCCTCCATATGACTCTGCAACTCTTCACTCTGCACTTTGCACTCTTCAAATGAATTCCTGTTCCACCATTATTTTTATTTTTTGCAGAGGCAGAGTGAAGTGTAGAGTGTAAAATGCAGAGTTTTCAAACAAACCAGTCTTGTTTTGTTCCACCAATATATCTTGAAAATAATGAAGAGTTAAAAATATTGCAGAGTCTGCAAATGTTATGAAAAAAAAAGATTTCACTCTTCAAAAGACTTTGGCTCAACTTATTGTTATAAACGAATGCCATATTTTTATTCATACAGGAAAATTGTTATTAAATGAGTGAACATTCCGAAATACTTTTTCCAAGCTATGGAGTTGAGGGCGTATATAAAATACAATAAGTAGCCTAATTCTGAAAAAATCATAGTTTCATAGACCTATACAAAATTTAACATAAGATAAAATACTTTTTTACGTATCAAGGTTCGACTTTTCCATACACTGAACAACTATTAGCTTTTGCCACGTCCAACACTTTTTGCCAGCCTTCTTCCTTAATTTTGTGCGAAACATGAGCAGAAAAAGCTCCAAACAATACATTTTTTTATTTCGAATTAATTCTAGCACAGTTAACTTTTTGGATAAAGTTTCTTTCCGCTTGCAACTCATAATTATTTTTATTGTAGCTAATAAGTAAGTTGTAAGTGTAAGTTTGTTCTATATTGCAACTTTAACTTTGAGGTTATGTGTCACTCTGCAACTCTGCAAACAACAACAGTGATTTGGAAAGTAGCAACAATTATTGGAAGAACAGCTGGACTCTGCGGAAAAGTGCAAAGTGCAAAGTGCAGAGTGAAGAGTTGCAGAGTCATATGGAGGAATAGGCCCCAGATACCTAAAATTTACAGTTTTATTGTACCTAAGTTTTTTTTATGAAAGACGCTTTTTATTAAATGTGAATTATTTCAATTAATTGTAGAAATTTAAAAATTATTACATAGTTTTACTCCAAAGGGCCTAAATAATAAGTTATTGTACTTATTTAAATAAGAAAATAATTATACAGAGTATAATCTATACCGTACCAACGATATAGAAAAATAATAAAAGTTATTTGTACTTTGTGGTATTTAGTTGTGTTTGGTATTGATTGTAACAAATTTATTAAAAATTACAAATAAAGTATTTCGTTTTATGTTGTCTAATAAACTAATAAAAAGATAAAGCTAATCAACAATAATAGAGGAAGGAAATTCAAATTACAATTTTGGCACCATAAAAAGACCTAATATCTTACAAATGCATAAAAATCGATATAAGAAAGTAAATACAAACTTTTTTTACAAGGAATCAAATAGAAATATAAAAAAAATGGGAGTTGCAATTAAAAAAAAAGAGTCGTCGTTTTCTCAAGTTAAAATTTAACTCGACGTTTTGACCAACTTTTATAATGTTTTTTTTTTTATTTTAACACTATAACTTATATATAATTTAGGTGTAAAACGATGTAATAATTTATAAATTTAATCAATTAATTAATTGAAATAACATTTTAATAAGCGTCTTTTTGACAAAAAAAATTAATTCCTCTAAAACTGTAAATTTTAGGTACATGGTACACATAAAGTGGCCCTTAAATTTAATCGTCTAACCAAAAAAAAAGAAAAAATATGTAGTATTCCATTTAAAATAGTGACGTTGGTGCTACAAATTTAAAAATATTTTAATGAGTTCAGAAGTATCGAAAACCCCTACTTACCACATCTAGTATTATCCGTTCTCCATAAACTTCTAGGTGAAGGTCGATATGGGACAGCCTGTATGAATTTCTACTCTGAATAACTGTTACAAGGTGTTTTGTCTGAAAGGAGTATGGGTAAATTAATAAATGAAATAGCACGTTTTTCGTGTGGAGAAATACATTTTAAGTTTTCGACTACATTTGAACGGCTCCATTGAGATTAACCATTTTTTGAATAGACACGTATCTGTAATTATTAACAACAATTCAATGAATAAAAAAAAACTATTAAAAGTTTATTAACCTAAAAATTATGCTAAAGCCTCTTTTTGATAATATAATTAAAAAACGAGGTAAAAGATAACAAAAAGGAGAGATTAACATATATTTTATTTTGTCACGTATTACTTTTATCTAAAAGTAGATGAACATTATATATTTTTATCTATATCTTAAATTTTTTATTAATTTTAAATATTTTATAATCATGCTAAAAAGTTCTACTGGAATTCATATTCTGTGCAGTCAAAAATAGGAAAGGAGATAGATAGGTACACATTACTAATACCTTATCCATATTATACTATTCTTTGGGCATATTGAAAGTTTATTGTACTAACCCTTACTTTTTGGAAGTCCATCTTAGTGTAAGCTTTGTTAAAACGAAGAGTTTTTTATTATTCTTAATCAGCAAATTTGTAATAGGGTAAGTGAGCGCAAGACAAAATTAAGAGATTTTTGTATTATTTGATGGTTTTTGCGTTAAAAATATTTGAATATCAATTTCAATAAATTAATATTTCTGAGAAACAAAAATATCACGTTATTCCAATTTTAGTTACGTTATGTTTGCATTGTTTTCTCAGTGATTTTATGATTATTAAGCAACATTTTCAGTGTTAATCAAAATATAATTAAATAAAATATCGAAATAGTTAACAGCAAAATGCCTCAAAATGAATATAGCAAGTACGTTTTATTTTTCTAGAATGTTTTTTTGAGGTTATGAATAAATAATATTGACAACTTGAATATAGCAACTTATCTTTCTCCAATGACTGGATGTTTCGCGAAAAAACTTTAAATATTGACCACGTATTATTAAAAAAAAATTTGAAAAGGCCAAAAACTATTTGAAATATAACACAAATACAATACAACACAATTGAAACAAACAACAAACTACTTTATGTGCAACCATTCGTCATTTTGGACTTTTAAAATGTCAAGTATTTTAAATGTCCAATGATAATTCCCATCAACGCAGTAAAATAACCAACCATAATACATACTTTTAGATATGCCATGATAGTTTGACGCGTTTTAATGAGTAAATGTCAAAATGATCATAAAATTATTAAATATGATAAAGATTTTTTTTTCAGAGATATATAGTTATATTTTGAATAAATTAGACCATATGAGGTAAAGATTTTCAATAATTGTCAACTACCCTATTGTGCAATAGTTTTATTAAAGCAGAAATGTGAACAGTATTTTTATTTAAAATAGATATTGCATCAAGTGGTATACAACAGGATTTTATAGACTAATGGTGGAATTCTGAATATTTTCTATAAGCTACAGAATCTGTAGGGTCTAAGGTTTGCCATGTTAATTTTTACAGACCTACAGGTGTGCTCAGAATCTTAATATTAGAGTGTAATTCATACAAAGTTTTTTGTTAAAAGATACAGAAAGTTTCATCTGAATTCATTATTTTTGTAAAAATCTGTCAAAATCTTTTAATAATAGCTACCAAAAATTCGCCTCTAAAGTATAAAGGACATTTGAGGAAAACATGAATATTTCCCAACAATCTTCCAATCTTTATATTATTTCAGAGTCATTTCAGAGTCTACATGTATACTATGTAGTAGATATTTTTTGGATATGCTCAACTCGAGCCTCACACCCAAGGAAGTATCGCCAACAATCGTGACGAGCTTCATCAGATGCATAGGGCTGACAAAACGGCTGTAAGCTCGGGGTGAGCCACCCTAGATCTTTCAGGTAGCAATACCATTCCTAATCCAACCTAGTAGTAGAGTAAATTTTAAGTTTAAACAGTTACAACCCAGTAGTAACCTAGTGTTTTATCTCTTCCTCTATATTTTGTAAACAAATGTGTATATAGTAGGATTACATTTTTTTAAACCTTTTTAACAATTTTTCACAATATTGATAGCTAATATACAGTCAATTTTTATTTTCTGTAGATTTAACAAAACTATTTTAAAATAAATAAACATTTTTAGAGTTGGTAATCCAAATATTTCCTACGCATATTTTATCAACAAATTAAGAGTCGCAATAACCAAACTAGAATTGGTAATTCGTTTATCCGACCAAATAACGTTATTAATAAATCAAGACTTCCAAAACTCAACGTTATTAATCATACTTGTATTTACTGCCCGTTCTGACTTTTGAATTATGATATGGTCAAATGAGTTATCTGTGTAGCGGCCTTGACTGCTTGGATGAGATCAGTGTAGTGACCAAATGGAGAGGCAGGGGTACTCTTTTTAGATATATATTTATTTATAATTATTTTGAAATAGAAAATAACCTATCAAAATTTGTTTATTTTTAAAATTTCTATAATTATGTGCACTTTTGTAGAAATAATAATTTAATATTAATAAGTGTAACAATTATTTTAAAATTTCTGAAAATAACGAAATTATAGAAAACTACATGTAATATTTTACGATTTTACTAAAAGTTTTTAGTTTTTGAAATATTAATGAATTCAAAAATAGTCATGGTTTCTTTAGATCCGCCGCTGGCAAGGAAACGCATCCCAGGTGTGGAGTGGCTAAACTGCTTAAACAGCCATTAAACTTCCATTAAACATTCACATTGTAGGTTGGAAGGTTTTAATTTTTTAATAAGAACCTAATAGATGAATACCGAAATTTTTAAAAAAAGGTATTTTGCCGTCGTTAAAACAATATAACAAATATTAAAAGAGTTTTTATTCAAAAATGAACTTTTTATGTATAGATAAACAAATTATGCAATGTTTCAAACTTATTATACCTAATTTACATGAAATTAATACTTTAAAGAAATAAATTACCGATATAACTAAATTGAAGGAAAAAAGCGTATTTTTCTATTGATATATAGTTAAGTTTGGTTAGGTTCACCAAGCAATAGGTATGAGTGATAAAATTAGAATTAAAAAAGTAAGAAGTAAATCCAAAAAAAATTTACATTTGCCTCATAAAGCAATTTCAAATATTTGTCAGTTCTCATAAAATACTCTTTGCATTACACTCGTTTTGATAGACAGAACAATAATAACCAGATGAATCCACATATTTGAATAAACTTTTTAAAACTAAGTCGGCCATGATGAATAATATCCAGCAGAAGAAATATTTCTAAAACTTTCTTTTCTTTCGTATACGAAGCGATAAATTTCCTTCAAACTACCATTATGCATTACAAGCTTTCATGTGAAATGAACTTGAGTAACACAATGGAATTGAAATTTCCAGTTGTATGTTTCTGCAACTGGGGTTTCTTGTCTTGCGACAATAACTCTTTTACGAAACATTTCAGCACAACCCATTTGACCATCACAAAGGGAACAAAACTAATTCCATAAGTAACAACAGCTACATACAAAAACCTGTATGTACTTGTTTAAATGGTTTTTGACTTTTTCCTATCTATGTGCTCTAAAAGGTAGATGTTTGCATTTATTTTTATTTTTCACATTTTTTAATTATTTGTTTGCCTACTTGTTTTTGATAAATTTTGCTTAAGTTAATTTTATTCATTAAAATATAAGGTTAATTCTTGCATAAGCAATAGTTAGTAATAATATTGAAAAAATACACTAATTCAAATAAATAAATGTAGGAAAATAAATTATCGTTTAATTTATTAAAGTTTTTAAAAACTAACATTTAACTAGCACAAAAAATTGTTAAATGTATAAGAAAATTTATTGATGATGCCTTTTATATATTTTCTCTGATTGGATTCGTGATTTTCCGAGATTGTTTCTCCCCCGATTTCACAGAAAGATGTATCTATCTAATCTCATAAGTAAACTACACAATCACTCTTTCTTCTGCGTCATTGTTTTTGTTCATATTCCATTTCAGACTTGCCTACTAAATTTTGTTCTTAACTTGGGGGTAGGAAACTTTTTGTCAGAGAAAAGTTATATAATCCCGATATTCCGGAAGTTATTTAACCTCATCTGTTTATTCGCTTATTCGGCAGAGGCCGTTCATCTTCCCAAGCGTTCTGCTCGCTGTTTCGATTTATGAGAGAGTTTTAATTGGGCCCCTCTCTCCACGCCGCTCAGACCTCCACAATTTGTTTCGGGGGCCACCCTACGCATTTCTTTAGTAGGTTCAAACCTGCAGTCAGACTCAAAAATGGGGTGACATATCATTCGACCAGCGAGTTACCTCTTACGCCCTTCTTCGTATTTTTCTTTGCAGCTACACTCACAAAAATAATTTGATACTAGCTCTGCAGGTATTAACATTTTTTAAACACGTATTTTGAATAATTAGACGTAATTTTTTTAATTTAGTTATACATCTTTTCCAACTAAATGCTATTGTTATTTTTACCCTATGCATTTGCTTGGCTTATTTCTAAAGTGTTTTTTCATCCAAAAATTTGGGCAATGAAATATTTTGATATGTTAAAAATAATAAAAAACTCTTCGTTTTAACAATACTTTTACTATTTATTTAAAAAACTGCTTTTTTAAATTAAATTGACAGCCGTTTCGCTAGACAACTAGCTAGTTACAAGAAATATAATAATAATGCATAGTTTAAATTTTTTTTACTAATACATAACAATAACTGTAGCTGACTGCTAAGACAATTACGCTGATTCGTAAGAAATTAAGGATGATTCTCCAAAACTTTATTTTTACCTTAAACCAGATTTTTGACAAATATTAAATTATTATCTGACTGACATTAAAACAATCCGCTACATACATGATAAAAAAATACATGTAGAAAAATATAATAGGCTAACAACTAACTAATAACAATAATTGGATCACTGAATCAGTTCCCTTACAAAATTTCTGGAAATACTAAATACAAACAGTTTTACTTTTTTGTAAAAAAGAGAATTCCTGGTTCCATTCCTAATGTAGAGTGGAAGTGAATTGTAAATTTTAGGACCCAACTTTTTTGACCAATGCTTTTTTGCATATGGGGAGTAATAAATTCCGTTTTTTGTCGCGTGCGATATTTGTGACATAAGTTTTTTAGTTCGTGTTTGTTAGCATGTTGGATGATACAGATATTTGTATAAAACAGTTGTCTGATCAAATATTTCATAGCTTTGATAAATAGGTTATTTAAGTATATATTAAACAGGATGGGTCCTAAAACCGTTCCCTGGGGCACTCCACAAGATATTATTTTTTCACTACTATATGTATCGTTTATTTTTACTTTTTGTTTTCTGTTTATTAAGTAATTTCCAAAGAGGTCATGTGCAATACCCCTAACACCAGTATCTTCTAGTGTGTTTAACAGGATTCCATGATCTACAGTGTCAAACGCTTTGGCTAGATCTAGAAAATCTAGAAAAAAATACATTATTCTTTAAACTTTAATGCTAATTCATTATTCACTTTATAGTTTCAATGGCTTTTTTACCTTGTGAATATTACAATTGCAAAATTAGCTTTATTTTGAAAACTTTAGGAACTTGAATAAGACTAAACATTTTTTGTTCGAATAAAATATTTTTGTCTGTTTATAAATCGGACCGAGAGATCTCTTCCTTCCTCTTTCATCTTCTTCTCTGCCGCGGTATGCAACAGTAAGTGGAAGTAATATTACTTCCACGACATGCCTAACTTATTTATGAGACGGTAAATTTGAGGGTGTGCGTTTGTGTTAAATTGGATAACAGCCCAATGCGAACCCTTGGAAAATGCTGCGTATGTTCATAAAAATATGTAATAAGAGTTGAGTTATTGCACTATCTTATTCGTAGACAAATCGTGCGAAGAATTTTAAAAAAGTGAAAGCTCTTCATTTGAAATTTGAACTAACTTTATTAAGTAATAATTTATTAACCAGGAATACTTTAGAGCTCGATTTCACATCCTTCCAGGATTTGTCTGGAGTTGAAATTATTATAAATTAAGTAAAGGACTGTAGTACTTAGTACACACTCTCTGATGATCTCTCTTGAGAAATATTTAACTTGACATTTAGCTCTGAAGATGGCCTATTTTATGATTGAAAGCGCTTAGCTAAGAAATTTTAAATTATTAAAATACACACTTATTTCTTTTTCTCCACTTTATTATAAATTATTTTTGCTTGTTTTATTAATTACTCAATAGTTTATCAGTTAAAAGAAGTAAACCATTTGTTGATAGAAATAGCTGAGATGTATATACATAATATAAAAATAAAGATTTTAAAAAATAACACACAGTTTTCTCGTTAAATTGTCTTAAAATGAAACCATATTGGTAGAAAATAAATCAATAACATGTTTCAAATTATGCTTTACCTTATGAATTATGTAACTAAAAACTGGTAAATTACTTTGGAACAGATATTAAAAAAACCTTTAGATTCACTAAAACTGATATTGTAAACCAAGAAAAAACGTGAATCTGTTAGAATAAGAATTAAGAATAATAAAAAACTCTTCGTTTTTAACAAAACTTCCACAATATTTATTTAAAAAATTGCTTTTTTAAAATTAATGACAGCCGTTTCGCTAGACTTAGCATCGTCAGATTGACATATTGAAGTTACATTTTGTTTGTTTGTAGCTAGGTACCTGATGTTTATTAGGTAGTTATAAGGCTAGACCAAGTATGGAAGTAATAAGACATAACAATATTAAAGCCGAAAAGTAAGGGTTAGTACAATCAATTTAAGAATAAGAATTAATCAGAAACTATAGGTATAGTGTGTTCAACAATATAGTGCCTACAATAAAAGGTGATTGATGGTAATAAACCACTTTTATTGCGATCGCCTGTTACGGTTTATTGCTTATGGTCAAAATTTGCACACGGGATCGGTTCTTGTATTTGTATAATTTGGGTTGAGTATAATCATTTTATATTTTTGTTCCCGTAGTGAGAGTTAGTCTGTGCTGTTTAATAATTTTTGTGAAAAATGTTTCGTCCTTGGGAAACTGCATCAGCGGCGCCCTGTGTTACTGTTTCTGTTTGAGTTTTATCCCTTGATGCCAAAGAAATCGTCAGACATGTTTATCAGAAGCCTACTTCTGCTGTAAGAGAAACCAGCGATTTGACAGGGATACCGGAATCATCAGTGAGAGTTCACATTTCGAGGCCAGTTCATCCGAGACGAAAACGAAACGATAGTGGTGTTTCCAGAACCACTGATAACGGTGATAAATATTTGAAGAAGAACTATCTACTCTATATACGAAGAAAACTTGGTGCCTTGCAAACAAGACTAAGGAGCTCCACTGAGATAAGGATATCAATTGGAAACCTATGGACACTTTTATCCAAACTAGGTTTCAAATACTGCAAAATTGACAAAAGGCAAGTTATTATGGAATCCCAACGGATTAGGCAATGGCGTTTTGAATATTTGACTGTCATAAGTGATTACAGGTCTTGATGGATGAGACATAGTATGATACCCGCGATACCCCGGCAAAAGGATGGACCGATGGAACAGTGCAATGCCAATCAAAAGCTCCATTAAACAAAGGAAAACAGATCACGATTATTCATACTGTATCAGAAGATGGTTGAAATCCAAACAGTTTGGCACTTTCGGCGAAAAACATTCAAGATTCGTGATTGGATTACCACCAAAATACTATTGCCGAATTGTTCGAAGATTGGTTCGAAAACACTTTACTGCCAAATATTCCCCCGCATAGTGTCATATGTTAGTTATGGACAATGCCAGTTACCATAGTCGCCAATTAAAGAAGGTTCCAGGCGGAAATTCAGGAATTAATGCTCAACATGTGCAACATGTACTTTAAAGAAGGATATAAAAAAACGCAGCCTTTAGAGGTTCTAAGGACATTTAACATACAGAAGACATATGTATGTGACACAGTTGCAGCATCCAAAGGATATACAGTTCTTCGTCTTCCTCCTTACTCCTGAGTATTCAACCCGATTGAGCTTATGGGAAGAAAACTAAAGAACAAAGTGCGTACCCAAAATACTATACCTACATTATACCTAATAAAATAGCAGTTATATTTTAGAAACGGGTAAATACTAAAGGTAGATTCATGCAACATCAACTAAACTAAAACTAATTTAAGATTAAATTTAAACTAAGAATATTCATTTGATCATGGAACATAAATTAAGAAAATTAATAACTGACCAAACATGCGCATTTTGTTCAATAATGTATAATTTGTCAAGTCAAGTCAAGTGAAGAAAGTGAACAACAATTACTAAGCACTCAACAAAACAATATACCGAAATGGAAATATGAACGAGAAAAAAGGTACTAGTATACTACACAATTACTATACCCATATTAACATATATACGAACAAAGCTTGGACACTACAAGACATGATAGAAAGATGAATACAGGCGACAAGAAGGAAAAAGGGAAAATAACATGCAAATATAACCAGATGGGATCACACAAGAAACGAAAAAATTAGAAACAAGAACCTATAATAAACAAAATAAGAACATGGTAACATAAATAGATGGCCAAAATAAATACTTGAAATAATAAAATAATAAAATCTGGCGGAACTAACGGCATGAATAAGAAGGAGTGGGAGAAAAAGAAAAAAAAGAGACTGTATGCTGAGTATTCCTAGAAATAAAGCTTTGATAAAAATTATACAAACAAAATCTGGTTTGGATTGATTTTGAAATGCAGGAGGGATTAAAACGTAGGTATGCTGTTACCTAGAGTTTATAAATTTTCCGAGTTTATTTTATTTAAAAAAACTTTATTCATCCGATTTTATTGATTACTTTTCCATTAATACGAATACAACTTGTATAACAAGAAGACGTATTGTTATTTTCCGAGACAGCGAATAAAAATTAATCGGTATTAGACGAACCACAGAACGTGCCCGGGCTAAAATAATTGGAACATAATTTTATTTAGTGCTAGCCACTTGGCAAACTAAGTTTGCTACCCCAGAATTGGCAGTTTATATGGGGGTAGTAAAGTTTACGAACACGACGTCGAATAGTCGGGATAGCGGCGGCGTGATGTAAACACAATTAGAGAATAGATGTGACTGTTGGGGCACTACATTATTCTATATTGTACACGTATTGGCTTTGTATATTGCAGGACACTGAATACAATAAATAGCATTGGTACGGGATATTTACACCAGACTGCCCGGAAAATTTGTCACCGAGTATATTAACAACTTCGATCCATTTGTAAATTTGAAATTATTAACGGTCGGTTAATCACCGTGTTATTTATCTTATAAATTCATTTAGGATAGTTGATTGATTTTTGGGATTCTAGTATAATGTATAGTAAATAGATTGAGATTTTGGTTTGAAAATTGAAAATTCTACAACCAACTTGCTATATTTTATTTCATTAAATATTATCATAAAAGGGAAAACTGTTCCAACTGGTATAAAAATTTTCTCTTCATTTCTCGAGAAAAACCAACCAATTTATGGACTATATCATAGAAAGAAACATGATAAACAGAGGTCACTATTATGATATTGCCATTTTTAAAAGTTAAGTCAGGATTTTTCAAGTGTAATAAACAGGCAACTAACAATACACCAAACATTCAAACGATTAAAAAGAACGTTGTCGTTGACGATGACATAATTATTTGTACCTGTTGTCTTGTGTCATTTAAAAGTTTATAGAAATTATTTTGTTCTCATAAAAGCAATTTTTCTGAAATCGTTTCGGAAAACTTATTTTTTCAGACTAATTTCGCCCAAATTACACTATTCTAATAAATTCGTTTGTTGCTGGGCAACGAGTTTTCTCGGACAGTACAGGAAAATGTTTCCCGGCCTAGGCCTTAAAATTCAGCCTACGTCAGTTTTTCATGTAAAGTAAATTCAATAAATATACTCAAACAACCAACTCGTATTTACTTAATTATTTTTGAATATTTACAGCTATATTGCAATTGTGCAAAAAATTCAATTTGTTCAAGTGACAACACTTTTAATTTCTTTGGTTTGTAATTGTCACTTTGACGTTTTAGAAAGGCACGTAGTTTAAACGATTTTATAGGCAATAAGATGGTTATCAAAAATTGTTATGCATTTATAAAAATTTCTTAGTTTTTGTATTGATGCGATTTCAGAAAAAATAATATGTGCACCTCGGAGTAAAAGCACATTTCCAGACTCCAATTTACATTGTCGTCCGGGAATGTATCGCTTTTACACCTAGATACACAATATACTATTTTTTAATTTTATTAACCGTGCAATATCAGAAAAAATAACCTTAAATTGTTGTTTAAAACTTGATAATAGCCCAACTACATGCAACATTTTAGATCGCAATACTTACATAAGTGGTCCATTGCAATGAACAGTTTACAACAGCTTCTGTAACAGGTATCACTGCTTCACCTGCAATGTAAAGCAAAAAAATGATTAAACTATGAAAATAAGTACAAATTATGGTTTAAAAGAAGAAAACTGTGAATCGATACTACATAAATATAATATTAAATTATTAGGGCTACAAATTTTGGTCAACTTAACCATGTGTAAGCATGTTAAAAAAGAGCTTAACAATACTTACAAATGATAGTGTCTTATTGACTTTTCTTTTTTTAAAGAATTTCTACTATATTGGAAATATTTACAACATTCTGCTTACAAATGATGTTATTAATATTGTTTGGAATTCAAGCAAAGGTTATTAACAATAGAAATATACAGTTTTCTTTTATGCTTTTTTATACAAGATCATTATAAATAAGAGTAATCTGTTAACATGCCTTCAATGCCAGATGCTGACATTTTCTTGTTGAGGGTATAGGGGATAAACTAGGAACAGCATCGACTCGAAGTTTTCGTATAGATAAATTCAGGCACTTCAAACTGACAGACAAAAACTGTTCAGAATTTTAAGTTAAATAACTCCAACGGAACAAGTAAAAAAAAATAATATTCTAACAGAGACAAATTCTAATCAAATTAATCAAATTCAAACACAAATACTAGGTCTGTTCCAACCAAGCAGAGAATCGTTCTGGAACGGTAATATTACCACTCACAAGACCAAATTAGTGCACTGCGCAACGCACAACACCACTGCGCACAAAAATTACCATTTTAGAACGGTTCTCTGCTAGGTTGGAACAAACCTATAAACAAATATGGCGAATCGGCTAACAGACAGGAAATGTCAACACAAAATGCACGGAATTAGAGATAAACGGAATTTCAATGCATAGAATAGCAAATTCAGTTGCAGCGCTACTATCGCCACCTGCTCTCAGCTTTTAAATTATTACACAAAGACATATTTAATTATGGAGACTCCTCATTGACGTTTGTCAAACTGACAATAATAGAAGTACCAGGCACTTTCGTGATGGATCTGTCATTATTTTGACGCTGAAAAATCACGAACACGAAGGAGTTTTGACAGTAGAAAAATGTGTCTTAGGCAGTAAATCAAAAGCAGCTTTATTGGCAGCTTCTTCAAGGAACGAAAAAACTAGAACGAATATTTCGATATTTATTGATGTTAGTTGTCAACAAAGGCAAATTACCAAATTCGGTTTTGGTTTACCTTGGTAACTTGTTTTTTGAATACATTAAATAAAATTGGATTTAAAGCCGATAATCTCGAGGTAACTTTTTTATCAATTAATTAAGATGAAATGCGTTAATTTGGACTTTTAATGGTATTTGTAGAAAAAAGTGAATTTATTTTGTTTTCAGGGATGGAACAATTCGTCTTCGGCGTCCCTTTTCTTTTGTTTGCAATAGTAAACAACAATTTTTAAAATTTTTTATAACTTATATTCTTGCTATTCATATTTCTGTCAATATAATTTTTAAAATGTGTTAACAATGTCCTTTTAATTGAAAATATTACATTTATCCGTGCATCTGTTTAGTAGCAGTTTATTCATTGTGTTTTGTATCTACTTGCCAGTTGTTACTCACGTTCTAATAGAGTTCCATCGATTTTTTAACTTAATTAAACTGACAAGCAATTTTTCTGCAACAAAGCCTTGGAATAACTGAATTACAAGTAAAACAGTTTGATTTATTGAATAAATGTTGCAAAATGCTAGAAATAATGAAGATTTTTAATGTTGATAGTGATTTATATATTAAAATGAATAACTATTTATAGCCTCGGCATTGGTAGCTCTTCATAGAGTGGTTCATTATCTAACAAATTTTTAACGCAATTTGTTTAACTTTTTAATTCTACTTTTATAATATAAAGGATTTTTATCAATTGTACTTATAAATTAACGTAAAAACGGCAGGCAGAAAAGTTCTTCCGTCTATAGAAGTGATACCCCATCATGTCATTTCTTTTATATCAAGTCTGCCATAATGCATTTATATTGTAGTTTATCTTTCCTCCAGAGACAAGGGCGTTTCTTTTTATAATTGGAATAACCTCAATGGTAAAATAAAAATAAAAAAGTCATGAAGATATAGGTGATAAGGGAGACGTAAACGCAGAGGGATTAATTAACTAAATTAAAAGTATCTTTTTTTTGTAGGGTGAATTATGAATGCTTTTTGGAAACATTAAAAAAGTTCCAAAAACATTTCTTTAATGTTCATTCACAGAAAGTTTGTTTTATTAACATAAATAAATAGCTAGATAAATAAAATAAATAACAAGAAAACGAGTTCTGCTAATTGTGAGTGTCTATATTTAATTATTCGATGTATTTAATGTTCTGATACCTAAGGGTTGAAATTTTGTCTCAGTCGATTTTTTTATGCATATTTCCTCACATATGTACCACAGACATTTTTAGCTTGGGAAAATATGCACATGTAAACCATGATTCAAAAGGGATGTTAGCAGCGTATCCTACACAAGAGAGATTTATGTCCCGCATTCAAATCTTGGAATTTTTCTCTTTTAAAATATTCTTATTTTTACAGTTTATCCAGGATATTACTGTACTGTAAAATAATAAATGAATGTCTACGAATATACCCCGAAAAAAAATTCATACTGCGCAGTATCAAAAATTATATTGTATATGCCTCATCTAGAAGGTTTTCCTGTGTTACTAATATTTGAATAACTAAAAATTTGATTGACTGTGGCACTAAAACTATGTTTCTACTGTGGTAATAGTACATTACATAACGAGAGTTGTAAAATTATCGCAACTTTTTTACTTGCATATATTAAGCTTACAACTTAAGTTGTGTACTATACTTTTTCTACGATTATTATCATTTATAAAAATGAAAAGTATAACAAGTAACTTTTATTTATTTAACAAATTTCGGGAAAAATTTAAGTTAAACATGTTGGAAATTATTTATAACTATACTCTTATCCGGGGTTGATGTTTTTTCAATAATACGTGGTGAATGGTGAGATGACGTAAACTGTACGGTTTGTTCTTTTTGAACATTGATATTTTCAGTGAATGTAAAGGTCTGTAATTTATAATTCTTTTGGCTGTTGACGTCTTATTTATTGATTCTTCGACATATCCTTCGGCCGTTGTTGAAGATTTCCATTCGCCATGTCGTTTAAGAGCCAAGTTCGTCTGTGTACGTTTTGGAATCTGGTAACTATAAATATTCGTCTATTTCTTTAGGAACATCGCCTAATTTGTTTAATCCTATCATCTGTTTCGTACATTTACCCCTTTGATAATTAAGAAAAAAATGGTTTATTTACGGATCACTAATCTGCAGTCAAATTTCTATATATTGTTTGCAGATTTTATAGAAATTTCCGTAAATAACAAAAGATCTAGATATTTTGGTTTTCGTATCAGTAATTTTAACCAATAACATGGTACTTAAATCATCAATGTCACAAACTTTAATATTTTTTAACTCTTGTTTCCTACAAGCTCCACATTCCAATAATTGCAATAACCTTATAATCAAAGTTTTATAAGTAGGTACATTTATGTTATATTTTAAAAAAAACATACATTTATTAACAAATTCTGTACATAGATCAGGAGCTCCATTAAAAAAGTTTTATTTCATCAGGATGTGAAATTTAAGATATTGGGATTTTTATATTTGCCCCAAGATGATATGCCAAAGAAATTCAACTTTGTGAGAAAATTCATTACAAAGTTAAGTAATAAATTTGAATGGGTTGAAGACACCATACAGAATTTAAACCAGAATGCCATAATGCCATACGGACGGTTCCAAGCTAGTAGAGGGAACTGGGAAAGGAGTTTTTGGACCGAGAGCCAAATACTCAGAAAGCTTGAGAACATACCCGAGCATCTTTCAAACAGAAGTCCGCGCCATCGAAAGATGTTTGGAATTCAATATTGGAAGAAACTACCGCAGACAAGATACCTAGTAGCACATGAAATAGAAGAGGATCTATCTAATTTGAAGCCCGACGATGTCCTAAACTTCCTCCGGAAAATAGGACTCGAAGTGCTGCTATAAATCTGAGAAAACATCAGAACATGGCAAGTAAGGGGGGACACAATAGATCCTATGGGCCGCAGTGTACTTATCACCCCTAATTTATACATACATATCAGCAACTTTCATTTTTGTGGATAAAAACCTTCTTTATTTGCTCGTGTAATAATATACTATTATTACGTGTTAGTCATTACGTGTCAATATCTGTTTTAATGTATTTTCTTAGCATCCAAATAGTAGGTAATATACAATTTACTAGTAAGAAAGTAGAAAAATATATTTATAAAATCTGCAATTTACTGATACAGTAAGAAAGGTTTACTGTTATGGTAATATAAATATTAGGTATTTGATTTCTAGCTGTTGCAGTAAAAAATATTATTGTCACAGTAAAAATTTAGATTCTAAAATATATGTCACAGTTTCAGTAGTACGGCTTACAGTTTGTTGTTACACAATCTAATAATAGCAGTAAAAATATTGTCAGCAATAGTAAACTATTAAATAGTAAAACATTCTTATTGAATCATTCGGATTTAATAAATAGTAATTAAATTAAACAAAAACTTATATTATTATCCCTTTTCATTACTGTCCTGTGTATCTTCAAAATTGTAGAATCATTGCGTAAGCAATTTACGATGATTTATTCGTCTGCTGTCATTGATTAAAAAGTAAAGCTTTTGAATAAAATAGTGGAAGTTTCTGTCATAGTTTCTGAACTTCATTGCGTAAGTTTAGCTCGTTGTCATGTAGTTCAAAATTTATTACTTCGTACCTCTCACGTTTCTTCATAAAACACTTAATCCTTTTCAACTTTACCGATCGTAAACTTAAACTTTTTCATGAAAACTATCGAGTGCTTATTACATTAGAAAAGGTTGATAGATTGTTTATTAACATGTACAGAATTTATCCGGTGAAAGGGGTAACAAGTGGTTTTAATATGTGTTTGACCAAATTAATTGAAAAATTACTGTGGTGTAAAGAGTGCAATTTCCAAAAGGAAAAGCGTGATTAAGGACCTTTAATAGGGATAGCCGGCGTGACCGGACGGAAGCTATAGATATAGACAGTCGATAATTCAACAATTTCAGCTCGACTCGATCTGTTGCGAGTTTGTGCCCCGGTTTGACCACAAAACACAAAATGCGTATACACATCGCACCCCAGATGTTTCCAGTTAGAGCGTTAGGAACCAATGCTGATGGCAAATAAATGATTTACCGATGCTGTTTTACAAACTATAAAAGTCACCGTTAAATTAACTAGGTAAATTATAACTAATTTAGGTCTTGGAGTCTGATTTAAATCGTGCAGATGCGCGGGAATTGTGGTTTGGTTTTGATGAGATACACGTGTTAAACGCGGGTGTGCTGCGCACTTCAAAGGTGATGGGATTGGATGATTTAAAAGCTTGCCTAAGATTTAATTTTCTATTAGTTTTGAAGTGTCTGATACCGATTTAGCTCAACGCTCCTGAATTGGGGTAGAATTGTCTAATCCGATTCTACACCCAGAAATATGTTTTCAATTATATGCTTTAACCGAATTCAATTTCAGATTTTATTCGGTTACTAAAAAATAAGAAAATAAACTCGTCACAAAAACTATCGCATAATTTTGAAAATTGAATGATGGTGTAAAATAAAAAATCACATTTTTCAGAATATTTTAATATGAGTGTATGGTATATCCTTTGGATGTATAAAAGTCCAAAATATTCACAGTTTAAATCGCCTTTTTGTTGAAAAACAAAAAATGAATAAATGTTGATAAATCTTATTTGTATTATTTACATTTTAAAATTTCTTGTGTGCAGTACGTTTGTTTAATTTTTTATTTGGAAGTGTCTAGAAAAATTTTGAGTAAAAAAATTAGTAATTTAACCCCAGAACAAGCAGCTGAAATCGTGGCTTTAGTTGAAGATGGACGATCTCAGCAAGATGTTGCTGAAGTCATGGAAATCAACCAATCCAGCATTCTTAAGAAGGTTTAGAGAGACTGGAAGTTATAAAAGAAAACCAGTTCCAGGACATCCCAGGTGTACTAATCTTGTAGATGACCGTTTTTAAGAATTCAGACTTTGCGAACTGCAAAATGTTCTCTCTGGAGTCCGTAATGTGAGAATATCTGTCAATACGGTAAGAAACAGATTAAGGAATTCTGGAATCAGACCCAGAATGCCTGTTACTGCTCCATTGTTAACCAGAGCAGACCGTGTAGCACGTTTAAGGTTCTCAAGAGAACATGTTAATTGGGATATTAACCTTTGGATGCCGGAGGGGAGCACGATTGTAGGTACCCCAAATTTGATATTTTTCCGCCTAAATATTTAATTTTGATTAAATCCGCTTGCCATAGGCGGTAATCTTCGGTTGGACCTCTCTTTATTAGAAAATACAATAGACAATTATTCCCACAATTTTTTTTCTATACTGATAAAACTGACGTGGGGTACAAAATGTACCCCCCTCGGAATCCTCGTTATTAAAATTTATCAATTAAATTTGTGAAAAGGTTTTGAGTGTAGAAAGTATTGTATTGGGGACAAAAAATAACCCTCAGCTAAGTAAAAATGCTACACATGAAATAAGAGAGTTTTTACTAGAGATGGGATAAGAACTTATAAAACCCCATGTTAAAAGGAGATTGCAGTCTGGTGTAACATTTCACAAACGCATACTTAATCCAGGGCCAAGTACAAGAATCAAAAGGAACAAAAAATCCATTGGAAGGTGTGTGCTGTGCCCCAGAAAAACTGACAAAAACAGCAGGAGTACATGTAAAAGATGTAAAAACTTTGTTTGTCATCGTCATCACATAACTACAAAAGTTACAATTTGTTTAAAATGTAATTTACTAGACCCTGAACATTTCAACTAAAATATCATGTTTGCTTTTTTTTGGTATAAAACAATAATATTTTAATTTCATATGTATTGGAAATACTCCATATGCTAATTGAATTTTTGTAACAATATACATTTGCTTTTATTATGTACCTACAACTAATATAAACTTATTCAAAATACTTTATGTATTAAAAAACTGATAAAATACTTTAAGGTACAAAATGTACCCCTTCCGGTATCTTTGCAGATTTTGGACCCTCCGGTATCCAACGGTTAACGATTGGGCTAATATTTTAAAGGCCACACGGAGTTAATTGGTTTCGTAGGGGATCACTGACAGCTGATTGGTACATAGGGAAGGCTCTTGAAGAAAATGTAGTGCCATTTGTTCCATTGGAGAGAATTTTATTCTAATGCACAATAACGCTCGTCCGCATGTTGCCAGAATAACAATGGAATACCTTCAAGTGGTTGGTATCCAAGTTTTAGATTGGCCAGCAGTTAGTCCGGACCTAAACCCAATTGAACATGTTTGGGACTACTTAGACAGGCGCATAAGAACTCGTAAGATTGCTCCAGACAACCTTGATGAGCTGGGAAATGTTTTAATAGAAGATTTGGATTACATAAGTGAACTGATAAGAAGCCTTTCACGGAGAATGAGAGATGCTATTAGAGCCAGAGATGGCAATACCAGATACTAAAATGTTAAATTTATCGTTTAAATTTTTTATTTTGTTCCTTTGTATTGTTTGATTTTTCTAGAATAATTATTTTTTTACTTTTAAATTTAATTAAATAAACTACATACACATAATTCCAAATTCATTTCCTATTATTTCCCAAAAAAATAAGAGAATAGTAAAAACTATATTCATAAATCACTTATGCGATACTTTTTGTGAAGAGTGTACTTTTTTAAGGTTCTAATAATACTAAAGTCGTTCCTGAAAAAAATAAATGAAAAGAGAAAGACTTATATAAATTATTAATAAAAGTTTTTTAATAAAAACAATTTTATTTAATCAAAATAGCTTTAATCAAAACCAAATAATTCTTTTGTTAATTAATTTGTCGAATAAACACATTTCTAGTATCGAATGCATAAAACCACACATTATTGTTGGTGGTATTAAGTCCGAGCCTGTTCTCGTAATTCTTTACCTGGCTATGTATAAAGACCTTCATCTCTGTCAAACCCTAACTAGAAATTCTTCCCGAGTTAAGCAGCAGGACATCGGACTGGTACACCAATCATAACGTTCCTTTTACAAAAAGAAAGAATCGTGGCCATCTGAGATTTCTCCACAGTTCACTAGAATATCGTGCAAACCGCTGACACGCCATTACATTTTTAATTCTTTTAATTAAACGGATGCCAATTTCAGTTTTGTTTATATTTATGAAAGTGTTTTAATTATAAAAGGTAATGTAGAACTTACTCTATGTTTAGGATATTCTTCTTTACAATTATTTAATATAGTAATGGTTATTCCTTTCTATTATTGGGCAATATTATTTATTATTATTAAAAAAATGCTTAATAGTTTCTTAAACTACTTGCTTTTACTTGTATATAAACATAATATTTAATTATACTAAATATTTTAAAAACCTATTGATATATTTACTGAAGTGTATCATATTCAAAACAGAATATTAAACAATGTTTTTTTAAATACTTTTCTGTTGAAAATTATAGACAGTTTGTGTGTTTTATCAAAATACTGAATGGTTTTCAAAATTATTATGTAAAATTCAAATTAAAAATTCACTGTATAGCTTTAGTAGCATATAAAAATGTAAATAGGAATATATTTGTATTTATTTAATCATTTGAAGTAAACTTTATATTATTTATCTAAGGGTTAACTTACGTCCACATGAATTATTAACATTTTTCAATAATACATTAAAGATAATTTAAATTATTTATTAGCCATATTAATAATTTGCCTTTTCTATTAAGAATACACTAAATTTTTATTCCATTTAGTAAAAATAATATCTTAACAACAACCAGACAAGTTTATTTGGATTAATGTATCAGCTGCTACACTTATTTTTTTATGCCTTTCAAGGTATGTTAATATAAATTTAAAAATTATTTTAACTTAAGTTACAAAATTAGTTTGATTATTTGAACGATACATTTAGAATCTTTCTTATTTTCTTCTTCTAAGGTTACTATGAGATACTTCAAGTCGAGCTTTAACTATGCACTTGCAATAAACCGCAATATAATTCTGTTCCAATTGTTTCTGTCTATATGATCGTGTACATATTTCCTATGATCACTACATTTATTATCATTATTGAATTATTTGTCAGAACCATATTCTTTACTTCCAAATATTTTTCTATATCACATATTATATAACTTTCTGTATTAAAATGCCCTGAAGCCATGTTGTTTGTTATATTTTTTCTAACTTCTTATGTTTCTAATAGTTTATTTCTTATAACTATTATTATAGTAACAAAGTCCACGTTTTAAATGTGACTTATGGGAAAACTAAATGAAAAACCTAAAGTCACTGTCACATTTACTTTTATTTAATTTTATTCTGTTGGTTTTAAACATTTTTGTTATTTTACAATTCTTGACATCGTCCATTTTTAAATTGATTGTACTAACCCTTACTTTTTGGAAGTCCATCTTATTAAGGATAATAAAAAACTCTTCGTTTTAACAAAACTTCCAATATTTATTTAAAAACTGCTTTTTTAAAAGACTCAATGACAGCCGTTTCGCTAGACAACTAGCATCGTCAGATTGACATATTGAAGTTACTATTTATTTTTGTAGCAAAAATGTTTGTTCTTAAAACAGGATCAAATTTTATATTTATTTTAAAGCCTGATGATGGCCTCCATGTTAAACCGAAAATAATCGCTTGCATCTTTTGTCATGATAACTTTATAAAATTCTGTGACATTGGCTTGTAGTTTTCCTGTAAACAGTAAGAACATTAAATAAACAACTGCTCAAAAAAGCTAAGACAAATCAACTTTTTTGTGTCAATTACAGTTGTTTTATTGTCCTTAAAAACCTTTTGATAAGCTTTTTCGCTTTAAAAACAGCTGCCTTGATAGTTAAACGTTTGTTAGACTTTATCTATGTCGAGAGATCTGCGCCTTTTTGCTCATTATACAAAACAGAAATTTCCTATGACATAGGATAAAAAATGAAAATTGAGTCTAAATTACTTTTTTGTATAACCTAGGAAAAAGTAAATCTTTACTCATAATGCCTCTTTAATCAAAATGGACACACTTATCGTTTAAAAAACCCATTCAAGTCATCTAACACGTTTTGCCGATAAAATGAAAGATTTTGCAGATATTTTTCCCATAAGAAAAAAAGCTTTAATTAAATACATGCAAATCACGATCATAATGTTTTTGTGTTTACCATACACTAGCCGTGTTTAATTAATAATAACATGTATATTGTTGCGTATAAATTTCCGACATGATTTTTTGACATAAATTATGTAAAACTAAAAAAAAAGAGCACAAAATGTATTTACTTTATGGATTTATGACCGAATGTGTAAAATTATAGTAGCCGGTCACGAGGTAACTCATTTTTAAATACAACTTTTATCATTTAACAATAACAACTTACGGTGTTAGCCTGAAAGATTATATGTTACAAAATTGTACCACACAGTGTAACGTTTAATTTTGTTTTGTTTTCTTCTTTTGCTTTTTATACATTTAGCAGCTAAAACAGAGAAGGACTAAGGCATTTTTTTACTGTAGCGGCGGTAGGTAGGTATGATATAAATTAAAGAAAAATCAGTCCTGAATTTTTATCAGCACTTATTAGCATTATTTTGTTAGAACTTTTTGTATAAAGAATATTTAACTTTTACCCTATTAGGGATTGTTACCAAAACGAATTCTATCTGTCATTGAAAGCAATAAAAAATCCATTTAATACAAATTTAAACTCAATAATAATTAAAATGTTATTTTTCGTTTTTTATCTGTTATTTAATTTAATTATTTAATTTTTCTTCACGCCAGTTACTTTGGTTTGAAGATTTTCTTGGATTCTAGTACCTGACTTTCATTATTTCCTATTTCTTGTTGTTGCTGTGCATATGTTGTGAAAGTGTTGTTTGATCTTGTTAAACATAATTGATCAAAGCTCCTTTGTATCATACTTATAAAGACATTTTTCGAGTATGTCATAATTGATGGATACAATAATCTGAACATCATATCGCATCTTCAACCTCTGGGTCTAGGCCATCTTCATTACCACTTGGTAGATGTATTATTTCTCATAAGCGGTTAGTTATCTGTTACAAATCTACTTTTTTGTGTTCACAAAATAGGTCGACATCTTCAACCAGAAACAAAGAAATAATGAATGAGTATGAAGAAACTGATCTTGTTATGACTGTTCCATATACAGCGTGTCCACGGATGGGGTATCCTATAGGTGAAAAATATTTAAATATTATTTTAGTAAAAAATGTCATTCTTGATAATAAGTTTTGCTTGTTCTGAAACCCCATAAAATAAAACAAAATTCAAGTTTATAGTCAGTTTTATTTATGAAAACCGTATGAATTTTTGCACCAAGTTCGAACATAATGTATTAATCTAGTGAGTGACTGATGATATTTTCAATTGGTTCGATTCTTTGCAGGATTGTACTGCTTACATAGGGGATAACGACATCGGTTCGCGGATATCGAGATCAGTATAAACATGAGAGATATTTAGGGCGCCAGGTATTTTCTCAAAAATACCAAAAACCTATGTAAGTTGTACAATTTTGCTTGTCAGTTTAAAAGGGAATGGAGCAGAAAGAAAACACTGTGTTTACCAAGCCTATGTACAATATAATATTTAATATTTACAATATTTACAATTTAACCATAAGAAAATTCTAATGTTGCTAGATAGATTTTAGCAACACTAAGTTTCAAATAAAACGTAAAAAAATATATATTGTTGTCAGTTAGATTTTACCAACACTAAATTTCAAATAAAAAATGAAAACAAAGATATATTGTTGTCAGATAGATTTTAGCAACACATCCTAAGCTCAGAAATTGTCTATAGAGAGATACTTCCTTTGATGAAAGGTCTGTTGAAATCCCTAGGGAGTAGTTGAATGTGGTTCAATGTCCAATTAAATGTCCAGTTGCCCTGGGAGGTCTGGATACTGGCGTAGTCTCGTTTTCTACTTAAATGTTTGCCTGGTTCTTTGCTAACTTGGCTAAGCTGAACTGGTCCCTTTTTTGCGGAATCTAATTTGGCATAACCTTTTTCCGCAAATACACTAAATTTATTCTCAAAACAGAGTACCTCTTTACAAGGTAGCTAGCACCAGAAAAAAAGTCTATTTTACTAAAATCATCGATAAAAATCCGAAAAAATATCGATTCTATATCCAGCTAGTTTTTTTAAATAATTAGGTTGTGCCCGAACATATTTAAGGTTTTCAATTAGTTATCCATGAATTTTAGTTGAAACGTGAATTTCACTTCACATGACGTTTACGTGTCCCAAATAACTGTCAACTTTTATACACAATTTTCAAATTATCATTCTTTAATAAATATTTGACAACAATGTTAACTATTCAACAAAGAGTACATCTTATTAAGTTTTATGGTATTGGGGAAGTTTCGTACCAGTATGCAATTGCAAAATTTCACGAAAAATATCCAGATGTATCCATTACGCAGTGATACATTAAATCAGGAGGTATATGTACTTGCTTGACAACTTCTTAATACCTGAATTAGAAAATATTCCCTTGGAGCAAAGGTCCAAGATGTACTTTCAACATGATGATTGTTCGTCACATTCGACTTTGCTAATTAGAGGATGGCTAGATGAATATTTTCCTGGGCGATGGATGGAACGTTATGGACCAATATTTTTTTCGTCCCGATCCCCCGATTTAACTATTTTAGATTTTTTTATGGGGCTAATTAAAACAAAAAGTTTACGCAAATAATTTAAACCATCATATTGAAGACTTATATTGAGTTGTCACTGATGCCGTTAACGAAATTACCCCAGAAATGCTGCGAAATACAAAGAATTTAGAAAGAGAATTGAGAGATGTTTTGTAGCTGAATAGATATTTTTGTTTACTTAGTGTTTCTTACATTATTATTTTGTATTGTTATTTTTGATAGTGATTATAATTCTTGAATAGTTAACATTGTTTTCAAATATTTATTAAAGAATGACAATTTGAAAATTATTTATGAAAATGGGCAATTACTGGGTACATCGTTAACGTTACTCACTAGATTAATACATTATTTTCGAACTTGATGCACAAATTCGTACGGTTTTCATACAACTGGCTATAAAATGAGACGGATTTTGAAATACTTGAATTTTATTATATTTTATGGCGTTTCAGAACAAGCATAACTTTTTATCAAGAATGACATTTTTCACCTATAGGATACTCCATCCGTTGACACGCTGTATAAATCAATTTTTTATATAGAAACAGATAGAAAAATACTTCCAAGTTCGCTTAGCAGTAATTAATTGTTTCTGTAACAATCACCTTGAATTTTTTTAATATTTAGAGCAATCCAAAAATCTCAAATTCAGAACAATTGTTGCACTAGATACTAGTCGAATTTCTGTCACATTTTGAGATAAGAAACCTTCTATTAGCGTTGGATATTCAGTATAAAACGATTTACTTAAGGATGGGTAATGTTTTAGGATAGAAAATGATCAATGTAAAAAAATGCAGACCAAAATAAAGTGCCATTGATTCCGCGTACAGTTAATTTACTTTTTGTTTTGTTGGCTGCAGAGCAACTAAATCCATTTCTGTAAATCTACTTTTATATTTCGGATTCCTTTGCGCACTTTTAAATTATACCCTTATAACCACATGTCAAAGATTAAGTGGGTGTACCGTAACACGTACGAAAATAATAATTAGTCAGATGAAATCGCTTTTAAACGATTCTTCTTTTTCTTTATTTACCGTTTTGCAACAAATCGATACAGAATTCTTGTTAATTGTTATCGCTTTGTGTGGTCTTAAAGCACGAATCGAAACTGCGCTTTTAGTCGGTAGAGAAAAATAGTAAAACAAAAAAGACCGTGAATCTTATGATATTGAAGTTAGTTTATCTTTCATCGGCGAAAATCGATCGAGGGGTATTGTCTTTTTTTATTATGATTATTTTCACAGTGCGGTTACTTACAACGTTTAAAAATTATCAGTAAACGGATATCAATGTATAAAATTGTTGAGCTACAATTATCTCAGTCCTCCAAATGAAATAACCGCACAGCAAGATGATACATGTTTTAAAGAAATATAAGAACAGGTGTAATCAGGAAATCAGTTACTTTATTGTCGGAGTAACAAAATTATAGCATTTGCAATTTACTATTAATGGTTTTACCCATTTTGGTTCTGAAATTTGTTGCTTCATGAGTAAACTGTAACAAATCTGGATAAAGTTGGTAATAGTTTAGGTCATATTCAACACAGAACCTTTGATATTTAGGACCCCTTATATTTATTGTGTACGTCGTCTAAATGAGGTTTTTGTCTGACTGATTAGTAGTGCACTTATCCCACAAACAGAAATTTTCCATTTTTGCGCAGACATTGCTTATATGTTGTTTTTTGATTGAAAATATGTTTGTACGAAGTGAACTATACCTAGTAATGTATCTACGTATCGATAAGCTGCTAGTAATTTTACATTACAGATTTAGTCATACTTTTTATATGTTATTGAATATTCAGTTATCTCCAACATTTAATGATTGATGGTTTCAAGTTCTGTGTTTTTTGCTTAATGACCAAATTATGGAGACCTATGTAAAAAGTGGTACAATTTTTTGAGATAAATTAATTTTTATTATTCCCCGCTAGTTGGGTATTGTTCTATGCGCAATTAAAAATGGTCGGTTTCTTATATACGTTCTAGTTATCTATTTCTTTCTTCATAATTTCAAAATTATTTTGTATGGTTACTGCGTATTAAGTTTTAATGTATAAATTAACCAAAATATGTGCGACAAATAGACGTTTCTAATAAAAAATTAAACCTTTGCATACCAAAGATACGTTTTCTAGTATGGTTCAAATGTGGAAGTCTCCTCGAATAGAATATTAGTAAAGTAATTACCGTTATAAAAATAATGTTCCAAAATAATCCATTTATCAATCTTTTATATTTTAATTTATATATTTTGTTCGTGGTATCAAAAGTGGCAAGAGCGCATTTAGTTTTTATTTTTTTATGAATAAAAACTATGAAATCAACTCATCGTCTTACTAATATTTTATTTATTTATACAATACAAACATTTTCTGTCCGCAATTTTATTAAATTTATTATTTATAGGCTTTGTTTAATATTAGACTGTCTCCTACTGAGGCAAAAAACTAAGTCCTGTCAGCTCGGGCCACAAATTATACAGGTAGTTTGATTGCTATTTTATTGGTGATTTTATTATTTTAGATGAAATACAAAGAAATACGATTCCAAAAACATAAAACATACAAAACCTTGCACAAATGTATAGGATGTCTATTTATCTTCTTTAGGCTTCACTGATGATAGTGTTGGTGCGCTATTGCCAATTCTTGAAATGCTACCAGAGCTCTTAAAACCACTACTTTATGAAGCATTATTTCCAAAACTATAAATAATTTCAATCCCGGATTGACAAATAAATGCTTTGAAAAACGGTGAAAAGAAGTTAAAATGTATTCAAAGTAGTTAATAATTATAATATTTAATTAAAGCTTTGCAAATAAAATATTTAACCATTACTGATAAGGATATGTATCTACTAAGATTTAGAATCTTTAATTTTATTACTTCCAACAAACAGATTAATAAAAGGAATATTAATAATGATGATTACAATTTTTTTATTATTTTCATATAAATCTAATTTGTTATAATAGCATTAAATAAATTAAAAGACTCGACAATGTTATTTATCCATTTTTTATCATTATAGTAAAACAATTTTTTACGCGTAACGAAGCAAGTTCTTCTATTATTATAAGTTTTCACTTGATTCAGTTTTAAGGCTTAAGTGGACCCCCGGAAAAAATAACTACATATTCAAAAATTTTGAAAAAATTCATGAGTATGTATCGCGACTAGTATTTTCCCAAAATTTAATCAAAATCGCTTGAGATGTTTTCGGGAAATATGGATAAGCATATCCAGTCGATAAGTCATTTAAATCGAATTTGGGTTACACCGAAAAATCTGATGTTGGTGTCAATCGATTCAAAATGACAAATATAAAAATGTTCCTGAATATTCAAATCCGTTTTAAAAAATTTCCTATTGTTATTAACAATTTAAGATTTTAAAAAAGGGGGTTTACATTTTTGCTAATAACTCATAAATTTTAATAGCTAGAACAAAATACTGAACGGATTCTTAAAGGGCAGGAAATTTCCAACAAAAAAGTTCCAACTCCCCGAATTGTAGCTCAATTATTTATAGGTCTAAATTAATGTTGAAAATGGCATAAAAAACGAGCGGCGCGTCACTGTCGCAACTACCAAATGACAAATTATTTTTTTTTCAATAAGTAAATATTAATAAAAGAAATTAAAAAAATTCTAGCACTAACAGAACATATCAGAGAATAAATTTCTGAAGTCAAAAAAATTTTTCCGTTATTTATCACATTTCTATCCATTTGTTAATTAAAAAATTACATCTTCATTGTTACTAACTTTAAATTCGTTACTGTGAGTAAAATAAAAACACAAGAATTTTTTTAACTCTTGGAATCCTTTATCATAAAGCTACTGAACAAAGTTACATAATAAAATTTTAAAATTTATAAAAATTGAAATTGTTATTAACAAGCAAAGTAAACATATGCGATTTTAGATGTAAAAAATTTAAATTTTTTTAAACAATTGTTTACAGTCGTTTTTAATACGCTATAAACAATATAAATCCAATTTTTTTAAATGTTTGTGAACAATTGTTTAAAAAATTTTTATAAACAAATGGCTTATTTAACAGTTTTTAAAAATTTTTTTGTCATTCTATTGTTTATTAAAAACCATGATTTAAAAAAAATTTTCTAATTGTTAATTAACGTTTTTGTTAATTAACAATTGTTTAAATTTAATATTAAGAAATGAAAAAAATCCTAAAAATCATAATTTTGTCTTCTCTACAAAATGGTATTTTTTTCTAATTTGTCAGTTAATTATTTAATTGTTTATTAATTAAACAATTTTTTAAAGACAATTGCATCAACAATTAATATTTTTTATAACACCTCACAACATACTGAATACCATAGTCGACGTTTAATTTTTGAGAAAACCTTTTTTCCACGTTTTTTTTTTATTTTTTAATAGGTTTTTTTCTATTACAACTTTTTCATGTTATGATGGAGCATCTTGAATTTTCTTTAACGTTCATACTTGGTATTTTTGGTTTCCAGTTAACCTGTTAAAAATATGTAATGGCCTCTTTTGTATTTGATTTTGTAAATGCTTCTATTTTCAGAATAATTTAATATCTCAATTTAGCTTTACTTCTTTATCTTTACTCTTATTTTATTGTTACTAATTTCACTAAATAACTCTATTATTTTTCAGGAGCAAATGGATTGCGACGAAGAGGCCGCCAGACGTATACCCGGTACCAAACACTCGAGCTAGAAAAGGAGTTCCACACGAACCATTATCTGACACGGCGGAGACGAATCGAAATGGCGCACGCGCTCTGCCTTACAGAACGACAGATCAAAATCTGGTTTCAGAATAGGCGAATGAAATTAAAGAAAGAAATCCAAGCCATCAAAGAACTTAACGAACAAGAGAAACAAGCGCAAGCGCAGAAAGCGGCCGCAGCAGCAGCTGTAGCGCAATCAGTAGTGGAGCAAAACTAGTGGCTGCAAGGGGAAATTTCTTCGGAGGAGCAACATGTCCTGTAAGCCTAAGGTGAATATTTTACAAAATTATGAATTAGTATTAATAGCGATATTTTTTAATCAACACATTTGACCGCCTTAAACTGTTGAAATATATAAAATGCTAAAAAAAAAAGATTGAAATTGAGTTTATGTTAACATAAACTCTTACAAACCTTTATTTAGTATATACATATAATATTATATCTTGTTTATATAAAACACAATTGATGTAATGCCTATTTTTTATGTCCTCCATTAAAACTAGAATATATAATAAAACAAAGTGTTAAAAAGTTCTATTTAAAATTAATTTAGATTTGTTTTTGTTTTAATTAACCAGTTTTTAATTTTAGTATTTATTTATTAATATTGTAAGTTGATTTGTTAAATTGTAAATTATATTAATGTGTTAATTAAAAAATAACATTTTGTTATTATTTGCATGTTTACATAAATATTTTTTTTTGTTGAAATGAAAATATGTAAAATGTTTTATACCAAATAAACCAACAGGATAAAAAAAATCATGTTTTATTAATAATATAATTGCAAATATCAGTTGTAATTTTGAAAATATTTAATACAGTGGGGTTATCAGATGATATCAGAATTACAGATGATCTTGCTTTAACAAATCCAAGTTAGTTTAGTGATAAATAGATAAATAATAGTATTAAGTTTCAAATGTTGCATTACATATGAATGATTACTGGCAAAAGTTATTTTAAACTTACATATTGATTCTTCATACGTGGTTATAGCAATGACTTTTTATTTATTATTTGCGGTAAGAAAATTGCTACTTATTTGATTAAAGAATTGATAAAATCACTGTAAAAACCAATAACCTTGATGAGTAAAAAAAATTAAAATCTACGTTGTGGGAAAATAATTAAATTATAATTTTTAAAACTGTATTATTGTGTATAGTTAAAACAGTTGTCAACACTAACATCAACGTTAATCAGCAACAAATAAGCTTATAAATTAGATGTCACAATAAGAAAAGAAGAGGTTTTGATAAAACAAATATCAATCTGACAGGATATAGTATTTTTCACAGTAAATGGTATTGGCTTATTCACTGCGATGAACTACCCGATTTAATCTCATTGTGTGGAAAATCATCAGGTAAAATATGCAAATGTGCTACAGGGTCGAACTATTTTTGGCAAAAAGCCATATAGCGTTTGGGATCCAACCATTTTCTGAACCTGCGTGTAATATTGTGATTCTCTTCCCTTTATGTGATGGTGCTTTTGTTTTACACATATCAGATTAATCAGACCATCCATTGGAAGGATGCGTGTCATACCACGTCTCGTCGAGGTAGAGTATTGGCCGATTTTCAGACCGGTATTATTTCTTATTGACGTTATATATTAAAAACACCAGTTAATTAAACGTGTGCATTCCATTATTACTTGTCTCTTGTTAATTTTGCGATATTTAAAGTCCATTGCAGACAGAGCTCGCGAAAGAGTAGTGAGGCCACAGTTGATGTGAGTTTCGTCATTGATGAGCCGCTGTTTCAGACTTTTGATTGTAGGGATACGCTGCTCATCGTACATAATGTAGATTATCCTTAGCCTTATCAAATCTTTTTCACAGTCGTCTAGACTTTTTGTGACACCGGAATCTTTACGCTTTTTTCTTGATTCCACGGATTTTTCAATAAATCGTCTAACTGAAGTAAGAGGCACCTTCGTCAAATTACTGGTTACTCTTGCTGCAGCACCCACGTTATATCCTTGCTGAAGTAAGGAACTATACACATTTTTTATAATGATTTTCGCGTCACAGGATAAGTGATTCTTCTTTAACGAAGCGAAATGTTATAAAATTATTGCACGCCGTAACACAAGTGAACACTTCCAATGAAAAACAGAGACTACAATAAACAAGAAGTATAAGCTGCAATCCTCTACAATCCCTCTCTGAGAAACAAAATTACCTGAATCCTTTTACATTTATGATGTGCATCTCGGATTTAACTATTTAAGGGTCTAATTGGTTTTATTATAATCCTTCAGTCGATACCATTTATTGTGAAAACTACTATACAATTATTAAAATAAGATTTATAAACAATCAATTCTTTGTTACTGGAATTTGACATTCTTGTTATTGTTACTTTTTTGTAATTGTAATAAATATTTTTTCCACTGTTAACCTCGCAAAAACTCTGTTAAGAATTACAATTTTTAATTTAAAATTGTCCAAATAATTTAAAAATCATATATTTATCATTTAAAAACCCAAGGAAAGATAAAATTAAGATAATTCTATTTGCATCCAAGTATTTGTAATGCCCTCGAATTTATAAATGGAGTTTGGACTGGCGGTGAGAAAATCCCCTTCGTGTAATTACTTTGGTGTGAGGAATGGGGTTAGGATTGCATTCTGGCAAGACTTCTGGAACTGGATAACACCCCTAGAAGTTCATAATTGATCAATTTAATTGCATTTCTTACGCTAGTACTGTTATTCATTTGGGGCGGTGTTCAGAATAACAATTCGAGTCGTTTATTCGAGTAATTTATTTTTTAGGAGACTCATAAACAAATATTTTTTTACAACATTCAATAGTTGTAGTGAAATAACAAAAACTTACAATTTTACAGACAAGGAAACATAATAAAGAAATAAATGTTTATTTTAATATCCTTAATTTTCTTTATGCGTAAAGCAATAACTATAAAAATAATCAATTAAAAAAAATTAAAAATATCACTCCAGATGCACCCTTTTCTATTATGAGATTTATCTGAAATGAACAACTAACTTTCACCCCATTAACAAAATGCCTAGCTAGAATATAGAAACACTACAGACTGATACAGATAGATTATTAAACAGAATATTATTAATATTCTATTCTATGACGTTATTTTATTCTATACTTTAAATATATTCTATAGAGAACCGTCAGATAAGTGTTCAAGTAGTAATATTTTTTTGTCATAATCTTCCCAATGTTCTTCTCAACATCTGCTTCTGCTACCAAATTCTATTATATTCTTCATCTTTCTACTTCACCAAATAACCTTTTTTATTATTTTGTTAAGATTTTTTATATAACTAATTATATTATTATTATATTCTAACTTTTTATTTCTAGTTTTTACTGGTTTTTCTCTCTGACATCCCTATTACCAATCATTTACCAAACTTCAAATTTTACCATAAACCATTCTTATACGTTATTTATATACATAAATATTATTTAACTAAATAAGGTTTTAAAATTTTACTTTAAATTTTGAAAACAATACAAGAAATAAATTTCTATAAGGTGCAGTCAATAAAAAAAACTGAAAAAGTGGAAAATTGTTTCCACCTGCACCCAGGTTTCCTTACCCTCGGTGCAGGTGGAAACAATTTTCCACTTTTTCAGTTTTTTCAAATTTTGAAGTTTTCCAAATTAAAATTTAACTTGAAGCGACATTATTAAATTTTTTAAAGATAATTTTCATTTTCAAGGCCAATAATGAATAGGTCTATTATTCTAGGTCTATTACATGAAGATTGTTTTAAAAATAAATAGCTAAGGTTAGTTGCCTCTTCTGAATTCACAAATATTTTTGGATATCCATTTAGTCCATACTATTTTGTTCTTTAAACGCTCATTAATTACTGACATAAAAGAGAACCAAAAGCTCCAACCTCAACCACGTTTGTAAATATGTAGATTTTCCGATTACAATTATTTTAAATACTTACACTCTGCTTATTTGCGTAATAATAATTGAAATAAACCCATGTACTTATAAATAAAAATCCTATTCCTTTTTGTTTTTTGTACCTAAAAAGGAACGTGATTTAATGAAAGCCATGCGAATTAAAAAAGTTATTCGATATACAACAAAAAACAGTTCTATAGACATTTTGGATTTTTTTCACGCCTTATGCGGCTAATCCATGTAGGTACACACGGTCTAAATAATCGGAAAAAATATGCGGTCAAGGACGGATTCCACGTTAGATATTTTCAGATTATTTAAGTCTAAGATGTTCGTTAACCTGAGGCTAATTCAACAAAAAATACTGTTATTAATATTGAATGAGAAGAAGTTGATGGTAAAATACGTTATAGAAGAAACAAATATCTTTTTAATAATCTTTATCAAAATTTTTAAGGCTAAGTAATGGTTTTACTATAGTTAACTTCAAATTCTATATTATAAAAAATACTGAAATGTAACAATAGAATTTAGAAGGTCAAATCTAGGCTACAAAGCAATAATGTTTGTTCCAGTTATAACACAACAAACACATTTCATAAATAAAAATTTATAACACCAACACTTTAACAAATTAACAAAACAAATAATGGAATTAGTCTGACAATAAGTACCCAAGTATATACTCCCTGTAAACATGATTGCTTTTGATATCAAATTTGGCCAATTTACCTTCTAGATAGTTTTATTTTATCACTCTAGACTTCATTGTATTAAATGTCCATCTTACTAGATTTGATAAAAAATTAATGTAATTTACAAAACAATACCAAATTAGTAACTTTTCATGTAACTAACATGTTCTCTAAAATATCTCCTAAAATACCTCCTAGTTTAAAACCTATTAGATTAAAAAATATTTATCCAGGTATAATATCAGATATAATTGAAAAGAATGGTCATAAATTAGACTACAGATTATGGGGTCAAAAATATACATTTATACAATAGTGCACATAAAAATAGTTACAGGGTGCTAAAGTTAAAAATTTAAATAATTTTTTTAACCTAACTTAATAGTAACTCAATTTCAAGTGAAAGTAAATTCATCAGTGAATAAAATATTATTTATAAAATTTATGATGCGTCTATTTTCTTCTAAAAGCCAATCATAAAATCCCATTCGTTTAGCATAGTTTTCTGGAAATAATTCTTCTGTGATATGGAAAGGGTGAAGTAACTGGTCCTTAACTTTTCTCCATACCTTCATACGAGGTACTCTTAAATCAGCCGCTATCTTTCTCATGCTCGTATCCAGGTGTTCGTCAACAATGTCTATTACCTATATTATCTGCATTCGCAAGGTCTTTTGGACGACCACTATTATCAAAACTTGTTTTTTTAAGTGCCTATTTCTCTTAAATTTCGGTCAATAGTCAGGAAAATTCGCCTATCTGGTACATTTCTATTAGGGAACTCATCAGCATAGCGCCTTGCAGCCGCCGCACCATTTCCTTCACATTCACCTAATTAGAAAATGAAAGTAATACATACAACCGCTATTTTTATAATAAAATCTTTACCTAATACTAAGTGCATATCAGCCATTTCTGAGAAACTGTAATTATTCATATGTCAATCTAACGATAATATAGTTCTAGCGAAATGGTTGTCATTGCATTTAAAAACATATTTTACGAATAAATAGTGAAAGTTTAATTAACCGTTTAGTTTTTTACTGTTCTTGTTAATGGACAAATAATCTTGGAAGTTTTCCAATATTATACTGTTTACTTTGTTTGAGTTTTCAATTTTATATATTAATAAGACATAAATGTATGTATATCATTGCACAGTTATACTGATCTTAGAGTACATCCAGAATAATCCCTAACATCTAGGTTTTAATATTGTTATGTTTTATTACTTTTATAGTTGGTCAAGTCTTAACACTACTTTATCAATATTAGCTGGAGTTACCTTGAAAAAACAAAATGTAATTTCAATATGTCAATCTGACGATTTTTTTTAAGTTTTATTTTTAATAATTTTATTTTTACTCTAGCTGTTATTAAGAAATTATTGATGATTCCAAAACGGTTCCTACATGCTCATTGCATAAATATTCCTTATATGAACCCATTTTGGTAATTACGAATAATTCTGGAAAGTCCTACGATACGCACCAAACTCGTTTTCTTGTACTGAAATAAGTTTTTTAATCTTCGACCATTAAGTCTAAGCTCTCAATTTCTTTTATAGCTGTTTTGGTATTCAGTTCGGAGATAAACATCGATTTTTTTTGCAGCAAGGCCAATTTATTATTTTTTGCATTTTTAAGATAACATTATCCAGCCATGGCATTCTATACGAATATTTTGTTTATCATTATACTATTATACTTTTTAATTGACTTAATGCATTTAATGTTGGTTAAATAACATTTATGTTAATAAAAATACAGGAATTTACAATCAGGTTATTATCCCCTGCTGGTAGTTAATTGAACTTGTTCTGCAGTGAGTCCGTCACTAAATTTTTTTTAAATTGGCAGTTTTTACATTTTTGTTCCCACTAAATGTGGCAAGAAATACATGCGTTGGCGAAACACGTGCATAAAACACGTTTTCAATAACTTTCAAATATTTCCGAAAGCTAAAATCGTATATATATCTTAGAAGTAACCAAATAAGGACACGCCCTGTACGTTTCAAATCAATTAGTGTCGGAAGCCATTCTAAATCTAACGATGACTTCTCACAATGCTAACAATAGTCACCTACGGGGCGACACAACCATAAATCTTCTATCGAGTTACATGACCATAAAGCGGTGTGGATGGTGATTTGATGGCCATCTTGTTTCAGCAAGTCCCCTTAACTATGTCGTGATGATCTAGCGACAAGGTTGTAAACCTATCTGTTGTCCTCGATCATTTTACAACAGTTGGGAGTTTTGTTATTTTCTCGGTTTCCGACTCCAATGTTCTGTTAAAGTTATGACTTAATTATGGTGTATTGCAGTGTATATAGAGCATCAGAAACACTTGAATAACTATCTGATAAGTTAGACATTACATATTTTTAAAATAAAGTTCATTGTTGGAAGTAATAATTGACGTATCTTTTTTTTATTAAATTTAATGATAATATACAGTGCTTTTCAGATAAGTATCCACCTTTAATAACTTTTGTAATACTGATATTTAGGAAAAATCCAAAAACACGTCAATTTATGTTGGAAGGGGCAAGCATTATGGCTTATTTAAACCTACTGGAAAAGCCACCTCCTCAACCCTAGCAGCATCCCTTTTTTTTAAATTACTTCTCATATTTTTTATGTAAAATTTGGATACTCCTCTTTGAGCTGATTTCAAAAATGTATAATACTTGTAGGTTAAAGTGGTTAGTTTATGAGATAAACAATTTTTCTTTTAATAGCACAAATTTTACTTATTTTTTACTTTCACCTCATTTGCCTGTAATAAAATGGGTTGTATAACAATTGAAAATAAACAAATTATTGACATTTTTCAATATACTTCGTATTATGGCATCACTGTATAATAAAAAGAAAAACAATGTAACGTTACATGATTTACGATATCAAAGTTATAAAACAGCCACAATAAAATCAAATTTCAAATTAGAAAAATTACCACCAATAGCTGGAGCAGCAGAACAGCATTGTTAATTACAGAGTTTATTACCAGCTCCAAACATGGCTAGGTAATGAACTCACTGCAACGGATGATTATTTACATGGAAAAATTGTTATTATTTATTTAAATTATAATTTATTTTATGCTTTGGTTAGATAGCAACAGGTTTGCTACAGGATGCTGGGTATTAAAAATTTTATAAATTAAACTGTTTGTAATGGATCTCATTAAGTAATTATCAAATTTCAAGTACAATTATCTTTATATGAAAAAAACATTTAAAAACAGAAATTATAAATAAAATACATGAATTACATAGAATACTGACAATGTGGATTGAATATGTATCAGAAACTTATGAAAGTTCCCAGGATCTCTAAACAATCTGGACTACAGAATAATTAATTTCCACCACTTATTTTTCAAAAAATAGAATGTAAACATTCATCGTTACATTGATGAGCTAATATATTTTTTTATACGATTATCATTTGATTTTGATTAAGTAGTATTAAAGTACCAAATCGGATATACATTTTATGCATTTACTGATAATTTTGAATATTTTTCTATAATTTATAATGTAATTAGCTTTCTTTTCTTTTTTTTTCTCTTTTCTGTGTATTTTTGTAAATTTAAATTGTTAAAATAATTGTTAAAACAGCCACTCACTTGTTCATGTACTTATAACTACGTGTGAACAATAAACTATTATTATTATTATTATTAATATTATATACATTTTATGGATAATTTCATATTTGGTGTTTAGACTAGAGTAAACAGAAAAAAACTAATTACAAATTGGACCGGCTTGAGAGCCTGACACAGCGACCTTTGCAAATCGAATATGCTGCTTTTGCAGACCTATTGCTGCTCTTTTTATTTTAAAACACCTCATCTAGCTTTCTGATCAATACCATAAGCCTCATAGTGGCCATTTTATTTTCTTAGACAAGTTCTAGAAACCTTTCCTAGTGGCATAATCATTGAGTTGAGGTTTCCTCTTCTTCTTGACTGAACCTGGTGGGTCAATTTCTGTCTGACTAATTAGACTTGTTTCTATTGAACCCACATTGTACAGTTAACAGTGCTACCAAAAAATATCCAAACTTCCGTTCTCACAAAATTTAATATCCTGTACTAATACCCTGTACTATTTTTCTTCATATAACCAGAATTTTATATTTCTCTCAGTGTACCTACTTTATTTTGATATTCCACAATTTCTGTGTTTTACAACAAAAGTACTTTTGCACTATTGATAAATTATTCTATTTGGAAATTCTGAAGTTTTAATTAAATTACTTAAATATTTGACAAACAAAATAATATATTTTTTTTAAATGTGGACATTTTAGACATTATGTTGTATACTGTATGAAATAATTTAAAATGTATTTCATTGTACGTATCAGTATTAAAACATAATCATATCTTGGTTATGTTCATTTCAGTCATAAAATCGAATGTCTACGACTGGCGCTTTCCATGTTTTGTCTGTAAACTTCATAACATTCTATAAATACATAACCTCAAACAATTAGCGTACGTTTCCCCGTAGTGTTATTTTTATTCGACATAGAGATTGCTAGATTTTGTTTGGCGAGATTGGTGCATTCGTCTTGCATTCTTATTTCCCATAAATTCATTTTGTTGTTCATATTTTGTATGCAAGAGGTACCCAGGTCCCGTGGATATCATAAAAATAATACCATAATTTATTTTAATCACGTTTTAGATAATGGAAGATGTTAATCTAAACGGTTTATTTGGTATTTAAATAAACTTTGATTTTTTAAATTGTAAATAATGCTAATGTATATGTAATCAGCTTCGGGCACTACCACTATATTAAATTTTCGGTTAATTTTATTAGTATTCGTTTTTTGTGGACACTTTATTGCATCCTCTTGTAATCAAAGTTGCAGTTGAATTTTACTGAGAATAGTTTATTCCGACTATTATATTAATAGCATTCTTACTTTTTTTTGTAGGAAATAACAACTTAAATAGTAGTTGCTCGTAATTTTTTGTAAACAAAAAATAAATATTTTTGTTTTACCCAGATAAAAATACCTAAATAGAAAATATTTCACTCATAAAATAACGTTTGCTGCCATCTTTTTTATTAAACGGAAACTACTTTGAATTGACATATTTGTAATAAAATAATAACTACATAAAACTTTTTAAAAGTTTTAAATGTTAAATCGTATTATAAAATAATAAAAAACTATTACGCAAAATTACATTTTTCAATATTGAACTACCCAATTTATAGATATTACAGTTTAACACAGACATACTGGTTTGGAATTTACAGTTTACATTAACGACGACCACCGGTTAGAAAACTGACTATTCAATAGCAGTTCGACAGCGTCTCGTGCTTTATAGTTTGACTGCTAACAACTAGGTGGCACTCGTGACGAAGTAGGCACTTAATGTTTCATTAAAATACGTGATGGCGCTGCTTGGTTTATTTCTCGATATTTATCCACTTGAAAACTTTCGGATTTCTTTATTGAATAAAATGCTTAAAAGGTTTAACTAGAAAAACAAATTGTTTAAGTTTAAACGTTAATTTTTAGTTATTTAGGTAGGTATAGATGAATTAGTTGATTTTAAAATTTGATTAACTTTATTAAAAACATATTAATTGTTACTTTCTGGTGGACAGTATGAAAAATCCAAATTATCTGATAAGCTCAATCACACTAGCCACTAATAGCAAAATAGTATGTAAATAAAAAATACATTTTATTTTGTGCAGAATTTTGTGCAGAATTTTTAGTATGGTGGTGCTAGTGATTGTGTAATTTATATTTTGTTATCACACTTTACTATTTCGAAGTATATTGCAGCATAATAAAATTATGAAAACCATTTTCTAATACTTTTTGCAGTAAACACGCTTTAACCAAACCCTAAAATTGATCTCGAAAAAGATCAAATAACCAACTTTTATCATCGAATATTGAAACTGTTTACCTACTCCTTTTACATTGAATTCTTTCCATAACTCTAAGAGCACGGAGTCGAACCCTTATGGGAAAGCTGAGGACCCTAAGCGGTCGTTTTATTCTTCTTTTATCGGTCTCTACATGGCAAATCTTTAACAAGTGTCCCTGAACAATAACAGAGGGGATTGCTGGCATTTTGCGAAGGTTTTCTTTTCTTTAGGACTTCGCTGAGTGTGTTCTTGATTCGAAATATTCCCGAGAGAGGGACAAAAACAAAACGCAACGATTTTACAATTGAATTAGTCGGTGGACTGATTTGGAAATGGTATTTTCGGTATTCAGGTGAATGGGTGTACTTGAGGACGATGTAAAGCAGATGGAATTATCAGAAATGGACAATACACAGATTGTTTAACAGTTTTCTATAAAAGTATTTATATCAAGTAAAAATACATCAAGAATAATAAAAAAAACTCTTCGTTTTAACAAAACTTCCACTATTTATTTAAAAAGCAATTTTTTTTATTATTCTTAATAAGATGGACTTCCAAAAAGTAAGGGTTAGTACAATCAATTTAAAAATACATCAATTCCCTCATGGTTTATATTAGAATGAATGAGTCATTTTACAAATAGGCTTTAACATATGACGTATGATCAAAAAGTTATTTTAGTATATATTTAAATTTTTTAGTAAAACAATTTAAAATACTTTTTTATATTTCGCACTTATAAAAATCTTCATTATAAAACGCATTTGCGTATCGTAATGTAACTTTTACGCACGCAAATTTTTGTTTTAAATGGTTGGCGACATGAGTGAAGTATCTAAAGGCAAGACTATTGACATTGACATTTGTGGCTAATAGCAATTTATTAATTTTATATTGTTCTTTAAGAAAGTATCTGTGAATATGAATATAATATTTTACTTATATAATATATTATTATTGGTATATTATTCTTTTTAAAATATTTTAAAACATTAACATTTGATAATTTAAATGTCACAACTGTCAAATTTTATAAATTACACAGTGCTGCCGACATACTTTTTAAAATAAAAATTTTCGTAATTACATAAAAATAAAAAATTAATTTAAAAAATGGTAAAAAGGGCAAAATATAAAAAATATTATAAACAACTTATTTCATATGGCTGTTGTGACACTCGTTCTTTAAAAAACTCATCGCTTCGCGATTCGTTTTTTAAACTTGAACTCGTGTCATAACAGAATTCCATATGAAATACATAATAGAACTTTTTTTAGATCCTTATTATATTTAGATATACTTTTTAGTATCTACCCTAATATTGCATATTTTGTGTTACAGATTTAGAAATTTAAGATAAATTTATAGTCTTGCCTATATTATTTTTATAATTTTATACTCCATAATTCATTTGTTAACCTAATAGATGAGACATTAAAACTAGATAGAAATTTAAATAAAAAATTCACACCTTTAATGTCTTAATTTTGACTCGTTGCCATGGCAATTTAAAAAATTTCCGGAAACTTTTTAGTGGCGCCATGATGTTTAATTTAGAAATTTTTTGACAGCTAAAACGACATAGAATATTGACAGACCACAGAAAAATAAAAATATGTCATATTTTTTTACGGTGTAGACGTTTAAACCTACGAATAAAGAATAAAAAGGAAGGAAGTTGTCATATTTTAATCTAGCAAATAATCTCGACCATATTGAAGAACCAAATATGACTCATTCAATACGTGACATTTGACAAGTATAGTTATTTCATGCTGTTTTATATAATATTTTCTAAATTAAATAGTTAACCCAACTCTTGATTGGGAATTACTTTTCATCTGTAGGGTTCTATTTATCTGAATTATTAAAAATTAAAAAATATTTTAATGACAACCACATAGAATTGTAATCATAGACGTTCCTTTATTTTTTATATAGACCAACTAAGTCAACTATTTATAATTACCTACTTAGAAGTTTTTAATCCAAATTTATATTTGTTAACTGTTTTATTCCTACAACCTCATGACAATGTATATTACTGTACAGATAAATACAAGCAGAAAAGTTATTTTTTTTATCAATTAGTACGAGGCATAAGTATATAATACCCTGTGTGTGACACCACTGGTAACCGGAAACTTCAAGTCCGCCATATGCAAAAACCAACGCGGACATCGTCAAATCGTATTCCTTTTTATTCTTTATTCGTAGTTTTAAACTAGTAATTATGAGGCTTTGTGGCAGTTGTCAGATTGGATTAATATATTTTTTGCACGATTGATCATTTTTGACTGTTTACCGTGACAGATTTTACGTCAACTTTTACTAGCAACTCGACCTTTGCCGTTTTCCATACTATTTTTTCAAATTATAGTGTGAAATTTTCTTACCGAATACCACTCAAGCTAAAATTATTTCTTGTGATATAAGTAAAAATTTGAATCCTAAATGTGATTATAATTAATGTAAAGTTTACCTTTCAATTTAAAAGCTTGTAAGAACTTTCAGTAAAATTTTAAAAGCAGGCCTTATTTTGAAACTTTTGTTTTCGAATATTTCTCTCATAGAGAGTAGTGAAATCTTCGATTTACAATTTGCCTATCATTCAACTGAAATAATTATTTTTTTATATACAATATGAAAAATAATAAATTTCAAGTTGAGATTTTACTATTAATAATGGAGATATTACAAAAATTAAAAAGAAAACATTTCATACTTTTTAAAAAAGTTTCATTGTATAAGTTTGAAAGTTGAAATACATTTCAAAATATACATTTTTAAAAATACACTTTTAACTTTTAAGTTGTTTTTAAAATTTTAAACTGTTTTTTAAGATTCTTTGGAGTGTTTTTATATTTAAAAATTGATATGTGCTACGATTTATTTTACCACAGCCTTTTGCTGTTGATCTTTAATTTTGTAAAGTTGCTTATTTTAATATTAATCTAATCTTTGGTAAGTTATAAATATTCATACGATTTTGATTCCTATTGTAATTTTTGATTTCAATTGCTTTGTAGAACTCCTTGAAAAAGGAAATAAATATTTCCGAAAGCTTGGATATTAAAAAAATAGTGTGCTTTTATTTAAGCCCTTCATATATTGACTAGTACACCCAAAATAAAAGTAAAGAAATTGTTTTTTTCCAAACTAGTCAAAAAAATTTTGACTACTTTTCCTAATATCCTATTCTTGAACTTTTTAGACCTCTTTAATAAGAATCTGAAAAATACTTCTAGTATATAATTTAACCTAATAAAATTTTAAACAGTGAAATTGTTGACTCCAGTTTAATTCCATTTTATTTCTGAATCCCTAAGATTTTTTTAAATTAGGTGTCGAGTTTATTTAATTAATAAATTTGTCAGACAATCAGTATTATATTCTCTAGTAATTTAAAATGTTCAAATTATGGTAATAAATATTTTCTCCAAGAAGTTTTTGTTTTCCAACCGACAACTTAAGCAAACAAACTACTGGTTCGAAAACAGTAGATACTTTGCCTTCATTGAACATCGATTACATGCGAAAACAGTCAAAATGTCACGAAGTTAGATGTAATCTTATTCAGAAATTATGTTTTCTTGTTGCTGTATCAAAAATAAATTATTCTGTAAGGATGTGGTGGTAAAATTACAATATTGTCGTCTCCTTCCTTATGTTTACCTCGTACCTGTTCTCTTACGATTACAAATTGATTTAAGGACTACCAAGTCCTGGGACAACAGTATAAATTAAAACGTGCCTTATCTCTCACCTTAATGCACATCTTTAATTTATTATACTATATTATAACAGTATGCAAACTGAGGCCTTACGTTGTACCTACATTTAATTAATATTTGTTTTAAAGTTTTGAAGGTGCGAACTTTACTTTAAACAATACCTACTGACTACGAATTTCAATTACTTAATTAAATTTGTCTGGTTTCCTGTTGCAAATCGCTTGTTTATTTTAATTAATTGTAAAATTTGGAGAAAAATGTACATTTTTGCACTTTGAGGTTGATCGGAACATGCGATAACTGAACAAAAACGTAAATAATAATTTTAATTTGAATGCAACAGAATAAATTTGCTGGTGTTCAAACACTCATTAAATACAAAATATCAATTAAGAAATATGAACATTTAAATGTGTCTAATAAATTACAAGCTTATCCGCCAACCACGCCAAGGTTATGGTGGATTTTGGGTAAAAAATTCTTAGGAATTCACTAACCTTAAAATTATGTAGATCCACGATAAAACAAAAAATTGTATTCCAAAAAAGCATTTATGATTGAAGATGACGGTAGGATTAAAGATTATTAAAAAACTTTGAAACTTTTTTTTAAAGCTTAATTAGACCTGCTTTACAGTCAGTAATTAATTGATAAATATGTAATATCAATAAATCTTTGACTATTTTGATATAAAGGATCCGCCAAAATAAAAATAAAAATTAATTTGTAATTTCTGTAATGTAAGTGTTCAAAATGTTTACCATCTTGAAGCAAACAAGCTTCATATCGATTTTGTAAGTCAAAAAATATATTTATAAAAAGTGGTTGATGGAACTGCCGAAAAATATTTTGTATTATTTCCCGTAGTTTGGCAATATTCGCCGGCGGATTTTCCGAATGAAATATTTTTTCCTTCATTATGCCCCAAATGTATGCGTCAGGTGGCGTCAGATCAGGTGAATGCGAAGGATATTCGAAGTCTTTTCCCCGAGAAATTATTCTAATATCGAAATGCTGACGGAGTAAGTCTAAGGTGCGCACAGCTGTATTGCTCGTTGCACCATCTTGTTGGAACCATTGTGTGCGAAACTGTAGATTTCGTGCACGACAAAATTTATTTAGATCTCTCACAAAAGGTATAATAATTTTCTCTCTATAACGTTCTTGGTTGACAGTAAGTGGATTCTTATTATCATTTTTAACGAAATAAGCACCAATCATTCCATTACCAGTTACCTCGCACCAAACGATAACTCGAAGACTGTTGAGTGGTTTCTCTATAATGACATCAGGACGTTCAAATCCAAGGAATTTGGTTGTTTGTCGATTAATATAGTCGCCAAGATGAACGTGACTCTCGTATATGAAAATATGTATTTGAAAAATTCGGGATCTTCGTAAATTTCTCTTGCACCTTTGTCCGCAGCATTTAGTCGTTGTCCAACTTGAATACGGTATGGATAACCACCAATTGATTTGAACATGCGACGTAAAGACGTTTCACTAATGTTGAGTTTACATGCAGTTCTTACCAGACTTCTTTGAGGTGATTGCACAACTTGGTTAAAAACATGTCCTTCATTTTCGTTAGTGCATACTGTTTTTCGACGACCTGAAGAACCTTTACGTTGACACAATACACTACCAGTGCGATGAAATTTATCAACAACAGCTAACATAACACTTTTACTAGGAGCTGCTTTATTAAATTTTTGTTGATGTTTTATTGACACCTGTTCTAAGCTTGGACCATCATTTCGACCTTTTCCGTATTAACGATAATAATGCTCTACCAAAAACACTTTTTCTTCCGTTGTTAGGACCATTTTTAAATCAAATTTAACTGCAGCGTACTATCAATATATCAACTAATGACAATTAAGTCAAATATAACAAATTCATATTACATAAACAACTCCACAGCACTCTCTGTTTCGGTACTGTTTATTTTGGCGGACACCGTACATGCATTCATACCAACTCTTGAACTAGAATTACTTATAATAGTTCTAGTATTAGTACCAGTAGATACTAGTAGATATGTAGTTAAAAATGTCTTTTTCACTATTAGCATACATACCTAACTTTATTGAGTTTTGTTGAGGTAGTAAACTTGTTAATTATTAACCAAGGTAGACTACTTGGTTACAACTAGATCACAATCAATTTGACAGAGTGTGAGGTTAACAAAATGGGAAAATATTTTTTCTTACCCATTTAATAAACCAATCATAGCGATCTTCACAACACATTACAAAAATAAAATTATTGTATATGTTATTTATTGCCTTGTAATTATTATTACTATTTTAACCTACATTTTGTATGTTTTGTATATCGTTGATTTTTCTGTTATGTACATTTTTTCTTCTAAATTAGACTTTGACAAACAGCATTAAACTATTAAATGAGAACTGCTTCACTTTCTTCTTAAAGCTCTATTGTGTTCGTATCTTCCCTTCTTTTCTGCCAGTAATTCTTATTTTTTCTCCATGTTCCTCCGTTCTCCAAACCCAATGAATTCTTGCATAATTTATCTTAGCAAATTTCTGTTTTTAGTATTTTTCTTTGCGATGTTCATTTCTGCCATATGAGTTTTTAATTCCTTAAACTCAGTAATTTGTGATTTACGTTATAAAAAAAGGGGTTGTTATAAAAAAATGTTAATAGTGTTTTGGTTAGTTTATTGTCTTTCATTCTTGTCATATGTGCATAAAAACTGACTTTTCATTAACTCATTGTATCCTCTCTACTTTTTCATATACTCCCATGTTACTTCTTCATTTCCAAATTCCATTTTCAAATCTAAATCCTAATACTCATCTTTTATAATTATTAATTTTTGTTGACAGTTTCAAAGCTATGAAATAAAACTCATTATAAAATAAATTAAGACAACACATCATTATAAACGATTAAAAAGATGTCCATTTAATAAAAAAGTTAAGTGACTCAATTCGGCTCTTAAAATATCATTAGAGGTTTAATTTCTAGATAACAGGCCAGGATCTGAAATCTAAACTATTTAGAATAAAAGTTGTCACAGAGTGATAAGTTACACAAAACACGAGTACTGCAGAATCAGTCATTGTGACACGAGTTTTACATACCATTTTTTATCATTCGCGTTTTGAACAAAAAGAAAAAATTAATTTCCCATAAGAGATTTTATTCTTAATTTGCTTGTTGGCATTACAAATTTGAATTTGAGAGCTAAATTATAAAAATTAGCTAGACCATAAAAGTTACCTCATATTTATATTTTTTGCTGAAATTATTTTGTGTTCTGTTTAGAATTAACATGACAAGTAACTGAACATGTGAATATTGCTTGTCAATCAAATGTAACACAACTTACGCCTGTCCACACAGTACCAGTACATCCAATTGTACTTTGTGACACTGATTTCAATATTATCAAATAGGTTTTTTATAAGCGAATTATAAAAAAATAATTTTAAGGAATACAAACATATGAAATTCTTCCGTCAACTAATGTTATAATAGTAGGAAATGCAAAATTGGAAGTTGGTAAAAATTAAATTTTATTAAATTACATTTAGCCTGATATATAAAACTCAAATGATAAATATTTTCATTTTCAATCACGAACAGTATAAAAAAGTGTGATAGTATCAATCTAGAAATGATGTATGATCAAGAAACAAAATAAAATTGTTATTGAATAACATAACATATTCATTATTAATAATTTATTGGCGTTGTGTGAAAAGATAACCTTCATAAATCAATTTATTTATGTTTAAAAGGAACTTGTTTAAAAATAGAAACAAAAGAACAAAATATTTCTTTTAGAGGGAGGGAGTTAAGATTTTAACGGACGTTAATATTATTATTATTATAATCACTAACTAAATTTCCTATAAAATTTTACAGGATTCCGTTAAAACAATCCGTTAAAATTGTATTATTTAGAGGCATGTTCAACCAAAGCTTTAAAAAATAAAGGAGTGTTAAAATGGCGTATTTTGATATTGCATTAAAGAAATTTTAAAAGATAATAGTTTTGAAGAAGAAACAGTAGATTTAGGATAATAATATTCATAGAAACAACAATTGGCAAACAAAATAAGGGATTTGATTATGCAGCAATATTTTATGGATTAATAATGCTAATATAATTAAGAATAATAAAAAAACCTTCTTTTAACAAAACTTCTACTATTTATTTAAAAAACTGCTTTTTTAAAACTCAATGACAGCCGTTTCGATGCTAGTTGTCGAGCGAAACGGCTGTCATTGAGTTGTTTGAACACAAAAATATTAAAATAAACCACAAATTTAACTAAATTTCACTATTATAGGTTAGAATTTCTTCTTTTTTGCTTTCTTTGATTGACAAAGCTAACTTATATCAATGTTACCAAATGTAAACTATTTTTAGCGGCATCGTTTAAAATTACATATTTTAACGGTCCTCTAAAAACTGTGCCTTCAGAATACCTATTCCGATATTATTATTTAACGGACCTTTAAAATATATATATATTTTCAACGGACTTTAAAATTTCACGGAATAGTTACAGAATAGACCCGATAGTAAGTAAAAATAAATATCTTTACCACATTAAAACATTATTCCTTAATGTGTTATGCAATATACACGATTTAAGAAGATCCAATTTGCTTAATGTTCACTTGGTGTTTTGTTTAGATCGAAAATAAAGTTAAATTAGTCAGCAGAAAATGGACACGTCAAATTAACGTCTACCTGTGTGGTTTGCGAGCCAGCCCGTTACTGAAATCGCTCCACTTAAAATCCCATTAAATAACACTAAAAACGACATCCCATAAAATCCAATGAATGAAGAAGTAACATGTAATAAAAGGGTAACACACTTCTGAGTAGTTAAAGTGATTTTTACGAGCTGTAAAAGCGCTCGTAAAGTCTCTAATGTGTCCCTCCTCGTATAGTATGGTTGCATGTTTACAACGTTTACTACATCAGTTGGTTAGATCAACAAATAGGTACCTACTCCGCCTTTTATTGGCCGTTATTCATATTCGGTTTATTTGTGTTTTCGGTACGTCGAGTTGTGTAAGATTTTAAACGCTTAAATTCATTTGCATATCTGCTGTTAAATGGATCACTCTACTGCCGGCGCCGTTTTTATCTCTCACACGCAAAATGTCATTAAAATACAATAAAAATTGTTACAATGACAGTTGTTAGTCGTAAACTTCGTTTACTTCCGCGATTAATTTTTTTTATTCATTAAAATCGTTCTTTTTTACGTTATAGTAATTTTAAATCCAGTTATAGTATGTTATAGGTATCACAAGGGTGGAAAGTGGGTATTAGCAGCCCGCAGCGGTATGTGCTGCACGAGTGTCACAGGAGCAGAAATGTACAGTCGGCTTTAGAATAGCATTTACATGTTAAATGTGAATTTCCTTTACCTTCCGAAGTTATAAAAGCACCCTGCTTCAACAAGATAGGAGTGGCAATTTTTAAAATGCCTACAATTACTTACTTCACTAAGAAATAAAAAATAATAATAAGTTAAAACACTTGGAAGAGGTGGTGACGTAACCAGTTCTGTGGTGTTGTTCTGAAATAATTGTTAAAAAAAATAGATATCAGATTTAAACAAAAATTGGCAAAAACATTTATAAGATCAATGCTTTTTATTTTTTAATATATTAAACTTACTGGCTTATGTTAAAGGGGGTGTTTAAGGGTTTTAAAAAATCATTAAAAATAAACGAATAAACTAATTGTAATAACATTTTATATACAGGGTGTCCCACTAAGGTCTGCGAGGTAGTTTATTACTACATAAAAAAATTTATAACAAAATCGATCATGAAAAAGATGCTGGAAATATTTGTCCAGTTTGAAAATCGTTCGCTACGGGGTGCAACGAACACTCAAAAACATAATATTGTGGTTATCTCCGAAAGAGATATACTAAAGGTATACTAAAAATACGATTTTTAAAATCTTGATAAGATTATGAATAATTTTGGTTGGGGACTTTTTGCTAATACTCTTCAAATAGGGGGATGGGGAAGGTTCAAACTTGTTATAAACAAATATCATAACTTTTTTGTTTTTTAACCGATTTCAATGATTTTGGCGTCATTTAAAAGAATTTCTTCTGTTTATTCAGATGAAAAATACCAAAATTAAACAATTTCGTCTGCGCTGGGGAGTGCTACGTAAATAATTCGATTATTGCTTTCTTTCTTAATTTAGGTGAAAAGAGGATAAAAAATAAAGAAATTAGTGAAAAGCACAAGTCTAAATCTTAAAATTTTATTTGATATCTTAAAATTAAAATATCACAATAGTTAAATAGAAAACTAAAATAAGTGCCAATGTCGTCGTAGGATAAGAAAATCTAGTAAATAGTCAAAAAACAAAATTCTAAATCCGTGTCAATAGCCAAAATTCGTCGTAATAAAAAGTCACTAAACAAAATCCGTGTAAATAGCCAACGTTGTCACAAAAAGAAATCAGTAAAGAGGTTGCAATAAAAAAAAATAAAACCGTACTGTATAATACACAGGCAATATCATTCTTCTCTGTGTAACATTAAAGATGTGGGCGTGAACAACTGTTTGACTGATTTCAAATTTATTATTATTTAAACCGTGATTGGTAATACACAATAAATAGGCCATCCTTAAAATGAATTCAATGCAAACCATTTGAGTATATGCTATTCTGAAGCCGATAGTACCTTTATGACTATAAAAAAAATGTTATGGTTTGGATTCGAACCCTCGCCCTCTGCGTGAAAAGCAAGCACGTATTCTACTGCGCCACGATCAGGCTCATATCGCAAGGTACAACTATGTAATTGCTCGCCTTCATCATGAGATATTCAGAATCGGACGCTTCTGCTAAAAATCGAATGCCCTCTTCTTGCCATAGTGTTTTAGATTTTTTGTTTTATAATTTATAGAATTTTGTTTTAGAAAAGCTTTCACTTTGTAGAATTGATCGAAATTTACATTAGTTCTTATTTAAAAATGTTAAATCCTAAGCACACTTTACATTGTACCTTTAAAAAAATCATGGCCTAATGAATTTTCCGCCCTTGGGTGGATAAACGATACTTTCTGCCCTATTTTTCTTGTTAAAATGATTGGTTTTTCGTTAGGCGAAAAAATATTTTTAATATATTTTTCGCAATATAATTTTATTGAGTCAAATTATAGAGTAGTAAAGTCATTGGTATATTTTGATATTTCGTGCTTTTAGATAAACAAATACACATCTATTGTAAAGTACGTTTCACAATAAATCGTTGACTTGGTACCTGTCTTAACTGCTCTTAAGGGATTACTAATAAAAGGTGGTTAATATTTCTTCGAACATTTACAGAAAGGTATTATTTATTTTTGTCCAGGAAGATATATAGGTACGTATCCATATACGTAAGTTTCAACAGTTTTGTTTAATTTCAATTAATAAATAAACTTTCGTGATTTTTTTTACAAAATAAATTTAAGTTTTAGTAAATGTTACTGAGTTTTATTTAAACCTATTTTGAAAACCGGATTAGGAATCTGTTAATGTTTACTGTACAGTGAGAAATTTATAACCTTTCATTACTAATCCCCTAAGGTCAGGTACCGGAGTCAACGAATTATTGTGAAACGTACTTTACGTAAAACTTTCGAGGTTGATTATCTATAGATTGCTACTGAACTTTAATATCGACTTTGAACTGAATTATTGTTTCTTTCTTCTTTTAGCCATTTGTTTATGTGACATACTTTTATTTGACACAAAGTTGTCCGATTGATCTGCTCCTCTGATGGTAATTTTGTTATATTGTTTTAATTTAGTAAACATTTCAATAGAATGAAGGTGTCTTTATACCCTTGTGTAAAAGGTTCCTGCTAGTTTCAGGAATAATTTGTCATACAAAGAAATATTCAAAAACAAAATTATGTAACATTTCTTGACTTTTTTTACAATTTACAATCTTTTAAATAAGATTGTTGAGAATATACATTAGAAACAGCGCACATTTAGGCGTACCTACTGTTGAATATAAATGAACTTTTGATAAAGTTCAAGAAATATAAAAAAAAACCGTCCTCGCGGAATTACGATTAAAAGAGTTGTCATGATGTATAACGCTGTGTAGCACTTCTTCTTTTTATTAATTAAAAACCCGGTTCTACAAAAATATGGTCGACTGTCTACTGTCTAGCTTGAATTATATCTTTAACAACACGTGACTACCGAAGCTAAAAGGGGATAACTAAGACGAAGAGGGGTTGATCAATAAAACACTTCCCCTTTTTCGCCCTTCCCTCGTACATCTACAGAAAGAAAATCGTTACAGTGAAGAATGCTTCTCGCCGATTCGTTTTAGTTGCTTTATATGATAAGGATACACCTCCATATTTATTTATACAGATTGTCCTCGTCAAAACTTTTGTTGTTTTAAGCATAAAGTTATTTGTACTTTCTTGCTTTATTTATAACTTCTTGCTTAATCATTGAATTGATAATGCGCAATTGACATGGATATATTCTATTTTTACATATTATTTATAGAACCAAGAAGAAAATAGTGAATAAAATCTTAAATTTTATTTTTATAATTCGCGTTTCCATTGTAACACTTAACGGAGTGTGGAAATTAATTCTTTTTTCATACTCGTCTAGTTTTTTTTTCTCACAATTGGTAATTGTGTGCATTTTATCAAACACTTTTTATTTGTTATTTTCCTTTAAATTGGTCATGTTTATATCTGACATTATATTTTCTTAAATTCTCCAATTTAATATTCAAAAACGAAGTTTGAAATACAAATGAACCGAGAAAGCCAAATTTTGGATATTACTTGGAGGAGGGGATATCGAAAAAAGCTTAAGTTCAAATTGTCGACCAAAATAACCTTGTGGGTTTTCCGCCATCTTGGAAAACGGGTCTATAATTCAGAATACTAAAGTTTTTGTAAAATTTGGTCATATTTAATTGATTTAGGTGCTTTCAAATTATTCCAATTCTTGTTTAAATTTCATTTGAGCTGTTTGAAAATGCCCAGAAACATGATATCATATTTTAATAGGTCTAGAGTAATTGCTTTGTTACAACAGGGCTTTAGTCAAAGGGATATCGCGAATATTGTTGGTGTTACTCAGGGTGCTGTATCAAAAATTAAAAAAAAATCCAAGACACAAATGATGTGAAGGATCGTCCCAGAATTGGCAGAAGGCGATGTACAACAGCAGCACAAGACCGGCAGACATTGATAGCTCGAAGAAATCGACAGGAATCTACAAGTGGCATATCCAGAGAAATTGCTAGACTTGAAGGACTGAATATCTCAAGGTAAACAATTACACGAAGATTAAATGCGGTAAATTTGTATCACAGAAGACCTCTACGTGTTCCCAAACTAACCTATCAACAAAAAATTGTAAGGTTGCAATGGGCTCAAGAAATGTTACACCATAGTCCTAACTGGAATTACGTGATGTTCTCTGATGAATCAAGAATTGGCTTGGTTTCTGATTCGCGAAGAACGCTAGTTTGGAGGGCCCCAGGATGACAAGCCCGATTAGAAACAGCCCAACCACGTGTTCCATTTGAAAGTGAGAGTATTATGGTTTGGAGTGTTATTATGAGGGGTACATGGACGCCTCTCCTGGTTTTGGAGAGAAGAATCACTGGTGCTGTGTACATCGAAGAAGTTTTAAATCCTGTTGTGCATCCATTCCGGGGGGCGGAAGGTGATGGATTTGTGTTTATGCATGACAATGCACCTCCACATCGAACAGCTGCAGTACAAAATTTTTTGGAAGAAGAAGGAATATCCACATTAAGATGGCCATCAAATTCCCCTGACACAAACGTCATTGAACATGCCTGGGACATTCTTAAAACACGCATTAAGAAGCGAAACCCTCCCCCAATTACTCTACGAGTACTGAAAGATGCTGCTCGTGAAGAATGGGAGAGAATTCCGCAAGACCAGCTCGACCATTTACTCGCTAGTTTGCCACATCGCCTACAGTCATGCATACAGGCCCATGGAGGAAATACTGATTATTAATTTTATTTAAAAATTATTAAAAAATTTTGTATGTTTATCTGACTTATTCGAGATTTATTTAGTATTGGTTAGAGTTGTAGCAAAATGATGTTTACTTATACCAAAAAAATTATTTATAAAAATTAAAAAAAAGATGAAATATTCCGTTAATCCAAACTTTAATTCTTTAAAATTTCTTACAATATGGATTTGGAAATTGATATGCATAATATTCTTTAAAAATTATACAAAGAAAAAAGAACAATGTAATTTTTTAATATAAGCTTTGTATAAAGTGAGGTTAGAATGTGACGTTAAACTATTTTTTACTATTGAATTGTTTTTTAAAACGTTATTTACACTTGAGTAACAGCCGTGTGAAAGTTGCCTTCATTTTATTATTAGTCGATTTCTTTTGCTGTTTCTGGTTTGTGTTGAAGATTGTTTGACTAATAGTCGTAGCTTAACTAAGGCTGGTTAATGTTTCGTTCAATCAACACCTTGCCTGCAAGTAAGCCGTCTAACGACTGTTATTGGCTGGGTTAAAAATAGATTTTTGGAACCATTAATATTCACTAGTATTATTCTGGTTTGGTTACACCTACCGCTTAATTAAAATACATATTGAATTACTTAAAAAAATTATACGACATTCGACTTTGCTCATTATATAGTGTGGTCATTTTAAATGCCAATTAACCCAGTGTTTATTTACTTTACAAGCAACATGTCATTTCTAATTTTAAGCTTGTTAATCCAGCCTTTACATAATTATAACGATAATATTTCTATATTTATTTGATTTAATCCAATTAAATAAATATAAAATCAACAAAAAATAGTTAAAAAATAAGAATAATAAAAAACACTTCGTGTTAAAAAATATATCAAATGTGCAAAAGTTAGTCTTTATTAGTTAGTCTAAATTAAATAACTTCCTCTTCTTACTTTCGAATAATAAAATTAACCAAAAAAGCTTAAAATAGCATTTTATACAACAATTGTTTAAAAATACACACAACGCAAAAGTCTAGGGATATTTTTGTAAAATCCTAAAAATAACGATAGAAATTATCGGGTTCATATAAACTTGCTTCTACTGTAACTGTTAGTCTAAATACTTACTTTTTTAAATAAAAAAAAATTTCAAAACAGATAACAATACGTGTTTTAGAACTTTTTTCACAAGGGACGAAAAAACTGACATTTTAATATTGTATTTAATTCCGATTTTAGTCATTTCATACTGTTCTTGCATAGTAGGTGTGTTAAAGATAGTGTGTTTTTACCATGGAACGACAACATTTAACATTGGATGAAATGAATAGGGCGGTGGGCCTCCTTCAAGCTGGTGTGCGACAAACCCAAGTAGCCGAACAGTTGGGAGTCTCGCAAAGCGTCATAAGTCGATTATGGCGTCGGTTTAGAGATACTGGGAGTCCAGCCGAGCAACATCCAGGACGTGGTCGGTCTACAACCGCCGCTCAAGACCGGTATTTAGTTTTAACCGCTAGAAGGCAACCCACAATCACAGCACCCGAGTTGGTTAATGAATTACAGCGGGCACATAATGTGATAATTTGCAGAAATACGGTGAGGAATCGTCTCCATGAAGCTAATCTTCGTAGTCGGCGACCATTGAGATGTCCACCTCTGTCCAGAGGCAATCGCGCTGCCCGATTAACCTGGTGTCAAGAGTTTCTGAATTGGACTAACAACGACTGGACTACAGTTTTATTCAGCGATGAGTCCAGATTTGGATTTCATCCAGATTCTCGTCGGCCGAGAGTGTGGAGACAGCCCGGAGATGTGGAACGCTTGCAACATGTGCAGGAAGTGTACACATACAGAGGTGGCACATTAATGGTATGGGGCGGAATCATTATTGACGGAAGAACTGAGCTCATTTTCCCCCGCGGCTTTCTCACAAGTCAGCAGTATTTGGATACTATTCTCCAACCTGTCATTCGTCCATTTGCTGGTGCTATTGGAGATAACTTTCACTTCATGCATGATAACGCTCGACCACATGTTGCCCGTATCGTAGTAAACTGGTTGGATAACGAGGGTATTGATGTAATGCCATGGCCAGCATTGTCACCGGACTTGAATCCCATTGAGCATGTATGGGACATGCTCCAACGACGAATTACTCCCCTTATGGGCAACATTCACAATGAATTTCAATTTCGAGAGCTTCTGAAAGAACAATGGACACAAATACCTCAAGCAGACATTAACAATGTAATTTTGAGCATGAATGCTAGATGTAGAGCTGTGATAAATCAACGTGGTGGCCATACTTTATTTTAAGTTTATTTTTTGTGTTTTTTGTATTTTTTTTGACCTTTGAAAAAAAAGTGGTTTTTAGAATATTATTTTTGTACAGTTTTCTGTTATTTTTTGCAAAAAAGTTAATGTTTTTGACATATCAAACAACAATCTAAAATATAAATTTTAAATTACTTTTTCAAGTTGATTACAGGTGAAAACATAACGGCTTATAAAAATATCCCTAGACTTTTGCGTTGTGTGTATATTTAAAGATTCTTTAGAAGGTTTTCTTATTGGAAAAAATCAAGATACTAAAATAATTTTGATTTAATCCTCCTTATTTATTTATGATTTGCTTCTTTGTGTGATCTAAATTGTGGTAATTATATAAAAAACAAGCTGCAAAATCATTTCTTACTAAAGAAACACAAAACATAAAGATTTGCTCATATTCTGGAAAATATAAATAATAAATTATTTTCGTAGCGGGAATCCGGTATACGTCAGATGTGCTATCTCACAATAACATCTAGAGAGGCCATGATACAATACAATGGATGATATTTTTTTGATATATACCTGTGTTACCTGAGCAAGCACCCCTAAGGTACGAAATGGTGGAAGAAAATGTTCGTTGGTCGTATGAAAGATTTGTTATTTTTTAATGTTCGTTACTAAAATAGATTTGAAATTAATTAAATGTTGATTCCAACAGGGCCAAATAAAAGGTTGTAAAATATTATTTTATAGTATCTACTCATTCATTACCGTTGAGGGTGAAATGTTTTGGCTTTTGTTTCGCCCCTGGAAGATTTATATAAAAAATTGTTAAGCACACAAAAGTATAAAAATAGCGTAGAACACAAAACAAAATTGCTTTGCCGTTCATTAGTTATTTTAGAAAGTCAAAAAAGGAATATTCCTCAGATTGATTCAGATAATTAAACAGATACATATCAACACAACCACCATAAGGTTTAAAAAATATCCAAATGCGATTACATATTGATATTTTATTCACTTAGATGTCAAATTAAATATAAATGTAATAATTAAAAAATACCTATTTACATTTGGATCGTTAATAATTATGAAAAAGTATTGATTCTTCGTTTAGCTGCTGGTAAATGCAAACTAAAACTTCTATAGCTTTGTGTTTATTCTTTTTCAAATAATGTTGGTATACATAAATTTATTAATACAAAGTAGACCATATATAGTAGCTAAGATTTACTTTTTAAAATGTTTCTTATTTTATCTGAGTAATAGAAAACTTATTTTTTAATTATATGCATTCATTGGGGAACAACATTTTGTAACAGATGACACTAAATTATATAACTTGATTAACTCGTCTTAGTGACTGTTCTGAGATAAGTAATAATAAAGTAATTAAATAAAACAATAAACCATATGATTATGGTTTTATTCAATAAATGTAGTTGAACATTTTGGGGATATTTAAGCGACGGGCGAAACAAAGTCTAGGTTTTACAGGAATCTTAAACTAACGAAGGATTAAAATTTCATTACCAATCTTTAATTATTTACCTGGTTTAAATATTTGGCTAATCTTTGCAGGCTAATTTTGACCAATTGTGTTATAATTACGACAAATCTGCATAATATATATAGTGTTTGGAATATTAGAAAAATAAGTAAAATTCATTTTAAGATTTCTATTTCAATGTAAACAAATACTGAATGCATTTCATACAATTACAAATTCAAGCACAGCAATTGAGGACATAAAAATATAATTTTTATATTATCTTATTGTCGTCAACATTCCCCGAAGAAATAAGTGATCTTAAATCATTTGGAATGCGAAATGCACACTCGAACATAAATGTTTTAAAACTACCATCATAAAGAAACAAATATCATCAATTAGAATTGTGACTCCTTTGGGAACTAGAAGAAAGATACTGGTCCCAAACTCCCCACTCAATCAGTTGTGGCATGCCGAGTATCGAAACAAAGAAAATTGTACTTGAGAAGTCTTATTCCGACAAACTAGAGCGATAGGCATCATATCGAACCTCGTCGAGAATGTGATAAAATTTCTCGAAGAAATATACGATGGATATACGAAAACTATAAAATTACTAAATTCAAGGTAGAAAAAAGGAAAGAAATATATTTCCGGATAAAAAGCCTACAAACAATATTTGGTTGCAAATTTCACTATTCTTTATACCTATTTTATTTTATTGTTAAATTTATTGAAAAAGTGCAACTGGTTCCATTTAAGAGCTAAAATGAGCATTATTAAATAAAATGATCCATATCATAACCAACTTCTTTGTCATCTGAATGCAAAAATTCCTAAAATGGTTGACAACAAAAGACCTGAAAGTGTATAAGGAAGCAAAAAGACAACTAAGAAGATGCATCATTATAGCTAAGAACGAGTATTGGGATAAAAATGTGAATAAATTAACAACTATATTTTTTTTGATAATAGCGAACCACGAAGACATGGTATGGTGCCTATATGATTAGTGCACCCTGGACGCCTTGAATAAGGAGTGGGGGAGTAGGTTAATGCGGGATTTGAAGGCATGGGAATTGGGAGGGGAAGGAAAAACATGAGCATTGTTGACACTCTGGGGATGAAGAATCTTTTGAAATGTACAGCTCCTTGTGAGTCTTTCTGTAGTTTTCAGAGGAGGGATCAGGGATAAAAGTTCTTTGTAGCAGAAACTGTGAAACTAGCGTCGTCTAAAGGGTCGGATCGTGGAGGGACCCTAGAGGTAATATGGGGGTCATTTATAAGGCGAAAGGCTTTCTTCTCTATATAATCTAGGATTTTGAGAGTTGTGGGAATAATATTTGAGGTTTGGTCGGACTTGGGAGACGTAAAGGGTGTAGAGAAATTTTTTAGAGCACGAAAAAGAAAGCCAAGTTTTTTGGCAGCGGAAATAGCAATTGAAGTTACGTGCTTGTGCCTACGACTTCGAATGAGGCGCCGTCCAAGATGATCGCCGAAGGAATGTTGGACCTAACACCTCAATTCTGGGTTGACTTCAAGGCCTTGGTTAAGGAAAATTTGCGCCGAAGTTTGCCTACTTGTTAACTCGTCTTTGTTGGGTTTTTTTGAGAATTCAATGCTGGCATGCAGAGTGCTATCGTCTGCATACGAGTTGATGCAGTTGGAAGCAGATAAAAGAAAATCATTATTGTAGAGAAGGACGAGATTTGGAGCAGGAACTAAACCTTGAGGGAGACCAGGATATTGATTGGAAGATTGACACTTACAACTACACAGATTTGACGATTAGTGACGAAGCTTTCAATACACAGTTTAGAGGGGTGTCCATAGGAAGGAAGTTTTTTTAGGAGGACTGCTTGTCAGACTTGGTCGAAAGCTTTGGAAATATCAAGGCACACGACGTAGGATTCGCCATGAAGCTCGATTTGTTCAATGATTGGGTTACAGGGTTACATAAGAGGAGGGAAATGCTCAGAGGTAGGGGGATTTATATATATCAAAAACCCTGGAAAGGACAGAGCTAATATCTACTACTAGAAACTAAACAGGAATATTTAGTAGACTCTTCCAGATTCTACAGAAGTTCAAGAAGAGACAAACTAAGTAGACTAAATGGTAGATGTGTTAATATAATACTCTATATATTATTTGATATTTAATACTTATAGAGTAAGTAAATTAGTGAAGGTTTTAATGATTCGGCTATATGAATAGAAATAAATATTTAAACTATTAGTCATAAGAATGTATAATTATTAATTATATAAAATAATGATACACTGAATTAAGTGAGTTTTTATAATGATACCAAGTTCCATCTAAAAGACACCCCAAGTCACATCACATAGAATTCTGCGTGCCCTCATTGAAGAAGATTGTAAGGCAAAATAAGAATAAAAGCAGTGCGGCTTTAGAGCAGGAAGATCATGCACAGACAACGTATTTTGCCTAAAACAATTCGTAGAAAAAATAACAGCTAGACATTTGGAAACCCACCTGATATGTGTGAAAAATCATATGACACAGTCCAGCAGTAATCAGACTATAGAAAGTATTAGATCAATCCAACAACAATCATATTTACATAACAGCCCGTAAAGAACCTTATAAAGTTTCAAAGTCAAGAATTAAGATAGGTAAAAAGCTCACAGACACGTTCACAGTGAATAAAGGACTACGTCAAGGATGTTGTAGGAAATTTGAAAGTGGACAATGATAAGGAAATTGTGGAATGTCAGGAATTTGAGTATCTAGGTATCACATTCGAGGACATCCGAATAGATGTGAAGGAAATAGAAATAAAGCTAGAAAGGTAAAAGGATGCCTAAATGGATTCTTGTGGAGCAAGGAAATAACAAAAAGGAGAAAGTTCAATATATATGAGGCAATGATAAAGAGCAACCTTCTTTGTGGAACGGAAACATGGAGAATTACGGACAGGTAAAAGAGGGAACAGTTGAAATGGATGCTATTAGAAGAGTGCAAGTATCAAGAAGAAAGATAATAAGGAACGACGATATAAAGCAACAAATGGGATTTGGAGGCACGATAGTTGAGGATATTGAACAGAAACAACTTACCTGTTACTGACACGTGAAAAGGAATGCTACGATGGCAACAATTGGGAAAGAGGATACGAGAAAGACCGAAACTGGAGTGACAGAAAACTGTACAAAAGTCCATGTGTAAAAGGAAGAAATCTCTTATCACACGAACGCGACGATAGACGAGGATGGAAGTTAAGTGTCGGAAAACGAAGTAGGACGTGCTAAACCCACAAATTAAATTTCTTTTTTTAATTTTTTTAACTCTAAATTCCTAAATAAGCATTATTTTGTTTCAATTATGTCAAGCACCATACGTTGTGCTGGTTTTAAATTTTATACTGGTATTTACTTTAGAATTCAATTAGTGATGCTATTCGTTTTTTAGATTAATAAAAAAACGTTTTCTGGTTTGCATCAACTAGTAGTAAAATTTGCTACTAAAATCATGATGTCATCAAGATGACATTTGATAATAATCACAATTTAGAAGTAAATAACAATACGTAGTTTTGGTTTGATTTATTACAGCTCAATTAATTTTGCTTTATTTAAATACAAAAAAAATTAAACCAGCGCCGCTTTATCTATAAATAACTACAGATAATTGAATAAGTGAATAACACTAATGGTAATGAACATATAGCTCATCCTCGGTAAATCTTAGAAGAGTCACAATCTAAACTGCTATAAAAGTTTGGTCACGGTAAATGCCTTTACGACCATCGGGGGTAATATAAAGAAAATGAAAAACACTATATGTAGTATTGTCTCCGGAAAGGTGATACTGACAACTGGTCCCGTTCTGGCGCCTAGTAACCGGAAGTAACGTGAGCACTGTCCCCTTCAAGTTCCGGTTCGGGCGCGTATATGATGCAACTATACAGTGGCGGAATATGCAAATTCACTACATCTATTAGCTTAATTAACCTTTTTTCTAGGAGCAATTTTTTATATAAGTGCCCTATTTTAAATTAAATATTAGTATTGTAAATATGTAACATACGCCACTCAAAAATCTCTCTTCTTGAAATTTTAAAGTGCTTTGATAATTGCAAAATCTAGGCTTTATTTTTTTATGTTAAAACAATCAACTATTAGACCTATAGGATATATAAAATAAGCTAGATTTCTAGGGTAATTCAGTGTGTTTTATGTTTTCCCTCTAAAGTAATATTGTGATTAGATTTTTTTAAGTAAAGGACTATAATACTTGCTTGATATAAACCAGTTATATTTTATTAACTCTTGCATTAGATATAACAATAAATCAAAATTTGTTGAAACACATTCATATGCTGCACGTAATAATTCTCTATATGTCTTGCCACTTATGATAAAGACAAGTACTCAAAAATCTTTTGATTATTTGGCAACAAAACTTTACAATTTCTTTTTTGATGAGATTAAGTCAATAACAAATAAATATCAGTTTAAGAATCAAATTAAAAGATTCCTATCTAGTATACCCAGAAACATAATTTCTTCCCTTATCGAGGGATAAAATTTCAATTTTTCATTTTAATAGAAAAACACTCTAATTGAAAATGTTATGGTAAATGTAGATGTTACATTTTGTTTGCTTGTAGCTAGGTAACTTCAATATGGAAATCTGACTATGCTGGTTTTTAGCGAAACGTATTTTGCGAATAAATAGTGGAAGTTTCATTCAACCGTTTAGTTGTTTACTGTTCTTGGTACAATAATAAATTTTACAATTTTTTTCTATCTAAAGCACTTATTACACTATGCCTTTTTCCTGCCTATTTGCCTGTCTGTTCGCCGGTGGCTGAATTTTAAACAAATACGCATGCGCGCGAGACTGTTTTGTTGATTGTTTCAAGCGTGAAAATAAATAGAACTAGTTTTATTTTTACCCCCTGTTTTGCTTGATATTTGACAACATAACCAACAAATAAATCCGTTTTACTTTTTTTACTTTAGCACTAAACAGTATGGCAGAAAATATGAACAAATCAAATCAATCTAGTACTATAGGTAAGGAGAAAGTTTAAATGAATAATCCACTTACTTTACTATAAAAGTTAGGTTAGAACTAATTTTGTTTTGTATTATTGCAGTAAATACCACTTCTGTACAACAGAAAACGCTACACCAGGGGTTCCCTAAGTGTGCGCCGCGGCGCCCTGGTGCGCCATAGAAAGCAAAGAGGGGCGCCGTGAGTCGATTATTGAACACCACAAATATTGGCGGGTACCTTTTTGAGTGTTCGCATCGGAAATGAACATCGTGAAAATATTTTTTCGTCGTCGCATTGCCGCATTGCCAAAAAGTGCCTACTCGCTTGAAAACCGTTGATACCGTACCCTTCCTACGTCTTTACCCGCCTGCGCTCCTTGCTTGCATCGCCCGTTTATTTGCCACCGAATGGTTTTCGAAGTATTTTGCAGATGATGATGTTGAAAAATTTGCGTCGATCCAAGACCCTTTCCATGCACAAAGTCCACAAGGATTTACATCTTGCGACAGCAGCCTTAGAGCTAGATTCGCGAGTGTCGATTTGGTGGAGTTTTGGTTATAGATTCAAAATGAATATCCAAATTTAACTTCCAAAGCATTAAAAAATTTCATTCCGTTTGCAACATCATATCTATGTGAAGCTGCAGCTGTGATAAAGAACAAATATCACACAAAGATCAATGCGGCGCAAGAAATGAGAGTAGCAGTGTCAAGCTTTATTCCCAGCCTTGAAAACCTGTGCGGAGATCAGCAAGCTTACCCTTCACATTTATTTGACTGAGTAAATTAATATCGTATTTAATTTTTGTTTTTTCTTAAGTCTTGTTTTTCTTTTAAATTCTTTTGTAATAAAAAAGGTCAATTTTGTATTTTGGTGTTTTAATTTTCGTTACATTGAACCTAACCTAACTATTATTGTAGGTACCTATTTCTTTCGACAATTTCCTCAAATAGTTAACTAGGAGAGGGCGCCGTGAAAAAATATTAAACTTGTAACTGTGCCGCGGGTTACAAAAGAATGGGAACGCCGCGCCAGCGCTACACGTTTGATTGAACTGTATGAAAACCATCCTTGCCTGTATGATACCAAATAAAAAGCTATCATAATAGAAATTTGAAAGCCAAAGCTTTGACGGAAATATGTAACAATTTAAAAGAACTGTTTCACGATAAACCATTTACAGAAGTAATTATAAAAGCTAAAATAAAATGTTCTTTTTCTGTATTCAAATTTCTTTCTGTCAGTAGCTTATTGAATGTTTCCTCAATCATTCTTAGAAACTTTGTAAATGATTTTGAATCATTGGCAGCGATAAATTCATTGGGAAGCCTTAGATTGTCTAATTCTTGATTCATCCAAGGCTTCATCCACCATCTCCTAAGAGTTCTCTTTTTTTTGGTCTCTTTCTTTTAAAATAAGTGTTACAGTGGCCATAACAGTATTAGTAATGTTTTCTGTAACTTCATTTTATCCTTTGTTGTTCGTTTTAATCTTTTAAAAATTTACAAACAATGAATCTAATCTCAAAAATCAATGTTTTCCTCATGTTTGCAGCCCTGAAATTGCTGCTAAAATCATAAAAAAAGGCATGGTGTAATAGTGTCAATCATTTTTTGGGAAATTCAGCCAACAAAAAGGAATGAAAATAGACACAAAAATAGGCACGAAAAAGGCAAAGTGTAATAAGTGCTTAAGTATTTTTGATAATAAAAATTAAGTAATGACTAGTAGGCGGCTGTCAAGTCGGTTTGACTTTTATGTCACAGTAAAATTGAACATTATTATCACATTTTGTATCAAATTGTTAGGATGCATGCAAAAATGACCGACATGAATTGAGTTTATGGCATGGATATATAGGGGTAATTATTTGAAAGCTACCCGTCTTTACACAGAGATGTATCCTGGACATATTAACTTAAAAACCACAAAGTTTATCAAAGGAATCAAAGAGACAAATTATTTTTCAAATAAGTTGAGGATAATAATACACTCCGCCAAAAAAGTATCGCATCACCTATAAAACTACAAATATTGTATTAAAAATAATTTAAAATATGATTTTTTTTACTGTTATTTCTTTTGGTTTTTTAAGTAAGCAATAAGTATCTAAAGAAAAGTGCAGAATGTACGAAAAACAGAGGGTTTATTTAATTTTTTTCATAAATTAGAAGTAAGCGTATAAACAGCATTGATTTAAAATAAATAAAAATCAAAAGTAATGGTAATTTAGTAAGACGTATTGCCTCCTCTAGCTCTTATAACATCTAGACAACGTTGCGGCATACATCCAATTAATCTTCTCAGATAATCTTGATCAATATTATCCCATTCTATGGTTAACAACCGTTGCAGGTCCTGAAGATTAGCTGGCGTCACATTACCGGATCTCACCCTTCTGTAAAGATAGTCCCAAACATGTTCTATTGGATTTAAGTCCGGGCTGCGCGCTGGCCAATCTAAAACTTGTAAATTTACCTCTTGAAGGTACTCTGTAACGATTCTTGCGACGTGTGGGCGTGCATTGTCATGCATTAAAACGAAGTCATCACCAATAAATGGGGCGTAAGGAACAACATGCATCTCCAAAATTTCTCTTATGTACCTATCAGCAGTGAAGGATCCTCCATGTAGCTGTACCAATTCGGTTCGACCCCTTAAAGATATTCCGCCCCAGAGCATAATAGATCCTCCTCCAAAGTTTGTCGCCGGTCTTAGGTTGCATTGAAAATAACGCTCGCCATCTCGTCTATAAACTGGTATTCTTCGATCCGAAGTGTATAAACAAAATCTTGACTCATCCGTAAAGAGTATGTTACCCCAATCGTCGATATTCCAGTTTACGTGCTCTCTTGCAAATGTTAGTCGTGCTATACGGTGTTCCCTTGTAAGTTTCGGGGCAGTGGCAGCTACTCTGGCCCTAATTCCAGACTGTCTTAAGATGTGCCTAACAGTTTCTGAAGACACACGTACATTTCGAGTCTCGGCTAAGTCATGTTGAAGTTGACTTGCAGTCATATGTCTTCGACGCAAAGCCTGAAGGACTAAAAATCTATTGTCTGCATGCGTAGTTGCTCTTGGCCGACCTGTTACAGCTCGTCTTTCATAAAGACCAGTCTCTCGGTACCTTACTACCACTCGTGATACTGTCGACTGATTTACACCCACTAAATTTGCCACATATCTTCCATCTTCAATGAGGGAGATTATTCTAACCACTTGATCCCTCGTTAAATTTAAATTTATATTGTCACGACCTTCCATACTCGATATTTAATACAAAATTTTAATTTAAACGCAAACTGTATACTCTTTACCGAAGTAACATAAAGACTGATAATATAAAAACCAGACAAAATAGCAATTATCACTTTTTTTTCTTAAACAGTAAGCTGTATTTACAAATTTTATTTTAATATTTATTCTAGCCTTAATATTCTTAAGGGCCATAAAGAAATAATTTAAATTAACCAAATGCGGTAATAAATATTTGTAATTTTATAAGTGATGCGATACTTTTTTGGCGGAGTGTACTTACATATTTTTTTAATTTCAAATTGTGCCCTTAAAAAGTTCTGTAAAAAGAATTGTTTAGGGTTATAAATCTCAACCCCTAAGATAATTAGAAAAGCGATTAAAAAAATATCTATAAATGGCCACTTTATCGATAGGGATAACTTGTTAGTTTTCTCAACTTTAAGTGGATGACACATTTCTTGGGGATGCACGCAAAACTATATGTTTATTCTCGTCCTTAAATTTTTTGCAATTATTTTCACTCACCCTGTATACATTTTCAGAGTATTTAAGTTTTTTTTTTAAATTGGTAATAAATTTAAAAAGAATTAAAATCAGTGTGGGGTACCAGCTTTTATAAAGCATGTAGCAATTAATTGTCGCATTGAAGGGTTCTTAGGATTAAGAATTTGTACTTGTAAATCTTTTCTATTGGTTAGTATTTTGGTTTTTTTTTAGTTGTGACGACTCTGGATCTATTTCTTGTTCCTGCGCTACATTACGTCTCTTTAAAGCCAAGGTGTCTGGTTTAAAATGCTAATCTTCACAAATGGGGTGCGCGTTATTTTGAGTTATGGTTTTGTTTTACATTTTTATTGCGGTGGCATTTATAATAACGTTTTTCAATTTGTGTTCACATTTCCACGAAATTTTCCCCTTAAAGGAAACCGCAGAAGAATTGGAAAAGCTAAAACATAATCCAGAGAACTGATGTGAACAGACTAGTATGTTTAATAACAGCAAAAAGTCTATAATTGTTTTAGTTTCATTAAACGCGTTTTGCAAATAAACTAACTGTATTACCACTTTATTAATAACCAGTTTATAAACAACTTGTTTTTTTAATAAGCGCTAATTAACTTTTAGTATCAATAATATCTGATTATTGTCTATTAATTTAAAGGAAATGTCTCAAATTAAAAATGCTAATGATTGGTCTACGAATACCAACATAGTGGAATATTTATTGCCTAATTAACCATCAGAAGTCGCTTGAACAGTTTTTTTTATTACATAGATGTAACTTACTTCGAAAGAAAATTTAAACCTAAATACATGATTAGAACTTAAGTCATAATTTCCTTCCCTACCTTTTTCATTTTACTTTGTTTTTTATTGCAATTGTTTAAGGTGATCATTGTATGTCTTGGATTTTGTTAGGATATCACAATAATTATTTTGCAGTATTTTGGAAGTAAAATAAGAAACAAATTAAACTTTTATTGTTAGTCTTTCATACATTTCAACCAATAGATGCATAATCCATTTCGTTTATGTCTTTTTTACTGTATCAAAATTAATATATACTAAGTGACAAAAAAATCCGAACACCCAGTTTAAATCATTTTATTTTTATAAAATTTTGTATAAGTACTTACTGAAGCATAATAAGTAAATGATAAAAATTTCAAAATTATTGCATTGCTTTAAAGCCCTTTAACCTTTAATTATGTGTGGATACATTTCGATGTGTTACGCATTCTCCAACGCGCCTAGGCATGCTTCTGATCAGGTGGTCAATGTCCTCCTGTGTTATCTCATTCCAGGCAACCACCATCTCCTCTCGAAGTTCTTTTAGAGTCTGAGGAGGACGTTGCAAATTGGGCAATCTCCTACCCACCATATCCCACACGTGCTCAATTGGGGATAAGTCGGGAGATATTGGTGGCCAAGGTAACATCATTATGTTGAAAGAAGTCTATTGTGACTCTTGCGATATATGGTCGGGCATTATCTTGCTGGAAAGTTGGATTTGCCAGGGTTTCAAGATAGGGTAAAATATGGGGTTCTAAAACTTCTTGGATATAACGCTACGCGTTCATGTTACCTCTGATGTAGATTAAAGGTGATCTCGAACCATAAGCTATAGCACCCCAAACCATAACTCCAACAGTTTGATGAACATGCCTTTCAACAAAAAACCGTGGATTTCTCCTTTCACCACGTCGTCTTCTAACCCTCGCTCGACCATCGTGCATGCCTAAAAAAAACGAGACTCGTCACTAAAGACGATACTGTTCTTGGTCCCAGGGTGACCGTTCTCTGCACTACTCAAGGTGATTACGTCGGTGTTCTGGAGTTAAACGGAGGACCCAGTGTGCGCATGCGATTTGCAGTTGGAAATCATAGCTGATCGTTCTAGGAACGAAGCTAATACTGTTATTTCATTTAATTTTTAATTCACCAGATGACCGGTCATCATCAACATTCAAGTTCACCAAACCACTATTTTTTATATTCTTTCTTTTTTTATATAAATTTTCTATTTGACTTTTATTGTAATATAACTTTTAAATTGTGTCTTCTTAACTTCATTTTTACTGACTTTCCATCTCCTCTATAAACCAAACGTCAAACTTTTTTTTTTTTTTGAAACCTCCCTGTCACTGGACTTAGTAGGTATTTCTATAAGTTCAAACATGTACTAACTATTCTAACTTAATCTGTTACAAACTTGAAACAATAGGTACAGATATTTTCTTAACTTCTTAAATTATTTTTGGCAATAATCTTCAAATTTTGACACTAAACTCCAAATAATAATATTTATAAATGTAAATTTTATATTAGCTATATTTTTTATAATATTAAATCATAATAACGTTAACGTAAATTAAATGTTTTTTTGTTGAAGCTACCATACTTTAAGTATTTGTATTTGAGATTATTTTTCATCAATCGCTTAATAGCCTTCCTATTTATTAACATACAATGAATAAAACATTTTTAGAATTACATATTGAGTGTGAGTTAATATTTTAGTTTCTGGTATCATATTGTGTAATTCCAAAAAACAGTATCTTATTCAAATAAACAAGTCTAATAAACTAAATAATCAATGATGTTTTAATTGAAATAAATAAACGGGCCAGTTATGTCAGAATATTGTATTTATTGCGTATAAAATATTCATTATATATTTTTTTCTAATTTTGACATTATGGAACATCTTACTTTTTGTTACTAGTAGCATAAAGTAAAATGTTTTGCAATTGGTGACGAAAGATGTATTTTAAAATTAGTAACAAAAAGAATTATTCTAGTTATTAAACAGTTATAATACAAATTAAAAAACTTAAATTATAAATAACACAATTGTTGCAATTATTCAAATTAATTCCCGATGACATATTTTTTTCATTTCTTGAACTTGCTGTTATTTGGGAAGCGGAGCACATTGCATTAGGTGTTTCACCAAATATTTCTTGCGCTAAAGTTTTTTATTAGGTATTCATGGAATTTTCAGCATATTTCTTCGCAACATAGGTAGATTTCAAACCTCCATGCCTCTTTAATTTTAAAATATCACCGCCTATGTCTGCTAGGAAAGTGGCAGAGCTTCTTCTGAAGCAGTGACCAGTATATACAACAGGATTTGAAAGACCAAGAAATTGTTGTGCAATAACTTTTGGCAGACTGCTAAATGTGTTAATTCCCACAGGATTCCCGCAGGATTTTCAATGTCTCCAGTGGTAAATGCAAACTGCCATATAACTTTTGTTTTTGAAGGTGGAATATCAACACGAAAATTGATTCCTTCGTCTATAACATATAGGTACAACTAGAAGAAATGTTAATTCAGCTTTTCTGCATACTCCTGCCATTCCAATTATTATTGCAACCTTAGCCATTAACTATTCTTTGTCTTCAGCTTCCACTAAAAATTTGGCAAAATCTTCTGTAATAAAAACTTTTGATTTTTTAGCTTTCCCTTTTAAATTATGCTACCAAATTTGTATATTTTTTAATATCAATATTCCTTTTCAGATTTAGTTCAGACCTTAACATTGAATGAAGTGTCCATAATGTGGAAACTTTTAGATCTTTCTTACCCTCAAAATATGCAAGTAAAACTTTCTCATTAACTTGTTTAATTTACTTCTCATTACACCACCTAACAAATTTTTCGTATGCCAAATTATATACTACCTTTGACTTTTTGGGACTTTTTTACAAAATTTCAAACTGACAACTAACATGAAGTAACAGCAACAAATTAAATTTATGTTTTCCAAATGTTTTTCAATTATATTAAATTTTTTTTACTTTCTTCAAAATTAGAAAAAAAATTTTATGCAATACGTTACGAAATGAAATTTTGTGTAACTTGTGAGAAACTGATGGCATAAAGCTATTGTGGTATGGTTTAAGCTAATAACAGATCAATTAAATTATAAACATCAAACTATATATTGTCATTATCGACGGGAAGAAAATTGAGTCCTTTTTATGCATCCTGGATACGTTAATGAGGAAAACTGTCCGCTTGCCTCTTTGCTACTGGCGCACCATCTGTAATCAGCGATTTATTGGGGTCCCCGTTTAAAATTTCTCAGCCCTTTTCTTCCTAGTAAACTATCTATATTTCGTTCTTTATCTGTGGTCTTTTCATTTCCCGGTTGGTTGGATGCGATTGAGTACCTTTTTAAGTTTTAGAAACTACACTGTCACACATTTATCTGATGGCAGAGTAAAAATTTATTGTTTCTATCTTGCCAGGGCGTAATCACCCGGCTATTTTCAGGACGTAAATCAAACGTTGAAATATTACGCTGTGGCTCTTTTTTACATTTCACGTTTTTAACGAGTTCATCAGAATTTGCTGATGTACAAGGCTTACAATGTTGATAAAGGTCAGAATAAGTGTCTCTGTACGGGCACACCGACTTATCTAAATCGGAGAAATTCATCTGCGGTATTCAACACAGACAAATAATCTTCTTGGTTACTTTTGTTGTTGGTTTTATATCAAGCAGAAAATTTTTAAGGTTATCGTAGAAATAAAACAATATTATAGATGTATATTTTTGAAAAGTTGAAGGATATAGAAGATATTTTTGCCCTCGTTTTTCATTCATTGAATGTTCATCCTACTTCATATCAAATTTTACAGGATGTTTGAGGAAGTGAAATTAACACAAATACCCTCCTCACAAAAATTAATGCATTACTATTCAAATTAAAGATATAATTTTTTTTAAACAATCTTCTGAACATCTTTAATTATTGGACTACCTGTAGATTAATTTTAAGTAGTTGAATTAAAAAAAAAAATGATAAGTTTTACCACGTATTGATGTTTTTTTGTACTAAAAACTAGTACTACAAAAATAAAACTATATTACACAATTCTGATAGTCTTTGTTGAATTTTATTTAATAAAATCTTAAAATGCACAATCCTGATTATCACAGAAGGAATTTGAAACATGACGAAGTGGTCAAAGTGTTTATATTACTTGAAGAAGAACGTAGCAACAATGAACGATTTCCAGAGTTGCTGGTCGATTTAGGGAAACGGGACCATACGACAGAAGACCAGGATAAGATTGTCCAAGGATAGCAACAGCAGCAGACACACTATTTTTAAGATTAACCGCTCTTAGAATTAGGCAATGTACGGCAAGAATACTGCAGAGTGAACTTGCTGCAAATTATTAGAACTCGTCTTAGGGAAGAAGGAATTAGAGCTAGGGTGCTCGACTTGTGTCTTACCAGAGAGCATCGTGTGGCACGTTTGGAATTTGCCGGTAACCATTTTAATTGGGATATGAACGATTGGTCCAATGTTTTGTTTTCTGATGAGTCCAGATTTAATCTGTTTTCATCAGGCCGACGTTTTCCTATTTATAGTGAACGGTATTTTTAGGAGTAATACTACGAGTGAATTTTCGCGATAATTCTGTCGATTCAATAAAAGACAGACTTATGAGATAACGTTTCTTCATTAATATAAATACGCACAATGTATGACAGTCATAATCAAATTATTAAAATCCTCAATAACAATTGAGTGAGTAATAAGAGACAGAATTATGAGAATATATTCAGAACAGAGTGGTATTTTGCAAGACTATTTCACGAAACCAATTCCTTTATTATAAATATGAAAAATTCATTTTGACATAATCAGGTATACAATTAATATTGATAGAACTGCCAAACTTTGTGTTGCCATGGTTACGTCGTTGAAAATACCGAAGCTGACTCTCTAATCAGAATTGAAATGGTGTTATCGCGATAACACAAGTTGTCTTTGGTTTGCGATTGGTCTGATTATGTGAGAATTTCAAGATGAGTGAAATAGTCAGTGTAACAGAGAACCTTATGGTATGGGGCGGAATTTCTTTAGCCGCTCGCATAGAGGTAATTGGAAGAAATTTGACTGCTGCAAGACACATTATGGACATCCTTGAACCTCATGGTCCACTTATAGGAGATGACTTTTGTATTTATGCAAGATAACGCACTTCACAGGTTTAATTGTTCGCCAGTGTCTTACCGAAGTTGTTGTCCCCATATTGAATTGGCCAGCTAGAAGTTCCGATTTGAATCCAATAGACTATCTCTGGGATAATTTATCAATACAGGTGCAAAATCGACCAGTTCACCCCACTACCTTAAATAAACTTCAAAATGTTTAAATTGAAGATTGGACCAATTTGCCAGATAATTTTATGCAAAACTTAATTTTAAGTATACCACATGGATGTCAGGCAGTAATTAGAGCACTGAGTGCTTCTTTATTATGGGTTCTAACTTAATTACTTTGTTTAATTTGATATAAAACAATAAATAAATAACCTAACCTAACCTAACCTAACCTAACCTAACCTAACCTAACCTAACCTAACCTAACTTAATTACTTTGTTTAATTTCATATAAAACAATAAATAAATATAATTACGTTTCTTTTCGAGTTTTATTTTCAATCATTATTGATTAAAAATGGTTTATAATAGTAAAGAAAAATTACAAAAATATTTCGTTTTGTAAGAAAATTTAAGTGACGCTTTAATTTTTGTGCGGAGTTTAATATATTTTTTCAAGGTTTAAGTTTAGTTATCAACAAAGCTTACTTTAATGTATTTTTCTCTTTTGGTCAAATTTTAAGAATTAAGATCTTGCTCGAGTTGGATTTAAAATTTTATAAAAAGAGCAATATTTTAAATTTGATCCTAACAACTTGTTTACTCAACATGTGAAAAATAAGCTGCATCTTTACTAAAACTACACCAATACTAAACTGTTAGGAATTGTTCTAAAATTATACATCTGCGTAAAGGAAATGGACGCATTATCGACAAAGTAATAAATAATTATCTAACCCCATTTTAAATTGACAAATCCCTCGATTTATGAGTGCTTCGTAATCATGGTTGTTGTAATCCATGAGCTTAAAGCTATAATTCATTATTAAATTTAACTTATCGCTTCTTCTTTTCACACCTTACTTCGTCCATTATAAAATTTCAAGATTTAATTTTTGGGGGTGGATAGACCGATACCCATAGATCTTACAGAAAGAGTAATAAATTATTTAGAAATTAATATCTATGTAAGAAAGTTTTATATTAATTTTTTTGAAAAATTAAATTAAAATAAAGAAGGGTTGGTTGATGATAAAACTAAACTTAACCTACTGAATGATGTATAAAAAACCGAATAGGGTAAAAAGAGTAAAGAACGAAATAAAAGTAGTATAAAGGACTACAGAATATTCCACATTCATTTAGTGTCCTTTAAAAAAACAGTATAACTATTAACAGGTTATTTTTTTGGTTGGCAATGATGGTTTTTTATTTATCCGGATTTTAAAATTATAGCCGTCAGTTCAAATTAACATACGATTTCCTAATTAACTCAATTAAAATAACTTTGATTTCAGTATTTCAATATTTAAATTTTTTATTTAAAATTTTAGTTGATTCACTTGATATAATATTGGTTTTTAATCGGGTTATTTTACATTAACCGCAACTCTATTCATAATTCATGAAAATTTTATTTATTTGGGTGATAATTTAAAAAAAAAAGTAATTCATCATATCAATGGCTTACGTAGTTTTAAGCTCAAGAACGATTTACAACCTAACATGGCGGAGAACAGAATCTCTGAATCAGAGTTTTACATCTTCATTTTGAAGTTAGAAAGAATATGTAGGTAGAGCATAAGTATTGTTGAAAAGTTAAAGCGAGCAAAGAAAAGAAGTGATATATATTTAGATTATGTTGACATTTTAGAGAGAATAATGTTATAAACCTTAATAACAATAATCATTAATTTATATCTTTTTCGGATTTTGTTTAGGACTAGACACATTTTTTATTAATAACGTAGTTTTTCATTATTTCTGTACATTAAATATAAATTTAAATTGTTCAATTTTAAGAATAATAATGAGTGTTTTTAATTATACAGTGTGTTAAGTAAACAAGCCGTCCAAACACAAAAATGAAAAAAAATCCCGACGGTCTCATGAAATTTACCCCCCACCTCAATTTTTTTTTATATTTGCGTAATAAAACCACTAATTAAGAATTATATGTTTCTTCTACAAAAAATATGAATATAATTAATTAACAAAAAACCACCTATATATATAAAAAATCACCATTATTTTCTTCAATATTAGAAAAAAGCTCCAATTCTGCAGAATCATATAAATCACGAACGAGCATCAAAAAAATCACCAATGGATCTTGCTTTATCTCTTTACATTTTTTTAAAAACGAGCTAGATAACCCCCAAGAAACTCTTGTTTTCTGTGGGAATAAGGTCCTGCCGCCTTTGCATGTCGCCTGAAACAAAAACATAATTTTAGAAAAATCCTCTTCCCGACCAACTGACACAGATCAAAGAATATGCATTCATGCTTCTCAGCTTATTATCGCTTGTTCTACTTATAATTAGAAAATAGCGTACCATGAACTCTCTATGGAATTTGTGCAAACTTCTGTCTCAGGATCCTTAAAATGCAAGGAATGGTTCACTTGCAAATGTTGATATTTCTTATAATCTTTTAGATTAGAATATCCTTTCCAACAATCAGAATATATCATAGTGCCATCCTCAATAAAATTTTCAATACAGTCCATAAGTGTTTCTTGGGTACTATCTGCCACTACCACCATAAAAACTCTTCCTGTACCTCGTTCATATCCTCCGAAAACCCAGGAACCATTTACATGATGTCCTCGATGGTACTTACGCTTCCTAAACTTTGATTCGTCGATTTCAACACTAAAAAAATAACAAAATACATAAAAAGCATAGTATAAATAATAATAAAATAAATATATTCACTTCACTAACAAATACTTACATTTTGCCAAATCCCCCAATTTTCGTAGCCCCTGTTATAAAAGCATCAAAAACAACTTCTCTGCAAAAATTAGCCCAATCTACCAAAGTATGCTGTGCCAACCTCAATTCATTCTGCATTCTTAATAATGTATCTTTATACACCCACATATGGACAAACCCCAAAATCTTCCAAATAGGCAAATGCGATTTATAAAAAAACTCTTACAACGTAAACTTGCCTAAAAAAGAAGACCGAGAATACACAAACTTAGCCAAACCTTGCCCACATTATTTAGAACAATATTTAATAACATTTAAAAGTAAAATATGAAAATATAAACCTAACTTACACTTTTTTGCAAGCTACAGGTTTCTTCTTGCTCTTCCTTATGTATCCATTACAACTCCAACGAAAACCATCTATAGATTCTGCATATGGAATCATTACAAAATAACCATCACAATAATCAACCCAACATTTTATTTCATTATTTTCGGGTATTACACCCAAACGCTGCACTTGCGTTATAATTTCGTTATTATTACGCCATGTAAATATATCATCCAAATTAATGAAATCCATTTTCAGAAGAAAATCAACAAAACAATATAAAAACACTTTATACTCTACCAAAAATTGGAAATATTCAAAAAACGTCAAATTGGAAATGTTCAAAAAACGTCAACCTACCTATCAGCCAATAGAAAACATCTAGGCCACCTACGTCGGCTAATAACAAACGCCTACGTCATCCCAAGATGGTTGTTCGTTGTTATCATTGTTTTGTATATGATACAAATGAAAATTTTAATTTAATTAAAATAAGTGACCGCCAATTTTTTTTTTATTTTTAACATACAAACTAAAAAATTTAGTAATACGCGGATTCACTATAAACTGCACTTTTACCGTTGTTTAGAACAATACTTTTATTTAAACATTGGTTTATTTTTAATGCCACTTTTCTAAAAATTTCCCTTACTTTGGAGATTCTTCCTATATTTTCATTTAAATACTAATTTCTTTTGTAGATACCACTAAGTTTTGTTTTTAGAAAAATTATTTTAATAATGTATATTAAGTTAATTAGTTTATTAAAAATTTATATTCTACTACAAATAAAGCAGTAAGATAAATAAGATTCAGGGTATGTTTATATTTTTCTAGTTTCTTGTAAAAACTTTTTTTAAAACTGTGCAAAGATAAATTAAATTTTATTTTAATAATTATTTTAATTATTTTAATAAAATAATTATCGCTTCTGGTAAAATGATCTAAAGTGAAATTGGACCAATTACAAAAACTTTGAGAACGGAAATTAACAAAGAATCTGGCGTTTTACTCGCTTAACAAAAACTCCTTTTTGGAACACTGACAGCAAGTGCAAATAATATCTCGCCTTTATCTGCACATCTCCATTTATCATCCTAATTAATTTTTACTTTCGACCTTCAGATTTGTGTTTTATGTCCAGTTTGAAAAGAAAAATGGTGTTTTTTGATAGTCGATAAGCCTGATTGTTCCTATCCTATAAATCAAGACTGTTGTACGTTACACAAAAATGATTTATGAGTAAAGTACAAAGCGGTTATTTATTTAATATTATAATTTATTCAAAAAAATACTAAGAAGTAAACCCAAGTCAAGAATTTGACGTTGAACACCGCTCATGTTTTTTTATTTAAATTATTACCGTGGTATTCACCAACGAAACTAAAAAAAAGTGTATAGACTAAATTTTTTTATGGTTAAGAAACTAAATGACTATACAGTACGATTTTTAATCACATTAATGTTACCGTCTTTTGTAGTCGAAAGTGAAAGAAGAATCTTTAATCTACTTTATCGTGACCATTTGAATATTGATATGCTTTTGGTTAATTTATTATCAACATATTTACCATATAAAACTCTTTCACGGAATATTTCATGTAGTGAGTTTTGTTTCTTTACTATGGCTATAGTATGTACAAAAAATACGAGGAGTAATAAACCCTAATTAAGTATGCAAAACCTTTGCAGGGAGCACCATGAAATTTTTGATAAATCTCTTACTTTAAATTACATTTCTTCAGTAAATCTAAAAACCAGGTAGATCGACCCCGTATTTGTTTCAGTTGTATCAAAGTTTAGGGTTTCTTCATTGTTAAAGGATTAGCAGAAATGCAATAACGCAGTGCAGTGGTGTGTATTTTGGAAAAAAATACGTTTTAAATTATAATATAATAAAAAATGAAAAGAAATAATTATTGGAATACATTTATTACTTACATTTTATTCTATATCCGACTCGGAAGAGGAAGAATCGTTAATTAATAATAGGGTCGATTAAATAATCACAAATATTGTCAATTTTCCACATATTTGCCTCTACTTTGATAACATGCTCGATACAGTTTGTCCAATTTTCCTTACTAACATGACTCTCAAACAATTTCACATCGTTTATTTTAAAAGTAGTATTTTTTTCCAACTTCCCCCTTTACCTGAGCCCATATTAATTCTATGGGATTAAGTTCACAATAAGGGGGAAGTCGAAGAACTGATATACCACGAGAAGAAGCCATTTCTTCTACAATGTAGGTTTTGTATTTATTCTTATTCATTTTTGCAATTCTGTAAAATTCTTTCCTTAGTGGATCTTTTGGAAACTTAATATTTTTTGAAATAAGCCACTCCAAAAGCTCTGCTTTACGCCAACGACTTGTGGGCAATGCTTCTCGTAACCGTGAATGGTAACTTGCGTTGTCCATAACAATAACAGCCCCTTTTGGAATCAGATCCAAAATTTGAACAAACCATACCTCGAAGACATCCCCATTCATATCTTCGTGATAGTCCCCCGTGCGTTTTGAAATAAAAGTTAATAATCCACCATCAACAAAACCTTCAGAACTTCCAACACGGACAATGATAACTCTTTTTCCTTTTCCAGATGGTGGCTGCAAACCTAACGACAAACCTTCCACGAATGCCTGCCTTCCGCTTTTAATGTTTTCATCTTGCCAAGATTTGGAAACTGTATATCCAGCATTTATCCATGTTTCGTCTAAGTAGAAGATTTTCAAATTTTGTTCTCTGGCATGTCGAATGCTTCTTAAATAGTCTCTTCTCCAAAAAACTATTTCCGGTTTATCTATCAAGAGAGATTTTCTATTATGTTTTGTATATCTGAAACCCACATCTTTCAAAAGTTTGCATAATGTCATTCTGGAGAATTTTGTATAGTCCGTATCTTCTTGCACTGATGTCATAATTTTGTCAAGTGTTGGAATTTCCTTTCGTAAGTAAAATCCATGGACTTTACGTCTTAATCTTTGTTTTAATGACTCATCGATCTCAATTGGTTTTCGGCCTGAAGGAGTTTTAGGGGGTTGAAGAGTTCCATTCTTACTTTCTTTTTTTTTATTTTTTAACAGTCAAAAATGATCAATCGTGCAAAAATATTTTTCGCAGTTTACAATCCCCAAAAATAAAATAATTAGTCGAAATAAAATGTACTGTCGTTTTTTCAACTAATTTCTTGCATATTACCATAACCAGAACCAGACATAAAATTTGGGGGAGCAATGACCCATTAATTCTAAAAATGTCCGTACGGTATAAAACATGTCGCATATAATCCGAATTCTCTTCTTTGCAGTATCTTTTTGAGGAATAAATAAATCCAAAAAAGGCGCTAGGACGTATCCATTAGCTGTGCGTACTATATCATCTAATATTTCTTCCGGTTGGCATCGACTATTCAGATTCTGGAACTTTTTTGTTTATGTGAATATCATGGTAATCGTATAGATATTTTATGACGGGTTTCCGTTTTGTAAAAGTAACCCAGGAAACTATCAATAAATGTATTTTCTAATTCAAGAAATTATTTAATCTCGAAGAAAAAAACTGTAATGTGAAAATTAGAACACCACAATTGTGGTTTCCACATAAAGTTTTATTTAAATTATACAGTTGACATTTATTATAGAAACCCTTACTTTGTGGAAGTCCATCGGATTAAGAACAATAAACTAAAAACTGTTTAAAATAACTTTCACTATTAAAAACTAATTAATTAAAAACAGTAAACAACTAAATGGTTTGAATTAAACTTCCACTATTTATTCAAAAAAAATAAGATGAACTTACACATACATAGTAAGGGTTAGTACAATAAATTTAATCAATTAATTAATTTTTTAATTACTTTACTACTAAATATGCTGCATGTGAAAAACAGTAATAATAATTTCTCCTCGAATTTATCCAAGCTTTCCCTAAATAATAATAATTTAAAACACTGCTTATTTCTTCAGGTTTAAAGAATTCCTTAAATTGATTGATTTTTTCAAGGTACCTACTTGATTTCTTTGAACACATTTTAGAAATGATTTATGACTGGAGTATTCTACACTGCAACGGTATCAAATTACAAAAATCATCCTCACTAAAAGAAACCCATAAGACTTATGTCTCGCCTAATATAACAAACTTAAAGTTAAAATTAACATAAGTTAGATTAAGCCGCCGCGTGTACAAGGGAATATCTCCTGAAATATATAGTAGGAAATGTCTGTCTATAAGAGACACAACAACTGCCGGCCGACGAAGTTTAAATCATGGCGGAGGACGTAGGTGGTGGCGCGGGGTTCGACCGACTTTTTTTATTTACGTTGCATCTATTTTGCAGAGCCTGTTAACCGCGAGATTAGCAGACGCGCACAGTTTCATCAAATCCCAATGAGATCCTGGTGCCTTCCAAGCCTAGGATAAATTGGGGGATTGCTCGGGCTTAGAGTTGAGTAATGCCGCGTCGAGTAGCGTTTCCAGCTCGATATATCTACCCTGCCGGTTAGAGCTACGGCAACGCCAGAGCCTCCATTCTATATTTAATTCCGGATTTATATTTGCCCATACATCCTCCAAATTTGATGCATTATTATACCTTGAAATATAATAATTTCGAAAGGGGGATATATTTTCTACATCGTTGGTTGGCTTTTAAAAAATATTGTAACGATCATCGAAAATATACCGGGGACTACAAAATAAAAATTTCAATATTTTTAAACAAAAATATTCTTAGTTCTATGGATTCTTAACTATGGATTATGTTGTGTATAATGTGTTTTGTTGTGTTGGACGTTCATTAATTTTTCTAATTTACTTATCTGTTCTTGATATTTTTCATGTTTCAAAATGCTGACCTGTTCTCTAATTATTCAATGCATTATGTAGAATTTGACTGTCTAGATGCTAAAATTAGAGAACAGGTCAGTATTTTGAAACATGAAAAATATCAAAAACAGATAAGTAAATTAATAAATGTCCAACACAACATAATGACACACTAAACTATGGATTTAAACTGTTAATTGTACACTTTTGTTTTATTTCCACCATCCGCCAGCATAGCATTTTGTACGGTTGTACTTGAATCACCTTGTATATATTTATACAAGAAGGATTACTATTGAAGATTTCTTACAAATTTTTACTATATAATAAAGTATTATTCGTTTCAAATTCGTGCGGACTGACTTATTTTAATAGCTATTTAAGCCGACACTTTAAAGCTCAGGACAGGGCCGTATTGAAAGCAAAGATGTTTTTTTTTTCATAAATCCAATAAAAGACTACTTTTTTTCAAATTCTTTAATTGAAAAGTTTCAACTCACTTATTCATTTATTGATTAGCATAATATAAACTTATTATAATACAAATTAAAAAAGGTATAAATCATGATAATTTCATTCAAGTATCGCAATATCAGTATCGATCTCATCGTCATCACTACTGTCTACATTTATAATCAATTTATTACATTGGAAAAATGCTGTAAGTATTTTACCTCTACTTGTTTAACATGTTCAATGCAACTTGTCCACTGTTGATTGTCTATTGCGGCGACTTTACTTTCTATCAACTTTATCACAGATGCACTTAGTTTTGGAGATTGGTTTTTGCTGGCAATGTTCCTTTTCAACTGATCCCACAGTAGCTCTATAGGATTAAGGACGCAGTAATAGGGAGGTAGCCTTAGTACTTCATGACCTGCTTGTTTTGCCAAACAGTCAATGACATACTCTTTTTTGAACGTTTTGGTACATAATACTTCTAATAATTGTTTTTTTGTGTAGCACTCTTCATAGTAAAGATCATTCCGTTCCAAAAACCATTTCAGCGCATCTTTTTTAGAACTTGATGTGGGTACTCTTACCCTCACCCTTCATTGATTGGGCGCGTTGTCCATAACAATACGCTATTTTTCTTCAGTTTTGGAAGTAAGGTTTTGTATGTATGTATGTATAAATTAGGGGTAATAAGTACACTGCGACCTATAGGATCTATTGTGTCCCCCCTTACTTGTCATGTTCTGATGTTTTCTCTTCTCAGGTTTATAGCAGCTCCTCGAGTCCTATTTTCCTGAAGTTTAGGACATCGTCGGGCTTCAAATCAGGTAGATCCCCTTCTTCTATTTCATGTGCTCCTAGGTATCTAGCCCTAGAATTCTGCAAGGCAGGGCTTTCTGAAAGTATGTGTATTGAGGTTTCATCCTCTTCCTCACAGAATCTGCACTTTGCTTCATCTGCTAACCCTAGTTTCTTCATGTGGCTTCTTAACCGGCAATGCCCGGTTAATATTTCCGTTAGAATTCGGAGCCGTTTTTTACTGAGGTTGAGGCAGCTAAGAGATCTCTTCTGGTCATAGTTCCCCAGTAGTATCTTAGATTGCCTCAGTCCAAGCAGCTGATTCCAGTACTTGGATTTTTCCTTCTCCATTTCTTCCCTTAGTTTTCCTAAGATTACTCTACTGCTGATCCCACAAGATGGTTCTGGTCCCAAATGTGGAGTTTCAGCTCCTTTTTTTGCCCGCTTATCTGCTGTTTCGTTCCCCTCTATTCCTATGTGTCCCGGGACCCATAGGAGGGTGACAATGTTCTTCTGGCCTAGTTCATTTAGTTTGCCTAGGCATTCCCAAACCATCTTCGAACTGATTATATTTGAGCTCAGCGCTTTGATGGCTGCTTGACTATCCGACATGATCACAATCTCTTGTCTGCGGTAGTTTCTTCCAATATTGAATTCCACACATCTTTCGATGGCGCGGACTTCTGCTTGAAAGATGCTTGGGTATGTGCCCAAGCTTTCTGAGTATTTGGCTCTCGGTCCAAAAACTCCTATCCCAGATCCCTCGTCTAGCTTGGAACCGTCCGTATACCACTTTATGGCATTCTGGTTTAAATTCTGTATGGTGTCTTCATCCCATTCAGATTTATTACTTAACTTTGTGAGGAATTTTCTCACAAAGTTGAATTTCTTTGGCATATCATCTTGGGGCATTTCCCAAGTTTGATCAAATTGAAGTGATCGAGATTTTTCCTGATAATTCCTTCTTTGATCATTCTATATATTGTTTTCTTCCTTACACTTTCTAGCAGAATGTGCAGTGGGGTCAAGTTTAAAATCACCTCCATTGTAGCAGTGGGTCAAGTTCCCATTGCTCCAGTGATACATGAATCTTCGAGAGATTTTTCCTCGTCGTACTCAGATTAGCCCTTGCACCCCAAGCCACTGCCCCATATGTGATTAATGGTCTCACTATTGCTGTGTACATCCATTGCAGAATACGTGGGTTACATCCCCGTTCTTCCCTGCAATGTTCTTGCACACCATGAGGGCCTTGGTTGCTTTGTCTATTACTTCGTCTTCGTGTTTATTCCAGAGTAACCTGCTATCTAGGATAAGCCCAAGATATTTTACCTCTGTTTTCCACTCGACGATGTTCTCCCCTATTTTTATGATTTTTAGATTAGGTTCCTTTTTTCTTGTAAAGGCTACTAGTGTGGTTTTGGTGGGGTTGATGCTGAGTCCCACCGAGTCACACCATTGTTTCGCAATGTTCAGTCCTCTTTGAACGATATCACAATTTCATACTTCCCTTTTGCCAGGATAACCATGTCGTCGGAATACCCTTGACATGGTATGGCTTCCCTAGTCAATTGACAGAGTAGACTGTCCACAGTGAGACTCCACATAAGTGAGGTTTTAGAAAACCATTTCTCAAAAAGAGAGCTATCCATATTTTGATGGAAATTCAGAAAACAATTTTTTATGATTTTAGCGGAGAGAAAGAGCGCTCCTTCAACCCAATCAGAACTGCCACAATATAGAATGCCAATTCTTTTTTCTTTGTTTGAAGGAACGTCCATACTGCATTTTCGCTGGTTTCCTTTCTTCACCGCTGCATGTGTGTAGTACCAGGTTTCATCCAGATAATAAATTGGTCTGCCGCATTCTTTATATTTTGCTCTCCGTAATAGACTGACTTTTATCGATAGTCTTAAATTTAAATCCGTTGTTCTTCAAAAATCGTCACAAAGTTACCTAAATTAAACAATTTCGATAACTTTTTATTAAATAATAATTGGATGCGTAGTGTTTTTCTTTTTCAGTGGATCACCCTATATAAAAGAGAGTAATACCAAATGTAAAAAATAAACAAATACACCAACTACTTCATAAACGTTGTAAATTATAAGTCTTGTTTCCAAACAAGTACCTATTCTCTACGAAAACATATAACCCATAAACAATATACCTCTCAAAATGGTGTATAACACCTTTAAAGTGAAGAGGTCACTGTCTTAAATAAAATATAAGATCGTTGAATATTGAAACCCATAACTTTTGCGGTTAGACCATGTAAAACATGGCGATATCTTCATATAACGCCGTTGGACAGGTCTCGTATTTCTTGTATCAGTACTAGGAAATACCCTGCTGGCTCTGCAGAGTTATATATGGCGATGGATGATTATACTTTGTAGTAGTACCAGCTAGACACGTCCTATCTTTTAAATCTGGTTTTGATCTTTTAGTTGGAGGATTCTATTTTCTACAATAGCCAGGTAAAACCGACATCCATTTAGACTATTGTTATTAGAAGTAATTCCATTAAAGAATCGTACGTTCATGGCCGTTTCTTCCGTATAAATGAATTAAAATGGCCGCAAATTTGATAAAATTCTTTATTAATTTACTTTTTTCCTTATTAATCACAAATAATTATGTGTTTCAAAAAGGTATGTCATAAATTAAATCACGCATTCTGGGAACAAAAATAAATTGATTGAATCCAAATTACCTTTGTACAAAAGTGTACACAAAAAAAGTTATAGCCCTTTGAAGTTACAAATTAAATTTTATTTTTTTACATTATCTCCCAAACTACTTGACATTTTGTAATAAAAATTAACACGCTACTTTCTTATTATTAACACAAAATTAACAAAATTATATTAAATGTTTAAAATTACGCCCTTCTGTTATTTGACAATATCCTAAACGGTCTGTTTGTCTCCATATCCTCGCATAATTAAAATTTCGATACGTTTTCCTTCACTTAGATACACCATAATAGAAAAAACAATAGTAACAAATAACAGAGAGAAATATTATTGCACAACTTATACTACACTGATAGGTAGATTACTCAATAATTAATTTATTTGACAATTAAAGGTTTGACATTTCATCCATGGCTAACTAAGTCAAAAACGATAAATTATTGATTAAAGCCTCAATTATTCAATAACAATATGAATGGAAAGTTTTACTGTATGCAGAATTTCACAAGGAATTCAAAAATGGAAAAATATACAGGGTGTTCTATTTAAAATAAAAAAGTTGATATGCATTTCCATTAAATTTGATAGCATTTTTTAATTCCTTGGATCTTCTTAGAAGGGGATAAGCAATTTCATTTAAAAATATCAAACCGTTGAGGAGATACTTAGGGGGTTCCATACTTTGTACTAACCCTGTATTTACATATAGTAAAACTTCAAAAAATAATTTATCATTGTAATTTGCTAGATTATTTTTTATCACAAATATTATCTGAACTAAAAGTTGTAAATATTAAATACAGTAACAAGTTAAGAGTAATTAAAGTAGTTAAACGCACTGTATATAACTCAGTTTCAAAAGCGTTTTCTCTGAAGTACAAAGTTTTCATCAAATCTACTTCCCATATATATCATTTAGATCTAAAATATCACTCGCGAAAATTACTTGGGCATACCGAGCTAACATAAAATTAAACTTCGCTAAAAGTGAGCCAATTAGAAGTGGCAAGATGGAAGATTTATCTCCATAGCAACGCGTTAGCTGTCTACCAGTGAAGGATTGTGATCACATGACTGCCAAGGGTCCTGTCCACAAAGATGAATTGCAGTACAGGGCTTTTTGGGAAGGTAAAGGATATAAATTTTGAAGGTTTTGTTAAAGCCATTGAATTAAGTTTTCGATTGCAAACGATACACGATTTGGCAGTTGAACTTTTTCATCAGTCGAGTATAAATCAACTGGTTTTTGATGCGATTAGAATTAGCCGAGTTGCAATTATAAAAAAAGCTTATTAAGAAATGTAATAATGTCTAATCAATTAAATTACAGTTAAGAAAATTTATTAAAGATTACATTTTTAAATTTTCATTTAAAAATAAATTACATTTTGTTGAAAATTATTTTGGATGTTGTAGGTTACGTCGTTCTTTATATCCGTGGTCTAGGATGAATTTATTTTGTAAAATTCTTTTTTTTTAACCTTACCGGTACGAGTATGACTGTAATAACCGTATTCACATTCGTTGTATTCATTCACCACACATAATTCCACGTGATCTGAATGATTTGTGACCAACCTCAAGTATAATAAAAAAGATAGAGCACAAATTTAGATAATGCATATTTCACAGATGTATAAATCAAAATGTGTGCCTCGACTGGCAATTTTGCATTTAATATGAATTGGAGAAAACCGTTCCACATGCCTTACTCTGCTCCTTCTGAAATATTTAGGATTTCTGCTGACTAAATATCTAAAAGGTATCTATGCGTTATATAACCGTATCAGCTTTTTAATATTACAAAATATGTAAAAATTACAAAAAAATATTGTAAAAATTTACTAGATCTAAGATCTCTAACGATTTCTTAATGAATAGCGTGAAAAATATTAATACTTTAATAGTTTTTCATACTGCCTTTGGTTTTAAACGTAATTAAATATGAAAATGAAATGACATATTTGATCATTTTATTAGGAAGTCATGTAGACTGCCGTGAAAAAATTATGTTACTTAATTTATTCTTAACATGGTTGATTTGCTTTATTAAAAAAAATTAACAGCGGTTACCAAGTAACAATGTAAATGGTAAGAACAGTTTTTTTAAAGAATATTCTTTTCAACAGGTTAAATTTTCAGTCAAAAACATTCAACCCTTTTTCATTATAGTCCAAATACCCAATGGTAAAATCAATGAATATGGTTAATGAGAATAACATATTATAAAGTTTCAAAAAGTTAATAGCTTTTTTTAAAAAGCAAAATGCAGATCATCAGCCAAACCAGTCGACAAAGGAACAAATTGAAAACTTCATGAGGGTGGCACTGAGGTACATTCCTAAAGGTTGGAGAGAAGTCAAGGTGGTCTTTATACCTAAACCAGGAAGATTGGACCACTCCATCCCAAAGGCATACAGACCCATCAGTCTCACATCGTTTACAATGAAAACTTTGGAGAGGCTATGTGAAAGGTACATAAGAGATGTAGTGATTACGAGTAATCCACTACATCCAAATCAGCATGCATACACCCCAGGGAAATCTACAGATTCGGCACTCCACCTTGTGGCCGGCCGCATCGAAAGATCGCTGGACAAGAAAGAGTCCACCTTGGGCGTATTTATTGACATCGAAGGTGCGTTTGACAAAACCACCTTCCCTAAAATAACCAATGCTATTACTGAAAGGGGCATTCCCCAGACAGTTAATGGATGGATATTCAATATGCTCTCCCAGAGAGCAATAATAATGAGCGTGGAAGATGTCACTATAAGAGGCCTGGTTGTCAAAGGATGTCCACAGGGAGGGGTGCTCTCACCTCTACTGTGGAACTTGGTCTTAGACTCCTTACTCAACCGCCTGAGCAGTGAGAACTTCTACACTATTGCTTATGCAGATGACCTAGTGATTCTGCAAACAGGAAGGTTCGAGGAAACACTCTGTGCTAGAATGCAAGAGGCCCTCAATATCATAGAAAGCTGGTGCCAGGATCACTCACTGTCATTAAACCCACAGAAGACAGAGATGGTCCTGTTCACAAAGAAAAGGAGGCTTGTGAACCTTCGGGCTCCAAAACTCCTAAAAACTGAATTAAACTTCTCTGCAGAGGTGAAATATCTAGGGATCACCTTTGACAGCAAGTTAACATGGAACTCTCATCTGGAAAACAGAGTCAAAAAAGCATATATTGCCTATGAACAGTGTAGAAGAACCATTGGTCGTACCTGGGGTTTGTCACCAAGGGTCAGGGAGTGGATCTACACTGCAATCATAAGACCTATGCTAACCTACGGCGCGATTGCCTGGGGAGTAAAAACAAACCAGTTGACAGTCGTCCGCAAACTTGACCATATACAAAGAACAGCATGCCTTAACATAACAGGAGGTATGAGAACTACACCAACTAGAGCGATGGAGGTGATCCTCGGTCTCACCCCACTTGATATATATATCAAGGAGGTGGTTTTGATGACCATGCTACGGCTCCGCTCTACTGGTACACAACTTGTAGCAGAATCTGGTGAGTCGAGGTGTGGTTTGTGGCGCGAAGCTATAAACGAGCTTCCAATGCTACAAGCAAATACAGAATCGATTTCACCAAGATATGCCTTTCACAGGCCCTACAAGATAATCATTAATGACAACGCTCAAAATGCATTGGCGACAGGTACTATATGTATCTTCACCGATGGATCTAAGACAAAAGAAGGTTCAGGATGTGGAATTTACTCCAGATCCCTAAACCTAAATATAAAATGGGCAATGGGTTGTAATGCAAGTATAGCTCAGACAGAGCTAACTGCCGTCTCCATAGCCGCAAAAGAGATTACCATAAGAGGAATCACTGGCAAAAACATCCGTATCCTTACGGACAGCAGACAAGTACTATTAGCCCTGAATAGGCCACGGATCACATCAGGACTAGTATTAGAATGTCACATGGCCCTTACGGAAGCCTGCTTCAACAATGTGGTTACTCTAGGCTGGATAAAAGGTCATGGAATTTCTAAAGTCAACCGCATAGCTGACTCGTTGGCTAGAAAAGCTGCCTCCCAAAGGCTCTTGGGACCCGGTAGTCTTGTCAGCTTGCCGGCATCAGCGGTGGTTGACCTAGTAAAGGAACGCTCCCTTGACAAATTCAGGGGAAGATGGGACGAAGAAAAAGGTTGCTTACTATCCAAGGAACTTCTGAAATATCCGAATAGCAAAGCAGCCAAGAAATACGTGGCCATGACCAGAAAGGACCTGCGGTTGGTCACAGGTATACTTACTGGCCATTGTCATTTACGAAAACATCTAAACAGGTTGGGTTTATCGGACAGCCCACTATGTAGAGGATGTGAACAAGAGGATGAGACAGTTGAGCACGTCCTTTGTGACTATCCGGCACTGTCTCTAACAAGACTTTCTGTATTCGGCGAGAACTGGCTAACACATGCCAATTTGAGGGAGCTGCCTACAGGCGACGTTATCACCTACTTTAAACAGGTAGGATGGTTGACGAGCCAATAGGTTAGGCTCAATCTCAGAAGGACGCACAATGGGCCAAATGTGGCCTAAGTGCTGTGGGGCGACCCACTCTTCCAGAATTACAGATACAGAGGGACGCTCCAGATAAAGAATATCCATTAATTTAAAGTGATAGCATTACTTGGAGTTGCTGGAGGTTGCCGAAGGGAAGAGATCTATAATTTAGAAGTTAGTGATGTGAAGGATACGGGTACTCAGCTAGTAGTTAAGATTAACCAGACAAAAACGCATATTCGACGAGCTTTCACTGTGATTAACAGTGGTGAGTGATGAAAGTACATGAATTTACGGCAACACGTCTCTCTGAAAGCTCTTTTGATGGGTTATAGACAAGGAAAATGTCTGTCTCGAAGAGCTGGTATACATACTGTTGGCGGAGCACATAAGAAAATAGCTGAGTTCTTAAAACTAGACCAACCAGAAGAGTGTACAGTTCATTGCTTCAGGAGGACATCCTCAACATTGTTGGCCAATGCTTAAGCTGGCCTTAAAGTTCTAAAACAGCACGGTGGATGAAATAGTTCTTCAGTAACAGAAAAGTATATAGAAAAATCGATTGAAGGCAAAAACACGATTGCAAGAATGTTCCAAAGGGGCGAAACTTTTGTTGAAGTGCTACATCACAGCCACATGTCTTCCGCGATTACAGAAAACACTGTAAATCCATCAACAACTCCATTAATACATATTGCTGGCAACATTGTACAATTAATGTTAATCTTCAAAAACTAGAATAAAAGCTTAGTTTATGTTGATTCACTTATTATTTCAAACAACATTGGGAGAATTAAAGAGTACTGTAAAGTACAAGTGTACTCGTTTAAGTCCGGAAATTGACACATTATCGTACAGTATGAAAAAATGAAATGTATTGTATTGTTGGTTAGACTAGATGTTTATGTGGTTGCCGTAAACCTATTTCACTGTGACCTTTTCACATCTATTATTGGCAATGCTCTTTTAGTAGACTTACCGCGTTGATTGTTTTTCTGTTTTTGTTCATTAAGTCTATCGCATACTTTTGCGAATTTCAACTCTATCGCCTGCTTTTGTTCTGTTGAATTTCTTTCTTCCATTGATTTCTGTGCCAACCAATCTTTTGAATAAATAATATTGATGATCCTACTTTATCTTCCCTTAACAATGCCATGGTTTCCCAGAGTATTTAGAGCTAACACACGATTCAATACTAGTCTATAATTGACATCTACAGCATTTAATGCCTATATAGGACTGGCTGTTTATTAAGATGTCTTTTGAACGGTATATTCTTTTCAGCCTTTAAATTTCTAATCTACACCAATTTCCGCTTGAAAAATCTTGGCATTTTTGGATTGAATTAATAGAAATGCTATCCCTTGTTCCTCCCTTCTACTAGCGTTAATCTGACAAGAAAAATAACTTTTAGGGTGTGTTACAGTAACACGCTAACATTAATTGCTCTAAAATGGTTCCAATTCAATAAAATAGGTTTAGTAGTTTTTAATTAATCACTAGATTACTAGATTTTGTATAGTAGAGAACCTTTAATTTATAAATATAAAACATTGTGCTTAACCACTCTCAGGGAGGCAGATATTTGTGGTAAATTTTAATACAAACTGCAATTTCTGGAATGTCATATAATAAACGCGGCTACAACAAAAACGCAAGTAGACTTATTAAATTTGCATTTGGTGGAATTTGTGTTTCAAATGAAGTCAGTTAATCATCCTGCCGCCAGGCGGCAAGACGGGCGAAAGCGGTAGAGAATTGTAGACACAGTGCTAGTTCAGTTTTCTGATTTACCCACTCGCCCGAACAACGCCAGTAAATTATTGCATATTAATCTCGGTTGCCGGAGTATTAGTTACATTAATTATGGTAGTCCGCCGTATTGAGAGCTTTCGAGATGAAAGCGGACCACAGCGAAGAAACAAGGCAATACTTTATAATTGCTATTCAAAAATTTTAAATAGTCTGGGAGATTTCAGTAGTCGAACAAAAACTAAAATGAAATAATTAAAGCAAAGGAAATTAGTCATAATTAATGATCACATTGGTTAACTATTGTAATTTTTTTATTTGATTTTGAAATATATATTAACCAAATAATCTGTTTAAGCAAGACAATTTTAGTGACGTTAGTTGTCAGTTTGACAGATGCTTATCCTTTTAAGCACTCAGATTTGGAATACTGTGACGTCTGTAATTGTGTAAGTGAGACAATTGCTACTTTTATTAAGAATCTCATTATTAATATACTTGAACAACAACATCAATAGAATTTTTAATAATTTATTGTTTAGAGTAACAGTACAGGTATAAAATACTAATGGTTATTTTGCTTTTTGAAACATTAGAAACAATTATTTCAAATATAATCGGTAATTTGTGCGCATGCGGTCAGACGCATGCCCAAATGTCTAATAAACACTTCAAATACTTATGTCGGTTTAAAATTGACGCTTTAGTGTGACACATTTTTGTCGTTTATTAGTAGTTAATTCAAAATTAGATTATTATTAACATTTAGGGCATTGTAAATATTTAAAACGGTTTCGTATAGTAACTGAAGTGAAATTAAAGTTACAAAACTAGTAAAACGTTTCCTTCTATACGTTACGATTGTATTTATAAGTTGAAACAGCTTTGTAAGTATTTTTAAAAAGTATCTCGGTAATCAAAATATTCTAAATGTTTAAATAGTTGAAGCAAATCATCAATGAAATCATCAATGAAGCAAATAATTAACTTAATTAAATATTACTATTATATTATGATCCATTTAGTTAGACAGATAAAAGAATTCCAAATAACTCTAAATATTAAATGTAATCTTATATCTAATAAATGTTATCTATTATTTACATATAGTAAATTTAACCTCAAATATATAAATTGGAAATTTTGAATAAAATGCCGACGTCTATTAACAGTTGCTAAGTGATTACTAGGGAAGCCCTGCGGTTTACTTTACAGCTGTGCGTTTTTCTTACCGTGCTTTATAAGATATTTTACATAGATTGAGGATTCTGCGTTTTTGATGGATTACAAGGGTGGTCGTAGGTAAAAATGCTTTTACCTATAGACACGACGCTCGCCTTTATTCCATATCTTGTAAAAAAGAGGGAAAGAGTGGTGGAAATGAGGAAATAGAGGGATATGAGAAGAAAAAACTGGAGCAGAGAGTGGAAAGAGAGAATAGAAGGAAGTGGGAGTAGTTACTGGGGAGCTGGAAAACAAGCCATGGGGTAGGGCATATGGAATTGCGGTAAAAAGGATGGGTAAAAGCAGAAACGTGGTGAGGGAGGAAGAATGGGACAAGTGGGAGGTAGAGAAGAAGGTGAGATGTATCAAGGTAAGGAAAGACCCTGGGGTCGATGGCTTGAAAGGCGAGCTGGGAGCTTTTTAACGAGGTACTGAGGAAAGAAGAATTTTCGGAGGTATAGAAGGTGACCAGAGTGGTAGTGGTAAAAAAGGCGGGTAGATTGGGGGAGACTACAGTCCTATTAGTCTGCTGTATGGTATGGGTAAAATGATGTAAAGAATAATAAAGGTTAGGATTGAGGAAGCAGAATAGGGGTTGTAATTAAAACTGTGGTGGATTTGGCGAAAGGAAGGGCGGCTGGAGAAACAAGAAGCTGGCATTACAAAAAGTTAATTATCTCAAAATCAAAGCTTCGTCACTAAACTTTTGTTATTGTATGACAGAATTCGGGATTCGCGAGAACGCGTGATTAAAAAATCGCTACATAACCAATAATACAGTATATCCGCCAAAATAGACAGTACCGAAAATAAAAATAAAAATTAATATTTAATTTCTGTAATGTAAGTGTTCAAAATGTTCACTATTTTGACGCAAACAAGCTTCATATCGATTTTGTAAGTCAATAAACATATTTATAAAAAGTGGTTGATGGAACTGCCGAAAAATATTTTGTATTCTTCAATATTCGCAATATTCGCCGGCGGATTTTCCGAATAAAATATTTTTTCTTTCATTATGCCCCAAATGTATGCGTCAGGTGGCGTCAGATCAGTGAATGAAAAGGATATTCGAAGTCTGCTGATGGAGTAAGTCTAAGGTGCGCACAGCTGTATGGCTCGTTGCACCATCTTGTTGAAACCATTGCGTGCGAAACGGCAAAAGTTATTTAGATATCTCACAAAAGGTATAATAATTTTCTCTCTATAACGTTTTTAGTTGACAGTAAGTGGATTCTGATAATCATCTTCAACGAAATAAGGACCAATCATTCCATTACCAGATACTGCGCACCAAACGGTAACTCGAAGACTGTGGAGTGGTTTCTCTACAATGACATTAGGACGTTCAAATCCAAGGAATCTAGTTGTTTGTCGATTAATATAGCCGCTAAGATGAACGTGACTCTCGTCTGAAAACCATTTGTTTTTCAAAAATTCGGGATCTTCGTAAATTAAACTCAACATGAGACCACAGTAAATTTCTCTTGCACGTTTTTCCGCAGTATTTATCCCTGAATACGGTATGGATAACCACCAATTGATTTGAACATGCGAAGTAAAGACCTTTCACTAATGTTGAGTTTACATGCAGTTCTTACAAGACTTTTTTGAGGTGATTGCACAACACGTCCTTCATTTTCGTTAGTGCATACTGTTTTTCGACGACCCGAAGAACCTTTACGTTGACACAATACACTACCAGTGCGACGAAATTTTTCAACAACAGCTAACATCACACTTTTACTAGGAGCTGCTTTATTAAATTTTTATTGATATTTTATTGACACCTGTTTTAAGCTTGGACCATCATTACGACCCTTTCTGTATGAACGAAAATAATACTCTAGCAAAAACACTTTTTCTTTCGTTGTTAGAACCATTTTTAAATCAAATTTAACTGCAGCGTACTATTAATATATCAACTAATGACAATTAAGTCAAATATGACAAATCCATATTACATAAACAACTCCACAGCACTCTCTGTTTCGGTAGTGTTTATTTTGGCGGATACCGTAGTTTTGGAGTTACCGGAGAGTTTGTTTTTTACAATTATTTTGATTTTACAAACTTTATCTTTATATTATGATGTTACAATAATAGGTTCCGTACTTCTATAAGATTTTTTTCGCAATTTTTTTCAATTTAATAGTATTTAAAAGTTGTTATCCTTTCACTTATTATTTTGCAGATATTAATTCCGGGTTTTCCATTTTGTTATAAACCCGATAGGTTTTGATATTCCCAAATTGTTTTAACAAAGCCTGTACGATAATTTAAAAACGCGTGATACGACAAGGTATTTATAAATATGAAACTTTTGTACAACTTCGACTATATTTATATCCGTCATAATATGAATAATAAACCGATATTATAAATGTTTAAATTGCAATATCCACTTTCTGTACCTACATAAAAGCAGTTTTAGGTTTTCGCTGAAATTTATCGTTGAACCAAAATTTGCTGAGTACTCTGTTTAAATTGATAGTATATATAAATCAGAAGAAAGGATATTGCTATAAAAATTATGTTCAAAGTTTGTGGAGTCTTTTGCAGTCAAATAAATTGGCTTTTATAATTTGTTACGTTTATTACGTTATTTGGCATGTTTGTTGAAATTCTATCTGGTAGCCGTTTCACAGAAAGTATTTATATTAAAAGATAGCAGATGAACCATAAATTTAAGCTGTTTTGTGTTAAAGTAGAAAATATATAGGCTAAGATTATATAAGATATTTAACCAAGTTTTGTAATGTATTCACTTTCATGCTTCAACAATCGATAAATGCAAATAGAACGTAAAAAACACCATTCATAGATTGTAATGATTAACATCATCAGCTGAAGTCCTTGCTTTTTAATAACAATGTCAGACGCGTGAGATTTTAAGCACGATTTTACCATCTGTTGTATCAAAGAACATAGAAATTTAAGTTACAGAAAAAATAATCCTAACTAATATATCTTAGATGGTTTAGCTTTAATAATTTACTTTGTTTTTGGAAAGTTCTTAATTAACTATTAAACTCTAGTCATTAATTTACTAAATAGTGGATATAATATACTTACAACATACAGAAACGAGGATGGAATAATTTATTAGACACAAATCTATCTGCATCGGATATTCTCCGTTTCTAGCGAATTTTCTCCGTTTTTTTATTTAAGAAAATCGGGTTCTATTTTGTGTGTTCTTGTTTCTCGTCTAGTGAGGGTATCAAAAGGATTCAATATCTGATCGGAGAGGAATTGAGGAAAATGAAAAAGTTTGGAAAGGAAAACTTGAGATGGATAAAAGGAGTTGTGCAGTTTTCTATTTATTGAGTTTGAAGTCAGATAAGGGCTGTGTATGCGGGTCGCGTAAGCGGCTGGAGAAGGGGTGCGACACTATGGCGGCGAATGTCACATAGCTCATTCTTTGCGCATTCAGCACATTTTAAAATGTATCAACCCCCTATAAAATTACAATAAGATATGTTCTTTTCACGTTCTGCATTTTATATCTGTGTGTGTTGTAACTTTTGTCTTATAATGTTCAAGGTAGATCAACAAACGGTAATTTGTTCGATTTTTATTCCGAACGAAACTTCTCCATAAAACAATAAAGTTTAACACTTTTATTTATATCTCACTACTAGAGAATATATTTTTTCTGAAATCGTTTCGGAATACTTATTTTTTCAGACTAATTTCGGACCCCAAATTACGCTATTCTAATAAATTCCTTTGTTGCTGGACAACGAACTTTCTCGGACAGTACAGGAAAATTTTTCCCGGCCTAGGCCGCCTTAAAATTCAGCCAACGTCAGTTCTTTATGTACAGTAAATTCAATAAATATACTCAAACAACCAACTCGTATTTATTATTAAAAATAGGGTGTAATCCAGTCGAAAAGTTTTTTTTGTTACTTTCCTCTTTATTTGTTATTTCTGAATAGTTAGCAACGTTATTACTATTTTCTTCTTCGGCAATAAAACTAATAGTTTTCACAGAATCCTCTATGTCGTTTTCCCTTCTACATATTTTATTTGCTATGTCTACTTTATTTGTGAAAGATTCTTCTATATATCTTTCGGCAACACTTAAGGATTTCCATCCCCCATGTCTTTTTAAAGGAGAGGTTGTTGCCGAACCTAAATTTTGTTCTTTAGCATATCCCATCCATGTTCTACAGGATTAAGGTCCGGAGAGTTGGCTGGCCAATGCATTCTGACGATATCTTCGGTTTCCAAGAAATCTTCTTCATGTCTCGTTCATTGGGGAGGAGCGTTATCGTCCACTTTAGTATGGAATTCCTTGGACTGCTTGGTGAAGTCTATCTTATCGATTTCGGTTCCTCCAAACTCTAACCGACGATTATAAGAAAGTACACCAATTCTGGGTACTTTTTTTTTATCTTCTACATTCCATTCCAAATGTTCCATGGCCCATTCCAGACAAACTCATACAAAGATTGTCTTGTAAACAAATTTGCTCTATGTAACCTTTTCCTTATCGTTTGATCACTATTAATGATGCCGTGAGCCTGCTGAAGTTCTCTTCTAATGGCTTGGGCAGTCATAATCGGGTCCATTCGTGCCATTAATTTACCAAAATTGTTGCAGAGTATCTACGGAAACAATGTCCTGTGTATTCATCTGAATTTGGCAAATTTAAAAATTTTGCAACAATTTGAGGCATTTTGCCAAACTGATGTACTCCCACTACTTGCTTGCAACCTTTCCCATTTAAATATTTAAAGAAAAAGCGACAACTTTCAAAATTTTGTGGACGACATGCGACATATTTTCTATTTAATGGCATATAAATTTCGTTGATTATGAAAGATCTGGGTTTATTCGTTTTATTATCAGGTATTTTAATCAAAAGCTTAGATCCAAAATCTTCTGTATCATTCAAATTCATTTGATATAGTTCCGGCAACTCCAAATATTAAGGCAACCTAAAAAGTAAACTCTTCATAAATAACATATTAATTTTAAAATATTTACATTCTGTACGTACCTTATTCATTAAATATATATTATCTGGTGCTTGAATTATAAAAATTTCAATTTGTTCAAGTGAAAACACTTTTAATTTCTTTGGTTTCTAATTGTCACTTTCACGTTTTAGAAAAGGACGTACCTAGTTTAAAATATTTTGTTATATCAGTATCTTCTCTGGTACTAAGTACCTACGCTTTTCAACATTGAGTAATTTGATCACAATGTAAAAGCTTTTAACTTCTTCGATAAATCTGAATAGTATGCAATTATTACATTTTCAGATCGCGATGTTGTATTTTGTTCTTGGCAATAATCCATAAAACGTTTATAAGCAAATTCACATTTTGCTTTGGATTTATTTGACAATAAATTTAAACTGGCATTTGTAGCAGTATTTAGTAATTCTGGTGGTGTCCTGCACCTCTGAACATCATCATCGCTGTCCATTTTAACTAACTAACACCAAACACTAACTGACTTTTGTCACAATAATAAACAACCAGTGTATTGATGCGATTTCAGAAAAAATGGTATGTGCAACTCGGAGTAAAAGCACATTCCCAGACTCCAATTTACATTGTCGTCCGGAAATGTATCGCTTTTACTCCTAGATACACAATATACTATTTGGAATAAATAATAATAATAATAATAATTAAATGTATGCATCTACAGACCATATGTATGTAGTTTGATTAACTATGAATCAACAAAAATAGTACTAAAACTTAACAATCGATTATCTTCCCCCTTTGATAAAACATCCCTCTATTTTCCTACCGTTGCTCGGGTTTGTCCGAAATTCAATTAACAAGTTACCTACTTGGTAGTTTCTCTTGAAGGGAAGTGTATCAATCTTTGTTTACTGTCTGTAAACATGCAACCTCCCGTACAATCTCTATATATTTTCCAGCAAGACACCGCAAAACATTGCGTGGTAAATCATATGTTATACAAAAGAGTGTTCGCACAATAGGATAACTTATGGAAAAACAAAATGAAACTAGAAATGCGTGATTTCAAAAGTGGGTTTCAAGGGGAGTTATTTAATTTCAGGTTGCATGTACTCAGAATAAAAGTATACAAGTAAATATTTCGTAATTATCTATCATAAAAATTTCAATAATAAAAGTAGGTATCTTTTTCCAAAAATTGTCTCCTTGATCATTTGGTTTGGCTGAGAGAAATTCGGTATATATCAATTTCTTAATTGTTTATCATATTTTTGACAGATATTGTTGCTGATGGCCATAGCCATAGGCTATTGTCAGTTGTTAGGTAGCAGCATCCTATGATGCTGCTACCTAAAATTAATTAAACTTGATTAGAATTAAAAATAATAAAAAACTCTTCGTTTTAACGCAAGTTTAATTGAAAAAATTTGGTTTTAAATCATAATAAGAGCCGTTTCTCTAGAATTAGCATCGTGATTTAAAACCTAATTGTTTCAATTAAACTTGGTTGGATTTTTTTATTATTCTTAGTAAGATGGACTTCCAAAAAGTAAGGGTTAGTACAATAAATTTGATTAGAATTACTCACACATTGTTTAGGTATAGTTGCTTTTCTACTGCACAGTACTATTGTCAACGAAAGTAGTCTGACGTGGCTAGGGCCAGTTTTCGTTGAGAATATTAACCTACAAGACAGATACAATCTGCACAATACGTTTATTAATTTGTTTACCCACTTTTAAGTTTGTTATCTAATTTTAAGTAACAATATTAAGTATGACGTTCAAGACTTTAATTATGTATTTGTCTAGGGAGATTGCTGCTTAGCCATGATTTATCTATGTAAATTCGTACGGTCAAAATTTTTGACCAGTACTCCCAAGATGTTTTAAATAACAATAAATTTAAATGAATATTTTGACGAAGATTACTTCATATTCATTCATCCTGCAAATTAATGAGTTAAAAGATTAAAGTTTTTTAACAGACAAAAATGGAAAGTGTTTCTGTAGTAACTAATGAATGAGAAAAAAAGTTAAGAGTCAAAATAAAAAACAAAATTATAGAAAATAAAATTCAAAATCTTCAAAAAGAATGAAAATCACTATTTACTGCACACTGTCGTAATAAAGTACCTACTACAATAATTTAAAAACAGCATTAAAATGTAGGCGCTCTGACAAACTTATTAACCCCTATTGTGTTATCGATAACGCAGCTGACGCTGCCCACAATCTTTTAGGTCATTCCATTCTAATTTAAATATCAATCTACTTTCGTTTACAATAGTACCTAAGTGATCAAATTAAAATGTTCTTGAGTGTTTCCAGCCAAAATGATAATCTGCATTAAGAGCATTTTGTTCTTCTGTGATATATTTAGAATTGTTTGTAACTTCCAAATACCTTTTAAATTCTGCAATAATCAACTTTTTCTAATTTCTAAAATTAAAAAGTGAGTAATAAGTCAATTTTCTTGATTTAGCAAATACCATCATTTACCGATTACTGTAAACTAAATTTCTAATGATAAAGTAGGTTTTCTATAAAACCCTTACAATAAATCAAAGAAAATCTATTGTACTAACCCTTACTATGTCACAGTCCCTTTTATTAAGAACAGTATACCAATGGGTTGAATTAAACTTTCAATATTTACTTGCAAAATACGTTTTTAAATGCAAAGACGGCCGTTTCGCTAGAATTAGCATCGTCGTTGCATTTAAAAACGTATTTTGCGAATAGTGAACGTTTAATTCAACCGTTTAGTTGTTTACTGTTCTTTTAGAAGAAAATCTGTTACTATCCACTTTTTTACAATATAAACAAATAAAGAATAGCCTATAGGTTGCTATAGCTGCAATCTTAATAAAAAAATGCTGAACACTTTATGCAAAAATAAGTTCAAATCGAATTTTTAATTAACTCTTTAATCACAACGTTATTTGTTTCGTCTTCTGGATATGTTCAACTTCAACAAAGTAAGGTGATTATTTCTATATATAGTTTAATGGACATGAAGTAAAATAACTAAAATACTTGCATTTTATTAAATTTCTCGACCTCTTATTCATGTTTAATTTGTATCCAACCCTATGACTAAAAATCTATCTTTAAGTAAATTATTTACCAATTCGTTTGAGTATTAAGTTTGTTTTCGAAACTGTGATAAAATAGACAAATTTCTTTGTCTCTACTCCAATGACAGTATTGGCATGATTATGTGACAAACTACACCTGTTTAAGAATATAGTTACATAAAAGATATGTAATAGCGATGCAATTGTATATTATATTACTTATCTGTTGATATTAAAATTCATTGAAAATAGCATTACCTGTCAAAATAAATGTAGAAAATAATAGTTTTATATAATGTTAATTTAATTTGATTAGCTTCTCGGTTAGTGAATTTTCATCTACACCTGTTATTGTTCTCATTTTATAATTATTAATACGTTAATACAAAATAGTTTTTACTTACGACCACCCCCATAAAAACGTCAATAACACACAATCTACAACCTATGTAATGTATCTCTTTACGCACGGTAAAATAAACGCACGGCTTCCCTAGCAACCACTTAGCAACAATAGACGTCGCTATTTTATTCAAAATTTCCTATTTACATATTTGAAGGTGAATTTTATACTACATATAAATGGCAGATAACATTTTTTAGTTATAAGATTGCATGTAGTATATATTTATTAAAGTTATTTGAAAATATATATTTGATTCGTTTCCATTAACCCTACTTTCTGTCTGTATAAATGGATCATAATATAAATGTACTTAATTACGTTTCCCAGATTAATTTACGTTATTTTTATGTAGTTAAATTAATTATTTTAACATTTATAAAATTATTATTACCGAGATACTTTTTAAAATTACTTACAAAGCTGTTTCAACTTGTGGATACAATCGTAACATAAAAGACACTTTTATAAAAGACTCGTTTTGTACTATAATTTCAATTCAGTTACTATACGAAACCGTTTTAAATATTAAGAATGCAGTAAATGTTAATATTACGCTAGAAACCGATCAGTAACACTAAATTAATCACTCAAAAGTGACGAAAATGAGTTTTACTACAATAAGGAGTATATATTGAACCATGCGCACACGTTATTATTTATCAAAAAACATCCCATTTTTATTGCTTTTATAACTTGTTTGTATGCGTAAAGTTTTATGCAATTATTAAAAAATGTCAAGTGATAGTGAAATGAACTCCACCCAATATAACTAATGTTAAGTATTTAATTATTATACAATAAAATGATTAAAAACATCTATTGTTGCTCTTGTTCAATTATTATTAACAAAAAGATTATTAATGGAGGTACAAGTAGGTCGTAGGTAAAGTACAGTACGTAACTATTGCTGTAAAGTATTTTACGCACGGAATTACGCACTCGCTGCTACGCGGCATCGTGCGCAACTATTCCATTCGTGCGTAAAATGCTATTTACCACACACGTTAAGTAATATAGTATTATACATTCTTAAATTTGGTATACAATTATAAGGTATCTTTAAATTGTTTAAAATAAACGTGTACATAAATCCCATCTTAGTTTTTATTATGTCGTAGATAAAGTATAGTACGTTACTTGTAGGTTAAGGTCAACTACGCCCTCGCAAGCGTTATTGCATTCTGCTTGGCCTCGTGCTTACAATTTTGTCGCTCGTCCGTAATTGACCCTTTAACCAATGCGTTACGCAATATAATATATTCTTGTACTAAAGTTACGGAAAAAATTTACAAATTATTTTTAGAAATTTTTGTATATCCTTCATCCTTTGAACGCCTTGGCAAAGTAGGTATAAAAGTCATTAACCTTTGACTTTTAACGACACTCTCCGTATTACAATTTAAAGATTTATCCAATTTAAAGAAATTAGATGGACATTTCTGAGCAAAAAACTGTGTTTTTTTAAGTAAACGCATGCAAGAATAGCATGTAAAGTTATGTATGAAAATTACAAATGAAAAATGTATGAAAATTACTAGATTATCCTTCACCTTCCGTAAAACAATAAGGTTTAAATTTTCTTACATTTGCATAGCGCCTACACTTATATTTCTAATTATATAATCATTAGATATTTATCGCTGATTTTAAAAGTATATAAATTTCGGATAAATTAACATCTAAAGAAATACGATTCGCATATATAAATTACAGTAAAAAGCTATTCTATCATCGCGCATAATGTAATGGCTCCATAATTATATAAATTAATTTAAACGACGATTTACGATTATGTATGATTTATTAAAAGCGTAGCAGCATATGTTTTCATGCATTTAATGGACTTTTATTAATTGTGAATTATTAGTGCAACTAAGTTGTAAATTCATTTCGATATATAAAATATCTAGTGATATGCTTATTATGCATTAGGTGGTGGATTTACGGTTTCAATTTTCATTTTAAAGTGTTTACACAAACGGCAGAAACTTAAAATATGATACACAGATTTAACAATAGTCTGTGTTAAACATTTTTGATATATAAAAGAAAAACCACTTATATAAAAATACAGGGAAAGTAGATATGGTTTCATATTATCTGTATTCAAAATAAAATTGTCTGTTGTTAAAGCCAATGTCTCTATTTCGCCCAACAGAAAAAGTCCATTTAGAGGACAACATTATTAGATTACAAAAAATAAAAACAAAATTGTTACAACAACACTAAAAAGAAAGAAAAAAATTGCATACATATACAGCAAATAAAAGTAATACTCTAATTATACCTTATTGTTAATAGCTAATACAAATATTAAAAAAAAGAATTTTAAAAGTAAATAAAATGACACAAAATAAAGTAGTGGCATGTTATATAAGTAATAAGTTCAAATAGAAGTTTTGATAGGATTTAGCCAGTAGACTAGTTAAAGAATGGAAATATATGTCATAATCATCTGAAAGTTGGTTATAGTTCTTACAAATTCTAAACATAGAGATAACTCTGGGAACCATAAATTTAAGTTGATGTAGCAAATTTGGTCCATCGATACCATTATTCAGTACCTTATATTATAAAAGTTAAATCAATATTGAATCGATGCACCAATGTAGCTTGATCAATTCCTCTTTCAGGATAAACTCCGTCTATTCTACTAGTCAGAAATTAAAGAAACCTTCAATGAACTTTTTTAAGAGAATCAACGTAAATTGGAGTTGCATATTATTCTAATTTGGATCTAACTAGCGTAAAATATAATGTTTTCAATGCAGCCAAATTTATAAATGTTCGACAATTTCTAATTATAAACCCCAAAAACCTGATAGCCTGTGATACTACATTGTTTATATGTTCAACAAATTTTAATTTGGAGTCAAATGTTACACCGAGATCACGTATCGATAATATAATTTAATCAAAGTTATTAATTTTGTAATTGGATATAATTGGCTGTCGTTTCCTACTAATTGTGCAAACCTTACATTTGGCTGAATTAAGAAAGAGTTTTTTTATTTTTAAAGCAGTTGCAAATCTGATTTTTTGCTGATTTTATAGTAAATTGTTAAATATTTTCTGGCTATAAATGCCAAAACTGTAGAAAGAATGGTACCTAAATAACAGTTTATTATTTGTCACAAAACCTCTCTCTATTTAATTGACCTAAGCTTTTTTAAAAAGTATCTGATTTTACCGTGCTTTTATATAAGTTGGAATTTCGCAGATAATTTTATCTCTGTGCAATTAGTTCAATTGGTCTGTTTTTCTGAAAACAAAACTTCCAAGTTTATTTTTCCACAAAAGGATAAGTAATAGCTGGTGCGGACATGAATCTTTAGGTGCAGCGCTATGCATTACCTGCTCTTATTCGGTAATGCATTACCTCCTCCTCTATTTCTTCAAAGATCGATGTCGCCATTCTTTCAGAAAGCAATTTGTTAGTAGAGCGATATCATTTCTCGTATATTTTCTTCTATTGTCGCAATCAACATCCGGTTTTCCTGTCTACTAGAGAAAGAAGTGAATTTGTGTCTACGCGAGTGAAGATGAACAGCATGCAAAGGCAAGCACAAAAGGTAGGTACGCAGATTTTTGCCCAATGCAGTTCTTTTGACAATTTTAAAGGGGTTGGGTCAAAACAACTGTGGATTCTACTTTTCTTATAACTTATATTATCTTTAAAAATAGGTAACCTTTTTTATCTACTTTTCTTTTTATATTTCTCTACCTATTTAAACTTCCTCGTCAACTACTAAGAGCTAAGAGCAGGAGGGACATTTATAAAAATAGTGTGATACATTATTTATTATAACAAATATATTTTTGATTTTAATTTTATATCTTTGAGATAGGATCGTACTTTGTTTTCAGTTGAAGACTTTAACTTGTGGCGTTTTCTTTGTTCTTCATTTTCCGGGCATTCGAGTAACAGATGCTTCACTGTTAGTTGAGTCTGACATCTCTGAAATTAAGGTGCGGTTTCTTTTGTTAAGTAATGTTGATGTGTATGTATGTGTATGTGTATCTTAAACTTAAACTTTTATTTGGTAATGGGAGCTTGGTTCCAATTTCGGGCATTATTTGTCTCTAATTGGTTTCAGTATCTTTCCAAATCAATTGCCATTTTTTATATATGTATGTTTTTATTTAGGATCTGTGATCGGTGTGGAGAATTTTGTGGGGAGAGGTAAATTATCAGTGGAAGTTCATTTTAGAGTAAGGAGTCTACGTCTTCAGTACCTTGTATTTCCATGTGTGACGGTACCCATAAAATAGCGTTGTTTTTATCTCGCTAGTTGCGAAGCTCTGTTTTAATGAGTTCATGGATCGGATGTGATGGACATACATTTTTTAGATCTGTTAAAGGGCTTAATGAGTCAAAGATAATAAGAAAGTTGTTTTCTTTAGCTGTTTTTCAGGACTTGGAGGATAGCACACGGCTCTCCAGTGAGGCAGACACAGAGCACATTTTTACCGGCAATGAAAGGAGCTCCAACCCAACACCAGCTGTCACCAATATTTTCATGGATAATTTAGAACAAATTGCTTTGCACTCCTTCCCATTAAAACCCACTTGTTGGCTACGTTATGTTGATGACACTTTTGTTATCTAGCCTCATGAGAAGGAGTCGTAGTCTTTCTTAATCCATCTAAACGGTATACATCCTAGTATTCAGTTTACAATGGAGGTGGAAAAAACTTTTGTTTACCTTTTCTAGATATTTTTATTTCTAAATATCCTGAAAATGGTTTCTCCTACTCTATATATTGAAAACCAACACAGACAAACCGTTATTTAAACGCCAAATCACATCATCATCCTTCCCAACACAATTCGGTTGTTAATTTTTTAATATCTCTATCTATTCGTCTAAGTGATATTAATAACAGAGAAACAGAACTTATTTCTATTGAAAATACCCTTTTACAAAATGGTTTAGAGAAAAATCTATCCAAAGTTTTATCAGAGGAATCCAGTTCCATCATCTCCTAAATCTTCCACTCAGCAATTAGAAAATAGGATTATCCTTCTATATATCAAAGGTGTGACTGACAAAATTACGAAGGGTCTCAGAACTGCCAATATCCAAACCATCTTCACAACTTACAAAAAAATGTCCCGTTTGGTCCGGTATGTAAAAGACAAATTTCCAAATGAAAGTCATGGTGTGTATGAGATCCCCTGTAGTGACTGTCCTCAAACTTACATAGGTCGAATCCGTACCAGAATTTTTAAACATTTCCTATCCGTAAAAAATTCAGGGCGTATTCATTGTTGAGGTACACTCAAGAATATCTCAGGTAAGGTGACCTTAAGTCTTCCTCGAAATTTCTGTTTCATAGTGTGTTTATTTACCTTCCTTCCGTAAGGGAGCCTTACATTTGGCAATGTCGCATTTTCTGTCAGTTTTATGTCAACTTTCGACATAGCTTGAATCTTAGATTAGGCTTGTCTAAGGCTTGAACGATGTTATGAAATGACAATGACATCTAATTTGTTGGTTATTTTCTCTTATATCTTTTAGGAATTCTTACTGCTTCTTCTTCGGCATCAACAATTTCTATAAATTCTATAAAATCTTCGTAGTCCATTACAAAAATCTCCAACAACTAGCGATCACAAAACACAATAACCACCGTTTCAATATTAAAAATCTAACCTCAACTCGTCAAAACTCAGTCATGGTAGACTTTAGGTACCTCCGAAGCTTCCTTACTCTTAAGGGTCCCTCAAGTCGTCTTTATAGAACTATGAAACACAAAATAGTGCATAGGGAAAACTTAAGGCATGAGGAAGTCTTAAGTATTGACTTTGAATACGGCCCTTAGACTCAAACAATGCTCTAGTCCAACATAAAATTCAAACAGGTCATACTATTGACTTCCCTAATACCCGAACCTAGTTTGAGGAGAGCATTTGTCGGCTTAGATGCAGAGATTTGCTTCAGGGTTAGTTCTGAAAGCACCTAGTATGGCAGGAGACTGAATAGAATTTAGTTTTTTCAGTAAAGTTTTATTGGCTGTTTCATAGCAAATAGCTCCATGGTCCAGCTAACTCATGTGTAAATATTGACTTAGGCTTTAGTGTCTGACCTCAAGTTTGATAAAATTTTGAGTCAATTTATTCTGGGTTGACATCTGCAAAGTGAGCTTCCCATTTTAACCTGTAGTTAAAAGTGTGACCCAGAAAATTCCCTTCATGTTGGTTTATTATTTAGATGAAATTTTAAGTTATTTACATACTTGTTATTATTGAAGACGATGTAGGTATTCTCAGATGAGAAATGCAAACCTATTGTAAGAAATCTAGCACTATTGTTTTGGTTATTTAATACTTAATGTCTTGTCAAATTGGAATTTCATTTTATGGTATTTAGAGCTTATCTTATCCATTGTTTCTACTTCTAAATTCATAGTCGCTTCGTTTTCACCTGAATCTAACAGCATATCGAACATAAGTTGATTCAGTTCATTTATCTGAAGTATTCTATCGCCTAGAATTCTAATGTTACCTTGTACTTCTAGAAGGTCACACACTTTTTGGGACAAGCTATCATCTAGATTATTACAAATTCTTGTAAAAGCTAATCTTTGTAGTGCTAAGGCTCTCCTGGTTTTTTCCATACTTGCGATAAAACGTTCTCTCACTGTCGCCAAATGTTGAAACTTCAGTAGGATGTTCACTCTTACCCTATATGGCTATACAGAAAAGTCAAAACTGCTTCAAAGCTACTTTTATCTTTTACAAAGAATAAATGTGACGTTCACAGAAAAATGTAATTTATTGACAACTCTCAATTTGACATGACATTAAGTATTAAATAACCAAAACAATAGTGCTAGATTTCTTACACCTATTTTGATAGGTATTTAAACTTGATTTGATTTTTTTATAATTTCAAAAAAATTTATAATATAAGTACTTAATTAGAATACTTTCAGGACATCTTTTAATAAAATTTAACCCTATAATAAGAAACAAACAAATTTAGATTAATATAATAAATATCTCCATTTAAATAATTATGTAAAATCTGAGCATATTTATTTATAATTCGCATTTGGTATATTTATGTTAATGGTATATTAATTGTTAATGCCGACATTGTTTTCTCTATTGGTTCATTTCCGATCTTGATATATTTGTTTTGTGATCTTTGCTAGCGGCATAGCAATCGTTCGTTTCTTATCGCCCACCAGCAGCACTATGCCTCAACTTTCCTAATTTATTGTTCTCTTGAAATTATATTTCAAGGTTCAAATTTTGATGATGTATGGCAAAATTTCTCTTCGGAATTGGATATCACGGTCCAGAAGAGAATAAGGGTTCTCTCTAGCCCTGGAAATAAGTGGCATTTCTTCTGGAATTCGATATATCAAAAAATGTTTTCTTATTGTAAGAATAGAAAAAATATGAATTATATTTACAAATAAAATTCAACGTATCTTGGATGGTGTACAAATTAGTTAATAAGATAAACCATTATAAAAATAACTTACATTGTCACTATTATTATTTTCCACTATTCCATAAAACACTATAATTCAAATTTGTCCGTATTAAACACTACAATATAAGAAAGTTTACCCGAGTAAGAATGTTTACTGTAAATAGTGGTTGTTTAACGTTGTAATGCCGCTAGGAACTGACAAGCTTGTCTAGAAAATGTGTTAAAATAATAAAATTAAAATACTTTTCAAAGATTTCATATTATATCTTATACGGGAAACATTTAGCTAATGTAGGTGATTAATATTGCCATACCCACATGTAGGTACAATGATGGACCTACCGTATACGTGACTGTAATACTACAATATAAATAGTAAAAAAACTTCAGGTGTTTACCGAAAGACACAAACAGAAGAAGAATAAGTAGTGAATAACGATTTTGTTTTAGTTATTTATTTATTTTCCGTTTGCTATTGAATGTAATAAACAAATTAATAGTATATTATTCTAAGAGCATATAATGGCAGCTATTATTCACGAAGATAAAGACTGTCAAATTAAATTTACTACTAATTATTAAAAATGATAGCACGGTAGCATAATATTATAGACACCAATACACATTTACAACACATTGTAAGGCCAATCAATACATACGGAATAGAAGCCCGAGAGGACACTAATATAAGACAAAAAGTATGCTGAGAGTTGCCGAAATGAACATACTAAGAACAATAGTAAGAAAAACAAGACGAGATCGAGTCAGGAACACGGAAATAAGGGAACAATGTGAAGTAAAGGATGTAGTAAGATGAAGAAGACAAAGAAGAAGGCAGTGGCACAATCACGTCAGAAGAATGGATGAAAAAAGAGCTTTGTTCGGGTTTACTTGATTACTGTTTTCAAACTGTCAGGATTCTGCGCACTAAAAAATCCTGTGTTCGGGTTTTTCTTGTACGGTTTTCGAACCGTTCTATAATTTTAGTTTGGTGTTCGGGTTTTATTTCTGACTGTTTTCGGACGATTTGAATACTGTCAAATCAGTCGTGGACTAATTGACGCATGCGCTTGGTCATTTCTCAGTCATTGTTGTTTGTAGTGTGCATTTTAAATTCAAATTATTCTTGGTATTTTAGTTTATTGAGTAGGTATACTCGGAATTTTACAGTCGTGTAATGACGTCATTTTCGTGGGAAAAAACGTATGTCCTATTAAATTTATTTGTTGCTAAGTAACTGACTACTGGTGTCTAATTACCTGTATGACTTTTACTATACAGTGGTGTACATAATATTTTAGCATTTTTTGATAATAATTAAGTCAATTTCCACAAGAAATCTATAGGTCTTAATAAAAGAAGAAGTCCTAATTAACTGACTGACTGACTGAGATATCAACGCACAGCCTAAACGACTGAAGATATCGAAAAAAAATTTTTAACATGTTAAAAAATGCGAATAGTTCATATTTTTGGCGGCATGTTTTGACGCTTTGGCGTTTTCAAAACTTCAAAACTGACAATCACTTGACAAGCATTTCAGGTAAAATTTAGCTACGACAACAACATTTCGGCAAAATTTTTTGTCATTGCCATTTTACATTAGTTAAATAAGGATAGACAAAAATGACGTCATTACAAGACTGTAAAATTCCGAGTTTATATTATTATGGATTTATTGGCAGAATTCTCGTCAGATTCATCCTCATCTTTTTCATCATCAAATAATGATGGATTGGAGATGGTAGCAAATCTTTTTTTACCCGAATTATTACAGAAAAAAGTAAAAAATGAGAATTATGCCGAAGAAACAGTACCCCTATATAGTGATGAACAGTTTATCCAACATTTTAGGTTTGTGGACAAAATAATTTACTTTTTGTATCAGATATTAAAAAACAAGGCGTTCGGGTTTTTTCATTTGTTGATAGTTTTCAAACCGTACATAAATAGTCCTTGGATTTAGTCTACTGCACATCCAGTTGTGCGCAGTCAGCAAATCGTTCTCAAACCGTCCGAAAAACGAAACTCGAATAAAGCTTATGTTTCCGAAAATAGTTTTAGTTGGGAGACCAGCAGTGAAACGACCACTGAGGAGACCTCCAAAGAGATGGAGGGACAGCTGGCAGTCCACATCACAGGATACGCTACAAGGCGATGTTTGAAATTAACAGATCAACAGATCTAAGAAAAGAATAAGAAGAAGAATAAGACCAATACACACATAGGTAATATGTGTTGCCCATACAGAACATGGAACCCAGTCTATTTACTAACCTTAATTTACATGCTTTTATTAGATGAAATAAATTTGGCACTACAATTATAAATATTATTTTGTCGTAACTTATGTGTTAGTTACATAAGAACTTAAAAATCAAACAATACTGTATAACAAAATATAAAGAATATTCTCACACCAAATTTAGACATACGTTCTGCTGGGACTGCATACAATGAACAATGGTTAATTTTATTCACTAGTGCTAGTGAATAATAGGTACCATTACACCAGAGGAAGCATATGTATAATTAAGGTTTTATAGAACTGTCCAGGATGAATTAAATAACGTAGCTATAAAATTACTGTGATACATTATCAAAAACAAACAAGCCAACATTTTCAGAAAATGCATAAAATATTATTCTCCATTACTTTCGCTTTTAAATAATGTATTTTTGGTTCATCAAACAGCATAGAGATTTTAGTAAAAAACGTCTTCAGCTGTATTCAGCTGTATATTGTAAAATGGGTTCACGATCTGGGTGAATTTCATGGAATAATTGGCACACCTCTTGTTATGTCCGCATCATATCGCCATTACCAATCATCATGAATATTTTAATTCTATCAATTGCGGTTAAAAGCATTTTATAAAAAGGCTGCAAATTATATTAAAGTAGTTTATTTTTAATTTATTATTTTGTGTATTGAAATTTTGTAGTTTTGCCCACCAAGTTATACCAATTTGAAGGAAGTTCCATTTAAAAAAATGGTAATGATGTCATCACACGAAGGTGGTTCACCCTTAATAGTTGGTTGATTCCAGTTTGAAGAAATAGTAAATTTAAATAAAAAATAATTCATCCTGTTTCAGGAATTTTCATTATTTTTGTTTGTTAGCCTATCCAAAATTTATGCGTTACGTATTGGACGCACTGAATATTTTAATTTGAATTTATTTGGCACTCATCTTTTTCTGGCATTTAATAAAATTTCTCCAGAGTTAAGCAAACATGATTAATTCACTTCAATAAATGTTTTATACATTGTATACTGGTCTGAATAATTAGATAGGATTTTCAGACAGTTTAGGAGAAACCAGATTTTTTTAAGGAAACATGTAGTGTGAGAATAGGATGGTCGTCTTATTTTTTATTCATTTCACATAGTATAAAAACAACTTGTAAAATCTATAGTTCTGTTAAGTGAGACATCTTAAAGTAAAACAAGTCTTTCGGTGAAAATATAACAATTAACAGCCAGGGATGCATTTAGCAATTGAAGAAATAATCAATTTATTGTACTCACCCTTACTTTTTGTCCATTTTATTAAAAATAATAAAAAACTCTTCGTTTTAACATAACTTCCAAGTTTAATTGAAAAAATTTGGTTTTAAATGACGGTCGTTTCGCTTAGCATCGTCAGTTACGTTAAAACGAAGAGTTTTTTATTATTTTTAATTGAAGAAATAATAATTTATTTATTTATATTCTATTATTTTACATTATTTTTATTAATTCTTTTTATTTGATATATCGAATCTAACTGGGTAAAAACATTTTATTACCTGTCAGTAGTGTAATATAATTGTTTTGTTTAATAAATCATTTTTTCAACTATTTTCTTGCTATTTTTTTTTTTAGTGTGTCTACTAACATATTATAATTTTCTTCCTCTGCAAAAAAGAAACTATAATGTTCATTAACTCCTTCTTAGTTTATCCATATTATTAAAAAAATTATAAACATATAAGAAAAGTGTTACCGAAATTCGCTAAAATATACTCGAAACTTATTACAATATACTTAAAACTTATTTCCGGTTTAGGTCTTGATAATAAGAAAGTGAACAAAAACCATAGCAATGTGGTTTTTGGATGGTAACCATTAAAAACCACAACATGATATTAATTTTTTTTATGTTAATTTTTGCATTAAATTTAAAAACAATAACATTTTTGAATAGAGAATGAAGAGACCTTTCAAATGATATATCACAAGCCTATACTTCCCATTTAAAAAATTGGGGGTTGTACCTGTCATTCTAAGGGGGTTGAAGATAGGGGTTGCATTTTCACGTTAAAGAATGTCAAGTTATAATTTAAATTTGACGTGTTTCGGGATTTTTTATAAATATGTACAGTAACCGAAATAATGAATTTATTCCATTTGGCTTTTACACACTGTATATTAGAATATAAACAAATCCTCAATTTATAGACTAATAACGTACCTGTTTTTGCAATTATACTCATAGGGTTACCTTAATCCCTTAATACCCCTAACGACCACAATTATTCTCGTTAAAATCGAAAAACAAAATATTCTAAATATCGTATTATGACTACTTATCTCTTACCTAAGAAGGTTAAAATAATATATGATGATTAAAAGAAATTTCTTAATACCTATATAAATAAGTACGTGCGCTACTGATTTAGGGTCTTGTTTCCAACATTCTGTGATTTGATTACTTTCCTTGGCTGCCAACTGCAAACAAACGAACTATTGTTGTTTATTGTTCTTAATTAAATGTAGCTTTAATCTTTCAGTTTTTCAAGATATAAATAAAAACCATTGTTTGATAGGATGGCTGCTGCATATCAACCCTTTTAAATAAGAATAAATATTGTTCTAGAGGAGTTTTTTGTTTAACTTAATTTGATTTTTTGATAATGGTAACACCGGAAGTAATTCTTAGACCGCCCCTGTAGAGATGTCGTACTAATTTGGTGCTACTCCGTTTAAAATTTCCAAGTGTTGACCGACTTCCTATTTTAGGGGAATATTACGAAGTCAATAAAAATCGGCGGGTAGTACGAGCGAGAAAGAATACGGCTAATTGAGAATTTGTATGTGTTTGTATCCTTAGCGGGATACGAACAATTTATGTCTTCGCCAAGTTGGTTTATGGCCGTTTTCAGAACTCGTTCCGACGCGGCCACAAGATGTCTCTATCGTCATGAGGATAACTTTATGGTTATTTCACGGCAATTAGATTAGTCTGTTGTAATTCCAGTTTTTGTGCGATTGCGATTCCCGCAACAGATGTCGTTTGACTTATTGTCTTGACTATCCTACTTCTTTTCTTTTAATATCCGTCTAGTGATTTATCATTTTCATTATTAATCTTCTCGAAGCGTTCGGGAATTTCGTTCTTCTGTTTAATATTAGTCCAAAATTACTTTTAACATATTTAAAACGTAAAAATCATATAATTTTAGTATTATTAAATAAAGTAAGCTTAAAGAAACAAACAGCAGAGTAAGAACATTTCCAAAATACAGAATAATATTCTTTATACAAGGTCTCGTAAAAAATAATTTGTCATTCCATTCCACAAAAAAAAATCTTTCTAAGAATCCTCCACGCACATAAACACGTTTGCCTTGAGCACTTTAAACACATTTTTTATACTGTTTAAGAGATAAAACGTACTGCTCAGGTAAAATATGAAAAACATGAAGGTTATAGTTACAATGTGGTACAGTTACTTTTTTAAATTGCATTCTTTATTACACTATTTAGGAATCATAAAAGTTATTTTTGTATGAATAGATGCAGGTAAAGTTATTTAAAATTAATAAATTTGCATTATACTCCATACAAAATTATATAATGCCAATGGCATTGGTGAGCATCTACAATAAATTCTTTAATAGTTACTGAAACCGAAACCCTAAAGGAATCACCCAAATAAACTCTTTTTATTTATTTTAGTTTTCTTGTGAAAAACTGCATTTTCTTAATAAAAAGAAATCGGTTGAAGATAATAATAATATTTAGCAATAATAATACTTTTATTGACAAACAATTTTATATGATGTGTATGTTAATAGACAGGATTCAGCTTTATTTCTTAAACAAAACTGCTCTTCCACCCAACCCATACAAAAAAAACTTTTAATACAATTAGAATTAGAATGGTAAAACTTAAGTGGTAAGATTTTTTAATTTTTACAATAAGGAAATTGACTGCTCCAACAAATATAATTTGACTGAATTATAATGCCAATAAATATCCACGGAACAGACTTGTGTAATGTGTTGGGGTTTGTACTCTAAGTCAAATGTTCATAACTTCTTTTTATATACCTTGAAATATGTTATGTTCTCTTCCTCTTATGCTACATATTAATTCTGTACATGTATTTTGTATTTTTTATAAGCGACCTGAGTTAAATTTGCGAATGTTGCATCTGCCACATCACCAAAAACCCAAGTGAGGTCCCTGAGGAGTAATTTAGACTTCATACCTTCAACCTCTAAATTTCAAAACCCCTTTATTATTGCAATGGAGACATAAACTAATAATTATCCTTCATATCTAAAGTTATACCAAGACTCTACCAATTTTCTTTCATTGATAGATCTTCTCCATTTCTATTATTTTAATTTTTTCCAGAAATCTTGCATGTTTCTGTCGTTTACCAAATAACATCACATTGGACTTTTTTGGCATTGATGAATAGTCCAATTTTGGTAAAGTAAAAAACTAATGAGTTTAAATCCTGATTTATAGCACTCACAGATTCATCAAAATTATGTTCAAAAAACACATGATAAATTTGTGTGTCAATAGCGTAGAGACGACTAGAATATTTTCTCTTATTTTAGTACAATTTGGAAAAGTACAAAATCAAAGGACTAAAATCGAACAATGAGGTACGCCACTTTCGCAACTTTTATCCAATTAAATTCCACTGCAATTTAACTCACTGATAGATATTTAAAAGATATTGTTCGATGAGTTTGACAGCTTCAATAGAAAAGCCTTAATATTGCAACAACACCAATAACAAGCTATGATTTATTCTAACCTAACCTAACCTAACCTAACCTAACCTAACCTAACCTAACCTAACCTAACCTAACCTAACCTAACCTAACCTAACCTAACCTAACCTAACCTAACCTAACTTAACCTAACTTAACCTAACACAAAAATCATATGTGTGTGAGGAGTCAATTTGTATGAGTGCACATAGCTTATTTTTATCAACTACATGTAAAATGTCATTAGTGGATAATAAACAGACACTCGGGCAAAATTTTTTGTTCGGCGTATTATTCAATTGGCTTATTCATAATTTTTTCAAAAACTTCCGATAATATGGCGAACAAACTGATAGGTGGAAGATCCTTAAATTCGTCTGGATTTTTGCATTTTGATAGTAGTTCATGAAAAATACAAGGGCAACTATATAATAACATAGTAATTCAACATTAGTCACATGTTTTTTAACTGACTTTTTTTCTGGAGTCACTTTATAAAAATATAAAAGCAGTTTAGAGGCATCCATTTTTATGAAAAACTCAAATACAAAAATCGTTTTGAAAAGCCTTGTTTAAACCTTGTTCAAAAACTGGAATTAAACTAAATATAATTAAAAAAAAAACATTCCTGTCTACACATTTTCCTTTATCTACAAATATATAAAATTGGACAGGAAATTCCGTAATACAATCAAAAAAATGCTACCACAAGCGTTTACATGACTAGCAAAAGTTGTTTGTAAAATCACATTTGTCACAATCGCAGCAGCACTCGTTTCCTAAAACGTGATTGATTCCAGATTATTTTCCCATAAAACTGACAACAGTGTAGATATATTGTCTGTCATACCAACACATCGTTGTGTACGTAAAATATTTATTTACTAGGAAGTACAAATTTAGAATATTACATCAATTTCTATTAATATTAATCAAGTAGCACAAATTCACTCGTAAACAATACACCGTATTGTAGAACCAATTGGCATACTAGTACCTTCACGATAGTCATATGTTACCAGTGGAGTAGAAAGTTGAGTCTATCATCTATTGTGTTAAATTTTAACAAATTAAAAAATTCTCTGTTATTAATTCAAAGCTGATAAACTAATAGGGTTATTAGGTAAAAATATTCGCAACAACTGTAAATTTAACATTGATGTTATTAAAATCGCGATGTTAAATCAAATTTAACATCGCGGTTAAAAATCGTATTCTGAACAATCTGATGTAAAAAAAGTTATTAACAACGCAATATTACATTGCAGCTAACTTCACTTATATAATGTTAGCCAATATAAATTGTCTACTTTTAAGGTTATCGTTACATTTATTGAATGATATTTATTATTAGTTATTATTATATATTTATTTTAATTATAATTATTTTAAAAATGGATTTGATTTCTAAATACAAAAGGAAGATTGTGTATATCAGTTAGTAGATGCTGGTGCAACAATTTCCACATAGATTCCATCTATCAATATAATAATCATTTCAGTTGGCTGATATTGGTCCAAGAGTAAATATTAACCACAAACTATAGGTAAACCTTATTTATAGTTTATATATTAGTATAGATAACACCTTCAATACAAATGGTAAGGCGTTTGCATTTCCTGGATTTTTTGTATGTGGTTCTAGGTAATGAATTAATTCCCCAACAATTTCTTGATTTAGCCTGTAATAGTCCATGAACAGATCTTCCGGTATATCAAACGAATTTGTGAATCACGTAATATTTTTCTTTGTATTCGCATATAATTTCTAAAAAAATATTTCCAAATATAACCTCAAATTTGACACTTTTTTGCTTCTATAATACACAAATACACTTCGGTAATCTGCCTCATGTAAACCGTATGCTAAGAATGGGATGATATTGTTCATTTTGATTTATTTATTGAATAAATTACAATTCTAATATCACAAACACAGTTTCAACACTCTTTTGGTCGGCGTTATGCGAAAATGGTACAGTACATCGATGTAAAATACAATAAAAGCGTACAGAATAGGATTTTTGTACAGAATAAGCGCATAAATCTTAACAATTCAAAAGTTTTGCAATTTTTCTTAGATTCATTAATAATTTTATCAGTATAGGTTTTATAATAATCTTATTTTAAATAATAGAACTTTTTGTGCATGGATTTAAATGAGAATTTTGACACCTTGTACTCGTGTACCCACTTGAATATAATCATGAAATCGAATATACATTTTGCCACATATTATGTAACTTTCAGGGGGTAATTGTTTCATCACAAATATCTAGAACAAGTAATCCTATATGTCTATAACCTAGCTCCTAAAATACTAATAGACCTTTTCAGAAGAATAAACATTTTAAACATAAATTTTGGGAATATGTACACAATAATTCATTGGCCCACTAATGCATATATTATTCCCCACCATGTGTTAACGTTGTGTCACGAGTGAACTAAGTTTCTTTCGTATATGGCCTTCTGAACTCTGATAGCTTGGGCCTTTCTCTTTCACCTTTCTTGTGGAGTACATTTCAGCACGAGTTTTGGGATTCCGCATATTCAGCCATTATTTCTACGTGTCCGTACCAGATCAATTGCTTTCGTTGTTATTCATTTATGATGTTGATTTCAACTTTCATTATTCCCCTGGTTCTTTTATTTGTGACTTTATCCGCCCTTAATATTTCTGCCGATCTTCTCCAATAGTCATTTGCAAAGGTTCGCATCCATATAGTATCATACTTTTAAACACCGCGTTATAGATGTAGTGTTTTCTTTCCTTCGAAATGTTCCTCGACCTCAGGACTGACTTGAGGTGACTTCTATTTCCTGTTCTCTTTGTCTGTTGATATTTTTAATCCCAGATATAAAGTTCTTTTCAGATAAAAGTATCCACCTTTCATAACTTTTGTAATACTGGTATTTAGGAAAAATCCAAAAACACGTCAATTTATGTTGGAAAGGGAAAGCATTATGGCTTATTTAAACTTACTGGAAAAGTAAGTATTGGTATGAATTGAATAGAAAATTAATTGTATAGAAAAGGAGAATATCAACAAAAAAAAAATAAAAAAAAATTATAACCCATTATTATCCCATTACGAGATTAGGCTTAAAATTTATGTTTTAAAGAGTAGAATTTTGGAGAATTTTTTAAAAAAATTTGAAGGATACAAACAATCTTAAAATTCTTCTTTTAAGTTAGGAATGAAAAAAAATTTATGATGAATAATTTTTTGCACAAATTTTTCAAAATTTCATCAAAAAACACGAAATTTAAAAAAAAGAAGTCCCAAATCGGATAATTTTTCACCAAGTTATGGCTATTTAAAAAAAATACCCGAAATTTTCGAAAATTCATATCTCTTGATTGGCTGAATTAAAAAATTTGAAAAAATTCATAGAAACCTTTTTCGAAGGGTACAAAATGATGCCCAAATTTCAGCGAAATCGGAGATGCAAATCCAATCGGTAGGATGAGTTGTCATGGAATGCCCCATATATAGATTTGGTAATGAGTTTATACTCGAAATACCTGTCATTTATAAATAACCTTAATTTTTTAAGTAAAATTAATGGAAAAAATTTAGTAAACCGTTGTTTGTTCTGTATTTATAATAGTTTATTTCCTTAGAGGGTGTTGCTAATGTTCTTTAGCAATTCTAATAAAATTGCTGTTTCTAGATTCTAAAGTTTAGTTTGTGCAATAGTAAATAAGTTATTTAGTTAATTAATACATGTCACGTCTTTTTATATGTATCGTTTATAAAGGAAACTGTCTTATAAAGCAACTTTTTCACGACTATGTTTACGATCTACTTCCTTTTGTATTATTAATATACTTCAGTAATGAATGTTTTTGTAGGACGCCAATGTGAACTCCATTGGTGTTTTTGCCGCAGTGAATTAAAAAGGAGATGACTGTATGTGGATATGAGCAAAAGAAAAAAATGTGTACGTGATGTGAAAATGTGGGTACGGGTGGCGCTCGTCGTCCACTTGTGTGGCGCGAATTTTAAAATTTGTTTCCGCTAACACAGTTTGCGATTCCAGACCTAGGTCAACGTACGGATGTTAATATTTAACATCAACTTAACTTTATGAAGTTCTCTATTATCAAATGTCAATAAAGTTAATTAAATAAAAAAAAACTTTATCATTGACTTTATCTTGAATAGTATATTTAAATTTATTTATGTTGCAACAAATCCTTCAAAGTTTGAAACGATTGTTCGTGCTTAGAAATAAATTAAAAATATGCAGCAGCATAAAAATAATTCGAATATGCTCAACTTGAAAATAAAATCAAAGAATAAATTTTATTTGCGATTTGCAGTGTAGACGATACAGACCGTTCATAAATCAGCTTTTATAAATTTATCCGAGTTCTATTCTTCTTGAACCGCTTCACTTAGTTGGCTATGGTCGTATCTCAGAGACGATGTCTGAGGATATTTATCCTGACGTATAATATGCTGCTGTATAAAATTTGTCGCACCATTAAACAGTCATGTATATGTTAGTTTGTATTGAGGTTGATACACTTCTTGAAAAATCTTGTATAAGCTGAAAAGATTTCTGATAAACTGCCAGTACGTGAGGAGTTCTTTATGTTTATCGGATTTTTTCCCGTATTTTCAAAGTAAACATCATAATGCAAATTAAAGCTGTAGGAAAGGTTATATAAAAGATGTTATAATAATACGAGGGTTGCCTTTTATATTTCGGGATTATAGAACAAAAACAAATCACTTTATTGTTTTTCAAAATGTTCTCCATGAAGATCTATAGAGCGGGTCACAGTTATTATGCAGCATTGCGTTTATGGACGACGGCGTTGCCATATCGGCATGTTCTTCGAATTTGGTTTCAACTGGCGCGGGAATATAACTTGCCATTGTGTTACTATTATGATTTAAATGTTGACTAATAGTCCGATAAATGGAGATTTTAAATAGCCATGAAATTTGGAAAGGCTAACTTTTTGGAAATTTTCTCGAAAACTATAAAAGTTAGAAAAAAATGTTTCAAATAAAATCGATAGATCATTAGTTGATCTATAAATTTGTTTCTAATCATTTTTTTCGAATTCGCGATAGGAAACGAGATATTTTAATCTAAAAAATATAATTTATAAAATACTTTTATGAATGCCCTAATAAAATCGTCGCAGGCCGAGGCGACTAAGTCGGCAGTCGAATGTCCCCACTATATTTTTTCGTCCCTACTATATTCTATGGCTTTTTCTCTTTTTTACGATGTTCGTTGGTACTACTCCGGGCGTATATTTTTTTTTCATTGATAAATATTTTTATAAATTGAGCTAGGTTAATATCTCATTAACGGTGGGAGATACAACAAATATGATTTAGGACGATTTTGTTAGAAATTAAATGAATTATTTAATGAAAAATATATTCTAATATTCATTCCCGATCAGAAGGAATTCGTAATTGAACAAAATTCTTATTATTTTTTACCCTTCATTTATATTATAAAAATTTGTCAAAATGTCATATATACCATTCAATGGTTAGTTTCTTTTTTTCTTTAAAATACAATATAAATTTCTTTGCTGCTTCTTCTAAGTTGTCAACGCTACTATTCGAGTCATAAAATGCCTGCGAAATATTTTGTAAACTTCCATTTTTTTGTAATAGTCTGATAATACTTTTTTTGCCTTTGCTAAAAATAGCACTGGTGGTGTCACAACCAGCAAAAGCATGCGCAAACAATATAAATTGTTTCAGATCTGTATTTTCAGATGTACAGTATAATGTATTACCAGATCGTTTACTGGCAGTCATTTTATAAAAATACATATTTTCCGACGTAGATGTAAGACCAACTAACAATACCAACAAATCAATGTCATTTCCCACCACTGATACTGGTGTATTTGATTTTTTATTCATATCAATTGCGGTGTTGACTATGAGGACATCAGCGTCCATTTGGCCCATTGTGCGTCCTTCTGAGATTGAGCCTAACCTATTGGCTCGTCAACCATCCTACCTGTTTAAAGTAGGTGATAACGTCGCCTGTAGGCAGCTCCCTTAAATTGGCATGTGTTAGCAAGTTCTCGCCGAATACAGAAAGTCTTGTTAGAGACAGTGCCGGACAGTCACAAAGGACGTGCTCAACTGTCTCATCCTCTTGTTCACATCCTCTACATAGTGGGCTGTCCGATAAACCCAACCTGTGACCAACCGCAGGTCCTTTCTGGTCATGGCCACGTATTTCTTGGCTGCTTTACTATTTGGATATTTCAGAAGTTCCTTGGATAGTATGCAACCTTTTTCTTCGTCCCATTTTCCCCTGAATTTGTCAAGGGAGCGTTCCTTTACTAGGTCAACCACCGCTGATGCCGGCAAGCTGACAAGACTGCCGGGTCCCAAGAGCCTTTGAGAGGCAGCTTTTATAGCCAACGAGTCAGCTATGCGGTTGCCTTTTGAAGTTCCATGACCTTTTATCCAGCCTAGAGTAACCACATTGTTGTAGCAAGCTTCCGTAAGGGCCATGTGACATTCTAATACTAGACCTGATGTGATCCGTGGCCTATTCAGGGCTAATAGTACTTGTCTGCTGCCCGTAAGGATACGGATGTATTTGCCAGTGATTTCTCTTATGGTAATCCCTTTTGCGGCTATGGAGACGGCAGTTAGCTCTGTCTGAGCTATACTTGCATTACAACCCATTGCCCATTTTATATTTAGGTTTAGGGATCTGGAGTAAATTCCACATCCTGAACCTTCTTTTGTCTCACATCCATCGGTGAAGATACATATAGTACCTGTCGTCAATGCATTTTGAGCGTTGTCGGTGATTATCTTGTAGGGCCTGTGAAAGGCATATCTCGGTGAAATCGATTCTGTATTTGCTTGTAGCATTGGAAGCTCGTTCATAGCTTCGCGCCACAAACCACACCTCGACTCACCAGATTCTACTTCAAGTTGTGTACCAGTAGAGCGGAGCCGTAGCATGGTCATCAAAACCACCTCCTTGATATATATATCAAGTGGGGTGAGACCGGGGATCACCTCCATCGCTCTAGTTGATGTAGTTCTCATGCCTCCTGTTATGTTAAGGCATGCTGTTCTTTGTAAATGGTTAAGTTTGCGGACGACTGCGACTGTCAGCTGGTTTGTTTTTACTTCCAGACAATCGCGCCGTAGGTTAGCATAGGTCTTGTGATTGCAGTGTAGATCCACTCCGTGACTCTTGGTGTACGATAACCTCATAAATGTCCAACTTTACGATAGGGCTGTCAGTTGCCAGATTGCAACACCAAGGTTGTCAAATCCCGAAATATAAAAGGCAACCCTCGTACAGTGCCACAGTTTTATTATAAAAAATATTACTGTAATTACTGCTTACATTTATGATAAGAATAACAAATCACAAAAGTTTTTTCTTCTTATTTTACCAGCGGTTTTATTATTTTAATTAAACAATATTATCAGTGACTTTATAATGGTTAAAATATAATTTGCTTATTTATAAAACGATTTTATAATTTTTGCTTATAATTTTTAAAACTGCTTTAATAATAAAGAATTTACCTCAATTTGATTTTCATTTCTAGTATCCAAATAATTTGAATACATTTGAATTTTTAGCATGCATTTAATTTAACTATTCTGTCAAATCTAAATTTTCTCCGATGGAAACCACTGCTCCTTTTCTGATATACGATTCAATATAGCTATTAGTCAAATATTGACATCCGTTCGAACGTCTATATTAAAACAAACGAGAAATTATTCCTTTATTAAAAAAGCAAATAAATCGTTGCCAAACCAAAAACAACTTGAACAGTATTCAGTGGCGTAACAAAGTATGAATAACATAAGTTTCTATACACTTATTTACTGTTTTTAATAACATTTTTATCTTAATTTCACGGTATAAGATCATATACTAACGATCATCATCTTAATAAAGAATTTTGACCATGAAACTTGAAAGTTTTTGTTTTTAGGTTTGAATAAATAGCGTTAAGCAATTTTTTTATAATTTAAATTAGTATTTAAAATGTTTTTGTGCTTGAATCTTCGATAACAAAATTCTTTATTGAGATTTTTACAATAACATTCTTATAATATCGTTTTTATTTATAATATGGTTGTTCCACTTCACTGCTATAATAACAAGATGCTATTTCCAATCACGCTAAAGAAATTAAAGTAGGTTTTTGAAACAAGTTTAACACACTGTAAATGCAAATAAACTGCTTATGACTACCTACTAGCTATAAATCAATTATACCGTGATTTGATACATTAAGGCATACGCCAAACAAATGATTTACAATGCTCGTGATGAAATATTAACTTCTAACTCGGTATTGAATCGAATGAATAATTGGTGACTTGATGTCGAACATTACAGCGGTTGGAGTATCCAATATTAAGTTTAACTTTGTTAACAATATAACATTGTCTTCTACTTCTGACAATTCGTTTTACAGTGATGAAGGAAATAAGACAATAACAATTTGATCTAAAGCTGACATTGTATACATTGCAATAAAACGAAGTGACGAGTGCAATTTATATGCATGTATTTAGAATTAACAAAGTAGTTAACTGATGCTAGTGTGATCTTTGAAAGATAAATAATTATAAAACCATTTAATGAAAATAAGAAATAATCAAATCTAAAATGTAATGATATAAATAGTTTAGGTATCAATAAAATTTATTGAAATCTTAAACTCAAGAAAAGAAATAATTAAAGTAAAATAGAATTGAAAACACCAAAACATATTATTGTTTTAGTAGATTAAAATACTTTATTTATTATGCATTAAATTTTTAAATTCTTGCCACGCATTTAAAATAGTAAATTAGATAGGTCTTCTATCTCAAATGTTGTTTAAGATTCAATGAAAATCCAAGTCAAACCATAGACTTTTATTGAGTTATACAATTATTGCAACTAGTTTCGGTCTGAATCAGATCACCATCAGGTTATAAAGAACACAATAAAGAAAGAATGTCTGAAAGGAAGTTATTTATCACTGTTAACTCTTTAGTACATCCTTTCAGTGTCACTTTATGTATCAAAATTAGAAATGAAGTAATTAAATTTTGAATCATAAAATAATAAAGTATAATTAAGAAAATAAATTCTTAGGTCTCACTATATTTTTAATTATTTATGTATTTAATTTTTTATTCTTTATTTTCATTTGTTTTTATTAATTGTTAACAAATAATTGTTAATAAATAATTCATATTTATGCTGTTGATGATTTTTATTATTGCAGTAATTGTTGCTCGAAATTGCTGTGTATGTATAAGTGAAAAAACTCCCCCCTTATTAGCATTGTTTTCTAGAATATAGAAGAAATAATAAATAAGAAAAGTAGTTTTGTGTTGAAGCAAAATAATAAATTTCAAATTAAACCATAATAATTTCTCTATGTTCATTTCAATATTGTGTTCTTTTAAAAATGTTTTCCATATTTCTCAATACTTGCCAATTAGATCCTAAAAGATCAATTCAATCGAAAACTATTAAATACTTAAGTGGACCAATCCCTAGGTATTATTAAATTGATGGTCCTTAATTTAATTAAATAATTCATTTATTTTGGAATAAAATTCATGCACATCCTTAACTAATTTTTAAAGTGGCAATCAACAGGAAACTAATAATTATAAAATAAATTAAATAAATCCTTTGAAAATTAAATAAAAAGATATCAAATTTTTACCACTCATTTTGTTAGCAATGGCAGGATAATTTGCGTAGTTCCAAATGGTTTTTCATAATAAAATTATTATATTAGGGTCGTATGATTCTAATTTAAAAATATAACGAAATACTTTATCGGTAAAGTTATTATAAACTTTCCATAATATACTCATCTATCAATGTTCGTTTCTAATAAAATAATGTAAGGTTACCAGGGCCGTATCTAGGGCGTGGCAAAGGTGGCACTTGCCACGGGCGCAAAGTCCGCAGGAGCGCCAGAAAATATCAAAAAATAAAGAAATAGAAGAGCCAAGCAAAGTAATTCGAAAGACGTTTTTCGCGCGAGGGGCGATAGCGAGAATTATCCATTATATGTGGCAACATAAAAAGAAAACCCAAAAATTGTAAATAAAATTGTCTTAAATTACCAAAATTTTACAAAAACACAAAAATACAAATAATTCTCTAAGATGTAATGTGTCTAAAATCTTTCCATAAATATTTCAAATAGGTGATACCGATAATAAAATGTAATAAAACTAACAAGAACAGGATGGTCCAAATAATACGTTACGTGCATATTGATGGCAATAGAAAATGCAGTATTAAGGAAATATTTATTGACTTTATAAACACTCGAGAAAAAACAGGTGAAGGGCTTGCAAAAAAAATTCTAGAAAAATTGGTGGCCGATGGTTTGGATATTAAGAACGTAAGAGGACATTCCTATGATAATGGGGCTGATATGGCTGGAAAATACAAGGGTGTACAAGCTCAAATTTTGAACATAAATGACAAAGCAAAATTTATTCCTTGCACTGCCCACAGTCTAAATTTAGTTGGCGTTCATGCTGCTGAAGTAACCCACAAATGGAAACATTCTTTGCAACTGTTCAACAAATATATACTTTTTTTGTCGGATCTTCTTCAAGGTGGGAATTACTCAAAACAGAAATCAACATCACTCTAAAGGGTTCTAACGATACTCGCTGGTCCTCAAAAGCAAACGCTGTGCATTTCTTGAAGTCACAATTAGAAAAAATTATTAAAATTCTTAACGAGCTTAAAGAATCGTCCCTGATAAATTTGATAACAACTTACGAATTTATCATATATCTTAACTTCTGGGATATTCTGTTGGATAAAATAAATAGAATTAATCTATCTTTGCAAGAAAAGCAACTAGATATTTCTTAAGGCTCACAAATGATACTTGGATTATTAAACAAATTAAAAGCGTATAGAGAAAACTTTTTTACACCATTGATGGAACTTTCTAGAACTGAAGCAAATAAAATTGGAATTGAACCAAAATTACAGGAGTCAAGAAAACGAAAAAAACCCAAAATGTCAGGAGAACTAGCCAGTGATGAAGCTTATCTTTTTGATGCGAATGCAAAACTTAGAATTGGACTGTTAGAAGTGATTGATGAAATAATAATACAAATTGAAAAAAGATTTGTTGCTTTGAACGAAGTGGCAGACGACTTCAGTTTTTTGAAAGAAAGTGTTATTCAAACTATGACTATTGACGATTTAATAAAAAGTGCTGCAGATCTTGCATTAAAGTATACTTTAGATTTAAATGCACATAAATTTTCATTGGAAATTGAAAGTTTTAAATTTCAGAGTAACTTAATTTTAGACAATTTTTCTGAAATGGGATCATTTCAAATATTAAATGGTATATATGATCTGAATCTTGAAACTATTTATCCAAATCTTCAACGGCGTTGAGAATATTTCTAAATTTGCCAGTGACAACTGCTACTTGTGATCTTGTGAACGTTCCTTTAGAAAACTGAAACTTATAAAGTCGTACCTTCGTTCCACTTTGGAACAAGAGAGATTATCAAATATGTCAATCCTCGCCATCGAAAAAGAAGTGAGATGTACCCTAGATTACTCTGAATTGGTTGATATGTTTGCAGATGTAAAAGCAAGAAAAGTGTGATTTTGAACACTGTACGTTACTTACCTACATAATTATTATTTTCTGGTCAATTAACCAAAAAAATTTTTACTTTATTTGTTATATTTTTAAATTTTTAAATATAAAAGTTTTTGTATTGTTTTTCAAGATTGTTTATTTTTAATGCATTTCATTTGAAATGTCTATTTCAATGTTAGCAATAAAAATAAGTAAATATCCAAAATACTGCGTATTATTTTAAAATAGTAACCACAATATATGACCAAAATATTAATAAAAATACTGGTTAAAAAATCTACGCAAATGCGGGGCACTGTCTAGTATATTGCCACAGGCGCAACAGTACCTAGATTCGGCTATGAAGGTTACGTTCATTTCACATCATTTGCCTTTGTATAAGAAGATTTTTTTACCTGTACACTCTTTTTAAGTTCAGTTTTTATCTCATGAACTGTCAATTCACCGTATTTATCAGACATTTTAATTAAATTCACTCACTTGTTCAAATTATTCTATAAAAACAACTAAATAGGTCTCCTTATCAACTAACACCCCCTAGCGTGAGAAAAAATCAGTCAGCTTGCCGTTTGCATAACTACACCTTTTCTATTTATCTCACTGAGATTGCTTTTGTTATATGAAATAAAAGTAAGGTTTTTTTGTATAAACATTTTTATAACAAATTATTAAACAATAATTGCAAATCTAAAGCATATTAGAATTATAACGCGTAATGATGACTTTTTCTATTACGATTTTGGTCAAACATATTTTATTATATCTTGGTTATTTCTCTCATGAAAAGAAATGAATTGCAAATATTGAGAAAAAATATTTCAATGCAATACAGTGGTAATTTTCCAGTTCTTTAATTATTTCGTACATTAATTTTATTAGAAAATCATGAGAAATAAAATAGGCAACTTCTTTATCTTCGTTATCAGAAGCGACAATCGGCTGCCTTGGAAACGTTTGCCATCTTAAAAACATCGGAGACAGTACATAAAGAAGTAACCTTCCCTTTCAACAACAGAACCGGCTCTAAAAAATCTACTGCTATTGATAAATAGTCACGCCGTTAGTTTTCTGCGAGTTTTATTACAATTCCCATTATTAATTATTATTAAAATACTTTTTTAAATTAAATAAAATATCTTAGTTACATATTATAACAGATAAACCTGTTTTACAGTTTTATTAATGTTAATTGTAATTCGAGAGATTCTTATTTCCATTATATTCATATAAGACAAATACATAATATTAGTAAACCTACACCAATAAGGATCTATTAAGGGTGTGCGAATAATTCGTATCGAATCGAATATTATTATTCGATTCGAAATTCGAATCGAATAATTCGAATTTGCGAATTATTCGAAAATTTCGAATTATTCGAAAAATCCACGAATTATTCGAAAATTTTTCGAATAATTCAAAAATTCACGAATGATCCGTGAATGGATGAATAATTTAAAAATTTTCGAACCCATCGTCAATTTTTTTGATATTTTTCGAATTTTGTGATGTTCAAACCTCTGATTTATGATGCTAAACATTTTAAGTACTTCGTAAACAAATAATAGCATTATCATGAAAAATATTGAAAGTACAAATTACAGATAAATATATTATTCGTAGTTTTATTTAACCGAAGTAATGGTTGAGGATATTTAAAGCAGAAGATATTCTATTAAAAATACAAATTTATTTAAGAACATATAACTACAAATTCTTGTTTAAAAACAATAAATAAGACACTGAATCAGGTGATAATGACGTACGTTTGTGACAATATCTCCAGCTGTTGAAAATAATATTAGTAATATTTTGAGTAATAAATTAACTTATTATGGAATATAATTCACAAATTACTCGGAAACTTTAAATTAATTCTTTATATTTACGAATTATTAATTAATTAAATAATTAATTAAAACAAAATCGAACTTTTTGAAAAATTCAAATTATTCGAAAAATAACGAATAATTCGAAAAATTTAAGAATTATTCGAAAAATTTTCGAATAATTCGAATAATTCGTAAATTAAAATTATTCGATTCGAATTTCGAATCGAATAGTACTATTCGATTCGATTCGATTCGAACGCTATTCGCACACCCCTAGGATCTATCATTAAAATTTACGTATTAATACAGTACTAGAAAAGGTTTCTGTTTTTACTGCGATTATATCATAATTAAAATACTTTTAATCAATCGGAAAAATGAGAGACTAAAATTATACATGGACATATATAAAAATCTCAGTAATTAGGGATGATACTAGGCCCGGTCCTGGCCAACTAGAGCATTGGGAGTGAAAACAAGAAAAGCAGCATGTCTTTGGTGTAGAATGATTTTTTTAAGGATATTCTCGAACGTTATTGAGATGTTACAAAGAGAATCTTGATTACAGATTTCATTCAATTTGCCGGCCTCCACCGCAGTTGATTTTACGTGAGATCGAAATGGGCGCACGATCTTGTTAATTACTTTGGAGATTACGAGATGTACACCCCACGGTGAAATCATGAAAATTTTATGGGAATGGCAAAAAAATCGTGAATGTAACTAATACCGCGCAATTAAAACTCAGATGATGTCCGCTTTGCGACTCGGGATAATTTTCAAAATATTCGTGCCCTCAAAATAATTTATGCTCTTGTGATATTATAAGTGACCTTGTGACCTATTATTTTCGGATCATTTCAGCTGGAAGGCAAGGTGAATTAAAGAAAAATAACCAAATTAAATATAGGAAATTGTACAATGCTACCATTTATAGTGTTTTTCAAGAAAAATAGACTGCATTTAAACTACCAGAGGCAATCCGGAATAACAGGTCGGCTGAAAAGTCCCAGGTCTACCATAGTAAAACACAATATTTTGACAAAATTCATTTTTTTTATTCAACATAGTTGCCTTCAAGGGCGATACAGTGATTATAGCGACATTCCAACTTTTCGATACCATTTTTGTAGTACTCCTTCGGTTTGTCCTCAAAATAGGCATCAGTTTCGGCGATTACCTCAGTATCAGAGCCAAATTTTTTTCCCGCGAGCATTCTCTTCAGGTCAGAGAAAAGGAAAAAGTCGCTGGGGGCTAGATCTAAAGAATACAGTGGGTGAGGAAGCAATTCGAAGCCCAATTCATGCAATTTTGCCATCGTTTTCATTGATTTGTGACTTAAGGAAACAACACTTTTTTCTTCTTTATATGGGGCCGTTTTTTCGCGATTTCGGTCTTCAATCGCTCCAATAATGCACAGTAATAGTCGCTGTTGATTGTTTTTCCCTTTTCCAAATAGTCGATGAACAATATACGTTGTGTATCCCAAAAAACTGAGGCCATAACTTTGCCAGCTGACTGTTGAGTCTTTCCACGCTTTGGTGGCGGTTCACCGGCCGCAATCCACTCAGCTGACTGTCGATTGGACTCAAGCGTGTAGTGATGGAGCCAAGTTTCATCCATAGTCACATATCGACGCAAAAAATCGGGTTTATTACGACTTAACAGCTGCAAACACTGCTCAGAATCATCAATTCGTTGCTGTTTTTGGTCGATTGTGAGCACGCGCGGCACCCATTTCGCACAGAGCTTCCGCATACCCAAATATTCGTGAACGATATGTCCAACACGTTCCTTAGATATCTTTAGAGTGTCAGCTATCTCGATCATATTCACTTTACGGTCACTCAAAATCATTTTGTGGATTTTTTTGATATTTTCGTCGGTAACCACCTCTTTTGGGCGTCCACTGCGTTCACCGTCTTCGGTGCTCATTTCACCACGCCTTAATTTTGCGTACCAGTCAATGATTGTTGATTTTCCTGGCGCAGAGTCCGGAAACTCATTATCAAGCCAAGCTTTTGCTTCAACTGTATTTTTTCCTTTCAAATAACAAAATTTAATAAGCACACGAAATTCTTTTTTTCCATCTTTTTGAAAATAACAAAAGTTGCTTCACTAAAAATGCAATATCTCACAAACTAATAGTCCGACAGCTGTCAAATTTTTACACGAATCTTTTGAAGGTTGATACTATCTAAAAATGAAATGGATTTAATTCTAGTGTCGTCATCTATAGGTCAGACCGGGGACTTTTCAGCCGACCTGTTATAATAATTTGAAATCGGTGTAGCAGGTAAAATTTTAAGCTTTTTTGGTCAAATTTCTCAGTTCATTTCTCAAGTTTTTCAAGTTCTATAAAATAATTTTATGCGACATGAATATCTAATACTTTCCATGTTTATTGACAAGCTCTTTCTTACGCAATTGGATGAAAGCAGGTAGCCTAATTGCAGTCAACCTTTTTTCTTGAAAAACACGTGTTTTTTATTCAAATTAAAAAAAAACTTTGGTAATAAGAAATATAATCAGATTATCGCTGGCATAAAAATAATAATAATAACAATAAATGTAGTAACAATTCAACCCTACAATAAAGTATAAAGTAAAAAAAAATGATACAGACGAGAAACAATTTGTGAATAATTATTTCCTGTCGGTGGAATATTTAAAAAATATATGCGGTGTATACTAATGAAAACCGAGGGTGAAAACACACAGAGAGAGATGAGTATCTGTGACTAAGGCAATTTAATTTTAAATAACAAGTGTAAATGACATCTCGCTAATTATGGTTTATCTTTTTCACGCTCCCTGCCAGTTAATCTTCGTACGCTGGTGAAAAATTCATAAAAGTTAACTTATCGCGCTTTCTTTTTCACTTGTTAATTGTGCACATTTTTATAGACTGCATTTAGAATTGAAAAAACAAGTGAATACATTCTGCAGTAAGCACTTATATATTAACGAACGGATCCCACAGCTACATATAAATTAACAAATGATTTATTGCAGTATAAACGATTTCGTACCTAGGTAGCTGTACATTAAACAATTTTTTATACAGGGTGTACCAATATTACAAAATACAAAAATAGTAGATGTCTTTAGGGTCCATATTTTGAAATTACCATAAACTATACTGAGTGCTGTATAAATCCGTTACAAACCAAACTTATAATTTTTTAAATAGGATATTATACCGAATTTCGACTGCTCACATTTTTTTAAAGCTTTTGATGTAATGTTTTGATACTCCTTCAGAAGGTATGGACACGTGTATGTGAAAATCGTAGGTAAATCAACGCTCTGTATCTTATTGTAAGTTTAAGAAAAAAATTATATTTTGCCTAATAGAGTTTCGTGATATGTTACAATATCACCGTATTCTATTAAATATTAATTATTTTCCCTTTTGTATACAGGGTGGAAGTTAACTCGTACCTTTCATTTTCTCTCTTCTTTCAAATTGAACACCCTGTATTTTATATCATATCCGATTATATAACTTTGTTAAGCTTTTCCCATACGCAAAGTTTATGAAAACAGAGTTATTTTGTAATATTTATTGTAAACCATAATTAACCTTTTATGTGAAAGGAGTGAATGTAACAAACAATCCTTAAAAATAATAAATTTTAATAAACAATTTATTCTAAACAAAACAATTCACCAAAATTATAATTCTAACCGTAATATTAAACTAATTGTTCAAAGTGTTCACCGTTAACATCAATGCAATGCTGCAGTCTAAGTTCAAATAATTGACTAACATTTTTCAGTATATCAACGTTAACAGATTGAAATTCCGCTGTGATTGACTCTTTCATGTCGTGTCTAGTAGTCGGGGGAGTTTTATAAACCTAATTTTTTATAAAACCCCAAAAAAATAAATACAAGTTAGCTAAATCAGGAGACCGGGATGGCCAATCATTTGGGCCCCCCTCTTACAATTCATCTGTTATGAAATTCGGTATTGAGATAATGTTAACGGTGAACCCTATGAACATTTAGTTTGATGATTGAACGAAAACACAAAATAAATGTCACAGATTTTTATGTAATTAAACAGCTACTAGTTTCAACCTTTTGGAAGGCCATCATCATGCTACAAAAAACAGGATAAGGTCAACATTACAAAATATAAAAAACCTTAAAAAACAAAAATACCTTAGTATCAAATTTGTCAAAATAAGTTCAAAAAACCATAATTGTTCGAACAAAAATGCTTGTTACTACTCAAAATCTGTGACATTGATTTTGTGTTTTCCTCCAATCACTGTTTAGTCTATACTTTTACATTTAGTTTAATATTATGGTTAGAATTATACTTTTGGAGACTTGTTTTATTACAAAATAATTGTGTTTCTAAAAACTTTGGGTATAGGCAATGTTTAACAAAAATTAAAGTTAAATAATCGGATATTCTATTTATGAAAGAAGAAAGAAAATGAAATGTACGAGTTATCCGCCACCCTGTATACAAAAGGGAAAATAATTAATATTTAATAGAATACAGTGATATTGTATCATATTACCGAACTATGTTAGGCAAAACACTTTTTTTTTCTTCAATGTACAATGAGATACTCATCGTTGATTTCTCGACGATTTTCACATAAACTTTGTCCATAACTTATAACAAAAGCTTCAAAAAAATGTGAGCAGTCCGAATTCGGTATAATATACAGGGATTCTTTAGTTTGTAACGGAGTTATACAACACTCTGTATAGTTTAAGATAATTTCAAAATATGGACCCTAAAGACATCTACTATTTTTGTTAATAACATATTCTGATATCTTCTAAAACAACCCATAAACCGAACTTTTTTGTAAGGTTGGTACACCCGGTATATTAACTAGAATTAAAAAATACTAAACGCTTCGTTTGAAAAAATGTAACCTCCAAAATTAAATAAAAATAATCAATTTAATTTTAGAACCGGTTTAAAATAAATACATGTGTTAAAACACAACTTTCAATACTATTTAAATTTAAGTTCAATTTACAGAACACCATAAGAAACTACCTTTTTCAACTATGTACAATATCTATACCAATCTTTACCAACTAAAAATTCGTTACTTTTAACCAAACTTAAAATTCTAAAATCGAGCATACTTAATTCTTTGTTTCACAACACCCATCTCATGAATATTACATAGAACAAGTTCAAATGTTGTCAAAAAGGAAGTTCTCGGACATGATAAAAGTTACACGGTCTGTCTTAGATTATTTACATTTATCTCTAATGAGGTAAAGCAGCTCTGCATTAGCATGATACCGATCACTTGACTGTTTCGATCAAGGAAACTGAGGTGGTCATGTCAAGGTAACATTCGAATATTTAGAGATACGGTAAAAAGCTAACTAATAATGTCGAAAAAGTTTAGCTTATTTCAGAGTGGGCCACGGTTTAACCGTTAATTTGATTAAACTAACGTTTTTTTGTACTTGTACTGTCATATTTAAAAAGAAGTCAACGTTATTCAATTTTATATTCACTATTAAATCTTAATAACAGAGAAATATGGTCTCTGCTTAATAATAAAGTAATTTTTCTTCTTTTTCGTTTGAAGACGTCAGCTACTAAGGCTGTGCGGCCTAGGAAATGCGATAATGTTAATGCATATCTTTACTTGGGCCTAGCGCTGCTTTTTCTCTTCTTTAAATTAAATTTTATTACATTACACTATTGTCTATAATTTTAGTTTTAATGTTGACACAAATTCGGTTTTACTGTAATAAGTCATCTACCTTGTAACGTATAATACTATCTTCATTCAATTTCAAATAAGTTTCTTTATTGGGGAATCTTCTAAAGAGTTTACGCATATCGATAACCTTTCTATGTTTTGCGATTTAAAACATTTTAACCTCTTAAACGACATTATGTGCGTTCTTTTTGACTGAGATCTCAGCTGACTTCAATTGAGGTGATCTGGACCCCTATTTTCGAACGTGTGATGTGAAGTGAATGTGATGTGAGTAGGGAAGTGATCGATCCCTGACAAAACCTTTCATGGGTCGTATTTTGGATATCACAACGTTGCCTCGTTATATTTATGAAAAATGAAAGAATTTTGACGTATAACATACATACTAGAAAGTTGGCAACGTTTGATAAATTGGGTTTCAGGTAGTTCAAACTGATAACTATATTCTTTTATTTATGAAAAACGCAAGTTTCAAAACAAAACTACAGTGACAACTCTAATAAACGTATGATTTTGACAATACGCTGACGCCTGAATAATAATGCGCATGTTTCACTGCTTCGACTGGGTCTGACCAAGCGAAATGTGATGTGAGCTATCATCAGAGACTGTCTCTGGCTATCGTCTAAAAATACGGTTCACCGGTTTCTCACCAGTGATCTATCACATCACATATTCGAAAATAGGGGTCCTGATATAAAGTGATGTGGGTAAGCACCAAAAAGAACGACAAATTCAATTGAAACGAGCGACCTGCTGACGCATGCGTAATTATACAAATGTACCTACGAAATAAGAGAAATAATAATGCAGATAATTATTATTATTTGTTATACCTTCCTTCGCCCTCTGTGCATCTTCAAGGGAAAGATTTAAAGTATACTCTACATTTGTATTAGTATCTAATAGCGTTATTGTTTCCATTTAAAAAAAAAGTTAGGTTATTATGTTGTTTTTAAAACCCAAACAAATCAAATATTTCTTGCTCCCCACCTCTTTATTTCCGACTCAAGTCTAACTGATACCCCCGCATAGCACATTCAGCATCAGTAAAGGGGGAGGAAAAATCTCAGCTCACTTCGAACTTCGAACTTTATTGAGGTTGTAGCCACCTTTAGCAAATCTTGAAGATGGTTGTCTGTCAGTCTGTTTCGATGGGTTGACTTGATAAACTTCATGGTGGAAAAGGTGCTCTCACAAATGTACGTGCTTCCGAACATTGAAACAATTTTCCGACCAAAGTCACGCAGTTTGGGATACTTTTCCTCAGGCAGCCCACTCCAGAACTCAACACCAGTTTCCGGTCTTTTCTGGGAAAGTGGGTCGCTTTGCAAATCACAAAGCTCCAACTGTCATGGGATTGTTAAATATGAAAAGATGTGGTCGCAGCTCATTAAAATCCAAAAACCGTTGATTGAATGTCTCCAAAAGCATATTCAATTTCGGTAGGCAAAAACTGAAATCACTTGTTGGAAATTCTTCCATTATTTCTTTGCATGATGGAAAATGAGCTAGATTAGCTTTTTCCAGGCTTGATTTGAATACTTTTAATTTATTTAAAAATCCATCCAAGTGCCCTACTAACTCAGGTATTGTTTGACTTCGACCTTGTAACTTCAAGTTAAGCTCATTCATGTGGTGACATGTCTTTCAAGAAAGACATAGTGCACAAAAACTTAGAATCTAGTAGCTTTTCTTGTATTTCCAAAGAGATAGGTGTGTTGATATGTGCATTGAGAAACCATAGATTCTATGGTTTGTGTTTTTCGGAGTGCTAGTAGTTTGTATGGTGTAAAATCTATTTTTAAACTGCAAAAGATTATTATTTGTTATGTATTTTTAGTTAACGTAAAGCATTTATACCAATTTTATTATTTTATGTAGGTATACTAAAATCTTTTTTAATTATAATGTTCCCTTCTTTTTTTTTACTTTACCACTACCAGATTTACCATGTTTTAGAAGATAAAAATTACACACTTTTCCTTCGGTTTTTGAAGTACAAATTTTCTTTTCTTTTATAATTTATATTGGAACTTGTTAGGGCTATTCATAGACTTTTTCCAATAAATATAAAGTTGAATTAATTAAAAACTCCATTGCCTACAATGCCAATGTTTAACTTAAGATATTTTCTCCAAGAAAGATCGTTTATATACAGTTACTGAATTTTTTGCCATATTCATTTATGTACAGTCTATTTTTTTATCTAAGCATATTAGTAAAAACATTAAAAATAGAAATTTTAAGATATAACTTCCAGTATTTACTTAAAATTGCTCTTTAAACTCCATGACAGCTGTTTCGCTTTAAATTAGCATCGTCAGATTGACATATTGAAGTTACATTTTGTTTATTTGTAGCTAGGTACCTGATGTTGGAAGTAATAAGACATAACAATATTAAAGCCTAGTTGTTATCAGCCCTAAAGGATTATCCTGGATGTATTTCCCTTCAAGATCAGTACAACTGTGGAATGATATAGAAAAACCGGGAAATCATACTGATCTTTATAATTACTTAATATAATTGTGTTACAATTTCATCTTATCTATGTATAAAATGAAGACTCAATCAAATTGAACAGTTTAATAGTGGAGAACTATAAAGATTTATTTGTTCATTAACTATTTAACTGTGATTTTCTGTGAGCAAAAGACTAAAAACATTGACCACTCCCACGTAACCAAAACAAAGAAATAGAAGTGAGGCAGGAAAGAAAAAATACATTTTCTTGAAGAGCTAGAAATTAGTAGACATCCAGCGTATCAGCAAATGGAAGTTGTGAATGAGCAGATTAATCTGCTACTCTCCCAGCAGAAGCTGTTAAATTTTGGAAACCGTGAATGTTACGTTAAATTTTAAATAGAAATAAAAATCTAAAATTAATAAAAAAAAAAACAATTTCGGAAATGTCATGAAGTAATGGAAGTATTTTTAAGTATTTTATTTATTTAAAAAATGATTTATGGGTTGGTTACCATTACTTATGTGTGACAACATACAATTTAGAATCTCGATTATATAGCCGAACTTCATACTTTGTACTTTTTAAAATTCTATTCAGGAAGTAGGGTAAAAAATATATGAAGCGTCTTTTTCATTTCATCCAGAAGGCCTTTAGTCAAATGCGATGTAGCAAAATATATCGTAGGCACATGCGTAGTGGTTCCTTTTCAAGATTGTTTCAATCCATAACACCGTAAAGAAATAAACAAATGCGGTCTTAATTTACATTTATATTACTTTTTAACAAATTCATATAAAAAGAAGGTAAAAAATTACTCAAAATTTAAATAACTGACAAGTTATTTGTCGGTGTAAAGAGACAAGTAAAAGTAACATACTAATTTATATTTGGAATTTCGTTTATATAGACTATATTTTATGCTATTAGAGTAAAAATTAGAAATATAATATTTTAATTAAAATTAATAAAATTAGATTAAAAGATCTAGGGAAAATATATTTTCTGAGAGCAGAGGGGACAAATGATATTGATAATCTTATTTTTTTATGAACCAAATATGTACACCAGTATTAAACCGATGTGAAAGTGACACTTTGTATTAATTTTAATTTTTCAATTTTTATAAAGATTTTAAATAGATCTTAAAATTGGCTATATTGAATTATTTTTTGTTTTAATTGGATTTCATGTTTTTTAAAGAAAATATTTCGGTATATGTAAGTATAAACATTAATTATCTTTAAATTAAATTAATTATTCTAAATTAATTCAGGAAACACTGACGTTGATTTTTAAAAATATTCCTACACTTTTCCGATGTCTGTAACTTACTCCATTTATAAATTAACAAAAGGTTAGTTCTTTTTTGTAACAAAATGTTTGTATATCATTCTAGTTGCCTTTAGTCACATTAAGAGCAGTTGATGAAGGTCAGAAGGGACCGCCATCATTTGTATATCATTCTAGTTGTCTTTGGTATCTAAGCATGTAAGAAACACTAACTTACATTATGAACAGTTGATCAAGATCAGAAGCAATCGCCATCATGAATGTAGAGGAACTTTAGAACGTAAAGAACACAAGTCGAATTGGGATGGTGAATGGAGTAGTGTTGTATTTTCTAAGCAGTCCCAATTCTATCCTAGGTCCCTCTTTGTTCGCTTGAAGGGAGAGTCATTTACATATAGGACGTAGAATATAGAACAACATAACGATGTACAGCTATCAAATGGTAGTGTTTATTGACATTTAAAAGCTAATTATTTCATAGTTCTTACAAGAAATTAACATAACCTCAACTTCTTGACCTTTTCGCTCTACAGACTAATCACTATTCGAACATATGTGGGATATGTTTATGATATATATCTGTGAGAAATTTACACCAACCTCCAAACAACATAGTTGACCTCCGTCAGTCAGTTCAAGAAGCCTGGGTATAGTTACCATTACTAAGTAACTTTTTTATTGTTAAAATCATCTACGTTGACAATACTAAGTAACCTTTTTTTAGTTTGGTTTAACACACATTCTGCAGTGTCATTGAAATTAAATCATGCTGAATTTTTGATTTTTTTCCAATTAAGTTTCATAATAAAATGCAAATAATTATATGAAGAGCAAAAATCTATTTTAAAATACAAATACACATCTCACTTAGTATAACATTGTATATAATTGTAACAATCACATATTTATTTTAGAAACATTTCGATGTTTGAATTATATTTTCGACGTTTTTTTTTGCTGTTGTATTATACTCTGTGCCAAATTGTAAAGCTATATTTTCCAAATAAAAGTTTTTAAATATAAATGGGCCGTATGCGTATAATATATCTGCTGCGTTTCTCTGCCAAAGTTCAACCTATTGAAAAATGTATATTTTTATTGAACAGGAAATATTTTGAAACACTTTTAGAATTTATGTTGTGGAACATTTAAATTACTTTTGTTGTGTTTTGATTTCAGTTACCATACAAATAAAATAAAGTATATTAAAATATTGGATTAGAATTTAAAAAAAATGAAATTTCAATACAATTATGAAAGGACTGAAACTGAATTTTATCTGGAACAAGGCAGAGAAATGCTGTACCGAAGACCAAATTATTTATAACAAGTTAATAAACATGTTTTAATCATGCCGTCATGAAATAAAAATAATTGAGTTGGAAAAAATGCTTCCGCTTAGAGCAACAGTAAGGGATACTTGCCCAAATTGAAGTAAGACCAAATGACTGGACCTGCAACTTCATGAAGCGAAATGTCTGCATATTTCCCGGTTTAATTGGCACAGTGGAACTTCTTAATTCTAGATGATGGTCCCCTAATGAGAATAGTAAAAATCTATCAAAAGAAGCAGCTGGTAATCCCAAGGATTACCGTCTCCGGAATCGATAGACAACTTCAACTCCTGCAAGTAAATCATCCAAATCTCAAATGTGACCTAAATTCTTTGATATGGACTTTGAGTTCTTTCTCATTTATAGGAAATAATGTTTTTAAAATAGCTAAATAAAATGTTAATTAATAACAATTTAACGGCTAACATTAAATTAACTGCTCTTATTAAAAAAAAACTAAAAATGACTGTTATAAAAACAAAATAAATGATGCTGGTAAAAATTAAAAAAAAAATATATGGGACATCCTAAACAATATAATGGGTAGTAAACCAAAAAAGACAATCGAAAATGTAAACGTGGTCCTGGAAATTGGAAGCATAATAACAGATAATAAAGGAAAAGCAGCAGAGTTCAACAATTTCTTTATAAATATTGGCAACAAAATGGCTAAAAATATACAAAAAATTGAATTTCCCGATAACTTTTTGAGTGATCCTACAATTAATGATTCAATATTTCCTGTTACAAATAAGGAGATAATTATAATTATATCAAACTTGAAAAATAACTGTTCACCAGAACCTGACAATATTACCTCAAAAATGATAAAAGTTATTCACAATCATATATCTAAGCCATTGACACATATAGTAAACAACTGATTTTTGTATGGAAAAATACCTAACCAGTGGAAGGAGTCTAATGTAACTCCCTTTTTTAAATCCGGAGACCAAACAATTTTGAATAACTACAGACCTATATCAGTAATCAAAAATTCTAATACCGAAAATGCTATAATTGACTTCCTCAAAACAACGGTGGGTGCGTTGGACAATTGATTAAAATGTATAGCGGTCTTTTTAAATTTAGCCAAGGCTTTCGACACTGTTGAGCATGAGAAATTACTAAACAAGTTAGGTAATTATGGCATTCGAGGTGTAGCTCTAAAATTATTCGAAAATTACCTAACAAACAGAACCCAAAGAGTAAAAATAGGAAAAGTATCCAGTACTGATCTCAAAATAAAAATAGGCATACCACAAGGAACAGTGTTAGGTCCCATTTTATTTCCAATATATATGAACAGCGTTTCAAAAATCATAAATTTCAAATGGCATTTGATTTGCTACGCTTATCATGTTGTCTTAATATTTTCGGATAAATCATGGGATTTGGTGAAAAAGAAGGCGGAAGCAGACTTAAATAGAATCCAATTGTGTCGCTATTTTTAAATGTTGAAAAAACGAAATATATTACTTTTTCACCAACGATAACAAATCAACCTACAAACATATTTTTACAATTACATCATATTAACTGCTCTCAAATACAAAATTGTAAATGCAAGAGTTTAAAAAAATGTTCGTCCATAAGATACCTTCGTATAATAATAGATCAATATTTAAAATGGACGGAACACATAACATATGTTGCGAAAAGAATAAGAGTTTTAATGAAAAAATTTTATCAGCTAAGGGAAATTATGTCAGAAAAAAACCTAATTATAATATACAAGGTGTTTCAAAAAAGGTAACACCGTCTCTAGGATAGGTAAAAAACAGAAAAATAATTGGGGTTGGCTTAGTGAAATTTTTTTCTAACGCCATCCTTTTTCAAGATAAAGGGCGTTGAAGAAAATGAAAAATTACACATTTCTTACGATTTTACCGAAACTACTGGCACTATTGCAATGGAATTTTATACGAATATGTTTTGGAAGCTGATATATCCCATGAATTTGTTTTTATAACTAACTCTCATAGAGGGCGCTAGTTACACGATTCATACAACGTATTATTCAACATAACTTTTTTTAGGGTAGAATTATTAGTCAAAACTCCAAGTGAACATAAACATCGTTTAATTCTACACCAAAAAGGTACTCTTGGTAAAACTCGATATTATGTACCGTTTTCGGAATATTTTGATTTGAAAATTATGAAGTAATAATCGCTCCTGGTATAAACTAATGATAAAGTTCGCTTTTCTCTAAGTTTGCCATGTAAAATTGACATTTATTGATTGTTATGACAATAAGTCAACAATAAATAGAGTTTTGAAACCTTGTTATTTGTAAAATTAGATATTGTTAAGCAAAATGTACTCAAATGTTGAATACACCGACATGTTATTAACTTTAGGCGAGTGTTTAGGAAACTCTAGTGCAGATTTTACGCGTTATGCAGAAAAGTTTCCTAGAAGAAACTTACCAAGTAAAAAAACATTTAGTTATAAAAACAAATTCATGGGATATATCAGCTTCCAAAACATATTCGTATAAAATTTCATTGCAATGGTGCCAGTAGATTTGGCAAAATCGTAAGAAATGTGTAATTTTTCATTTTCTTCAACGCCCTTTATCTTGAAAACGGATGGCGTTAGAAAAAAATTTTACTAAGCAAACCCCAATTATTTTTCAGTTTTTTACCTATCCTAGAGACCTTTTTTTGAAACACCCTGTATAATACTTTTGCAGAGTCAATAATAAGATACTGCATAATAGCATTCAAGACTACAATTGGCATTTTGCAAACTGCACAAAATTTACTTCTGAAAATAATCTTCAAAAAGAGTAGATTACACTTTACTCTTCTATTGTACCGAGAATCCAAAATTTCAAATATTCAAACTATGTATACATATCAATGTTTACTTCAATTATATCATGAAAAAAATAAACCAACTTTAGCATATGCGGGTACTAGAAACAATACAAACTTGAACGTTAGAACTACATTAATTAAAAAATCTGTCGCAAAAAACTCATTTATATATTATGCACCAAGATTATATAATCAATTGCCTTTATATTTAAAAACAATAAAAAGTATAAGGTATATAAAAAAGAAGTTAAACAGTATCTTGTCAATCATCCTGAAATATTGAACAAATAAGGAATGTTTCCTATGCTGAACATTCGATGCCATTACCTTTGTATTTATTTCATGTTTTTCTGTTTTTTATTATTATTAATGACACACATTTGTTAAATATATATTATATTTTTTTGTTTACTGCTTATCATAAATATTACAATATCATGTAAAGTGCTTGAGTGCGTAATATTACCGAACAAGCATTTGGTTGCTTAGGGTGATGTCAGCCCCTCAAGTGCTTATTTATTATTGCTTTTTTATGATAAATGTTATGTATTTATATAATTGACATAGTTATGTTTTTTAATTAACACCTATGAATTTTATATTTCTTTTGTATTTTATTTATAAATCCATCAGTGAAAATTTATATTTATCAAAATATATTTATTAAAATAGCATTCTAAAACAAAAAAAATTAATTTTTTCAGATTGTCTGGCAATCTCCAAGGCATTAGGAAACAGGAAATGTTGCCAACCATACCAGGAATTTCCACTAAATCGGATCAACCATCACGGAAATACGTACTTCAACCAAAACAGGACTCTCCATTGTGAAAATTGTGTATACTTTAGTGGATAGTGTAATATGTATACAAGATGTTGTTAAACCATATGACAAGTGTCCCTATAAAAAAAATACGTGATCTAATTCATTGCCAATTTTATTTGGAAAAAGACACCAAGAAGATAAGTGAAATCTTCTTATAACAAGCGAATTAAAAAACTACATATCGACTTCAAATATTTTTTTTGTTTACTTGCAATAGCACTGGTGTTAATAAGAATTATTATTACTTTTTTATTTGAAATAGTCCCATTTTCCAACAATAAATTGGCAATACTTAAGGGAGACTAAAAAATTAAACACCGTCCTATGGTTTAAATTAACATCTCATGTCTATAATCCAAAGTAAGATACTTGATAGTGATAAAATATTTTTTGAGTGAATATTTTCATTTATGAAATTTGTTTGTAAAAAATTATTTGACAAAAAAAAGATACGTAACTGGTTATATGTGCCATACTTTAAAAAAATATACGTAATATGATATACGTAAAACAGAAAAATCCTAATAGCTCTAAGTCTAAATTGTATTAAATTGAAATATTATCCAGTTTATAAGTTTTTGTCAATTCTAAATGCTTTAATCAATGAAAAACATCATATTATACAATTCTACTGTCGTTTAAAATTGTATTTGATATAACAAAATTAATAAAAGTTTGTGTTTATTATTATTAACAAATCTAATTTTATTAATATTAAGTCCAGGTCTCTTGATATTATGTAAAACAATTTTTGTATCTGTCATTATTTACTTATTTATTTTATTATTTATTTCAATTCTGTATTGTAACTTCTATCTATTGGATATATATATATATTTTTTTTGGTTTAAGATTTATGAAATACCACTATTACTTTTATTATTTAATTTTTTTAAAATATATGTACAAATTAGACGTACCTATATAAAATATTTACAAAAAATGAAGTTTATGATTTTCACTTAAACTTTTGAACTGGAATAATATTGATTTTCTTCTTCGGATTTCTGTAAATATGAATATTTTTGACAATTTTATTGTATTTTATATTTTTTCATGTTGTACACATTTTTTGAGTTAATCGTATTTACTTAAAAGGCAATTGGATTGTGCAATATAATAAAAAATTCGATGTTTAGAATATATTAGTATGGTGGCAGTTTCGTACTGTAATGAAAGTTAAGTTGCGAAAACCTCACTCGAACATTAACTGAAGACACGTTAGGGATATGTGTGTAAATAAGTAAAATAAAAAAATAAAAAGGATACTAGCATAGTGTCTCTATCCTAAGCGTGCTTGTGTACATTTGAATTTATGCTAATTGTTGATTGAGGAGGTTCTTGCAGTTTATATGAGTATTTTATGGAAAAATGGATCTCTTTTTTTAAAATTATACAGAGTAGATTAGTGGCTTATTTATGCAATTGAATATGTCCACAGCTAACAAGAGAAGAACTTTAGATGTACAAATATTCTAACCAATTTTTTATATTCACTGAAATAAACAAAATGTTAAGAGTATATTAAACATGTGCATGTGTAATTCTATTCAAAACGAAACGAAAATATGAAATCTAAGTCAAATTATATCCATTTAAAAAAACCTAGATAGTTAAAAAGGATGATGTAAAACAATATATATCTACTTTATTTTGTGTATTTTAGTATATTTATTTATAGATTATTTTTCTAATAATGTACAAATATACAAACTCTTTTTCTTATAAACTTGAAACAAATAAATTTTATACTAAAAGGATGCAAATCAAAATCAAATTTTGAGCTGCGAATCTCAATATCACATAATAATTGTTATAGGATTTAAAATAAAATATTTAAGTTCATATGAAATATGAAATAAATTTAATTTTGCTTGAAATTTAGTTAGTAATATCATCCATATCCAAAAGTTGCTTAGAATATTTTACCATTCAAACTGCCCAGTCACATTGGTTAGGTACTTGTAAAAATGTTCATTACTTAGGATTAGAGCACCGCTTGTACTAATTTAGGATGATACTTCTTGTAAAGTTGTATATAGACATAAAAATTAGGGATAATGAAAATACATCAAGTAAAAAAAATGGTAATTGTCAGACTATTTCTGTAGCGTAGGTACACATATTTCACATACCCAGTTATCTGCTAATATATTTCTTTTATTTATTGTAAAATTGATCTACAGTTAATACTACACAGTTTAAAGATATATTAAAATTTCTTCTTAATCATTGTATTGTTTTGTAGAAATCTACATCTAAAAACAATAAGGATTGAGTTCTTTTATTAATATAAAATTATTTGATGCATTTTCCATAATTCCCAAAACATAAACCTCTTAGTAAGAATTTATGCAATTGTGCGTGTGGTACCTAAGGTGTAGCTTTAGTATTAAAAAAAATTGAATATATTATATTGATTTATATTATAAATTGGTTTTACTGTTAACGAGAGTACAACAAAATGTATACGTAAACAAACTACAATTCCAGTAGTATGTATAGAAAAGAGGAACTTTACCTTGCAGTGTGTTTGGGCTAAAAAACTGGCTGCATCAAAAAGGCGCAGAGTGTTTTTAGTTCACCAAAAAAAAATAAATACCTAATTTTTTTATATGGATATAGTTGGTTATTTTTATTTATACAAAGAGAATGCAGCTTTTACAAAATAGGTTGATACTTTTATTGACAATTATTTAGTTTGTTCTGGTTAAAAACCACAAAGGATATTTGAAATTTTAATGAATGCTGATTATCAGAAGATAATGAAAACACATTATTTATTGTAAATTTGTATAAGTATGTTCGCAGCACCAAATTAATTATAACTAATTTATAAACATGTTTTAATAACGAGGTCATAAAATAATTGAGTTAGAAAAATGGTTTTTAAATTAGTTTCGATTGGTGCTGCGAACCTCGCTTCGCTCGGCACGCAGTGATTAATTTATAATACAGTATGCGGCAAAATAAACAGTACCGAAAATAAAAATAAAAGCATGAGCTATATAAAAAAAAACTTTAACCCAACAATGCCTATATGGTCGGATAGAGAAAAAAAATAAGAACTTTGATGAACCCCCCAATTCCCCCTTCCTTGCCACCCCCATATGCCATATCTCGAAAAGTAGAAGAGCTGGAATATTGGGACCCTCGAAAGAAATTCCTAAGGGTATTTCGGCTCAAGAAAAAAAATACCCCCCTTTGACCCCCTTCGTTTTTGAGATCTTGGTACCCGGGGAAGGACTTTTTTTTTATTTGAGATATATCAAAAAAAATAAAAAGGGATGCATAGGAATCATCATATGGGGGGGGTCAATTGGGGTAAAAATTAAAGTTTTTGAAAAAAATAAGGAAGGGTCAAAAAATTTTTCATTATGCTCACGTGAACCTATTTGAAAAACTCTCTTCGGTCGACCCCCCCAATGCTTCCCCCGAATTTTTTTTTTAGTTCACGTATCGCTAAATATTGATCTCGGAAAAAAGATATTATGAGGATCTTCCTCATTGGTAAAAGGACACCTGTTCTAAGCTTGGACCATCATTACGACCTTTTCCGTATGAACGAAAATAATGCTCTGCCAAAAACACTTTTCCTTCCGTTGTTAGAACCATTTTTAAATCAAATTTAACTGCAGCGTACTATTAATATATCAACTAATGACAATTAAGTCGAATATGACAACTCCATATTACATAAACAACTCCACAGCACTCTCTGTTTCAGTACTGTTTATTTTGGCGGATACCGTAATACCAAATTTAAACATAATTGAACTGGCAAAATTAGTTTTTAAATTAATTAAAATTGATTTTTATGTATTTAAAATAATTTCGTTAAAATTTCATTACCCGCTATGTTTTATAGTTTTTTTTTAATTAAAATGTATGAATGAAATAAAAATTTGAATATTTTATCGATTGTTTTAAAACTATATTTTAAATATACAGAATGTTGACGAACCAGAACTCAAAACACTCTGTTTATCTTCATAATTGTACATAAAGTTGTAAATCTTTAGGTTAGGGTTAAAATGTATACTGTTTATCTAGGATATTATTTGTTTGTTTTTATTTTTTGGTTTTTTATTATGAAAGTTTTGTTGCTTATTTGTTGCTCAATATTTCCTTTTTCCAAAAATGTAAAATATGTCCCCCCACCCGATCTGTCCTTTTCTCTATCGTCTGTCGTCTCTGTGTACTGTAATTTATTTTAATAAAAGTCATGTTCTAAAAAAATAATAGTTTCAATCTAATCCAATTCATCAATATTACAAAACCTGGTTTTTTGAATCATCATTATCTTGAACATCGCCTAGTTTAACCAAACATTGTCATATCAGCACTGTTTTTGTCTTTGAATTTACCTCTATTTATATACTCAAAAGAGTAATTCTAAAAAACACTTTATTGAGTGAATTTTCTGTCCAATCAATCGATTGCTACTCATATTAGAAATTTGGGGAAAAGCACGCACATCTAATATATTAGCATAATAACAAAATATTGTTTTTAAAGGCGACGCGATAACCTACATCTTACTTTCTTGACCTAGTTATAGCTAGCTATAACCAATAACGTCAACAAGAGTTTTGAGAATTTTGAGTTGAAAAATATGCTCAAACCTTTATGTAAATAAAGTGAAAAGCAAAGAATTTTAACCTGAAAAAGAATATGAATGTAAACTGATTAAAAAAGTAGCGATAAATCTATAAGTCAAACTCACAATATATATATAATTTAATGGTAAATATTACTTCAATTCAGCGACATGTTTCGGTCTACGGACCATCATCAGGCTATAAGAAGAGAGAGTTAGAGCGAAGTGATAACATGAGTCATATTATATAAGATATTGCAGAATATGGTATATAAATAAATTATTGACAAATTAATACAATCTAATAATGACAACAAACAAACAAAAAACAAGCTAATGTTAATAAAAATAGTATTGAAACTCACCTATATGTGCAGACTGCAGGGTTTAAAGGATCATAATAATAAAATTACTTGGAATTTAGAACAGATTTAATTTACTTTTAGTGAAGGAAATGTGGGGTTGAAAAAGAAACAAGAAATTATATGGATGAAACAGCACGTATGGTAAGACAGAATATAAAATATGAAAAATTGGCAAAAAGCAACAAGTACCTTAGAAGCAGATCGGGGGTTGAAGCAATGATAATCTGTATGCGGGGAGACCTCACCAAACGGGAGATTGAGCTCCAACAAACTTCTTGGTGTAACCCACGAATCTCAGAGGGTTTAAAGGTACCACCTTAAGAGGAGGTTTAAACCTTCCAAATATAAAAAGAAATACTACAAGGATAAGGATCAACATTATAATCCATACCAAAAACTTTTGAATAAAAATGAGAAATCCAATAAAAAGTCACTACTAAACGAATAGCACATGTATATAACCATAAACGGAAGTGATAAAACAGGAAAATCAAATGTCAATTAAAGAAAATGCTACCAACTAAAACAAAATCTTGCTGGTAACATGCAAATTTATTATATACCGAAAAAATGTACAAGCAACAACCAGAAAGACATAAAAAAAATTCGTACCCGAATATGCACCTTTTTGGCAAAACACACAAATTTAATATTACACACAAATTTAATATTACACACCTACCGTTTCAGCAATCAAGGCATGTACTTGCCAACTACTGGTGACCTTAAAAACATTGATCTTAAGGCGGTAAATTTGAAATTATTAGCATTGTCTGATTGTGGAACATGTCTGATTGTGGAACACCTTCCCCTAATTGTTATTTTTAGTATTTATGCCCATCATTTTTTGATTTTTAGCTTTAACTAAATAAACTAGTTTGAAACATAATTCATTTCCCAAAAAAATGAAATAAGAATAATAAAAACTTTATTCATAAATAACTTATGCGATGCTTTTTGCGACGAGTGTATTTATTTTTGTTTTATTAAAAAGGATTATTGTGCAGTAAAGAAAATTTTTAAAATTTCAGTAAATTTTGTTTAATACTAAACATTTTAAAGATTCAACCTCTATAAATCGAATATTATTTATCCAAAACAATTCAGAAAAAATATATGTTCTATTGTAATAATATCCAGACTTTGTCGATGTGTGTATACAAAAAGTGCTGAATAATGATAAACAGATAATCGGTGATTTAAAAAAAATAAAACAGCTTTAGATAATTGTATTCATTTTATTATAAATACGAAGTAAAGACATTCAAATGGAAACTCTAAAATAAAAAGAGAGGGGAAATATCCATGTGCAGCCACTTAAATTGGAATGGAGCGTACTTCATTGGTATGCATTGAGGATTTATACAGGCATGAAGCCAAAAACATTCATCAAGGTGGATTTAACTGAAACTCTGATTCATTGCTAGTCTAATATATGTTCGGCTTCAGCATGCACCTCGCTGAAAGTTATTATTTACTGAAGCTGATTGCTTTTTCTGGTTACTTCGCAAATACCGGAAACCTTAATTTATTATTTTTATTGTTAAATGATGTCTTTTTTCCGTTTAGGGTGATAAGTTTCGTCACCTGATTACTAAGAGAATTTAAAAAGTAGGTACGTTTAGTTGTTTATACGGATTGCCAGTTGATTTTCATTTAATTTTAACACAATTTTTAGTTATAAAAATAAGGAAGTACCTAGTATTTCTCTATAAATTACTCATCCTTTTCATCCTTATTATTGTTTTTAAATAAAAACGTCTTACCAAAAGTTTAGTATCGTGCAAACTTAAGGGGATACACAACATTAAAGTAAGCCATGAAAATGAAAACTAATTTGTTCTATAATCAATATTTTTCTGATATAGTAATAATGGAATCCACACGTTTAAGAAACTGGCGTTCTGGATATATAACGTCAATAAGAAAATACCGGTCTGAAAATCGGCCAATACTCTACCTCGACGAGACGTGGTTTGACACGCATCACACACCTTTCAAATGATGGTCTTATTCCTCTGATAAGTGTAAAAAAAGCACCATCAAATAAAGGGAAGAGTATCACAATATTACACGCAGGATCAGAAAATGGTTTGATCCCAAACGCTATGTGGCCTTCTACCAAAAATATTAAGGACTCTTGTGTTGATTATTACGAGGATACGACGGCAGAGCTTTTTGAAGATTAGTTTAAAAATTGTCTGTTACCCAACATTCCGCCAAACAGCGTTATAGTAATGGACAATGCAAGCTATCATAATCGACAATTTCAAAAAATTCCTGGCTCAAAGAAAACAAAATTGCAGATTCAAAACTTCATGGTTGCAAATGAGATATATTTTGAGGAAAATTATACAAAAAAAGAACTTTTACTCCCATGGAGCTTATGCGGCACCAACTTAAAACGAGTGTGCGCGGAAAAAATACTTCTTCGACTTTAAGTAAGTGGTACAGTGGTAGAATTAATTAGGAACTGTATGAACGACATTCCTACCGAGAGTTGGAAAAGTTTTAAATTACAATGACGGCCGTTTCGCTGATTAGCATCGTCATGTTATAAATGTTGAAAACTCGTACCTTTCTGTAAAATCAATTGCGCCAATTATAATTAATTGAACTAAATATAGAATGGAATTGAAACATTTACATAAATTACTTGTATATCTCCTATATTATGCAAAGTGTAAAATTAGATCCACATATTTATATATTGAGCAATATTAATCATAAATAACAAAAAATCTGTAAAACTATGAATAATAGCTCACAGCATTTGATATGTAGTGTTTGTAGAAACAACATGTTAGAATTTCTGGAATTTCAATTGTTAATATCAAATGTAAAAAATTATTTGTTCATGTGTATCTTTACATGTATAAAATTAAATAATGTATTTTAACTGGTAATTTATTTTTTTCCTGTTATCAACCCATTATATTTATAGTAATCATAATAATTATTTATCGAAATAAATGAACATGCAAAAGTATTCAAAAATAATTCGATTTCAATAAATCTAACAGACAATATTCTAATCCGCCGGGTGCACTATCCTAATATGCATTCATCGGATATATGGCTGGGTATATGTACCTTGGCATCAGTTTTAGGACCAGTGCCAGTTGACCTTTGGTGGTATTAAATCAGCGGCAGTTTTGTCCTACCGAAAATTAAGGGTCTCATTTCTCTCTTTCATAGACATTCGAAATGAACATTTGTGATATAGTATTTTAACGATCCCATACCTTACAACAAATTGCTGTTCTCGTCTGTGTAGGTAGTCTTCAGGTTTTACATCTTCTAATTTCACATATAGAAGTAATAATATTAAAATCCAATAAGCTATGTTTATTAATATTAAACAGTTTGTGGGATAGACTTTGTGTTTCATTTGAACCTTTTTGATTAATACAAAATCTGCATTCTTAATGCAGTGCTGTGGTAATCATTTTGTATTATTGGCCCTATACTGAAGAATTAATATTTTAAAATAATGTTAACAGAAGTGAAGACTAATTAGGAAGAATTTGACTTAACTATTATTTTAATTCACAGATTAGAACGGGAATCGTTTTACTGATATGTGCTTTAGTACCTAAATATTGCTATTTATCGCATTTTATTTAAAAAGAACAATAAATAACTGAACAGTTAAACTACACTTCCACTATTTATTCGAAAAATTCGCTTTAAAATTTAATTACAGCTATTTCGCTAATAGCTAGCATCGTCAGATTGACATATTGAAATTACATTTTGTTTGTTTGTAACTAGTCACTTGATGTTGATAAGGAGTTAATGCTAGACCAAGTAAGGAAGTGATAAAACATAACACTATGAAAGCCTAGATGTTATTAGCCCTAAGGGATTATCCTGGATGTATTTTACTCTAGGATCAGTATAACTGTGCAATGATATAGAAAAACCAGGAAAAACTATAGCATGCTGATCTTTACAATAACTTAATATATTTATGTTACAATAATGTCTTATCTATGTATAAAATGAAGACTCAATCAAAGTAAACAGTTTAATAGTGGAGAACTTCCAACATTTATTTGTTTATTAACTACTTTAAACTGTTGATCTGCTAGATGTCTTTTAATTTCAAGTTCTTCTAAAAAATCTAAATTTTGTTTTTTAACACAAATGTGTAGTATATGAATGTCATTGGTGTGTATAAGTGAGTTTGGATGTTCCAGTAGGTGTTTTGCATAGTTCGACTTATCTGGTTGTTTTAATCTTTATACTCTTAAGTGTTCATTAAATCTTACTTCAAAATTTTTTTGTGTTTGACCTATATATACTGCATTACATTTTGGACAATTAATTTTGTAAACACCAGATTTTTTTCATTTTGGTAATTTTGTTTTCATATTTAACAATTTTGTTCCAATACTATTTTGTGTTTTAAATGATATTAATGCTGATGTTGCCGAAGATATTATCTTTGAAATTGCATTGGAAATATTTCCACAATATGTAATACTTTTATAGCTTTTAATTTCTTTAGTTTGTTTTGGAAATATTAGTTCTAGTGACACTTTTTGTTCTTTCTTATTAATTAATTTATTTATCAAATGTATTGGATAGCCATTTGATGTAGCTATTTGTTTTATGATCTCAATTTTTTTATTAAAATTATTTTTGTTCTTTGGAATTGAACATGCTCTATGTATCATAGAATTATATGCTGCTAATTTATGTGATAGTGGATGATTTGAATTATATGGTATGGTTACATCTGTTTGTGTAGGTTTTCTGTATATTGAATAATTTAATGAATTATTAACTTTTTCAATTCTTAAATTTAGAAAATTAATTGAATTATTTTCTTCAACTTCTAAAGTAAAATTAATTTTAGGATGCAAGGTATTAATATAATTAAAAAATCTATCTAACTGCCGGTCGCTACCTACAAAACCTGCTAAGACATCATCAACATTGCTATACCAAAATACAATATTGTTTTTATAACTAGAATTAAACATTTTGTTTTCTAAATTATCCATAAATATATTTGCTAAAATTGGAGAAATAGGATTTCCCATGGGAAGACCCTCATTTTGAATAATATAAACTTTGTTATCAAAAGTAAAATAATTTTGACTAATGCATACATCAAATAGATCAATTATGTCTGATATTATACCTGGATGGATATTTCTTTCATCTAATAGCTTTTTAACTAGAACTATACATTCTTTAGGAGGTATTTTAGAGAACATAAGTTAATTCAACCATTTAGTTGTTTATTGTTCTGAAGAGAAATGTTATTATATTGATAGGAATATTATTTCAAGTAAACTACTTATGAATCTGACTTTATTTAATAGACGTTTTTTAAAAAAATTACATTAGGTATATAGTAATTTATTCAACTATACAGCGTGTCCACGGATGGGGTATGTAATAGGTGAAAATGTTTAAATATTAGTTTTAGTGAAAAATGTCATTCTTGATAAAAAGTTTTGCTTGTTCTGAAACCCTAGAAAATAAAACAAAATTCAAGTTTATCAAAATCCGTCTGATTTTATAGCCAATTTTATTTATGAAAACCGTATGAATTTTTGCTTTAAGTTCGAAAATAATCTATTAATCTAGTGAGTGACGTTTACGTGTCCCAAGTAACTGTCAAGTTTTATAAACAATTTTCAAATTGTCATTCTTGGGGAGAGCTGGATCTCTCATGTGGGACAATTTGCTGGTTCCGAATACTAGGAGCCATACTTTGGCGTTGGCCAAATCCAGTTTTTTTAAGTAAGCTAATTGGACCCTAGAGGGTGAGTGCCATTTTCTTTTAATATTATTCAGTGGGTACTGTTCTCGGAACATCGAGGGACTTTGGGATTTGGGTCAGCTATTGCCAAACGTAGCACGAGAAATTTTATAAAATATTTGATTACCACATTTATATTAAATTGGTATTAATTACTGGTATTATGATTACTTAGTTAGATTAAAATGCAATAATGGAATCAAAAAATAATATTATAGAAAATATTCCGAAGATCGAAAAGGAGTCATAACACAAAAAATATAAAAATGTTTAAAAACACAACGCCTTGTATAATAAAACCCAGAGATTCATATTATAAGGACTAAATTTCACAGGCGGAAAACTTCCGCCTAGGAATGATGGCGAGCGAAATCGCTAGAAGAATATTAAGTAGGTCTTGAAGGTATAGGGGTTAGGGACAAGGAACCGGGAACAGGGACAGCATCCTATATTAAGCGTGAAACTATGGTTGAGAAAGAATTTATTGGACGAGCTGAAAATTACGTTCCTACATATTATTTAGATCTACTTTCAAAAAATTTGGTTACGCGAAACGGAAAATAGATATAAAGTAATTACTTTATTGCTATAAGAGTTTATTTAACATATAGAGCTTTTATATTGTCTTACATCAAATGAAGAAGCATTTTTAGAAGTAGCTACTAAGTGGTTTTATTGATTTTTACAACTTCTATAAGACTGGCTGTTTGGCTAAACAATAACCAATGAAATATATTTAAACTATCCGATTTTCAAAATATGTATTAGATTTTAAATATAATGCTATTCAATAACAATAAATTTGTTGCTCAGATAACTCTTAAGAAGTTTATAAGTAACTCCCCTGAATCCTACATTTTCTAGGACTGACAATAGTTTCTTGTGGTCAACAGTATCAAATGCCTTAGCCAAATCGACAAAGACGACAATAGATGGTTGCTTTTTGTCCTTTGCATCATTTATCATACTCAGCAAACTGACCATTGCGTCCGACGTCGACACGTTTTTACGAAAGCCATATTGTTGATTCGATAGAATGTTATATTTGTTTAAAAATGACGTGATTCTTTGTAGTAGTATTTTTTCAAAGATCTTCGCAATGTTAGATATTAATGATATTGGTCTGTAGTTTGCTACTTCTTTGGCATTTCCATCTTTAAAATGTGGTAGTACTTTTGTCATTTTTAAGTGTTCTGGAAACTTACAATCGTTAATTGATTTATTGATTAAAAATATATTACAGGAGCTATTTCTGCACTCAACTCCTTAAGAGTTTCCGATTGAAAGCCATCTAGACCTGGTGACTTGTTATTTTTCAAACTCATAATTGTTTCTGTTACTTCTTTTACATCGGTATTTGAGAGGAATATTGTTTTATTTATTTTTCGCTGTTTTATTCTGTTATCTACATTTTTTGTGTTAATTTTGTTCGCCATTTTCTCTCCTACGTTTGTAAAGTGCTCGCAAAATGCATCTACAATTAGTTTAGGGCTATTAACATTATCTTTGTTTTGGGTTAGAATTTCGCTTATTTTAAATTTATATTTTTTTGTGTTTGAGATGTCTCCAACACATTCCCATAATTTGTTTCCAAAGTTTTTACTGTTTTCGATTTTTTTTATTGTAATAGTTTGATTTGGCTTGTTTGATTAACAAACTCAGATGGTTCCTGTATCTCCTAAATGTTAATACATTATGCGGGGTGCTTTCATTATTTTAAATAATCTATTTTTTCATTAATTGAAGTAATAAGAGCAGATGTGATCCAAAATAGACTTAACAATCGTTTTGTGAAAGCAGTATATTTTTCATATCAATTTCTTCCATAAAATTTATTTTAGAACTTTAGCAAACATTAACATTTAAAACGTTAATTTTTTTTTCAATTGTTAATTAAACATGAAATCATTAGTTATTTGCCATGTTATGGTATTTTTTCCAGGTTACCTAATTTAACTAAATCAAAGACGTTTGAAATAATACCCATAAAATACTAAAATGTGTGTAGAATACTCACTAAACAATAATTTTTTTTAATTCGGGATAATATTGAATAAAAAATCGGTTTCTTATGCCGACCTATAAAATAGGGTAAAAAAAATTAAACACTCTAGCATAGTCCACAACAAATTTTAAAACAGACAAAACTTAACGAGCTCCTAAATCACCAGAAATCGAAAAAAAAAGTAACCTACAATTTATCATAAAGAAAATGTTAGACGTTCAATAAAATAAATAATGGAAGATATATTGGAGTAACTGTGGATTTAGAAAAAGAAAAACCAATAAGAACGTTTTTCCAAAACATCACGCAGAGCAAAGGAGAGTTTAGACATTGATGAAGAAAAATAGCAAAGTCGCCGAATAACCGAGTAGACTGCTAGCGTGTTCCGTGCGACGTCTCTGATCTATGTTCCGCATGTTACACTTTGAATACTTAATGTTTGATTGCTACACGACATACCATAGACAATTTAACCATCTAATATAGATATATAGCACAGCGGGGACATGTGGAATAAAGTACAAATAAATATAAATTGTTTGCTGCTTTCTGTGTACTTTCTAGGATTTTCAGAAAAAAGTCGCATTAGGAACATTTTTATAAGTAAACGCCACGGCATAATGAATTGTAGCACGGGGAATATATATTTCTTAATAAACCAACCACTTTCTTATAAAGAGATATTTGTATTAAATGTGTAGTAGTTAAAAAATACTATAATATTCTAAATTAAACAAATAGTTATTTTTCTAAAATAAGTTCATTTTTAAGGTAAAGGTTAGATTAGAGCAATAAACTACAGGATTTAATCTCATTGTTTAGAAAACTTATAACATGACTATCAAAACTTTTCCAACTCTCGGTAGGAATGTCATTCATACAGTTCCTTATTGATTCTACCACACTACCACTTAAAGTCGGAGAAATATTTTTTCCGCGTCCCATGACTGCAGCACTTGTAAAAATTCTTTTTTTGTATAATTTTCCTCAAAATATATGTCATTTACAGCCACGAAGTTTTGAATCTCCAATTTAGTATTCTTTGAGCCAGGAATTTTTTACAATTGTCGACTATGATAGCTTGTGTTGTCCATTACTATAACGCCATGGGTAACAGACAATTTTTAAACCAATCTTCAAAAAGCTCTGCTGTCGTATCTTCGTGATAATCAACACAAGAGTCCTTAATATTTTTGGCAGAAAGCCACATAGCGTTTATGATCCAACCATTTTCTGATCCTGCGTGTCATATTGTGATTCTCTTCCCTTTATTTGATGGTGCTTTTGTTATAGGTACACTTATCAGATGAATCAGACCATCCTTTGAAAGGACGCGTGTCAAACGTGTGGATTCCATTATTACTTGTCTCTTGTCAATTTTGCGATATTTAAAGCCCATTGCAGACAGAGCTTGCCAAAGAGTAGTGAGGTCACAGTTGATGTGAGTTTCGTCATTGTTGAGCCGCTGTTTCAGACACGTTGCTCTTCGTACATAGTGTAGATTTTTCGCCTTATCAAATTGTTTTCCCAGTCGTCTAGACTCTTGTGACACCAGAATCTTTACGCTTTTTTCTTGATTCCATGGAGTTTTCAACAATTCGTCTAAGAGGCACCTTCGTCAAATTACTGGCCCCTCTTGCTGCAGCACCCACGTTATGTCCTTGCTGAAGTAAGGAACTATACACATTTTTTATAATGATTTTCGCGTCACAAGATAAGTGATTCTTTTTTAACGAATTATAAAATTATTGCACTCTGTAACACAAGTGAACACTTCCAGTGAACTACAAAGACTAAAATGAACAAGAAGTGTAAGCTGTAATCCTCTACAATCCCTCTTTGAGAACCAAAATTACCTGAATCAGGTCCTTTTACATTTATGATGTGCATCTCAGATTTTACAACATAAGGGTCTAAATGGTTTTATTATAATCCTTCAGTCAATACCATTTATTGTGAAAACTTCTATATATCTTTTAAGGAAGCTAAATATTAATGCCATAGACGCAGTCAATTCTTTTTAAGGCAGGACAATAGCACAGTTGGTGCTTCTCCGTTTATTTTTCCCCACTACAGAAGGCGTCTATGAAATCTTAATATGTCGTCACCTTCAAACAAATGATGAAAAATTTAGACAATATTTTCGTTTGACACCAGTATTGTTTGATTATGTTTTAAATCACATAAAAGATGACATTGTTTCAAAACCATGCAATGGAAATAAAAATCCAATAACTCCTGAACAAAAACTATGTTTATTTCAAAGGTAAGTTCATGGATAAGCTTTATTAATGTTTACATAAAAATGTCGGCGTCAAACACTGAAATCCGTCATTCCCTGAAATGCCTAGGCAATACATGAATTGCCGGCAAACAGTGTAATGGCCCTATCATTACGCTGTTTGCTTGAGTAATTTAGTCATTCCCTGTAATGACTAGGTAAACGCCGTGCTTTACGCCGTTTGCCTATTTTAGTCAAACATTGTATCGGCACTATTGTTTTTATTGCATGTTATTGTCTATTATCAAGGCTTAAAAGTGATGGCATCGCATTTTGAACGCTTTTATCAAGCACTGGACGATTACTATAGTGATGATAAGAAAAAAACAGAGGAATTGAAGGCGGTAAGTTAATTCTAAAATCATTTTTAAACCCTAACCTCTAAATTGCATGATGCATCAGCCGCTAACTAATTACATTGTTGTCATGTTTAGTACAGTTTAGCTAATTCTTTGATATTATGTACTCAATAATGAAATGAATTATTATAAAAATTTTTAACTGAAAAAATATAGTAAAGTTAGGTATATTATTGCAGCAAAAATATAAGGTATATATTTTTTTATAAAAAAGTAATAGGTACAAAATTTTGAAATGTTGTAATTTTTGTCTGTTGCTAATTTCATGTCAAATTTATCCTATTTAGCTTAAAATAAAGCTGTTACAATATAAAATTTGAACTTATATAAGGATAAAGATTTTTAAATTTTAGTTAGCAATATAGAATAACGTTTGTCCCACAAATAAGGATAAAAATACTTTTTTTGAATGGGTTTCATTTAGCTGGCTCTAATTCAAAAACTACTTGATTAAAGTATAACATGTGATACTAAGCTCCAAAATACGCAACTTTGCAGAATTTAAATCACCCATCTATCTCTAACCGTTTGCGAAATCCCCATGCTGGTGGCCCTCGAAAACGGGACACCCTGTATACCTAACCCCACTATATGGCTATTTTTTTTAAATATTGCCTTTATTATTATTTAAAAGTGCCCTTAATTATTCTCCGTTCGAAATTTGATTAAACTCCAAAAGATGGTTTAAAAATTTTGTTTGATAAAAAATTTGGCAACAATGTACTTATTTCAGTGATTGCCTATAATCGGCAAACGCTGAAAATGGTTATTACGACGTTTTCCTAATTGATTTCAGGCATTACAGGGAATGACTAAATTACTTAAGAAACAGCGTAATGATAGGGCCATTACACTGTTTGTCGGCAATTCATGTATTGCCTAGGCATTTCAGGGAATGACGGATTTCAGTGTTTAACGCCGACATATACATATTAAAAAACTTGGATAATGTTATGAATCATTTGGAGAAAGTGGCATTGTCGTACTGTACTCCGCTGGGAACGCAAGTAGAGGAGCCCTTAACGAAGACGAAGAAGAAGCTTGGTTTTGAGGGTTACAATTACTGATGGTACCATAACAAGCAGAAGTTGATCGGCTGTACTTAGTTGCTATAGCAACAGTCGTGTATTTATTGACACTATGAAATATTTAATTGTCACAATCGCATCTTTTCAGGTATCTAAATAATTTTCGAGGTGATTTTGTTTGTAAAAAAATATTGATTCTAACTCTTGCGGAAATAAACTTTTCCGCACTTATTAGGATAATAACTATTTCATACTTGATTTATCGCTACAATGTAATATAAAAAAACAAAATTTTTATAATGAAAAATACTATCCCTTTCATTTAATCCTGTTTTACTGTAATGATTTTAAAAACTATGTTTTCTTTTTTTTTGTAAAAATGAACCCCAGTAAATTTTAAAAAAAGTGCAAGACCTGCAAGACCAAGACCAAGACTGGACCCTGCAAGAACACGACCAAGACCAAGACCAAGATTGCTTATTTGACTGCAAGACCAAGACCAAGACCAAGACTAACCCGGTCTTGGTCTTGGTCTTGCATTTGCTCATCACTATTTAGAATAACTTTAGTTTACTCATTATAGCTTACTTAGGCTTTCTTGGTGCGTTAACCTGGAGAGGTGCTCGGTTCAAGGCGTTTTCCAATATAGCCCGCTGGTTCTCGTGGAAATCAATAACCATTATCAGACTAAAACGTTGCAATAGGTGAACATTTTTGACAGCAAATTGAGATTAACTGATAAACTTTAGGTGGAACCTTTTCTTTTATTGTTTTGTTTTTTTAAATGTGGGTCGATTATCTTTCTACGGAATCGGTGGATATTTCTCGAATTTTCTTTCTAGACGACTTAAATATGAGATGTCTTGAAGAATTCTCCGGAAAGGTACTTTACCTCTGGTCCAAAAACCATTTTTGTTCAGATTTTATACCGAGTTCCTTTCCACTCCACTTTTCGGATTTAGTTTTAAATACGGATTTTATAGCTTCTAAAATACTAGGATTATAGAAATATTAAAACTGTAATCAAAATACATAAAATAAAAAGTTTAATTACATAAAATAACAATTTTTAAATATTTATTAATTCCACATTTGAAAATATAAATGTTTACAAAAAGTTCACTGTACCTGTGAACAAACAAATATTTTTGTCGATGACACTTACAATGTTCTATTGACTGCGTTGATTGCACTGATAACATATTCAGAATCCAATTTCAATTTAAAATTAGAGTTTTGATTAGTCAATGCATATGTAAACAGACAGACAGCGTTCGATCACAACTACTAAATTATGATGTAAAACGTTTGAAATATCACTCTGGAAAGTTAAATTTGTGTGATTGATACCAGTATTTTTTTAAAGCACTCTACATTTCAAAAGTTCCATTAATCACAAGTTATTATGTTTCCCTTTAGAAACAGTTAAAATAAAAAGATGTTTAAACGAGGATAATTTTTTATTTTGCGAATACATTTTTTATCTTGTGAATTAAAAATTTCGGCCATAAATTATATTTCTAAAGATTTCGATAAACGTCCCTTTCAATGAGACAAGAATGATCTACTGTGGATCACTCATAGGATAGTGAAACTTGCAAACTCTGCTTGGAAAAGTTGTGGAATGGTTACCCAAGTTCTGTCTCACATTTACCACTGGAAAACCGTCCCCGGTTCTTAATTCCTCCCACAAACCGACACTGGTCAGTCATTTTGACGTGTATTCCCATACGCTAGTTTCTGGAAATAGGGCTTTTGGTGGTTGTATTTTACAGCTGATACAGTATTCGGTACCAAATATTTTTTTATCTTTTGACCTTTGTCAAGCCCTTTGCAGCTAGATATGAACGGATGTCTACAAAAACTTTATTGACAGAAATGGGAGTAGTAGATTCATTTTCCGTTATGATTAAGCATTCTCTGTTAGTCTTTTGCTGACTTTTAGCCCGCCAAATCGCAACACCAAACTTAATCAGTCAGATTTCAGGATGATTCAGGATAATCTCAATAACTTACCTATGTCCAAAAGAAAAACATTGCCTTGTTGAAAATGTTTTTAAAATAATTCGTAGCCTTTTGCAGTGGGCCTGGACCCAGTCTATATTTTCCTGGATATCAGTTGAGGACAGGTTTTATATGATTGGTTGTTCAATACCTTTTCGACTGCGAACAGAAAGATCGATTGTGGCTCACCCCTAGGTTATAGTCGTTCTATCAGCCCTATGCCTCTGATGAAGCTCATCAGGGTCGTTGTCGACACCTAACCATGAAGAACCATGTGTCCCGGGACCCATAGGAGGGTGACAGTGTTCTTCTGGCCTAGTTCATTTAGTTTGCCTAGGCATTCCCAAACCATCTTCGAACTGATTATATATGAGCTCAGCGCTTTGATGGCTGCTTGACTATCCGACATGATCACAATCTCTTGTCTGCGGTAGTTTCTTCCAATATTGAATTCCACACATCTTTCGATAGCGCGGACTTCTGCTTGAAGTCTTTAGTCTCTCCAGCTCTAAGCAGTTTCATCCTCAGCCTGACATATTCTGCAGTCCGCATTCTCTGCCAGTTCCATTGTTTTCATATGCACATTAAGGCGACGGTGTTCAGTCAATAGTGCTATCATAATTCGTAGGTCCTGTCCGCTCATATTCAGTAGCTCTTGAGACTTTTGCCTTTGAGTCTTAAGCACTCTAGCTCGAACCAGTAAGAACGTCTCCTTCGATCTACCCAGGAATGGCTCTGGACCTATAAATTTTCTTTTAGCAGCTTTTCTGGCTCGCAGTTTCACCAGGTGGCGGAAAATGGATAAGCTCCAAATGCCCTGTCTCTGTGGAAAAGCTATTAAGGGAGCGAATGAAGTAAAACGTCTAGGGGTTACGCTGGATAAGGAATAGATAATGGAATGTTTATTTGGAGAAAATTTGTAATGAAATAAAGCTTTCCATTAGAATATTCCGTAGAATATGCGGTAAGTCATGGGGAATTAAACCCAAACAAATGTATTGGCTATATCTGACAGTGATATTCCGGTCAGGTGGGCTAAATGTCCGTAGAAGACCACTAGGGAGAAGCTGAATATACTTCAACTACAGGCATGCTTCTTTATTACTGCGACCGCTGCTATTAAAATTTCAGTAGATTTTTCTCCACTTCGCATCCGGCTGGAAAGGGAGCCGATGGCTGGTACATACAGAAGGCTAGTGAAATGCCAGTATGCAGGGCAAAGCAGTGTCAGAACCAGGAGATAGAGATGCAATGGAACCTAAATACTAACCTACCACAAGCATATTCCCTGGAAGGGAATAGGAAAAGAATAGATCGAATCTTATAATGGCTGACAAGGGTTAATACACGCTCTAAGACCGAGAGAGGTGTGGAAGTTGGGGTGCATAAAGGAAAGATAAAGATGGATCTGACCCAGAACTTGGTTAACATATCCACAATTTTCCAAGCAGAGGTTTTTGCAATGAAGATGTGTCTGAAGCAGATGATTAAGCGTGACTGCAGGAACAAAACTATAAAAGTCACTGGAATCAAATCGGATCGATGTCAAGTTACTTTGGAAATGCCTTCAAGATATAATACGTCTAGGAAAAAATAACAAGGTAACATTACTTGGGGCACCTGGGCATACCGGCATTGAAGGGAACAAAAAAGCGGACTTTTTAGCTGCTGAAGGAAAATTTATAGGCCAAGAACCTGTCCTAGGCTTAGCGAATAGCGTAGCCAGAAGAACAATATCGAACTGGGATATAGAAGGAGACATTCTTACTTGTTCAAACTAGTTTTAGATAGTCAAAATCAGTTGTAAGAGATCTCTCTAAAAAGAGGTCTCAAGAGCTGCTAAATATGAGCAGACCGGACCAACGAATTTTGATAGGACTCGTGGCTGGACACAGTTGCCTTGATGTGCATATGAAACAATTGGACTAGCAGAGAGTGCGGATTATTTATTTTTTTTTCTAGCCGTTTTTTAACAGAAAAAAATTTCCACCTGAGTGATCAGATTGTTTTTTTATTTGTTGCCTTTGTTTAGTGGTGTGTAGTATAGTGGTATGGGTTTTGACGAAGTTTGATCTATTTTTAATATTCCTATTAATAAATAATAGCTGTATGATTGAATATAATTTGTATTGTTAATCAAAAAGTAAAAACTTTTTGCATATTATATATTTTTGACTTACCTATAATATGTTATTATTATTGTAGATTAGTAGAAAAAACCCTCTTTTTATGTTATCCGAATAGTTAATGAGAAAAAAATATAATTATAACAAATAATATTTTCTTGAAATTTAAATACGCTGGATGAAAAAAAATCTAATAATAGACGAGAACGAAACATGTGACACGCAAAGTAAAAAATTAAAATAACCCCTGTTTACCCAGCAATTCAGTAGAGTAAATTAAGATGTATTATTTTCATGTATAATTAATGAGTATTTTATATGCAATTAGACGTTAATTAAATATTTATACACAGCATTTTATCAGATAGACAAAAATCTCAGGTCGTAAATTAAAAGATTAATTTACAATAAATATAAAAAAAATCCAACGGATACTCGCGTAAAAATGTTTTTGCACTGTATTTAATTACATTGTTAACAGCTACTTAATATTACATAAAAAATTATTATTTTAAAAATGGAAGAAATTATATGTTTCTAATGTAAATGATACTTAAACTACAAAGTCAGACTACAACGTTAATAGTTTCGATCTTATACCATCATCAGGCTGAAATGAAAATATACAGATCAGAATCACAATCACAATACAAGCACGAGCATAAAAATGTAATGTTCAAATTATAAAATTGTTGATTTGGTGGATTTTATTCTGTTAAAAAAAAATTTGTCCAAATTTATTTTGATTGAAGATTTTTCGGAAACATCAAAATTTGATATTTATGTCAAAACATAGGATATTAGTTGTAATGAAAATAACTGTAATATAAACAAGAATTGTATTAGACCTGCTCCAACATTACCTACTTCTGGTCCACTGTGTCATCTTGATATGGCCGACTGGAGTTTGTTGTGCTGTGATGTTGCCGGCTCTCCATTTAAGGTAAGAAATTTGTGACTGTTATTAAATCATCTATAGTATTGATTACATTTACAAAAATATTGTGACCATAAAATTTTATGAATTATACCAACTAAATTACACAACAAATTTTATGGAATGAACTGCTTCATTCGGTTAGATCAGAGAAATTAGAAACAAAAATTTATAAATAAGAATTGATACATTGATTAGATGTTTAACTGACGAAAATAAGTGAGATTTAGAATAAACAACTGGAGGACAAGGATAAAGGACAACAATAGGACGACAAGGGAAAAGGACAACAATAGGATAACAAGGGAAAATGACAACAACTGCAGGACTAGGAAAAGGACAAAACTAAGGAAAACAAAAGTTAAGGACAGTTAGTTAAGCTAAATAATTAGTTAGGTATTATATTAGATAAAACTTTGTTCTTAATTTTTTTAATTAATTTTGATTTTTAACCCTAAATCCTAACCATAAACCATAACAATAAATGTCTTAATATATCATTAAGTTGAATGATAAGAGTGAAAAGCATGAAGTGAATAAATATAAGCAAGAGAGCTTACCTGATTATGCATCAAAACAATAAGGTTAAATATTAAATATTAGTGAAAAGTTATCATGCTATGTGGTGGTTAAAAAAATGATAGAAATAAAAAAACTGTACTCAAAGTATATGTAAAAAAAGTTCACCAGCCATGAGAAATATTGATAACTTCAAAAAGTACGAAATTAAAATTATGTTTATTCAAACTTGAGACAATTTTTTAAAAACAAACTTTTACATATTATTTATTAATACAAAATTATCTAACAAAAGTCTTTTACAAAAGTAACAGCCTAAAGTCTAAAGTAAAAATCTTAAACTGAATATATTCGTGTCTTTATATACTAATTAGTACGTGACAATAACAAATATTTTAATAAAGGTTAAAAAACAAAAATATTGTTACATCAAAATGCGCAATTAAAATATGAGAAAATAAACGTATTAAGTTACATCTGCATAATATAAAAAAAATAGTCTATTATTCTAGGAACTGTAACTTGGATACATACTTTTTACGAAAACAAGTTTTTAATTATTTTAAATTAATTGACATAACATAATAATTATTTTTATATCAAAGCAAACTATAAACGATTTGAATACAACATTTTCCATTTCTATAGTATATAAAATTATGTACAATGTTTCAAGTCATACAGAAGGAAAAATTAGTTAAAAGAGAAGTTATAAAAAACATAAATTAACACCAGGAGCAGGATGAACATGTCTGCAGCAGGCCGGAACATGAACTGAAGGGATCTGTTTATCAGTTTACATTTCAATAGAAAACTTAATTCTAGGGTGAATTCATTTAATATAATTAATGATATAATCTATGTCCGTAGGTATACCTTCAAAGAAAACAAAATAATTAGCAACATATCTCGAAAAGAATAAAATGTGGTTTTACATCTAGAAGATAAGAATTTATTCTTTAACAGAAAGATAGCTAAAGAAGGAGGAAGATTAAAGCTTACAGCTACACCAGATGATTGTTGACAAAATTAATCATTGAAGCTAAGATTCTTTAAAAAACTATTGATTGAACCTAAGATTCTCTAAAGTCAATTTATAAAATTATTACTAGTAATCTTTATTCTAAACATAGTCTTCATTAGAGCATCGATACCAAAGAGACAAAAGGGGTTTTGCAAATTATTCGAATTAATTTTAAATTTATTTAAATAGTTAATTTTTAATTGCACTAGCCACAATTTTATCTAATTTTATCATTTGTGCAATACAACATTTTTATCTATAGCAAGACTTCAAGTTCAGGTCAAAAATAGAATTTCAAAGAAAAATATAATTTTGGGCACAAAAAAAATATTTCTATTCAGACCGCTTAAGAAGTATGTATTTATACATTTCAACAATTAATAGTTGTATTGAAAATGGTCTGTTTACTTAATTTTAAATATAAAATTTATTCTAGATAATTTATATTCAATTTATAGATTTTTTTTAATAGTAGCACCTTACATTCTCTCACGCAAAAACTTTAATGTATATTAATGGCGGTATATAAGTCTACCCTTACATCAAAGAATAGACGATTGCTTATATGGAATCCTGTTTACGGCATCCCGCAGGTTTTCTACAGCCCCTACGGCCTTTAAAGGGGGTAACGACGAGCATGACTTCGCATACGCAACAAGCACGCACCCAGAAAAATGTCAATTTGTTCTTCATTAATAATGGATATTAGTTCTGACAGTGAAAGGTCGTAAATTTTATAGACGCCATAATGAAAATAAGTTTGATCAAAAATGTATTTTTAGGAAGTTTTTTTTAAATTAATTTGTTAATTATGCATTGAAGGTAAAAATAAATGTGGAAAAAACCTCATACAAACCAAGTAAAAAGGTCTTAAAATAAATATCTTGGTAATTACTTGGAACATAATCTTATGTTATATTTAGAACTTTGGTGAATTAAAATGTATTCATGACATACTTTAAGTATAATAACTAAAAGTAGCATACGAGAAATCAAAAAAATTGTTATTTAATATCAATTAATTTCTGAAAAATGCATATTTCACAATTTGCGTAAACATTATATTTATTTCGATGTTCCCCTTATTGTTTGCGATACATCCATTTTTAATAAATTGTTGCTAAATAATCATTAAAAATTTGTTTCCTTCCTACTTTCCTATTTTTAATATATCTAAATACGGCACCAAACTAAACAGTGAGTGTTAGTAAGTACTGTAGAGTTAAATTAATTAATTAATTAAAAGAAATAGATCATCCATATATCAAATGTGACCAATGAATAAAGGAAAATACCAAAATCAGTGTAACAGGTTTTTATTACAAATTTACAGGTTTGCAGGAACAGCGACTAGTTTCGGCCTATAAGCAGGCCATCATCAGGCTAGAAAAAACATAGGTGAGTGGTAAAAAACATGCAGATTACAATGTGGTTAAAAATGGACCTACCTTACAAATTAGTTACTCGTAATGTTCACTAGATCATATGATCGATCGAACCAACCAACTTATGTATTAAATATTAAATGGATTATATGGTAAAACCAGTGACATAAAGAAAAAGTGACATTAAAATTAAAATTACTAGAAATTAGGTAAGAGAAAATACATTATATAGAGGTATGAATAAGATTCGTTGAGATCTGATTCATTGAAGAACAAATTAAGAAATTTGATATTTTATTTAAATATATGGGAGTACATTGAGTAGGTAAGAAAAAATCAAGTACCATCACATGGATGGATATATTAAATACCACAAATAGTATGAGAATAACAGCCGAGAGTACCAAATACTTCAAATGAAGCCCCAATATGAGCTCCAGAGAAAATACCAGTAACCCCGGTATCAAAAAGACCATTCATGATAGTCAAAGGGCGGAAAAACCATGAGTATTATCAAAATTATTAACAAATAATAGAGAAACATTGTATAGCAGTGTAAAAATTGTTCATCACACTGAAAACACCAAATAAATATTAAATTTAAGCACTAGTAAATTGAAATACACACTCTGAATGCAATGGCGGCGGACAGAACATCAAAGCATATAAAGAAAATCATGGAACAAAAAACTATATAAGAAGAGCATAAATTACGAAACTGTAAAATCTATGGATAAAAGATGCCAAATAAAATTGGGAAACACATTATTAATGAATTGCAATCAAGATTTAGGTCGATCGATACATGTAGCATCAATTAAGTTAATATAACTATGGAATTAAGTAATAAGAGTAACAAAATAAATAATGTTGACTGGCTATAACAAAATCTAAAAATACAGTTACTGTCAACCATTGGTAAAGAAGAAGAACAATATTAACAATTAAAAGTATACAATAAAATATAATTATAAATGATATAAATTTAAAGAATAAGTACATTAAATTGAATATTGGTATGAATATCATGTGGAGGAGAAAAGGCATGACAAAATATATGAAAATTAAAAAGGAAGATTTAGAAATATGTATGGGTCCTTAGGTTTAAGCTGTTCATTCAAACACAAAAGATCATCTCGATTAGCAGTCTCATTAATCTCCATTATTTCTAAGAGATTCATTCTAGGTCCTTTAAAGCATTTATGTAATCTAGAAAAATTAGAGTCAGAAAAACTATGATTTTCAGAGATAATATGGTTAGCGAAAGCTGAAGGTGAAGTAGGTGTTTCAAAATCTTTATATTTCTTAACTAGAATACGATGTTCAAGATGCACTATGTATCATAGAATTATAGTTATATGATTAGATATATTGTTACGGTTGCATTAGGAGTAGTATACAAATGAGCATGTTTATTTATAAATATTATGAAAGAGATACTGAATTGGTGTACAACATTCGGGGGGAAACAATGATTAAAAATCATTATAAGTCTTTGTTCGATTTTTTTTATGAAAATAAATTAATAGATCAAAAGATAGTAGAAAAACTACAAGATGAGTTTAATTTATTCCAGATAATTATTCCATAAATTTTATAAATTTCTTAAATTGTACCTTGAAAATAATTGATTAGTTTTAATTTCTAGATGTTAAGGACAAATTTGTGACCACTCCCAAAATCAGGAGGAATAATTTTAGAATTCCAAATCTCACTAAAATAAAATCACCCTGTACAACAAAGTTCCAATAAACATCATTTGAGCTTACCAGTCACCAACATAAAAACTGATATATTTTTAGTAACTTTGCCTTCACTGCCAACATAAATTTATTTATTTTTGTTCAAAAGGAAAGCTGGGAAAACAAAAGAATTATCGGTAACCATGGTTTTGTTGAATCTAAAATCTCTCTCTCTTGTTTTTTGTTCCTGAAAGCGAAAGGAGGGTAAGAAATTTGTCCTGATAAAATTAAAATTTTTGTAAGTAAAATTAAACAATTAACGCATAATCATGCAAGATAAATGCTTAAATCGATAAAGTGTGTGTATAAAAGTGTATTTTCATAAAAATTTAACCTACCTGACAAGAAATTGGGGCCAAAGTGTATTTGCATCCAATACTAGCAGTTCCAGGAGAACAGGGAAGTTATTTAAGCTTTAAGGAACATATTCCTGTCCATTAGAAGGTGACAACAGTTGTAAGGATTCTACATCTGAGGTATTTGAGGCCATTTTGCTCCAACACATATTTAACAAGAACCAGGACTCTACAACATACACGCATGGACCAAATTCTGAACATTTTTAAGGTGATATCAATTATTATCGTTCTATTTTGATATTTGACATTTTCGATAAACTCTAGAATTTCAACAATTATTATCGCTCTATTTTAATGTTTAACATTTTCGATGAACTCTAGAATTTCACACTGATATCTTTTTGTCACTAATTCATTTGTACGAGATCCATAATTATTGTCAAATTTATTCGTATCATAAAGGTTTTAATTAAATTAGCACGTGCTACAACTTTGATGTAGTTTGTTCTTGGAAGAGAGAACAGGATATTCAGGAATTTTCACATCCATTCATTTCAATTGAAGAATACTGTTTTATAACTAAGAACACGCTATATCTTAATTTAAGGTACATTCCATAGGAATAAAAATATAAAAAAAATTGTACTCACTTGTAACACCAATTCATTTTGGAATCTTTCTAATGCATCTTTTTCAGCGCCATTGAATAATAAATGTCTCTTTTGAATTTCTGTTTATTTCAAACATAAATTAATTCGCAAAATTCGCATAAAGAAAACGACCACTTCTAAATCTGCTTCCATTAGCTGTGACTTTCAGAACTTTAACCTCACAAAACACAGCATTTGATCGGAGATAATAATCATAGAACTCGAACCTACACACGTAACCTGAGCGGGTGACGTCATACAGAGACCAGAGGAACTACATTAAGTATCTCTTTCGTTATTTGTTTTTTTATCATAAAAATTTTTAAAAGTCTCATTGCTTTGAACAGCCTGGTTTAATTTAATTTCATTGGCGTCATATTTTTTTTTAAGAAAATATTGTGGGAGGTCATATTGTTGTCGTAGGCGTACCGCTATAGGCAACACGTTTCACACAAATACCTTGACAAAATATAATTTTATAGAATTAACAAAATTTAACCCCACAATATTTGTGTTGTTTGAGTATTGAATATTTTAATGAATTATTAACTCTCTCAATTCTACAATTTGGAAAATTCATTTAACATTTTCATAAATTCCAAAAGTAAAATTAGTTAATTAATTTACCACTAAACTATTTCTACATTTACGTTTTCCATATAAAGTTGAATATTAATTATATATTTATCACGCAACATACTTAACTTAGCTTTAATATTTGTCATGCACAGTATGAAAAAAAGTTTTTTAACATTTCAATAAGAGGAATGAAGATTTGTAATTTGTTATCAAATTCAAGTCATTCAATATTTTACTGTAGTTAAATATCCCATAACATGGGTATGCGAATAAAAATATTAAACGTTTGATTAGAGAAATAATAAACATGAACGCATTGAAAATAAATTTTATGATAATATGTGACGAAATTCTCTCCACACCCGAAACAAACAAACAAAAACAAATGCACGAACACGCATGCAACACCTGGTGGCTCCATCCTTCATCCCTGTCAAGCGACTGATTGCCTCACACCGCAAATCCAACCCCTTGTGTAGGGAGTGCAACACTACCCTGGTGAGCCCCCGAACCAACCCCCTTTTTGGTCTCTAGCTCTCGTGCAGCGCTTATTTCGTTCACTAATCCATGTGGATTATGAAGGCCGCAGGCTAGCTTGAAATTTGATTGTGTTTTGTGCCTCGGTTCTTGTTTTCGTATTTTATTGTAAACTTCTAGTTTCGAAACAGTTGAATATCCATTGGATTTCCTATGTTACGGACAGATTTTTAAAAACGAGTAAAAATCCGCTTGCATGGAAAATAAAAAGATCAAGAAATACTCGTTTGTAAGGGTAGAGAATAAAATGCGTCAAATAAACTTGGGACGAACAAAAAGATGATTTTATGTTTTAATGCTTTAAATACATTAACGACCTCACACCAGCTTTATTAACATACTTTGGCTGTTATTTGCGAAAAAGTTAATTCTTTTAATTATTATAAATAACATTATTAAGGTTAACCCCGCACTATTTGGATAGAGGTTAATTGCGACAGCATAATTATTCACTTCGCTTGATGAGACTACATTAGAAAATTTATTGTCGTAGAAGTAGAATAGTAAATTCCTGGAAGAAGTTGACATACTTCGACATAATGCGACCAGGAAGCTGCCACACACATTACCACTAAATACGACCAAATAACCCAAGTTCCAGGGTGTGCTAAACGTGGGATGCTCTGAGGCAAACTATATTAACAATATTATTATTATCTTCTGTTCGTAATTCATATTCCTTAAAAGATAAATATTTTTTTTACGATGTCATGGACTAAACTCTAAACTAGATTAATAATCATTTTGTCTAACTCAATTATTTTTAAAATCTGTATGATTATTAATTTTTAACCGCGTGATTAAAACATGTTTATTGGTTATAATTAATTTGGTGGTGCGAACCTTGCTTCGCTCGGTAAGCAGTGATAGATTTATAATAATACCAAATCAATTTTAACTAATTTAAAAAATATTTTTGCCAGCTCAATTATTGATAGTTCTCTTCAGAATGTCTGTCTTTACAAAATATGGCGATCAGATCTAAAAGTTCAAGTTTCTCCTAAACCCTTAATTTTATCGAGTTCAAACAAAAGTACATTTTCATTAGTAAATGGATTGGAAAATTTATTTTTGAAATTTAAATATTATTCTGATGGTCCCTATTAAAATTACGGATTATTAACCAATGGGCACAAGCCGTCTCTGCTTATCTGTACGTAATGTAGATTCATTTATAACGTCAAACACAGGACATAGATGTATGCAATCGGTCACTGAAATTTTATAGTATTCCAATGTATAGTTTAGAAATTATGACAAAACAAAGGTTTTTATATCGAAACTTTAGAGGTCTATAACTCGGAAACGAAGGCTCGTATGACAAAAATTTATTTGAACTTCTAACATTATTTTGACCTCTTCTATTTGTTCCCGAATTTTTGGCATTAAGTTCCTGTATAAAGAATAATATAGAATTAAAGGAAGATCTCAAAAATAAACATAACACCCATCTACTTTTAGCCAAAGATGCTCAGAACCTTCGGAGACAGGATTTTGAAAGTGCTAAAGGAAATGAACTAGAGTGTATAACATTTGATATGGAAAAACTCTACCCTTGCCCAGAATTCCAACGAATATAGTGTTCTACAAACGGCAGCTTTTGGTTTATAATGATGGAGTACATAGTGGTAAAAATGATCAAGTATACTGTTACGTATGGGTTGAAGGCAAGGCTGGACGTGGACCACAAGAAGTAGGGTCATGCTTAATGAAACATGTCAAGAGTCACCTGATAGCAACAGTAAAACACCTAATCCTATGGAGTGACGCATTTGGAGGGCAAAATTGGAACATAAAAATGATCCTATTACTTAAATCTATATTGCACACGAATCAAAACGTTCAAACCATCACTTTGAACTTTTTAATGTCGGGTCACACATTTCTTCCCAATGACTCTGATTTCAACGACATTGAATCTAAATTAAAAAGACATAAGCAGCTTTATAGCCATTAATTGTCACAAAAAGTGAAAATATATTTAACAGGAAGGTGAAAGAGGAGAAAGAAAAAATAAACTGGCTACATATCAGAAGCATTAAACTACACAAAGACGAGCCTTTTTATCTTTATATTAAACAAAACAAATTCTAAAATACCTTTCAAAAGGTCAACATCAAAAAGACCGTTCGGGGACAGCCATTTAACGGTGGAACACCCTATGAAGCTTTGGTACCAATATGGCCACAAGCCAAATAAATAGCACAACCAAAGTTACAAAACTTTAATGAAATGATACTCCTAATTTCATCTGATGCTTTGAAGTTCTATACCAATCTTAAAGGCAACAAAGGAATCATTGAGGATGTGGATGGTTTTGATATTTCTCCAAAACTACATCCTAGGATGAGTTATGAAAGGTACACCCACTTCTTCATCAACCGAAAGAGATCAAAAAGAGATTTTCTATTCCAATACCATTTTGAGTTGTAACGACAGTAACAGCTCTAGTAAGAGTAAGTAAAGCAGGCCCCATTTGGATTAGTCATATTAATTAAATTTTGTTTGTAATTTTATTATTAAATTTGACCAGGATAAAATTTAGGAAACCAGAATAACCACGACAATACGAGCTCCCACATATCGGCTCAAACAACTGCATTTTTGAGCACCCAAAACATTGATTTGATGAGTCATCCGCCGTATAGTCCTGACTTGACACCGAATGACTTCTTTTTGTTCCCGTACGTAAAAAACAAACTGAGAGGTCAACGTTTTTCGACACCTGAAGAAGCGGTTGCAGCATTCAGAATGCATGTTTTGAAGACACCTCAATCAGAGTGGCAAAAGTGCTTCGACAATTGGTTCAAACGCATGCAAAGTGTATAGATCTTCATGGGGCATATTTTGAAAAACAATAAAGTGATTTTCGATGATTAATATTCTTATAATGGGAAGCAGAGATAATACAGTAATGAACAATGATTCGCAGATAATATTAAATGTATATTGTAAATAAAGATATTTTACAATGAAAAATATGTGACGTTCAAAATTACATAAAATTATTGACGTCTGTATAAATAAACTTCAAAACAAATTAATTGATAGCTGTAGATCGCATCTAAGGACACTATTTCTAATACTTCCCCTCGATCTAAAGCTGCTTATCCTCAAAAAAATCGAGTCCCATAGTTTCAATACAATTGACGTGTTTCGGCTTCGGCAAACCTTTAGTTAGTACATCCGCAATCATTTTATTAGTTGAGATGTGTTGTACCATCAGTTGGCCATTCTCAATAACTTCTCTTTAAAATGATATTTGACGTCAATATGTTTACTTCTTGCATGGAATACGGGATTCTCGGCCAATTTCAATGCACTGAGATTATCTTTGCAAACTTTAATCTACTTCAGACAGTCAAATGATAAAATGGCAAAAATATAAAAAATATTATAAACAACTTCGTTTTTCAAACTTGAACTCGTGTCATAACAGAATTCCATATGAAATGCGTTGTTTAATATACTATTTTGCCACTGTCATTCAGTAATAAAATAATGTACACTCTATTAAAATCTAAAATGTACTGCTTTACACTATAATAATCATGAAAACTAATTCATTGCAGAAACTTTTTTAACCCACATATTTCGTTTACTATTTTTTAACTTACCTGTCAGTGTAGTGTACATTTCCTCAAAAACGTGGTAAGATTAATCGTAGACAACTTTATTACGTTTATATACTTAGAACTCTTTTGTGTAAACCCACTTTATAGTCTGTTAAGTATGTCTGGTTTTCTTGAAAAAATTTCTTTACATTTTATGAATGCGCTGCTTTTGAAGTTAAGCAACAAAAAATGATGCATGCATATCTCCAGTTAATAACGTAGTTGGGCGGTTAGACAAAGATGAAATTTTTAGTAGTTTTCTTCGGAAACTTTTTATCATTTTACATGAAACTTACATTATGTTTTGAATATTATTAGAGTAAACTTTAATATAATATTCATATATAGATTAAACTTATTATGTCAGTTTTTTCATTAATTTTAGTTACAGTAATTTGTTGAGATATTAAATATACTTCTAAAAAGAAATAATTGCAGTATTTTAAACCTATTCCGATCAAATTTAAAATGTTAATAAAATAGCTGTAATTTCATTTTACGTAGATTAATTATATTGTTTAGGTCGTATAAGCCAGTTAGACCTGAGCAACTTTTTAGAGGGCATATTCCTATTTTGATAGTAAGTCCCTCTAAGAACTAATAAACAGACTATTACCAAAGACCTTTGGAGATAAAAAGTGCATTAGCTGTATTTTTTGATATAGAGAATTCAATAAAGCATCATCCATATAAATTTCCAAAGAACTAGACAGCAGGGAAGTACCAAAACCCCTATTCATAATATAATATCCTCTCTAGGAGAAGCTACCCTAGTAGCTAAGGTAGGTAAAGGATGCCCCCAAGGAGGGGTGCGAGCGTCACATCTCTGGGCTGTCTTGGTGAACAGCCTCCTATAGGATTTAGAAGCCAAAGATATTTATTGTTTAGGTTATGCTGATGCTCTAGCTAAGGATAATAAAAAACTCTTCGTTTTAACAAAACTTCCAATATTTATTTAAAAACTGCTTTTTTAAAAGACTTAATGACAGCCGTTTCGCTAGACAACTAACAGTTTTTAAATAAATATTGGAAGTTTTGTTAAAACGAAGAGTTTTTATTATCCTTAATAAGATGGACTTTCAAAAAGTAAGGGTTAGTACAATCAATTTAATTGATGCTCTAGCAATAGTCACGAAAGCAAATTTACAGGGATCATCAGAGAACAGACACAGAGCGCTATTAGTATTGTTAAATTAATTGTACTAACCCTTACTTATTAAGAATAATAAAAAACTCTTCGTTTTTAGTGGAAGTTTTGTTAAAACGAACAGTTTTTTATTATTCTTAATTAGTATTATTGACAGGTGGTTGTAAAAAAGAGGGTCTAGTAGTAAATCCACAAAAAACACCATTGTCAACATGGTCTAAGACCACTGGTACTCAGTTAGGAGGAAATTCCATATAATTCAGAAGATCACCAATACATAATATACATTGTCCTTCAATATATGTGGGAGAATGTGAGAAAAAAAATTGGGCTCTTACCTTAAAGACAATATTATGGTTATATACTGTTATGGAAAATAAGTGGATCAAAATTACATTAAAAGTTTATAAAAAATTATATAAATAAATCATAAAAAAATTCATAAAATGTAAATGAAAATTGACTGTTGATAATGAAAAGATTTGTGGTTTGCAAATTGAAAAATGAAAATAAAAAAAATCAAATAGAAGGCTGACGCGGCAGAATTTTAAGAGATAGAGGATTTTTTACAGGTATTGTCAGAAAAAGAGATTTGTCAAAGAAAAAGCTTATTAAAAATTGAATATAAATAAAATAAATTAAGAAAATATATATGAAAAGCGAAAATCAAAAACCATAAAAAATATTATAAGCGTAAATTATATACTAAACTGTCAAGAAAAGAAAAAGGTATACAAATATTTAATTAAAAAAAGAAGTGAAACGCGAGAAGGTGGGAAGAATTCTGGTCCGAACAGAATTTTTGTGTGAAGTTGTTATAAGAAGTGGTTAGAAGAAGTTGAAAATAGAAATAGAAAACATAAGAGATTAAAAGGCTTGAAAATTGAAAAAAATATTAAATTGAAGACCTCGAGGTAGGATAATTTAATAAAATACCGACCTAAATTAAGGAAATAAATTATTAATACTAAAAAAATATATTTTTGTTTAAATACCATTTAATAGATAACATTTTTAATTCATTTGTGTTTTAAATTATATTAACAACATTAATAGTATAATTTACTTCTTTGAACTTGCCCCTTACCTAAATTTAGAGTCTCTTTTATTGATACATATTTTTTTAAATCATGAAAGTCATCCATTCTCTAATGTGGGTAAAATCCAAAAGGTTCAAAGAAAAACGCAAAGTCGAACCCACAATTTTAATTTAACCACGAAAATTACTTGCAACTAGTTTCGGTCTACCAGACCATCATCAGGCTAAAAATACAATACAATATCAATTGTAATTGTATATATATCTTTTTGGTTTAAGATCATAGTTTTTTAAATTAGGCTATGGTGCAAATAAAATTATAAATTCAATTACTTAAATAAATAAAACAGCAAACCATAACAATTTACATGACCTATGGTGAGCTATGGCTCTGTAGTATGGTGGCCAAAGACAGAGCGGGCTGGGGTAATCAATATTATTAGCACAAAGGGAAGCATGCCCAGGTGCTACGGATACCATGACAAGAACTCCAACAGCAGCTTTAGATGTCCTACAAAAGGAGTTAGACAAATTGATTGTGTTAACATCTTACTAAGAACAATAAATAACTGAACGGTTAAACTAAACTTCCACTATTTATTCGAATAAATAGTGGAAGTTTAGTTTAACCGTTCAGTTATTTATTGTTCTTAGGAGTTAGACAAGCTACCCAATATGCCATTGGATCAAATGGTGCCGAAATATAGCTTTGAGAAAACTTTTATAACTATGATCATGTACCTACAGGGAAATTCGAAAAAATGTATTTCCTATCCAAGCAGAGCTTGTCTATTACACAGGCGGCTCAAAAACCGAAAAAGTTCTACGAGGTAGTTTATTCATAGTAAAAGGTAAAATCTCTCTTAATCCAGGGCGGTATGCCACAGTGTTTTAGGCAGAGATATGCAACAGGACAAAGAAAAAACTATTGCTATAATCTCAGACAGTCAAACTGTCATAAAGGCGGCAGAGGTGGGCAGCATAAACAAGCTCACAATTGTGTGGGTACCCAGATATTGCAGGCAAAACGGGATCAAGTATGTGGACCTACTAGCCTGAGTAGGCGCAGCGGTCCTATTAACGGACTAGAATCCTTATGTGGCATAATTAACAAAACCATCAATAAATTTGCACATAAATTGACAAAAACGAAGATTCAGGAATGGTGGACAAGGTCACTAGGAATGAGACATGCCAAGGAATTCATAATAGGTCCGACGTCAAAAGTCACAGAGTGTCAGTTAAAACACAAAAGACGCAATATATAAGAATACTTGTGGCTCTTTTAACGGGGCATAACAGGCACGGTAAGCACGTACACGCGCTAAAACAGATATATAGTCGTTCTATACTGATATCATTAAGCATGGTATCAATGTAGAGCGAAACTCACTCAATACAACAAAGGAACGCTAAAAGGAACCTGTGTAGCTCATTTTGCCGAGAAAACACTTAATGCTGAAGAGTCTAGGATCTAAAGTCTTAGCAAAGGCATGTACTGGAGAACAGGATTTCCTAAAAAAGCCAGACAAGTCTTAAACGGTGACAATACATGAAAGATTAACAATGTTTACCAATGACACAATTTCCGGCAGCAACAGGAAAGCGTGGTCAGTAGGATATACGTTTCAAAATAGCCTTCTTAATTAATAAATATATAATAAGAAATTTAAATAATTAAGTAAGTAAATAGATAAAATAATTTAAATTAATATAATTTAATGACTATTTTATTTAATAAACCCAAAACGATTACATCGAATCTATCTCTGTAGGGTACTGTTGAAAGACCGTGCAGATAAGATATTACAAATAGGGAAACAAGGGAGATTTAAAAGTGTACAGTTGGGATGATTGGGGTGAGGAATAAGGGAAAACGAGTTAGTCAATATATCACTCTATCCACTTTACTCCTCTCAATCACAATTGTTTCGAGAGAATGTCGTTATTAAGCTCATATCCATTATTCTCTTAATACAAAGTGTGAAAACACAAAAAAACAACAGTTTAACAAAACTAGGAGGAAACACATTATTTTAAGTCCTAGAAAGTAGAAGTATGTCATGGGAGGAGCCTTTGACGTCATAAAGTAAGGCCAAGGAAACATTTTATAAAGGAAAATAGCAATTTATTTATTTTTATTCAGGTTTATAAAATATTTAATTACTATTCATTAATTACCAAAATTGGAAAATGAAACGAAATATAATAAAAAATTGTTAGGTCGTCTATCTTTAACGCGATCGAGCTATATTCAAATTTCATTTAATTAACACGCTAGAAGAAAAAATAGTACACATACCACTGTTTTTGAATTTCGTACTCAATCGAGGTTTTTAACAAGTCTCAACACAAAAAGAGTGCGTTCTATTTCTAGTGATATAATTTACCATTTTAACTAAATAGAAGAAGTTTTGTAAAACTTTGCGTTCTCGGTATGATGGCCTTCCAGAGGGTAAAGGTTCATTCATTAAATCTCATTATGATTAATTGTACCAGAAAATAATTCTTACTTCAACTTTTTCTTTAGAGAACAACATTGCAATTGATTTTACTGGACGATATTTAAATTATTAATCCAATTTAAACATAATATTTCTAAAATATAAATCTATTTTCTTAATTTGTACTAAAAAAATTATATTATTTTCTAAGAACTGCTTGATTGCCTATTCAGAATAATATACATTAGTTATAAGTTATAAGTTACTTACCATGCAACCTCTTTGTCGGGTTCTTTGATCCTTTTGCTTCCATTTTTATGATCTTTACCAGTAACAAGTGACATTAATTCCGTATTATACCCTGGGGAAAAGAAAAGTATTGTATTTTCCTAATTTCCACATAGATGTACGACGAAAAAAATATATTTAATATTATTTTAAAAGTATTTTGGCTGAAAGTTAGATTTTAATTTTTATTTGTTTGTTCTTAGAGTAAAAAGCCTTTATTTTCTAAAATTAAATTTTAGTGTACTTCTTTATAAATAAATGTCCATTAGTTTCTTTGAATGCAAGAATGATTTTTTGCAGTTTTAAGCGTTGGTGATTAAATAGGTAAGAAAAAAGACCATAATATTTATAATTAAATTTATTAGTATCATAAAACAAATAGCTACGTCTAATGGCTATCCAATTCATTTAATAAATAAATTAATAAGTAAGAAAGAACAGAAAGTTTCACTACAACTAATATTTTCTAAACAAAGTAAAGAAATTAAAGGGTATAAAAATATTACATATTGTGGAAATATTTCCAATACAATTTCAATAATAATATCTTCGGCAACATCAGCATTAATATCATTTAAAACACAAAATAATGTTGGTACAAAATTGTTAAATGTAAATACAAAAATTATCCAAATTAAAAAAAATCTGGTGTTTACAAAATTAATTGTCCAAAATGTAGTGCTGTATATATAGGTCAAACACAAAGAAATTTTGAAATAAGATTCAATGAATCCTTAAGAGCATATAGATTAAAACAACCAGATAAGTCAAATTATGCAAAACACATACTTGAACATCCAACCTCACTCTTACACACCAATGACATCCAAATACTACATACTTGTAATAAAAAGCAAAATTTAGATTTCCTTGAAGAACTTGAAATAAAAAGATATCTAGCAGATCCACAATTTGAAGTTGTTAATGAACAAATAAATCTTGGAAGTTCTCCACTATTAAACTGTTTACTTTGATTGAGTTTACGTTTTATACATAGATAAGACGTAATTTTAAAACACATATAGGTGTATTAAGTTATTGTAAAGATCAGCATGATATAGTTTTTTCCTGGTTTTTCTATATCATTGCACAGTTATACTGATCTTAGAGGGAAGTACATCCAGGATAATCCCTTAGGGCTATTAATATCTAGGCTTTAATATTGCTATGTCTTATTGCTTCCATACTTGGTCTAGCCTTAATACTACCTAAACAACATCAGGTACCTAGCTACAAATTATCAAAATGTAACTTAAATGTCAATCTGACGATGCTAAAATTAGCCAAATGGCCGTCATTGCAATTTTTTCAAATAAACTTGGAAGTTACGTTTAAACGAAGAGTTTTTTATTATTCTTAATAATATTTATATTTAAATACTTATTTAAATTTTTATTTCTATTTTTTTAGACATATAAATATGGAAATAGGGATGAATAAAATCAACATCTTTATTGACATTCAATACAGTATGGAAAATGACTATGACTACTATTTTTTCTGTCAAACGCTTTAAAGTATACAGCAGCTAAATGGAATCTAAATCCTCATCGGTTTTTGAAAATGTTCAGCATGGATAGGATATTGATAAATACTAACTTATTTTTTTAACTAAATTGGGTCTTCCAATAACAAATCTCGAGAATTGCATAACTATAATCAAGTTGCAGATCTAGAAAGTAAAATAATTGAAATAATTGAAAGTTCATTCCAAAATTAATTGTAAAATATTCTGCAAATTGAAAATAAATTTTTCTTTACTTTTCTTGGCTTTTGAGAAAAACAAAATACTTAACTAGTTTTTAAAGAGGTCATAGAAGGGCAATGAAGGTAAGCACCATTTTCTGTTTTCCTTTGTCAACATTTTTACTTATAATAATATTATAATAGTTTAGTTTTTATTTTACAGACAATAATAACAACAACAACAACAACAAGTTAACTACTGAACAGAAATTGAAATGATTTTCCATTTGTCTTGGAATATGTGGATACAAATTTAGTTATGTCAAGAAAAACTTTGACAATTGCTGTGCAAAAAATATAATTTTTTGATGCATTGTTTAGTCGGGTAAAAATAAATAATAAATAATTTAAACTATATGTATGTAATGTTAAATTATTTAAATAAACTAATCAGTTCCTAGATAACAATAAAAAGGATTTCATTCAAAAAGAGAAAACATTTTAACATGATAGTTAATACATAGTTTAGCGGTAGCGGTAAAAACTTTGTAAAGCGCAAAAAAACAACCACGTACATGCAATTTTATTTTTATGGTTTTATTTTGTCACCGTTACTTTTTTATTGTAGTAGATGAGAACACGGATAGAGGTAAAGCAAGGACACTAAAAAAACTTTGATATGGACATGTTATCGACAGTTAGTTTTAATTGGATATTTATCACTGTACAACTATCAAAAAAGCTTATGAAAAGTTCTATTTAATTTAGTTCATAGATTATCTATCTACAAGAATTTTTCACTACGCTACAATATTACATTGAAATGTCACACGATAAGCTGTGAGTAGATTGAAATAGACTTTAATGTCATCGGCATGTACAGAATACTCGAGCATTGCCTTTTTTGGATGGGAACATCTTGATATTTTACAATTGTTTTATAAAACCAAATTGACTGGTTTTGTATCGCTTATAAAAGTAATAAACACGCGTTAAGAAGTTAGAAATGTAAAGTTATAATTATTTGTTCGATATGATATTGAAGTCTAAGGTACGTTACACATGATGATACTGACGTTTTTTTGTGCTTGTTGCATGTCTTTTAAAAACCAATCTGTGTTATCAAATAGTATGTTACACACTTATGTTACTGATCCGGTGCGACTGACAGGAGTTAGAAGCAAATGCCTCTTCGAACCAATTTGTCAGCTGTTAAAACACACTCACTGTGTCCCTAAAATCTCGGAGCATGTGATTGTTTTGAAAATTTATTTAAAAAAGAAAAAAAAAACGTGGAAACACATCATTACTTTTCTGTTATTTTTTAGCTTAACTACCTGAAAAAATGATCCTGCCACTTTAAATCGACTGTCATTTACAACTAGCATGGCTAAGAAACAAAATGATTCTTACACACTTATGTAACTAAAATTGTGTCAGCGACATCAAAAATATCAGTAGCACCAAGTCCGTCGCATATATGTATGTGTAACGCGCCTAAAATATTTTTTTAATATTCGTGGAATTGAACAATTCTTGCACTATCTATAGGAAGTCCGGTATGATTGTGTTTCAGCATTTTGATTTGAATTATACGTTGGGCTTACGGTCATCTAACTAGTTTATATATAAAACTGAAAAATAAAAAATTGTTTCTACCTGCACCCAAGGTAAAAAAACTTAATAGTTTCTTTACCAAGCTTGACCGTTTTCTAAGAAAAAACAACTACTTCCTGGGCTATATGGCGACCGACTTTCAGTTTTATTATTTACTGCACCTTATCTGACATTATTTTCAGTATGTATTTGTTCAGTTTATATAATATAGTTTTATATTTTAATATTCTTCAATGTACTTTTTTCGTGGGTTCCCTACCAATGCTTTTGTGCCCAAGATTTATCTTAAATGTTCCACTAGGTACAGAATTTTTAGATTTCTGAACTAAATAATGGTTAGTTCTTTATATTCTAAAATTTAATAAACAATAAAATTTGTTAAACTTATGTTTATACTGTATTTTTACTTAACAGATAATATGATCGCCTCTTATGTGAAAGTCGCCATTATAGTTTCAAATGGAATGTAGTGAAAAGATTGATACTATTTTTTCCAGTTTAAAAGTAACATGTTGTAAAAAAATGTCAGTTGTCAGTTAAGTTTTTTTAATTAAAATCTAAAGTTTAGTAAATCGCATCTTCTACTTCATTGTTTAGTTCCCATAGTAATGGGTGTTGACTATAAAATACACTGCTCAACAAGTGAAATGGATATAACAAAAATCTGTAATTTTTTTTTGTTAATAATAAATAAAAAAAAAACAGTTACAGTAGAACAAAAAAAATTGAAAAATGTTAAATCATTTACTGCACAGTTTGACTAGATATCACTCTTCTGGTAGCATGCCTAAAGAAGCTGTTAATTCTCAAAGCAGTAAATGTTTGGTTTCTTCTTGCAGTTACAGCTATAAAGCGGTCTTGAACAGGAGTTGTAGCTGCCGTAGTGCCATTTTTTTCAGGTAAACAGATTCAAACAATGTTAACGTCACGCGACTAAAATGTTAGTATTTTGAAATCGAATTCCTTCAATTCTGGTTAATGAGATAACAGCGTATGCAGAAAAACTGAAAACTGAAATTTAAAAAATATCCACTTCAATTATTAAGCAGTGTAGTGTCACATTTAAATGATACATATTCTGCTAATTTTATTAATTGTAATGTAAGTAATTAAAAGTATTCAATAAAGTATCTTGTTGTTCTACTGAGACTTTGACCCCAAAAGTCACAACAAGTTTTTTAAAAACAAGAAGTTCTTTCCTGAAAAACTGCAATAACAGGTCGTTATTGCATATTTTTTAATTGGAAGCCCCGTCTAGATAACTAGTCTCCTTGATAGAACTTTTAACAATACAAAGTATGAAGAAACTGATACGGATTTTGAAATGACAACAAAATATACAGATACTATTACACAACTATACAGTAAATACCTAGATTTGTTGCTTGGTCAAGATATTGACCTGGATATAGGTAGTAAACTCTGTAAATAAGAACACGCCAGGTACATCATCCTGTTGCATCCAACATCCAAACCATAACAAAAACTTCCTCAAGTATTCAGGAAATTTGAAGGTGACATTCGTAACTTACTATAATTTTAAAGTCCGTGGAAACAATTTCACGTAGAAGACCGGATATTTAATAAAGGTAAAAGAACAAAATTGTGTCATACCAATAAAATCGGAGAACTTGTTTTGAGTAAATATTATTACCAGAAACAACTCGATTGGCTATTGGCAAAATGAAGTCGAGAACCAAGACTTTTTTAAAAAACAATTTTCGAAAACAGTTGAGACAAACTTTCGAAACAAAAGACGATGAACAGATGCGTAAACAAGATCGGACAGAAACATGTAAAGGCCCAATAAACTAATTTTGCAAAGAAGGCACATACTGTACCAGAGTCACTTTTTCCTTTATATAAATAACAACTCAAAACAGGCCTTATGACCGAAGGCTTTAATGGTTTTTCTTCATTTTATTCTGTCTTGTACTAAATCCTTCCAGTTTTGGATTTCTAATATTCTTAAATCGTCGTTTAACGATTCTATCCATTTCCTTCGTGTCGCCTTCTATTTCTTTTTGCTCCAGCTTCAGAATTTATTAATGCCTAGGGCACTTTTTCTTTTTGCATCCTAGCTATGTGTCCTAGCTATCTGAGTCTTTGAACTTTTACACTTGACCCTCTATCACAACTTTACTTTTGATTTAGTTCAGAAGTGATTAAGTTAACCTATTTATTTTCTGTGAGAAGTTAAAATATTTTTATTATACTAACCCTTACTATGTGAAAGTCCATCTTATTAAGAACAATAAACAACTAAACGTCAATCTGATGATGCTAATTCTATAGCGAAACGGCCGTCATTGCATTTAAAAACGTATTTGCGAACAAATAGTGAAAGTTTAATTCAACCGTTTAGTTGTTTATTGTTCTTAATAAGTTAAAATATTTTAATGTTTGGATCAGTTTATTTCTGTTTATTTATATGCTTGACGAAAATCATGCATGTACAATGGTAAATTAAATTCATATGAGCTAGCCATAATCTGCTTCAATGTAAAAATTTGGTCTACTACTGACCTGTTTGGTCGAAATTTAGCTTGATATTCCCCTATCTTACCTTCGATTTTGGTCTTAATTCGATTCTTATTGATATAGCACGTACTTTATAGTTTGTGTCTATGCCTCTGTAGTTTTTAAATTCTGCCCAATCAAAATCATATTTTTCCTTTAACTTTTGTGGAAGAATTTTACTGTTAATGCTACTAAAGATAATTTTTTTGCTTTTAAAAAACATTATTGTAAAAATAAACAAATAGCTATAGTTAAGAGATTTCTCTTGATAAAAAATCAAAAATAAGTTCTACCTTGAAATACTACAATAGCAGGTGGTTTGCCGGCTGGAGCTTGCCGCAGAGTAAAATTTGCGAACCTAAATAATATTGAAGAAAGGTAGACATTTCAGAATCTAAAAGCCACACATTAAGATCAATAAGTATTATGTTTATGCTGTATTTCTGATACTAGAACTACGAAAGGGAGTTAAAAAATGTTTATCAAACATAATCTTAATTTTCTATCAAAAACTGTGTTCCTCTATTGGTAACTTAAATAATAATATTTATTAATTTGGTAATTTTGGGAATATTTAAAACACGACTCTCTTAAAATATGATAAAAATGTTTGATAAAAGATAAAACTATAAGCTATAGAACAATTTAATTTCACCTCGTATAACAACCTAGCGGGTGTTTCTAGACGACCTATTTTGTTTTCTTCAGTAAGTCGATGATAAATGCGTGGGAAATCCGGTGCTGAATTAACTTCTAATTTGTGATCGTGAGTTCATTTGAGCTTTCTTTTAAATGATGGCCTCCGTGTGAGTAATTTGTTTACGAAGAGAATTTAGAAAATACTGAATGCAGCTACATTGAGCTCGCACGTACCAACGATTAATTGCATTAACAATTAGACGTGAGGATTTACCATTTTAATTACGAAAAACTAAAGATACCGTATATGTATTAAAGTGAAATAAAACATTACAAAATAAAGCAATAACATTCAAATGTTGCAGTTTAAATAAAATTTTCGTGGTAGATTTACGAAAAATCTGGTGGGCTTTTTTACTATATTTTTTCTATTTAAAAAAAATATATTATATTAATTTACAAGAAGTTTAATTTGACGAATAAATACTGGAGACACAAAAATTCTCCTCCCTTGTGTAAGGCAATTCAATCAATCAATCAATAGTTTATTGTAAATAAGAAATACATTTCTGATTACAAGAAGTTTGAGTATATTATATAACTAGTTAAGGTATGTTTAGGTATAGTTACTTATTCATTCATTATGAACGATCTTAATTTCATTGCATTTATTATGAAATATGCCAATTGACTTTGCAGTTTTGGGGTACCACTATTAAGCACATCAGACAGGTTATTTATTTGATTACTAACTAAAAACGTTGATCTTAATGGATTGTAAATCGGGCGTTGGAAAATTATATGCTATAATGACTCTGCTAGGTGCAGATTACAAATAAAGCATACTTCTTCACATGCTATAAAATAATTTATTCCCTTGTACGTAAATTTTAAAAAATTTTTGTTGCTAGTTCTTATTTGAGCTAAAATTTTGGTGATAAAAGTTGGCAAATGGGATTTTAAATAGTTATTATTAATATATTTATATAAGCAAAGTGACTGGGATAAGCTTGAACTATGTTCGTCATCGGCATGTAACTTATTTTTATAGGTTTCTAAAATTTCTTTCCGGATACATCCCAACCCTTTACTGCTCTGAATAAACAAACTCCAAAGATCAGTACGATTTAAATTTGTAAAAACTGATTTTACTTGTGCAACCCAATTGTACTTTTGGTCAGAGTTATCAGAGACAGCCAATAGGCGTAGATAACAAACGGTTTTCTCTCATTAAAATCAAGTTATTCAGCCAGGACAGAGCAGTTTTAAAAACAACATAACTAATTTTAATTGCAGATACTTCCAGCTGCACAGCATAATCAGGTGTAATTCTAAGAAGGCTGAGCAGCTGTTTAAAGAAACTAACTAACATATCTTAATCCCCATATGGATACGCAGTAAGAGAGAGTAGATATGATTATTGAATTATATAGTTTTATTTTTGCATCCCATGATGTCATTTTTGATTTAATCATAATATCCATAACTGCTCCAAAAGCTTGTTTAACCTTAGCAACAGTTGTCCTTGACATTTCCGAGAACAAACCTGAAGATACGAAAACGACCCCTAAATATGTGAAATGTTTAACTATTTCTAATTTTTTATCCCTAAAATAAAAAGTATAATTTTTGTAGTTGCTGTGAAAACCACCTCTGCTAAAAATCATTACTTTGGTTTTAGTTGTATTGACAGTGAGCTTGTTTATCAAGGAATATTCAGCTAGACACTTAAGCTTTCTGTTAAGGTCACATTGTGAGTCACTCAAAATGACAAGGTCATCTTTATATTGCAGGAGGAGAATACTTGTTTTACTGTCAATGCTAATACCTTGGAACCGGCGCTCTTCAAAAAACCGTTCCATATCGGAGATGAATATTGTAAAAAGAACTGGGCTTAAGGACTCTCCCTGCAAGACGCCTTCTGTTATTGGAAAGGATTTGGTATATTTTTTGTTAGATTTTACGCTTATAGAGGCATGCTTGTAAGGCAATTCAAGATAACAACATATACAGTGAAAATACGTTCCTTAAGATTAACAACTTCCTACAGTTTGATGATTTCTTTGGCCTATTTAACAAAATACCAATCATCCAACCAAATTATAATGAGAACACCAAAATAAACCGTAAATGTTAAATAGTATATTGAAAAAATTTTCAAGTTCTATCACTATATATACAGACGCATCCAAAAATTCAGAGGGCACAGGGTGTGCTTTTCATATACCAAATGTAGCTATAGAGAAAATGTTTAAATTATCATTTTTCAATTTTCACTGCGATATATGAGGCAATAATCTATATTAAATAATTTTCATATAATTCAGCTGTAATTCTATCTGCTTCCTTATCTGTTCTAAAAGCAATACAAAACCCGCAGTTACCTGGTATCACTTCTAATCCATACATTTTTCTGATTAAGAAAGCATTACATGAAATTAACAAAAGCACCCAAAAAATCCATCTGATGTGGATAAAAGCACATACAGGGCTCGCTCACAACGAGTATGCAGACCAGTTAGCAAAAAATTATATTTCTCAGGGAGTATCTACTATGAATCAGCTATGTATTTCAGATGGTGTCATTCAAACAAAAAAACAGCAAATGGAACTTTGGAAAACACATTGAAAACAATTTTGTAGCAAATCAGAAACGCAGTATACTTTGGTACAGACCAACATTCCAAATATTCCTTGGTATAAAAACTTAGTGGTACCACATAAATATATTACTACGATAAGCAGACTTCGATTTGGTAATGCATGTTATCCTGCACACCTTTATAAGATACACGTTATTAATTCTAACTTATGCGAGGAATGTCAAGAAGGAAGCGATTTGAACCACATATTTTTTGGTTATAAAAAATATTTACAAGCCATAATTACTTTTCTAAGTGAAACTAAATTGTTTTAACCCATTTGTTATAAACCTACATACCGTGGCCTAGTTTTGCAAAATGTCTTGATAGTGTGTGTTCCTGTCTGCCCTATATTCCTTTTTTTGATTTATTGAATCTGGCCGAGTGACAATTGTCCAAGCCAAAAAAACTGAAGATACCGTATACGTATTAAAGTGAAATAAAACATTACAAAATAAAGCAATAACATTCAAACGTTGCAGTTTAAATAAAATTTTCGTGGTAGTTTTACGAAAAATCTGGTGGGCTTTTTTACTATATTTTTTCTATTTAAAAAAATATATTATAATAATTTACAAGAAATCCACAATAAATAAATAATGAAAAATATTAAAATATAAATTTATACAGTGTGTAAAAGCCAAATGGAATAAATTCATTATTTCAGTTACTGTACATATTTATAAAAAATCCCGAAACACGTCAAATTTAAATTATAACTTGACATTCTTTAACGTGAAAACCCCCAATTTTTTAAATGGGAAGTATAGGCTTGTGATATATCATTTGAAAGGTCTCTTCATTCTCTATTCAAAAATGTTATTGTTTTTAAATCTGATGCAAAAATTAACATAAAAAAAATTAAAATAATGTTGTTTCCGAAATTCGCTACAATATACTCGAAACTTATTACAATATACTTAAAACGTATTTCCCGTTTAGGTATTGATAATGAGAAAGTGAACAAAAACCATAGCAATGTGGTTTTTAGATGGTAACCATTAAAAAACTTTAAAGAATTTCCGTGGCAACGCTATTTTAACAAGCAGTAGTAAATTGTTTTATTTAAGTTGTCATTGTTGTAATTTAAGTATAAAGTTTGTTCAATTCAATTCTGAAAAATGGTTAGATTAACGGAAATGCATAAAATAACAGTTTTACAAATGATTGGTTTCGGAGATAACATCTGAACACAACAGGAAGTAACTCGCCTATTTCATAAGAAATTTCCTAATTTACCGCCTATATCCCAAGGTACAATGCAGATAAAAAAAGCAGCTGCCAATGCATTGAGTGATGAACTCAAATTAGATGTGTTGCTTGAGTTTCAGGAAAACCCACATACATCGAGTAGACAGGCATCCACTACATTCAATGCTAGCCATACATCGATAGCAAACATGAAAATAAATTGCATCCGTATAAGATGATACCTACTCAGGAGCTCATGGAAGACGATTTTGATAGGAGAACTTTTTTTTGTGAGCAATGAACAATTAGAAGACGTTATGTTTTCTGTTTTTTTACTTAACGGTCATGCTAATCGGCAAAATTGCCGCTACTGGTCCACGGAAAATCCTCACTGGATGAGAGAGGAACACACTCAATACCCTCAAAAGGTTAATGTTTGGGCAGGGATTGTAGGGAACAATATCATTGGTCCCTTTTTTATTGAGGGCAACTTGTATGGCAACAATTATTTGACACTACTTCAAAATGATGTCATTCCAACGTTGGCAAATTTATATCCTGATCCAGGTAACCCTCAGGTTCCAGCGAATACAATATTGTTTTGAGCAGGATGGAGCACCACCACATTACCAACTTAATGTCCGGCAGTACCTCGATACAATATTTCCCAATCGGTGGATAGGGAGGCGAGGATCGATTGAATGGCCAGCGCGATCACCTGATCTTACATTATTAGATTTCTTTTTATGGGGATATGTGAAGAGCCATGTGTACAAAACTAAACCTTCTGATATAAATGACTTAAAAGAACGAATAACGCTTGCGATTAGGTCGATCACGCCTGATATGTTAAATAATGTTAGAAGACAGTTTTATTTGAGATTAGGATGTTGCCAAGACGTTCGCGGAGAACATTTTGAACATCTACTTCATTAACATTCATAGTTCTTTTTTGTGTTCTACATTTTATTACGTTTTGCATTACATTTTAGTTTTTGATTGTATTGTAGCGAATTTCGGTAACAACATGATATTAATTTTTTTATGTTAATTTTTGCATTGAATTTAAAAACAATAGAATAGAGAATGAAGAGACCTTTCAAATGATATATCACAAGCCTATACTTAACTAGGTACTTGATGTTACAAACAAACAACATGTAATTTCAATATGTCAATCTGACGATGCTAGTTATAGGGAAATAGCTGTAATTGAATTTTAAAGCGAATTTTTCGAATAAATAGTGGAAGTTTAGTTTAACTGTGCAGTTATTTATTGTTCTTAGTAAGATGAACTTCCAAAAAGTAGAGGTTAACACAATCAATTTTGAATTAAATTTATTTTAATATATTAAACATTCGATATCTAGCAATTGTTTTTGGACGATAGGTCCTTTTTAAAATTGGAGTAAAATGTTAACATGTATTATTTTCTTGATTTCGAGACAATCTGTATTACACAACTGCGAGCTTGTAAGTTTAACATCTGATTTGAAATTTGAATTAGATCATAATTCACAGCACGTTGGTGTCAACTTCAGGGAGAAGAAATTCCAGGTGATGCGGTCATAGGCCGAACTCGTAAATTTCCAAGACCCGACGACCGGGTCCCAAAACAAGTGCTATTCAGATAACCTTCTTGCTCTCTACTCACTCATTCTCTTATTCTTATATGGTGGACATACGTTCAAAACAGGGGCAGTGAAGGTAGAATTCCAACCAGATGCAATTATTAAAATGTTTACTTATGAAAAAAAAATTACTAAAATTATTCTAAAAATCTTCGGTAAGAAATTATCTTAGATATAAAAGATTAACCTGTGGATTTTAACAGCAAAAACAAAAAATATGGTAAACATTAATTTCATTAATACAAATAATAGTCAAAAACCAAAATATTGTTATTTTTGATAAAAATATTGTAAAACCACTTAATCGACCACGTAGAATACGAAAATGCAGTCAATATCACAAAATTCCTAATAATTTCCAAAAAAAATGAATACTTTTGAATTTTGCTGCACTACTTCACCCCGATACTTTCCCACCCAGATCTAACAGATTTTTAAGTTAGTATAGTTTGAATACTAATGTATTCAAATATTTTTGGTAAATTCGTTATAATCAATTTATAGTTTAAAGAAGTGACAATTTTTTATACTATATCTTATTGACATCAATAAAAATAATTAAAAGAGGGGATTAAACTAGAAAATCTCCAAAAATATAAGCTCGACACATTGTTCAGGGACCTAAAAAGTGCATAACATAAATACACTTTATCGTAACTCTCCAAATTGTACTTAAACGGTTCTATTTGGAATTGTTTTACAACGGATGCGACGTTTATTGCTTCCGGAAGACAATTAAACTTTAAACTACAAGATTATCTCCCAGATAACGGAATTTATAAGAACTACAAGGAGAATAGCGAAAAGCATGAAGAGCTCTAAAATTCGACAACTGTGCAAAACGAATTATAATCTGATTTGAAATATAATTAATTAAATAAATGAATGGTCGAATGAAAATAACCGATACATGTACCGATTTCTGTGCACCAGGTTAGTACCTACCTATTTTATTTTTTATTAAGAACAATAAATAACTGAATGGTTAAACTAAACTTCCACTATTTATTCGAAAAATTCGCTTTAAAATTCAATTACAGCTGTTTCGCTATCACTAGCATCGTCAGATTGACATATTGAAATTACATTTTGTTTGTTTGTAACTAGGTACTTGATGTTGTTAAGTAGTTAAGGCTAGACCAAGTAAGGAAGTAATAAGACATAACAATATTAAAGCCTAGATGTTATTAGCCCTAAGGGATTATCCTGGATGTATTTCCCTCCAAGATCAGTATAACTGTGCAATGATATAGAAAAACCAGGAAAAAACTATATCTTGCTGATCTTTACAATAACTTAATATATTTATGTTACAATAATGTCTTATCTATGTATAAAATGAAGACTCAATCAAAGTAAACAGTTTAATAGTGGAGAACTTCCAAGATTTATTTGTTCATTAACTACTTTAAACATCTAGGCTTTAATATTGTTATGTCTTATTACTTCCTTACTTGGTCTAGCCTTAACTACTTAACAACATCAAGTACCTAGTTACAAACAAACAAAATGTAATTTCAATATGTCAATCTGACGATGCTAGTGATAGCGAAACAGCTGTAATTGAATTTTAAAGCGAATTTTTCGAATAAATAGTGGAAGTTTAGTTTAACCATTCAGTTATTTATTGTTCTTAGTAAGATGAACTTCCACAAAGTAACGGTTAACACAATCAATTTCATTAAATCATCTTCGAGAGAAGAATTAACCCGATTATACAAGAAATTACATGAGAAAAGGTGTAAGGCATCACAAAACATCTGGTTTAACCAAGAATGTCTTAAGAAGGATTTAATACCGTTATGTAAATATAAAATGTAATACTCAATCAAAAGAAGCACAAAAAGTAGTTAAAAAGGCCCAAAAAATGTGGATTAAAGAGGAAAGTAGAAAATGGTTTAAAATTAGAGATTCTCTAGACATTTACATCAAAACTGTTCATTCAGAACTAACTTATTCCATGCATTCAGTCGAATTTGACTGCTTAGATGATAAAATTAGAGAACAGGTTAGCATTTTAAAACATAATAAATATCAAAAACAGTTAAGTAAATTAGAAAAATTAATAAATATACAACACAACACAACACATTATACACATCACAATAACACAGTAAATACTCACATACCAGTACATTTTGCTCCTCGGTTCGCAAATCTATCAGACACTATTTTTTCAAATAATGAAAATACATTTTTAGGTAAGGGTTTAAAATATTGCATACCTCCTAAATTTATTAATAATATAAAAGAAATTTTAGCAACAGATTCTGAAATAGCTTTGAAAACTAAATCAAATAATTTTATTTATGAAAAAATGCAAATAGCAAATCTCATTAGAGATATAAAACCAAACAAATTTAAAAGTCAAAGTCAAAATATTAAAAATGACATTTTAGCTTTAAAATCAATCAAAAATAAAGTAGATGGAAATAACCTATTATAACAAAATCAGATAAGGGTAACTCAACTGTAATTTTAAAAAAAGAAGATTATAAATCTAAAGTGAATGATTTCATAATGTCAAGTAATGTCAAAATTCTAAAAAACGATCCTACTCAAAAATTTTCTAACCAAATAAGAGAACATGTAAATCATTCAAATTACCTATTTAATGATTTCGATAAAAAATACCTAGTAAATAAAAATCCTCAATGTCCAGAATTATATGGAACAATTAAATTACATAAAGAGTCAAAACCAATTAGACCTGTAGTTTCGTATGTTAACACTCCTAATACTAAAGTAGCTAAAAAATTAAATAGTATTCTAAACAATTATGGTTACACATCTAAATATTCAGTACAAAATTCATTAGATTTGATCAAAAAATTGAATAAATGTAATTTACAAAATAATACTAAATTAGTATCGTTTGACGTAACTAAAATGTTCTCAAAAATACCTTCTAAAGAATGTATAGTTCTAGTTAAAAAGCTATTAGATGAAAAAAATATCCATCTAGGTATAATATCAGACATAATTGATCTATTTGATGTATGCATTAGTCAAAATTATTTTACTTTTGATAACAAAGTTTATATTCAAAATGAGGGTCTTCCCATGGGAAGTCCTATTTCCCCAATTTTAGCAAATATATTTATGGATAATTTAGAAAACAAAATCTTTAATTCTAGTTATAAAAACAATATTGTATTTTGGTATAGATATGTTGATGATGTGTTAGCAGGTTTTGTAGGTAGTGAGCGGCAGTTAGATATATTTTTTAATTATATTAATACCTTACATCCTAAAATTAATTTTACTTTAGAAGTTGAAGAAAATAATTTAATTAATTTTCTAGATTTAAGAATTGAAAAAGTTAATAATTCATTAAATTATTCAATATACAGAAAACCTACACAAACTGATGTAACCATACCATATAATTCAAATCATCCACTATCACATAAATTAGCAGCTTATAATTCTATGATACATAGAGCATTTTCAATTCCAATGAACAAAAATAATTTTAATAAAGAAAATGAGATCATAAAACAAATAGCTACATCTAATGGCTATCCAATACATTTGATAAATAAATTAATTAATAAGAAAGAACAAAAAGTGTCACTAGAACTAATATTTCCAAAACAAACTAAAGAAATTAAAAGTTATAAAAGTATTACATATTGTGGAAATATTTCAAATGCAATTTCAAAAATAATATCTTCGCAACATCAGCATTAATATAATTTAAAACACAAAATAATATTGGAACAAAATTGTTAAATGTGAAAACAAAATTACCAAAATTAAAAAAATCTGGTGTTTACAAAATTAATTGTCCAAAATGTAATGCAGTATATATAGGTCAAACACAAAGAAATTTTGAAGTAAGATTTAATGAACACTTAAGAGCATATAGATTACCACAACCAGATAAGTCGAACTAAGCAAAACACCTACTGGAACATCAAAACTCACTTATACAAACCAATGACATTCATATACTACACATTTGTGATAAAAAACAAAATTTAGATTTTCTAGAAGAACTTGAAATTAAAAGACATCTAGCAGATCAACAGTTTAAAGTAGTTAATGAACAAATAAATCTTGGAAGTTCTCCTCTATTAAACTGTTTACTTTGATTGAGTCTTCATTTTATACATAGATAAGACATTATTGTAACATAAATATATTAAGTTATTGTAAAGATCAGCAAGATATAGTTTTTTCCTGGTTTTTCTATATCATTGCACAGTTATACTGATCTTAGAGGGAAATACATCCAGGATAATCCCTTAGGGCTAATAACATCTAGGCTTTAATATTGTTATGTCTTATTACTTCCTTACTTGGTCTAGCCTTAACTACTTAACAACATCAAGTACCTAGTTACAAACAAACAAAATGTAATTTCAATATGTCAATCTGACGATGCTAGTGATAGCGAAACAGCTGTAATTGAATTTTAAAGCGAATTTTTCGAATAAATAGTGGAAGTTTAGTTTAACCATTCAGTTATTTATTGTTCTTAGTAAGATGAACTTCCACAAAGTAACGGTTAACACAATCAATTTTATTTTTTATTGTCGTTTAGATGAATTGATATGTAATAATATTAACAAAATATACTTTAGAATATTTAGATTGTAACACGATGAAGGACAATAACGTCTATCGGCGTCCAGAATGTTTATAGACGTTCCTCTGTACATAATGTTAGAGAAGGGTTGTTAGTTGTTACTGCCGCATTTAGCCTGGGTTGCATTTGGTTACTGCCACATTTATAGGGTATTGCATCGCTGTATAACCCCGTTCTTTTTACGGAAGCTTTTTTCCCCACCCAACACATGCAAGACGCCGTAAGACGTCTTGATACTAGTGGAAATCAAATTAGTAAATATTGTACTGCCAAACTGAGAGGATAGTTTTTCTTTACATCGCAGTTTTTGCGCGGGTACAAAAAGGTTATATTGTACTTGATTGACATAAGTGCATGGAACGCTTTTTTTCTACATAGAAAATATTGCAAAAGGAATTCTCGTAAATATCGTTTTGTGCAGTTTAGAGATGAACTAATTAAATCCCTTATAAATCTACCCCCTGGTACTGAGGGACGAGATATGGTACTTAATACCCATCAAAAGCATAACAGTCGTCGTTTTACACCAACAGAGACTAATGACAATTAAGACAATAATACAATGCAAGAATTGCAATGTCATTCGCCTGAAAAAATTCCAGGGACTCCTGGCGGCCAGTTTCAGAAAAAGTCCATATTTTTAAAGTTCAGAATGTGCACCAAGAATAAGGTACGAAAAGAAACGAGCTATAGATAGGTCAACAAAATCTTTATTATGTAACTCTCTGGTCCTGTCAAGACTAAATTATGGAGATGCAATATACCAAGAATGCCTTACTGAATTTGACTCTAGAAGAATTCAAAAAATACAAAATGGTTGTTTACGACTAATTTTCGGTATACGTAAGTTTCAAAGTATCAGAAATACTTTTAAAGCCAATAAGTGGTTGAATATGAAAAACCGTAGGTATTACATTCGTTATGTCTTTATGCGAGAATTGCACAAGAGAAAACACCTCCTTACTTGGCATCTAAACTTAAATTTAGAACAGATATTGTTACCTTAAGTCTTCGACACAGAAACACTTTGACCATTCCACGACACTCCACCCAATTTTTCAAGCGGTCATTTTCTTATTGTGTTGCGTACTATTTGAATAGCATTCCCCAGGATATTCGATTTTTAACCAAAACTAAGTATAAAAAGGCTTTATATGAGCATTTACTGACAAATCAATAATATTAAAAACACGTATCTTAAATTGTTTTGGAATTAGGATGTGTAATAGTTATGTTGTAGTTTAGATTTAGTATTTTCGGGTACAAATTGAATCTCGCCCGATTTTTCCTGTATTTTCTGTATTTTAATGGAAATAAAGACATTATTATAGATGTAAGGGTTGTAGGCAAAAACCAACCCTGTGCCCAAGTTGTTTTGAAGAATGGCACACGAGCCAGGAATAAAATATTTTTAGTTATTACCTAAGTAGGGATTTTATTTTTTGCAATAACTTTTTTGAAAATTTTTGGTTTTAGAATAAAACATTCTTTTTGTATGTTTTTGGTTTTATTTGAATACAAATATCATAAATTTTTCTTTTTATATTTAAATGTCTATCGGCGTTGTACCAATTTACAACAAAAAATCTACCTAAAAATTGACTAGAAAAATTTAGAAGAACCCCTTAGAAAATTGGTTTGTTATAATTATAACTGCAGGATAGTGTCAATATTATAATTGCCGTTTGAATTTCGATGACTGTAATTCATAGAAATGCATAAAATAACAGTTTTATAGATGATTGGTTACGGAGATAACACCCGAACACAAATGGAAGTTGCTTGCCTATTTCATGAAAAATTTCCGAATTAGCTGCCTATATCCCAAGGTACAATTAGTAAAATAGAGAAGCAATTTCGCCACATTATTTAAAAATATAAATCAACTAATAGAACGATATTTTCTCTTAAATAAATAAAAAATAATAATTTTAATAAACTTACCAATTGGCCAGTCATCATCTGCTTTTTAACCATCATTTATTGCCATTGTCCACATCCACATATTTCAGTTTTAAAAAGCACTAGCACTGTAGTTTTTCAGTTACCGGCACTTATTTCCCGCACGAATACTATTTAGAAGAAAAATCTTTAAATTAAAATAAAAATGTTTCTATACGCGGCACGTTAAATCCGGAATAATACATTTTAATTAAATGTATACCGGCTAAAATTACTAACAAGTAACTACCGATCCTACACACTACACAAAAGAAACTGACTGATACATCTATAAGTAAATGATAAGGCTATGACTATACCTACAAAACTAGTTGATTAATCATATATCGTTAACTAATTTAATAAATCGAATAAATAATTTCTAAACGACAAAATTCTTCCGAAGGGTGTTTGAAGTTATTGCTTATAAAAACCTTCTTGTGTGACCCAGCATAAAGATTGTAGCACGCAAGATAGATCTGGTAATAATTTTGTTTGCATTATTTTTTTAAAATTGTTATAATTAGACCTCAAATATTGGCAAATGATATTGAGAAAGTCTTCTACTATAGAATATCGATGAAGTAATTAGCGGTATAAAAAGAAGATTTATAATTACTTATTAACAAGAAAATTAATTGTTTATTTTGTTATTGAAATTTGACAGTTCTAATGAAACGACTCGTGGTTTTATCAGTATAAAATGAAATGATGGGCTAGCACAAAACATTGAAGATTAAACTTTTTCATTGAACGAAATCACTAAACTATTATATTTTGACAGGTGAAAAAAATAATCTGTTATATTTCTTTAATATGTCGAAGTCCTACATGAAATTTGTTTTTTAACACCTACTTTTTTCGTTTATGAACTTAAACATCTTATTGTTACATATAGAATAATACGAATATTCAAACTTTTACTAAACGAAATTTAAAACTTAAAATAGACTGACTAACTTAAACATTTCTATTTGCTTATTAGTGGCCCATCGGTGAATCATTACACAAAAACCTTAACAAATAACAGTATATCTGAATCACTTTTTTTATCAGTGTTGGATTGCTTGTTTTTTAAATACCAATGGATTTGAATAGTACAGTGTATAATAATAACTATGAAAACAGTAACAATTACAAAAATACTTCGAGCATATACACTGACGTAGAGACAGCAAGCAATAGCGATTGTTTTGTATCGGAGGGAAAACAGTCGGACACTACAGCCAGTGTCGTATCATTTTTAGGGGGTTTTGAAATTAATTCCTTTAAAATACATTTTAAAACTTGTAAAATAATATTTTTTAGACTTGAATTCAAGTAGTGATATTAAATAACTATTTACATAGAGTCATAAAATATTTTATAAAATAAGGAGTAAAATTTGTTGAATAAAATTCCACAATATTATCCAGTTTTTCAGTATTCTTAATATAGTAAAATTTTACATTTTATTTATTATGAATATATTCAACAGTCAGGGTTGAAAGAATCATTATAATAATTGAACTTTATATAAAAAAATGGTCAGTCTCAATAATTAGATACATATTCTTAGTATAAGAACACCTTCTAAGGAGAGGATCACCAGAAGTCTCCTGTGAGGTTTGTAGAGAGGGAGGAAAAGTTAAGGTTGAAATAATAGGCAATAAAAAAAATATGTATAGCTTTATTTTAAAGCATACAAACTATCAAATACCTAAATTTTTGAATAAAATCATCTTTGTTAATAGGCTTCTAACTCTATTTTATTTAGAATCTTTTAGTTTAAGTCTCATGGTGGATTCTTAACTTAAAATAATGCTTTAAAATAAGTTTTATAATTTGAATGGGATGATCACTAAATATTTTTGAACAATGTGAAATAGCTGTACAAAAAACCGAATCGGGTAAATTCCTCGCATGGCACCCATAACTAACAACGTTAAAACATCTTTATATTTTGGATTAAATAAATTTTCTTTTATTAAAAATATTCTAAAATGTTTCTTAGCTGTTTTACATATATTAACAACAAACTGAGATGCAATTATCAATAATAGTTTCTGCACTTCTAGATAAAAAATTATTATCCTTCAAAAAAGTACTTAATGAATGCAATTTATTTTTTAATTGATAATTTATTCTATGAAGTTTTGTTATTTTATTTGATTGAAGAATAACTCGACGTATCAGTTGATTAAGCTTATTTTCTAAATACTTTTCAGTCTTTGTCCTCACTGCGGCTTGAACAAATCTCCTGTAAAGAAATAAATCAAAATGTATTTATAAAACTCTTTGGTCAACTAATACTTTAAGAACTTTCTTTAATAATTATTTGTAAGAGTTAAAAATACTCAAATTTGTCAACCATTTTTTGAAAAAATATTGCTACCATCAAAAATTACCTTTTTGTAGGCTTTTTAAAACTCTTTTTTATCTTTTCTTATCTAAGTCTCTGAAGCAGTTAATGTTGTTGAAGTCGCATTTGCACTACTTTTGGTAGGTACACTTCCAGGAGAATCAAACATTCTGCGCTTCTTAGTAGACCTAGGTGAATAAGAGATATTTTATTTTTAACAATTAAATTTTAACTAAAAAATAAGGTTTTTAACATCAAAATGTCAAATTTGACATTTATGGAGATCCCAGGCAATAGGTGCTAAGTTTTTTACAATAAGCAAAAAAGGACACAGAAGTAATAATTAAAAAAATCCAATATGACGTATTTTTGAAATGCACTGTATAAAAGACTCTCTTTACTTACATATTTTCTTAGTCTACATTTTCTGTTTCTGGAACAGGAGCTTCATAGTTGGGATTATTGAGGTCATCACTAAAAATTGAAAAATATATTATTAATAACAAATAAATTTCAACAATAAAATTATACATAATATATAAAAAAATACTTTATTACTTACATGTTTGCTAAGCCTATATTTTCTTTTTCTGAAAAAGGATCTTCGTAGTTTGGATCATTAGGGTCATCACTAAAAATTGACAAATATAAGTGGATTAGTTTCTTGAAAAATTAATTTCCCTACTTGTAAGAGAATTGCAGGTTTCTTACCTATTTGATTCAACTTCTTCTGGGTTACTAGTAAATCCTGATGGCAATCCACCTGGAATTAGTCTAGCTCTTCCTCCAGTCTTTGAAGTAGAAAAAACAGTATATCCAGAAAAATGATCTGAACATAAAACATCCCTATTTGAAATGTTTCCTGGATTAACCTAAAGTCCAAAATCGAAAATATTATTGCTCCTACATTTTATTTCTTTTCTTAAAATTTATTTTGGTTTATTTAGTTTATAAATAACTTTTATTTCAAGTTTTTGGCGACATATTTGCTTTAAGAATTTTTTTCCTTTTAAACAAATATAAGAGACGCTAATTAATACTTACTTGTGAAACGACCTTGATGATCCCTTTCATATTTATATTTACAAATGATACAAACTCTCACCATCGTTCACCAAACTAATATATACTCAAATTAAGTTAAAAAAATACAAAAATGTCTTTCCAAGCACTATTAAATTGCAAAAATAACTCGACATGCAATGGCGGCCAAAACAAATTGACAATAATGACAAATTCGACTTGACGCGCAAATTCAAAACGGACCAATGAAATTGCTGGACACTATATGACATTTACTTTCCCCCCCCTGACTCAAAACAAAGTTCATTTGTACGCTGTATCTACGTTAGTATATACAGGGTGTTTCATTAAGAATTATCCATATAGTAACTGGAGAAACCTTAGCACTAAATATGAAGATTTAGGCCAAAACACTTAAATAAAATATTCCTCCTAACCGAGATATAGGGTGTTTTATTTTAACTATTCTAAATGATAGTATCCCATATTTTTGACACCTTTCAATATTTTTTGTTTATACTTGGCAAAAAGTTTACACATATTAGGTTACTTTAAACAGTGGTAAATGATATTTTTTCTCGATTACCAGAGGCGAGCGGTAGGGATGGATACTTTCTTTTATCCCCCTACAATTTACACCACTGTCGTATTAATTGTTTCTGCATGTCACTTTCTACATAAATATCATCCTCTTGTCTCAATACGATAGAGTGAGTAGTTTTCGAGTTATTTGCATTTAAAGGTAATGTTTAAAATATCAATTTTTGTTTTATTGCTTATTTAACATGAGTTTCCTTAAATAATATAACCACCTTGACAACAAAATTTGTTAATTCTAAACGTAAATTCACATGAGTCAATAACTATTTCACTGAATAAATAAAATTTATTAGTTTTAAATGATTTTTTCATATTATTATTTATCAAAATTTCAGTTTTAAATTTATAACAAAATATAACTATGATTTTCATTACGAAGTAACATAATGAATACATAAAATAAACGTACTGAAACAATTATTTATTTAGACTACTGTAAAAAAAATTCTAGTTAGTTAACATTATAGTAAATTTTCGAAGTGGCCTCCATTGACTTCAATACATTTATTAATCCTTTTGGAAAAATTTCTCCTAACCTTTAGAAATATGTTGGGTTGATTAAATTATTAAGGAATTATTGCAATAAAATGGATATTTTAAACATTACCTTTAAATGCAAATAACTCTAAAACTACTCACTCTATCGTATTGAGACAAGAGGATGATATTTACGTAGAAAGTGACGGAGAGTCAAAAAAACATGCAGAAACAATTATTACGACAGTGGCGTAAATTGTAGGGGGATAAAAGGATGTATCCATCCCTACCGCACGCCTCTGGTAATCGAGAAAAAATATCTTATGCCACTGTTTAAAGTAACCTAATATGTATAAACTTTTTGTCAAGTATGAACAGAAAATATTTGAAGGTGTCAAAAATATGGGATCCAATCATTTAGAATAGTTAAAATAGAACACCCTATATCTCGGTTAGGAGAAATATTTTACTTAAGTGTTTTGGCTTAAATCTTCATATTTAGTGCTAAGGTTTCTCCAGTTACTATATGGATAATTCTTAATGAAACACCCTGTATATGCTCGAAGGAAAAATATAAAAATTGATAAATTTAAATTCCAATTATAAAATGGTATACCGTAAAATTATTTTTATTGGTTAAAATATTAAATACGTTTTCTATCAATTAACAGCCCAACAGACATTTCCTCAAATATAGATTCCTCAGACTATAATATTTTTAATAAACAAATGCTGAATATGCCCAAATAGTTACATTTTTTTCTAAATAATTTAAAGCTTAACAGCCTTTTTCCTTTAAAACCAAAGGGACATTTTTATATTGCAATACTAAGTTCAGATGATAAAACTTTACTTTTATCTCTAGTAATTTATACGGTTATGATCATTTAGTTCCACTTTATATTTATAAGACAAAAATACAAAAATAAAAATGGAAATATCCTGGAAGTTTTAGCCCAAGTTATCAAAGCTTTACTGAAATATTATAATTCTTTGTATAAAAGAATGTTTGTATCACTATTCGTCGTGTTGACAATAATTCATTTTGGAGTAAGATTACAATTTCCATTTCAATGTTTCTTACAGCAAAGTCTAGGAAGACAATAAGAAAAAAACAAAAAAGAAGGGACGGCTGGTGAGTTATTGTGTGTAAGATAAACGGGTCCGCTCCAGCTCGAAATGAAGTCTGGCGAGAAATTTATACTCGGCCCCGCTGCAATATCTCCTCCAAACCAGAATTGGACTAGCTCTAAAGGAAAATAGGTTACTGCGGAAAATGACGCATTTTAAATTAGCTTTTTATTGGGGCTCTTTTAAGGGTGCTACTTATCAATCTGAAAGACGCCACGCTTTATTGATAACAGTTCTACAGAAAAAAGTTAAAAAGTTAAAGTTGCTGGAAGTCTATTAAGTTTTTAAGTTTAAAAAGTTTAAGGGTAATATAAAAGTTTTTAATTTCGAATACACTATAGAGACCTCTCTCGTATTTGCAAAAGAAACCAATTAAATACAGGGAGGTTTTTTCTTTTAAAATAATAATAAAAAACAACAAAATACTTGACAAATAAAACATTGATGACTAACCAGCTTTCAATAATAAAATACCATCAACACACCATAATAGAGCAAGAGTCTCCCACTTTCCACCGCGAAAAATAATTATCACACTGAAAAACAAAACTTATTTTTATCTGAAAATTTTTTTCATCTGTCAAATTTAAAATTTCAACAATGTTCCGACTATTTTTTGATTGTTGTTTCAGCCAATGAACATGCAATTAGGCGATAATTATCGATAATTTGCACTAGTGCGAATTATCAGGTCCTTCAAAATAAATGCAGACGTAATTATATTAAACGTTTTTTATTTATTGAAATAACATGAACACTGTTAAGCCTAGTTATTGAAATTCTTACAATTAAAAACGCAATTATTAAAGTTTATGATTGAACCAGTCGAAGTTTGTTGTCGGTCAGAAACAACGTTACTGGAAGAAGAAGTTGAAACTGAAAAATCACCAACCTCGCTGTTCTCACTGTTTCTCATTTTCTTTATTATTTCCTCATGAAACTCTTTATTAAGTTGTAAATAAGGTTTTATTGAATTGACATTTCCATGCCCGTTATTTTCGTTAGCTGGTTTTCGTTAGCTGGTTTTCGTTTATCCCAACCTTGGCTAGATGGCTTACGGCAGTTGCTCGATGAGAATGGTTTGTGAATATGAACTTTTCGCTATCGAGACCTGCTTTTTGGACAGACAGCTTTGTCCATTTTCGATCTCGTTTCTACCAGCTGGGATGTTCTTGAACCATATACCACTATTTTGCCATTCTCGTTTTGACAAAAGTTTTCTGTATAATCTTGAAAAAAGCATTGAAAAGTAAAATTAAATAAAAAACCCTTAATTTGACCTACCTAACGGGGCAGATGTCTTCATTACTAATGTTTCGGATTAACCATTTACTGTCCGCTAATCTACGGCCTACTCCTTGGCAGGTTTTTGAAAATACTGGATTATATTCTATTCTGTTTGTGCTTGTTCCGTCATGAAACTTTTCTTCTTGAAAAAAATCCGTCAAACAATTGATTGCCTCACCTTCTCGAAATGCTAGCTCATAAGATATGAGATGAAAAAATTTTTTCTGCAGACCTTCCGGCTCGTTTTCATCGGAAAGCTTCAAAATTTGCAGCAATTCTTTGTGAGTAAAAGCCGATAAGCTTTCTTTTCTCTTTTCCGGGTTGATTTGTAATATTTTGCGCGTAGCATCTCGGGCACTCCTAGCAGATTTAAATCTTACATCATTAAATGGATCTATTACAATACCGAAATATTCGCAATATTTTTCCTGAACAAGTTTTGCTGTTACGTTCCACATTGTTTTCACTACACTTTCTTTATAGAAGGATCCATCCTTCTTGCGCATGTTGCTTGCCCAGTCCTTTAGAGTGAAGGCAATTTTTTCCACCAAAGTTCCTCGTTCTAATAAGTGATTTCTTTCAGCACAAAACTCTTGAAATTGTCTCCATACTGACATTTTTTAATTTTTCGTATTAGTTGGCGTAAGATTGTCTATATTCTTGTCAATATCTACAGCAGAAGCATTTCCAAATCGCGACATTGTACAATATTGTTATCGCCACAGGTGACGCCAATGTGACAGCAACTGACAGTGACACAAAACGATTTGATTTATTCATAAACTTTTCTCATAAAAATTATAGTCGCCACAGTTGATGTCAATGTGACAGCAAATGACAGAGGCACGATACGATTTGTTTGATTCAAAAAATTTTCTTATAAAATTTAACTCGTGCAATGAAAATGAATCGATAATTTTTGACAAATCTGCTCTCACGCAAGTACAACTGAAAAAGGCACTCGTGCGCTTCGCGCATTACAGAACAAATATTATTTTATAGCAAATATAATTGTTTGTTTAGCAACAAATTTTTTTATCGCAGAGAATTTTTTTAGCCAACAACAAATTCATATACAGTAAAACCTGTCATTAACGGCCACTAATGAAATGAAAGAACTATTGGCCATTATATAAAGGTGGCCGCTATTGTCAAGTTTTGCAGTCGACAAATAAAAAATATTTGAATTTTTGTTTATTTTATCATTTAAAGCAAATATAATTCTCTACATAAACGGAAAAATACTAAAACTACTTTAATAAATTGTACTACATAATACAAAACAAAAAACTACATACATACTATACTAGGAAAAAAACAGATGTTAAGCTTTTTTAAAGTAGGTGTCAATTTTTGTTTGTTTTACATTTTTTAACTTTGATTTAAGAACCTCAGCTTCATATTTAAGTAAAATTCAAGAATCATCCATAAATATTTCACCATTATTTTTGCACAATAAATAATTTTCTATGTCCCTCAATTTTTTACACACTTCGCTCATATTAAAGTGGATTTTGGAGTTTCACATTCGTTCACATCACTATTGTCAGAATTGTCTTTTTCATCATTATCGCACAGTTCTTCAATAATGTTCGTAATACTGAAAATAGGGCTCATCGTCAAAGGAAGCAATTTCATCCAATTCTAAAATTTCTGATTTCGGAAACTTTCCGTTTTTGCTCCAAGTTAACACCTTTCCCAACATTCTATTTTAACTCACCTTTATTTTTTATAATATCGTTAATTTGAGTTTTTCCAAACCCATATTTTTCAGCCAGCTTTTGCGAACTTAAACCTACTTTTCACTTAAGAACCGTTCGAACACAGAAAAAGCTTTAAACTAACGAAATATGTATGTAACAGAAAGACCGAGCTACTAATAATGCAGATAATTTCATCCCTTTTTAGGTAGGTCTATTTAAATATCTAATAATATTGGGTATTTCCATCAACAAGTAGAATAAAATATTTTGACCGATATTAACAGGTAAATTTCTATGAAATGGGCTTTAAAATTTGAGATTATTTGGCTGCGGCCGCATTATAAAGGTGTCCGTAAATACCATGGGAATTTCCATATAAACGGTTTGGGGAATTTTAAAACTGATCGTTAGCACAGGTGGCCGCTTTTGACAGGTTGCCGTTGACACAGGTTTTACTGTAGAAACTATAATAATGCAAGAAACTCTAAAAAACCATCCTTGAGCTCAACTATAAAAAAATTCTGGACTCGACTTTCAGCCCTGAAATTTTACTGGCCTGTCTATCCCCCAAAAATTTACAATTTGACCTTTGAGTAGAGGCTAGAGCCACCTGCAGAATATACCATGAACTGAATTGATTGTACTAACCCTTACTTTTTGGAAGTCCATCTTATTAAGGATAATAAAAAACTCTTCGTTTTAACAAAACTTCCAATATTTATTTAAAAATTGCTTTTTTAAAAGACTCAATGACAGCTGTTTCGCTATGAAGCATCGTCAGATTGACATTTAAGTTACATTTTGTTTGTTTGTAGCTAGGTACCTGATGTTTAGGTAGTATTAAGGCTAGACCAAGTATGGAAGTAATAAGACATAACAATATTAAAGCTAATAACATCTAGGCTTTAATATTGTTATGTCTTATTACTTCCATACTTGGTCTAGCCTTAATACTACCTAAACATCAGGTACCTAGCTACAAACAAACAAAATGTAACTTAAATGTCAATCTGACGATGCTTCATAGCGAAACAGCTGTCATTGAGTCTTTTAAAAAAGCAATTTTTAAATAAATATTGGAAGTTTTGTTAAAACGAAGAGTTTTTTATTATCCTTTACCATGAACTGAATTACACAGGTTTTTGAAAAAATGGAACCTTGCTGGAAAATCGCCATATTATCGGAAATATTCTCTAAATACCCAACCGACAGCCTATTATAACTGTATGTCCCGCGTTCTCTTAGGAACTTAAGCAAACTCGACGGTAAACTAGTAAATTGCAGCCATATTTACATATGTTATATCACATTTTGGTAAATTGTAGAATTATAGAGTGATCAATTTTTCCAAATTTTACTTAATATAAGTTAAATTTTTATTTTATTATGAGTTCATCAGTTTGATCCAGAATGCAAAAAGTTGATAATTATCTGAATTTAATACCAAAAGTAAGCGATGAAGGTCTTTTAAAGAAAGTCCATCTTATTAGGAACAGTAAACAACCAAACGTTTGAACGAAACTACCACTATTTATTGGATTACAGCTTCACAGATTACGAATTCGATTACAGCTGTTTCGCTAAAAACTAGCATCTCAGATTGACATATTTAAGTTATATTTTGTTTGTTGGCATCACGTATGGAAGTAATCAGACATAACAATATTAAAGCCTAATAACCCTAAGGGATTATCCTGGATGTACTTTCCTCTAACATCAGTGCAACGATATAGAAAAACCAGTAGAAAACTATATCATGCTGATCTTTACAATAACTTAATATATTTGTATTACTATTACGTCTTATAAAAGAATCAATCAAAGTAAACAGTTTAAAAGTGAAGAACTTCGAAGATTTATTTTTTCATAACCTACTTTAAATAATTGTTAATCTGCTAGATTTCCTTTTATTTCAAGTTCTTTGAAGAAATCTAAACTTTGTTTTATATTCTATAGTAGAAGACTTTCCTAATATCATTTGCCAATATTTTAGGTCTAATCATAACAATTTTTAAAAAATAATGCAAACAAAATTTTTACCAGATCTATCTTGCCTGCTACAATCTTTATGATGGGTCACTCGAGAAGTTTTTTATAAGCAATAACTTGAAACACCCTTCGGAATAATTTTGTCGTTTAGAAAGTATATATTCGATTTATCAAATTATTTAACGATATATGATTAATCAACTAGTTTTGCAGGTATATTCATAGCCTTATCATTTACTTATAGATGTATCAGTCAGTTTCTTTTGTGTAGTATGTGGGATTGGTAGTTACTCGTTAGTAATTTTAGTCGGTATAAATTTAATAAAAATGTATTATTCCGGATTTAACGTGCCGCGTATAAAAACATTTTTATTTTAATTTAAAGATTTTTCTTCTAAATAGTATTTGTGCGGAAAATAAGTGCCGGTTGGTTGAAAAGCAGATGATCACTGGCCAGTCGGTAAGTTTATTTAAATTATTTTTTTTTATTTATTTAAGAGAAAATATCGTTTTATTAGTTGATTTTTGTTTTTAAATAATGTGGCGAAATTGCTTCTCTATTTTACTAATTGTACCTTGGGATATAGGCAGCAAATTCGGAAATTGGTAAAAATGTAGGTTTATAGTTAAACCTTTCACTCACTTGTTGTAAATGCGGCAATTATATTAAACTTGAGAATATTTTCGAGTTAAATAAACATTCTTAAAATAATTTAATACACAAAAAATGTAAAATTATGATTTGGAAACTCGTTTTCTAATTTATTTCATTCCACAGAATTTTTAAATGTATTGTTTATTTTAACAAACTGTCAATGTTATTAAAACTTCTTATTGGCCAATCTTGTTAAAACTTCAAATGATATTACAATTTTGCCAAGATTTACTCTAATTGTATCCAGTATTTGAAAATAAAACAGGTATACTTTTAATCGATTTTTGTTATAAAAAGCACACATTTATATCTGGAAATATTTTTAAAACAATCAGGTAAACTGTACTTACGAAATAAGCTTCAATCTCCGGAAATTTGTGCTTCTGATGATGAAGGTTTATTTTGAAATTTAGATTTTTTATTTCTGACAAATATGTTGTAATAGTTGTAATACTATGAAAGTTGATTTTTAACTTATTTTCCTATTTACTTTTTGTTTATGTTTATTTGATCTATTGTTGTTGTTAGGATAAAACTAAGTATTGGTTAGGTTAGGTTGGGAAAGGTTGTTGTTGTTAGAATAAAACTAAGTATTCTTCTTCTTTTAATTTATGGCTTTATATTTCTATATAATACACAAGAATAGCTATATTTTTTTGGTCTGGCAACATGGCAACATTAGTTGGTGATATTTTTATTATTTTGACATATGTCCGAAATGAAGTCAATAATTATGGAATTTATTTATTTAAAACTATATTATATAAATATTAAAGTTGTGGAAATTTTATTCACCTTAAAAATTAATTATAAAAAATAATGTTTTTAGAAACCATTTGATGCTAAATATGAATTAATTTTCCTATTTAACACAGTAAGCATTAGATTATGTTTATTTACGTTGAAATTTGTAGCATTTTTTACTGTTTCTAGTTATTTCCGCGGAAAAAAATTTCATTTTCGTAATTATTATGGTGTCCTAGACCCCTCATAAAATTTTTATGAAAATCGGAGAGTTCACCAAATTCTACATTTTTTCCTTTATTTATTTAAGAGAAAAAATATTGTTTTAGTAGTTGATTTTTGTTTTAAATAATGTGGCGAAATTGCTTCTTTATTTTACTAATTGTACCTTGGGATATAGGCAGCAAATTCGGAAATTTTTCATGAAATAGGCGAGCAACTTCCATTTGTGTTCGGGTGTTATCTCCGTAACCAATCATCTTTGAAACTGTTATTTTATGCATTTCTATGAATTACAGTCATCGAAATTCAAACGACAAATTATAATATTGACACTATCCTGCAGTTATAATTATAACAAACCAATTTTCTAAGGCGTTTTTCTAAATTTCTCAATTATGTTTAAATTTGGTATTATTATAAATGAATCACTGCGTGCCGAGCGAAGTGAGGTTCGCAGCACCAAATCAATCTAAACCAATTTAAAAATCATTAGTTATAATTAAAATATAAATATTATAAAATATATTTTGTTAATATTATTACATATCAATTCATCTAAACGACAATAAAAAATAAAATAGGTAGGTACTAACCTGGTGCATGCATTTAAAACTTTTAGATATGTATCTACAGATAAATGTGGTCTTGTAGGTAAACTTTAAATAGATTTGCCTAATAATTTTCATTTTGACAATTTTCTCTCAATATAATTATGTATAAAAGGTATAAAAACAAATATTTATTCTAACTATAACTGAGTTTTTACGGTGCTCACGACAACTGACAACTGTCAATATTATCTAATGTACAGATTAATTAAATAGGAGGGGTAAAGACATTGATTACTTCAATAATCGAGCGCCTGTTAAAAAATAAAAGATTTATAAAACTGTCCTAAAAAGAAAAAAAATCCATTCAAAACATTTGCAAGTTCTAATGTCAGCTTTCTTTGAGTTTTTCGTTTCCCTTACCCCACTTGCCCTCTTCTCTATAATACCACTGAATATCGTTACCCCTCCCATTTACTCATTCTGCTAGTATATCTATAGCCGTAACCCTGAGAAAATATAAGATCTGGTCCAACACAACAGAAATCGGTACATGTATCGGTTATTTTCATTCGACCAGTTGTTTAATTCTAACTGCTGTGCTACGTTACACAACTTGTTAAAGTTATTAAAAGATTATGAGTATTTTTTCTTAAAAACGATGTATTTATTAAATATTATTATGTGTAAACCCACTTCCTTTCTGTCTCTTGATTATTAATGTTTTAATAAATTATATCATAGATAGGCAACATAAAATAAACACAATTTGAACTTAAATCTGTCGTATTTCAATGTCATTTGTGTGTATGGGTGTCTGGGTGTTCAAGAACGTGTTTGGCAAAGTTTGAAATATCTGTTTGTTGTAATCTATATGTTCTTAAGTGTTCATTGAATCTTATTACACAATTTCTTTGTGTTTGCACATAATACAGCATTACATTGTGGACAATTAATTTTGTGATTTGATAATATTTTCGGCAAATTCTGCATTAATATCTGTCACAGATATTCTAAAACACAAAAAGTCCTAGATTGATTCTATTAAACAAACCTCAAAGAAGATGTTCAAGATTTGTGCTCAAAATGTGCGGTATGTGCAGCAAGCAATGGGCTGACGCGAAAGTAAATTGCTGTAATCTAGCTATATTTTGTCGGAAGCCTTTTTGAGAAAAAATCTGTCGATGTATTGGGACCGTTATCTGAAAGCAATGCTGGAAAAAAATAATACTCGTGGTAATAAACTATTGTTCGAAATGGGTTGAAGCCTATGCTGTACCTAAACAAGAATCTGCGGCTTTGGCCGATGGCCTAGTAAGTGAACAGAACTTTAGCCAATTATTAGTGGAGGGTTGAATTGGAGCATCAGAGAGACTTGGATTAACTGCTTTAAATTCATCCCATGGCTATTTTATCAGCTGTTTTTAAATCTTCTGGACAAAAATCTGGAAAGGTCTTGTTTGGTGAAGAAATGAAGCTGCCATGCAATTTTGTATTTGGCTGCAAGCCTAGTGAAGTTACTACTGGGGAAGGATATTCGAAGAACTCCGTAGGATGAGGAAGATATCCCTGAAATGATGCATACTAAACTTCTATTTGACAGTGACCTGATGATGAGTTCTAGAGGAATGACTCTAGAAGGGGCAGGGTCAGAAATTAAGAGACCATTTTAGCAACTTTAGTTAACAGTTTGATAGATATTAGGTTATATTTTTCCTACCACCAATGGAAGTGTAGAGGATGATCCAACACTGTAACAAATTGCCTCGCCACAACTTATAGGCTGAGACGCAAATACGCACTATACTATATAGGGAAGCAGAGACAACCCCAGAGGGGATAATTTCCTTGAAAACGTAATTAAAACCAACCTGGTGATTCTAAATGTGGGAACCTCACCAACATTTGCAACTAAATCAAAATCGTAAGTATTGAATATAACTATAACAAGCCCCAGCATTAGAGACCATATCAAAGACTGGAGAGCATTAACAACATTAAATTTATTGTACTAACCCTTACTTTTTGGAAGTCCATCTTATTAAGAATAATAAAAAACTCTTCGTTTCAACGTAACTTCCAAGTTTATTTAAAACACAATCTTTCAAATAAACTTGGAAGTTACGTACAAACGAAAAGTTTTTCTTCTTATCCCGCAGATTGAATGCAGAAACCGGTCTGCGAGTAGTATGACTTCCCTATCATTTGCAAGAAAATGGACGCAGATTGATCGCCTTTTTGTATTCTTTTGAAATGTAATTTAATTTCCGTTGAGCCAAAGAAATATTTTGTTTTTTCATTTGAAAACAGTCAAATCTAATTTGTAAATTACTAAAGATCTACAAACCAGAAGATCTAAGTAGAAAATTTTTTATATCATTCAGCCCCTCGTATGATAAAATTATTTTTAACTAATATTTCTGATCATTTTATATTGAAACCCACTTGGGTAAGTTTTAATTGTTTATTTAAACAAGGTACAGTAGTACAATTTACAAATTGACATTTTCCAATTTATCCGTCCTTTCTTCAACGTCATACAATGTTTTCGTTACCCATAGAACGTTCCAGTAAATTCTAAACGTAAACCAGAGGGTTTTTAAGTAACCTACAAATTAGGCCAACTTCCAGAACACTAATAGAACATTTATTTTAGGCCAAGGTTCAAAATACATACTTACTTTGCAGTCAACCTAAACCTCATAATAAATTGATGAAAAAAAAAACATATTAAATTTATTGTACTAAACCTTACTTTTTGGAAGTCCATCTTACTAAGGATAATAAAAAACTCTTCGTTTCAACTCAACCTAACAGCTGTAATTGTGATTTTAAAACTAATTTTTTCAATTAAACTTGGATGTTGAGTTAAAACGTGGAGTTTTTTATTATTCTTTATACTACATACATATTCTTACAAAAGTGTGCATATTATTTTATTTGAAAAGCATCCACATGCTTATTTTTTATTCCTAACATTTATTTTCATAAAGCATGTCAATTTAACAAAAATAAAAAAGTTAAATTCCGAGCAATAAATCGTAGCCTACAGTCATTTTAGCCAAATTTTAACTTGACAAAACTACGAAAAAGGGAAATAAATATCTACAAATGTTTTATTTTTAAAATAAAAGTGTCTGTCCATAACCTATAAATATTTCATTCCCATAACTGTAATATTATCCTCCAATCCATCGGATAGGGAGTCTATTGCTCCATAAATCCTTCTAGGATTTCCAGATAAACAACAATGGTTGGGAAAGATATAGTGGAAAGTAAGGTTAAGGCGTAATGGGCATCAAATAAAAACAAAAAGACATTTGGATGATCTTTTGGAAAACGTCTATGAGCGAGGTTAAGCATAAACCAGCGATTTTCTTAACCAACGCGTTATTGCAATCTAGAAAAGGACTCTCATGTACTGGGTTACAAATCACAATTTTATATCAATTTTTACAAAATTAAATAATTCAACCGCCACAAATAGTTTACTTCATTTTAATTATATAAAAAAATGATTCCATTTGTTATAACTTTGCTTATTTTGAAAAAAGTATGTGTTTGCTATTTCCCTATTAATTTTAACAATTTCTGAAAATGTTTCGTACTCTATGTGATTTATATTAAGATGATTTTCTGAGAATAAAATACTGAAAAAATCTTTGATAAATAAAAATAAAATGTTTGATACTCATGTCTACCAACTTATTCAAATGGCCCCAATTACTCCTCTTCTTTATGGACTTCCTAAGATACACAAAGATAACGTACCGATAAGGCCGATAAGGCCTTCCTTAACTCTCCAGCTTCAAAACTTTCTTCTTTCCTCAATAATTTACTTAGGAAGATCACCAATTTCAACAACAAATTTTCCATTAAGAATTCGTGTGACTTGTGTAATAAAATTCGTAATATTAGAGTACCAAATAATTCCTTTTTATTTTGTTTAGATGTTTCTAACCTTTTTTCAAGTATTTCCCCTTTAGAATGTACTTCACTTGTTGAGGATCTGTTGATTTCAGAGGGATTGAACTCACATATGGTTGATGATGTTGTTTCTCTGTTGAGTTTGGTTCTTTTAGCAAAACTTTTTCCAATTCAATAATAAGTGTTATAGGCAAACAACTGGTTTGGCGATGGGCTCCAATCTGAGCCCCTTACTTGCTGAAATATTTATGAATTATTTGGAATCACAGTTTTTGAATAGTCCTGCATATATAAATCATCTTATATTTTATTACCGTTATGTGGATGATTGTATTGTTCTGTTTAATGGCAGTCAACAGGATGCCCTTAATTTTCTCCACTATATTAATACTATTCATCCAAGAATAAAATTTACCATTGAAGTGGAAGTTCATAATAGAATCCCATATCTTGATCTTTTGATCATTAGGAATATGGTGTCACATAGGCTTGAATTTGAAATTTATAGAAAACCTACCACTACTGACATGGTTATTAATTATAATTCAAACTATCCATTCTCCCATAAGATGGCTGCCTTCAATAGCTTGTTTCACAGAGCTTTCGACATTCCCCTATCTTCCTCTGCTTTTAACAACAAATTGCTATCAATAATGATTTCCCCATTTCTCTTATAAGTTATACAACAGGTTTTTAATAGATTTAAACTTCGGTTTGCTAATGTTTCTTCTCAACTTGGTTCTTCCTCTCATACTGAATCTAATTTTGCTGGTTCCTTGCATTTCTTTGGCCCTATTTCTTACAAATTTGGGAACATTCTTAGGAAATATGATATTGAATTTGGTTTTAAAACTAACAATAACTTGAGATCCTTCTTGGTCAACACTAAAGACTCTGTTTCTTTTTTACATACTCTTTGAATATATAAGTTACACTGCGATGACTGTAATGCTGTGTATATTGGTCAGTCAGGACGCCTTTCAGATATTAGAATAAAAGAACATCTAAATCATGTTAAAAATTACAAAGACTTTGACCCACCTAATTCACCATCTGCCTTTGCCAACCACATCATTGCTGAAAATCACACTTTTTCTAATTCCAACGTTTCGAGGTTACATAAATGTTTTAAAGGTCCCATGATGAATTTGCTTGAAATGTTGGAGATCAATGAAGCATCAAGAGACAGTACAGTAGTATATTTGAATGAGCAGCTGAGACCAAAGGACCCTTACATATTTCTTAGTCTTCCCTTTTAATGGTAATTGCTTGTAACATTTTTTACTCTGCCTTTCATATTTCCTTTGTTTGTTTTCTGTTGTCCACTTTCTTCAATAACTGGTTTTCTTTCTTTCTAATGTGACTAATTAGCTTCTTACATTTTACTAGGTTGTTTATCAGCATTTTAAATTGATCTTAATTGTTATTGTCAACATAACCTCACAAACCTTTTGTTCTTCTTCTTGTGACTTATTCTTCTTGTCCTCTGTTTTGTCGGACTACAGTTACACTTTCTCAATCTATATGTCTATGTTGAACTCGCCCCCCCATCTTTTTTAAACATATAAAAAGTTAATTTTATACCATAAATTTTATACATTTCATCTTATATGTTCTTATATTTATTGTTTATTTTTTATCTGTTAGTTCGTTTGTAAATGTTTGTAATTTTATATTTTATTTTTTATGTTTTAATTGTGGTCCTTATACTTATTTTTATTTATTAATCTTTACACTAAGGTAGGCTTATTGTTCTCTTTCTTCATTTGTAACACTAAAATAACCTTTTTTATAGCCTGATGATGGCCTCAATGTTAGGCCGAAACTAGTCGGGAGTATTGTTTTTCCATAGACTTTGGGTTTTTCATTTGGTTTCCCATTAGTCACATTTGAGATATGGATGGTTTACTTCGTTTAAAATAATTGGATTACAGATTTAAGCCGCCTTTCAAAAATATTATTGTATTCTTAAATTAAATAAGCTTTCTTCAATTAGAGAAAGTGTCCAGGTAACATATAATTATTTATAATGTAAAATAATTAATATTTTGTGTACAGCTTTGATGTTTCATTTGAAAATAAAAGTCGGTTTATCAATAATTTTTTTCGCCATATTCTTTTATATTTCTACCCCCCATGGTGAAACATAATAGGGGTCGAAACAGCAATCGGCCTGACTAAGTTTGCAGATAACTTCATAAATCATAATGCTAAATAGGTGAAGATAAAAATGCTGATATTTTGGGTGTCAAAAAATCCAAGGACGTAGATATGGTTGAATTTTATAAACATGCAGAGAAAATGTATTTCTTTTTAGGAATTTAAATAAATATTAAATAATACATTCAAGTATAGCGGGCGTTAATGATCATTGATTAATAACAATTACAATTTTTTTAATCTAATAATAAATTTTTAAATTTTAAAATTGCTGAAAATCTTGATATTATAATAAAGATTTGACAATGACAGATTTTACAGTTGCACCAATACATTGCATTTATTTTTTTAATTTTTTTAGTTCTAGAACTTTCTAGAACAATAAAAGGGTCCGTTTTTAAAACACTATAATGAAAATAGGCAATTATTCAATAATTTATGATATAGAAAAAGATAAAAATTATTACAAAGTACTAGAATGTTAAAATAAAAACTCATAAAATAAAAAGTATTGACTTGTCTTTAATAATAGCAGAATATAATTTTGTCCTGTATAGTAAATTTAAGCTTTTTTTGCAAAATTTGATTTTTTTCTCCGGTTATTTTCACCGTCCCTTTTCCCTCATAATACGTCCTTGAAAAGACTTCATCTACATCTCTAAGTGGCAGAGTAAATATATATTTTTAAAGCTTATCTTTAAAGTAAGGGATATAATCCGACGACGTTCTTGAGTGAAGTAGAGTATGCCGTAGAGGGTTTTTGCTTGCCCTTATTTATTGCGGTTCTTGCTACTGCTATTGACACATCTACGATATAGATTTATATGGTAGGCACTTATCACGCAAGTACTTCTTCATAAATTTACTAAATCTATACATCAAACACTAATGGCTGTTATAATAGAGTAATGGGTTGTTTTTTTAAAATTTACCCACTTTAGTATGAATACCTCACCGTAATTATTTCATTTTTAAAGGTTTTATTATGAAAATCCTGATAATTATATTATCACTGAACATATTTGGGAAACGGTATTTAGTAAAATACACGGCAGAATGTTTACAACGCTATGTTTTTGAGAAATCAGTACTATATAATAGTTAATATATTTTGTCGTATATAATATCATAAGAGAGAAAATTTTGCCGGCAAAATTTTCGACTGGTATGAAAGTTTGTTGCTTGGCAATTTACGCGAATGAAATTTTGAGTGATTTTGTTAAAATTTCATGAGCGAAAATTGCCAAAAAGCAACAAACTTGAATAAAACCAGAAGAAAATTTGGCCGGGAAAAAATTTTCTCTCGAATGGTATTCGACAAGACTATTTCACGAGAAAAACAACACAATAATAAAGATTGATTTTGTGTATTATTGTTATATAACATTTGGGAACTCGAAGGTCCATCTTCATTTGTTGTCCTGAGATTCTCGATCAACTTCTCGTGGTGACTGGAATCCAGCTGCAGATAAGGTTTTAACGAGCTTGCATTTGAGTGAACTGTTAATTTAATAAACTCCTTGCTTAAACAAGGCTGTCACAGCTGAAGAGAATGGATTGTTATTTTATGTTTTTTTGTGTCTCTTCCAACTTTTTCAGCTGACATTTTTGTCCACTTAGAGACGGTGTTTATTCCAAGTGGACAGTTTTTGAACCAAGATTCCAATTGGGGTAAACGGTAAGAAAGAGTCTGTCTGATAAAATATTTGGTCATCTTTTTTCCATTAATTTCAAGAATAGTCTAACTGGGCATAAATTTTCGTTTGATGAATTTCTTGCCAACCATTTGCTGATTGCCAAACTTTTTGACCCGTCTTGAGTTGTTTTCGAAAAAATGCTGTTGTATTAAATCGACCCGTAAATTCTCCCATAATATCAATTTTCTTCTGGAAAAAGCTAATCTTGTCTCTCCAAACAAGTTCAAATGAGCAAAGGTGAGAAAACTTCTTTTGTGCTCCATCGGGGGTTTCTTCGTCGTAGCTTTTGATCATTTTTAATAGTTCTTCGGTGGATAATGCTTTTGAACTGAGTTTTCTTATTTCTGGACAACTTAGAAGCTGCCGTCGCTTGGTGTCTCTGGGCAATCTTACACATTTGAAAGATATATCCGTGAAAGAATCGATTTTTATGCCGTATTCCGTAAAATATGTTTCTTGTACCATTTTTGCTGTGTATACCATATTGACTTTATGACTCTTTATGGTCTTCGCCATTGCCTTTTTTCATATTAAGGCGTAATCTTCGAGAATTTTTGCTAGTTCCGTTATGATAGTACATTTTTCAATTGTAAAATTTCTCACCCGTAGGAACTCCGAGAATTGAGCTTCTGGACTTCTGCATGTTCAATGGGACATTTTCCAAACCAATTTTCTGATTTCTTCGCCTGACCGGCACCCGAATCTTGATATTTCTTCTAGATTCATTATTTCTTTTCAAAATTATGAAGACACTTCAATGATGTTTGTGAAACTGACAACTATAGAAATAGCAGACACCTTAGTAACGGATCTGTCGTAATTTTGTGACTGAAATATTACGTATGGTCAATATGAAACGTGCGGTTGATATACAGTTTTGTCATTTAAAAATTTTCTAGTGAAATAGTCACTAAAATTTTAAAAGTTCGTTTCTTCTGTTTCCTACGTTAGTTAAACAGTTTCACGGGATATTCTGATTGATATTTTTCCCTGAAAAATGTGTTACAGCCTTAATGTCACATTTGACATTGCAATCCTTCTCCAGATCTATTGTGGTAGTTTTTTTTTAATCCAAAGGGTCTTTTTAAACTTTACGGTTATTAAATTTATTGTACTAACTCTGAATCTGTTGACCTTACTAAAAACCTTACTAAAAATAATAATCAACCAATTATTTGATCTTAATTTCCACGTTTATTTAAAAAATTAGCTTTTAGAATAGAATGCCAGCTGTTTCGCTAAATTTTGGTTTGAGTCTGGGTGTATAAGTTGGTCTTCTTCTTCTTCTAGCTTTTATAATAGGTCCATGAACTGTTCCTTCTTCGATTTGTACTTATCCTAAATTTTTACTCCATCTTTTCTGAGGTCGGCCTCTGCTGTGTGTACCACTATGGGAGATTTATCTCGAGGGATTCTTGCCAACCTATTTTAGAATAAAATATTAACCATAGTAGTAAGATAATATTACTTTAGCGGTAAAACAGTATCGGTGGGTAGTACAATTTCATTGTGTTGACAAGAAAAAATGGTCACTTTTGTAAAGATATTTCATCACTGTAGAAACTTAGTTTTACTGCCCCAGTCAACTAATTTTTATTAATTCAAATATTAGTAAATCTTGCATTACTGACACAGTAAAACTTTCTAGCTGAGGCATTTATAATAAAATTTTTCTTACTGCCACAGTATGAATTTTTTTCGGAACTATTATAGATTACAAAATGCGTCTATGTTTTTAGTGATGAAGTACAGACAACAAATTGTACCAAGGAAGAAATAATCAACAAAAGAATATACTCTACCTAGACTATTTAATTTATTAAAAATTTTGTTATTAAAAATTGTGAAGCTTTATTTATTAACCTCTGTCATTCTAAATAGTATGAATATCAGAACGATATTACCTTCCCAGTGATAAAGTTACATTAGATTTTTGAAGGAAGTAATGTAACAATATACCACTGAAAATTAACTCAATTCTGTAAAAGACAGACAGACATATTTCTAAATTACAGCAAGTTGATTTAGGAGAGTCCCTTCATTATAGAGGAAAGAAACTTCTCCAGGTAATGAGAGTATCGATTAGACGGAATCTGGGCGCCCCTTATAACACATTAACCCTTTCGGTGAAGACTGAAAGTACATAATTCAGTACGAATTGCAGAATAATACACGGTGGTCCAATATAAAAAACACATTTTAATTGTTCGTAGGTACTTAAAATTGTATCGAACTGAACAAAAATTACTTGCAAAGGATTTTCAACAAGTTTACATCTATAAGTGCGAGATTTAACAAAAACTTTAATCTTTCTTTCAACAGGATGTAAGGTTGATTAAAATTTAGAAAAATAGGTATCATTCAATAAGTCCCCGAACTAACTAGGAAAAACACGTTTTTTTTCGAAAAATTCTTTTTTATTCATCAACATAATCACCTTTAAGTTCGATACAATTATTCCAATACTTTTCTTACTTTTCGATACCATGCTTGTAGAAGGATTTCTCCTCGGCTTCAAAATAAGCTTCAGTCCCAGCTATTACTTCCTCATTCGAGACAAATCTTCTCCTCCATCCTTTTAAGACTAGCAAAGAGCCAGTTGTCACTGGGAGCCAGATCTGGAGAGTATGGTAGTACTTTTACACTCTAGGCAGTTTTAGCAGACCCCAAGCATTGGCCTCAAGCTAAGAATTAAAATTCCTATGAAGAAGCTAAATTTAAAAAACCATAAAAAAATATTTTATTTTGTACTACTAGTAAGAATGCTACGTTTATTGGAGACCAAAGTATGTTTAAAACTGAACAATAAAACTAGTAATAGTTAACTATTATCTATTATGAGATATATTGTTTATATTGTAATTATGGGATATTAGTGTATTTTGAATAAATAGATTACAATTTGTGTTACGCTTACTTTTTAAATTACAGTTAAATACATATTTATTTTTTAATTAACATTTCTGCCAATTTTGTGCTGTGGTGTGGCTGTCTAAAAAAGCGGAAAAATGTATGTATTGAGATGAATAACTAAGCTCAGAAAAATTAATAAGTAAAACTTACCTCAATAAGTTATAATAAAAAGGATATCTTAATAATTTTCATTTAATCATCAGCCACTTTTTCTTTATTCAATCAAAAGTATTCAATATAATAATTTCTTACAGTAAACATTCAAACAGATAGAGGATGTACTTGACAAATTTATCTTGGATAGGATCCATGGTGATCAATCAATAACATTCTAAACATTTACAATTCCAATGACTATTCCCAATTCATGTATTCATATACAATTGACATAGTTAAAGTGAAACCTAAAACAAATATAAAAAGGAATAAAATTAAAACTATTAATCTCTTTCATATATTTAACAAATAAATGTGTAATTTTAAGTATTTAAGTGTTTAAATTTGATTTATAAAGTGAAGTACTTACCAGGTTACGAGGAGACAAATATTAGTCTTCGATATTAAATAAGTATTCAAATAAATCATCACAACCTGAGATGTACCTAAAAAAAAACCACAAAAACAGTATAAAAAATGTAACAAAGTTAAATTCAGTGTACAAATTCTTATATCTACAGTGTTGGGCAGAATAACTTGTACTAATGATAAAAACACTCATATAGTGAAAAGTGAAACTATTTCAAAACATAATTAATAAACATTAATAAAGGACATATTATTTAACAAAACTGTATGTAAGTTAATTAAGTAAGCTTTTATATTAGTTATAAGATGTTAATCTTTGATAATATCAAGAGTTAGTAATTGAATCATTGCTGATAATGGTGAATACATAGTTCAAATAATAGAGTCAATAAAAAGTTTAAATCTTAGTTCTTAGAGGTTAAATTAGTATTTAAAAGTTGAAATAGGATTAGTTTAATAGATTTATGAGTAATTTTAAGAGTATATTTATAGTTTTAACTCAAACTTTAAAAGTGTATAATGTATTTGACAGGACTAAAAAAATTCAAATCAAAATTTTATAGGGAAAAAGTGAGATAAAAATAATTTAAATAGATTTTCAGTAAATATAAGAAGATAAACTATCTTTATATTATCAAAGATATGATCAAAAATGTAAAATCATTACCTCATTTTTTGGAAATTTAGGTTATTTTTTTGAAAAGGTAAACATTTGAATGTTGAATTATAAGTCATTCTTGTCACAATCTGGCAAGACTATAAAAAGGCTACGAAATCAATTATCGCTCTCTTGTTCCGGCTTAATTCACATAGAAGACATCGATTGATAACTAAAAGAAAAAAATCATTAATCAAAAGTTCATTTATGTTAAATTAAAACATTAACACCAAAAATATTTGTATAAAAGTATTTTAAAAATATTAAATCACTTACCAAAGAAGTAAATTTGAAATAATAGATCCAGATTACCATAAAATTTATAAGATTCCATTCCATCATCATCATACATATTACGATCAGCAGCCATATTGAAGTCCTGTTCCGAGTGTATACGACCGTTGGAGCCGATCTCTTTGTTTCGGCATTTTCCACCTGACGTGGACGTTATTAAGAAAAGACTTTGAAATACAAGGTATGTTAATTAATTAACTAGAAATTTATAATTTTAATGTAATAAGCATATGGAAACCCATTAATAGTTTTTGTACATTTTATTTTATGAACATTTATAACAATTGAGCTTTAGTGTATTAAGTATATAAAAAATTATTAAATATTTAGTTTCTCTTGAATCCTACCCAAGATAAAGAGTCGGATTTCAAATTCTAACAGATAATAATTTTACTGAGCTAGTTAATAACTTTTATAAGGCGCCAAACAACAAACAAACATAAGAAAAATTAATTATTATATTAGTAAACAATATTAAACATAAAATTAATTAATACTAAAACAATAAAACCTATAACAATATTAAGAATATGAAATCATAACAAATTAACTAAATTAACCAAATAAATAAGTAAATTATAAAAATATATAAAAATAAATCATTACAGTATATAAATATTTAACAACGCTTGGAAGCCACCCTTAATATCTATTTAATACTGCAGCTTTACGATAAATGGTAATTGATTTATTTACTTACATTAAAAAATAAAACTTTTCAACAAAACTATCACTTATTATTTAAAAAAACACTCGGTGACAGCTGTTTTATTAAAACTAGCAAAACGTCTGCCTAGTGCTATAATAATATCTAGGCTTTAATATTGTCTTATTACTTTCATATTCGGTCTGGCCTTTACTTAATCAACATCAGGTACTTAGCTACAAATAAACAAAATGTAACTTCAATATGTCAATCTGACGATGCTATTTAGTTTTTAGGGAAACAGCTGTCATTGAGTTTAAAAAAGCCATTTTTTAAGTAAAAAGCTTTATTTTTCAACGTTATTAGTAAGATGGACTTCCAGACAGTAAGGGTTAGCACAATAAATTTTATTTATGTACATTCATGCTGTAGCTGTTTGTATAATAAAACATCAACGCATTATTTGATTAAATAATATTGTTTTAATAGTAGGCCACTCTGTATAACCGCTTCAAAATTAAGTAATTAAAATGAAAATTGTTTTCTTTGATAATTAGTCGTTTGTTGTGCTACTCTGTAGAAGTAGAAAGGAGTTCGAGAGCGAAAAAGAGAGAGACGGAATAGTGACACAGACGAATGGGTTTCATTTCACGCAGCGTCGTTCCCCTTACCCCCCGTTCGCCGTCTGCCCCGCATGATTTACCGGGCTACAATGTGGTAACCCATGATTTATTACTGCCGAATGGCGAACTCGCGAGTTAGAGTGGTGGCGGCGCTTCAAACTCCCCGGCGATGGTCCATATTCTCTCCACACACTCACACTTTTCTGTTGGCAAGTATGTTGCCAGTATGATAACTTTCATCGTATCCTCCCTATTTCCGAGTTTCTAATCTTCGTGGCAATATTAACAATGGTCAACGTATAAACGTGTGCTACATCATTTTGCCAGGATAGGAAAAACTACCTAGTCAAAAATATATATAATGGAAGTTTGCTTAACTTTTTATTTTATTAGTCTAGGATTTGTTAATCATTTTGCAAATATTTATGAATAAAGAAATACACTTCATATGTCCAAAAGTTTGGAATATTTAGAAAGAATATATCTACGCCTATGGTTTTTTAAAAACCCTTGTTGATATTTATTTTAAAGCGTTTTTAAATCAAAATAATACTAAATTTAATTCGTTTTTGTATTAATTTGGTCATATTTAATTGATTTGGGTGCTTTCACATTATTCCAATTCTTGTTTAAATTTCATTTGAGCTGTATCAAAAATTAAAAAAAATATCCAATACACAAATGATGTGAAGAAATTGCTAGACTTGAAGGACTGAATATCTCAAGGCAAACAATTACACGAAGATTAAATGCGGTAAATTTGTATCGCAGAAGACCTCTACGTGTTTCCAAACTAACCTATCAACAAAAAATTGTATGGTTACAATGGGCTCAAGAAATGTTGCATCATGGTCCTAAGTGGAATTACGTGATGTTCTCTGATGAATCAAGAATTGGCTTGGTTTCTGATTCGCGAAGAACGCTAGTTTGGAGGGCTCCAGGACGACAAGCCCGATTAGAAACAGCCCAACCACGTCTTCCATTTGAAGGTGGGAGTATTATAGATTGGAGTGATATTATAAGGGGTACACGGACGCCTCTCCTGGTTTTGGAGAGATGAATCACTGGTGCTGTGTACATCGAGGAAGTTTAAAATCCTGTTGTGCGTCTATTCCGGGGAGCGGTAGGTGATGGATTTGTGTTTATGCATGAGAATTCACCTCCACATCGAACAGCTGCAGTATAAAATTTTTTGGAAGAAGTAGGAATATCCACTCCTCCAATTGAGGGAATTGGAGGGAATTGGAGGAATGGTATGGAGACGTCGATAAACTTATGAAAATGACCAAGAAAGAAGATATTAATATTGTCTTAGGTGATTTCAACGCAAAAATAGGTAAGGGTAGTTTTAAGAAATTGGTAGGAGAATACGGGCTAGGAGAGCGCAACGAAAGAGGAGAAAGATTTTTAGAATTCTGCCAACAATACGATATGATGGTAACCAACACATGGTTTAAGTTGCCTTACAGAAGATTGTACACATGGACTTCTCCGCTTCATACACCCAATAGAATGTACGTAACCAAATAGACTATATACTAATCAATCAAAGATATCGTAATTCCATCAAAAGCGCAAGAACTTATCCAAGTGCAGATGCCAACACAGATCACAATCCCGTAATAGTGAAAATGAACCCGAAACTTAAAGTAATAAAAAATCCAAAGCCTAGACCTAAAACTAACATCAATTGTCTAAGGGAAGAATCATACAAAAGAAATGTAACCATTAAATTAAATCAAAAACTGGCGAAAGTGGACCGTACAAACATAGCTAGATTACAAGACACAGATGAAACATGGAAACAACTCAAACATATTTTGTCAAAAACCACGGAAGAAGAAGTACCAAAAACACAAACAAAAAAGAAAAAAGATTGGATGAATACAGATATACTGAATAAAATGAACGAAAGAAGGAAATATAAAAACAAGAATTTGACAGAATATAAGCGACTGAACAGAGAAATAAGAGCAAAGATAAGAGAAGCAAAAGAAAAATGGATAGACGAAAAATACAAAGAAATAAAAGACTATGAAAGTAAACACGATTACTTTAATATGTACAAAAAAGTTAAAGACTTTACACATAGTTACAAAAAGAACTCTAAACATCTTTTGGTAGACGCTAATGGGCAACTAATACAAAACACGGAAAACAAAATAAAAGAGTGGGAAATCTACATAAAGTCATTGTTTAACGATGATAGAGACGAGGTTCGTCTAACTGCAATCAACGAAAGTCCCTCGATTTTAAAAAGCGAAATACAAATGGCTATAAAACAACTAAAAACTAATAAAAGCCCGGGATCAGACGAAATATATCCTGAAGTTATAAAATTAATAAATGAAGATAATATCGATCTTTTTAGAATGTTATACAACCAAATTTACGATACAGGACAAATCCCAAAAGAATGGCTAGAATCCATTTTTATCCCCATACCAAAACAACAAAACTCAAAAAAATGCAGCGAATTTAGACTAATAAGCCTTATGAGCCACGCTCTTCAAGTATTACTAAAAATACTTCACAATAGAATATATAAAAAATGTGAAGAAGAAATAGGAAACGATCAATTTGGGTTCCGAGGTGGCATGGGGACTAGGGAAGCTCTTTTCTCACTCCAAGTACTATGTCAAAAATGCCAAGACCAACAAAAAGATATCTTTCTGTGCTTCGTGGATTTTGAGAAAGCGTTTGACTGAGTAAACCACAATAAAATGCTGAATGCCCTCAACAATATTGGGTTGGACTCCAAAGATCTCAGGATAATAAAAAATCTATACTGGCAACAGAAGGCTAAAGTTAGAATAAACTACCAAGTCTCCAACAGCATTAACATTCACAAGGGTGTAAGGCAGGGGTGCGTGCTGTCCCCAATGCTATTTAATCTATATTCCGAATTGCTGTTCATAAAAGCACTTAAAAACATCAAAAAAGGAATAAAAGTTAACGGAGTCCTAATACCAAGCATCAGATACGCAGATGACACGGTACTTATATCAGACTCGGATATCGATTTACAATATATCTTAGACCAACTGAATGAAATATGTCAGGAATTCGGAATGAAGATCAACGAGAAAAATACAAAAATAATGGTGATCCAGAAAAATCAAAACATTCCCCTACCCATAGCAATAAACAACAGAATGCTTGAACAGGTGACAAAGTACAAATACCTAGGGTGCTGGATTAACAACAAACTTGACCCTGAACAAGAAATAACAGCAAGGATTGCTCAAGCGAGAAGTAGCTTTATGAAAATACGGGGGCTGCTCACTGACACACATATCAGTTTACAATTGAGACTGAAACTTGTTAAATGCTATATATGGTCGGTATTACTCTATGGCGCGGAAGCTTGGACACTCAAAACATCTAGTATGAATAAAGTGGAGGCCTTTGAGATGTGGGTTTATCGCCGAATTCTAAAAATTCCCTGGACAGCACGAATAACAAACGAAGTAGTCCTGCAAAGGTTGAAAAAGGAAAGAGAACTCCTAACATTAATAAAAATCAGGAAAACCAGTTACTTTGGTCATCTGCTAAGACAAGGAAAATATTATATCCCACAATTGATAATAAAAGGTAAAATAGAGGGAAGGCGCGGCATTGGAAGAAAAAAGTTGTCCTGGATGAGAAACATCAGAAGATGGACGGGACTAGGGTTCGAAGAACTCATCAGAACAGCAGAAGATAGAGACAGTTTTGCCATGGTAATCGCTAACCTCCATTGATGGAGATGGCAATCGAAGAAGAAGAAGGAATATCCACATTAAGATGGCCATCAAATTCCCTGACATGAACGTCATTGAACAAACCTGGGACATTCTTAAAACACGCATTAAGAAGCGAAACACTCCCCCAATTACTCTACGAGAACTGAAAGATACTGCTCGTGCAGAATCGGAGAGAATTCCGTAAGCCCAGCTCGACCGTTTAATCGATAGCATGCCACATCGCCTACAGTTCAGCATACAGGCCCATGGAGGAAATACTGATTATTAATTTTATTTAAAAACCCTTTTTTTGCTTATTAATTTATTGAAAAAAATTTGTAACACATTGTATATTTTTCACCTCCAAAGAATAAATAATTTTTTTTTGAATGTTTATCTGACTTCGAGTTTTATTTAGTATTGGTTAGGGTTGTAGCAAAATAACTTATATCAAAGAAAATATTTATAAAAATTAATAAAAATAATAAAAAGATGAAATATTCCATTATTCCAAACTTTTGGACATACGATAATGGGCTGCCAATCAGAAAGTGCCCACAAATACCTTTAATTAAAATAAGGTTTATCGAGTTTTAAAAAAAATTCGCTCATAACGTAGATTTATGAATTATATACCTAATTAAATTCTGAAATTTATTGTACTAACGCTTACTAAGTGAAAGTCCATTTTTTTATGAATAGTAAACAATTAAAAGGTTGAATGAAACTTCCACTATTTATTTAAAAATTCAATGACGATGCTAGTTTTTAGTGAATAAGCTGTAATTGAATTTAAAACGTATTTTTGAATAAATAATGGAAGTGTTATTCAACCGTTTTGTTGTTTACTGTTCTTAATAATTTTTTTCTTTTAATTATCATATAATAATATAGGGGTGTCTAATTAAATTAAATCAAATCTAAATAGGGTTGCCGGCTGTTAAATATGATAGATATTGAAAAAGTGTAAGACTTTTTGTGCAACACCACTTGTTAAGTGTCCACAGCGATGATTCAGATTGTATTAAATTATAAGGAAACATAAATACAGAATATCGGCAATTATTTTATCATACTTTTGAAATTTTTTTTTAAATAATTAATTCATTATTAATACTTAATAATTTATTTGATAATGTTTAACTTCTTTTTTTTTATTCTGGCTGTGTAATTCATAATTAAAATTAAATCAAATATTTTCTTACACATGGTCTTCGTAATCTTTGTACCACAGGTAATCAAAGTTTCTTTAGAAATACTCTCTTTTCATTTTATCTTCATTAGTAGTCAAGATTTTGGACTTTTGAATACATCTTTATTTATATCATGTCATTTTTAAAATAACTAAACCAAAATTTCTCAATTATAATTTTGGAGTATGTGTAAACTAAATAATTTATTACATAATTATCACCAATAGATAAAAATTTGGTAGATTTTTAAAACCTGTTTGCAACTCATAATAACCTTGGTGTGTTTGAAATTACAATATTATAATTACTTGATATGTATTTCTGAAGTATGTAAAGATCAAATTCTCAGCATTAGATGGTAATATTCTATTTTAGTCCAAACAAGAACGTTCTTAGAATATGTCTTGATACTACTCAGTGCATTATAAGGATATATTCAGGTGATAAATATGTTCTGGTAGTACGTACATAGCATATTCTCAGTATTACCATATATTTATACTGTACACAGTTTAGACTACTAATGCACAAACATACACTTTTTTCGCACATTATATTCACGTCCCCAAAAGAATATTCCTTTCAGTGGAATGATTTTTGGGTATTTAAAAATTACATGATACGAACATGTTAAGAATGTACCATAAAGAACATACAAATTTACAAGGAAAGGAACGTGAAATGGAGTTGTTTAGCATATACCTTTCAGAATGTTCGAAAACGTAATTCATGGGCATATTCTTAGAATGTGAATGTACCATTAGTGTTATGTTGGTAGAGGTTAGAAACGAACGTGTTTTTTTCTCGTGCCGATAACGGCCAGAGTTGTGGAAAAACAAATCGTGGATCTTGCACCAGGACAACGCACTTGCCTATAACGCGCTGTCTGTGAAGTGTTAAGGCATTCCAGTGCTCGAACACGCGCCGTACTCGCCTGATTTAGCACCCTGTGACTTTTTTCTGTTTCCGAAGATCAGATCTGCCTTAAAAGGAACCCGGTTCGAGTCGATGGAAGAGGTGGAGCGAAAATCGGCGGAGCACCTAAATGCTCTTACAAAAGAAGACTTCCAGCATTGCTTTGACCAATGGAAAAAACGAATGGAACGGTGTGTGGCGAGGGAAGGGAAGTATATTGAAGGGGAGCATTCGATTGTAGAATAATTTTTAAAATAAAACTCTTTTTCATAAGCAGTTTCGTTATTTAATAGCCAGACCTCGTATATACTTTATATGGTAATTTTTTTACAATAAAATTAATTTTAAGAATAAATAATGGCCGTCTCATTTTTAAATTAAATAAATCAATCTGTGTGTCGCCAATATTGTCATCCACTGCTAATAAATTTATCGCCCGACGTTGAATTATGTTAAAAAAAGCCTGTAACCGTATATCTGGCAATATTTGCCATTATATTTTTGAACTACATATGTATCGCGACAACTAACGGACTTTGTAGTATATATTTGAAACCGTCTGTAGTAACATCTCTTATTGTTTTATTTATCTTTTTCAATATTCGATAATTTATAACATGTTCTGCATGCACATATAAAAAAGCTCACAGCCTGACGGTGCAAGAAAATTTAAGTGAAAAAGAAGATGAATTACTGCAGTGTTCAAGATGGCTCCGACCCGATCCGAGCAGCACAGCAGCGACCATAGGGGCACAAAAAAAACCAATATCTCCTTCACCGTGGACATCCGTAAAAGAAGAAAAGGAAAAGAGAGTGAGAGAGAGAACTACAACTCATATTACATTTTGCAGCTTTTGTAGGATTTATGATATATGGGGGATATTGTGCGTTCTAGATCTGAATGACAAATGATTATTTATTAGGCTTAAGTCCTCAGCAACTCAAAGTTGTTAAGATTAAGAATGATAGGGTTTTAAAGCGAGTTTCAAAAAAATGTTTCGTAATTTATATGGCTGTGAGAAATATGAGAACTCACTTAATAAACACGGTTTATAGTTTATTCAAAGTGTCTGACGGTGGGTAACACCGATTTTTTTATCATTTATACGTGAGCATTCTACCAGTTTCTTGTAGCCGCTAGGTCAGCGACGGGTCAAATTTTAATATGACATTATGCAAGGTATCGCTAAGTTGTTTGTATACTTGAAGCATTTTTACGAGGTGTCCTAATAAAGTACACACGTATTCAAAGAATGACGATTCATTATATTTATTTTCTGATTTTAGTTTGTAAGAAATTTAATTAGTGAGTCGGTATAAATAAGTTTTGTTAGTTGCAAAAAAACAAACAATTCAAATAAAAACCCTTTTTTATCCAGTGATATTATATCAATTAAACACCAAGTTAAGCCACAAAAATTTAATGTTAAAAATTATAAAATATGCTACTAGTTGCAGTCTTGGACCAATAGCAGACAAAAAAAAAGATACAGTTAAGACAGGAGTATAAGAGTTTAAGAGGAGAATAAAGAAGTTATTTAAAGGAAATTGAAAATGCCTGCGTTGCAGATGTTAATTTATTTTGGAATTTTGTAAAAGGAAAACAAAATGATAAAACTAAAATTTCCTCATTTACTTTAAGTGGAAACCAGGTACCAGAAAAAAATGTTGCCGAGAATTTTGCTCAATTCTTTTTCTCTATGTACTCTTCTGAAAAATCTACGTATAATTTTAGTAATTATTTAAATAACTGTGACAATTATGGTTTGTGTTTATTATCCGAAATAAATGAAGATGAGTTTAATAAAGCAGCGCAAAAGTTAAAACCGAAAAAAGCAGCAGGTATTGATAATATCCCTCCGTATGTGTTAAAAGGATGTAGTCATTTGTTAAAAGTACCATTAATACATATTTATAATTTAATAATTAACAGTACTGTATTCCCGACCCAGTGGAAAATATCCTACTGTACACCTATTCATAAAGCAGGAAAATTGTCAGAAATTGAAAACTATAGAGGAATTGCAATAAATTGCTCTGCCTCGAAGCTATTTGAACAAATTATTTACGATAAGTTAATAGATCATGTACAAAACATAATAATTGATGAACAGCATGGTTTTATCCGAGGTAGATCAGTTGATAGTAATTTGCTCATATTTAGTGAAAGTGCAAGTAGAGCTTTAGAAGATAAAGTGCAGTTGGACGTTATATACACTGATTTTAAGAAGGCGTTTGATCAAATCCATCATGATATATTATTACAAAAATTAATTAACTATGGGCTATCTGTCGGTTTTGTGACTTTAATTAAACATTATTTGGAAAATAGGTACTTCATTGTAAGATTCGGTAGGAACACGTCAGGAAAGTATCATGCTAATTCTGGGTTGCAGCAATGATCCAACCTGAGCCCTTTATTATTCACGCTTTTCATAAATGATGTAGGACTTTGTATTCGCAGTTCTGAATTTTTATTATTCATTGATGATTTTAAATTTTATAGACGAGTGGAAACAGTTAGAGATTGTGTGGAACTCCAGAAAGATATCAACAACATTCTATCATGGACTAAGTCTAATAAGTTATTTTTCAATATCAAAAAGTGTTCCATACTTTCTATTACCCGAAAAAAACATCCAATAGTATTTGATTATACTATGGATCAAGAAATCTTGGACAGAAAATTTGACGTTAAAGATCTTGGAGTATATTATAACCATCAAATGTCATTTGTACCACATATAAAAAAAATAGCTATTAATGCAAATCGAGCATTGGGATTTATTATCAGACAAACAGCGGATTTTACAAATTTAAAAGTAATAAAACATATGTATTTTTCTTTAGTTAGAACAAAGCTGGAATTTGCTTCGGTATTATGGGCGCAGCAACCCCAGATACACTTGGACTTGCTGGAGAAAGTACAGAATAAATTTTTAAGGTACTTATATTACAAAAAACATCATTCATGGCCTGATTTTATGGAAATAAGAACTTCAATGCTAAGAAAAGAATTCGTAATACCCTCACTAATTGATAGACGTAAGCTATCTATGGTTTTGTTCTTATATAAAATACTTAATAGCAACACCAAGTCTAAACAATTATTATCATTGGTACCATTTAATGTTCCTTCAAGGCGTATTAGATCATCATTACTATTTAATATTTCAGGATCCACCCCACAATCTCCTCTAACTTATAATATTAGACTTGCTAATAATTTCGATGCTATGAGTAATATTGACTGGATGGAAATTAATCAAAATCGATTTAAGAAAATTTTAAATGAATATTTAACTACTTTGAGTCTTTAAATATTATAAAACATAAAATGTATTCGTTTGACATATCCCACTGTATACTGCGGTTTTGGTTTTTGATCCCCTAAAACCATTGCATTACATCTTTATTGTATTATTATAGTTACTGTTATATTAAAATAAAAATATGTTTGTTTATATTATAGTTAATAAGAACTACTCATGTAAAAAGGTCAATAGGCCTGTTTGAGTTTTGATAAATAAATAAATAAATAAGAGTAAATATAAAGTTAAACAGCAAAGTAGAATGAGTGAGGAACACTAAACAAAGTACAAAAGTAATTATGAAAGAGCCTACCTTATCATGCAAACTTCAATGTATCGACATAATATTGTCAAAAATGATATTAGTCAAACTGTTTAAATAATCATGAAATTGATTGTGGTAACTTTTGATTTGTGGTCCATCTTCCATCTTACTAAGAACAATAAATAACTGAACGGTTGAACTAAACTTCCACTATTTATTCGAAAAATACGTTTTTAAATACAATTACAGGCTTTGTCGCTAAAATCTGACAATGCTAGTATTTTTTTGAAAATTAGGTAATTTATATAATCTTCAAGATATTTAAGGTAATTCTATTAAGTACTCTCTAAAAATGAACTAGGACTAGTGATTTTTATCTTATTCAGTTTGTTTGAGTAGTTTTGCCTAAAATAAAAAAGTTTGAGTCTAGAAAATAAAAATTTATCTAGTAAAATTTTACAGGACGAATAATATGTGAGAAGATCTTTTGAACCATTCTGTACAAAAACCACTTTATTTAATAATTTATCATTATCTTTTAACTAATTTTTACTATTTTACTTTTCACTATTTTCGCTGTTTAATTGTTCAATATTGTTATTGAATTTTTGACATGATGTTACATGATTTTATCGATAATGATTAAACCACTAGTGGTTTTATCACTTATAATTACACGAGAGCTTTTTTTGTCGATGTAAACTTGACATGTATCAATAAGAATTTTGTTGCCTGGCAATTTAACGAAAAAAACTGCCTCTGGAAAAATTACGAGTCCGTAGGACCTAATGGCAACAAAATTCGAATTATAAATGTCAAGTTTACTTCGACAAAAAAAAGAGCTAGAGTGTAATTCGATAAGACAATTTAATGAATATCTAAATCAATAAATTAAAAAATGAGATGTAAATTAGTTTATTTAATTTAACGGAAAAGTACAATTGTTAAAAACACAATTATTAAAAATAGCTTGATTTTCAAAAGCTTCGTGTCTTTTGTTAATATTTTGCTGCATGCTAGTATTTTGAGCGGTGGTAGTAACTGTTTCCTGGATGGATCGCAAATTGTCGCCAAATTGATGTAGTTGAATTCACAGTATTCCGACGCACATTATCATTGATGGCTTTTTCAATTTCTCCACTCGAAGACTCTCCAAATTGAGACATTTCCACAAATGAAAACTTTTCTGACAACGCAAGTTTGAGAAAAATTGACGTAACGTCATCATAAATTTGTTTACAATGCTGGTTGTAATGCTTTCAAAAGTTAGGTTCGTTATTGTCGCTGGAAAAGTTAGGGCAAACTTTTTTCGCTGTCATAATGACAAAATCACGCAGCTTATGGGATTTTTTATACGTCAGTATAAAACGGAATGATTGGCTAGCATTTAGCACAGAACATTGAAGGTTAAGCGTTCTCATTGGACGAAATCAAAATCACAAAACTGTGATATTTTGACAGGCGAAGAAAATAATCCATTTAAACCCCATTTTTCCTCAACGTATAGACCAATTAAGTTTGGTGCAATCATAACTGAGAAAATTGATTTTTAAGATGTAAAATTTTAATAATGTCTCTAACACAAAACTTTACGTAGAATGAAGATAATAATGTCACATAATGATTTGAATGTGTTTTTCAATGTATTTGACACTTAAATTAAATGTTAAACATGACCACCATTCACTTCTTGACAATAACCGAGGCGATATTGTTTGGTCTATTAAAATAACTTTAGAAATAATCAGGTATTTTCGTATCTGTTCTGCTAAATATTAGGAAAAAACTTTGAGGATATTAAAATAATAGTCAAAAAACTAAATAAAAAAATAAAATAAAAAACCTCGTTTAAATAATTTCTAACAGTACGTGCAAAATTCGGTGGAGCTCCGTCTTGTTGGTAGTTAATAGATCGATCTATCTCATTTGGATGATTAACATCAGGAAAAACTCTTTGTAATGTAGGCACTAAAAAGTTAATCAAAAAATCTAGATAAACCTCACCAGTAACTGTGCCCTCAAAAAAATAAGGGCTAATAATTTTATTGTTAATGATACCAGCCCAAACGTTAACTTTTTTAGGATATTGAGTGTGAGCCTCACACATCCAGTGAGGATTTTCTCTGCTCCAATATCTACAGTTCTGTTTGTTAACCGTTCCGTTTAAATGAAACGTCGCTTCATCAGAAAAAACTATTTTGTTTATGAACTGCAAATCTGCGTTCGTTCTATCCATCATCAATTCACAGAATTCTTGCCTTCTATCAGGATCATCTTCATTTAACTCCTGAACCAACTGAACTTTGTAAGGGTGGTATTTTTCTTTATGCAGAACTCTCAACTCTACTCTACCTGGTTTTTCAATATTTTTTACATGTCCAGTTTCACGAAACTTTTTTTCAATTTTGCTAACTGTAGACTGCGAAACGTGTTGACCAGGGTATTTATTATTAAAAATTTCACAAACCTCTTTTTGAGTTCTGGTTTTATTACCACAACCAATCATAATTAAAATGTCTATTCTTTGAATCTCGGACAAATGAGCCATAATTAAATTTAATACGCGCACAAATATTATACTGACGTCTTTTAGTAACTTTAAATACCTAAATGACAGCAGCCTACTAGATTTATATCAATTGTTTATTTAGTTTTTTGACTATTATTTTAATATCCTTAAAGTTTTTTCCTAATATTTAGCAGAACAGATACGAAAATACCTGATTATTTCTAAAGTTATTTTAATAGACCAAACAATATCGCCTCGGTTATTGTCAAGAAGTGAATGGTGGTCATTTTTAACATTTAATTTAAGTGTCAAATACATTGAAAAACACATTCTAATCATTATTTGACATTATTATCTTCATTCTACGTAAAGTTTTGTGTTAGAGACATTATCAAAATTTTACATCTTAAAAATCAATTTTCTCAGTTATGATTGCACAAAACTTAAAAAACTTTATATAGCTGAACAGAGGACTAAAATCCCTTTCCAACGAGGTGCCACACGACCCCCTTTGTAATTTAAAATTTTCGAGGGGGTGCTTATAATTCCGAAGGGGTGCTGGAGGGGGATAATATTTTCATACTGTAAATTGTCAATTTAAGAATAAAAATCGACCTGTTTCAGGTTTTTTTTCATATAGTACATAATAGCGCTACAAATGAATTTATTCCATACATATGGATCGCACTGTATACAGATACAGAAAAGCCTACATTAAATAAATATTGCATTTATACGCTAAAAAAGCCAGTTTTCTAGTTCTATAACATTTATTTATTCGTCAATAGTAAAAAGGAACAAACTATAAAAACTATTAAAACCATTGCATGGAACTATACAGATTTTAAGTTATTTAATTATCTCGGCCACTAAATAAAATTCTTTAGAAAATAAAATCTCATGTAAAAACGTGCCATCTGATTTTGACAATAACAACAAAACTTTCTGCGGGCTTAATAGTTACACTGTAATTCATTTCTGAACTTTATTGTATCTATCAATCTTTACTATGTTACTATATGGAAGTCCATCTTACTAAAAACATTCTAAAATAAAACTTTTTAACAAAACTTTCACTTTTATTTAAAAAGTTGCTTTTTAAAACACAATCCTATTGAGTTTTATTTTTGAATGTCCTTGGTAACATTTATGAAATTAAAGCAATACAAAACAATTTCATTAACTACCTAATACAGAAAATAATTTGCAATTTTTAATTCAAAAGTCACAAAAACTGTCTAATCTATAATGAAATTTGACCATCAATTTTTTAATAAAATTTATTTTAAAAATATAATTTTGATTAGTTCTGAACGCATATTTTCAAACAGTTTTTACATAAACAAACCGCGTTGAATAGGCAATTGCCCGTCTTGTTCGTAATTGAAATATACGACAGTTCTGGAGAAAATTTTTAAAATAAAAAAAGGTTTGTACGCAGGTGGTGACCCTACACCACTCCTCCTCCTTCAAATAAATCATTATTAAATGCTAAACGACAAAAAGAAGACAAATCGATGGATGGAAGGAAGGAAGCAGGCTCAAATAAGAAAAAACTCGCCATAAATCGTTCTTTCTTTAACGGAGCTGCCGCCAAACTTGCACAAACTTCAACTAAGTCCGAACATCGTTCACTTTGAATCATGGCCGCCTGAATGTCGTCTATGGCATGGATTCGCATTAATAAAACCACCGAAATAAAGTTAAATCTGTTCCGTATAAACAAGTGATTCAGTTATTCTTTAAAACTGCAAGAAGCGTGAGCAGATAATGGTAATCAATGGCTTGATCATTTTATTGTTATCTCGTGATATAGATAAAATAGAGACAAGAACAACTTTTTTGTACACTAAAGTGTACAATTTTCTTCAAATATTTTGGAAAAAAATGTACGAAAACATAAGTCACTATTAATGTCCTTCTTGATCAATGCTTAAATTTTAATGTGAAAATATTTTGACTGAAGATGCAAAAATACTTACTGCAAGTGCTTGAATATTTTATTAACATTCAACATTCTCTTATAGTCTACACAAGAGCGAGAGAGGTTTCTCGACTCAACTTTTGGAAAAAGTCTCTGGACTTTTTATAAAATAAAAAAGTCTACATACACAACGTAACAAAATATAAAATCTGTTTACATTCTGTGAAATAGTCTATTTCAAATTTGAAAAAACTTAAATAAAATATAAATAATAGATTGACCAAGAGAAATATGGTTTTTATTAACCAAATAACAGATTGATACATAGTAATAATCAAGATGGCATCAGTTGACGACGACCACAAAGGTCGTATAACCACATACTTTCCCACTAACGAAAACTTGAAGGTCTGCGTTCTCTGCCCGAGCGCCAAGGTTGACTTTGGTCTTCCTATGGTTGTTGAAACTTTGGCTAGAAGAATATCTTCAGTCTTCAATCCCCCGGGTACTACTTCTCTCAATTGATGTTTGTTGACTAAAGGAGCAATGCACTTAAACAAAGCTTAGGGCCACTATAACTTTATACCAATTATTTATTTCATATTTATTGTAAGTAATGTTTGAGTCTATTAGGATTTTTTTAAATAATTTATATTAATTAAGGATTATTATTATCATAGTGAAAGTATCCTTGTTACTGTGAATATACAACGGCTGGCCAATTATAGTGAATAAGTCTTTTAAATAGGATGAGGTAGACATGGCTTTACTTAGATGCGCAAAGGGAACCTGCTGAATTCATCAATAATCGTCACTTATTCGGTGAATTTTAATAAAGTTGACCTTAACAATCAATGTTGAGCCTTTCAAAAGGAGTGGTTAGGTTAGGTTAGGTTAGGTTAGGTTAGGTTAGGTTAGGTTAGGTTAGGTTAGGTTAGGTTAGGTTAGGTTAGGTTAGGTTAGGTTAGGATAGGTTAGCTAATGTAACGAGAGCTAAGGTTAGGTTAGGTTAGGTTAGGTTAGGTTAGGTTAGGTTAGGTTAGGTGAGGTTAGGTGAGGTGAGGTGAGGTTAGGTTAGGTTAGGCCAGGCCAGGTTAGGTTAGGCCAGGCCAGGCCAGGCCAGGCCAGGCCAGGCCAGGCCAGGCCAGGTTAGGCCAGGTTAGGTTAGGTTAGGCCAGGTTAGGTTAGGTTAGGCCAGGCCAGGTTAGGTTAGGCCAGGCCAGGTTAGGCCAGGCCAGGCCAGGTTAGGCCAGGCCAGGCCAGGTTAGTTTAGGTTAGTTTATTTTAGGTTAGGTTAGGTTAGGTTAGGTTAGGTTAGGTTAGGTTAGGTTAGGTTAGGTTAGGTTAGGTTAGGTTAGGTTAGGTTAGGTTAGGTTAGGTTAGGTTAGGTTAGGTTAGGTTAGGTTAGGTTAGGTTAGGTTAGGTTAGGTTAGGTTAGGTTTGTTTAAAGGAACCTTTTAGAAACACCATGATGAAAAAGCGCACACACGGTATAGGCCGTCTGCTGCAGTATTCTCGAAGCCTGGTTGGCATATGATTTTATATTTATAGCAGGCAAGTTCTAATCTTGGTATATGATTTTATATTTATAGCAGGCAAGTTCTAATCTTGTTTGGGTAGCTGAGTAACTCTACCACTGATGTTTATTATTGTTGCAATTGTTTAAACGATTTGTGAGGGAGTTTTTCTTTTCCTCTTGAGACACCTCGAAAAGAAGTGTCTCAAGTGCTATATCATTTCACTTCTACATGGTTAAATACTATTTGGAAATAAAAAAACTAGAAAAGACAATCACAACCACTTTATATTTAATATCAATGGAGATATGGTTATTTATCCTAGTGATTTATGGCAATCTCGTAACGCAAAACGAATTAAATTATTTTGTTCTGTGAAAAGAGTAAGAAGAATCCTAAAACATAAAACATAGTAATTCGACTATAGGCATTTCTACAGTGTTGTCGCACTTTGCAAAAATGTATCTGTGTACATAAAAATTGTTATTTTTTTACAAATCGAGGGGCCGGTTTATTCACCTTTCAGTACAGTGTTCCGTAGCGTTACTGAGAGGATTGTCGCGCATAAGTGTTTATTCCTTCTAGTAGCGCCAACTTTTCAGTAAATAAAAGCTACTGAAGACTTTAATTTAGAATTCTACCTGGACCTATCATTACGGAGTTACAGAGGAGATTCTAACCTAAAATTATTTTTCGCGTGTTTTTTTTTAATGGATGTTATTGACGACATTATTCTTTTTCGTGACCATATTAACGATCGCCGACTTTATAATAGCCAAAACAGATTTCACCAATGGGACAATTTAAACTGTTGGGATAATTTCGTTTAACAAAAAATTCGGTTGCACAAACTTTAGCCTTCATAGAATTAAGACTTTTACACTAATCTGAAAGGTTTATTGTAAACTATGTTAGGAAACCATTTCAGTAAAAATGAAATTTTTTGAAAACAATCCGATTCCGACACTACAAAAGCTTTTGTTAACCCTTAGATTTAACTCAAAACTTCTAATTCTAGTTTTAATAATCTTTTAAAATCTCGAAAAAACCAAACAAAATACAGTAAAATGTCATCTGTCAAAAAAACTATAGAACTCATTAGTAGAGTCGCACACACCACAGAAAATACACCGTTGTCTTATCTCTCATCATAGTGCTAAGTATTCAGTAAGTACTGAACCAATAAAATACGTTGAATAAACACAAACTGCTTACAGGTGACCTTTAAGTTTAGTGAACAAATAACTAATGGACACTTTACTGTACAGATTAATAAACCTGTTCTTAATGTTATTATTAATATGGATAAACAAATCTAACGTCATCGTTAAGTACATTCATAGTATGACATAATCTGAAAAGTCTATAACATCGGCAACCCATTGTTTTTCTCATAGAACATCCCCACTTTTTTATTTGCATGTTAGCTTCAACCCAAACGTAATTGCATCTTGGTATTTTTATAATCTATGGTTAGTACAATAAATTTCATGAAAATGATTTATTTTTGCATGAAAACAAGATGAGGAAAGCTCATCAGAAAGCTTCATAGACCAAAACCACAAGAAGATTTTCAAATAAATGAAAATCAAGGTAAAAATGACCATGAAGCTCATCTCAATACAACGGTCAAGAATCTTGACTCAACCTAATGCCCTTATATATATTATGTAAAAGATTAACATCAAAAAAATCACAAGAGTGAACTCCAATAAAATATGATTCGCAAAGGCAGATGGTGAGTTTTTATATTCTGAATCTTTATACTTCCTAATATAATTTTGTTTTAGGACACGATATTCAAGTCTTCTTCCACATTGACCAATGTATACTGCATTACTATCAAGACAAGATAACTTGTAAACTACAGATTGATGTAGTAATGGTATTCTATCTTTCGTATTAATTAATCTTGAAATAGAATTGTTAATTTTAAAAGCAGAGTTAAAATTAGTTTATTTTTTTTAAAGTCAGCAAGTAAGTCTGCACAATCAGGTCTTATTTTTATTCTACAATTTTTGCACCTTCACTTTACTAAATTTTAAGACATACAATTTAAACTCATTAATTTTGTATATGACCTTTTTCTTTGTATTTATTTTAGCCTGAGGATGGTCTAAAACCAAAAATAGTCGCTTGTGTTTCATTGATAAATTTTTTTTATCAGCCACATTAGATTTATAAATTACCTACACCTTCGATTTTACATTTTAAATTCATAACATTAGGTTAATAAAATTATTTATAAATAATTAATAAAATATATTTATACAGGGTGTACCAACCTTACGACAAAGTTCGGTATATGGGTTGTTTTAGAAAATATCAAAAAATGTTATTAACAAAAATAGTAGATGTCTTTAGGGTCTATATTTTGAAATTACCTTAAACTATACAGTGTTGTATAACTCTGTTACAAACCAAACATAAGATTTTTTAAATGGGAACCCCTGTATATTATACAGAATTCGGACTGCTCACATGTTTTTCAAGTTTTTGATATAAGGTTTTGATACGTTATACAAAGTCGTCAGAAGGTATGGAAACTAAGAATAATAAAAAACTCTTTGTTTGAACTTAACTTCCAAGTTTATTTGAAAAAATTATGTTTTAAATTACAATGACGGCCGTTTCGCTGATTAGCATCGTCATTGTAATTTAAAACATAATTTTTTCAAATAAACTTGGAAGTTAAGTTCAAACAAAGAGTTTTTTTATTATTCGTAAGATAGACTTCCAAAAAGTAAGGGTTAGTACAATAAATTTAAGGTATGGACACGTTTATGTGAAAATCGTAGGTAAATCAACGCTCGGTATCTTATTGTACGTTGAAGAAAAAAAAAGTATTTTGCCTAACAGAGTTTCGTAATATGATATAATATCACCGTATTCTATTAAATATTAATTATTTTCCCTTTTGTATACAAAGTGGACGATAACTCGAACCTTTCATTTTTTCTCTTCTTTCAAAATAGAATATCTGATTATGTAATAAATTTTAATAAACAATTTATTCTAAATAAAACAAGTCACCAAAAGTTTAATTCTTATCATAATATTAAGTGTTCACCGTTAACATCAATGCAATGCTGCAGTCTAAGTTCAAAGAAATGACAATGCCGCTGTGATTCTCTCTTTCATGTCATGTCTAGTAGTCGGGGGAGTTTTATAAACCTCATTTTTTATAAAACCCAAAAAAAATACAAATTAGTTAAACAACCCCTATACCGAACTTTGTCGTAAGGTTGGTACACACCCTGTATATCATTAATTTAATAACTTTTATTAGCGTTAAAATCCCTAATCTCAATGACACAGCTATCAATTATTACTTAAGCCATATTATATACCTTAACTATATACTATATGTAAAACCTTTTTACTGAACATTTTTCAGTTCAGTTTATTATTTCATGCTGAAAAATGAAAATACGGTAACCTATATTTTGCCAGATATGGTCAAATAATGAAGTGAATTTCAAATTTTACGGCTAGAACTGGGAAGGAATCGTTTCTTGAGAGGATAGAGCCATATTTAACAGAAAAACACATAAAATCAAATCACTCGTCTTTACGGCACCATAACAGCCCTCTTCAGTAACCTAAGATTTCAAAGCTCGCGTGCGCCTTCTACTTTATGAAGTACTAAACTCGATTTTCCACGTCGGGAAAATGCCGGAAGAGAGAAACCCTAGATTTTTCGCAATTGAAAGATGTGTTGGAAAGAGATGGAAAAATCTTCCCTCGTATAGCAGTCTCTAGTGAACACAACAAGTGTGCCCTTAAAATAACTGTTACTATAAACATAATTTTATCGTCAACACTTTTATTTCATTGTACGGTTGGTTTAAAAGTTGGGTATTAGGTATTTTGGGTAATATTTTTTACGAGGTTAACTCCAACAAGTTTATAAAAAGAGAGAAAAGGAGATAAATATATTATCAATGTCAAACTTGAACCAAAAAATTTAATTTTCTCTATAACTCCTTTTAAACTGTAAGAAAAAACCAGGATTCTATATAATATTAAATAATGTTACTGAAATATAGAATAGGAAGACATAGGCTTCTACGATTTTCTTCTAGATTTGCATTACTTTTAGGCATTTCTTTAGCATTGTTTCCTATTTCATTCTTTACAGAAACTGAAAACGTCTAATTATTTGTTATTTGTCAGAATCGTTAATTTCCAAAATATTCTTAATTCATTTTATTGATAAGATGTTTTATTCTTCCTCATTAATTTGAAAGTACTTCTGTTATTACTTTTCTCATATTGTTTTTTTTAATACCATTTTTCTCTTACCATATTTACTTTTTCACGTGAACTAAACCGCACCATTATTGAAAGTAAGTCAAAAATAAATCGCAATGAATTACTTTGACAGTTCGTTTTGTAAGTTTGTTGAATCTAGAAAAATCTCAAAGCCTACTTTTACATTGAAATCTGCCTACATAACAGCCTATCCTAAAAAATCAAATAACTCACTCATTTTTCTTTAAAACTTTAACAAATTATATATTTTCTTAAAAGGAAAGAGTTCGTCTTTCAGATAGAATAAAAATATATAGTGTTTCTATTAAAAAAATCGACGATATTTGCATTAAAAAAACACTTTTTTTTAAAACACCCTATAAAAGATTTTAATAATTAAACATGTACTTATACTGAAAAAAACTTTATATAAAAAGAAATTGTTCCTCGAACACCGTACCTCTCTATAGTTTTTAAGTTCCGATATACTTGCAGTTAAAATGGGTCCGAAACTTTTGGGACACCCGGTATAATATTCTTTTGTCACGGTGTGCATGATTGAACTCGTCCTAAACGGCTCTACTGATTTTCGTGAATCTTTGTGTGTATATCGGCTAGGGTGGAGAATCGGACAACATCTATCTTTCACCCCACTAAATGTTAAGGATGGTTCACGCATAAATGTTTTTTCTATTTTTTTGGACCAAATTTTTTGGTTTTTATTTTTTTATAATGTAGCATACAAAAATATATACAACCCTAAATTTTAACCCCTCCACCGTCAACCCTATTAAAAAATTTATTTTTTTTCCAAGAATTTTCTGGTTTATTTTGTTATGACTTAATAAAAGATTTCATATTACTCTCACACAACCCATATTTTCCTATTATTGTAGTACGATAATTATTATTCAGAGTTTGAAATTTTAAGCTCCTTTAATTATATATTTTTTTTTATTTTAAATTTGTCAGGACCTTACCTGTGAATGGCTGGACCGATTTCACTATTTTTTTGTTGTGTTTGTTATTGTCGGGAGATGGTCCTTATAAAAGAAAAATTCTATCAATTGCGAGGGAAGTTAAAAAAATTAAGAATACTTATTTAAGAAATTAAGAATACTTCTACCTCACCTTAGCGCATTGGACAATGTAAATTTTTTTAATGTAATGACATTTGACATAGAATTGATAGAATGCGTAGTACAAATATCATCAAAGTTTATAGGCTTTTGGCGTTTTCTTTCACTACTTGGTCTAGTCCAAACACTACTTAATTAACATTAATTTGTTATGTTATAAAAAATAAGTAAGGGTATAAAAAAACATTTTAACAATTGAATATTGCACATATTAAGAGTTCTCCATAGAAAACCAATTCAAATTCTATCTATCGTTGTAATCATATCAATTAAATAAGATAAGAGAGTATTATTCCTAACCTAACCACATTGTCCCGCTTTTTTTGTAAAATTTTTCACACAAGTGAATTTTTCCTTTTTTACTCAACATTGCACACTATAGACTACTTTTCCATTGTTTTTTCCGGAATTGCACTACGGGTTATTGAATTTTCAGATAATAAACAAGCTCATTACACTTTCTTCGGAATTCGAGTGCACCGAAATAGTTTGATTAGTGTTCTCAATACGATGGGCTCACATAAAGTAGAATATAAATAATAATAAACTACTATTCTTTTGAACTTAACTTTCACCTATGGAAATATTAAGAACAATAAATAACTGAACAGTTAAACTAAACTTCCAGTTATTTACTGTTCGTAGTAAGATGAACTTCCAAAAAGTAAAGGTTAACACAATCAATTTATGGAATTATGGATAATCATGATGATCTTTACAATAACTTAATATGTGTTTGTTACATTTACATCTTATCTATATATAAAATGAAGACACAATCAAAGCAATCAGTTTAATAGCAGAGAACTTTCATGATTTCTTTGTTCATTAACCACTTTAAATTGTTGATCTGCTAGATTTGTTTTTATTTCAAGTTCTTCAAAGGAAATCTAAGTTTTGTTTTTTATCCCAAATGTGTAGATTTGGTACTATTTATTTAATTGAATTATCCACATGTAAATAATATTTATTTTCCTTTGAAGGACTTGATATAAAAATTTTAATTAATAGAGTAATATTGAACATTTTAAAAATTCCACTTTGAACACCAATTCAAGCATGTAGAGAACCGAGCTTCCATTTATCTTTATAATCATCTCAATTAAATCAGATAAGACACTTGCAAAAATGGAGCTCGTAAATAACAAAACCCTCTCATTAGTTTTGCAAATAAATCATTTACAGCGTGTTAATATTAAATTGTCACTCCAGAAAACTTTTATCTTCCGCATAACAACTTGTCTTGCACGATTTTCGCTCATGTTTTCCTTTTCGAGTGTACACGGAGATTCGAGATTACGGCAATTTTGTGTTTATGTAGTTTACACACCTGTTAGAGCTTGAATGCATAAAAGACTGCTCCTTTTACAGACAAGTTTTGTTTGTTGCTTGCCAAATCGGTTAAATAATCTGATGACCCTGTTTTATATATAGTTAGTTCTAAAAATACTTAATATGCAAAACACTAAAGAAAAAAGCAGAGTCACAATACGGCCACACTAGTACCGATTTTTGGAAATTTAAGGTAAAAATAAAGAAAAATAACATTTAATAGATATTTAATATTTCAAACGTGTCTTATAGCATATTAACAGTGGCGCTATCATTTTCTTTGAGTGCTCAAATAATGTCAATTTAAACCTTTGAAAAGGTAGGTCGCTGTATTTTTGCAATTCACAACACAACAACACATGTTTTACACATAAGCCTTGTTTTAGCAAGTTCATATACGAAAATTTGTTCACAATAGCTATGTCGATAACTTTTTACGGTGTTATAACGTTTTCTCACCACTTACCACTAAGTTTTACACATAAGCCCTGTTTTGCAATTTTATATACGAAAATTTGTTCACCACTAGCTCTGTCGATAACTTTTTGCGGTGTTATCACGTTTTTCTTATAAATAGCACTTCTGATTCAATAATTTGGTAAATAACACCAATTTTATTATTTTCTTACTTAAACTGCTAAATATTGATTGCTTATACACTTCCTAGATATTTTGGCTTCTGATATGCAATTTTAGGAAGATTTTTAATTATAATTTTGATACTATTGTTGCAAATAAAAACTTTCATAACTTTTTAACGGGAATTTAAGAAATTTTAGATTTTTTGAGAAGCTTCAGGAAACTAATCAGTATTATATTTATGTTTTTCAATAGATTTTCATCATATCCAATGTACCAAAAATAGGGCATTGCCATTTAAGAAAATAAAGTTGAGGTGTCTGGAGGCTATGAAGTAAGATAATATAAATTTCCCCTTTTATATTAAGGATATTTTTTTGATTTTTTTTCTTGGATGTAGCCATTGGAAATATTCAAATTGCCACCCTGTAAAATAACCGTAAATCACATTGCTTCTAGTAAATATATGAGATATTTTAAGTGAGCATACTTATAAAATATGTATAGTTCATATTAAAACTGTCTCTCACAAAAAAATTATTCCTATTTTAATTTTGATACATGATGTAATCGTTTTTTAAGCGGATTGTATTTCTTACTAAAATTTCTCATGAGCCAAATCATTACATTTTTGTCTATTAAAGATTTTAAGCTTAATCACACAACAACTAAGAATATAGACAAACTTCTAATTACGTAAGATGTAACATTTCTTCTGCGCCTCACAATTCCATTCTCTCGCTTCACGAACTCACCGACCTTGAGGTCCACTTAATAAGGTGTTAATAGCCAATTAACGATTTTATTACGAGCTGAACTTTTTTGGTGGTAAGTAGGTGTTAAAATGGCATCCACTTCTGTTGTACTGTGTACATTTTGCATTATCCAACCGTGACCGAGCATCTAGTAGTGAAAGCTACTACTCATACAAATCTAGTAATTTAACTTTGTTTTATAAATTAGTTTCGTTCTCATGAATGTTGTCCAGGAAAAGTTTGTTTAACCCGCTGAGCTAACTAAACATTTGTTTGGGTCGTTTTCATCAAAAGTTTTTTAATTTTAATTTTGAATTTCACAATTAAATAACAAAAAATTTGAAAGATATTTACTGCGACATACATAAAGTAATGCTCCATTTAAAACCATAGAAAGAATATTAAATATATGTAAAAATATTTATATTCTGTTAGGAATAATAAAAAACTCTTCATTTTTTTTTCTAATAAGATGGACTTCCAAAAAGTAAGGGTTAGTACAATCAATTTAATTTATATTCTGGTTTTTAAATAATATTAGCACTACTTCTTAAGGTTCCCGATTATTAAAAATAAAAAAATACCAAAAAATAAACAACAGTTTTTTAATTTTGAGTAGGTACACATTGAGGACAGAATTTTGATAATGGCCTTGTAAGCCGAATGCGATTAGTTGCCGATCTTGACAAAAAATTACCCACCTTAACTTTTGGTTTTGTGAAGTTCAATTAGTCGTTTTTTTATTATTCTATTAAGTTTGTACAAAGTGAACAGTCTTCTGATTTATTTATTTATCTAAACATTTAAACTATTCTTTTAGCTCAAAAAACAGGAACTTCTGAAAAATTAACTGGTTAACAATATTTATTCATTATTTATCTAGTGCAGTATTATTAATTGGTATAGGGTTAGCAGTTAGACCGTAATAACATTTTCCAATTAATAAAATAAAGATATTTATAATGATTATTTTATGCCAAATTTTCCCCAATTTTACAGCAAAAACTACTATCGGAAATATATCGTTTCACGAAGATTCTTGGGGCATCTTATTTTCGCATCCAGCAGATTTCACACCAGTATGTACAACAGAACTTGCCAGATTAGTAAAATGAATTCCAGAGTTCAAACACAGGAATGATAAAGTCATTGCATTATCATGTGATTCTGTGGAGAGTCACTTATTTACAGTGGAAGTTCAGAAACTGTCTTTCCATATCCAATCATTGCTGATGAAGACAGAACATTAACCGTTGAACTTGTAATGATTTTTTCTGATGAAAAAGACTTTAATGGCATTCCTTGAGATTAAATCCAGCCGCCACTGGGAGAAATTTCGATGAAATTCTGAGAGTATTAGATTTTTCACAGCTTTGTGACAAACACAAAATTGCTACACCAGCAGACTGGGTGCCTGGTCAAGATGTTATGATTCAACCAACAGTACCAGATGATGAAGTCAAAGAAATGTTCCCAACTAGGATCATTCCAGCATTTCCCTCTGGAAAATTTCTGCTTCTTTTTAATGCATACTAAAATTTAATAATTTAGCCTTCTTATTAAAATGTCCATCAGTACCTAATTTTATAACATCTCACGAATCCAGCCAACAATTATAAAAATATTGAAGAATTTAAGAAAATCACTAAATAAGTTTTATTATTAAATAATACTATAGCATCAACTAATTTAAAAAACTTTTAGAATATGAAGCATCCTTTCGCAGGTACAATTAATGTATAATAACCAAGTCCTCAGTTTGGGCCACTATACTCATATAAACCTTAATAAAAATATCATTTAAAGACCACTCACCCAAGATGGTATACCTACCAAAGATATTCAATTTTGGGAGAAAATTTATCATAAAGTTATTAAATCCGAATGGGATGAGGACACCATACAGAGTTTAAACCAAAATGCCATTAAGTGGTATACAGACGGTTTCAAGCTATAAGAGGGAACTTAGAAAGATTGGGCACAAACCCAAACATCTTTTAGACAGAAATTCGCGCCATAAAAAGATGTGCGGAAATCAATATTGAAACAAACTACCTCAGACAAGAGATTATCATGTTGGATAGTCAAGCAACCATCAAAGCGCTGAGCTCATATACAATCAGTTCGAAGAGCTAAATGAACTAGGTGAGAAGAAAACTGTCATCCTTCTATGGGTCCCAGGACACAGGAATAGAATGGAACGAAGTAGCAGGTAAGCTGGAATAAAACTGAGCCAAAATCCCACATCTGAGACCGGAATAAACATCTTGTGAGATCATCAGTTAGAAAACCTAAGAAAAGCAATGGAGAGGAAAAATTCTAGTACTGGAATCAGTGGAAGTGAAAGGGATAAGACAGGCTAAGATACTTCTGGAAAACAATGACCAGAAGCAGTTAGCTGCCTCAACCTTAGTAAAAAAATGCTCCGGATTTTAGAGGGAATATTTACCGGGCATTACCGGTTAAGAAGTCACATGAAAAAACTAGGGTTATTGGTTGAAGCAAAGTACAGTTTCTGTAAGGAAAATGACGAAACTTCAATACGTTTACTCTTGGAATGCCTTGCCTAGATACCAAGAAACTCACAAAATAGATTTTAAGTCCGGCGATGCTATAATTGTGAGAAAACATTAGAACCATGGCAAATAAGAGGACATACAAATAGATCTTATAGGTCACAGTGTACTTATCACCCCTAAACTACATAAATGCATACATATTAAAAAATATAAATGATAAAGAATAGAAAAGGCTAGACTCCTTAAATAAAATAATAGCAAATGGGTAATACACCAATATAAAACGGGTACAAGAAAAAATGACCACTCTATTCCCAACAAATTTGTTTGCTTATTATTTAAGTAATAAAAAACAACTGTTATTTTAATAGTGTTTTTATATTTAATATTTAAAGGGGATTGGGAAAAATACAAATACACCCACATTCATATATCGCAAATCTTAAAATTTGCTGTAGACCGTCGTCTTTACCCACTCGCAAAAACTATTTAAATAATGGTTTACATACTCCTACTTTCCCAATTTAAACCAAATACAGTATCTAAAGCTTTTGTGACACACATTCCTTTTCATTCAAGATTTATACAACTTCCACTCCATTATCTCTAGATTTCTTTACTAACGTATATGCATTGCTGCAGTCTTCCAAAAGTCAAATCCAAATATTTTTATTCAATACTGAAGTTAGCCGGTGCTATCATTGAACCTCCCAAAACCTTTCTTTAATCTCTATACTGGTTATTTGCTATATTTTTGCCCACAGTTATTATTTTCTAACTGATCTCTCTCTCCACTCCATTACTCACTTATAAAACACAAATATTTTCCATTACTAACACTTTGCCCAAAAAGAAATAAACATATCTTTCACTCCGTTTTCTTCAAACAGTACTTTTAAATGATCTTCCCGAGAAGTACGAGAGCCCAAGAGCCATTGCTCTCTAGAGTAACTAGATATCTAAATATTTAAAATATCTTACGGTAGAGCAAAATGGGGATGTAGAGGCAAAATATACGAAAGGAGTATAACGAATACCATCTGCTGCAATCTTCGGAATGACAATCTTCTAAGACGAAGAAAAATGCAAGAGAACAAACCTAGACGGTTTTCAAAACTGGTAGGTATTAGATACACCAACGCAATAAAGTGCCAGCTACGGATAAGGATGTACTTGCATCATTAGAAGAAATGGAGTTAGGAAAAATACACATAACAATGTGTTTTGCGATGAGCAAAATAGGGACCCTCAAGAAGCTAAACGAAGAAACCGAAGCAATAGGAATACTTCCACAAGAACAGTTCGGATTCAGAAAAGAACACAGCGCACCGGACCAAGTACTCAAAATAGTAGAATACACAACAGAGGGATACAATAGAAATCAATCAACTGAAGCCATCTTCCTGGACATCAGCAAAGCCTTCGACCGAGTATAGCACGAAGGACTATAGATGAGAGAAGCAGGATACATCAGAGAACTGACGAAACTACTACTCAGCTATCTGAAAAACAGAAGATTCAGGATAATGATAGGAAACGCAAAATCCGAAGTAGGAACAACATGAGCTGGAATGCCACAAGGAGCAGTCCCCTCACCGGTGCTTTACAACATATAGACGGCAGACATTCCAAAGACAGATAACATAATGATGGCTCTCTAGGCAGATGACACGGCTGTCGTTACAAGAAGCACTCAACCAAGGATAGGGACAAGAAGACTTTAACAGGCTATGGACCAAATAGACGAATGGTGCACAACATGGAAAATCCAAATAAACCCAGAAAAAACCAAGCAGTCTACTTTAATAAAAGAAGGAAAAAACCAGAAGAAAACATTAACATAGGAGGAGAAGAGATCCAATGGAAAAACAAGGCCAAATACCTAGGACAAAGGACTAACCTTCAAAGAACATGTGAAAAACATTACAAAGAAGGCAAAACAAGCAAGAGGAAAACTATTTGGACTCATAGGAAGAAAATCCAAACTAGCATTGAAGACAAAGATAAATCTAACAAATGCAATCATCATTCCGATCATGTTGTACGCCTCAGCCAAAACCTACAAAAAGAAGATAGGTACAAGCATAGCAGGACATCAATTAAGGCAAGCAGCAGACACCCCATGGTACATAAGAAATACACAATTATACAGGGAACTAGACCAGGAGAACACAGAAGAAATCATGAAAGCCAGAACCAGATGAAGATGTGAAGAACTCAGGACACACCCGAACACAGCACCGCAGAGAACTACAGGAGACATCCAAGACCAAGGAAACAGCTGGACAGCTAAAAAACGGAACAAAATCTGTCGTGAAGCAGTCAGAAGAGGAACCACCTAAAAAAGACTCTTGCCCATCCCTAGGGAGGTGCGCAGATTCTTGAGTAGGAAGTGGATCCTCTCTCTAAGGTTACCTTTAGCCGCATTTCGTGGACTAAGGACTAACTGTTTAGAGGCAGCGAAAACCACACACTCCTAGAAAGAAGACAGGAGTATAGAGGTGCAATGCACCATTCCGAACCAAACAGAAGACACTTGGAAACCATCTCCGAACCAAGATAGTGGAAGGAAGAACATAAGCCGGAGGACTGAGGCCCCCATTATGTCCGAGGAAGTTCTTTCCGGAATCCGCTCCTAGAAGGATGCATTCTGGATGGAATGGGTTTGGTTAGAGTGTGTGTGTCACAAATAGGAGTAAGTTAGTCACTTTCTTAAATCCCTTAACAGGCTTTACGTAATACAATAATAATTTTATTTTTAAATGAAACTAATTAGTTTCGATTGTTAACTTTAATCGATGTACTTCCACAAAATAAGAGTTGATAGAATAAATTTCATTATTTACTCACTATTTACTCTTTTGAAATCCCTCCACCACTGCAGTCATAAAGTCAACGATGGTAGCAAGTGCGAACATGCGATGCAACTGTCGAGCGGCACATACGTTTGACCAAGAGATTGAGATATCTGCGATTCAAAGGGACTAAAAAATATTGCTCTACTTTTTTTCAACAGAATTAATGATTGTGGGTTTTCATTCATGCTTGGTTGGAGTAGCGGTAAAATTTATGGTTTCGACTTTATTTATTTATTTATTTACTTTTTACGGGTTTAATTTCGTGTTCTATTATTTATCGTAAGCGCTTTGATCAAAGTGTCAGTAACGGAAGAGTGAATAATTTCTTTTTTTTATTTCAAGATCTGCAACACCGTTTAAAATAAATCATTGGAAGTGGACGAAGTAGTAACGCTATAATTTAAGGTCTGTTCGCAATCGACAGAAATAACTTTATGAATTATTTGAAAATAAATACAAATATTATAAATGAATAATCATAAAAAAAAACACCATTTGTTATTTTATGACCATAGTGAAAAGTAATTAAAACACCATTTTTAATTTTCCGTTAAATTGTCTGATCACCCTTGACTGTGTATAAATCTTGAACTTAAACCTGTTAAGCATAATGAGTTTAGTAAGTGCCAAAAAATTAACTGCTTTTTTTTCTGAATTGCACAAGTTGTAGTCGATTTTTTTGTTCTAATATGAAAAAATTCTCCCAAAAGCTTGCTCAATTAAAACCAAACTGTGAACAAGCTTGTCGATGTTTAGTCTATTGACTCAACTGACATTCTACAATTTTGTTTTGGAAACTGTACACTGTTCCGAAAGAAAATGTAAACACTTTATATACATGGTTATACGTCCCTCTTTTGGGGAGTTACTTCTTCTGGACTATTCCGCCAAATGAGCGAAACGGCTATTTCTAAGTCAAAACAGGCTATTGGCGTGGTTTTGAATCTGCTTTCTAAGTCTAAGTGCACCTCGTGGGATGCTCGAATTTTTATATGATTCCATCGTTGTCAATACGTGTTCGGCCTGTATGCCCATCTCGAGTCTTGAGTACCCAAATATAGTGGAAAGAGTACAAGTTGCCTTTTTTAAGCGAATTCTTCTTCTTCCGCAAAACACACGGGATTATTTAGTAAGGTTGGAAACAGGATCAACCCACCTATCCTATCTAATTTTTAAATACGCTTTAAACTGGTTAATCAAAATTTTAAGCATGGAAAACTGTCGTTATCCAAAAAAAAGGTTTTTTTAAACTCAGAGAGTGTGGTGCTTCTGATACAAGATACAACTGGATTTTGCAACTAGAATCTTATTTTTCCGCTATAGACTGTCTATATTTCATCAGTTTTATCAATAGCAAAGTGTTGCTTCTTGAAAAATTTAAAATCTTGTGTCACCGAAATGACTTGCCAACTCCAGATATCCTCTGTTCCCATTAAACTTTCAAATGTCTCCATACACTAAAACTTACTTGACATTCAAGATCAGCATACATTTAATCCGTTTAATCTCACAAGTCCGTTTGGCTAATATAAATGTATTCAGGATTTATCATAAAGGCATTTACTATAAAATCTGCTCGCTATGCAATACACATCAAGATCAAACTTTAAAGCACATTTTGTTTGACTGTCCTATACTGTCCCCAGTAAGACCTAAAATAGACTTCCTTGAAAGCTATACGACTTTGTCCCAGTCGTCGAATGACATGTCATGTATGCAAATGAGTATTTTTGTAAATTCATTTTAAGCTCGCTCAAACTAAGATCTTTTCTGTTAAATAAATAATTTGTTTTTTTTATTTACCAAGGCGCTAACTCTGTTGTAATTTACTTTTTATATTGTGTTTTTTTTATATTATTTTCTGTGAATATTTTTATTTATTTTATATTGTAGGCATTTCTTTAAACTCTGTATATGGTTGGGCTTCTTGTCACAAGATGTATTTCTTTAAAGCAATAAAGTTAATAATAAATAAAATAATAATAACCGCCCTTATTCTGCTCTTCAACTCAACTTTTTTGAGAGGTGTCACTCCACACAATTTCCTGGGCTCTCTTTACAGTTTTTTATTGGTTTTTGCGTTCTCTTTTACTCTCTTCCACTCCTTTCTGTCCTGGACTTTTCAGTTCCATTCTTTTATTTTCATAATAGCTGATCCCTCTCTACTTGGCCTTTCCATCTAATCTTTGCCCTTTCTTTTGGTATTTCTAAAATCGGGTTTCCATTCTGTGATCTTTGTAAGATAAATCTTATGTTAAACCACCTTAGCCTTGAAGAATTCAATTCTACTTTTGAATTCACCAGTCTTTGAAATACTTCTATTTTCACTGATCCATGTATCTTGTGATTTTTCTCTAAAATTTTTTTAGTTTTTCTTCTCTTTTTGTTAAACTCGTGGTTAATATTAATATAATATAATAATATAACTCAATTAAACAGGTTTGTACAATTAGTAGCATAGTAAGTAATGCCCTTATTTAAAAATAAATATTAAACATATATTTTATTGTACATTAAAATTGATATAAAAATTTGATGAGTGAAGAAATTGAGTTTTCAAATCCCCAAAAAAAACTAAAAATACTGTAATTTATACACTAGCTGAATTTGCTTTTTACGTATAACCAGTGTACGAGGGTTGCCTTATATATTTCGGGATTAGACAACAAAAACATATATTAATAATCGAAAATCACTTTATTGTTTTTTAAAATATTCCCAATGAAGATCTATACACACTTTTGCATGCGTTTGAACCAATTGTCGAAGCACTTTTGCCACTCTGATTGAGGTATCTCTAAAATATGCAATCTGAATGTAGCTACAGCTTCTTCAGGTGTCGAAAAACGTTGACCTCTCAGTTTGTTTTTTACGTACGGGAATAAAATGAAATCATTCGGTGCCAAGTCAGAACTATACGGCGGATAACTCATCAAATCGATGTTTTGGATGCTCAAAAATGCAGTTGTTTGAGCCGATGTGTGAGAACTCGAATTGTCGTGGTGAAGAGTGATCCGTCTTCGGCGGTTGGTTTTCTTAACTTCTTGGAAGATAACTGGCAAACAAATGGTTGTGTACCACTCAGAATTGACAGTTCTGCGTTGTTCTAGTAGTAGGGTTGCGACATGTCCAGTTTTTCTGAAAAAACAGGCGACCATTTGGAAGTGCTTCGTTAAATATTTATGACATATTGAACGTATGCTGGTCCCACTAATGCCTAAGGTTGTTTCAATCTCACAATAGGTCACATGACGATCTTGCAATATCAGTTCGCGCATAGCATCAATAGTTTTCCAACTGACGTTGGACGACCTGCACGAAATTCGTCTTGGAGTGAGATACGACCACAATTAAATTCACCATACCATCGATAAACACTGATCCCTGATGGAGCTTAATTGGCAAAAATTGAAGTTCATCCATGCATTGTTGCTGAGTTAATCCACGTCGAAGGAATTTTAAAAGAAATTAGGAGGAGAGAGGTAGCCCCACCTACCTTTAATCTAATCTAAGCGATAGGAAGCTCATGGTAGGAGCAAAAGGCCAAAAAGACATCACATGTGGCGTCCCGCAGGGGTCAGTTCTCGGTCCAACACTATGGAATATCTATTATGATGGCGTTTTAAATCTATCTGTCCCAAGGGGAGTTAAACTAATAGCATATGCAGATGATCTGGCTATTCTAATTGTAGCGAAAGATGCTGAAAATCTGGAGACTCTGGCCAACGAGACACTGGAAAAAGTTAGTCAATGGCTAAAAGATAAAAAACTCAAATTAGCCCCACAAAAAACGGAAGCCGTTCTTCTTGCAGCAGGATACAAAATAAAAAATATTACCTTTTCGATAGAAAATGTGACGATGAACTGCCAGGAAAGCCTCAAGTACCTAGGGATCTACTTGAACAGAAATCTTAGTATGGGACACCATATCCAGGAAACTCGGAAAGGCCGATAAAGCTTTAGGACATATAAGCCGGATTATGCCTAATGTAGGAGGACCGAGAGAGGCCAGTAGAAGAATATTGTGCAGTGTAGTGGAATCCATAATGCTGTACGGTGCTACCACATGGCAGAGAGCAATTAACAAAAAGGTATATAGAGATAAACTTCTAAGTGTCCAAAGAAGAACAGCTATAAGAATGGTCAGCGCATACCGGACAACATCCACAAAAGCCCTGCTGGTCCTAGCAAGAACACCGCCTATAGACCTACTGGTAGAAGAAAGAAAGCTCCGAAGAGAAAATGTGGAAAAAATGACGCTCGCAAACAAATAATGGAAAAATGGCAACGTGTTTGGGAAGTCAATGATGGAAAAGCCAATTGGACGCAAAGGCTAATAGAAGATATAAGACCATAGACAGATAGAAAGTGGGGAGAAGTCAACTTGTACCTAACCCAGATCTTATCTGGGCACGGAGGATTCCAGGCTTACTTATAACGGTTTAAACTCAGTCAGACAAACGAATGTCAATACTGTAACTTGGAAGATAGCGTAGAACACACGGTTTTCAACTGTGAAAGATGGTTGGAGATTAGGACTGAAACTGAAAACAAAATAGGAGAACTGACACCAGATAATTTAGTTAATAAAATGTTGCAAAGTGAAGAGAACTGGAAGACAATAAATAAGATGGCCGTGGAAATAATATCATCGAAAATGAAAGAAAACCGAGAAAGGTAAAGAACAACATCGAACTCCGCCGACCTATTCGAAGTAATGCCTGACGGCAGTCCCAAATAGGTTTCTACTTTGGCGAAGGGGTGGTTTTAGTGGGTATACCAGTCTGGGAGCCTCCACACTACCAGGTAAGAGCAGAACCATGTACCTGGTGTCCGTAATGGGATTTCCACCTCAAAAAAAAAAAATCCACGTCGAAAGATGAAAAAAATAATCGCACGAAATTGTTCACGATTTAAATCCATTTTTGGGCCAAGTTGAATATTTTAAGTTACTGTAAACAACACAAATAGCGCTAGTACATATCTCAAAACGTTCTGAGTACGTATAATTTCAAAAATGTCCAACTTTACGATAGAGCTGTCAGTTGCCAGATTGCAACACCAGAGTTGTCTAATCTCTAAATATAAAAGGCAACCCTCGTAATATACTTACATAATTGTGTAATATAAACCCTATATTCGTGTCCGGAGTGTGCGCCAGAGCCAAACTCTCCTTTTTCAATATTTTTTCATTTTTTCACAGTATGATGGTACTTACCCAGAAATATATTCACTAAATCTCCTAAACCCAATTTAAATGGTCGATGTATTATAACGTCATTCTCTTCTAAACAAAACCACCAAAACTGCCAACAAACCATAATATTTGTACTGCACGTGCACAATGCGAAAAAACATATCATGTATTTAATTAATAAATAATAAATATTTAATTATTAATATAATGTATTTAATTTCTAGCTGCCACAGTAAAAAATTCTTACAATTCTAGTAGAGAGGCTAACATTTTGTTCTTAGACAATTTAATAATGGCAGTAATAAGATATTCAGTTATTTAGTAGTAACACATTCTTATTGAATCATTTTTCTCGGTATTATTGTCATATCCTTATTTTAAAATAATTTACTACACAATTGAAAATGTTTAATTTATATCTCTACATTTAATCTCTTTGACTAAATTTAATTTCCGTGAAAAATTACTCTTACCTGGATTTTACATAGGTCCCTATTTCATTTCAAAGAAATAATTTTACTAAAGATACACAATAATTTTCCTGTATAATGCTAAATATTGTCTGTATTAACACAGTAAATAAATCTAAAAAAAAAACATGTGTAATTCTGTAAAAATGTTATGTTAAATAAAATTTTATTTATTGGCACATTTCCATTGATCCAAGATTATATTCGATTAACTTCTATTTACCCTGTATAGTTTGTTTAAGTGATCGTAAATTTCAATAAAACTTTAACAAAGAAGTATGCAAAAATTTCAGATACTAATAAAAAATATGAACCTCGTACGATAGAAGACGTAGTCTATCAACAACTTTTTTAAAGTTTCACTTGATTCGACCATGTGATTTTAAGTTGGCGCCGAAACACGCGATTGGGAGTTGACCACAGTCACATGGCCTAGTTACGTCATCGTAGCTCAGGCGACGCGTGTCGGAGCGAGAAAGTTAACCTCATAAATCGGGTGCGAACGAGAGAGACGTACATAAAGCATGGTTAGCGGGGAGCGTCAACCATTATCTTGCGTCCCCGTGCGTCTGTTCCGCTTCAACCTTACTAACTACTTTACGAGTGCGAGAGAAATGACAAAAGCGGTCCGCCCATAAACTGATCCGAGCCCCTTCGCTCCTCAGGCCGATCGGGCGGAGCAGTCGGAGAGCTCGTAAACCATTTCTCTAACACTTAACTCACGTATAGCATAGGACAAGTTTGTGTCTCGCGCCTCTACACCGAACTATCAAATGCTTTATCTCAAATAACTAACAAGATTGAAAATACGTTTTGCATCAGTTGTTTCCAATAGTCAGTCACGTGTTACGAGTTGTAATGTTTTTAAATTAAATATCATTGTAGTGACCGATGGACTTCTTGTTCCGGGCTTCTTCCGGGTCCTTCTCTTAGGTATCCGGTGGACCAACAGCGGAATTCAAAAGGTCAGTGGCTGTTTAATTACTTCCCACTATTAATGTTCTCCCTCTACACCCGCCAAAACATTAGATCTATTACAATCAACATTTTATTTATACAACTAAATTTATTTATTAATTTAATTATAAAATATTCCTAGCATATTATTAAAATTTGATTAAATGCAGAATTAAGTAATATGCAATATCGAACAGAATTATTGAACCATTGAATGGAACCTAACCTCAAATTGTCACATTTCTACATTCATTATAATGGTCTTCAAAACATTATTATTTTTATAGCCTAAATAACAATTAAAACTGTCAATGTTACAGCAAGTCCAAATTATTAAGATCACTTTTTTAACAGTAGGTATAATTAGTATTTAAATCTTTAGTTTCCTCATTTGCTGTGTTTAATTTTTTAAATAAAAAGTTATTTGTTATATATTTCTTTTGTCAAATAATCAATTATGTTGATAATCTTGTCATACTAGTTAAAAAGTTAGTTATTTGATTCTTCTGTTGGTAACAATGTGATATATTACTTTCCCCAATTTATCAAACAAATTAGTTTTTGTTTCCACCTTTATATAATCAATACTTTCATTATTATCTAGTATCCTCAGTATTTTATTTAAAATTTTAACATTTAAAATAATTTTTATTCGTTAAGAATGGATATTAATGAAGCATTGTTTTACTTAGGTTTAAAAAAATAATTAAGAAATAAACAAAAATGACAGGTGCAATTTCCTTAAGAATAAAAATGTACATTTTTACCCTAATATAGACTTTTTAATGACTTTTTAATTTGCTTTAAGTGTTTTGATTTTTTTATGTATATAACTATTAATTTAAATTTGTCTTCAACGGAAGATATGTGGGTACCTACAGAATACTACAATAATTGTGATGGTTTCACCTTATCCTTATAATTTAACTTATAACTTATAGCAAAACTGCTTCAGCTGTTTTTAGATCATTTTTATGAGGATATAAATTCATTGAAATTAAGTGGGCTCTACCGTCGGAAACTTTACATGCAATTTCAATGTTACTTATTTACTTTGCCGTCGCTTACAAGCTTCACAATGTGAATTTTAAACTCTGTTCATTATTTTTCCAATTACTAAAACTATTGTTATATCTTTTATTGTTCACTAAAAAATAAAATTAATGTAAAATTGATTTACTTTGAACATATAATACTACAATTATGTAAATATTATTTTAATAATATGTTAATGTTTGTTCTAACAACCCTTGTTAGATCATTGCAGTAAAAACAAAAATTGTGAAAAGAAAACATCCACCATAAATTAGTATGTTTTCCACCACAATAAATTTTCACAATAAATTAACTACGTACAAACAGCAAAATCATAGACGAATTATTTTTTATTTCATAGCTAATAACAATTGTTAATTGTTAATTTTATATTTTTTATTCCATAAAATTTACAAATTCCAAAACATTAAGGATTAAAAACAACCTAAAGTTTTACAATTATTATTATTAGAAATCTCTATTTTTGGAGCATCACAACTTGTACTAGTTTGCTTAAACACTTGATTCGAGGTACTGGATTGATTTTCAGGTCCGCCAAGTATATACTTGGATACAGATATCTTATTGCTTATTGACTCCTCAATGTAAGATTCTGCAAAGGATGACGGTTTCCATCCACAGAAAAGTTTGTTTTACTAGATCAGCTCCAGTTGCGAACATAGCTGCTGAAGAACGACGGAAACAATGCCCGGTGTATATTTATGAATTTGCAAGTTTCAAAAAATCTGCAATCTTATCTTGGGTATATTATATATAGTGTTAATCCCCACCGGTTGAGTAGTGCTCTTTTGATGTCGGTAATTCACAAAAAACTTACTGCGAGGTACGTTTTTGGGGCGCAATTTCCAAGAAACTCACTTCATTTTTCTTGTCAAACGACATCAGGAGCTTCTGTCAGAAATTTAATAATGTCATCTGATTCCAGGATTTTGGACTTTTTAGCTTTGTATCCTCCACTCTAGTTTTTTAGTATGGTGGTTAACTTGCTGGATTTAGAAATTTCACAATTTTCATTTACCAACAATGTACGCTTCAGCAGAATAATACGGTCATAATGACATGACATCTCTTTTCAGAAAAACGCCATTAGTATTTTTTCACGCCATTAATATTCTTAATGCTTTCCCATTTTTTAAAATACTGGTATTCTTTCTCATACATCATCCTAGATTTTTGTGGCTACAATAAACTTTCTGCTTACAACGCTGCATTTTCTACACCTGATAGCAAGTTTTCCTTTTCTTGTGCCAATTCTTTTCCGTCCATTTCGTATTTATTCACTTTTTACACAAAACGCAACAATGTTCTCCACTAAAACCAAAACCAAAATTTTCTTTGAAATTCTATTTTTTACCTGAACTTAAAATCTTGCTATAGAAAAAATCTTGTATTGCACACGACGACAAAATCGCATTATCTTCTCGAGCACAATTAACGTTCAATTTTATCGTCTTGTACAATAATTAACTATAATTTAATAGCTTTCTTTATTCATTTAATTGTGTAAGTAAGGTTAAGGGGGAGAACAAATATTATCATCAGTGCTAAAAATAATAGATAACTATCATCAATGATCCACCAAAAATGATATTTATTCCACCAAAAAAAGTACTTTCTCCGCCAAAAAAAATATTTTAAAGATAGAAGTACTTAGGCAAAAATAATGAGTAGTAAGATAAACTTCATGGCTTTTTTAAACAGTTTTTATATTATATTTACTAGATAATCAGTGAAGAAAACTAAAAATTTGTTTTATCTGCATAAAAATCAAAATAAAATTATTTTTCTAAGCAATTAATCCTGGTTCTAAACCAAACAATTGTTGCCACGAACTTCACTAAGAAAATTACCCAATAAAAATATCTGGGCAACATTTTAACGCAGATCACACCGAAGGAGAAAAAATTATATAAAAATTAACATTTATTTTATTTCAATCTATTTATGTACATGTCGTAGTACAGGTTAAAATCTGCATACTTCGTTCTCTCATATAGTGTACTATCGGCTTCAGAATAGCATATACATTTTCAAACTCAAATCGGTTGCATTGAATTCATTTTAAGGATGGCCTATTTATTTTTTATAACCAATCACGGTTTGAATAATAATAAATTTGAAATCAGTTAAACAGTTGTCCACGCCCACATCTTTAATTTTTGCAGCATAAGGTATTTTATTGACAAATTGTCTGTCCCTCTACCTCTCTACTGATTCCTTTTTTACTTCACTTAGTTTGGAACCCTCGATAATAAATGATTGTTTGGGATTAAAATCCCTTTTCAAAACTTTTTTTTATTTCCTTTTTTTTTAGGTAGTAGGTTGTTAGAAATAATAAATAACATTCCATAAAATGAAAAATAAAATATAAAAATATTTATTTTTAAATCTCCAACAGTTTCTAATCAATCTTGATGTTACTAATTTTAATTGTTTTTATGTTGAATTTAATATTTTAAAGAATTTTTGTTAACGTTTTCCTTTTACGTTCGGATCACAATGACCCTACATTTATTTATTTTTTATTTTATTTAGTAAATAAATAGGGTGGCAAAATTCAAAATGTATAGCAATACATTTTAAAAATGAACCGTCAACGATAGTGTGAAAAATGTAATAAATATCTAATAAACATAGATATAATAATCAAATATTTAGGTTGTTTTATTGTTGATTTATTGTTCTTTGTGTAAAATAAATTATTTTTTATAAACAACAGACTTGTTTTTTTGATAAATTTAATTTATTATGCTTAAAAATGATTTTGGATTCCCTTTAGTTACACAAGAAAGCACACGTAAAAAAATACGCCTAGGTTTCTACCTCCGTGGTGTGAAAATGTGTAGATATTATTATTTTGTGTGAATTTGTAGATAGCCCTATTTATTCGGGACATGACCGACCCTTGTAAATAAACTTAATCCCCAAAAACCATTTAATGTAGGCGTTTTTAAAAATGCCACTCCTATGTTGTTGAAGCGGGGCGTTTTTATAACTTCGGTAGGTAAAGGAAATTCACATTTGGCATTTATATGCTATTCTAAAGCCGACTGTACCTATAGCTGTAAAAGATATTTAAAAAACAATAATGAAACTATAAAGACTTGTGAATAATTTATTATTACGGAATTATTATGGTAAATAATTAAACCATAGTTATTTATTTTATCTGTAGGCAATTCTGTGTAAAGTATTCACGATGATCAAATGTATGTAAAATATTTAGTTTGTACAAAAAATTTGTTTAGTATTGTTATAAAAATGGTTGTTTATAGATATCAAGCGTATTTTTCCGGTAATTTTAAATTGGTAGATTCCTTTATTATTTGGACCAGATAGTTCAGGTACTCTTAAATCCTGTCATTGAACTAAAAAGTAGATAATTTTTTAAATAAACTGTGAATTTAATTTCTTAATTTAAAACTATTATTACCAAAATTATGCTGTAACTTTAATACAGTTTTAATATTACTTAATTAAACAAAAGTATTTCCTGCAACAATTTTATCGAGGTGGGGTAATTCATTGATCCATGTTTGATATTCAAAGACCATAAACCAGAAGATAAGCTTATGTGTTAGTGGGACAATGCTTTAAGTTGAGACAGAACCGTCTCAAATAATAAAAAGTTGTATTTTTAATTGTGAAATATTCTATTTAGTTTGATATTTTTGTATTTACAGATGACATAAATGCTTTATAAAGAGCTACTTTTTTAATAGACAATTTGACATTATATTACCTATTTCAAAATAAACTTTATTTATATTATTAACGAAGAAAACATCCAAGATATTCCATCGCCTATTTCTGTTTTACTTAAAAAAGTAAAAAGTAGCTAAATAATGCAATTACTTTGAATTAAACGAGATACTGACATCAAAAGAAAGGAAATGGGATTTCAAACATCACCATCTACAAAACTCACTACTAATTAAAACACAATTGCAAATTATCTTTGCCTTTCTTTGAGACTAACTAAATACCTCTCACAAGTAAAACTAGTTAAAAGCAAGTACAGTTTATGATCCATGATGTTCGAGTACTAAAATTAGAAATAAACATTTTCAGAAAAAAATGTTGGTCTATAAATATAGGTATTAAATGAGATTTTAACACCTGATGTGCCAAAAATAAGTGTGCTAATAATTTATAAATTAACTTAAAAACTTTTAAGTGTCAAGTGACACAACACAAAAAATAATTTGTAATTCTTCTTATTATAATGCATATAATTTAAAATAATTATTTTTGTATGTAGATGTCTCTTCCATATACGCATAATTAATTTTAGAAAATATTAATATGGTCTTTTCTGTAATTATAATCACATCAAGAAAAAGAGTGTAAATATTTGAAGTATGATGCTTAAAATACTTTAAGTAAAATCAGACAATAGATACATATTTTCTGCAGTTTTTAATTTCTTTTAATATCCTTACTCTGCAAAACGTAATTTTATATATATACTACCAAAAGAGCTGCAAAATCTTACTGTATTTTCTATGACCAATAATAACTATTTATATAGGAGAAATAGGTTATCAATTTTACAGTTTCTGACGCGGGTTGAATTAGAACCGACCGTTGGTGCATACGGACGGTAACCATGCAACCATATTCGTGTCTGTGATGTCATGTATCTAAATATCGGCAGTTGCCACCTTAAAAATTCATTTTACTATTTTAGACTTTAATCAATGTCAAAAATTTTTTAATATTTTTACATTTTTCAGTTAAATATTACTAAATGTTCGAGCTTTTTCGACACATAATTATCAGTAATCTTTTTTATATACGTTTATCCTTGGCAAAAACACCTCTTGTTACAAATTGATTACTTTGATATTGATTTTAAATTATGTAACCCAAATTTCAGCATATATGATTTTGATTATTTTGTTTTTTCTAACTACTACTTTTTGTTTTTCTATCCTCTTTATTTCACTATTCGCACTATGTTAAAGTATATTTTCTATATTTAAGGTGAATATATTGAGATAAAACAATACAATACTAAATTTAATTTTGATTTTAATTTAAAATTTTTTAGGGTAGGTTTTTTAAAACAAAATTTATTTTAATTTTAATTTTTTTTATTGAATTTTTAATAATAACCAAATTAGTTCTTAACCACCTAAACTTTTTCCTATCTAGTTTATCTATCTATCTAGCTAACTACCTTACAGTCTTTATTGTTCTCTCCTTTCCAACTGTTTGTTTTCCAATTATTTTCCTTACCATTTCTTTATTCTTATACTTCCAACGTATGACCAAGCTCTCTCCAACTTTTTATTTAACCAAACAGCTACTTTATATACTTTCTATGTTTATAGGTTCTATTATTTTTCTTTTGTTCTATTACTTTTAATCAAAAATTTAATCAAAACATATTTATACTCTTTCTCCATAAACCAAGAAACTGCTCTAACATTTCTATTTTATTGCGATTGGGTTTCTGCCTCCTTTTTATTAATTAATAATTACAACTTTTTCTTTATTTATTTATTTTGTAATTCTCTTAAACTTCCTTTGACTTTTCTTAAAAATTCACTCCCATCACTGGCAACTTAAATTGTTCATCACCTTCACTTACACTACTATACTTACTAATACAAATTTAGTTCTTTTCAAACTGTAGGGTAAAGTGCTATTTCCCGGACTCGTTTGAGTACACCTGTACTTTACAGTGCTCTTCAATACTCCCAATGTTGTTTTAAATAATAGGTGAATCAACATAAACTAAGCTTTTATTCTAGTTTTTGAAGATTGACACCGTACTGTTTTAAAACTTTTAGGTCAGTTCCAGCATTGGCCAACAACGTTGAGGATGGTTGGTCTAGTTTTAAGCTATTTTCTTAGGTGCTCCGCCAACAGTATGTATACCAGCTCTTTGAGACAGACATTTTCCTTGACTATAACCCACCAAAAGAGCATTCAGAGAGACGCGTTGCCGTAAATTCATGTATTTTCTAAACACATCCAAATAGTTAACCTCATCACTTATTCACAGTGAAATCTTGTCGAGTATGCGTTTTTGTCTGGTTAATCTTAACTACTACCTGAGTACCTGTATCCTAACCTAACCTACCCTAACCTAACCTAGCCTAACCTAACCTAAACTAACCTAATCTAACCTAACCTAACCTAACCTAACCTAACCTAACCTAACCTAACCTAACCTAACCTAACCTAACCTAACCTAATCTAACCTAACCTAACTTAGTAAATTTAATTTTGACTTTTACATTTTATTTTAAATTTTGCAGCTATTTTAAATAAAATGTTGCTTGAACTATTTCAGTACGTATCTGTTCTAGTATATATTGTAACTAGTTGTCTTCCCTTGCTTAAGTATGCTGCTCATGTTACTAGGTTACGAATAGTCAGTATTCATGCAATAGGTATTTACGTAAAAGTCTTTTTGTTCAACTAATTATTCAATATCTAAGATGGACGATCATTGATTACTTAGTCAATTTGGGTATTATAGCTTTGTTATTTAATATTTAAGTCTAAAAATTGAATTACATGTATTTAGATCATGTTGATTTTAATTCATATAACAGACTATTGGAGTTCTGTAGGTAAAAACAACTGTTTAACATCTGACTAAATTGTAAAGAAATACATTTTAAGCTTTTTTTGTTTGCCGACAATAGTTTTTTTCGAGGTCAAAAAATTAGTGCATCCAAAGTGGATAAAAAAGTTTCCTAGAATATGACAACCGTTGTATCGACCTTGCTAAAAAATGAAAAATTGCATTGTAAATCTTTTATTAGGCATTCTTAAATGTCTCGTTGTGTCAACTACCTGCTACAATGTAAATTGTGTAACGGTCTGGGTTGTGTTGTTAAAAGCCACTATTTAAAATTTAAATAGAATTTAACATGACCAAAATTTATAGAGGATATTTCGGCTGGGTACTAGATTTGCGTGTTCGTTGAAAAACAACAAAAGATTAATTATACATTTTGATTTTTGAATATAATCAGTTACAAATCCTTCAAAGCCCAAGCAAAGGTGGTTCATGAAAAATAATTAAAAGTAGTATACTTAAATTTGTTGTACTAAACCTTACTTTTTGAAAATTTATCTTATTAAGTTGTCTAACGTCATTCAGTTTAAAAGTTGTATTGTTTCTTACCACCTCACCTTTTACCTATGCGCTACTGATTTATGGTCTTGTTTACAACATTTTACGATTTAATGACTTTTCTTAGTTGCCAACTGCAAACAAACGAACTGTAGTAGCGTTTTAATTTGATATAAATAAATTGAAAATTTAAACAATTTTCGATCATTTCAATAGTAAAACTAGAAGTTCCAATTATTTTTTTTAAGTAAAAGTGTGAAATAAATAAATTAAACGGTATATTCTGTATTCTATATTTGATTGTTAAAAATAGATTATATATTTAAAAAACTTAAATAGATTAAACATCCCCATAAAAGCTAAATTTAATTGTTATTCTAGCCATAGCCGTAGTTGAGTCCAAGCTACCGATTACTGAAGAAGATAAGTGTGTTATTTTTATACTTCCATTCCTTTCATATTATGAAAATAGAAACTAGATTGATATCGGCTTTATACAAATGCATAATTCTTATTAAACTTAATATTTATTCAGATATGCACAACTCAATTCTACTTATTTTTAATGAAACTGTATCTAAATAACAATAATTTATACATAATAGGTAGCAATAAAACTAGAAGTCAACCCACAATATATAATTTTAAGGATAAATGTACATTAGCGGTTAACAGACCATCATCAGGCTCTAAGAGGACAACACCAATTCAGAATGAAGTGATTACAAGAATCAGGTGTATAAGATAAAATATAACATGCAGTAAAACATGGTAAAAATAATATTAGCAAATACATTAATTTAAACGAAGTAAACCATCCATATCTCAAATGTGACTAGAGGGAAACCAAATGAAAAACCCAAAGTCTATGTCACAGAATTTTATTCTTGATGGAAAAACAATACTAGCTACTATAGTCCCTCTCAACTTAGCTTTGCAGTACAGGCTCTTATGGCCAACAGCGATGCCAAATGTCATCAGATTATGATTTGTAAAAACCCGGCACAATAATCACACTAATGACTAAAACATTCGAGGGGCTTCCAGAATTGAGACTAAGTTGTTCTTATCTGTGGACAATAAACCACAGAAATATATATATACTACCTAGAATGATAATCCCACCAAGTTTCACGGCGAAAAGCGTGCCACATAATGTATAAGTTGTTTACGAATGTGCGCATGCTCGTCATCAGTATAGTTTGGGTATAGCGTTGCCAAGTTTGAAAATTATTTATCGTTCTAATTCAGAGTAATGTGTCATGAGCCAATGAAACCATGTTGTTTGAAAGATATGTATTTTTCAGGTCACAAAAGACTTTCTTAAACCTGAAGAACATCAAAAAGATACATCACTGTCAATTTTATGCGCAAAAGAAACTTTTTTAATACAATAATGTACCCTATGTTACTGTCATTATAATGATCGTGCAACATTGCTTTTTTATAATTTGACAGACATATGAGAGGTCAGAGACGGCTTACGGTACTCAAACTTTTTCCTTGAAAATGAAATAAATATATTTCGAAAGCTTGGAAAACAAGTAAAAGAGTTTTCTTAAATACATTGCCGTTTACCCCAACAATGTTGGGGTAAACGTTGGGGTAATATAATACCTATTAGTCGGCAAATAACCTAAATTTATATATGTGCAAAATAAAGTTTTGCTATGCAGTAGTTTTTTATTCACGCTGGATTACAGAGTTTATCTCGGGTTTTGTGACCCATCTCGTATAATAACACAAAGCTGATAATATTGTTAAAATAGATTCAAATACACCACGGCAAGCAAACCCGAAAAACACCCCAGAATCATATTCAAATCTGCTAAATAACAGGTACAAATACTTTTTTCCAACCACCTTATGATATAAAAAACCATGAACATTCCCGAGATTGGGAATTGACATTCTGTATTCAAAAATGACGGTAATGGTACACCATACATATAGTGAATATTTCGTTTCTTTAACTTTCACCACTAGATACCAAATTTTACTGAAACCGGGCCTGTCACGAAAAGCACTAATGACGCACATGCGCATTGCTGACTTGTCTGAACTTTTTACAGCACTTTCGACCTATGTGATTATAATTCTAGTAAGTATATATATTTCTATGGGACAAACGCATTAAAATGACAAAATCATGACATACGTCATTAGCATTCAAATTAAAATCGACATCGCCGCGCTGAAAACTCCCATTAGAATTGAATTTCCCTATGTTCCCTGTACTGCAAAGTCAAGGTGAGACGGACTATAGTTTCGGCCTAACATTGAGGCCATCATCAGGCTGTTAAAAAGGTTATTTTAGTGGTACAAATGATAACGATAATAATAATAATAATAAAAATGGTATAGATAAACAAAATTATTGTTAAACATTATGAAAAACAAATCGCAGACCGCAGTGGTTAAATGATAACAATATGTTAAGTAAATTTTGAGAAATAGAATAGAAATCTTTTTAAATTTAAATTAAGATGAAAAAAGTATTTAGGGTAAATATAGTAATGGACTAGTTTAGTAGGATCATATTAATCAAAATGATAGCAATATATATTTAAGATAAGATACCTACTTACTTATATTGGTATTCATTTTGCAAGTAATTTTTCTCATTTCGTAAAATTTAGCAATAAATAATTAGTAAGTTTTAAACCTAGCGCCAACTAATAAACAATAATGAAGTGTGTTTAAAAGTCAACGTTGTCACAGTTTAGCTACGTTCGTTTCAAGTATTCTCAAAGGACTGGCGGCACAAAACACCGTGTTCTGTGACTAACTGATTGTACCAGTTGACAGGATATATGACAGGAGAGAAAATCGTCTTTATCTGTAATAAACAAACAAGACCCCGATTCTTGACGGTGATAGAATAGAACAGCCAATAGAAAATGGGCGTAGTTCTATTGAAAATGCCAAAACGGTATTCTTGAAATTCGTTCTCTCACTGTACCGATAAAAGGGTTGCTCCCCGAGAGAACAATTACTTCTATTGGTTATTTTTGAAGGAACCGCTATAACACCAAGAGAAGGTGTTAGGGATTTTTATTTTCGAACCAAAAATAGTATAGAAGTAATTTCTTTCATAAACCAAACACAACCAAACAAAAAATTAAACTAACGAAAATTACAGAATATTTTGTTTAGTGTTTTACTCCTTATTTGATAAAGTGTCAATCAGAGAACAAAAATATCAGTATGTTTATCTCTTTTTAATGACAACAAATAAGAGAGAGAGATAAGTTTCTTTGTTAATATTAAAGCATATCGACAACATCGCAAATTTTCTACCAATCTTATTGAAACACGTCACTTACCACTTATGACGTATGTAACCATTAAATTTAAATTTCAAAAGCCGAATGTGGCTAGAGAACTAATTTTATAAAAAATTATATTTGTACAGTTGAACCACTAAAAACCTATTTTATAAGATGCAAATATAAAAAAAATCACTAAACTAGTCCATTGTAGTATTAGTTTAAAGTTATTAATTGAAATCAGGGGTAAAATTTGTTTAAAATTTAGAATATATTATAATTATATATATTTAAACATGTTTTCTAAACTAAATTTGTTTACTGGAGCAATAATGGTAAAAACCATTTGTACCATATAATTACAAACAATTTTCTCTTTTTAATAAAAGCGAAACGAGGCAAATCTAACCCTGTAATTCACTTTTTTTGGCTCGACTACTTTTTGGTATCAATTTTACGACATTGCTACTACTGTTTGACGCTTATGACGTTCTCTGTCTTTTTCTAACTCGCCGAACGTCTGTCACGACTTGGCTGAGGTCGTAGAGATTAACTTTATGTGACGTGGTGTATTACACACTTCCAGTGGATTTTATGAGGGATAAATGCAGACTATTACTTCAACGCTGCTATTTTATGAGATCTAGATATTGCACTGATTTCTTAACGACCTGCCACCTGTTTGTGTTCAATGGGGTTAAAATCGAATAGTGATATAACTGCACTTTATTGTTATAAATCAGCTCAATTACTGTAGAAAATGAATTAATAAAGCCAGTTAAAAAAATTGTATAAATATTAAGTAAAGCATTATCAACGAATGTATTATTATTATTAATATTAATATATTTGAAATAGAAAACTTACTGACAACTGTATAATTAAAAAATTTAACTTTTTTTTTCAGATGTTTATGATTAATCACGACTGTCAGATGCTTCCTCGATTTAGCTATAAAATATTGTAATGGTTTTCTAGAATGTTGCTAAAGTTTTGCTAAAAATTTATCGTCTAGCTTTGGTACATGACTAAAAAACAAATAAGTGAATATGCCCACACTAGTGTTTAGTATAAATGTGTCTTAACATACCTTTTTGAAATATTTTTTAAATTTACCCAAAATAGTTGTTTTGATGTTTATTACCTATATAGCTCAGATAAATATACGACTATTATAATTTTTGGTATCTACTGTACCTAAATGAACAATAGGTAATGTATTGTATGGAATATTTGTTAGAATAAAATAATAGTTTTTAAACAAGTATTTATTTATGTAAGGTAATAAAATTTTTCATAAAAACAACCTTAACAAAAATATTTAGTAGTTGTGGATAAAGTATATTATTCTACTTGCGTTTAATGGCCAGTACTATCTTGTCTTGTGTCTATACACTTCACCTTGTGAATAATAGTCCTCATTATACGGTAGTTAAATAATATGTTATTATTTTGGGGTATATTATAAGGCATTCCAATTAAGAAGAGTAAACAACTAAACCGTTGAACCACTATTTATTCGATAAATACGTTTCTCCAGAATAAGTTCTGATATTTTTTACGCACCTTTACAGCTAAAGATACTACAGGTACAGGGCAAACTTAATACAGAGCTTTTCCAGGAGTGATATTGTCTGCAGCTGTTGATTTGTTTTCGTCGGTGCAAAACCTGACTTTTAGAGCGTAAAGATATGGTTTACCAATTTTTGCTCAGCATCTGAACCCAAAAAAGCGTCGTTAAATATAATTTTCACCAACACGAAATTTATTTTTCCTACGACCACATATGAAAGTGCTAGTTTGCACACTTATTTGTACTTAAGAAAGTAGCTAATATCAATACACGTATTGAAAAGTAAATATCAATACACGTATTGAAAAGTAAAAAAATATAGTTCTATATGTGACATTTACGTCAAATTTATCAATAGTAAACACATGAATGACAAAGCAAGGACCATTTAATTTTTTTTTTAAATCTTCCTTGTGTCAAATATTGTATTGTAATTGCCAATACAAATTTTTCTGTATAAAGTAAGAATAAAGAATAAAGTTTCTTATAGGTTTTTAAATTTTTAAAAAATAAACATATTTTTATTCAGTATTATTATTTTTATAAAAACACTTTTAGAAAGAAGAACAGTTTATTCTTCTTTTTTATATTGTGTTTATGTTCCGTGCATGTGGATTTTTGAAGTTATGTTTGTGTTTCTGTTTACAATTATCTTTGTGTCTATTATTATTACATTACTTTTCAATTAATTTCACCAACTGACCATTTTACTTTTAATTTTTATAGAGCCCACAAAAAATTAAAATGTCATTTATCTAATAAAGAATTTTGATGTGAATTCCTGAGAAAGGTGGTTATTTGATTTTAATTAATTATATTTCCATGCAATATATAAACTCGTTTAAATCCTAATTTTTAACATGACTAACAATTAAAATAAATTTTATAAATAAATTTAAAATATTTATTATAATAAGAAATATTGGGGTCGTAGGAAAAATCGTGTACACAACGCGTTGGAAAGTGTATTTCTTGCACTCATTACGTTTCCGCACTCGCCACTACGCGGCTCGTGCTAAACTTCACTTGTGCGTAATACTTCACTTTCCACACTAGTTATGTAATATACTATTTGGTCTTCCATATCAGCGCACTTATGACAGCGAGTTTGCATTTCGTTCAAGGTGAACTGATGAAACTAATTAACGTATGCCGGTCGTATGAAGCGCTACTAGTCCATCTAACCTCCCTTTACCTTAGATATAATATATTCTCAGGTTAAAAATTACTATATTGCAATTTTGACGTTTTCTTGGTCTCAAAAGCCAGCTCTTAAGTCAAAAACTACTATATTACAATTTTGATTATTGCCAAAACATGTATTTCAAACTTTATATTTGTAAATACTTATCTGTTTTGGCAAGACGATAAATTACTATTTAATTCATGTTTCCACTTGGGCATTCTGAAGAAATTATTGTTTCTGATGTCAACATTAGGAAAAACAAAAATACGTAAAACATGTTTTGATAAACTTATTGGTTAAATTATGTTAAAAATATTAAAAAATTACTTTTTAATAAAACTTATATGATGGACTTCCACTAAGTACGAGTTGGTGAATGTTTAATTAATTTTGGTAAATTGTTAGTAAGGAAGGAATCATAAGAGGTACTTAAAAAGAGGTACTTAAAAAAAAAAAAAAAAAAAAAGATAAAAAAAAATCGATATATACTGTCGTAATTATCAATAATCGTGAATGAGTAAAATTAGTAAATATATGTGTTGAATTTGTAACATCTCCAGCGACCTGTTTCGACTTTTATATCAATTTCCGCTCGCTGTCTCAGTAACCATTCCCCCATCCTCAAGAATCTCGTTTGACATCTGTCAACGGTCGCTTCTCTTTGAAAAGCGGATCGCTAATCCCACCCTTTTTGTTACCGCGACCTTTAACCAAGGAGAATAACGGTACCGACCTCTCTATTTTATCTTCATTCATTTACTATGGTAGCAAAGCCTCTAAGGCAGCAAATTAGGGCACTCGTTGAAACGTATACAATCGTAAGGCACCACCTAAAAGCCCTACAAGGCAATCTAAGGCACTGCAAGACCACTTAAGGCACTGCAAGACCAGCTAAGGCACTGCAAGGCAACCTAACAAAATGCAAGTTAACTAAAGGCACCGCCAAGGCAATCTTACGACACCCAAGACCTCGATAATACCCAATTTCAAGAAAACAAGATAAGTACCATATAAGTTTAGGTCCTGATTATAAATATTTTGAATTTTAATTTTCATGTCAAACCCTCTCTGCTATAAGAGTTGTACCGATCGAGTCCCGTCTAACGTTAAGTTGTTTATTTATAATCTTATATTAATTAAATTATACAAGGTGTTTTTACCTTTCTCACGTTGGTTACATTTTTGGTTTAAATTCATTTATGCGTTTTCGTAGACATCTAAAGGGTACTGGCGACCTAACCTCTTATAGTTCGTCAACCCTAAGTTATAGAGTGTAGTACTAACTTGAAGCCAAACGAAAGTTTATCGTTACAAATTTGGCGCCCAACGTGGGCCGAACTACTCTTGAGTTGTGTCTGCGTTTACCGTTACAAATTTACAAAAACTAACTAACAATACCTATAAATTAAATTGATTGTACTAACCCTTACTTTTTGGAAGTCCATCTTATTAAGAATAATGAAAAACTCTTCGTTTTACCAAAACTTCCAATATTTATTTAAAAAATTGCTTTCTTAACTTTAATGACAGCCGTTTCGCTAGACTTAGCATCGTCAGATTGACATATTGAAGTTACATTTTGTTTGTTTGTAGCTAGGTACCTGATGTTTATTAGGTAGTTATAAGGCTAGACCAAGTATGGAAGTAATAAGACATAACAATATTAAAGCCTAGATGTTATGAGCCCTAAGGGATTATCCTGGATGTACTTCCCTCTAAGATCAGTATAACTGTGCAATGATATAGAAAAACCAGGAAAAAACTATATCATGCTGATCTTTACAATAACTTAATATATTTGTGTTACAATCACGTCTTATCTATGTATAAAATGAAGACTCAATCAAAGCAAACACTTTAAAAGTGGAGAACTTCCCAGATTTATTTGTTCATTAACAACTTTAAATTGTGGATCTGCTAGATGTCTTTTTATTTCAAGTTCTTCAAGGAAATCTAAATTTTGTTTTTTATTACAAGTGTGTAGTATTTGGATGTCATTGATGTGTAAGAGTGAAGTTGGATGTTCAAGTAGGTGTTTTGCATAATTTAAATAAATATTGGAAGTTTTGGTAAAACGAAGAGTTTTTCATTATTCTTAACAATATTAATAATATATAATACTATTTATATTATAATAAACAAATAGAACTGCCAATTATATTTTTTCTAATTATTGCACTAAATCATTTTTTTGGTGGACACACCGCGGTTATTAGTTGTATGCTATACTGATTTTTGACAATAAACTGTAATTGTAAAAATCCATTAATGTTGTTTCTTGTGTATTTATATTTATTTTTTTCTAATTTAAAGTTTTTTTGTTATTTTCACTTTGTAAAATTAAACTTTGTGCAAATTTAATTTTCTAATGAACTCAATTTTTATTATTTTTTTGAGCAGCATTAATCGTGTGATACTACAGATTCTTGTAAAGAATGATGTTCAATTGGATTAAAATCCAAGTACAATCCTGTCTAGTTGACACGGCGGCAAACGAGGCGCCTTTCAAAATACCTATTGGACGAAGAACAATAAACGATAAGAAAGCCCTAATTATACTACGGGGAAAAGACAATTTTATTTCATTTAATTCTCCACCATGTCGACAGAAAGAGTTCTGACGATACCGAAGCAAACAATTGTTCCGCAAGTAGAGGGAATTGGCTCGTAATAGAGTGTTTACCAGCGCACAGTGGGTCGTAATTTCGACTCATTTGTGTAGAAACGGGTCGCGTTATAATAACGGTTATGGTTATTGGCCACCTGTTTAGAGATACTTCTGATGGACGCAGCGGATTGCCAGACCGTTTTCCTGCCACGGAGAGTTTTCGTGTACGTGAATCATTCACTCAATTATTGCCAAATTATTGGATTTTAATTGTCGTTTGACTTGAAGATTATTTAGTCATTTCATGGAACATTAACGTCGGAATTGTGGCATTCTATACGTATTACCGCGATGATTAATACTAAGCGTGAAAATTACAAACATTATTTTGTTTTGGATATTTTGCTAGCTAACATTTTAATCTTGAAAATAATTTAACGTTAATTGCCCATACCTATAGGTATCCTATAGGTGAAAAATGTTTAAATATTAATTTTAGTGAAAAATGTCATTCTTGATAAAAAGTTTTGCTTGTTCTGAAACCCAATAAAATATAATAAAATTCAAGTATTTCAAAATCCGTCTCATTTTATAGCCAGTTGTATGAAAACCGTATGAATTTGTGCACTAAGTTCTAAAATAATGTATTAATCTAGTGAGTGACGTTTACGATATACCCAGTAACTGCCAACTTTCATAAATAATTTTTAAATTGTCATTCTTTAATAAATATTTGAAAACATTGTTACCTATTCAAGAATTATATCAATTATATCACTATCAAAAATAACAATACAGAGTAATAATGTAAGAAACACTAAGTAAACAAAAAAAATCTATTCAATATATCCTCCCCCAGCTTCAAAACATGTCTCAATTCTCTTTCTTAATTCTTTGTAAGTGTTTCGCAGCATTTCTGGGGTAATTTCGTTAACAGCATCAGTGATAGCTCGTTTCAAGTCTTCAATATTATGGTTTAAATTATTTGCGTAAACTTTTTGTTTTAAGTAGCCCCATAAAAAAAATTTAAAATAGTTAAATGGGGGGATCGGGTGAAAAAAATATTTCTCCATAACCTCCCATCCATCGCCCAGGAAAATATTCATTCAGTCATGCTCTAATTAGCAAAGTCGAATGTGACGAACATCCATCATGTTGAAACATCTTAGACCTTTAGATAGATAGATAGATGTTTATGAGGTGGCCAGAAGCCTATTCCACTGCGCCTTTTCAGATCTATTGTGGTCCTCGAAAAACTAGATTACATCCCCCGGTCCGACTCTCTTAACGAATCTATAAGCTTTGAGACTGTAACCTTCATGTAGTCCCTTGCCAATGGATATTTTTCTCCAGTCCGTCGCAATGACATAAGATGTGCTCTGGTGTTTCCTCTTCTAGGTGACAGAATCTGCACAGATCCGTCTCTGTCAACCCCATCAGCTTAAGATGCCTGTTTAGCTTACAGTGCCCCGTCAATAGACTTACTACAGTTTTGACCGTTTTCCTGTCTTTACTCAATAAGTCTGACGTAAACTTTTGCGAATGTTCCATTATGAACTGTTTCGCTTGCCTTTGTCCTGGTGAATTCCACCACCATTCCCGTGATTTTTGTGCCACCCATTTTGTCATGGCCGTTTTTATTATATTTTTTGCAATGCCGCAAAAAGGTTCCGGTCCAATAAAACGCATTGATGAGCCTATTTTAGCCATTTCATCTGCCTTTTTATTGCCTTTTAGACCCCTATGACCTGGTACCCAAGCTACCGTAACCTTGCTACGATCCCCCCAGAGTATTCAGAGCATGCACACAGTCCCATACTAGCCTAGAATTGACCTCTACAGAATCTAGTGCCCTTAGCACCGCCTGACTGTCTGTGAAGATGGCTATTGAACGGTACGTCCTATCTAGCCTTTTAATTTCTTCTACACAGTAGTGAATTGCCGTAATTTCTGCTTGAAAAATCGTGGCATTTTGGGATAGACTTACTGGGAATGTTATCCCTTGTTTCCTTCCGACTACGCCGGCTCCCACGCCATACGGCGTCTTTGAGCCGTCCGTGTACCAGGTTGACTCCGCCTCTACGGGTACACCTTTTTCCCAGTCTTCCCTACCTGGTATAACTATTTTAAATTTATTGGCAAAGCTATATCTCGTGACTGTTGCGTCAATGGGTTGCCCCAAAATGTTATCCGCTTTTAGTTCCTCGATTAGCTTACCATTATCAGCTCCATGCGATTGTCTTATGTGCTGCTGATTATGTATTAATCTGTGCATAGCTGCTCTCGCTTCGCCCTGTATATATATGTGTAGTGGTGGAATGTTTAACAAGACTTCCAGTGCAGCTAAAGGAGTAGTTTTTATGGCCCCCGTAACGCCCAGGCAAGCTTACTCCTGTTTGCTGTGTCTTTGTCCACCATACCACTGACCCGTAGGTTATTATGGGTCTAATAACCCTTGTATATAACCATATGGTCATTTTGGGGTTAAGCCCCCAAATTTTTGCCACACATTCGTCTACATCTGCCCAATGACAATATAGCTTTCTGCGTGGTTTTTTGTATGTGTGTGTTCCATGAGAGTCTTTGATCTAGGAATACTCCTAGGTATTTTATTTCTTTGACAACTAGAATCACTGTTCCCCCCAGTGTTAGTGGTTTTAGACCGGCCAATGTTGTCTTTTTTGTGAAGTTGATAATTTGTGTTTTTTGAGCATTGACTGTTAGTCTCTCTTGCTTACACCAATTTTCAACCGTGTTTAGGGCTATCTGCATTCTGTCAGATAATACCCCGGCAAATTTGCCTCTGATGACAATCGCTATGTCATCTGCATATCCTAGACACTGAAAGTCTTTTTTGGATAATTCGTTGAGGAGATCGTCTACTAGGGTTGCCCAAAGTAGTGGTGACAGAACTCCTCCTTGTGGACAACCTCCACCTGCTTTCGCTTTGATTATAGCTTGCCCTAGTGAGGGTATTACAATCCTATTCTCTAGAGCTGCCCTTATCCATCTGTATATCACTTGAGGTGTGCCCCGTCTACTCATTGCATCTATCAATGAGTTCGTTGTAACATTGTTAAACGCTCCTTCGATGTCCAGAAAGGCAGCCATTGCAATCTCTTTGTCCTCTATAGACTTATAGACCAACCTATTTAGGTCATCTAATGCCGTTTCCGTTGATTTACCTGGCTGATATGCATATTGACGATTGCTTAGAGGGTGTTTTTTTAGCACTTCGTCTCTTATGCACCTATCCAAAAGCCTCTCTAAAGTCTTTAGTAGAAAGGATGACAGGCTTATTGGCCTGTATGAGTTTGGTGTTAGGTCCGATACTTTACCAACCTTTGGTAAGTAGAAGACTTTAACCTTTTGCCATACTTCTGGTAAGATACCCCATGCCAAACAAGCTTTTAGTATCCTACTTAAATGTGGTAACAACTCCTCCACCCCCATCTGTAATAGAATGGGGTGTATACCATCCATCCCTGGGGACTTAAATGGTTTAAATTTTTGGATTGCCCATCTGATTTTATTAGACCTTTACTCCAAAGAAAATATTTTCTATTTCATGTATTAAGAAGTTGACAAGCAAGTACAAATATACCTCCTGATTTAATGTATCTTCCAGAAAATACTGTCCGATTATTCGATCCGGTAAAACTGCACACCAAACATTAAGTTTTTTTAGCAAATTGACTATTACAGTTAATTCTGTAGCTCGGGTTTTCATTTGCCCAATATCGACAATTTTGGGAAGAAACGACTCCGTTTGTTGTAAACGTTGCTTCATCAGAAAACAAAATAATGTTATGAAAGAATCGGTCATGCATAAGTTTTTCAACAATCATCGCACAAAAGTTCAACCTTGTGTCATAATCATAATCTTGTAAGGTATGAATGGATTTCGGTTTGAATGGATAAATTTTGTTTTGCTTTAATATTTTCTGTAAGTGACTCTTGCAAAACCAACCTCCACTGCTCTTTTTCGTAGACTCAACTTGGGATTTTCCCTTAACGAATGCATAGCTAGTGCAGTAGCTGCACTGCATCCTCCTCAACGAACGCCTTTTTCAATTTCTTTTTGTCTTGAACAGATCCTGTCTCATCAAACTTCTTTATTAATTTTTTTAATCCACACTGCGTAATGGATACATCTGGATATTTTTCGTGAGACGTGGTACGAAACTTCCCCAATACCATAACACTTAATAAGATATACACTTTGTTGAATATTTAACATTGTTGTCAAATATTTATTAAAGAATGACAATTTGAAAATTACTTATAAAAGTTAGCAGTTACTTGGGACACGTAAACGTCACTAGATTAATACATTGATTTCAAACTTAGTGCAAAAATTCACACGGTTTTCATAAATAAAACTGGCTATAAAATCAGACTTATTTTGATAAACTTGAATTTTGAACAAGCAAAACTTTTTATCAAAAATGACATTTTTCACCTATAGGATACTCCAGCCGTGGACACGCTGTATAAAACATACGAGGGTTGCTTTTTATATTTCGGGATTAGAGAAAAAACAAATGTTATCTATCAAAAATCACAAATTTTTTTGACCGTCAAATATTTATGCAAAATTTTACATGATATAACTATACAAAAAGTCGTCAGCGTATTTTTCACTTTTTACATAAAACAACAGTAATAATTTGATTGAATAAACAACTTAATTAAAAAACATAAAAATAGTTATTTTTAATAATAGATGAGGAGTATGTCGATACATTAATTAATCTAAGGCCATGCGTTGAATGTTCTCACAAACCTTAATCATTTGTAAACTAGAAGGAAAACAAACATATCGTGAAAGATAACTTGCATACATGCACGAATAAAATTATGTTACGCAATTATATATAATAATGACCTTTTAAATTTAATAATGGTGCAGTTAAGCACTATTGATCCAATTATAATGTAACGCCTTGATGCTACCTAAGAATTTCTCAACAATTATAAATAATATTTTGTGAGAATTTGCTATTAAATTATATTATATATTTTAATAAAAGAATAGTAATTCAAAAACAATATTATGGTTACATTAATACAATACAATAAAAAATTTGTAGTATTTACCAAAGAAGTAAAAAAAATATTTGAAAAATTAAATACATTTAAAATCGCTATTTTTATTCAACCAACTAACACCTTGTCCACTATAAATATATTATATCAAATCGCTCTGTTGATCAGTATCTTTTTTCACTGTAAATTTGGTAAATATTGAAATTCTTAGGCCGCAAGTTATTACAAAAAATAAATAAATGCTGTAAGAGAGGTTTCGTAATTAATTTTATATCAAATACAACTCGTGGGCTTATAAAATATAAACTTCAAATGAACATAATTCATGAAATTTATTGTACAAACCCTTACTACGTAAAAGTTTATCTTAAGAACAGTAAACAACTAAAAGGTTGAATTAACTTACACTATTTATTCATAAAATACTTTAAATGTAATGACGGCCGTTTAGCTATAGTTACTGTTCTTATTAACATAACTTATGCTTAAATATTTTATATTTTTATGTTACCGCGTTCAAACATGGCGTAGTATTGAAGTCATATAAAAAGAAGAATGATACAGAAATTTAATTGCAATTAAAGTATTTATAGAATAAATAGTGAAAGTTAATACAACCTTTTAGTTGTTTATTGTTCTGATATTTACTAGATTCTAATACTATTTTAAATGCTTGGCAACATTTTTTCTTCAAATTAATTTTTATTTTTCTACATAGTACCCTTCTCCCAGCGATGCTCCCATCTCTTCAACCGGTCCAAATAGTACTCGGCGTCTTTCTCTGCAAAATAGTTGTTTACGAAGGTGATGGCCTCCTCATTCGACGAAAATGTCTGTCCTCCGAGCGCAACTTTTAGCTTAGGGAACAAAAAAAGTCGCTTGGTGCTAGATCTAGTGAGTAAGGAGGGTGGCCAAGCAGTTCAAACCGTAATTCGTGGATGGCAACCGCTGAGGTATGAGACGGCGCATTGTCTTGGTGAAAAAAAATTCTTTTTTTCTGCAAATGTGGCCGTTTTTCTGCAATTTCTGCCTTCAGCTTGTCAAGTAATTATGCGTAGTATGCTCCTGTAATGGTTTTTCCTTTTTGAAGATAATCGATTAAGATAACTCCATGACTATCCCAGAAAACAGTTGCCATTACTTTCCCAGCCGAAGGAACAACCTTTGCTTTTTTTGGAGCCGATTCCCCCTTCGCAGTCCATTGTTTTGACTGTGTTTTTGTTTCTGGAGTGTAATGGTGTATCCAAGTTTCTTCTACAGTAATTAACCGGCGCCAAAACTCTGATTTACTGCGTCTAAACTGCGCCAACAGAGAGTTGGAAATGTTCATTCGAACACGTTTTTGGTCCAAAGTGAGCAAACGTGGCACCCAACGCGCGGACAGCTTTTTCATGCCTAAATCTTGATTTAATATGTGACAAACACGTTCTTTGGACATGTTTATAGCCTCTGCTATCTCTCTAATTTTAATTCGACGGTTGTCTAGCACCATTTGGTGAACTTGAACGATATTATCATCAGTGGTTGCAGTTTTTTGACGTCCCGAACGTTCATCGGCACCCAAGCTGGTACGGCCACGTTTAAATTCAGCAACCCAAAATTTCACGGTGGTAAATGATGGTGCAGAGTCCCCGTATACAGCGTTCAACTCGTCTTTGATTTGCGTAGGCGTATTGCCTTTCAAAAACAAATATTTAATGACAGCTCGATACTCGATTTTTTCCATTTTCACACTCACAACACTCACATCGACTCACTCAAATGATTGTCAAACAACAACTGCGCGTCCAAAATGGCTGAAATTTTAGTGTGGACCTTTCAAAGCATGCGCAAACACATTCCCCAACTTTTGTTTACGAATACTGCCATCTTCATGTTGAGGTCGGAAACTTTTCAGACAACCCTCGTATATTAAGTAGTGTTAAGACTAGACTAGACTAAGGGCCGCTTGCATAAGCGCTTGTTCAACCTGTGTTAGCTAACATTCTGTTAACTTTTGACAAATGTATGAGCAAATTTATCGATTTTTAGATAAAGTTGGCAGTGCCGTGTTGTCGGCTTCATTAATTATTTCCTGAAACCGAACAGTAAGATTTTAGTTTATTTAATTTGATTACGGAAAAACGAACCTTAATATTTACAAATTAATGGACTTGTTTTGATGGTGTGTGATTTTAATTTTATAATATATAATATAAAGCACTAGAATAAATAGATAGAAAATTAAAAAACAGCACTAAAAATAGAAATAAAAGAGGTTTGTTTCCTATTTTTAAATTATATATTTAGTAAATTTTAAAATCTCCTGTTTTAATGGCAATCTGTCATTTACTCATAAGAACCAAAATCGTTATAATATTTAAAAACCTCTCTTTAAATATTAGCTGAGTGTAACCTAAAATACACCTTTACCAATTGAACATAGAGTTTACACGTTGTTAAGCAACAGAGGTTTGACAATCGTTTATGCAACCGACCCTATGTCGATAATAATTTTTACGTAGGCGAGGATAGATCGATCGGCTTCCACTGAGTTAGTTCTACCTCTTCTATGCTTCAAAGTGTAGAGCTCTTGCATTTTTTAAAAGCAGTGTATTTTCCTTAATTTTCCTCCACTCATCATTCTTTGAAACGTTCTTGTTCTTACAGTTGGTACATGACTGAGTAGAGATATAAGATTTTGAATTAAATAAATTAATAAATAAAATTTTCAGCAAAAAAAATCCAAAAAATCTGCTCTATAGATATAAATCTCATTAAACAAGATGTAACTTCAACATGTCAATCTGTCGATAAAATTATTTTTCGTAACAGCTATTGATTAGTTTCCAATTCTTCTAAATAAAAAGTAATAGGTCATAATACTGTTGAAGTTTTAAAAACATTTCATTAATGGAAAATACATAAAAATATCAGATGTAGATTAACGAAAAACATAAAATTAGACAAATAAACTATAAATCAAAAGAAAAGCTACTTTAAAACAAATAATATCCGTACGTTACATTCATTTGTACTGGATTTATTACTAACAATACGATCAGTAATACATAATAAACATTATTTAAATAACAATTGTTTACTTAATTCAATGCTTTACTCAGTGAGTCCGGTTTTTATAATATATGTGCTGCCTTTTATTCTCCAACAAATTAAACACATAAATATGTATTACTGCAACTAATTAAAAGACGAAGTTGTTATGTGGGTCTCTTATAATATGTCATACATTTGAAGCAAAAAAACACCATTGATATGTCAAACGTAATTGGAATTGTAAGTACTAATGATTTCGCAACATATTTAATGAGAATTATTCATAATTATCGGTGTGATAATTCAGCACTTATCAATTTTTCCTCTACCAGGATAATGTAGTTAAGAAACCTATTTTAAATTATATTTTTATTAATCCTCTATAAGATTTACTTTAAAAACTGTTAATAATACAGTAAATATAATAAAACGGGTTTTTTTTAAAGTAACTCCACTTTATTACTATTGCAAATATCTCATAATAAAATTAAACAGACCAATTTGCGGTCAGGGAAATTTTTTCTGTAAGAAACGCTAAAACACATCAATTTTAATATAGAGACCCACCCCCCTGAAGGGTAGTGCCCCCTTAAATTTTAAATAGAGAACAAGGATCGAGTTATACATCATTTGAGAGCTCCTTTTCTGAATTCAGCACTGTTTTGGTTTTTAAGTTTTATAGATTCGTTTCAAAATTATTCAAGGTTTCAGTCATTATGATAAAAAATGTTTTAATACTCTAAAATTTTTATAAAAAACCATTGCAAAAAACCAGTTAAACATTAAAACGTTTATTTAGTTAACCAACCTTATTTATTTTAACTTTTTGCGCAGTAAATACAAACCCTAATTGAGAATTTAGTAAAACTACAGTTTTTTTCCATTAAATATTTATTTTCATTAATTTTAAATAAAATATAATAATATGTTTTTAAACGAGCGATACGCCTTTATGGTTTCTGATCTAAATAATAATAAATTTATTCAACCATGTGCTAGAAACTGTTAGCATACTGCTGGTATCATGCAAGACAATCTCTAGATAGTTGTCAAACCATCTGGTAGCGCAGAAGGTAAATAGTAATAATGAAAAAAAAGGTATTATTTAGCTACTAGATAAAAAATGTGCCACTAAAATAATTTACGGCAAAATTCTTGAACTTTTTACATATTGATGCTACTGTTAAATAATTAATTTTATCTACCACCACCCTTGTAAGCCGCCATTAACGCACAACCCTCAATCTTTGTAAGATATTTTATAACGCACGGTATACAAAACGCACAGCTGTAAAATAAAGCAACTGTCAATAGACGTCGCCATTTGAGGTTGTATTTACTATAAATGGCAGATTTTATTTATTAGATATAAGATTGCATTTAATGCTTAGTTATTTAGAATTATATATTTGTTCGGTTTTCATCGACCCACTTGTTTTATTTTTTTAATCATAATACAATCATAGTACAACAGAAAATGTATTTAATTACGTTTTCTAGACTAATTTACTTAATTTTCGTGTAATACAGTTAATTATTTGAACATTTAGAATATTCTTTTGACTGTTAACGTCCTGAAAAGTGTAGTTCTTTTTCACGGGTATGAGGACAGGCATATAAAGAAACCAATTAAATTTTGGCCGACGTTTCGTCGATTTATTTCGACATCTTCAGGGCAAAAACTTATTTAAGATTTCTGCGCATAGAGGTAGTAAGATGGTTTACGACCGCATATCTTAACACTGAGAAGTCGAATATGACAATGATGGCTGTGCGATATAGGGACATGGTTATAGAGCCAATAATTGTACCATTTTTTGGTGCAATAGGCGAACAATTTGTCTTTATCGACGATAATGCGCAACCGCACCGTGCGAGAATTATAAATGACCGCATTGAATATCACGGATTTATGTCTGGGCCGAAATTTCTGGACAATTAAACCGACTCGAACAGCCACCCATAACCCTAGAACAGCTCGCCAATGCCTTGCAGAGAATATGAGAAAACATAATTCAGCAATTTATTAATAGTTTAACAAGGATCATGCCAAATAGATTGACAGGATTAAGGTTATATTGTAACGTAAAAGAATAAAGATGAACGTATTTTATCAAATTTTGATTATTATTAACCAATAACAAAAATTAACAGTGTATTTTGAAAAATATTAGGTAACTGTTTCCGCATTATTTATAGCAAATAATTGTAGAATTATTATTATTTTATCTAAAAAACAAAATTATTAGATTTCGTTATATTTTTTATTTTTAAAATAATTATGCACATCGAGAACATTTTAATTAAATGTTTAAAGTAAACAAATATTTTGCATAAAATACTCTTTATGAATATAGAAATAATCATAATGCAGTAACTTGACTAAATATAAATTTCTAGCTCGAAATTCTCTAATAAAATTTATAGCATCAATTATTATAAATTCCTAGAGTATGCTCGAGAAAATCATCTGAAACACATTCATCAATTATTTATTCAATTACTTTACCAATTGCACAGCATGAATGTAAGAAATAATATATTGCCGCATTCAGTCTTTATTCAGAGTGTTGTTTTCTAAAATACCATTATTTAATTTCAGTAGCGTATCGTAACCACCAAAAATAGTATAAAGATGAAATAATGCAATTTGGTTTTTATATCTTACCAAACAAGAGAGCGCAAATAAATTATTACTTACTGTACAGATAAATTAGATTTTAATCCACATTTTTAATTATTTATAAAGAAAATAAACTGAATAAATATTTACAAATAGTAAAAAAATAAAAGACCAGCTAAATTTATTGTATAATAATAATGGATTTTGGTTTTTTTTATTATAATTTAAATATTAATTAATTATTATAAAACTGTTGCGATAAACATGAAGTTTAATGTCTAGGGAAGAGATACCGTATACATAGTATTTGAAAATAAGAAAAAAATAATTTAAAATGAAAATAACCTTTACTATAAGTGATTATTTAATTAAAATGATTTACATCATAAAATACCTTAAGAGTTCTTTTAGTCAACCTTTATTTGTCAAACGTAATCGTAATAACGAAATGTCCAAACATAGCTGACCTTGACAATTCCTTCTGACAAACGTATTTACAATAACTATATATAAATTTTAAAAAAGATTAAAAATGGTTTTGCAAAATTAGAGTGCGACTGAAAAGGCCGAAAAAGTGTTAGCGCACCATGAAATTTTACATTGTTCTTATACAAAAATTTCCTGTGATGTCAAACGTTGATACTGCCGAATTTTGAATGCTAATGTTGATGGTTTGAAACGTATTGAAACGTATCGTAAATTCCCTCATGTCTCACGATTCTGGATACTGGATTCAAATTCCCTTCTGATGATAAAATGTATTTATTTGCCTTCGCAGCACTTTATAATAAAAATTTAGACTTTTTTAAAATGACTCTTTAGACCAAAATTAAATATTAACGTTACCAAAAGATGTCAACTGGTTAACAAGCTGTAATCTCTGAGAGAGATTCTAAAATTTTACAATCCTTATATAGGTTCATCTCTAGTTCCTAGTATCTACACCTTTTTTATTCACAACAAACTAACTCTTAAAATTTATTGTACTAACTCCTTATCAACATCAAGTACCTAGTTACAAACAAACAAAAAGTAATTTCAATATGTGAAACTGACGATGCTAGTTATTAGCGAAACAGCTGTAATTGAATTTTAAAGCGAATTTTTCGAATAAATATTGAAAGTTTAGTTTAACTGTTCAGTTATTTATTGTTCTTAGTACTAACTTTTACTTTTTGGAAGTCCAGAATAATAAAAAACTCTTCGTTTTAAAGAAACTTCCAAGTTTAATTGAAAAAAAATAGTTCTGTGCTTCTTTTGATTGAGTGTTACATTTTATGTTTACATAATTGGGTATTAAATTCTTCTGTTTTAAATGTAAAACTTTTGGATTCAAAATCGCACGCTGGCCTGGCCATTCAATTGGTTTCGTTTTCATATTTACAATATCAAGATAAACGATGGTAGTTAAGTCTATTAAGGATACTACTAACGTGGCCAAACTTACTTTTAACTGTAAGGTAATTATCATCGCCTATTTAAAGTAAAATCAGTGCAAAGCCACTCCCAAAAGTACTCTCGTATTCGGTTTTGCCGCAAGTTTATTTAATAACAACAAAGATTATTTCAAATATAATTGTACTCCATCAGCTATAATTTTCTTTGTTGAGCCACTCTGCTACTCTATTATTTTTGCTTCTTTTAGAACCCACATTTATTCCGCTGTGTAATTTATAATGATATTTCAGGAGATACAATAAAAAAATAGTTAAGGGTTAAAATTTCAAAAATGCTAAGACAAGTATTAAGTTGGTTGTATTTAGTAGTTTTATTGCTAAGTTTGTAGCTTTTTACTTATACAGTTTGAAATTCCAAAAATGTTAGAAAGTTTTTTGTAAAGTTTGTAGCAGAATGCATACCACTACCCACTACCATTACCACTACCCATACCAATTAATCTCCCTTTTTGTCCTATAGGGGTTGATGAAGCTTATTAAATGCTTCAACACGTGTTAAGTTTTTTTCTACAAAGTCTGAAGAAGGCATAAGGAACTTTCAGACAAATTTCGAACACCTGCGGAGATGAGAGTAAAAAAATCTTTTCTTACATTACAAAAGGATCCTACTGACTAAATTTCATGTTTCTGGTAGTTTAAGCTCTGCCTTGATGAGTAATTTAGTCAGAACATTCATTTTTATACAGTGAACGGCTAGATTACGGAATATTGTCATTATTTCGAGAACCGTCGAGTTTTGAGGGTAATTCCGAAACAGGTCGATTTTTTTATAAAATACCCATCTTATAACGTACATGGAGTAAGGATGACGTCACCGGTGTGGGTGTAGTGACGTAATCGTTAATTTTTTTTAAATAGAAATAGTATATTGTGACACCTCATTTGAAGGAGAATTTAATTCTCTATTTAACGACATTACATTTGTAACTAAAATATTTTTAAGGGTACAAAAACATTTCTTTTTTATTTAAATTCAACCAAATTACAACTAATGATTTAATTCATAACGTCCTTTAAAGTAACCAAATTATGCATAATAATTATTTTAAATTAAATGTTCCAAATGCCACCCATCTTTTAAGTTCTGTAAATTTTGGGGTCTATTGACATAAACTTTTAATTTTATGTAACCCCACAGGAAAAAGTCTAGAGGTGTTAGATCTGGCGACCTTGCTGGCCACTATCTATAAAACCTCGTCTTCCGATCCATCTCCTGGAAAAGCAATTATTTAAAAATTGACGTATTTTACGTGCGTAATGCGGAGGGGCTCCATCTTGTTGAAACCAGATCATGTCACTAGGTAAATTTGCATTATTGCCATTTGGATACATGTTAGCAAGGACAGGTATAAGTTAATTTCTCAAAAAAGTTAAATAACGTTCTCCTGTTAGATTTTATTCAAAGAAAAAGGGCCAATGATTCTGTCATCGATGATCCCTGCAAATACATTCACTTTCTGAGGATATTGCGTGTGTGCCTCAGTCATCCAATGTGGGTTTTCTTGACTCCAATACCTGCAATTTTGACGATTCACGGTACCATGTAAAAAAATGTGGCTTCATCGGAAAAGAGGATTTGATTGATGAAACGTGGATTGCCGATACATAAATCCTGCATAATTTCAGAAAATTGAAGTCGGCGATCGGTATCGTCGTCGTTTAATTCCTGGTGTAGTTGAATTTTGTAGGGATGATATTTTTATTTTTTTAAAATACGTAAAACCGATCGTTGGGAAACTCCAGCATATTCACCCATTTGTGTTGAACTACTGTGAGGATTGTCATGGACATTTAATAAAACATCAAGTTTAATATTGTCATCAATTTTAGGACGCCCAGCGTTTGGAATGTGTTTAACGTGCCCAGTTTCTCCAAATTTTTGGACTATTTTACTTACCGTTAGCTGATGGGTCTATCTGGATATTTTGCGTTGAATAAATTGCATACCTCGTTCTGTGTTCTTTTTTTATCTCCACATCCGCTAAGAATTAATATTTCTATGCGTTGTGTTTCATTTAGGTGAGCCATAATTTAGTATTCAATAGTAAAAATTACAATTGATAACTGATGAGAATTCACAAAATCAAAAAATATTTACGACAATAAATATTACAGTAACTACGCCAATATCACTTGATCGCTTGATTTAACGTTTGACAAAAAGTTTCAGTGTTTATGAGATAACTTTTTGTGTCCATTATTATTTTTACATATTTTTGCTTTTTTAAATATTTATTTCAGAAAGTCATGGCAGGAACCGATGGGTGGCATTGGGAACATTTAATTTAAAATAATTATTATGCATAATTTGGTTACTTAAAGGATGTTATGAATTAAATCATTAGTTGTAATTTGGTTGAATTTAATCCTTACTCCATGTACGTTATAAGATGGGTATTTTATAACAAAAAGCGACCTGTTTCGGGATTACCCTCAAAACTCGACGGTTCTCGAAATAATGACAGTATTCCATAATTCAGCCGTTTACTGTATATAGAGATTAATAACTTAACCAAAAGTTGATTATGAGGAATGTATGATTTATTTTTTTATATGGATTACAGATTCTTAATCTATATACATAATTTCAATAAATATGTGAATATTTTATCGAAACCTCTAATGACATAAACAGGCCGCTTTTAAGTATGTACACATAATTTCAATTTATCAAACGGGAATATGCTGGGAATAAAAACTATAAATAATTTTTGTATAGTCTTGTTATAGTCATTATAATATTGCAATAGATAGATTTTCTACGCAGCATGCAGAAGAGATGAATAGCCTTAATGTTATAAATGATGCATTTAAAAATATTAGTTCAAATTAGAATATTCTTATCTTTTTTTATTAAATAATAATAAAATGATGAATAGAGTTATTTTCCTGACAAGTAAGGAAAGTGATACCGTGATTCCGTTACGTGGAAGTTACTTTCCGCAAGTGTTAGAATCAATATTTTTACAAACTATGATGAAAATAATGCAAAACAAAAAGATTTTTATAGTCCAGGGGCTTGGATCGCTAATAAAAGCTGTAAGATACAATTATTAAGAATAATGCTGGATGTGTTTATTACGTTTATTCGTTATTTTCATTACTTTGTAAGTTTTTGCATTTTTGCCCACCCTGTACCAATTGGAAGCAACCTATTATAAATTTTTGGAATCAGCTCAGCAAAGGCAATTTGGAAATTCAAAAGAAAGGGAGGTGTTCTTCACCCTGTATATTAGATTATGATTTGAAATAATGCTAAATTGAAATCAAAAATCGGCCTGTTTAGGGAATTTCTAATTTTATTGTTCATTTAGCCAATAATTAATTTATGCGTTACTTTATAGACGCACTGTATATAGTTGGTAACGTTTTGCAAAATTTATTAGTTTTCCGCAAAAAACATTGACGGCGTTGGCACTAAGGAAATAGTTTCTTGAAACGGAAAGTTTTAGACTCTAAATTATGTTTCAAAATGAAAAAGATTTTATTTATCCGCAGAATACTGCGGAAAAGTATAGTTTTTCGCACGCTTGTAGAAAAAAGGTATTTTCTGCAAATTTTAGTTATACTCATTATTTCTAAATTTATGTAAATTATTAACCAACTACGTAATAAAATTAAAATTCCGAATTGTACCCATATCAAGGCTGGTAACCATTTTTAATCATTCAAAAATTGTAAACAAATATTTCCCATGTTTGGAATGTATACGCCTTTTGCAAGTATCTGCGCACGCCTTTGAAATACCTCGACGGAAATTATTCAGCCCGTGGTTCACAATGTGTCAATATCCGTACTTGGAACATTTAAATCTTATATATGCTAATTCACAGCCGTCAATTTTATACGTAATTATTTGATTATCCCTGAGAGGTATCACATTTTTTTGATAAAAATGTCACTCGGTTTCGCTACTTTAATTAAACTTGTTGGCAGATGCTGTAATTGGAAAAACATCAAAATTTCAAAACCAGCTCACATTATACATTCTATAATAAACTAATAAATTTGAAAGAATGGCAATTAAATTGTACATTAATTTATGACTGGTTAAATTTATATTTTAAAGATAAGACATAATATATTTTATTAATGTCGGGTAATATTTTTTGATGTCAACGAGTCCAAAAACAAAAAGATTTGCTAATTATGAAAGGATGCTGTTTATGTGTCATATAAACATTGTTTTAATTAAAATCGAACAATATTTACCAAAGCAAATTACTCAAGAGCAGTTTCGTGATTGGGCATAATTGGTCTTATCCTTGAGGTGCGTACTATACTTTTTCCACGACTGACAGCAGAAAGGAACGGTACGTGTTGGAGGCTGCAGGCTTTTGATAATAAACCGAGTCAGTCATTTAGAACTCAAATTAATTATTCAAAAATTTGTTATTTCTTACACATTAATTTATTAGGGTTCATATACATTTATAAATTATTATAGTTATTTTAAATTTATAATTCTGAATGACAGCTTATAATAAACAATTGTTTGTTGATATAACTAGATTCGTTACCAACTCACAAACTCTTTTGAACAATAAATTTACCAAATATATGATTTTCAGTCCGATTTTACAGAGAAATTGTAGAGATTTCACTAATGTTGGCTTTTGGACAATTGAACGTATACATGATAACATAGAATAAATTGTGGGTATTTCATCATTTTTTAAAATTTCCAAAATGAATGTACCTACTTAAAGTCATAGATTGCATTCACGCCAAGCTGCAATCTCGTTATTCATATTTTAAATATTTTATTTAGGAGGTCATCGAGCTGAACTTTCCTTTAAGCGAAAAGTTAATTTTTAAATTAATACACAGGCTCTATGTAATGTTTATTTTTAGCTGAGAAATTTTCTTCAGGCCCGTTTTAGAACAACGCAATAGCCACTAGATATGGCGACAATAACTTTCTCCTTGGTGACTTCGGATGAGCATGGCTGCAATATAGCCATAGCTTCTAACTGCAATTGCGAATCCTCCATCTAAAGCAAAACGGCAATAAAATAGAGGTCATTCGGTAACCAGAATCACTATAGAGATATGTTTTCGTGCGTTCCTCCTGTTTGTCTTTGGGCGAAAGTCTCAAAAAAGTAAAAGACTCACAGTAATTAGTACATGTTGTGCAATATTACAAAAGGGTATGGTAATTGATGTTCAAAAAGAGGTTTCTTTTTGAATAAAGACAATTTTAGGACCTAAACTTTAATATTTTAAATTACACCTGTCGCAAAAAGTACAGTATAATTTTAAAAATTGAATTATGGTGCAGAATATCCTTTAGAAGTATAAAAGCCCAAAATATTCACAGTTTAAATCGCCTTTTTGTTAAAAAACAAAAAATGAATAAATTTTTTTAAATCCTATTTGTATTATTTACATTTCAAAATTTATTGTGCGCAGTACGTTTGTTTAACTCTTTATTTGGAAGTGTCTAGAAACGTTTTGAGTAAAAATGAGTAATTTAACCCCAGAACAAGCAGCTCAAATCGACGCTTTAGTTGCAGATGGTCGATCTCAGTCATAGGAATCAACCAATCTAGAGTCTTAAGAAGGTTTAGAGCAGTGATTCCCAAACTTTTTGGCTGGCGACCCACTACTGGTTGTAAATATTTTTCGCGACCCATCAGTATGTTTCTATCATTTCGTCACCAAAACCTAATACAGTCATTTAAGTTTAATTATGCTGGCGAATGGCAGGTAGCATTTAATTAGAATTTAGCTCACTCAGACTACTTTACTGACTACAATCTTCATTTGCTGCTATCAGAAATACTTAGAACTACGTTTGACTGCAGTTTTTGTTGTTGTTAGACCGTACAACGTGCGGTGCAATGGGCTGGTGCCGAGCCCAGTTCTTCCACGACAAAACCCGCAACATTAAATTGTTTGAACAATATAAAAAATCTTTTTTTTGTCGCCACGAGTAATAACATCATCAGTAACTTTGGAATAAAAAGAAAATATACATTACAAAGGTAGTTAGAATTTTGACTACAGTGTAAAATGTAGTTGATTTATTATTATTTATCTACTGCAATACTCCAAAAATTATCTTAAACGAAAAGGAAATCAATAAACACTATAACCAGCTTGATAAAAAATATAAAAGTCAATTAAGATAGTTTCAACATAACTTCTTTCCAATAATAAAACTAATAAGATTTGTCGCACTGCTTTTCTTCGATAAGAAATTCAATATCTGGAAATTTTAACCTGAGGTTACACGAACAATTTCTCACACAGATATGTGGTACTAAACACATTAAAAATCTTCATAACTTCTTTGGAAACTTCTGGATATTCTTTCCTCGCTTCCATCCAGAACGAAGCTCTATTTCTCCTTAAATACAATACGCCTTGCCGGGTCAGTTCTATGAGTGCGTCTTCCTGAGAAGTAGATAAAAAATAGACTTACAAATCTGAAAGAACAAAAGTATTCTAATATCTGTGGGGTAAAAACATTATTCTGAACTAAATAATAACACTGTTTTATATCTGTCTTTCATTTTTGCATTTTAGCAGCGACAAAATTGATGATCGTCGCCGATATAATTTAATTTTTTTTTTCCATATTATTTCGTTTTTCCGCTTTTAAGCTTTACTGCTAAAACTTTGTCGCGACCCTCCTGAAACCATTCCGCGACCCACACTTTGGGAACCGCTGGTTTAGAGAAACTGGAAGTTATAATAAAAGACCAGTTCCAGGACGTCCCAGGAGTACTAATCCTGCAGATGACCGATATTTAAGAATTCAGACTTAGCGAACTCGTCATGCTACAGCTAGGCAACTGCAAAATGTTCTCTCTGGAGTCCGTAATATGAGAATATCCGTCAATAAGGTTAGAAACAGAATTTTGAAATCAGACCCAGAATACCTGTTACTGCTCCATTGTAAACCAGAGCACACCGTGTAGCACATTTGAGGTTCGCAAGAGAACATGTTAATTGGGATATTAACGATTGGGCTAATATTCTTTTTACGGATGAATCAAGATTTTCACTTTTTGGATCCGATAGACGTATTCCAGTTTATAGGTGAGCGATTTACTCAGTGTAACATAAAAGCAGACAGAAATTATGGAGGTGGTTCGATTATGGTATGGAGAGGCATCTGTTTTGAAGGCCACACGGAGCTCATTATTTCGTAGGGGATCACTGACAGCTGATCGGTATGTAAGGGAGATTCTTGAGGAAAATGTAGTGCCATTTGTTTCAATCATTGGAAAGAATTTTATTCTAATGCACGATAACGCTCGCCCGCACGTTGCCAGAATAACAATGGAATACCTTCAAGAGGTTGGTATCCAAGTTTTAGATTGGCTAGCAGTTAGTCCAGATCCAAACCCAATTGAACATGTTTGCGACTACCTGGACAGGCGTATAAGAACTCGTAATATCGCTCCAGACAACCTTGATGAGCTGGAAAATGTTTCAATAGAAGAATGGGAAAATTTGGATTTGAATTACATAAGTGACCTGATAAAAATCCTTTCACGGAGAATGAGAGAAGTGATTAGAGCCAGAGGTAGCAATACCAGATACTAAAATGTTAAATTTATCGTTTAAATTTTTTTTTGTTACTTTGTATTATTTGATTTTTTTGAATAATTATTATGTCCATTATTTATTGATTTTTTATTTTAGTTAAGGGCCGATTATTCAATCTTCAGATAAAAAGTCTATTAACTATCCAGCGGATAAAGTTATCTGTCTGTTTATTCGACGTATAATTAGTCCCCTATTTTTCAATGTCTTTTTATTCATTGATTAGTTATCTGACGGAATATTTGAACTCTGGCAACACGAACTTCAAAGTGGTGAAACAAATATATTGCAAATTTATGGGTTAGAAAAGGACAAAAATTTTCTGTCAAACAAGTGTCAGTGTCACTTCACTTTTGAGGTTATGTCATGCTTTGATGCTTGTTGTTTGGTGCGAAACGTGAGACGTCTATCGGTTGTGTTAAAATAAATTGTTGCAAAAGTGTAGGGAAATAATGGAATCTAAGAAAAGAGAGCGTTCAGCAAATTTTAATACCGCAGAAATCCAACTACTTGTCAGTTTAATAGGTAAATTCAAAGCCATAATTGAAAACAAAAAGACGGACGCTGTGACAAACAAAGATAAAGAGGCAGCATGGAAGAAAATAGAAAATTCTTTTAACTCCTGTGGGATTTCCACGAGTGTCCGCTTGTGGAAAACTTTAAAACTTAAGTACGAAGGATTACAAAAAATAACAAAAAAGAAATCTTCTCTGCAAAGGTAAGACATGTACAGAACTGGTGGAGGGCCTTCAAATGCTCCCGAATTCAACGAAATAGAGAAAAAGGTGCTGAGCATTTGCTCAAACATAAAAGGACTCGATGCGCGTAACGACAGTGACACTATCTTGAGTAAGTATAAGTTAAATTATTACTCTAAAAAATGCATCCAGTAGTTGTTGCGTGAACCAGTAATAAGCATCCATCCTCAAAAACATTCTCATTTATAATAGGTATTAGTGGGATTCTAGCGTAATAACTTTTATTAATCGAATAACGCGGTTATCTGATGGTTGAAGCGGCAGATAGATTTATCCCTCAGTTAGCAGAGTTATTCGACAGTCAAGTCTTATGTAACTGTTGAAAAATTTAAAACCTTGCTATCCATCGAATAAAAGTTATCTATCTGTTTATCTGAAGATTGAACAATCGGCCCTAAATAAACTACTTTGAAACATTCCAAATTCAATTTCTATCATTTCCCAAAAAAAGAGAATAAAAAAAACTTTATTCATAAATCTCTTTTGCCATACTTATTAGAGAGTATTTTATATTCGTATTAACAAATATCACATACAATAAAGTATCAGCAACAAAAGTCGCATAATTTCAAATCCAGTTATTGATTAAGAATGAAGCCTGTACCATACGACCAGCATTGTTATTATTGTCAATATTTCAAACTTATATAAATATACCGGGACAAATCTCCCGCTATAAATTCGACAGTTAGTAAAATCCTTGTAAATAATGAATGTAAAGGCAAATAGTCTAATTTGAGCCTCCACGTAAACGAGAGAAAGACTCATCTGCTACTTTGTTAAATAAAATTGTACAGGATCGATCTAAAAATTTTTATATTTAAATGATGAAAATCATTTGGCTATTTGTGTGTGAGGAAAAGAGGTCAATGTTACATAGTCGGTGGTTTATTTTAAAAAAATTAATAACATTTAATTGAACACCTAACTAAATTTCCATCTTAGGTTTTAGATTAACACGCCAAATGGTTATACACAAAAAAATGTTTTTAAATTAAAACCCAATTTTTGTAACACATTTAAGCAGGTAGTTATTAACAATGTTTTTCGCGATCCAAATAATCAAATCTACTAAGTGACATAAAAATCCGAACACCTAGTTTAAATAATTTTATTTTTATAAATTTTTGTTTAAGTACTTACCGAAGCATAATTAAATGATAAAAATTTCAAAATAATTGCATTGCTTTAAAGCTTTTTTACCTTTAATAATGTGGGGATGCACCCCGATGCGTTACGCATTCTCCAACGCGCCTAGGCATGCTTCTGATCAGGTGATCAATGTCCTCCTGTGGTATCTCATTCCAGGCAACCACCAACTCCTCTCGAAGTTCTTCTGGAGTCTGAGGAGGACGTTGCAAATTGAGCAATCTCCTACCCATCATATCCCACACCTGCTCAATCGGGAGATCTTGATGGCAATGTCACATTAGTATGTTGAAAGAAGTCTATTGTAACTCTTGTGACATGTGGTCGGGCATTACCTTGTTGGAAAGTTGAATTTGTCAAGATAGGGTAAAAGATGGGGTTCTAAAACTTCTTGGATATAACGCTGCGCGTTTTTGTTACCTCTGATGAAGATTAAAGGTAATCTCGAACCATAAGCTATGGCACTCCAAACCATAACTCCAAAAGTTTGATGAACATGCCTTTCAAGAAAAAACCGTGGATTTCTCCTTTCACCACGTCGTCTTGTAGGTAAACAAAATCAAGACTCGTCACTAAAGACAATACTGTTCCATTCCTGATCTCAGAGTGACCGTTCTCTGCAGCACCACTCAACGCGATTACGTCGGTGTTCCGGAGTTACAGGGAGGACCCAGGCCAAAACGTCTTATTTGTAGGTAAACACTTCGCATTTATTTATTTATTTATTTATTTATTTATTTATTCATCCAAAGTAGAAATATAATACAAAAATAATAATAATAACAGAGCAATTTTTACAATATAGCCGTGATCGTACCAGAACTGCAGATGTATTAATAATATAATTTAACAGTAATTGACGAAATCTATTTTGAGATAGAGTCCAGTCTAGAGATGTTAAGTCGCCAATTTGATTAGCTAATTGAAGCATGTATACTAGAGAAGATCTGGATCCATATTGGTTTAAAGGGTATTTGAACTCAATTAAAAACGTGTGCGTCGGGACGGTACGTTATAAGGTATTAAAGATAGAATTGCAGGGCAATCTATTTTATTGTTTAGTATTTTGTACAAGAATGTCATAACAATCAAAACACGCCTTTGCTGTAATGATAATATTTTAAATTCTGTGCTAAGTGTTGATGTGCGCACGATTCTATAATCCGGCCATTTATGATATTTTTTAAAATACAGGTGTCTCAAAAATTTATTTTCAACTTTTTCTAACTCTCCCAATATAGTTGGATATTCGTTTGACCAAATTTCTGTTGCATACTCAAGTTTGGGTCGTACTAAAGTATAATAAAGTAGTTTGACCGTTCTTATACTGTTAAATTGCTTGGTTTCTTTAATTATATATCCTAATACTCGATTAGCAGATTTAACAATATTGTGAATATGGCTGGCAAAAGAAAAGGCAGAATTGTATGTTACACCCAAATCTTTAACCTCCTCTATTCGGTCTAAAACCTTATTATCCATAGTGTAAGTAAAAATAACGGGATGTTTTATTCTATACATAGTTAAAATGTGACATTTATTTACATTAAATAGGAGTTGATTGTCATGACTCCATTTCACTATACTATTTATATCTTTCTGTAAAAGTACACAATCCCTAACTGTTTTGACGTTTTTAAAAACTCTAAAATCGTCTGCAAAAAGTGAACCAATTAAATAATTTAAAACTGATGGAAGATCATTAATGAATAATGTAAATAACAAAGGACCCAAGTTAGAGCCTTGAGGAACTCCTGAAGTTATAGGAAATTTTCCCGAAAAATTTTGATTGTACTTAACCATAAAAAATTTATTTTGTAAGTAATGTTTTATTAATTTTAATATCCCCCTCCTATTTCATAATTCCCTAACTTATGCAGTAATACATCGTGATCAACCTGATCAAACGCTTTTCTAAAATCAGTATAGACTATATCCAATGGTGACTTACTCTCAAAAGTTTGTGAAACATAATTACTAGAAAGGAATAAATTGGATTTAATTGATTTATTTGCCATAAAGCCATGTTGCTCAGGAACGATGTATTTGCTAACAAATTGATACAACTTTGTGTGAATAATGTGTTCAAATAATTTTGCTGGGGAACATGCCAATGGGAACATGCCGTGTTCTGCAAACCATTCATTTGCAATGGACCTGGTAGTGGAGAAACGGTCCCCTAAAGCCAATATTGTTAGGCGGCGATCTTCACGGGCTGTTGTTTTATGGGGGCATCCAGAGTCCCTTGCTCTTTGCGTATGGCCTTCTCGATCACCTAACCTCGGTATCTTCACTTCTTTGCACTCTAACTGCAATTTCCCGAAAAGAAAATCCAGCTATTAAACTCACTAAGTTGACGAAAGAAATCGTACAGGTCTCCGTACCCTAGGCATCGTAACCAAAATCTGCAAAATTTGTATCTTTACTACGGCTACAATATTCATTTTTGGATTGTGAGTGGATTTCAAAAAAAGCAGTATAAAAACCGGAATCTTCAACTGATAAGGCTGAAAATTTTATCAATCGTTTATTTCAGTAAAATAAACCAAATTTTGTTAAAAATAAAATCATTTAAACTGGTTGTTCAGATTTTTATGTCACTTAGTATATCTATTGTAAACAATCAGAATCATTTAATGTCATAACTAGCAGTATTGACGATTAACATTTATAACAAAGTAAACCATTAACACTTGAAAGTATTAATAATTACATTAAGATAATATCGAGACATTGACCTGCGAATAAAGGCTTTGCCATATTGTTCGATGGCGCCGGGCCTGAATATTCAACTTTCCTCAATCGGCCAGAGAGCTGCAGAGGGAGACAGAAAGATAAAGAGAGAGAGAGAGGAAAGTATACTAGAACGGTTTGTTATTGCTACGGAAAACGTAAACACCGGTTCATATAAATGATCACTTACAATTCAGTAGATTTATGGGCACCTCCACGTTTGTATACACTTATAAATATATTGTCCACTGATATTTATTAGCGACAAATTTGGATTATTCTGGTGCAGCTTATTTATGGTTTACTTTCGTACACAATATTCGAAATATACAACAACAAAAAAACAGTTTATTTGGATAAAGCAGGTGAAATAATTCCAAGCTCTAATCTGTTAAGTAATTTTTATGTGTTTTATGATACGTTATGCTTTGTAGCAGTTTTTTCGACCAAAAAAACATTGTCTTTTAATATTTACTTTAATAATTTGGTGTATTTAAAAAAAAATCTAATATAACCAAAGAAAAAAACCCAAAGTCAACGTCTCAGAATTTTATGACAAAAGCTACTAGTTTTGGACAAACTGAAGGTCAATACCTGCTTTGAAAAACAGTAATGTCTTAACCTAAAAAAATTCACAAAAAGGAAGAACGTTAAAATAAATATCATTTATTGTAAGAATAATAAAAAACTCTTCGTTTTAACGTAATTGAAAGTTTAATTGAAAAAAATAGGTTTTAAATTATAATGACAGCCGTTTCGCTAGAATTAGCATTGTCAGATTGACATATTTTCACTTTTAACTTGGAAGTTACGTTAAAACAAAGAGTTTTTGTTATTATTCTTAGTAAGATGGACCAAAAAGTAAGGGTTAGTACAATAAATTTAATCATTTATTGTATTTAAAGATAATAATCTTAGTACAAGGAGTCGTCCTATTATGATTTAACATACAAGGGCGTCGCCAAGGGTGGGCAGATGCCCCCCTAGAGATCAAATGTAGCTAGCCGCAAAGCCGTCATTTTTATCCCGACTATATCAGATTTGCCAAAACCCAAGGCAATTAAGCAGTGTAAAATTAGGTATGTAGAAGGTACGTATGGTGTGTGTGTGTGTGTGTGCATTGCATTGCATTTTTTTTTACAACAGCAGCTCATGTTTTAGTTAAATATTATTTTTGTTAATTATATTTTTATCAAAATACATAATTAAAACTGTGTCTAAAAGTTTGATTTAGTTATTGTGCTATTGAGGCCTGATATTGGAATTGATATTGGAACCGTACTTCCAAAGTGTAACGCTTCATGCTTTTGACTGTACCAGGCGGTAATTTTTTTTTATCCTCCATAATATTACCCCATTGCCCCACCCCTTACTCATAAGCTGGCGACGCCCTTGTTAATTAAATACATTTGATTATAAAGTATGCAGAAACAACAAGAAATTATTACCGAGTGTGCTAGGGCTTCCAAAGCAAAAGAAGACTGTCTGAGTTTGTCCAGATCCTTCTGGAGCCGACATTTTCTTAACACTTGTCTGAAACATTTACTATTAGGTAAATTAAGATACTCATCAAACATTTCTTCTTGATGGAATTGTATAAAGATTTCCTTTACTTGCAATACCTAGTTGTATTTCGGTGCCATGTTCGTAAGTGATAACAGCCTGGCGAAGACTGTTCCTGTTTCAAGTGGAACAATATAGTTTGTTGTGTCTCTCGCAAAAGCTAAAATACGTTTAAAAAGGACAATTGTACTTGTTTGTACTCGATTGTTTCAGTCTGACGTAAACCCCATATGCCGATGGAATAGAAGAGAGAAGACAATAAAATAGAGTTGAATAGTTCGATTCTTGTGTCCCATGAATTTACATAAGAACGGCACACAAGCTCGATAACAGAGCCAGTGGCTTGCTGACTTGTTTGAGCCAATCTGGGTGAATAAAGAAACATTAACTCCAAGATAAACAAACTGTTTTACTACTTCAAAAAGGTTCCCTCTGGATATAGAATTTATTTTGGTAACTATTTATGACATCCACCTTTACTAAAAACTAAGATCTTACTTTTGGGGATATTTTTTAAAATAAATATATAATTAATAGTTCATACAATCAAACAGCACTTGCAAGCATTGCTTAAGGGACATGCTAAGTAAAACAAGTAAAGATACAAGAATATGGCACGAATTAAACCATCAATATAATTATTAATAGTTTTTAAATATTGTTATTCTAAATGCAAGTAAGAGTGCGCAAAAATTCTCATACGAAAGCTGCCAAGATGAGCGAGATTGGGCAGAACTTGTCTGTCTTATTAACAGGAGAAATGAAAACTACACCAACTGCTGCAATGGAAGTCCTACTAGCATTCCCTTCATTACATAATAATAATAATAATAACGAGGATGGCAAGGCAATGTTACTGTTAATTCTGGATAAACCGTAGGACTTATATAAGGACCTTGAGTATAATAAAATTTGCAGTCTTAAGAGCAGTAGTACATTAGTAAAATATAATTCGATTTGATTTGGTTTACGCAATATTAAATAGCACAAAGAAAATTAAATAAAGAGCAATAAGCCTATCAATATCTTAAGAAATAGTCAGCAAGCACTAGCAAGCTCAAAGGTAACCTCACTGCTGGTATACGAATGCCAAACAAAGCTAAAAGCCCTGGCAAAGGTCAACAGAGTCCATATGTGGTAGGTGCCAGGACACAATTTTCTTCTGCCTTTGACATTGGAGTAGGTGGTTTGTTAACCTGTTAGTTGTTATTGCTATATTAACTGGATGATGCACTCTTATCTCACATGCCAAGAAATTCTTCTACCCTAATTTATTTGATAATTTTGATAACTTCTTCTTTTTTAATGATTTGACCATATAAGAAATTGATAACAAAATGGATATATACAGAGTAACAATTATTAGGATAGATAGATTTGTGCCACAGCATAAAGTATTTAAAATAAATATTTTATTACATTTACTGTTCATTTAATTTAATAATGTTATTAAACTGACTTTTTCGTGAATCGTCTTCAATAAAAATCTGTTTCAACTGTTTCATTGCCATTCTGCCAGATTAACGACATTGATTCTCAAAAAAAGAGAAATAAATTTAAAAAGTAAGTTTATCATTTCCTAAAGACCTGAGCCAGGGGTGGATGAGTTTTTCTTCCATCAAGAAATCTGAACCCTTATCTAGTGCTATAAAACATTCAAAGAAAAATAGTAAACAACCCATTAGAAGTCTGGTGTGGGGCAAAAACTCCCACATAAGGAGATAAGAGGTTATTTCTTTTCTGATTAATGTTTCGGAAGGAAAGAAACATATTTTTTGACAAGAAAAAATGTCAGGAAAAATTTATTATTGGTGACATTTGAAATGGAATTGTAATACTATTGTACGACTTCCTTTAACAGATTAAAGAAACGTTTTCGAAGACGTAATAAAATATGCTCATTAAAAAGATTAAAATGCTGTGCATCTCTAAAGAACCTTGTTTTTAACTGTATTGTAAAAATATCCCTATTTTAATTTAATTATTAGCATTAAAATTAAATTACAAGAATGGAGCTACTCTACAAAATACTAAATACAAAATATTAAAGACTTACAATTTATTAAGTCGAATATGATATTAATTATGACATGTGCCATTTTTATTGAATGTAAGATTTCTGTGTAATGCTCAAAAACCACGGTAAGAAAACTGAGTTTAATTTTCACAATACTCAAACTGTTGTACAACCCATTTTATTACAGGCAAATAAGGTGAAAGTAAAAAATAAGTAAAATTTGTGCTATTAAAAGAAAAATTGTTTATCTCATAAACTAACCACTTTAACCTACAAGTATTATACATTTTTGAAATTAGCTCAAAAAGGAGTATCCAAATTTTACATAAAAAATAAGAGAAGTAATTTAAAAAAAGGGATGCTGCTAGGGGTGAGGGGGTGGCTTTTCCAGTAAGTTTAAATAAGCCACAATGCCTGCCCCTTTCAACATAAATTGACGTGTTTTTGGATTTTTCCTAAATACCAGTATTTCAAAAGTTATTAAAGGTGGATACTTTTATCTAAAAAGCATTGTATATTAAAATTAAAAAAACAAAATTCCACTAATTGGTAACTAAGAATTTACTATTTTACAGTGGGATAAAAAAACGGTTAAAAATGTACTTTTATTAATTATATACAAAAACCATGTTTCTACGAGTTGAAAAATCTTGTAAAGCGTGGGTTTTCTATTTTGTTAAAAAACATTCCAATATATTCCAAAGAAATTTCATCTTACATTTCTGGCACCCATATAAATTTATCTTTCGACTTGGACACTTATTCAAAAATGCCGTAAGCACGTAGGTGTTAGATTTATAGTTCTTGTAGTTGTATAGTTTTATACGAGTGCCAACAGCTAAGGTGAAATATTATATTATGAACATGACCTTACATATTAGATATGAAAAATATTTGATTTACTATCGACCTGCAACTGACAACCGTTTATGCACACTCTTCAAAGCCGACATTATTTCATAAAAGAAAACAAAATTCCGTATCAAGTGGACGTTAGAAGAATTATCGTGTCGTCTGATAATGCTGAGAAATTAAATACGTTCTATAAATAACACATTACACATTTAACGAATAACATCTGACTTGGGCGGAAACTTCTAGAAGAAAAAAATATAACTAATAATCAACATTGTTTCTAAATAATTCTTAATTTCTTCTTTTTTTATTCTTACTATCTTTCAGGCTCTCATTTATCCATTTTACTTATTTTCTCGTGCCAGTATTTCTATTCCTATGTTTTTTTTTATTTTATTACCGTTAAATTATGTTAACTTCTTACTTAAAAATTCGATAATTTCCAATGCTATTCTCTCCTGACTTAAATGTTCGCCCCTTTATAGCGTCTAGTACTTCCTCTCTTCCAATTTCCAATCGTTGTTCTCTTGTTTGTGTAGCATTATTTCCATATTTATGATTTTTTTTTTAATTTATAAACAAGATACATTTTGACAGTAGAGCAAATTTTCTGGAATTCGCTAATTGTTACGTCTTGTTACAAGTAAAACTGTAGTGAGTATGTATTATTAGCATTTTACATCCGAGATTGTTTATTTTTCTGTGGAGAATTTGATGATTTCACCCATATTTGATTTTGTAATTTAAAGTATAAATTAATCAATAAAGGCAGTTTCTTTATTCTTCTTGAAGAACTTGATATTGAACCCCGGATTCTTCCACTATTATTATTGCTATATCATTAGTTACCGAACATAACTAATGTTTATTTAACCAACTCTAAATTTTGTAAATTAATTAACAAATAATAGAGTTACAGTCTTAGAGGAATAGAATATATTTTAAGTTAAAACGCATTAACGTTTTTGCTTGTTTTGTTCAGTAAAAAAGCCTTTTTTATTTTATTTAGTAAAAAGACTTAATGATTCTGTTTATAATATTTTTAATTGTTTTTTCATTGTTTTTATTAATTTTGATGTTAGTAAACAAGATTATGAATAATTATAAATAGTTACCTTTTCCGTTGTAAAATGTCTTTAATTTTTGGTTCTTGATTATAAAATTTAAGAAGATTATTATTGAAAATTATAGTATTTTGTCAAATAGTTAATAAATTAATTTTTAAAAAATCATCTTCGAATTATTTAAACATAAATATAGTTACTGCATACATTCAATAAAAAAGTGGAGTATTTTCAATTTGATTGTCAGATTACCAGTCTGACAATTTTTTGAACAAAGTAGTGAAAGTTTTGTTGATTGTCCTGTGTTTTTTCTCCTTACAATTTTATCCCACTACTGTAATATTTTTTTTAATTCTTATTTACTTTTTATGTAAATATAAAACTCTAATCTGCAATAGAGTAGTAGTTAACTTACAGGTAAAGGTAAAATTATAGTTATAGGTAAAAGTATAGTTTTATATTGCAGATTTTTACAGAAGAAGTTTCTTTCACATGTTAGTGAATACTAATTAATAAAGTTTTTTGCTTAAATTATTTGTTAGATAAAAATGTATATATCCCGTACAAACTTTCATATAATAACATATTAAATTTCCATTAAAATACTTATTCTATACTTCTTTAAGGTAGTATTTTATTCATATTAAAAACAATTCGTGAAGTCGTATCTGTGCACCCATTCTTTTTTTTACATTCCGGTCCAAACGAGAAGGCTCAGTGGGTTAATTTTGTAAAATGCCCGCCATGGGTGACTTTCCAAGAGCAAGGAACCACTTCTTAAAAACAAACGACAAGCGACCTTTCAACTAGAATAACGTGGGTTTCTGTGACAGTAAGGATGTCACCGGGATTTGCCTTAAAAACACCAACGTCGAAAAAATAACAAATACAAAAGGAGACATGCAAAACGAAAAAGTTCTTTTAACATGCATCATGGATAATGCTAATGAATAAGTTGTGGTTGTTTTGTTCTTTAAAATTTTTCTTGAGCTGAGTATTTTATGGTAATAAGATGGATGGATTGCATGTTTGCAAAATTTTACGATAGGGATTCATCCAACTCAGAATTTTTGACAATATCTACGGATAATAATTTAAAACTGACAATACTTAATGAACACCATTCTTTTCAACCAAGAGAATAACAATATAATTAATTTTTATTTTATTTAAATTGTTATTAAAATGTTTTACTGAAAATAGTAATGGTTCAAAAAATATCTTGTTCCAAGAGACTTGAAGACAGTACACACCGGTGCAAGTTCAAACAGGTTTGATTTATATTTACTATAGATAAAAATATATTTTTATTTGTTTACTAAAAAAATACAATACTATCTATCACACAAGTACAAAAACTCTAACTGAAACATATATCTACTAACGAGAAAATACAATACTAACTGTCAAACAATATTGTTGACATTTAAATTCAAAATTGTTATGTCATTAACGGATTTCCTCTTGGTTGTGATTTTATTTTCGATAGTGACGACTTCCGTGACTTGAGTATTAACTACTAAGCGTGGACCTGTCATTTGAGGAGAGTGCCCACGAAGTTTCCATAATTTTTTTTAATTGCCATGGTAACCAAAGAAAATTAAGACATTTTATTGATTAAAAAGTTGTGGTGTAAAATTTTTAGTTTAATTTTTGAAACCAGATCTTTATGAGATATGAAGCAAAAAATTGATATTAACGGTTCACCTTTAGTAAGGTTCAAAAGTTAATTAACTTGTTTTAAATGCTTAAATGACATAAAATTAAAGTAACCTATCTTGGCGAACATAAATTTATTCCAAACGCGCAAAACGGCTTTAAAATGCTTTCAAATTTAAGTTTGGCCTGAGATTTACTTTTCAGTAATTTATTTGAATATCAGAATTGGTCCTTCATATAAACATAACAAGTATAGTAACCGAAAGAGGAAAACATTATTTTCACATGGTAACACGGAACACACTTATTATGTTGTCAGACGTTATAATCAACTTTCAGCAAAAGAGATCACTATACACAGTAGTTGTTTCACATAGGTTCCAATTACTCATATCTGATACGTATTTATAGCATGCAATTATGGCGTAGAAGCTTCAAGTTTCGAGTCTTAGTATCTAAGTATACAAGCGAGAAGTTTCTCGCTATATACACAAGCATATTCAGTAACTTCCTTGTGAGTTACGGCTCCTCAGCTATGTCATATAGGTATTTCATTACCAGCCTGATTTATGTGCCGATTTATTTGCTACCAAGTTTGCGAAATGTCTCCAGTAATTAAAATACACTTCCAACATACTCCGTTACATATTCCGTCGGTAAGTAAGCGCTTTAATTAGAAAAATATAAAAATATACAAGATTAACAATGGTATTTCAACTATTAATTTAAATGCAAAATTGAAGTAAGTGTATTGATAAGATTTGTTGAGGAAATCACTCCTAAAGAAACATAACATTCATGAAGAAGTAAATAAAATAATATCTGGAATTAACATAACGTCATATACTGCGTGATTGTGAATTTAAAACATATTTTGAATAAATAGTGGAAGTTTGGTTGAACCTTTTAGTTGTTTACTGTTCTTAATAAAATAATAAAGGTTTTTAAAATGCCACTAGACAATTAACTGAACTGATACAAATATGAAATTGATTGTGTTAACCTTTACTTTTTGGAAGTTCATCTTACTAAGAACAATAAATAACTGAACGGTTAAACTAAACTTCCACTATTTATTCGAAAAATTTGCTTTAAAATTTAATTACAGCTGTTTCGCTAATAACTAGCATCGTCAGATTTACATACTGAAATTTTCTTTGTTTGTAACTAGGTACTTGATGTTGATAAGTAGTTAAGGCTAGACCAAGTAAGGAAGTAATAAGACATAATAATATTAAAGCCTATAGTGTATACGCAAGTTAAACTGAAAAAGGCACTCGTGCTCTTTTTCAACTTAACATGCATTCGAGCATCTTTCCAAAAATTATCGATAATTTTCATTGCACTAGTTAAATTACTACTGATAATACATGTTCCTATATTTATAGCGTTTTCGGCTGGGTGCTCTGGGTCGCTCTCAGAGTGCTCCGAGAATGTTCGGTTAGCCTGATTGGTCACCGAGCATGGTCGATTTTCTTGTTCGGCTGATCGACTGGATCGCTCTCGGGTTGATCGGAGTTGATCTGAGATCGAGGGTCAGATCAAAAGATGCAGAGCAAATATGGCGAGTAGTGTTCAAAAAATAGCGAAGAGTTTTTGATGCTTATGACTTTTTTATCGTCTTCAGAAAATAGTGACGATGAGTTGGGTTTTTCAAGGAAAGGAGGAAAATAGGAAAAATTAGAAAATATTATAGGTACTAGGTACCTACATTTTATATTCTGTAAAACTAGATTTTGGCCATTTCTGAGCGGTTCTCCCACACTTTCGTAAAGTTTGCCAATTTTCCATTTTTAATATTTTGAAATTTATCACAGTTATCCAAAAGTAAATCGAATCAACTCTTGTTCGGGTGAATGACCTTCTGTCACAGAACTGTGTCACTCTTTTTCCGAGCCACATAGATTTTCGATCAATCTGGGAGCGATTTCAGATCATTTCACCCGAAAACGCTATTAGAGATCAGCTTCTTTGCATTTCATATGGCTTTTTGTTACGACAGGAGTTCAAGAACGAATGTCACAACAGTCACAATATGAAATAAGTTGTTTATAATATTTTTTATATTTTGCCATTTTATCATTTTTTAAATTATTTTATTTTTTGTATATAAATTACGAAAAAGTATTTTGGTAGCAGTGTGTAAATTATAATATTTGACAGTTTTGACATTTAAATTATCAAATGGTAATGTTTTAAAATATATTAATTCGCCAATAATAATATATTATATAAGTAAAAAATGATAGACATATTCACAAATGCTTTTTTAAAGAAAAATACAAAATTAATAAAGTACTATTAACCTCAAATGTCATTGTCAATAGTCTTGTCATTAGATACTTTACTCATGTCGCTAACCATTTAAAACAAAAAATTGCGTGCGTAAAAGTTACATTACGATACGGAAATGCGTTTTATAATGAAGATTTTGATAACAATATAAAAAAGGATTTTAAGATCATCATTTGCGCTCTTTTGCTTTTTATGTGATATTCATTAGAGTTGTTGTATTGAGCAATAAAATATTTTTTTTATTTCAGGTAAGCAGAGTGCGTTACATGAAATTTTTACTATGAATTTTGGAAAAGGTAAGCTTTAATTATTGTAATTATAAAATACGTTGTTCTAGTTGTTCATTTATTTATAAACTTTTTCTTTAATAGTTTAACAACTAAACGATTGAACGGAACTTTCTCTATTTATTAAAAAAAAAGACGTTTTTCTACTACTGTTACAAAACCCTACCCATTTTGTAACAGTTTATCATGACTGAAAATAGAACTTTTCAAAAACTGTTATAAAAAGTAGGTGTTACAAAATGTGAAGGAAGGGTTTGTAATAGTTTTGAATTTATAAAGACGGCTTTGAAAGTATAAAGTGAGCTTTTAAAATAAAATAATTTTGAACAAAATTTTCAAGAAATTTATTCAAAATTATTAAAAAATACACAAAATCTGGTGATGACTCCAAGAATCCATTTCGACTAATATAGTAGAATTGGGCAGTGTATTCGAAAAGTCTGGGCCCTTTGTATTCAATAGCTGCCAGAATATAACTATAAATATAAATGTGAATAAATAAAGATTGTAAAGTACTCAGTATAAAGCGTATAAATACAAGAAATATATTAATACTTTTTAACTTATATTTGTCAAGGATAATAAAAAACTCTTCGTTTTAACAAAACTTCCAATATTTATTTAAAAATTGCTTTTTTAAAGGACTCAATGACAGCTGTTTCGCTATGAAGCATAGCGAAAGTCATTGAGTCTTAAAAAAGCAATTTTTAAATAAATATTGGAAGTTTTGTTAAAACGAAGAGTTTTTTATTATCCTTAATAAGATGGACTTCCAAAAAGTAAGGGTTAGTACAACCAATTTAATATTTGTCATTTCCAATATCATTTATGAGTAAATAAATAAAAAAAGTATTTCCATTAATTTTATAACATTGTGTTCCAAAGGCTTAGAAACTATTTTCTAATGCAGAAGTTGGTATTTTATTACAAAAGTTTTCTAATAAATCATTAAGGAAAGGTAAAGAAAAATCTAGAAAAATGAATGCTTTTAGCGATTTGAACACGTTTCGCAGAAAAACACACCAAAACGAAGAATAAACAAAATCATAAATTGTGTAGAACATGGGCGTAGACTTCTCTTTAATTCGATGTTATATTTGTTTGGTTTGACATATTTAAAGCAATTTAAAGTGTATTATTCAATTTTATTAGACTCGTGTCATTATAAACATTCAATTACAAACCTTACAGAAGCGAAAGCGTCCCTTTTGGACATAATCAATTGGGTATACGCATGCGCCAAAATAAACGGAGAAAAACATCAGTAGACAGTTCTTTTCTAACCCAATAAATATTGTTTTGTTATAAATATAATATTGTAAACATCCAGCTTAAACAGCTGCCTTGCAGCTACAAAAAATTTTTGACAAATATCACACAATTTTAAAATTACAAAAATTTATCAACAGATGGAAGAACGCCATCGTTATTTTAATAGAAAAACCCGAGAAAATCCGCTTTTTCCGCATGGACCTATCAGACTTCCTAGAGTTTCTAAAGCCCATCTATAGAGTTGCTCTCGATAGAATCATAGATGAGAATAACGAAAGACAAAATCATCCCGGACTACCAGTTTGGTTTTAGAGCTAAACACTCCTGTGAGCAGCAGGCTCTAAGATTGACTGAAAACATCTTTGATCACTGAACATCTAATCGAACATGCACCGCGTTTTTTCTAGACATAGTAAAGCCTTTGACAAAGTTTGGCATGAAGGACTAATTTATAAAATAAATTCATTAAATTTTCACTCAGGTTTGCTAAAACTAATCAAATCATTCCTCAAACACGAACCTTACATGTAAAAGTCAAAACTTCCATTTCACCGATAAGGAGAATGGAAGTTGGAGTTCCTCAAAGTTCTGTTCTCTCTCCGATTCTATACAATTTGTACACGGCGAACCTCCTCGAGTGTATCGGACTTACCAAAGTCTTTACATTTGCGGATGATACCGCGATTTTATTAGGCTCTTGGAAACTCCCCAAGAGCGTAGAGTATCTTCAAAAAACGACCGATGCCTATATAGAATGGGCGGAAAATGGAAGATCAAAATTAATGCGAAAAAATCGCAATTAATCAATTTTAGTAAAAAACGCGATCGACCAAATGTCGACTTTATGTTGAACGATTTGATTTTACAATGGAAAAATGAAGTTAAAATTTGGGTGTTATGTTTGACAGAAAGTTGACATGGCACTCACTTATTCAACATATAGTAAGAAAAAGTGTGCTCTTTGGCCCCTCATATCAAAAGACAGTAAACTGAATTTAAGACATAAACTGACTCTATACCAGACTTGTGTACTTCCTCAAATGACTTACGCATTGACAGTCTGGGGCCATCCAGCCAATACTCACTTCCAAAAACTAGAGATTGTACAGAATAAAGCCTTAAGACTGATCACTGAAGCTCCTTGGTTTCTTCGTAATGCTAAAATCAGACTTGACCTTATGGTGGACTCCATCAGCCACCAAATCCGACTAAGAAACCAGGAGAAAATTAATGAATTTACAGGACATACTAACCCACTAATGAGGAGGGCACTTAATTACGACTTGGACGAACATCCGAGGGCTAAGAGGCCCAAATTGGTTCTTATGAATCCAGCTGTAGTTTAGAATCATTCGAAATTTTCTTTCCAAAATTTTCCAAATTCAAAGTAGCATTCATGCAAAAAATTCAGAGAAAAGGTAAAAGTTTTGAGAAAATTAGCCTCAAGGATCCCAAAGAGAATACCCACATAGCCAAAATTCTTGGACTCACTAGTAAATTTGAAAACTAAATATTTATCATGGCTTGTTTTTGGTATGTTTTATTTTATTCACCATCTAAAACATTTTACAAAAACAATGTCTGTTTAAATTATTGTTAAGTTTTTCTTTGCAATTATGCCTGGCAATAGAATTACAATATTTAATAGAGCAAAAATGGTGGCTTTGCATTATGAGGGTGTGCCCAATCATCAAATCGCGCATGGACTAGGGATTCTTTGCACATCAGTTAACCAAATATTTGTACCAGGAAACTAACCGCATTGAGTGAAGACGTGGAACTGGGCGACCTAGGGTAATGGTAGATCGATATCTAGCAGGTTATGTACGTAGAATCAAGCCCAACAGCTTCAGTTGTCCGAACTTATTTAAGAACAACTTATGGTCGATTAATTGCCACTACCATAATACGGCGGAGACTTGCTAGATCAAATTTGCGGTTGAGTAGACCATTAGGAGTATCCAGATTATTTCCCAGATACACAGCCTCTCGTCTATAGGCGTACAGAGACTGGCTTCTAGCTCAATGGCGAAATGTCCTTTTTTCAGATGAAATTAAATTCGGCGATAAAGTGTTAAGAGAGGACCAGGATGACAAGAAAGACTAACTTTTGCAAGGCAAGTCGTTCCATACCAAGGAGGATCAGTAATGGTTTGGGGAAGGATAATACATAGTCGTCTTACGCAGCTTATTCCCATTCCAAGCATTATGATAAAAGATATATAAGTTCGAAACATTGAACCCATTATTCATCTTTTCTCAAATAAAATTGTAGGCTATTTCACTTTTATGGATGGCAGTACTTCACACAAAAAAAGTATAGGATGCACTATAGTTTGGGAATAATTAAAAATTACCAATGCCAGCAAATTCTCCAGACTTTAATAACATTAATCAAATGTGGTATTTCATTGGAGGATAACTATCAAACAGAATCCTTCTAGGACCCTCCAGGAATTCACACAGGCGTAAAAAGAATGGAACATTCCAGTGGATACCATTAACGCTCTTAATGTATCCATGCAAAGGAGAGTTAACTACAGAACAGGGGAGGACATACCGAATATAAATGCATTTTTTACATAGCTCTAAAGTGGTTTTTTGAATATCTATCCAATAATGCATGACGGGAGTTTGAAATAATGGTGTCCATCCATACTTTAGAAACAGTGTGTCCTTCATTCAACCATGTTTCATCTAAATAAAAGATAGTTCTTCGCTTGTTCCGAAATTTTTCAATACTTCTTAAGTATTGTGTTCTCCGGTAAATCATTTCTTCTGTCTCATTCAAAAATTTTCGACTTATACTTAAAACCAATTTCTTTTAGGAGTTTCCATAACATATTTCGTCCAAATTTGGGAATCGTTCGGAATCTCTTTATTCAAGTACAAATAATGAACTTTTCTTCTAATGATATCTCTATTAAAGTTATCGACCATAATGGACTTTTTTCCTACGTGTTTTTTTGGTTCACTAACATTTCCCGGTTTTCTCTCAGTTAAAAATCGATAGATAATCCGTTCACTAACACTGGTCATATTGGAGCACCTAGTCACCACATCACGAACGGTTGCTGATGTATTTTGATATATTAGTGCATCATTAACATTTAAAACAATAGTTTTTTCTCTTTGAGAAAACGCACTTTTTAAACTGGGAAACATATGCAGCACATGCTCATCAATGAGCTGTGGCATCCCCCAAGGTAGCATACTTGGGCCATTACTATTTAACATCTATGTTAATGGTCTGTTTGACATATACCCCGAGGCTATTGGTTTCGCAGATGACACGGCATTATTCTTTAAAGATAAAACATGGATCGCTTTAAAAAATAGAGTTGAATTAGTACTACCTGGGATACAGAACTGGTTTAACCATAAACTTTTGACCCTAAATCTGGAAAAAACGTATTATGTTGCATTCCACTGCACCAAAGTTACAAACCCGCCGTTTACTGAATTAAACATAAAAATTTTTAGTCAAAACATTACAATTCAAAGTAGGGATCAAATAAAATACCTAGGCATTTACCTAGATAAACACCTCAAATGGAATGTGCATATAAATTATGTGTGTAAAAAATAAAGATTTGTAATTAGTAAATTTAAATACTTGACAAATATATTACATATAAAACAGTTAAAAATTCTTTATCATGCCCTAGTCGAGAGTCATATTAGCTATTGTATCAGTATTTGGGGAAGCGCACTTAAAACACACCTATCCCCTCTTGAAACAATCCAACGCAGAATTTTAAAAATAATTCTTAAAAAACCGATGCTGTACCCTTCAAATAGTCTTTATATTGAGTCAAATATGCTAGATATCCGACAACTGTTTTACCTAAGAATAGTTAGCTATTATCGAAAAAAAAACAATTTCATAGAGCCAATAACACACAATTATTCTACTCGCTCTATGCAAAAGAAAAATCACAAAGTGCCCTTCAAACAAAAGTCTATTGGCCAGCGATCATTTGCTTATCTAGCCCCTAAGCTCTATAATAATACTCCACCTGAAATAAAATGCAGCTCAAAAATTCACATATTTAAGAATTTACTAAAAAAATTCCTCCTAACTCAAGATCGTCATACAATTTCTAACTTAGTTGAAAATATTTAGTCCAAAAGTATTTAATAAATAAGTAGGTAGTTTTATAATTTTTCCGTTGTGTAGCAAAAATACACTCAGTGATAAATTTGATAAACTTTGTTGTGTTAATTTTATTATATGTTATTATTGTATACTATTATGTATTTTAAAATGTAAAAATTTAAAATCGAAACAAGTGCATCGGCGCTTATCGATCTTTTACTTTATTTTAAACTGCTTATTGTATTATAGTTAAACTGTACTTGATTTTGTAATGAAATAAAGTTATATGTATATATATATTAAATGAGCCACTTTTACTGGAACAAAACTCGTACTCGAAGAGGAAGTCTTAAAAACGGCAAGTAGAATGAGGCATATCGCCTGAAAAGAATATTTTAATAGACTTTTATGAAATTTAAGAGATGAAAATAATTTGGGATGTGGAACATCCGACCTTGGAGAAATCCTAGAGGGGCACTCAACAAGGCCAAACTCAAATAATGTCAATAATAGACACAAGGTAGTTACAGTTTTGAAAAACATATTGGTTTAATGTTAGAAATGTCCATATAACAAACTGAATAATATTGCACTGATTACTCAAACCACAGTTATATTTTATTTATTTTATTTATTTTAAAGACTTCCTCTTTGACCCCTTACATGAGTATAAAGAGATTTTTTCATTCTCACCCTATCGGTTGTCTTGAACTTCTTCAACCCTTACATAGAATTGTTCATCTTTATATCTACTTTTAGTTAATAATACATATTTTCCATTTAGCATATAGTTTTCTAATACATCTTACCTTTAGACTTATTCATATTAATTACTATTTTTGATGTCACACCTGTTCTTCTTTTCACAATTTTTTCATGCATAATTTTAACATATTAGCTATTTTCTTGTAACTCAAGCATTTTTGTTCGAGCAATTATGTTTTTGGATTTAATTTAACAATTTTTATACTAAGCCTGATGATGGCCTTATAAAATGCCGAAAATAGTCGCTATTGTATTAAAATAAAAATCTGTGACATTGATTTTGTGTTTCCCTTCAATCACTGTTTAGTCACATTCGAGAGATAGATGATTTACATTTAAAGAAGTTTTATTTTGTTCTAAGGTGAGAAAAAATTTATATAATATTACTTAACCTCAAAACCTTAATTAGAACAAAATAGAACTTCTTTAAATACGACTCGAAATATTCCTTAAAGATAATAATGTGTCTATTTAGCACTATAATAACTCCAAACAAGAAAATACATGAAAATACATAATAAAAAAATATTCAATGCAAATTAACTACAATAAGGCAAAAGGTTGTTTGGATACAATGGTGAAAATGACGTTTCTAATAATGTGGCGCATTGTTAAAAAACTAAGAGTGTTTAAAGAAGAAAAAAGTTAAAGTAGTGAAAAAAATTTTTGTTTAGCATGTATTCTTAATACACCTCCATAAAGTAAGAGTTAACACACCAAATTTTATTCAATGGTTTTTTAATATATTCAATCACATTTACAAATTTGTAAGTAGGTATAGATTTATTTAAAGCGTGTTTTGCTTTTCAATTTTATATTTCTTGAAATAATAGAATAAACTACAGGTATTTAAAGAGAGAACATTAAAGCAGCTACAAATGAAAGAATGTAGCAGTGCACAATGTCCAATGTAGGTATGGGATGCGTAATTGCTTTTAGCTTAAGAACTACCTCAAACATGAACTGGAAATACAAGAAAGTAATATATATCATCTTATAGTTTAGCGCGCCTATGTTTACCTATGGGTGATGCAAAAAATGCATTTTTTGCTACGTTTTTAGTTATTCAGTTACACGCATCGGTGAAAACGATATTCCATCAATCAATGTTACTGTCAAAGCTTTGAAACAATGCCATGTTGTCGTGTAATTGTACCCCATACATCATGCGCATTGATAACATCCATCGATTTAAATCTGCATAAAGTGGCGGCTTTTTCCCTTTTTGCACCTTAATAAAGAATCAGTTTTTCACAGATTTGTTAATCAAGAAAAATTTTCTTAAAACGTTTGTTCGCCTTTATTAGCTTAAAATATTTTTGTATAACTTTTAAGTTTTCATATTCATGTTTTCTTATTTATCTAAAAAACTTACTAATTTTTATATGAAGATATAAGAGTTAGATTAACAAAGGGAGAGAAAATTTGGCATAGATTTTTTATTTTTTGAAATTAAAAAGTATTATAAGGTGTTAGATTCATATCAATACATATTTTTTTCACTACTAGCCTATATACTTAACTTTATTGACTTTTGTTGAGGTATTAAAGTTGTTCATTATTAACCAAGGTAGAAAAATACAGAGTCTACTTGATCACATCTAAATATTAATCCATTTGACAAAATGTGAAGTTAATTGATACAAAAAAAATGAAAAAATATGTTTCCTTACTCAATTAATAGTTCACTTACTTATTCAAAAATGAAAATCAGTTGACATCCATGTATTTTCATAGTGATTTTTACAACACAATAATTATTATCAAATCAAACAAAAATTATTGAATATGATATTGATTGTCTTGTCGCTTTCATGTTATGTGAAATGGGAGTGACTGCTGACCCGTCCAAAAATTTTATTAGTTTTAAAAACAACAATCTACAAATAAAGTTTAGTCGATACTTCACATAAGTCTGAAGTAGGTAAAGAAGAATGTCGGTTTAATTTAAGAAAATCAACTAAAATGGACATTTCTTTATATTAAAATACAGTATCCGTCACAATAAACAGTACCAAATATAGAAAAATATCTTTATGAATTAATGTTACATATTTTACATATTATGTGCATGTGCACCATGGCATTGCGATCAAGCTTCATAACATTTTTGAAGATCATTAAACCTATTTAAGAAAAGTGGCTGCTGCAAAAGTTATAAATTATTATTCTTTGCCGTAGTTCTCTAACAGTTTCTGTTTCTTTTTCTTCTTCTTCTTCTTTTTCTTTTTCTTCTTCTTCTTCTTCTTCTTCTTCTTCTTCTTCTTCTTCTTCTTCTGTTGCTAGAAAAATGAGCATTCATCAGAAAAGCAAATATTGTTTAACAATTATAGATTGTTATTGATAAATTGCGTCATTGATTTGTAGAATAAATAGCACAGTTTTTTTTAACCAATTATTATTTTTTATTATTAAATAAGTACAAAAAAACAAGTTATACATAATGTGATATATCAATTATAAATACTTTGTTGCGCCTAAGTGTAATTACACTTGTATGTGCAAATAACATAAATGTATAAAGAAAAAAAATAGGACACATTAGAGTTAAAGTTAAAAAGATTAAAGAGTTTGAACTGTTGTACAACCCATTTTATTACAGGAAAATAAGGTGAAAGTAAAAAATAAGTAAAATTTGTGCTATTAAAAGAAAAATTGTTTATCCCATAAACTAACCACTTTAACCTACAAGTATTATATATTTTTTAAATCAGGTCAAACAGGAGTATCCAAATTTTACATACTGGCTTTTCCAGTAAGTTTAAATAAGCCATAATGCTTGCCCCTTCCACCATAACTTCACGTGTTTTTGGATTTTTCCTAAATACCAGTATTACAAAAGTCATTAAAGGTGGATACTTTTATCTGAAAAGCACTGTATTTATGTATGCAAATTACGAAAATTTTGACTTTAAAAAGTATGTTGGTAGCACTATAATTTATAACATTTGACAATTTTGAAATTTAAATTATTAAAAGGTCTTTAAATCTCTGACAAAAAGTGTAACAATATCATGTCTATACCGCTCTTTTTTGACCGTAACTACGGTTTCATGGATCATTTTTCAATAAATGATTGTGGAATATTTAGCTTTTCGGTCAAGCCTGAAAATAATTTGTGAATACTTATTACTTATTCTCGGAATATAGCAAAAAATTATTTCGCAATCTTTTGGCTTAACCGAAACAAATAGAAATAATTATGTGAATGGATTACTTACTGTATGGAATTTGACTAATTTTTTTGGCTTTTAGGATGTTTTTTTCCAGAAACCCATCTAGATTATTTTGATTTTTTCCAATACATTATGATTATTTATGTTATATTATTTATAATATATTATTTTTAATATAAAAAACATAGTACAGAGAATTACTTCTAATTTAAAAATATTCCATATTTTTATTTATAGAGGGGGTCTTATTTATACAATATATTCGTTTTTTAAGAATAGGCAAACAGACAAATCTTAAATTGAAAATTATTTTATAAATATTTATATACATAGTGATAAAAAGGACGAATTAAATAACAAAGTTTAATTTTTTAGGGGTTTTGGATAAATCGGCTAAAAATCTAATTATTTAAAAGTACCTATTGTAATGAATATTATGATTTAATGATTATTTATTTTATAAATTTTAATTGATTAATATTTGATCATATTATTTAAATATAGCAACAAGATCTTTTTCTCGGGGATGTTTGGTTATGCAAGTTTCCAGTTGGATTATTGGGTAGGTATTTGAATAAAATTTGATTAAATCATAATTACTAATTTATTATAAAAAATTAAATTAAAACAGTAATCTATTGAATGACTGATAAAATAATAAGTAGAAAAATAATAAAAAAGGCCTTTTATTAACTATAAAAGAACTTACTTGATGTTGAATTTGTACTAAATTAATCAATGTTATTTATGTAATGGTAAGTAAGATTATCGAAATACACTAATTATTGAATATCAAGTAAATTCCTTTGTTTTTAAATTATAGTTTACAAATTTATCCGACCTTGATGTAAAGTCCTGCTTCCTGATTGGTGGAAAAAGTCTGTAGTCGCTCTATGAAAAACGGAAACGAACGAAATGATACGTGGTTAAATGTCGTGTTGTTAGACGATTGGTTTCTTGTGTAATATTATTGTTCTTTGTTTGTTCCTCCAAATTGATAAAGTTTAGTGTTTGTTGGATTACAGTTCCTTTAATTGTATTATTAATAGTAAGTACTCTTATATTCTTCTTTTTTATCAACCGAAAATGTTTTAATTTCACTTTTTGATTAGATCTTAATGTCACTTTTTGGCACTTAATTTTACTTTTTGATTGTTTTAATTTGTATTTTTAATGTCACTATTTAACACTTTATTTTAACTACTTTAAAAACTGTTTGTTCACTTTATTCTAATTGACTTTTCACACTGACTGATCTTCTATGTTTGACTTCCAATAATGTACTCTCCTTTACGACCTCTGTTCAAGTGTTTTTATAGGTTTTAAACCTTCTAGAAACTTCGTTATTGTTCTATGAATTAGTCATTGCTAGAAAAATATGTGTATCTCTTTCTTTCCTATGTATAACTAGACATACTCACTTCGTCTACTGTCCGATCATTCCAGAACAAAATATATTAAAAATATATCTGGCTCTATTTTACATAATAATATTATCTACTTAGTTACTCGAAGTTTCTAGTAGGTTTTAAATAACATATATATGTACAAGATATAATATTGATACATTACATAATAAAAATTATTTCTAACTTAAAATTCTCTTACAAATACACAAAATATATAATAAAATAATACAATATAATAAAAATTATTTGATCAAGTTATATTAAATAACTTCTTTTGATATTGTACTCATTATAGTATTATCGAATATTTAAATATTACACTATATATGCGTTTTGCGTTTCTGATAGTTATTAGATATTTACGGTAAATAGTTTTAATTATTAAATTATGTTTGTTAATATAAATTTCATCTTACTGGTTTTAAACTCAGATTTTGCATACAAAAATTGGATTTGAAAGGGAATAAGAACCAAATAAATTACATAAAGAATATAAATCATCAGTAATTTAACTTTAAAGTATTCGATGATAATTTATATTAAATGATTTATTAGTAGGTACTGAAATTCCCATATTTCTTATCTAAGGACGGACGTCTACTTCTAATTCTATTCTATACATATTTTAATTAAGTGACGAACAAGTATGTAAGAAACCAGTGTAACCATTTCTCATTTTTTTAACAGGTTTTACCGAAACACACACTTCGGGGGGGCGACTTTCTTTTGAGGAAATGATAAACGATAAAATACGTAGACAATCGAAATACCGGTTGCGTTATCTACATACACAGTGTCGGGTTTTTTGAACAGCAAAAAATGTTTCTGTGCTTTTATAGTTTACTGATGCCTTCATTTTTTTCTTTTGCAACTTTGCCAAAATAAAGATAAATTTCAATTTGCTGTACTACAATATTATTTGACAATTAATAAATAAAATATAGAGTGCGGTTCTAAAGTCCCTTCCCCCCATTTATTTTTTGAACCGTTAGAATTAAAAAATTTGAAATTTTGGGAAAGTGAACTAGGGAATGTATATTACTTTTTTGTAGATAGTAGGTGACGTAATCATAAAAAATGGCGGACGAGGGCCCTTTTGGTAGATAATTTTAAATGGCCTCATATGGCAAGTAATACGTCATTTGAAAGCTTGTTTCAAACCCTTTCCAATGATACCAAAAAAAATTAATTCTTCTTCCTTATTTACAACTTTCAACCCAAAATTATAAAATTATTAAAGTTTTTAAATATTTTATTTGGTAAAAAATACGTTCTAATAAAAAAATTAAATAATATGTTCAAAATGTTCACCATTTACTTCCTGGCAATAAAAAAGTCTAGCAGAAAACTCTTCCCGAACGCGTTCAAGTGTCTCTCTAGAAATTAACCTGCATTCTTCACTAATTCTTCGCTTTAATTCGTCAATGCTCTCATTTGGTGTACCATGAACTTTTGATTTTAGGTACCCCCTAAAAAGAAATCTAGTGGGTTCATATCGGGAGAACGCGCAGGCCACTCTATTGGACCCCGTCGTCCAATCCACCTATCTGGATATTGTTCATTTAAATAATTTCTATCAGTTTGATAATAATGGGGAGGAGCACCATCCTGCTAAAAACTTATTTCCATATCATGGAACTCGTCAGCATGATCCTCAAGAAACTCTAAGATTCGGGGTTCAATACCATTCTGGAGTAATTCCAGGTAAATTTTCCCAGTTAAATTTACGTTTAAAAATATAGGCCCAACAATGTAGTTTCCCAAAATTCCTGCCCACACGTTCACTTTTTGAGGAAACTGGGTGTGACCTTCATAAAAAAAGGTGAGGATTTGTGTCACTCCAGTATCTTACGTTCTGGGTATTAACTTTACCATTAAGAAAAAAAAAAACACTCATCACTAAAGCAAATTGTTTTAAGATAATAAGGATACTGTTCTATTTTATTTCTTATTTGCTCACAGAATTCAATTCTGCGATCTGGATCATCTTCTGTCAGCATATGGAGCATTTTCATTTTATAAGGATGAAATTTTTGTTTCTTTAAAACTGTTTTTACAGTTGATGAAGACACTTCACAAGTTTGTGCAACATTTGAGGTGGATTGTATGGGGTTGACTACCATTTCGGCGAATTGTTTGTCTTCACTAATTCCAGGTCGACCACTTCGCTTAGCGTCTGCAACGTTTCCCTTTCTATGAAATTTATCTAAGAGTTGTCTCAGGTACTGTCTGGATATTGGTCGATCTGGATGCCTTTCATTAAAAATCCGTTCGGCTTCATGCAGATTAGTTCTAGCCTCAACAATAATTAATATTGCTTCAACTTTTTCCTGCATAGTTCGCGACATTTTAAAAAACTCTTATTTATTATTAACGAATAATTTACTAAATCACAATAATGGTAAAGAGCTAAAATTTTACTATTTTTACAAATTATAATTAAGATATGAACCAAAAAGAAATAAAAATAAAAACTTTGAATTTAAACAAGTATAGTGCCAAACATTTTAAATTTTTAGTACGCCAGTTAATAGCATTGTACCTACATTTAAAGCAAAGAATTCGATTTAAATAAAAAGTCGGTAAAGTTTTTTTTATTACGAAGAAGTAAATGGTGAACATTTTGAACATATTATTTAATTTTTTTTTTATTATTAGAACGTATTTTTTACCAAATAAAATATTTTAAAATATTAATAATTTTATAATTTTGGGTTGAAAGCTGTAAATAAGGAAGAAGAATTAATTTTTTTGGTATCATTGGAAAGGGTTTGAAACAAGCTTTCATATTATGTATTACTTGCCATATGGTGCCATTTAAAATTATCTTCCAAAAGTGCCCACGTCCGCCATTTTTTATGATTACGTCACCTACTATCTATAAAAAAGTAATTTACATTCTCTAGTTCACTTTCCCAAAATTTCAAATTTCTAATTCTAACGGTTCAAAAAATAAATTGGGGGAAGGGACTTTAGAACCGCACTGTAAATAAATAAAATAATTTAAATATTTACAATTACCACTTATAATATCACAAGAGCTAAATAGTGTAGTTATAGATAAATAGTGTATTGAAAGAAAAAGCTCACATATCTATCAGTACAACAATTTAAACTGCACCATCAGCGTAATCGTGATATATTTAAATTTTCTCCCTGCTGATCCGCTACTGGTAACCAGTCAGGCTGCCCAAGTCCTTATCTCAGCTTCACCACTAATCTGCCCACATTCTATTTGTGCTCGGTTAGGTAACAATTATTTGTGCTCTTACCCCAAAATATGTTTCCTCCAATTGATCTTTCAATGAATGGTCACTTGTGTTTGAAGAACATAGATTATGGATATTGTGGCAATTACGTATAAATAGTAATAATTATTATTAAATTAAATTAATCAAATAGATAAAACTTAAAATTAGATATTAAAACTATAATTTGCCTATTCTATTTTTCCAACTAAGGAATTTCACGCCTCTATATTTTAACCAATAAAATGCCTTAATTTTATTTAGTTATCATGATCACTAACAAACAATTTTGTTCAAATGAAAATTTTTTGGCAGCTAAAACCATAGAGAACGCTGAAACCTCAACGCACAGACCATAGACATAGACAAATAAATAGTAAATTATGTCCCTAGCAGATGAAGGCTATTATTATTGTTGAGTCCAGATTCCTGCACTGTCGAGGCTGTACAAAACGGTGTCTTCTGCTCCGAGTGACATATTTTTTCTTCAAACGTAACCATAATACAATTTATAAGTGGGAAAAAATGGAATATATTGTTTATATCTTAACTATTTATTAATACAAGTATAAAAAAACAGTTATGGCCTGCATAAACATTACCTATACCTTGTCCAGTATAAATATAGGTGCATGTCACAGCTGTCAGAACTTCAAAGTGGGCGACATCTATTGGGAAGGTCAAATGAGGGTGAACAACACATCAGTGTACCGTTAACCTTGTAGTGTAATGTATTTTTTTGTTTTTTTTTCGGGCTAAGATGGAAAAACTCATGTGTAATGTATTAAGACAAGAAAAATCACAAAAAATACGAAGTTCACACGTACACGGCAACAACGATAGATGCAAAACATGAACTAAAATTTTGTTGTTCACCCTCGTAGCAGCCATATTGAAAATTGACAGCGCCATCTAGTGGTCATTGATTTTCGCGAATTAAAAAAAGGTTATGTGTGACAGCCCAAGCTAATAACCATAAAAGGTTATTAATGGTGATTTAATAAATGTGCAGAATTATGATTTATTTAATAAAAAAGAAGAAAAAAGAAAATATAAACACACAGTATAGTTAGTTAACATTCAATCTCTATTTTGAGAGATTCTTGTCGACAGGTGTTCATGAGATAGTCTAGTGTGACTTACCTTTAATGGATAGGGTTTTATTTCACCATTACCCTTCAGATTGTTCTGGGTTGAGTTTTAGAAGTTTGTTCTTTATTTATTTCTTCCATTTTTCTAACTATGTTATTTGGGTGATGTTCTTTGTCAGATGAAGGGATTTGACATATACCTATATCTGTTTTCGATTTACATGCTTCCTTAGCAAAACGGAGCCTTCTCCTTACCAGATATACCAACTGGATCCATATAATTTTCATATATTTTTAACCTTTTTAAAATTGATTATTTTACTGATTAAAGAATCAGTAAATAATGCTGACTTTAGATTACCTACCATCATTAATTAGTTGCAACATTTTTATTAAATAACTACGATTTAACATGCCACTGACTATTTTACATTCTTAACTTTCTCTGCTTAGTTTTCTGCCTTCTTTGCTGGATTTTTCCTTAAACAAATGTACCTATACTTAAGCTTATGTTTAGGCGTCTTGTGGTCATCTTCCACATTGCATCCACAAATTCTCTTTTACTCAGGAATCCAGCATTTCCAAGACAAGCAAGTTTTTGCAACTTACTTAATTGAGCATTTCTTTTGTGTAGATTTGGTCTCCGTACCATGGGTGCATTGGTGGATGCTGTGATCATGATGGGGATGGTTATCAGACCATTTTTGATTAGATTTGAAAAAAGGGATAGAACACCCCTATTGACAACCTCTGGCTACATTAATATTTACCTTGACCCCCAATATCAAGTATATCATACGAATAAGAATAATAAAAAACTCTTCATTTGAACGTAATTTATTTGAAAAATTAGGTTTTAAATTACAATGTCAGCCGTTTCGCTAAGATTAGCATCCTCAGATTGACGTTTAAGTTACATTTTGTTTGTTTGTAGCTAGGTACCTGATGTTTAGGTAGTATTGAGGGTAGACCAAATAGGGAATAACAATATTAAAGTCTAGATGTTAATATCATAATTTATGGTAAAATAAGTGTATTATCTATTTAACTTTTACTTAATTTGCTACATATTTACGTGTTTTCCTTTATTTGTATTTTATGGACGCGAGTCCACTATCGTTGCATATGTTCAGTATTCCCATTTTTAGGTTTCTTGTGTCCTTCGGAGAAACTTTCCCGAGCCTGCACATCTCTAGGGTCTGTTTTATTTCCTCAAGGTGCCTTCTTCACAATTTCTTTTGTTGTATATAGCCAGATCATTGCGATAGCCACCCTACTCTCAAATCTATTAGCGAGGGAACATTTTTGTTTGATGCTCTATCTCAGACAGGATAGTTTTCTTTATCTTTTTTAATATGGTGCATGCCTTATTTTTTTAATAATTTAAGAAACTCTTTATTAGTATATTTAATTAAGGATCATTATTAATTTATTTGTTTCAGTTAATTTTTAACTTAATATTTTTTCTGTTCTGTGTTCAATGAAAAGTTACCACCTACGCCTTTGTTTATAAACTCAGTAGTCGAACAGCAAATAAAGGAACCAACTGATATACGAGCCACTTTTCCATAATTTGTCGATAAAGCATAAAATATACATTAAAATTTTCAGTAGCGTTTCTCGAAGCATTCCTATAAACAAATAAAAATCTAATTACCAATTCATTTTAATTTATAGGCAGATAGATTCACGAAAAAGTACGGTTATAGTGTTTAAAAAATTTAAGGGGTTTTTATCCACAAAATAATGTTGTAATAGTACCTATATTACGTAATAAGCGCTGCAAGCAACTCATTACTCACGAAGTGGAAAAGTTTAAAAAGTAAATTTTACGAGTGCGTAATGGGATTACAACTCGTGTAGCTTACTATACTTTTTTCCCGGACTCGTTTGAGTCCGGGAAATTGCACTTTACGGTATACTTGTACTTAACAGTATTCTTCAATTCTCCCAATGTTGTTTGAAATAATCCTTCGTCGCCTCGTCCATACATCTATCTCGTACCGTAATAAGTTACTTCCCGGACTTGTAACGTAAATAACTATATTATCTTCGGCGGATTGCTCATGATTCCATCATTTTCTCTACTAACAGACCTATTCGTAGGTACGGTTACAGTATAAATTACATGAAATTTTTTGAAAAAATGTGTAATGTGTAGCCAGACATTACACTTTTATTCTAAAAGGTATTTCACTAATACTAAAAGCTTTTATGTTTTTTAATTGACTAAAAGTATGTAAAAAGAAAAAATAAAGTAGCACGTAGATAAAAATTTCAATGCAATTTGATTAAGCAAAGAAATTTTCTTATCTAAACGCACGTGCATGTTATAAGATTTCATTACGTTAAATATCACTTACAAGGATTGTCGACAGTGCGATTTTTGACGATTATACACATGGGCGTAGAAAAAAAATCATATTTACTTAACTACAAGGAACAGATTTTTATTCATTAACATTAAAACATAATTAAAAAATTATTATTATTATACTTCATATTCCATATTCATATTTCCGGTTTTGAAACTGCTTTTTAAATTTATAACTGCTGTCGGTTTTTGTTTGGAAAAGCTTTTAAAATTATTTCTTTGAAAATTCGCAAAGCTCTCATTCACCCCTTTGTGCAACGTAAAACTCATCATTACACATACCTGTCTTCATTATCATCATCAAACAGCCATTTGCGTCCACTGCCTCCCTTACTCTTTGCCACTGTGTATGGTCTCTCGCTACTGTCATTCACCTAGGAACCATCCTCTTTATATCATCAAACCAGCGTGTGGGTGGACGTCCTCTGTTTTTAGATGCTTCTTCTCTTGGTCTCCATTCTATGATTCTTTTGGTCCACCGGTTGTCTGTTCTTCTTGCCACATGGCCCTCCCAATTCTATTTTAAACGGACTATTCTCATTACTGCTTCTATTAGACCTAGACCTATTCTCCTGCGTAATGTTGCATTTGTCACTCGGTCTCTCCAATATAATCCTAGCATCGCTCGTTCCATTCTTCTATGCATTACCTGGATCTTGTTTATAGTCGCTTTTGTTAAGGTTAGAGTTTCGGCGCCGTACGTTAACACTAGTATAACGTAGGGATTTCGGATCTGAAGACATGATTAAGCTTTCCAAAGGCGGCCCATGCTAGCCCAATCCTTGTATCTGGTTGTCTCTTCCAATTCGGATTTCGGTATTTGTAGAAGCTTACTAGTTTGATATTCTCACCGTCTATGCATAAGGTTTCACTTAACACAAGATTTGTCTAATATTTTGTTTTTGATTTATTTATATTAACCAGCATACTATAGTCCGTCTATAAAGTATCCGAAAAAAAGAATGCACAATTATAATTTTGCAGTATATATTTTTATTATTTGAATTATAAAATAACCACAAACAATTCATCTCATTTACTTATACAACCTCCATTTAATTCTAAACACTTAGTAAACTTCCAGGTGCATCAGAAACCAAGTCACTGCCATACTGCTCGGTGATGGTGGTCCAGGCCTGTAAAACCGAACGAATCAAACCTTCTTTATTTCGTGGGGCTACTCGTTCCACTTCAATCTTCATTAATCCCCATATGTTTTCAATGGGACTAAGATCTGGTGGATCTGCTGGCCATGGAATTGTTGTCAGTTGGTATTCTTGCATCCAAGCTTGAGTAAAGGCAGAAGTATGGCATCTTGCATTATCCTGCTAAAAACGCCACCTCTCTGGATATAAAGAAGAAAACCATTTAAAATATCACAATCCTTTGCACTATTAACAGCGCCATCAACTATACAGAGAGGCGTAGCACCACGTTGAGATATTGATCCCCAAACCATTATTTTAGTGGGAAATTTGGAAATTTGAACGGTAACATTTTCTCTTGACAGGATTTTAAGATGGTTTGCACCAATCTGGAAACAACTCTCGTCAGATATAAAAATATTGCTGAAATTATCTTCTTGAAAACGTTGACAAAACTCCATTCTTCGTTGCTTTTGTAGAGGTGTTATTGCAGGGATCCCTTTTGGTTTCCTTGATATGTAGCCTTGTCTTTTCAGTGCCATGCGGACAGTTTCGGGACACACATTTATTCTTCGTTGATTTCTAAATCTGCTGGTCAGTTTTCGAAACCCTAGGCGCGGATTTTGTCGTCCTAAATTTACTAAAGCGTTTAAATTGTTTCCGCGAATCTTACTAGGTCTTTCCGAACTGGGTTATATCTGTACCAGTTTTTATCCTCTTAATTGTCTCATACACTGCACTTTTTCCGAGTTCAGTCAATTGCACTAGTTTTTTAACGTTTCGAACACCCTTTCTATACAAATATTCCCCAATTTTTCTTTTTTCTTGCGACATTATTTTAAAAAACTCAGGTCTGTTTACATTCAACAATATTTGATTGATACTGTTGTCATGCGATTTTATCCATAGCCTACTATTGGCACAATCTACTTGACGCATTACTTTTGTTTTAGAATGTTACGAAAAGAAAATTCCGGATACTTTCTAGACGGATTATATATTGACATCGTCTACACGATCTGCTATTATTACAATGTTATTTAGTTTTTCGTCGTTGATATTAATACCTTTGTTGTCAAAATCAATTTGTTTAAACATGTATTTCAACAGATTAGTGAATAATTTTGGTGAGAAGACATCACCTTGCCTTACTCCTTTTTCTATACTAAAGTCGGTGGTGTTTTCATGAAGCCTCGCACATGCTTTTGCTATATCTGTGGTCTATTCTCCAGTCGGTCAAAGCTGGCAACCTTTTTGGGTGATTCATTGTATCGAAAGCCTTTCCATAGTCTACGAATGATAGAATGAGAGGCTTGTTATATTCCATACTTTTCTCTATGATCGTTTTGATGACTTGCTTTTTTGATAACCTGCTCCAAACGCAGCTTGTTCTCGGGGCTGATAGAGTTCCAGTTTAGACTTTAACCTGTTCGTAATGATACCCATAAACAACTTATATATGGGAGATCATACCTGTCTTGCATATTTGTAAATTACTATAAATATTATTATAATTAAGAATTACCTATTTTCTTCCTAATTTACAAGCTATTATTCCGCAATATTTAACAACACATTCAATTTCCAACTATTATTTCTAATTCTATCCATGTACGCCATTGAAAACGGTGGGTAAATAATAAAGTTATTAAGTGGGTTATCGTAAATACTATCTTGGGGTTTTTGCCTCGACGCAGTGACAGTGGCAGTGAGGAAATGGCATATAATGCAACACAATGTTTGCAATGTCCATATAACGCCGTACTATTGACTGCCTACCAGTCTATAAATCTTGTGTTCATGCGAACATTAAGCAGCCTTACAATGAATATACAAATTGTGTCCTTTAAAGATATCAACTGGTATTAAATTCTCAGTTTATTATTGGATTCTAGCAAAAATAAATACAAAAATATACTGAACTATTTATGTTGCAATTAAAAAAAAGGAATGAAAAAATAATTCAAAATTAAAATAAATATCCATCATTTTAACATTATTTGCAAAATTATATATAGTTATATAGCATAATAGAGTCAAAAATAACCTGTGGAGGTGGAGTAAAATTGTTTGCTCAAAGGTCAGATCATATTGTTCCCCATTATTTTTGAAAAATTTCAGCGAAACATGTAGATACATAAATTAGAATTTTTATACTTAAACTAAATATTATTTCTTTCCCTATAATTTTGACATATTATCAAAGGGATCACGTTCTCAATTACTACACCAACAAAGCAGTATTATTGGTCTTGAATATATAGTTGCCATGAAAATATTAGTTACCTAGAGGTTCAAAGGTGTAGGTGTAGTTTTTTAATAATTGTTAAAAATTATAAAACATATTCGTTTTTATAATATTCGTTAAATTAAATACAGGGTAATTCAAAATGCAAGTACATTATTTTCTATCGAAAAGTACTAATATCATTCTTCAAATTTTATGAAGTACTCCCTATACCTAAAGTTATCAGTTTTCTAGATAATTTTATTTTTCTATCAAAGTATTAATTTGTAGATATTTTAACGTTTACCAATAATTATTGTGAGTTGGCCATGATTAATTTGTCAGAAACTGACAGTTTAACAAAACATTAACTTCATAAGGTTTAATCTATATAACAAGTGGGTTATTTTAAACATTACAATTTATTGAACTCATTTTATAATAAACAATTTGATTGCAGCTTAACGTAAAATCAAACTAGATCCATACAATATTCTACTTTAAAAAATAAATATACCTAAAAAGAACAATGTATTAACTAACATTTCACATTAAAAGCAGCTCCAAGAAATTCCTTTTCACATACTAGCTGTTTTCTTTTAAATACCGATGATGCTTATTTTTCAAGTTTGGGGATTGAGTCATAAAGTGCATCTTAATTGATTTAAAAAAGAAATATTCCTTTGTCTTCAGGGTTGAAGCTCGTGGTCTTGCTATATGGTAATTTCCAAAGATCTCTCTCAGTAATAACATTTAAAATTTTGCTACTGAAATATTATTTTCAGTTTTTACATTAACAAGTAATAAAAGTAACCTATTTCGCACATTTCTCGTAGCAGTGAGTAGGGGAGACACGCAATGAAGTGGACACTTCGCGTCTAATTGTCATATCTATCTCAAAATATCTTCAAAATCGAATAATTTTGATATGAACTAGAGTTAAATATCTTCTGTTGAAACGGATAGGGTAATATCTTTTCTCACAAATATCTCATTCGACCTTTTAAAAAAATAGAAAATGTCCGTTTTATGACATTGGTGTTTTGAAGTGAACAATTGGTGCTTTGAAACGGACGCAGTGCACACTTATGAATAGATGGATGGGAAGCATATAATAAAACAGAAACAAACGTGAAAAACCATTAATATAATTCAAATAGGTACATATAAGAAAGCTTAAATATGCTAAACCATATATTGCAACAGAAGTTGAGACTACCCATAACTCCGCAACTTTCGTGGGCCCAAGTGCTGCAAATTCATGACATATTGGACACTGTTCGTTTTCATTTTTTGTAGCGGGTTTTCTTTTCGGCCGGTCATTCTTGATAAAGGTCGCCTTTAATTCGCACGATAATTCGTCATCACTATCGTCATGTATGGACATTTCAGCACTAGATGATTCTGATGAAGAATCCTTTAACATTTTGAACCTTTTTTTGTATTAAGATTAGCAATCCCTTTGTTTTTCTTCTCTTTTTCTTCTGATGCTTCTACAAGCTTATCTTTATCTGGAGTGTCTGTAATTGTTAAGCTCTTTCCTTTTTTTCGTCCTTTGTTTTGTTGCTTCCTGGGAAGAGCTTTTGGATATGATCTTACTTGTTCAGGTAATATAATGGGAGGGGAAGCTCCTGAAGTAGAAGGCTGATTATTTTCTAAAGTTGGCGCCGATGAGCATTTCGAGTTGGAGATTGTATTGTTTGTCAAGTTATTATTCTGCGGTGCGTTATTAGAAACCTCAGGAGGAGTTGGAATTGAATCTGGTCTATCGGTAACATATGACTGCAAGAGTGTTTTTATTAAACGGGTGAATTCCTGTTTTGGCAAACCCACTCAAAACATTTTCCATCTTAAAATGCTTAAAACGCTTCATTGGCCAAGTTGGCTACTTCATAGATGGTTACAGTTTTACCCGGATTTCATAGATGTCATCCATGCATCGCTTCTCTATAATGAGCTTTAAATGAAGCATAAACGAAACATCCATAGGTTGTAGTCTATGGCTACAGTGAGGAAGGAAAGTTAAAATGGATACATCGTTTTCACTAGCAAGGTTGATGACTTCAATTGTTATATGAGTTTTATGATTGTCGTACAAAATTAGACAGCGATTTTCTTTTGAGGGCTTTACAAATTTTATGAAGTGTTTAAGTGATTCTAGAAAACCATCTTCCGTAATCCATCCACTTGATTTAGCCAGACCCTTGGATTCTTTAGGTGCCCCGCATGTAACATTATATTCTTAAAGTGAACCCTTGGACATACAAAAACAGGTGGTGCAGTACCTCTAGCAGCGTTTATGAAATTAAACATTGTCACCAGCTGACCTCTTTCGGCTGAGCTTATTTGTCCCACTTGTTTAGTCCCACGAACTGCGATAACTTTAGGGGGATTGACAACTGCCATACATCCAGTCTCATCGAGATCGAGATTCCAATACATGTGGGCCTCGAAATGATATTTGTCTAAATTATTTTCTAAATTACTGAAAAACATCGAAACGTTTTCCTTGTTGAAAGATGTTGCTCTGGATAATGACGTATTTTCTGACTTCCTTAGGTACAGAAAGTGTCTGATTCCTCCTGAGAAAACCACGAACCCAATCCTTCGTTGCCTTTCCTCGCTGTTCCCAAAGCGGGGCGCCTTACATATACCAATCGCACATTGCGAATGCCAACTCCTTTACTTTTGTTGTAGACCATAACACATTTGAGAACACCTAGATAAATAATCAGTGAGATAACATTCTTCGTTAACTGTAAAGATTTTCTTATTTCCTATATTGGGAATGTGCTCATATAGACCATTATTCTCCTTGGCTTTCTTAACTAGGTCTGCTAAGTATGATTTCGAAATTTCAAATGCCTTAGCTACGGAACGTATTGATTGCTTTTTTCCAAGACTTCTTTTATTGCGTTTTCTACACTTTGCTTACTTGGCCTACTTCGCTCACTCGTTCGTATGGAGGACATCTAATAAAAAAGCAAGTTGTTAAACGTTAGAACCAGAATTCAGTAATGAAATTGATCCAATAGGTAGGTTTCTATATTAGCATGAATTAAGAAATCGCATGTGGTTTTGAAACGGACAGCTGTAAGTGTTTGGAAACGGACGTCCGTTTCTTAACTTGTTCTAGTGTCCACTTCATAACTCACTACCATATTTGATTCAATATCAGTTTATCAAATTATTAGGTTAAAGAATCAAAATGCAGATGGTTAAGCTACAAATACATACCATGAACGTTGTACTGACGTGATATTTCCCTGTAAACGTTGAAAGTGCATACGTCATTACACTCAGTAAAACACACAAATAAATACTTTTCTCCCGCTAAAACTGCAAACAACTAATGTAATTTCTTAGTTGCCTGTTGGATCGCTGTTAGCAGCATCAAACGGTTGGAGGTATAAGAGGTTGCCAAATTGTGAAAACAAATATTGTTGCGTACTTCGCACATCCTAGATAGCAAGCTTGTCCGTTTCATAACGCTCTGCTCTGCCCATTCGTCTTCCACACTGCAATATTAACAGTCCGAAGTATCACTCAACTCCAATCCAGAAGCTGTGCTTGTTGTCCCTTGCTGACCAACTGGATATAATGTCCTTGGTGATGTTTCGCTTTGCCAAGAAATGTTTCCAGTCCAATAAACACGGACTTGGTTCCCTTCTTTGCCAGAGGGTCGACTCTCTTATTGCCCACTATTCCCACATGTCCTGGAACCTAGAGTAGCGTTACTCTGTTATTTGCTCCTAGATTATTTATTAGGGCTTCTATATCTCCCTCCACACCATCTGTAAGTCAAAGATTATGTACTTCCTCTACTTTCTCTGGGACTCACCTTTTTAAAGTTTATTGAATATCTCGGTCAAAGTAAAAAGTCGCAAGTAAAAAACCGCTTTCTTCACACTGACTTAAAACTAGACTATATATTGTAAATCTATTAGCTTTAGTATAATAAAATCCGCAACCACGTTCCTCCAACTCCGTAACACCAAGTAACAGGGTGAAATTGTCATTTTTCAATTTTAATTACTTCTGACGTCCGTTCAATTGGAAAATGATTCAAGAGATTATATTGTCAGTCGAAAATTTGTTCGTTCTCAAACTTTATCAAATTTATTTGAAATTAAATAAAATTGATAGGTATCAGAAAATTTAAGAATATGCCAATTTAATTCGTCATTATAATTGCTTGTAGCATTCGGTTGCAATAAACCAATAAATAAAAGCTATGGCTATAAATTTTTTTAAATCACTAAATATATCAATAACGGCACTGAAAATTAACTCGTTGCAACATCATCTGAAAATTTAATTTAGCGTTAATTTAAATCGCGTAGTTTCTGAATCATTTATTGATTACGCGCTTGTCTCTGTTGCCGTAATTCACGATGCGCATGGCAATTTAAACAAAAATTCACTACAAAATTTATGACTTGTTCAAAATTAAAGTACATCCTGTGTAAAAACAATGAATTCCTAATTAGACATCGGCTGAAATGTTTATAATCGATAAATCATATGCAGTTTTGTATGAAGCAATTATCAAAAAGTGGCATTATTATTTTAATTATAATATCAGCTGAATGTTTAATTTAAATATAAATAAAAAAAACTTTTTTATATTTTGCACTTATAAAAATCTTCATTATAAAACGCATTTGCGTATCGTAATGTAACTTTTGCGCACGCAAATTTTTGTTTTAAATGGTTGGCGACATGAGTGAAGTATCTAAAGGCAAGACTATTGACATTGACATTTGTGGCTAATAGCAATTTATTAATTTTATATTGTTCTTTAAGAAAGTATTTGTGAATATGAATATCATTTTTTACTTATATAATATATTATTATTGGTGTATTAGTCATTTTAAAATATTTTAAAACATTAACATTTCATAATTTAAATGTCAAAACTGTCAAGATCTGTCAAATGTTATAAATAACACAGTGCTACCGACATACTTTTTAAAATCAAAATTTTCGGTATTACGTAAAATTAATAAATTAATTTAAAAAATTATAAAATAGCAAAATATAAAAAATATTATAAACAACTTATTTCATATGGCTGTTGTAACACTCGTTCTTTAAAAAACTCATCGCTTCGCGATTCGTTTTTTAAACTTGAACTCGTGTCATAACAGAATTCCATATGAAATGCGTTGTTTAATATACTATTATAGTTCAAGGTTTTAATCATTAATTATTGTCTGGCAATTATAAACTGCAACAATCAACCTGAATATTTATAATGTATAATATTTAACATAAAATCGTCCTTTTTAAAAACAACATTTTATTATGGCAACCTTCATCTCCATTCTTTGGATGACACAAGTGGGTATCTTTATTTGAAAATATAGAATTTCCAAAATGATTGAGAGCTACTAAGGGTTAATAAGACGTATAAGAAACGCTTTGAAGGAACCCCGACAGGTGCCATATCTAACGATATTTCTAGGTCTGCTACCTTTTCTTGGCCGACAGTTAACAGCGAATAGTTGGCCGTGGTCCATCAAAACAAAACAGAGAGTTTAAAGCTACGCACGCCGCCATCTTGACGTATGTGGATTCGAGATTTATTCATCTCGTTATTAATTTCCGAAAGGTTCATTAATCACTAATTTAAAATGTTAAGTGGTGATTTATTTATACTATTGTTTTTATCGTTAAAATCAAAAAAGACAACTCAATTTATTGTTTTAAAAATTTATATATAAATTCATGTTATCAAACGTTTTATTTGTCGTTAAATATTGTATAAAAAAATTACAAGGGCCGATGAAAAAACTTACAATAAATTTCTAGGACTGATTGAATATTTCAATGGTAAACTTAAATGGAGTTTAGCACTCTTAAGACTACAGGTCTCTATTATAAACGCCAAGTACGGCACTAAAGTGATAGAATGAGTAAGGAGCATAGTACACCAACCAGCTATCTTCCTGGGGATGCGGGGATGTATTATTACTTTTTTGACAGCTATTATATTACTATTGCAGCCACAGTTTTTTACCCACATCCTCAAGAAGTTAACATCTCACTCCCAAGTTTAAGCTGGTTGTCCAAAAATTCTTCTACTTTCCACCCAAAACAAACAATCTGTCGCCTGGCCATTGTTTCAACCACAGTTACAAATAAGCTTCAATTAACAAAGTTGCTAAGTTTGTAAATCTTGATTGAAACCTTGTCGATGGGAGATATGTTTTAATCAGGTTTAGCTTAGACAAACTTCCTTTCTCACCAGCAAACGTTATAGGTATAGTCTGTCGTCGCCTTAATGCAGAACTATTGTATGTCCAAAAAGTGAGAATTTTCGTTTTTAATACCAAATAAGTACACTGCGACCTATAGGATCTATTGTGTCCCCCCTTACTTGCCATGTTCTGATATTTTCTCAGACTTATAGCAGCTCTTCGAGTCCTATTTTCCTGAGGAAGTTTAGGACATCGTCGGGCTTCAAATCAGGTAGATCCCCTTCCTCTATTCCATGTGCTCCTAGGTATCTAGCCCTAGAATTTTGCAAGGCAGGGCGTTCTGAGAGTATGTGTATTGAGGTTTCATCCTCTTCGTCATAGAATCTGCACTTTGCTTCATCTGCTAACCCTAGTTTTTTCATGTGGCTTTTTAACCGGCAATGCCCGGTTAGTATTCCCGTTAAAATTCGGAGCCTTTTTTACTGAGGTTGGGACAGCTAAGAGATCTCTTCTGGTCATAGTTCCCCAGTAGTATCTTAGATTGCCTCAGTCCTTCCAGCTGATTCCAGTACTTGGATTTTTCTTTCTCCATTTCTTCCCTTAGTTTTCCTAAGATTACTCTACTGCTGATCCCACAGGATGGTTCTGGTCCCAAGTGTGGGGTTTCAGATCCTTTTCTTGCCAGCTTGTCTGCTGTTTCGTTTCCCTCTATTCCTATGTGTCCTGGGACCCATAGGAGGGTGACAGTGTTCTTCTGGCCTAGTTCATTTATTTGCCTAGGCATTCCCAAACCATCTTCGAACTGATTATATTTGAGCTCAGCGCTTTTATGGCTGCTTTACTATCCGACATGATCACAATCTCTTGTCTGCGGTAGTTTCTTCCAATGTTGAATTCCACACATCTTTCGATGGCACGGACTTCTGCTTGAAAGATGCTCGGGTATGTGCCCAAGCTTTCTGAGTATTTGGCTTTCGGTACAAAAACTCCTATCCCAGTTTCCTCGTCTAGCTTGGAACCGTCCGTATACCACTTTATGGTATTCTGGTTTAAATTCTATATGGTGTCTTCATCCCATTCAGATTTATTACTCAACTTTGTGATGAATTTTTTCACAAAGTTGAATTTCTTTAGCATATCATCTTGGGGCATTTCCCAAGTTTGATCAAAATGAAGTGATCGAGGTTTTTCCCTAATAATTCCTTCTTTGATCATTCTATATACCGTTTTCTTCCTTACACTTTCCAACAGAATGTGCAGTGGGGTCAAGTTTAAATTCACCTCCATTGCAGCAGTGGGGCAAGTTCCCATTGCTCCAGTGATACATGAACAGGCTAGACTCTTCGAGAGATTTTTTCCTCGTCGTACTCAGATTGGCCCTTGCGCCCAAAGCCACTGCTCCATATGTGATTATTGGTCTCACTATACTATATTTTTTGTAAAATGTTGACAAGGTTTGAAATGGAACATTTAAGATTGTTGTTTTACATATTTATATGTTTAATATTTTTTTTTATTTCTTGTACAGTGTCAAAATTATATTTTGACATTAAACGTCAGATAAATTCGCTCCGCGAAAAAACGGCGTTTTTGATAGTTAAAAAGTGATTTTAAATCGTGAAAAAGTGTAAAACTAGTGTAGAAGAGGCTCTTCTACACCCCAGTTTATTAAGCAGACCCGGCAAGCATAAATCTTAAAGAAAAAGACCAAAAAACACCAGATTCCGTGTCCGCGGACGCGGGTAAACTCCCCCACAAAATGGACAATTCTACCGAAAATACTGACAAAAAACCCAGACCAGTTAATGATGTCCGGACAACAAACGTCAATCAAATAGTAAATCAACTCAGTGAAAAGGACCTAGGTGAGTTGTTTACACTAATTTGTCATAAACTAGGTTATACTGTGTCTAAAAATGACTCCTCCCCTGACTCCTCCCCAATTACAAAACGGAGGAAAAGAACAACTCCTTCTTCTCCCCCTCCTTCACCGTCTTCACAAATAACTCAAACAAAAAACCGATTTACACCATTAATTAATGACAATGACTCCGACGATATGAACGTAGATTCTGACAAAGACGATGACATTCCGTCAAAAGTAAAAAAAATGTTTAAAGAATCAGACTACGATTCTGACAGCTCAACAAACTCCACAAAGTCAATCAAACCGTCAAATCACAGTGTCTCAAAGCCCTCCAAAGAAGCTCATCCTCGCTCATCACCTAAGAAACGTGACTGTGTCGATGATTTTCCCACTTTACCGCCCCCCCCAATCCAACAACCCCCAGCCATGACGAACCAAATTAATAAACCTAAAAACAAAATACCACCAATTACCATAAAAAACAAGGAAACATGGTTAGACTTGTTAAAAATATTCAAAATTAAAAAAGTATCAATTTCAAATGCCGCAAACAAAAAAGACGGCATACAGTTCACTCCAAACACTATCGACGATCATAGAATAATCACTAAAGAATTGGACAGACAAGGGCAACTTTATTATACATTTCAATTACCAACAGAAAAAACTCTTCGTGTGGTCTTGAGAGGCATCCCCAACCACATTACGGAACAAATGGTTGAGAGCGAACTCAAAGCCCTGGAGTTCGAGCCAATTAAGGTCACACGAATGTACAGACGTGTGACAACACAACAAACTGACGATAAAACTAAAAAGACAATGACAGTTACCGACAAACTACATATGCCCTTGGTGCTAGTTGAGCTTCCTCGAACTGAGCACAGCAAGAATATATATAATTTAACTAACATGTTTTTCATTAAAATTAAAGTTGAGACGCAGCGGTCCAACACACAGTCGGCTCAGTGCCACAGGTGCCAGGGCTTTGGCCATACCCAGAGAAACTGTCATCTGGAGGTACGATGCGTCAAATGTGGGCTGGACCACTTAAGTTCAGAGTGTAAAAAGACCCCGGATACGCCGGCTTGCTGCGCTAATTGCGGGGGAGCTCATCCTGCAAATTACAGGGGGTGCCCAGCGCACAAATCCCTAACAGACAAAACAAAAAACAAATCCACCATACAAACCCCCAAAATACAATCTAACAAACCGACAAACAAAACATACGCCCAAACGGCAAAACAAACAAAACCCACAGAGACGAAACAAGACTCTAGGGAATTTAAGGAACTATTGACAGAACTCAGATCCATCCTATCTGCTGAACTAAAGCAGATGGTGAGTGAAATCAAGAAAACCTTAAAGACCCGCAATGACCAATAAACGACAACCTGACTCCTTAAAGATAGCGGCTTGGAATGCCTGTGGCATTTCAAGTAAAAAAGACGAACTAACAGACTTTCTTGATTCTCACTCTATCGACTTAATTCTCATCTCTGAAACGTGGCTCAAACCCGCACTCAATTTTACAATTCCTAATTACTTTTGTTATAGAACAGATAGGTTAACTGGTAGGAACGGCGGAACCGCGATTTTAATCCAAAAAGACATTGACCACACATTCATAAACCGATACAACACCGAAAACATTGAAAATACAGTGGTTAAAATAACGATGGCTTCGGGAATCACTTACACTCTCGTTTCGGTATATCTATCACCCTCTAAGGAACTTCTGCAAGAAGACTTAGACAAAATTTTACCCCGCGACCAAAACACCATAATCGGAGGCGACTTGAACTCCAAACATCCGAATTGGAATTCAAGGCGAACTAATAAAAAAGGAAAAACCCTAGATGCACATTCGACCAGACATGAATATCTAGTTATAGGGCCTGATGAACCGACTCATTTTGGTACAGGGATTGCTGATGTTCTTGATATTTTTATATTAAGAAATGTCAGTATGAACTTCCAAATAGAGGCGAAAGCGGAACTCAGCTCGGACCACAATCCTATTCTTTTAGAATTGGAGAACTGGCAACCGAATCTGATGAACGCAAAGCGATCACGAGTGAATTGGATCAAATACTCCGAAATACTAAGTAACATCAACCGACCCCTCCCCTTGCTCAACAACATGCATGATTTAGATAAAGAAATCCTCCAAATTACAAATGAATTGAAATCAGCGTTATTTCGGAGTACGTCTTCCAAATCAACTCCTGCATCGAACCCCTGCTCTATCCCTCCCAGGATAAAACATCTCATCCAGGTGAAAAATAGAGCCCGGAAAAAGGCCCAGTTAACTATGAATCGGCTCGACAAAAACCGAGCCAACCAACTTTCGAACGAAGTCAAGCGAGAGCTAGAAAAACTTCGAAATGACCGGTGGACTGAGACTCTACAAACGATCAGTGATTGTAATGATCCTAATCCATTGTGGGCTCTCAGAAAAAGGCTTAAAATGAAGAACAAACCAAATAACCCCCTTCAGGGAACTTCAGGCCTAGTCTACACAGACCAGGACAAAGCTTCCACCTTTGCGGACTCTTTAGAATTCCAGTTCTCGCCAAACAGGGACCCAGACGACGATATCGAATGGGAAACTGAGGTCGAAAATGCAGTAGATCGCGACATTAAAACACTGCCTTTTAAGGCAATACGCCCGACCACTAACACAGAAATAGAAAACATCATATTTACACTAAAGTCGAAAAAAGCTCCAGGAGATGACAATATTACTAATCTCCAGCTTAAGCAGCTGCCTCACAGCTACTACAAATTTTTGGCCAACATCACAAACACAATTCTAAAACTACAAAAATTTCCCGCCAGATGGAAGAATGCCATCGTTATTTTAATAGAAAAACCCGGGAAAAATCCGCTTTACCCCCAAAACCACAGGCCAATAAGTCTATTAAGTTCGATATCAAAGGTAATCGAGAAAGTTATTCTTGAGCGTATCAAAGATGAAACTGACGAACGACAAGTAATTCCTGACTTTCAATTTGGTTTTAGAGCTGAACACTCTTGCGAGCAGCAGGCTCTAAGACTGACTGAAAGCATATTTGATCACTGGACAGCAAAACGGACATGTTCCGCTATCTTTTTAGACATTGAGAAAGCTTTTGACAAGACTTGGCATGAAGGGCTAATTTATAAATTAAACTCAGTCAATTTTCATTCAGGCCTATTAAAGTTAATCAGATCTTTCCTAAAATCACGTACGTTTCAGGTTAGTGTAAAATCTTCCATCTCAACGATCAGGAGAATCGAAGCCGGAGTTCCTCAGGGTTCGGTTCTCTCTCCCATTCTATACAATTTGTATACGGCAGACATCCCCGAATGTACAGGACTTACAAAGATCTTTACATTTGCGGATGATACCGCGATTTTGTCAGGCTCTTGGAAATTCTCCAAAGCTGTTGAATACCTTCAAAACACGACCGATGCCTATATTGAATGGGCGGAAAAATGGAAGATAAAAATTAATGCGGAAAAATCGCAACTAATTAAATTCAGTAAAAATCGCGATCGACCAAATGTCGACTTTATGCTGAAAGATGTGGTTATCGATTGGAAACGCGAAATTAAATATTTGGGAGTCATGTTTGACAGTAAGTTGACATGGCACCCACATATTCGTCAAATCATTTCAAAAACAAACGCTACAAAAGCCGCACTATGGCCCTTTATATCAAGAGACAGCCGTCTAAGTCTCCGCCACAAATTCACTCTTTACAAGACTTGCATCCTCCCACAAATCATATATGCATCCACGGTATGGGGACAAACAGCTAATTCTCATCTTCACCGACTAGAGACAATACAAAACAAAACGCTACGTCTAATTACCGGGGCTCCCTGGTATTTACGAAACTCTAACATACGACGTGACTTAATGGTGGACACTATACGAGACCAAATCCGACTACGTAACAAAGAACTGATCACCTCATTTCATAATCACGCCAACCCCCTTCTGAAGAGGGCACTTGACTATGACCCCAATCACTGTCCGCGGGCCAAACGTCCAAAACTAGCTCTCAACGGCCCTAATTAACATGACTGACGAGACGTGACTCGTAACTGTAAAATACTCCAAATTCATCGTTTGACCACCTAGGTCCACTATCATGTAAAGGGTAAAAGTTCTACTCTAAGAACTAGCCCAACTAAATCACCATCAAGATCTCAGTTTATTTCTTGTAAAATTCTGACAAGGTTTGAAATGGAACATTTAAGTTTGTATTTTTAAATATTTTTATTATTCTGTGATATAAAGTCAATTTTTTAGTTATTGCATTGCATTTGATAATGTAGAACAATTCTAACTCCGCAAAAATTATCTATGGTAACTCCTTACAAATGGAGATAAAATACTTGAATTATATTTTACTATTGTATGTCCACATTTTTCTTTATTTACGTATTAATCATTTAAAATCTACTACTATACTCTTATATACATAAATTTAAAACTATAGTAATAATATCGCAACATAAAAATCTTCCTTTCGTTTTCAAAATAAAAAAAAGTCGCTCCTGAAAACTTTACGTTTTGTGACATACAATAGTTCTGCATTAAGGCGACGGCTAAGTTTGTAAATCTTGATTGAAACCTTGTCGATGGGAGATATATTTTAATCAGGTTTAGCTAAGGCAAACTTCCTTTCTCACCAGCAACCGTTACAGGTATAGTCTGTATATACTTGGATACAGTCCAGTTAGTTGCAATCTTTAATGAAATTCAAAACATAAACCACATTCTGATAAGGCAAAAAAATATTTCAGGCTTATCAGTTTATCACCCAACCATCTGTATCTGATTTAACATCCACACATCCACAACTAATTTCATTTAGAGATTACTAAAGAGTTTGACTAAGTCAGGTTTTCCAGGAATCTGTTTTGTGTGGTACAAAAGAGACCAGAAATCCGAGTACCATTTTAACTGTTCAAATCTCTCATTGCCGACTTCACTTTTTCACCCATCAGCTCTATTTAGCTAAGTTTAAATATACTAAAAGTATTTCATAAAAACTTACTATGTCAACAGTGTCATTATGTACAGTCGGCTTTAGAATAGCATATACATGTTAAATGTGAATTTCGTTTACCTACCGAAGTTATAAAAACGCCCTTTAAACGCCTACATTAACTGGTTTTTGGGAATTAAGTTTATTTACAAAGGACAGAGGGACAGGAAATTTGTCAATATAATACCTTATGCTACAAACATTAAAGATGTGGGCGTGGACAACTGTTTAACTGAGTTCAAATTTATTATTGTTTAAACCGTGATTGGTTATACACAATAAATAGGCCGTCCTTAAAATTAATTCATTGTAAACGATTTGAGTTTGAAAATGTATATGCTATTCCGAAGCCGATAGTACTAGGGTTGCCTCTATATTTAGGGATTTGGCAACCCTGACACTTTAAAAGAGCCAAGGAATTTTTCTATAAAAGAATATATGTTACCATGTAGGTTATAGTGGGATAGTTTGTTTAATATGGCTTGTCTGGAAATTTTATCAAACGCACTATCAATATCCAGGATAGCAGCTACCAATTCCTGTTGATTAGAAAGTGCCTCTGAGATATGAGTTTGAAGAACTGTAAGGTTATCCATAGTGGACCAGTGACGCCGGAATCCTGATTGAGAGTTTGGAATTACGTTATACTTCTCAAAAAACCAAAGAAGCCTTTTATTTATGATTTTCTCACAGAGTTTGCACATGGTGCAAGTGAGAGCTATAGGACGATAGGATTTGGGTACAGAGGGTGGTTGGTCTATCTTTTTGATGGGAATTATGATAGATTCCCGCCATTTCTCGGGAAATTGATGAGAGGTCCAGATGAGGGTGTAGAATTTCAAAAGTATTGTAAGTGAAATATCTGAGAGTTTATGAAAGAAGATGTAAGGGATGTTATCGGGGCCAGCTGATCGATTGTTACAGGATGACAAAGCAAATTTTAACTCGTTGGATGTATTAAGATGGGAAATGTCCTGCGGATCGATTGGTTTTAGTACAGGATCAGGACAAGAGAGGAGGATAGAGGTGAAGTATTCTGGTTTTTAAATTTATTTTCAAAATGGCTTGCAAGTGTATCTGCAATGGCCTGATTATCACAAGTGACCTTGTCATTAGAAATTATGTTAGGAATCTTGAGATTGGATTTGCTGCCTTGTATGTTCCGTATTTTATTTCATACTTCAATGGGACTGGTGTTAATTGTTATGGAAGAGACGTAGTTTTGCCAACAGGTTTTTTTTACTCTGTTTGATAATATATTCGGCTTTAGCCCTTGGTTTTTTATGCAGCATAACGTTTTCAGGGGTATTGTTACGGCGTAGTCTATTAAGAGCAGTTTTAGATTCGCGGGTGGCTAATTCCACCAGGGAGAATTCCACCAAGGAACAATTTTTCGAGAAGGACAAAAAACTGTTTTACCTATATGCTTTTCAGCTATCATTTTGAGGTCACTGTTTATATTTTTGGAAAGGGCGAGTGAAGAGAGAAGTTTTTCGGATTCTATTGTATAATCGGTCCAGTTTGCAGTTTTTAAGTTCCAGTAAGTGCGTGTAATAGGTTCATTATTGCAATAAATAGAAATAAGAATTGGAAAATGATTACTGTCATGAAGATAATCGGAAGTATTCCATGAGAGGGACAGGGCTGACTTGGGGTCGCAAATACTAAGAACACTTGCTGAGAATGTGCTGGATGACATGTTAAAGTGTGTTTGCGAGTTGGTATTTAACAAACAGGCACCAGTTACATTTAAAAAGAATTCTAATATCCAATGTCAGCCCATTCATTCCTCACTCCTTGATTGAAAAAGCTCTCTCTGATCTCGGACTAAACATCACCTCACCGGTTGCCTATGTTAAGTGCGGTACGTCAGAAGATGAATATGCCCATGTCATGAGCTTCCGAAGAGTCACTTATATAATTCCTGAACGTGAGGAATTTTCTCTTCAAACTTCTGTACTCATTATATACGATAATACTCCACACAGAATTTTCATATCTACTGACAAATTGGAATGTTTCCTCTGTAAACAGCCAAATCACACCGCCGAAACATGTACCAATACTCCCATTCCCTTCCCTCCTAAAACAAATGATATATCCAACACATCCTCATCCATCCATCCAATACCTTCCATTTAAAATAGATACTACTCTTCAAACTTCTACTCCATGCTTCTACCGATATGCCCTCCCCCGAATCCGGTCACAAAAGACCTCATTCTAACGACAGTACTCCGGTTACCCCGCCTCCTATATTATCTGATAACCCTTTCGACTCTGTTGGAATGGCGCCCCCTGAGTCTGGTACCTCACAGCTAATAAAAAAACCGTCCAAAAAGAAAACCAAACAATCCAAACCAGTTGAAACCGATAATCTTAGCGCGACTACTCGCTCTACTACCCAAAAACTCGACAGTGACCCCCTCTACGCACTTTCGCTTCAAGAGCCTCAACTGATAGCTTTCCTAGAAAATACATTCGGTACCTCGAATCTGCTAGTAGAAGCTGAGAAATTTACGTCAGATATTCCCTCCTTACTAAACGACCTGGATCTAAGGAAAATAAGTTAAAGAAAAAGCATGACCCTCTCTCTCACCTCCTCTGAGAACTGCTACTCCACTGACTCCTCATCAAAACCCCATCAAAAATTCTCTTACGTTTTGGGTGGTTTAAATATCAAAACACAAAGAAATATTTCTTAAGAACAAAAGGGGAAGTGAGGTGCACCATCATCAATTCAAATACAAATCAAACAAAAAAAAATCATCAAAATTTATAACCAATTAGGAATGCAATCATTTTAAAATGATTTATGTCGAGGAACATTCTACAAAATATTTCTTTTTATAAAACCCGATAAAGAATATTTACTGGTTTAGATTCAATGTAACAAGTCTACTCCAGTGAAGTGTGCACCTAAACTTTTTGTAGATTTTAATCGGGCCGTAACTAGGCGTTAATAGTAAATTATTTGGTTGGTATTCCGAATATTAATAGATACGTGTTTAAAAATATTTTCGACAGACTATGCCTTGAATATTAATTATGAATTGATTTATTGCTTTTACCAGAGAATACATAATGTAGCATCCGTTTAATTAATTTTACGAACCATTTAGTTTGGGATTTCGATAATTGCTTTTTGTAACACCAGACTACAGTTTATTTTGTTAAACTATTTTTCTTGAGCTTGAGGAAATAAAAAATATTCCGCCTTCCATTGATTCACACATCACATTTTTTTAAAAGTGTTATTTCAAGTATTTAAAACACGATGTTAATATATGAGCCAGAATCGTCCACTCGGAAGTCATTATTCTGAAACATCTAAATTCAAATGCAGTAAATAAAACAAATTAGTTTCCTTTATCTGAAGCTTTTTCCTTCACTTCCGTTAAGTTTGCTGATGAGATTTAGTAGAGGCCTTGCTTCAGCTAATCAAAAGCACCCGAAAGATAAACAAAAACTGCAGGGAAAAAAGTCTAAGCCATTAATATTGGGAGCTCGAATGAAATATTTGCCAACGTTTCATCCGTTGAACTGATTAGCCAACTCATGCGAGGAAAGTTAATGTATAAAACTTTGCTGTTCGCTAACATTGGAATGTTTATTTTGCATTTTATTTATTTGCCATTTGTATTTTCTCAGTTAACGCTACTAAAACCGGAATATTTATTTCCTTGTTAGATCTTGTGCTTTTAGATATTGTTCATTTAGTGAAGACATTTGCTCCTAAGCTGAATTCGCTGCAAACGTTTGGTTATTTATTTGAGATTTAGTTTGAAAGATAATTAAGAAACAAACAAAGAGCAAGAAAACTAAATAGTGTTACAAACAATATATTTATATTTTATTTATCTCAAATCTTTGTTGATCTTTGAATACAATTTAATTACTAACATGTATTTTGTACAAGTACAAGGCTCATCTAAAATAAAGTGCGTTTTCTCAAAGAGAAAACTATTACTATAGAGCCCATTGTAATTTCTCTAGAATCAGATGGTGAATCTTCTGACACAGAGTGCGAAGAACCATAACTTTAAAATTATTAATTTATGTACTTTAATTTTATTTTTAGATTTTTATTTTTTAAGATTTAATATTGTCGTATTTTTTGCATGTTGCTCGTCAAATTTTATCCTTGCGGTTGGTTTTTTTTTCTCATATACCTACTTAATTGTGTTTTTAGCTCCTCATATTAATTTATAAGTAATTGTAATTATCTGTACATATTATATACATATTTTGTAAATAAACATATGCCTAAAACAAAATGCCTAAAATAATATTGACTTTTTCTTTATTTTACCCAAATTAAATTACTACTTACGAATTATGTTTATCTATCTAAAATTGGTAATCTAGGTATAAATAACTAAAACAAATTAAATATTTCTATTTCCATATTAATTTAATTTTGAAAACGCACCTCTATGGTTTACTGCCTTTAACACTGATAACTGCAAAACATTTCTGGGAATTTACTCTCTCTTGATTTTCAAATACACTATACAGAGTAAGGAAAAAATAAATTTTGCAAATTGTATTTTTCATGGAGTTGGTAATGTACGTACATATAAATATCTTTTCTAATCATGTTTTTAATCAATCTTTGCCATATGGCATTGCTGGCAGTTATAAGCGTAAGCAATTAATGTTGACAAACATTTTGTGGTTGTTAAACACATTTTAAAGTGCAGATTATTTATGTACAATTTTGTAAATCACTATTTTAAACTTGAAATATTACCCGTTATCTTATTAATTATCTAATTAAATATAATAGATACCTATTTATAGATACCTGTGTACCAACACTACAAAACTCGATTTAAACTTTGAAAAATAAATGAAGCAAATTATCCATATCTCCAATGTGATTTTTATTAAATAAAGAAAGTAAAAACCAATGTCAATGTCAGAAATTTTTATTATTATAATAGTTGAAAATCTAAAGCGCTACTAGTTTCGGCCTACAATAAGGCCATCATCAGACTACAAAGAAGAAAACACATTAAAAACAAATCAGAGATTAGTAAGGACCATTCCTTACCTATAAAAGTTACAAAGTAAAAGGTTAAATATAATCAAGAAGATTGTACGATTGCAGTTGATGGTGTAACATTGAAATTATAACAAATAATGCATATGTATATATAAACTAATGGTTAAAACCTAGATAGTAGGTTACTCTCGAATAAACACGAAGACGAAGTAATACACAAAGCGACCAAGGCCCTCATGGTGTGCAGGAAAGAGCTGGGGATGCAACCCACGTATTCTGCAATGGATGTACACAGCAATAGTGAGACCAATAATCACATATGGGGCAGTGGCTTGGGGAGCAAGGGCTAATCTGAGTACGACGAGGAAAAATCTCTCGAAGATTCAGAGACTAGCCTGTTCATGTATCACTGGAGCAATGGGAACTTGCCCCACTGCTGCAATGGAGGTGATTTTAAACTTAACCCCACTGCACATTCTGTTAGAAAGTGTAAGGAAGAAAACGATATATAGAATGATCAAAGAAGGAATTATCAGGGAAAAACCCCGATCACTTCATTTTGATCAAACTTGGGAAATGCCCCAAGATGATATGCCAAAGAAATTCAACTTTGTGAGAAAATTCATCACAAGGTTGAGTAATAAATCTGAATGGGACGAAGACACCATACAGAATTTAAATCAGAATACCATAAAGTGGTATACGGACGGTTCCAAGCTAGACGAGGGAACTGGGATAGGAGTTTTTGGACCGAGAGTCAAATACTCAGAAAGCTTGGGCACATACCCGAGCATCTTTCAAGCAGAAGTCCGCGCCATCGAAAGATGTGTGGAATTCAATATTGGAAGAAACTACCACAGACAAGAGATTGTGATCATGTCAGATAGTCTAGCAGCCATCAAAGCGTTGAGCTCAAATATAATCACTTCGAAGATGGTTTGGAATGCCTAGGCAAACTAAATGAGCTAGGCCAGAAGAACACTGTCACCCTCCTATTGGTCCCGGGACACATAGGAATAGAGGGGAACGAAACAGCAGATAAGCTGGCAAAAAAAGCTGAACCCCCACATTTGGGACCAGAACCATCTTGTGGGATCAGCAGTAGAGTAATCTTAGGAAAACTAAGGGAAGAAATGGAGAAAGAAAAATCCAAGTACTGGAATCAGCTGGAAGGACTGAGGCAATCTAAGATACTACTGGGAAACTATGACCAGAAGAGATCTCTTAGCTGCCTCAACCTCAGTAAAAAAAGGCTCCTAATTTTAACGGGAATATTAACCGGGCATTGCCGGTTAAGAAGCCATATGAAGAAACTAGGGTTAGCAGATGAAGCAAAGTGCAGATTCTGTGAGGAAGAGGATGAAACCTCAATACACATACTCGCAGAATGCCCCGCCTTGCAAAATTCTAGGGCTAGATACCTAGGAGCACATATAATAGAGGAAGGGGATCTACCTGACTTGAAGCCCGACGATGTCCTAAACTTCCTCAGGAAAAAAGGACTCGAAGAGCTGCTATAAGTCTGAGAAAATATCAGAACATGGCAAGTAAGGGGGGACACAATAGATCCTATAGGTCGCAGTGTAATTATCACCCCTAACTTATACATACATATACATACATACAATGGTTAAAACCAAGGTAAAGTATTAAATTATACAAAGAGAGAAGAAATAAACATTGAAAAAGAAAATAAATGACAGATTAAGTAAAGAGGAGAGCAATGCCGAAACTAACCATTAAGATAAGTGATTTTTGGTTATAGACCAAAACGGAGAGATTAGAATATGGTTATGAGACCATTTAAAACCGGTTTTTAGGAAAAGTATAATTCTTCTAATATCTCTGAACTCGGCGTTCCAGAGAACCGAAAATAAATGTTAAAGAGGGTAATCCATAGAAAAATGGAAAACCCAATAAGAAAAAGAAATGTTAATGCATGATATTTAAGAAACATGGTAAAAGAAAAGTTGATGAACATTGTCCATGTCCAATAAGTCGACCAAACCATTAAAAATTATTAAATAGTTGATTGCACCAACACTTAGGTAATTATTACTATTTTCAACACGTGAAACTAATTATAATGGCGATAGACACCAAGAAGTTGGAAAGTAGTCATAGAACTTATGACAGGATAAAGTTGAATGACACAAACCATGGAACATGAAATCAGAAATGTGTCCAAGATAACTAAGAAAATGGTACTAAAAATTATGTTATCGGTTAGAGGACAAAACAACTACAATAATACAATCATTTAAGATACAAGGACAATTAATTAGCATTAATCTATGAGTAATAGCACATTATAAAATGTTTACTAACTTAAGATAGAGGCAATAAAATTATTACCAAGAGACCAATCTCAATTTATGGCTGCCAATATGAGAGAAGAAGAACGATCTAAAGAATGGTTATATCTCTACTTGATACATCAACTTTTCTTTTACCATGTTTCTTAAATATCATCCATTAACATTTTTTTTGTTATTGGGTTTTCCATTTTTCTATGGATTACCCACTTTAACATTTATTTTCGGTTCTCTGGAACGCCGAGTTCAGAGTTAGAATAGTTATACTTTTTCCTAATAACCGGTTTTAAATGGTCTTATAACCATATTCTGATCTCTCCGTTTTGGTCTATAACCAAAAATCACATATCTTATTGGTTAGTTTCGACATTTGGGTTGCTTAAACCCCTTTAATTTTCATGTAATTTTATAATTAAATTCATTGAGCTTAATGCTCTCCTCTTTACTTAATCTGTCATTTATTTTCTTTTTCAATGTCCATTTCTTCTCTCTTTATATAATTTAATACTTTACCTTGGTTTTAACCATTAGTTTATATATACATATGCATTATTTGTTATAATTTCAATGTTACACCATCAACTGCAATAGTACAATCTTCTTGATTATATTTAACCTTTTACTTTGTAACTTTTATAGGTAAGGAATTGTACTTACTAATCTCTGATTTGTTTCTAATGTGTTTTCTTCTTTGTAGCCTGATGATGGCCTTATTGTAGGCCGAAACTAGTGGCGCATTAGATTTTAAACTTTTATAATAATAAAAATTTGTGACATTGACATTGGTTTTTCCTTTCTTTATTTGAAAAATAATACTAGAAGGAGTAAAATTCAATACTAAAGGGTCTGTATCTAGTGATTTAGTATGATTTGTTACAATATTATAATAAATGTATAAAGTAAATTAATAAAAATATGTTGGTACAAAACGGGTGCAAAATAGATTATGTCAATTCTGCACATTTGTCAGTTTCCATTCGAATAAATTACAAATGGAAACTAATTTGAAAACACCAATATGGCGTTCATTCGTTTACGTACGCAGTGTATAGAATTCGGTGGACGGGACATGCATAATGCGTAAGCAATCACAGAGGAAGGGACGTAAAACGTGTCCGAACGGTATGAGCGGGGTGAAATTCTACACCATGGAAATGAAACAGCTGTGCCTCTCTGTGCTCAAAGGGGTTGAAGTCTGTGCACGATCCAATTTGTCATTGTGTTTCGTTTCCAACTAAATATTAACTAGGCTGCATTAAACTTTGGAGAGTATTATCTACGAATTAGAATGACGTATATAACTACAGGCCTTTTGAAATTAGATTGGGGAATCTGAGCATTTTGTGCTTTATGTTTTTCAACTATTTAAGGTGGAATTAAACAAGAGAGTTAATCAGTTTAATTTTATTTTAAATAAAAAAGAGGCGTATTTCCGGAAAATATGTATAAATCCACCAATTGAATATAAAACTGTATTGTTGGAAATCCCAAACTAATCCTAAATATTTTGATTTGAAGTACAAGGAAGGGTGTAAAATTACAATTACACATTTAAAAAATGTGAACAACTTATAGAAAACAATTAACTCGTCTGTTTCTTTTTGAACAGCACGAGTAAGGGTTAACGGTGGTAATAATTCATTGTGACGTTTTATTCTCAGAATTATTTATTGCTTGGGGTAATAAAAATTTAAATCTGTTTCTTATTGTATGTATGCGCAAAATTAAACATTACTTGTATTAACGTGTATTGGAAAATACATTATACAATTTAACTATTTAGATGATATTGCCTGAATAGCTGAAGGATATGTTTTGGGTTTAAAAGAAAATTTAATTTAATTATAAAAATGTTTGAATTTTAATAAAGAATAATTTAAGAAGAAAGGACTACCCTCCTAACACCTTATATACTAAATTATCTTATATCCATTTGTTATGCCTGTTTTTTATGGCCCTCAACTTTAATCCAGAATTTACAATAATCAGAACTGTCTCATTTACAGTTTGGACCAAGTTTTTTTTTCTCCATTCTTTAAATTTTCGAAATTCTTTTTCGTACAACGCTTTTGACGTTTTTGGTAGTAGCTCAGCATTAGCTTTTAACGTTTTTCAACATTTTCTTGAAAAATATCCTATTCCATCGCGCACATTGATCATGCTACACATAAAAACGTCCGAGAAAATTTCCAAGACAATTTTTGAAATAGATACAAACTAAAGCAACTTGGAATTAAGAAAGATTTCGACCAAAAATCGTGTTAAAGAGATGAATCAAATGTTTTTTACCATGGGAGTAATTTGATGTCTATAAATCTTTGCCAATTAACAAAAACTAACTCTTTGTGTATTTCACTATACTATTTTATCTCACTATATTGAATATTCTATATAATATAATCATAATAATATTTTTTGCACGATTGATCATTTTTGACTGTTTACCGTGACAGATTTTACGTCAGTAGGTGATATTTACTAGCAACTCGCCGGTAAGTGAATTACTTCTTAATTTTAATTTATTTTTTGAAGGAATAAAGAAATTAAATTATTTATTATTATTATTTATTAATATTGAAACTTATGGTACAATTTGTTAAATTATTTAATGAAATCCACTTGTTTGGGCTGTGGTTTCACTTCTAACAGAAACTCCTGCAGAATCGCATACATTAGTAGTTTAACTAGTATTGCACAATATTTTTTCGGCAAAATCTATTTTATTTTGAAAAGAATCTTCTACATAACTTTTTGCCACTGTCGATGAACGCCAACCTCCATGACGGTTTAATTCGCCAAAAGCGTTGCTGATGTCCTCCTGAACGAATGTTCAGTTCTTCATTTTTAATATACTATTTTTTGACAAAATACTACAATATACTATCTAAATAGCAGAAGAACAAAGCATAAAAGGCGATGGAAAAATAGAACAACGTAGTTGCAGCTTAAAACGTGTAAAGTTCTGAACCAAGTATAGATTCGATTTGGTGAAAGAAAATGTAAAATCAAGTTTACCTAGTATTTTAAAATAAAAACGTTGAAAGCTAAAGAAACTATTAAAACAGTATTATTAAATGTAATTAAAAAAAGATTATTATAAAATTTTAGCACCATATTGTCAGACACAGTAAATTTTTATACTATTAGATATTAAATAACCCAAAAAACACAACAAAATCCAACATTAACAAATTATTAAAAAAATTAATTTTAATTAAAGGAACTAGACATGTATTAACAAAACAGGAATAACCATGCATTTTTTTGTTGATTTTTGACCCATTTATCTTTCATATTTTTATTTTGAGTTTTTCTGAAATTATTTATGCTTCACAGAATATATAAAAAATCTAATGAAGCATAAAATGAATTTAAAAAGTTATCAAAGTATAAATGGTGGTCTATTGTTAGAAAATTACATTTGTAGCGTTACCTATACAAAAGGGTGTCAACAAAATGACACAGGGGTAATATACGACTATGCTGTATAATTTATAGTTTTTTACCTTCATTAGACAATAGTAGCAAAATATAAATCTGCATTATGAGAAACTACAATAGCTTATTTGATTCAAGGCTTACATACCAACTCTTGTTCTAAATACAAAAAATTTCAAAATTTTTTTTATGTTTCTTTTTTAATCCACATTTGTTGGGCCTTTTTAATTACTTTTTGAGCTTCCCTTGATTGAGTTTTACATTTTATATTTACATATTTTGGTATTAAATTCTTCTTGAGACATTCTTGATTAAACCAAATGTTTTGGGATGCCTTACATCTTTTCTCATGTAACTTCTTATACAATCGAGTTAATTCTTCTCTCGAAGATGACTTAATAAAATATCGTTCATTAAAAAATCGACGATATTTGCATTTAAAAACATCTTTTTTTTAACACACTATATAAGATTTTACTATACTACGATATATTTGCGGTTAATATGGGTCAGAAGCTTCTGGGACATCCGGTATAATTTAGAGTTTTAATAACATTTTGCGTTACTTGAAATTTTTCTTATCTACAAATAATAGAAATACACTTGTATATTTCCGGAAAAGACCCCATTTCCATATCCTTGAAATTCTCCCCTCAAAAAGACATAAGCGGTATAAACTAAAGGCGTTATTAATGCTGAATGTACCGTTTAAAGTCCTGAGGTAAGGCAGTTAAAAAGCCTGGGTGGTTATGATTAAAAACTGTGTGTCGAAAGCGAAAAGGGCGACCAAAATTTGGCCGCGATCCATTACGAACCCCACGTTCTTTACCCTCCCAAAGTAAGAATATACTTAAGCTAATTATAATGTGAAAAATATCACAACACGAACTCCTGCAAATTTATTTCCCATTATCTGTTTTTTCTCGCTCTCCATCTACGAAGTTTCCGACTTTTTTTAGGCACATAACTCTCTAACCGGGTGCATATCCAACTTTAGATTGTATAAAGTATAATGTACAAAGAAACCCCTAATGTAAAATCGATGGAACACCATTACAGTCGAGACCGACTTCTAACTTCTCTAAATCATTGGTCCAAACGTGTTTCGTAACTTATTTCCTGAGATTTTACTTTTGCTGACTACGATCTTTATGTGCATAAATAGCAGGGGCTCGTTTACCACTAACTTTGTTATATTTTAATTTAAAATTCAACAATAAGTTGAAAAATGTGTAAAAAACAATAAACGATATCTTCAAAAATAATAAAGGACCTATTTTATTGATAATGATTTAATATGTCAGCTTTATTTACATTTAAATGTATTGAACTAACCCTTACTGTTAACTCCCTGTATTTTTAATGGTACTCTCTAAATGTGATTTCACTTACTTTGGAGTTTAATTGGTTGTAAGTATAATTACTTTATTTCAATAATGAGAAGACGTGGTTGTTTCTTTACTTAGCGTATATTTTTTCACAATTTTACAATATATTAATGACAGTTTTTATTTTTACATTGACACATTTGACATTAGCTTTGTTCGGGTTTATTTGATTACTGTTTTCAAACTGTCAGGATTCTGCGCACTAAAAAATCCTGTGTTCGGGTTTTTCTTGTACGGTTTTCGAACCGTTCTATAATTTTAGTTTGGTGTTCGGGTTTTATTTCTGACTGTTTTCGAACGATTTGAAAACTGTCAATTCAATCCAACGTTAAAAGTATATAAGCATTTTTCGTGTACTAATTGACGCATGCGCTTGGTCATTTGTCAGTCATTGTTTGTAGTGTGCATTTTAAATTCAAATTATTCTTGGTATTTTAATTTATTGAGTATACTATTATGGATTTATTGGCAGAATTCTCGTCAGATTCATCCTCATCTTTTTTATCATCAAGTGATGATGGATTGGAGATGGTAGCAAATCTTTTTTACCCGAATTATTACAGAAAAAAGTAAAAAATGAGAATTATGCAGAAGAAACAGTACCCCTATATAGTGATGAACAGTTTATCCAACATTTTAGGTTTGTGGACAAAATAATTTACTTTTTGTATCAGATATAAAAAATAAGGCGTTCGGGTTTTTTCATTTGTTAATAGTTTTCAAACCGTACATAAATAGTCCTTGGATTTAGTCTACTGCACATCCAGTTGTGCGCAGTCAGCAGATCGTTCTCAAACCGTCCGAAAAACGAAACCCGCATAAAGCTATTGATTATTAGCTCAAAGAGTAATGAACTGTATAAAAAAGTTTAGAGTTAATTTATGGTTTAGACACTTACTATGTGGAAGTCCATCTTACTAAGAATGATAAATAACGAAGCGTTTGAAACTAAGTTTCCACTTTTTATTTAAAAAATAGAGTTTTAAATGCAGTGGCAGCAGCTTCGATAAAATTTGCATCGTCAAATTGACATAAGTTACATTATGTTTGTTTGTAGCTAGGTACGTATTAAGGCTAGACCAAGTATGAAAGTAATAAGACATAACAATATTAAAGCCTATATTTTATTAGCCCTAAGGGATTATCCTAGATGTATTTTCCTCTAAGATTAACTATGCAAAACTTCTACTTGAACATCCAGACTCACTCATACATACCAATGATATACAAATACTACAGATTTGCAAGTTTTTGAAATTTCTCACCCCAATCTAGGCTTTTCCCATATATTTTTCCTGGAAATTTATTTTCCTTTTCTTTGTTTTTGTTTTTCAATTCCTAATATTGAATGATTTTTTTCTATATTCGTACTAAGTTAATTCATATTACATCAAAATATTTTAAATCTAATCAATTACAATTTATATAATGATAAAAAAAACTTAATTAACTTAATAATTTTTAGGTTTTCATAATTTTTGACGATAATTCTCTATAGCCTGAATCATTGTTAAATTATAATAATTTGCTAATATTGTATTTACCATGTTTAATTCAATTTATCTTTTATCTTGTTACGCTTTAATTTTTCCTTCTGACATTTTTATGTCTCTTATAGCCTGGTGATGGTCTGTTGACCGAAACATGTCGCTGATGTAACATTTTACCAATTAAAAAATTGTATAGTGTAGGACTACTCCGAGTTTTGCTGCTAACTGTCAAAGTTTAAGTTATGAGTACCCTACACTATTTTGTAATAATGGGTTCCAGAAAATATTTTTTCAACTACTGTTTCATGTAGGTGTTTTGCATAATTAAGAGCATATAGATTACAACCAGATAAGTCAAATTATGCAAAACACCTTCTTGAACATCCACACTCACTCATACACACCAATGACATTCAAATATTACACATTTGTGATAAAAAACAAAATTTATAACTTGAAATAAAATATAGTAGATCAACAATTTAAAGTAAGTAAGTTAATGAACAAATTAATTTTGAAAGATCTCCACTATTAAACTGTTTACTTCGATTGAGTCTTCATTTTATGGTTTTTCTATATCACTGGACAGTTACACTGATCTTAGAGGGAAATACATCCAGGATAACTCTTTAGGGCTAATAAATCTAGGCTTTTTAACTTCATATTTCATTGTTTTCTCAGTTTATTTTACTGCAATTTTATAACAAAGCTTTCTTTCTTCGAGTAATATAAAACATATTTAAAGGCCTGTTTAAGATTTTGAATAATTAAACTTAAAATATTTCTCACTAAACATTCATAAATTATTATATGTAGTTCCCTAAACGATTGTCTCATACTCATTTTCTCTCCAATGTGTAACTGTAGGATCAACAAGTGTTTAGAGGATGGCACTAAATATCCATTACGGTTTGTCAGATATACGAACTAATTTGCTGGATAAAAACAATTAATGGATAAATTTATGATTTAAAGGATTTTTAACTAACGGTGCATATTTTAAATATTTGAAAGTTATTGCTGTTCATATAAATTATTATATTTATCGGGTAAATAATATTTTGAATTGTAGAAAAAAAAATTTGAAAAATGTCATTTATTTAACAGTTTTTTAAGCTGACGAAGTATTTATAGTAAAAGTATTATTATAATTCATTCGTTTGGAATTGACAGTCATTGAATCGTAAAATGTTGTGAACAAAACCATAAATCAGTAGCGCACGTACATATTTATATCGGTATTAAGAAATGTCTTTTAATCATCATATTTTAATCTTCTTAGATTTTACTCCAAGAACATTTTCGGTAGTGAATATGGCGTCAAGTTCGAGTTTTGTTCCAGTACAAGTGGCTTATTTAAAACAAAGTGCGTTTTAAATTGTTTTAAATGTTCATGATGCACTAATATATCAAGATGCATTAAAATGTTATAGCAGATTCTCAAATTTGAACGAAATACGTTATGGAAACTCCTAAAAGAAATTGGTTTTAAGTATGAGTAGCATAAAAAACGAAATTTTTTAAATAAAATAGAAGAAATTATTTGCTGCAGAACACAATACTTAAGAAGTATTAAAAAGTTTCGGAGCGAGGGAAGAACTATCTTTTATTTAGATGAAACATGGTTGAATGAAGGACACACTGTTTCTAAACCATGGATGGACACCAATCTTTCAAATTCTTGTCAAATATTTTTGGAGGGATTATGAACAGGATTAAATGCTCCTCAGGGAAAAGGTCGCAGACTTTGTAGTAAAGTCAACCAAAGATTACCACGAGAAAATGACCTCTGGTGTTTTTGAAGATTATTTTTCCCAGCTATTGGACTTTTTGCCAAGTGCTGCAGGGGTTGTCTTAGCTAACGCCAGTTATCATTCAAAACTGGTAGAAAAGTTACCAACGACGTCATGGAAAAGAGGAGATATTAAAGAGTACCTCCAGAGCAAGAATATTTGCTGAAAACGGAATTACTGCAAATTGCAAAGCGCCACAAACTACAATATAAAAGATATGTAATTGACGAAATGGCGAAAGAAAAAGGAATAACTGTATTACTTTTGCCACCTTATCACTATCAATTATACCCTATAGAATTAATATGGGCACAGGAAAAAGGTGAGGTGGCAGGAAACAATACAATTTTTAAATTGAATGATGTTAGCCCTTACACTCCGGACATACTATAAATAGAGATATGAAGTTCTTTTCTTAACTCTAGGTGGGATCAGAACACATGCTAATTTTTTTCAAAATTCTTCAATGTCATTTTGACAGTTTTTGATGATACTCACAATTGTGTTGGCCAGGAGCATATACGGTACACGCACAATTGTGACACTGTCACATTTGTGAGGGTTGGGTGTGTACAGTTACTCTAGAGCAATGAAAAAATATTAAAGAAATAAATAGATAACGATATAAATTTATTTTCAAAAATGAAGACTACATGTTTAAAAAAGAAAGAGCTGAATATATCCCTGCACTTAATTTTTACTAAGTTATTTACTATGGAATTTCAAAAAACAGTTCTGACTTTTATTCATGCATAGATGAACCTTACATTTGCTGCATGAAACTCTGGACCTACTTTGACAAGATTCTAATCTACAACAAAGAGGGTTCTTCAATTCTTCTTGAATAGGCCAGTGATTGAAACCATCATATCTCTTGTCACTGCAAGGCAAAGGAGATGGCCTCATTTTCTTTGGATGACGTTCTTCACATCCATCTTCTCCATCAGTATGCTCTGTTGTTGAAGTTTTACTTCCAGATAATAAATATTCTGCTCATTCCAATCGAAAAGATAGGAAATCTTTGATCTCTTTGGCTTTATATTTGTTGCTTCTGCAATCTTGACGATATTCCATCCAACTATTGACGATGGCTAGATCAAATAGGTGTAGGATTACTTTGAACGTCCATTTTCGGGTTTTATAGAAAGTTCTGTAGCACTCCATCATCTGATCGCAGATATCCACTCCACCCATTTTTTCATTGTAAACCTTCACTACATTCGGACAGGGTACTTCTACATAACTAGCGCTAGATTTGTCTTCTGACCTCATGTATTGGTTCTTTGCCAAAAGCCGTAGATGCCATCAGTACCGATTTATTATCCTTCCATTTAGTAACAGTAATCTTCTTGTCACTGCTTACGACTTGTTCTGAATCACCTCTATTCATTTGTTTATCTTTTTGAAATTGAAAACCTTTAAAACGGTTTGACATGATGGTTCCAGTACCATGGATTTGCAACTCTGATAATTTGGAGAACAAAGGTACCGTTGAGAAATATCTGTCAAAAAATACAAAGCTATTGACAGGTAATGTTTCAACCAGCCTCATAACAACTGATGGGCCGAGTCCAAGTTCTCCATGTTTCAAATTGGTTGTTGATCCTTGATATATTTCATTTGTTCGTCTATAGAGAATGCAGTTCGGGAGTATCTCTTAATTTCCAGGCATCTATTTCTAACCAAATCAATCATCGGCTGAACTCTTCACAGACGATTATTTTTTTTACTTCGCTCTGTCACCATGCAGGCATCGACAACATGGAGATTGACTCTCAAGAGGTAAAACCTATCTCGTGGCATTTTGTCCGCAATTGCAGGAAATTTAAACCTAGTACTCCAATAGAAATGTATTCGTGGGAATTTAATACAGCCCATTATTGCATGTATTCCGAAAAAAGTTTTGATTTCTTCAGGAGTCACTATCGGTTTCAGTTCCTTGCCATTTTTTTGTAAATAATACTGAGCAGTACGTTCTGCACATATTTGGAAAAATGTATCTCCCAAATACTTTCGGAAGTAACACCAAGGTGTTAAAACTTCCGTTGGATCAGGAAGGACATATTCGGGTCCATTTTCGCCTTCGAAATTATTACCTCTGCTCCATTTCAGTATAGGTACCTTTTTGTTGTTGTGTACGGTACATTGATCCGTATAATCATCACTTGCTTCATCGCTGTCTTCAACTTCTTCATTTTGTACATCAGAAACTTCTTCAGATGGTATCCAATCCTCGTCGTTCTCGCCATCTTCAATTTCCCAATCAGAATCGATTTCATCTAAAAGTCCGTATAATTCATCTGGATTAGCAGCCAGTCTCGCATTTCGAGTGGATCCTAAAAAAACACGCTTGCATGAATATTACCTTTTTCACTAAAAGTAGTTCACTACTATTCTGCAATTTTGAAGCGTTCACTCCCAGCCCTCACAAACGTGAATCTCTTCAAATCATGCATTTCAACCGTTCACTCCAAACACTCACAAACGTGATGTTGTTCAAAACATCCCTCTGAAATTCTAACCTCAATTCAAAATTGAATGATTGTGTGTAAACATGCAAATATACTGTATTTAAAATAATGGTATGTCAATTAATCAGTGTAAAATAGAATAAAAATGAGTACTTACTTCTGGAAGTCATATTGATATACCTGCCAGAAAGTTACGAGCTTTCACACACCAACAAAATATGTTCACAACTGGATTCAAGCTAAACAATAGCTATCAGGTGGTAGATCGGAACACTCACAATCGTGTGATACCGTAGCAATTCGCTCAAAATGAAATTTTAAATCTAATGTCACCTATGAATACGACACTCACAATTGTGCGTGTACGGGAGCGTAAGGGTTAGACAACTTTTGATAAATTCTTTTGGAAACGTAACACAGAAAAATTGGACCAAAGCCATAAACCATGTGAAGAAGGAAAAAAAAACCATTGTGGAGTGTTGATATCAATATTGAAGAACTGCGGTCATGGGATCTATTCAGCTACCTGTTCTGACAATATTATCTAGGGTTTCTATTGTGTTTGGGTTAGTTAATTCCTAATTACAGGGTGGACTGTTTAAAAAATAAAAACTATGACTATTTTTCAATAGAAATGTACACTTTAAAGAATTTGCATTTTTAATGAATTCACTGTACTGTCAACTCGAAACAAATGAACTAAGAAAAAAGTAAAAGATGATTATGATTTTAAAAATTCAGGTTGTTATTTCAATATTCAATAAAGGAATCACGCATAAATATTTCGGTTTATATTCAATTTAATTTGGCATCCTATAGCACTTCTTATCAAGTTTATTTAGACCAGCGACATTTCAAAACGCATAAAAAAATGTTTTACTTTAGTTTCATCCACGCGCAATTTCTCTCATTACCAATTATGTTGTAAATACTGAAGAAAAAAAAGTAATTTTTTCTACTACACTCTTATCCTTAGGAAACTAATATTCTCATGTCGCGCACAAGCAAAAAAAAAGAACGGTTATTCGTTTAGTCTTTCGTCTCTTCTTCCTCTATTAAATTTTTGTCACTCGCAATTAGTTTTCCAGCAAGCCCTTATGTCTAATTATACTGAGGGCAAATTTCTTTTGGTATCCGGTGAAATTTATGAGCAGTCTCCGGTAGTGGACACAAAACACGCGTTTCATAAGTGCAGACAACGGTCGTTGAGAATGTGATGTAATGGAAAAATACCGAAAGTTGGAGAATTGCGAGGAGAACAGCGGTGGTATACAAGCTGGTGATATTAAATTTTCCAACCTTCTGCGTTTGTAATGTATTGGTGTTGGGGAGAATGACGGTTTTCGTTTGAACGATATGTTAAGATTGTCTTCTTCGAAACTGAACTGATGGCGTTGTTCTTAAAAATTCTGTAAATATTTACAAATTGTTACTTTTTGAAATTATAGTAGCAATAAAATTCCCATAGCAACCCACAATACATAATTTTTAATGGTTTTGTGTTATATCAGAGACATGTTTCAGTAAAAAGAACATCATCAGAGAGAAGTGTCAGCCGGTAATATTACAAAATAAAAACTATATACTATATAAGATAAATTGAATTAAATATGTTAAATACAATATTAGCAAGAAAACTTTTTTCATTTGTTAAATTTGATATTTCAACAATGTTGCGACTATTTGATTGTTGTTTTAGTCAAGGGGTATGCGATTAGACGATAATCTTGCACTTGTGGTCATAATTGCCTCTTTCTCTCCAAACAATAAGTTCTTTCCTTTGACACAAGTATATCCTACTTAAATTTTTTATGTACTCCTTTTTTGTAAGTTTTTGAAATTTCACACCCCAATCTTGACTTATTCCATATATTTTTTCTTGAAACTTAATTTATTTTTCTTTGTTTTTTTTTCTAATATTGATTAATTTTTTTTATGTTCGTACTAAGTTAACTCATATTACATCAAAATATTTTAAATCACTTACAATACATAGTTTTCTTTGTTTAGGTATTTTAATAAACAAAAATGTAGTTTTATAATATTAATTTTTTTCTTCTGTTTTAGTATAGAAATAAACGCATGTGTTTCTTCTGAAAACAAAGATTTATTTGGTTAATTCATTTTATCGGGGAAAAACATAATTTAATATACAGGTTGTTTCAAAAAAAGGTAACACCGTCTCTAGGATAGGTAAAAAACTGAAAAATAATTGGGGTTTGCTTAGTAAAATTTTTTTCTAACGCCATTCGTTTTCAAGATAAAGGGCGTTGAAGAAAATAAAAAATTACACATTTCTTACGATTTTGCCGAAACTACTGGCACCATTGCAATGAAATTTTATACGAATATGTTTTGGAAGCTGATATATCCCATGAATTTGTTTTTATAACTAACTCTCATAGAGGGCGCTAGTTACACGATTCATACAACGTATTATTCAACATAACTTTTTTTAGGGTAGAATTATTAGTCAAAACTCCAAGTGAACATAAACATCGTTTATGTTCACTTATTGTCATAACAATCAATAAATGTCAATTTTACATGGCAAACTTAGAGAAAAGCGAACTTTATCATTAGTTTATACCAGGAGCGATTATTACTTCATAATTTTCAAATCAAAATATTCCGAAAACGGTACATAATATCGAGTTTTACCAAGAGTACCTTTTTGGTGTAGAATTAAAGAGTTAGTTATAAAAACAAATTCATGGGATATATCAGCTTCCAAAACATATTCGTATAAAATTTCATTGCAATGGTGCCAGTAGTTTCGGCAAAATCGTAAGAAATGTGTAACTTTTATTTTCTTCAACGCCCTTTATCTTGAAAACGGATGGCGTTAGAAAAAAATTTTACTAAGCAAACCCCAATTATTTATCCTAGAGACGGTGTTACCTTTTTTTGAAACACCCTGTATACACAATTATAAAAACCTACCTGAAAACAAAGAAACTACATTTAAAGTTTATTCTACCTGTAGTTCAAATTATTAACTATAAAATCAATAAAAAAACGTCTTGTATTGACAATTCTGACATTTCTCAAATAGTATCTATTAAACTAACTATTAAACAAACTATAGACTAAATAAACCTCAATAAACAATTGCGTGAAGCGCAACAAATTTACAATAAAAGAAATTTATTTCTTTACATAATGATAAAAACATTTTTTTTTCCTCCTCTAACTTCCTATAGTAAACTTAATTTTTAGGTTGTCATAATTTTTGACGTTAATTCTCTGTTACCTGAATCATTCTTAAATTATAATTTGCTAATATTGTATTTACCACGTTTAATTCAATTTATCTTTTATCTTATTACTCTTTAATTTTTCCTTCTGACATTTTTATGCCTCTTATAGCCTGGTGATGATCTCTTGACCGAAACATGTCGCTGATGTAACAATTTACCATTAAAAATTATATAGTGTAGGTTTACTTCGAGTTTTGCTACTAACTATCAAAGTTTGAGTTATAGGTACCCTACACTATTTTTTAATAATAGGAAGGTACTTTCCTGTTCCAGAAAATATTTTTTATACTACTGTTACAAAAATCCCCCATTTTGTAACAAAATTGGCTTTGAAAGTATAAAGTGAGCTTTAAAATTAAAAGAGTTATGAACTGTCAAAAGTTTCAGAAAAAATTACTCAAAAATACAAAAAAACTGGAGATGACTCAAGAATTGATTTCGTAGTAGAATTGGACAGTGTATTCGAAAAGTCTGGGTTGTTTGTATTCAATAGCTGCCAGAATATAAATATAAATGTAAATAAATAAAAATTGTAAAGTATAACACTCAGATGTCAGACTTTCAGTAGTAGAAAAAGTATAGTACAAAACTCATGTTGTAATATGTTGTAAGTGAATTTTTGAATAAAACGTGGAAGTTAAGTTTAAACGAATAGTTGTTTACTATCTTAGTAAGATGGACTTCCACAGAGTAAGGGTTAGTACAATAAATTAAATTTAACTGATATAATGACAGGAAAAAAACTATTGACATATAACATATATAATAATTTTAAGCAAATAGACCATTGATATGAACTATAAAAAATACTTAAGGGTTTTCATACTGTCATCATCTAGTAAGCAGGAACTACGAAGTGCTATTAAAATAAGAAGAAAGTTGGGAATAAAGAAGAAACCCAAATTGCATCTTTTTTGACAACCTTCAAACTTATCGGAAAAATTTCACTTATTCTCCAACATTCTGAAAACGAATAAAAAGTTGCCGTTTTCATAGCATTTTACTTCTATTTTAGAGAAACCTAAATTAAAAATATTTAATAAAAAACAATATATTATTTTTCTAAAAAATGAGATGAAATTAATAAACTGCCTAAGAGCAGCCTTTATAACTGCATTTACAATTATTGCCCAATAGATTGTTAATAAATAACTTTATAAAAATACCAAACCTGTCATATAGAGTTACTCTTTGGCATGTAAGTAAAAGTATACAGAAATTTGTCGAAATATTTACAAATTTATTACTTCTATGCTTTTCACTCTATGTTAAAAGTAATTAGAAATTATATAAATTAAAGCTCACATTCAATGAAAATCTAGGATGTCTTGTTTTAAATTTTATTTCAATTATTTTATCCAGAGAGGTCAAAATAAGAACATAGAAAACAGTGATATTGCTTTATGTGAGAGTGAAACAGAGTTATACTTTAAGTATGGAAAAGAAAGATTTTTAAAAATATATACCAGAGAAAAATATGTAACAAGATCTTCGGGGTTATAAAAGCGTAAGGATTAAGTTGGTTGGGGCATGTACTAATTTACTATGGAGGGTAGAAGGGAAGATAACCAACGCAATGTATTAAAAAGTGTACATCGAAAGGAAAAAAAATGGTGGCGCCACAGTAGCAAGAGTAAGTCTTACAGGACGTTACAAATAATAGAAAAGAAGAACTTGTCCTATGATCTTCTATGTCAAAATGAATTGTTAGAGTAAGAAACGACATTAAATTATATTTGACTACGTAAATAGTTGAGATATTAAATACTTCATTTTATTAGATACTGGATTAAAGCTTGTATAAATTAATTATTTAATTTTAATCAGACTAAAAAGTGTTAAGAAGACAAACAATTTATGTCGCGTAGCCCCGTACAAAGCAAAAAAACGTACCGGTGTGAGTAAAACGAACAGTAAAAGACAAGCAAAATGAAGGAAAGCGCTCCGAATCCAAAGCCATTAATCAAGTTATTCTCGAAAATCCGCAAATAGCACGCAGACAAGACCAGCAAAGAGAGCCAAGCCAAAGTGTAAAGTCAAACAAAACTGAAAACGAACAAAACAAAGACATGATCACATTGGTTGATGCAAATTTAACTGCACGCCAGGGATTGATATGAAGCCCCTTAAATTAGAAAAAGGGTGGCCGGAAACAATACGCTTCTAACAAACTTTTAAAAAGATAATTTCCTTTCAGCAGCAACCATATTGCGAGTAGACTCCACTCAAATTTTAATTTGAATGAACTGGGCTATAAATTTACTGTTAGAAATATAATGCGGCATGCCGGGCTGGCGATTTCAACATCAGCTAAATTTACATCGTTATTGCTTTTGAAATTTAGTGCCGAGGAGTTGCAACTACTTTAATTTTTTATTCGTAAGTACACATGAGACATGGGGTCATTGTTTTCATAGGGATTTTCTTTTGCAAATGAGAATCTTCTTTTTCCTATTCCTTTCTAGGATTTTCGTCTAATTTATTGGGTTCCCTACTTCGGAAATTGATTTATTAAAACGAATTGCTAAACTTTAAAGAGAATTTATATGTCTCCAAATGTTCATTATTTCTTCTTCTTCTTATTTTATGTACTTTGTAAACTGTTTCTGTGTAAAAGACTCTTTTATTGGCAAGTATTTTATTTTAAAATATAAATAAACGAATAATCATTGTAATTTTTTTAATGTACTTAGTTGTATTGAAATTTTAATCTATATTTGCACATACTACCTTATGAAACAAGTCAGTATTGAAATAATTAATATAAAAAATCCATCCAATTTAAATCCACAAATAGGAAAAGTCTAGGAATATTTTTACAAAAGCACATCGGTTTTTATATTTTTTTTTGATAAATAATAATCGATTTATGGTTTGGTTAGGTTAGGTTAGGTTAAGTTAGGTTAGGTTAGGTTAGGTTAGGTTAGGTTAGGTTAGGTTAGGTTAGGTTAGGTTAGGTTAGGTTAGGTTAGGTTAGATTTTTCTAATTTTTTTTTGAAAAGTAATAATCGATTTATGGTGATTTAGTGTTTAACATTGAATAAAATTATTTGTACTTACCCTTACTCTGTGGAAGTACATCTTACTAAGAATAATAAATAACTAAAATTTTGAAAATTTCCACCTTTAATATTTAATATTCCATACTTGATCTAGTCTTAACACTTCATTATGTCAATCTGACGATGTTTGTTGTAGCGAAACAGCTGTCATTGTATTATAAAATCCAATTTCTAAATTAAACGCAGAAGTTTAGTTCAAAGGTTTATCTTTTTATTATTCTTAAGGATCACACTTTCACTTTAAAGAATGCCAATTTATAATTTTAATATTATAATATTTACAATTATAATTTATATAATATTATAATATTTATAATGTACACCTGGACATTTCCTTGGTTTTGAAGGCATATTCCCGATATTCCGTTTAGGCAAAAAAATGTCCTAGTTACTACCATTGCAAACACGGGCATATATCGATTGCGCACATTTTATTACCTGCCTAAGTAATCCTTCTAATCCCGGTTATCGATTGCGCCCCGGTTTAAAACAAAGGTGAAATGAGATGTATGGATTGCGCACAAAAGACTTACCTGAATATTTGAATTTGAAAAGGTACTGTTATTTTCAAACTCACGATACTTTTATAGTGACCATATTAATGTATCAATTTTATTAATTATACATAACATAAACTAACCTAACCTAACTTAACTTAATGTTAAATAAATAAAATATCCAAAAAATTTGTACCTAGAACAAAACACAATTATTAAAAAAAAGAGTTTATACAAAATGAAATAATACAATAACATAAATTGCACAATATTACATATTTATACCTATACTATTTTTAGAGTGAATGCTCACTGCTTTTACAAAATCAAATCGCCGAACACCCGAAAAGAATAGATATTATCTAAAATTCAATTTTCAAAAATCAATTATCTAGTTATTATACAAAAATATTGCAATAACAATCATAGAATTTATAATTCTGCCTATCTCACTTGGGGCACAATCGATACACACCTTTTTCAGGTAAAATTCGAAAAGGCAGATTATCCTAAGTTTTATTGCGGGTTGATGGGCGCAGTTGATAATTTCCCGCAAACACAAAGTGACAAGTGGCAGTTTCTAAATTGACATATAAAAATATTCTTCAATATATTCAGTTCCCACTGACCGAATGGAAGTCGTTCTATGATGCCGAAGTTACTTACAACAGTATACATGTCTGTCTTTACTTTCAGCCTCTGAACGAATTTTTCCTTGCTTAAAAAACCACCTAAGTTGTTGGTTGTTATTTTTAATCAACCCTTATCCGAGTTGTATTTGTTATTCCTGTACAGTCAGTCTGTGAACAGCCCTGTTCATCTCGTCCAGTCAAAAGTTGTCGTTCCACATTTTCCATGCCCTGCTAAATAGTAGGTAACAGTATATTATAAGCGAAACGTAACGAATGCAAGAAATACACCTTCCAACGAATTATGTACACGATTTTTCCAACGATCCCAATTTTTTTTATATAATTATTAATTTTTTAACTTTATTTATAAAATTTATTTTAATTCTTGCTTTTTGTTTTTGAAATATAATTAATTAAAATCAAATAACCGCCTTTTTGAGGAATTAACAGTAGATTTCTTTATTAGCAAATTTCAATTTTTTTCGTCTGCACCATAAAAATTAAAGGTAAAACAATTGGTAAAGTTAATTGAAACTTCGGAAACGTTATGTGTCAATAATGTATTTTGGACATTTCTATTTGCGTTTAACTTCTGTTTATGTGTATACTTCGTTGTATAGATAATGCAACTCATACAATTTTTTTATAAAACAATAATTAATTTGATATTTACCGATGGATAATAATTTTTGATCAAATTGAACAAATCAAAGAGATCTATTCAAAAAATTAATAGTTTTTTAATCATTAATCTTGATTAAACTATTACGTACTACTGTGCGTTTTTAAAAATGTCGCTCTTGTATGTTTCTTGTGTACTGCTTTTTCTTTTCTTATTTTTACGAACGCGTTTGATATTACTAATTTTCGAAGTGTCAAAACTGTGTGTTAAGTATTATTTTCATAGGGTCGTAGGAAAAAATTTTTTTTTTGGTCTTCTGTGTCTTCCACAATAAAAATTGTTAAAATATTTGTTATACTTATTTATTAATTTAAGAAAATGTACAGTGTCAGCAATTGTACAATCAAAACTTTAATTAAACCACTGCTACATTTTATTTTTTTATATGTTTTGTTTTTTAAAAATATCCTTTAATATTTTCGATGTGTAAGTACATTTAATTTCCCTTTTATTTTATCATTAAAATTCATTGCACTCACCCTTACTTTATTAAAATTGTATTTCGAATACAAAAAACAGTATTTTATTAAATTTATTGTATCTTATTAAGAACATTAAAAAGTTCTATTTGTAATGTTCTTAGTTTTCATTATTTTATATTATACTATACAATTAATAAAGTATTAAATGTACCCTCTTAATTTTAAATAAATAACTTTTTTACTTGTCAATGAAATTAAATACCTAATGAATTTAAAAATAAAAATAAAGAAAGTTTATATTTATAAATGTGTTATTCGCAATAAATTATTTATTAGATATAATATAGATAAGAAGTTATTATTTCCACTTTCATATCGTCAGTTCCACATATCACGATCTGAACAGTTTTCACATCCAATATGTATCAGAAATTGAACAATGGGCTATTTTTGCTCACTTGAGAGACAAATTCTGGGGGTTTTATCTTATTTTTCTACCCTCGTCTTCCCCAACAAAGATAGATTACTCCGCCATTCTTGCAATTTCCCTGTCGTATCTTAGGCCATAAATCGTCGGTGATATATCACCATTTGGTGACTTGGGGTGAGTATACGCGGCGATCGCAGCGCCACAGGGCGGAGGAATTCCGAATAAAGAAATACGATCATATCAAAATCTCGTAGACCATGGCGAGTTTATACCTCAATTTGAATTTGAATTGTGTATTCGACTTCGTTTTTCGAATAGAGAAAAATTTGCAAATATAGAGGATATATCTGTGAACCCCAGAAAAATTGGAAACTTTAACAAATAATGTTTTATATTCAGAACTGCTTGTTGTTTTTTCTTAACGATATATTATTGATATAATGAGTTAAATCTTGTCAGATAAATTATCTTTATTTATTTTAATAATTGAATTTTTTGAGTTAAACTACATTCTTTATTATTTAATGACACATCGGGTTTACGGTTTACCCGCTGCTGAAGAACGTTGAATTACCGCGAATTCTGAACCCAACCTTGAAAGCAATGGTCGTTGAGATATTTGTTGACTTCCATCGACCATCGTCCTGCATTTATGCCAACCAGCTGGTCGCTCGCATATATACAGTAAAAGATGGGACGCGGATATGAAATAGAAGTCAAGGACTACCACATTACGTTAAGTGAGTGTATGAGATTGCCATTGTTATTCTTTAGTCGTTTTGTAACAAATTGTAGAATATATATGGAACTTTTCGATAGTATATCTGTTTTAATACCGAACTCGACATAGCGTAATCGATTACATTAATCTTGAATGATTTAATTGGTATAAAAATATATCTTTATATATTTAATTAATATTAATAAAATATCTACACAAACATATATAATTTTTTAAATAAAATATTTTGGAAACTTATAGTATTCTGTAAACTTCATTATAAAACTAAATTAAAAAATCAAATATGATTAAATAACCACTGGTTGGCACCAGTTAATGCCTCAAAATATATATTAAATTAGCAACCAAAGTTATTAAAAATTTACTACGTATAATTAAGAAATATCAGAAGACCCAATACACTGTAATACAATTAAAACAAACAATAATTTATTGTAAAACAAGTTTTATAAAGATAGATTTTGTAGTACGAGTACAGTTGACGCAAAATCAGTCATTGTAACACGAGTTTTACATATTTTTTCTACAAACGTCAGTAAAACTATAATTGTTGACACATGCTGTCAGTGTCTAAAATTTATGACACTGGTGTTGAAAGTAAATCATTTTTAGCAATGGTGCTAAAAGTTGGAGTGTTTATTCAATTACAATTAGTAAAACTACTATAATTATGATAAGAAATTCCACTGGTAGATGTAACAGAATTTATTTTGGTAAAGCTTGTACAGCCAAAGACAAATGAAACGCACAAGGCAAACACCAAAATTCATAAAAATTCAACTAGTTTCATTTACTTTTCATCATACCTCTCTGAAAACACTATGTTTACATGTCTATTTGGCGCACGGAAAAGGGGCTTTTCCGTGCGCTAATGACATTAACTGGCTACTAATAAAATATACTATTAAGTTCCTTAATAACCGCAAACAATGCTTGTTTATTTTCCTTAGCAACGTTAAACAACGCTTGTATATTGTGACAGTTTTTCGAATTTGTATTCAAAATTTTTTTAAAATGATTTCTCCAGAAGAAAAAATATCACTTGAAGCTGCGAAAGTAAGTGCAGAATTACTGTCCAGGAAGTCTTGTGAGAGATATGAAAATGAGTACCGTCTATTTTGTAGCGTCAGCAAAAAGAAGTTAACACAGTAAGTGATGATACTCTTCTCGTTTATTTGTCTGAAAAAGCCTAATCCATGAAAGCTTCAACTTTATGGAGTCGATTTTCAATGTTAAAAAGTTGTCTAGCAGTAAAAGAAAATGTGAATGTTAGTAACTTGCCAAAATCTATTGCATTTCTCAAACGGCAAAGTGTTGGTTACACACCAAAAAAGTCCAAAGTATTAACTGCAGACCAAGTCGCCAAATTCATACTTGAAGCACCAGATGAGAAGTGGTTATTAACTAAAATAATTTTAATATTTGGTATTTTCGGTGCATGCAAAAGAGATGACTTGATTCGATTAACTTTGGAAGACGTGGAAGACAATAGCCGGTTTTTGGTGGTATTCCTTCGAGATGGCAAAACTCACAAATCAAGAAGTTTTACCATTACCAAGGAAGGATGCCCCTTTGATCCATGCAGTTTTTATCGAAAATATATTAATCTAAAGCCTACAAATATGAAAACTACAAAATTACTTATTGCGTATCGTAATGGTAGATGTTATGCTCAACATGTAAGTTGCCATACTATAAGTGATACAACAAAACAGATTGCTGAATATTTGAACCTAAAAAATCCTGAAGAATATACTGGACACGCGGCTTAAGACGATCTTCAGCGTCTATGTTAGTCGAAGGCGGAGCGAATTTACTTACTCTAAAAAGACATGGAGGTAAATTCTTCAATCATTCAAGAATAGGAAGCACAACGTCAACACCAGAAGCCATTGTAGTTGGGAAATACCAAGAAATAAATACTAATGTACCTTCGACTTCATCAACTACAATTCTACAAAATGAAATGCCTGCTAAAGAATTGCACATTTACAACAACACAAATTGTAACATAAATATTTCATTTAGTAAAAATTAAAAATTAGGTATAGGTTTTTGTTCGTTCATGTTTAAAAATAAAGGTTTCTAACATTGTGTAGATTTTTTTACCTTGTTTTTTGTTTTCAGAGAGGTATAATGAAAAGTATCGTTCATTACACGTCCATAAATGCTTTTCCCGTGCTTGCATGACTTGCATGAATTTATCACACGCGCACGGAAAAGCCTATTTTCTGGACTCCTAATGAAATATACTATTTTATATGCCTGGTAACGCCGATGAAATGTATTAGAAATACATCAATTATTGTTACCTTAATAACGTAGATCTATCTATTTGGAGGACGTTTCAACAATACATTTTGGCAAATTTGGTTTATTCCACAGTTGTAGTATTAGAAGTGACTATAACAATAATTATTGTTATAGTCACTGGTATTAGTCTATGGTTAATTGTGCATATTTAGAAAACATTAAAAGTATTATATATTGTAGAAATATTTCCAATGCAATTTCAAAAATAATAACTTCGGCAACATCAGCATTAGTATCATTTAAAATACAAAATAGTATTGGAACAAAATTGTTAAATGTGAAAACAAAATTACCAAAATTAAAAAAATCTGGTGTTTACAAAATTAAATGTCCAAAATGTAATGCAGTATATATAGGTCAAACACAAAGAAATTTTAAAGTAAGATTTAATGAACACTTAAGAGCATATAGATTACAACAACCAGATAAGTCGAACTATGCAAAACACCTACTGGAACATCCAAACTCACTTATACACACCAATGACATTCATATCCTACACATTTGTGATAAAAAACAAAATTTAGATTTTCTAGAAGAACTTGAAATTAAAAGACATCTAACAGATCAACAGTTTAAAGTAGTTAATGAACAAATAAATCTTGGAAGTTCTCCACTATTAAACTGTTTACTTTGATTGAGTCTTCATTTTATACATAGATAAGACATTATTGTAACATAAATATATTAAGTTATTGTAAAGATCAGCATGATATAGTTTTTTCCTGGTTTTTCTATATCATTGCACAGTTATACTGATCTGAGGGAAATACATCCAGGATAATCCCTTAGGGCTAATAACATCTAGGCTTTAATATTGTTGTCTTATAACTTCCTTACTTGGTCTAGCCTTACCTCCTTATCAACATCAAGTACCTAGTTACAAACAAACAAACTGTAATTTCAATATGTCAATCTGACGATGCTAGTTATAGCGAAACAGCTGTAATTGAATTTTAAAGCGAATTTTTCTAATAAATAGTGGAAGTTTAGTTTAACCGTTCAGTTTTTTATTGTTCTTAATTAAATAATACGTCTATATTGTGTAATTTTCATAGTTTCTAAGGGATTTTTACATATTCATTCTCTGGTTCAATTTTGCATTGTTATAACAAAATTTTCGTTGCTTGGGATTTAGTAAATAGATCTTGAATTGAGGGTGTATTAATAATTTACTCAATAGTAATTAATATGAGCCGTAGGACGATAGTTAATTATCTAACATTTTTGTGTTTGTGCTGGTGGAAATATGTCGAATATAAGTTTGGATATTTTTTATTTTTTGGAATTTTCTGTGATTTTTATTGATTTTCGATTTTGTCAATTTGTTTTATAAAATTAACTAGTGTAAAGATATTTTTGAGCGATTTGTCTTTATTGGTCACTTATTCCGAGTCGAGGACGAGGGTTAGAGTATCCGTTTTAACTAAGTCTCCCCTAGTATAAAATTATATCAATAAAAGAAACATTATTTCTTATCTTTTCATTTCATTTCTTGTTTTTCGGTGTGTTAACTTAATATCTACTAAAATACTTTTTACCATATCTTGTTCTTGTAAGTAATAAAATTTGATAAAGTAAAATATTTATCAGGATTTTTATTGTTAAAGATAATTGTTTCCTGCATTTATTCATTTGTTGTGAATAAGTTCCTCAATAGGTACACAGTGTTGTCATTTAATAAAAGTAACGTCCCATATGTGCTATTTTGTAAATTATTTTGTTTACTTTTACTTTTTCTGTTTATTTATGTAGATATTCTATCTATCAATTTACTTAGATGCCTGCTGCTTTCCTACATGTATTGAAAGACACTGAAATTTTTAATTTTATAAACTAAATAAATTATACTATAACTATAACAACAGAAAAACTTTGTCTAAAGATACTTTGTGTATGTAGTTTATTTTTATTTTATTTTAACAGATTGTATTTCAAAGGACACTTATGCACCTATATTTTAATCTTTCTCTATAGTGTCACCACTCTGTTCTGATGAATTCTTTCCCTAATGAATATGTGCAATAAATATTAGGACCCTCCAGAAACGTGGTTACGGGATTCTCCACTAGTATTTCATTTAAGAAGTGGCGACCGATTAATACTTGTATTTTTAATTTAGTTCAAGATTTATTACAGTTGGGGTGTTGACAGGTTTGCGGAACCTCCATTACACTTAATTTTTGCGATACGGATTTAAACATCCCATGATTTTTTTACAAAGTAACCCATAATCATTCCAAATAAAATGGAATCGTTTAATTTATCTAGTAAGTACAATAAACAACTAAACTATTGAACTAAACTTTCACTATTTATTTGCAAGATACGTTTTTAAATGCAATGACAGCTGTTTCGCTAAAAATTAGCATCGTCAGATTGACATATGCATTTTAAAACGTATTTTGCGAATAAATAGTGGAAGTTCAGTTGTTTATTGTTCTTAGTAAGATGGACTTCCACAAAGTAAAGGTTACTACAATCAATGTCATTTATTTTGAGTTCACCAGACATGGATAACAGCAAAATAAACAATATTGAACTGCCTAGACATATGCAAAGCAAATGGTTGTTGATATGCGTCAAGCTTGGATCACATTTATGCAGCTAAGTTATACAAAAAGCTATTCAAACAAAGATATAGTCAAAATATAAGTCTCTTAAGCCATTTAAACATACCGATATTAAATGCACACTTCACATTTTTATTGGTTCTTAATTTTTTACAGGAAAATGAAGAGAATAAAGATTTAGCTTTTAATTTAACTTGTAGTATTTATGTTTAAGGACACTGATTAAGTTTTATTATACATTTCTAATCTTATATTTTGTTGTGCAAACTTTTGTTGTTATACAGGGTGTCCCGAAAAGAATGGTCATAAATTATACCACAGATTCTGGGGCCAAAAATATGTTGATTGTACCCCACTTACCTATATACAATTGTGCACACAAAAAAAGTTACAGGGTGCTAAAGTTAGAAACAAAAAATTGTAAACAGTTGCATTCAATTATTTTGATTTATTATGGATATTTAGAGGGGATCTACACCCCTTTCACCCCCAACTTTTTTTAGGGCTATAATTTAACAAAATATGGACCGCCACTGGAATCAAACGTCTATTCTTAAACCTTTGTATCTTCCTGTATCTCTTTGTAAATATTCTATTACGGAAGATACAACCACCCTTTAAAAAGCCAATTTTAATATTGAATATTTAAACTACATTTTCACAAATATTAAAAACATCTTTATTATTAAATTACAATTTATAAGATAATAAAAATCTAATGTAACAGATCGGCTGAAAAGTCCCCGGTCTACCATAGTAAAACACAATATTTTGACAAAATTCATTTTTTTTATTCAACATAGTTGCCTTCAAGGGCGATACAGCGATTATAGCGACCTTCCAACTTTTCGATACCATGTTTGTAGTACTCCTTCGGTTTGTCCTCAAAATAGGCTTCAGTTTCGGCGATTACCTCAGTATCAGAGCCAAATTTTTTTCCCGCGAGCATTCTGTTCAGGTCAGAGAAAAGGAAAAAGTCGCTGAGGGCTAGATCTGGAGAATACGGTGGGTAAGGAAGCAATTCGAACCCCAATTCATGCAATTTTGCCATCGTTTTCGATGATTTGTGACACGGTGCATTGTCTTGATGAAACAACACTTTTTTCTTCTTCATATGGGGCCGTTTTCTCGCGATTTCGGTCTTCAATCGCTCCAATAATGCACAGTAATAGTCGCTGTTAATTGGTTTTCCCTTTTCCAAATAGTCGATGAACAATATACCGTGTGTATCCCAAAAAACTGAAGCCATAACTTTGCCAGCTGACTGTTGAGTCTTTCCACGCTTTGGTGGCGGTTCACCGGCCGCCACCAGCTGAGTGGAGCTGACTGTCGATTGGACTCAGGCGTGTAGTGATGGAGCCAAGTTTCATCCAAAAAATCGGGTTTATTACTTAACAGCTGCAAACACTGCTCAGAATCATCAATTCGTTGCTGTTTTTGGTCGATTGTGAGCACGCGCGGCACCCATTTCGCACAGAGCTTCCGCCCAACGATATGTATTTTTTTGATATTTGCGTCGGTAACCACCTCTTTTGGGCGTCCACTGAGTTCACCGTCTTCGGTGCTCATTTCACCACGCTTGAATTTTGCGTACCAGTCAATGATTGTTGATTTTCCTGACGCAGAGTCCGGAAACTCATTATCAAGCCAAGCTTTTGCTCCAACTGTATTTTTTCCTTTCAAATAACAATATTTAATAAGCACACGAAATTCTTTTTTTTCCATCTTTTTGAAAATAACAAAAGTTGCTTCACTAAAAATGCAATATCTCACAAACTAATAGTCCGACAGCTGTCAAATTTTTACACGAATCTTTTGAAGGTGGATACTATCTAAAAAGGAAATGGATTTAATTCTAGTGTCGTCATCTATAGGTCAGACCGGGGACTTTTCATCCGACCTGTTAATACATAATTTTTATTAATGTTATTTACCAGTTATTTCAAATCTGTTACGTATGTAGAATACACTACCTATTAATTACATGTAATAATTGAGTAGTCTCTGATTGATTACTGTCAGGGTATTTGTTGTTGCTTTTTTGACATAAGTGTTTAAAAACTAAACACTTAACTCAAATTCTCAAACCCTTTTTGCTTAACGTTGCATAGCAATATATGTATTAATAAAAAGACTTAAAAAATTATTCTGAAGGATTGTCATATAAAAAAAGTGATTGTCAAAGTTAAAATATTGTTCGTTTTTATTTCCCTTGTAAATTCAAGGAAGTTCAATAAATAGTTATTTTAGAAGAAAACCGTTCCTACTCATTTAATAAAAGAGATCCTGGTCCAGATCTCATTGAATGAAACAATTGTTTTTCATGCTACCAGAAAGGTGCTGGAACCAACCTGTGGTGATTCTTTATTTGGGAATCTATTGAATTAAACTTCTGCGGTTCCCGAATAATAAGTAGAAAAGTTTTTCTAGTTAATATCTCAAAATGAATAATTATAGTTTCTCAGAAATGGCTAATATGCACTTAGTATTTAGGGACACCCCGTATAATATATTAGTAATTTAAATACTTCAAATTTATCGACTGTTTGGTATTTTTTCAAACAGTTATTTACTTTTTGTTTTGCGACATGAAAATATTAATTTATTTTAAAAACGTTGTGTAAGCCCGCTTCTGTAATTCTGTCAGAATATTACTTAAAGGGGAATCTCCATCAAGGGAGATGTGCCTGGAAACCAAACTACATGACTTCGCACTGAAGTTTTACCTTCAGATTTGAGTTTTACCTCAACTTTTGCATAAAAACGTTAAAGTTCTTAGGCGAATGACGAAAATACTGAATATCATGCAAATGCTCCTACCGTAATTCCTTATTATGACGATGATGAATAGCTTGTTAAAGTTAAAGTTTGCACAACCTTACATATTGTTTGTACACAGTAAAAAACTGAACATAATGTTGAAAGAAAATCTAGGAAACAAGGCAAAAAAGGAAAAATACTTACTATAAAGGACAGTAAACAACTAAACGGTTAAACTAAACTTCCACTATTTGTTCGAAAAATACGTTTTTAAATTCAATTACAGCTGTTTCGCTAAAAATTAGCATCGTCAGACTGACATCAACAGTTAGAGTTACATTTTGTTTGTTTGTAGCTAGGTATCTGATGACATGACAATATTATAACCTAGATGTTATTATCCCTAATTTAGAGGGAAATACATCCAGGATAATCCCTTTTAAATTTTGTTTACTTTACTTAATTGCTTTTAACTTTTGCTATTTTTTCGGGCTCTTTTTTGAACTTTTCTTAAATGATCTACATAATATTCCGGATCAAATTGCAGTCAATCAAATCATATATAATAATTCAGAATATTATAGGGATATTGTAAGTATTTGTAAACTAGACTATGCATGAGAATTGAGGATTCGCTCTTATTTTGTACGATATTGCCACAAAGTAACAAATGATGCAGGATATCGGAATTTATGAACAGAAGTAGTTAAATCCTAAAATTCAAAATACGCCGAAATCATACATTATTTTACAAAATTGTAAATAGAAAAATGATTCAGTTCGTTGCATTTTAACTCGCTCTCTCCTGATTTTTTATTTATTAAAAAAACGATAAAACAAAAGTTGATGTAAGTCAAAATAGACACTTTAAAAAAATTGATCTAAATAAACTACTGTATGTTCTTAATCAATCCACAGGTATATTTACGAGTCCATGCGTATTATTTCTTACATGTATGACAGATTTATTTACTCATGCAAGAAAGTAAATCAAATGGTCCATTTCATTGAATGTTATCTAAGCCCTACGAACTGTCGTAATTAAGAAATTAACCACCAAAGTGGTTAGTTCTTAGAATGTTTTTATACACATAATTTATTTGTCTAAGATAGATAGTTCAGAAGTAAATTTATTCCTTGAGCATTTTTAACAGAAACGGATCAAGCTGTATTTTCGTTCTCGTCAGCCAGCACTTGTTTGTTCAAAGGTACAAAATAAATCAAATGTAAATATTATAATTTACTGTTAAGTGAACGTTTTCTACACTTCTTGTTTCCTAATTCCTAGATAGTATATTTTGCATGCATAATTTATTCGGTAGATAAAATGTTAAATACAATTGGTTGTTCTAAAATTTGTTTGTAAAAAATGTTCTTAATAACTAGTATTTTAATACCTAGTGTTAAGAACATTAAACAAAGAAACATGAGAACAAAATGTCGACGTTTATTTAAAAATTTAACTTTTTTAGTTTCGATATATTATGTGATTTTTGTTTGCATTCATAACGAATTCTTGTATTTAAAAATACCTGTAGCTAATATTATTTAAATGATGCTAGTTTAAATTATTAAAAACATTCTTTCAAGAATATATGAATTTTGAGTTTGTAATTCCCTAATCACTTCTTTAAGAGCAGACATTTTTCTTTACTTTCGTCTTATGGATTGCTTCAAACATCTTATTTTTACTTTATCCTTATTTTTTTGAATTTCTTGAACAAGTTGCCTTTTTAATTTCTTTTGCCTTGGAGAATCTTTATTACGTTGGCACGATGTAGAGGCTTCAGGTTCAGTAACTTCCAAATTTTCAGTTTTACGCTTTCTACTCTAATAGTATATTAAACAACGCATTTCATATGGAATTCTGTTATGACACGAGTTCAAATTTAAAAAACGAATCGCGAAGCGATGGGTTTTTTAAAAAACGAGTGTCACAACAGCTATATGAAATAAGTTGTTTATAATATTTTTTATATTTTGCCCTTTTTACCATTTTTTAAATTAATTTTTTATTTATATGTAATTACGAAAATTTTTATTTTAAAAAGTATATCGGCAGCACTGTATAATTTATAAAATTTGACAGTTGTGACATTTAGATTATCAAATGTTAATGTTTTAAAATATTTTAAAATGAATAATATACCAATAATAATATATTATATAAGTAAAATATTACATTCATATTCACAGATACTTTCTTAAAGAACAATATAAAATTAATAAATTGCTATTAGCCACAAATGTCATTGTCAATAGTCTTGCCTTTAGAAACTTCACTCATGTCGCCAACCATTTAAAACAAAAATTTGCGTGCGTAAAAGTTACATTACGATACGCAAATGCGTTTTATAATAAAGATTTTTATAAGTGCAAAATATAAAAAATATAATATACAACCTATTAAAGTAATGATACCTAAAACATCGAGGAAGACTGGTAGCCAACCTAGAACGAACTCGGTCAAATACCAAAAACTTTAAAGGCGAATATCTCCGCAACGGTAAGAGATTTGGAAATGCGGTTTTTGCCATTGAACTCAGCGTAAAATTTCACATAAGAATCATTTATCACAAGTCCTCTAATATGGCCAGATATTGGCACAGACACACACATCCACACACACAGAGAGGCTGGGTAAATCCAGTAAGGAACGGAGTTCTTTTATTAAATATACAATATATATTTTATTTCAATAAAAAATACTACATAGGCATGTTATATTTCTTACATTTGAGGATTGAGTTCGGAGGTAACTAGGGAATTCCTTAAAAATAGTAGGGGAAGCTCCAGCAACCAATTTACTTTTATTTGAATCAGTTTTACAAAAAACTCTAGATTCAAAATGTTTACTACATATTCTATCATGTTTTGTAGGTTCCCAAAATTTTATTCTCATATTTTCTATCCACAACTTTTTTTTATCTGGATCTTTGGGAAATCTATAATAAAACAATAATTAATTAAATTTCATTTTATTTTAAATATATGTTTTTATTCCACGCCACTGCAAAACTATTACATCTATGAGCAAATAACAACAATTAAATGAAAAATAATCTTTAAAACTGAATGAAAACAATTTTCAAAATGTATGAACAATTAATTTAAGTTATCATAGGTAGGTACATAACATATATGTGTTTTAGTGAAATATCTATTACCTGAAAGCTGTAATATTAATAGAAATAAATGTCAAGGAAATAGTTTTAAAATACTTCTTACCTATGAAAGGAAATTCCTTCCTCTTTTTTAGCACTCTGACTATTGCACTTATAAGCTGCACAATTAACCATTTTCAAATGTCTATAGGTAATTAAAAAGGTGAAAATTAATAAAAAAACTAAAAAAATACAATTCGACGTTCCAAATTTGTTTACCACCAAACATATTATGTCAAACTTTTGAAACTTGGCTTCAATCAACCGCATAAGGTTTTCATCTTAGAACATAAAATAGTAAGGAAGTATTGCTCGTTCAAGGACAGGTGACCGGGATGGTTATCCAAGATGGCTACCGGAAGTTACTTTTTAACAGTGGCGTCCTATATTTTTATTTGTAGAAAAATAATGTCCTTATTGAAACATACCTATTATTATTCAGTATGGACACTAATCATTATATATTAAAATAACCATTTTAATAAGGAAAGTAGAGGAAAGAAATAGTATAACATTGCCTAAAATGGGGGTACTAGATTTAAGGAAATAAAACCAGTTATATACTACACAATTTTTATTAAAATTTTTCATTTTACTATTGGCCCTTAAATTGAATTTTGTGTAAACATGTCTAATTTTTTCTACATTATTTATTTTACTTTAACATATATAATAAATTCTTGTTTTTAAATATACTACACAGATGCTTTTTACAAGTTGTTTCTTACGAGGACTTTCAGAAGTAGATGGTAGAGTTTCAGGAACAGGAACTGCTAGTAGTAATTATCTCTTTAGCATAAGGGTCTTTAGTCCTTACCTGCATAGAAAAGGCATATATTAGTGAAATATATGTTTAAGTAAAATATCTGTAAATAGATTTGAGAAAAAATATAGATTTGGTCAATGTTATTAAAACAATTTGTGGATGTAATAATTACTTACATATTTCATTCTTGCGATTTTAATTGTAGGTATAGCATTTGGTACTAGTAAAACAATTCTGAAGAAATTCTATCAAATGATTGTTCTGCAGAATGTTGTGAGCCTAAAAAGCTATTCTTGCCTGGACTCCAGTTATCTTTATACACAATATTTAACCATTTCCGTCTAATATTTTCATTCCGTGGAAAACTGTGAATGTAATAATGTGTTAATTAATACACAAATACATTTATTGTACCTCTTTTCATTATTGATACGCCTATGTCAATTGAAGTAGATAGGTTAGGGATCAATACAAAGTAATAATTTAATTTAAACATAAAAATATAGTTTACGTATATATAATGTATATTTATTATAATAATAGCTACTTACCAATAAATAATTAATCCAAACTTTTAACAGAAAACTAAATTTTTATAACTTGTAAACAAAGTATGAGTCATAAATGGTTATCCAATATGGCCGACTTCCGTCGCCAGATTTTAACATTGTAGATATAACACAAACTCCTTCCTTACTATTTTATGTTCTAAGGTTTTCATTGACATGTGCTGTCCTCTCTCTTTCCCAGTCTAAGCTTTTTCCAAAACTAACGGTCAAACTTCCATCTCCTGACAACGAAACTTCTTACTCCCTCTCACTTACACTACTTATCTATCCTTAACCTAATAAAAGTGTTTACTTCAAATTTTGACTTTTCGAAAATAAAAAATAAATTTTGAAATGAACCTTAAATATACATTTTCAATATATTAATGTTCTTATTAAAATGGACTTTCACAGAGTAAGGATTAGTAGGTACAACAAATTAATTCAAAAGAAGGTGCTTATAAAAACGTTGCTACTAATTGAAATAACAATCAACGAAAGTATAATTTCATTTCATATAACATTATATGAAAAACAAACTTGAACTCCAAGTTAACCTACCGTCCTGCCCTGGATAAAACTACTTAGAACTATCTGGTATTTAAATTTAAACTAGTTTTAAAAAACTATCTGCCCAATTATTTCCTAAGCTTCTTGTCAAGAAGCTAATTTAGAATTCAAACTTGATATATTAACATACATATATTCAAAATCTAACATTTTTTTTTTTGTTTCATTTCGTGCCAGCATATCGAATTAACATAAGATAATTTCCACGCTTTCTCAAAATGAAACGAAATAGTTGTAAATGAATTTTTTCGGTATTCTTTAACGGATACTAAGCAGTAAAAAAATTTATTGATAAATATGTTTAAAGAGGAGCCGATCGTATCAAGGAGAGTATAAAAATGTTAATTTTTAAAATACATTTAGACTATCAACCGCCATTTTATCAATCTGCTGTTGTTGTTGATTCAAACACTTCCACAAAATAGACGATTTCTATCAAATTTACGAAGGAAAACATTCTAGATATTTTTAAAATAATCCCGAGTAATCTTTTGATCTTATTGATAGGCTAAAATTAATTTTTTTTAAGTTAAAATATTTTTTAGGTAAGTACCTGAACAAGGACCTCTAATTTTTTGAACACATACAAATTTCATACTTTGTGACTGCTTTCTTCGAGTCGAGACTCTATTATACACTGCATGATTTTTGTCGGACAAGTTGACCACAATTTTTAACGAAATTTTAAAAATAACATCAATAATAAGCAACTGGAGAACATAGGTAATGAAATTCTAAAGATATTTTTAATTTGCAGCAAATAGTATTGAACCTCTATTTGGTTTGTATTTTATTAAAATTTGGTATGTGTAATAAATAATAATTCAGTTCTTTCTAATATTCTATGACGTATGAATAACAAAGAGGTTATAAAGAATTTAAAATAATTTTAAATACGCATGAATAATTTCTGTATTACTTATTGCGACCAAATGTTTAATAATAAATGAATAATGTATTCGAAGACGATATCGAAAAATTTGATACGGCTTAATGAAGTAATTCATATACCGTGTGAACACCGAACATAATGCTTACCTTTTGTAGACCCACATAAGAGAAAAGTTAAAAAAAGTGGAAGTATTTTTGATATAACACGCGCTGTTAGAAATATTAAAATATGTATGTTTATTTATCAAATTATATTATAATGTACTTAGTATGATCCGGTAGATTTTTATTTGTTTTTGAACTACTATATGAACACTTTGGAGGGAAAATTTGAGTAAATCTGTTTCTTTCGTAAAGAAATAATAGACGTAGATATATACTAAGTGTCATATATACCCAGTTTAAATGCTTTTATTTTAATAAAATTTGGTGAATTTACTTATTTTACTGAAATAAACAATCTATAAAATTTTCAGCCTTATCAGTTGAAGATTCCGGTTTTTATACTGCTTTTTTTGAAATCCAATAACAATCCAAAAATGATTATTGTAGCCGTAGTAAAGATCCAAATTTTGCGGATTTTTAGCTTAAAATATGTAAATTAAAATGTTTTTTCTTATCTACCTAATGTGTTGCCAATTTAAAGACAATAAACTAAATAATACATTTTTTTATCAATTTTTTGGCATAATTCTACTCTGAAACTCTTTTCGAAAAGATAAAAAGCAAATAAATATACGCCATAAAATTGATTATAGTAATTTTATTACTTTTGTTCCGATTTTTCTTAATTTAATTTTGATATTTAGAATGTTCATACTTTAACAATATTTGAATAAATAAATACTTCACATATTACTATGTATAGCGTAAATAAATATACATGATTATATAACTATACAAATAGCAATCGCAATAAAAAATAACTGGCAATTAACAAGTTATTAACAGTATTGTAGCTGACATGAAAAGTGTTATTAAAAAACATACCAACTTGTAGAACATTGTTATTTTTAATCACTGCAATTATAATTGCACGTAAGTAAAGTTTCAAGATCATTACCTTTTAATAGTCTACTTATTCTGATTTTAGCGAAAGTGAATAAAATAATGGTGCATTTTGGGCAGGTAGGCCATTTTTGTAGCTAATTATAACCTTTATTGTGTTTCAATATTTTTAAAATGACAGACATTTGGAATTATCTTTATACTTATCGAAAAAAACTCCCTTTTGGCAGGTAACCCACTTTACAGACGCCATTGAACATTCTTCACCTGTCTCTTGAATGCTTTCACCAAGATAATTTTAAAAATTTCAGCAAAATAGAAATTGTGATTGTTATAATTGTCCAATATTGTGAACACAAAAATGGGGTTGTAATGTCTAGATATCGCATCAATTTCGCTTATATTTTTATTATAAAATAAAATATAAATACAGTTTTTAATGTATCGCAAATTATGATTTCCTAAATATTGCTATTGCGAGATATTCTTTCATATATTTTTATTGCTAGTTCTTCTATTGATCAAGGTAAATTAAATTGAATTAATTATTGTTTATTACGAAAATTAATTACAATATAATTCAATATATTATACATAAAATACACTGTAACAAACAAATAATTAACTGAAGTTGACACTTGTATGTGACCAATAAAACATTGAAGCTAAATAAATAATTAGGAAATAAAATAGAAATAAACAATTTTTAATAAATGGATATTCTGGGCGTAGGAAATAAAACCAATGTTTTAAATTTGTCTTTTGTATAATAAAGTTCAGGAACCTAAAACCTAAGAAATTAAAAGCATCAAATCTTTACATTAAAGTTCAAGCAGAAATAATTTTATATATTTAATTTTATAGAATGTAGAAAAGGTAGAAACCGATATCAATAATTAGAGTGGTTTATATTCATTGCTACTTACGCTAGATGGTAATCATCTCAATCCCAGTGAAGAAAATTCTTCTATTTCAGATGATTAATCATATCTTCTTTCTCTCAGTTACCCCATTACAATTTCTGAATCTTTAACAATATCCTTTTACATTCACTATGGTCAGTGTTTAATAATTCTTCCGTTTCATAATTTTAATTCATTGATTCTTCAAATCCATTAAATCGTTCTGAACTTTCGTTCCATTTTCATATGATTAATTTGAAAATATTTTATTAAATAAACCATTTTTTCCCCAAATAGGTTTGATTAGCTTGGATTGTTTTACAATTCATTTTGTCAATTCTTCAGTGAAATTTATTAGAAACTGTCTCATACTTGGTGGCAGAGGTAGTACTAACCTTTATCAAATTTTAGTATGTTAACTTAGTAATTTTTAAAAATGTAAACAATTTTAATTCAATTTTTCTGTGATATTTTATACTGGCTTGATTGGCTTTTTTGCTTTTCTGGATGTAATCAAATGGTTTTTCACAAAATGCAACAATACTTCCATTACAAAAACCAGGAACATATCCTAAAAAATCAGATAGTTACAGGCCAATTTCATTGACATGCTCATTAGGAAAAATTTTAGAGATAATTATAAACAAAAGAGTTACAAAATTCATAGAAAGAAATAAAAATAAAATTCAACAAAAACAATTTGGATTTAGAAGAAATAAAAAGCAGAGATGCAGCTTGCAAGAGTCGTATCAGATGCAAAAATAGGATTTAAACAAAATAAACAAACTGGTATGGCAATTTTGGATATAGAAAAAGCATATGATATTGTCTGGAGGAAAGGACTGATTTATAAAATGAAGGAAATGCAAATACCAAATTATATAACAAAAATGACAAATAACTTTTTACAAAATAGAACGTTTCAGATGAAAAAAGGAGGCAAAAAGGAAAGCCTCAAGGTAGTGTATTGGCTCCTACACTTTTCAATATTTACATTAGTGACTTGATGAAGGAACGGAAATGGCAGTTTATGCAGATGATACTGGAATCTACAAAAAAGATAAGAAAGCGGAAAAGCTAACAAATAAGGTAAACAGACATCTAGAAAAAATTACAACTTGCTAAAATGGAAAAGCTAGTGAAGCAAAAACGAAATTTACAATTTTTAACCAAAAGAAAACACTAGAAAATCACAAGATAAAATTTAATGGACAAGAAATAAAACAAACAGATTCAGTAAAATATTTAGGAATAACTTTGGACAGAAAACTAAATTTCAATGAACATATAAAAAACACAAGAAGAAAAGTAGAAGTAGCTAGAAAATTTATAGGATCATATATACACAAAACAAACCCTCTAAAAAAGAAATTAAAACAACAAATTTATAACGCGTATATAAGATCGGTAAAGTTATATGGAGCACCAATTTGGAATTCTACATCAGATTTAAACATAAAATCTTTAGGAAAAAAAATGTACAGATTAATAGAAGGTGCAGATAGACATACAACTAATGCAGAAATTAGAGAAAAGTATGAATACACGCCGTTGGCAGAAATTACGAAAAATAAAACAGAATACTTTTATAAGAAGACAGTGATTTTTGAGCACCCATTAATAAGAAAAATTGGAAAAGAAACAATAGCACAAATTGGATGGAGTGCCAAATATAAATTAATTCATCATAGAGCCAATATACCACTAATAGGAACATAGAAAAATAAAGTTTGGAAATACCTAGAAAATCCAGGAAAAGCTGGAAAAACACAAAAAGAATCAAGATAATTGGGACACAACCGAAATTAGTTCAAAAGAAAAATTACAAAAAGGGGAAATTAAGTAACAAAAACAAAAGAAATTTAAAACAATCAGGTGCAATTGCCGAACTGGGGAAAAAATAAGAAGAAATTAAAGAAAATTAGGAAGAAATAGCTAAATTCAAATAAAATGAAATGAAATGAATTTCTCCAACTAACATCTAGACTTAAACCTCAATTAGTGTAAGTTACTTTTTAACTGATTTGTAATCTCATACTAATTCACATTTGTAGAACCCTGATGATGCAAATAAAAATTTGCGAAAGCTTGGTATACTGTATTCATAATTTTTCACGTCCTTTTCGCAGCATTTCCAACCAATCTGACGATGCTAGTTGCTAGCGAAACGGCTGTCATTGTCTTTTAAAAAAGCAGTTTTTAAATAAATATTGGAAGTTTTGTTAAAACGAAGAGTTTTTTATTATCCTTAATAAGATGGACTTCCAAAAAGTAAGGGTTAATACAATCAATTTAATTTCCAACCAATATTAAAGTTTATATAATTTTATATCTATGAACATTTCTGGTTTTTATTCAATTAAGTCTTGAATTTTTTTATAGGCACTAACTCCAAATTTCTTCTACTAATAGTATAAAAATCAGACATTTGCAAATCACATTATTTTAAAAACAAACATAAAGTATTTGCAAATAAACCAACATTTAATTAAACTTGAACATGTTCCAATAAAGGTTACTTTTTGCATTTTTGTTTAGTTTTATTTTTTTGTTTTTATAGTTTAATTTAATATCAATAGAAGGTCGGTAGTACATGACTCCAGGTGGAAAATTGGGAAGATGCTAGAGAATATAATTAAAATAAATAGTCCTTACGTAACAAGAAAAAAAACATATATTTTTTAATATTAGTAATAATTATCAAATTATTATTTGTGATCAATATGGTTTAAATTCTCGCACGCACCGATTTTTAATAACATGGCCTAACCATTCTCTTTTCATATCTACACAACAAAAGCATTTAACATCCTCTAGGCAATTGGACGACCTGCCCCCTCCCAAAATTTAGCCGGCTTACCCTTAATGGTCCTTGGAGATTTAAACTTATCTCTCAGTGCCACCAATCCCCCACTTATATACGATAGGTCCGATCAGTCCTCAGCGGCAAACCTCAAACAATTTAAAATTATGAATTAGTAGATAGCCGATTCCCTTCTCAGAATACCGTACTCAGTTTACGTAATTACTTGGTGCTGTAAAATGTTTTTTTGACATGCCACTTCCTTGTTCTATATTACAGTATTAAAATTTGAGTTTTTGTTTTTGTTTTAGTGTTTTTGTGATGGTGTTTGGTATTGTGGTGAAACTGCTCTGACACGCCGCCTTGGATTATATATGTAAGTAATATTTTACACTTTAAAAATTTTTTTTCTTAATCTGTACCATTCATTTGGGTTTTCCTTAAATTCTTGGCTCATAATTTTAATAATAGAGTTTGGGTATTGTAAAAATTAAAAAGATTTAAGGAAAAATAATCAACTCTTTCATAATATACTTTTTTAAATAGTGTGTTTGTTGAAAATGTTCTTTTGTTTCTTGCTTGCTTCCTATTGGGCTATACTTGAAAAATAAACATGATCTTATATAAAAAAAACTCAAAACCTAAATAATGCGAAATGCGTATCATTTTAATTATTATTTATTTCATTAGCATCCTGCAAAAAAACACAATCCTTTGAAGTACCAAATTTACTAAAAAAAACTATGAAGGATAGGCTTCAGGATAGGCAACCCCAAGTACATTCTTATCTGATAGTGAAATAATTTTAAACCATCAAACAAACAATACCTAAAATTAAAATTATAATATATTGGATTCGAGGCTCTAAAGTGTATTTAAAATTTTCAATTTTCTTATTAATCATCATTCTTATTGATCATTTTATGTTATATGCTTAGTAAACTTCTTTTATTATGCGTTTTTAATTTTCTTTGATGTAATTTATTTGAATTATTAAATATGTTTTTAAATCAATATAGGAACCTGTATAGTAAAATTAAAACAAAAAGTGTTGTATATGTCATAATTGTGATGTTGTCATATATCAAAATTGGGATTTATCAAGTTTAATAATGAGAGAACTCATAATTATACCATAGAACTGGAATAATTACATACAGTCTCGGGATTCGATAGATACGGTGTCAGTGAAGATGACATATTTGTATCAGTTCAATCAGTTGTCGTGTGTCATTTAATTATTTGATTATTTTTAATCCAATTGAAAATAAAAATACTTTAAAACTTTCGCTTACATACAGTATGAGGAAGTTCCATTAGGCCTCTACGTAGATTGTCTTTTTGCCATTTAAAGCCAATTTTATGTAGTAGTGGACGCGAGATTGTACGCAAAGAAGACTCACTACCTTCAAATATTTCGTTGTCCTTAAACAAGGAATATACAGCTTTTAAAAGCGTCCAAATTACAATGATAATTCGCTCAAGACATACCATTTTGTTCTGCCAAGAACAGATTTTTTAATTTTGTTAACACCACAAGAAATAACATTAAATAATTCTGAAATAGTTCTTTATAACTTGATAATAACAATTTGCGATACTAATAGTTTTCTTCGTTTAATACTTGGAGAAGACGAAGAAAACAATATACCTATCCAATATTTCTTCGCGAAAACGAGCTAAGGGTGCGCCCTCTATCTGAACTACTAGAATGGGGAGAACAAACCCATTCTCCATTTGTTCGCGTGTTATCGCGAGTAGTGTTGTTGATTTTTTAGTTTTTGTTTTAAAATAGTTAGTTAGATTGGACTAATGACCATCAAGTGTAAGATGTATTGCTCGGTGCCACAGTGTAACCAGTACAAAGATTCAAACATATCAATACACAGATTTCCCGCAGATGTAAAATTGCGAAAAGTATGGAAGAACGTTTTAAAGATTGGGAAACCTATTTCCAAATACATGTCTGTGTAGGTAATTTAACTCTAAACCAAACAAATAAATGTTTAACTAGGTACTACACTACTATTTATTGAAATATTTTACTTCTATGTATAAATTAATTACCACACGTACCATCTTTCACTAACGATCTTTACCACACAAAATTCAAAATAGAAATAGTTAAATTGATATTGAATTAAATGGCTGAAATCATTGTTTTCCCCATTCCACTGACAGATACTGCAGCGCCAACTATCGGAAAAATTTCCGCGAATATTTCGATATTTTTTTTCTTTCTTGTACAACAATGCCGCTCTAAAATAACTAAATTTTAAATGAGAAATTTTTATTTTTTGATTATTGTGTTGTTATCACTGACGAATGACGAAATTGACATCTATGACGTGCAACGCTTTTTGTTTTAATTTTACTATACCTGTGTCAATTTATTAGTAATTAAACAAAAGGCTTCAATAAAACTCTGAGTCAAAATCACAATGTTTTATTGCCAAAGGCTGGACCAAATAAAATCTGTTAAATATGCTACTAATTTCGGTAAGAAATAACCATCATCAGGCTAAAAAAAAATGAAATGGCAGACTTGATAAAAAGATTTCTTTCATAGCCGATTTAATTAAAATCAGTTAAACATAAAATTTGAAAAATATAAGTGGACACACAGTTGCTGATTACAAAACTTATGTCGAAGATAGGAACGAAACAGGACAAATTAATGTTAATAACAAGTGAAAATTTCCATTTTCGCGAAGTAATCTTTGCAAAAAACTAAAATTACAATAAACTTTCAGTTACTAAATGGTTTGGAACATTTATTTTACCCCCCGATCTCCACAAATTACTCCATCCCACCCATTCAAATTCAAACGCTCTCTTTTATAGTCTATAAAGCAAAGGGATATGGGCGAATTAAATTCTCGTAACTCTTCTATTAGTTATCGGATGTTAAATATTTTGTCTCTGGTACCTCTGCCCATAACGAAACCTGCTCAAGCCTGTATATATTTTTTTAACCTTAAGTATTTTTTTTAGTTTATATTTGATTTGGGGACTTAATATATGAAACTAACCAAGAATAATGAAAATAACCCAGATAAACACTTAACTACAACCTACCACAAATACGAACGAGTGACAACATTCAATTACATAGGGGTGACCATCGGTAAAACAGGGAAAGAAAGAGTTGCAGAAAGAATCTTAAGTTAACCAAGCATACGGGAAAAACAAGGCTCTGCTGAAAAGTAAACAATTAAAGATAAAAACCAAATTAAATATCTATAAAACTCTCATAAGACCTGTCGACAACCATAATAAATCAAAAACAGAAGAAGGTTTAAAAACATAAAAGAAAAATAGTTAGAACGATGATAGGCTCAAACACAACAGAAGATGGACAGAGAAGTTTAAAGACGAATGCGGAAATAGAAGGAAGGTTGAATGGGGAAAACATAGTGTGATGATTATATTCACCAACTTAATTTAATTTATAAATTAACTTTTTATTTTAACTTGTTCAAATTAAGGTAGGGTTCTATCAAAATTTATTTTTAAATAATTTTTTTTATAAATATAAATTTTTAAAAAACAGCCAAATAAAATTTATTATATCTAAAATTCTGCCTTACTAATTCCTATCTAACCTATCTATTTGCCTATCTAATTTATCTATCTTATCTTAACTACCTAAACTAACCTTATCTACCGCAGTGTCCTTTTTATTGTCTTTATCTCCTTGTTTCACCTTATATTTCTTCACTTCTATAGAACCAAATCTCTTGTCTAAACTTGTCTGTAGGTACAACGACTATGCTTTTATTTTTGTTTATTTTTATTATTTTATTATCCTTTTTAATTCGTTTCTTCTTTAAAAATTCTGTAAATCTCCTTCACTTTTTATACAGGTACTCACACACTGTTGAACTTTATTTTATCCACAAAACTATCAAATTGATGGAAGCTTTTCTCCTCCTTTTACTTTTACTTTCAACTATTACTTATTTAAATTATATTCTTCTCAATATTTATGACTTCTTTTAAAAATGTTAATTTATGCTCTTCTTGACTTTTCAATTCTTTTCTACCAACTGTCAAACTTTTCTTTCTCTCCTAGCAACCAAACTTCATCACTATAACCTACATTTCCTATCTATACTTAAAACTAATACAATACTTGTTTACATTACATACAGAAATTTATTTTACCTAATAATTTAAATTTGACATAAACTTCAAATTTTGACATATTTCCGAAAATAATAACTAAACTAAAATAAATTTTGATTTCACCCTAAAACATACCTTCACAATAGTTAAATACATAAAGGCACTTCGACTAGATTGGCTCGGTCATATAATGAGAAGAGAACCAACAGAAATCATGAAAAAAATTACCGTTTGCACACCGCTAGGACCGAGAAGCAGAGGAAGACCGAGGAAAAGGTGGTGGGATGAAATAGAAGAAGATCTCAAGAATATGAATATTAAAAATTGGAAAACAAAATGCAGAGATCGGAACGTATGGAGAAGGATAACAGTCACAGCAAAAACACATACGGTACAACGAGAAATTATCCACCTCGACTAGAAATTGGATTCCAAAAATGCTTCCTGAAGCGTTTTCCCCACAATTCCTTAGTATTGTTAGGCGATGATATTTGATTTGGGAAATTATTACCTAATAATTGGAAAAAATACAAGTTAAAACCAACCCCCTTTTAAATTTTTGACTGTTATTTTCAAGGTTATTTTACAGATTTACATCGTTTAAATGGATTTACCATTTTATAAAATTTTTCAAAGTAATGACGGTAAAAATCTGGTTATCCTTACGTTAGAACCAACAAGAAAAATAAGAAAATTGAAACACTCTACACATTGATAAATTACCACACCTTCCACTACTTATACGAAAGATAAATAAATTTTATGCTTCCATAAATATGAACAGCGTAATCTTTCTCTACCACAAACCAAAAATAATTTTTGCGGGAAACTATATTTCAAGAAGAAACGATCTGGTAGACTATATTATGTCAACCATTACATTATATAAAGGCTAATTAGGGATATTCGGATACTACTGTCTAGTTTTTATAAAACTTTCTTGCATTTATGTGGGATGTTATTAGTGCATTCCATTGCTTCATACGCATTTATTTAAATATATAATTTATAATTATATAATAATAATTTAATTAAAAACGTAAGATAACTGAAGAGATAAGAGGGACTTTTAAAACCTACATATTCGTTACTCTTTTGTGATACAATTATTTTATTTAAAAAAAAATTAATTATTCTGATTATACGGCAAAAGAACAGAGATAGAGGTTAATACTATATTTCAAGATAAAAAACTGTTTTTTACTAAACGTTCGTAATATCTCTATCTTCAAAATTATTAAAGTTAGATGTAACTGTTTACACTCACATTCGTTTATTTGCTTGGAATACTTGAAGTTCACGTTTTGGTATTAGTTTGTTATTATTATCAATCTAAACATTTTAAACTAATAATTTTAGTTTAGATTGATTTGGTGCTGCGAACCTCGCTTCGCTCGGCACGCAGTGATTAATTTATTATAACTCAATGATGATGTTTATATTTGGTGTTATTACAAATGGATCACTGCGTGCCGAGCGAAGCGAGGTTCGCAGCACCAAATCAATCTAAACTAATGATTTTTTAAAATATTAATAGGTCAGATTTATAATTACCCAACTTACTGATTAAACCTTTATTAAAAATGGACTGGTGAATAATTATTTTTTTACTTACGTTAAAATTACCTTCACAAACATAATGGTCTTTGATTTGACAGCGATATATCGTTTTAATTTCTTCTACATGCTTTTGACCACTTTCTTCTGCGCTCCTTATTACCTGTCAAGCTTTTAAAAATCTTTGAATTTTTTACCGTTACTAAGGACATTAATAAATACAAGGTTTTAACAAAACTACCACTTTTATTTAAAAAATTGTTTTTTATAACTCAATGACAGCTGTTTCCCTCTCGGTTTCCCTACAACCAGCATCATCACATTGTCATATTGAAGTTACATTTTGTTTGTAGCTATAACATGCTGATTTTTTAATATATCTGTGTTACATTTACGGCTGATCTATGTATAAAAATTAAGACTCATTCAAAGTAAACTCAAAAAGCAAAAAGTTTAATAGTGGAGAACTTCAAGATTTATTTGTTCATTAACAGCTATAAATTGTTGATCTGCTAGATGTCTTTTTATTTCGAGTTATTGCATAACAATACTAAACAATATTTATAGTGTTTTGTCATGATAACTTAATTAATATTCACGGACAAATAAAGTGAATTTTAAATAAAGGTTATAAATATTCAAAATACTTGATGTTAATTCACTAGTAGACCGATCGGCAAGCAGATCGCAGATAGTGACGTCGTGCTTTCTAAATGTTTGTCAATTTTTATTTCATAAACCATTTATTTTTAAGACTTTGTTAATAAGTTGTAGGGTATGTGCGCAAAATAAGAATTAAAAAAAATATTTTTCTTGAATGGAAATAAATTAATCATAGATTTGAAATGTTTGAGCCAATAGTTACACAAAACAAGTAAAAATTGGAAACTTGTTTTTTTTTACAATAAATCTGTGCTAAACCTGAATTAGTAATCGCATTTTTGGTAAAATTTTTGGTGATGCTTATTTGTATACTTAGTTTTCAATTATGAAAGGCTTACAGTAATTGAATCATTTTCTTTTGTGATTTTTTACCTGTCAATGCAAAGCCTCTATATCCCTTCCTTTGTTTAGAAAAAGTTTTTTTTAATAATTAGCTGTCAGTAGTTTTTTGATATACTATAAAAACCACAAATAGTCTATTATACGGGGTTGGGATAAAGTATGAAACCAAGTAAATATCTTTTAAACAAAAATAACAATATTTATGAAAATTTGCAAGTAAGTGCAATAGAACAAAACCCATCTAATGTACATTTTTTTGATAATAATATACTTCCGGTTTAATCGGAAATGCCATCAACTTCTTTAATTTAAATGGGACACCCTATATATTTTTACAGATTTTGAAAGAGCTTGTTATTTTGAATTCATACATACTGAGATTAATGTAAACAAATTTGTAAAAACGAGGAATATAGCACTTTAACCAACCTCCTTTGAGTTTTTTGCATTAGAGCAAAAAACTATTTAGATAAACTAATTAATGTTGTTTGTATGCATAGTAATAAATAAACAAGTACTGTTTAGTACGTCTTTTGTTCTTCAAGTGTCAAATGCTAATTGACGAAAGTAAAAAAGAGCGTATTGAAATTTTAATGATGATCGGTTATGGTGATCGTGTTAGAACTCATGAAGAAGTGTGTCATATTTTTAATAATTTGCATCCGGAGAGAAATCCTATATCACGCTCAACAGTAACTAAAATATTACAACGTTTTAATACTACTGGGATGGTAAAAAATTTGCTAAAACCTGGAAGACCGCGGACTGCAACGAACGAAACTGTTAAACAAAATATTGCAATCGATTTAGAAGAATCACCTCAAACTTCCACCACAAATTTGGCACTAAACCATGGTATCAGTCGACGTTCTGTAGAAAAGGTATTAAAAAGTGAAAAGTATCATCCGTATAAGTTACAGTTGGTTCAAGAATTGTCATACGATGATTTTGACCGACGGCTGGAATTTTGCAAACGGCTAATGGACATCTGTAATGTCGACGAAAATTTTGCTTCTAGCATAGTTTTTTCCGATGGGGCAACTTTTTGTTTAAATGGAACAGTTAATCGCCATAACTCAAGGTATTGGTCAAATGAGAATCCTCATTGGATTCATGAAGTACATACCCAGCATCCACAGAAGTTAAATGTTTGGATGGGAATTGTCGAAAATAAGCTTATAGGCCCATTTTATATCGACGGAAACTTGAATAGTGACAAGTATTTGGATCTACTAAATAACGAAATTATTCCTGCACTTCAACAGAATGGGCAATTACCACAAAATATTTGGTTTCAGCAAGATGGAGCACCTCCCCACTATGATAGACGGGTTAGGGATTTTCTGGATGCGAATTTTTCAAATCGATGGATTGGAGGTAGAGGATTCATAGAGTGGCCTGCTCGTTCTCCAGATCTTAGCCCTTTAGATTTTTTTCTTTGGGGTTATCTAATATCACGTGTTTACGTTACACGACCAACAAACTTAAAGGAATTGAGACAAAGAATTATTGATGAATGTGAACTATAACGTGGAGAAGTCTTGGAAAGAGTTACTCAAGAATTTGTTAATAGGATGGCATATTGTCAGCAAGTAAACGGTGAGCACGAGGGCGAGCATTTTGAACATTTGAAGTAATTTTGTTTCTCATTCTAAAATTATGAAATGTACATCTATTGTACTACTAACAGTGAGTTATTTTTCGTTTTTACAAATTTGTTTACACTAAACTCAGTATGTATGAATTCAAAATAACAAGCTCTTTCAAAATCTGTAAAAATATATAAGTTGTCCCATTTAAATTAAAGAAGTTGATGGCATTTCCGGTTAAACCGGAAGTATATTATTATCAAAAAAATGTACAGCAGATGCGTTTTGCACTTACATGCAAATTTTTATAAATATCGTTCTTCTCGTTTAAAAGATATTTACTTGGTTACATACTTTATCCCAACCCCGTATATAACTATAATTTTGATATTCAAGGCTTTAAATATTCTCCTATCATCCGGTTTCTCTATGTTCTTATTTAATTCATTTCGGTGTTACAATTTCTCGTTCCTCTCGTTTACCTGTTCAGCATGGCCAAAGAACGAGATTATTTATTTGGACGACATGATATATTGGGATATAAAACTGGTCTTTTACCGGAAGGTGCACGTACGAAGCATATAATCAAAAACAAATAATTTGTATTCTTTTAATATATTGAATGAGAACGTGCTAAATGTATAAAAATAATTTTCTTATACCTTTAACGGCTGTTTCATTGATTATAGTTAAATTTGAGTGGACATTGCTGGTGGGTATTTTGATAGTTTGGGTTATGATCCTCCAAATTTTTTGGAATCCAGTTTTTAAATATGCTACACAATTAACATTCTAACAAAGTGTGTATTTAAGAAATCTAAATGATTGAAATTACTATTATTACTATTTTTTTGTTTCTTTCATTTATTTTGAAATTTGTAAAGTAACTTTGTTGTTACCCTAAACTTTTATCGCAGATAACTTGATTGTTGGAATATAAAACTCTTAAGTATATTAAAGACACATCGAAAACTTGCACAATATATTTTCTCCGAAAGACGCTGGACTGTAAATTACCAAACTTTACTTTTAAATTTAGTTAAAGAACTTTATAATTGTGAGACATATTTGAGAGAGTCTAAATCATTGTAATCCATTTATCTGCCTTTATCTAAACTTTGCTATTTCGCTGCTCGTATCTCTCTTCCCAAAGGACACGACGGGCCCTTCCTGCCTTGCTTGGTCCTTGCCCTTTCTTGCCCGCCATTTAGTTAAACTGAGTTTCCTTTTCTCATTCGGCAATCTGGCTTGGGACGATAGCAGATTTATTTATTAAGTCGGCGTGTTTCTCTTTATTACTTCGATTTATTGTAAGTTATTGGTTATTTTGACATCAGATTAATAAGATTTAAATTTAAAATTCACTTTCTCACTAACTTGTAAGGTTAAAACTGATGTTGTTAATTTGGGGTTAATTAAAAAATCCAAATAATTTTTGAAATAGTTTGAATTTGTCGATTTTACAAAATGAATAAATTAACCACATTCCATATGCAAATAAAAATTCATCTAAGAGATAATATTCATAGAAAACCTGCAAGCTTCACAAAAAATGCGATCATAAATTTTATTTGTTTATTACCACTTGTTAGGTTTACAGTCTTGTTTCTTTATTTATGACAAATTTTAATTTTATGCGTGGATGCTAGAATTAAACGTTTTCTAAAATTGTCTTACTATAAATATAAATTCGCTGTAAATTTAATAGATGTGATAAAATATTTTATTTATGTTTACAGTCCAAACAACCCATGCAGCAAGTTCGAGAGCAAGTTTTCAGATAGTTCAGATGTCAAACAAATTTACTTTCGTTTTTCTTATCAGTAAAAAAACAATTTTCTTTTTTATTAATTATTGCTTTATCTTTTAAATACTAATTTAATTATTTTTTTTATTTAATTTCTAAAAATCTGTTTTACTGCCTACTCATAGTTTTTACACTAACTGCTGGTTAAAGACTAAAAAATTCTTACTTTTTCCTAAGTCTTTCTACATTTTTATGTGTAAGGGTGTTTGGGTTGAGTTTTGCTTATTTGTGTCCACGTTTTCATGTCCCATGTTTATTTTTGCGCTTAATCCCATACTACTCTCTCTTTATAACTTCCTTCTTGACACTCTCTAGCCTAGGCTGGATCAAAGGTCATGGAATTTCAAAAGGCTAGGAAAGTTACCTCCCAAAGGATCTTGGGACCTGGCAATTTTGTCAGCTTGACGGCATCAGCGGTGGTTGACCTAGTAAAGGGACGCTCCCTTTACAAATTCAAGGAAAGATGGGACGAAGAAAAAGGTTGCAGACTATCCAAGGAACTTTTGAAGTATCCGAATAGCAGAGCAGCCAAGAAATATGTGGCCATGACCAGAAAGGACCTGCGTTTGTTCACAGGTTTACTTACTGGCCATTCAGAAAACATCTGAACAGGTTGGGTTTATCTGACACCCCACTATGCAGAGAATGTGAATAAGAAGATGAGACAGTTGAGCACATCCTTTGTGATTGTCCGGACTAATAAGACTTTCTGCTAACTTGCTCTTGTTCCCCCTCTTCTGTTTTTTTTCTTGTACTCGTTTTTCTAGCACTTGTTTTTTTAGTCTTTTATCCAGCATTCTTCATCCACCCTGAGACCTCATTAGTATTGTGTTCCTCCTGAGGCTATCTCTTTAGCTCGTCGTCCAATCTACTGATTTGAAGTAGTTGGGGACGTCCTTCAGGGGAGTCTCTTATGTTTGCTAGTGTTGGCCAGTACTCGTTTAAGTAGGACTTTGGTTTACTCTGTATCGTCCCATGTCTGCAAAAACCATGAATTAAGGCGACTAATTTAAATATATGTATTTATAAAATTAATTTTTACTACCTCAACGACAAAACGAACATAATTTAAATTTAAATAAGCTATCTCTAAATTTTAAGCTCCATCATATTTCCAACAGTCATAATTAGAAGAAAAATTATTAAATTTGGTCAGTAGTTGGGGGATCATAACGATACCAGTTTTTGTTTTTAAAATTTCTCGTAATCATGGCTGAGAGGCAATTGAAATTGCTCTCATCGTTGAAGTGATTTCAATTCTTCTTTGAGCAACAACAAGCAGGGTTAAGTAGCGGGGTCTCTATGGACGAGCATTTTAATAATAACATTGGTTTAGCACATTTTAAAAAAGGATTACACATCAAAGAAATTAAAAGATCATAGATTATCAGTTACGACATACAGGTAAATTTGCATTAAAATTATGCGAGAAATTATGCTTTAGCAACTCGTAGGAACTCATCGCTTTGCGATTCGTTTTTTAAACTTTAACTCGTGTCATAACAGAACTATATGAAATTCGTTCTTTAATATACTATTACAAAATTGTCTGACCTTTAACTTGTAGACTGGAGGTTTCTCATTGATTGAAAGAGATCTGTACTTGCTCTATAACGGATTTTGATAGAAACTGGTTTCTGCCACTGGAAGGATTGTCGGCGCTGATAGACGTTTGGCTGTTAGTTTTATACTGAGGACTGGGATACAATTGTTTTTCCCCAATTTATTTATGGATAAAGTTCAGTGTTTGGTGGGTATTATAGCTTATTTTTTTTTAATTTCTTTTAAATGGTGAGAATAAGTTACGTTTTAATACACTTGGAAAATACTATTTAATTCCACACCATCACTATTTATACTCTTAATGTCACTGCAAGTTTTAACTGATCAATTATTATAGTTTTTTAATTACCACTGTCTTATTTAAATACTTAATCAGCACTAGAACTGTTTTAAGGACTCTTTCTTCTTCACTCGCTATTGATAGACTGACTACCAATGATATACTGCCCGCTTACAATGATAGACTGATTATGGACTGATTATCGACTGATTCTCTATGATTCACTGACTTCTAATGATATACTGACCCTCACGACCTCTTCTCAAGCCTTTTTATACCTCTAAAAGGTTGCAGAAGTTTCTTCGAGGTTCTATTGAGCTAATTGTGCTCCAGAACATTATATGCATCTCTTTCTTCCCTATATACAACTAGACATACTTTGTTCACTGAAGAACTTTCTAGAACACGTTCAGTACAAATATATATGTCTCCTTTTTCACACTACGTAATTTATATATTGTTTAATTACAAAATAAATAATATTGTTGAAATAACACAATACAATTATTTCTACGTTAACATTCACTTACAAATACATAAATCATGTGTATCGAAACATATATATTATTACTACATGGAACAAGACATATTTCAAATAATTAGTTAAAAATATATTGATGAAATCAAATTTAAACAATTCTATAGCATATATATCTTCAAAAATATAGTGCAATAGAAAATTGTGACCAATTACATACTCATATCACTAAAATCCTATATTATATTTAATATTATGGTAAAAGCTGCTTTTGTATTAAACTGATTTCTGTTCATCATCTACAATTGAAATTTTTTCACTGTTTTTACAAATTGCTGTCAGAATAGACACTTTTATGTTAACCGAAACAATATAGTGACCGTATACTTAAAATAGGTATATAATAACAGTTATTAGGTGTATTATATATTATGATATAATAAAACAACTCTTGTTGATATTATACTTATTATACTCTTATTTAATGATTTAAATGTTACAAAATATATTTATAATATTTATACTTAAAATATTTGTGGTAGCAAAAAAAAATAATTTAAAATGTTATTATACATTATTTTAATTTTTAGTTACGGTCGTAGAAAAAGTATAGTGTGCAACACGTGGGAAAAACACTTATTTTACTCGTGTATTGCGACTTTTCCCACTTGTTTCACAATATTATTCTTAGCAAATTATTTGGTTAGTTTTTTTTTTCAAGTATGGTAGTATTGTGATTTTATAATGACAATCATTAAGTATATCTACTCTATATTTTCACTTTTATTTTATTTATAAACAAAGTATTAAATTATGCGGATATTGTGTCAACTAGACACCACGTCATAAAATTAATTCAACTGGAGTAACTGTTGATTTTACATAACGTTTACCATTACAAAATCATTTAATACAGTTAAACTTAAGTAACGGTTACCGATAAATCTACTTTATCAAGTTGTGTTTACTTTTTGAATCAGTCACCTGTTATAAACAAGTTAAAGGCAAAACGAATTAAAATTAATTTAGTCTTATTATCGTTTACAAATGTTTGTATTTAAACAAATGAATAGATCAATTATTTACTACGGTCTAAATTTATTATTCCAGTCGTAAACAAAATTCGCTCAAATTAATATACAGATAAAACTATAAAATGAAGCATTAATGGTCAATATATTGTTTTTAATTAACTGGTAGTAGTCAATCCAGTCTCTCTATTTAAATAAAGAATTAAGTCTGTCACTAAATGCTGTTATTTATTTAAATAAGAAGTATTTTAGTAATAATATTTTAGATATGAAAGGAAAATTTATTGGTTACGTTGTATGGCCGGAGTAGAATTCAATGAGACCTTTGGGGCGAAAATTCTAATTGTTCTAAGGAGTAAAATTCATTTTGCATTGCTTTTAAGTTAGGGAAAGGCTATTCAGCTTATAACTCAACTGCCATCATTTCTGAAGTATCTAATATCCTTATCTATGAAATCTATAAAAAAACGGTTACTTAAAGACGACACGGGAATTATTTGTAACCGTACAAGTTTGTGGAGAATTATTTCTCAAATGGGATTTAAATGTTGTACCATTAATAAAAGACAAGTGATAATGGAGTCATATCGGCGAATGTGGCGTTGTCATTACTTACAAGCTATTCAAAAATATAGAAGTGAAAACCTTTCAATTATCTACCTCGACGAGACATGGTATGACACCCATGATACTCCAATGAAGGGTTTTGTTGATTCATCGGGAAATTGCAAAACAAAGGCTCCATCAAATAGAGGACAAAGAATTACAATAATACATGCCGCATCAGAAAGAGGTTGGGTTCCAAACGCTTTATTGTTATCAGCAAAGAATATTAAAGATTCAAGTTTAGATTATCACGAAGATACGACAGCAGAACTCTTTGAAGATTGGTTTGAGAATTATTTATTGCCGAATATACCGGAAAAAAGTATAATTGTAATGGACAATGCAACTTATCATAGTCGTCAATTAAATAAAGTACCAAATAGCAACAACAATAAATGGAAAATTCAAGAGTATTTGTTAAAAAATGACCTTTATTTTGAAGAATCGTACACAAAACGTGATCTCTTACAAGTTGTAGCAGCGTTCGGTATTGAAAAAGAATACGTTTGTGATACTATTGCTAAAAATATGGGCCACACAGTGTTACGGCTTCCCCCATATTATTGCATGTTCAATCCTATAGAACACATGTGGCATCAGCTAAAATCCAAAGTTAGATCGGAAAACGTTTCACCCACATTAAACTCAAGTGTTATAGAGTTAATCAGAAATGTGACAAGTAATATTCCCATTGATAGCTGGAAAAATTCGATTTAGCATGTTATTAAGGTTGAAGATACATATCGAAATGTTAATGTAACTGTAGCACCCTTAGTTATTAATTTAAATGAAGACGATAGTGATACTGAACTACATTTAGATTAAATAGTTGTAAATAATGTAGAATTAGTTCATTTGTTTAATCGCAATTAATAAATAAAGTTAAAATTTGTTTTTAAAAAATTTCTTGATTTTTTTTTGCAAAATAAATTTAAGTTTTAGTAAATGTTAACTTAGTATTATTTAAATTAATTTTTTGGGATACCCTGTAGTACAAAATATTTTTAAAATGAGGCCATGATTAAACTACATCTTTTTTATTTGAAACATTTTTTGACATCTGCCAATTAGATGAAATAGACCAAAGCGTATACGTAAGTTTCAACAGTTTTGTTTAATTTCAATTAATAAATAAACTTAAAATTTGTTTGTTTGTTTTTAAAAAATTTCGTAATTTTTTTTACAAAATAAATTTAAGTTTTAGTAAATGTTACTGAGTTTTATTTAAATCCATTTTGAAAACCGGATTACGGATCTGTTAATGTTTACTGTACAGTGAGAAATTTATAACCTTTCATTACTAATCCCCTAAAGTCAGGTACCGAGTCAACGAATTATTGTGAAACGTACTTTACAAAATAGTTTCAATAAAAATTCTTACAATTAACCACTAAAGGCTCGGTATTTAAACATATTTATGTCTTTATCTGACCAGTTTCATTAAATATTTGAGAACACACTCTTTAGATTAAGTAATATTCATCCCGTTTGGAATTTCCTTGAAACGCTTTTATCTTTCTCAACGGGGTATTCTATCCAATATTTTCCCTAACATATGCTTTGATGTTTTTTAACTTTATTACTGAAAGATATTTCCGAATAACTTACTGTCTATCTTCTTGCGGTATTCGTGATAATTTACGACTGTCATAAAAGTCAAATCACCTTGTACCCACCGTAAATTCTCACTTATTAACAAATAGGTCCAAAACAGTTATTCGAAATTAGAAGGTCTTGAATGTTCTTTTTTTTTGGCAATTTAAAGTGCATTGCTCTATGCAATAAAACACTTTAAAAAGCGCAGTGTCAGTGCATTACGACTGATATTTAATAAGGGATAAAATATAATGCGTGTTCATGTAGGTATAAATAAGTTTTTAGTGATATTTTAAAATTAAGATTATTTTTTTTTTATTTTTTTAATTTTTTTCACAAAAATTATCAATTGTAATTTTATTCATTGCAGTTAAATTTTGTAAGACAATTTTATGAATCAATAAATTGTAAAAACTTCAATAATATAACTAAATTTAACACTTTTCTTCTTATTTTAATAAATAAAACGTTAATAATTACGTCTGCATTTATTTTAAAATACCTGATAATTTTGCACTAGTCAAGATTATCGATAATCTATACCAGTGCAATATTTAAGGTAAAGTAATGTAATTTATTATGAAGAACAATAAATAACTGAACAGTTAAACTAAACTTCCACTATTTATTCGAACGTAAATATATTAAGTTATTGTAAAGATCAGCATAATATAGTTTTTTCCTGGTTTTTCTATATCATTGCACAGTTATACTGATCTTAGAGGGAAATACATCCAGGATATTGTTATGTCTTATTACTTCTTTACTTGATCTAGCCTTAACTACTTATCAGCATCAAGTACCTAGCTACAAACAAACAAAATGTAACTTCAATATGACAATCCGACGATGCTAGTTATAGCGAAACAGCTGTTATTGAATTTTAAAGCGAATTTTTCGAAATGAACTTCCAAAAAGTAGAGTTTAACACAATCAATTTCAGTAATTTATTATATAACTTTGAGTCCTTTTAAATACATCATTCTACATATAATTGACTTATTTTCTTTTTTGTTTGCAGTGTTTACCTATACGCTTTTTTTCATAAATTATGTTCTAAATAATTAACTGCTTTTATTACATTAAAATAATTAAAAACTCGTTTATCTGATATATATATATAATTAAATGTTAATTAATAGAGTTTGCGGTATGGTGTTTTACGTTATAAAAATTTCCGTCATAATGTATAACGTAAAAATGTAGCAAAAATTATACCGTATGATGCTTATTTATACGCTATTTTTGAAAATAACGTTAACGTCAATCAGATTTTAATGCTTTAATTTACTTCCATGTTACAGCAAATTTAAATTGTAAATTGTTGTACCATAACTGTTGATTATTAGTTTCAATCCTGTTAGGTATTTACAAAACTTTGAGTTCTTGTTTTTCAAAACGAAACAAGAAGCTACAATTATTGCTCTGCACTGATTATAAATTAAATTTAATTGTGGAATTAAGTATTTTTTTTTCAATGGCTTTCTGTAAAGCTAAATAGAAGGAAATCTTCTAGGATTAAAAATATCAATTTGTGTACAAAACAGAATTAATATTTGTTGGAGTTAAATTTTATGATACTCTAAAAATAAATTACTCATGAGTTTTTACTTATAAATATCATTTTCTGTTAATTTTGTTTTCTTTAAAATTAAATTAGATAGGTCATCCATTAAAATTCTTATTTTTAACTTAATTTTCAGTGATTTACAGAACAGTTAGAAATGTTAGCAAGGCAAGAAATTTATATAGAAGATCTCATTGAAATCATGGCAATAACTATTACCTGAACAATCATTTCCTGAATCTTGCTCGTGAATTAGATGTTTATAAATATCATTTAGAAAATAGTATATTTGCTCGTCACAAAAAGTATTGCATTGAAATTGGAATTATGTTTCAAAGTAGTTTATTTAATAAAAATTAAAAATCAAAGAATAATGGGCATAAATAATTAAAATAACAATTATTTCAGAAAAATCAAATAATACAAAGTAACAAAATAAAGGTAACAAAGGTCATTTATGTAATCCAAATCCAAATTTTCCCATTCTTCTATTAAAACATTTTCCAACTCATCAAGGTTGGCTGGAGCGATATTACGAGTTCCCAAACATGTTTAATTGGGTTTATGTTTGCACTAACTGCTGGCGAATCTATAACTTGGATACCAACCTCTTGAAGGTACTCCATTGTTATTCTGCCAACGTGCGGTCGGGCCTTATCGTGCATTAGAATACAATTCTCTCCATTGATTGGAACAAATGGCACTACATTTTCCTCAAGAACCTCCCTTATATACCGATCAGCTGTCCGTGTGGCCTTCAAAACAGATGCTTCCCATACCATAATCGAACCACCTCCATAATTTCTGGCTGCTCTTATGTTACACCGAGCAAATACGTCTTTTGGATCCAAAAAGTGAAAATCTTAAACCTTAAACGTGCTATACGGTGTGCTCTGGTTAACAATGGAGCAGTAACAGGCATTCTAGGTCCGATTCTAAAATTCCTTAATCTGTTTCTAACTGTATTGACAGATATTCTAACCTTACGAGCTCCAGAGAGAACATTTTTCATTTTCCTGGCTGTAACATGAGTTCGCGAAGTCTGAATTCTTAAATAACGGTCATCTGCAGTATTAGTACACCTAAGACTTCCTGAAACTGGTTTTCTATTATAGCTTCCAGTTTCTTTAAACCTTCTAAAGACTCTAGAAACGCTGGATTGGTTGATTCCCATGACTTCAGCAACATATCACTGAGATCGTCCATCTTCAACTAAAACCACGATTTGAGCTGCTTGTTCTGGGGTTAAATTACTTATTTTTACTCAAAATGTTTCTAGACTCTTCCAAATGAAAAATTAAACATACGTACTGCACACAAGAAATTTTAAAATGTAAATAATACAAATAGGATTTAAAAGGTGATTAATGCCCGTATTATGGTCATAACTGTAAAATATAAAGAATTTAACGTCACATACATCTATAAGTAGGATAGGTAAAGAATTTATATTTTTGTTATTATGTTCCGTCAAATTTAAAATTATTTTCTGTAACTACCTTCGTGAATGTATTCTAACCTAAAATTTACCTTTAAATGAAATGGAATTGAATCTTGCTTTCTTAATAAGACTACATGTCGACGTAACGGTTCAATTATTTGTTCAATAATAATTGGTTGAGAAAGACGATAATTTTTTTTTAAAACTGACTCCGATATTTTGAACGGATTTTCGTTATAACCTCAAAACGCGTCTATTCTTAAGCGATTTCTAAAATGAATTAACTGCTATAGATTTATTTATTATTTTAAGAATTTTATTCATACCTATTATTATCCTCATCGGCAAGTAAATATATAAATAAAGGCATAAAATCCATCATATTAACTTGGTAACTGCGAAATAATCTAATATTTAAGGTTACGGTGACATTTCGCTCTCTGTAAGTTTATAGAGATATTTAAAGAAAAATGTAAGTATACAGAATGACCCTAATTGCAAAATTCTTAAATTCTGTAACTTTGAAGGTTACAGAGCTTAAATTATTTAACGCAGCGACCATAATACGGGTATTAAACTGTGAATATTTTGGGCTTTTATACACTCATATGAAAATATTCTGATAAATGTGATATTTTATTTTACACCATTTTATTTTACAATCACGTTAGCAAGGGTTTGTTTATGATTTTTATGGTTATTATGTTTTTTAGTTTTGTTATTTTTAGCTATTTTTTTTAAACTTGCACTAGTGACATATCCCTGACATATCGTATGGCATCTGAGAGTAATCTTAATTTTTAAGGAACGATATCCGCAAGCTATGTTTACAAAGTTTACATACATTACAGTATAACGTAAAATAGGAGTCTAACGTAACGTAAAACGACTGACCGCAAACTGTCTAATAATAATTCTATTTAAACGTCAAAGGTCGGTTTGAACGACAGCTAATGATTACCAACGACTTTTGATGCGACAGTGCTATTATTAAAATATCACTCGGGGGAGTGTGAGCCCTTTGTTGTTGCGCCTGTCGACGCTACTGGCATTAAAGAGCAATGGAATCCCGTTCTTCTTTAAGAATTATGGCCAGGAAAATAGTTTTTGTTCGAAAACCTTCAAAGAGCGAGGTCAGACTCTCGTCCCCCGTCCGATGTAGGACCCCAAAGACTTTTCTCTCTCTCTCTCTATTTCTCAAGAAAGAGAATAACAAAAATACAAGTATTTTTTGTGCGTTTTATTGTTGGCGAACAATAGACTTTTTTGACTGAGAGGAAATACCAGAGGACACGTTTTGGTTTAAATATAGAAATGTTTGCGCCCGCTGAGGAATTTTTAGGTTAATGTAAATTGTAAAAAAATGGACAAGACCAACACAGTGCCTACGTTTTATTTTGAATAAATAATACGATATAAACAAGCTTAAATACATTTGTTTTGATTGGTTTGTCTTTGAGTTAAACTGTCAGAAATCAAGAAACAAACACTTAAAAATTAGTATTGCATTTCTTTAAACAAATACTATCTACGAAAAATTAATAGATTTAATACATTTAAATTTTTCTAATACTTTTTTTAATGTTAGGAAATAATACGTCATCCATGTTTTTAAAATTTTAAGATATAGTAGTTTGAGAACCACATTTCTGAAGCCCGCATAAGGGTGTTCTAAATGGTAACCTCTATCATGATAAGCTTCTGGATTTTATTTTATGTCGAGTACATTTTTGTTAAAATTTATAATTTCTAAAAATAAGACAACCAGCAGCAGCTGATTGTATTAGGTATGGTGGAAACTATTTGATAAGGCAGGTGTATAGATAGATACGTGCACATTGGACGTTTTGTAAATGCGACAATAAATAGAAAAACAGGTTGGATAAAACCACCATAAAACTAAAATAAAAAGTCAAGATGGATCAAGATTGTTTTTTGTTGTTGATTCTGTGTATATGAAAGTAGGCGTCAAAAATATAAATGGATACATTTATGAATTTAACGAATCCATTGTGAATTTGATACCCTTCTGATCTTTATTGAGCTTCGCGCAAAAGATGGAGAAGATAAAAACTTTAAATGCACTAATTACAAAAAATCTTTGATTTTTTATTTTAAGAAGATATAGAAGATGGCGTTGATACAAAATTACCAAGTATTATTTCTCGCACTAAATGCATTTAATGAATATTGGGAAATATGTATGTATGAGTTAGGGGTGATAATTACACTGCGACCTCTAGGATCTATTGTGTCCCCCCTTACTTGCCATGTTCTGATATTTCCTCAGACCTATGGCAGTTCTTCGAGTCCTATTTTCCTGAGGAAGTTTAGGACATCGTCGGGCTTCAAATCAGGTAGATCCCCTTCCTCTATTTCATGTGCTCCTAGGTATCTAGCCCTCGAATTTTGCAAGGCAGGACATTCTGAGACTATGTGTATTGAGGTTTCATCCTCTTCCTCACAGAATCTGCACTTTGCTTCATCTGCTAACCCTAGTTTCTTCATGTGGCTTCTTAACCGGCAATGCCCGGTTAATATTCCCGTTAAAATTCGGAGCCTTTTTTTATTGAGGTTGAGGCAGCTAAGAGATCTCTTCTGGTCATAGTTCCCCAGTAGTATCTTAGATTGCCTCAGTCCTTCCAGCTGATTCCAGTACTTGGATTTTTCTTTCTCCATTTCCTTCCTTAGTTTTCCTAAGATTACTCTACTGCTGATCCCACAAGATGGTTCTGGTCCCAGATGTGGGGTTTCAGCTCCTTTTTTTGCCAGCTTATCTGCTGTTTCATTCCCCTCTATTCCTATGTGTCCCGGGACCCATAGGAGGGTGACAGTGTTGTTCTGGCCCAGTTCATTTAATTTGCCTAGGCATTCCCAAACCATCTTCGAACTGATTATATTTGAGCTCAGCGCTTTGATGGCTGCTTGACTATCCGACATGATCACAATCTCTTGTCTACGGTAGTTCCTTCCAATATTGAATTCCACACATCTTTCGATGGCGCGGACTTCTGCTTGAAAGATGCTCGGGTAGAAAATGATAGTAAGGATAATAAGAAACTCTACAACTATGTTAAGAAATTTAATGGCAAAAAGAAAATCAGAAATAACCCAATAGACAGCAAACAATGGGAAGAATACTTCACAAACTTGTATAAAGAGAAAAGAAAATCAACTGAAGTGGATATTACTCAAAACAGAAATAATACAAATGCTGAAGAAATGCCGTCCTTCCAAGATTTCCAAGAAGTTATAATAAACCTTAAAGCGGGAAAGGCTATAGGAATTGACCAAATAAAAAACGAGTTAATTAAACAAGGTGGTAAAGAATTGATGTTATACAATCTAATTGCAAAAATATGGGAAGAGGGAAAAGGGATATCCGGCAGAATGTGAAAACTACAGAGGTATTCTGCTCTTAAATAATGCTTATAGAAAAACACTCGCAGATCGGTAGTAATCAATACGGGTTTAGAAAAGGCAGGTCTACCATAGATGCTATTGACATATTGACCCAGTCAATAGAGAAATGCTGCGAACATAATATAGAACTATATATCTATATATTTGTCGACTTCAAAGAAGGTTTAGATAGTTTAATCAGAAGCAAGCTTAGTAGAGAAATGCAAGCCATGAATCTTCTTCTTCGAGTGCCATCTTCATCAATGGAGGTTAGCGATTACCATGGCAAAACTGTCTCTATCTTCTGCTGTTCTGATGAGTTCTTCGAACCCTAGTCCCGTCCATCTTCCGATGTTTCTCATCCAGGACAACTTTTTTCTTCCAATGCCGCGCCTTCCCTCTATTTTACCTTTTATTATCAATTGTGGGAACCATGAATATTCCAGCAAAATTAATTAGACTACTTATGTATCAGGAGTAAGGCAAGGAGATGCATTGTCCACAACCTTATTCAATATATGCTTAGACGGTGTAATTCGAGAACTTGGGTACAAAGGAACAATAATAAAAAAATCTGTACAGTTTGTTGCATATGCCGATAATACAGCTATAGTGGCAAGAGATAAAAAAAGTTTGACAGAGGCAGTTACTAAACTTGACAAAGAAGCGGAAAAAACGGTGCTGAAAATTAATGAAAGCAAAACGAAGTACATGAACTGCAATAAAAAACCTCAGACAGTAAAAAGTATATCACTATAGGAAAATAAAGTTTCGAAAGAATTAAAAATTTTAAATACCTTGGAATGACGGTCAACGGAACAAATGAAAAGAGTGAAGAAATCTCAGAACGTCTACAGGCGGGTAATAGAGCTTTCTAACACTACAAGAAGCTGCTAACTAGCAAATGCCTAAGTAAAACTACCAAGATGAAAATATACAAAACCTCCATTAGACCTATACGGAAGCGAAACAATGTGCCTGACAAAAAAGACTTATAATTGTTCCAAAATAAATATAAGAATTTAGAAAGAATAGAACTAAGAAAGTTTAGTGCTGACATTCTTGACTGACTGTCAGTTTGGAGCCAATTTAAAAGAGTCCATCACAATAAAAGACTTTCCAATGAGAAAAAGTTGCTATTACTTCCTTCAAGCAAGTGCACCTAAATCAAGAACACGGCAAATCGAAGAGAGTTATTCGCCTTGTGGAGTAAATTATCCAAAAGTTTGACGTATTTTGAAAAAAATGATATTCAAATAGAGGTTTATATTCGACAAGTTGTAAGTTAGAAACAATACCTATTGTTCTTCAAAGCCAGCTTTCTTATGAACAAGTTAATTTAAGTTAAAGCTACGATCTTTCGAAACATTAGGAGTGACTTCTGATGTTCAGTTTCAACATACGGTTTGAACTGCATTTTCCGTTCAAAGAAGTTGAAAGAATTGAATGAGTAGCTCTAGCTAAAAATTGTCAAATTGAATGGTAACTCTAACCATTCATTTATCAGTCGTTTTTACTTTTTCTGCAAAAAACTATGATGAAATTTTATTTATTGTACCAACCCCTACTTTTTGGAAGTCCATCTTAATAAGAATAATAAAAAACTCTTTGTTTTAACAAAACTTTTTTTTAACCTCAAAAAATCAATTTTTTTAATAAATATTGGAATAGGTTTTTATTATTCTCAGGAAATTTTATTAACAAAAAATGTCCAAACTACCTATAAGTGAAAGATATTGGACTTTTTAAAAATAATTGAAATAACGTGGCTTTAATGCCTTTTTAGGATATTATATAATTACAAAGGTAACTTTTGAGTTTAGTTTTTATTTTTATTGCTATTATCTATAAACTTATTTCTAAAACGCATAAAAACATAATGTTTTGTTCATTCTTAGTTGTATTTAAATTTATTATAGGAAACAGTTTGATTAATATACAGGTAATCAAAATAAAACAAAAAATACGAAATAAGGGCAGGTATAAAATCGTATATTTAGTTTTATGATGAAAGTAAAGCAATAATTTATTTTAACTCAGATAAAAGATAACAAGGCATGTGACGAATATTTGAAATATGTTCTTTAGAGAAAAAACAACCTAGTAAATTTTGTTGTGCAAATAAAATTCACAAAAATCACACTTTTGAATTGTTCAGCAAAATTAAAGCGACTTCAACATTTGTTGATTAATAGTTATTTAAAGAGTTTTCCTCGGCATTAACTGAAAATATAAATGCTAATTTGGTGCGATTTTTCTCTGTTTGCACGAGATAAAATTTTAAACTAATGATTTATTTTGGGTGACCCCTTTTCGTGGGTCCAGAGCCAGAGACAAAACGGCCGCGTACTAAGCAATGCCAACGTTGTCCCTCTGCTTAATTGCCATGTAAAATATGGGCATTCGTAATTGCAGACCACAAAGAATTCATTTATTGTATGAGGGTGTTTTTGTTAATAAAATGCATCAAACGGATGTAAGCGACAACGAACATTTGCTAGGTATATTTACAAACATTTAAAGCAAATAAATTAAAATTAAACAAATAATATATTACCAAATCTAAATATTATCAAGAACAATAATTTTAAAAACAACCAAACCAGTTAATATTAAGATATATTATGTTCTAATCTACTATTTGTAATAGTGTGTCTAACAATCGTCAGAGATTGAAATTTACCAGTTAATTATTTGAAATATGGTTTTTAAAACAAACTGTTAAAAGAAGCAACCGCTTCTTCAGGTGTCGAAAAACGTTGACCTCTCAGTTTGTACTTTACGTACGTGAATAAAAACAAGTCATTCGGTGCCAAGTCAGGACTATACGGCGGAAGACTCATCAAATCGATGTTTTGAGTGCTCAAAAATGCAGCTGTGATATCCAACTCGAACAAATTTTTTTGACCGTCAAATATTTATGCAATATTGAATGTATGCTGGCCCCACTAATGCCTAAGGTTGTCTCAATCTCCCGATAGGTCACATGACGATCTTGCAATATCCATTCGCGCACAGCATCAATGGTTTTCGGAACAACACCTGATGTTGGACGACCTGCACGAAAATCGTCTTGGAGTGAACTACTGCCACGATTGAATTCACCATACCATCAATAAACACTGGTCCTTGATGGATCTTCATCGGCAAATATTGAATTAAGTTCATCCATGCACTGTTGCTGAGTTAATTCACGTCGAAAGTTGTAAAAAATAATTGCACGAAAATATTCACGATTTAATTCCATTTTTGGGCCGAGATGAATCTTTTAAGTTACTGTAAACAACACAAATAGCGCTCGTATATCAAAACGTTTTGAGTATGTATAACCTCAAAAATGTCCAACAATACGATAGAGCTGTCAGTTGCCAGATTGCAACACCAGGGTTGCCAAATCCCAAAATATGAAAGGCAACCCTCGTATAAAGAATACAGATAATTATTACAGATAAAAAAAGTTGTTTCTCATATTCTGAAAGTACTTTTTCGTTCCAACAAACTTTAAAACTAGTGCTTTTTAATGTATTTTGAACGGACCGAACTTCTCTTTGAAAATTCTTTATTCTTCTTATTCTTTTGACACTACGTTTATTTGTTAGCTCCTTCTGACTTAGCTACATCAACCTTGACGTCACTTTACGTACCTGCTTGCCTAGGAAGGTTTGATCTATCCTTTCTTGCCTAACTGCCAGGTCTCTTCTCATTTATTTGTGTTTTATATGTTTTCTTTATAAATTATTACTACTACAGATAGATGTAAATAAGTTTTTTGACCTATCATTATTAGTATTGTTCCATAACAAGAAAAAATTTGCAGCAGTGTAAGTAAATAAGTTTTTATCGTACACTATGAGAAAGTTGAATTTTACCAGCTTTACGAAGGCGAGAAACTTGCCTTGTCCACGGCTAGTCGAGAAAATCAATTTTCCATGCTAGCTGGCGCACCAATTGACTATTAAATGACGGATGAAAATAAATTGTTAGCAAGTATTGCTTCTTGTTTTATTTTCTCATTGATTACACGGTATAATTATTTGTTCATACATTGATAACATACGGCTAAAGCCCTATGATCTGCACACTCCAGAGGTAGAATGAATTTTACATCATAAAGTACATTTTTTATAGGGAAAATATTAACAACAATTATTTTGTAGGATCACAAAATTATGTGTAAACCATGATCGTAAAGTGCTCTTTTTAGGCCATATCTTTTGTGACCTGAAAAATGCCAGGTATACAATATACCATATCACAGCCGTAATTATAACCAAACTTTTTTTCATAAAACATCAGTGACTAGAAAAATAGATACCTAGGTCCCTAGTGGTACCTAAAATGTTGGGAGTGTGATAATAAAACACAATTATAAAAAAGTAATTAAATAAATATAATCTTTAGTTTTCTAAACTGCGATAAAACACTGATCTGCACACTTTTTTAATAAACTAAGTATTTAAATCCCATAAATGTCTTCTAGCAGCAGTCTTGTTTATTTATTCACTGATGTCTATTATATATTATATATTGTAGAATATTTAAAAGAAAAGAAAATTTGCTGCAACACATTTACGAGGTATTAGGGTTTTTAAAATAATTTTAAGGTCATTGAACCATTTAAACCTATCTATCGTCATATAAAAATAGACAATTACAACATGCTCGGAATAAAATTAAGAAAGTTTGTTATTCAATACGTCTATATGATTGTAATCGAACGACTCAAATATCGTTATTATAACCACTTGAACCATTACTATCGACACGATAAGTCTCCATTTTGATTCCGATAACATGTATTATATTTACTTATTTATATTTATGTTCCATCTCTTAACTTTTATCTTTACAAAAAACTACAACAGATTCCAACAAAAATAATGTATCTATGCTGGAACTTTTATCATATTATTTAAAATTATTTCTTAATTTATCTCTAATTATGTGGTTAATTTATATTGTATATAAAAATATTGATATTAACATTACAATGTTTTGTTTTAATATATTTTTCTGTTTGTTCCAGGTAAGTGTTTTTTGCAAGTTAGATGAATATTTAATTCAAAAATCCAGTGGTTCTAATTATTCCAGGTAACTACTTCAATTAAAATATTCGCAAACATTTATAAAATCCATAACTATTGTATAAGATTAAAAAATAATTATAATTATATCTAAATTGATTTAATAGTTAGTCAAATAAATTTTTAACAAAGCTAACTCAAAATATGTCAATCCGTGTGTGTCTTTAAACCGTTTTTCATTTATTTAAAGTTGTAGTTATTGTTACCGAAATGTTTGTCCCAAGCATAGTAGAATAAACAATAAATAATGGTAACAAAAGTAAAGTTTAAACAAATTAACTGCAAAGTAAATCTCCGAGTAAATCTAACATTAAATGAAATTTTAGTTTATATTATTTATGTGTTTTATAATAGTAAATACATAAAATCATTAAGGATATAATATGACACTTTAGAATTCAAAAATTTGATTGACTGGTAAGAAAAAATTAATTTATTCCAAATCTTAATTTCTTCAAACAAACTCTGATAATTTATTTTCTCCGAAAGTGCACGAAATACGAAGTTCTATTAATAGAACTACTGACAGTTTACTAAAACAATTATTATAAGATCCAACCAGGCTTAAATAATCCAGTGCGGCCAATCTAATCTATAATTAAAAGATAACAAACTAAAGATTTATTTCATAGCAGTAGAAAGGCTAACTATAAATGTAACGATCTGTAGGAGGGGTCTGGATATATGAAAAAGTATAGAAAGTAATTTTAAATTGATATAGGTTTTTATAGGAAGATACCGTTTGAAGCAAGATTTTTTTAAAATTGGTTTATTAAAATGTAATTTTTGGATTGGTTTTGTAGATGTAAATTACGTACGCGTGTTGGCAATTAAAATTAAGATGATGCAGGAAATATTTTCTATGTAAATCATGCAAATAATGTGAATAATGTAAAGTTTATTGGTGATTATATTGCATCCACAATGTTGATGTATTTTTTCGTATAAAACATAAGAGAAAAAATTTTGCCGGCAAAATTTTCGACTGGTATGAAAGTTTGTTGATTGACAATTTACGCAAATGAAATTTTGTCAAAAATTTCATGAGAGAAAATGGCCAAAAAGATACAGATACAGATTGCCCGTTCTTTTCTACTAAAGATTGATTTTTTGTATTATTGACATGTAACATTTGGGAACTCGAAGGTCCAGCTTCATTTTTGGTCCTGAGATTCTCGATCAACTTCTCGTGGTGACTAGAATCCAACTCCAGATAAGATTTTAACGAGCTTGCATTTGAGTGACCCGTTAATTTAATTAACTCCTGTTCAGCAACATCTTGCTTAAACAAAGCTATCACAGCTGAAGATTGATGAGAATGGTTTGTTATTTTATATCTTTGTGTATATTCCAATTTTTTCAGCTGATATTTTTGTCCAATTAGAGGTGTTTATTCCAAGTGGACAGTTTTTGAACCAAGACCTATTCTTCCAATTGGGGTGAACGGTAAGAAAAAATCTGTCTAATAAAATTTTTGTTCCTCTTTTTTCCATTAATTTCAAGAACAGTCTAACTGGGCTGACAGTTTCGTTTGATGAATTTCCTACCAACCATTTGCTACTTGCCAAACTTTTTGACCCGCCTTGAGTTGTTTTCGAAAAAGTGCTGGTGTATTCAATTCGACCCGTAAATTCTCCCATAATACCAATTTCCTTTTGGAAAAAGTTAATCCTGCAGTTTCCGGCCTCATTGCCTCTCCAAACAAGTTCAAATGAGCAAAGGCGAAAAATAGTATATTGTTTAACGAGTGACGAAAGTAGCATTTTTTGAGCTTCAAAAAATACTTTCGACAAGTAAAACACTATACTTTTTCTACAACCCAGAGTATATCAGCACATTCTCCGAAAATGAATTTACGTGATTTTCAATTCTCCATTCCATAAATTTTGTATATATTTCTTCATACTTTTTTTTATTTCTTCGGGTGTATGACTGTAATCTAATTCACTTTCAGAATCGGAGCTCATGATTTCAAATAAATACTTCTAGAGCAAACTGACAATTCGCAAGAAACGTCAAACTAATGAAACCAGGGCACTAAATAAAAATGGTTTTTAAATCCAATTTAATTTTTTAATTTATATATTTATTAATTTTTGCTAGTTCAATTATGGTAGTACATTTTTCAAGTGTAAAATTTCTCACCCGTATAGGAACTCCGGGAATTGGTTCCAAATAGAGCTTCTGGACTTCTGCGTGTTCAATGGGAAATTTTCCGAAACTAATTTTCTGATTTCTTCGCTGACCGGCACCCGAATCTATTAATATTAATACAGGATGAATTATTTTGTCACTAAGTGATTTATTTATACGTATATAATAAACTTGCAAGTGGTATATTGATGCCTATGAACTGTTACAAATTAGGTAATGAACAGCACTGTGGAAAGGCTTTTCCGTACGGTCTTTTAAACCCAAGGAATCCATTTGTTTGTTGGTTGATGCAACTGTTGAGGTGAATGTTACTTCCATCAGAAAACGATAGATTTCTTAAAAAGTTCAGTAAGCGTTGACAGTAAGTTTATCTTCATTTAAATTTGGTATGGAAAGATATGAACTTTCGACGTGTAATTGTTTCTCTTCTATTCAGTCTACGTGCTGTTCGTACAAGACTTCTTTGCGGAGATTGGATGATTTGGTTAAATACACGCCCTTCATCAGCATTGATAGGTACAAACGTTCTTCGACTACCTGAAGAGCCTTTACGTTGATATAATACACTAGCAATGCTTTCAAATTTGCTCAACAACTTCTAACATTACAGCGCACAGGATTACAGCTGAGGGGTGCATTTTTAAGATATGTTGATATTTCTAACTCTTATTTTAAACCAGGGTCATTATTCCATCCAATTCCGTTCGAGCTGAAATAACGTTCTACTAAAAAAAACATTATCTTCGATAGAAAAGTCCAAAATTACAAAGATTTAAACCGTAATGAAATGTAACTTGCGTACCCAATTTTACATCCCTCTTAATTTGGGTTATGGTTATCATGGCGGACATCGTATTTAATTCAAAATCTGTAAGAATACTTTAATAAAAGAGATACAAATAGAAAATTATTTCAACATAGTGCTCAAAACTTTCAATGCTAAAAGCAGTTATTTTAATGCTCATAAATAAAAATTACAAACATCTAACAGTTCATTTAATTTCTAAAGAATATTAACACAATTAAAAGTGGATTGAAAAAAGATTTAAATGTAAAAATTATTTATGTGCATTATAATTCAATGTATCCGCTTAATTTAGTCATCGCTCTGTTGGTATGCTTGCATGAGCAAAATACATATTCATATTAGAACCACAAGCTGGCAGTAAATAAATAAATAGTGAATATACATTAGAAAAACATGGGGTAAAATAATTTTATAGAATATATTATATGAAATTCATAAATACTAAGCAAGATTTTTATTGTACTAACCCTTATTTAGTCCATCTTAGAACATTAAAAAACAAAACTTTTTAACAAAATATCCACTTTTTATTTAACAAATAGCTTTTTTAAATTGAATGACCGTTGTTTCGCTTAAACTAGCATCTTCAGATTAACATATTATTGAAGTTACATTTTGTTTTGTGTTTAAGTAGTGGTTTAGTCCTAATATTATTAATTAAAACATTTATGAAAACCAGGACTTTTTTAAAATCGTTCAATATACAGGGTGGCGCACCGAAAACGAAACAGTTGCATTTACTGGCAGATGATTCCTTTTAAAAAAAACGCTCGGACCCGTCGATTTGGTTATCGAGGGGGACACAAAATTGGCATAAAATCACTTTAACATTTGCAGCCCCTTAAGCGGGGGTGGCACCATCCCTAAAATCTTAAATGGACAGGGGTGTCGAATGATCCATCATTTATAAGGTCTTTCAACTCCCTTTACAATGATGTAAAATTCATGTAATTCAATTCAGTAGTTTTGGAGATTTATTGATTTAAAGTTTAAATACATCATCGTAAGAGGAGCAAAGTTGTTAAAAAATAAAGAATGAACTGACCTGTCAGCCGAGTAAATGTTGAAAATGGCCACCATTACTTTCCATGCAATAATAAAGATTTTGCTGAAAACGTTGCCGGACATTTTGCAATATTTGAGGAGTAATTTGATGGCACTCATTCACAATTCTTTGTCGCAAATCTTCTAAGGATGTTGGCTGAGTAGCATAAATTTTGCTTTTTAAGGAACCCCACAAAAAGAAATCTAAAGGTGATAAATCTGGCGATCTTGGGGGCCATTCAACGGCACCTCTTCTACCAATCCATTGACCTGGAAAGGTCTGATCTAAATAAAACCTAACTCTTAATGCGTAATGTGGTGGGGCACCATCCTGTTGGAACATCAACATATTCTCAACGTATCGACCATCATTCTGATTTTCAATTATATCTGTTAGCGCAGGATCTATGGCATTTTGCAGTAATTCCAAATACATTTCACCAGTCAAATTTCCAGGTAAGAAAAAAGGACCAACCAAATGATCGCCAAAAATGCCAGCCCATGCAAACATTTAATTTTTGTGGCTGCTGTGTGTGTACCTTATGGTAAATTTTGGTATTAGAGTCTGACCAATATCGACAATTATCACGATTTACTTCGCCATTAAAAAAAAGGAACATTCGTCGGAAAAGCAAATGTTAAATAAAAATTGTTCATCGTTTGTAATTCGTTCACTCATAACTTCACAAAATTCTAATCGCTTATCGAAATCGTCTTCATTAAGTTCTTGTACAAGGTGAATTTTATACGGATGAAAATTATGGGCCTTTAGAATACGTCTACTAACACCACACGAAGTTGCAATTTGCCGGTACTTAATGTAGGATCTACAATAACTTGCCCTAAAACCCCCACTTCTGTTGCTTCGTTCCTTATAGGATTTTCAATATTACGTTTTTTATTGGCGACTGATCCAGTTTCCCGGAATTTAGCTACAAGTTCTAGAACATATTTTCGGTGCACATTATTGTTCTGCATGTCGCTCATTAAAAATTTGTGCTGTTCTATTAGCGCACTGATTATTTCCGAAAAATAATTCAATAATTTCAACCCTTTCTGCCGTGGAATATACCATGATTAATTTATGTATAAAGCAATAAATGATATTTTAACAACAAAGATTGGTCAAATCAATCGCAAACTAATATATTATTTCCTATTTAAAATAAGTAGGTACGTGGCATTCTCCGCTTATCTTTCTTCAAGAAACAACTTTTTTTCACAAAGGACACTTCAGTTGCTATTTTTATTATTAATAAACCATGGGCGCAGTAAATAAAAGCATTTACTTATGAAGAAATTGCTTTTACTCAAGTTTCTTCTGAAAGAAAAATCTACTTTAAACTTTAAATCAATAAATCTCCAAAACTACTGAATTGAATACATGAATTTTACATCATTATAAAGGGAGTTGAAAGAACTTTCAAATAATGGATCATTCGACCCCCCTTTTCATTTAAGATTTTAGGGATGATGCCACCCCCGCTTAACGGGCTGCAAATGTTAAAGTGATTTTATGCCAATTTTGTGTCCCCCTCGAAAACAAAATCGACGGGTCCGAGGGTTTTTTCAAAAAAGGAATTATCTGGCAGTAAATGCCTCTGTTTCGTTTTCGGTGCGACACACTGTATATAATCACCGTTAGAGTAAATAAATTAAAAACATTTTGAAGAAACACTTGGTATTAGCAGCGACTTTTAGTTTTCCCAGCTTTCGTAAAAATATGTATTCAAATCATTAGGGAACTGCACTTAATGAAAAAAACAAGAAACATAGATCACAATGGAAGCTTATAATTAACTCTATTGAGATTTTATTTGTAGAACATTGCCATTCTTGGCAATGATCAAAAGCATGTGACAAATCAAATTTAAGATAAAATTACACATAAAAACATATAAAAATAGAAATAATGAACAATTACAAAAATGCTAATACACGTGAATCTTGTGAGATGAAATAATACGTAATGTAAGGCTCTAAGAATACCTATCTGCTACGACCTTACAAAACAATATACGATTCATATTCCGGATAGGGACGAGGCTCGCACCAAGATTAGAAAACAACAAGAACACAGACAGATCCAAAACAAGCACCAGCACTAGGATTGGGATCTACAATGAAAATACAGGAAAGACGTATGGTCTCAACCTGGGCTCATTAGATACTATCCTGCAAGCTGCTCGGAAATCATCTTGAACGAAACAGTCCCTAACAGAACTGTTATGATTATAAGTGATAGCCAAGCAGCTCTCAAACAGTAAAGCACTGCCAAGGAACTGGCACAACACCACAAGGTTATCCTTGAAAGGGTACCAGGACACACAGTGATCCTTGGAAATAAAAAAGCTGACCTCTTAGCCAAGGAAGCTTCTGAAAAAACTCTGATCGGACCTCTCCCCACATGTGGGGTCTCATACAGACATGTAAAAGGAATAATAGAGGAACGGTTAAGGGAACAACGTAAGAAACTCTGGATGGACCTGCCTGGACTCAGGCAATCCATATTATTCATAACAGGTCCATCCAGGAAGAAAACTACAGAACTACACAGCCTAAGTAAACCCCAACTAAGAAAGGCAGTGGGATTGATTATAGGACACTGCCATCTCCGAAAACACAAACACAGGAAGATGAATCTCCTCTCTTCACGTAATATGTTACTGTCCAAGTGTATTAAACAGAGATACTTTGGCATTCAGTTTTCTAAGCCGGAAGAAATCGTGAAAGCGAATATCAGGGACATTCTAGAATACATGAAGGAAGCGAACCTGGTATGATCACTTCAAGGGGGTATAATGAGCCCCCAGGGATATAATGAGCCCACGAAATGCACTCCAGAAGAATATAAGCCTCTTTCATTTTATCAAAGCAGAAGAGAGGACAGACAGAATCGCTATTAAGAAAATAGGAAGTTGCACAGCTATAATTGAAACAAGACAAAAACAGACCAAAACAGGAACAACCCTAATATATATGTGACAATATTAAACGCAAACTGGGCGATGCTTGATTTCTAGATTTTGTTTATATCCAGAATTCTTAAAATGTAACTTATCAATTGTCCAAGTCCCTAGAATTTTTTTTGTCAAAGGTCAAAAGTAAGTATGTAGTACAAATTATTGTCAGTTTTCTTATTAATAGAGAGATTTTAAGCCCCTTATTTACATGCCTAGTTATGGTTATCGTTATTGTGGGCATGCGTGTTAGCAACTCTGAAATTCGTTATTGTTATTCACCATACCATAAAGTTACGCATCTCTTACCGTTATCGTTATTTTTGTAGCATCTACGTTGACAGAATTAACCTAAAAAATGTTATTACTATTAGATTAGTTAGTTGTTTTACCTTTTTCTTAATTTTGTTTTTTGTGATAAACAATGATTGGAATAAACACAAATTTAACAGGTGTTAGGTCTTAGGTTGGTTAAGTGCATTCATTAAATTTTGACGTTATTTCTAGTGGTTTAATATCTCACTTTTATTTTGTCGAAGTAATCGTTACCGTTAATAAAAATAACCATAAAGTAATCTAAAACAGCCGCTAGATTTAGTGGCTTAAAATCCCTCTAATAACTCTTTAAATAATTATTTTCTGTTTTAAAAAATTGCAACAGTGTCGATATTTATCTTATTATGATCAAGGAAGTAAACATGACAGACCAATCAGTGCTAATCGACGAGGGAGTTCTGAAACTTCTATATTTCCATTAGTTAAAAATGTAAACATAACAATTGTATATTTTTACATCGAGTGACATGTTTTATTTTTATTTATTACAAATGATAATTTCAAATGAACATTTTCAATAGTCATTGTTATACCTTCCCCAACAAAATTGAATGTCTCGCAAAAGGACAAATTGAAAACAATTAAAAGTAATGAAATAAAGATGTTAATTAATTTATCAAAATATGTATGTTCGTACTAATCGATTTGTGATATAAACTTATAAATAAAACCTTCAAATGCTTTTGTTTAATCGTTTCGGAAAATCATTAAAGACTTTATTTATAGCGGTAAGAAATTGCTGTTAGATTAGGTAGTTATTCAGATTAAACTTAGTCTTCTCGATTATACCTAGGCACAAATTTTCTCAACAATTAATGGCTATCATAAACTCACATTTAAAATATAATGTACCATTTTATTTTCAACACAACGTTTAATAAGGTGTCATAGGATATGTAAATATTTAAGGAATATTTGTTATTTTTGTATAATTTCGTAGGTATTTAATTTAAATGCATCACGGTCACACCTCTTGAAATGATTATTTACCTATATGAATCATTGTTGAATAATGTATCTAATGATTGGAATAAAAGAAAAACTAGTATTGAAAATAAACGAAAACCATAGTGAATAATATCCGACGGAAAACTTATTCAGAGTGCAGTTTACAAGATAATGAGAATCAATGCAATGAATGAGTTTCCATGAGTTTGCATTTGCTATTTTTTATTATTTGAAGTTGAATCCATTTCACATAACTTATTTTTGCATTTTTAATTTATTTGCTGATGAGCTTTTTATTTTTCTGGTTTTTAACATTATTGTACTCTAACCAAGTAATTTAAAATTATCATCCCTTTCTATGTTTTCCTTCGATATTCGGTGAAGTTCACTTAGGCACATTGTTACTGTTATGTGTGTCTGTGAGTTACAAGGACAACTTGTGGTACCAGATGGCAGGATGTCTCGTTCGAGAAGGAATGCAAAGTTTATACGCGATGGCATTGACTTAATTTTCACGTGAAGAGTAAAACATGAACTCAATTACATTTGCTACTGGTCGAGAGCAATAAACTTAAATAAAAGCATTGGAAGCATTACATATTTAAATCAAAATTGTTGGCAAAAAATATAAAAACCTAGCTATACTATACATATCTACTATAATTTATTTCAGATCTAACTATGCTTGAAACTGACTGCATAAAAGTTTTTAAAATAAACCAGATACTATAATAGACTCTAAGTCCGTATGGGAGAATTATCAGGAGCGGTGGATTGCTGGTAATTGTAGGGTAATTGATTGCTCTTAATTGCTCCTCTGTCAATAGATTATAAACACGACCCACGATCAAGTTGGTTTATGCTTTTATGTACTGCTACATACAGCCCACCATGAATATGGTATTATGTGAAATTGAAACCAAGTAGCATGCTACTATTTACCTAACAGGTTTGATAATAAAGGGTATTTATTATTTATTTACATTATAATAACTTGATCTACATTTTTGTTTGTTTAGGAAATGCTTTATTTTTTGCAAACAATATAACTTTTATTATATTTTTATTTGAAAATTAAATTAGCAAAAAATATACTAAAGAAATATTAATAATGCCCCTGTCTCATATAATTTAAGGACTGTAGTACTTGGTACACACTTTGGATAGAGTGGATAAAAAAGAGAGAAAACTTTATGAATTTATGATAAACCATATAATCTATAATTAAATGGATTAGGTAAGGTTAAATTATTGATTTTTTTATGTTGTACTCATCAAGTTAAGTTTTATTATTTTTAAAGGAGATTTTGAGTTCTAGAATTAGTTTATTCCAAGGATTTTCTCCTTTATTAAGAATAACAAAATTACCAAATGTGAGATGTTCAGTTTTTTCAATATATTCCGTTTTATTTATAATAATCAAAGAATTGCCTTTGTCAGCGTTAGTAATAACTAAATTATAAGTTTTTATTTTTAAAGAAATGTTCCTAATTAACCTCTTCTGCTTAAATAATTCATGTTTAACTTTATTTTGATTGTTCTTACATTTAATTAAATACTTATTAATAAAAAAGAGGCACCTGTTTCTAATATATAGTGAGATGAATAGCTAAGCTCAAATAATATAAACATAATGTAAAACTTACCTAAATTAAATTTCATTTAAAATATTTGGTATAGTAATCTTAAATGTTAAAAATTCAATTAGAGGAAGAATTTATAACAATCAAGCAACTCACAATTCATATAACTTTCTCTGGAAGTTAAAGTCAGAATCTAAAAACAAAAGAATATATTTAAAACTATTAATTTAATGAAATTGATTGTGGTAACCTTTACTTTGTGGAAGTTCATCTTACTAAGAACAATAAATAACTAAACGGTTTAACCAAACTTCCACTATTTATTCGAAAAAAACTAGTTATTAGCGAAACAGCCGTAATTGAATTTTAAAACGTATTTTTCGAATAAATAGTGGAAGTTTGGTTTAACCGTTCAGTTATTTATTGTTCATATTAATTTCATTCATATTTTTAATAAACAATTATGTAATTTAGGCAGTTAAATGTTTAAATGTTAGGTATAATGTAGAAGTACTTACATTGTTGCATGTAAACATTTTGTAGTATTTCGATAACAGATATGTATTCAGGCAAAACCTCATAATATGAGAAGTACCTAAAAATATAAAAAGTGTGTTAATAAATGCTATCGGACAAGGGTGAAATCATTGTATTAACTATAAATGTTACAGTGATAGACAGTGTAGCCCTACTTTATTATCAAAACTCACATAGTGACCACTTAAAAGACTATTTCAACAACAGTTTATAAAACTTAATGTTAAGCAATTTAGTTATACGGAATGTATGTAGAATAGTAATTTAAGTTTGTAATAGAAAATTTCACCTAAACAAGTATAATAGTCACTGTCAAATTAATATTAAAAAATTATTTTAAGTGATTTATTCACAAATTAATATTTATTTCATGTTATTTGCTCAAATTTACACAAATTCAAGGAGTTGGAACTGCCATAATTAGTAGATTTCAAACATCAAATTTATAAGGAAAAACTGATCAAAAAATAATTTAAATAGCTTTTTCATGAATGTAAGAATACAGATTTTGTATATATATTATCAAAGAAACATTTTTATTATTTTATGTAAATTTAGGTTAAATTTGGCAAATTGAAACAATTAATTGCTAATTTAATGTCATTAGTGTCATAATTAGGGAAAAGGTATAATAGGCCGTGAATTTTGGTTTTCGTCCTCTTATTCCTTTTGATTCGGAATTGAAATTGATCAATCTTGAGTACATTGAAAACTGGTATAATAACCCCACTTTTAGTCAAAAGTTGAATTTAATTACATTATTTAACCAAAATATTAGAATCAAAGTAATTAAATATAATCAAAGTACTTATTAAATAGTGTGATTCATCAATATCAATCTGAATTTTGGTAAGATTGAGTCGAGTCTCTAAATGAATCAAAATTTATTGAGCTAACAAATTTTTATTAGGTCGTTCCTTTAAAAATAAATTATACAGCAGTTAACAATTCAAACACTTCATTTAATAACATAATTAACAAATAAAAAACAAAAACAATAAAATAAATAAAAATCGATAAAAACAAACCATCACAATATATTTAATGACAATTGGTTCGCTGTTTGTAGATCTGTTTAATTTAATTTTATTATTTATACAGAGTTGGTAACTTTAATTTTATTTATACCTATATTTTTAAATCACCTTTTAAATGGTTGTGGATGTTGTTATTTGATGTGTCCTATATTCATATTTAAATTCATATAAATTTTACACATATTTTCCAATTTAGATTTAGCTCTGAACATGGTTGAAAACGTTAAGCTAAGAAATTTTAAATTATTAATATACACACTTATATACCACTTATATACCACATATAATTTATATTTAATGCTAGCCTTATTTTTAATAAATTAATATAACTTTTTATATATAATTACGAACGGTATTTCTTTCTGATTGAAATTAAACACATTGATACTTATAAATTGTAACGGCACAAACAAATTTAAATGTCTTATCTACAAAAACATTTAAATACGCCAAATCGCAGAAAGAATAGAGTGACGTAAATCTTAAGTGTTTAACTTAAGAATCTGTCTAGTCCCACAGTTCTAAATTTTGGAGTCTAAGCCGCATCTGCCATAATGGATTAGGGTTGAGCCTCGCGCCTAGAGCCTAAGTGCGAGACGAATCCATGGCCCGCTGAATCTGACAGCGAATGGTCGTCCTGCCCCTCTCTCTTCCCCTTAACACACCATAAGCCTGACCCTAATCTAGCTGGCTGACAGTTCAACAGCTGCTTTCAGATAAAGTTAACCATGGACGTCTGAGTATTAGTTCGGCGACGTCTCAGCGTGCGAGTTATTTACGAGCTTTTGGAAAGATTCGAAAACTAATTAGACATAAATCAGTGTCTATTTATCGGAGAGTTTTTGGGTTCGTTTGGAATTTCATCAAATTTGTGTAAGGTTTACAGGAACTTGTTGTGGAAGTACGTTGTGCCAACCGTATACAGGATTTTTATATTTGTTGTAAAAGTTTTTGTGATTTTTAAAACTTTGGATTACTTTATTTATAAAATGTAAGTAAAAAATCGTATTTTCTAGAACGGGTTTTATTGATAATGTAATTATAAATTGGAAGTCGATATTACTAAGAGCATTAAAAAACAAAACTTTTTAAAAAAGCTATTTTTTATATTAGGTCAAAAGTTATATTAGGAAGTTTTATTTTTCAATGTTTGTGATAATTATAAATGATTAAAAATTCAAAAATAGTAAAATTATTGCTACAATCTTAATAAAAAAAATTTTAGGTAATAGTTTTGAGTTAATATAAACCAAATATTTTTCCTTTTTCGGTTTCTATATGTATTTGAGAAAATATAGCTAAATCTACCGTGTTATAGTGTTAATATTTAAGAAAAATCAATTATGACAGAAAATTTCTTATTAAATAGATTATTTTACATTATATGTAACCTTAAAAATATTGATATCCGTCTTAAATAAAATATGTTAGATTTACCAATATAATTCTAGAATTTTAGTACACATTTATCTTATACTACATTCCATTAATAAATTAATTATGGTGTAATTTAAAACTCTTCTAAATTAACGGAATTAAAAACGTGTATGGTCCGCTTTAACTTGGACTACTCTGAGGATATGTAAAACTATGGTTATTCTTGGAGCTGTCAGGCCGCTGCCCTTTTCGGCATGGCCTCCTATATTTATAATGGCTTCTCTTGATTTGTGGGTTTATTAGATACCAACTAATTTGAATGTGTGGTAAACATTGGGAAAAGAGAAAGAGATACAGTAAAGAGTTGATGTATTTATAATTGAATTTATTTCGACAAACAGTGTAAAATAGTACAGTTACTTAGTAAAATTGATAATTAAAATTGGTTAAATATTTATTAGCTGATATTTTTTTAAAGCATCTAATGGAATACCAAAGAAAATATAATGTTTCTTAATCGAGTTCTTAATTAATTATAATTAAAATGGAGTAAATCATCCACAGCTCAAATGTGACTAAGAAATAAAAAGTTTTATTATCTTTAAGAAATATGTAAATTTCTTAACAGCTACTAGTTTCGGCTTTTTGGGCCATATTCTTCATAAATACAATATAAAGTATGGTTTTAAGACTAACAATAAATTGGGATCCTTTTTGATTAACACCAAAGATTCAGTTTCTTGTTTGCGTACACCTGGAATATATAAGTTAAATTATAATAATTGCGCGGCAGTATATATAGGCCAATCTGGCCGTATACTAAACAACAGAATTAATGAACATCCTAATCAAGTCAATAAATATAAACATTTGGACCCACCTACTTCTTCTTCTTCTGCGTTTGCCTACCATATTATCTCAGAACACCATGAGAGTTCTCTGTTTCCAATATTATTAGACTACATAAATGTTTTAAAGGACCTAGGATGAACTTCTTAGAGATGTTTGAGATTAACGATGCGTCTAAGTAAAACGATATAATCGGTTTAAATGAGCAGATAAGACCTAAAGATCCCTATATCTTTCTTAGTCTTTCTTTTTGAATGATGCTCTTGGTTCTTTCCTCTACTTAGTTTCTTTAAAAATTTTGTAATTATTTGCCACTAATGTTAAAATCGAAGTAATTTACAGTCATGATAAAAATATACAAGATAAGATATCGCGCATGTTTGGATCATGGTTTGTGACGTCTCTTGTGACCGGACGCCATTGTTTACTTTACAGGTTATAATTTTAAATTTTTCCGGGAAAATATAAAATAAATTAAGTAAAATGCGGTGTACTGTACCTATACGGGAGCCTAATTACTTAATTATTAAACCTAGTCTACGTCTACCATTGTTCCCTTTAATTAAATCTCGAATAAAACTATAATTTAACAATTCTCAATTTATTTATTATCAATTTTAAGCCATACATGTATGATTTGAATTTTGTTTTGCTAAATAATGTTGAATAACCAACAAATAAAAGTTTTAAACAATAAATTGACCAAATAACTAAGTAACAAATTCCTATATATTAACGTTGAAACGCGATAGAATATCACAAGTGTCATCACATGCGCAGATCGGACGAATTTTGAAACGCTAGATATCATACCTTGTATATTTGTATCATTTGCAATAATTTTGTTCAATTAGTTTTATAATTTGATGTTTGTGTTAGCCTAATTCTTCTTCGTTGTTACTAATCAGGGATTTGACGTTTTTTGATGTAATGTTATGCAACCCGCCGTTATATTAAGTCTAGTTTTAGATGATTGATGTTACTGTAGATTTTTACTGTTATTGTTTCATCCAGTTTGCTTGCATTTATACTTTTTCATATTTCTTATAACCTTATAACTTACTTTGCATACAAATTTTTCTTTAATATTCTATACTTGACAAGTAAATTTATTGTTCCATGCTTTACATACGTCTCACATTTGTGTTTCGCCATTGGTTTAGTATTAACGTTTTGGTGATTGGGATTACTGTAATGGACTTTTCCTCAACTCAAAATGTATCTAATAGTTATGTTTATTGTGATTATACTGTTGTTCACGGTCAAGCATCATCACTATGGTGATTTCTCATCAACTGATGTCGCTTCGCTAGAAGATTTTCAGCCTCCTTTTCTTCCGCAGTCTCCAACTCTCCAGGCTTCGTCCTTTGGGTCTGTGAGTTTACAATTAACTTAGCTCATAACTCCTGCTACCACAACGTCTCTCTGACGGATAACTTTTCAACTCCTAGCTTATTACCATTTAATCATTAATCTATTTCATTGAATTTTAATTTATTTACTTACTTTAGACCGTATCACACATTATCTTTATTAAATAAAATGTTTTCTTTCTTTTTATTGTCATACCTTTATAACATTTTTCTTACCCACAATTTTAACCCTTAAAAATGAGCCTTATTATTATTATAATCTCTTTTCTTATATTTTAAAACTTGTCTGTATTTTAGCCTGATAGTGGCCCCTGAAAAAGCCGAAACTAGTAGCTTTATATATTTCTTATAGATAATAAAACTTTGTGACATTGACTTGGACATTTCATTTCTATTTAATTAAATTATTAAGTGGTTATTAGTCTATTGGAAGTAGCCAACGCCATTTTACCTTTTTCAATTTCAAATAAATATTTCCTTTTTATTATTAATTAGCATAAGCTTTTATTGTTCATTTTTCGCTTTTGCTACTTAATTAATTTTCTTAACATAATTATTAATTAACATTTTATAAAATTTGTGTATAGTTTATAGGAACCTGTTGTGGAAGTTCGTTGTGTTTTGTAAGAATTTTTGTGATTTTCAAAAGTTTGGATTACCTACTTTATTTATAAAATGTGAGTAAAAATCGAGGGGGCCGACACGCCCTATTTTGGTGTACATTATTTCAAAAATTTGAAATATATTTCAAAAATTTCAAATATATTTCAATTAGGTATTTCAAATATTTCAAAAATAATTGAATTATTTTAAAAATATTTCAAAAACATTTCAAAAATATTTCAGTAATATTTCAACTCACTGATACACACCAATGACATTCATATACTACACAGTTGAGTTCAACCGTTCAGTTATTTATTGTTCTTAGACTAATAATTTGTTATTTTTTATTATTAAAATATATTAAATTTAATTCACGAAAAACCTGAGCTATCCTATTTAACAAATTATCTTATCTATCACAATTCCTGAGGTTTCTAAAACACTTTCTCGGTATCTCGTATTCTAGGCAAGTCATAGTTTTATTATAATTTGTTAAAAATGTTTCCTTTTTAGAATTCGATATTTCAATTCATGTTATTGCAAAATTTAACTATTTTTAACATACCTTGTATAGCGTGGTCTAGGCCTAGACCCACTGCTTTAAAATACTCTCATAGAATATCGATTAATTAGAATGATTGCTTATAAAAAACTGCACTGTTGCAAATAATCGAAAATTCGCACAATTGGCCCACCTAAGGTGACTACCATATAAAAAAGATTACACACGTTCTATAACCTACCGCATATGTGGTAAACAACACCAGAATACGAAATGTTGTTTATTTATTTTATACGTTTATAATTATCGCAATTTTTATGCGATACATAACCTCGCACGGATCGTAAATACAGTACGCAAGTGCATCTTCTATTGTGTGGTCTAATAGGTCTATTTGTCATTTAGATAACGTACTAGTGCTATTTTTCTATTAGAGAAGTGTCACGCATAGCATATACGAAAGTTTCCTTGAATATATTAATTGAAACTCAAATTACAAATACTTTAAGGAAATAACAATTGACACACATTGAGCTATCTAGTATTCTAAACTCGTTTTTCGTTTTGTGCTTCGTTGCCATTTTGGTTATTCGACTGCGTATTACGCACACTAGTAAACATAATTTCCTTTTGGTGGTTATTAGTATTTCCGTAGGAATAATAAATAATTACTTATAGATTTGTATTGATATATCTATCAAATGGTAGGTAAGATTTGAAATCTGTTTATTAATTTTAGTCGGGGTCTATTCTGTAACCATTTCGTTAAATGTTAGAGGGCGTTAAGATTTTAACGGACGTTAATATTATTTTGGTAATCACTAACTAAATTTCTTTAAAAATTTTAAAGGATTCCGTATAAACAATCCGTTAAAGTTGTATTATTTAGAGGAATGTTAAAACAAAGCTTTAAAAAATGAAGGAGTGTTAAAATGGCATATTTTGATATTGTTAGAGAAATTTTAAAAGATAATAGTGTTGAAGAAGAAACAGTAGATTTAGATGATCACAATGAGGATAATAATATTCATGAAACAACAATTGGCAAGCAAGATGTCAATAAATAAGGGCTATTATTTTGCAGTAATATTTTATGAATTAATAATGCTAAAATAATTATTAAAATGTACTTCACCAATTTATAAGAATCTTTGAAATAAAATGTTTGATTATTTATTTTAATGATTGTATAATTATAACAAAATATTTATTAAAAAACATAAAAACATTACTAGATTTTAAAATAAACAACCATAAAATTCCTGGCAGAAAAACAAAAACACTGATCTGAAAGTAACAACATGAGTAACACTATTTTTGTCTCTTTTCTGCTTGTTTTAAGCCAATTGGTTTAAAACTGTGGCTAATCATCTAATAGATCGGCCATTACAAATTTGAAATTTGCTAAATTTTGCAATTGCTTATTTTGTGGAGTTTATTGCATGTTCAACACAAACTTTTCTAGTTTTAATCCTCTTCCTTTGTATTTTATTTCTTTTTTCTTCTCTTGATACATTTCCAACAGGGAGAGGCAAGTTTACTTTTTCCAATTAAGGTGCTTCCTTGGTTTAAAATTCCTTAACATAATATTAAATGAATAAATATTAATTAGTTTTGAAAAAGCATTTAAAAATACTATGTACTGTGTTTACACTCTCATTAAATATAGATGCAATGCCAGCTTCATTATATGAAGGTGTATTTTCGATCTGTTTATAAGTAGGTAGTATTAGACTCAACATTTATAAATATAATCTGTCTGGTATTTCTTCAACTGAATTATGAAAATTTTGAGATTCCAGCCTCCATTAAATCTGCTCCTTCTGCTCTAATAGTTAAAATAAGGGCCAGTAGTCTTTCTTCTAAGTCAAAGGTTTAACTGGACCACCTCCTCCTGTGCCTTGGGGACCATATTTGATATCCCTTGTCCATCTTTTAATATTTGCCTCCCCTCACTTAAAGTCTAAAATAACATTTAACTTAAAGAAATTGATTGTGTTAACCTCTACTTTACTTACTAAGAACAATAAATAACTGAACAGTTAAACTAAACTTCCACTATTTATTCGAAAAATTCGCTTACAAATTCAATTACAGCTGTTTCGCTATAACTAGCATCGTCAGATTGACATATATTGAAATTACATTTTGTTTGTTTGTAACTAGGTACTTGATGTTGATAAGGAGTTAAGGCTAGACCAAGTAAGGAAGTAATAAGACATAACAATATTAAAGCCTAGATGTTTTTAGCCCTAAGGGATTATCCTGGATGTATTTCCCTCTAAGATCAGTATAACTGTGCAATGATATAGAAAAACCAGGAAAAAACTATATCATGCTGATCTTTACAATAACTTAACATATTTATGTTACAATAATGTCTTATGTATAAAATGAAGACTCAATCAAAGTAAACAGTTTAATAGTGGAGAACTTCCAAGATTTATTTGTTCATTAACTGTTGATCTGCTAGAAGAAAACTAGAACTAGAAAAAAAATTAAAAATCTGTATTGTAATGTAATGTATTTCATTATGATATAGATTTTTCGCCTTGATTAACTGTATTATAAAACAGAAGTATAGTGTTTTTTGAATACTTACATCTTTTCAATGTTTTATTGTTTTAGTTGAACACAGACTTTAACTTTGTTGTAATAACGTTGTTAACTAATACTATCATCTTCTACATTTATTTATGCAATAACAGCTTATTCAAACCATCACAAATTGTATGAAAATTACACTTAAACTAATGTCGGTTTAGTGGTTTGTTTATGTTGGTTAAAATGCTATTATTTATCCCCCGCAGGTGAGTTTAAACCGCTTTCAGCTATCCCTTTATTTTGTTTAAATTGAACACTATAATACACTGCTCTGCAATTGAAGTGGATATTTTTTATATCTCAGAAAAATACGTACCAAAATAATATTTTTTAAATATACGTTTCATACTATCAGTAAACTCTGTTTATAGCAAATTGTTTTTGTCGTTCTTTTACTTTTTATACGCTGTTATCTTTTTAACCAGAATTGTAGGTATTCGATATCAAAATACTAACATTGTTAAATACACTGTTAAATAATATGTAGGTGTACTATCGGCTTCAGAATAGCATATACATTTTCAAACTCAAATCGGCCTTAATTTTAAGGACGGCCTATTTATTGTGTACAACCAATCACGGTTTAAATAATAATAAATTTGAAATCAGTTTAACAGTTGTCCACGCCCACATCTTTAATGTTTGCAGGATAAGGTATTTTACTGACAAATTGCCTGTCCCTTATAAATAAACTTAATCCCCAAAAACCATTTAATGTAGGCGTTTTAAAAATTGCCATTCCTATGTTGTTTAAGAAGGGCGTTTTTATAACTTCGGTAGGTAAACGAAATTCACATTTAGCATGTATATGCTATTCTAAAGCCGACTGTACTTACGTCTTATCCACAAATTGGCTGAATTTGGCTGTGACAGACTAACTCTGCTAGAATAGAATAGAATTAAAATAACAATTTCATTGAAGACGACACCCGTTATTGGTATGATGAAAAATTCACACTGGTTGCAATAGTATACGCAAAAACTACAAAACCAACGTAATGTATTATAAGATAATATATAATTATTAGTGCAGATGATTCTGCCGAGAGCTCGAGATACTAATGATCAATAGATTTGTTCTGCATCAACTGGAGCCCAAGGACTTCATGGAAGTGTCGCCAACGACCCTGATGAGCTTCATCAGAGGCATTGGGCTGATATAACGATTATAACCTATACTATAACTCATATAGATCCTAAAGATCATATTTTACTATATTTAATGTATTTATTACGTAAAAAATCAAGCTGTTTGGGAATTTCCAATATTTATTTAACCAATTATGAATTTATGCTCTACTTTATTGATGTACTGTATATGTTTGTTGTTATATGCATATATGGTGAATTTATATTACCAACAAACACAATATGTCCACTTTTAGGTGTGAGTTACATTGCAAAATACCTCGTGATTTGGGAAAACGGTTATCCAGTCATAAAGTAGATGGTTATCTTGGGAACGGATATCCCGTTGCGTTTATATTTCACACCGCACATTAACGCGGCACACGATCTACACGCAATTTTTCTTAAATGTATGTATTACGGTAGGTAGTCACAACGCAAAGATGGACAAATTACCATAATGTATCTATATACGAGAAAAAATGAATTAAAATTTAAACTTTTAGACAAATGGGTTACGTCTTACGATCTCTAATATACTTATTAATGCATATTTTAAAAATCGAGTTAATAATAATAATAACAAATTTAATTGCTTTAAAAACAAGGGTTTACAGCAATGAGTACAAGGAGATGTCTAATTCAAACTATAGCTAAGTACAAAAAAAAATACAAAGTGTTATTCATTTAGAATAAAGGAGCGTAATTTCAAAAAGTTTCATATATAAGCACATATCGCTTTAGCAATAGGTGGGCGTTATATTTTTCAGTGAGCATATAAATGAATCCAAACTTTGGAGATAGGGTACATTATTCGACATTACTGAGTATATTGGACATTCAAATAAAATGTGTTGTATTGACTCCTTTCGTTGAGTGTTGCATACTGTACAAATTAACTCTGGGTCTATAGAGTATAGAATGCCATTTAGAGTAAATATGATTCTAAAATTATTTGCTAACCTTAATTGTTACTTGCATAGGTAGTTTTAGGTCTAAATAAGCACTAGGAGTCTCGGAAATATCAAATAAATGGTAAATTGACATAAAGGAATATCTCGACGCGAGAGAAGCATCTAGGTTATGTAAATATTTGTAGTAGTTAGATAACAAAATCTTTTTTCGCGATCTTAAAGTAGTAGGATCAAGAGTATTCCATATGTCCAAGCAATTTATCTCTGAAAACATTTTTCTAACTTGATGTGCCCAATTATATTTCATATCTGACGAATCAATAAGTTTTAGCTGCTGTAGAAAACAAAGTTTTGGATAACGGTCATTGTTCATAGATAAAATTTTTTGTAACCAGTTAATAGTGAGTTCTTGAGATCTCAAGCAATTGATACATGCTGATATTTTATTATTGGTATATTTGGTTCTTTAAAATCAACTAGATTATCATTGATTTTTTGATTTTTTGTCATACATTTTTCTAAGCACAAATGAAAAACTAACTTATAGGTATATTAAGTTTAGGGGAATGCATGGAAATGGTTTTAAAAATATGGAGATATAAAATAAAAAATAAATAAAAACAATAAAAAATTAAAACAAACAAGACGGTAAAGCACAGATAGATGTTTAAAATGAATTAGAAACTAAAATGTTACTATGGATATAATATCCCTAAATTACAATAAACTAAAGTAAAATATTGTAGGTAAAGGGAGGGTGTATTTTGATTAAAAAAATTTTTATTAAATTAAGTGTGTATTAAATAAAATATTACCATCGAAACTAGGCGCTTTCGACTTACAAATTTCTCCTAAAAATTGATTTTAATGTTAAAAAAACCAATGCAAAAATTATTATTAATGCCTTTTACAGTATTATCACTAACTATCCTGATCACGTTCTTATATTTATACAGACGCATCGAAAACAGACTGTGATGTTGGATCTGCTATTTTTACTCCCAATATACGCTTAAAATTATTTATAAGATAATTTACATCTCCAGAATCAACTGTTTTAACAGGAGAGCTTTATGCAATATAATAGGGCACTGCGTTTAATTAAAACTCAGCTTAAAAGAAATTTTCTAGTAATTACTGATTCCCTTAACTCTTTGCGCATAATATCTAAACTATATACAGTCATCATCCTATTGACAATAACATCGATTAAAATTTTATATCACAAAGATATTATGTTGATGATGTTATTAAATCATTTAAAAGTAAAAAAAAAATTATACCTATAGGTTTTAGGAAGTTATTCTAGTTTATTTATCCTAAAAGCCTAAAAGAAGTTCGCAAAAAACATAAAAATATAGGAAGAGGAATTAAATCTATCTTAGGTTTTTAATTTTTGGAGTTTTTAATTAATAATTATGTGTTTTGTCAGTGTTGTGAAAAAAGTTTTTAATTGGATAACGATATAGATAGCAAGCCCTTATAATATCTTAACTACTTCCATAAAACGATAAAAAAATTTTGTAGCCCTTTGCTTATCCCATTTTTAGTCTATACTAAGTGGTACTTGAGGTTTTACAAACGTTTTAATAGAGTTATAAATCAAGTACACTAAACAAACCATAACCGAACGGCAAACTTGTGGTTAAGACATCATAAAAATAGTAAATGTTACAGTTTAACCTTTTAATCTATCAATTCCAACCGCATACCCATAAGCTTGATCTTATTTATAAGTGCAAGAGTTTATGAGGCGTGAAACTGTTCACATTTTCTTGATTGCGCCACTTTATATAATTTTATGTAGATGTATACGGGATATGGGAAAGTTTATGTTCACTTTTTATTTGAAATTCTTTCTTCGGTGTGACTTTTTCTGTAATTTTTTCAAATTAAATTGGTTGGGGGTCCCAGCAGTGCGATCGAACGTTTTCCTGTGCGTAATATAATTTTTAATTTTAATACAAAAAAAGTCATAAATGCTAAAAACAGCGTTTCCTGAAACTATATAGATTGCTAACCATTCGTCTTTGAAATGTATTCTCAAATGTCTTGGAGAATAATTTTACGACACATTTATTTAAAAAAATAAAAAAATATGTGTAAAAAATCGAAGGGTGAAAATATATATAAAATTCAGCATAAAAATCAGTCTATTTTGTTGATGTTCCAAACGGTAAGAATATTTAAATTAATAAAATGTACTTTTAAGATAATAATATACAATTTGCAAGTTCCTTGTGTATTTTAAAGTTGAACAAAATTTGAAATTGTGTAATTTAAAATCAAGAACTTAAACCTTACAAGGCCATCATCAGAGTTACCTCCTAAAAGATGCTAAAAATAAATGTGAAAACTAAAAATAAAACATGTCAAAGTGATAAAACATTTAGAGAATTAAAAACTAATTACGGTTATAAAAACAATAAATAAAATGGAAGTGACTATGTTACCATAAAATATAAACCGACAGGTAAAATTAAACTAATAAAAAAAATATTTAGCTCTAAAATAATTAAATAAACCAATAGGAGGAACATTTAACAATCCCAGAAATTCTTGAATAACGGTGTAAACTTCTTATTTAAATTGATTTGCGTATTGAAGCAGTTTGTTGGATTTGCTCTAAGTTCCCGCAAAATCTGAATCTGCATAATTCAAAAAGCCATTCACCGGAATATCGTGGAGAAAAGTACTGTTTTTCTTTGGAGAAAAACTGTGGTTGTTGAACTTTAAGTGGTGGCCAAAGCTAGACTTATTAGGTCTTGACAGATGTTCCTTAATTCGAATTTCCAAAGGTCTTGTACGTAAGTGCTTGGGCAGTTTGGTTTTTGGATTTAATAGTTCTTTAACATTTAAAGGAAATCTTAATACTGGGAAAGTTACTCTTGAGGATAGATGCTGTATTAAAACATATTTGTAGGAAATAAGAAAGGGATCTAAAAATTGGACTCTGCGGATGAATGTTTAAAGCTAAACTGGCGGTATTTGATCCTATAAATGGATTTCTCCATAGCATTATTCGAAAAATCATTAGCATCCCCTAGTTGTTTTGGTACCAGAATTTCTCTTGAAAGAAGCATCAGATTTTACTAAAAATTTTTATATTTTTGTTTTACAGATTTATTTTTAACTTTTTTTAGGAAGTAACTGATTTAAAAAAAAATTACACACTTACGTTTCTTAAAAGTACAAACTTTCTTCCTTTTTATGTTATTATTTAAGTATGTACAAAGTCTACAGTCTTCTGATTTATTTTATGTTGACGTGCCTAGCAGCGTTCATGAAGTGCTTTGTAGAATCAGCTACCATGTTCTTGCTGCAAATATTTTTAAATAATGTATAATTTTATGTAATATTAGCGAGGAGCTAATGGTTTCTGTTGAAGAGTACCTACTGAAGAATTCCCAGAAAATAAAGAGAAATATGATAATGCTAAACGACCTTAGCCACTTTATCTTGTTGTGTCTATACTTATAAACTTGTAAGCAAACCATAACCCTTGGTCTTAAATACGTTATAGAGTTGTCCTTGACAAGATGGGGTTGGTGAGTGCCCATCATGACCGTCACTAAGAAACACTGAGAAATGGATCAATCAAACTAAAATCATTTTACGCGTTTAACTGGTAAATAAAACAACATAGGAAACTTTTTTAAAACAGGTGTAAAAATTTCCGCGCAATTTTAAACAATGATTTTTTAAATTAAGACCTGACCTGTCACACCTTTTAAATATGTCATTTTTTTTAAGGAACTTCTTTTTAACGAATTTCGGTCTAACAATACATTTTTTAATTAGGTACTTTAGATTACACAATTTTGCCACCATGTATTTCCTAAATGATTAAGAATCAACAATCTGCTTGCTTTTTCATCTGACGCTATTTACTCAAAAAATATTTAAATCTTCACGAAATAAATTTCATTTTAGTTTTGAACTATTTACAGCTGCATACGCTGTCTACATCTATCCGCTATCACTTGAAATATTTGTCCCAATATTTTCTCCCCTTGTACAGATATCTATGTTGGAAGTATAAAAATCAATAGTTAGTTCAAGAGTATCCCGTGAGGGAGCGCAGCATATCGTGAACACGCTAGTAGCGCCTCCTGTTGGATGATAGCCATAACAAATTAAAAAATCAATATAAACCCCTAAAATTGTGCAAAGTGTGTTCTGTACTAACGCAATATGTAGTCTTCTGCAAATTATTTTAAAAAGATATTTAATTTAATTTGAAATTTATTGTACTAACCCTTACTCTGTGGAAGTCCATCTTACTAAGAACAATAAACAATTAAATGTTTGAACTAAACTTTTATTTAAAAAGTAGATTTTCAAATGCAAATGCTGTTTCGCTAGAATTCCCATCTTCATATTTCCATATTTTGTTTGTTTGTAGCTACCTGATGTTGATTAAGGCTAGACCAATACTTTAGTTGCTTATTATTCTTAGTAAATTTAATTTTCAACATAATATTTATATGAAACAAAAACTTAAATAAAGTCCCATTTTCTAATTTAGCGTTTACACATTCTAGCATTATATCTTATAAAACATTATATACTTCGTCCATTTTAAAAAATTATGCATAGATTATGTTGTAATAAGTTCCGTTAAGAATTTTACCTTGTCTTCATAAACATTCTAATTTGATCAGTGCACAAGCTAAATAAACTTATGACTTTTGTTTAAAATTCCTGATCACTGAGTTTGATAAAAGCGCTCTAACGTTTAAGAATAATAATGATATTGTCGGTAAGCCACTAAGTCATGCTAATGAATGGTGGTGATGAATACTCAACCAGATGAAATTTCAAAACAGAATTGTTTTACCAGAATTTGTAAATACCTTCTGATATTTTTGGTATTCAATAAAATCCAGAATGTACCGGTATTTTGTTAGCTTAGTTGAATAGCACAATTTCTCCTATTATCTGGTTAAACTTTAATGAAGTTTTTTAATGCCATTTTGAATCAAAAACATTTTTTAATCATTTTAGGTTTTAAAGGAACTAATAGTATTAAAATGTTCAATGCGTACCTAAATACGTTACGTACGTTTTTGCCCGTAGACAATTTCAAATTATTCTAAAAAAATCTCAACCACTAACATTATACTAAATACTTATACATAATTCATGACGGTCATTACAGACTTATAAAAGCATTATTTAAATTAATATTACCATATATTTCATGTGCTACAAATTTGTTATAAGTGACGTACCTACTTTTGAAATATGATTCTACTAAAAATAATTTGGTGCTACATCAGGAATATAATTTGTCATCTTTGATGTAGTATTGCTTGAAGGTTTCAGATTATCATCATTTTTCATCATATATACAAGGAGTACCTTATTGTTTTCTGGCAAGATGATCCTGAATATATCCTAAATATCCTAGGACGTAGGTAGGATATATTTTTGATTCTCTTAAGGATATCCTGTATAGCTTTATGTGATGGATTTTAAGGATATTATTTTGTTTTTTATATTCTTTTCAGATATGAAATAAATAGCAATTAAAAACCTTAAAAAATATATAGCAATAATTTTATAGGAAATATTTAATTTAAGAATCTTAAGAACATCCACTACATATCACAACCATCCCAATTTAATTATAACCTAAATAAATCCTAGAAAGTATATAAAGCATATCATTGATGTATCCTAGACTAATTGAGGTTGCATTGTAGACATTACAACGATCATAAGGATTCCTATAAATGTCCTGAAAATATCCTTAGGACGGTGAATTTTAATCTCCTTGGGATATTTCTAGGCATTATTGAGGCGCTCCTTTGCTCTTAGGACATCTATAGATACAAATGATGTGAAGGATCGTCCCAGAAGTGGCAGAAGTCGATGTACAACAGCAGCACAAGACCGGCAGATAACATTTACAGCTCGAAGAAATCGACAGGAATCTACAAGTGGCATATTCAGAGAAATTGCTAGACTTGAGGACTGAACATCTCAAGGCAAACAATTACACGAAGATTGAATGCGGTAAATTTGTATCGCAGAAGACCTCTACGTGTTCCTAAACTAACCTATCAACAAAAAATTGTAAGGTTGCAATGGACACAAGAAATGTTAGACCATGGTCATAACTGGAATAACGTGATGTGCTCTGATGAATCAAGAATTGACTTGGTTTCTAATTCGCGAAGAACGCTAGTTTGGAGGGCTCCAGGACGATAAGCCCGATTAGAAACAGCCCAACCACGTGTTAAATTTGAAGGTGGGAGTATTATGTATCTGACTTTTTTTCTTGCAAAAAATTACTTTACCTTTACAATTGCAAAGAATGTGTTTAGAATTTTCTTCTTCCTGACAAAAGGCTATATGCCAGTTTTCGCGCTTTCATATACATTGTTAAGCCTGTTGTTAAAAGACCTACAGTGTATTTCGTGCTTCAGCAGATACTCTATTACTTTGGCGCCTGACTTGCTATGGATCCCTTAATAAGCTTCCCTGCACCTTCTCGGCCTTTTTGTTTCCTTTGTGCCCACTATAACTGGGTACCCACGCAATTTTTATTCTGTTTTTATTGCCCACTTCTGCCAAAACTTCTATGAAGTCCCAAATCAGCCTGGAAGAAAGTCTAAGAATAAAGCACCTTGTAACTTTTGCCTGTTGATTTCAAGGGCTCCGTATTGAATAGTAGCTATCTGTCTAAAACAATGTGGCATACTACTCTAGATAACGAGAGGCTTTCTCTTTTCTTTTACACGCTCCTTCTTGTGTTTTTGAGCTGTCTGTGTAGTAGACAAGCTCTGCTTGATTTGGTAGTCCATTTTTCCAAGATTTCCTATCCGAGAGCATTGTTTTCGATGGTCGCTGGCCAATTCCGTTTGTAGCTTGAGATATTTTGATCCATGTAAGCTTACTATAGGCGTTGTCCTTTTAGATAGCCGGTACGTGGCCGTCCTGATCTGTGCCTGAATAAACAGCTGTAGAAGGATTATACTTAATAATACTTCTAAAGCTGCTTTTGCAAATAATGTTAGCCCTTTATATCTGATTTAAAAAGCAAGAACAATCAAATATCCAACGTGGAGAATAATAAAAAAATATAAAATAACTATGGTATATATAAAGAAAAATAAATAAAAGAAATAAGTATATTTTCTGATAATACGTTTTCAGAATAATAAAACTACTAGTTCACTTACGTTCCAAACTTCATTATAATGCTTCAAACTACTGAGCTTTAGAAATTCTAGAATGCCAGCAAAATTGAACAGCTCTCTATAAGGTATCTTCCGAATTAAGTAAACAATTTGGCCAATATATTGGGGTTATAATTCAGATAGAAGTATTCAGTGAGAAGAATTGTGGTTAGCTTAACATATTTTTGCTCTTTTCGAAAAGGTCAATGCTATTCCAGGCCAATATTTGCCAAGGCATCCGTAGCACTTATGCATTCTTGCCTTTGTTGCTATGAGAGACCTTGAGTCAAAATCACCATAATACTAATTATAAATCAAATTTGTTGTAAAAATAAAGAATTATTTTTAGCAATAAATGTATTATACTGTATTTGTAATATCACTAGTTTTTTCATAACAAAACCAAACGTTAATATAACAATTACTTGTTTAATAACTATGCTAGGTTTAAAAACACAAAAAGGAAGTAAACCAAACAATGTATAACGTCCTAGATTACTAAATCGTCGTTTATATTTGCAAATTTGTTATCCGTTTAACCGAATGAATGTCTAATTATGTTACATATTCAAATCCAAATGAATAGACAAAGAAAAAACAAAAATATTTACCTGATCCAAACTATATCCCATTGACCGTGATTACTTTCCCGTCTTACTAGGTCTTTAATACGTTCTGTATTGTTTACCATTTTAAATCACTCATCGGATTTGTGTAATACACATAATGATTAGATATAATGTTTATTGTTGACTTTTATGAGTTTTACGACGTGTTTAATGGACTTAACAGTCAGTAAATTCATTTTATGGTACTATAATATAATGAAGTTAATACATATGGGTCTCTGAGTTATAAAAAAAAAGCCGACAGAGAGGTTTTTATTTCGTTTGTTTGACTTTTGCAAATTTAAAAGGTACTTAATACAGACATTTATAACTTGTTAGACAATCAGTCAAAACGAATGAATCTTTAAAATTGTAAAAGCCTAACAGTTTATCATTTTTATGGTTCACTACTTTCTTTAGCATGTAAAACATTAACATAAATAAATTCCGAAACCATTCGTCTAAATATAGGTTAGATCCTAAGTGAGTCTGCATGGCCATATGTTTTATGTTTTACGTCGCATAAGTGAAAAGTACGCTTACATCAATTTGTTAATAGGAAAACATTTTTGATATTAATATTTTGATGTTTAAAATTTTTTGAATAAATTTAAATAAAAATATTTATTTGCCAACTATAATGGGAATGTTTTTGAGGATGTGGCAATAAAACTAAAGTGTACTCCTTTTAATATAATTAACGAGGTCTAAAAAATTGTATAATAATAAAGAAATTTCATAGCAGTTAATAAAATAAATAATACTTACATATCTAAGTGAGATTATAGTTAAAATATTTAAAAAATCTGTTATAAATGTGACATGTATTAAAAAAACTCAAAAAACAATATGATTTAAAAAAAAGCGATAGTTTTGATTAACCCTTTGTCTCCTAAAGGTACTTCTAAGTACCTCAAAATGACCATACCCTCAAATGCCAGAAGTCGAAATCATGTATTTTTCATTATACCCTTTGAAATATGTTACTGTTTTAGTTCAAGCTATAAATAGGTCTGAAAGTGACTGCAGCAAAATAGCATTTTGCTGTTAAAAACTTTAGTAGAACGTTGAAAACTATTCTAATTTTTTTGCTGTCTGCCCAAATAAACAAAAATTTAAAACCAAAACTCTAATCTACCATATTTTGCTAATGAAAACTTTAGTAGAACGTTAAAAACTATTCTAAATTTTTTGCTTTCTGCACATATAAACAAAAATTCTAAACCACACTCTAAACTACCATATTTTTTTGTTGAAAACTTTAGTAGAACGTTTCAGCTAAACCAAGCAAGCTGTCATAAAATTTGCTATTACATGACGTTATTGAAGGTGTTGCCTAGATATATCTCAAATATAGGTTCGTTTATTCGGTACTTTGAAGTGCCTTCAGCATTCTAAGCTCTACGGTTTGGTTTTACAAAATAGTAAGAGAACGAAAATGAAAGACTTTAAAGTACCTTTGGGTAATAATTAAGGTTGACATAAAATTGACTTCTGGGAGACAAAGGGTTAATATAAATTCCATTGTTTTAAAATTCTACATAGTAATTGTTTGCACACAGGATCGGTTCTTGTATTTGTATAATTTGGGTTGAGTATAATTATTTATATTTGTGTCCCCGTAGTGAGATTTATTCTGTGCTGTTTAATAATTTTTGTGAAAAATGTTTCGTCTTTGGGAAACTGCATCAGCGGCGCCCTGTGTTACTGTTCCTGTTCGACGACGAGTTTTATCCCTTGATGCCAAAGAAATCGTCAGACATTTCCATTAGAAGCTGGTCCAAAGGGGTTGGGCTTTTACTCCTGCTGTAAGAGAAACCAGCGATTTGACAGGGATACCGGAATCATCAGTGAGAGTTCACATTTCGAGGCCGATTCATCCGAGACGAAAACAAAACGATAGTGGTGTTTCCAGAACCACTGATGACGGTGATTTGATAAGAAGAACTATCTACTCTATGTACAAAGAAAACTTGGTGCCAACTATGGTTATTATGGAAACCCAACGGATTAGGCAATGTCGTTTTGAATATTTGACTACCATAAGTGATTACAGGTCTTTACAAAGACCAATAATCTATTTGGATGAGACCTGGTATGATACCCACGATACGCCGGCAAAAGGATGGACAGATGGAACCATCGAACAAAGGAAAACGGATCACCATTATTCAGGCTGGATCAGAAGATGGTTGTATTCCAAATAGTTTGGGACTTTCGGCGAACAACATTCAAGATTCGTCGTTGAATTACCACCAAGATACTACAGCCGAATTGTTCGAAGATTGGTTCACTGCGAAATATTTCCCCGCATAGTGTCATAGTTATGGAATTTATGCTCCAAAACATGTACTTTGAAGAAGGATATAACGCAGCTTTTAGAGGTTCTAAGGACATTTAAAATACAGAAGACATCTGTATGTGGCACAATTGCAGCATCAAAAGGACATACAGTTCTTCGTCTTCCTCCTTGCTACTGCGTATTTAACCCGATTGAGCATATGTGGAGAAAACTAAAGAACAAAGTGCAGACCCAAAATACTATACCTACATTATGCCCTTCTGTAATTGCATTAATCCGGTAAAATATAGATGACCCAGATGCTGATTGTTGGAAAAGAACAATAAACCATGTTATAAAAGTGGAGGATTCATACAGGGCATTTCATACTAACATAGAACTCCTTATAACTAATGTAGAGGACGATAGTGATAGTGAAACTAAATTGATATAAACATATTTAAATTTCTATTAAATTTTATTGTGAATATCGTTTCTATTAAAAAATTATTTTTGCAAATTTAATCCTGACCTGCATTCTTTACCCAAAAAAAGTACCTAAGAAGTTTATTATTACCATCAGTCCCCTTTTATTGTAGGCACTATATTGTTGAACACACTTTACGACTAAATAGAAAGGTATGCAAAAATATAATTGTTTGATATTATGGCTTTGGAGCCCTCAGGCCAAACCCAAATGATTTAAAAATGGATGACAATATTTTCTACGAATTATATTTTTAAGGTTTATTAAATGAAAGAACGTTATCGGTAAGGAACCTTGTAACTCATAAAATTGTCAAAATTATATTTGTATTTTTATCTTGATTTTGATGGCACCAAATTATTCATCACAATTTGTAATATCTGGTGGGTTAGCACAAATTTCTTAACTTTTTTCACTCATTTTGAATTTTTACTATATACTGAATGACAGCTTTAAAACAAGTGATTGTTGACTCATTGTTGAACAATAAATTTACTTAAATTATTATTTATATTTCGATTTTACAGAAACGATATTTATTTATCTTATCACAGTAAATGTTACATATTTCACTACCAAATGAAAAACCCATAGTTAATGTTCTAGGGACTAGTCTCGGCCTAACATAGAGACCATCATCAAGCTATAAAAACAGTAAACTGCGGAGAAAGCTTGATCGTAACATATTGCTACAATTTTTGTTAAAGGTTAAAAAATGTACCTACTCACTATTCTAGATAAATAATTAATTTCACTATGAAACTGCCAGCCATTTAATTTACATAGTTGGTAGAGTTGATTTTTCCTTAAGGTACAGGGTTTGTCATGTTGATTTTTACAAAATTTTGCTTATAGGCCTTAAAGATATGCTCAGAATCAGTAGTTTAGTTAAGCCAACCTACATTTTTATGGTTTAAAATAAAATGAATATTAAAAACTCCAAAATGGAAACACATAAGAAAAACAATACGTACAATGAAATAAGAGCTTACTTGTAAGTAGGCTCCTCAATTTAATTGTTCCAGCTTGTAACAACTTCGACTCTGAATGTCGAAATCACACAAAAATCACCAAATTATTTAAAGGAGTTTTCTAACTACAAGTGGTCTCCTTAATTTTATAGGTTGAAAACTTTTAAAGGTTTATACCACAGAGCAGATATAAGATTTATGCCTTTTAAAAAAATTTATTAAAAAAATCCAAACTCAGACGTGCAAATATAACAGAACCACTTTGTATCGTTGGCAAGGGTAGTTGATAGCTAAATTTGCTCAGCCGGAAATTGAAAAATTGACTCTATATCTTTAAATCACTAGATTAGTGCCTTTTTAGTTGTTTGTATGCGTCAAACATGAATAATAGTTGCTAACTAATCTTAAATAAATAAATAACCATAACCGGTATTATTGGTTCAGTTGTTGGGACAAGGAACATTAATTGTACATTTATTATTCATAATTATTAACAATAAATAAGGAATAAAGTATTACATACAACTTCTCGATTATCAACCTTTGAGATTTGAGACATTTTACTTGTAACATAAACTTATTATTATACCAAATCATTTTTATCAAATATGGCATGTTATGGCATAGCGAGACAAGTTTATTAAGAAATTCCTGAATCGCGTATAACTTTTTTTATCCAAATTAATTGCAAGTGCCGTTAAAATGAAACCATGTCAAGTTTGTTAAAATGTCGTCAATAAGTAATTGATCACCCTATTATATTTAATTGTTAATCGATAGTTTAATTTATAGGTTTTAATAACACTTGATTGGTGAGCTATTAAGATTATTAATTTACGTCTTGTAGCTGCCATTTTGGTTAATTAACTTCTATTTTGTTTACTTAATGAAATACTAATTATATCTATTTGATTTAACAGGTTGCTTACATAACTTCCGTCTCTTAATTAAAAATATATTATATTTAGTTTTTTTCATGTTTGTTATACTCGTATTTATTAATTTTTTTGGTATTTTTCTGTACATTCATACACGTCCATCAACATTCATTATAATATTAATAATTGAATTCTAGAAATAAGTAAAAAATGACATTTTTTAAAGATAGGGGTTGTATCATTTTAAAAGTTCCATTTGGGAGAGCTAATTGTGTAAACAGGTTAAAAAATTGATAGTGGTATTAAATTCCAGTACGTTTATAAAATATTTAAATTGTTAAGTTAAAAAAAAAGGTAAAAAACTGAAATGCTGCATCTCCCCCCAGGCGTGGTATCTGTAAAAAATCTTAATTTTACAACAGCAATCACTTCGGGACACGTAATTGATCGTATATAAATCATCTTAAGTTCCCGCCCTATTGGTTGGACACTCACTCTCACATTGACTGATTTATTGATGGAAGTGTCGGCTTTCTTTCGAATAAACATCATACTTGTTTTTGCGATGAGATTCTGCAAAAGCAGTGAACGTCTAGTGATTCTAGACCTGTTGTAAGAACAAAAACTGCTTTGTCGTTGTTTATATTTTATCCTTAGTAAGATCACAATAAAGCCGAAAAGACAATGAAGTTGTTCAGTTGGAAAGAGACGAATTTTGAAAACAGATCATGCACGCCAATCGGAAACTGTATATTAACAAAAAAAAACTTGGAATAAATGTTTTTTTTTTTATGAAAATGAAAATTAATTTAATGAATGTATATGTAAAATAACTAAATAAAAAGTAAAATAAGGTTTAGGTAAATTAAGTAGATAGTAAGTATATAAATAAAAATTTTATATAGAAAATACCAGAAGATATAAACGTAAATATAAACTCATAATGAAACAAAATAAAGATCAGTTAATATATATTAAAATTTTCAGTTTTCAAAACATTAGAAAATTCTATAATATTCAAATGATCTTATATTTTGGTTACAAAAGCACAATCGACATTTTTACTCCAAGTTTTGGTTTTGTAGCGCACCCTCTTAGATACTTTGTGAAAGTTACACTTAGACGGTATCTTTCTAGATGGCGCCGCTATGATATTTCGAAACAACCCTCACTGAATTGAAAGCTATAGGGTAGGTAGGCATCAACTAAAATAAGGTAACGACTTTGTCTAGTTAAATAAGAATTATATCCCTGAATTTAATTATTATCTTATTTTTAATTCTAATAGAGTTATTTAAATTGAGTTTATAGTTTTGTTTTAATTAGGGATTTTGTTTATTATCAAGTTTAGGTATAGACAGTAGTGAGAAAAAATATATAGGTACATTATAAAATTCACAATATTTATCAACTTTTCAATAAAAAAATATCTTGCTAACCACAATATTTCTTTCTTACAACATGTTGTGATAAGAAAGAATGCAAAAGCTCTTGGGTAAATGAAGTCGGAATATTTTCAAATTGTTGATAATTTATCACCAGGAGCGGCCATGACATAAACTGGTAAAATAAGCTTGCGATATTTAATCTAGCAATGTTGCCATAATACTAAAAAAAAACAGTATATAGATGAAAAACATTTATGATGTACTAATTTTTTTAAATATACGTAAATTTGATACACAACTAACAAACAACTAAGATGAAATCAAATAGATAACCCTTAAAAACAAAATGTCAATCCATGGTGAGTGTTAATTTGAAACAGCTATACTTCATGAAATTGATTGTGTTAACCTGTTAACTTTAATAAAGAAATTGAGATCATTAAACAAATAGCTACATCTAATGGCTATCCAATACATTTGATAAATAAATTAATTAATAAGAAAGAACAAAAAGTGTCACTAGAACTAATATTTCCAAAACAAATTAAAGAAATTAAAAGCTATAAAAGTATTACATATTGTGGAAATATTTCCAATGCAATTTTAAAAATAATATCTTCGGCAACATCAGCATTAATATCATTTAAAACACAAAATAGTATTGGAACAAAATTGTTAAATGTGAAAACAAAATTACCAAAATTAAAAAAATCTGGTGTTTACAAAATTAATTGTCCAAAATGTAATGCAGTATATATAGGTCAAACACAAAGAAATTTTTAAGTAAGATTTAATGAACACTTAAGAGCATATAGATTACAACAACCAGATAAGTCAAACTATGCAAAACACGTTCTTGAACATCCACACTCACTCATACACACCAATGACATTCAAATATTACATATTTGTGATAAAAAACAAAATTTAGATTTTCTAGAAGAACTTGAAATTAAAAGACATCTAGCAGATCAACAGTTTAAAGTAGTTAATGAACAAATCAATCTTGGAAGTTCTCCACTATTAAACTGTTTACTTTGATTGAGTCTTCATTTTATACATAGATAAGACATTATTGTAACATAATATATTAAGTTATTGTAAAGATCAGCATGATATAGTTTTTTCCTGGTTTTTCTATATCATTGCACAGTTATACTGATCTAAGAGGGAAATACATCCAGGATAATCCCTTAGGGCTAATACCATCTAGGCTTTAATATTATTATGTCTTATTACTTCCTTACTTGGTCTAGCCTTAACTCCTTATCAACATCAAGTACTTAGTTACAAACAAACAAAATGTAATTTCAATATGTCAATCTGACGATGCTAGTTATTAGCGAAACAGCTGTAATTGAATTTTAAAGCGAATTTTTCGAATAAATAGTGGAAGTTTAGTTTAACTGTTCAGTTATTTATTGTTCTTAGCTATACTTCATTTAAAAATTAAGAGGAGTAATTTCAAAAGCCTGGTTTACACCACTAAATATTACCAGATTAGTTACTAAGGAGCTTGTTTCGAAAAAGTCATGTTAAAAATCTATGAAATATGCCTTACATGATTGACTTGACGCGCCAATTAGCCAATCACAGAGTGGGTTTAGATAAGATGTAAACAAATACTTTTTTTTCTTCAATGTACCATAAGATACAGAGCGTTGATTTACCTACGATTTTCACATAAACGTGACCATACCTTCTATAGGACTCTGTATAAAGTATCAAGCTTCAAAAAAATGTGAGCAGTCCGAATTCGGTATAATATCCAGAGGTATCCATTTAAAAAATCATATGTTTGGTTTGTAACGGAGTTATACAACACTCTATATAGTTTAAGGTAATTTTAAAAACAACCCATATACCGAACTTTGTCGTAAGGTTGGTACACCCTGTATATTGTGAATTTTTGTTCAGTTATTTAGTGTTCTTAGTTTTAATTGAAAATAATATACTAAAGATTATGCTATATTTATTTTAGCTTCTTTTTACTAAAGTACTATTATAAATAGTACATTTTGGCAACATTGTAGGATTACGTATCGCACGTTGTCGCTAGGCCGTATTGGCCATAACTTTGTAACGGCCTCACACGAACCAACCTACTGATTAGTACTGACCAGCAATGTCATGAAGTGAAAAACGGACCCCAATTATCGAAAAAAGTACGGCAGAGCTTATAAAGAATTTGTGAAACACGTCAAGTTCGAGATTATGTAGATAAGTAAATAATTTGAAGTATGCGGATTACAACATAATGAAATATTTGAAATAACGGTGAAATTTTGAAAGCGGAAAATACGGTATGCATTTGATAACGAAAGATTAGTTCAGGATAAATATTTCGTCGGTATGTTAGACAGTTAATATAGAATATGTACGAATTCTTTTAAAGTTATATAATGTTAAACAGATTTACGATTGCTGGAAATTTGAAATATTCTTGTATTTCTACGGGATAACCATTCAATCTGAGATTTTATCAATGTAACAAGTATACTCTATACTGCAGATAAAGTGAATTAAAAGTTACTAATTTGATCTTAAGTAATTGCAAATAGATCAATCTTATACTTTAAAAAAATCTTTGTTAACTCGGGGCTTGAAAAACTCTTCCACAACTGACACATCATATCTTTTAATTAAAATTATTATGATATATAGGTTATATAAGATATTGCTTAAATAAATTTTCCCAAAAACTAGATTACCTACCTGAATAAAAATGAAACCTAACGAACAAATGGAAATGAATAATTATTTTAATTATTGAGTTTAAACAAATGCTTCATTAAGGTAATTTATTTACAAATTCTAATGAAATACATTATTATACGCACTTTTACGAAATTATTGTTCCAGATTAACAGTTTTACCAACATCAGAACAGAATAGAATTATTTTAAATCATCACCCATGTCCAACATTTATATAGTTCACTGCCATGAAAATGGTGTTTAAAGTAAATAATGGTTAAATTGAAATAAATTAGATATTTGATTATACGTTTTTCGACTTTATTTACACACAATGTTAGTTAATCAGATTTGACTTGCGTTAAATTGACAATAAGCTTTTCAGATTATACAAGCAATAATTAACCTATGATGTTTAATGTAAAAAAAATTGAAAGAACAACTATTGTGGTTTTAGATAGAAACTAACTCAGTTATATTTTGAGACATATTATACAGGGTGATCAGTTAAGGGTAGCGAGCGGCCATATCTCATAAGATATTGGTCGTATATGTTTGAGAAAAAAAAATCATGATAAAAGTCGCCAAGAAAAATTGCTGTAAATTGTTTTCTAGTTTGTCAAACGTCCGCTAGAGGGCGTAACAACCAACACCAAGTAGAAAAATTGGATTTGTATAGAATTTTGCATAATGAAAGTATATCGATGATATCATTTTCATATTTACTGACCATTTTCCTATATTTTTTGTATAAAACGTTTTGTTCTATCTATCAAAATAAAGCGATGGGGGAAGTTCACTTTTATTTATAAACAAACCAAGATTTCTCCAGTTTCTGTTGACCGATTTTAGCAAACTTAGGCTCATATGAAAGAGCATAATTTGCACTATAAAACGCTTATTTGGTTTTGATTTTTTTACTTTTGCTGTTGCCGCTAGATGGGGCTAACTGAATTGATAGCAAATTTTTGAGTTAAAAAAAATGTAATGGTATATTAATTTTTTTTAAATTTTAAAAGAGGTTATATTCCTCTATAATTTAATGAACAAAATTGATCATCTACCTGTTTTTGAACCGTTGATATTGACCAAAATATAATTTTATTACATTAAAAAATGGCACGCCACTGTTTTTTATCAAAATAAAAATCACCTTTTTAATGTCTTATTAGTTGCTAACAAAAAGAACCTCTTGACCTTTTTTCATTAGACAAACGGTTTTGGATTGAAAAAATAAAATTGGTTTACATTCTGTCATTCAGAAGAGATTGGACCAATGCATTCAAAATAATGGACAACATTTTGAACATTTACGATAAAACTATTACCTAATTTATTTTTAACATTTATTTTTAAAGTTCTATTATCTTGTTCTTATTGTTACTGCTCCTGCTGTTGTTGGACAGTTTTATTAAGATTTTTTTTCTCCAAATATGTAAAATAGTATGTTTCGAGATATGGGCGCCCCATGTAAACCTATTTTAATTTAAACATAATTGAGTTATATTAATAATGTTAGGCTATGTTTAAATTTGGTATTAATATAAATGAATCAATCTTAACTAATTAATAATATAATATAATTTAGATTAATTTGGTGCTGCGCACCTCGCTTTGCTCGGCACGCAGTGATTATTTATTTATTATAACTCAATTATGTTTAAATTTGGTATTAATATAAATGAGCACCAAATCAATCTAAGCTAACTTAAAAATCATAAATTATAATTATAATCAAATTAATTATATCTAATAATATTGGTGTTTCGGGTGGTTAATGAATATAGAATTTTAATATCGTCTTCCAAAAAATAATACAGACAAAAATTGATTCTGCTTAAAGCCAAAAGGTAAACGGATGTTTCTTGAAATGCAGATCGCGATATGAGCAATCAGATAGCGCTTTACAGGGTGTCGTTAGAACACCGCGCTGTCCATTGTACTGTCCGCCATATCAAGAATTTGTAGATGATATGGGAACAAGAAAGAATAGCTGAGAACAACTCTCGCTCAGGCGCAAATAAAAGATATACATCGTAGTTTGCATATGCCCGGTCGAGTTGTCCAAACGTCTTGCCATACAAAACCATTCACGAAGACAAGTGGTTACGTTTTACAGGGGACAAAAAAAAGGTATTAAAAATAATCTAGTTTTATTTCTTTCTATAAAACCTAAAACAAAAAAAATTGTAATTAATATATTTTTTGTATACTCAACTTTATATAAATAATTAAAGAGATAGACAAAGTGTAATGAAAAAAAGTTTTTAAATTTTAAAACAATCTTTTAATTATATTGATATAGCAAAAATAAAAACCATCTAACGAATCGGATTCTTAGATGGCAGAGAAGAGTAAAAAATATATAAAGATTACAATTACTACTCTAGTGCAGAGGTTCTCAAACTATTTTTTCTCGTAGACCAATACAGCAAAATAGATAACTATAGTTTAGTTGTTTAGACGAAATCTTGTGCTGGTATAATATTTTTTGGTTCCATTTTAAATTTTACTTGTTTAGGTGGACCCTCTGCTGCTACATTTCTACTATATTCTTAAAAGCGCCGGCGCTTTTACGCGTTGTACTGAATATTGAATATGTAAGTTTTTACAAGTACAAGTCGCTGACATTCTTAAAATACACTACTCAAAAAAGTTAAAGAATGTTTTAAAAAATGGATATTAAAACTAAATAAACAGGCTATCTGATCGATATATGCTGGCCTAAATGAAAAAATTTTTTTCAAGCTTGTGAATTAAAAAAACTCAAAAAATGTGCGATATAAAATTTTCGCATTATTAGTTTTGTCCATTTTGGTCAACTCGTATAGATTTTTGTAACCTGAATAAAAAGTTCTGAAAAGAATTTCGCAACATTTCTGGGGTAATTTCTTGGAATGCTCGGACAATGTTACATCTCAGTTGTTGTAGAGTCTAGGATTATAGGATTATCAAATAATCGTATTATTTGTTTTAAATACATACACGACTTAATTTCACATACTCCCTGTATACACACATGACTTCTTCTAAAGTCTCTGGAGACGTCTTTCAATATTTTCTTCTTCTACCATCATTAATCATTGCATTCAACAGACTTTTCTGTTAGACCCTGTATACATACACGACTTCTTTTTCTCCTAAAACTTCTGGAGACTTCTTTTCCGCCTTCGAATGACGTTATACAATACCATTAAGCCACTAAAATAACCTCTACCTTAATATTTCCTACACCCTGTATACGCGACTTCTTAAAAACCCTCTGGAGACTCCCACTTCTTCGTATGACCTTGTATTACCACGGCCTCGATCCATCCAAAGCCAATTACACATACCATCAACTTTAAAAGCTCAAGGTCGTGTCCCAGCAGCCTCTCAACTCTACTACTCACCTATCTTTGATAAAAGACCATATAAAAAAGTCTGGAATCGTCAAGTCTGGTGAGTGAGCAGGCCACTCAATTGGTTCAGCTCTCCCAATCTACCTATCTTCAAATGTTTCTATTAAATAATTTCTAGCTACAAGTGAATAGTGTGGTGGTACACCGTCTTGCTGAAAGCTAACTGAATTTATGATGCCATCTTGTTCCAGTTGTAATTGTAGTTTCTTGAAAGAAGAACGGTCCATATATTTTTTCTTTGGAAACGCCAACAAACGTTCAACTTTGGTGAATCTCTTTCGTATTCCTCAATTACCCTTGGAATTTCAGACTCCCATATGCGACAAGTATGTTTTTACATCTCCCGTTTAAAACATCAGGAACAGGAAATCTAGTAATGCCTCAGAAAAAATAATTCTGGTTTTAATATCCCTTTCATATATTTTTTGGTGTATCTGTATTTTATAAGGAGTTAACTTCAATACCTTCATACATCGCTGATCTTCGGATTTTGAAATATCAGTTGTGGACGTGGATGATACTTTGCGAAGAGATATTCGATTGTTATGTTCTCGTAACGTTTCCTGAATAAGTAAGAGTCTATTTAAAAAAATATCACCATTATGTATTTGATATTTCTTCCTGTCCATAGATCCATATTTTGTAGAAATGCAGTGTACCGTTTTTTAATGCTGTTTTTTGAAGGTAGATGTTTCTTGAATACCTGACGGTAGTAATAACTGATTCATACTCAGCATACAATAACACAGTTTTTGATTTTTCACGTGAACTAAATCGCACCATTATTGAAAATACGTCAAAAACAAATCGCAATGAATTACTTTGACAGTTCGTTGTGTCTGTTGAATCAATAAAAATCTCAAAGCCTACTTTTACATTGAAACCCGTAGATGCGTAGATAACAGCCAATCCTAAAAAATCAAATAACTTACTCATTTTTCTTCAAAACTTTAACAAATCATACATTTTCTCGAAGGGAAAAAGTTCGTCTTTCAGATAGAAGAAAAATATGTAGGGTGTTCCATTAAAAAAATCGATGAAATTTGCATTTTAAAAACACCCTATATAAAACTTTACTAATTAAACATGTATACTGAAAAAAACTTAATATAAGATAGATAGATCTTTATTGTTCTTTCGTATAAAAATACACGAACAAGGGTGACAACATTTATAACATTAATAGCTAGTACAAAACGTATTTTTTAATAATAAAGTATAATTCATTTTATAACAGATTAGGTTTGCATAAGATATTTTGACAAGTATAAGGTGATTTTATTCGTTTATAATGAAGGACCTGATTTTTAGTATTTTCTTTATTATATCATATATTTTATAGAGAGTTTGCGGTTCAGCTTCATTAATTATTATTGATTCAATGTCAATTACGGATTAATGCATTTCAAGAAAGGGACGTCTAATTCCTTCATAAAACTTAATATAAAAGGAAATTGTTCCTCAAAAACTGCACCTCTCTATGGTTTTTAAATTCCGATATATTTTAAAATGGGTCAGAAATGGGACACCCGGCCAATATTTTTGTTTTTTACTATACAAACCAGATACATTTTCTTGGACCCCCCATTTACAACTGAACCCTCATTTTTTTTCACGCCACTGTAGACCTCCGTCAAGTCTGGACCACTTTGGGAATCACTGCTCTAGTGGCTGCAAAAGATTGCTAAATTAGAATACTTTTAAATCTTATATTTTTTGTTTGACACTCTAAAATAACGTTTTTTTTAACAGTTTTTGACTGTGTTAAACAAAACAATGATTTACTTTATAAAATGGTCCTTACACTACACATTTAAAATAGAACAAAAAGTATTACACCAGCACAAGATTTCGTCTTAACAACTGGACTATAGTTATTTATTTTCAGCAACTTTTTGCGTAATATTAAAAATGTTTGTTTAATCACGCCGACCATGTTAGTACTACCTATAGCATATCTCTGAATCTCCGTACGTATTCTGTCCATAGACTTGTCTACGGGGTGTTAAAGACTAGAGACGTGTGACACTGCAAGTACATTTATTCCATTTGTGGCGGATTGTTGGAATCATTCTACGTTATTTCGTTGGTATTAGTTGGGGAATAGGTGATGACTGAGTATGTATTAAGATAAAGCATTAAACACTTTAAATAAGATTATTTTTGAACAAAAAATTTAATGTGCCACTAAAAATCAATTTAAATGGAGTATCCAGTATAACCACCTTAAAGTTTGTTGATTTATTTGATAAAACTTTTATAAAAAGTAATAATTTTCTAATTGATTGCAAACCTAGATTAATATTGACAGCTTTTTGATGTTATTTTACGTAAAGGCGATTAAATCTTTATAATTAGCACATAATTTGTTTACTACAATACTTAATTAGGTAAACATATTCGAATATCCTGTTGAATCTATATATTTATTAAATTAATTTTGCCACAATTAAACTTAAATAAAATGAATGTATTATAACAAACAGTATTTTTGTAATACAATTGATTATGATTATTACAAGGCGTGTCTGTTTGAAAGAAGCCATCAACATAACTGACAAAGTTACCATCGGGGGTTGTACAGAAAGAGGCGTAAAACTTTTTGATGTCCAACTCCTCCTTTTACTGAATATGACAAATTACAAAGCATACACCTTTCACTTGCATGCGTGCATAGTTATATCTGAACAAGCTTGGAGTAAAAAGAATACGTGTTATGCTCATATTAGCAATGAAAGTTATTACCGATGCATATCAATATAAATTAAAATGCTGTTATCAAAATAAAAAAAATTAAATATGATATTGATCTGTCTTTACGCGATATTTTTAACCATGAGAAAATTTTTGTTTTATTTTTTTTCTTATTTAGTCATCCAGAAAAAATTAAGTTTGTATCGATATATTGATTAATTTGTAATTTAATCCGATATTAAAATTCATTAAAAACTAATTTAGATAATTTTAAATTATGTTGATAACTTCCCAGGTGAAGTAACGACATCATTATTTTATGCAAATTTGATTAATAATCGAGATATATGTCAAAACAGGGTATTAAGTTGTAATAACTGGACACCTATATCGTGTTGTCTTTTTTATAATAATTGATTCATAAATAATAAGTACGTTGTTATAATAATGATAGTTAATATCAGACGTGTTCATAAAAGGCAGTTTATCAACACAAAATGCAAAAAAACACCTGCTCTTTGTTTATAATGATATATTTTATTCTACAACTTTAATTACAAATAATTTTAACAATTCCATTTTATTAGACAAATTATTAAACAATAAATTGCCATTGTACAAGAACAAACAGTTTTTTTTTTCTTTCTTTAAATCCTAAATTGTTGATTACCACAAATAAACTCTCGTTTTGTCCAACAACTTTATTTTGCTTTATTATAATTAAGATGTGAAACTTCAAACAACGACGACTGCGTATCTTTAATTCGCCGAAAAAAATCATTCTCTTTTTGCCCGTCCGGTATATTTTCTCAATTCTTTACATCTGCTTATTAACGGCATCTAATTCTACTGTGCCCTTATAATTTTAAATACGAGCCCAATTTTAGATTTTACTCCACGATTCCTATACACGCCTACTCAGTCCGGCTAATAATAAGGCTCGTAGTTTGATTTATGGTGAAACTGTTCTACATTCTTTTTTTCTATCAAAAATAAATCTTTGATTCCGGCAAGTTTTTAGAGGTTATGAGAGGTTCTCGATTCTTTGATTAAAAAGGTCGTGATATAATTCAAGGTGTGCAACAAAAGTTTCTTCAATATTTGTCCATTAAATTTTAATTCCGTTTAAGTAAAAAAAACTTAAGCGTTAGCTTAAACAAGATGTATAATTCTTGTAAAGTTTTATAAAATTGTCCAATTCTTGGACTGCTAATAGTTTTTATCGTTGGAAGGCTTATTCAAAGTAAACATTTTATAAATATTACCTGAAAACTCCATGACTTTCATCAAGAATGGTGCTGTCCTGCATGGTAAATCCTAAAAATATTGTAGTTTAATTGCATCCTAATTATTTTTGCCCAAGTGAAATCTGTTTATTAAATCGTTAATAAGAACTCTAGATTTTATGTAGGTAGTCATATATTTTTTATAAGACCACAGGTGCATGGGGAAAAATAAAATTTTCTGTGGAGTACCTATAAATTGGTCCCAAGGTGAATTAATCGTATCGGAATCTACAGAATTTTGTATTTTTTAAATTAAGTTTAGCAATGTGATTTTTTACGTGGTCCAAATACATAACCTTTTTAAAAAACAAAATCAAAATCCTAGGAAGATAATTCATAATTTAGATGATACTCAGATAAAGAAAAACCGTTTGTCAATGCAATGGAAGAAGTACAATCTTTAAAGACATATTTATTACAAAACAATCAAAAGATAATTTTTTTCTCAATATTTATATATGTGTGAACCACAAGTCCCAAAAACACTAATCTTTTTATTAGTATTGAGTTATTTATAGTAATGAGTTGAGTAACATTTGATTTTTAACCAACAGCACATTTTGCCAGTAATAAAAGTGTATTAGAATCGTTTTAATGACAAGATCTCAGCATAAAGTAGATTCTAGTATTTCCATATTAGAATTACTCATTTTTATTGAATTTCTTGCAATTAGAGTAAATTTGCAAACAAGTTTTAGGTCTCCAATATCGTTAATAAATAACCTAATAAACCAAAATTTGCGGTACACCACTATCAACCAGCAAACTTTCAGAATAATTACCACCTTGTCTCCTATTCCTAAGATCGAAATAAAATTCAAGTTTGTTATTCAAAAAAGTCACACAAAATGAAAGTCCTAAAACATTTATTGTTTTTTTCTACCTATTATTAGCTTGTTTTTCCCACTATAGTACTCATTTTTCAGTACAGTAAAGCTTCTTCTGAAAGGTTTTCAGCGAGTTCCAGCAAAATTTATTCATTAAGAGCTTGGAGCTCTTACTTTAGTGCTGTTTGTATATCCAATCTAGCATAGTTTTATCCTTTTACTGTTTGATAATTCCTTATCGCTCTTTTGTTTTTGAATATTTTGAATTAAATACAAATATTATCGACTACTAACTAATCTTTCATTTTCAATTTTTTGTTTTAATTCATTTCCGTCTTGAACTTTATTTCTATTATTTTTCAGAATTAATAGCCTTTTTGTATTTAGTGCGCTAAACCAGAAAGAAAAGCAAACTCTCGAAAAAAAATTCCAGAAAAATAAAATGTATTTCCAACAAAGCCGCTTGACAGTTATGAATTGTGGAGCTATAATTCAAATAAAAGAAAATAATGGTTGACAGGAACTGCTAGATGGTTGTCCGGTTCCAAGTCGTTACGATTTCACTACGACTCGATGTGACTTCATTTCCAAAAAACAAATTCATGATTAGTAAACACAACAGTTTACTTTCATTTTCTTATTTCTACTAGGTTTCATCACTAAACCATTGTCGAATTCATTGTCAATTTGCAATAGAAATAAGACAAATTACCTTATGTACAGCATTGCTGTTTTAGATTTTATTTAATAATTTCTAATTTTCTGAAATAAAATTTTTCGAATTTACCTATCCTAACCTATATATTTGGATAAGATAAACTGGTTCAAGGATAATCTTAGTTTATATATATCAACTTCTATTTATTATTATTAAAAAATATTTACTGCACTAAAACTTTAACTCAAAACGTTCAAAAATTTCCTTTACTATAGAGAGCTTTAACAGTGGCGCTATCTATGCAGCACCCTACGAACTACGAAATTTCCTGGTTTTTAGAAGGTCCAATAGATGGCGAAATGCAATAAACTCCGACAATTTCTGGAAGGCACTATCCTTGTTTGGCTTTTTAACACTCTAATATTCATTTCTTTCTCGTTGTTTACATCTAAATATAATATTTTCATAAATTACAGACGACGTCGCATGATTAGGATTATTTTAGACTTTATATTCACTTTGTAAAAGGTTATGTTACAGTGGGTAATCGTCTAAGTCGTAAACAACCGTTTACTCTCATGTTACGAAGCCATAAAAGTTTATCACTTAATAAGAAAGTGATGGTGAATCTGTTTCTGTTTTGATTTTCTTCTTTTATGATTCATTTACAAAGTTGTGGCAGTAGTGGATCATTAATAATAATAAATTGTAGTGAATGGGCGGATTATTAACTTTATTGCTTTTTAAATGGTTTTATGTATTGTTGTGGGTTCATTCAGTAATTTTTGTTTACATAAACATAAAATCATTGATGTTATTTAATAGGTCGTAAAGTTGTTTATTAAATCTTTGATATTAACGGATTTGCAGTGCTGCATTCAGCCGTCAACAAGTATAAAATTGTGTAGGTCAAGGTGGTGTAGTTAAATAATACAAGGTGTATTGAAATATTCAATATTTAGTTAAACATTTGAATTTTTTATTGGCACAAAAATGTAATGATTTCTTACTAAGACATTAAAATTAAGTTCTTCAGCCAAATAAATAAATATTAATTGACATAACTTAAGATGATTATTATATAGTTAGCATTGGATAATCCTTCCAGGGTATCACATCCGACAGAATTTTAAATGTTATTAGTTAATACATCATTTGTATTCGTTATTGTTATCAATACTGATATAATTATCAATTTATAATCGTTGTACATGAGTAGTTTGTCCATAATTTTATTGAAATTCCTAATGGCTAAAATTTGTTAATTTTAACAGATAGCAAACCTCTTATAGTCAACTAATAAATAGAAAGTAAATAAATAAAATTGATGTATGCCAAAATAATTTTTGATAAATCGTTAACTGGTTCAAATTTATATAGGTATAGTTTTTCCACAATGTTATTAGGATTAATATTCCTATATTTATTATACTTACTGTTACTTATTAAAAAATTATTTGTTGATTATTCTTAATTTCGATATATTCATATATGTTTCTATTTTTTGGTTTTAATTTATCGGCCGTCATTGTAATTTAAAACATATTTTTTCAAATACACTTGGAAGTTACGTTGAAACGAAGAGTTTTTTTATTATTCTTAATAAGATGGACTTCCAAAAAGTAAGAGTTAGTACAATAAATTTAACTCCGGCTTCTTATTCCTCAAAATATGTAAATATGTAAAGTTAAGAGTGGAGAACATTTTTATATTTTCCCTCGACTCACCAAAATTAATAGTTGTCCCACCAAAAAATATACTTTCTCCACCAGAAAGCAATATTTTAAAATGTACTTTGTAAATATAGATTTCTTTTTCATAAGGTCTTTAGACCAAGATTCAGATAAAGCCCATACCTATGTGGTAGATCAATTGATAAACAAATAAAGTTAAGTTTTAATATGCGGAAACAAAAAAACGGACTAAATGGATGACAATTTATCAATCCAATGTTTTGACTATTCAATAATTCCCCGGTTTTATGAAATGTGCAAGAACTCGCATTGTCATGATTTAGAGAATGATTCGTTTTTGACGGTGAGATCTGCGAAAACTTCTGATCGAGTAATACTCAGAATTGACCATTCTAAGTTGCTAAAATTGAACATATTCGGTGGAAGAAACAATCCGCTAATCATGCCTTCGACTTCAAATTATGTTAATGTTAGTTCGTCTTCTACAAACCATGCAATTGTTGAAAATTCCTCCAATAATCACCAGCTTTTCATTTCGAGAACTTCGCAAATATAACTATTAATACAAAATAGAATGTTTCTTGAATTATTGAGTGTAATTATGTTTTGTTTGTTTCCATTTAAAAATATATATTAAAAATCTGTGTCAAAATCTGTAGGACTACAATTTTCTTCAGCTAAAGCAAAATGTATTCTGTTTTCACGAAAACAGAAACCGCAAAGACCAAAACTAAAACTATGTAACACCACCTTTTATTTGAACACTTACAAATAGTTTTTTACCAATGGACTCGTACCTTTTGGAACTTTAAACCCATTTAAAAGTTGTATTAGTAAGCCCATAACTGTGGAAGATTCAGAAGGCTTAATGATTTGCAAAAGGCCTCTAGAGTTTGAAACCTCATGAAATAAGTTAGCTGTACACCAAGTTTTAAGTAAAAATAAACATAATCTTTTAATAATACTATACTAATTAAACTCTTTTATCTTAATTAGAGTTTTAAATACTGGGTTTTGTCGTATTACTTACAAACAATAATCATATAAAGAGATGAGACTGATTCACATACTACTAATGGACTAGTTTAGTAGGATCATATTAATCAAAATGATAGCAATATATATATTTAGGATAAGATACCTACTTACTTATATTGGTATTTATTTTGCAATTAATTTTTCTCATTTCGTAAAATTTAGCAATAAATAATTAGTAAGTTTTAAACGTAGCGCCAACTAATAACCAATAATGAAGTGTGTTTAAAAGTCAACGTTGTCACATTTTAGCTACGTTCGTTTCAAGTATTCTCAAAGAACTGGCGGCACAAAACACCGTGTTCTGTGACTAACTGATTGTACCAGTTGACAAGATATATGACAGGAGAGAAAATCGTGTTTATCTGTAATAAACAAACAAGACCCCTATTCTTGACGGTGATAGAATAGAACAGCCATTAGAAAGTGGACGTGGTTCTATTGAAAATGCCAAAACGGTATTCTTGAAATTCGTTCTCTCACTGTACCGATAGAAGGGTTGCTCCCCGAGAGAACAATTACTTCTATTGGTTATTTTTGAAGGAACCGCTATAACACCAAGAGAAGGTGTTAGGGAATTTTATTTTCGAACCAAAAATAGTATAGAAGTAATTTCTTTCATAAACCAAACACAACCAAACAACAAATTAAACTAACGAAAATGACAGAATATTTTGTTTAGTGTTTTACTCCTTATTTGATAAAGTGTCAATCAGAGAACAAAAATATTGATATGTTTATCTCCTTTTAATGACAACAAATAAGAGAGAGAGATTAGTTTCTCGGTTAATATTAAAGCATATTTACAACATCGCAAATTTTCTACCAATCTTATTGAAACACGTCACTTACCACTTATGACGTATGTAACCATTAAATTTAAATTTCAAAAGCCGATTATGGCTAGAGGATTAATTTTATAAAAATTTTATTTGTACAGTTGAACCACTAAAAACCTATTTTATAAGATGCAACTATAAAAAAAATCACTAAACTAGTCCATTATATTCTCTTAATAGATAATAAAATAAACTATATTACATTCCGTATATGAACTTAAGTAAATATGTTTTTATTTGTTTCAGGTATAAGACCCTATAAATTTGGATTAAAATTCGACCACCTAGAATTTCGGTGAGTATCTTTCTATCTACGCATATGATTTTAGAAACCAACGCATGTGATGTTCCATTTGCCCCCACAAGGGACAGGCCCTTCAAACCCTAGGTGTAATTAATAATCCCTCGACGAGAGAAAGCCCTAACACGAAAGCTTTTGGCAATTAGGTGTTTCGGACCATAGTTTTTGATGGAAACATTAGGACACACTTTGGCGCGGTGTAAATTGCAGCGATAACTGAAGGAAACAGGCTACCGGTATGGTCAATTATTTAGACCGTTCTTGATACTGAACACACCCTAATTTATTTAAGAGATAAAAGTCTTTTTGGTATTGCCTCTAGCGTTTCTCTAGTCTGTCGTTCTAAAGTTAGGTCAATTTTCGTAAATTGATGTAAGTAACAATTAGATTGTCTAAAAAAATATAATAATAATAATTTTTTAATTAAGTAAGGAAAAAAGAAATAAAATGTGCACAAGAGAAAAAACTAAAATTAGAAATTAGAAAATCCATTCACTTGTCAATGATAATTAAAAGAGCGCAGTTATAATACTTCTATAACACAATTTAAAGTGTTTTAGGACAGAGGTTATTTAACATGGCCACAAAATCGTCAAATGTGCGCAAATTATCAAGGGGTGTGTCCCGATTCTATATACATAACGATGTGTTATGAAGTTCACATGATACAAATTTCACCCTGAACGATATTGTAAAAATTACCATAAAAAAAATGTAAGACGTTTTGTAGCAAAGTCGAATGACTAATCAACCTGATAAATTTAATTCCGACAGTTTTTGTAGATCTTCGTTATTCAGTTTAGTTTTGTAAGTCTCAATTCTATTATATTCGAACTTGAGCTTTCTAAATGTCAAGATATCCTACAATTCTGAAAAGCCAAGTTTATAAAAAGTAAGTTTCTCTTGTAAAACCCAATTAAAGTTAAAATTGTTGTGAGGTTAAAGATGTAATAACCTATCAAACATTATTTTTGACAATATAGATGAATTCATAGCAAATAATTTGAAAATCAAAAAAAAATAAAATCTTACACAGCTTGATTCTAAACATAGTCAGGATTATTTCTGGGCAGTAAAAGAAGTCTTTTGAAAAAACAAATTTTAAAAAATATTCGTAAAGCCGTAAAGCGACAGCGGATACGTATTAAAGGAAATTTATCTCGTATACAAATTTGTATGTAGTTTGGTAAATGAAAAACTTTGTTATTTTATTCCTAATCGTGAAATCCTGGAATATAAAATTTTATCTTTATGCTTATTAAAAAAAGTATTTTTCTCTCATTGCAATCTTAACCTCCAGTGAATATATTATTAGGCAAGACCTTAAAGTTGAGTGGAACAGATTAAACTAGTCATTGGTAAGTCTACTTCTCTAATAATCTCCCCTATATCAAAAATAGTGTGTCCACTCTTCCATGGTCATTTGCTGACCCCTGAAAATGATTTATTTCTTGCTATAGGCTACGAAAATTCGAAGTGACCGGCATTTTGCTCACAAAGTAGGGAAGGGACCGGAAATACAATTCCGGATTGCCAGCAACTAAATATCAAGAGGCGAAATGTCTCCCTAAGGAATTTTCTGGTGTGATTTCATGCCTAAAGAATCTGAAAATCGTTTACTGGAATTTATTTTGAGACAAGAATAAAAGAAAAATAAAATAAAACTATTTGAAAGTTTATTTAAGTCGCCGGATTCTAGACGAAATCAATTACTTTTTCCTTTTTTACAATAAATAATTTCTTTAAGTAAATATCTTAACAAGAAAACGAGAATAAGTAAAGGAATGCATAAACGCATTTCATTTTATATTTTTTTACTTCCAGAATTATCAAAAATAACTGTCAATCTGACGATGCTAAGTCTAGCGAAACGGCTGTCATTAAGGTTAAAAAAGCAATTTTTTTAAATAAATATTTGAAGTTTTGTTAAAACGAAGAGTTTTTTATTATTCCTAATAAGATCGACTTCCAAAAAGTAAGGGTTAGTACAATCAATTTAATGTGATTTAATTTAATTTATTTAAAATTTTCAAAAATAATTGTTGTCCAAATGTGCTGAATCTGGAACCGTTGGCGAAACTGACATCGAACACAGTTTATCACTATCACTATGCAGCACTACTAGCTCCCAAAAAAAGATCCCGGCTAAGAGACTCTCCCAAGGAGTGGTTCGACTCCAAGTTAATGCTCACTATAGAAAGGATTGGTGGTATATAAGGGTTAAGGGCGCCACTATCTTTTAAACGTTACGAATAAACAACAGAAAATACACAAAAACTAAGGTGAAAAAGATAGAAACACCTAATAATTAAGCTGAACTTGATGGTAAGAAAATAAACTACATTTAATATCAACCGAACACGCTGCACCCTTAAGACTTATAGTCCATGGGTATATAAATCAAACTTTGAATAAAGAATATTGGTTTATTGATAATAAATTGTAAATTGCCACAGGAATTATAAGTGGAAGTGTGTAAACGGACTTGACTTATCTTTAGTGTTTGTATGATCCGGTGGGCTCGGTTAATCCATCGAGGTTGTAGTTGAAGTATTGGTTGTTGGGGGTTGGTTCTTCATCAAAGGGACTGCTAACGTGGGCTATATTTCTTCAGAAGAAGGACTGCAACTATTGGCTAGATTTCTCCATAGAAAGGACTGCAACTATTGGCTAGATTTCTCCATAGAAAGGACTGCAACTATTGGCTAGATTTCTCCATAGAAAGGACTGCAACTATTAGCTATATTTCATGCTGGAGGTAACGTAGCGGTAACGGTAACCTAGCGGTAACTTAGCGGTAACTTAGCGGTAACCTAGCGGCTGTATCCTCTGTGATACAGCCAGATAAATGTATTTTCTGAATCTCGTGAACGACTGGTCTCTAGGAGTGGTTTAGTCGGAAAGAGAACGAAGCGTGGCGTTTTGCTAATTTATAAGGTTGCTGACAGGGGCTTCCGGTTACGTTCGTTCGTTTGCAAGGGTTTTGTACGTTCTGTTGTGTCTAATAATACATTGGGTCGGAATTGATTTTAGAGTTCGGGGGGACGGGAAAGGTAGCATGGCGATAGACATGTTACAACTACCAAACATTTTTAACCGTATATCAAATGTTTTGATAACAGTTATCTTTTGTAGCTGCTTCAAAGCTGACGTTGGTGCAGGTGCTGGGGTATTAAACCAAAGAAATAAATCCAGCCAAGCCCACAGAACCAATTCTCCGAAAGGTGGAAAACCACGGAGCATCGTAATCCATTTTGATGATCAATGGGGGCTCTAGAACATTCAGTTCGTTAGAGGTCATCAGCAGCAAGCTGCAATAGGCCCTAACATGTCTGGGTACGGCTGCAAAAGTGCATCAGTTGGTCCAGGGAGTTGCAAACACTCCAATGAAGCCGTCCATATCAGCAAATGGGTACAAAGAAAGTCTCTTGAATGGTGGGAAGGTCAGGTTAGGTTAGGTTAGGTTAGGTTAGGTCTGTTGTTGTGGCTCACCCCTAGGTTATAATCGTTCTATCAGACCTATGCCTCTGATGAAGCTCATTAGGGTCGTTGGCGACACTTCCATGAAGTCATTGGGCTCGAGGCTCTGCCAGTCCAATTGTTTTCATATGCCTATTAAGGCGACTGTGTCCAGTTAATAGTCCTATTATTATTCGTAGGTCCTGTCTGCTCATATTCAGCAGCTCTTGAGACTTCTTTTTAGAGAGATCTCTAAATCCTCTAGCTCGAACCAGTAAGAACCTCTCTTCCGATTTACCCAGTTCGATGTTGTTCTTCTGGCTACGCTATTCGCTATGCCTAGCAATGGCTTAGGGCCCATAAATATTCCTTCAGCACCTTTCCTGGCTATAAGGTCCGCTTTTTATGGTAGGAAAGTAGACATAGACAAAGACAGGCCAAACAGTTTATAAAAGGGTCATTCGGCAAGTTATGTTTGGCAGAACAGGAGAAAGTAATTCACTGATTATGCGGAAGGCCTAACAAGACTGTGGTTTCTAGAACTGGGACAGGAAAAAACCGGAAGAAGCAGGCTATATTTATAAAATAGTCACTATCAAGGCTGATGAGCGTCATCAGAAGGGCAGACCGCAATTCACTTCTAATGCTGTGACTGTGGTTTCTAGAACTTGGACAGGAAAAAAACCAGAAACAGCAGAGTATATAAAATAGTCAACATCAAGTATGATGAACTTCATCAGGGGGCAGGCTAGATAAGGAACTTTAAAATGCAAGATAACTAATATTAAAACGAGAAATAAATGATTTTACAGGTACATTTAACATAAATATCGTTCTTTTTGTTTCATGTATATGCTTAATCCCATACTTTATTCCAACACTGTATATTAAAATGTTTACTAAAACCAAAATATTTCGTACTTCCAAATTGGCTTTGCCAAAAAAGGTGTGCACGTCGTAAATGATGCAAATATGGTGTAGTTACTTGTATTTTAAACATAATGACAACGATAAACCAAGGGTTTTACAAATCAGTAGAATCAAATATTACAGCAAAGTTTTGTTGTTTTTTGTACTACTCCCAAAAGTAAAGTAAACTATTTGTTCAACCTAAATTGATTGTACTAACCCTTACTTTTTGTAAGTCCATCTTATTAAGAATAATAAAAAACTCTTCGTTTGAACGTAGCTTCCAAGTTTATTTGAAAAAATTATTTAAACATGTCAATCTGACGATGCTTCTTAGCGAAACGGCCGTCATTGTAATTTAAAACCTAATTTTTTCAAATAAACAAATAAACGTTTAGTTTTGTTTTCATAACTATTTGATGTTGTTAACATTCTAGACCAAGTATTAAGTAATAAAAATAATAAAGCTTAATTATTATTACCTTTAAGGGATTATCTTGGATATATTTCCCCCTAAGTTCAGAACAACAGCCAATTGGAATAAATTCGAAAACAAGTAAATGCTGACCAGTTTGACAAAAACGCTCTCAACAATAAATAAAACCATTTTTCTGACACCTAAAACCTCTAACGGCTCGCCATTTGCTTAAACTATAATTCAACAGAAATTTCTCTATATTTCCGTCAGAAAACTCTTTGCAATCAAAAATGCCCAAAAATGGTTTGTTACACAAAAACACATTTCAATGCTATAATGTCTGATTCCAAATCTTCCCTGGAATTAATAATTGATCAATTAATAATTGGTCAATAACTCTCCCCCTTTTAATAGTTTGCAATATTAAGAAACTGCTTCAACAACGACCCGTTCAAGAGGAAACAAGGAATCTTGGGAGATAATAAAGCAATTATAACATCAAATAAAATGGATTTATGCAATAACCTAAATAAACTCTGAAAAACAAAAGCACAAAAACTTTAGAAGAAGCAATGGTCCAAATTCGTTTCTAAATCCAACAATACTTAATTTTATTCGACACTTTGACCAGTACAACCTATCTAGAGTACATTCTCACGAGAAATATCATGCCAATCTTCACAGAATCGGCAGTATAGACACCAACGTATGTTCTTGCTAGCTAATTTGAATCACATATTCTTTGTTTGCCAAAAATATAATAGTACTAAACGGATGAATCAACATTTTAATGTTAAAGTGTTGCTATAGCAACTACAAGGGTAGATAAAACGATACTTTAACAGTAAGAGTTAATAAAATGTTTTAACTTGTTTTATTCTATAAAATTTACAAATTCATACACATTAAAGATTAAAAACAATGGAAATTTTACAATTGACATTATTAGAAATATCAGGTGGGTGATCTAGTTAATTTGATAAATTTTTATATCGCGTGATCACCATATTAAATCATTTATTCAGCTTCATTACATGTATTAATATTTTCTCTTGTTAACATTTTACCGAGGTTCCGTTAATTTATTGTCTAGTTTGAGTAGAAACAGTTTTTTTTTGTTGTTTTCGCTACCGAAATTAAAATGTGGGAACTGTGCCGGCACGCATAAAATTTAATTTAATTAAAATAATTAATAGGTATAAGCCGCTGAAAATGCAAAATTTCTGAATTAATTATAATGATTTCATTTAAATAAAATAGTAATACATTTAATGAAATCAATTTTGTAATTTACAATTATAATATGTGAGCTGTATTTGGAATAGGCCGATTTGCTACAAGGAAAAGGCGTATCTTGTTATAAAGGGAAAACACGAAAATTTAAATTGTCCTTTGAATCGAAGGGAAACAGCAAGCAGTTTGATAATGATTAGAATTTAGAATACTTGTAACGGGTACGCACAATGGTTAGCTGATTTATTATGCTTGTTATAAATATAAAAAGTACTTTTGGTTTTTCTTATATTCATTACAATACTTCCACAATTTATTTTTTCATTTAAATACAACTTAAACTACTATTAAATCCTCAAAAAAATTTATATTATCATTAGAATAGTCCAAGAAATATGTAGATTGTTCGCTTATTTTTTAATATTCTTAATTTCATCAAAGATTATCAATAAAAAGCATTATTCATGTAATGTTAAATAACCAATTTTACATTAATGATTGATTTAAATTATCTGCAATATGAAAAACAATTTTTTTGTACCTTACACCATCACGTGTCGCATCACAGTATTTTTTATGAAAAATATTTTTTGCACCAATGATTATTCAAAACCACCTCAATCGTAAAATAAAAAAGGTCTTGGACATCAACTTTTTTGAATATTTAATTTTATATGTTGATATAGGATGGAAAGATTAGTGTCAATAGAAAATATGAATATGAATATGAATTCTCGACGCAAGAAAACAGGTAAATTTTTGGGACAGGAACTTTCGACGCACGGTTAGAAATATTATGTTTTTATTACAGGAATTTTCGACGCAAGAATTTAGGTACTTTCAGACAGGTAAGTAGGTAATAAAACCATTCGTTCTAGAAACGCAATTTGATTTTTATCATTTTTGTCTTTAATTTTTGCTGTTTTGCTACGACTATTTATTTTAATATAAGTATCTAACCTAATCTAACCTAACCTAACCTAACCTAACCTATCCTAACCTATCCTAACCTAACCTAACCTAACCTAACCTAACCTAACCTAACCTAACCTAACCTAACCTAACCTAACCTAACCTAACCTAACCTAACCTAACCAAACCTAACCTAACCTAACCTACTACTTTTAGAAAATGTACAATTTTCTAACAATAGCAAATCTCTATTACGACAACTTTTAATTATACTCATTTTAACAAAAGAACATTAAAACTCACAATTATTAACAAAACTGATGAGAAAATTGTACCTAAGTGTAAGAAATTTACCTGTTAATTATAAAAATATCAAATTGGAAGGTGCAGATTTTATTGGTAATAAAGGGATTAAGGAAATACGTTTTCAGAACATTCTGTGTCAAATATTCATGTTGGATTATGATCCTTTTTCGTCCTAGCAGGTAGTTGGGGTAAAATGCGTTGAGTATTCGCCCGCCGGAAAATAGCTCAAGATTTGTTAAGACTTTTATGTCTAAAGACTATTGTTAAACAATTTGTACAAGTAGCGAAAAAATAAACATTAATCCGGACTGGAATTTGGAGAACTTTTAATGTTTCAAACATCAAGACTTTGGATTTTGATTGGCTCGAGATAGCCTTTCGAAAACTACGCAGGCATTCAAAAACTACCGCGCGGCTGTGAAGATCCATGTCCTGTAAAAAATATAGCCCACCTTCCTGTATTTACAACCCACCCATCCCGACCAATTCCCTATCAACATTCTCATCCATTCTCCCTTGTCTCACTCCTCTTTCCATTCGATCCTCCATTTTTTCAAAAATTTCCATTTAAATCTTTTGCCTAAATTCAATTTTCATATACCTTAGTTGTCTACATCATAAGCAATTTAATTGGAGGAACTCCGCCACACTTGACACTGCCTAATTATTTTCCTGTACTTTCCCATTTCCAAAACCTCCTTCCACACTGGTGCCCTATACAATTGGATGGACTTTACTACCCCTAATACAGATTCCTCTTTATGCTACTTGTTTCCCCCACATTAGGCAATTACGTTCCTTACGTTTTAACCCGTTCCCCTGCTTTTTTAACAGTCTGTACCACATGCTTCTTAAAACTCAACCATATTTTTATTCTTACTCCCAAATATCTAACTTTCCTAATCTTCTCAATGACTTCCCTCCCGATCTCCAGCTGTATGTTACGTCCTCTCGTGGTACAAATAACCACCTCTCTTTACTGGTGCCAACTACATTTTCCTTACTCTTAACGACAGAAGTATCTTCCACCTCGCTAGATTTAAGCTCACCTCCAGCCTAGCGGTATCTCGACCGCTATTACAGCTACATCATCCAATAGTTGAAGACCATCTGCCATTTTCATCCTCAGAAGCACATCATCAAAAACAAAGCTGATCCATGACCAAATCTTGTGGAATTCCAGCAGTCACTTGATACTCTTCATCATTCCCTATTAATATTTTTCTTTCTCTAAAAGAATTATCATCTGTTCCCTTCCTATCTGACCTCGATAAACTTGCACTATTCATAACTTCTTTAATTCCCATTAAAATCTATTTTTTTATCCCCAAAACTGTTACCCATGAAATCTACCTAGTTAATATCTTGCAAAAGTCTCCCCATATCATTGTTTTCAATTTGGCTCCGGTATTTGTCAAGCATAGATGAATCCTCACCCCATGGCTTTCCCATTTTCTGGATCAACACGAGCCTCGCTACTTTCCCAATCTTAGAACACTGGTTTCTCCTTACTAGGTCTAGAAACATGCCTCTGATTTCTTCCTCCTTAAAACCTCCCTTTTTCCTAAGTCATCCTTGTAGCAACATACATACATAAGCTTAAATGTTAGATGTCAGGCAATCTTACAACACTCGTGGATTTATTAGTGGAGCTATTAAATAGTTATGTATTATATTTTATTAACTTACCAATACTTCATAAAACTTTTGTCCATTTAACCTCTTTATTTTTGTTTTACTCAACGATCATTGTTCTGAGTACCTATAATAAAACCTAACACTACTTAAAATTTACCGTTATGACGACTGATCCCTATCTAAAAAAAGTAGTTCGACGTCAGTATTACAACTATTTTTTCCTAGAAATGTTCTTAACTTAAGTAAAGTGAAAGTAAACTACCCTAAAATTGCATAATACAGCACGGAGAGGGCATAAAACATTTTTACGACCTCACCTTATGGTAATAAATGTTTTTATCTAGAAATTGAATACCAACTGTTATACTATTATAATTCACAAAACTTCCAAAAAAAGAGAAAGTTCGTTGGGCTGTTTTAGACGGTTTCTATTTTAGGTAAGAAAATTTGTTACACAACATTACGAAGAACGTAAACAGTTTTAAAATTTCGTCTTACTATGTGACATGATTTTTTTTATTAAAATAAAATGGAAGTATTTATCTCGTATGGTGTCTTGGTGTTTAACATATCTCAAAAGATTTCGCTTTTTAGTTCGTGTAAACAGTTTTTCTTGCATCGGTGTAAAAGAAAATGTTTTTAACCTACTTGGGATAAATATTGTTTGTGAAAATATTCAGTGCATCATGATTTTGTCAAAGAAATTCCTTTGAGGAAACTTATTGGTGAGTTATCAATAAAAATGAATCTTAGTCTTATAATAAATGCTGCGTAATATTCACCTGTTCTAGGTGTACTTTAATTTTATTAAATTATGAAAAGGCATTTTTAAAATACTTATTATTAATTTTTTCTTCTATTGGTAACTGGATTTTCTTAAAATAGTTATTTTTCACTTTAACTTAGACCTAAACTTCTTAGATCTGCCTCATAAAGTATCACAGTCTCCACCGATGTCTACCAGTAAAATTAGCAAAATATGACATATTTATAAACTGTCATTGAAACTGCCTCAGTATAGCAAATTAAAAAAATAAATACTTTGGCAGTACCTCATAAAGTATCGCAGTCTCCACCGAGGTCTACGAGTAATATTAACAAAATATGACATATTTATAAACTGTCATTGAAACTGCTTCAGTATAAAGCAAATTAACAAATTAAATACATTGGCGCTCAGCGCTCAATATATGAAAGAACGCCTTTTTGTAAAATTGAGGTAGGTTCTATTTCTAAACTAAGTAAACTCTGCTTAAAAAACATTTGATATTCAATAAAAATATGCGTTGTCTAACCTACTGTTAGAACACTTAATTTTGCTGCGCAGCTGTCGTTTCTTACATGTGGGATTAAAAAAACTATTAGAATTTATTAAAGCCGAATCTTCCATGGATTCCTGTTGTTAAAATGAATCATTTAGGTACTTTTAAGTTATGATATACTTCAAAAATACATATGTAACACAACGTAACATTAACAGTTAATATTTTTCTGAAAATGTATATCATATTTCGAGTTAACATCCGCTTTTAGATTTATTATCTAATTTTTAACAAACATCTAGTTACATCTTTAGGATTACAGGGATGGACTGTGTTATTTGAACTTAGGAAACCAAAAGTCACTGTGGTGCTATACTAGCTTGTGTGTATTTAGGGTAATGACTTCTTGCTAAGGATTCTATTTCTGTATCATACCTCTATAAAAATTACTTTAAAATGTAACTGTATTAATAGCAGTTTGGCCCATTATTGAATAATAAAACTTGAACAGAACAATTCCAAGAATACATCTAATTACCCTTTCCTATGTGATGTGAAATTTATTGTGGGAGTCAGATCAGCAAGCTGATAGACTAGCCAAAAGTGTGGTGATTACGGACCCTATTTGACGTTTAAAAAAGAACTACAAAAGAAACTCCGTTCTTGGGAAAATGATCGACTACGAACTCAGTATTGAGGCAAGCAGAAAGGTTAGCGCTGAGCTTACATAATTAGGTTCGAAGATTTTTTGGGAATACCAAGGCAAGCTAAATGAACTAGGCCAGAAGAACACTGTCACCCTCCTATAGGTCACCTACGGGAATGGAAGAGAATGAAACAGAAGATAAGCCTGCAAAAAAAGGAGCCGAAATTCCACGTCTTGGACCAGAACCTTCTTGTGGAATCAGCAATAGCGTAATCTTGGAAAATCTAAGAACATAAATGGGGAGAGAAAAATCCTAGTACTAGTTAAAAGGAAAGAGACAAGCTAAGATACTTCTCGAAATACGACCACAAGAAAACTCTTAGCTGCCTCAACTTTAGTAAAAAGGCTCTGAATTCTAACGGAAATATTAACCGGGCATTGCAGATTAAAGAGTATCATGCAGACACTAGGGTCACTAGTTGAAGCAGACTGCAAATTCTGTGAGAAAGAAGAGAAAACGGCAAAACATATTATTATCAGAATGCCCTGTCTTGCAGAATTCTAGGGCCAGATACCTAGGAACACATGAAACAGAAGAGGATCTACCTGGTTTGAAGCCCTACATAGCCCAAAACTTTCCTAGGAGAAATAGGACTAAAAGAGCTGCTATAAGTTTAGGAAAACATTAGACCATGGCAAGTAAGGAGGAGCACAATAGATCCTATTCGAAAAGACCAAGAGATATAAAGCTGACCAGAAAATAGGCAACTGCGAAACAGTTAAAGAAAAGGCCAAAAAAACATACCGTGCGAATGTGTAGCGTTGTTCTACAATCAGCTCAAGTTCATAGGAGATACACCATATGAAACTTGGAATATGCCCTCTATAGTTTGATAGTTGTATTTACGTTCTGGAATTTTAGTAGATTAAAACAGGCACAAAAGATCTTAATAAGGCAAAGTGCAAATAAGCCTAAACCTTAAGTAATCTACGCATTTTCTGGGTTGAAGAATACTTTAACTCCCATGAGTATTACACAGTTACACACTAAAAACATCAAATAAAGAGAAAAAGCATTCAAGAGATGCTATTGATATATTAAACATAAATAAAATATCAACCAATTAGAATTGTCAAGATTTAAAATTTTTAACGTGGAAGTTGAGTCAATTGAAACAATAAATATTCTATATAACTTTAAAAACAATCGACCAAACAGACAAATTACAAATAAATAGTTGATAAGAGGATCAATCAATATTCTTAAAAATTAGTTAATTACCAATCACAAATTAGATTGAAGAAATAAAAAAACTCTTGGTCTCTCCTGAAGGTATGCTTTAGTAAATTTGCGGAATTTTATATAAGGACTGGTCGCTTTTATGTGTTGGTAGACAGTTGTACATTTTTCTAGCATTATAAATAATAGAATGTTTTGTAAGACTAGAGGTGGGCATAGTCAAATGAACATCTAAATCAGAGTTTCGCGTGGGGTATCTATGGAGTGGTCCCTGCTTTAAGATAAGGTTGATTTACGATAACTAAGCAAACAGATTCTAAGATGAATAGTGCCGGAATAGTCATATTTTGATTTTTTTAAAATAGGTTTCACAATGCGCTCTGTGGCGTAGGTCAAAAACATAACGTATTGCCCTTTTCTGTAGTTTAAAAACAGAGTCAAAAAGATGTACACAACAAAACCCCTAGAAAGCTACATGTCTTAAGCCTCAAGTACACGGGGCGAGTTTACAAGCTAACAAGCCGGCTTGTAAAAAGCCGGCGAGTCGGCGAATGCGCTAGTAGTCGAGTACACACAAAATTTCTCACTTGCTCGGTAGCCAACTAGCTGGCTAGAACCATGCTACTAGCCACTTGTGCACAAGCTACTGTGAGTACACGTGGCTAGTTTACAAGCTAGTTCGCTCAAAAGCCGGCGAGTGGCGTGTAAAGTCGCCGGCATTTCAAAGTTCAACTTTTTCCAGAGCGTTTTTACAAGCAGCTAACGGAGCGAGTGCATCGAGTACACTGGACTAGTTTACGAGCTGCTTGTAAAAAGCCGGCTTGTTAGCTTGTAAACTCGCCCCGTGTACTTGAGGCTATAGATGGGACTCAAACAGAGAAAAGTGGGTTGTTAACGCAATATAAGAAGTTAGCTCTTTAGAAACGGTTTTTATGGCAAAACACGCATAAGATAATTTTTTTGTTAATATGTCAATATGAGTGGACCACTTAAGGGTGTCAATATAAATTCCCAAAAACTTAATTGAATTTTTTAATGGTATTAATGTGTTATTTAATGCAATGGGTTGTAAGTTAAATTTGTAAGGTAGAGCAATAGTTTTCTCGGTATTAGAATCGGCCCAGGATTTAATAATAAGAAGATCTCTGGGTATTGTAGAATGTAATGTTTTTATATCTGAATTACTTTAGGTTACACTCGTATCATCTGCAAATAGAGTAATTTTGCCATCAATCTTTATGTCAGTGATATCATTACTAAATAACGCGAAAAGAATTGGACCCAAAACCCATCCTTGAGGTACACCAATATCAATCAGCAGGCTTTCAGAATTTTTACCATTTGTGCGCATTATTTGTCTGCTATTTGTGAGGAAGGAACCAAACCACTCCAAAGAAAGAACAAGGATGCCATAAAATTCGAGCTTGTTTATCATGTAAAATGTACTTAATACGTTCCTGTCAATTTAACAACATCTAAACATAACGGTAGCATAAAACTTCCTAATACATCTCCATGTATCCACCTCCTTATCCGAAGATTCTAATTTATCGTATCACAAAATTATTAACATATTTCAAGAGTAGGTATCTTGCTTTAGAACCGGTTGTTCAATATATTGTTTGTCCATAGGTAATTATCTTTTTAGAAACCAAAGGTAATACCGATTTATCATCTTATGTAAATAATGTGGTTCAGCACAATTTATTGCACTATGTACTACTGCTTTTGTTTTTATGATATTAATAAACATTACAATAAAGATACTTTATCGATAATAAGAATTAGTGTCACTCGTTCTATGTAATGCAGTGATAAGTAAATGTGCTAAATTCTGGGCCTTAATACATTTGTCGCTAATAAAATATGTGATCGCGTGCAGTGAATACAAATACGTCGGCGGTAGACTATCAGATAACGTCATACGAAAGAAATGATTGGAATGCGAAATTTGAATTTAATTAGTATGCCATCATTAGGAATCATAAAGTTTTACCGATGGGATTTTTATTGTTCTTACATGGTTCTCTCGATGTCAAACAAACGTGTAGGTAAATAAAAGTAAGAATTACTATCAATAATGTTTTATAAGTACTCTACCTATTTAAAACAATTATTATCCATTTTATTACAGGCAAATAAGGTGAAAGTAAAAAATAACTAAAATTTGTGCTATTAAAAGAAAAATTGTTTATATCTCATAAACTAACCACTTTAACCTACAAGTATTATGCATTTTTGAAATCAGCTCAAAGAGAAGTATCCAAATTTTACATAAAAAATATGAGGAAGTCATTTAAAAAAAGGGATGCTGCTAGGGATGAGGGGGTGGCTTTTCCAGTAAGTTTAAATAAGCCATAATGCTTGCCCCTTCCAACATAAATTGACGTGTTTTTGGATTTTTCCTAACTGTATTACTAAAGTTGTTAAAGCTGAAAAGCACTATATATAAAAATCATCGATTTTAAAGACGAATATAGGTAGAGGAAGTTCGGATATTCTTATTCTTCGTGTAATTTATATCATATTTTATTAGTTAACAAGTATAATAAGTTACTGGTTGCCATAAAATTGTCCTTTACAGTTGAGGTACATTACTGAAAATGTTTTTCAAGATGTAACTACTTTGAACATGACAAAACAGTTGTATACAACAAATAAAGGGATCCAATAATATCCAATTATTTTTGTTTTGATTTAAAAAGTCTTCTCTTCTTATTCTTTTATTAGATCTGTTGATCTGTTAATTTCGAACATTGCCTTGTAGCATATCCTGTGATGTGGACTGTCAGCTGTCCCTCCATTCCTTTGGAGGTCTCCCCAGTGGTCGTTTCCCTGCTGTTCTTCCAACTAAAGCTATTTTCTCCTTCTTACTACATCCTGTAATTCACATTGCTTCCTTACTTCTGTATTCCTGACTCGATCTCGTCTTGTTTTCCCTACTATTGTTTTTAGTATGTTCATTTCGGCAACTCTCAGCATACTTTTTGTCTTATTAGTGTCCTCTCGGGCTTCTGCCTGCTATGGCTACTGATTTATTAATTAAATTCCGCAAACCTTTTGGTGAGTCATGGTTATTCGATAGCTGTATCCCGAGGTATGTAAATTGCGAAACTTGCTCTATTATTTTGCATCTGATAGGCTTTAATAAGTATTGTGCAAAAATCGCTTTGAAAATGCATGGATAAATCAATAATTGATACGTGGATAGGTAAAATATTTTTTCATTTTGTCTTTGCATGAATTAACCCCACTATCTGTTAAATGAATGGAATTTTAGTTTTTTAGTCTCTGTATTTTTGTACCCTGGTTAATAACGAACAACTTTACTACCTCAACTACATTCGATAAAGTTAGCTATAGGGCTATAGTAGTGAAAAAACTTTTTTTTCGTACTGTACGTTAAAGTGCCACTTCCCGGACTCGTTGAGGATGTCCTCCTAAAGCAATGACCTGTATACTTTTCTGGTTTTTCAGCTCTTTAAGACAGATATTTTCCTTGTCTATAACCCATCAAAAGAGCTTTTTGGAAGATGTGTGGCCGTAAATTCATGTATTTTCTAAACACATCCAAATAGTGAACCTCATCACTGTTAATCACAGTGAAAGCTCGTCGAATATGCGTTTTTGTCTGGTTAATCTTAACTACTAGCCGAGTACCCGTATCCTCCACATCAATAAATTCTAAATTATAGATTTCTTCCCTTCGACAACCTCCAGCAACTCAAAGCGTCCCTCATAAAGCTTTGTCAACACCTTCGACTGGTTTGGCTGATGGTCTACATTTTGTTTTTTCAAAAAAGCTATCAACTTTGGGCAACTTGATATGTTGATATTCTCATTAACCATAATCATTGATTTTACCATCGCGTATTTGGACCATCATGAAGAAGGGGTGAATATTTTTGACTGAAAATTTAAACTGTTGAAAAGAATATTCTTTAAAAAAACTGTTCTTACCACATCCAAAAAGTAAGCCAACATCACATTTTCATCAGCACTACTTTTCAAATTGTGTTGCTCACGCCAGTTACAAAACAGCGTATATTCTTTTTCATATCGCTTCCGCAGTTTTCTCAACAATCTCATCTAATTTCAGATCCATTTTCTCCGCAGATATTTCGTGTGTGCAGAAAATTGAATGTCTGCATTTATTTACATTATTGTTACTTGGTAACCGCTGTTCATTTTTTATTTATAAAGCAAATCAACCATGTTAGGAATAAATCAAGTAACATAATTTTTTCACAGCAATCTACATGACTTCTTAATAAAATGATCAAATATATCATTTCTGTTTCATATTTTATTGCGATTTAAACCATAGGCAGTAGGAAAAAAAATATAGTACGATACACGTCCGTAAAGTGATTATTAGGGTACTCGATTAGATATTCTTGATCTCGTCCATAAACATCTATCTCGTACCGTAATAAGTCACTTCCCCGACTTGTAACGTAAATAACTATTTTTTAGCTGTAGAACCATTTGAAACGGGAGTGCCTGGTGACCCGCCCAAAATTTTTATTACTTTTGTAAACTAATATTTAAAAAATAGAATGCCAGTAGTGAAAGATATACTAGCAGTATTCACTTTATTGGTGTGATTTTCTTGATAAAATGTCATAATTTAACAGTTTGAGGTTAATGTTCTGATTGTCATTGTAGTAAATGAAAGATGCAATCGAGAAAATATTTCAGGTACAGATTCCTCATTTACTAAAAGACTGGAGAACAATATAAATACATATAGAAAAGTATATAGTGTACAAAGGATGATACACTTGTAGGAAATGAAAGTGTAAGTTATATAAACAGACAAGAAAAGGTTTCGCAGGATCTACTATAACCAAAAGTTAATATTTAATCACGTTTCCACGCATATGTAATAAAAAATGCTGGTAGTTCAATATCCAATATATTTGCAGCTTGTGTCTTAGCTTCTGTATGATTCATTGGGTTAATGGATCCGTGTGCTTGCTACAAATACAGTAATCCAGTTTGTGTTTTAGGTTTGATTTTATAGAAAATCAAGTTTTAAACATTGTTGTGGATATAAGAGGTGAGTGAGAACTAATCATGGACTTATCGCTGACAAAATTTGTGTAGATATTCTTTTGTTATAAATGTTCTATCACTTCATAATCGTTATATTGTAGCACTATTTCATTTATAAAGTTTTTATTTTTAGAATATATTCTTTCCTATAGAATATCTTTAAAATCTGAGTCTGTAGAGGATACATAATGCAGTTCGTTTTCGGTAAATTCAAACTTTTTCATATCTTTATCTGATTAATTACTTGGAATGTATCCGCAAACAGTTTTTACTGTGATCGGATTGTAAGCATTTGACACTGCTTGAAAACTGTCAAGTATTATTGACAACATATAAATGAATATTGCACAGATTCCTTTTAAAACTATGGTCGCCAATAATCCCTAAATACTTTTAGTTTTGATTTTGAAGAAAACATAAAGAGTCGTTTTCTGTTTCCAAATAAACAAATCGTAAAATAATACGGGTTACAGTCCAATTTTCAATAAATTGGCTATAATTTCCTTCCCTGACTGTTATTCATTTAGACACGTATATAATGTTAAACAAAACAAAATTCACTTTCATTAAATTGAAATTCGTAATAATCGCATGTCAAACAATTTCGTTCTAAAATTACATCTCACGGAATAACTTGAAGTTTCACAGACCGTAATTTTCCGGTAGAACGTGATTCCTATGGCGTAGTAACAAAAAGGAAATTAATCATACTAGTACTTAGTTTTACTACTTGTTAGTAAATAATTATAAATAATCTTTAGCAAATAGTAAGAACAAAAATATACAACAATCGTGGAAATATTTAATACATTAAAAACAAAATATCTGGTGGTCTTTCTAACCAATTTGATGTTAAACACATTAAAACAACACAGATGGCCACATTTTTTGTATAAAATATATTTTTATTTATTTACAGTTTCATTTAGAAAGAATACTTTAGTTTCAAATTTTAATAACTATTTAACTAGTTTTGGTTATTTTTTTAGAGTAATAATAAATAATTATTTTAATTGTTTTTCATTGGGTAGGTACGATCTAAAATGACATAGATTACAAGTTGACAACATTTTGTTGGAGAGTAAATATAATAAATTTTAATAAATACATTCTCTCTAAATTAAATGCACGCCGCTGGATTAAACTGATGGTTTCATGTCAAGAGGCAGTTTTATGAAAATGGGTGCTGGGCCGCCCCTGTCCTGGGTAGGAGACACCCTCTGGTACCGGAATTACCTTTCTGATTACAAAATAAAATCATGTTTCGATCTGATATTATTTGCTGATTCTTTTCAGTAATCTAAGTAATCAAAAGTAAAATGTTGGGGTTAGAAACGTAATATACAACTTACATCTAAATTACATTTAATTATATCCTTACTTATGCAACTCCAGATGAATTAACAAACCTTATTTAAATAATTGTCACTAAGGTTTTGTAGGAAATGAAAAAAAATTAAATTGTATTTGCATAGTACATTAAAACTGGGAGTTTATACAAAACTTAATACAAAACCTAACATGACTAAGGGCCGGTTTATCAACTCGTTTTTATCCTCTAGTTAGTTAACTGATAGATAATGAAAGTTGGAAATGCTGATTGGTTGTTACAAGAACAAGGTCATGTCACATTAATTGAGAAGTCATAACCGTTTTGATAGGTTATTGTTAATTATTTTTGTTTATACAAAAGTGTTTTTACACGAGGATATTGTGCAAGTCCTTGAGTACAAAAGAATGACGTATACAGTTAGGGAAAGAGTAGACAACTTCGAAAAGTGGAATGACCAGGATTTTCATGCAAGATTTAGGATGATAAAAAAGACTGTTCGGTCAATATTAGAAATAATTGAGAATTCACTTGAGTTTTTACTGATAGGTAGGTGATTTTTCGATTTCTTGGTTGTCCCATCCGTTTTTTATTCTCGATGACTTCTTTAAGTTTATTTGCAATTTTTAAAAGCAAATTTCTTTCATCTGCTGTGAAATTGCATCCTCTCTTCTTTTCTTAGTCGTACTTGTACTTTCCATTTTTCACTTTGATCAAACCCAAGTAAATTAGACACAAAAACAAACAAACCAACTCTTCTACATAAAGTGGGTTATATAATAGACCTTAACCTCCAAATATCGACCTAAACGCCAGTTGGAAGTTACAGATAAATATTTGACATTTTAGCTGTCGGAACCTGTTGTTGATAAACCGACCTTTCCAAAATAACTGGAAGTTAAGCACTAACTGACAGATAGATTGCTATTGATAAAATAGCCCTAAATCTTATTATTTATTTCTGGAATAATCACTTAACAAAGTAGCAGCCATTGTTTAGTTAACTTCTTCTTCTTTTTGTAGCTTTTCCGTTATCGTAGGTTTGCTAACATCATGTCTTCTTCCGATTAACCTTTTGTCCATAATCTTTCCCTGGATTATTATGTAGATTCGACCGTTTACTTGATTACTGTTCTTAGTAGATTCATTTCCTTTAACACTTCCAGTTCTTCATTCTGATTAGCACTTCTACGTTGGTCGTGCGCTCCACGCATTGTTTTGTAAGTCCAAATTTCAAATCCTTCTATTTTTCTTTCGTACATTTTGTTAAGGATCCGAGTTCCTACATCATAGTGTACCGACTTCAGCATGCGGCAATAATAATCTTAAATTAAATTAAAGATGAGGTATTTATATTAAAAATACAACAGTATTTTCTTTTTTTTTAATTGTAGGTATGCAATTTTCAGGTTTTACATTATTTACAGCTTCCAAAACAACTGTTTAACAATATGCATTTTAAAGGTTATATTTTCTTGAAATTTATCACTTTATCTTTGCCCCTATCAATTTAATCGGGTTTAGTTCTAACTACAGTAATTCCACGATTTTTTGCAATTTCATCTATTGCACCATTTTTAAATTTCTCTTTATGAAGAGAACCGGGAAGAGAACAAAAGGAATAAAGTTCTTTTCTTAAAGATCCGAGAGTAACCAATAAATTTGATAAATAAACTTTCTGAAATCATTTTCATTGCGGGAACCTAATTCCTTTGAAAGTTTACATAGTAGTCTCTCGAATTAACTGAAATTGGATATTCTCAGCTATAGAAGAATACATTTTTCGTCGAAATCCTTTTAAATGATTATATATCTGAATTATTAGTAAACAACTACTATTTAATGAAACTTCGTAAAATACATTTTAAAATTCAATTACAGCTGTTTCGCTAATAGCTAGCAACGTCAGATTGAAATATTGAAGTTACACTTTGTTTTGTTTATAGCTAGGTACATACCTGATGTTGATTAGGTAGTATTAAGGCTAGACAAAGTATGGAAGTAATAAGACATAACAATATTAAAGCCTAAATGAACACATTTACAACATATATTATGTAGATACATTTTTCGGCATTTATAGGTCTCTTCCGAATTTTTCATGACACTACAATCAGCAACATACTGCAATATGCAACTACTTTTGCTGAACTGTTAATAGCGTATTCCATTGGAGAGAAAAATGCAGCACGTGTGCGAAACCAGGACGAATTTTACAAACCATTGAAAAATGTAGACAATTTCTGCTCTGAGTGCAAAAAGTTCCGCACTAGGTCTCGTGGTCATGCGGCACCAGATTTTAGAGAAAACTTGGTCAATAGAATAGAATTGTATTTTTTTCCTGATCTATGTTTTGTGTTTTTATGATTTTGTTTATTTTATTACTATGAAAAAAAATTAAATAAAAATAAAGAGCAGGAACTATTGTTTGTTTCATTATTGCTCTTTAAGATGTGTTAGGAGATAGAACATATTTGCCAATAGACATAGAAAACAACAAATAAATGGACAAAAAGCCTATTTTTTGTTAAGAGAGTGTTAAATTGTTATAACAATTATATACATAAAACCACAACATATTATATATATTTGAATAAATAATTTTAATAATCCGAAGGTTCATTGATTAAAATTGACTGTGGATAATGCACAATCCATTGACACTGATCGACACTGCACTAGTGCGGTTTTCAACTCCACTCAATTAGTGTCAGTTTTGCTCCCAGTGTCAAACTTTTTTCCCAATACGCTATAACAATATCCAAATAGGACCTCCATACAAAAAAACCCACAATCATATTTTTGTGAAATAAATTCAGAAAATATCTATCTACTTAATTTGGATTATTGGAAGAGATTATTAGAATAATTATTTTAATGTACAATATTAGGATTAAAACTTTATTTTGCACTCATTGAAAATAATCTTAAGTATCATACGGCTATGTAATCTATAACTTAGTGAGATCTTTTGGTCTGTCCATACCTTTTTCTATTGTTCTGGGCAGCTCATTGTTATTTAAAACACTCACAGATTGTATTAGCCTGGTTTTTTTTAGAAATTATGATTTATTAATCTCTATTTTATAAAAATACAGTATAAAAAATAAATAAATAAAACAATAAGTGATATGTTATTAAAGCTTTTTTTGTTTTAATTCCTTTAACTAAATGAACTGATGGGCTTAACCATAGATTTATAATGTTTATTTTTTACGATCTACTGATTGAAAACGATTTATTTCAATAGACACTGCATCTCATTAAATAAACGGTTTTCTGATTGATGCAGTCCCTCTAATAATCGATTACATAATTTTTCTGACAATTCTGGTTCTGTTTCTCGTACTCGTTCGTTCGTCATTGAAATTCGATTACATTGCAATTTATTTTCTGCCGAAAATAAAGGCCAGATTGGAGAGCGAGAGTGGAGTGCCTAAGGGAATTTAGAGGATAAACTTGAGTGGAGAGAAACTATGATTGCCGGAAAATGGGGAAAGTCGACAATAAATATCTGAGCATTTGAGAGGGTACAAGAAATGCATCGATACAATTTTACCGAAAAATGCACTTTTTGTTATTGTTGTTATTGTGTATTAAAGTAATTTGATTATAAAAGAAATTTGAAGTTTTTGTTTCCTACTTAACAAATGTCCTTAACCACAAAATAAAATTGATATTAAAATGTTCGTTATTAATATTCATTAGGTACTTCTAACAGCTAAACCTTCCTCATTGTCTTATGTGGAACAGATAAAATCATCAATATAAATAACAAAGACACTTAAACAATAATATGAATATTACAATTTACATATTAATTAAATACAATTATATTAAACAAGGACAGTACTATATGCATTTGTATCCTGTTAGTTACAATAATTTTCGTTAGATCTTATCGACTATTTATTTATTTGCTGTATTACGTTTTATTTATTTTTATTATTCTTTTTAAATTATTACTGGCAACTGATACTGTTTTTGTTACCCATTTGACTTTTTTAACACTCTGATAAATAATATAATAATATTATGTTTGAATATTTCATTTTTCTAATAGTCTTTGTCACTGATCATGTTTTAAAACAGAAAGCCTAGATAACATGGGGCTAGTTTACAAGCTACAAGCCAGCGAGTTTGCTAGCAGCTTGTAACCCCGCCTCGTGTCATCATATTTTTTACAATCCGGTATTTAACTATCCGATTGTAAAAAAACTGCCAGTAAAATAAAAAGCCGAGCTAATTTACTATCTACTCGCTGGCGTAAACTTGTAAACTAGCCGTGTCATGGACTAGCAGCCTGGTATATCTTCGTGTTGGTTGTTTAAACTAAAATATTATCGGAAGTCATTCGCGCGGGAGTAGTTGTTTTACCTCATGCTATCAAGCAGGATTTACAACGAAAATTTAACAAAAACTGGAAAATCATCTATTGAAAAACGCGCTCAATATGATGCTAGCTAGTTCGCTACTGAGCCAGTGGAAATTCTGCTTACTCTTGCTAGATTTTAAACACGCTGGCTTGTAGCTAGGGTTTCACGAGATTCTCGAAATTCGCGATTTCTCGTCTCGTCTCGAAGTCGAGACGAGATCGAGACGAGATTATAAAAAATTTTTCGAGACGAGATCGAGAAAGACATTTCGAGATCTCGAAAAAGTTTAGGTGCGTTTAGGTCAAATTAGCGAAAATAAAAAAGAAAATAGTTATAATTCATTTTATTTATAAAATATTAACGAAATATAAAAAATAACAACAAAGATAAATACAAACAAATAACAAAGATAAAAAATAAAAATTTTTATATTCTTGAAGATAAAAAGATCCTTAACCTAACATAAATTAACCTTCAACCCCCAAAAATGAACTCAACATAAGAAAAATATTTAAACTAAATGTTTATTCATTGCCTTATAAATATATCTTTGTTACACAGCCAGGAATTTAAACACATTAAAAATTGAGCCGATTCTCCTCTTAATGGGCTTCGTTCTTTTCTGAGGACCAGTGTTGCTCTGGAAAATAGTCGTTCTGCAGGCACTCCACCATTCTAAAATATCCTGATTCCCTTCAGCTCTTTTAGACAAACAATATTCGTCCATTTCTTTTCTCCAGCTCTCCTCTTTGTTGCCGTTGCATTTTTCAAATAAACTTTGCAAATTAAAATCGTCTTCATTATTATCATCAATATCATAGTCAGTAACATTATTAGATGTTAAAGGAATATCTTTATTGGAAGGAATATAATAAACTTCGTTATACAAGTTTTTAAATTTAGATATTGCTTGTTGCTTTAATTCTCTTCCCCAATTTGTAAATTTGAATGTCTCCGTCGTATGTCGTGGATCCAATGTTAATACGACACAGTATATCCAATTGGTTTTCGAATAATGTTTGACGATTTTATCTCTTGCTGCTTGAAGAGCTTCTATAACTTGTTCGTCAGTTGTTTTTCTATTTGGGCAATGGACTAGTTTAGTGATTTTTTTTTTATATTTGCATATTATAAAATAGGTTTTTAGTGGTTCAACTGTGCAAATAAAATTTTTATAAAATTAATTCTCTAGTCATAATCGGCTTTTGAAATTTAAATTTAATGGTTACATACGTCATAAGTGGTAAGTGACGTGTTTCAATAAGATTGGTAGAAAATTTGCGATGTTGTCGATATGCTTTAATATTAACCGAGAAACTTATCTCTCTCTCTTATTTGTTGTCATTAAAAAGAGATAAACATATCGATATTTTTGTTCTCTGATTGACACTTTATCAAATAAGGAGTAAAACACTAAACAAAATATTCTGTCATTTTCGTTAGTTTAATTTGTTGTTTGGTTTATGAAAGAAATTACTTCTATACTATTTTTGGTTCGAAAATAAAAATCCCTAACACCTTCTCTTGGTGTTATAGCGGTTCCTTCAAAAATAACCAATAGAAGTAATTGTTCTCTCGGGGAGCAACCCTTCTATCGGTACAGTGAGAGAACGAATTTCAAAAATACCGTTTTGGCATTTTCAATAGAACCACGCCCACTTTCTATTGGCTGTTCTATTCTATCACTGTCAAGAATAGGGGTCTTGTTTGTTTATTACAGATAAACACGATTTTCTCTCCTGTCATATATCTTGTCAACTGGTACAATCAGTTAGTCACAGAACACGGTGTTTTGTGCCGCCAGTTCTTTGAGAATACTTGAAACGAACGTAGCTAAAATGTGATAACGTTGACTTTTAAATACACTTCATTATTGGTTATTAGTTGGCGCTACGTTTAAAACTTACTAATTATTTATTGCTAAATTTTACGAAATGAGAAAAATTAATTGCAAAATTAATACCAATATAAGTAAGTAGATATCTTATCCTAAATATATATTGCTATCATTTTGATTAATATGATCCTACTAAACTAGTCCATTGTCTAGGTCAAAAGCCCAGGATTCCAGTTTATCTAGAAGCATATTAATTCCCAAGACGACCATAGGTAATGTAGAGTATTTTTCGCTACGTTACAAATATTAAACAATTGAATGAATAGAAATTACAAATACATGTACGGTTTTCTTCTTATTGGAAAAATATCTCTCGTTTTTTGACCTATAGTTCAGGGTTTTAACCTAAATATTGAAAGAAAAAATTTTACCTTATCTTTTTTTTTTAATTTTTACCAATTTCAAAATGTACAGTTTTCCTTTTATATTCGATTGTTACTTATCTATTTTTTTATTAAATTTATATTCTTAAATATTAATTATTTTTATATCTAACAGATTTGCTTCCTTTTACAAATTTCTTAGTGCGCCACTCAATATTTTTGGTCTGCCCCATATTTCGATGCACTTACCCCAAAATTTATTTTTAACTTCCAATTAGTGTACCAGCGACTAAAATATTTCTTGTTTGTTCACGTCAGTTCTCTTAGAATCCCAAATGCTTCCAAAATAATGCATAGATTAATATCTACTATTGTTCTATACACTTTTCTGGTAACGATTTCAGCACACCAAGAATAGTTTTTCCTTAGTTTCAAAGGTTTTTGTAAAAAACACTAAAAAATATACTAAAAGTTGTTATCAGAAAGAAGAATATTACTTACAGTAATTTATGAAACTATAAAATAGTTTTTATATTTTGCTCTCTTGCACTCTTGCAATCTTCACTATAAAACGCATTAGCCTATCGTACTGTAACTTTAACGAATACAAATTTTTGTTTTAAATGGTTGGCAACATGAGTGAAGTATCTAATGACAAGACTATTGGCTAATAGCAATTTATTAATTTTATATTGTTCTTTAAGAAAGTATTTGTGAATATATCTTATATAATATATTATTATTATTGTATTAGTTATTTTAAAATATTTTAAAACATTAACAATGGATAATTTATATTTCAAAACTGTCAAATCTTATAAATTACACAGTCCTACCAACATACTTTTTAAAATCAATGTTTTCGTAATTTACAAATAAATAATAAATTAATTTAAAAAATGTAAACAAAATTATTTCATATGGCTGTTTTGACACACGTTCTTTAAAAAATTCATCGCTTCGCGATTCGTTTTGGCATGTTTAAGATTATGATCCATATGTCATAAATAAGTGTTCTAATTTACTTAATTCTGGGTATAAAAATTTATTTTTAAGCAATTTCCTTAATTGGAAACATTAATTAAAAATGAAATAAAAGAGATCTGCAAATTTGGGTAAGAGTTGCTTGCATGTTTGGAGGTCGTCGATTATTCTGATCACGTATGCAGATAATTGTAAATGCATCATTTACACAATCAGATACCGAAGACACACAAACGTGTATCTACCTAAACTTAAGACTAATTACCGAGAGATCTAGAAGGTCGCTATAAACTTTAAGTTAAGGCTAAAGACGATGTTACAAGAAATAATTAAAAATACTTTTTTTTTAAATAGTACAGAATATATTCTGTTAAATAGGCGTTAATTTGGGAAGTAAATGGGAAATATAAGAGAAATAAAGACTAAGATCAGCCACAAGAAAACAATCAACAGGAATAATTTAAATACTTGCTTCTGAATACTTGGTCTTAACCATTATTCTTGTTAACCAAGACGGTATTAATGTTGAATAAATGTTTGTTTGTATTGTACGTAGTTAGCTCTAAAGGAGGTTTATATTTACAGACTCCTTAGTTTCTGCTACGCTACAATGTCATCGGTTATTTTCCTAACCTGAAAATTTATGTTGCGAGTTTTCTCTTTAATCCTATTAAAAAATATTTATATAAAATAGTAGGTTATTGTAGCTCAAAAATAAATATTTTTGTTAAATATATTATAAGGAATTGATATAGTACAATACATTCAATGTTTATAAATAAATAATCTATTTCACAGTTTCTAATAAATATAAATTTTCCCAATTTATTATGTATTAAACAATAAATTATAAGTACAATTCTATAGTTTTTTGTGAAAATAACATAAAAAATACGGTAGTTGTTGAAATACACCATCATCTATTATATTTTATTAATCAGAATTTTTAAATAGTAGACGATATTTTAATCTAAATTCATATAAATTTAAATTAATTGTCACGATGGGTATTCAAATAAATATCACAAATAAAATGTCTGTTAACGGCAGAACAATATTGAAATGACACTGCTCCTCTCTGATCGATGCGTGGAATATAATATCGAATAGGAATAGGGAAGTGATGGTATTTATTAACTACAACTAACAAAAAATCCTGAAAATAACACAGTATGATATTTATGGTTTGCTTTCAATGAAATTTAAAAATATTCTTTTTAAATTGACAACAAATACTAATACAAATAATAAGTTATTCCCCGTTTTAGTCTTTATAATACGACAGTCCAAAGCAAAAACCGTATTAGTGTTTTTTTAATAATAATATAAAAAAAACTTTAAAAAACTATCATAGCTATGTTGGTTTGTTTATAACGCCTCAGCAAATTGGTCAATATTGTAATAATAGGGTGTTTAACTAATTATTAGATTCTGCTTTAAACTTTATAAATATTTAGTACTATATGAACAAACAACAGCACACTAGTTTTTTTTATTTTAATTGCATACATGATGATTATGAGCAAAAATAAAAATTTTAGTTAGGTACAAGTTTAATGTCAAAATTGTCAAGTGTATGTCATAGGTTCACCCTTAGAACAAAAAGATACAGGAAGGAGTATATGCAAAATGACCTTGAGTCCAGAAAGAGCTTGCATATGGCGGCCAATTGTCAATTTTAATTTCCGTTTCCATTGACGTACCGAAAAAAAAATTAAACATTATATCAAGGTTTTTATTTTTAATAATAGTGTTCTAAATAATTTGGTATTTATAAGAACCGAATGCTTTGCCTATGCGCTCATTTTTTAATTTATATGCAAATATTGCTTTGACAGTATACTGTAAACATAAACAATGAGTCATACTAGGAGCCCAGCATCAGTGATTGCATATAATCGTATTTTTTTTTGTTAATTTTTAAGCAAATTAAAAATAAAAATTATGCAATTATATGGAAAACAATAAGTAAGTCTAATTAGAAACATAAAACAAATATCGTCAAATTTGGAGTTAAACACCCTATTGTAGGTGGAATTTCGTTTACTGCAATTCATAAGAAATGGTTAAATTAACAGAAATGCGTAAAATAACAGTTTTACAGATGATTGGTTACAGAGATAATACCCGAACACAAATGGAAATGCTCGCCTATTTCATGAAAAGTTTCCGAATTTTCCGCCAAGGTACAATTAGAAAAATAGAAAAGCAATTTTGCGAATTGGATAGGAGAACAAATTTTTGCGAACAAATATGATGGAAATGTTGAATAACAATACCATCCAATTAGAAAACGTTATATTTTCTGATTAGTGCCCTTTTTCCGTTAACGGTCATGCTAATCTTCAAAATTGCCGCTACTGGCCAACGGAAAATCCTCACTGGATGAAAGAGGACGTAATATCCTTAAAAGGTTAATGTTTGGATAGGGATTGTTGAAACCCATTTTATTGGTCCCTTTTTTCGTTGAGAGGAATTCGAATAGCGATAATTATTTAGTACTACTACAAAATCATGTGGTGCCAAGTTTGCCAAATTTATTTGCTGGTCAAGGAAACTCTCAACAAATACCATATGGTTCCAGAAGGATGAAGCACCTCCACAATACCAAGTCCGTCAGTTGTAACAGTATCTGTTTACATTTTAAGCACCTGGTATCCTAAATATTAAATTAAATTAGTACCGCTAGCTCCATCTTTCCTAAAGAATATTTAATAATAAAATAATGAATACGGTCTTTATAATTATAATTGGAAGTTCAAAGTAGCTATGCTGCGAGGTGTACTAATGACATTTTAATACTTACTTAAGACGTTTTAATAATTATTTTTAGTATCATTTCTTGTATTGGTTTACTGTCATATACAGAAAGTTGGAATATAATAAGTAAACAAGAAGCATCTCTTTAATTTGAAGATTCAGTAAACTTGAACAGCTTGTAAACTTTAAGCTCTCGTATGCACGAACATTTTTAACTGGATCATCTCTACAACTTGGGCAGATCATCCCTCCACTCATGATCTTCCATAGTCATTTGGAACCACCTAGACAGTGCCGTAGCGACTCCAAGGTGCGGCGAAGGATTGTCCACTATTGTTATCAGATAAGTTTATTGTGGCATATCAAGTTTACTATTCCCATATTTTTTTCTCTTTTATCTCCGTTTATATCTATCTATATCGTCAACTGTATTAGAATAAGTATTTTTAAAGAACTGTTTGCGGATTATTTTTTTGTAACGTATTCTCAATTTCATTCATTTTAGCACCAAGGAAATCTATTTATCATTTATCTGTTTGTACATTTTCATATCATTTTTTTATCTTCATAGACAGTTTTTCTGACATCTTTCTGACATCTTATGATACTTATTTAAATAACTCAGCTTAAAACAACTTTCTTCAGTAATATCATAAAAAATAAAAAGATTTCAGTGGCGCCCTTATAATTTCTTAAAGAAACAAATATTGTACTATAGTCAGAGTTAATGAACTTACTCACCCCTAGCCGAAGTATTTAACTCTCATAATTTTTGCTGTGATATACATGTATAAATTTTCTTAATTATTAAAATATTTTTTACAACTAATTAAAAAAGAAATTAAGATTAATGGTTGTTTTATTGTAAATTACATTTTTTCTTTTGGTATATTTGTATTTTTTTTAAAGTTAACTAAATATACTTATAAATTCACTCTCAACATGTAAATCATATCACAAATTGACGCCCACGTCATAATATGGTTACAAATTGACGCCCAACGTCATAATATGGTTACACAGTACCTTAACTTAACATTTCCAAATCGCTGGGTAGGGAGGCGAGGATCAGAATGGCCAGCAAGATCACCTGATCTTATACCCCATTGGACCATTTTTATGGGGCTATATGTCAAAAATATTCTTTACAAAACTAAACCACATGATTTAGATGGCTTAAAATAACTATTATTGCCATTAGAAGATCGATCACAATGTATTTGAATAACTTCAGTTTGTCTTATAATTGACAGTTGGTCTTTTGGAATAATTTATAGTCTGTTATATATAGGAAAATAATATTATTTCATTTAAATGCTGTTAAAATAGCCATGCAAACCATGTACAATGTCCCAACTTTGTTTCATGCTAGGGAAATAAGTGAAAATGTATTAGAGGAAAATATTTATGGGCCGTAGACAGTAGCGCATTTAGAAACATCATTTCTATTTAGCGTCTCTATAGTATTGGTAATTGATTTTGTTGGATGATGAATAATTCTTGCTGCTCTTTTATAGGGGTTGATTTATATACAAAGAGATTCATTTTCTAGTAAAATGGCAGTTTAGGGAGAAAACTTGTTAGTAGACATTTTCTGATGAGGGTTCGATGTCTGCGTTCAGTGTGAATCATCGTTGTTAATGTCGGAAAAATTATATTTATAAAATTAAATTATAATGTTTATGTTTTTCACACTTTAGTTTTAATAAAAAATTTAGAAATTGATTAAAAAAATAAACTATTTCATCGGTCTCAGTAGATGATTAATTGAGATTTTTAATACCGATTTAATTTTCTTAATTCTTTTTAGTCAGATTTCCATGAATCAATCAATTAATTAATAAAAATCTTTTATATTGACTTTTGTCAATTATTGAAATTATTTCTGTTCCTATTAAATATCTATAATTTGTTGGAGATGTTAAATTCGGCAATATTTTTTTTATCAAAATGGCAAATGAGGGCGATTGAACAATAGTTTATAGAGGGAGAGGGATTTGCGCATTGTAGGGTAAGACGATGTAGCGACAGGAAGGTCAAAAGAGAGGAACTCCTCTGATAAATGTCCCCCTAAATATCTTTTGTGTGGAATCAGTCGAGCGAGGACACAGTAATGCCGAATTTAACAAAATCCTACTACACAATACTCAAAATTGTATTATGATATATTAATCGGTTTATTTTGTTTCCGTAACAAATCACGATTCAAAACAATCCAAAAAACAAGGCTTCTTGTAAATACTCATATGGAAACACTAATTTCTATGGGTACAGGACTACATACAAAATCACCGCTCCACATTATCTCAACCTTAAAATAACCTAACCTAACCTAACCTAACCTAACCTAACCTAACCTAACCTAACCTAATCTAACATAACGTAACCTAACCTAACTTTTTTTAATGGAACAAGAGGTGGAAAAGTACATTTACGTACACCCAGCTCTGTTGTTCTGAGCCGGGTAGTGTGGGGCTCAGGCTCCTACTAGCCACTAAAAAACCACCTCTTCTTCTGCTTCACCCTTATTTCGGAACCTTGTGCACATTACTTCGAATTCAGGGCTGTCCTACTTTTTTTTGTTTATTTTTCTACCTCTAGCTTTTTTCTTATTTCTTTAATTAGTCTTCACCTTCCTTCCTTTCTTTTTCTTTCTTCACCTTCCTCCAATAATCTGTAATTAACTCCCAATTCTCTACACTGTCTGTCATGACATCCGCTACGTTTTCTTCTGTTATGTTACAAAGTACACAGTTATCGCTTTCCGCTTTACTAATTCTTTTTAAATATGCCATAAAGCTGCCATGGCCTGTTAGCACTTGAGTCACATGAAAATCGACTTCTCCGTGTTTTCTATTTAGCCATTTCGAAATGTCCGGTATAAGTTTTCTCGTCCATCTTCCTTTGTATCCTCGTCCCAAATTTGTTGTTAGTTTCCGTCTCTACTGTTTCCTTAAAGTCTTTTCCATTTTTGTGGATCATGGTTCTTTCTTCAACTTTTAATTTTATTGGCACTAGCCCTGCAATTACGAGTACCGCCGATGTTGACACTGTGCGATAGGCCGAGGTTACTCTAAGTGCAAGTTTTCTATTTATGCTTTCTAATTTGTTTTCATAGTGCTGGTATTTTAATACTTTTCCCCAGACGGGTGCTAAATACATTACGACAGGTGTCACTGCGGCTGCCAGTATTTTTCTTTTCAGCGATTTTGGGCCACCAATAATCCTCGTCAATACTCTGAGTAACTGGTTAGCTATTTCACAAACTTTTTACATGTTCCGTCATTTTTAGGTCCTTGTCTAGGTAAACTCCCATGTACTTTATAGATTATTGACAGTTTAGAATTAAATCTTGTAGTTTTATTTGTAGATCTTTAATTTTTCGTCTTCGCTCTCCTATAACCAGTTCAGTTTTATTTTCTGCGAGTTTTATGCCCATTTCAGCTAAGTTCTTTTAGATGGTTTCAATTACATATTTGCTTTCTTCTTCCAACTGTGTTTTATCTCTTGCTGTCACCGCTACCGCCAAGTCGTCTGCGTACGCCACGAGGTTGAAGTTTGGCCCAAATATATTCTTAGCACCCAATCGTAGAAAATATTCCACAAAGTAGGGCCCTACACTGAGCCTTGTGGTACACCGCATGTAACCTTAACCCTCTTGTTATATTCAGTTATGACAAATCTGTTGGTAAGGTAACATTGAATTAGTTTTATTAAATATCCACTTTTTTAACTGCTTCGAGGGTGCTGAATTAAAAGCATTCTCTATATCATCGCTTTATTTTTTCTACGGGTTCTATAATTTTTTCTATGGCTTGTACAGTGGATCTGCCGGCTCTAAATCCAAAATGATTTTTGTGTAAGACATTTTTTTGTTTTAGTTCTTCCTCTAGTCTGCCCCTAATTATTCCTTCCAGAAGCTTCCCGAATGTATCTCTTAGGCAAATTTGCCTGTATGCCGTTGTTGCGTTTCTCGTTTTCTTTGGTTTCTCAATCATGATTAATTTAGCCATTTTCCACCGATTCGGAAATTCCCCACTTTTTAGGCACTGGGTCATGATTTCTTGGATTTTTTCGAAATTGTTTTGGCATAGAGTACATCAGATAACTTGCCGTTATTTCAGCTATATCTTCCGGTACCAGATTTATGTTTTGCCATTTAATAATCTCGTGAGTAGGGAATAGGAGGTTTATGCTATGTTTTACGTCTTAATCCGTTGGCGTTATACTTTGTCTAAGTTTAACCTAACCTAACCTAACCTAACCTAACCTAACCTAACCTAACCTAACCTAACCTAACCTAACCTAACCTAACCTAACCTAACCTAACCTAACCTAACCTAACCTAACCTAACGTAACCTAAGCTAACCTAACCTAACCTAACCTAACCTAACCTAACCTAACCTAACCTAACCTAACCTTACCTAACCTAACCTAACCTAACCATGGATAGAGTATAGTTGCTTAAAAACTGTTGGAATAGTTTTTAAAGTACCGTCAGCCAGCTAAACATCACAGTCTGGTAAAAAGTTCAAATTCTTTTCTGTACTATAATATCAAAAATGGCTTCCGCTCTTTGCACTGATATAATAAAAAATTATCGCCATCATTCACATGAATTAATTTAAATAAAAATTCTGGTAGGTACTTTTAAAGTTACGAAATGTTTTCGGTTCAGGATTATCTAGAACAGGATTTTATTGACTGGAGAGATTATGGCAGGGGATTTTGTAGGTCGGGGATATTTTTGGCCAATTTTTTTTGGCAGGATATTTTTTGCGGGATATTTTGGTCTGGATAATTTCTGATTTTAGCACACAAAAACACACATATTCTAGAATTTGTTAAACATTTGTTAAAATTTTTTTTGTTAGAATTTGTTAAAAAAATAACTGTATTTTACTGTATATTAAAAGCAAAACTATGATTTTACTGATAAACGACAGTAACAATACTACAAAAATATTCATAAACATAAATTAACATCAACATATTCCCTATACAACCAACGTGATTAATGTTTCATCGTTATCTACTAAAGTGATACAGAAAAATAACTTATATAAACAAAACACTTTTAACTGATAAACTCTTGCATGGGTTATTTATCAATGACCCCAGTTATCTTCTAGTCGGAAAAGATCACCCCGCATCGAAAAATTAATCAAAAAAATGAGATAGGGAATATATGAATCAGACGATATAATTAATTTTGCTGGGTATCTGAATATTTCAAAGAGAATAATACCGTCGGTCTAATCATATAGCTGACGGCGTTAATCGTATACAGGTGGTGTTGAATATGGGGCGTATTGCTTATGGTAAAATTCGATCAGATGAAATATGACCTCATTCATATTAAAAAGAGAAAATTAAAAAATATAAAAGTAAGGTTAGTATGTATTCGATCACGTCTTTTTTACCTTTGGAAGTGGGTAATCAACCTTCAGATTATGTTTGTTTTATGGTTACACTGCAAATTCTTATGTTTCCATTCGCTTTGATCACAACTACTAGCTGAGATGACTATTCTGTAGGTTCTGTTGTTTTGTCTACAAATCGATGTTTTTCTTTGGTTTGTTAACTCTATCGATAGCAGTTTCTTTCGTGAGGTGGCAATTTCGGCACACAATTGTCGACAACGTGCCTGCCCGATCTTGTTCGAGTTTGCTAGCCGTGGCTACTACATCTTTCAATGTTGAATCCGCTGGTGTCAAATTAACTCTTTTAGCCAAGTGTGTTGTCGATTATGCCACTGGTCTATTAGCCGTGCTTCTAACAACTTCTGCTACATTGGTTGCTTTGGTGTCCTCATAATCCCTTGAACTGATACTAGCCCCCCTGAACTAGCAGTGTGACCACGTAATCAGCAATATAATATACATTCTTGCCTTTATTATTCAATGAGCGACAAGGTAAATAATAAATCACAGAAGATTTATTTTAATAATTTTTGTTATATTACATACATATTTTTAGAAATACTGATACTTTATTGTAACAAATATTTGATACAATACGTTATTGTTAATTTATGCAGAGCTTAGGTTAGGTTAAATGTGAGTGGGGCGCTCAACCACCCCTCCACTGCGACCATCGTTGACAAGTTTGAGTTAAAATTGATAGTTTGAAAAGCTACTTTGATTTCTAAAATGTTTCGTATTTACACATACAAAGGTGCTGATGGCTTAGTGTATATGCTTGTAGCTCACAACCGCGAACCTCTTTGTTTAATTTTATAACAGTACGACTAACTATTTGTTTCACTTCCTGTTTAAATGCCCAAAAAAAAGACAAAAAGTAATAAGAAACTTTTATACAAACAACAAATAGGTTTATGGTATAAGAAAACAGAACATTTTTATTTTTTGTTTTCCGGCATTTATACCGCATTTATAGAAATACCAAAATATTGTTATCAAATAATTTCACCTATTTTAATATTATGGCAATTTAAATTATTATTATTTGATAATTTAGGTATTTGATGTTTTAATATACACAACTATCTTATATTTATATATTTTTAATTATATTTAATTATATTAAATAATAAATATTAAATGATTAAAATTTTTATTATTAAATTTAAATTATTATCTATACATCGTGCATAAGGTCTATTGCATAAACCTCATTTATTTTATACTAAACCTTTTTCACTGCAGTTATTTTATTGTCTTTTTTGTTTCTAAATTCTTTCACTTAGTTCTACATTCACTGGACATATATCCTTGTAACTATATCAATATAAATGCTAAAAGGTTTTTCAAAATTACTGTTTCCATATAATCAAATATTTTTATATTTTATATTATAACTTTCAAAATTGTCGGATGGAAACAAACATTGTCTTTATTTGTTTTATTATCGCTACCATCCCTTTTCTTGATAAAAAAAAATTGTTAATTGCTATTTTTCTTTTTGTAACACTTTACACTTTCATCCCTATTATTTAATTCTAGTCTTTAAAATTTATTTGACAAAATAAATAAATTTTAAATTGTACCTACTCATTAATATTTTTTTAATTTAATTTATTTTAATACATGGCTCTTAAAAATCATATTCTTAGTTGTTTTTTTAATTATTTTTTGCCCATTTTGCGCATTATTGTAAAATTTTCGGTACCTTTTCTTTAGAATGTTGACTTGATCATACATATATTTTTGTGATTCTGCCCTGTACTACTTGCTACCCTACTTTGCAAAGTTAAAGTCTATTATATATTTTCAACTGCATTCCAGTTTTTAGTTATGAAGTTCTTTCAACCCTCAAGGTATATACACAAAATATACTATAGATAAAATTCAAGATTCATCTCCACATTATGAAATCTGTTGAACGACCTGCTCCAGCTGTTCTTTTTTAATATTATTTCTTTCGGTTTTTTATTGTAATTTGAAATACAGGTCCGGATTTAGCCAGTACGAAATATAGATTTTGTTGTTTATACTGCATAAATTGTAATTTATTAAGAAACTTCTTCTGGTCGTTATATAGCTTTACAACCACTTAATATTGTACATAAGTATGGATGTAATGATATTATTATTATATTATTATATTTTCAGGAATTAATGATAATAGTTAACATGATTATAAAACTAAAAGTAATAGATATAAATATTTTTAAATAATATCATCATCTTTTAAGTGGTAATAAAGATGTACTTTCAGTTCAGAAAATAAATACAAAATATGTTTCAAACGTTTTAAACTGACTGACCTTATGAAAATAATCTGTCAAAATTTATATAATATAAATATGATAAGATGTAATCAGCGTTGACAATCAGTTCTTAAAATACCAAAGAAAGTCAATTACTAATTCACAATCTTCTATGGGTATCATAAAAAGAATTATCGGTTAAAAAGTGTAGCATAAATTTTCAATTTTCCAAATGTGGTTGTAAAGATGAGCCCTGGTATTAGGGATAGCGAAGGGGGGTGAAACGAGAGAGGCATGGCGGGGTATTGATTTAGTAGCTAGCGGGCGTTCTAAGGCTTTGGAAACAGATAGACAGGCAAGTATGACGCATTATATATGGCGCTGGAGACGAAATCATGGACGGAACGGAAGCGGATTTTACAGGGAAGGGGAAGAACGATGCTCTTTTGTCATTTTCTAAAGAGTAAACAGTGCGATTCGGAGGGTAGAAAATGTTTTTGTGTTTGTGCTTTGGATACTGTTTTACGCAGTAAAACTTTTTCAACAGGAACATTTATCATGAAGAAAAATATTGTGTGGATTCTTTTTGTTAGTTATAAATAAAATTATTATGGCTTTCCGTAAAAATATCACCACGCTGGAGAGAAAAATATATAGACTTTCCTTTTAAATGCCGCTGAACTATTTTTTCCCATTTTCCCAAAACTAGGTTTAAAATCTTTAAACGTTTTTCTTTTAAGGAGTTACAAACTTAATATTGTAAACGGTGCGACAAGAAATTTTTTTGATAGAGAAAGTAAGAATTTAAAGAATTATTTGTGGGAGATCTGATGTCCAATTTTACTAGAAAAAGCGGATAAGTATATTAAATTTTTTGAAATAGGAATTTTATCTGAAGAAAGATGTAATACAATAAAAGTACAAACTTTTAATAGCTGTAAGAAATTATAGAATTATTTGAAATACTATATCAATATTCATTCTAGAATAGGGATGTGGACTGTACTCAAATAAGTATATAAGTTTACCATGAAAAGGTAGTTTCTATGATAAAAATAATAAAAAACACAATATTTGTTTTAATATACAAGGAGTTAATTTTTTATTTAATAAAATGTAATAAAATATTCTACCTTCAAGTCATGTGACAGTGAACATCAATCAAAATGCGAGACGTCACTTGTTGCCAAACAAGAATTTTCGATGTCAAGTTTTATGTTGATATTTGTATAATATTATCACTGTGATTCCAGTGAATTTTTTCGAAATTTGCTCAATTATCTTTTTAAATAAATTTTTTAAAGTTTTCCCATAATGGAAAGTGGATATTATATTAAGGCATATAGTTCAAATTTACCAAGGATTGATTGCTTTACGGTGGCTAAGAAATAGTAATTTCTGCTCTACTGAATTGACAAATATGAAGACCTCCATATAACAGTCGGCTGAAAAGTCCCCGGTCTACCATAGTAAAACACAATATTTTGACAAAATTCATTTTTTTATTCAACATAGTTGCCTTCAAGGGCGATACAGCGATTATAGCGACCTTACAACTTTTCGATACCGTTTTTGTAGTACTCCTTCGGTTTGTCCCCAAAATAGGCTTCAGTTTCGGCGATTATCTCAGTATCAGGGCCAAATTTTTTTCCCGCGAGCATTCTCTTCAGGTCAGAGAAAAGGAAAAAGTCGCTGGGGGCTAGATCTGGAGAATACGGTGGGTGAGGAAGCAACTCGAAGCCCAATTCATGCAATTTTGCCATCGTTTTCGATTATATGTGACACGGTGCATTGTCTTGATGAAACAACACATTTTTGTTCTTCATATGGGGCCGTTTTTTCGCGATTTCGGTCTTCAATCGCTCCAATAATGCACAGTAATAGTCGCTGTTGATTGTTTTTCCCTTTTCCAAATAGTCGATAAACAATATACCGTGTGTATCCCAAAAAACTGAGGCCATAACTCTGCCAGCTGACTGTTGAGTCTTTCCACGCTTTGGTGGCGGTTCACCGGACGCAGTCCACTCAGCTGACTGTCGATTGGACTCAGGCGTGTAGTGATGGAGCCAAGTTTCATCCATAGTCACATATCGACGCAAAAAATCGGGTTTATTACGACTTAACAGCTGCAAACACTGCTCAGAATCGTCAATTCGTTGCTGTTTTTGGTAGATTGTGAGCACGCGCGGCACGCATTTCGCACAGAGCTTCCGCATACCCAAATATTTGTGAACGATATATCCAACACGTTCCTTAGATATCTTTAGAGTGTCAGCTATCTCGATCATATTCACTTTACGGTCACTCAAAATCATTTTGTGGATTTTTTTGATATTTTCATCGGTAACCACCTCTTTTGGGCGTCCACTGCGTTCACCGTCTTCGGTGCTCATTCCACCACGCTTGAATTTTGCGTATAAGTCAATGATTGTTGATTTTCCTGGCGCAGAGTCCGGAAACTCATTATCAAGCCAAGCTTTTGCTTCAACTGTATTTTTTCCTTTCAAATAACAATATTTAATAAGCACACGAAATTCTTTTTTTCCATCTTTTTGAAAATAACAAAAGTTGCTTCACTAAAAATGCAATATCTCACAAACTAATAGTCCGACAGCTGTCAAATTTTTACACGAATCTTTTGAAGGTTGATACTATCTAAAAATGAAATGGATTTAATTCTAGTGTCGTCATCTATAGGTCAGACCGGGGACTTTTCAGCCGACCTGTTAAGTAATTGGTAGATTCAGGATAGATTATAATAGTAATCGTGGTTATTTATAAAGTTAAAATTAATATAATAAAACAAAATAATATGATTTTGAGGTTGTTATTCTTGTAATACAAATATTGTCAAATTTACATCAAAATTATTCTCACAGAAATATAAACAAATACTGAAAATAATTTCAGATACAAGGTGCAGTCAATAGTAAAAATGAAAAGTAGAAAATTGTTTCTACCTGCACCCAAGCCTGACCGTTTTTTATGAAAAAATAACTACTCCCTGGGCTATATGCCCCAACGGACATTGAATTACATTCCAATGGAAATCATGATAGCGACCGACTTCCTCGATACTTGTATCTGAAAAGATTTTCAGTATTTGTTTATCTTTCGATTAGCAATTATCTTTGATTTGTTGGTTTGCAAGTGAACGGTAGGGTGGCGCTTTTGTGACTTTATCATGGAATCGTGGATTCACGGTTTATGTATTGGTGTAAAAGAATAATTCTGCATCTTGCTCTGCGGGATGAGAAGAACTACTTACCTCCTACTGATGATGACACAATAATGTCGAAACCGGTCTACGAGTAGTGTTCTTCCCGTTGATTTTCAAATCCACAGAGATGTTTAACAATAAATGACGTCACAGCGGGCTTTTGACAGGAATCCACGTTTTAGCGCGAAATTTGAAATAGAATTTTAAATAACTTGTTTTAAAGGTATTAATTGAATAAAAAAAATGTAAATAAATAGTTTGGGCTATATTTGGTACATGACTCTAAACAATTTTCGAAGAATGGTCCACATCCCTGTTGTTTGAAATCATTTGATTTGAGAATATGTCTGAACTGTCTGAACGATAATAGTATATTACATAACGAGTGTGGAAAGTGAAGTATTACGCACAAGTGAAGTTTAGCACGAGCCGCGTAGTGGCGAGTGCGGAAACGTAACGAGTGCAAGAAATACACTTTCCAACGCGTTGTGTACACGATTTTTCCTACGACCCCAATATTTCTTATTATAATAAATATTTTAAATTTATTTATAAAATTTATTTTAATTGTTTGTCATGTTAAAAATTAGGATATAAACGAGTTTATATATTGCTTGGAAATATAATTAATTAAAATCAAATAACCACCTTTCTCAGGAATTCACATCAAAGTTCTTTATTAGATAAATGACATTTTAATTTTTTTTGTGGGCTCTATAAAAATTAAAAGTAAAATGGTCAGTTGGTGAAATTAATTGAAAAGTAATGTAATAATAATAGACACAAAGATAATTGTAAACAGAAACACAAACATAACTTCAAAAATCCACATTCGACACATGCACGGAACATAAACACAATATAAAAAAGAAGAATAAACTGTTCTTCTTTCTAAAAGTGTTTTTATAAAAATAATAATACTGAATAAAAATATGTTTATTTTTTAAAAATTTAAAAACCTATAAGAAACTTTATTCTTTATTCTTACTTTATACAGAAAAATTTGTATTGGCAATTACAATACAATATTTGACACAAGGAAGATTTAAAAAAAAATTAAATGGTCCTTGCTTTCATGTGTTTTTACTATTGATAAATTTGACGTAAATGTCACAGATCATAGAACTATATTTTTTTACTTTTCAATAAGTGTATTGATATTTACTTTTCAATACGTGTATTGATATTTACTTTTCAATACGTGTATTGATATTAGCTACTTTCTTAATAAGTACAAGTAAGTGTGCAAACTAGCACTTTCATATGTGGTCGTAGGAAAAAGTTGGCTATCAGATTTATATTAGGTATTTGTGAACTACTAATACTAAAATATAAAAAATTCGTGGTATTTTCTATAAATAATATTTTTATACTTTTTTAAATACAAAATCGCTGGAGCTAATCCGAAATAAAAGTTTCGTTGAATTATTTGTCACTGTCAGCGCCATTTTCATAAACTATCTTGTATGACAAACGAACGCCTCTGTTTATCTATGGAAGTGGAGACGAAACTCAACGTGAGACCCACATATTTCCTCCTGTATTTTCGTAAGGAATGCCATGTGTAAAAGTTGTTTCGAAAAGGGAACAGTGATGGGAACTAGACAGCTGGGTTTGAATTTCAGTCCGAAAACGTTCAAAAACGAAACGAAAATAATTGTTACTGTCTTCCCTTTTTATATTTATTACGGATCGAATTTATGCAATGTGTCTTAAAAAACCAAGGGATTATCTTAAGTTTGTTGTGTCTCGTTACAAAACGAGGGATTGTTTTAAAAAAGTTTTTGATTACTCCGAGTATAAAAATGTTAAAATAAAAAATTTTCTAATTAAATCCTAATCTTACAGATTTATGTATGTTTAATTGTGTGTTTCATTATCGGTGTCAATAAAAAAATCTAACCATCTGGTTTAAAAATATTCTCAAAATTTAAATATATTACGCAAACATAATTTTAGTTCATTAGTCATTTTTTAATATATGACAGTAATAAATTATCCACTTTTTATCACCTGTGAAATGAAATTTTAATATTTATAAATAGTGAGTGTGATTTTCTGTTCAATAATTTTAAACTTTGCAGTTCTTACTTTTTTTCGATGTTTTAAAGACTTTCAGTATGAATGTTTTTACCAAAAATTTAAACCATCACTATTGTTTTTTTTATTACACTAATAATCTTGAATTAATTCTTTTTGAGACGATAAGGAGAGCGAAACATTGGGAACACCGGCGCTCACAAAAATATTGATTACCTGCAATCAATTAAAACCGTAGTGGACGAAACCGGAGGCGATAATTTCATTTCGAATTTCATGTTTTCGGTTTCCGACGGCCGGAGCGGTTGGCCGAACGGGCTTTCCTTCCTTGTCGGTTGCTACTCATCTATTTTTTTTGTAAGGTTGCGGCATGACTAAGTTTTCATCAGATTACAAATTTTTAATTATTATTATCATCATAGATATTAAAAAAAACAATCTTTATATATAAACTGACAATATTAAAAAGCTGGATTTCAAGAAAACTAGCAAACAAACTTATTTAGAAATAAAACAATTTTTATTGTACGAAATATCTAATATTAAATTTATTTGATATAGGGGAAGGTCGCCTATGTTGGCACAGTTAACTTTAGTGCTATCTAATTTTCTTATTTGCTAACATCATATTTTCTGATTTGACTGTGTACATTCTGCCTATTTTTTTTTATTATTTTAGTTGATACCTCGAAAGAGCAATGTCAATGAGAACACTTTTGATCAAAATTAATATATGTAGGGAATAAATGACCTCAGCCGCAGCAAAACAGTAACCCCAAGGAAGGGTACTTTCATCTTTTCGACTACTTGGTATCAAACCTACATAAAATAAGAACCTAGACAGAATTCTGTGCACCATAAGACAAAGATACGTTTTGGCCCCTACATAAGAAAATAACAAGCCAAACAGAATTCTGTGCACCACAAGACATATATACGTTCTGGCCACTTCAACACTGAACAATATCAAAATAAATTTTTCCAAGAAGATAAAGAGGCGATTTGTGGCCACAGAATATTTGGGAAGACATCGTACTTGCAGCCGAAAATGAGCTTCTGGTCATACCAAACGATTATCAAACCTATGGTAACATATAATTCCCTTGTTTGGTGACCAAAACTTCAACCATCAATAAAATGTGCTGATTTGCAGAAAGTGTAACGGCTGGCTTATCTAGAAACACCAGGGTTAACGACATAGTCGCAATGCTAGTAGTTCTTCAACAAAAACAAAACTTTCAACAAAAAACAAAATCTTTTTAGTTATAATTAATTTGGTTCTGTGAACATCGCTTCGCTCGGCATATATATTAAAAAAAAATCTGTATATATAAATTGACAATATTAAAAACTTGGGTTTCCAGAAAGCTAGCAAACAATCTTATTTAGAAATTAAAACATATTTGATGGATGAACTATCTAATATTAAATTTATTTGATTTAAAGCAATAAGGTCGCCTATGTTGGCACACAACTTTAATGCTCTGTAATTTCCTTATTTACAAACGTCATATTTTCTGATTTGACTGTGTAAATTCTACCTATAACAGCTATTGATGATCATAATTTAAATTCTGATTGAATAATTTTTAGTCACTTAATAGTGATATGAAAAATTATCAAGCTATGACATCATGAGAACATGCCAGAGACTTTGATACCCCTCATAAATTAAATATACTTATTTCAAAAAGTCGTTTTATTGAACAAAAAGTCACAAAATAAGGAAAAATCTTATAATCAACAATAAAAAAGGTAACATTTTCCAAGGCGTTAAAAAAATAATGTAGCAAAATAAATATTCATAAAATTAAACCTACCAGATTATAAACAAATACTCTGCGGGATGAGAATTACCTCGTACTGATGATGACATAATAATGTCGAAACCGGTCTACGAGTAGTGTTCTTCCCGTTGATTTGCAAATCGACAGGGATGGTTTTAAGTATCGAAGAAGTTGGTCGCCATCATATTATCTATTGGAATGTAATTCAATGTCCTTTGAGGCATATAGCACAGGAAGTAGTTGTTTTTTCATTGAAAACCGTCAAGCTATTAAGTTTCTTTACCTTGGGTGCAGTCTCATGATATCACATTTTATGGAGTAATTGTAACCCTTACTTTGTGGTTCATTATACTCAGAACACGAAACAAATATGTAATACTTTTATAACTAAAGAAATATTTCTAATACAATTTCAAAAATAATATCTTCGGCAACATCTGCATTAATTTCATTCAAATCACACAATAATGTTGGTACAAAATTGTTAAATGTAAAAACAAAATTAGCTAAATTAAAAAAATCTGGTGTTTACAAAATTAATTGTCCAAAATATAATGCTGTATATGTAGGTCAAACACAAAGAAATTTTGAAATAAAATTCAATGAACACTTAAGCGCATATAGATTACAACAATCAGATAAGTCAAACTATGCAAAACACATTCTTGAACATCCACACTCACTTATACACACCAATGAGATTCAAATATTACATATTTGTGATAAAAAACAAAATTTAGATTTCCTCGAAGAACTTGAAATAAAAAGACATCTAGCAGATCAACAATATAAAGTAGTTAATGAACAAATAAATCTTGGAAGTTCACCACAACTAAACTGTTTACTGATTATAAGTCTTCAATTTCATTTTATACATACATTTCTTGTAGAATATAGGAGATGTAAAGCTCAAAATAACAAGGCAATTTATAAGGCATATATAAGATTTAAATAGTTTGATAATTCAATAGAAAAAAACCACAGAAAATATTTACAAAACAGCGTTATTATTAATGCACAAAAAGTAACAATGTAATTAACAATAAAAAAGCTTGTTTTCATTGCAAAGTATTAAAATTGGAGAAAATTGAATGTTAAATAGGCAAAGAAATATTAAGAACGTAACCTAATAAGAAAACAACCTGTTTTGAATCAGGAACCGTACTTTCTTTCCACGAAAAACGCTCACTGCAACCAACGTCAGTTCACTACAGTTAATCTGAAAGAGAGATGAATTAATCCGAACTCCATGTCGACCAAACACTCTAATTTATAGCTACAGGAAACGAAATTTTGGCAGCGTTTTATCTAAATTTAAAATCTCTGTCGGCACAGAAACTACGGTGTAATTAGTTGGATGGCATTTTATTGTAATTAAAAAGTTTTCTTCAAAACTGCAGAAGCATGTGGAAGTTGAGAAATGTTCGAAAGTTTCGGGGTACGTGTACCCCGGAACTTATTGTTGTTTTCTTCGTCGAAGATGTCAACAAGTCCGTATGGATGTGTCGAACTCTGATAACTTCGTATTTAGTTAATGGCAATCTACAGGAGTTTTCCTGACACACAACTACATAATAACATTATCCCTCGAACTTTTTCAATAAACAAGAAATAAAAGTTTTACTTTTACGTTCGCGCTCTTGCTTTAGAAAACTGGGTAAAAAAATGCAGAAATTATTATATGTACTAACCCTTACTTTGTGGAAGTCCATCTTACTATAAACAAAACCAATAAAACGTTAGAACAAAACTGCTATTTTTATTTAATAAAAAAATACAATGGTAGATGTTTCGATAAAACTATCATCGTTAGATTGGCATATTGAAGTTAATATGTCAAATTAATACGTTAGTCTTAAGATTATAATTTTATCAAAACAGATGTCATTAAATTAAAAAGCTTTTCTTTCAATAAAAGTTTTGTTGAAACGTTTCGTTATGTGTTGTTCTTTTTATGTGTTAAAGTAAAAACTAGAACAATTTACTAGGAAATAGCAAATCCATTAGAGGCCGTGGATTCTGAGTAGACCCGTGACGTCGTAAATATTTGCGCACAACTGAATGGCAGCGGTGTACTGTATTTACAAACACAAATACTTGATATGTTTTATATATGAACAATAATTCAAACTTAATCAAACCTATTAGTTGTCAGGTAGAAAAAAGTTAAAAAATTTTAGAAATTGTTGGAATGACTCTACACTCAATTTAAGCTTAAAATTCTTAATTTAAAAACTGTTTTTTGTTTCTTTTTTTATTTTCAATTTTAAGTCAATGTTCAACAATAAACTGTGACGTCAATTTTGATTAAAAAAAGGTATTTGTATCGTTACTCCTGATATTCGAAGTTACTTGACAACACTGTCAAATAAGATATTAATTCCCGGTCGCCGTCGTCGTGCCGTAAAACTGGTGACTGCCAATAGTTTTAGCATGATTTAAGCTACACTCGAACTTCCATCTGCTGAAGTCTCCACCGCCAACGGAATGCTAATTTTGCCCCTGTGAACTACGCCGGCCATATACATACCTTTTTTATTCGTTCTATATCCTTTTCTCTTTTATTTGCCACTCTCTTATCCATACCGAACCGCTCGCTGCTTCATAATTAAAATGTGTGGAATGAAATGTCACACGTGTTAAAAATTAACAGATATTTTTCATGTAGGTATACCTTACCGAAATAGATTAAAAAAATTTTATATCTCTATTGTTTTATCTTCCTTTAAATGGTAGGTAAAATACCACGATTCCTTAAAATTTTATCGATAAATTTTTAGCTTCCAAGAAGTTTGTTTGAGTAGTTTTGCCTAAAATAAAAAAGTTTGAGCCCGAAAAATAAAAATGTATCTAGTAGATTATTTTCTTCATAAAAATCACTTAATTTAACAATTCATTGATATATTTTCCCCTAATTCTATATTTTCTATTATACTCCATTTTTTTTTTAATTATAAAAAGTAAAGATTCAACAATGACAGAAGATTTAAATTAAAAATTGCGAGTATTTTATGGCGCCTATCTATGATCTAATTCATTAAAACATTAATTATCAAGACACAGGAAGGATATAAATAATAAATACATTGTTTTTTTAAGAAAAATTACTCAAAATCTTTTGTTCTTTCAATAAAGCTAAGAAATAAAATCTTATAATTACTCTTGATAAATGTCGCACCTAAACTTCTATATTGCCCTGAAAAAAAAGAGTAGTGCATTAGCCAATTTTTGTCTTGTTTTTGATGATAAGAACAAGCTTAATAAAACAAAAAGCTTTGTAATTACATTTGTTACATTATATTTGATCTAATTTTCGTTTGTTGTTACAGGTAAGAAAACTTCTTGATGTTCATTTATTTTTCATTCGGTAAGTATAAGTCAGACACTTTAGATATTGAATAAGTTTTACTGCAGATCTTTTTAAACTATTGTAATGTTTTTCTTCGATATAACACTAATTAATGTACTTGTTTGACTATTCACTTAATTTCCGCGCACTAATTGTTCAATGTTAACTAACACTGTTCTAAATGATAACTGACCTCCTAATGCGGGTATCCCCTTTTGCATATCACCCTAGCTATCTTCCAGGCCGAACATTCAGTCGACATCATCTTCGAGAAATAGAACAACGGGGATTATTCTGGAAGAAGCATTCGCCATTATTTAAAGTTTTAGACAGGGCCGGCTTCTGATCTTGACGACTTTGTAACAGTATAATATTGCACCGTTTAGTGTATTTGTTATGTTTAACAGCATCTTTATCTAAAACCCTTTTTATTTCATTATCAGTTGCCTGAGCATGAATTACATATTTAAGCAATTAAGATTTAAAACAAGAATATACAATATACATATATATTGCCAAAAGGAGGATTCTATACTCAATTGTATACACTTTTAGTATACAAAAGTAGCACGTCTCAATAACATATGTCGTTAAATCAAACGATTAATATATTAATTGTATATTTATAGCTCTTGTCTGTTTTCACTTTGTTTTGTAAGCGTGTTCTCATTAATAATTTATTATGGGAACTAGATTGCCGTAACATAATGCATTAACCTACTGGGTGATGAATTGATTTCCATAGTAAATCCATAACTTTTGCACTTTGTTTAAGTTTATTTAATTGTACAATTATTTTACGTTTTCGTTTACAGAGATTATACAAATAACATTTAACATGAGATAGTTAATCAAGTTTATACAAGTTCGTACAAACATTAATTTGATAAACGGAAAACCGTTCACAAATCAATCAATCATTTAATTTTCATTTAACCAGTTTAATGTTTTGGCTAAATAATATAATATAAGAACAATTTTAAAACATTAGACCGATTAAAGTTAGTTCTGTATAGAATTCTGTTTGCTAGAATTATTATAAAGATGTTAAAGGTGCTAATTAAAAATATTTTCTCCGATAAAGGTGACACATTGTTCGAATAAAGGCTACGGTTGACAATACAAAATAGACAACAATTTTTAAGTTTAACAATACTTCCACTAATTAGCAAAGTTAACATTTTGGTCAATTACTTTCATCGTCAGTTTGACAGATTGAAGTTATCTTTTTATGAGATAACTATTTAATGTTAATTAACTAGTATTTTGACTAGAACAAATGATGAAGGAAAAATAGCGTTTTCCATTCGTCGCACTCGGGCAGCACTGGGTTTTTAGAGAATTCAAGGCCAGTGCTGTCAGATGCATGCTCTAGGGCAAAACCAATGGAACAAGAAAATTGTTTTGATCCGGACCGGACTGTTTGTTTTTATTGGCATTTGATAACAATGATAAAAGATTTGAATTTTTTGTTTTGTACAGTGTAGATTTTATTTAACTAGGTGTGGTTTATCATTTGGTTGTAAACATTAATTATTTATCTAGGGTTGTAAACATATTTATTGAAAATGAAAATTAAAAATGAAATTTTCTCCCTCGACTTTGCAAATGATTACGAAACTCACTATTCGCCATTATTGTTTTGCACTACCGTAACCCTTGATCAAATAGCTAGTGCCAAATGATTGCCCTCGGTTCGCCCTTAGCTCGCTCGGACTTTGAGTGACACATGAACGGAACACAAAAAAATGAAAAAAATTCAACGAATGGAACACAAAACTGGCGCTAGTTCTGCCCCAGTGCGACGAATGGAAAACGCTATAAGATATAAAAAGTAGGAATAATAAAAAACTCTTCGTTTTACCAAAACTTCCAATATTTATTTAAAAAATTGCTTTCTTAACTTTAATGACAGCCGTTTCGCTAGACTTAGTAATATAACTCCGAGACTGATTATCCTGTTTCTATTGTCCTCAAATAGATGTGCAATAATATTTATATAAACATTTGTGTAATTATTTAGAAAAACATGAAAAAACTATATTGTCTTTGCAATAAAACAATGTATTTGTGACACATTTATGTATTTTCTTTATATAAAATGATGAAAATCATAGCAAATAATTTAATAGTAGATACTTACAAGATTTATTTGCCTATTGACAATTTTTAATCGCTGCTAGATTTGTTTAAATTTTCAATTCTTTAAGAAAACCTAAACTTTGTTTTTTTATTACAAATTTATAGTATTTTAATTACTTTGTTTGTGTACAAGTATGCATCTTGCATAACATGACTTATACAAAATCAATTAGCATTAGGAAAACTGTTTTATATTGTATATAATAAAGCCGATACATTTTTGTCAATCAGATATTCTCTGCATTTTAAAATAATACACATATGTCCAAAAGTATGGAATAATATATCTACGCCTATGGTTTTTTAAAAACTCTTGTTGATATTTATTTTAAAGCGTTTTTAAATCAAAATAATACTAAATTTGATTCTTTTTTGTATTAATTTGGTCATATTTAATTTATTTGGGTGCGCGAATATTGTTGGTGTTACTCAGGGTGCTGTATCAAAAACTAAAATGATATGAATGACAAATGATGTGAAGGATCGTCCCAGAAGTGGCAGAAGTCGATGTACAACAGCAGCACAAGACCGGCAGATAACATTGATAGCTCGAAGAAATCGACAGGAATCTACAAGTGGCATATCCAGAGAAATTGTCTTGACTTCAAGGACTGAATATCTCAAGGCAAACAATTACACGAAGATTAAATGCGGTAAATTTGTATCGCAGAAGACCTCTACGTGTTCCCAAACTAACCTATCAACATTGATAGCTCGAAGAAATCGACAGGAATCTACAAGTGGCATATCCAGAGAAATTGTCTTGACTTCAAGGACTGAATATCTCAAGGCAAACAATTACACGAAGATTAAATGCGGTAAATTTGTATCGCAGAAGACCTCTACGTGTTCCCAAACTAACCTATCAACAAAAAATTGTAAGGTTGCAATGGGCTCAAGAAATGTTACACCATGGTCCTAACTGGAATTACGTAATGTTCTCTGATGAATCAAGAATTGGCATGGTTTCTGATTCGCGAAGAACACTAGTTTGGAGGGCCCCAGGACGACAAGCCCGATTAGAAACAGCCCAACCACGTGCTCCATTTGAAGGTATTATGGTTTGGTGTGGTTTTATGAGGGGTACACGGACGCCTCCAGGTTTTGGAGAGAAAAATCACTGGTGCTGTGTACATCGAGGAAGTTTTAAATCCTGTTGTGAATCTATTCCGAGGGGCGGTAGGTGATGGATTTATGTTTATGCATGACAAATTTAATGTTTAAAGTGTTAAAAAATGTAACTTATAAACATAAAATGATGATATTATGTTTTTAAATTGATCGGGATACTAACTAACTCTTCGTATTGATGAATAAGAACTATGGTATCCAAATAACGGTTAGGTTGAGACAGAAATTATTTTAAATCCAAGAGGTATTTCCAAGTGGTCTAGTTTTGTCTGCTATTCCTAAATTATTTAAGATTACTTTGTTGATTAGATTTTAAAAATAATTTCTTTATAATTTTCATTAATATTTACTACAGAAAGTATTCTTTAAGAAACGTCGTCCAAGTAAAGCCGTTACTCAGAGATAAGTACACAACAACGCGGAAATTAAAAGCAAAACAATTTCACGGTCTATTAATTACGGATATTAAAATAAATACTAAAAATTACGAAGATAATCGTTTATTTTACAGCAATTATTGTACGAATGCAGTTATGGTGATAATTATTTGCATTGTAAACTAATAATTTTTCACATAAATAGCGTATACTTGAAACTTTGTAAATTTTTAAATGCATAAAGATGTTAATAATTGAACTGTGAAGTACAAGGTAATCTTGTTTATTTGCTTTTATCAATTATTATTGTGTTAATTACAGTAATGCGTAACTAATTAAAGATTAGAATAATATAAACGAATTATATTGAAAATTGAGTGGACTATGTATTGTATTTTTTTTGTCTGGAAAGATACCTCAGTTATCATTTAGTTTTTATTACCAATCGTTGCAAGCCCAGGTTATCCATGGAATTTCCAAAACTGACCTTGTTTTTTATGGTGTGAAAATAACTGTTGTACTTTTTCCCTTTTAAGAACGGACATCAAACTAATTCTATTAACTAACACGTGTTTATTGTTCCAGTTAGCAAACCCATTTACGCTTGTGTCTCTCATTCTCATATATAGGTACTAAGTGACATAAAAATCCCAACATTCAGTTTAAATGATTTTATTTTAATAAAAATTGATAAAATTTTCAGCCTTATCAGTTGAAGAGTCCAGTTTTTATACTGCTTTTTTTGAAATCCACTAACAATTCAAAAATGAATATTGTAGTGGGACTTCGGGAAGCTGGATTTTCTTTTCGGGAAATTGCAGTTAGACTGCAAAGAAGTGTAGACACCGTGGTTAGGTGTTGTCAGGTATGGCTTCGAGAAGGCCGTACGCAAAGAGCAAGGGGCTCTAGACGCCCCCGTAGAATAACAGACCGTGAAGATCGTCGCCTAAAGTTATTGGTCTTAGGGGACCGTTTCTCCACTACCAGATCCATTGCAAATGAATGATTTACAGAACACTGTAAACCTATTGGCATGCGAAGTGTTTACCGACGAATAAGACGTTTTGGCCTATTTACCGACCACACTGGGTCCTCTCTTATCTCGAGAACACCGGCGTAATCGCCTTGAGTGGTGCAGAGAACGGTCACTCTGAGATGAGGAAAGAAACAGTATTGTCTTTAGTGACGAGTCTCGATTTTGTTTAGGCATGCACGATGGTCGAGCGAGGGTTAGAAGACAACGTGGTGAAAGGAGAAATCCACGATTTTTTGTTAAAAGGCATGTTCATCAAACTATTGAAGTTATGGTTTAGGGTGCATTAGCTTATCTTTCGAGATCACCTTTAATCTTCATCAGAGGTAACATGAACGCCAAGTAGTTTTAGAACCCCATCTTTTACCCTATCTTGACACCCTGGTAAATCCAACTTTCCAACAAGATAATGCCCGACCACATGTCGCAAGAGTCACAATAGACTTAGTTCAACATAATGATGTCACTTTGTTACCTTGGCCACAATGATCTCCCGACTTATTCCCAATTGAGCACGTGTGGGATGTGATGGGTAGGACATTGCTCAATTTGCAACGTCCTCCTCAGACTCTAGAAGAACTTCGAGAGGAGTTGGTGGTTGGTGGTTGCTTGAAATGAGATAAAAGAGCTTCAAACAATGCAATCATTTTGAAATTTTTATCATTTATTTACTATGCTTTAGTAAGTACTTATACAAAATTTTGTAAAAATAAAATTATTTAAGCTGGTTGTCATGTCACTTAGTACATAATGATCAAATGTAATGCAATACAGATATAATGGATATTTCCAAGTATGGAAGTAATAAGACAGTAACATCAGGTGGCTACCTTTAAAAAATCAAAATGTAACATCAATATGTCAATCTGACGATGTTTGTCACAGCGAAACATCTGTCATTGCGTTTTTAAAGAGCAATTTTTAAATCAAAGTGGTTAAAAAAATTTTTGAATCTTAGAAAAATGAGTGTTCATATAGTAAGGGTTGATACAATAAATTTCAATATTTTTACAATTTAAATCAGTGATTGTTATACTTATAAAGAACAATTGTCAATAAGCAATAACTAGCATGTTTTTATAAACTTTATCACCTCCAGAAGAGCAAACAAATTTGGAATACATATTGCAATGCTATCAGAAGAGGGGTGAGTTCATCCACCCCTTTGACGATGCTGCAAAAATACTGGCTTTCCTCCTTATTGCTTTCTTGTAGCAATTATAACCTAAAATTAAATAAAATTTCCATTTTCTATTACTGTAACATCATCTTCAATCAAGCCCAAATCTCTTTAATTATTTTTATTTGAAATAATTTAGTTCTATCAATAATCTTAAAAAACTCGTTAGATATCAATAAAAAACCATTTGTTTTTTGTTTTATTCTGCTTTGGACTACTTGATCCATTCAGCCACACTCATATTAAAAAACTGCTCTTGTCCTAATTTACTGTCCAACACAAGGTGGACAAGATACATTTGGTGGCTAACGTTATCTATTCTATTGATCAAACACCTACTTATCTAATTATTTTTAATGATTTTTATAAATGAAATTAAAATATTTGTGATTGATTGATTGAACATACTTAATTCTTTGTTTTCTTTTGTTAGCCGGAAATGACAAAAATAATTATAAAACCAAAATAAAGTGTCTCTTAAATAAAACTCATAAATCTATCTTAATTACTTCACGAGTTTCAAGGTATTAAATCACCGGAAAATATATGACAATCGGTCTTTGCCGAATATTAGATGTTAAAAAAAAATAAAGGCGTTAAGAATAAATAAATCCTGTTATAAACCATCATTTAAAGATCCTTGAAACAAAAAGAGAACCAGTTTTCTGACCATATCTCTTACAAATTGACAATATTTCAATAATTTACTAATTTTCTCCAAACGTACCAAAAATTGTGGACATGCATTAGGTAATGAATAAACGTTTTTATGACTTCCGGTTACGAAAAAAAAATTAATTAAATGAGTGTTCGGCTAGCCTCAACTATTTTACTATTTATACATCCGCAGGCAGTAGATAACTGAAAGATAAATAAAATTAATTTTTATGTGTTACAAATTTATGCCGTTATCTATGGAATGCCGTTAGTGTAAATGCCCAAAGAATATAATTCTATGGAACTTGGTGTTTATGATTTAAGGGGCTCTTTTATTACTGACCCTTAAAACATATTCAACTACCAAAAATTACCGTTAAGAGACTTCGTGGCTGATTTGTTGAGACATTCCGCTTCTTTTGTACTACTTTTCGTTAAGTTAGATCAGATGATGATGAGATAGTCATACTTTTTCTTTATTTTAACTTATATATTTATGTCCTTTTTTTTAAAACTTTATTTAAGTCATTGAAATATTGAAAAATATTATTCTGTGTTTTTTAGTGGCAAGGTCTTTAATCCACTATATATCTTTTGCTCAATTCGATGAGGCACTCTGTTGTTTTAGGCGATATAGGCGCCGGTTTTTCGCAATTTCGGCAATTCGCCACCAAGTATCATTAAGGCGTTAGTACTACAGATAAATTCGCCACCAACCTTTAATGGCATGCTAAGCCTACCGTAATTTTGCCACTGCACTTCTGAGAATTATTTTTCTTTCACCTGATTTAATTGTTAATGGCTACCCACCTATTTTGCTTATTCTGGTAATTTCCTTCATATACTATTCAAATCAATAGCACTGCACATGAAGTAAACATATCTATTGCTAGATACTTTGTTATTGTCTCATATTAACTTAATGTGACATAAAAAGGAAAATGAAAGCAAGAGTATGTAGGTAGTATAGTTTTATTGAAAAAATACAAAAACTACAAAATGAATACGAAATCATAGGACAACAGATTCCAAAATATTTAGGTTAGGTTAGGTTAGGTTAGGTTAGGTTAGGTTAGGTTAGGTTAGGTTAGGTTAGGTTAGGTTAGGTTAGATTAGGTTAGGTTAGGTTAGGTTAGGTTAAGTTAGGTTACAAGAAGTACTGATGATTTGTCGGTTCACAATCCATTCTTATCAAGAAGAAGCGTCATTAATAAATCATGAAAATATCGGTGGCGAAATTACCCATAGGATTAAATATACCTGGTGAAGGTAGAGTATTTACAAATTAACTAAACTAAAATTCCAAAATAGTAGGCACTAAATTCTCAGAAATGACTGTGACGTTTTTGCCTTAATCTGCCTCTTGCAGTGGCGTACGGAAATTATACTAAACAGATGTGGAAAAATTAATTATTTAAAAACTATATCCACAAATAAGAATTAAATTACATTATATTAATTATATAAAAAAAATATACACTGTGTCCACGGATGGAGTTGCTAAGAGGAGAAAAACCTTTATTATTAATTTTATGACAAAGTTGTACAGGGTGTTAGCAAAGTAATAAAACGTGAAAATGTTTCATGAGAAAAGTAGGCACCATTATTATTATTAATGCAGCCGTGTGCATGAGATTTCGATTTCAGACCTACGTTTATTGGACTAAAACCACTACCACCACAAAAAGTTTAAAATTACTTACAGTATTGTATTATTCATTATCATCTGAAGAAAACTCTTCGGATGATGAGCAACTATCGCGATCGCTACTATTCAAAGTAATAATCAATGGTTCAATTGCAATGTCCATTCTAGTGTCGAGATCCCACATTTTGTCCTCTTCTTTTGTCGCATGTCTAATGCATTTTTTCCATGACTGGGGTGTGACATTTTCTATCGCAGTAGCTAGTAGGCCTTTTACCTCATTCATTTTAAAAGTTAAGTTTTCCCTCGCCACTTGGTTTTTTATTTGAGCCCATATTAGCTCGATCGGGTTTAGCTCACAATGGTAAGGAGGGAGGCGGTGTACAATTATGTTCCTCTCACGAGCCATTTCGTCGACAACATATTTCTTCAACTGAGGTATATGTTCCCTTGCAATATTGAGTAATTGTACTTTTAACATATTATCGTCGAATGGTAAATTTTTTTCAGATAGCCAGTTAATGATATCATCTTTTCGCCAGGCAGTTGTAGATGACCGCTCCATTTGTCTGCTGTGGTAGGAGGCATTGTCCATCACGACGACAGAGTTTGGTTCAAGGTTTGGTATAATCTTTAAAAACCAACTTTCGAACTTTTGCGCGTCCATTTCCTCGTGGTAGTCGCTAGTTTTCTTGGACTCGAAGAGTAACAAGCCGTTTTCCAAAAAACCCGAATCGCTGCCTATATGAGTTATTATGAGCCTCCGTCCTTTGCCAGCTGGCGCTTTTAATCCTGTTGAGAGGCCTTCAATAAAAGCTTGACGGCAACTTTTTATTTCTAAATCTTGCCATACCTTTGAAACAGTATGGCCTTTATTCAACCAAGTCTCATCTAAATAGTAAATCTTTTTACCTTCACGACGATACTCTCGGATTTTTTTCAAGTAATTTCTCCGCCACAAAACAATTTCTTCTCTTTCTATAAGAGCACTTTTCCTACCTCTTTTCATAAATTTAATGTTCATTTGCTTTAATGTGCGCAATAAAACACGTCGTGATATTTTGGGCATCGATTCATCGGAACTTATTTCGGCTGCGACTTTTTTAAAGTTGGGATTTCATTTCGGAAAAAGAACGAATGGAATTTCCTACGAATAGCATATTTGGTGCAATCATCAAGCTGAATTTGTTTTCTTCCTCTAGTTTCAATGTCTTTAGATACATTATCACATTTACCTTCATTTTCTTTAAATGTTTTAAGAATTCTGTGAACACTTCTCGTCGACACTTTAGTTAAATCACTACACAGATTAACTACGTCATTATGCAACATATTCTCATTCCGTTCACGGAGCCCACAATACACATTGTATATAATAGTTTTTTCTCCTTCGGATAAATTTGGACGTCTGCGTTTACTTTGACTGCTTTCACTTTCCATATTGCTCACAGTTCACAGCACAAAATTAAACTGATTTATAATGATATTTCCCTTGTTTCAGTCCTTAAACAAATCCCTTGGTTTTTACCTGATCTGATATGAAATTACCTTTTTTTTTACTGTTAATCGTTTTCCTAGAAATGTACCTGCCTAATTATTTGACGTCTACTACATTATTACTTCTTACGAATGGATTAAATGGATTAACTGTATAGAAAGTGTATTATTCTTTTTTTGTGTTTATCTAGGGTAGGTATTATACAAAAATATCATTATTTATTATATTATTGAAAAGGGTATTTCCAATTTTAGAATTTTTACAACAGAAATTCCAAAACTGTCATCAGTGTTGAAACAGACCTAATTCGTTATAACTGTATTATAATAACAGATCAAAGAAAAAAAAAAAAAATATTTACATTACGTATTATTCAACGAATGTTACGCTCATGAATGTTAACCTAACGGTGCTCAGCTGATGAAGCAATATTTATATCTCTCTCTATCTTACGGCAAATTTAATCTACCTCTCTTTTTTCCGCCCCACAAACGTCTCTGTGTACGCAACGTTGCCATTTATAAATTTTAGTCCCAGAATATAATTCAAATTTTTTTATATTTAATAAACATTGATGTTGTTGAATATATTTCATTAGCAGGAAGTTTCTTTAATATTTAATATTTTTTAGTATTTAGTATTTAATGAATAAAACACGTTGTCCGTTATTCTATGACCATTTAGTTGCGTGTGTATGATTTAAATAGAAGATGATAAAATATATAGAAACCCAACCTGACAACAATGTTTACGTTTTAATTCAATAATATTTCTGAGAATTTAGTGCCTACTATTATGGAATTTTAGTATAGTGGCGAAATTACCTGTGCCTATAGGCGCAAACCTTTTTTATTCCTGGCGTTTTAATCCAGTGATATTATTTTTTTTTTTTCAGGAAAGTTGTGATGTGACTCTTTGTGGTTAAAAAAGAGCTTCACATTAATTAATGTTAGTTTGCCTCTTCTTTTGCAAGTTCATCAGCTTTCTTATTTCCTGTTATTCTTTTTTCAACTGTTATTATCATAAAAATGTAATTTTTTGCCTTTGGTCGGTTTCTTTAGGAACTGGCACAGATGTCGATGGTGTATATTTCACTACAGCCGATTAAATAGTCTTTAACCCACTTAAGTGAGTCGTCTTTCAGCTATGCTATCAGTCTCCAGGTTGTGTGTTGAGTGCTGATGTAGGACAAGTTGTAATTGCCTCTGTTATTCTGAAACAAGTCAAGAGCTGGAATTTTTGTAACTTTTTGTTGTTTGTGCAACACATGAATCGATAATTTACATTGCATTAGTTCAATTTCATTTGAAAATTTTTGGTATCGGAATAAAACCGATCAAAACAGTTTATTTTAAGTTACGTGTTTAAAACTAACCAATCAACTGATAGGTAGGGTTTATACTAAGTTTACTTTTTAGAACTATTTCGCTTAATTTTTTTTTTTAAGAAGGAAAAATCAAATCGGAGGTTATATATAAATCGTCGTTGATACTCCGATCGTATGTCACTCAAAAACCTAAAATAATATAATTTAAAAATGCCTTACCTATACGATACTACAGTATTATCTAATACTAAAATAGTATATTAAACAACGCATTTCATATGGAATTCTGTTATGACACGAGTTCAAGTTTAAAAAACGAATCGCGAAGCGATGAGTTTTTTAAAGAACCAGTGTCACAAAAGCCATATGAAATAAGTTGTTTACAATATTTTTTATATTTTGCCCTTTTTACCATTTTTTAAATTAATTTTTTATTTTTATGTAATTACGAAAATTTTTATTTTAAGAAGTATGTCGGCAGCACTGTGTAATTTATAAAATTTGACAGTTGTGACATTTAAATTATCAAATGTTAATGTTTTAAAATATTTTAAAATGAATAATATACCAATAATAATATATTATATAAGTAAAATATTATATTCATATTCACTGATACTTTCTTAAAGAACAATATAAAATAAATAAATTGCTATTAGCCACAAATGTCATTGTCAATAGTCTTGCCTTTAGATACTTCACTTTGCGTGCGTAAAAGTTACATTACGATACGCAAATGCGTTTTATAATGAAGATTTTTATAAGTGCAAAATATAAAAATAAATTTTCAGAATCAAATACTTTATAATATATTACAAAATTAATTATTTATTTTAAAAAAATCGCAATTGGAACACAGAACAACTAATTCGAACAGTAAACCTGGCTTAACGTTATGATGATACGTCAAATGTCAAACGTCAAATTTTTGACAATTTGAAATTTAAACATGTTGCGATTTGGCGAATTTAATCTCTAAAATATCAAAAAATTAATATAAAATGCCAAAAATTTTCTTCCTCAAGCTTTCGGAAAGTAATAAAATTATTTCGTGATTATCACTGTTCTTAGGATATTATTACTGATCATCGTTTGATGTAACTATATGATTTTCGGTCTTAGTATTAAAGGAAAGTAATTTTGTTGGGTTCTTTTATTTTATGTGAATGAAACTTAAACAATTAAATTTTGTCTTTTAATAGTGGTCGAATGTGGTTATAGGTAATGTTTCCAATAAATTTATATTGGTTAGCAAAATTAAAAACCATATAAAATATGTTTTTTTATTATATGTGTCTCTATATTTAATATCACAATAATTTACATATTAAAATATTATATGTGTCTCTATATTTAATATCACAATAATTTAGATAGAATTATTTTTCGTCACAAAAGACATTTTTTATCTTATTTAAGTGATATAAATGTCTTGCTAAAAATACGTTTAAAATAAAATATGGCAAAACAGGGAAGCTCGAACCGGGCCTAGTTTGAAATGTTTACGATCGGTGTTGATAGTTTTAGATTCTATTTTCCCTCTTTAAAAGCTAGTGATTGTTTCGAATATAAAAAGTAGTTTTCATCAAAATGATACTTTTTAACTTGTGTAGGTTGATGTTTTAACACCTACATCTCGGTCTTTAAAATACGACACAGTTTTTAACAAAATTGAATCAATAATATATTTAGCATTATTTAAATCCCTGCTAGCATTTCGAACATTGGAACATACGTTTACACACGTGTAATACATAAAAGTTAGGTTAATTTTTAGTTACATTTTTTTTAAATGGATATTTTAGTTGTTTTAAAAATTTGAGTTAAAAACTTTTTTTTGGGTTTTTTTATAGTATCATCATACTCGTGCAATATATAATTTCATATTTTGCAAAATAGCGAACAGGAAAATAAAAAACTGAATCGTTATTTTCTATTTGTTTGAAGTAAGTTCAATGTTTTCTATTTTGAGAAAGACAAACTGTTACATTAGGTGCGTTCTTTTTGACTGAGATCTCAGTTAATCTCAGCTCACATCGGTTATGTGCGCGTTCTTTTCGATTCAATCACTTCGAAGTGAGCTGAGATTTTTCCTCCCCCTTTACCGATGCTGAATGTGCTATGCGGGGGTATCAATTAGAATTGAGTCGGAAATAAAGTGGTGGTGAGCAAGAAATCGTAGGTCGCGCGTTTGTCGTTCTTTTTGGTGCTTACTCACATCACTTTATATCAGATCACTTCAATTGAAGTGAGCTGAGATCTCAGTCAAAAAGAACGCAACTAATGTCAAAGAATATTCTGGTACAAAGATTACTGTCAATCAATCCAGAAAAGGTAGATTCGTTCCAATTCACAAGAAAAAGAAGGCTTTGGAACCTTCTGGCTCCAAACCTCCCAAAAACGGAATTTCTCTGCTTGGGTGAAATATCTAGGGATCACCTTTAACAGCAAATTAACATGAGCCTCTCTTCTAGAAAATAGAGTTTAAGAAGTATATATTTCAAATGAAATGATCCTCAGCCTCACCCCTCTTAATTTATATAATGAAGGCGGCTCTGATGACCATGCTACGGCTCCGCTATGCAGAAACACCACCTGACATAGAATCTGATAAATCGAGGTGTAAATTGTGGCGCAAAGCTATAAGCAAATACAAAATCGATTGCACCAACATATGCCTTTTACAGATCCTACAAGGCTCAGGATGCGTTAACGGCAGGTACTATTTGTATCTACACCGATGGATCTATGCCAAAGGAAGGTTCAGGATGTGGAATGTGTTCTAGATCCCTCAAATTAAATATGAAATGGGCAATGGGTGCCAATGTATCTACACCGATGGATCTATGCCAAAGGAAGGTTCAGGATGTGGAATGTGTTCTAGATCCCTCAAATTAAATATGAAATGGGCAATGGGTGCCAATGTAGCTAAAAGACACTTATATCTACATAGCTACGAGAATGCCAAAAAAGAAAGACTGGTAACAACATCCGTATTCTTTTGAACAGCAAAGCACTACTGGCACGTATCAAATCAGGTCTTGTATTAAAATATCACATTTCCCTGACCATAGCCTCCAAAAACAATGTGGTTCTGTAGATTGCATCAAAGGTTATGGGAAGTCAAAAGACAACCAAAATCCAGAGTCGTTAGCTAAGAAAGCTCTCCCAAAACATTTTGCTACCTGGCACTTTTATTAGCTTACCATTATCAGCAGTGCTTCAGTAAAGAAATGCTCTTTTGACAAATTTTAAGGTAGATGGGACAAAGAAAACTATTTATCCTCTTCTTTTTGTTCTATGGAAGATATTACACGCCATGATGATCTTCTGGCTCCAATAACATTTTTATAAGCTAGTGAAAGATGGTTCCGTTCTTCTAAATCAAGTTTTGCTACATTTTTCATTGCTTCAACCATTTCGTTGTATCTTTCTGCCTGTCCAGTTAATTTTGCCTTGTACACATTATCCTCTCTTTCGGATGTTTTGAAATGATTTAAGATTTATTTTGAACAGCCCAAAAACACAAATTCTTATACTTTACACCTTCCTTACTATCAATATAGAACAGATGATAAGTTTGAAATGATACGTTCAAAAGTAGAAAAAGAACTTGGAGACATTTGCTCAGATATTCTCGGAGTGTTTCAGGCTATCCAAAGAATTTCTTAAGTATTCACAGAACAGCAAGAAATACTTAGCTATGACCAGAAAGGACGTCAGCGTACCCACAGACATCCTTACTGGTTATTGTCACTTACGCAAACATATGAACAGGTTGGGCTCTTAAAATACTACAGATACAAACAGACTTTTCTAATTGTACTAAGTGGATCTAGAAGAGGTATTTCGAATTAATATATACTTTCTGTTCCTATTTTTGGCGATCTTCTAACAGCTTTGTTTTACAACTATAATAACGGCATTCCAAATTTCAGAACAATAATTAAATGGGTTACAAAATGGGTCATATATATAACGTTAAAGCTTGTTAAGAAGCACCCAATGATAATCTCTTTTCATTAATTACATATGCATTTTCATTTTTTTTCATCACCGATTGGTTCAGTTTACCTTTTAAGCAAAGCCTAGTTTACACAGTTTTATTAAAAAGAAAACTTGTATTGGACCCACACACATTAATAGATTTTATAAAAACCTATTTGATTACTATTCAAAATGTAGATTAGTTAATTTATGCGTACCTCTTAATTGCTTTATAAATATAATTTAATTAGCCGCTAAATTTACCTCTAAATTTGATTTATAGTAGAAAGTGTTACTTATAATTCTTATGAAAATCAGAAATTTATAGAGCATATAATTTATATAATATAGCTCCGGTTAATTAAAACTTTATTGTAGTCGCTAAAGGTGTTATTTTTATTCAACAAAGTGCCATTTAATTTAAATATTTTAAACAATGGTTATTTTTTTGCTATAGTGGTTTTTAAACATAGCTTCCTCCAATCAGATGACGCGGTAGATTACTATCTTTGAGATATTCTAAATATAATTTTGGGTTATTATATAAAGGAAACTTATAGTACAGGAACTCATGTTTTATCTGTACATCTTTTTTGCCGTAGCCTCTGTGATTATTTTTAATATGTTTTTTTTTTAATAGCAGTTAAAATTAATATTTTTACTAATGTATTTCGAAAAAACCTGGTACTTGCATTTTTCTTTGCTGCGGCATTAATAATTATATAAAAAATTACCATTTTTAAACACTTCTTATTATTTATATAAATTTGAAATCAGTTAAACAGTTGTCCACGCCCACATCTTTAATGTTTGCAGCATAAGGTATTTTATTGACAAATTGCCTGTCCCTCTGTCCCTTGTAAATAAACTAAATCCCCAAAAACCATTTAATGTAGGCGTTTTAAATATTGCCATTCCTATGTTGTTTAAGAAGAGCGTTTTTATAACTTCGGTAGGTAAACGAAATTCACATTTAACATGTATATGCTATTCTAAAGCCGACTGTACCAGAAATATCTTTTTAGTTTATCCTAATATTTCTAATTTTTAGAATTTACTAAAATGAATTCAATAGAAATACCTCTGTCTTTTTTATACATTATAAAAATTTGTGTTCTAGATAAAATACCAGTTATATACCTAACTAATTAACCGAATATTCTAGAATGAATTTAACTTGTTTACATAACAATAATATTATTGTCTAAAAATAATAGGTTATATGACAATTAATATTGTTTTTTTTTGTATTGTTTTTATATGATTCTTATAATTTAATCTCGTTTTAAATATCATACTAATGTACATTATGGATTTCAGTCATAATAATATTTACCATACATAAAATACTTAACCGAGACATTATTATTATTTTTCTATGATTATTTAACCAAATTAATTTTAAATATAATGATGAAATTTATTTTAAAACTATTTTCCACTATATAATCTCTCAAATGACATACTACTTTAGCAAATACTTAATCACTATTATTATTGCTAAAGTTTTATATTAAAGTTAATTTCCCTTTATCATCTACAATTACAGTTATTTAATTGTTTTTTACAAACTATTATACCATGTAGTTACCGTATCTATACTTTATGTTATATGGTATAATTATTAATGGTGACTATAATATAAAACAATTTCTGTTGATGTTATGTCATTAGCTATTTATTTAATTTTTATGTTTCTCAATATATTCAGATGAATAACTAAGCTCACTAAAATTAAAAAGTAAAACTTATCTCAATATGTAAATACAAAAAGGATATCAGAAGAATTTTCATTAAAATATCAGCTACTTTTCTTTATTTCATCTAAAGTATTCAGTATAATAATCTCAAATGTGAAACATTCAGATGGAGAATGTATTTGACAAACTTATCTTGGATAGGATCCATGGTAGTATTCAATAACAATCAAAATATTCCCAATTCAAATAACAAGTCCCAATTCATGTAATAATTTACAATTCACATAGTTTTCTCTTGAAATTAAAGTTAGAATCTGAAACAAAAAAAGAATACAATTAAAACTATTAATTTAATTCATATGTTTAACAAACAAATGTGTAATTTAAATAGTTGAGTGTTTAAATATTAGTTATAAAGTGAAAGTACTTACATGGTTACAAGTCAAATTATTACAACCTGAGATATACCTAAAAAAACAAAAACTGTATCAATAAATGTATCAAACAAAGGGGAAATCAGTGTACAAACTCTTAAATTTACAGTGATGGACAGAGTAGCCTGATTTAATAATAAAAAACTCATAGTGAAAGCTCAAAAGACTATTTCAAACCACAATTAATAAAGTTTGAAATGAGATAATTTAATTAAGAAAAATGTATTTGAGTTAGTAATTTAAGTTTGTATATTAGTTATAAATTTTTAATCTTTGATAATATCAAGAGATTTTAGTTAAATCAATACCTATAATAGTTAATACCTAGTTCAGATAATAGGTAAACTGAAAAGCTTAAATTTTATTTCTTAAACGTTAAATTAGTATTTAAAAGTTATAATGGGATAGTTTAATAGAATTATGCATAGATTTAGTTTCATTTTATGTTTTTAGCTCAAGTTTATAAAGTTTTCAAGGTATTTGGCATATCTAAAAGTAGCATATTTCAAACTCAGATTATATATGGAAAAACTAATCAAGAAATAATGTAAACGGATTTTTAATGAATGAAAGAATACAGATTTTCTTTATACTATTAAAGAAATAGTCAAACATGTAAAAATATTTAATCAATTTTCGTAAATTTAGGTTTTTTTTGCAAATTTAAACAATTGAAATTCTATTTATATGTAAAAATTGTCATAATCGGAAAAGAGTATAAAAGGACCAGGAAATTGAATTTTCCTTCTCTTGTCTCTGTTGTTTCTTGACCCATGCCGTATACGTCGATTGGTAATTAATTAGCATCATAAATCATTATTAATATAAAAATTTTGGTAAATCAACGTTTTCAACAAAAATATTATTTATAAAGTATTTAACAGTATAAAAATACTTACCAATAAAGTCAATTCAACAAAAACAATCCAGATTATAGCAGAATTTATGAGATTCATGTCATTGTTTCTGGAGGTACAGCCTGGCAGACATTTTGGATAACCGTTTACGACCGCATACGACCGTTGTTCCGATCCTACCTATTCTGGACTTTTCTGATTTGACATGCGTTTTTGAACATAGAAGATATTTATACGAGGTATGTGCGATTAAAAACTATTTATTTTTATGCGTATGAATTTGTAAATGTAAATCCAGGTTGAATAATAATTTGTAAAGGTATTTCTATTGCGTATAATAAATTTTTTACATGTGATAAACACTTGAACAATTTTAATAGTTTTATGTATAGTTTATACCAAACAATTCTTCAATTACAATTTAGTGTTTTATATAAGATTAAAATTTGAGTTTTCTTGAATATTACCCAAGGTAAAGAGTCTGGTTTTAAATTAAACAAATTCATAATTTCACTGAGCTAGTTCAATTCTTATAGGGCGTTCAACAACTAAAATAATTATAATAAACTAAATAAAACAAAACATTAAAAATTGACATTACCAACTAGGGGCTAGATAAATTAAAAGATTTGAATCAATAAACTAGTTAATTTTAAATAAATTACCAAACCTCATAAAATTAATTCATTTCAATATATATATTTAAAAAATATTATGTATTATATGACATATAAATAGATATTTCTATATTAATTATTGATACGTATGAATTGAACAACTTATAGAAAACTAGTCCCTTATTAAAACATTTGATTTTGTATGAATAATTAGACTAGAGTTAATATTTTATGATAAATTTGGTGACAACCACGCTGCTACAAAATAATTATTTAATAACATTAAATATACCTGGACTAACAATGTTAATATAAAAAAGGGAATGGAAAATATTGAAAACTTTACTTAAAGGTTTAATTTATTTAAAAGCATAATTACATATTATAGGAAAATATATCAAGTTTCTTGAAAAGTTCCCTATTATGTGGGCTTGTTTCTTAAAAGCAAAATTTATTTTATGAAAACTAAAATTTTATTAAAGTATAGGTAATTCGACAAACAATATTTACGTTGTCTATTTACATTAGAGAAAGACTGAACATTTGTTATAAGCTGCAAAGTCACAGGCCGACAGCTTTCTAGATACGTTTGGGGAATAAAATAAACACAAACGCCTTCGACTATTCCTAATGCCTTTGTTGTAGTAGCTTCTCTCACACGAGGAAACGGCGGAGGCGGGGGACGCATGAGCATTTCACGTCGACAGCACCGCGACGCTTAACACAAGTGCGGGATTACCAGCGTCGGTCCAGCAGCTTCATTCTAGTATCAAACAGAATCGCGTTTGCTTCTCAACGTTTTGTTCATGTTTTCTTATGAATTGCGGCGTGTGCGCGAAAAACGTGAAAAGTGTAACAAACCGTCAAGGTAAAACAACCTAATCTTTAGCTAAATTATCGGTGTTAAGTGATTTGTATTAAAATATTTACTAGTTCAATAATTATTTTACCAACAGGAGTAAGCTTACTTAAATCTACAGGTTCTTTTATTATCTATTGTTAATGTAAGTGGGACGCATTAAATATAAAATTAAATAAAACGTTAAAATAATTGTTTGATAATAATTTGTTTCACGCACCTAGTACTTAAGTAATATTTTAGACATTATTATTTTTAACATTATTATTTTTAACATTGTTTTTAGATGCCAACACAAATAACACTGTTTCAATTAAATTATGCCAATCTTCTCCCAATTTCTTATAAAATTATAATTATTATTATTTACCTATTTCGTCTTAATTCCCATTGAGTTAAAGTTTGTTTTCCAAACTATTTAGTCTATGAATATAATAAACTCCACATATAAAACAACCACAGGAACGCAAAATCCATTAAGTTTTTAATAAAATGGTTTTAATTACTACTACTATTTGTTTACGTATTTTAAAGTACATTACATATATTTATTTTTAAAAAATTACAGAGAACGTAGTTATTAAAATATTTCGATAACTTGAAATACATACAAAATACATAAAACTATTATTGTGGTAAAAACAACAAAATAAATAAATTATTTAAACTAATATCTTTTGCGTATTCTTTAAGAAAAGCAAACTGGAAAGTTTGCTTTAATATAAATAAAATCTATTTGCTTTAAATAATGTTCTAAAGTTATCTAAATTTTAAACAACCAAATTATTAGTGAGAAATATTTTGACCACATCTGTCTATGAGAGTAAATATAGTTCCAATGATCTTATTATAAAATACATAATATTTTATACTTTAAACATGTTTGTAAATAAACTTCAAGGTCTTTAGCTTTAACAAACAATTAAGTATGTGTAGTATAATGAAATATATAGGAAATACATATTATTATAAAAAAAGTAATTACAAAATGAAGAGGTTATTCTAATTTTGCTGTTTTTAAAAGAAAAAAAAATGAAAGAAATAAAAGACCATGCAATTCCATTTTGTTCTGCCTTGTAGATACTGAGGGCAATGTTTCTTCGAGTTGCAAGGGGAGATGTATTTTAATCAAAGTATTGGTAATTATTAATAATATAATAACTATATCTGAGGAAATATTATATAAAAATGGCATGAAATTAATAGTATAGGATTTTTTAAAATATTGCCTCTGGATACAAACAAATTTTGTGATGATTAATTTTTAATTCATTTGGCTTAAAAATTACATATAGTTTTTTAAGTGGTAAAATAACGATAATGTGAATCATTTAACAACTGACGATAGTATAAGCTAAAGATTGGGTTATGAATATTTAAAACAACTTTTTGTATTATAGAGAACCCAAGTACAAAAATCAATGTATATAGAAAAAAACTGGTCCATGTTATTTAATAGAGACGTCAACTCTGTTTCGTCACGGTGTACTAACCTTTGTTAGATATGGAGGGGAAGTATGCATGCTCGTTGACATTTTAAAATTAATTAGTTATGAATATCGAGCTCTCGGATAGGTCGCAGCTATGAGTGGAGGCTCTACGAATTTATGCCAGTGTCGGACACTCAATTTACGGTGATGATAGTTTCTAAACTCGCGCGCGATTTTTGACAATGTGGATGCCGAATTGACTTCAAAAATTTTAACCGGTAGTTTTTCCGTTACTGTCGTTTTGAACGTTTGTGAAAATGTGTCGACGGCGTAAGAAGTTTGAGTTTTCCAAAAAAATATAAGGTAAGTTATAAGAAAACTTTTAACTTGTGAAAAATCGTAAAAATAAAACACCCAACCATACACCATAACAACTTAGACATTTAAAAATATTGCATAAATTACTGAAATTGTTTAAATGTTTTTGTTGTCCTATTAGAACGTGTAGATTCTTTTATATATAGAAAATGGGAAAACGCATACATTCTTAATACAATTAAGAACAGTAAACAACTAAACGCTGAATTAGCAAAATAAATAATAAATGCAATAATAAATGCAATGAGGGCCGCTAGAATTAGCATCGTCAGATTGACATATTCAGCGTTTAGTTGTTTACTGATGGACTTTCACATGGGGTTAGTACAATAATTTTTTTTCTTAATGTAGGTACAGTTAAAAACTATAAACTATCATAGTCGTTTCTATTTTTTACATATTTTGTCTGACTCTGTCAGTCAAAATTATTGTGAATAAAATGTTCATTTCAATAAGGATATTTTTTCGTAAAGAATTTTTAAGCAGGATATTTAAATCGAACAATGTTTTGTTTTTCAACACTGTGTTAATTATGATGTAATAACCTAGTTTTTATTTAAACAAACAAATCATCCATTTGTCAAATGTATTGTTGTTTTTCTATTTTCATATTTTATTTGAAAATCCAGTTCGTTCACGTTGTTACCGTCTTCTGTAATATTGGCGCCATGAAGATTTTGATAAAAAGACAATATATCAGATGGTATAAGGTGCATCATTTCTTACAAATTTTTAATCTTTGTTTCGCAGATTTCTTTTTCATTAGGCCACCAGGGTATCAAATCATTAAATATTTTTTCGTGACGAAAGCTCGTTTTGATTAAACCCTTATCACAAAAGATTAATTTCCTTCTATTTTGTAGACCTTATTTTTAACCAATTCACGTTTTTGTTGCCTTCTGTTATTTTCCGATTCGTGATCTTTTCTTTAACATTCTTGCCGCCTAAAATTCTTCAGATAGCCTATGAGTCACGACCAAAGGCGTTTTTCTTCCACATTGCTTCATAACTTCCATCTCTGCTGTCGCTTTAGAGCCGACTCAATGTCGCTAAAATCGGTGTCATTCGTATTGAGGACTAGTTTGTTGTATATTTTCAAGGCCTTAGCATTTTCTGAGGGTTAATAGGTATTTTGAAAAACAGGGAATATATGTTTGTTAAGCCGAATATATTTCTATATCCAAATCATTCTTAATTGCCTTATTTTATTTCTATACAAAGGAAATAAAGTTTATTAATTTATAAGAACCTGAATATACTTTTCGTCATATTCCCAAAAAGAATAAAGTGATTTTCTTTGATAACTTTAAGGCCTTAATTTACATAGTTATCTTTGTTTATTATTGGTTCCTTCTAAGTACCTATTCTATTTTGATTATCATTTGGATGCTATTACGCATAATCATTTTTTATTCAAGTTTGTCAAATATGAGGTGACGCTGATGAATTTCCTTCTTTTCATTTAATGCTGATTAAGTAATTATAACCATTTTTTCTCTATGCTACTCCACCTTTTTTGTGTATTGGTTACAACCATAAATAATATTTTTAGTGTCAACTTCATTTCACCAATATTTTGCACAATTTTAATGGAATCAATTTAAAGTTATACTTATATATCGGGTACAGGTAGGGTGAATAAATATTTTGTATGTATTTCTTTTCTTTTCAGACTGATGATGACCTCTAAAGAGGTCGAAACTAATAGCGTAATACTAAAATCTGTACAATTTTAATAAAACCTTCGTTATTTCTTTCTTTATATTTTTTGTTACTACTAATTAAATTATACAGGAAAATTACCTAAACAGAACTTTTAAAATTATTTTAAACTATTTTTAGCATATATATTTTTTACTTTTTAAATGAAATAACTTAAACTTTTTTTAATAACCTTTAAATATTGCTTTTGAATAAAGGAACTTTAAAATAATTGATTCGATAATTACAATCATTAACTAATTTTCTCGATAATTTTAATAGAAAATTACGGACAAAACTTAATGCAAGTAGTTACCGGAACAATTACGAACATAAGCATTTAAAAACATTACTATACTGTTAATAATTTAAATATAACAGAATTTTGACTGGTTACATAAAATAGAAAAACAGCTTATTGAAAAATAACGTACTGTTTAACCTAATATTTCATAGTCAAAATTTATTATATTATATATTTATTATATTATTAAGGATAATAAAAAACTCTTCGTTTTAACAGAACTTCCAATATTCATTTAAAAACTGCTTTTTTAAAAGACTCAATGACAGCCGTTTCGCTAGACAACTAGCATCGTCAGATTGTCTAGCGAAACGGCTGTCATTGAGTCTTTTAAAAAAGCAGTTTTTAAATAAATATTGGAAGTTTTGTTAAAACGAAGAGTTTTTTATTATCCTTAATAAGATGGACTTCTAAAAAGTAAGGGTTAGTACAATCAATTTACCTATATTATATACACAATTAATGTTTAAAATAAGTAGGTGTTTTACTTGAGTTATCTATAACAGTTATTATATTTAATTGTACAGTTTACTCTATTTTTATTATCACCAATTTTATCACCCATTAAGGTTTTGGCAATTTAAAGACCAGAATATAATATGTTAAAGTAATTTAAAGTGGTGTCTGTTTGAAAAATGTAAACTTTTTTTAACAATTCATGAATGAAAATATATTTAATAATAAACTATTCAAAGTGTAAAATCACAGCAGCTTTTTCGCAGCGAAGAATTCATGTCGAGGGAGACAAAATTTTAATTTAATCAATTCTAGAACGTCGTCGCTTGCTAAAACACATAAATCTTTATGAAATCCATTGTCCGCATGTTTTAATTAAATATTCCAGATTGATAAATGGCTGGGTATTGTCTGACAAAATATAAAACATTAATTACTTTTCATTCGCACCTAGAGATATGTATAGACATTTATTGCAAAATTTGGATAGGTAGTGAATAAACATTGTTCCAAAGTTGTATGTACAGTAATTTTTAGCTTATTCAAGTTTTTATTTTGTATAATTTAAAAAATTTAGAATACCGATAGTGCTAAAGTAACTTAATTATAGTTTTTTTTTAAAGGGAAAGGGGGCTCATTGAAACATTTAAATTAAAAAGAAATGAGCAAAATTTAATACAACCTTTACAACAATAATATATACCACAACAATAAGATTTAACAAAACATTCATTTTTCTCTTGAATTGGCAACTAAAATTTATATTTTGTTGCTCTTTGTTGCATAATTATTATTAATTTATGGATCGAGGAAGTCTCAGTTAATGGAAATTTGTTTTTGAATCCACAGGAATGAAATAAAAACACTAAAGTTCAACACAACTAAGATTTACTCTCATATCCATGCCCCCTTATCAGAATGCAATGCTGTAATATAAAAATAGTAAGCATATTTTTAAATAACAAAAATAGAAATTATAAAGATTAATTTCCGTAAATCACTTCTGTTAGTTCATCTCCTGGATGCTTAACTTGATTTTGATAAAAAAATACAGCGATGTAATTTTATTGTGAGCTGGAAATAGATTGATATAGATTCATCTAAAAACTGATCAGACCATTAGTCACATTTTCCGAATAAACTGTTTGACAACGCGAATCACGTGTTTGTCGTGATTTTGTATTTTGTTAGAGAATGACGGCGTTTTCATTTAATTTCCAACGTTAAATAATAATTTCAAGCTGACCACCGACATCATCCATCTGACTTTTCAATTAGCTTTTCATTACGGCTACTGCATAATTAAATTTTCAGTACGTATATACAATTTGCACAGGATTTCGGGTTATCGGTTTTGTAACTTATACAAAATCTATAATAAATTCCTATATATAACGCAGTCAGTATTAAAAAATCAAATTAAATTAATAAAATGCAAGCTAGGTCACACTTTTAAAACGCTACTAAAAAGTAATCAATGGATTTAAAAACAAAGTTTATAATAAATTTATTAATTACTTGCACTATTTTATTCAAAAGTTAAATGTTTTGGTATTTGATGCAATTGGAAACATTATTTCATTGACATATTGATTTTTTAAGAGATATTGAGCAGTGTTAAGACTATAGCAAGTATTGAAGTAGGAGCCTATAGCCTAGTAGTTAAAGCTCTAAGATATTATCCTGGATATACCCCTCTAAGATTACTTTGAAAAACTAGGATATTTACATAACTTACGGCCGATTTTATAATGAATAGCTAAGTCGACATTACCGTAAGGACACTTAACATAAAGTTCCCTATAAAGTAGCTGTTGCTGTTGTTTCTTTCATAACTAATAATAAAGTAATACCCTTTCCATAAAGTGTCTTTTAAGATTTTTTTAAAGGGTGGTTTAACCGGAAATTAATAGATTTTGACATGAAATAGAAAGATATGTCATATTTTGCAAGTTTTTCCAGTCATATTAAAATAAAACATGTTGTTTTGTTGAAATTTGTGGCTTCTGTATCATCAGTGAAAGCGATTTATATGGAAAAAATGGACATTTTTAAAAATAAGAAATTTTTCTCGAGCAGAAGAAATTTAAAAATTTAATGTAAAACAGTTTTTTGAAGTGAAAACCTTGCAAAAAAATTCAAGCCTATCACATTTTTCGTATTTTCCAAACAGTTCTTTTTCTATACACTTTGGTTTAATAAATTATTTATTAGAAAAACTTGAACTATAATCAGTTTAAAAATTATTGATATTATTATGATCAACAATTAAATAAACGTAAAAGTAGCAAACGCTGGTGGCATAAATGTAAAATTTGACGTTATATTATAGCTAAATGACTTTTTACAAAGTTAAAGTCGAACAATCGAAACTTTAACATTAAAGGGCATTTGGGCATTTGGGCATTTTTGAAATCAATAATATATACTTTAATTTGAAAATAACCGTTATGTTTCTTTATGAAATGAGTTTTATCTATTTACAGTCGGCTTTAGAATAGCATATACATGTTAAATGTGAATTTCGTTTACCTACCGAACGCCCTTCTTAAACAACACAGGAATGGCAATTTTTAAAACGCCTACATTAAATGGTTTTTGGGGATTAAGTTTAATTACAAGGGACAGAGGGACAGGCAATTTGTCAATAAAATACCTTATGCTGCAAACATTAAAGATGTGGACGTGGACAACTGTTTCAAATTTATTATTATTTAAACCGTGATTGGTTATACATAATAAATAGGCTGTCCTTAAAATTAATTCATTGTAAGCGATTTGAGTTTGAAAATGTATATGCTATTCTGAAGCCGATAGTACATATAATTCTAACTGCGAATTTTGAGAAATGTTTAAATCACATATACCAAAATCTGGAACGTTTTGGACATCCCTTCAGATATTTATTGGATTTCTTTGATTTGCAAAAATTGGCATATTTTCTCAAAAAAATACTTCGTAACAACTTTTCAGAAAAATGCAAAACAAACATTAGCAAACAAATAATTGAATTACAGAATACTGCTCATATTTTCGTCAGTTCATGTACAAAAACAATTTTGGCAAATTCGTAATGGTACTAAGAAAATAATTAATTATTATAACTAATTTATAAACATGTTTAAATTACTAGGCCATAAATTATATAATAATACAAATTTTAAAAATAATTGAGTTTAGATTGATTTGGACCTGCGAACCTCGCTTCGCTCGGCACGCAGTGGTTCCTTTATAATAATATCAAACAAAAACATAATTGAATTGGCAAAAATAGTTTTTAAATTAGTAAAAGCACCTAACCTAACCTAACCTAACCTAACCTAACCTAACCTAACCTAACCTAACCTAACCTAACCTAACCTAACCTAACCTAACCTAATTACGCGGTCATACATTTATAATAACAATTGAGTTTTAAATTAGTTTAGATTGATTTGGTGCTGTGAACCTCGCTTCGCTCGGCACGCAGTGATTCATTTAAAATAATACTAAATTGAGACATCATGGAATTTTCTCTTCGCAAAATGCGGCTATAAATAGAGAACTGTGTTTACAGCTGCAGTTTTTTTGTTTTAAGACAGCTGAAGCATTACAATTAGTTAAAGTTACACAAAAACTTAGTTCTTCAATGCTGTAAATATGTAGAAATTTCTAATTGGATCCAAACGAAGAAGAACCCGGTTTTTCGAAATTTGAACTTTAAATACATTAAAATTAGTGGCGAAGAAAAGCCTCAATGCGTTATTTGTTTAATGCTGATAGCTTGAAATCCAATAAATTGAGGAGGCGTCTAGAAAAATTGCACAACGAATATTTCAGTAAACCATTCATTTTTAAGTTAAAATTTATAGAAAAATGTAGCCACTCTATTATATAATTAAATAATTAAATTACGTTTTGCAGTCTAATTTTTTAAAACTATATAGATGAACACCCGTGCTATCCATTTAAAAAGTTTTAAAATTCAATTTATTTTTCTGTATTTTCTGTATTTTAATGGATATAAAGACATTATTATTATTATTATTAACATTACAAGAAAGATTTAGTAATTCACAATTTTTATATAGATAATTTATTTTTTGTAAATATACCGACTTACGTAAACTTAAAAAAAACTTTCATTTTCACGCTTTTTAACTGAAAAGTAGACAACTTTTATATGAATAGACATCCGTCACCCGCCAAGCGTCCGTGTCAATTTTCGGCGTAGTAAACGCTAAGTGTTGTTCTGTTTACAATGCCCTATTTTAAACGAGGGTTTAAAAAGATGGCACATTAAAATATCCATCCTGTTTATCTTTTATACACTCCAAAGTGAAAGTTCAAAAAGTGTTCTTTGCAAATTTTGATTTACGGTGTAAACTTTACCGAATGAATAAAAGTAAGGTTCAGGTTCTTTGTTGTCTTTATTCTTTACAAATTTGCATAACTGTATTTTTATGTTACCGTAAGCACATTAGGGACAAAGTTAAAGTTGGTTTTTGTGATTATAATACTCATATATATTTTAATTAGTTCATGAAATAATAAAAACAATATTTGCGGTACAAAGGGAGATGCTAGAAATGATCATACATAGCATTGCTTTTGTATTTTAGGACAAATTTTTAATGCTGATATAGTCATGTTACATTAATTATACACTTTAAATGTGATTCAATAAAATACGAAATCAAACCACAATAATTGTTAAAAAACGGTTGCAATATCACTAAGTTTAACTATCCTTCTCTAATGATCTCTCCTTATTTAAGACTTGAAACTTATGGCCTCTTTAATATATTAACCTTTTTATTAACAATTTAATAGTTTTTTAAATAATTTTTTCTACTTCCATCTCTAGCCACAACATATTATTATGTTTTGATGTATTAAAAAGTCTGTATGATGAGGTTATAAATTATTGCACGCCGTAACACAAATGAACGTTTCCAATGAAATAGAAAGAGAAAATGAACAAGAAGTGTAAGCTGTAATCCTCTAAAATCCCTCTCTGAGAAACAAAATTACATGAATCAGGTCCTTTTACATTTATGATGTGCATCTCGGGTTTTACAACTTAAGGGTCTAATTGGTTTTATTATAATCCTTCAGTCAATACCTTTAATTGTGAAAACTACTATAAGAATTCAACCTTAATTACATTTTAGAAATAATAATTCAAGATAGCTGCAGATAACTATCTTAACATTTCTCTGTTCATGATTTTAATTTCAATCAAAAATTTTATGCGTGTTGGGTAAATTAATAAAGTCTTTAATCAAACTTTGCAAATTTATTGAATTAAGGCGTTATGTTTGTTACCATTTCATTATAAAGCGGATATTACTAGACGTCTTGTTAAATTCATTTTGTGATTACTTTTCTTGAAAACGGAAAACATCCTAAATCGAATTAACACAACCCGTTAGGGACGGATGACTTCACTTAGAACAGAGACGGAAGACTAGTAGGTACACTTAGTAAAGCCAGGAATTTCGTCTCTAAAAACAGGAATATCTCACTTTCGCCCCAACCAGAATAATGAAAGTTACGCCGCAGTATTTTGTAAATCTCTAGGCGCTTCATAGACGTCACCAACTGGTATTCGGTAAAATAAACAATTCTGTTTGAAATAGTTTTCTATTACACGAAAATTACTGTATTGGCAGGGTGTGCGACAAAAACGACATCTGTCGGTGACTCAAGAATTGTCAGAGATATATAAAATCCCTATTAAATCCAAAGTACAATTGTATTTTAGGAAAAAATTAAATGAAACATTTTAATGAATAGAGTGAACAAAATTAAATTGGGTGAAAAAAATATTATCTTAGTATAGTGAGGTTATAGCTTACGTAATAAAATAAAAAATTACAACAGAGTAGATGTACTATGAGAGTTCTAACCCACTAGAGGAGTGGGGGTACCTCCGTATATACAGCATAGGAGTTCTGGAACGGTTCTGAACTGTCGGACTGTGGTTCTGAATTGTGGACCAGTTGTTTATTTGGAATAGTAGTTGTGTTATATTATAATGATTAAATGACTGAGCGACTGGAACGAATTTTATTGGAATTATTAAAGAATTAAACGAGTTTGTGTTGTATTGCGGGTTGCCTGCTGGTTTGAAAAAAAGTTGGCCGCTGGTGGGACTCGATCCTACGTCCCGTCGGATGAAATTTATAATTTAAGCGCCCTTACCCACTGGGCTGCTAACGAAGGATTATATATGTTAAGAATGGGTATTTAAACTCGCGTCGCGTATTTTGATCGTTTTCATCGAATTTGGTCTGTGATAGATATCTTGTAATCATATACAGGGTATGTCGGGATACTAAACAACTTAGAATTTTTGTATTTAAAATATCAATTTGATGGTACGGGTTAGATGCGGGATATATACAGGGTTTGTCGCGAATTAGATCGTCGAAATATCGAATTATGATCATTCTTAATACGCAAAAATTGCAAAAATGTCGGTACGGGGATATGGTCAATTAAAAATGTCAATTCGATCATTCGTATATTATGATGTGGGTAAAAGATAATTTCGAGTGTACAGGGTATTCGCGAAGATCGTTCGTAAGAGGTACGGGGGATGTCAATTTTTCATACGGGATATACAGGGTTTGTCGCGAATTAGATCATCGAAATATCGGATTATGATCATTCTTAATACGGAAACGGTTACGTGGCAAATAAAAATGTTTATATACGTGGGGGTATGACGGTTCTCCATTTTCTGATCGAACAGTAATTCTCTCTTTATACGGGAATGAATTAGGATGTAAAAAGAAAAAATTTGGTCATCTTATGTACGTCAAGTATAAAAGTATGTCATATAGCTAAAAAATACCATATATCGTTAAACAATGATGTGTCAGACAACAGTGACTACAGTTTTCATAAACCGTTGGTAACAAAAAAATTGTTCTATGTATAATATGTAAATACAAAATATATTTAAATAATTTTTCTATAAATTATTTTTACGATCCAGACGATAATGACTACATTCATCGTACCATGTTGTTAACAAATGGCCTATATAAGATATAAACGATGACAAAAATAATTCTCCTATTAATTATACATGAGGTGTCATTTTTATCGCAACGATAAAGATATTTTATTAAAAAATTAAGTCTGCATATGATTTAAACAAGAACATTTATCTGCAATGAAAAACTATCAAATTACCTACGAGCTTAAAAACTGCTTATCAGTCATAAAAATTCTATAAATTCGAAAATATAATATAAACGATGACACTAAATAAATTCTCCTAATAATTATACATGTGTCATTTTTATCGGAACGATAAAGATATTTATTACCAAATTAATAGTTAAGATCAATATATCTTTTTACCATTTGACATTTATCTGCAATGAAAAACTATTTAGTTTTGCCTGTATCAAATTACCTACGGGCTTAAAAACTGCTTATCAGTCACAAAAATTCTATAAATTCGAAAGAATAAAATTTAACAATCCAGTTACGTGTTTAATGTTCACCAATAATCATCAACTTTTGTGTGTGCTACAAGAAAAAATATTTGAAGTAAGTTTAAATTATTATTATTATTATATTTGTGTAAACGCAATAATGTTTTCGCTTGTTTTTTTTTTTTTTAGTTAAAAAGTTTATTTTATTTAGTTTAACAAAAAGACTTAATACGAATTTAAGGATTCTGTTTACAATATTTTTTATTAATTTAGTTGTTTGTAAAAAAGATTAGGAATTAGTATAAATAGTAAAATTTTGCGTTGTAAAATGTTGATTCATTGATTATTAGAATATTCATTATTTGGTTAATTATTATAAAGTTTAAGATTATTGTATTTTCGTCGAGTAGATAATAAAAAGTTTGTTTTAAAAAATCATCTTCGAATTCATAAATTGTGTGTGTGTGTGTGTGCTTTGTCTCACAAAATATTATATGCGAAAATTTTTTCCAGATGAATTTAGAATTACTAAACAAAGCTTCCTATATTGCAGCACGGAAGCCTGTAGTGAAGCTGAAAGAGTTACCAGTAGGAGTTCCACAAGTAATTTATGCTGCAAAAATAACGAAAACAAACTTTGGAACAAGCGTTCTAGTTGACTTGGGCGATAAAGTCGTGTTCCTGCCAAACAGGGTGACTGCTACATACGAACCATATATCAACAATTTTGAAAGAGGGAAGTACGGCTTAACATACCAGGGATCGTATGATTGCGGTCGTCCCCATTTAGCTGCATCATTCGAAATTACGGAAATTTAGAGGTGAGTTACAGTTTTTTTACAAATACAGCAATGTTTAATTATCCTAATGTACTGAGCAAAATCGATGCAACTTTGTTGGAAATTAAAAACAATTTTTCAAATCATAAAGAAATAACTTTTGCATTAAAAGCCATAAATTCACATCTAAGAAAATGTAATATAGCGTTAAAGAAAATTCATTTTTCCGTGGGTCAAGTGAGAAAAATTCAATCAAAAATGGGGGAACTGAAAAGAATGCGTTATTTTATTAAGGCAATGAAACGGGGGCATATAGGTGGAGATTTAAAAAAAAAAAAAAAAAAAGTTAGGTGGATTAACATAAATTCAGTATTCCATAGCAGAGTAAGAACGGGATTAATTATAAACTTGAAGCATAAAGAAATAAAAAATTTTTTTATAGATGCATTTAAACTTTTTAATGAAAAAATTTCTTTAATTTTAAAGAAAATGTACATGTTAAAAGTTAACTTAACTTTTTGTGGTGATTTCATCAAACAATTGAACGATTCAGAGATTGTAGACAGAAAACATTTTAATACACCTAATTCGCTAATTGACGTAGGGACGGATCTGGAAGAGTGGTATAATAAAAATGTGATCGATTTTATATTAAATAAACTTAGTGAATTTAATGAAATGAATTCAGGGTGGGCTTTGAGTAACATCATTTCCTTAGAGGTAGCAATTAACAAATTTGAAATAGGAAACGGTTCATCTTTCATTAAATTACCTGAACAAATAGCCAGAAAGCGTGCTTGTGTCAATGTTCAAAACAATGATTTAGCATGTTTTTTTTGGAGTATAGTCAGTGCGTTGTATCCTGTTGAAAAACATAATGATAGATTATCTAAATATCCGCATTACAGTCGTGTTTTAAATACTGAAGGAATGGATCTGCCAATGAAGCTAAATAAAATTTCAAAATTTGAACAGCTCAACAATATTTCCGTTAATGTATACGCTTTAGAAATGATAGTAGGGAGTGGTGAAAACACTTTTTTTTCAGTAATTCCTGTTACGTTGACAAAATCCAAATTAGATAGACATGTAAATTTACTTTTAATTCAGGATCACTACTTTCCTAAATTGAATGATTTTGATGTTCCTCCTCCTCCTTCTCAAGACCATGATCATTTAGAAATCAAATATCATTATGTATGGATTAAGAATCTCTCTAGACTGTTATCGAGTCAAATGAATAAACATAACGGTAAAAAATATCCTTGTGATAGATGTTTGAATTATTTTGACAGTGAAGAAAAATTAAATATTCATTATTCTCTTTGTGAAACTATGAATTACGAAAAAATTACTTTTCCCAAATACGACTTTGTTGAATTTCGCAATCATGTTTATAAGCAAAAGTGTCCTTTACTTTTTATGCTGACATTGAATCCCAATTAGAAAAATGTGACGTAGAAATTGGCAAAACGACGCAAAAATATCAGCATCATAGAGCCTTCAGTATTGGCTATTACTTTAAATGTTCATTTGATGACTCTTTATCATTTTATAAAGCACGCAGAGGTGAAGATTGTATGAATTGGTTTGCAAATGAAATGACTACGATAGCAAAGTTTGTTGAAAGTAAGATTAAAAATATTATTCAAATTGTGGTTTCGTCGGACCCCACCGACGGCGGCGGCGGTGACATTTGTCACATCTGTGAAAAAATAGTTAGAGAAACGGACGTCATTGTTAGAGATCATGCTCCTTTTACTGGAAAGTTCCATGGATTTGCACACCAATCATGTAATCTGAACTTTAAAAACTGTTTATTGTACCCATAATCTATCATAATCTATCCTATGATTCGCACTTCTTATAAGGGATATTGTTAGACGGGGGCAGGTTAGTGTACTTCCAGTAAATAAAGACAAATACATTTCATTTACGCAATACGATGCAGATACAAACATTAAATTCCGATTTATAGATTCGTTCAGATTTTTGGCGACTAGCTTGGATAATCTAGTTAAAACTTTGTGTATTGAGGATTTTATAATTTTACGAAAAGAAATTTCTTCATTGAATGCCGAATACTTTAAACTATTAACTCGTAAAGGTGTGTTTCCATACGACTATATTGACAATTTAGAGAAATTAAATGAAACTCCAATTACCTAAACAAGAAAGTTTTTACAATAGACTTAATGACAATAACATTACTGATGACGACTATGCTCACGCGCAAAACGTTTGGAAGTCCTTTAATATTAAAACACTTGGGGAATATAGCGATTTGTACATGCATACCGATATTCTGCTTCTTGCCGACATTTTTGAAAATTTTAGTGAGTCTTCTTTAAAAAACTTACTTTCTTGACCCTGCCTGGTATTTCACAATGCCTGGCTATACGTGGGATTGTATGCTTAAATATACTGGATGTAGGCTACAAATTTTAAAAAGATGTTGACATGATAATGTTTATAGAAAAGTCGATTCGAGGGGGAATATCTGTATGTAGTAGCAGATATGCTGAAGCTAACAATAAATACATGAAAGAATATGATCCCACAAAACCCTCAAGCTATATATTATATTTAGATGTAAATAATTTGTACGGAAAGGCCATGAGCGAGCTCTCTACCTTATGGGGGTTTTGTTGGATTGAAAATATAAGTAAATTTGTTACCAACGACGGCGACGATCCACCTGAAGATTATGTGAACATAATGACGCTGCCTGATGATTCTCCCGACGGTTATATTTTTCAAGTCACACTAGAATATCCTGAAAGATTACACGACGAACATAAAGACTTCTTCATTCTGCCCCGAACACCGCATTCCGCCAGAATCCAAATTACCGAAATTAATGACCACCTTATACAGCAAAAAGAATACATACTACATTATAGAAATTTAAAACAAGCATTGTCACATGGTTTAAAATTAATTCAAATTCACAAAGTATTAAAATTTAAGCAGTCAAAGTGGTTGAAACCGTACATTGATTTGAACACACGATTGAGAACCTCGGCCACTAACATCTTTGAAAAAGACCTAAGAAAGCTTGCAAACAACGCAGTTTTCGGAAAAACTATGGAATCAATTAGGGGGAGAAAAATCGTAAGGATACCGCAATCTTATGACGGTCGCTATGGTGCTAAAAATTTAATTGCCAGTCCAAGATTCCATAGTAGAACAGTACTCGACGAGAAGGAGGATTTAATGATAATTGAACTTAAAAAAGCTGAACATTGTTTTAATAAACCTTTGTATATAGGGATGGCAATTCTAGATTTGGCTAAAACTGTAATGTACGACTTCCACTATGATTTTGTACTCCCCAAATTGGGGGTAGAGAGATGTAAATTACTGTATACAGATACTGACAGCTTTATATATGAAATAAAGTGTGAAGATGTATATAAAGAAGTTATCGAGAGATACATTGAAAAATTCGACACTTCAGACTATGCTCCAAATAACGTGTACAGTATTCCTCGCGTTAATAAAAAAGTTTTAGGATTAATGAAGGATGAAGCCAATGGGAAAATAATAACACATTTTGTTGGGTTACGGTCTAAAATGTATGCATATAAAGTTCAGGGCGGGCAAATCACCAAAAAATCAAAGGGTGTTAAGAAAAATGTTGTTAAAAATAAATTGTTATTCGAAGATTACATTAGATGTTTAAAAGATTGGAAAACAATGTCTGTAACCCAAAATACGATCCGTTCCTATGTGCATGATGTATTTTCAATTGAACAAACAAAAATAGGTCTAAGTCCTTACGATGATAAAAGACATTTAATTCCCGAATCGTTCAATACGTTACCGTGGGGTCATTACAGTTTAATAAAATAATTTTTTTTTTTTTTTTTTTTTTAGATATAATGGTGGCAACACTCGAGTATTTATGTATTAGGGTAGTATGTGAAAATACAATAGCAATAAACCAATTTGTAATTGATGTACACTTACCGCAAAATTTAATGCTTAAAATATTTAAAAATTATGCTCAAAATAGATGGGATGCAATCTATAAAAATGCTAAAAGTATCACAAAAAAGCTTGATTTAGTATCGATCACAAAAAACGTTACATAAATTCACAAGAGCGTCACTATTTACTAACTTGTCCAATCTGGAGAATGAACTTTTTTAAACGTTCAAATTTAGAAAAAACATATTGCGCTTGGATTCATTTATATTATATTGTAAACCTAAAATTATCGTTGTGTCAGTCTTGTTTTAGAAAGTTCGAGTCTCTTTTAGAAGAAAATAATCTAAATATTAGTTTACATGTTGTTCGAAAACATTCACACGTAGTATACGCTAGAGAAGATATTTTTAATTTATATCGTCATAAGTATTACTGGTGTCAAAATGGCTATGATAAAGTAATATTTCAATTGAAAAGTAGCTATGATTGCCACAATGATTTGCATCCTCCTAAGCAATCAGACATACCTCTTCACGAACAGGGTCCATATAGATTTATTAATCATCATAGCGAATGATGATTCCGATTATTATTTATAAAATGCTGTATTTGTTAAAAAAAAAACTGTAACTCATACTATTATACATGTTATTACCTTTCTGTGTACCTATTTAATGTAATTATTTTTTTTTTGTACTTTTTTTTTTGTTTTATTAAAAAATAACTCATATGTATGTAATTAACTTCTAATTTCTGTGTAAGTATTGTATTAATAAATATATTTTTTTTCTACTTTTTGATTTTTATTCAAAATAAAACACCTATAATGCATAACAACTATATATTTAAATCGTTAATAACTTTATTTTTACAAAAGTATACAAATTCTCTAAGAGCATAATTTAACATATTGTTTGAGGCTAAAGTAGAACAAAATACACATAAAATTTGCAAAGGATCAGAAGAATTTTCAGAGGAGATTTTTTTACAAAAATCCAAAACATTATAATAAAATTGACAAAAATTCAAATTTTCTAACATATATATACGTTGTAAAATCAACTCATTTAATTCCAAAATTTGAGACACTTCTTCTTCATCCATGTAATACTCAACATCATGTTTCTTGACAAGAATCAACTTGTTATCGTCGTACTTTAATGAAGTAATGGTGCAGTACTCTCCACATGTAAATGAAACAGGTTGGAACTCGTCGTCGTCGTCGTCGTCGTCGTCTATAGTATAAAAGAAATCATTGATTTGTTGCATCATTATTGAAATAAAAGTATCCCATTCATAGGTACTGAAAGATATTTTTGGAAAATTTGAGTTGTTGAGATAAAATAATAGCAGGCGTAAATGATCTTGCTGGACTTATTCCACATTTTACTTCATAACCACAAATTTTATATTGTGTTGAAAGTAGGTATACATTTTCAGATTTTGCAGCCATCTCATAGTTTTTCCAAAATTCTATCCAACTCTTCACTGTAACAGTAAACACTTGAATCATCCGATTCGATTTCAGCAGCATTACTATAATAAGCACTATCTTGAGGACACATGTTTCGTCAACTAAGTTCAATTGTTAAAGATCACTTCAATTTATAGTCTCCAAAAATGTATTCATACGCAGCGAAGCAAAAAGTAGTCGTTATAAAACAGCTACGTTTTCAATCCAACTGTTATGTTTCTTGTCTAATCCGAGCCATTTCACATACATTTATTACCCTTCCTTCTGAGTACTTTTTCAATCAAGTAAATGTCTGGATTTGATGTTTTCTGCAATTCATCATTATAGAAGCAACCGCTGATTGGTCTGCCTTGCATGTCTTCCAGTAAGTACGTAGCGGGATTGGTAGTTTTAACTTTGGTGATTTTGAATAGCTCAGTAGTCCAATTGGGTGTATAACCTTTTTCAAAGACATGTTTGCCTTGGATATGCGAACAATGTCACCGACTTTGAATTTTCGTGGGCCAGCAGTTATCTTTAAATGACTATTATAGGTGTTATTCAAAATAAATGTTTCGTTGGATTTGTTGACTCGAGAAGGCTTATATTTTGTTACGGAATGTTTCGTATTGTTGTAGTCATGAGTTATTTTAGGTAGAATATCTATCCATTTGTAGGTGCCATTTAAACTGAAATACTTGTACAATTTAGATTTTAGCGTTCTTATAACACGCTCAGCCATAGAAGCCTTCATCGTACTAAACACGCTGTAATGATTTATATCATGTTTTTTCATTAAATTTTGAAATTTAATGTTGTAAAATTCCTTTCCTTGATCAGATTGCAGATTTTTCGGAACTCGTCGAGTATGAGCGAGTATGTCTGAAAATATCCGAGTAATTTCCTCACCGGTCTTTGTTTTTAGGGGACGTGTCCAAACAAATTTTGAAAAACAATCTATAACAACAAGTATCAACTTGTAATTTTTATTTTGATGAGCGTAAGGACGCATTTCAGCCAAATCCATTTGCCACAGATCATCTAAACCATTGATTATAGTACGTCTTCGAGGATAATTTTTTCGGATCGGTTTGTGCAGCTCATTTACGAGTTGAATCTTTTCTTTAGAGTACATTACTACTACTACTACTACTACCGCTTAGCTTGATCTCCAAACTGTGAATGCGATTATGTATATCCGTATTCATAACTTCAATATTTTTTACAATACCTGAAATGTATTTTTTAAATTATGGACGACGGTTTTGATATTTTCCTCAAAATCTCTTTTCAATTTACGTATGTTTTCAACGTCAATGGTTCGCAACTCATTCATTTGCATATCGACATATTTTTTTGTTGCAGCATCACTATATGTTGACGGTTCGCCAACATTACAAATTTTCACATTTTCCATATCAATATTACATTATGGTGTGTGAGGAAATGTGATTTTTGTTGGTAAACAACGCGCATATGGCGTTTTTTTATGTCTATGTCCGAATTTATCGACAGGCATAATTTAAATGAACAAGATTCAGCTTGTTATTCTATTATATCGGCTTCCTTCAGCTCATTGATAATTGCTACTATTTCATTGTCATGTGACGTATTACCTGCCTCTTGTGAAGCAATCAACAACTTTAAACGATCCACTAATTCATTGGGATCGTCCCAATAAATATACTCCATAGGTGTATCATTGTATGTTAAGTGAGAATCGACAAGTTTTCCACCACTTTTTGGAGATTTTGATCGAGGATTGTGCTGATGTTTTCGAGTACTACTTTTCGATCCACCCGATTCCGTTCTAAACATAGGTTTAATGATTTCATGATATTTGGAAGTGCTTGAACTCTTAAGACGGTTAAGCGTATTTCGGTGAACATTAGTATGCTCTAGAAGTGTTTTATATGCCTCTAAATCCTGTGGGGTATAACTTTCTGGGTCGGCGTAGAATAAAAGCTGATATAAGCCTGGTGTTCCAATCACACGTTCACCTTGTTTGTCTCGTTCTTGTAGTATGTTGATGTTTCTTCTATCAAATCCAATTCTTCGCGTACCTAAACTCCAACCGAATTCTTCATTGTAGATCGGACCGTAATTTCTATCGATTCTTTTATTATTTTGGAAATAATCTTCAATATATGATCGAGTAATTTCGGGATATTGATCTAAATATTCTTCGATGTCTTCTTGTGTAATCTCAGGATGTATTCTTTCTAGAGATTCTTGCATTGGAACATTGCCCGCTTCGTCGGTTTCGGCTACCGGTTCCATTTCAAGAAAAGGTACATCATCAGGTTCTTCTTGCTTTTCTTCTTTCTTTATATCCGCTTTTGGACTTAAATTCGTAATGGTTTTTTGTAATGTCTTTGAAGATTCGACTATCGCTTTAAGTGGTGTAGATATTGGTTTGAATAGTTTATTAAGAGACTTATCTTGATCTGATTTGCCCAATTTCACCGCCAAGTATTTTTTACGAATTGACAGTGCAAGTTCAGACACTTTTTCTTGCGTAATGCAGCAGCAACACCTTTATCGTCGGCCATATTGTCGTAGACTAAAGACATAGCTTACAATTTTATATATTTATCAAATCCTTTGCGATATCTACCATCATTAAGGGGGAAATCCTTCATAATTACCAAAGTACCATAGCGACCGCCATCATCAGACCAGCAGCACTTTGAACACATATTTTTAAATGTGTCAAATGTCATGTCTGGAGATACGTGTTCGTCAAATATATGTTTCAAGTTCACCTCATCTTGTTTGAACAACATAATTACGTTACAATTGTCACGTATAAGCTGTTTCGGTATTTTTGAATATGTTTGACAAATATATACAGCATCAATGTCCTTATGTCTACACATTGAGTAATATTCACGTATTTTCTGTTGACCGTCACAGGATACGTCATCAAATATAAAGATAGAATTCGGTCGAGCGTTATCTGGACTAATTATTTCTTCGTTGTCTTTAAATGGAAAATATCCAACACCATTGACTTGTGCTATCACTTCTTGCAGCAATTCATACTTCGGTTGGAATAAAGATTTTGAATAAACATAGACGTTTTTGAATTTCGCGCCATTTGGACTGAATAGGAGCGCCAGCAAGGCATTCGTCTTTCCACACCCACTAGGACCGCATATAATAGCACGGAAGGAATTTGGTAACAATTTACCATGTTTGCCGATCGATGACGTTGGGGTAAAATCTAAATTTTCAATGGGTATCGTCTGCTCTTGTTGAATGATCTTCATGGTGTGTATTGTTTTTCTTAGTGTTATTCTATAAATATAGATGTCGCGCCACTTGTGCATATCAGTCTTAATGTTGGTGTTTGAAGGAGAGGGTCTTTTAAATTCTCTTATCAATAAACTACCTATTGAAGTTCACATACCCGGCTATCAGTACTGCGGACGTAAGTTATTATTATTTCAATCTAATGTAATTTTGCTAAAAAAAAAAGTGTTATTTTCAGCTGGTACAAAACTACAAAAGCGACTAGCACGTGGAGATCCAGGTATTAATCCTTTAGACTCTGCATGTAAACAACACGACATTGCTTATTGGCAAAACAAATCTCTTGAGGAGCGACATAAAGCCGATCAGATACTTGAAAATAAGGCGTGGGAACGTGTCAAATCTAAAGACGCATCTTTCAAAGAAAAAGCTGCTGCATTACTTGTGACAGGTGGAATGAAGGTAAAAAGAAAGCTAGGAATGGGATGTCGTAGTCGTCGTAAACCACGTCATTCTTTTCATCGAGATGTTGTTTTGAAGGTGGGAAAGTCCATGAAGAGAGGAAAATCTCTAAAAGACACTGCAACGTTTGCATTACGAGCAGCCAAAGCACTCATTAAGGAATTTGGTGGGAAACAAGAAGTCGATGTTCCTCGAGTAATACCTGTAGCGAAATCTGGAGGTTTCCTACCACTTATTCCCTTGTTTGCTGGTCTTTCGGCACTTGGAGCTTTAGCAGGTGGTGCTGCTGGAGTGGCGAAAACAGTCATTGATGCTAAGCATGCGCAAAAGAAATTGGAAGAAGATGTACGTCATAATAAGGCTATGGAACGAGTAGGATCTGGCCTATACTTAAAAAAAGTACCCAAAAGGCGGTTTCGGATTGTATTTGAGACAAAAAAACTAATAAAGCTACCCAATCACGCATTATCCGGACTTTGAGATAACACATTACGCAAAATTGCTTAAAATACCCCATTTTCGAGGAGTTTTTCATGCGAGACACCCTCCCCAAAGATGGACCTCGAAGGCAAGAATGTGCAGTGGTTAATTTGGATACCTCTAGGAATAGCGGAAGTCATTGGGTAGCTTACAGAAAGATAAACAACAAAGTAGAGTATTTCGATTCATTTGGTAACCTGAAGCCGCCGAAAGAAGTTGTTAAATATCTCGGTGGTGTGCGAATTTTCTACAACAATACTCAATATCAAAATTACAATCAAATCAATTGCGGTCATTTATGTTTAAAATTTCTACAACAATAATGGAACTATTACTACAAAATATCCACCAAGGTAAAGCATTGAGTAGTTTCACAGCCGAAGAACTAAAGCACTTTCCCATTAAACATCTGATAAAGTGTGTAAGGCCTTTGGAATTGCTTAATATGTGGCATAAACTTCCTTATAAATATCGAGCCAAAATTTGAGTTGCAAATACGGCTGCCTTGTTTCATCCATTACAACCGACCAGATTGGACAACGCATTGGGATGGTCCTCCGAGTTCACAAGCCACATGTTTTCTTTGTAACAATAAAAAATGATATTTAAATTCATACATGTCTTTTTCATTTTCATTAGTCAACATGTCGCAGCTGCTGAGAGTTAACAGCACCAATCACGTGTTTACCTTTCAACCTCCTACCCCTATTGTGCTCGATCCAAAGAATGATTATGAAATAGCTCTACGATCTTTTCATTCATATAACAGTATACCAAACATTGAAAATTGTACGTTTTACTACTACGATGCCGAAGACAAGCTTCAAAGTTTTAATATTCCTACAGGATGTTATGAAATTGCTGATCTTGAAGCGTTTATCAGTGATAAAATGGACGCAAGCAATTCAATAACACCACCGAAGGATATATTTTCACTAAAACCTAATCACAATACGTTGAAATGTGAAATTTTCAGTAAATATAAAATTTCCTTTATGCAAGCTGATAGTCTTGGAGAATATTGGGGTTTTCACCGAAAATACTGACGTCAACGAAATGCACTCTTCAGATCTCCCCGTCAAAATCATTAAAGTATCCAGTATTCGCTTCGATTGTAACATTACCACTGGAGCCTTTGATGCGAACAGACCTGCGCATACTATCTACGAATTTGTTATTCAAGTAGATCCGGGATATTCCATTGACGAAATTCCTCATAATTTAATCTACTTACCTGTTATACCACAACGTGGAAATAACTAACATCACTGTCATTGCCTTAGATCAAGACGGTCAACCTGTAAACTTTAGAGGTGAATCGAGTACGTTAATATTGGAGCTTAGAGCGCGAAACAGATGGGACTAATAATCAATCATCATCATAAAAGACAGTTTACACATTTTCCAACTTCATTAGCTAAGCAGCCGCCGGTGAAACAACTCACGTTGGCAAACAAATTGGTGCTGCAATCGCTGGGTTTTAGATTGAAATGACAACCATGTATGGAAAACGACTTCGTCAAAATGACAATATGCCTTCGATGTTTGATATCTACCGTAAGCCGGTCTTTGATGATTCCATTCGAAAGGCTGAATACAGAACCTATGCTCCATTTATCAAATCATTCAATTGCAGTGACATTGTGGAGTTTAGCATTAATCAGGTTGATTCGTTCTTTGCAATGAGCGAAACTTTGTTGTGCATTAAAGGTTCCTCGAAACACACGGAGCAGGAGACGTAAAATTAGCAAATAATTTTGGAGCCTTTCTTTTCGATTCATGTACGTACAGTGAAAGTGCTAGGGAAATGGAAACAGTTCGAGATCCTGGAATTGTAAGTGCCGTACGTGCTATGACTTGTTATAACCAAGAAGATTCCAATCATATGGCTATAGCTGGCTGGAATTATCCGAAAGATCCTATTCTAAATGTCAAAGCGACAAGTCCTTCAACCTTCAAATACCTCTCAAACATATTTTCAACATTTTTAACGATTATTCTATGATTACATGTGGACGACAAACAATACGATTAGTTCGAGCACGAAATGATAATGATTGCATCTATATTACCGACAAGTCCGGTACGGTCTCCAGTACAACTGCTAAAATTAACATTACAAGTGTTGAATTAAAAGTTAAACATATCTTTCCCAATGATGATATAAAGATAAATCTCATGAAATCCATTCAAAAAGATCAGCCTATAGTTATTCCATTTAGAAAGTGGGAGTTACACGAATTGCCCTCAATTACTAAAGGTGCAAGACGTGAGGTTTGGGCTGTTAAAACATCCACTTCAGTTGAAAGACCCGTTTTTGTTATTGTTTTTTTTTCAAACTGACAAACGTAACGTGAGCACAGCCGATCCTACTTTATTTGACAATGCAGATGTACAAAGTATAAGACTGTCACTTAATGGTGAATTTTGGCCCAATGAAAGAATGCAATTGGATTTTAGTAAAACTGACTACAATGAAGCATATTTTAACTATACTGAATTCTATCCCAACTACGCGAACTCCACACAGAAGCGCCCCCTGCTGGATTATTCCTCTTTCAAGAAACGGGCATTGTTTGTTATCGATTGTTCCAAACAGGAAGAAAGCATGAAGGCGTCCACAGTCGATGTGAAACTTGATATTGAAGCAAACATAGGCTTTCCAAAAGTCTATTGCATCATAATTCATGATTGTGTAATGGAATACTTCCCCCTCACCGAAATTGTTAAAAGTTTAAACTAGACGTTGATTAGAGTTAGTGTTCGAGCAGACGTCAACATGAGAATAGCTTCAAGGCTTTGTCGTAGATGGATTTTTCGTTGTCAAAGAACTAACGATAGAAATTGGTTTCAAAAGTTCACATTACATGTTTTTACCACCTCAGCCGTTTTCTACAGTAAGTAATGAGGACAAAAAGACTGCAACCTACTTGGAAAAAAAATGTGCACGGAATTCGATACTCTTCAGGAGATGTAGAATATTCTAAAATTAATGAAATATTGGAAAGCAAGCTATTGTATGCTGCAGACTACATTTACGTTCGTGGTCAACAAAAAGCCAAGTTTCTGCAAAATAAATGTAACATTTTCAACGTTTTTTCCTCACATTTGCGAAGTCGGCAAGTTCGATGGTACACCGTGTGCAACAGTAAACTTTGCCAAGGATCCAAACCCCTGTCACACCTCTGGACTATATTCGTGCACCGAACGAAATGTACAACGTCTCCGCCACTGGTTTTTGAATACTGTATTACCATAAAATAAATAAACCTTAACCACAAATGAGTTTTTATTTTATACACCACTACTTAGAAATAAAACAAGTTGTTTATTCATCAACTTTTATATTACACGAAGATTCAAATTTACGTTTAACAATTTTTAAAATAATTTTTAAAATTAAAACAAAGACAGATGCTAAAATTATACATGACATGGCAAAAACATTATTAATTTCATTTTTTATGCTCTCTTCTTCTTCTGTTCTATTAAACATGGTTGAATACGTCTTAACGGATAAGTAGTTTTCGGTAATTTACGACAATCCCAGTTTAGACTGCTCCACGTTGTTCTTGCTTCCCTAGTTTGTTTCATAACCTTACTCTTATCTTCATAAAAAGCAATGTCTTCAATTCCATGACTGTGCTCTTCTGAAGACATAATGTAACTGGTCGTTGTCGATCGCATGACCCTTGTAAAATATGTGTGATGACGTCATAGCATCGAATAATTGGTACCCTTTTGACAATCGTTGTGTCGTAATTTTACATCCTAATTCATTCCCGTATAAAGAGAGAATTACTGTTCGATCAGAAAATGGAGAACCGTCATACCCCACACGTATATAAACATTTTTATTTGACACGTAACCGTTTCCGTATTAAGAATGATCATAATCCGATATTTCGATGATCTAATTCGCGACAAACCCTGTATATCCCGTATGAAAAATTGACATCCCCCGTACCTCTTACGAACGATCTTCGCGAATACCCTGTACACTCGAAATTATCTTTTACCCACATCATAATATACGAATGATCGAATTGACATTTTTAATTAACGACCATATCCCCGTACCGACATTTTTGCAATTTTTGCGTATTAAGAATGATCATAATTCGATATTTCGACGATCTAATTCGCGACAAACCCTGTATATATCCCGCATCTAACCCGTACCATCAAATTGATATTTTAAATACAAAAATTCTAAGTTGTTTAGTATCCCGACATACCCTGTATATGATTACAAGATATCTATCACAGACCAAATTCGATGAAAACGATCAAAATACGCGACGCGAGTTTAAATACCCATTCTTAACATATATAATCCTTCGTTAGCAGCCCAGTGGGTAAGGGCGCTGAAATTATAAATTTCATCCGACGGCACGTAGGTTCGAGTCTCACCAGCGGCCAACTTTTTTCAAACCAGCAATACAACACAAACTCGTTTAATTCTTTAATAATTCCAATAAAATTCGTTCCAGTCGCTCAGTCATTTAATCATTATAATATAACACAACTATTCCAAATAAACAACTGGTCCACAATTCAGAACCACAGTCCGACAGTTCAGAACCGTTCCAGAACTCCTATGCTGTATATACGGAGGTACCCCCACTCCTCTAGTGGGTTAGAACTCTCATAGTACATCTACTCAACAGCTACAATATTTGTATATTTTAAAGATGCTGACGATAAGTTAAAAAAATTTCTTTCGCACTTTATCCTGATACAAGTACCAACGACTGTAACTGGAAGGTTTACATGTTTATCTATTCGTAAAAAGGCGATGGCTGCTGTATTGAATCTGTTAACTGTGCTAAACAATTTCTTAAAGATATCAAAACTACCAAAAAGTTTTATGCTTACCATTATCTACCTACTCAAAAACTTGGTATATCAAAGAAAACCAAATAAATGTAAATATTAACAATTCAACAAGTCTGCAAAGTTGTATGGAAAACCATTTACCTAAGAGTAATAAATAAAACATCTAAAGCTGAAATGTTTCCAATTTTAATTTTTATTGAGCAAATAAATAATATAATCTTCTTTAAAAACTGTACATTCAAAACATGTACATACTGTACATAGAAAATTTACGCTTGCAAAATCCACTAACTGTTCTTTTTTTGAAATTGATTTAAAGCCAAGAAAAATGTTTTGTGATGTTTTAGTTGATTGGGTAGCAAAAATGTTAACTGGAGTTTGACATTATCTTTCCTTGTGCTTCTGATTATTTAATTTGTCCCATCAATTATTATCGTTTGATTGTCTGCTTCACATGTATCAGCATCTACGTATCTATAACTATTGCATACAAACTATTTATGTGCTTTATTAGTATTGGGAACAAAAGCTACTTTGTCAACATGTTTACTCAAACTGTAACAGTATTAATCAAAAACTCCATTATAATATCATGATTATTAAAGTCAGTGCATCAGTGATTTAAAATATGGGTATATCTATTACAAAGTTGCTGTAAAGCATTTTACGCACTCACGGAATTACGCATTCGCTGCTACGCGGCATCGTGCGCAACTATTCCATTCGTGCGTAAAATGCTATTTACCACACACGTTACGTAATATACTATTAAATATGTCGGTTCAATGTACTCCTTATTGTAGTAAAACTCATTTTCGTCATTTTTAAATGATTAATTTAGTGTTACTGATCGGTTTCTCGCGTAACATTTACTGCATTCTTAATATTTAAAACGGTTTCGTATAGTAACTGAAGTTACAAAACGAGTAAAAAGTGTCTTTTATATGTTACGATTGTACCCACAAGTTAAAACAGCTTTGTAAGTATTTTTAAAAAGTATCTCGGTAATCATAATTTTATAAATAAAATAATTAACTTAATTACATAAAAAAACATCAATTAATCTGGGAAATGTAATTAAGTACATTTATATATTATGATCCATCTATACATACAGAAAGTAGGGTTAATGGAAACGAATCTAATATATATTTTCAAATAACTCTAAATATATATCAAATGCAATCTTATATCTAATAAATGTTATCTGCCATTTATATGTAGTATCAAATTTACCTTCAAATATGTAAATAGGAAATTGTGAATAAAATAGCGACGTCTATTGTTGCTAAGTGGTTGCTAGGGAAGCCGTGCGTTTATTTTACCGTGCTTAAAGAGATACATTACATAGGTTGTAGATTGTGTGTTATTGACGGTTTAGAGGGGTGGTCGTAGGTAAAATATATTACCTGCCTGTAGATATGTTTTCATTGAAATATTGTAAGAAAGTTGCCTGGCTTGGCTTGGACACGCTTCCTCTTCTGACTTTATACCTTTAATAAAATTATCACTACAGATGGTATCCATTTGTTTTGGAGTTTGATCCATCAAAATAGGTTTATTGCAATGAGTTTTAACGAAAACATTTATTTAACTAGAACTTAAAACAACTTAGAAGGTAACCTAAGAAATTAAAAATAAAATATAGAAATCCCAAGTTGATTCAAGTTTGACCAAAAAAAAATAATAAAATTGAAAAATAAATCTGAAGAATACAGGAAAATTATATAAAACAATCTGAAGAGTACAGGAAATTGATATTAAACAAATTTCTTTTATAATAGACTAATAATTTATGTTTTAATCAAATAATTCATTTGAATATAGATTATTCAGACCATCTCTAAATTATTTGTTATTAAAAATTAGTTTGTTTTTATGTGCCTTGTAAATTGTTATAAATTTTACAGTTAGAGTGAGAGTTTTAAGTTTCAATGTCAAGAACATAGAATGAGTAAAAATTTTTCATTTAATTTAAAAGAGATTTAACTAACATTGAAATATATACTTGCATGTTTAAACCTACCTGCTACAGAATTAGGTTATACATTATTTACTTTTTTCTCCTTCCTGCATTCATCTATTTTGCTAGTTTTTCTAATTTCCTTACTATTTCTACCAATATTTTTTAAATTAACATTTAACCAAACGTATTTATTTACAACAACACACACAAAGGAATATGACATGATCCCCTTTTTATGCAAACTTTGTCCACTGCGAGCGCTGTAGTTGATTCAGTTATCCCCACCATATACTTTGCATCTTGCCAATAAAAAATAAAAAAACAGCAAGTAGAATACTTAAATCTAATTATTTATTAAATCCTGATAGAGCTGATAGAGCATTTATTTGGTGGAATTTACATTAAAAAGTAATCCGAAAATATTCCTTGACGAGTCGCCTTATCCCTTGAATCGTTCCGCGTTTCTACCGTTCCATTCGGCACGGATTCCCTACTATTTACCTCAATCTCTTCCATCCACAAGGCACTTTATGGTCTCTGGAAAAGCCTATAAGCGTTATCACTTAGTTCACCCCGCTCGGCCCGTATAATACATTACCGATACTTGCTGAAGTGTGAAGATGTATTTTAGACGTTTTCGGAATTAATCTAAAGATTCGAAGCTGTTTATCAAATGGTTGTCGCTCGTCGAAAGAGAAGCGCCATTTAATTGAAAATTGTATTAACAGTCTTTTTGCGCAGAGGATGTGATGGATCGATTGGTACGTTTTCTATACATTAAACTAGTTTGCTTGGTCTCTCGATGTTACGGGAAACTTCAATCACAAACTTATTGGACATTGATTTATACTCGGTAGGTTACATTTAGGTAAAGTGTGGTTTTTACCGAAAAATTCTTAAATAAAATTCATTTAAGAATGACATTATTATTAAAAAATGAAATTATATGTAAGATCTAAGGACTTATTCCTTTTTATTGTTGAATAAAAAGTAGAGTAAAGTCGCCGATTGTGGAATAGTGAACCAAATGTGGAATACCAAGGTTTTTACTAAACTACAATCTCCATCTGTTTTCCAATAGCATCATTATATACTATTTATTTTACCTTTCATCTAATGTAAACTGTAAAACCAGTCTGTAGTCCTAACCTAAAATATTTAGTAAAACGTGTATTTATGGTGGTGTTACTTTTCTGTGGTGATAATTTAAAAGTTTTGTTCTGATTGGATTTTAAGTTTCTAAGGTAAGATTTTTGGCAAATCTGGTCACGTAATGAATGTATCTATCTAACCTATACCGAATATTTATTCTAAAAGATGTTTAAAACCTTGTTACATTTGTTTGTAATTATATTTTAAAGGGTCGTTATTGTGGGACTCAATGTGGAATATTCCACATTGGCGGTACTATTCTACATGAGAAATTATTTTCAAAATATATCTTTTAACGAACGTTTTATTTTAGAAAAATGCCATCAAAAACGTTCAAGAACATAAATGGGAAGAAGAGAATATGAGAAAAGCAGTGGATGCGGTACGAAGCAGAAGAATGGGATGTTTAGCTGCTTCTAAACGGTACAAGGTACCACGATCTACTCTCTTTAGATACTCCAAAAACGACAAAGAAATTGGTAGCATAAAAAAAGAGCCTTTAGGGAGAAAGCCTGTTTTGACTAAAGAATTAGAAAACAAACTGGTGCAGTATATTCTAAAGATGAAGAAGCAATTTTTTGGCTCGACCAGGGAAGATTTATGTTCCATAGCTTTTCAACTAGCCAAACAAAATAACATTCCAAATTCGTTTTCATTACTTCATCAATCGACAGGAAAACATTGGCTGAAGCGGTTTCTACGTAGACAACGAATATGAACATAAAAATGTTGCTCTTATAATTAATCCAGAAGACATCACACCGATACCCACCTTGGTAAAAAAAGGGAACTCGAGGCAGAAAACCTGGAACAGCAAAGATACTTACCATCACACCGAATAAGGAAGAACTAGAGACATCTATAAACACAATAAAAGAGAAGAAAGAGATAAATAAGAGAAAAGTTTTTGTAGAGGAAACGCCTTCTACTTCAACTAAAGATAGAGATATTAAGAAACGGGTGTCACATAAGCATCGTCTGAGGAAAGTTTCAACTGCTTCTTCGAGTTCGGAATCCAATGGAATGTCCAGGATTCTTCAGACGAAGAAACTTTTCCACAAGAAACGAATCCTGAACGAGACGCATTCTGCCTCTTTTGTGATGAAACAGAAGTTTGGGTAAAGTGTGTAAGCTGTGGCTTTTGGGCACATGAAGAATGTGCGAGAGCTAAAAAGGACCCCTACATTTACGATTTCTGCAATTAGTTTTTAAACATCGTTTTCATTTTTATACCCCCATTTTAGAATATCGAGTTTATTTTTATATTCATGCCGTAGAGTTGTCTACTTCTTGTTTCATTTTTATAGATATTTACCTCCATATTGGTATATATTTGTACTAGTTAATTTTAAAATAAAAATACTTTTATTTTCATAACTCTCATTTTTCAATGCCAAAAACAATTATATATCCTATTCTACATTATAACCTATCCCACATTAGGATATAGTGGTATTCCACATTACCCTACCATTTTCTGAGTTTTGTAAAAGTCATCTTTTTAGCATTTATTTATTTTTAAATTTTTTACTTAATCCAATTATTTCTAACTATGCGCCCTCATGTTAACAACCCCTTAGCCTACTTATAGACAAGAAATTATAAATAAATTTTTTCGTTTTCCTATTTTTATTTAATTAATACAAAAGGGTATTCCACAATCGGCGACTTTACTCTATAGAAAAAAAAATCGAAGGAATGATCAAATGTGGCTGATATAAAATATCAATAAAACACCAAGTCAAACCACAACAAATTTAATGGTGAAAATTATCGAATTTGCGACTAGTTTCGGTCTTAGACCATCATCAGGCTACAATTAAAAAATACAATAAGGTAAGGACAAGAACTATAACAATAATAAATAAATAAATATTAAATATAAAGTTGGACAACATATACTTAGTAAAATGAGTAAGGTATAAAAGTAGTAAAGAAAAGAAAAAGAAAAGCTTACCTATCATGCAAAAGTAGATACACTCGTACAAAATTAAAATTAAAAATTACATCAGTAAAATATATAGGTTGTATAACATATCAAAAATATAAAAATTTACGGGGTAAAATAATACAAACAAATTTATAGTTAAAAAAGACACATAGGGGAAAAAATAGAGGGATAAGACAGGATTTTATTTTTTAAAAACAACTAAAAGGTCAAAGGAAGGACGTGAAAAAACGAAGGGATTATAACATTGTCATCGAAAGAAGAAAAAGAAACAAACAAAAAATAGAGGAAATAAACCGTGAAGAATAAAGTTAAAAATCATCTTTAAAATAACAGACTAATTCTATGAGCACTACAACATGAAGTAATCGAAGTATACAACCAAACTAATTAGCTAGTAAAGAGCTGAGTAACAACAACATTCAGACAAACAAGAAAAAGAAGGCATCAAAACAAGTCAATTAATAACATCAAAAAGTAAATTTAAAAAAATGTAGTTATCAATAGGTTGTATTTGTTCATTAAGACAATTGACTGAGTCATTCATTCCTTGACTCATCCAATTTCCAATATAGGTTTCACCACTGATTGAGGTAGGGATTGGGGCTAAAGGAAAGTGGCTTATTCTATAACAGAATCGGTTATCGAAAAAATCCCGTTTTAAATTTAATTAGACCGTAAAATCTGTTATCGTTGAAACACGATTTTCTACTAATTCGAAAAACATTCTCATAGAAAAATTACAATTTAAATATTAGTTGGCCTCAACTAGATAGGCAACATTAATGCCAAAACAATGTTGATAAATTCATTTTGCTTGCAAGAGTTAGTAGAGTTATTTTAAATTATAATATTATCAAGTGCAAGAGGATGTTGGTAGCTCGGTTGGTGCGCTATGGAAATCAGGGGAGATGAGAAGGCTGATAAGTTGACCCGAAGAGGTGCAAACCTCGGTGCAAATACCCCATTGACAGAACCTGAACTATCTTACTTGAAATCGCAAATACACCTAAACGAAACAATGGGCACATAAGTCTTATTGGCCAGAAAGAGATGGACCTATGCAGGATCTGTCTGGAAAAGGAGGAAAAGGAGAAAACCGCAATTCACGACCTTACCCACTGCGAAGGCTACGATCTTTAAGCTATATGAAATGGCCACCATCAAGTATGATGAACTTCATCAGAAGGACAGGGATAGATGAGGAGGTTTAAAATAAAAGCGGCAGCACTATAGATCTACAAAAGTCATAGTTTGTCAGCCTGTCAAACGTTTACAAATAAAATAAATCAATATAATAGTAGTGCTTTATAGTTTTAAAAATATTTATTGTACTAACCATGGAAGTCTGTTATATAAGGAACAATAAAAAATACAACTTTTTACCAAACCTTCACTTTGACAATGAAAACTGTTTCGGTAAAACTAGCATCGCCAAATCAATCCAAATTAATTTAAAAATGATTAATTATAGCTATAATTAGTTTAGTGCTGCGAACCTCGCTTCGCTCGGCACGCAGTGATCCATTTATTATAACTCAATTATGTTTAAACTTGGTATTATTATAAATGAATCACTGCGTGCCGAGCGAAGCGAGGTTCGCAGCACCAAATCAATCTATACTAATTTAAAAATCATTAGTTATAATTATTTTGATTTTTAAAAAAGCCATTTTATTAATAAAAAGTGGACGTTTTATTATAAAGTTTTATTCTTAATGTTATCTAACAATTATGTTTTTTCAATGTCACCATAATAAATTCTTATTAGAGGCCGTGAATTCTGAGTAGACCTGTGATGTTAACCGGCGCAGTAAACAAATTTGTGTTTGAAAATTGTCCTATTAACTATACTAATAATTGCAGCCCTTACTGATTCATTCTGGTCAGTCCGCCGTTTACGTCATATTGTCTCTTTGAATAGCGCAGTAAATTTTGCTTATTTTTAAATTATATTATTTAGTTTAGTGTATTTTAATTATAGCAGTTATTCAGTTGTGCGCAACTATTTACGACGTCATGGGTCTACTCAGAATCCACGGCCTCTACGTAAGGATCTCCATATTTGAGGTGAATTAGGGTAAAATTTAATCCACAGATACAATATAAATCATTGAACCTTGATGGTCAATTCATAAAATGTATATTATTATAGATATATCGTGGTTTAATTTTTTTTTAATTTTGAAGTAATTTTTACTTTATATTTTGATAGAAAAGCAGTTCTAGATTGATAAAAAAATACATATACTACTGTAAAAACTAAGTATTTAGTTGTTGTTAAATATACCTTTCTAAAATATTCACATAAGCTCTATAATTGGTAATGTGTCTTATCTATTGTTTTTGTTCAACATAGTTTATTTTAAATCCCAGCTAATAGGCCTGCAAAGAATAATTTTTTATAAAGAGACGCAAAATTCAGTGACTTTAATATTCATATATTTTTCCAAACTCATAAATAAAATTATTAATTGTTAGATTTTTACGTCTGATTCTATATAATATTATTATCATTGACACATTATAAAACTATATTCTAAAAAAAAACGGCACGGAGTGTGGGTAAGAATTTTTCCCGCATGCATTTTTTTTATTAATTAGTGATATTTTCCGATAACCATTTTGACAAATTATTGTATTATTATCTATTTGGACTACATACAAATAGTAAAAAAAATAAGAATATTTTACATGAAAATAGAGATTTTTAAAATGTTTGTTTTTAAAAAAATTATAATTTATTAAATCACAACACACTCACCTGTTAAAGTAGGGTTGCTATAGCTGCAGTCGTGTATTTATTGACACTATGAAAGTTTTAATTGTCATAAAATTAACTTTTCCGCAGTTGTTAGGATAATAACTATTTCATACTTGATCTATCGCTACAATGTAATATAAAAAAAAACAAAATTTTTATAATGAAAAATACTATTCCTCTCATTTAATCTTTCTTTACTTGTAATGATTTTTAAAACTATTTTTCCTTTTTTTTTTGTAAAAGTGGATCCCAGTAAATCTAAAAAAAAGTGCAAGACTTGCAAGGGTCTTGGTGCAAGACCAAGACCAAGAACAATACTGGACCCTGCAAGAACAAGACCAAGACCAGGATTGCTTATTTGACTACAAGACCAAGACCAATAAGACCTTGTATGCAAGACCAAGACCAAGACTAACCCGGTCTTGGTCTTGGTCTTGCATTTGCTCATCACTAATTACCACTAAATAGAACAAACACTGTTTAAATAAAATTAAAACTTTAACCACAAATTCCGAAACTAGCAGCACATTCAATGTTCTTATAATTTTGTAGCATTTTTACGTAACTTACATTTTTAATGCATATGGGATATCCCTGTTTTCCAATAAAAGAAAGATTTATATTCTTGCACTATGAACTAAGGTTGGTTTTTTAATATTTTACATACTTGATGATTTTAACCTAAATCTACCAATTAAATGGTTCATAAAAAATTACCCCTTTCTTTATTAAAAAAATCAGAAGGTGAACAAATGGCCATAACGACGGGAGTACCAAAACAGACGACACCGTTTTAAAACGGCTGATTCATTGTCATCACGTGACGTGCGTCAACTATAAATAATAACCTTTTATTCGGTATCACGGTATGTATTGTTTAATAAAATAATCGCTTTATAAAATTATTGAAAGCCCATAAATCAAGCATTTATTTTACACTGCAGATGCATTTCATATCGGCACGTATGATTGGTTGAACAGATACTCAATCGGAACGGAACAGTAGCCGTAAAAATATATGTAACGACTATTGGTATCGGTCGTCCGTCGATGCGATGATTTATAGGACAGGTCGACATTGTTGCATTATGTGTTAGCACCATCGATTGCTGTATCGTTTGATGTGTTCTTTGAATTATGCAAAATTATGTACTTTGCATACATTCAAGACCACCGCAGTGGTGGGCAAAACGCCCAATAATGAGATCTTTAAAATGCATCCATCATTCGGTCCCTCAGGCATGACTTTCGATAAAAGGGTTTAACTTGGTTAATTTGCACCCCAATATATATCTTCCAAAAATGCAATATCAAGACTCATGACTAGAGTTGGGAGTTATTTTATTTTAAAATACTTTATGTTTTAAATTGAAAAGGTGATCCATCTCTCAAATGTGGATGATACAGATATACAGTAGCAATAAAACTCAAAGTCATTCCACAATTTTAATAAAAAGAAGCTTATAACTGCAAAAGCGCCATGTTTCGGTACTTAGACCATCATCAGGCTATAGAGAAAACAATGGTGTCAGCGAATAATCAAAAATAGAGGTTAGGTTAGGTAAGGTTTGATTAAAACTTTTCAAATTGAAGTAACAAAGTAAAACCGTTAACAGTACATGAAATGTCTAAGTTACAATAAAACAAGCAAGATCAAATCATTACAAAATTATATTATTACTATTTCGTATACAAACTCACGTGTATGTGTAGAGTGTAGACCAAAGAAATTGCATTTTAATTTATGAAATTCAAAACCATTTTAACCATCAATAATCAAAAGAGTTATGAAGTAAAAAGAAGAAGATCACAGAAAATCAGACTATCAACGAAGAGTCTAATAAGTGTGTAAGTTAAAATAACATGTGGAGTGAAGTAAGGGAGAAACATAAAAATGGTAAGAATGTTTCATCCCAGTGGAAAAATATATATTTGAAGGGAAGTAACCGTAGAACAAGAAAGCATGAAGAAGTTAAGAGTAGATTGTAAAAAACAATCAAAAAAAGGAGAAAACCGTGATGGTGGCTCTATCTCCTATCTCCTTGGAATCAAGAAAACAGGTCAATCCTAAACAGTAAGTAAAGGTTTTTGTTCGTCTTCTCGATATTAACAGAAAAGCTATGTAAACTAATAAGAATAGCATAAAGAGCATTTCAAATTGGCAGAACAGAAAAACTGTACAAGTGCATTTGAATAAGAACTTTATACCCAAGAATGATAAACATTTACCAGGATTGCCTAATCGACCTGATTTGTCCGCCAGCTGTGTGACGTCACTGCAGTCCTTCATTATAACGTTTACCATATAAATGCATGGAAATAATAGGAATTAGACAGTATTTTTATGATTTCTGAAATACTAACGTACCACTATTTGGAGTTTTAAAATTTATGATAAATATGCCCATAAAATCGTTTTAATATTTATATTTAATGAATTTATTGAATATTATTTGGGAAATAGGTAGAGTAAAGAAAACACTATATTTAAAACAAATTTAGTTTTATTTTTATTTTAAAAAATACATTCAAATAAATTTATTATTACACAAAAGCATATCTAAAACTAGTGTTTTTTGACAAACAAAGAAGCATAATAAACAATTTGCAGCCTATATTATTGCTAGTACAATCCGTGAATCTTTTATGGAAAGATATGTATTCCATAGAGAATTTTTAATTACAAATTTAAAATTAACAAAAAATACTACATATTAAAAAAATAGTAAGTAAGTAAACTATCTCACTAAAATCGTAAAATAAAAAATGTATTTACTATTGAATATTAACGTTGACACTCAACGATACTAACCAAGCAATGCCTAGCCAAGCAGTGTAACACATGAAATTTAAAAGTCCGAACTGGAGTTTAAAAGAACAGTTTTTTAAATATTTTTCACAAAAATGCAACGTACACTAATGTATCCACAATAAATACCAGTCAAAATTTTGAATATTTTTACAATAAATCTAAAAACGACGATTGAAAACGACCTAAAATGCACTGTCAAGATAGGAATTATACGGCCGAGGACTGCAGTGACGTCACAGGCCACCACGTGCGATTGATTTTTTGGCGAACGTACGTCTTATGGGATTAAGCAATCCTGGTAAATGTTTATCATTTAATGAAAATTAAAGGGATTGTTAGAGTAGGAACTACCAACCTAAGTCAGAAAGGGTTACCAACCAAAAAACGTGCAAAGAGAAATCTTAACTGTATAGAGTAACTAAAAGAAAATATAAGAAATGTGTTACTTATAAAAATTCAAAAAAACAAACACATAATATCGATGAAACAGTCTGAAGATCGTGAAGGTCAAAATGGATATAATTAGATTCCTAAGACCAGAAAAGAAGAGTATGAACTAAACTTAAGACATATACTAAATAACATAAAATCTACAAAAGTGTCAAAAGTTTAAATTTAAAAACAAATAATTTTCATTAGGTTGAATTTGTTTATTCAAACAAGTGAGAGAATTATCATTTTTTTTTATTGTATTAACGTGCTCGGCAACTATAGCCACTTGCACAGGGGCGATTACATAAAGCACTTATTACATGTCATATGGTATAAAAAAAAGAAAAAACATTAACATAGTAGTAACGACGGAAAATAATGACTAATCTTTATGGAACAGTGTTATTTCCTTTAAGAATTTCAGTGTTGTCTCGATTTGGTTTGGATCCCCTAAGATATCTTTCAGCTGGGATTTGATATTAAGCTGTCGTCTTCTTGTGTTGAATTGATGACAATCAACCAGGATATGTTTCACAGAAAGTGGGCACTGGCAGCTTTGACAGTAAGGTCTGTTGCTTGAGGTCATTAAGTAACTGTGTGTGAGTTTGGTGTGACATTATTGATACTTTTTGTCTAGAGAGTCTAGTGGATTCAGTAAACAGTGGTGTGTTGAGAATTGGCTGGATAAATAGTAGGAAGGTATTGGTAGAGCTCCAGTGAGCTTGCCACATATGTCTAACAATTCTTTTTGCTTCTGCCTTAATGTCCTTGCAAATCTGAATATGAGAAGTAATTGTGGCATAAGTTGAGGCTGTTTTGGCATGCTGATCAGCCAGTTCGTTTCCAGGTATACCAATGTGTGAGGGAATCCATATAATGGTGACTGTGGTGTTTAGGGAATAGAGATGGTGAAAAGAGTGATGGATTTCTTGGACAATGGGATGTTCAGTGAATAATTCTTGGATAGATAGGATAGAGCTTGTTTGCTGTGGTAACTGAGCAGCCAACGCCAGTATCGCTTTTGGAAGCGTCGGAGTATAACACAAAGTCGTACTGGTTGTTATGAATGATTTCAAAAAATGCTTTAATCATGAGCTCTTTAGGTGTTTCGTGTTTATTGTATTTGGATAAATAAGTATTGACATGAGGGGCGTTCATGATCCAGGAAGGGGTTAGAGGAATAGGAATGGGGCTTGTGAGTGAGAGATTAATGTTATTTGTAGATGAAGCTAGTATAAGAGCGATAGGTTTAATTATTGGTGAAGGATTGTTAAGAGAGGTGACAGTTGATGTGAACAGGGGATAGACAGGATTGAGAGGATTTGACGAGACTGAGGCTGCATAGGATTGAAGCAGATATTATCGTCTAGGATAGAATTATCATTGATAGCAGAGTTTTTAGAAATTAAAGTATTGTATTGTTAAAATCGCTATAAAAATACAGGGATAAGTCAACTGATTTTCATTTTTAAATAAGTTGGTGGACCATCAAATGAGTAACGAAAAATATTTTTTCATTTTGTCTTTGCATTAATCTTTTTCTACTTAGGTTAAAATTGAACAAATTTACTACATCAACAAAAGTCAATAAAGTTAGGTATATGGACTAGTAGTGGAAAAAGTAGTTTTTACAGTTTTATTTTTTAGAATGTTATGCTCAGTTAACAATGTGAATCAACCTTAGCTTCAAAATCAATTTTTATCCTTCCAAAAACTCAAGCTGAAATTTCACGGCTTTTTCTTAGACACCTCTCTTTTAACTAAACTAAACTTTTGTTAAATCTTGTATTTTAACAAAATACAAGATTTTCTAATTCTTCCGTATAATTAATTAGTTTTGTCCTGTTCTATTATCATAAGGCTTATTAATTTTAATTAGATTCCACTTCGCTACAACAAGAATATAATATCTTAATTGGTGACACATTTTAAAATGTTAATCTTTTGTCTAGTTGCAATGACCACACGAAGTTGGACGAAGTGATAAGATCGTAATTAACTTCTTGGCATTTATTAAGAGTATATTCTCTTAGTTAAATATGCTTTACACCAAAGGAACGAATAAAACACTTAGTTAAATTTTTTAGATTTATTTCTGGCAAAGTACTGACTAATGTCAACAGACCAATCGCTTAGCCAATTTACAATTATTCATGTTTCTATAACATCTATCGACTGCAAAACAACAACTATACTGCTATTAATAATACTTTGGTTAATAGTCTAAATTTAGATTGTACATAGTGTGACTACGTTAAACTAATTTTGATATAGCAACATATATTATTCTTTTGAACGCTATGATACAGAAGTTTGTAATAATTTATGTCGCTTGTTCGGAAATTATATTAATGTGAGGTTAGGTCTTTTAATATTGCGGTAAGATGAAAAGCTAAAAAAGTATGAAGTAGGTATAAAAATAACTTTAAGCCATTATTTAAATCAAAACTTATACATCAAATGTTATTAATAATCTGTTATAATTCAATTTCATTTTTTTTATTTTAAATAAATAAAATAGGATTGATTATTGGGTAGTTTTTATATAATAGTTAAATTTTTTATTTAATTTTTGTAAGTGACGACGACAATAACAGTTTTTGTGTATTTAATAAAATATTTCTTTTTGTATTCATACATATGTAGGACTTTATACCATAAATTAACCATTTTTAAGATTTATTTCATACTTGAGTTGTTTGTTTTGATATCAGTCGATGTAAGACATATGAACCACATTTTTCATAACTGCATGTGATATTTTCTTCTTTTATTTGTTATTGCTTGTTTTATAGTCTTTTATTTGTGAGATTATTAATATTATTTTATTTTAATATTTTTTTATAACAAAAATAATGGGAGAATACTCCATATTATTCGGCGTCACTGTCGCCATTGCTTGAGATAGGTCATATAATTTTATCCAAACAAACTTTGACTTTATGGTAGTTTACATTGAAGATATATTCATATTATCATTATAGAACAGTTTAAGCTATATTTTAAGAAGTTTTGTATTGTTTTAAGGTAAGAAAAAATTAAAATATTACTCAAAATTAATAGAAAACAATATAAAACTTCTTTAAATATAACTGAAACTGTACATTAATGATAATCATTTGTCTATAAGAAAGAAATTTGGAAATTTTAAGTTAAAATTCAAATCTTGAATGGTATCTACTCGTTCGTGTACGTCAGAGACCACTTGGAAACATGTAACCAAAACTCTATAAATAACGACGATTTTCTTCAATCTTTCAGGTAAAGGGCAGTTCAAAAGACATTTTGTTTCACATTTATGCAAATATAATTTACATAATTTAATTATTTTCATGTTATTTTATTAATAATATATAATTTAATTTTCATTTTCTTGAATATTTAATATTAACTCTAAGATTTTATATAGGTATGAATAGTTTAACTCTACCTGAATTAAGATCTCATAGTTCAACAAATACTGAGCTAGTATATAAAATTATTATTACTCGGCAATACCTACTATGCATACGTTTAATTTCAGTTAACTCTTGATGTTGGTACGGGTGATACAAATCAAAATTAGTGACAGGTGAAGTTGAAAATATTTGATATTCAAACACATTAACGGAATCTACACCTGCTAGTATATGCAATTTAGTTTATTCGGATATTGATTAATGCTTACTCGACTATTTATCAAGATAAACATTTAATCAGTATGAAGGAATATATTGCCGTTATTATACACCAGTCTTTTACTTTTCCTGGTCCGATTTGTTTTAAATCGTTACAAGAGGTCAAAAAATCGGGGTATAGGGTTGCAGATCGGGATAAACAAAAAAAACAAGGTGTTTTAAAATTAGGGTTTTATTTATTGCATTATAAATTACCTAAATTAAATATGTATGTAGTCTTACATAGCAAGTATTTAGTTTTACGGGACTAGTAGAAATTATAAAATGAAATCATACTTTAAGTATAATTACTCTTTATAACGACAAAAAATATGTAAAAAAGACATTTAAGGGGACGTTCGGTGGAAAAAAGCGCTTGTAAACAATATGGCGTCACTAAGCGGTAAGCACTGACACTGCTAAATAGCTATTTTCCTCTAGAACGCTAAGTGAGCGTTAACTAGGAATTCTAACCAAACTTTTATACGTTTATAAAGTATTAATTTAAAAAATTTATAAATATGAACATATTAAATAGTATGTTGTTAGGCAGAAACACCAAATTCCACATTTGCTCACATATATTTAGTAGGTACATTTTTGTACAGATATAAATTCAATAATACCTACTAAGTATAGCAAAATGGCGGATTACAGTTAATAAACGTCTCCTTGTCAACAACTGGTTATTTTGTTTATCAGCGCTAGCAAAAATGTCCTAAGCGTAACATAGAATTTGTTAATAAAAAAAATTCTGTTTTTAATTCTTTGATATATCGGGAAGTTTAGCGTCCCGATCAAGTACCAATCGGGAAGGGTCCCCAGACCCCTGAAAATCGGAACGTTCCGCGCAAATAGGGACACCTGGCAACACTAGAATCACTAGTAACTTATGCTGCATAAAATATTATTAAATATATATTTTAAATTGTTTAAAATTATAAGTAAAATATGCATATTTCTTTAATTTGTTTACCACTCGGTTATATATGCTAAAGTAGTTGAATTTTGGGCACAAGTGGATGCTTTCCCCTTCCAGTAAATAAAAATGAAACAAAAGAGTATTCGAGTAGCAATAAAAGTCGAAGTCAACCCACAATATATAATTTAATGGAAAAAGTTACATCAGTGCGACATGTTTCAGTCAATAGACTATCATCAGGCTCTAAGAAGAGAACATATTATAGTGTCAGAAGAAAAGTCAAAACAAATAAAATGTTATGTAACTATATCATCCACATTTAAGGTGAATAATCTTGCAATAAAAGGACTGTCATTAAATGACACATGAAAATAATTTTGTTTCGTCACGGTCCGGTTCGTTGCCGACCGGAGTGGATATGTTCTTAAGGATTTTTAAACTTCGTAATTACAAAATCACAAATATTATTCGCTTTTTAATGGTTTCGTCAAGTAAATCAAATTGACATTGCCAACTTAACAACACCAATAGCTAAAATCTGGAAATTCCATAAAAACGGTTGCATATTTTTCAGTAAACGTAGTCACAACGTTTTGAAGTACCAATTTGTTTTGTTTAAATCTAGCTAAGAAAATCAATTTGTCAAAAAATTGATCTTTCTCGTAAGGTTTTATTAGTTGTCTAATTTTTCCCAACTTTCATTGTGGATTAGCCGAAGAAAGTGTCAATAAAATAAGTTTTTTAGATGACAATAAAGCACCATCATAAACCGCAGAAATCGTTGAAATTTTATAGTGAATTCAAGAGTGGTTGTAGCCCGGTCGCCGAAGAATTCCGTGAAGGTTGTGCAAAATTGATACTTAGGCGCGTTACACATATATGCGACGGACATGATTCTACTGACATTTTTTGTGCTGGTTGCATGTCTTTTAAAAACCAACCTGTGTTATCAAATAGTACGTTACACAATTATGTTACTGACCCAGTGCGGCTGACAGGAGCTAGAAGCAAATGCCTCTTCGAACCAATTTGTCTGCTTGATGGTACATTGGCTGTTTAGCAGATCACACAGTTTCAGGAATGTACCAGGATGCATTCGACAAAATGTTTGAAATTTATCGGGGAATTCAAAAAGTTGTTGAGTAAGAATGTACTGGTTACTTTTCACATTATTTTTCCAGTAAAGATGTGTCCAAAAATTGCGTTGTATATTTTTCCTTCTTCGGCGTTGTCTTCTCCCAACAACACTCAATAACAGGAGTACTTCATCTTCTTCAGACGAAATTTTTCACTTAACTACTTGAGAAAATGATCCTGCTACTTTATCGACTGTCATGTGCAACTAGCATGGCTAAGAAACAAAATGATTCTTTCACACTTATGTAACTAACATTGTGTCAGCGATATCAAAAATATCAGTAGCACCAAGTCCGTCGCATTTATGTGTAACGCGCCTTATGCAACATCGATGCAGTGCATGTAATGATAATGCAAGATTGTCATTAACAAATTCTGAGATCTTTGCACATTAGTTCTGCTTTAACTGATTTTGCTTGAACCCTTAGGTTCTCTCTTTGGATACTTACCTCAATTGGTTCATCGCTCAAAAAGGTGTATGATCCACATAAAAAACTGTGTGGATGTTACAAAACAAGACAAATACAACAAAAGTCTATGGACGAAGTATTGCGAAGCAAATGGTCCCCTATTTCTTCAGCTAAATGGGTCGTGGGGGCAATGTAGAGAGCCACTGTAGAATGATCAACGAAATGATGTAGGTACAGTTTTGATTTGACACCCAATAACTGCTGCTTGTTCCTGAATATAAAAGGTAAACTGCATGGTCAACAATTAACGAGCGTCGAAGAAACAGAATTCAAAAGAATTTTTGAAAGGGAAGGACAAATTGCTATGAAAGTTATTTGGAACAAATGCCAAAGATTCTTATTATGAAAAATGTACATTTAGTGGCTCTGTAATATAAATAAATACCAATTTTCTTTCTTTCTTTTTTTTAGTTTAGTTGTCATATATAATTTTCTTATCATAATATTTGCTTTACAACTCAACTATGTATTAATAAACATTTAATACTAATAGTAAAATAACAACACTTTATGATGTAGTATAATAAATACATTTGAAATTTTTCACTTGATCAATCTAATTATAAAATTATTGCGTAAATATTTTAAAAAGTAAAAAAAATAATATAGGAAATCCTATTTATACATTTTCTCTTAAAATAGCGCATCATAACCATCAAATATAATTTATTATTTAACCAAAAATAAAAAGCATAAATAAAAAGGGATTACATGAGTCTAAACAAGCTCTAAATTGAACGGATGGGTTTATTTATATCCCTTAGATACAACATTAAAACAAGTACACTGTTTAATAAATATCTAAATCATTTGTCAAAGTACCCAAGTGTATATGTATAAATAGTACTGTATTCCTGCTATATAAACTACATTATAGGTATATTATAATTTATGATGATTAAAATACAATTTTAAAATGTGTTACTCGGATTTGAAATATAAACTGACAACGGTAGCGAATGTGACGAAAAAAATTCACCATTGCCAAGAATGCTGCTGATACGCGTTGATGATTTTCGTTTTTGGCCGAATATGACGGTTCGTTGGAGCACACGAGGCTGTCTACCAGTGCCTCTCTTCATTTCTCGCATTTTCCATCGCCATAAATCAAGTGACAGGAGACAGGCAAGCGGAGAGCACTCCGTTGCTATGGTATCGTGGAATCCCGACAGTTTCGTATGGGAGCAAGCGAGACGCGTAATACGAAAGAAGAAGATAGAGGCAGATCAGAACCGGGGATTTTAATCCTGTCGGGATGTCTGTGAGATGGGGAAAGTTAATAAGAGTTTGGGGGGATTAAAAATAATCCCACTGTTTTGCAATATTGCTAAGCAAACACTATACCGGTAGATTTATTAAATGGAAGATCTTTCAGTCGATTGTGGGTTATATTGCTGTAACGTGATTTGCCTAGTTAAAAAAACGTGGAAAAGAAAGTTTAATGCTCAGTATAATATTTACATAAATTGGTTTTATACTTTTTTTTTCATATTTTGATTCTCAAACATTTTGAATATATCTTCTAACAATATATAACCATTTTTCAGTCTTAGCCAAATATCATTTAGATATTTGATTGTTACATACATTTTAAACTGTTGGCGATAAAAAGTAAGAAGTGAGACAACCATTATATAAACTTTTTAGCAAAAGCAAAAGAGAGCATTAAGTTGATTTATTTAAACAAACCGATCACGACACAAAAACAAATGTTTAATTCGTCTTCTGTAATCTCCCATAGTCTGTTTATTGTACATCCAATGCCAATCCATTTAGAAAAAATGATTTTTAAATTAATTTATATCATCACCACAAATATTATAAACATCTGGTTGTAAGAGTATTAAACCTAAACCTGCTTATATTCGTTAGGTGAAAAAATTTCACTTATAATCACCAGAGCTTAAATTATTTCCGAAAACTTTTTTGAGGGCTTCGCGACTAGAAAATTTTTTTAAAATATTCGTGCTCGAAAGAAAATTTCCCGGAACAATTTAATTACTAGTTTAAAGGTCTGTGCCATCGATAAATATAATATATTTTTTTATATTTTGCACTTATGAAAATCTTCATTATAAAACGCATTTGCGTATCGTAATGTAACTTTTACGCACGCAAATTTTTGTTTTAAATGGTTGGCGACATGAGGGAAGTATCTAATGACAAGACCATTGACAATGGCATTTGTGGCTAGTATAAATTTTATATTGTTCTTTAAAAAAGTATTTGTGAATATGAATATCATCTTTTACTTATATATAAAATATTATTATTGGTGTATTAATCATTTTAAAATATTTTTAAATATTAACACTGGATAATTTAAATGTCAATACTGTCAAATGTTATAAATTACACAGTGCTTCCGACATACTTTTTAAAATCAAAATTTTCCTAATTGCAAATTGCAAAATATAACAACTTATTTCATATGGCTGTTGTGACATGAATTCAAGTTTAAAAAACGAATCGCAAAGCGATTCGTTTTTTAAAGAGAGCCATATGAAATGCGGTGTTTAATATACTATTATTTGTCTATGGTTTGTATGTTCTTTATGGTTTCAGCTGTCAAAAAATGACCACTTAAATATCGAAAAATTTCCGGAAATTCTCTTAGTTGCCATGGTAACTAGACAAAATTAAAGGCATCTTGTTGATTAAAAAGTAGAAGTGAGAAATTATCCATTAACTATACTAGTTGAAACAGAAAAGGAGCCAAACGAAATAATTCTATAGAATTATTTGAATTCATTTTTGGTATTAGCTCACTCGCGCTGAGATTGCGCATTACTTAAAGCAATGTAGCATGCTAAAAAAATTTTAATTCCTATTTTAAAATATCTTTAAAGTAGCAATCAGTATGTCCTCGTTCGTAGTACTTTTGTGCATTTGTTTTTAGTTCTCTATATGTTGATGTGCATATAATGTCGTCTAGTATTATACCAAAAGGTCTTGATTGAGTTCTGAAATATCCTCTTATTCTATTTATTCAATATAAAAAGACTATGGCGAACTTAAACTCATGTGTATTGCGATAGTCGATAGTAGGTATTTCTGGTTGCAAAATGATGCTTTAATAAACAATAACCACTTGTTAAATTTTATTTACTGACCCATACTCTGTGGAAGTCCATTTTACTAAGAATAATAAACAACTAATAATTTGAACTTAACTTCCATGTTTAATTTAAAAATTATATAGCTTTTAGCATACAATGACAACTGTTTCGCTACAACGATCATCGTCAAGGAAACAACCTGAAGTATGGAAGTAATAAAACATAACAATACTAAAGCCTAATTGTTATTAGCCCTAAGGGATTATCCTGGATGTATTTTCCTCTAAGATCAGTTAGACTTACTAACTATAGGTACTACTACTATAGTCTAACTATAGGCAAAAAAAGTCATTGTACAATTACAGTTTATTAATTTAATTACTTAATAGATGAAATATATTTGTATAAATTTTGGTAGACAAAGACAAAATATTCTAGAATTTTTCAAATACTGTGACAATAAAAAATACTTTGACCTATTAATAATTTTCCAATTTAGGTGTACTATCACCCTCAACTTTTTTTATTGTTATTGTAGAATTTGTTTTAAAGTAAACGCAATGACGTAATTCATTAACACATAATTTTAAAAATAAAAATAACGATAAAGCAATTTTGTTTTAAACAACTATAGTTCATTTCATAGAAACACGAAATTCGATAAAAAATGTTGGGGTCTTTTAACAATGAAAATGTAGCTAAAATAAACTATAAGGAGCAAATAAAAGTCTCACTAGATCTGTGAGGTATTACAGTAAAATATTTAAGGAACTAACCATATACATGTAGATCATTTATTTGCATCTTGTTTTGTTTAAGTTCGTGTTGCTATGAAATGAACTATAGGTTATTTCTTCTAATTTAGTGGCGTTAATAAAATAAAAAATCTATTCCAATGAAAATAAAATAGTATCTTACTGCTTTTCCTGACATAAATCAAATCGTTTGAATGTTTGGTGTATTATGAACTGCCCGATTATTTAAGTTGATAAATTACGACTTTTCTTATTAGTTTTTAACTATCGCAACATCACAATTATGGAAAGCGGCGCTTTTTGTTTTGCATTTACTCTATTTACCATTAATTGAAAATATCAAAATAACATATTTTTTTTTTTGTTTCAGGTATGGTTATGTCTTAAATTATGTTTATATCAATTGCAAGAAAAGTAAGTTTTATTACTATTGTGTTTACTTAAATTATCTGGAATTATTAAAAACATATTTATTTTTTTGGTCTACACATTCGGAATCAATTCAGGGGAACCCAACTAAATCTTTTCATTTTCAAAAAGGTTAATTATGTTTCCTGATATAGATTGTCTTAGATCGTAAAAGCCAGTCAGATTTCTCAGCACTTCGACCTATGTAGATCTTTTGTGCTTATTTTAATCTACTTGAACTTTATAATGCCAATACCTCTAGCAAAAGAGCTGCGGACCAAGGAAAGGCTAATAAGGCTATCAACTTCCTCATTACCTCCCTCTGTGACCTGGCACCCACATCCTTGTTGTTTCTTGCCAATTTCTAAAGGCATTGTTTGCATTCCCAGACTAGCTTGGAATCATAAGTAAAAGAACTCAGAGCTGACTGTCTGTAAGAACATAGATGTTTGCACTTCTGGTGCCTCCTTGGCACTATTATCTATAGCATATATATCTCCCCCTGAAAGATAGGTAGGGCGTTACCAAGGGATTTGGACAACCAAAAAATCGGTCCCAATACTCCCCTTTCTAACCCTATCATCTGTACCACACCAGTGAGTCACCTTCCAGCTGTGGTCCGACTTCATTAACCGTATGGCGGTTTCCTAAAACCACTTCAAACGGTGTTTCAAAGTCAAACTTAACCGGAATACTGGCATGGTATCTTATAATTGATTCAAGGAAGCCAGTGGATTTTTTTTTCTAGATCCTTATATCAACAACCAAATCACCAGGTTTTAAGTTTTTCGTCTGTTGTAGTCGTGAGACACCAGCTGCAGCCTCCCTCATAATGCAGTATTGCAGCGGAGTTAGACCCAGCAACAGTTCTGTGGCTGCTGTGGGACACGTTGATTTTGCCCCTGTGATTCGCAGACAAGCCAGCCGTTGCACTTTCTGCCACAGGTCGTTGATTGCCAAATTTTTGGCCACCACACTAATGAAGCATAGGTGATCATGGGCTTGATAATCGTTTGGTGCGACCCGAAAGAACATTTTCGATTTTAGTTTCAAGCTCCAAGTCTTCACAAATGTCCTGCGGCAAGTCCAGTTCGCCACCAAGGCTTTTGAATAGATTTTTCCCAAATTATTGTGCCAACCTCATTTTTAATACAGGATCACTTCTTTACTTCCTTGGAAAATTTTAGTTCGATATTGTTCATGGTTGGAGCGGTTAGAGAGTATCTGCGTCTCCTGGGGATTGACCTTAAAACCTTCCTTCTGGCACCAATTCTCTTTAATGTTTAGGGCAACTTGCATTAAGTGTGAGATGATTTTATAATGCTTGCCCCTAATAGTTACGATCAGGTTCACCCTTGAATCGTAAAACCAGAGTTATGCAGCTTTGACAGAAGGGCGTCAGCGACCAATGACCACAGCAGAGGCAATAATACTCCTCCTTGAGGGACATCCTTTTGCTGCGGCCAGGGTCACCGACTCTCCTCCTATATTCGCTGTAATAATTCTGGTTGGTAACATTGATTCTATCCATTGTACTAGAGAGGAATCTATGTTCCTCTTTTCGAGTGCCCTTGAGATGGATATAAACGAGGTGTTATCAAAAGCACTCTCTATGTCAATAACACCGCAAAGGGCTATCTCTTTAGCCACTAGTGTCTTTTCTATGCTTTCAGTTAAGTATTGTAGAGCACTTATAGTGGATTTGCCTGTTTGATAAACAATCTGTCTTTTGTAAAGCGGCAATCTCGCAAGATTTTCTCTTCTTATTTAATGATCTATTAGATTGTCCATAGTTTTGAGGAGAAAAGAGGTGAGGCTTATGGGGCAATAAGACTTTGGATCATCCATGGAACGTCTCCCTGTCTTGGGTATAAAAGCCACCTTCTCCTCCCTCCTGGGCGAGGATAAGGCTGGCTTTGAAAAGCCGTTGTAAATAAGGCTATAACTGATTCAAACTGTTTTGGAGTAAGGCTGAAAAAATTCCGTCCTTATCCCGCGATTTAAAAGGTTTGAAGCTTTTAGTTGCTCATTTAAGTTTGTTAATGGTAAACATTTTATTCACCAGATTTATATTCAACCTGTTGAGTCTGCTACGAGACTCTTTCGGTTGAGAGCTTGATGGATTATCTTCTGATTTTGACTGAAATCCTGGAAAGTTAGTCAATAGCTCTTTAAGACTTTCTGCTTGGTCTTTGGTATATTTTCCGATCGACTTTTTAGGTAAGCCGAACCCGTTAGTCTGGTCTTTTGCCAGTCCTTTTTTTAGATGCTGTGCTGGTGCTAATTCCATTATCCCTTCGCACAATTTTCTACAAGATGTCCTCTTTCATTTCATTTGAATACAGCCTTTTCTTCACAATTTTCTTCTTTAAGTAAAGGACTGTAGTACTTAGTACACACTTTGGATAAAGTGGAGAAAAAGAGGTAAACTTGTATTTTTAAGTGTGTATATATTTTAATAATTTAAAATTTCATAGCTAAGCGCTTTCAACCATAAAATAGGCCATCTTCAGAGCTATATCTAAATTGGAAAATATGTGTATACATTATATGAATTTGTTTATATATAAATAAAGTAAGTTAAATATTTCCCAAGAGAGTTCATCAAAACACACTAGGTCACATCAAATAAGGACATCCACAACAATTTAAAAGTTAATTTAAAATTATAAATAAAAATAAAATCTAAGTTAAAACTGTCTCAGTAATAAAATTAAAACGATATACAAACTTCGAATCGATTGTCATTAAAAATTCAATGAAACGTTTTTATAAAGAAATGTTAATAATTATATTTAAATTAAAAAATGTATATGTTGGTTGGTCCAAAATAATGACCGTAAATATTAAATTCTTTTCAAAGAATTTCCAACAAGCAATCGATAGCAAATCCTTAAACCAAACATATTTATAAGTATTTTTCGGACAATTACACTTAAACTATATAAATGAGATAAAATTGAAAACAAATATAATAAAAATAAAAATAAACAAAAACAAAAACAAAAATCTTTATATCACATTAAGCAATCAAAACCTGCCTGATAAATCAATCAACATAAGAAGAGTATTCATCATGAGAGCTCCAAAGAAACTTAAAAATGGGTGTAAATTTACAATTAAGGTGTACTTGAGTGTTAACACAATTAGTAGGATTCTTATTCATTTCTCTGCAAATCTCCAAATCCTCCAAAAGGTCTATTTTATTATAATTGTTGTTGGGTAATCTATGAAGAAGAATGCTATTTTTATTAGGAGAGAAATTGTGGCCACTGAAAGAAATGTGGTGGCCAAAACTAGATGTATTAGGTCTATCCAAATGTTCTTTAATTCTAGTTTTTAAAGCCCTGGTTGTTCTGCCAACATAGGAAACAGGACAATCTTCGCATTGCAATTTGTAGACACCACTTTTAGAAAGTTTGGGAATATCATCTTTGGTTTTAGAGAAAAGTGATTTAATGTCATTTTGACTCTTAAATGAAATTATCAAATTGGAAACATTAGCAGTAAGAATTTTAGATATGTTATCAGAAATCTTACCTAAATAAGGAAGAGATCTGTAAATTTTATCAATGGGAGAAGAGAGTTGTTGATTAAAGGCTAATTGTTTTCTAATTCTATATTTAATTTTCTTAATTCTGCTGTCTATAATATGAGGAGAATAACCATTGTTAATTGCTAAGGTTTTCAAGATGTTAACTTCCCTGTTAAAATTAAGATCAGACATAGGTATTTTTAAAAGTCTGTAAACATAACAATTAATAGCTGCCATTTTGTGCCTGTAAGGATGGTTGGAAGAGTAAGGAATCAAATGATCGGTCTGAGTAAGTTTACGATAAATGGAAAATTCAACTTTGTTGTCTGACCTATTTATTGTAAGATCTAAGAAATTGATATTATTATTAACTTCAGTTTAAACAGTAAAGGTTAATCTAGGATGTAAGCCATTAAGAAGAGACAATATATTTTCCACATCAGAGAGTGAACCATTGACGAGCGCAAGGACATCATCTACAAACCTATACCATCCGAATATTTTTCTAAACAAAATATTAGAGGTACCATTACCAAAAATAAGATTATTTTCTATATTATCCAAAAACAAATCAGCTAAAAGAGGGGATAAAGGGTTGCCCATAGCTAAACCTTGAGGTTGTTTGTAAGTGGTGTTATTAAAAACAAAAAAATCTTGCTTTAGACAAAGTTTCAAAAGATTAATAATTTGTGTGATTTTAGGTTCCAGAATCGATTTTTTCTTTAATAAGTCAATTATGATGGGTATTGTCTCATCCCTGGGTACACTTGTAAAAAGATTACTAACATCAAATGATGACATTTTAATTTTATTACTGAGACAGTTTTAACTTAGATTTTATTTTTATTTATAATTTTAAATTAACTTTTAAATTGTTGTGGATCTCCTTATTTGATGTGACCTAGTGTGTTTTGATGAACTCTCTTGGGAAATATTTAACTTGACGTAAGTTACTTTATTTATATATAAACAAATTCATATAATGTATACACATATTTTCCAATTTAGATATAGCTCTGAAGATGGCATATTTTATGGTTGAAAGCGCTTAGCTATGAAATTCTAAATTATTAAAATATATACACACTTAAAAATACAAGTTTACCTCTTTTTCTTCACAATTTTCTTCTTTATTTTTTCTAATTTTCCTCCAGTTCCGCATTGCACCTATTTGTTTTGTCTTTCTTTTTGTATTTTGTTCCTTATTTTCTTTGTTTGTATTTTTCTAATTTCGACTGTGTCCCAGTTTATCGTATTTCTTTTTGTGGTTTTTCCAGGCTTTTCCTGGATTTTCTAGGGTTTTCCCCTGCTTTATTTTTCTAGATTACTGTAAGTTGTATATTTGCTCTGTAATGTATTAGTTTATATATGGCCCTTCATCCTATTTGTCCTATACTGTTACTTTTCCTATTCTCCTTGTTAATGGGTTTCTGTTCACTGTTTTCTTGTAGAAGTGTGGTAACAATTAAGCGATTTTTGACTAACTTGAATTTCATGTTTATTAAAAATAATTATTTTAGTTGTTAAATTAAACAAATTTATAGTTTACCTGTCGGTTTATGCTATCGTATTTAGAAGCGACCCCATACAGAAGCGTGTTCGATCTCAGTAGAAAGTAGGACTCGAAAGCAGATTAATATTCGGCACTGCAGACACTTGTTTACTCCGGATAAAAGTTTGGTGTAGATGTGTGATATACAAAAATTTGTTTGCCAAAAGTTATGGATGAAACAAGAAAAAACCAGACATCTTGTCATCTTTGCTGCAGCATTAAATTATTGTTTTCAAAACCAAATAAACAAATCGGGTAACGTTTCTGATTGGTATTAAATAAAAAAATAATAAACATGTTTTTCCACGACAACCCCTAATCGTAAACAGGCACTTTTTGTACAGAATTTTATTTTTGCAAGTTGCTAAGCAACAAATCCAAATGGAACATATCGTCTTAGGTCTAGGTTCATTCTAAAATCACAACTACCGCTTGTTAAATTATATCCAGCAGCAAATTGATGAAACGTCAGCAGATCGTTTCTGTCAAAATTTTAGTAGGTAGTATGTTAGGTAACGAGTAATTTCATAGTCGTTTGCTATCAAAACTATTAATTAAAATGGAAACTGATAGTGATATTGACAGTCTAAGGGCTACAAAGTTAAAGATCTTTACGACAAATGACATTCCATTGAACAGGCTTAAGATGAAGTATATTTTGCAACAAAAGCAAGTTTTAAATTTCCATTTGATAAAAAGAATGTTTTTATAGGCTTCTATTTTTGTTTACCTATAAAAAATGGCAATAAATCCTGATAGAAAGCTCATTAGCGGCAACTTCTCAGTAATGAAATATTATTAGCAGCTCGAAACAAAATGGCCATTTTGCAGTCGTATGATTTGCAGGAAATTTTATATTCGTGCATAATTGGCATTATTTTTGTGCTCATTGCATAATATACCTACTATTAAAATTCGCAATGACAATCAATAGCAAATTTGGAAAATAAAGTTTATAGATTCGTTTTAACATGTAGGTATTATGAAATTTTCAATGCTGTTTAAGATGAAGAAACAATATAATAATTGATAATGGTATAAAATATCTTAAAAATGAAAAGAATCATTTATTCACGTATATTTTATGTTAATAAACAGTTAAAGTTTCACGTTTTGGGTAATAAAATTCACACGTATGTTATAATTATTGAAAAATATGTTTGATGCGTGAACTACATAGATAATTAAATCAGTGGGCCAATGAAACACTTACGGTTAGGATATCTAACGGAAAAAAAAACAATGAAGGTCAAATATATAAATTCAGAAGACCTAATAATGTAGAGGATATTTCAACACAAAATACCGTTTTTTACAGTATTTAGCGTTGATGCTCTGATTCCATATTCTTTTAATACATTTGCATTTTTAATATATTAAAATTATATTTTAAATATCGTTTGCGATAAATCCAGATAAATAAGATTATTCTTAGTAGGTGGTCTAGAACCAAAACTGTTTATTCCCACATTATATTACATAAATAAAACAGTTTTGTAAATATCATTTTTATATTTTGCACTTATAAAAATCTTCATTATAAAACGCATTTGCGTATCGTAATGTAACTTTTACGCACGCAAATTTTTGTTTTAAATGGTTGGCAACATGAGTGAAGTTTCTAAAGGCAAGACTATTGACAATGACATTTGTGGCTAATAGCAATTTATTAATTTTATATTGTTCTTTAAGAAAGTATCTGTGAATATGAATATAATATTTTACTTATATAATATATTATTATTGGTATATTATTCATTTTAAAATATTTTAAAACATTAACATTTGATAATTTAAATGTCACAACTGTCAAATTTTATAAATTACACAGTGCTGCCGACATACTTTTTAAAATAAAAATTTTCGTAATTACATAAAAATAAAAAATTAATTTAAAAAATGGTAAAAAGGGCAAGATATAAAAAATATTATAAACAACTTATTTCATATGTCTGTTGTGACACTCGTTGAACTCGTGTCGTAACAGAATTCCATATGAAATGCGTTGTTTAATTGTATAAATAGGTTAATAAACTACAAAGTACTTAAGCAAATGAACTTTTTTTTTATAAATCATAACTGATCTGAGTGTTTTTATAAACCGATTATCAGGGGTATTGTTTTATCTACCATTATTAAAATGTATTTTTAATAAAGCATTAACGAAAAACTATTTTGATATTTGTTTGTTTCGTTTAATAAAATGACTATCTTTCTACTTGTAAGCTTTTTCTCTATGAATTAATTTTAAATTTATTGCTAACATAATGACATAACCCAGCTTTTGTCGGAAAACAGCAAAGGAAATCGTAATTAAAAACAAGGGAACGCGAAAACATAACTTTTCCTTTTTTCTCACGAACACACAGCACTGGGTTTCGCCCTTCGCCGTTCATCATTTTTATTCTAATGAATAAAATTAATTAATCGTGGAGTTTGTAAAGAACTGGCACGCAGGGTTGTTGTATCGGCTGAAACCGCTAATGTATGGAATAAATCCATTATTTCCAAAATAATCGACGTTTGAAAAAAATCCAAAAACATCAATTTTAATTTTTGAATCGTCATCACATGATGTGATGACATGTGTCTCAAGATACCTCATTTGAAAGGTCTTCTAATCGTCTTTACAAAGATGTAGTTATTTGAATATTTATTTCAACAGGGTCGGCCAAAACTGTTTATTTACTATTTACTATTGATCATAAATTCTGATTCACTGAACTAAGTTACTGTAAGGACTGTCAGTGCAAATAAAACATCGTAGTGCAACAAATTAATATTTCTGTTTATTGGGTATGTTACTGGCAATAGTAATAAATTCTAATTTATCACTAATAATAAATTATAAATCAGTCAAGTGTTCAATAGTTAAAATCTTTAATTTAGGATAATTTAGGAATTAAGCTTACACAAAATGAACAAATCGAAGTTATTAATGATGATTGGCAATTTATTTAATGATAAATACCCTTAAAAAGTTTCGAGAAACGGGTCATGTTAAAATCTCCACAAAAGTGGTAGAAAGTCAATTTCCGAATACAAAAAAGTTGACGTTTTACTTGACGTTCAAGAACATCTCCACACCAGCACGAGACAAGTTACGCTGGATAATAATTTCCAATATTCTACTATTGCTAGACTACTGGAAAATGAGAAGTGGCTTGCGTGTAAGGTACATTTGATCCAAGAACCGTTGGAAGATGACTTTGATAGGAGAATTGAATTCTGTGAAACAATTATGGAACGATATAACAGAGATCGTAATTTCATAAAAAATGTACTTCTTTCGGATGAAGCAACTTTTAAACTCAACGGCCAAATAAACGGCCAGATGTATCGATACTGGGCAAGTGAAAATCTCCATTGGTTAATGGAAAACAATCAATCAAACGGGAGAACGCCCATGAAGATTGCGTTATTTGGTAGAAACCAATTTATGTTATGAAGATAGTATAAGTCCAATATAGTGATAGTCTTCAATCCACTTCATTAATTTCAACATACTCCTAATGTATTTCTTTATTTGACAAATGTTTCACTTTCCATAATCCATATTAAGTACTTGTAGTTTATTGGAGATGGCAGCTAAGAAAAGTCATTAAAACGTAAAATGTTGTAAACAGGACTCTAAATCAGTAGCGCACGTACTTATTTATGTCGGTATTAAGAAATTTCTTTTAATCTTCTTAAGTGAGGGATAAGTAGTCATAGTAGGATATTTAGAATATTTTGATTTTCGATTTTAAAAAGTCTATTATGGTCGATAATTTTAATAGAGATTCCATTCTTTGTACTTAAATAAAGAGATTCCGACTTTGGACAAAATAATGACTGGTATAACAGAAGTAGATACGATTGCCAAATTAGGACGAAATACGTTATGGAAACTCCTAAAAGAAATTGGTTTTTTGTATGAGTCGCATAAAAAACTGAAATTTTTGAATGAGACAGAAAAAGTTATTTGCTGGAGAATACTCAAGAAGTATTAAAAAGTTTCGGAGCGAGGGAAGAACTATCTTTTATTTAGATAAAACATGGTTGAATGAAGGACACGCTGTTTCTAAAACATAGATGGACACCAATATTTCAAATTCCCGTCAGGAATTTTTGAAGGGATATTCAACAGGATTAAATGCTCCTCGAGGAAAAAGACTAATAACCTCACACATTGGCAGTGAACATGGTTTTGTAAAAAATGGGTTATTAGGCTTTGTATTGAACTTTTTGCCAAGTGTTGCAGTGGTTGTCTTAGATAACGCCAGTTATCATTCAAAACTGGTAGAAAAGTTATCAACGACGTCATGGAAAAACGGAGTATTTCTTTTGACTACACCATGCTGAAAACGGAATTACTGCAAATTGCAAAGCGCCACAAATTACAATGTAAAAGATATTTAATTGAAGAAATGGCGAAGGAAAAAGAAATAACTGTATTACGTTTGCCACCTCATGTCAATTAAACCCTATAGAATTAAAAAGGGCACAGGTAAAAGGTGAGATGGCAAGAAACCATACAAATTTTAAATTGAATGATGTTAGATAACTTTTGATAAATTCTTTTGGAAACGTAACGCGGAAATTTGCCATAAACCATGTGAAGGAAGAAGAAAAATTGTGGAGTGTTGATATCAATATTGAAGAACTGTTCGAACTAGGGATGAACCGAATCGGATATTTTTCCGGCCGGATCGGGACCTAAATTTAAAATGTGAGCATGCCTATTTTTATATGTAAAGCATTAAAAATATTATGGCTGATTTATCTATTTTTTAAATTAGCTACAGTATCTTGTTTATTCATCATAATCTCAAAAAAATAAATTATAAATACTAAGTTTCTCACTATAAATTTTCATGTACCTATACCTACTTACTGTATATAGGTACCTATTTATAAGACTTATCCGTGACAGGGAATTTAGCTGTTATTTTGCTGTTAGAATTTAGCTGTTAATAATGTTTTTAGTTCCTATTTATGTTTTTTAATTTTTGAAAATAAAATATTTCTTCCAAAGAAAAATTATTCGTCATTAATTAACGACTTAACAATAGGCTCGACAATAGGTAAGTGGGTACCAATTACCAATTAAAAAATTAAAATATTTTCTTAATTTTTGCAATATATTTGAATTTAAATTATATTAAAAATTTAAAACTTAAACATTTTCAAAAAGATCCGAAAATTCCGGCCAACTGGCCGGATCGACCGGATTTAGTGGTACCGCCGGAATTTCGGTGCATCCCTAGTTCGAACCCATTTTGCATTAATTTATATCTAATTCTTACTTTTTAATATGTAGCATATTTTTTTTACTTTTAATTTTTATTTTAATTTGAATTATGCTTTAAGAAAACTTCGGTTCTACGGTCATGGGATCTATTCAGCTACCTGTTGCGACAATATTATCTATGGTTTCTATTGTGTTTGGGTTAGTTAATCGCTAATTACAGGGTGGACTGTTTTGAAAAATAAAAACTATGACTATGTTTCAATAGAAATGTATACTACTTTTAGTTATTTTTCAGGAACTACCCTTGCTTAGACTTTGAATGATTTCCATTTATAATGAATTTACTGTGCTGCCAACTCCAAACAAATGAACTATATCTATTTATTTATGTTAAATTTGAAAATTTAAATATGAATGTGGGCATTTATAAACAATGCTTAATTCAAAAACAAAATTGAATCATAAGCAGAAGAAGTCTGTCAGCTCCAAAATGTGAAATGTTTGTCACGACACCAATTCATCTAACGAATTTTACCCTAAGGTCGTCTATCATTGCTTAACGAATAAAATTAATTAATTGTAGAGTTTGAAAAGAAAAGTGGCGGCTGAGCCTTGTTCCGTGTTATTCAAAATGTTATTCGAACGCGGGAATTGTTTCTCTTGGTCGAACAAAGTTGGCGTTGTTGTTATGGTGTCGCAGAAGAACGAGGGTGTACGAGTAGGATAGAAATAAGGACCTAAAAGGCCGATTTTGCCGGGGGTGTGTGCACCGAAGCGCGCGGACTATTGTTGCGAGACCTTGCACGCTTTGATAGTTGATACAATGACCCGGGTGATTAATGGCTAATCCCCGCGCGGCATACACAATGCGCTAAGATCGGGAATATTCCGGATATTAGGATTCCTCGCCCTTACAATTCTACCAAGTCTTCGTACGACCCACCCTTCTTGTTTTTAGACAACGAGTTTTATTTTTTATTGGGAAGGGTGCAGTTGTTGGGGAATTGACCCTGGTCAGTGAAAGCTGTCTGGCATCTACCACCAATTACAAATTCTATAAATTTAGTTATATTTGTTTATTACACTGTTGAATAAGTTGGTATTCAACTGAAAATATAAACAATTTTGGAGTTTAAGTAAGACACTCATATTAATAAGTAATTTGCATTCAGTTTCGATTTGTTTTGATGCTTTCAAGTAATAAATTATACGACATAATTAGCATCCACTTAGACTAACTGGCAACGAGAAAGAAACACCTGCTCTCTATAACAAAATCTAAAGTTGGATTATCCTATATTTTAAAATGTCAAATAGTATTAGTTGTTATTGCATGGTTAAGTAAGTAAAAGTGACAATTTTAACATAAGTTATTTCAAAGTAATACATCAAATAAAAGTTTTTAAGTTAGTAAGATACAAGAATGTAAATAATAAATAAATTAATGCAAAGGATTTTTTTTCTACTACTGTTACAAAAACCCACATTTTGTAACAGTTTGGTATGACTGAAAATCGAACTTTTCAAAAGCTGTTAAAACAAGGAGGTGTTACAAAATGTGTGGTTTTTGTAACAGTTTTGAATATATAAAGTCGGCTTTGAAAGTATAAAGTGAAATTAAAAGAATTCTAAACTGTCAATAGTATCACAAGAAAATTATTATTCAAGTTTGACATTGGCATAGTGTGCTTGAAAATTTTTTATAATAAGCCTTAAAAAATAAATTTGAAGAATTTCAAAATGTCGTCAGACTCTGAAGAGGAATTTTGTAATACTCCTTCAGAAATATTAGAAATTGCAGCAGCTACACTGAATAATTTATTACCAGAAAAGTCTAAGGACCGCTATTAACAAGATTATGGAGTATTTTCTGAAAATGTATTAATGGCATGTTTCGGAGAGATAGCAACAAATTACAAACCATCTACCATGTTAAGATCCCAATTAACCATTCGACATAATATAAACATTGCTACCTATGACAAATTAAGAGCGTTTTTAAAACGAAAAGGATATGACAAGTTAAAGCCTCAGTTACACGGCGCGTAGTTTGTCGAATCAAGAACTTGGTTCGTACTTCGCTATAGTTCGTCGTTTTACATGCAAGGGTGTCAGTGATTAGTTCATTTATTGCTGCCATAGATAGAAGACAGTAAATTATTGCTTCTGCTGCCATATACATAATTCATAGTGGCGTAAGATGCCTAGGATTCCATATAACCACCTCTTCTAATTGAAGAGCTTAAATGAATTCTATATTTTTCTCTTTATTCCAAGACATGATTTTCTTTTGAATGATACAGAACAACTGATACGATCTAGCGTCCTGTTTTATTTTTCATGGATCGACCCTAGATAAACCTGTACGAGCCTTTGCGCGAACCTATTTGTTCGTCTCCTTTGACTGGCGCTTAATTTCCGACAACCGATGGAATCTTGCAAACCACGTATCACGAACCGTGAGCTATACAAACCACCTATGTCAGACGGTCTGTGTTTCGTGGTTTGTCCAGACAGGTTCGACCAAACCATGCGCCGTGTAACCGCCGCTTAAGAAGAGCAAAAAATGTGGGACGTAGACAACCGCATTGAACACAATATTGAACAACTTTGATGATAGCGGTAGCAACAGTGACGAATCTGAGGTTGAAGATTAAACCAAAAAAAAATACCATAAATTCGTACATATAACAAGTTTATAAAAAACAGTAACTGTTTATTTATTTCACAATTTAATCTTTTCGATTTACACTTTTTAACAATATTTTTAACATAAAATGAAACTAAATTGATTGTACTAACCCTTACTTTTTGGAAGTCCATCTTATTAAGGATAATAAAAAACTCTTCGTTTTAACAAAATTGTTAAATGTAAAAACAAAATTACCTAAATTAAAAAAATCTGGTGTTTACAAAATTAATTGTCCAAAGTGTAATGCTGTATATATAGGTCAAACACAAAGAAATTTTGAAGTAAGATTTAACGAACATTTAAGAGCATATAGATTAAAACAACCAGATAAGTCAAATTATGCAAAACACCTACTTGAACATCCAACCTCACTCTTTCACACCAATGACATCCAAATACTACACATTTATAATAAAAAACAAAATTTAGATTTCCTTGAAGAACTTGAAATAAAAAGACATCTAGCAGATCCACAATTTAAAGTTGTTAATGAACAAATAAATCTGGGAAGTTCTCCACTTTTAAAGTGTTTGCTTTGATTGAGTCTTCATTTTATACATAGATAAGACGTAATTGTAACACAAATATATTAAGTTATTGTAAAGATCAGCATGATATAGTTTTTTCCTGGTTTTTCTATATCATTGCACAGTTATACTGATCTTAGAGGGAAATACATCCAGGATAATCCCTTAGGGCTAATAACATCTAGGCTTTAATATTGTTATGTCTTATTACTTCCACTTGGTCTAGCCTTAATACTACCTAAACATCAGGTACCTAGCTACAAACAAACAAAATGTAACTTAAATGTCAATCTGACGATGCTTCATAGCGAAACAGCTGTCATTGAGGCTTTTAAAAAAGCAATTTTTAAATAAATATTGGAAGTTTTGTTAAAACGAAGAGTTTTTTATTATCCTTAATAAAATGAAACCCCAATACCTGAATTCGTTAATAATTATGAAGATCTAGATACATCTTGAAGATAGCATTTAAGTGTACTCCGTTTTGTATTTTTTACATTTATATTATATTCTATTCAAAAATTTGTAATGTGTAGTACCCCTCAATAAGTTTAAGTTACTTGAGAATAATTATAAAGAGTTCACTTATCAATTGCTGCAACCCAATAGTATTTTTTTATTAATATTGTTAATTTATTTGGTACCTACTATAATTACCACGATTATTACTCAGTTTTCATAAGGCCCACCTAATGACTACAACGATTAGGTAAATTGCGATATTGCAAAGTTTTTATGAAGTAAATAAAAAATGTGTATGAATATTTGAAATAATTGTATTCATAATTTTTCTTTCATTTTTAACCCTCTCAAAAATAAATAAGCACGCCCCCTATTTGCTGTCAACTTCAACTCTCAATCATTATTGGTTTTAGTACAGTTGACAGGTTAAAAAATATTTTTTTTTAATTTTCTTTATCGTGCCTCGTATTTTGTAAACAAAGACATACGAATTAGGTAGGTTAAACAAAAGAAACTTTTTTGTTTTCGTGGAATTCTTGTATTAAACGAAGGAAACCCATCTAATAGCAACTTCGTCAGCCTTTTTTGTGAGCATAATATGATGAGAAAACATTGGGTTCCTGCGTACACTATTCGGTTTCAATCAACGTTGTTTTTGCTTCAGTGAAATTTACGTTTCCTGTAGACTGAGCAATTTTTACCAGCTTGATAAATGGCCGCTGCTGATGACACCTATGAAATACGTCAAGGGAGAGGCGGGTCGCGAGGGCCGGGGGGTGGGACTCGATCGTGGATTTTCAATTAAAACCTATGTATGCGGAATAATGTGATGCCGAAGCAAGTTTCATACATGAAAAATGGCCTCGAAGTGATTTCAGATTTATTCCCATCAGGGGTGTACTCATCGTCTTTTACAATTTTTAACAGAAAGCAATTTACATACTAAAAATAAATTTAAAATATTAGGTAAGTTCATGCTTTGGTATTACAAAAATATTGGTCTTAAATCAGAATACGTTGTTTGTTGAAGTCTCTATAAAATTTCTATATTCCATTAATTAAAATAATAAACAAAATAGTATTAACTTAAGATAGTTTCACTTAAGAAATTGAAAAACAATCCATTCTCTTGACACACATATTTTAGTAGAAACATTACAGTAGAAACTTAAAAAATGATTCAGTGAGAAAAACCTCAGACAGGTCAATTTTTTTTCTTAAATCGATAATTTACAGTATGAAAATATTATTTCTCTTATAGCACTCCTTCTTAATTATAAGCACTCTCTAGAAAATTTTAAATAACCAAGAAGGTCGTGTGGTATCTTGTTGGAAAGGAACTTTAGTCCTCCGTTCATTTTGTTTGACCTGGGGAATAATTTTGTTAATTTCTTTCGTTATCCTTACTTTGAAATCAGCAATATTGTTTGCTTTATTAAAACATACTTTACATTTTAAATAACCTTATAAGAAGGTCCCAGGATAAATTTACTTGAAATACTAGAGATCAATAAAACATCAAGAGACAGTGCAGTAGTATGTTTGAATGAACAGTTGAGACCAAAGGACCCTTACATATTTCTTAACCTACCCTTTTGTGTGTTTGTAACAGATTTTACTTTGTCTTCCATATTTCCCTTATTTGTTTTCTGTTGTCCACTTTCTTCGATAATTGGTTTTGCTTTCTTTCTAATGTGTCTAATTAGATTCGGACATTTTGCTAGGTTGTTTATCTTCATTTTAACTAAATCTTAATTGTTATTGCTAACACAACCTCACAAACCTTTTGTTGTTCTTCTTGTGGCTTATTCTTCTTGTCCTCTGTTTTTTCGGACTACAGTTACACTGCAAAGGATTTTAAATCTATATGTCTATGTTGAACTCGCCCTCCCCCATTTTTTTTTTCTTTTTAAAACATATACAAAGTTAGAAAGTTAATTTTAGACCATAAATTTTATATTTTATGTTTTAATTGTGTTCCTTATACTTATGTATGTATTAATTAATGAATTAATTAACACTAAGGTATGATTTTTCTTCTCTTTTTAATTTGTACCACTAAAATAACCTTTTTATAGCCTGATGATGGCCTTAATGTTAGGCCAAAACAAGTAGCTATTATTGTTTTTCCATCAAGAATAAAATTCTGTGCCAAAAATGCCAATACAAGAAATTAAACTGAGTATGAATATATTGTTATGGTATGATTTTGTTGATTTATAGTTTTTATATTGTATTTATATTGTATATTTGAAAAATGAGATGTTTGAATTATTAATCGTTGTATAATTTAAATTTTTTTTATTGTTGAAGGCCCTGATAAATATTTGCTAGCTCAGTAAAAATTTTATTTTATTTAATTTAAAACCGGACTCATTATCTTGGGTGGGATTCAAGAAAACTCAATTTGAATACTCTATAAAACATACAATTATAATTAAGGAATTATTTGATACAAAAACTCTACATAATTCTATTAATTTTCTTCAATTATTTATTACATGCAGTAATTTACCAAACATAATAGAAATACCTTGATAAATGCTATTATTCCTCCTTGATTTACTGTTTTATGCTCATGCTTACACAAATAAATAGTTTTTAATGCACACACCTCGTATAACTGTCTTCTACGTTGAAAATGATGTCAATGCTGTTGGTTTCGTGCAAGTTTAGATGAATTCCAAAACACCTGCTTTTCAAAATGTCCGCTCGGCTGAATATCCAACAACAATGAAATGAATCTTATAAATTTTACTAGAATCTGGATTTTTTTGATACTATTTAATTACTTTAGTGATAATATTTTTGCTAAATAATTTCATTAAACTCAATTTTTGATTAACATTGAGGTTATGGTACCAATTAATTGCCAATTAACGTAGTCAGTGCGAATCAGAGAGCAATCAGCGAACGAAAAATGAAATGCACGGCCTTTTTATACCTTTTCCGTAATTATTACATTAATGACATAAAATTTGAAATTAATTGTTTCGATTTGCAAAATTTAACCTAAATTTACGTAAAATGATAAAATCTTTTTACATATTTGACTGTTTCTTTGATAATATAAAGAAAATCTGTATTCATCTGTTTCACATTTAAGATTATTATACCGAATACTTTAAATGAAATAAAAAAATGTAGCTGATATATTAACAAAAATTATCCTGATGTCTTTTTATGCTTTCATAATGAGGTTTTAAATTTTATTTTTACTGTAGCCTAGCTATTTATCTCAATATAAAGCCTATTTATTCCAAATTTCTTATTAATTTTTATTTTAAAATTGTATTTATATCTCACTTAATCTCTTCACACTATTTTTATTAACATTTGTGTATTTAAATATATCATTAACCCAGATTCATCGTAACAATTAAACTATAATACCACATATTTGCGTAAAATTCATTAATTTAAATCTTGAGAATTTTTGGAATTCCTTTTGGCTACATAACTAATGCGTGTACGTATATAATACGTAAGCTGCATATTTGGCAACATACCGTTGTATTGTAGAGGTCCTGGTCTCATGTAGATATTCTGTAATTTTAATACCGCATGTCAATGACTGTCATCCAAGAATGCTGCCACATGAATGCCACTGACACCCTTGTAATATATGGAGGTGAACACATTTGATAGTGCATCAAGTAACTGAATCCTTAGTAAATTATTATCTAGTTATCGGTGACTATAGTTAAGAAAATATTCAGATTTAAGAATTGAACTATTTTTACTACATATCAACTTATTTATACGTAATGGGTAAACTTTAACTTCACAAAGTAGTTATTTAATAGATTTAAAAAAAATGTTTACTATTCTGTATTCTAAAAACCTCATCAAACTATTTATAGAAAAGTACGTTACGCTTACAAACAAAAAACACAATGTTATAGACTATTTTTAACAATACCGTTAATTATTTTAAAGTAACTTTTAATTAAAAGTTGGCAGATATTTTTGTTTGTAATAAACATTTAATTTTAAAATAAATATTTACCTTTAAAAGTATATATTGTTAAAATTTTGAACATTAATTTTATTTTTTACAAATTATACGTTATTTAACCCGTAGATTGACTAAAGTAACCTTTTTCTTTCTATTCTTTTTGAAGATACCCTTACAATACATCTGACGTCTTAATTATAAGCAGGTATATTGTGATAAATGCCCCAGCCATGGTTGGATGACTGTAAAATATAAAATAAGAGATCTTTGTACCACCTAAAACTATGCTAATCAACTGTTCGATGTAACAAATAGCTGGAATTAATCTAGTGTCTGGTAAACTGTTAAAATAACGCCTCCGAGAACTTTCAAGCAGGGTTGCACAAAAATAAAAGCAAATTATACGACAATCCTACTGATTAATGATATTCGAAAATTTTTCGTTGGTAAAATAAGTACTTATTTATATATGAAGTTTTAAATAAATTGTCAGAATTTGCATTTTTTTGGTATACAAATAGTTATGGTAAATTTATAATTCATTCGAATAGCGCGTTACAAAAACTATTTATTCCATAGATTTCTGTCTAGAAAGTATTTTTACAGTACTCTACAACGTTAAATGAGAAATATTCACTTAACTGTGAGCATTAATCCACTATAATATGTCATAATATAATATGTCATAATATAATATGTCATAATATAATATGTCATAATATAATATGTCATAATATAATATGTCATCAGAAATGATAGTAGTAGATAGTGGTGTTAGTGGTTCTATTCTATTCTATTCTATTCTTCTAGGGTGCGTTTCATGCATGTACTGGAGCTCTAGGCTCATTGTACCCCCCTGAAGTAATCATATCAGGTTCGTTTCCTTCATGTATTCTAGAACGTCCCTGATATTCGCTTTCACGATTTCCTCTGGCTCAGGAAACTGAATGCCAAAGTGTCTCTGTCTAAGCCACTTAAGGCTCGGACAGTGACATATTACGTGAAGAGGAGTTTCGTCTTCCTCACCACATTTTCTGCATAGTGGGTCCTCAGCGAGTCCTATTATGTTCATGTGTTTTCGGAGATGGCAGTGTCCTGTAAGCAGTCCCACTGCCTTTCTCAATTGGGTTCTACTTAGGCTGAGTAGTTCTGTAGTTTTCTCCCTGGATGGACCTGTTATGAATAATCTGGATTGCCTGAGTCCAGGCAGTTCCATCCAGAGTTTCTTATGTTGTTCCCTTAGTCGTTCCTCTATTGTTTCCCTTACATGTTGGTATGAGACCCCACATGTGGGAAGAGGTCCGATCAGGGTTCCTTCTGAAGCTTCCCTGGCTAGGAGGTCAGCTTTTTCATTTCCAAGAATCCCTGTGTGTCCTGGTACCCATTCAAGGATAACCTTGTGGCGTTGTGCCAGTTCAGCTACAGTTCCTTGGCAGTGCTTCACTGTTCGTGACGCAGTGTGTACGCTCTCTATTGCTTTGAGAGCTGCTTGGCTATCACTTCTGATCCTGACAGTCCTGTTAGGGACTGTCTCGTTCAGGATGATTTCCGAGCATGTGTTGATGGCAACCACTTCAGCTTGCAGGATAGTCTCTACTGAACCCAGGTTGAGACTATACGTCTTCCCTGTATTTTCATTGTAGATTCCAATCCCAGTGCTGGTGCTTGTTTTGGATCCGTCTGTGTACCAAACGGATTCATGTTGTTTCCTAGTCTTGGTACGAGCTTCGTCCCTATCCGGAATATGAACCGTATATGGTTTGGAAAGGTCGTAGCAGATAGGTATTCTATCTGAGGGCATGCTCAGTAATTGATTATGTTCAATCTCTTTCGAGATTGTGGAATGGTATTAGTGGTTACTTAACTAAAAACAAAAACTTCCTGCTAGTTTTTTAAATATTTTTAAATATTTATTATTATTATTATTATTTTTAAATATTTTTATCAATATAAGCGGGTTATCCTATGGAAGATCATGCAGAATTTTTTAATGCTCTATATTTTTATTTTATTAGAACATTGAAAACAAAACGTTTTAAACAAAACTTTTACTTTTAAAAAGTTCTTAGTAGGATGGACTTTCATAAAGTAAAGGTTACTACAATCTCATATCACAGACATTTTCTTTGGGGAAAACAGTTTTCGTTCATGCATCTGGTGCATGTTGACAGCAAGAAATATTGTGTCCAGTTCCTGATTACCTTACACAAAGGGCAGAAAACTTATACTCGTAAATATCTTAATAAATGTAAGGACAATAAAAACTGAATATTTTTTTAATCTAACTTACACAAACTAATGTCCTGCAATGCTATAAAAAGGCTATAAAAGGCTATAAAACTGAATTTATAAAAATATAAAAGTAATTCATGAACAATCCTATACATTTTAAATACCGAATTAAAATGGAAATAATTATTTATAGGTATATATTTATAATCTTTAAATAAAAATTGCGATATATAATTTTTAAATAGCCGATTAAATTTTTCCCAGATAACATTCCAAGATACCTCAAATACAACAAAGCTCATCGCAGACCGATTCGTTTTGTTAACTTTTTAAATCCCATGACATTGACTGATCGAGGTTATTTCTTGACACCAATCAAATTGTAGAAGCCCGCCTATTTTGAGCCGCATCCAGTTGGTTGAGGTAAAATATCCGAGTCCGATCATTTGTCAGATGTCATAAGTTTCAAACTGAAGATTTCTTTCTCAGACAACTTGATTAACTTTTTCTTTTTGGAAAGAATGTAATTGAGTTTTTAATGAGTTAATTTTTTCAAGATGTCTATTTTATATAGGCGCAATTTTCTGAATGAATTTATCAATGTCTATTTAAGTTAAAATTGAAAATTGTAGCTTATTAATTTTATCCTAACATCCTTGATACATCTTGTTTTTATGAGCAATAAAATGGGATACATATGTAAACATTTATATATCAGTTGAATAAGAATAACTAATCACAGTAAAAGATTATTAATTAATAAATAAATAAATAAACAAACAAAAGACTTTAACAATGGTTTTCCGAATAATGTTGTTGATAAATCCATTAATAAGATTAAATATCGTCAGCTTCGAAATTTAGCCTTTAATCTCCATCCTCAGAACCATGTTGATACCATGTTAGATCCTTTCCTTATTTCGGAAAATTATCTTCCTTTGTAGCTTCTATTCTCGAGAGGAATATTCCGAATCTTAAAATTTCCTTTAAATACCAAAGAACCATTAAATCCTTTTTATCTAAAACCAAAGACCAAATTAAGAAACTGTCCAGAAGCGGAATGTATAAACTTTGTTGTAACGACTGTCCAACCACTTACGTAGGTAGGACTACAAGACCTTTGCAGATCCGAATCAAGGAACACCTGGCAAGACCAGAAATTCCAGCTTTGGCCATCATTTAAACTTCAACAATCACAGTTTTTCTCCCAATAAAAACAGCACTATTCTCCATGATATTCCGGGGAATTGCTATTTAAAAATGAACTTACTTGAAGATTTGGAAATTTTGAGGGAACTCAAGGTTAATCCTACCTTCTGCGTTAATAGGCAAATCAATTTGAATACCAAGTTCACACCCTTATTTAAATTCTTCTGGAATTGTTAATATTTTAATGTGTTGTAACGTCTTTTCTGAAGAGGTTTTGTCTTTTAACGTTTACACTTGTGTATCGTAGAGGTTAAATCGTAGAGGTTATCCATGAATCGAATGTGGGTGGTACGAATAGTAGCAATAAAACTCGAAGTCAAATTCACAATATATATATAATTTAATGGTAAAAATTACATCAATTCAGCGACATGTTTCGGTCTACAGACCATCATCAGGCTATAAGAGAAACACAAAGTTAGAGCGAAGTACTAACATGAGTCACATGATATAGAACAAGTTAAAAAGGATTAATTAACATACTGTAGAATATGGTACATAAGTAGATTATTGATAAATTAATACTAACTAAACAATGAAAGTAAACAAAAAGAAAGTTAATGTTAATGTTAATAAAAATATATAGTATTGAAACTCACCTATATATGCAGACAGCAAGGTTTAAAGAATCATAATAATAAAATTATTTGAAATTAAGAAAGAATTAGTAAATTTAAATGACAGACATGTGGGGTTGAAAAAAGAAATATGAAAATTGAAAATTATATAGATGAAAACTTCGAGTTTTATTGCTACTATTCTAAGTTTTATGTTTAACACCTTTTAGGAAGTAACTCTGATGATGGCCTTATAAGCCGAATTTAATAAAACTTTACACACTTAACCTACGGTTTTAATATACAAAAAAAATTCCTTCTTTTATTAGATTATTAATTGTACATGGTATTAAGAATAATAAAAGACTCTTCGTTTCAACAAAACTTCCACTATTTATTTAAAAAATTGCTGTTTTAACCTCAATGACAGCCGTTTCGCATCATCAGATAGACATATTAAAGTTACATGTTGTTTGTTTGTAGCTAAACAAGGTGTATACCCATTTTATTTAATATCTTACAATATAGTTTTCTCATCCTGTATAACTAGACTAGACGTTTTACCTCTCGAATAATCTAATAAATAAAACAACTTAGCAAACTCTCCCATTCAGACTTTCCCTTGCACGCTTCGTCAAACAAACTTAAAAAAATAAAACTTTTCTTGTATAAATTAAGGAAATTAACGCGATTCTACATTACATAGGAGTTATTTATAACTCCCTCTTTGCTCCCAATAGAATTAAATGTCTGTGATGTACTTTTTAAGAAGGTTAGAAGGTATTACTTGTCTCCAATGATAGTTTTGGAGAGTTTTAGTTTTATTACACTAGACTACTTGAAAACTTACTATCTTACAAACACCGAAGGATAAAATTAATGGTTTTTCAGATCGATTCACTCATTAAAAGATAATAATATTTGATTTAATATTTTGATTTAGAATACAGAAAATAGTTTTTTATTGTATATACTGAACAATTAACTTGTTATACAAGCTGGTGTTCAATATCTTCATTCATCTGTCTGTAATTTAATTTTGTTTCACCTTGAACAATAACTATTCTGGTACAAATTGTTTAATTGGAATTATCTGATGATTGTTGGATGTTTTATTAATTTTATTATTTACTAAATATTTGACCGAACATGAATATACAGTTTGTAAATAACTAATAGAATCATTATTTCCATTTCTTTACATATATCAATAAAAATATCTCAAAACCCGTCTAATTTAAATCATAAATTAAAATTCTTCAAAGTGAAAATGCCAAATAAAAGCATCCACTACGTTCAATACTAGCCATACATCGATAGTAAAGATATTAAAAGGAGATAAAATGTATTCCTATAAAATTATACCTACATAAGCTTATATGTTGGATACCGGTATTTTCCAATTAGAAGAGGTTATGTTTTTTGATGGGTGTACTTTTTCACTTAACGGTCATGCTAATCGGCCAAATTACTGCTACTGACCAACGGAAAATACTTGCTTCAAAAAGTTAATGCTTGGACAAGGATTCTAGTCCCTTTTTCAGAGATGGCAACTTGAATGACGATCATTATTTGACCCTACCTCAAAATAATACCCTACCAAGTTTGGCAAATTTATACCCTCATCCAAAAAACCCTCTAGGCTTCAGCATGAATGGATTGAATGGCCAGCACGGTTACCTGAACATTTATTGCATTTATTTCATTTGGCTTTTACACACTGTATAATACAATAGAGTCAAATGCGCCATCATACAACCCATTATTGGTTAAGTTAGGTTAGGTTAGGTTAGGTTAGGTTAGGTTAGGTTAGGTTAGGTTAGGTTAGGTTAGGTTACGATGAAATTGCATTTACGATAGTATTTGTTTAAGAAGTTAATTTTGAGGATCCTAAATGAGTAGTTTGAAATGTGAGCCTACAGAAGAATGCTGTGAATATCATACACAGAACATCGTACTAACGTGTCAATTCTTTAAAAAACTAAATATCACCACAAGGCTATCAACCAGAGTAAACCAATCATACCTACAATATTTTGGACACATTTCAAGAAGAACAAATGGGCTGGAAAAACTTATTGTGTAGGGAAAGATTAATGGAAAACGATCAAGAGGAATGTATCCAATGCAATGGGTGGATCAAACCAAAGATATCATTGGACACGGTCTGCAAGAATGCAAGAAGCTTCTTTTGCAACTCAAGACAGAAATATGGAGAGCTACGATACGAGCAATTGAGACATGATGTCACCATACTCTCTCGAGAGTAAAAGGACAAAAGAGAGATATGAATAGATCTTCCAATACACACAGTGTTACACATAAAAAAGGAAAAATCATCCGTTCTGAAAATACGCTACGAATTCTTAGAGTCAACATAATATTTCTTTCAAGTAATAATTATTATGAGCATTAAATGAATGCCTAACTAACTTTCATAAACAATAGTTTATTGTGTCACAAGTGTAAAAAGAGTAACACACTCTTTTTTTTTCTACGACCAAATAAAAAAAACTGAAATGTAATAATATTCAGTTTGTTTGAGAAGTTTTGCGTAAATTAAAAAAGTTTGTATCCGGAAAATAAGAATTTATCTAGTAAAATTTTACAGGACGAGTGGTATTCGAGAAGATTATTTTTTTAACCATTCTGTACAAAAACTACTTTAAAAACATTGTACTTATTTTATCATTTTCACAAACAAATATTATACCAACTAAAACTAAACTTCTTTTTTTTATTTTTGACAATTCTATGAGTTATTATATTCAGGTTAGTAAAATTTTACAGGAGTGGCATCATTCTGTACAAAAACTACTTTATTTTAAAATCTTCCTAAATAATTTGTATTTCATAATATACACAAGCAAAAACTATACATGAAATGCCGTTACCCCTCCAATTGACTTATCCTGTACACTAGATAGTATTGACAGTTATAAACGTCTTGAGAACAGTTATAATTTGAATAAATATATTTATTTTTATACCTATTTACTCAATTATATTGGTAAGGTTAGGTTAGGTTAGGTTAGGTTAGGTTAGGATAGGATAGGTGTCAAAATGAACAAATAACATTTGAAATAAAACTTTTTAAAAAAACTTTCATTATTTTTTTAAATGTTGCTTTTTTAAACTCAATAACAGCTGTTTCGCTAAAAACTAACATCGTCAGATTGACATATTGAAGTTACATTTTGTTTTTAAGGCAGCTACTTAGACTAAACTTATAAACAAGAAAATTGATTGTTTAATTTTGTCATTGAATTTTTAACAGTTCTATGAATTTATCAACACTAACAAAACCACTGGTCGTTTTATTGATTGGCTAGCATTTAGACGTTGAAGATTAAGCGTGTTCATTGAAAGAAATCAAATAAATTTGATATTTAACACTTAATTCCTAATTATGACTCCAAAAGTTAATACTTACAGTACAGTACATTTCAATGAACTTGCAATTGTAATTTTTCCTTTTTTTAGCAGATATATCACGTAACTTAATATGAAAAAATCTAAGAAAACTGTGATCATTTTTCACACAATTTGGTCCATGTGTACGGAATTTATAATTTTCTAGGTCAAATAGTTCGGAATATTAAATTTTCTGTGTTGATCGTAGAAATAGAGTATTGTATTTCAAAATAATATGAAATGAATATCAAACTAAAAACAAAAACAGGATGTTACGTTCGATCCATAAACGAGTAAGAATTTACAGATGAAAAAGAACATATTATTATTAAATTGGCAGTCGCTGCAGTCGCGAACAGAAGCATGGCATGACACGCCTAATAAAAAGAAAATTATCTAGCTCTGTTAAAGTTGAAATTAAACACCTGCAAAACTTTCTAAATTACAAAAATTGTTAACAACTCATAAAAACGACTTTTCCATGACATGTAATTATGTGAAAAAAGAAATCCTCGGAATTCTTTAAAATTAGTGGTAATAAATCAACACAACTAATTCAGTACGAGGTAGTATTTAAAAAATAACTACGTCTTACTTGGAAACCCGAAGGAAGTTTGATACATGAAACAAAGTAAAGTAGACTTCATTTAAATCTAACTGTAAAACGGACGATAATTAATTGGAGGTAGCTTAAGGACAAGCATTTAATTAGTTCCTGATACAAATTTGTTTCTATTCTTATTTCTGCATTCTGTTTATTAGCATAGTTTCGCTGTTCATATACTTTAATTTTCTCAATAGCTTTTTTATAATTTAATAACTAAATTAAAATAAAAAACTTTTAAAGTAGAAAAAATTGACCTTGACGTCACTAACATCTAACAGTAGTAAACACAAACTTTATATACCTCATCCTTTTCTACTGCTATTAAAAATCTAACAATTATGCACACTTGTCTATCAAATAATAACATACGTTCTTTTCAACTCTAATTATGACTTTCGAATGTTGGAAAGAGATAGCACCACAAACGTTTTTCATAAGAAGACAGAAGTCAATATTTTGATACATCATTTGCATTCAAATAAATTCTATAAAATCTTTTTTTTCCAACACTTATTTGCTATTTTTATTTTACGGTAAGTTCAAAATTCACTTCAAACACGACACCACCGCACACGACAAAGTAACAGAAGCCATTTTTGACGCCGATTCATTTCACCAGGTTTGTAGGTATGATGTCAGGGTAAAGGTCAACTTTTTCTATTACACAAACCTCGCAAAATGAACCAATGAATCAAAAATGGCTACTATTACTTAGTATTGTGCGTAAATATTTTCATTGTTTGTTTATCTTGTGGTATTTTTTTTTGTATTATACATTATTCAATTTTGCTGTTGGTTGAAGCTAAAGGTACTCGTACATTTCAGCCTTTTTCCTGCAAGTCTATTTTGAACTGCTAGCAAATTTTGACCATGGCCCTTATTCTCATCCAGTGGATATGATTACTCCTATAGGAAAGTCCGATAGGAAGATCGTGGATCTTCCTATAGGAGTATTCATATCCACTGGATGAGAATAAGGGCCCATGCCTTCCTACATTGCCGCGCGAGAATACATCCAGCGCCGGATTCCGTTATGAGGCTAAAATAGGCCAATAGAAATATTAGTAGGTGTGGCTTGGATATTTGGCGCACTTTTTCAATTTGTGCTTTCTAGGCTAGAAAGTAAAAAAATATATACATAATTGCAGTGTAAAAATAAAGGTGTATTTTTTTATTATGCCAGGGGATAATTTCAGGTTTTTTTAAAATAAGTTTAATTTAATTAATATACATGTTTTGGTTATCAGTAACTAAATTAAGGGTAAAAATACTGAGGATTTTTTATTACTTATTTTTTATTTCCATCCTCCAACCTCCAAGAGTTGAGATATTTCATAGATTTGGGCAAATTATTGTAGTTTTAATCCATAATTTAATCCAGTTTTTATCAAATATTTATAACTTGGGCATCTATTTCTATCTGCTAAAGCTGTGTTGTAGTCATCACAAGTTAGCTGGATATTGCACTTAATCATTTCTAATGCTGTTCCTGCTGTATGTCCATTCTTGTAGAGACGTAATAACTGTTCTCTTACATCATTACTAACTTTCCGAAACCGCAAATAATCTGAATTGCCTGATTGTGTGTTACAATAAGAGTTATTTCACAAGGTGCTTCTTGTAAAAGTTGGAATTTTTCTTGTATGCCCATGTATTTTTTTCTAATAAGATGAATTTTTACTGTTAATTTTGAAGGGCAGTTGGTATTTCTCGTTTTAATTTGTGAAGATGGTTCGTAAGTTTTTGAGCACCGAGTAAAGTGCTCAAAAATTAATGCTCAAAATCTAAAATTAAATTTAAACTTTATATGGTAAATAAAACTTTTTAAATGTTTACTAAATAATTTTAATAATCTCAAAAATTCAATATATCATTTAAATATTTCACTTAAGTTTAATCCGTTCTCTATCCTCAATAACCGTATTATTTATAACGTATGATGAATTGGTTAAGTTTTCAAACTCTCTTAACCATTTACAAAACACTTTTTTGTTCGTGCAATTAAAAAAAATTGCAACTGAACGTTAGGGAACTTATCTTCACCTTCTATTATCTTTTTCTCCATAATTTTTGTTCCCAGACTAAAAAATTGGTAGATTTAATTTAATATTGTTCTTATTACTACCTATACGCCAAAAATAGATATTTAATTTGATACTCACATTAATGAATTTTTCATTTAACGAGGAAGACACAAAGTATTCCATTTACACGTTAGTTTAAATTTTCTATGACTATGAAATTAAGACAAGATCAAAGGAAAACAATCATAAAATAATAAATACTTGCTTAAAACCTTAAAAATTACTTTCAGTTATACCTAGTTTAAACGTCACGTAAAATATCAACGGTAGGAACGCCCACAAGTATCATTTTAATTGGCTTATTTTAACCTCATAACGGAATCCGGCGCTGGATGTATTCTTGCCATTGCCGCAACTTTTGAGATTTATTTTTCGTCATTTGACAAGTGTTGTCAGTTTCTGAATATTTGAGATTACGTTACCTTTAATTTAAAACATGGATTTTCATACAAATACAAACTGTAAGTTCACACGAACTTCGGAATAAACATATAGATATTATCATAAAATACTTCAATGTTTATTATGCTTATAGGACAACAGGATAGAATCAGCTGACGTAAACTGACATTTCTGCCAACATAGATTTTGGGTTGTTCTATCAAAATTCCCTAAAAACAGGCGAGATTGCGCGAATTTGACCTTGAATAAATAGAAATGGTTCTATAATTTTGTGCGCTTTTTTGTTGCAGTCAAAAGTCTGAAACGCATGCGCAGTTTCACAAGAAAAGCTAGCAATAGAATTGCGAGCAAAAGGCTGAAATGTACGAGTACCTTTATATTAGATAGTGTTTTCAATTTAGATAAGTCATAAAAATCAACAAGAATTATTTTCACACAATTTTTTTGGTATTACTGATTTTAGATTTCTTTATACCATATGAAAATTCTTATTGTTTCGTTATGTGTTATGTACCTATATTATTTTTTGTTATATTGTTAGTTTTTTATAAACACTTTCAACTTTTGACTATTTTATAGTGTCTTTTAATGTGTTTTTTATATTTAAAAAATAATATGTACTACGTTTTATTTTGCCATATTTATCCTTTTGCCATTAATTTGTAATACTATTTTCCTTTTTTCAAAATGAATCTTAAGTTTGGTACTTAAGTTTTAAATAATCCTGTAGCTTGTATATTCAAAACTAGTTTGCTTTTATTTATATGTTGACTACTATTTATACCCCAAAAAATCTAAGAAAAGTTGTTACAATATCGTAGTTAGGTATAGATTATATATTTCTTCGACAGATAAACTATGTGGTTTGCAGTAAAAAAGTAAGTAAATCTGAAGACATAAACCCAACTTCCAATTGTCACATTCTTGGGGTACATTTTTAAATCCCATTTCTTCTCGAGTTTCAGACGGTAGTGACATAGACTAGTGAAGCTCATTCTAAACATAATAGATTCATTAGAGTTTTAGATGGTAGCCGTAACGATACTGACACCCAGTATTAGTCATCCCCCGACCTTTTTGGTGTTTTGCACTCTCACAGGATGTGGGTGATTGGGATGGTAGATGACCGTCCCTTAGTAAGCGACAGTGGTGGACTAAGGGGAATTAAATATGCGAACTACATATATAACAAAAAAAATTAAAATGGTAAATAACAATAATTAATACATTTTGCAGTTTGCATTTTAATAAATATGTTTAATATTTTATATAAAAAATATTTTACAAAATAGAGAGTTTGATAAAATAATTTACAAAAGAGTGTATAATGTGTCTTCGAAACCAGTTAGAGGAATTGATTGTAGTGATAAAAGAGGAAAGGTGACATTTTATTTTACTTTGAAATTATTAGGATATTGATTAAAAACAGTTGCCTGAAGAAAATTTATTTTTTATTATTTATTTTTATATCAGTAAGTATGTCTAATTCTGCAGCTTTGAATGGGAAGCAACCTATTGATTTCATTTACTTGGACTTTGCTAAAGCATCAATCTACAGCTATATAAACTTGGACACTTTGGCATCCGTGAAAATCTTTTAGAATGGATTAGAGATTTTCTGACCGATAGAAAGTTTTGTGTTAGACCTGGAAACTCCTTATCACCCGAACGAGAAATGTTTAGTGGTGTACTACAGGGATCCGTTTTGGGTCCACTTCTATTTGTACTGTATGCGAGTGAACTTAAATTCCATATTAAATCTAAGTATGCTTTTTACGCAGATTATACAAAACTATTTTTAAATCCGCTTTCAAATCATACTATTCTTCAAAGTTATTTAAACTTGATTTTCTAATGGTGCACAGGTTGGTCGCTCTTAAAACAGATAAATGTGTTGTATTGCATCGGGGAAAAAATAATCCACGGTTTTCTAACTTTTTCGACGGTCAACTTCTTGGCAAAGTTAATTCTTATAACGATTTCGGTATTACAATTACAGAAATTCTTAGATGGTCGGAATATATATATCAAACAACAAAAAAGTGAGATTTACTTCATTCGTAAAGTATTCGCGAAAATGTCGTTCAGAACTTCCATTTGTTTATATAAAACGTATATTCCGCCCTTAGACCATATACAAATAGGCGTCAATTTTCTGTCCTTGTTGTGAAGCCAAAATAACTTTATGTTGTGTTCTATAATTATATGTTTACAAACAAATCCACGTTTGAATAAAACTTCTTCGGTTGTTTTCGTATATCTTCGAATGCACTGTCTCTTATAGCATGGAACATTGCGAATCATATGTAAACATTAATCTTACCCTGTTCATAAACTATTTACGTTATTGTTTTCGTTGTAATAATTTTGGGTTAAAGTTATGATTTAAGAATTTTGATTAGAGCTAAAACCTTGTTAGGTACCTATTAAAAGACCTTTGCGCCGCTGGTATTGGTTGTTTGTAAACAGTACTGCCCACACACCTCATCCCGTAGCTCCACGAACTTCATGCGACAAAGAGAGATAATATTTGCTTCAGTATGTTTTTCAGAAAAATGACGTCACAGCCAGTCTATTTGTATATGGTCTAAGATTCCGCCGCTCATAGAATATGGTGGTCCTGTGTGGTGCCCAGACTTAGTTCGTGATAGAGATGCCTTGGAAAATATTCAGCGTAAAACCACAGAGTTATCCTACCAGCAAAGGAGACCGCATTATTCTCAGATATTAGCTATGGCAGGATTATCCACCTTTGAAGATCGTCGACTCCGTGGTGATCTTATAATCACTTTCAGAATTTTAAAACACAACTTCGGCAACTTAAAACATTTGTTTAAGCTGAACAGTGATGTAAAACTATTTTTCAGTGAAAACGCGTCAATATTTTCTGTGCAATCGCGTTTTTAATGTATGGAACAATTTACCCACTAAGATTATAATGTCTCAGTCCTTAAATATATTTAAAAACTGACTCGACAGATATTTGTTTTCTCACTTACATCTATTTTATGTCTTTTGTTCGTAGATACTGCATGTCGATTGTACTATTGCCGAATTTGTTAAATTATTTTATTTCATTTTTTCTTTACATTTTTTAATAATGTCATAATGTGCTTATGGGTTTTCCAACCCCAGTCCTTATTTATTTGTAATAATAGTAATAATAATCAAATTTAAATAATTCTTAAAAAAGTAGTATAAGTTAAGAAATGAATATGGTATAATGTTTTTTATACATTTAAAACTATTATAGTCCTGTGCCATCCTTGCAGTAATGGCCGTCGTTTGGGTTCTCTATTGTAACGGCACAAACAATACAAATACTGAACGGTTGTCCAGTCCGCCCCCTTGAGTCCGCCATGGAAGAAGGGTCTTCTCTCTATGCTATTATTATTAATTGAGACTTTTAGTTGAGTGACAGGGGCGTCCACTAGATTCAAAACGGATGTACAGTAGGGGAAACGCTAGATAAATTAGCTACCCAACTTGAAAGATGTTGTTTTGAAGAACGCATTGAACGGTTATATTAATTTAGGGTTATGTAAGCCGTTTTAGTAAACGGTTGGTAGGCATATTTTAATTATTTACAAAAATGAGTTTGTCCTGTATTATTATTTGCAGCTGTTACATTAAATATTCGCTGTATATTTAAAATTTTAATAGCAGTGTAATATTTTTATGTTTGAAAAAATTTTTATGATATTTACAAAAATATTGTAGTTTTATGTTAGTATTTAATTAATTTTATTGGTATGTTAATAGTTACTTATTGTACAAGACGATAAAATTGTAATTTATCTTCATTTTTTTTTATAGCAAGTTCAGGTGATAAATAAAATTTCAAAGAAAATTATAATTTTGTCAACAAATTTTACGTTTTGGTTTTTACAGAAAATATTGTTCTGTTTTGTGTACAAATTGAATAAAAACGAAATAGACGGAAAAGAATTGACACAAGAAGGAGAAAACCTGCTATCAGATGTAGAAAATGGAACGTTGGAAGCAGAAAGTTTATTAAATAAGATATGTCCTCCATCTCAAAGAAGTTTATTGTTGCCAAAAAGGTCTAGGATGATGCATGAGAAAGAATACCAGTCTTTTAAAAAGTGGAAAAGAATTAATAATATCAATGGCGTGAGTGAAAAAATACTTCTGGCGTATTTTTCTAAATGTCGAAGAAAGCGATGCCATGTCATTATGGGCGTATTATTCGATGCTGAAGCGTACGTTGTTGGTGAAAGAAAATTGTAACATTTCTAAATTTAGCAAGTTAACCACCTTACTAAAAAGCTTGAGTGGAGAATACAAAGCTAAAAAGTCCAAAAAGCTTGAGTCAAATGACATTAAATTTGTAACAGAAACTCCTGATGAAGTCTATTTGTTGATGAAGGTTATTGCTATTTTTGCTGTGCATGGAGCGATAGGTCCAATAAATTGTACAAGTGTTTAATGTGAAGGACAGAAAATTGGTGATAATAGTTTTATTATCTGATATTAAAACCAACCAGGATAGGTCATTTTGTATTACTGACAAGAAGAGTGGAGTGAGTTTCCTGGAAATTGTGAGAAATTATATTGCCTTGCACCCCAAAAACGTATTTCACAGTAAGTTCTGTGTGAATTATCCCCAGCAAAAGTGTACTATTCAACCGGTGGGGATTAACAATATATATAATATCCCCAAGAAGATTGCAGATTTTTTGCAACCGGCAAATTCACAAATGTACACGAGGCATTGTTTCCTTCATTATTCAGCTACTATGTTCGCAAATTCTGGAGCTGATCTAGTAAAACTTAAACGTTTAGATGGATGGAAATCGTCATCCGTTGCAGAATCTTACATCGAAGAGTCAATAAGCAATAAGATTGCGGTATACAAGTGTATACTTGGTGGACCTGAAAATCAATCCAGTACTTCGAATCAACTGTTTAAGCAAACGAGTACAAGTTGTGATGCTCCAAAAATAGATGTTTCTAATAATGTTAATTGTAAAATTTCAGTTGTTTTTAATCCTTAATGTGTGTGAATTTGTAAATTTTTTTTGAATAAAAAAAAGTTAAAGCCTTTTTTCTACTCTTGCTGTTAAAGTGTCACTTTATCTACCCTAACATTAGCTATGGAAAAAAGCATTTAATTATTTTTTAGAGGTTCTATTGTTTTTAAATTAATTTCTGGTTTGGTCATATTTTAAGGTTGAAAGCAGCATTACTTGGTTGTTTTATAATTTTTTTAGTTTCTGTCAACGTAATTTTTGAATTAATTATCGTGTGCTTCAATGAATGCTATGTTGATTTATTTGAACACATTTTTTATTGCCTCATCGTTATTATGTCACTTAAGACTCAATCAGAAGTAGTGTTAAGGAGCATTTTAAGCGTTCTCAATTAATTTGTTTGTAAAAACTTTGTATTAACTAAATAGTAAAGAAAAAGTTTCCCCATTAATATTTAAATGTTTGATTATTTTATTCAAAAATACAAAATGTGTTTAAGGAATTATTTTAACACATTTAAAACATACCTTAGTCCTGTCAAACCACTTCACCTGAAAAATAAAAATAAATCATATTTTTGTATTCATTAAATATACAGAACGTATTTTTAAAGGAAATAAGTATGTATTAGCATTATTCTAAACACAACTTTACATACTTATTAGAAACCTTGATTACATACAACTCTCGTGATTAATTACTCAATTATCTGATGATCTGATACATGTATATACTATATAATTATGTACCAACTAAATATAAGATTTTTAGGCAACCAGTGTGGTATTTATTTTTTAGTCAAAATATATTTAGTTAAAGACATGCAAAGTAATATTTTTGCTTTTCATTTATTTATCCTTCTTTCGGACCTTGAAGCTGATTTTCATCATCGGGGCGAGATGTGTTAAGTGGTGTACCGCAGGGATTCTTCTTGGGTTCATCTTATTTGAATAGCGAGTGATCTTCAATTCCAAATTAAGTCTAAGTATGCTTTTTTGTACATACAGAAATATTTCCAATGAAATTAATTGTAAAAACCTTTACTTTTTGGAAGTCCATCTTACTACCTGATTTTTATTAAGTACCTACTGTTAAGACTAGACCAAGTATAGAAGTAATAAGACATAACAATATTAAAGCCTAAGTATTTTCTTCTAAGATCAGTATAACTTTTCAATGATATAGAAAAAACAAGAAAAAACTATATCCTGCTGATCTTTACAATAACTTAATATATTTGTGTTACAATAACGTCTTATCTATTTATAAAATGAAGACTCAATCAAAGTAAACAGTTTAATAGAGGAGAACTTCCAAGATATATTTGTTCAATAAAAACTTTAAATCGTTGATCTGCTAGAGGTCTTGTGTAGTAGTGTAATGAGGTCACATGTGTAGTATTTGAAAGTCATTGACGTGTATGAGTTAGTCTGGATGTTCAAGTAGGTTTTTTGCATAGTTCGACTTATCGGGTTGTTGTAATCTATATGCTCTTAAGTGTTCATTGAATCTTACTTCAGAATTTTCTTGTGTTTGACATATCTACACAGCTATTCTTCAAAGTGATTTAAACTTGATTTTAAAGATTTCTACCTATTAATATAGATAAAATCTTGTATTACATTTGGTAAAAAACAACCACTATTGTGTTACTCTATCGCTTGCGAACTTCTTGGTAAAGTTAAGTCCTTTGAATATAAAAGATATAAAAAAGCTAACGGGAAGCTTTATCTTTTTTAAAATTTGTTTGCCAAAATGTTTTGAACTTGTTTATATAAAATTTACATTAGACCATCCATAGAATAAATATATGGTGATCCCATATGGGGTGTCCAAACTTAGTTCGATATAGAAATGCCTTAGAAAACCGTATTACCCTAAGAGATTGGCTAGGCCTGTATTTTCCATCTTTGAATGTTCTATCTGGAAGAGGATGAAATCGCAATTCACATCCTTGTGCCATGTTTTCGATGTATGGAACAATTTACTAGGATCGGACTTATAGTTATTTGTTTTCTGATTTTTATCTTTTGTTTGTAGACACTTGATTGTTTTGAAATAATTTATTTAGTTAAAATTCTTTTATTAATACAGTCAATTTCGGTATTTCGTTTTCTAACCCTGGTACTTATTTATTATGCAGTTATAATAGTGATGCTGTATAATATAATGTTTAGTTATAAAGTACATTTAATCCAACTGTTTAGACACAGCAGGAAATTTGATTGATGTAGGAGTATGATACAGTGAAAAAGTCCGTTTAAAAGTGACATTGGTTATTCGTTCGAAATAATAGACGCTCCATTATAGGTAATTAAAACAAATAAAAAGAAATACTAAATTGAGCGATGGTTATTGTGAAGGCTGCGGGATCAAGTTGATAAAATATTAGGACGGTATACCCACCGCTTCCTGAGGTAGTGTTGTAATTAGATTCCAGGATCGGCTACACAGGAAATTAAATTTAAAACAATAAAACGACGTACTTGTATGTAAACGGACATCATTTTCAACAATTGTAAAAGGGTGAGAGAGTTAAAACTTTAAATGTCTATGTTTTACATTTGCCCCAAAATTTTCACTCTAATAGGTAGGTAGGTAAGTCTCGTTTGTTTTATTAGAAAAATACACATTGTTGAAAATAATGTAATCGCAAAGATTAATAAAATTTGGAAAACATAAAATAAATATTCAAAAAAAATGAACCTTTCTTATTGGATTTTTGTGTACAAAGTCTTTTCACCAGAGTCTCTCTGTATTTAAATCTAATACTATTCTTATTTATGACAGTTATATTTTGAAAATCTAATATAGTTTTTCTTTTGTTTCAGGTAAGAAAACATTTGTGGCATTTTAGATCACACTCTTCATAGTTTAATTATGAAAATTATGTAAGTACTTACAATACTATTGTTTGATAGTCTAGCTGACTTCAAAGTGACAGATTGCGGTTTTTAACAAAAATATACCCTTTTACTGGTTGGTACATTACTAAAATATATCTTTACAGATTTCCATTTTACAAAGGTTTAGTTGTAAATCTTAATAAGACCGATTAATGAACTTACAAATATTACGTTAAAATTCTAGAAAATTAAGAATAAAAGTAATCAAACAATGGGGATTGAATATCTTAGAAGACCTATTGATAGATTATAATTTATTGATAAACCTTTTTAATAGTGTAATATAGTTATACATCTTATGTTCTAGTAACATCTTAACCTAAGTTTTAATGATTGTTACAAACGTCAAAATTACATTTTTAAAGAAAAAATGTATATAATCAATACCCATTCTACCCTAAGGTGTTGAGTTTCAAGTCTCTTTTTAAGTGTCGTATTAAAACTTACCCCAATTCTTCTTGTTTCTAGCCATGTTCTTCGCTTGGTCTCTGGTGACTTCTCTCTTGTCTAGGATGGCGGCAATTTCGTCGTCACATGTCTTCATGGGTCTTCCCCTCGGTCTTTTCAAGCTTTTTCTCGTTTCCCACACTCGCTTCACTGGTGCCATCTCAGCTGGGCTTGTTCTACTTTCTTCTCTATTGATTGGACCTTGAGAGGTTCCCTTATTTCCACGTTCCGTATCCTGTCCATTTTAGTCACACCTAGTACTCTTCTTAGATACTTCATAGCGATGATTTGCAGTTTACTTTTTAATAGTCTGGTGGTGAGCGTCCAGCTTTCACATCCAAATGTTAAGATAAGTACAAAAACTGTGTTGTAGATGGCTATCTCGGCTTTTTGGGATACTTGTTTTTTTCGATAGGAATGTGTTCTTAATTGCGTGGAATAATCGGGAAGTGTTTGCTATTCTAGTGTTTATGTCTGTTTTCTGCGTGCCCCTACTCTCTAGTTGAACGCCCAGGTGTTTGTAGGTTTCGGCTTGTTCTAAAGTGGTTTGTTTTCCCACATACCATAATCTTGGTTTTACTTTCATTAATTCTCAGATTACGTTTTTCAAGTTTATCATTTAGTGCGTCCTCGTTTTTCCAAATACAACGAGATCATCTGCAAATGCGCACTCTGCTATCTGTATCGTCTCCAGGTTTCTATTTCCAACAAATATTCTCGATGTTTCTTCTCTAGTTTCCTTCATGATACCATCTAGTACAATATTGAATAGGATGGACCCTAGTACACCTCCTTGTCGTAAGCCGCCATTGACTCTAAACTCATCTGTTCTATCTGTTCTAACTCTGTTGTCTTGTGTCCTTATATAGGCTCATAATATCATTTCTGAGTTTGGTGTTTATTCCTCTGTTTCTTAGGTTTTTGTCTATTTCAAATGCTCTTTCGAGGTCTATGAAGGCTTGGTATAGTTCCGTGCTTGTATTTCTTGTATTTTGTATTAGCTGCTTGAGTGTAAAAATATGGTCATGGAAGATTCTTCCCTTCCTGAATCCGCTCTGTGACTGCTCCAGCTTATGGTCTACTTGTGGTAATTTTTTCTCCAGTAATCGTTCATAAACTTTGGAAGGGATACTCAAGAGGGTTATACCTCTGCAGTCTCGTCTGTCCCCTTTTTTGAAAATGGGTAGAATTTTAATTTAAAGAAAAATTCAAAATGATATGCCAAATAAACTGAAACCAATTTTTCATATTGTACGAATTTAAATAAAATATAATTTAGATACTTAGAGTTACAGTTACATATAAAAATGTATGAAGTAATTAAACACAATTTTAGTATATATGTTTTTTTTGTTAGTGAACAAAGCTAATTTATTTAATTTGTTAGTTTATATAAAAATTGCTAAGAAATTTTAAAATATAAATTATTTTCATAAACTTCAAATACAGCTTATGATTTTTAATGAATTATTTAAAGCACAAAACACTAATTAAAAAAAATAACTACAATGTCAAATTAACAATGCAATCTGAGTACTCTGATACTACATTGATTAAAATAACTGATGATGTAACTAATTTAACCAAGGTTTTTGGAATGGGTCTCCAAATTTAGATTGTTGTTTTACTATTGTTTTTTTGTGTTTATTTATTCCAAAAGCATTCATCATTCTCTTTTAGGAAATGCTTTGATACACAAAGCGAATACTGCTTTGAAAAACATTGTTACTGAAATATTTAAAAATGGTTTAATCTTATATACTAAAAGATACTAAGAGATTACAAATTTAATATCGTAGTAAGAATAATAAAAAACTCTTCAATTGAACGTAATTTCCAAGTTTATTTAAAACAATTATGTTTTAAATTATAACGACGGCCGTTTCGCTGATTAGCATCGTCAGTTACGTTCAATTAAAGAGTTTTTTATTATTCTTAATAAGATGTACTTCCAAAAAGTAAGGGTTGGTACAATAAATTTAATATCGTAGTTGTACCTTTTTTATAAAATGGACGAATATTTGGATTTATTTTTATGTAACGCAATTTTGTAGTGTTTACTAAACTGTTACACGGTATCCTGAAACATTTTGTCGATCGATTTCCTACTTGGGAAAAACTACAAATTTCGCATTCAGCATTTAACAAAAGAACTAGTGGTTTTTTTCTGTACAAAACAAATTTATATCCTTTTATACTATTTTAGGGTTGGTTAGGGTTGAGAATTATACCTTCGATATTTAGGGATTGATTTATGTAACTCCTATTAGTACGCTATTCACATATTTCATCTATACTTTAAAAATAAAAATGGAGGGACACATCTTTTAAAATAGTATATTAATTTTGAAAGCACCTTTAAAAATACTCACATTTACTTATAGTTGATTTATATTCAATTGAAATCAATGGTGCTAAGACCACCACGTGGCTTTATGGTTACCAAAAATACATGCAGATAAAAGGAAACTATATGCATGGAGGGCATATTTAAAATATAGTGAAGATTTTTGTGTTTGTAAAAATAACAGCTAATTTACACAGAATGAAAAATTTAAAGTCAATGTTACAATAATTTTTTTTTCATACTGTAGGGTAAAGTGCCATTTCCCGGACTTTAATTCTCCCAATGTTGTTTGAAATAATAAGTAAATCAACATGAACTAAGCTTTTATTCTAGTTTTTGAAGATAATAATTGTACAACTGCTGTTGCCAGCAATATGTATTAATGGAATTGTTGATGGATTTACAGTGTTTTCTGTAATCGCGGAAGACGTGTGGCTGTGATGTAGCACTTCAACAGAAGTTTCGCCCCTTTGGATCATTCTTGCAATCTTGTTTTTGCCTTCAATCGATTTTTCTATATACTTTTCTGCAACTGAAGAACTCTTCCATCCACCGTGCTGTTTTAGAACTTTAAGGTCAGCTCCAGTATTGGCCAACAACGTTGAGGATGGCCTCCTGAAGCAATGACCTGTATACTTTTCTGGTTGGTCTAGTTTTAAGAGCTCAGCTATTTTGTTAGGTTTTCCGCCAACAGTATGTATACCAGCTCTTTGAGACAGACATTTTCCTTGAACTGTTGAAAAGAATATTTCTTAAAAAAACTGTTCTTACCACATCCAAAATATAAGCCAACATCACATTTTCATCAGCACTACTTTTCAAATTGTGTTGTTCATGCCAGTTGCAAAACAGCGCATATTCTTTTTCATCTATTCGCAGACTTAACTGGAATGATTTGCCCTATCGGTTCCGCACTTTTCTCAGCAATTTCATCTAATTTTAGATACATTTTCTCCACATATATTTCGTGTGTGCAGAAGAATTCAATATGTCTGCCTTTATTTACATTGTTACTTGGTTTAGTATTTAATTTCTTACTTGTCATAGCTAGAGACCGGACAATTCAATTGATTGTAATCAATTACACCCACTTGTATCACAATCTTACATACAGTGCTTTGATGAACTCCAATATCCTTTTCCACTCCTGTTTGAAACCTGTATATCTTAAAAATATTTTCATTTTATCCAAATTACATACGGCCCCCCTTCTTGTCTCACTTGATTCTTCAAAAAAGTTATTTACAAGCCACTCAACATTTTCTTTATAAAACCTATGTTGTGCTTTATAATCACGATCACACGTAATTTTTCTGGGTTTATAACATTTTTTTTAACTCAAATTAAACATAAACTCAGCCATAGCTTTGCCACGATCAAACTGAAGTCTGCTAACTATTAGACTCCAAATTTATGGAGTATATTCTCATCCTAAGAAGTATAAACTTATTTGTATTCATACCAAAAATAAGTATATTCTCACAACAAACTTTACATAGGAGTACCTACTCATGGCGAGTATCTACTTCTGATTTTTATTCATACCACATGGAGTATTTGATCCAAAATTGTGAGTATAAACTAGATGCTCATTTTTACTCAAGCCACCCATTGTCTTAATTTTGACTCGTTACCATGGCTATTTAAAAAATTTCCGTAAATTTTTTCGTGGCGCCATGATATTTAAGTGGACATTTTTTGACAGCTAAAATGACAGAACGCTGAAATCTCAACGTACAGACCACAGACAAATAAAAATATGTTATATTTCTCTATGGTACAGACGATTAAACTCTACGAATAAAGAATTGAAAGGAAGTAACGTTGTCATATTTTAATGTAGCAAATAATCGCGACGGAAGTCGGCCATATTGAAGAACCAAATATGACTCATTCGAATCGTGACATTTGACATGTATAGTTTTTTCATGCTGTTTTATATATTATTTTCTGATTTAAATAATTAACCCAACTCTTGAATGGGAATTACTTTTCATCTGTAGGGTTCTATTTATCTGAATTATTAAAAATTAACAAAATATTTTAATGACAACCACATTGTTATCATAGACGTTCCTTTATTTTTTATTTAGACCATCTAAGTCTAATTACCTACTTAGAAGTTTTTAATCTAAATTTATATATTACTGTACATATATATTACTGTACAGATAATTACAAGCGGAAAATAGTTATTTTTTTTGAACAATTAATACGAGGCATAAGTATATAATACCCTGTGTGTGACACCACTGGTAACCGGAAACTTCAAGTCAGCCATATGCAAGAACCATTGCGGACATCGTCAAATCGTATTATGCTCCTTCCTTTTTATTCTTTATTCGTAGATTAAACTAGTAATTATGAGGCTTTGTGACAGACATCAGATTGGATTAATTATTATTTTCCAAACTATGGTGTAAAATTTTCTTACCAAATATCACGCAAGCTTAAATTATTTCTGAAAATTTTCTTTCTGACACGAACATTTTGAAAAATTATTTAAGTTTCTTAAAATAATCGTTACCGAATATCTTGTGATATTATAAGTGAAAATAACATACATTACATACTAAGTTATGTACATTTCTATGGATTCCAAGAGTATAAAGATGTTTTAATCTATATTTCTACGTGAAACGGGAAATTTAGATAAATCGCAAGTTTCTCTATAAATTGAGTTGTCGGAATCGGGTACAAATTACGCAAATCGTGGGATTGTAAATACTAACTTGAGTTGTGTGGAGTACAGTTTACTATAATTTGTCGTGATCGCGAGTTCGGACAAGTAAAATTACTCAAGTCTGTGTGGTCCGTATTAATCCGCACGGGTTAAAACACCGCTTTTACAATGTTTACATTGTTAAAATGTTTACATTGTATGGTTCAACAGCCATCTCATAATCAAGTTATAATTAGGTAAAACTGAAAAATGTAAAAGTTATGAAAATTTTTCATTTTAAAAAGTTTTAAATAATTTATTTTCAATAGTAACTAGCATCAAATTATTTTTGATTAAATCATCAGTAAAATACTAAATTAACAACTACCTAACTTTTCAATTACACAGCCAGTATAGAGGTTAACATAATTGTTGTTTTCGATATTCAAAATAATGATGCATTTTTATTGTATAATTCTTTTTACGTTTTTAGCAAATTTAGTTATTAACCTTAAACTGTAGAGGGCTGTTTTTAAATTTAATATTTGAATTTAACTTATCATATTGCCCTTATTTAAAAGTTTATTATCATCTAATTTATAGATACTTTAACACTGGCACTTCCTATTTATATGAATAAACTTAATCGAAATTATTTCCGTTCACCTGCTTGTCCACATTTTTTTTGCTTGCTTGAAATTAAAATAAAAAGTGTTCAACTGTTAGCTAAAGCAGATGAAATAGAAACCAACATAAATTACAACGTTCATATTAAACTGAATTAAAATTATCGTTTCATTTGATTTATCTCTTAGCTAACATGAGTGAGTTGTAATCCTAGATTGTGTTAGCATTTTGCTAAATAAAGAAATACCACAAGGAAACCGTTTTGTAACTATAGTTTAAGTAGAAACAGAATTTTGTAGAGCACATGAGGATATGAATCATATTTGATTCATTCATCAAAAAACCGTAATGACTAGCGCATCAATAGCCCTCCTCCTTTTGACTTATATTAACAACAGATTCACTTATTTTATAGAATGAAACGATGTGTTTTCCGATTGCCAACTGACTTTCGAAATACTTGCAATTGCAAAGATCTTTTTTGTCTTGTATGCTCTAATGAGTAACTTCCCCCAAGAATAGCTCTATACTATAAGCAGTAAAATCTTCAGAACTTTAAAGTCCACGTGTGACTTAACTCCTTTATTGAACAATATGGACATCGTGCAATTGATAAAAGATGTTCTGCAAGGTAATTCCATCAGCCCTTTACGTTTTACATTTTTTATCTCCTTTTAGGAGAACAGCAGTCAATGAATAATTTTAGACAAAGGAATAATACTACCTTACTACTAGCTGTATCCGAAATTCAAATAAAATGTCTAGAAATTTTAGTATTTTAGTATTGCACTAAATTGTTTAAGTTTCAATTTACAAAAATTGCATATTTCGCAAAAGCTCTAACATCAAGCGTCAGTTTTAAAGTTTTAAAATTTATTAGGAGGTTTGAGTGTAAATAATTTAAAATCTCGGAACTGAAAAGGTAGGACTACTCAAGGAATCATCCTTCTTTTCTGGCTGAGACTGGAAACTACACTACGCACCTTTAGAATTATTATACTGACCCAATACGAAATTTTTGATATTTCAAATATTATAGTTTTATTTATTTAATTTCATTTATTTATTTAAAACGATCTAGGTAAATGACTAAATTTTGATATAAAAATAACAATTTCTTAGTAATTTAGTCGAATATCTTTTGATTTCAACAAGATTGATAGACTTGTGCATCTTTATGCCACGCTTACCAAAAAATTTGCCTTTCCTTGTTAGGTCTCTATAATTCTAAGGGTGCGACTAGTAGTATTTGGGAATTGTGCTACCTAGGTTAAACTGAGAGAATGCTGGTGGATTTGCGCCTTGGTTTGTTAAACGATCTAAAGCTACGGGATTACAGCGAAAATTGCAGTATTTAGAAACAGCAATCCTATTCATTGTTTGGAATGTATTTTAGATCGTTTTTTAGCTGCGAGTAAGAAGCTTCAAGAATCTCAAGCTGATTTAACATTCGTTGTTCAAATTTATAGGACTATTTCTTCAAGACATGACAGATAGACAATTTTCTGAGTGTGAAGAATAATCCAAAGTTCTATCCGGAGTTCACGATTGCTATCGTTGTGCTACTAGTAGTAAAAATATTTTAGATACTCTACGCCTGTTGCCCAGGCGTAAAAGTGCGTATAAAAAGCTTTATGAATAGTTTAACTTTTTTGATAATTTATCTTACCATAAATTTGTAGATTAAATAATGCATTTGTTGTTATAACAAATATTTTACATAAATGTAATAAACATATTTATTTTTATATTAACAACTCTTGTACGTTGTTTTAATGAAATAAAATCTTGTCGTAATTAAACGATAAACCAAGTTTATTGTTTATGATGTATTCATTTAATAAAGTGTTTTATTGTCAGAATTAACATTATTGTTAAATACACTCGTTACAAAAAGTATCGCATGAGTGATTTATGGGTAAAGTTTTATTATTCTCTTTTCCTTTTTTTGGGAAATGATAGGAAATTAGTTTGGAATTATGTTTCAAAGTAGTTTATTTAATTAAAAATAAAAATAAAAAAAATTACGGGCATAAATCATGAAAATAAAAATTATTCTAGAAAAATCAAATAATACAAAGTAACACAATAAAAAATTTAAACAATAAAATTTAACATTTTAGTATCTGGTATTGCCACCTCTGGCTCTAATAACATCTCTCATTCTTCGTGGAAGGCTTCTTATCAGGTCACCTATGTAATCCAAATCAAATTTTCCCATTCTTCTATTAAACATTTTCTAGCTCATCAAGGTTGTCTGGAGCGCCTGTCCAGGTAGTCCCAAATATGTTCAATTGGGTTTAGGTCTGGACTAATTGCTGGCCAATCTAAAACTTGGATACCAACCTCTTGAAGGTATTCCATTGCTATTCTGGCAGCCTGCGGGCGAGCGTTAGAATAAAATTCTCTCTTATGATAGAAGCAAATGGCACTACATTTTTCTCAAGAACCTCCCTTATATACCGATCAGCTGTCAGTGATCCTCTACGAAACACAATTAACTCCCCATAACATAATCGAACCACCTCCATAATTTCTGGCTGCTCTTATGTTACACTGAACAAATCGCTCACCGGGCGTCTATAAACTGGAATACGTCTATCGAATCCAAAAAGTGAAAATCTTGATTCATCCGTAAAAATAATATCAGCCCAATCGTTAATATCCCAATTAACATGTTCTCTTGCGAACCTTAAACGTGCTACAACATTTGTTCTGGTTAACAATGGAGCAGTAACAGGCATTCTCGGTCTGATTCCAAAATTCTTTAATCTGTTTCTAACCGTATTGACAGATATTGAAACAATACGGACTCCAGAAAGAGCATTTTGCAGTTGCCAGGTTGCCAGGCTGTAACATGAAAAGTTCGCAAAGTCTGAATTCTTAAATAACGGTCATCTGCAGGATTAGTACACCTGGGACGTCCTGGAACTGGTCTTCTATTATAACTTCCAGTTTCTCTAAATCTTCTTAAGACTCTAAAAACGCTGGATTGGTTGATTCCCATGACTTCAGCAACATATTGAGCCACGATTTGAGCTGCTTGTTCATTTTTTGTTTTGCAACAAAAATGCGATTTAAACTGTGAATATTTTGGGCTTTTATACATCTTTTATACACTCATATTAAAATATTCTGAAAAATGCAATATTTTATTTTACACCATAATTCAATTTTTAAAATTGTGCGATACTTTTTGTGACGATATTAACAAATTTTCTGTTGTTATTTTCACAAATAGTATTTAATGATTGTGCTAATATCCAAATACATTGAATAATGTCAAAAAATGCATTATTACAACGTATTAAATAATTGTCACAACAATAAATATCCGGTTTTTTCGTCAAACCGCGTTTTTCTCATATTTCTCAAAATATATTTTTTGCACTAGTAAATCAATTATTAAAATCATTTATGACACATAATGTAAGATGCTTGTATATTTATATTTTTTTCGGTACCTAGTTAAACCGCAGTAAACTTATATATAATTTATTTATGCGATTCATTACGGTGGTTCCTGTTCGTTTAGATGTATGGATGGTCACGAGGAAAAGAGTTTTTTTATTCCCATTTCCTTACAAGCGGCTATACATCATAATATAACGATAACATAACGAAACAACAACACAACATTGCCCAATAAAAGATTTCTATCAGTGTACCTACTCGCTGACCGTATAGGTAGGTAAATGTTATACGAATTATGATTCCAATGTTAGAAATTAAGGGTAGGAGGCTTTGAAAAGCAGTCGGCATGACAACTACTAACATCGGACCGCGTGAAAGCTAGATAAAGATAAACATCGAACTACGTTAGCGTTAGAGAAGGAGGGACGGAGACTGTGCGTGCGCTCCGTATAGTGATGTCTGAAACGCTGACAGCCTGCCAGTACTATTACAATCCATTCAACCAATCCGCGTTTAGGTTCACTGTGCAAACCGTCTGTCGACCGATAGAAACCAACTAGTCGCGCTTTTCAATTTTTTGACAGTTCGGTTTCGAATCTCTAAAGTGTTTGTTTTGTTTTATTTTTGCGCGCTCCCGCTATTATCGCGAATGAACGTTCGAAAGTTGCGCGGTTATCGCCACCTTTTTTTTTAAAGTGAGTGTAATATATTAAGTGATGTGGATAATTAACATTCCCTTGGACTTTTTGAGATTTCGTTACAAGGTAAACCGAAAGAGAAATTCTTCAAATTTTGTGCTCTGTGTGTGGTCTAAAGATAGCAGTTTTGAGAGGAATTTTAATGCGATGGCTAATTGACACGTTAAAACCAAGATATGTGTAACGGAAGAGGTATGCTTTATAAAATGAATTTAATCGGTTACGGTTTAACGTGGCCCTTTTGTGATCGAAAGAAATTTCAAGGGGTATGCCGTATAAAATTATATCAAACTGGTTTGCCAATTCGATTTGCGGTTGATAATAATTTACCGAGAAACAGTCTGTTTCTGATTAATTTTAACTAATAGGTATCTCGATTAAAATGCAAAATTAAATTAGAAATAAATTAGTTCAGCCTCCAACCGAATGCACACGTTTATTCTGTTAATTGCTACATCGTAAAGTTTCTCGTGGCTCGCAAACAATAAAATATAACAGGTCGTAAATTAATTTTATAGTATTTACTAGCTACAGATAATATTGAATATTTACCTGAAGAATTTCGTTAAAGTGATTTTTAAAATACAGTTTATAAAAAAAATGTTTAACCTCACTTTTACTTCTTATTTGGATTAAATTTTCAATGATTTATTATTTAAATGATTAATAATATAAAGATTTTTATATTAATTTTACTCGGAGCATTTGCATTACGTCTGTCATACTTGTCATCTACTAATTTAAAATATATTGCTTTTATTTCATCAATCTAAATATATTTTTATTTTGCAAGTTATCTTAACTAGTTAAATGTATTAATAATTCTATAACATAACCAATTTAAACTAAGTAACCACCAATTTTTTTGTATGTTCTGGAAAAGCATTTTCACAAATAATGCCTCTTTTTTATTGCTTTTTTTATACTGGTACTTTTTTCTGATTTTAAATTTATTTTTTGGAATTTACATTCTTTTTGATATAATAAATTCAGTATACCTACCTTTTATCCAAATAGTTTAATGAAAAAAGGCTGATTTAGTTGTGAAAGACATAAATTGACAAGTTCTCTCATTTATCATCAAAAGAAATGTTTCGATCAAAAACGTCATTCTTAGTTAGGTGCATTTGTTTTGAGTAATCAATGAAATTATGCAAGAAATTATGTAATCAAATTAAAATTGATGGATATAAATGATAGGAGAAACTTATTTCTGTTTATAAAAAAAATATTGAATTGAATAAAAAGTGTTTGAAAAGAGTTGTTTTAAATACATTCGTTACAAAAGATTAAAAATTTCAATGATACCTACTTGTAAAATTGCCAATTCTAATGTCTCTTATTTTCCGTGGAAGGCTTATCAGATTTTTTAAGTACTCCGAATGTAAATTTTATCATCCTTCCTTTTTCAATCTAAATTAATTTCATTATTAATGTTATAATTAATTTGGTGCTGCGAACTGCAAACCTCGCTTCGCTCGGCACGCAGTAATTCATTTATTATAACTCAATTATATTTAAATTTGGTATTATTATAAATAAATCACTGCGTGCCGAGCGAAGCGAGGTTCGCAGCTCCAAATCAATCTAAACTAATTCATAATCTAATTCCATTTGATAAATTTGATGTAATAAAACAATAGAAGTAAATCAATCATTGTTTTTGCCTTTATTTTCTATTTACTCCTTTTGTGGTATACTCAAAATTTGTGATTTTATTTATTGACTGCAATATGTGGAATTAAATCTTACCAACAACAAGACCCATAAATATCGTAAGAAGAGAGTTGATTAAAAAATAGGCACATTGTTTTAAAATTTTGACTGAAATAATCATAATTTGACATTATTATTTTGTATTTCTTTTATATACGAGTCAAATAAATTGTTGCAACGAAGTTTTACTAGTCCTATAAATAACTTCTCATTAATTCTACTAATCAATGTATGCTGATTATTTTTATACCAAACATAAATTTTAATTTAAAATATCAAAAAAGTTTAAACTTATTGTCGAGGAAATAAACACGCCGACACGTTCACCTTATCTATACAATTAATGGCGTAGGATCCATTTATTTATTTATTTTCTATAAAACGCTCAATCCTACATTGTGTAAAATTTAATTTATACTACTTAAAATATCTATATTTTTTCTTTTTAAAATGTTATGCTACTGCGCAAATTTTAAAATGTTGAATACCTTGTCATTTTGAAATGTTATCAAATAAATTTTAATTGATTGAACTATTTTATTTCTATTAATAAATATGATATTTGACAAAAATGTCGTATAATTTTATCGTTATTGGTGTTTTGTTTTATTAATTAGGTGAATTGATATACATTTTGATAAAAATCTTGTAGCTAATTTTTTTGGCTTAATTCAAAAACGTTTTCAACATCTTTATTTATGTTTATTTCTATTCAAATATTCATTCTTTTCACTCTCGTACCATGTATGTTTTTTTTTGTAAAACCCCTAAAGATGCGCAATGCAAGCCAGTAGCTACACTATGACATTTGCCAAGAACTGTGGAAGAAAGCTTGAGAGGGGTAAAAATGACATCCGCGAATAGGGAAATTCGGAATTTGCATACATTTTAGTAAAGTTAAAACAATGCTGTTTATCTATACTAAGTGACATAAAAATCCGAACACATATTTTAAATGATTTTATTTTTATAAAATTTACTAAAGCATAATAAGTAAATGATAAAAAATTCAAAATGATTGTTTTAAAGCCCTTTTACTTACCTTTAATAATGTGTGGATGCACCTCGATGTGTTATGCATTCTCCAACGCATAGGCATGCTTCTGATCAGGTGGTCAATGTCCTCCTGTGGTATCTCATTCCAGGCAACTACCAACTCCTCCCGAAGTTCATCTAGAATCTAAGGAAGACGTTGCAAATTGAGCAATCTCCTACCCATCATATCCTACACGTGCTCAATTGGGGATAAGTCGGGAGATCTTGGTGGCCAAGGTAACAATGTGAAATCATTATGCTGAAAGCATTATCTTGTTGGAAAGTTGGATTTGCCAGGATGATAAGATAGGGTAAAAAATGGGGTTCTAAAACTTCTTGGATATAACGCTGCGCGTTCATGTTACCTCTGATGAAGATTAAAGGTGATCTCGAACCATAAGCTATAGCACCCCAAACCATAACTCCAACAGTTTGATGAACATGAGGATGAACATGCCTTTCAACAAAAAACCGTGGATTTCTCTTTTCACCACGTCGTCTTCTAACCCTCGCTCGACCATCGTGCATGCCTCGGTGCATGCCTAAACAAAATCATCGAGACTCGTCACTAAAGACAATACTGTTCCATTCCTGATTCCAGAGTGACCTCTCTCTGCACCACTCTAGGTGATTACGTCGGTGTTCTGGAGTTACAGGGAGGACCCAGTGTAGACGGTATGAAAACAGGCCAAAACGTCTTATTCTTCGGTAAACACTTGGCATGCCAATAGGTCTTCCGTGTTCTGCAAACCATTCATTTGCATTGAACCTGGTAGTGGAAAAACGGTCCCCTAAGGCCAATAATCTTAGGCTACGATCTTCACGGTCTGTTGTTTTAAGGAGTCATCCAGAACCCCTTGCTCTTCGCGTAAGGTCTTCTCGAAGCCATGCCTGACAATACCTAACTACGGTGTCTACACTCCTTTGCACTCTAACTTCAATTTCCGAAAAGAACATCCAGTACGTGTACTCTGTAACAGAATAGAAAGGAAATTTCTTTCTATGTTAGGAACACAAAACAGTCTAACCCACAAAACAATCTAAAGTCTGGGATGTTAGACTGTTAGACTGTTTTGTGTTCCTAACATAGAAAGAAATTTCCTTTCTATTCTGTTATAGAGTTCACGTGCAGCTTCCCGAAGTCCCACTATACGACCCTTATCAAACTCACTAAGTTGACGAAATCGTACAGGTCTTCTTACCCTAGTCATCGTAACCAATCGTAAAGAATGTTAAGAACTAAAATCTGCAAAATTTGGATCTTTATTACGGCTACAATATTCATTTTTGGATTTTTGTGCTTAGAAACCAACTATTAATGAGATAATTTACAATATTTTTTAATACCGCGCTAGTTTACGGATATATACTAAATTTACTGGGCTAATAAAATGGGGTATTCCTATAAAATTTTCTATTTAGATTTGATTCTGATGTTTTAATAACATATGATGTAACATGATCTATACAATGAAATCTGTTAAAGTACCGTTGTAATTTTAATTGACATTTTAAAATATGGGAGCAGAAAAATATGATTAAATATCAGTTAATTACCTACCATTTAGTAAGTAAATACCATTTATACTCTAGGTATACTCGAGTATTTTTTTAATAAAATTAATTAGACTGACTATTATTATTGCTCTAATCGTAATAGCTGAAGCGGTAGGAGGTCCTTGCACTAACTGATGATATGTTTAACAACAGTGTGTTGCAAATGCGTATTGTCTAATGTATTTATTTATTGTGATAACCAAAACGATTGTTAATTAAAATCGTATCTCAACTTGACCAATGTGGGCAACGTCAAACCTACATGAACTACTTTAAAAATATGCTTTTATAAGTCTTACTTAATTATGTGTAAATCTGCCTTGAAAATTTTTACCTACATTGTACAATTACTTATTATGTCCCAAGTCGTTTGACAAACTCAAACTAGCTTATTAACACAATTTTTAAATATACTTATTATTCAAAGGCAGTAAAATATTCTGTGTGATATTCTTAACAAACATTTTCAGTTTAAATTTTTCAGATATAAATTACAAATAAAATTTAAAATAAATAATAGTGGGTAATTATGCGCTTATGTAGAAAAGTGAGTTATTATTGTCAAGGTCCATTAAATACCGAGTAGTAAAACTTCGAGGCCTTTAATGGATCCAAGACAATAATAACTCACTTTTCTACCTAGGCACATATAGCATTTTTTTCACTACTGGCATTATATTTATAATAATATCACACTCTGCTGGGTGAAATAAAGACAAAATTTTATTTTCATTAACAAAGTTATTTAAAAAAAATTCCACCAGTATCACTTATAAATAAATAACTAAGTCACATGTAAAGACAAAAAAACAACATTTAAAGCCTGTACTGTAGGTCTTGATATTTCTTTTACATGAAATAATATTTAAAACATTATCAATACTCTCAATAATTAACTTAACCTCACATTTACATTTAACTGACAGTGACAGTTCTAAAGGAGTCGATGTCAAACATGATATTGATCAAGGTCTGTGCATAAGGCGGCAAATTCAGAATAATGAATAAAATTATAATTAAGGAAAATCTACAACGCTAGTGTAATGATTTTCTTTACATATTTTTTAAATATTATTTTCTAAAACTCCCGTGACAATGACATGTGACAATATTTTTTACCTACGACCATACTGAAATATTTCACTGATAAATAAATGTAGTATATTGTACACTGGTTTCTATTTCCAACTATTTACTATGGAAATTATACAAAATCTTAGAATGGATTGAAAATTTAGCAAGAACTGAAATTTTCAAAAAGGTGACGATTAAACAACATTTAATACCTGCAGTAATTTCAAAATCAATGTTGTAATAAGTTAAGGAACTTTGATTCGAATATTAATATTTGATCACGCTATTTATGTATTGTAATTGTAAACTAGCTGTTAGTAACTAAAAACCTCCTTCTATTTATAATTTTTTATACTATAGTCGTAAGAAAAGTATAGTGTACAACAAGCATGGAATTTCCATTTTCTACTTTAAGTGATACGAACTTTTACGTTATGGTATAAGGAGTAGTTATAAGAAATAGTTCCACAGCGAAAATAATCGGGTTTGATTAATCGAGTTTTACGGAAACATTTTAATAAAAAACTTGAATAAAATAATGTTCATAAAGTAAATCAACCTGTCGTCATTCGAATAAATTTGTAGGGTGTCGGAGAAATTAATTAGATGCAATTAAGCATTACGCATTATCAATTGCTATTATCGTCATGTAAAGCATAGCGGTATTGTTTGTGAATTCTCAAAGGACATTTACAATCAATTTGTTAAGTCCTGTACTACCAGTGACAAAAACATGGGGCAGTGTTCGCGTATATATTTTATTGCACTACGCAATGAAATCGGGCGTGTATCGTTTGTAGGTTTTTATGAATACATTTAACTGTAACAAATCCATTTATTCACAATAGCTAATTGTTTAGCAAATTGGAATTTTTGAACGCAACTAGATAACTTCCATGGAATTCTTAATATTAGATTGAGTGATGGTTTGCTTTTAGTTGGTTTATTATTTATTTAGTTTTTATTATATTGAGATGAGTGAAATGAATCTAATAAATTTTGCTATAATCTGGATTATTTTTGATAAATTGAATTTCTTGGTAAGTACTTTTATACTATTAAAATACTTTGTTGATTGTATTTTGTTGAATAATTAAATTTACTCAATTTTTGATTAAAAATGAGTTTATGGTACCAATTAATTACCAATTGACGTAGTCAGCCCGAATCAGAGAGAAACAAGAGAGAGAAAATTGAATTTCACGGCCTTTTTATACCTTTTTCCCAATTATGACAGATAATTAGGAAACTAATTGTTTTGATTTGCAAAATTTAACCTAAATTTACGTAAAATAATAAAATCTTTTTACATATTTGACTATTTCTTTGATAATATAAAGAAAATATGTATTCTTACATTAATGAAAAAGCTATTTAAATTATTTTTTGATAAGTTTTTCCTTATGAAATTGATGTTTGAAATGTGCTCATTTTGGGTATGTTAATCACCTTGGATTTATATAAATTTGAGCTAATAATTTAAAATGAATCTAAATCTATGCATAAATCTCTTAAGATAGTCTTATTATAACTTTTAAATACTAATTTGAATTAAAAAAAATGGAAATTAAGCTTCTATTTTAATCTATAATATGAACTAGATATTAACTATTATAAGTACTTGTTTAAATGAAATCTCTTGATAGTATCAAAGATCTTATAACTAATATACAAACTTAAATTATTTCTTGTATTGTTAAATTATTAATCTACATAGATCTTTTCTAACTAAATTATCTCATATCAACCTTTATCAACTGTTGTTGAAATAGTCTTTTAAGCATTCACTACCTATCTGAGTTTTTTATAATGAAATAAGGTTTCTCTGTCTATCACTTTAACATTTATAGTTCATACACTGATTTCACCTTTATCTGATAACATTTATTTATACAGTGTTTAAGTTTTCAGGTATATCTCAGGTTGTGAGGTTTTGTCTGAATACTTATCTGTTATCGAAGACTACAAAGTGAGTCACCATGAATTGTAACTTGCTACATGAATTGGGACTTGCTATATGCATGCTATATGCGTGTTTGATTGTTGTTGAATAATACACTTTTCTATCTTGATTGACAAAAATTATATATATCGTTTTTTGCTTATTTACTGAGAGAGTTTAAGAAAAGTTGATATCCAAATAATCTTGAAAATAATAAATTTTGGTTAGAAAAAGCTTATACACATATTAAGCACGGTAAACAACTAAAAGGTTGAATTAAACTTTCAAGTAGTAAGGGTTAGTGCAATAAATTTCTTATACACATATTTACCAAATAAAAATTATGATAGTGATGGGTACTTGATTATGGTATCCACAAGAAAAGTTCAATTCGTTATTAATAAACTTCATTAAATAAATTTAATTTTTGGGCAACTCAACGAATCTACTAGATACTTATCAGAAATTTACAATGATCACTATTATACGAAGGGTTCCTAACCTAACTTAACCTTCCTTTGAATTAAATACATATTCAAAGAGGTAATAAACTTGATTAATTTGTTTTAAATGCCAATTATTTTGTTTCTTTTTGTTTTAAAGCCGATTTTCTACCTTGACTCATTTTGTATTACAGTAGTTGTAAAATATACCTACTTATTAAACCATATTTATTACGTCGATATATCAAAACTTTTAGAGATTAATGTACATGCTCATCTCTTTTGTTGTAATTAATGGCTTTAAGTTTGACTTTTTTTATATTTTTATCAAAAAAGGTGCATTCAAGGCGATAAACAAGATATTTAACACATACAAAAATCTAGACACATTATTCTTATATAAGTTACCTGCCAATTTGATTGCCTTTCTTAATAACAAATCGGTTGCTTGTATGTTAACGAATTTTTAAACTTTAAAACATTGTTTTCACCTTGTTTTTTTTATTTCTATTTAATAACTGATTTTCTTAAATTATAATAATTGCTTTTATATCCAGTAATTAATTAACGCTATAATTATTACCGTTATAAAATTCAACCAACTTTTAAAAATTATTGCAAATATTATGGATTTGAATAAATTTGCTAATAGAAGTAATTTAAAAAAAGTGTAGATAAATATTAATCACTTTACCAGCCTCTAATATGCCTTTATTGACTTTAGTTGAGCTGGTAACGTTGTTCATTATTAAAAAAGGTAAAAAAATCCAGAGACTGTTTGATTAGAACTAAATCTAAATCCATTTGACACTGTCATATCATATGAAACGGGAGTGATTAGTGATTACAATAATTTTTTAACATTGTTTTATTACCAAAAACATATTCTACTCATACTTGACTTATCTTTAACAATTCTAGGTGGTACCTAGTATTATGGATATTATCAAAACGATTTTAATAGAAATATTAACATTGAATTACTGTCGCGGTTATATTTGTTATATTTTGTGGTTTGTGGCGGCATTCGAATGATTTTTCAACTGTTTTTCGTTTCGCTTTGCCCACGGCTAGCTAGGTTGGGGTCAATTTATCAATTTCAGTTTTCGCTACCACGACATTTTTGTGTTATATGGAACTTTTATGTTTGCTGTAGTTTGTACAGCAACATTAGCAGAAATGTAATATATGAAGAGTTTCTCTATTGTGTATATGTGTGTGTGTTCTTTTATTTTATATATACCAACCACATTATAACTTGATTTACGACCATTTTCATAACAAAACATTTTGATGTATGACAGCGAAAACAACAGATGCATTATCATGTTAACATATTAACTGAAAACAGGAATGTATATGGTTTTAACAATGTAATGCCGCTTTTTTTTATATATAATATATAATATAATGTAATTTTTTATTTGCAAAATGTAAAATATGTTTGAAAATAATTTTTAAACAATGCTTTATCTAATTTTAAGGTACATTTCAGTGGGGGGTTAGTTTTGAAATATTTCACGAGTGAAATTGCTCATATTTCGATCAACCCAAGTTTTTAACTAATTTCATGAGTGAAATAAAATTCGAATTCGAAAATATTTCACAAATATAATTCGAATACTATTTAGCTGTCAAAATATATATTTCATAACTATTTAATAACTAGTTTATGTGGTTAGAATCGTCGAATTTTAGAAATTTTGACGACTTGGGCGAAGATTCGAAGAACAAAATAAGAAATAATGGTATTTTTAACCTTAAGTAATCATGTTTTTCTCGTACGTTAATAATTTGAACTAATTCGACTGATTTCCATTGTTGTCAAATTGTGTCGATCGAATTAAATTCATTTAAGTGAATATAGGTTTGTTCAAGCAGCAGTCATATTTGGTAGCAAACGGTTTGAAACGTGCGCACGAAACTAATATTCGATACTATTTCCTTTCTGAGCACGTTGCAAACGGTTTCAAACCATTTTTAACTGCTGCTTGAACAGACCTTTTATAAAAATTTCATTTCACTACAATTGAAAACTAGGTATAGCATTTCGATGGTGAATTAAAAATCGAAATATTTTACTTGTGAATTCAATTTCACTGATATTCAAAACTAGACCCCCTGGTCTGTCTACATCTTTTCATTATTCAGAGACTGATAGGAGAGATTAGATAGAAAATATGTGATACCTCGAAAAATACATATAAAAGAATAAAAAAGTACTTATATAAGGCAAATCATATTGTTTCCTAAGTTTCTGAAGTGATTAATATTAATTTGAAGGGTACTAAAGAATAAAATGAACCCAGATGTAGAATAAATATCTTCTGCAGGATTGGGGTGGCGAAAATTTGATATGAATGTTTTTCTTCGGGTGTTTTTGATTGTGAAGTGAAAAGGAATGTTTGCATGATGAAATTATAGCCCTGGTGACAGAATAATGTCCTTGAGGGGTGCTACGAGCCTGTTTGGAGTTTGGGTGAAAACTAGAATTGTTGTTACGTTGTTTCATTGAATTGTTCTATGAGAACTGCGTTTAGTACACAACGCATCACACCTGATATATTTAATTAAATAAAGAACTTTAAAAAAACTGTGAAATTCTAACATTATTTAGTTAATATATTATTGTAATCTATCTATATTGTAATAAATTACAATTAAAAAAAATATTTTGTTTGTATCAATATTATTTTAATTGATGTTGTGATCAAATTATTGTCTTTATATTTTTAAATTCTTAATTTTTGTACAATTTTGTGGGGCTATAATTTATATTTATTTATTTTTCAATTTTATTCCGTATTTATTAATCTCAAACACCTCAAATCTCTTTATTTTGTTACCATTATATTAAAAAAAATTATTCTCTAACTCTAAATATGAAATTATTATAGTTTAAGATTTGATTTACTAAATCAATTTTCAAAACATTTAAAAAACTCTTATCAGCAGAAGTCGGTTCAAAAATAAACAAAATCCAACGATGAAACTATTTATTTTATTTATTTATTCTAAAATTTAATATACCTCAATCCTACTGAATGATGCGACTATGGTTTTTCTTATGCGCATTTACCCACGCACAAGGAAACACGTGATATGTTACTGTTATTTCAAGAGGTAGTCTAAGAGATAGGAGACGGTGCGTGCATCATTGTTAACAAAATGTGTAAGCAGTTTGTTTATTCAAAAGCAGAATTATATCAGAATGGTGTTGAAAAGATATTGAAAACTATTTTACAAACTTTATAGGTTTTTGGAAAGTGAATTTAATAAGTGATATCAAAAGTACATACCGTATTTCACTTGCCGCTTGTGTATGGTGCTGAATTTTTCCATTTACGGCTTCTTACACAGGATATTCTAAACACGTGGAACCATCAAGGAGTGGATATTTGGCTTTCGAGTACTTCTAGTGGATAATTATCTCGTTCTCACCATGTTATAAAAGTATTAGAAAATTTTATTGCTTCTCCAGACGTCCAATGTTTTAGATTTCAAGGTTAGTAGAATAAAATTTTTATTTTATTGCGTGTATACAGTTTTTATTATAATAAAATCCCATTTCCAATTATTATTAGTTTATAAATTTGTTTTAAACTAGTACATGAGTTATTATGCGGCCATCTTTATTTTCAACAATAGTCAGCCATTGATTTTTGGTAATTTTTAAAATATACTGACGTGGAGTGGCCTTTTTATCAAATTGCAATGCTCCCGAATTTTCTTTCTCAAGGGTTTATATACCCTCGGTCAAATTTTCATTATGGCTGCCTTTTTGAGCGTGTTTTGTTTTTTTATAACCTCTCTTACATCGAGTTTTTGAAAAATTGATTTTTTAATTATACATTTTCTGACCTTAAAATTGTTTCAAATCAAATCTGGGTAATTTATTTCATTATAAATTAACATTTTTAAAATTTTAAAATCAATCTTTCTTTATTAAAACAGCTGATTTTGAGGAGTGAACCATGTCGGCCATTTTGACAATTTTTAATATAAATTTTAACAATTGTGAGCTAATATCTCTTTTTGACCAATAATTTTAACAAGAACTGAAATTTTACATATTCAAATATGATCAGATAACTTTTATTTTCATTGACACCGTTTATATTAGTTATTATTTGCTTTTAAAATTTGCTATGTCATGGCGATTCAAATACAAAATTTATCAAATACAAGAGTTAATAATATCCAAAATCATCAAAGAACAACTTAAAATTAATTACCTTACAACAAAATACAATTACAACAAATAGAAACATCAATTAAACATCTAATACTAAGTTTAGGTCTTTCTCATACAAGCACCTTTTTAAAGTTTATAGTCAACGTTTTTAATCACCACTTCACTATTTACAGTGTTTTTCATTGAATTTATCATTCATAATGTCCTTGGCTAAGCTTTAATTAAACGGTCTTAGCTTGTAATCAAACACATCACTTTCTTACAATTTTGTTTTTACATGTAATATCTTTCAATATCTTTATTTTTAGATTCTGACTTAAGTATTTTATTTTATCAAAAACTGAGATGTACCAGAAAATAGGAAGTACTGGACTTGTACTGTTATCCGATACATCAAACTACAGGATTCATCACTTGATGCTTAATTAAATTGGAAAATGTTATCTGGGGTAAGTAAAATCTATTTATCATATTACAATCATTGTCTATGATTCATTTATTTTGCTCTTATATCTAAAATTAACTTGTTGAGCTTTAAATTTCTGTACCTTATATTTCTAACTGATTACAGTTGAATAATCCCTATTTTATATGATAAATTAAATAACCTAAACCTACTCATTCTTATTTTATATCTACTTATAAGAAATTATTGAACTGATTATTTTTAACATTGATTATAAATTATTTGGATTTTAATCTACTAAGAATCTTTAATACTTTAATACTACTTTTTTCTTACTAATATTTTATTCTTATGATTCATTATTAACATATTTTAATACTTATTTAATTTTTTTTTTTTTTTAATTTTTTAGCTTAAACAAAATAGTATCTTGGACTTTGATTCTTGGATCGACTACTGGTGTTGGTGCTCATCCTCATGAATCCTTTTTATCAAGATATTTTATGTTCTTGTGTGAATTAAGAATGACTGGATTGGCTTAAATAAAGAAATTTTTGGTGTATTAATTATTTATTGAAAAGATTTGAAAATAACATCCCTGTTGAATAGTTTATTTCAATTCAGGTTATATTTTGGGTAAGTTATATTTATTATTATTTTAAAACATTACAAATTTCCCCCAATTTAATTTTAACAAATTATTGCTCTGTAATAATTTTTAAAATTTAATTCCATTTTATTTCCTCTAAATCTATTACTCTTCAAATTCTACTTTGTTATCTTTTAATTTAAACATATACCTTAATTGTATCTTATAAACAATCTTAATCAATATTTAACATAAATTCTAATTCATAGAGTTGTATATAACCATTAACTATTCATTGATAACTCATACTTTATTCCTAATTTTAAAATACAATATAATATTTACTTATTCTAGTATCAATATCTTAAACTATCTTATATTCTAAATTTAGCTAGATTTTTAAAATGTTGTATCATTGGTGGTATGCGTATAAGTTTTTAACGTTTACCTTTCCCCTTAGTAAATTGTTATGTGGATTTCTTAAAATATAACTGTTTTCGAAAGCTTTTTCGATTACAAACGGTCCTATAAACGGCAATTTTAATTTTGCACACTCATTATTTCTTTTATTAGCTACCTGTAGTGACCTTTCAATTACCCAATCCCCTTCTTTGAATACCGTTGGTTTCTTTAAATTTTTGTATCTCCTTTTTATATACCTGTCTGCATTTCTTTTTAATTTAATGTTAACCTTCTCAATTAAACTATTGTATTATTCTTTGTTTTCTATGATCCATGGTCTGTCTGGTTCAATATTTTTCATTAACTTTATGGGTGTTTCTTGTGTTGCTGTACTTGGTGTATTATTTATAAAGTATTCTATGTCTTTAATATTATTTTCCCAATTTCTATGTTCATTATGTGTTAAGATTCTAAGATATTTTATTATTTCTTTTATGTACCTCTCTGTAGGATTAGATGCAGGGTGTCTAATACTTGTGAATGTTAGGATAATATTGTTTTTATTCATAAAATTTTTAAACCTTTTATTATTAAAATAAGTAGCGTTATCTAAAATACACCTTTTTGGTTTACCTACTTCTTCAAAGTACCTTAACATTATTTCACAGATTACTTTAGTATTTGTTTTACTAGTGGGTTTAATATAAATAAATTTTGAAAAATTGTCTACTATAACTAAAATATTTTTATTTCCCTGATAGCTTTTAATTAAATTTGACATGAAATCAATTGATATAACTTCTAAAGGTCTTTCTGAATTTATTGTTTTTGGTATACTCTCATTGTGGAAATTCTTTTCTTTGCTTAATTGACATGTTCCGCAGAATTTAATCACTTCTTTAGTTATTGCTAGATCTTTCTTGCAAATATAATTTTCCCTCCATATCAGCCATGTCTTCCTAACTCCACAATGTCCATATGCTTGATGAATCTCTGTGATTATTTGTTTTGCTAACTCTTTTGTAATGATGTATAGTTCATTTTCTTGTAATCTCTTGTAATAAATACCATCCTTTTCCAATGCCCTTTGTTTTTCTTTATCTGATAAACTAATTTGATTCTTCTTTATTTCCTCTAATGAAAATATACCTTCCTGTTGTTTTAAAATATTTAAACCTACTTTAATTGAATTTTTACCTCTTTTATCTTCCCCATCCATTCTACTTAAATAATCTGCCACTATATTTGACTTCCCCGTTACATATTTAATTTCAAAAGAATATTCCTGTAGTAATAATGCCCATCTATGAATTCTATTGTTGCCAAATTTATTGTTTAAAATTGAAGTTAATGATTGGTTATCGGTTTCTATTGTGAATTTATTCCCTAATAAGTAAAATCTAAATTTAGTAACGCAAAAAATGATACTCCCTAGTTCTAACTCACTCACACTATAATTTTTCTCATGTTTTTTAGTAGTTCTTGAAATGAATCCAATAGGTATCTCTATAGCTCCCTGTCTTTGTATTAAAACCCCAGCATATCTGTTTATTGAAGCGTCTGTTTTTAATATGAATGGCAAATTGTAGTCTGGATAGTAAATTTTTAACTTATTTTCAAAAATATTTTTAATTTTATTAAAAGCATTTTCCTTTTCTTTATCCCATTTCCATGATACCCCTTTCTTTAACAAATTTATCAACGGTAACTCTAACTCACTAATATTAGGTACTAATCTTTTAAAATAATTTATTGTCCCAAGAAACCCTCTTAATGTTTTTAAATTGTTTGGCGATTTGAATTCTCTAATTAATTTTATTCTGTCTGGATCCATTTCTATACCCTTATCATCGATTTTATATCCCAAATAAATTATGCTTGTTTTAAAAAATTGACATTTGTCCCTATTTAATTTTAAACCTGCTTCATCTAAACTTTTTAATGCAATTTGTAAATGTTTAATGTGTTCTTGTTCATTTTTAGAAAAAATTAAAATATCATCAATATAATGCAAAATGAATTCTTCATGTTTATTTAAAATTTGATGTAATGCCCTTACTAATGCAGAACATGCTCCTTGAATCCCGAATGGTACTACACAAAAACGATATATTACCCCATCTACTGAAAAACCTGTAAAATCCCTCGAATCTTTATGTAATGGTATTAACCAAAAACTATGAACCAAATCTAATTTTGAAAATACTTTAGCATTTGTTATCCTACCTAAAATCGCATCTATAGACATTGGTGCTTCATATTCAGGTACGGTATATTTGTTAATTGTTCTGGCATCTAAACATATTCTGATGTCTCCATTCTTCTTTTGTACGACTACTAGCGGATTGATGTACGGTGTATTGCTTCTTTCAATTATTCCATCTTCTTCCAATATTTCCAATTCTCTCTTCACCCTGTCTTTTAACTTGTATGGTATAGGATATGTCTTCACTTTAAAATTCTCAATATTTTTCACCTCCATCTTATGTTCATACTTGCAAGCTACTCTTGGCTCCTTGGACATAAGTTTTCTATACTTCAATAACAATTCTTTTACTGCATTGTAATATTTTCCATCACAATCTAAACCCTCATTTTCCAATACATCTTCTTCCTCTCTTCTACCTACTTCATATTCATTATTTTCTTCTTTATCATTTTCATAATCACTTTTAATACAATTAATACTCTTCTTATTATCTTCTATTTCTTCTACCATATTCATTGATATCCATATACCATCTAACCTTATTTTCCTTTCCTCATAATTGATTATAGTTTCTAATTTTTCTAGTATATCATTCCCTATTATTACATCACAATCTAAATTAGGTACAGCTAGTAATTGACAACTTACAATGATTTTATTTAAATTTATTTTAATGTCATAGAGTTTATTTACTTCACATAACTTTTTGTTGTTAATACCAGTTAATATTACCTTTTGAATTTTCATTTCTTTTTCTTTTATATTATTTAATTTTGATATTAATTTTAAATCTATTAAAGAGGTTTCGCTTCCTGTATCAATTAAAATTTGAACTGTTTTGTCATTAATTTTACCCTGAATATATAATAACCCTTTATAATGTAATTGATCTAATTTTTCATTTAAGTTAATGAATTCACTGGGGTGGCATAACGCAAAACTTTGATATAGAAAGCAACATTTTAAAAATCCTGCTGATTAGTAACACTTTCTCTACCAGTGTTCCTTACTCGTTCTACTATGATTTCTTGTCCAACCTGACTCCTTGGCTCTCTGTCCAAGCTTCTTCGTCTTCCATTATTCCCATCGTTATGTCTATCATTACTTCTTTCCAGACTTCTTGTCCTATTTTCTTCATTCCTTTCTCTTCTTGTATGATTTACCCTTCTCTGGAATCCATTGTTATTATTAAATTGATTGTTATTATTACTTCTGTTGTTATTGTTCCCATTTCTATTTTGGTTACTGTTTATATTGTTATTATTGTTATAATATCTTTCCTGTGTATTTCTTGTATTATTGTTATTGTTATAATTATTGTTATTGTTTCTCCAGTTATTATTATTATTTATATTGGAATTTTTATTATAATTACGTCCCCAATTACCTTCATTTATATTATTTGTTCGGTTCCTATTGTTGTTAAAATTTTCATTATTTGTTCTTTGTTGTCTGTTGTAATTTCCCTGTTGTCTTGTTGTGTATTCGGTTCTCTCTCCTCTTTTTCTTTCTAATCTTTGTAAATATTGACATAAATTGTCCATTGTTTTTATGTTTTGTATTGCAATCGTTTCTGTCACTTGTTCTTTAAAATGTCTGGCTAAATATAACACAATATCTTCTTCAGATAGTTTTGGACTTAAGTGCATGACCAAGGAATACAACTGCAAAGCATATGTATTCGGAGAATTTCCCCTGTTGTCGTCATATTTTCCAAAGTACAACCTTTCTCTAATCCGTGATTGTGCATTATTCCCCCAAAAATACTCTAGGAATTTGGACTCGAACTGCTCCATTGTATTTATCTCTTCCTCTTTGCTTATGAACCATATCAGTGCATGTTTCTCCATATGCTCACGAATAATTTCCCTTAAAATTTCCGGTTCTTGTTCCCATCTTATTTTATTTTTAATCATCTTCATAAAAACCACTGGATGTATTTTCTTATAATCTCCATCGAACTTCATGTTGTTATTATTTCCACAGTTGATTATCCTTGTTTCTCCAGACATCTTCATCATCTCTCTTTTCATATTTGAAACCTTTTCTTCCTGTTCTCTCTTCATTTTGTTCAAATTGTGTTCCATTTCTATTAATTTTTGTTTATATTCTTTATTTTCCATTTGTTCTACTTCTTCCTGTATATTTTTGATTTCCAATTTGAGTTCCTTTTTAGTTTTCTTATTTTCTTCCTCAGCTATTTTGAGATTTAATTTTATTTCCTGGCTCAATTCTTCCTGCACTCCTTGTATATTTTTATTCATTTTCATAACTTCCCTGTCTATCTTCTTGTTATTTTCTTTTACTTCTTTTTCTAGGGCTTTTTCATTTTTCTTAACTTCATTTATTTGTTTCAAATGATTCTCTTCTACTTCCATAATCCTCCCAATCATTTCTTCTCTAACTTCTTGTTTGGTACTTCTTATTTCCTCTTGTAATTTTTTATTTTGTTCCCCCATTTCTTCCTTTATCTCCTCAAATTTCTTATTAAATGTATGGCTTAATTCTTCTTTGGTTTCTTGAAACTTCTTATCTAGTTTCTTATCCATTTCTTTCATATCTCTTCTCAAATCTTCATTATTTTTATTATTTTCTTTCTTACTTTCATCCATCATTTTGGTTAAATTTATCAACATTTTCATCACTTCATTCTGATCCTCTTTTCCTTCTACTCTTCTTGTTCCTTGCATTTGTTGTTGTTCTGGTTCTTCTTGTCCATTTTCATTACTTTCATCCCGTGCTCCATGATCTCCAGATCCCTGGTTCCTTTCCTCATCTACCTGGGTACCTACTTCTTCTCCTGCCTTCTCTCCCACTTGTTTACCATCTCTCAGTGTCATTTTATCCATTTTAATTAATTTTATTTTGTTTTATTAAATATTAAATATAAGATTTTATTCTAAATAATTTTAATAGTCAAATAGTTAGTTATAACCAATAGTTTTTTATAATAGCCAATCGTTTTTTATTAAAGCCAACAGTTCTTTATTAAAGCCAATAGTTTTTTATTAAAGCCAATAGTTTTTTATTAAAGCCAATAGGTTTTTTTTTTATTAAAGCCAATAGTTTTTTATTAAAGCCAATAGGTTTTTTTTTATTAAAGCCCCACGTTGGGCGCCATTTTTGTAATAAATTACAATTAAAAAAAATATTTTGTTTGTATCAATATTATTTTAATTGATGTTGTTATCAAATTATTGTCTTTATATTTTTAAATTCTTAATTTTTGTACAATTTTGTGGGGCTATAATTTATATTTATTTATTTTTCAATTTTATTCCGTATTTATTAATCTCAAACACCTCAAATCTCTTTATTTTGTTACCATTATATTAAAAAAAATTATTCTCTAACTCTAAATATGAAATTATTATAGTTTAAGATTTGATTTACTTAAATCAATTTTCAAAACATTTAAAAAACTCTTATCAGCAGAAGTCGGTTCAAAAATAAACAAAATCCAACGATGAAACTATTTATTTTATTTATTTATTCTAAAATTTAATATACCTCAATCCTACTGAATGATGCGACTATGGTTTTTCTTATGCGCATTTACCCACGCACAAGGAAACACGTGATATGTTACTGTTATTTCAAGAGGTAGTCTAAGAGATAGGAGACGGTGCGTGCATCATTGTTAACAAAATGTGTAAGCAGTTTGTTTATTCAAAAGCAGAATTATATCAGAATGGTGTTGAAAAGATATTGAAAACTATTTTACAAACTTTATAGGTTTTTGGAAAGTGAATTTAATAAGTGATATCAAAAGTACATACCGTATTTCACTTGCCGCTTGTGTATGGTGCTGAATTTTTCCATTTACGGCTTCTTACACAGGATATTCTAAACACGTGGAACCATCAAGGAGTGGATATTTGGCTTTCGAGTACTTCTAGTGGATAATTATCTCGTTCTCACCATGTTATAAAAGTATTAGAAAATTTTATTGCTTCTCCAGACGTCCAATGTTTTAGATTTCAAGGTTAGTAGAATAAAATTTTATTTTATTGCGTGTATACAGTTTTTATTATAATAAAATCCCATTTCCAATTATTATTAGTTTATAAATTTGTTTTAAACTAGTACATGAGTTATTATGCGGCCATCTTTATTTTCAACAATAGTCAGCCATTGATTTTTGGTAATTTTTAAAATATACTGACGTGGAGTGGCCTTTTTATCAAATTGCAATGCTCCCGAATTTTCTTTCTCAAGGGTTTATATACCCTCGGTCAAATTTTCATTATGGCTGCCTTTTTGAGCGTGTTTTGTTTTTTATAACCTCTCTTACATCGAGTTTTTGAAAAATTGATTTTTTAATTATACATTTTCTGACCTTAAAATTGTTTCAAATCAAATCTGGGTAATTTATTTCATTATAAATTAACATTTTTAAAATTTTAAAATCAATCTTTCTTTATTAAAACAGCTGATTTTGAGGAGTGAACCATGTCGGCCATTTTGACAATTTTTAATATAAATTTTAACAATTGTGAGCTAATATCTCTTTTTGACCAATAATTTTAACAAGAACTGAAATTTTACATATTCAAATATGATCAGATAACTTTTATTTTCATTGACACCGTTTATATTAGTTATTATTTGCTTTTAAAATTTGCTATGTCATGGCGATTCAAATACAAAATTTATCAAATACAAGAGTTAATAATATCCAAAATCATCAAAGAACAACTTAAAATTAATTACCTTACAACAAAATACAATTACAACAAATAGAAACATCAATTAAACATCTAATACTAAGTTTAGGTCTTTCTCATACAAGCACCTTTTTAAAGTTTATAGTCAACGTTTTTAATCACCACTTCACTATTTACAGTGTTTTTCATTGAATTTATCATTCATAATGTCCTTGGCTAAGCTTTAATTAAACGGTCTTAGCTTGTAATCAAACACATCACTTTCTTACAATTTTGTTTTTACATGTAATATCTTTCAATATCTTTATTTTTAGATTCTGACTTAAGTATTTTATTTTATCAAAAACTGAGATGTACCAGAAAATAGGAAGTACTGGACTTGTACTGTTATCCGATACATCAAACTACAGGATTCATCACTTGATGCTTAATTAAATTGGAAAATGTTATCTGGGGTAAGTAAAATCTATTTATCATATTACAATCATTGTCTATGATTCATTTATTTTGCTCTTATATCTAAAATTAACTTGTTGAGCTTTAAATTTCTGTACCTTATATTTCTAACTGATTACAGTTGAATAATCCCTATTTTATATGATAAATTAAATAACCTAAACCTACTCATTCTTATTTTATATCTACTTATAAGAAATTATTGAACTGATTATTTTTAACATTGATTATAAATTATTTGGATTTTAATCTACTAAGAATCTTTAATACTTTAATACTACTTTTTTCTTACTAATATTTTATTCTTATGATTCATTATTAACATATTTTAATACTTATTTAATTTTTTTTTTTTTTTTAATTTTTTAGCTTAAACAAAATAGTATCTTGGACTTTGATTCTTGGATCGACTACTGGTGTTGGTGCTCATCCTCATGAATCCTTTTTATCAAGATATTTTATGTTCTTGTGTGAATTAAGAATGACTGGATTGGCTTAAATAAAGAAATTTTTGGTGTATTAATTATTTATTGAAAAGATTTGAAAATAACATCCCTGTTGAATAGTTTATTTCAATTCAGGTTATATTTTGGGTAAGTTATATTTATTATTATTTTAAAACATTACAATATATATAAAAATGGCTGTGCGTTAGTCTCGCAAAAACTCAAAAACGGCAAGACCGATTTTCAAAATTTTTTTTTGTTTTTTTTTGCTATAGTTTAGGGATGGTTTAGAAAAAAAAAATTTTGGAAAACCCGAAAATTCAGATAAAAAAAATAAAAAAAATTTGACATAAGACAGTTATAAATGATATTCGAATGTCAAAAATGACAGTTGACAGCTGAAAAATTACAGTTGGTAGCGGAAAAATGACAGTTGACATCTAAAATGACATTTGACACTAAAAATTACATTATATCGTTTGAAGGAAAGGGTGTTTCATTGTACTTCGTTGTCAAAGTTTTCATTTCTGTAATCCTGTGATATGATTGGTTAAATCGTTAAAAAATGTTTTATGCGCATGGTATTTTCATTGACCGATCCAATAACAAATGAACAAAGCCATTTATAAACATCATTAGATCGTTTGAAGGAAAGAGTGTGGCATTGTCAAAATTTGTGTTAAAGTGTGTGTTAAATTGTGTTTTTGTGGTTTTAAACTATTTTTGGTGAGTTTTTTTATAATTATTTATATAGTAGTATCTTTACTATCTAATTGCCCATCTCATCAATAGAAATGGTATTTAATAGTCACATATTCCATATTTATTTTTAAATACATTTTTTTTAAAGGTTAAAAGTATTTAAAATTCACAAATTTTTAAAAATGAATGATACACTTTTATTTTTTCACTAAATTTACAGTATTTTACATAGTTTTCTCAACTACATCATTGTGATACAGACTATATTTTAAAAACCCTGCCGAGCGCAGCGAGGTTCGTAGAAACAAAATAAATACAAAGTATACCATTTTTAATTTTCACTACATTTTTCAATAACAAATTTTTTATAAGGAACCAATATTTATAAATACATATATAGAAAAAACAATAAAACATATTAAAGTGACCAACAAGGTTCATTTAATAACTTAATATCATTTTAACTGTGTCATTACGAGCGTTTATTCTTGACAAAAATAAATAAATGTTGAAAGCTTGATAATCACGTAAAAAAAGTGTTGCAGGTGATACGAAGTACACAGGGTCAGCTAGTATTTTATAAATATACTAGATTTTACCCACAACTTCATCCGCAATGTACTTGATTATGATGGCTCATCTGAATTCTGAAGAGGTTTCATACAAACTGGTATCCTTTATTTTATCCAGTTTGATAAGGACTTTGGAAAAATCTCTTCGTAGTTTGCACCTACACCATGAAAGGTATGTTCCTAGTAAATTAATTTGGAGTCTTAGAGTCTCCTTTCTGGCACAAATTCTAAATTCTCATTGTTCACTGCCTTTGTAAAATCTCGCTTCAACTTTATCACGAACTTCGAACTCTTTTGGCTAAGGTCTTAACACAGTATTCTCGTTTTTGATATAGGAACTGGTAAATTGCAGGGTTCACATATAAAATTAAAATTTAATTGGTTAATTGTTTCAGCACCACCTGATTTTGAGCGATTGTTTCACTATCCCTTTGACTCATTGAAAAAAATTGTGTTCGGAAATGTCATTGGGTTATGGATAGTAGATGACTTTTTATTGTGCTAGTTAATTCTTTATACAATTTACTTGCAGGTGGATCTGGCGCTATTATAATAGCAATCAATGTTTGAAACATTTTGGTACTCAAACAGTTTATTAACATTTTCCTTTCTTTTTCTATCGTTCTCAGGTGTATTATTCAATAAATTATGTATTGTAAAATAATTCTCAATACATTGTAAATAGGAATCGAATAATTTATTACATCATAAGGTTATGAGGACATACCTTTTTTATTAAATTTTATCTGTTTATTTCTGTCAAATACTTGACTTCAGTTGCTTTTGTTGCGCTTGTAGAATTTACCAGATTTTGACAAATTTGACTTCCATTGTAAGTTTGAGATTCCCGCTAATTTGTTCTGTTTTTAAGGTTTAAATATAAAGTATTATTCAATTCTATATGGTAATACATGGCATTACTTGATAAAAATTGCATATTTAACAGATATATTAATTAATAGTTGTGGATAAAATTCTTTTTCCTCCTAAAAAGATAAACTTCATAAAATTAATCTAAAAACCACATAGTCCATCTAGCAATTTCTTACATTTTTTCCGATCTCTACATACAAGCAATTTATTTTGTTACATAGTATAATAATTTAAGTGCTTATGTTGCAAGTTTGTTGCCAAATAAGTAGATACAATTGGTATCTAAGTACACGGATTTTGTGGCTAATGCCTATTATCATGAAATTATGTATAGCGATATTCCCGCTGATTTAATCTGCGTGTAATAATGTTGTGTGAATAACAACGGAAAATAATAAATGATTACAAAGGCCGAGCCGTGTGTAAAACAACCAACTGCTTACTTGATGCGCGCTGCTTTCAAGCAAAGCGCTGTTGCCATCTATTCTGAGAAAGGAAATCTTGATTGAAGTTTACAATGGCAAGCAGAGAACATATAGTACCAGAACGTTTTCGTATTAATTTTAATATTCAAAACACAGTATATAATTAAACTAAATGTTTGAACTAAGCTTCCACCTTTTATTTAAAAAATAAATTTATTTAAATGCAATGAAAGCTGTTTCGCTAGAATTAGAATTAGAATATTAAAATTACATTTTGTTTGTAGCTAGGTACCTAATGTTGATCAAGTAGTATTAAGGCTAGACCAAGTATAGAAGTAATAAGAATAACAATGTTAATATGCTGATCTTTACAATAACTTATTTATTTATCCTAACAGGCCTACTGGCCTAATTACAAGGATAAATCACAAAAATATTACAATACTATACATGCATAATATAATATTAATATAATATAATGCTAATACTAATACTAATACCAGAAACTCTGAATGATAAATACTTACTGTTGAATTGTTGAATAATTCTTTTTTTAAATGTTTCATATTTTGCATACAAGTCTATATCGCTCAAATGGCTAATGTTATTAGCTGAACGAAGCATGATCAAGAGGGGAGCCCTTGATGTAATAGTGGCATAAGGCATAGTGAACATATTTGGACATGTATGTACAGTCGGCTTTAGAATAGCATATACATGTAAAATGTGAATTTCGTTTACCTACCGAAGTTATAAAAACGCCCTTCTTAAACAACATAGGAATGGCAATTTTTAAAACGCCTACATTAAAGGGTTTTTGGGGATTAAGTTTATTTACAAGTGACAATAAAATACCTTATGCTGCAAACATTAAAGATGTGGGCGTGGACAACTGTTTAACTGATTTCAAATTTATTATTATTTAAACCGTGATTGGTTATACACAATAAATAGGCCGTCCTTATAATTAATTCATTGTAAGCGATTTGAGTTTGAAAATGTATATGCTATTCTGAAGCCGATAGTACATGTGATCCTGCGTCTAGTTTCAAGAGAGAATATTTTAAACTCTGTTTTTAAATGTGCTGTTCTAATGACGTGGTAATCGGGGCTGATGTGATACTTCTTAAAGTAAAGATAACTTAAGAATTTATTTTGAACTTTCTGTAACTCTTGTAAGATAGTTTGATATTCCTCAAGCCAGATAACTGAAGCAAAATCTAATTTAGAACGGATTAATGTGAAATATAGAATTTTTAACAAATTAATATCCGAAAATAGCTGTGTTTGTCTTATTAAAAATCCCAGTGAACGATTTGCCGCTTTACAGATGTTCTCAATGTGTGCAGAAAATGATAATTTAGTATTGTATGTTACCCCTAAATCTTTAACTTGAAAATATTGTTTTAATCACACAATATTCATTTGATAGTCAAATACAATGGGTTGTTTTTGTCGAGTAATATTAATGTAACAACATTTGTTAATATAAAATTCCAGTTTATACTTCCGACTCCATTCGTAAATTGCATTTATGTCTTTCTGTAAACAACACAATCACGTACTGTTTTAATTTTTTTATAATATTTAAGGTTATCGGCAAAAATGAAGCCACTCGAGTATTTAAGTACCTACTTTCGGTAGATCGTTGACAAATTAAAAAAAAAACAATAATGGGCCTAAATTAGAACCTTATGGCACGCTGGAAGCAGCACGGATTTTGTTAGAAGTATTACAACCATGTCTTACCATGAAGTATCTATCTTTCAAGTAGTTTCCAATAAGCATTAAGATATTAATTGTTAATCCAAATTGACTAATTTTTCCTAATCATGATCCACTCGATCAAAAGCCTTACTGAAGTCGGTAAAAATTGTATCAAGTTGAAGTCTTTTTTCTAATGTTTCAGTTGCATAATTTGTAAAAGTAAATAAATTAGTATAAATTGACCTTCCTACCACAAATCCATGCTGCTCCTCAGCAATACTATTTGCCACGTAATTATATAATTTGTTGTACATTATCTGCTCGAATACTTTAGGGAGGGAGCACACATCACAGAAACCAGTGTATTGTGTTACAATTACTTCTTATCTATGTATAAAATGAAGACTCAATCAAAGTAAACAGTTTAATAGTGGATAACTTCCAAGATTTATTAACTAGTTTTAATTGTTGATCTGCTAGATATATTTTAATTTTAAGTTCTTCAAGGTCATTTAAATTTTGTCTTTTATCACAAATGTGTAGTATTTGAATGTCATTGATGTGTATGAGTAACTCTGGATGTCCAAGAAGGTGTTTTGAAAAATTTGGCTTATCTGGTTGTTGTAATCTATATGCTCCTAAGTGTTCATTGAATCTTACTTCAAAATTTCTTTGTGTTTGACCTATATATACAGCATTACACTTTGGACAATTAATTTTGTAAACACCCGATTTTTTTTTAATTTAGGTAATTTTGTTTTTACATTTAACAATTTTGTACCAACATTATTTTGTGTTTTAAATGATATTAGTCCAAACGTTTAGCTGTTTACTATTCTTCGCAAGATGGATAAAATAAATTCAATTAAAAAATCTTACTAGCTAGCTTTTTCTTTATTTCTTATTTAAAATATTTTTTAAAAAGCTTTGCTTTCTGAGTACAGAAATGTAATAGAGGATAAAACACATTTTAAGGAACCCACCAAAAATTTTAAGATGCAAGTTTCAGGGAATAAACAGTTCCAAAAAACATCCAATAAGTTACGAAGAAACTAGGCTAATAGACTACCATTAAATAAGCTGTTAAAACGCTATGCAGTGCAAAGATTAAAATAAATTTGTGAAGTATTTACATAAGCTAGAAGATTTATATACTGGAAAAAATTATGGTAAATGTTTTAAAATTGAATCAAAATGAAATAGTGCATAAATTAATGAAATAAACCTTACAATATCTTCGCTACACCTAGGTATATTCTTTCATCTTTTGATGTACCACATACCACAAATTCTGCAAATTGGTTTGCTGTTATAATAATCTGTTGTACAGAAACAATTTTATTTTAACTTTGTACGTCTGTACAATCGTGACTATTTTCCTCTTTGCCGCTGCCGAACTTTCATCTGACAAATAACTAACAAAGAACATAAAGTTGTCTAATTTGATATAATCACTTTACAAAAGGTGAAATTAAGATAATAAGATTACGATGGGCCATGTGATTCTATTCTATAATGTTGGCGATGAGGCTTGCATGTTAAAAACCCGTTATCGACATCAGGTGGGCCTGTCTTAAGTTTTACACGGTACGAAGAGAACGGGGTGATTAAAAGAAGGGGGAAAATGATGAAAAAGCCGCGCTCGTAAAAGGATTACAATAGCCGATGCCAATCTCTGTGGATAGGTGATTTTCGTCACTGTTATGTGTTTAACAATTGAATTTAATTTATAAATATATTCTTCTTGTTGAAAGTCAATAAATTACTTTTTTTATTAGACCTACGTATATGAAAATATAATATATTTGTGTGTTTGTTTACCTTAAATATTTTTCGACAATACCCATTTGAAAAATTCTCTGGCTAGAGTCTGTAACAGTACCTGTTAACATTTTAAGCACCTGGTATCCTAAATATTAAATTCAATTAGTACCGCTAGCTCCATCTTTCCTAAAAAATTTTTAATAATAAAATAATGAATACGGTCTCTATAATTATAATTGGAAGATCAAAGTAGCTACGCTACGAGGTGTACTAATGAGTTGGCATTATCGAGTTCAAGAGGTTTTAATAATTATTCCTAGTCTCATTTTCTTCTACTGGTTTACTGTCATATACAGTAAATTAGAAGCATCTCTTTAATTCGAAGATTCAGTAAATTGGAAGCATCTCTGTAATTTGAAGATTCAGTAAACTAGAAGCAATTCTTTAATTTGAAGATTCAGTAAATTAGAAGCATCTCTTGAATTTGAAGATTCAGTAAACTTGAACAGCTTGTAAACTTTAAGCTCTCGTATGCACATTTTTAACTGGATCATCTCTACAACTGGGGCAGATCATCCCTCCACTCGTGATCTTCCATAATCATTTGGAACCACCTAGACAGTGCCGTAGCGACCCCAAGGTGCGGCGAAGGATCGTCCACTATTGTTAACAGATAAGTTTATTGTGGTATATCAAGTTTACTGTTCCCATATTTTTTTTCTCTTTTATCTCCGTTTATATCTATCTATATCGTCAACTGTATTAGAATAAGTATTTTTAAAGAACTGTTTGCGGATTATTTTTTTGTAATGTATTCTCAACTTCATTCATTTTAGCACCAAGGAAATCTATTTATCTTTTATCTGTTTGTACATTTTCATATCATTTTTTTTTTATCTTCATAGACAGTTTTTTCTGACATCTTTCTGTCATCTTATGATACTTATTTAAATAACTCAGCTTAAAGCAACTTTCTTCAGTAGTACCATAAAAAATAAAAAGATTTCAGTGGCGCCCTTATAATTTCTTAAAGAAACAAATATTGTACAATAGTCAGAGCTAATGAACTTACTCACCCCTAGCCGAGGTATTTAACTATCATAATTTTTATAAATTTTGTTAATTATTGAAATATCTTTTGCAACTAATTAAAGACGAAATTAAGATTAATGGTTGTTTTATTGTAAACTACATTTTTTCTTTTGGTATATTGTTATTTTTTTTTAAAGTAAACTAAATATTTTTATAAATTCACTCTCAACATGCAAATCATATCACAAATTGACGCCCAACGTCATAATATGGTTACAAATTGGCGCCCAACGCCCAACTAATATTACAAGTCCTTCATTGTCCATTATGAATATAGACGATAGAATATTTTTAAAAATGTTAATGAAAACTTTAGTAACGTAACCCAATGTACTACAGAAAAATGTAGGTACCTATTTCGTAAGCTGCGGGAATTATTGACAATAGAACAAAGTAATGTATTACAGTTTTGTAGAGGACATCAATATCTACAAAAAAGTTCGCTATACAATATCTAACTATTAATTACAGTTATGAAATGGGTTTTTCCAACAAGCTACAACAACAAGTACAACAAACCTTATATAATTCTGTTAAAAAAATTGACTGATTGGGACATAAAACCCATGAGTCCATTTGTAAAGCGCTTAAAGCACTAAGCACCGCTTTTAAAGGTGCTCGAGAGCACTAAAGTGCGCGTGCTTAGTGCTTAGAGAAGTAAATGGTAGGTTAGGTTAGGTTCAATGTGAGAGGGATGCTTCCCATCCCCACCACTGCGGTCACACTTGGACCTCTTGTGGCTAACCCCTAAGGGATACAATTCGCCATCTAGTCTGCACCTCTTAACCAAGTCCAAGATGGATGATGGCGAGATTTGTCTAAAGTCTATAGACTCAAGCTTTAGGAAACCAAACAAACTAACAAAGAAAAGATCCAATAAAACTCAAAGTCAAAACCACAGACTTTTATTCAGGTAAATTACAATTATCGCAACTAGTTTCGGTCTAGGTTAGACCATCATCAGGCAGAGTCACAAGAGTAGAAATTGAGGGTGTTAAAATTGATGTTAAGAGAAGTGGGACTGAATATCTTATGTGGTTTTAAAAAAATAAAATAAACTGTTTTTTAAAGAAGTTAAGAAGTTAAGAATATGTAGTATAGGAATGTTTAGGAAGGGGAATTCTACTAGATGGAATAGGAAACCAAAAGTAGAGAGGAATTTAATATTTCCCTACTTGATGGAACAAAAAACCATAAGTAGGGCCGGAGTTAAGGAAACAAAGGGAAGGAAGGATTATGTCCCACCAGAAGGAACAAAAAACCAACAGTGGGAAGGGATTTAAGGATGAAAGTTTTATGTTGGGGAGGGAATAATCAAGGTGTAGGGAAAGATGAGAGTCAGAAGAAGTAAAGTCAGAGTAAAAGGAATCAGTAGTTAACGCTGTGTCAAATTCGGAAACAATCTTAGGACGACCAGTCCAGCAGTGAAAGGGATATGCGTAATTTTGCTTGTGGAAAAACTGATTAGCAGCAAAATACTCATTGAGACATGTCAAGATGGACATGATTAAGTTTAGGAAGATATACATTGTCGATAAAGTCCTTAACACACGACAAACAATTTGGATAAATATTTCACTCACTTAACCACTGATACTTGTACAATGAGTTGAACAACAACTTAACTTATTTAAAAAACATTTTATTTTATTTTTTTAAAGCCACATAAGATATTCAGTCCCACTTCTCTTAACATCAATTTTAACACCCTCAAGACCTGATGATGGTCTAACCTAGACCGAAACTAGTTGCGATAATTGTAATTTACCTGAATAGAAGTCTGTGGTTTTGACTTTGAGTTTTATTGGATCTTTTCTATTGGATTCAACCACATTTGAGATGGATGACCTATCTAATTTATACTAACAAAGAATGTGCTCTGCCGGTTCGTCTTTCACACTGCAGTAGCGAAAGTCCGAAGTATCACTCAGAAGAAGCTTCTTCAGGTGGTTCAGTGTCCAGTCAGCATTTCAGTTAGAATGAGTATTGACTTCTATTTCATTCCAGGAACTGTGTTGTTTTGATACTCGATGGTTGATATATAAAAGTTTTCGACTGGGTAATTCTCCTAATATGGGATTTCCCTTACTGTCCAACTGGAGATAATGTCATTGGCGGTGTTTTTCTCTATCCCACATTTTTTAATAAAATAGTGGACAGATTATTAAACTGTTATTTTTTTATTTTATCCATTCGCAAGAGGGCATACACCCACTTATGTGCTCTGGTTTTAAAGCACTGGAAATACGGATGTTGATTCCATGGCTATTCTATAAAATAAATATTTCTGGGTCAGAGATGTCCTTGGTGTTTCCAGTTGCACAGTCCAAGTATGCGAATTTTGTCCCATTCTAGTGTTAGTCTGAATTTAGTTTATGGTGGTATTAAGGAAGCAATATCTTCGGAACACTGGAACCATGGAAGTATTTTTAAAAAAGTGTTAAATCCTCAACAATTCTTCGATGTTCTAGTGTTTGCAATGAATATTCATTTATGTTATAGCTCGCTTTTGAATTTAGTCTGGTATTTTAAGACAATGTTAAGAAGCTGAATTCCAGACATGGGGACAGTATTCCAGTTCTATCTGTGCTTAGTAGATCGTCAGTGGTTGTTGAGCAGTAAAATACTTTCTGGCTCTAAATAGGAATCCTAGTTTCTGAGCAGCCTTTTTGGCAATTGTAACGTGCTCTGCATTTGAAATATTGTTGGAGACTGTCAGTCCTAGAATTGAAAAAGATGTATTTGATATTATATTATTGCCATTCATTATTAAGCTTGCATCTGGGCAACATGATGGAGAATATATAGCATCTTAGTATGCGAGTCTTGATTTCTGTTGCCATTTTTTAAATAAGTTAATCAAATAAATCCAATACAGAAACAGATAACAAGATTCATAACCACACTTTATAATGTTTAAACATAATCAAAATCTATAAAACAGAATAGTGCTGTTTAAATTCATGTAATAAAACCTATAAAGAATTAAACATAAATATTATTTTGTTTTCGAAATGTTACCTAGTATGAATGTGTTTAACGAATTTCAGTACGCAGATGTGTTAAATATTGGTGTCTGGTCACAGCGAAAGAAAACCAGATGCTCTGAAAATGGACACTCATGCACTTGACGATTGCAAATGTGTTGATGATTGTACGAATTAGCCAACACGTAACATTGTTTTTTACAAGTACTAAACTTACTAGCAGATAATTTTCACTAAAACAGTATTATGAAGTTCTGGAAGCGTCGCCGCATTCTATTTTTTGCGTAAAAAGATTGGACAACCAAAACATTGATTCTTACTTATGTATTCCGCTGTTACGAATAGCGATTAAAGTACAACTCGAATAAATAAGATCATAAATAAATTTACAATGTGTAACTTGAATTATATAGTTGGATACCGGCAAATTATTATCTGGTAAGGCAACTGCGGATAATTATTATAATTTTCCTGAAATTGTACGATATCGACTATATCGTATATTACACACCGTCTTGGCATAGCTGCTGGTAACATTAAGGTCACTCGCTGTTAACGTATTTGAAAGATTGTGGATTACTATAATTTATTCTTGGAGATACATTCGAAAATGCAGTGAACTATCAGCTGTTTGTAAGAATTTTAAGTTAATTTAACTGAATTGATTGTACTAACCCTTACTTTTTGAAAGTCCATCTTATTAAGAATAATGAAAAACTCTTCGTTTTACCAAAACTTCCAATATTTATTAAAAAATTGCTTTTTTAACTATAATGACAGCCGTTTCGCTAGACTTAGCATCGTCAGATTGACATATTGAAGTTACATTTTGTTTGTTTGTAGCTAGGTACCTGATGTTTAGGTAGTTATAAGGCTAGACCAAGTATGGAAGTAATAAGACATAACAATATTAAAGCCTAGATGTTATGAGCCCTAAGGGATTATCCTGGATGTACTTCCCTCTAAGATCAGTATAACTGTGCAATGATATAGAAAAACCAGGAAAAAACTATATCATGCTGATCTTTACAATAACTTAATATATTTGTGTTACAATTACGTCTTATCTATGTATAAAATGAAGACTCAATCAAAGCAAACACTTTAAAAGTGGAGAACTTCCCAGATTTATTTGTTCATTAACAACTTTAAATTGTGGATCTGCTAGATGTCTTTTTATTTCAAGTTCTTCAAGGAAATCTAAATTTTGTTTTTTATTACAAGTGTGTAGTATTTGGATGTCATTGACGTGTAAGAGTGAGGTTGGATGTTCAAGTAGGTGTTTTGCATAATTTGACTTATCTGGTTGTTTTAATCTATATGCTCTTAAATGTTCGTTAAATCTTACTTCAAAATTTCTTTGTGTTTGACCTATATATACAGCATTACACTTTGGACAATTAATTTTGTAAACACCAGATTTTTTAATTTAGGTAATTTTGTTTTTACATTTAACAATTTTGTACCAATATTATTTTGTGTTTTAAATGATATTAATGCTGATGTTGCCGAAGATATTATTTTTGAAATTTTATTGGAAATAGTTCCACAATATGTAATATTTTTATAACTTTTAATTTCTTTAGTTTGTTTAGGAAATATTAGGTTTAGTGACACTTTCTGTTCTTTCTTATTAATTAGTGTATTTATTAAATGAATTGGGTAGCCATTAGATGTAGCTATTTGTTTTATGATATCAATTTCTTTATCAAAGTTAATTTTGTTCATTGGAATTGAAAATGCCCTATGTATCATAGAATTATAAGCTGCTAATTTATGTGTTATAGGATGATTTGAATTATACGGTATGGTTACATCTGTTTGTGTTGGTTTTCTGTATATTGAATAATTTAGTAAATTATTAACTTTTTCAATTTTTAAATCTAGAAAATTAATTGAATTATTTTCTTCAACTTCTAAAGTAAAATTAATTTTAGGATGCAAGGTATTAATATAATTAAAAAATATATCTAACTGTCGTTCGCTACCTACAAATCCTGCTAACACATCATCAACATATCTATACCAAAATACAATATTGTTTTTATAACTAGAATTAAATATTATGTTTTCTAAATTATCCATAAAAATATTTGCTAAAATTGGAGAAATGGGACTTCCCATTGGAAGACCCTCATTTTGAATATATACTTTGTTATCAAAAGTAAAATAATTTTGACTAATGCATACATTAAATAAGTCAATTATATCTGATATTATTCCTGGATGGATATTTCTTTCATCTAATAGCTTTTTAACTAAGTCTAGCGAAACGGCTGTCATTATAGTTAAAAAAGCAATTTTTTAATAAATATTGGAAGTTTTGGTAAAACGAAGAGTTTTTCATTATTCTTAATTAATTTAACTGATTTTATTTCTGTGTACGCACCTCCTCGATACAACAAAGTGGACAGTGTCTGTATTATTGTTAAAATGAGCTGGCGCTTTTTCTCTCGCATTATTAAAAATGCAATGCGTGGTTAATATCCAGCAGCCAGCGGTTTCATCCGAATACAAAAATGGTTATTTTAAAATGGTTAATTGCAAAAAATCTTAAGAAAGTATCTTAAACCATTATGCAGGGCAGAAATTCACAAGATTTGTATTACGAACCCTGTTAACAGAACATGATTTATTGCCCTTAAGGGAGGCAGCTTGAATGCGAACACGATCAGACATAACGCAGACTCCGCAGTATAATGAGACATGCATATGTATGTTTCATGCCCCGCTTTAAGTGGTGTAAGAAGGGGCCATGTCGGATATTTTCTAATTATCCTTTTGATTTATTATAGGTACTTTTGCTTTACTTCATTTATGTTATTGATTTTTTTTTAAAGCTAAGCGGAAACTCGCAAAATCGGCACCTTCAAACGAAATTTATAAAAAAAATATTTATGTCATTAAGGGCTACAACATCATGAATTTAAAATTGAAAGAAGAGATCTTTATGGAAGATATTTTGGAAATAATAGATTTTGGATTTCAAATACGTATTTATGAACGATCAAATTATTTTTACGTTATGGATAAATTAACTTTTTTTAAAAGGTTAAATCTAATGAAAGCAACAGTCCTTCAGCTTTTGGAAATAATAGAAGATCGAGTAGAATACCCCCATGACTTGAAATTTGAAAGGTATTTTAATAGGATATTTAATTTAAGAAAATAAACTAACAAAGTCCTTTTTGTTTATCGAGAGATCACAACAGTAATTGTTTTTAGTAACCCTAAGGTTCTATTCAAGTTCGAGCTGCACTTGGCTCATGTTGCAGACTTTACAACTAGTAGAATAATAAACGAGTCTCTATAATTTTAGCACAGCTTTACAGAGACTTTGTAAAAATGCCAACACCTGAAGAGAAACTTTAGAGTTCATATAGAATTCTATGAGAGATCTGCATTAGTTTATATTGACAGTTTTTTATAACATTTGCCTTTATTTTTTCTTTACCAACAAAAAAGACTGCTAATCTTGAAACAGTTTTTTACTTATTTCCTCTCAATAATCTTTGAAAAAAAATCAATAACATTTAGTAATATTCCTCTGTTTTGCTAGACTTAACTATGTGAAGATAGCCACATTACTAACCTACATAAAAATCACCAGAAACACGGTTTAAAATTCATCTAATTTCGTTAAATGACGGTGCAAGTTATTAGTGGTTTTGTTAATAGGGAATTAACACTGGCCGTAAATCATCAAATTTAAATTAAGAACAAAAAAAGTTACACACCTGTAGCAAATGTTGTTAGCGATTAGTAAAATCTCTCAATTTATATCATCCATAAATTTTGATTTATTGTAGTAGTGGTAGTAGTAGTAGTTTTTGGCTGCCTTGCATTTATATCTAATAAAATCATCAGTAAATGTGATATAGTATATAACATTACTAGCAAGGTAAGAGGGTTTTTACTGGTGAATGGAGGATATAACTGACGAGCCACATGCGAGTCAGTTACCTCCTTGGGCCAGTCAAACCCCTTACCTTGCGTGTATTGTTTTATATTTTATTTGTTTCTGATTTGTAAAAAGGTTAGATAAATTCCAAAAAAATCTCTGTATAGTATACGTATTCTATTTTTCCATAACCTTAGACTGATGTAAAAACAAAAAACTGCAGCTTAATTATCTTTTTAATTTGCAATTAATCACAATTAGGCAGATTACAATGCTTGCATAATTATGTAATTAAATTTAAAACCGTTTACTTTAAAATATCGTAAGAATTACTGTACAACGTATTATTTTGTAATGTTGTTAAGCATAAATATAAAAAATTGATACGACCTACGATGGAGTCGATTAATGATCAAATTAGCTCAAATTAGCATATTAAACAGCTGTATAAACCAAGAAGAAATATTCATATTTAGAATTTATTGCTTTTCAATAGGGAGTTTGTAATAAATGATGGACGGCAAAAGGCATATTATAATTAAACGAATGATCAATGTTTGTAGTTTCAAGTTTTAGGTAGTAAGAATTATATCTCATTTGGAAAACAGAATTGATACAAATAACGATGGCTAGTATTGAAGACCTAATCTCCCAAGTATATATAGAACGCAAAGACTATCAAAGGGCAGTATTGGGGTCAGAAAATCATAGCGTTAACGAAATTAATAACAACATAATTCTAAGTAAAATATTTACTCATATATACTGATCATTCCTAAGATAGCTTTATTAGAGTTTTTTTAACGCGTGTGAAACTGAGGAGTACAGCTTAGTTTATCCAACTCTCCATATTTAGAAAATCCTCTAAAACCCCTCATCAGGGATATTAGAGGATCTTATAAGAGTGTCTTGTAAGATAAAGTAAAATTTTCCTTTACCTTTACCTTCTTGTGACCAGTTAAATTGTCTCTAGGAATATTTGGCAGTATATTCGTTTGGGTAGGTTAGTATTTCCTTTTTCGCCCCATTTCTTTCTAAATTAATCATCGCAAATTTTATTAGGCTTATAAAGGGGATGGCTCCAAACTAGTCCAAACCTTTCTAGCCAGTACTCAGTGGTATTCGTGCACTATTTCCTAAATTGTTTCGAAACTGTAGGAGCAGTAGTGCTTCTCTACTGTCTGTTTGAATGACATTTCTAGTCAGTTTCTTCTGAACTAAACTTGAATGTTTTCCTATAGCCCAATGAATTTGCATGTCCAGGTATTCTGAGTAAACTCCTCCCTTTTTTATATTCTGAGTTTGCTCTTTTTTCTGCTAGGTTTTTTTGTTTCGCTAGTGCTAAAACTGTTGTAATGATTTTTAGGTTTTTATATTCAATAAAAAGTTAACTATGAAATTGATTGTACTAACGATGCTTCATAGCGAAACAGCTGTCATTGAATCTTTTTAAAAAAGCAATTTTTAAATAAATATTGGAAGTTTTGTTAAAACGAAGAGTTTTTTATTATCCTTAATAAGTTAACTATGGTACCCTGTACCATAATTATATCCTTTTTTTGTATTTGGATCAATTCACACTTTATATTTGGTTAATTGAAATTTTATTTTAGTTATACCTATGGGTTTTATCAAGTTTTAAGAATTTTTTTGGTGGTAATGTTATTTTATACCAACTTTTTTTATAAATATTGATATCCTGATCTAGTTAATTTTTTGGTAAATTTACATACTTATCCATTTGTTTATTTTCTTCTTTGAGGATCATTATCTAATTATTGTCTTTGTTTTTGTGTACATATTTGTAACACATTTTATTTTTTGCATCCTCCTTTACTTCTCCATCTACATCTTCTTTATTTTTCGGATTAACTGGTGTACCAATCTTTTGGTAATTTTTTATTTTAATTTTTATTTTAACAATATATGTCTTTTATTATAACCTTTAGTTTATTTGATTCTATTTTTTAATATTGTTTATGAAGCTCCTAGGAATGTTATCAACAACAAAACGCTTAATGGATAACATAATCTGTTTTGATTTAAGTTCCAGAGATACCTGTCTTCTTTCAAAAATATAAACAATAGATAAAAACTGTTTCATATTGGTTTCATAACTATTTCATAAGGTTATCATGAATAAAAACATCGATTAAAGAATGATTACTGTTCCTATATGGTTAAATGTATAAATATAAAAAACATTTATACCGGGGGTATATTATTGTTTTTTTAGTGTTAGTTGTTAATTTAAATGTAAGCAATTTTTGAATAAAATTAATAATAAAATAGTATTTTGGATGATATTATTTTATTTACAAGTTACATAATTTCTTACTATTTCATTTGTTTTCCTTAATTTACTAAACAAATTTTTGAATGGACCAATTAGTACCTAATCATTATTGTCAAGCATTAAAAAATCCTGCTTGTTATTCAAGCTGTTCTATCTACATCATAAACGATAGTTATTTGTTATTTATTTGTTTATGTGTTTATTGGTAATTTACTTTGCATATTTTCGGTAATACTTCCTTTATTGTTTCAGGTAAGGCTACCACCCCTTAATTTCGTAAGTATTAGTTTTGCGAGATGTTTTGTATTTAACATTTTTGCTTATTTATATAACATTTTCTTTTCCATATTTAGAATAAAAAATAAACTATAGTTAATTTTTCCTACGTTCTAACTAAAAAATGAGTTTGATATGAACTTGGTTAAATCTAAATAGCTGTTTGTGTCAAATAAAGCTTAATTTTTAAAATAAATCATAAAAAAAAATTATAAACTATTTATTTTTTATACCAAAAATGACGTATTTCACATAACAAATAATAAATAATAGTAATAAATAATACAAATAAATTTTATACGCAGAGAGTGTTGTGGAGTTATTTATGTAATATGGATTTGTCATATTTGACTTAATTGTCATTAGTTGATATATTAACAGTACGCTGCAGTTAAATTTGATTTAAAAATGGTTCTAACAACGGAAGAAAAAGTGTTTTTGGGTGTAGCATTATTTTCGTTCATACGGAAAAGGTCGTAATGATGGTCCAAGCTTAGAACAGGTGTCAATAAAATATCAACAAACATTTAATAAAGCAGCTCCTAGTAAAAGTGTGATGTTAACTGTTGTTGAAAAATTTCGTCGCACTGGTAGTGTATTGTGTCAACGTAAAGGTTCTTCAGGTCGTCGAAAAACATTATGCACTAACGAAAATGAAGGACGTGTTTTTAACCAAGTTGTGCAATCACCTCAAAGAAGTCTTGTAAGAACTGCATGTAAACTCAACATTAGTGAAACGTCTTTACGTCGCCTGTTCAAATCAATTGGTGGTTATCCATACCGGATTCAAGTTTGACAACGACTAAATGCTGCGGACAAACGTGCAAGAGAAATTTACTGTGGTCGCATGTTGAGTTTAATTTACGAAGATCCCGAAATTTTGAAAAACATATGGTTTTCAGACGAGAGTCATGTTCATCTTAGCGACTATATTAATCGACAAACAACCAGATTCCTTGGATTTGAACGACCTGATGTAATTGTGAAGAAACCACTCCACAGTCTTCTAGATACCGTTTGGTGGATACCGTTTGGTGGTAATGGAATGATTGGCCCTTATTTCGTTGAAGATGATAATCAGAATCCACTTACTGTCAACCAAGAACGTTATAGAGAGAAAATTATTATACCTTTTGTGAGAGATCTAAATAACTTTTGCCGTTCACGAAATCTACAGTTTCGCACATAATGGTTCCAACAAGATGGTGCAACGAGCCATACAGCTGTGCGCACCTTAGACTTACTCCGTCAGCATTTCGATAATTGAATAATTTCTTGGGGAACAGACTTCGACTATCCTTCTCATTCACCTGATGCATACATTTGGGGCATAATGAAGGAAAAAATATTTCATTCGGAAAATCCGCCGGCGAATATTGCCGAACTACGGGAAAGAATACAATAGTATATTTCATTAGGAGTCCAGAAAATAGGCTTTTCCCGTGCGCGGGAAGTCATGCAAGCACGGGAAAAGCATTTATGGACGTGTAATGAACGATACTTTTTATTATACCTCTCTGAAAACAAAAAACAAGGTAAAAAAATCTACACAATGTTAGAAACCTTTATTTTTAAACATGAACGAACAAAAATCTATACCTAATTTTTAATTTTTACTAAATGAAATATTTATGTTACAATTTGTGTTGTTGTAAATGTGCAATTCTTTAGCAGGCATTTCATTTTGTAGAATTGTAGTTGATGAAGTCGAAGGTACATTAGTATTTATTTCTTGGGCTTTCCCAACTACAATGGCTTCTGGTGTTGACGTTGTGTTTCCTATTCTTGAATGATTGAACAATTTACGAGAAACTTCAATCTTTCTGCTTCAGCTACTATCGACGAATGCCAACCTCCATGTCTTTTTAGAGTAATCAAATTCGCTCCGCTTTCGACTAATATAGACGCTGAAGATCGTCTTAAGCCGTGTCCAGTATATTCTTCAGGATTTTTTAGGTTCAAATATTCAGCAATTTGTTTTGTTGTACCACTTATAGTATGGCAACCTACATGTTGAGCATAACATCTACCATTACGATACGCAATAAGTAATCTTGTAGTTTTCATATTTGTAGGCCTTAAATTAATATATTTGCGATAAAAACTGCATGGATCAAAGGGGCATCCTTCCTTTGTAATGGTAAAACTTCTTGATTTGTGAGTTTTGCCATCTCGAAGGAATACCACCAAAAACCGGCCATTGTCTTCCAAAGTTAATCGAATCAAGTCATCTCTTCTGCATGCACCGAAAATACCAAATATTAAAATTATTTTAGTTAATAACCACTTCTCATCTGGTGCTTCAAGTATGAATTTGGCAACTTGGTCTGCAGTTAATACTTTGGACTTTTTTGGTATGTAACCAACACTTTGACGTTTGAGAAATGCAATAGATTTTGGCAAATTACTAACATTCACATTTTCTTTTACTGCTAGACAACTTTTTAACATTGAAAATCGACTCCATAAAGTTGAAGCTTTCATAGATTTGGCTTTTTCAGACAAATAAACGAGAAGAGTATCATCACTTACTGTGTTAACTTCTTTTTGCTGACGCCACTTGCAAAATAGACGGTACTCATTTTCATATCTCTCACAAGACTTCCTGGGCAGTAATTCTGCACTTACTTTCGCAGCTTCAAGTGATATTTTTTCTTCTGGAGAAATCATTTTAAAAATATTTTGAATACAAATTCGAAAAACTGTCACAATATACAAGCGTTGTTTAACGTTGCTAAGGAAAATAAACAAGCATTGTTTGCGGTTATTAAGGAACTTTCAATAGTATGTTTTATTAGTAGCCAGTTAATTTCATTAGCGCACGGGAAAAAGTTTCTTGTGCGGAGTTAGTTAATGAATTTTATTCACACACATTTCGCTTTATAAATGTATATAACAATGATAATTAGTTTTATAATATGTCCAATTAAAAGAACTAAAAAATTTATTATACTAAGCCTTACTCTGTGAGAGTCCCTCTTACTAATAATAATAAACGACTAAACTTCCACCTTTAATTTAAAAAATCAATTTTTAAATGCAATGACAACTGTCTCGTTAGAATTAGCATCGTCAGATTGACATATTTTAGTTACATTTATATTTTACTTCATTTTGAGAATTTATTTTGTGCTATTTAAGTTGTTGCCATTCTGGCTTCTTCTGCAGATATTGATGAACTGCGGTGCTGTGTCCCAGCAGGTTGAATCCCAAATAAGAGTATTTTCTTTACATTTACATTACCATCCTGTCTACTAAGTGCTGATGGTTCCAAAACGGCTGAGGAAGGTTTATGTGGTGTGTGGATCTGAAGTGAAAGTCCGATATGTGGACAAGCAAGGATATAGATGAGAGTAGACGTAAGTTGAGAGGGAAGAATGGGAGGAAGTAAGGGAGGTAGTTGAGAGCATGGTTGGGAGAAGGGAATATTGTTGAGGTTGCGAGTGGCAGGATAAAAGGAGAGTGTACGAGAGACGGCCGCCCATCTTGAAGTATGGTAGGGTTGATTCTGACTGAGTTTCGAGATGGGTTTGATTGGTAGACATCCCCTTGGGGATGAGTTCAACACTGTATGGGCTCAAACCAAAACAAAAGCATAGTACCAGCACTTTTTAAGCAATGTAGACCATGGGCTCGATTTTCCTTGTTATGGTGTTGTAGTATTTCTAAACCCCTTAAGAATTCTGGTCGACAGGATCCTTTTTGGCTACGTTGAGCCAAGGTTAATATTACTAAAAGTTTTTACTGATCCTGAGGAAGTCCCATTTCTTTTTACAATTTTTTGGTGACAGTAATAATAGTCAAAAAATGCCGAGGTATTTTATAATTTATCTACTTTGACTCTTCTCTCTTATTTACAAATACCTTGTCGATAAATCAGAAAACAACATGCCTTAAAATATTCCCACCTGTAACAACTTAATCGTGAAACAAAAAAATAAATGCATAAAAAATTAGACAAATCACACTCTAATGACCGTTGTGAGAAAAGATGGATGACATTGACGGATTAACGTGCTTTAAACAACCCATATTACGGTAGAATTTGTTCACTGAAATATCCAGTTACAGAAGTTTAAACGTTTTGAGAGATAATGTTAATTTGATCGCTTAATTTTAAGAGTCAGGTAAAGTTTCAGCCGGATCCAAATTAACTGATTTTATAGAATAATTATTATTATAGATGGACCAGTTTAAGTGACAAATATCACTTTTAATTAAGGATAAACAAATAATTTATGTTTTTGGATTAGGTAATATCAACACATTACGTAATAAACATGTACACAAAATGTAAATACGATTCCATTTGCTATAATTAGCTGTATATATGGATTTGATCGTACACCAAATATTAAATTTATTTAAAAAAATACTTTGGTAAATTAAAGGAACCAGTTCCCGCCATTTCTTCACAGCTATTTTGGTTTGTCAAAATTCTTTCTAACTAAAAATATCACCCTAGTATTAAGTATGTTATCAGTTACATTGTTAGGCATAGTTTTGAATTTTAATGAAACACATGACTTTCGCGCTTGTTGGTTGCGAAACATTGCACTCTCCATAATTATTAATATGTTTATATAAGTAAAGTAAGCAGCTAATACCACTAAAATGTAATTGATTATGTCTTAAAACCTTTCGAACAGCTTAGTCCATTATTTGGACACAAATAAGTGGGTCCATTGGATTGATTCCTTGCACTATACATTGAGCGGATAAGAACACCCAACTTTTTCGGAAATTCCCAAAATAACAATTATTTTTCTTGACCAAGTCGTTGAAAACGCCAAAAGAGAAACATGAACTGTGCAAAGATTGTAGATGCAGAAATAATTTTAAAGCAATAATATTGTTAAGTTAACAGCCTCTCTAATGTTATTTTGTCACATCTGTTGCAAATAAAGAATTCCTACAGTTTATATGAATTGGTAAAAGCATTGATGTGAAGCAGTTGTAGAAATTTAATATGCTAGATTGCTACAAGCAACATGCTACACTATTAAATATATTAAGGAGCTCTCAATGTAAAAGATGTAGTTATTATTTTTGTAGAGCTGGGGTTATCATGGTCCATTTTTTAGCTATCCTGGCTTAAAATTTTTGAACCATAACCATCTCAACATATGAAGTACAGTCAGGTTTAGAATAGCATATACATGTTAAATGTGAACTTCGTTTACCTACCGAAGTTATAAAAACGCCCTTCTTAAACAACATAGGAATGGCAATTTTTAAAACGCCTACATTAAATGATTTTTGCGGATTAAGTTTATTTACAAGGGACAGAGGGACAGGCAATTTGTCAATAAAATATCTTATGCTGCAAACATTAAAGATGTGGGCGTGGACAACTGTTTAACTGATTTCAAATTTATTATTATTTAATCCGTGGTTGGTTATACACAATAAATAGGCCGTCCTTAAAATTAATTCATTGTAAGCGATTTCAGTTTGAAAATGTATATGCTATTCTGAAGCCGATAGTACACTTTATGGAATATAAATATAAAAATATAAAATGGCACTTATTCACAAATAACAATTGAACTTCTAGCAATATAATATATAGTTATCTGTGTAACTAGTGTAAAAAGTGTATGTTTGTTGTACGATGCATGAAGAGCAACGAAGATGCTTTTTGCACATGTTGCACACAACATTTTTTCTACGATCAAATATTTTTTTTTGTTTAAAATTTTATTGAATATTATTTGGTAATTTATATTACAATAAACAAATTATTTAATTATAAACGATAACAGTGAACATGGAAAACCAACTAATGTTATAAATAAAACTAGTTATCTACTTTTTTTCAACTTTGACATCGCAGTTTGAGCAGTTTGCTATAGTAATTGATGGACAATCTTCGTTTCCAGTTATTTTTTGAATTATATTTTCATATCCGGTTTGGTCTTCTTCACTGATAACTCTTTTTCGAGTAGTTAAGTTTGTCGCACTGGTACTTGTTTCAATTTCCAGAATTTGACTATTTCAATTTTTTTAGAATTAGATTCCTCAATGTAGCCTTCGGTCACTGTTCAAGATTTCCATACTCCATGTCTGCCCCCCTTTTCTACAAGTAAGGTTGCAGAAGATCTGCGAAAGCAGTGTCCTGTGTATTGCATTGGGTTTTCCAGATTTAAATATATTGCAATATCACTTGGAATTTTACTAAAAGTATTTATACCAACAGGTTGTACTGAACATTTTCCGTTATAGTATCGTATAGAAAATCTATTGTGATTGGTAGACTGAGGACGAAGGGATGCATATTTGCGATACATTTCAACAAAATTAAAACTTCGAATTTTTCCTGCTTTCACAAATGATCGAGGTTTGTTTGTCTTGCTATCAGGTATTTTCACAGTTATGATGGAATCCATGTCATTAATATCATCTGTTAGTTTGGCAATGCCAAATACTGTAACTATCTGTAGCAAAACAGTTGCCAAAGTCTACGAAATATTTGCAGTAACATTGTTAGAAATTATTTAAAAAACAAAATTTATATTTCGCCTTCATCATTAGATATTTATTATCTGGAGCTTCAGTTAAAAATCTATCAAACTCCTGTCGGGTAAAAACTTTTTTGTGCAGGAATCCTACATTCTTTTTCTTCAAGAATGGAATTAGCTTTGTGAAATGTCGAATATCCAAATTCTTATTGATTAAAAGTGTAGCTTTTTGTTTCACACTAGTTGTTAAACCGCTCATTAAAAGTTTTATATACTTTTTTATATTTATTGGATAATAATTCTGTAATGGCTGTATTTGCTGTTTCCGTAATATCGGGTGGTGTACAAATAATTTCTTCCTCACCGCCCGAACTCGACATTCTTACACTTTGGCTTTATAACAGAATGTTATATTTGTAAACTAATAACTTAATATTATTATTAGTATTATTAGTATTAATAATAGAAACGCTAGTTGTCAAAATCCGCACACGGCGCGGCGCCGGCGTACATAGGTATCTTGATAAAAAGCAAAATATAGTCCTACCTGCTTTTAATTATGGGCATTTCTGGAATGTTTAAGTTCAATTTGTAAGCAAAGCAATGCAGGAATTGTTTCACGTTAAATAAATTCCACCTTATATACTAGCGGACAATAGTCTCAATCAATTTACTTTTTGCACTAATGCAAAAAATTAAACTTTTTTCATGATGAATAGTGCAAAAACGACTGTTTTTGCACGGTAGTAGAAAAAAGTATTTATTTACTGCCCTATTACACAAATAATAACATCGGAAATGACATTTGACAGTTCATATCAAAGTTAAAAGTGCAAAAACCTTTATGTAACACATAAGTAACATTAAAAATAAGGGGAAAACAAAATACATTTCCTTAACCATAAAATATTAAATAGTAACAATTTTGTAAATTTCTTTTAAGTAGTGGTTAATTTAGAAAACTGGTACTAGAAAGGTAAATATTTAAAAGTTATTGTACAATCCCCACTAGCTTTTCAAATTTACAAAAGAATCAAATAAATTACTCAAAAGGAATACCTACCTGTCACGGTTAGGTTTCTCAAAAGTCCGGTAGCCTTTTTATTTGGTTCTTTCACAGAACTGTCATCCGACGATAAGACAGGATTACGTAACGTATTAGAAATTGGGTCAATTCTTATAAAGTGAAACTTTTTCTATGGGATTTGTATTGAAAAGATTACAGGTATTCAACAATCCTTAGTTTGTAGTGTGTCGAAATACAAAAGCCAATTTTAAAAAAGAAACCACACTGAATATAAAATATAAATTCTCATTTTTATACAGTTAAACAATTTCTGTGTTGACTTTTAAAATATACATTTTTACAATAATCTATCTACCTTCTCCCCATTTTTCAAAAAGATTTCAATTATCTGCCAAAAAAGTTATTAAATTCATTTTGATAACAGTATTGTTGAAGTTGCAAATTAAAATTTTATCCAAACTAAAAGTTCGCACAACATATATATATATATATATGTATATATGACAGCATTTTACATTTCTCGCAGTTTACCCAATGAAAGTACAGATAAAGAGAAATAGCCGTGAACGATCAGATATTTATATCGAACCAAAAAACATATTTGATAGTTGAGTGGAAGCATGAAATCATTTTAAATTTTGTCGGAAACGATAAACATGCCAAAAAAAGATTTATTTTAAAAAGGGTGATTCGATTCTATTTCGACTGTTACTATTTGAATAGACTACCTAAGTCGTGACGTCACTGGGCGGAGTTTATTTTTCCAAACAAAACAAAAAATTTAAAGCCCATGCATTTAAAGCACCTTTGCTGTTTTTCTTTTCAATTTATTTCTTATTGTGAATTAAATAAGAGAGGTTGTAATTTGTTCTGTTGAGTGTGTGTGTATATTTATTTAAAACTATATTATGGATTAGAATGGTTTTTAATAATAAAGATTTTAATTAAAACATATTATTGGATTGAATTATGTATAAAATTATAATTTATTTCTAGAAAGAGCCTTTTTCGCAATGGTTATGTGTTTTGTACCTGACTGTAAGCATTACAGTGAGCAGAGAATATGCAAATACTTTGCTTTTTCATCCCATCCAAAAATGGATCTCTTTGATAAGGTAGGTAACTAATATATTTAAACTTAGTAAAATTTTAATAAAATTAAAAAATATTAATAGGAGACAAGATAGAGAGCCATCAAAATGCTCATTAGTTTGCAGTTATCAAGAAAATGCAGTCACAAAAAAATGGGCCAACTTCAAAACCAAAAGGAGGTTAATCTTTGATTCCCCTGAAAAACGGTATGTAGTACATTTATATTTTTACAATAATATAAAGATATAGGTACTCTTTCTACCTTTAATAAGGTAGGTTTGTTTTACAAGTACTTTTTTTGCAGTAAACAAAATCCACCATTAACTGATAATATGGAACCAGCAGGACCTTCAACAGTGCCAACTTTAATTTCAGAACCATCCACTTCTAAACACCCTCCTGAAACTGCCAGTTCATCTACACCTGATAATGATATGCGTTCTTTTTCAAGATTATCTGGGGCATCATTGGATGCTGAACATTATTTCTTAAAACAAGAACTGGAAGAAGTTACCAAAAAACTGAATAACTTAAGCACCCATTTCAGTTTTGAACATATAAAAAATAATGATTCACACATACTTATGTATACTGGCATACGCATACACAGCAATGGTTTATACATGATTCTATTTGAATTAGTCGACAGTTTGAAAATAATTATGCTGGGTGGCAGGTAAAATTATTGCCAAAAATTGATAAAATACTAATGACGTTACTGAAATTATGTATAAACTTGTCACATGAAGATTTAGCTATGCACTTTAATTAAAACATTTTTTGTTGTATTATTTCAAATTAATAAAACAGACCTTATGAAAAAGATTATATTTTACAAATGTTATAAACAGTATAAATTTTAAACTGAAAAATCATAAAAATAATTGTATACATTGTCAGACCCAATATATTTATAATAAATAAAAAAATGTTTAATTTATATATACCTACTACAAACTACCTATTATTTCTGTTAGGTATTAAATTTAACCATTTAATAGTTTTGGGAGGTAATGATTTACATAAAATGTTTCCAATAATAATACATTTTCTTCCCAAGAAGCATCATAATCTACTACAACTTTTACAACTTCAAGTGGAGTCCATATGCATAAATAACATTTTAATTTTTTTAAAATATGTAGATTACCTTGAATTTGATAATAATAATTTTGATTTTTATTAATGCATATATCTCCCTCTTCATTATAATATATAATGTATGTTTTATTATTTTTAAGTTTTTCTGAAAAAACATCATTTTTAAAGGAATATGGGCACTTCACCTCAACAATGGCATCATCACCAACCAAGCCATCAGGACTTGCTCCTAATATTCCTGAATTTGCCAGCCAAATATCTGTTGGATTAATATCTAAATTCAAATTTCCTTTTAAATGTTTCAGAGCATGCTTCTCATGACTTCTTTCCCACTGAATAGGCTTAATGCATCGAGAAAATGAGCACCTACAATAGCAAAATAAAAATTAATATACAAGGATATTAATGTTTCATGATTGTTTTCAAAAGTTGTGAATATAATTATGCAGCAAATGTATATACTCACCAATTAGAGTTTTATAAAGACTGTCTGGATACTTATTTCTTTTGCATGAAGAAATAACTACTCCAAAATTACTAGCAGTAAGTTTAAATTTTCTGATTAAAAACCACTGTTCATTGGTAACTTGTCCTACTGTTAGAGCAGCAATATTTTTAATGTTAAATGTTTATTTGAGGCCAAATTGAATTCTGCAGATGAAATGATATCTTCAATAATGGGCAAATTATATTGAGTACCTTGATCTGCAGCATCTTGAAAAAGCCAACTAAAGCCCACAGTATTACCATATAAACTTAACTTGTTTTTAATGCAGTCATTTGCTCTTGACTTAAAGGCTCTTCAACAGCAGTATATGGTTTTTGAGAATATAATTCTTCTGTAGTTTTTACTGCTCAATATTTTTGTTTTGGCACATTCCATGTACATTCTCTATCTGTTACTGAAATATTATAGTGTCCAAATAGAGTCAATGCAGCTGTATGGTGACATTTTATTCCTCTAGGGCAAGCACAAGTTGCGGAAACAATATCACCCAATTTATTCAATGTAATTTGAAATAAGTTAATATTTAGTAGATATTACCATCATATAAAAAAATCCAAACCTACCTCATCTTTTGAAGTGTTTTCTTTCATACTGGCATATATATCCCCTCTGATCATCATCAAATTAGCATATCAAACTGCATATTTTTTACATGGTTCGACTCCAATGAATTTTCACCTCTTTTAATTATTTTATTATCATTGCTTAAAAAATCCTTGATATTTGAAAGCTTTAAAACATGTTTAAAAGCCATATTTTAATCGCAAAATCTAAAAATTATTTCATAAATTAAATAAAACTTAACCTTAATTTTATGAAAATAGTATTAAAACACCTACCTTTAAAAATTCTTGAAGTTTTCAATAAATATATACACACACACTCAACAGAACAAATTACAAGATCTCTTATTTAACTCACAATAAGAAATAAATTGAAAATAAAATGAGTAAAGGTCCTTTAAATGCATGGGCTTTAAATTTTTTGTTTTGTTTGGAAAAATAAACTCCACCCAGTGACGTCAGACTTAGGTAGTCTATTGTAAACGGATAAATGTCTGACCTTCTGTAACGCCCAACAGCCTAGTTAATACTCGTACAAATTTATTGTACAAGTATTTAATTTATTCTTACTAAGAACATTAAAAAACTTTTTAACAAAGCTTCCAAAGCTTTTTAACTTTTTAACTAACAGTCTATGTAGGTGTCCTCTTAGTTTACAGTGTCCCTTTAAGATACCTGTAAGAGTTCTTAGGTTATTTTTGCTCAGCCCAAGACATTGTATGGACTTTTTGGGAACTACCTAGCAAGGTTTTTGCCTGCCTTATCCCAGGTAGGTTCTCCCAATGTTCGATCTTTTCCATATTCTCAATGCCTCTGAGTTCATTGAGGATGGAACTGTAGGCTATGCCACAGAATGGTTCAGGTTCCATTAGTGACATACTTGCTGCCCTTCCGGGAAGCGTATCTGCCATTTCATTTCCTTCTATTCCCGAGTGTCCAGGTAGCCATAGAAGTATAATTGTGTTACACTTCCATGGCTTCTGTTAAAAAGTTTTATTTTTTATATTCTTGATGTGGATTTGGATAGAAGTGCTATTTTAAGTGGTCATAAAGTTCTTATTAATAAAAGAGCATCTTAATTATGTTAAAAAACAAAAACCCAATTCACCATTTGCCTTTGCTAACCATATCATTGCTGAATTAAACTTTCTGTAATTCCGATGTTTCTAGATTACATAAATGTTTTAAAGATCCCACGATAAATTTACTTTATATTTTTAAATTTTAAATCTACTAGAATACAGGTTGATTGACTAGTGTAAGGAAGCTCAGTAGGACTGTTATAGTAAACATTACAAAAAAAGTTATTGACAGAAATGTCAAACTGTCAGCTTCTGACAAACCATTCATGGCCAACTCACAATAATTATTGGTAAACGTTAAAATATTTACCAAATTAATACTTTGATGAAAAAATAAAAATATCTAGAAAACTGATAAATGTAGGTATAGGGAGTACTTCATAAAATTTGACGTATGAAATAATATACTTGTATTTTGACTTACCCTGTATTTGAATTAAAGAAATATGAGTTTAAAATTGCTTACAATGATTTTTTTTTGCAACAGATCTACTGAGCTTCCTCATACTAATCAATCACCCTCTAGAATAAATCTAGTAGGTACGGTTGTATGTATAAATGAACAATAATTGAGACCACAATATCCTCATATATATCTTAACTTTTTTAAGTTATTTGTGTCTTCCATATTTTTATTATTTATTTTCCGGCGCCACTATTTCTTTAATAATTATTTTTGTTTCTTTGTAATGTACATTCAAAAATGTTTGTTTATAATTATTATTAAATTAATCAATCTTGTTATTGCTTTCCTCAACATAACCTCACATATTATCTTTTCTTCCTTTTTACATTATTGTAGTTCACTAACCAATTTGTTGCTATTATTATAATTCATACATTATGCAACTAGTTGAAGCACTCTTTTATCATGTTTTCATGCTTGCAAGAATTGTTTACCCTAATTTATATATGTAATTGTTTTGATACTTCTTTTTATTTATATTAATCGGTCTTTAGATACAATTAAATCTGTTTCTTCAACTAATGTTGGACGACCTGCACAAAATTCGTCTACGGCTACTATTAAATTCACTGTTGCTGAGTTAATTCACGTCGAAAGTTGTAAAAAATAATCGCACGAAAATGTTCACGATTTAATTCCATTTTTGGGCCGAGAAGAATCTTTTTAAGTTACTGTAATCAACACAAATAGCGCTCGTATGTCAAAACGTTCTGAGTACTTATAACCTCAAAAATGTCCAACTTTACGATAGAGCTGTCAGTTGCCAGCTTGCAACACCAGGGTTGCCAAATACCAAAATTTAAAAGGCAACTCTCGTAGACCATTATTTTTTATTTAATTTTAGTTGTTACTACATTTTATCTTATATTAGTTAAATGTTTAGGATTTATTGGTGTGATGAAATTTAATAAAGAATGTTCATATTAATTTCTGTTTTTATTCATTTAAAATGGTACTTGAGTTAATAAAAATTACATTTATTTCTATTTTATCTTACACTTCTTAGTCCTTGTCCATTTTTTACTTGTTTTTAATTATATTGTCCCCTCTAGCAAGGCTTGCAAGAGTTGTTTGAGTGTGTTAAGTCGACAGGGTCAATTTTGTATTTATTTTTACGTTCTTTGTTTTTGTAATTTTTATGCTTAAACACAACTGTTTTTATAGTCTGATTATGGCCATGTTAGGCCGAATCTAATCGCCAATTTTTTGTTCTTTATTGTAATAAAATTCTAAGACCTTTAAATTTTTATTTGAATACGAAAAGTTTTTTTAGTGTACCTACCTAAATTTTTTATTTCGTTTTTAAGCCGTACTGCTAAAAAATAAATTATTGTACTCCAGCATTAGGTAGGTATTTATTTTTCACAAATGTTTGAATTATAACAGAAGCCGTTTTGCGGAATGCGGTGGACATTATAACAAGTTAGATATTTGAAGGTGTGCGTTGTCACCCAATGAATTATGGCCGGCACTTTATCGTGTGAAGCCCGAATGTACGCGGCACTGATGCTGATTCTGCAACTCTCCACTCATGTGTGTGCTCTTTGGTGATAATCAAGCCGAGTGGACTTGGTCTTGCAATCTCGTCTGCACTTTTAATCGTGATGGATTAAGCGGCTTAACCAAAACCGACATGGAAAAACACACTCTGATCAACAGGCAGAGTTGCTCTTCATAAAATATTATAATATTGATTTAAAAGCAACCGTTTTAAAACAATCTACAAATTTTAAATTTTTGTGTCATGAAAGAACAGCTGTCTACTACAGCAAATTTTTTTTAGATACATTTAAAAACAAGTAAGGCGTGGAGCAGTGTTGCCGGAAGGGATATAATCATGGTATTTCGCCATAATCGGAGTCGATAAAACATAAGCATAATAGACTGTTAAATAAGTATTCGCTGTTTTCATATAATTTTATAGGGGACCAAAATTTAATCATAAACATTGTATCCTGCCAATCACTACCTACCTGTTTTTTTTTGTTTTCGTTCTTATTTCTGGCTTTCAGTCCCGTATGTTCTTTCACTTCTAGCAATTCCACATCCATTGCTACATGTGAAAAAACATTTTCCAAAGTGAATCTTATTATAACTAAACCTAGAAATAAGTTAATAACTAAAATATTTTCAAGTTTATTGTTGGCTTTTCAACTAAAAACCACAACTGTACAAATTTTGTTAAATTATATTTATAATTCTAATCCAAAGAAAGTACCAAAACTACCAAAAGAGATTCGAGAGTCATTTTGCATGATTTTGAATGAAATTATTTTATCGAAAATTTCACACTTCTACTTTTTAACCAATAAAATGCATTAATTTTGACTCATTACCATGGCAATTTAAAAAATTTCTGGAAATTTCTTCGTAGCGCCATGTTATTTTAGTGGAAATTTTTTGACAGCTGAAACCATAGAGAAACCACAAAGAACAGACCACAGACAAATATAAATATGTTATATTTCTCTATGATGTAGACGTTTAAACTAATAATTATGAGGTTTTGTCGTCAGATTGGATTAATTATTATTTTCCAAAATATGTTGTGAAGTTTTCTCACCAAATACCTACCACACAAGCGTAAATTATTCTTGGAAATAATTTAAGCTCCTGTGATATTATAAGTGAAAATTCTTCTTTAAATCTATAGGTACCAACTAATAAATATTTTTATAGAATTATAATTACAAATAATTACAAATAAATTAGCATATTTACATAAGAAAGCTATCTTCGGGATTTACAAAAACCAGCGGGTGATGACTTATAATAGGAAAGAAGAAGTCATTGGCTGAAAGTTTTGTTATTTCTTCAGTTTGTATGCCGCCTGTCATTAACATAGATATCTGCGGCCTTGTAACAGAGGTCAAAATTTAATTATGTTCGTGTTTTTTTTATTTTTCAGTTTTTTTAATATACCTTTCAAATAAAAATTCCATAATTTTCTTTAAAATGCCATAATTGTGACAGGCATGTCCCATAATTTCATCTTAAACTTCTAGCAACTCTGATGTGGAGTATAAAGATAAATCATGGTCTACAACTCTTGGTTCTGCGTTAGCAATTTTAACATTCATACTGAACCCTAAAACGTACCCTTACGTACTTGATTTCAATTCGGAAAATAAAATTTTACCAGATAATAACATATTTCATTTGAAATTTGACTGGCTTCTATATATTAAAAACTAAGAAAAACTCAGTAAGGTTTCAAACTAATGAATATACAACAATAAATTCCTTCCCAGGAATGAACTGATCTTGACTCATTTCGTGAATATAAGATAGATAATGGCAATCACTCAGAGTATCATATTAAATATTTAAAAACAATAATATTATGAGTCAATGGTTACCAATTACAGGCCAACTATTTTTTGGCAGTGAATACAAATTTCCAAAATAACGAACACTGGTAAATATTGTAATATTTTATGTTTTCACTGTCCTTTTGTGTTTTAGGGTAAAAAACATGTCCGGTAAACATATTTATTTATCAAAATTAATTTCTTTTTATGAATTATTAAAATAAAAAGACGTAAATTGTTTGTCAATCTGTTTTTCTATCTATAGAGAATTATTAATAAATTGTGGATTTTAAGTATCCTTGGAATATTAGATTCTGTGATGCTTAGATTCTATTGTTAATAAATCTAAGAACTTTTTCATCTTAAGAAGACTTTTCTTGTATTAATAAAAAACGAATATACCTATTTCACTACAACACGACAATAAAATTTAGAATAAAAGATATTGTAATAAATATGTATTATATATTGATGATTATAGTTTAATTTATTTATTTATAAATTTGATTGATTATTCTTATTTGAATGTTCTAATAGTAGCAAGATCTTCTTTTTCTCGGGGGAGTTTTATTCTGCAAGTTTCTAGTTGGACAATTAGGTATTGTATGAATGAAAAATTGATTAATTATAATTACAAATTTATTACAAAAAGAGTTAAGTTAAAACAGTAATATTGAAAGTTTAATAATGAATTATTAGGAAAAATAAGAAAAAGAAAGGCCTTTTATTAACTATAAAAGAACTTACTTAATGTTGAATTAATGCTAAATAATTAATTTTATTTATGTAATGGTAAGTAAGTTATTATGCTCAAGTCCTTTTATAGGTTTCTTATTCTTCCAGAAACTTCTTTTATGTTCTATGAATTAGTCATTTCTAGAATACTATGTGTATCTCTCTCTTTCTTATGCATAACTAGACATACTCACTTCGTCTATTGTCGATCTTTTCAGATCACAATATAGTAAAAATATATCTGACTACATTTTACACAATTATTTAATCCATTTCGCGAAGTTTCTAGTAAGTTTAAATAACATATTTATGTACAAAATATAATTTTGATACATTACATAATAAAAATTATTTCTAACTTACAATTTTCTTACAAATACACAAAATATATAATTAAATAATATAATATAATAAAAGTTATTAGTTAATATTAATACAACTTCTGTTGATATTATACTCATTATACTATTATCGAATATTTAAATATTACAATATATATAGATATATGTAGAGTGTAATTTTTTGTTAAAGTCTGTAATAAACGCTTTCGGCTTACGAGGCCATCATCAGAGTTACCTCATTAAATAGATAAAACCTCTTCAGTACAAAATATTACAACCGAGATTACAACACATTTAAAAATATTAAAATAAAATAATGATCGCCTTGTAAGTTACAAATTTTAATAAAAAATTATACACTACCTAAAGTACAAATTTTTCTTTCTTTTATTATTTTATTAAGCGGATAAAAAGTCAATGGTCTTTTCATTTATTTAAATAAACTGTTGTTAATTGACCACCCGGTATTATAAACGCGGAAAAGAATGCAATTACTTTACTTTTAAATTGTACTTTTAAAAAAACTGTATAAAATTACATAAATAGGTACCATTTATTTTTAGAGTTTTTATTTAGTAAAACATCTTTTATTGAAATTTTTGTAACTAAACAAAGAACTTCACTTCCACTATTTTATTAAAATCTGATAATTTATGGAAACAGCTGTCATTCTTCTTAAAAAAATTGAGTTGTTCTTTAAAGGTCAGTACAATAAATTTCATGATAGTTCTTTTCAATTTCTCATAAAATACAACAAAATATATACAATAAGATATATCTCAAATACTAACAAAGAAACTAGTATTAATTAAATACCAGGATAATTAGATAATTTAAGAAAATATGTCCTGTATAAACACAGCAATTTAAGTTCAAGAAACATACATGCTAAAGCCTAGCCAGCTTCTAGATATTTTACACGATCTGCATTATTTTATTCATACCTCAATTTAATTTAATCCAGCGTTAAACATAGAACTAAACAGAAACAAGCTGTTGCAAAGATAGTAAGACGTGGGAAGTAACCCAAATTGTTTTATATTTCAATTATCATGGTGATGTCAGTCCATTAAGTGCCGAATTATTTGATAAACATAATTAAGAGGACACACATAACGTATCAAATCTAAACAGTAATAGAATAATAGTAATTTTATTGCAACTGCTTTAAATAATGATTAAAAATATAAATAATTAAAACTTCTACCTTTTATAAAAACCGCAGGTTATAAGATTAAAAATTAATAGTTATATATTGCCAAAAACTAAACATATTGCCTTAATAACAAGTATTAAAAATAAGTCACTAACTAAAACACATGATAACGCTAACAATCTGCGGACAACCCATATACAACACCTAATTTATTCTGAGGCCATTATTCGACTTAATATCAGCCATGTTGATGGATAGCAGCCATGATTGTTTAGAATTATTTCCGTTCCCCTTCGGGGTTAAACTCCACCCTTCTTTCAATCACTTTTGGTGTTAACCACCCCCCACAGCCCTACCCATCACTAGACCAATGTTGCCAATACTTTGCAATAAAAATCCTGGTTATTGTGGAATTATATTGAGGCCTATGCAATATTGTTCTTTTCAATATATTATTCAGTAACTGATTGTGTATTTTGTTATTGTAAAAATATGGCATTTCAATTCAATTATAAAATTTTATCAGCCACATTTATGTTAAAATTATTCAACAACTTAATATTTTAATACAATTATATAAAAATCATTGTTAAAGGTTACTTATTTAAAAAAATTAAAGTTTTATAGGAATAAATAAAACCTAGATAGGTATTTTTAGATATAGGTATATTACCGATCGAATATCTTAATATTTATACTGCTTTCAGTAAAATGTTGGAAACTGTGACTTAGTTTATATTCAACTAACTAAATAATATTTTTTAATAGTATTCGTTTCCTTATAATTTAATTTTTAATTGTAAAGTATTTTTTTAAAGTTAGTATGTCTAAATATCTCTAAATATCTCCTTATTCTATAAAATTTTTTGGAAGCGGCATCACCGCCAACATTTTAGAGTTGGAAAAGTACCTTTCACTGCCATCTACTGGTAATTTAGTAGCTTTCTTGACCCTTAGGATCGTTTACGTCTTTATATGCTCGCATTGGATAGTTTATAGCCTAACTGACAGAGGGAACAGCTATCGGTTTTTATTGCTACGGCCAAATTGCTAATAAATTGAAATTGATTTAATGTTTACGCAGTTAATTTGTATCTACTTATTTTATATAACATCCTTGGGATAACTGTGATATTTATGAGTCAATAAGGCATTAGGTAAATGGCTTATTTATACAGTAGGTACAATACGGTTATTTAATTTTGTAAAAGTTAAAATAGAAAGTAACTTTTAGAAAAATATAAAATGAATTGTGTCTTATAAAGTTATAATTTAGTTTCTATATCTGGAATATTTCATAACTTTAGTTATTCGTACACACCCAAATTTTAAAATATAAATTATTTCGCTGGATCGCTGATAATAAGTATATAGGTAGGTAGGTAGGTATGAAACATTTTTTATATTCGGCTTTTTGATTCCGAAACTTTTACCGATTTGAATCTTGCCCGAAGCAAAAGACTAACATTTATTTTTTCGGTCAGTTTTGAAAGTTTTATATTACTTTTACTACGACTGCCAACAACTCGGAACAAAAAAGTAGAACGGTTATTCAAAACCAGAACAAAAAAAATCATAAAACAAGTAAAGTTTATCTCTAAGATCAAGGTACAAGCAACCACGACGACCACGAGTGAACTTTGAATAGTTTCCAAGATTTTTATTTTATATATAGCGAGGTCACCAAAGTTTTCCTACAAAATGTTGACAAGATTTAATTTACGAGTGTGGTTACATAAAAAAAGTTCTACGAAAAAAGTAACACACATATTTACTACTGTGGAATGTCTAGATATGAAACAAGGCTGGTTAAAAGCATGGTCGTCGCCTTCCAAAAGGTTTTATAATTTTAAATAATTTAACACATAATTCCTAAAGTCAAATATGTACTTACCCAATTATTTTTTTTATCATTTTTGTTAACACAAGTTGCAATAAATGATTCCATGCTTTTTAATTAGTAACGTTATTTTTAAGTATCGAAAACATTGGGAGAATGTCTCAATGTCTTCAGTTTTCTCTAAACAAATACCAGAGAACAAGATAGTGCCGGATTTCTATTCAGATCTCGTGAAAATTTAAATTAATTCATAATTGAACAAGGAAAGTGTTGGCATAAAAGTTTGTCTGTAGTAGAGAATACAGAAACAATCTTTTCTCAAAATAAACCAGTTAATTGGTTAATTTGTGAGTGGGAGCTAATAAAATAAATGCACCACCTGTGATTTTGTCGACTAATTACTGCTAAAAACAAAGAATCCGTTCAAGGATCTCATTAATTTGCCTTAAAATTATGTAATAGATTAAATATTTATTATTTAAAAATAAAGGTTTGTTGAATTATGCAACATGTTTTTTTCTTCACGTAAGTAAATTTAAATATATTTATAGACTATACTTTATAAATAAATTCATTAATTTTGTTAATTAGTTGAACTCTACAAGGTGTTTATTGCATTTTTAGTTTTCTCTGAAAAATGAAGTCTAATATTCTGATTGCTTCAATTAATATAGTGGTACACTAATAACTATTTCACTATTATACAGTGTGGAATAAAATTATTTGTGAGATGAATTTATAAGATTATAGAAAACGGTGGGACCCGTCAACTTTGAAATTGAAATGTGTGCTTTTTAAACATAAATTTAAATGTACTCGAATCGAAGTGGTTTCCACACTGTATATAGTAAATTTGATTGGAATATGTCAGTTTTTAGAAAAATAACTCAATGTACAATTTACATCTTCAATGTGAGTTTAACAAAATTTAAGTGTGTGTAATGGATTACAGTTTAAAGAATTATTTAGTTTATTTGAATTATTGTTTTTCTGTACATACTGTGGAACAGAGCCACGTTCCGATTCTGTATTTGTTAATCGTTCAAAGTTCGTTCCACATGGACATGTAGCATCATTTGGGATTCCATTCGCGAATGCTTAATCCTTCGTTTACAATGTGTCTATTGAACTTTGAACAGCTGATACAAACGGATTCTGGACGTCAAGTTTATAAATCCAGCATATAACAACAACAATTGTGTGTCCTTAATTACCAGATTAAAATAAGATATTCTTTTCTACTGTATTGAAACAATTACGTGCACATTTTTAAAAGTGGTCAATATAATAAAATTCATTGGTGATGACAGTGGTATTAGTTAATTTGCATTTATTTTAATATTTTATATATAGTTAGGTTGAGGGCCCATTCTACTGCCTCTGGTTAAGTTAAGTTTCAGTTCTGTTTAACAAGAACAAGATCTGTTTAGATGTTTGCTGTTCTATGACCGCTTGCTTCTTTATGACCATAGGTCAAAGTTCTTTGACGAAAAAATAAAGAAGCTTCCAGTTCTTGTTAAGACTGTAGCTCCTGGTTAAATATTGCTGCATTTTACGTTACAATATTAAATAAATAATTTTTTTTTCACAACACGTCAGCCGCAATTTGTCCTTAACATTGCTTAACAACTTCTGTATTATTTTTAAAAAATCTTAATATCAACACAGCAACCATTTCGGTTTGTAGAAAAGTTTTCCCTAGTTTTTTCTTTCTTTTGATTTTTGTTCTTTCACATGTTTTAGTTTCTCTTCCATTCCGAATAAAAACAATTTGACAAAACCATATCAAATTTTGTACAATATTTTTATAATAGTTACTGTAAACACAAATAGCGCTCGTATGTCAAAACGTTCTGAGTACGTATATAACCTCAAAAATGTCCAACTTTACGATAGAGCTGTCAGTGATCAGATTGCAACACCAGGGTTGCCAAATCCCGAAATATAAAAGGCAACCCTCTTAGTACATTTACGAAAAATTTAATAATTGTTGTTAATTTCACCAGCAGTTGACATCAGTCACTTTTGGGGTGGTCTAAATATAATGATTATTTCAGTTATTATATTATAAGGCTTTTTTTCAATAATCTGTCGTTTATTTCCAATGTTTTATTTTTATTTTATAAGAACCGTTTTACACAGAAAAGAATTATGCCAAAATTACTATAAAATGTATAACAAAATTTGACACAAAATTTTGGCTAAATTTCTCCTTGGTATATTCTTTGGGGAAATAATTTCCCCTTGTCTAATATACAATTAAAAAATATATATTAATATAGTTTAATGAATAAAATCATAAAAAGCTGTTGTAATTTTCAAGTATGGTTGTTTACCTTTATTTTTTTGTCTCAGATATAAAGTTATGGATCAATTTGCTGCTACTATATATAAATTATTCAGATTAATTTCTTCATCTGTGTAATACTTATTTTATTAAAATATTAATAATTTTCTGATAAAATTTTGTTTAAATTTAAAAGTAGGTATATTGTATTGATGCGTAAAACGTCTCTAAGATTGCGTAAAACTTCTGGTGATAATACATTAAATTATAGTAGATGTTCGTTGAGTTGCGCTATTAAATCGTGTGGATATAATTCCAATTAAACGGTAAAGCGCAAGTTATCCTCCGCAATGATGAATTAATTAGTAGATAGACCCGGAGAAATAGCCAGCTAACCCCGACCCACTTGATAGTTGCATTAAGTTAGAACAATAGGTTCGTCGTATAATCTGACATGGAATGGACACCACCCTATTGCACCTATCGCTGTTGCTGGACCAGTTGATAGTGTCCAGTGATTTACTGGTCTGCATATCAAGAGACCATTGAAAAGGCAATTGAAATCGAGCAGCGTAATCGCACATGATGAAAACAATTCATCAATGCTGGTTCAATCGATGGTAACCCCTCCGCATGTGTAGCAACTTCATGAAAATGCAAACGGTCCGAGGGTTTACCGATGTCATCGCAAAAGGACCAAGGACATGGGCGGGCGCATCAAACGTCCAATTATTACGTTTTATACAGCAATATGTTATCTACTTATAAATACATTTATTATTTTTCTTCTTTCTTTTTATATTATTTTATACTGTTACTTATTATAATGTTTGTTGAAATGTATAAAATGCACTTAATCCTGTAAATCTAGACATTACAGGATATGTGAATATACAACAATCTGATAACAAATAAAAATGTCCAAAAGCTATTTATATTTGTGCGAGAAGTTGTTAACTGCCCACTAAAGCGGTTTGTGGCTTAAGTGAGCAATCGACAACGGCACACGAGTTGCACATACTATTTTGTCTCACAAAAGCGGCAATTTTTGTAGGTACAAACAAATAAAAAGTTAAAAATGTGAGGTTTCTAGAGAACAACTATAGTGGCTTAAACTGATTTAAGTGCGCAAATCGTTTTGGCTGGATGCTAATTTTACTTTGCGCACGGAATGGGTCACCGGCTTCTTGTCAAACTAAAGAGTCTGCGTAATAGTTCCACCACGAGTGATACAAGAAATGTATCAATATTTTTTTCCTACGAACTCCTTCCAAATCACTCACGATCCAGTGTACTAGTACTAGGAAACTTTTTTAACGTGGTTCCCCCAGTACAACTACTCCACTACTGCTGCCATTGCTTGAGATAGGCCATAGAATTTTATTCAAACTTGGGTTTTATGGTAGTCAAACTTCTTTAAATTTAACTGAAACTATTCCTAAATGATAATAATTTATAAATATAGCACTATAATGCCTAAAAATACACTAAACATGAATCTTTAATGTAAACTAAATACCATAAGGCCAAAATTTGTTTGGATCTAAAAGTAAGAATAGAGAAACGATGTTAGTAATTAAAAGTATTGATATAAAAAGTAATCAAAGTTTATTCGTGGCACACGTAATTTTCAAATTATTCTTCTTGTTCTTGTTGTTATTCTTGTTCTTGTTCTTGTTCTTGTTCTTGTTCTTGTTCTTGTTCTTGTTCTTGTTCTTGTTCTTGTTCTTGTTCTTGTTCTTGTTCTTGTTCTTGTTCTTGTTCTTGTTCTTGTTCTTGTTCTTGTTCTTGTTCTTTTACTTTTTCTTTTACTTTTTCTTTTTCTTTTTCTTTTACTTGTTCTTGTTCTTGTTCTTGTTCTTGTTCTTGTTCTTGTTCTTGTTCTTGTTCTTGTTCTTGTTCTTGTTCTTGTTCTTGTTCTTGTTCTTGTTCTTGTTCTTGTTCTTGTTCTTGTTCTTGTTCTTGTTCTTGTTCTTGTTCTTGTTCTTGTTCTTGTTCTTGTTCTTGTTCTTGTTCTTGTTCTTGTTCTTGTTCTTGTTCTTGTTCTTGTTCTTGTTCTTGTTCTTGTTCTTGTTCTTGTTCTTGTTCTTGTTCTTGTTCTTGTTCTTGTTCTTGTTCTTGTTCTTGTTCTTGTTCTTGTTCTTGTTCTTGTTCTTGTTCTTGTTCTTGTACTTGTTCTTGTTCTTGTTCTTGTTCTTGTTCTTGTTCTTGTTCTTTTACTTTTTCTTTTACTTTTTCTTTTACTTTTACTTTTTCTTGTTCTTTTTCTTGTTCTTGTTCTTGTTCTTGTTCTTGTTCTTGTTCTTGTTCTTGTTCTTGATCAAACGAATTCACCATTGTTAGTGGGTAACAAATATTACACTTCTGTAAATATATATACCTTGCGTACTCATGCACATTATGCCGGTTATACCATTTTTTGAACCGTTATAGCGCAGAAATGGTAGCTCGTAGGAAAAAATATTGAATTTATTGTACTAACCCTTACTTTTTGGAAGTCCATCTTACTAAGAATAATAAAAATCTCTTCGTTTTAATGCACCTTCAACGTTTAATTAAAAAATTAGATTTTAAATTACAACTAATTTTTTAATTAAACCTGGAAGTTGCAATAAAACGAAGAGATTTTTATTATTCTTATTAAAAAATATTGATATATTATTTATAAATATAAAAATCCCAATATGTCCGGTACTCATTCTAGTGGATAAAAGTTCCTGTCAATTTTACCCACAGCTGAGAACCAATCAAAGCTCTCCTTTAGGTTATCGATGGGTAAAATGAAAATTTACAGTGGGGTTTTCACATCAATGAAGTTTGTATTATGCTATGATCGTAGATAAATTATTTTTAAATATGTTTTAGGTTTTAGAAAAAGTAATTAAATTAGCTATGATTTTATAAAGATTAAGTAAAATTCATAAATATAAATTTGTAATTGCCAAGCAGCTTTATAAAAAAAAGTTTTTCTTTTCGACGTACGCCACTGTCCTATCAACAAAAGGGCGCAAGGGACAAAGCAAGAGCGATCGTCGATACCATGTTCCGCGCTCGGAATTTTAATCGACCTAAAACAATCTGCGTTGGAAGCCGTCGCCACCCACCCCCTTTGGACCGCTTCCCTTGGCGGACGACGGCGACCGGAACCAGATAAATCCTATTTCGGCGCACTTCTCCCAGTACTTCCGTTTACTCGGATCACAATTCCGATTAAACACAACTACACAAAAGCGTTGGCACAAACTGTGAAATATGGCTTTTATTCATACAATAAAAAGCTCGACCTCGCTATTTTATCGGAACCCACTAACTCTATTATTTCCCAAATCCTTCGTTTAGGCCTATCCGTGTAAGACAAAAGAATAGAAATGCCTAAAAAAATGTAGGATCTGGTAAATAATTTTGCTTATTTATCATGTTTTAATAGACGCCATTCATTCACGCCATCTTGTTTATAGTTATAATATATCAAAGTTGGAATAAAATGATTCAAACTTTATTTGTTTTAACTTTATAATCTATTTTTTAAATTATTGAGAGAAATATAGGCTAAGTAAATGGAGTGGTTTTCTGTTCACAAATCCGCCACACCATTTTACGAAGTGCTAGTGAAAAAGAAATCTATTTTAAAAAAGTTTTCAACAGGTTCAAAGCTGCGATAATTTACAGCCGGCAGTTCGTTGACAAGTAAACTGCTTTACCGGCTTACCAGTCAAGGCTCGGCAAACTGTTAGTAGGTTGAAAAAAGTTTGGCTATTAACCGATAGATGATGCGATCCGGATCTCTACTTGGCGGTATATTTAAACAGTGGGCTTAGGTTAATATAATATGCAGAGATTTTAAAATAAAAGTTTTCTAAATTAAACAAATCTAGACATTTATGTAGAGTAATTTTACTTAAAAAATCTCAAAATAAAGGATATTAGTGTGTTTCCTAATTGGCGAAAAACCCAATAAAATCTTATTTAAGTAAATCATGTATTTTTTAATAACTATAACTAATAAAATATTTATTAATAAATACCTGGTGTGTTTTAAGAACTCATGTCATTTGTTGTAATTGTGATAATGATGTACTAATCCTAAAGGTATGATTTACAGATAATACAATTAATTATCTATTCACTAAAGGTTTTTTATCACCATTAAAAAGAATTTGTCGCCCATTCTAGTAATTTAATATCTTGTTGAAAGCGTATAATCACTATCTAAAAAAATTTTTGTTAAAAAAATATTATTTTGTTTGTTCCTCCAAAATTATTCTACTTAAATCGTTGTACTATTGAGATAAAACATTATCGGGATCTGGACGACTCATTTCTTACTCAACCTTATCATATTATAGCTTTTTGGACGTAGTTTATCTTGTGCTATCCCAAAAAAAGGTTTGTTTCCCTCGAATTGTTTGGCAAAAACCTAAAAAAGTGCTAAAAATCGAGCTCATCTCATTCATGAACCGATTTAAATACACAATAAATTTTAGAAGCTCTTTCACCAGAGTTTGAAAGTTGGTAAAAAAATGTGGGGTCATTCAGTCCAAACTAATTTAAAAATCTGAAAAAGTGGAAAATTGTTTCCACCTGCACCCAGGGTCAAGAAACTAAATAGTTTCCATACCAAGCTTTACCGTTTTCTATGAAAAAACAACTACTTCCTGGGCTATATGCCCCAACGGACATTGAATTACATTCCAAAGAAAACGTGATGGCGACCGGCTTTGTTAGTTATAAGTAATTTCGTGCTGCGAACCTCGCTTCGCTCGGCACGCAGTAATTTATTTATTATAACTGAATTATGTTTAAATTTGGAATTATTATAAATGAATCACTGCGTGCCGAGCGAAGCGAGGTTCGCAGCACCAAATCAATCTTAACTAATTTAAAATTTATTAGTTATAAATTCTCATTACTTTGTTGGAGTTGGAAATAAATAATAAGTTATGTTATGCAAATGAAGAAGCCTTTAGTAATAATTCAAACCGCCACTCATTAATTTTTACCATGACAAAGTCTATTATTCTACTGAAACAAATCTGTTATTTTTCTTACTTTGTTACTTCTGAATCCGAATTAATACTTTCTTGTTTAAAAAATTGTTTTTATTGAATTTTCATACATATACTGGATATTTTTTTTAGCGCTCTTGCGTTCACTTTCAAAGATGTACAAAATAAGGATATAAAAATGTTGTATTTTCTGTGTCATAACCAAATTTAAATCATCCTCAAATATAGAAATTTACAGAAAGTTACCAACAATAAGTGTCACCAGAAAAATGGGTACAATGTAAAATTAAATTAAACTTTTATGAGAATTCTTTGTGAAGAATTCATTCCGTAAAATTTTTACCATCATAAGAAATGTACGTACATTTTAAGTGGTTGAGTAACAATAAAAAAGTTTTGTTGCGAATATATACCAGTAGAGTAAAGGTGACCTAACAGAATTCGTATTAAAAACACCCATGAAAAAAGTTGACGGTAATTGAACGAAATGAGATTTGCATGTAAATAGTAACAAAGACCCAGTAGGGGTGAAACTTTTAATTTAATCAAAGAACTTGACACTCCAGGGTGTTTTTGGATGGAATGGTTATGCAAAGGGCCCAAAGCAAGGGTGAGAGAAGTATGAGGTGTAAATGTGTCGGTTTTAGCGGGTGCAACGGGACTCGCTCTGGGCCAATTAATATTCAGAGGGCTCTTTAAGTGTCTTTGTCTTTTCATGATTCTATCTTCCTCTCTACGTTTATTAAACTTTCTCTCGTTTGTACAACAATCAATAATTTCAGTCGAAAGTCAAGGTAACGGCGTACACCACCAAAACTTAAACATTATTTTACCAACCTCGTATTCTATTCAATGCTAAAAGGCTCTTGGCGACTTGAGATCTCGTATTGTACGGCAAATAATTTCTAAATAACTTACAAGTGGGTTCACTGTTTTCCAAAACACATAAAAACTATAAAAAATTAAGCGACAAATTTATTGATGTGGCATTAATAATAACTTTAAAATTTTTATAGTTATTTAACAAATAAATTCAAAACTGTAGGTGTTTTTTTCTTAATTATAATAAAATCTCATGTAGGTAAACTTTTTTTTAGTGACTTATTTGGCGTTACTAATCTATAAGTGTATGTTTCACTCTCATATCCTATATCAAATTCTTGGAAATCTGCTTAACCTGATATCATCTTAATGTTAAGACGGAATACGTTTTATATGGTATCTTTTCTTAGAAATATTCTTAGTTCTGTTATTCTTATGTCAAAAGGTAAACGTTTTCTTGGTATATGGTAATAAAACACATTTTCAAATTACTTTTATGGTGTGTATTTTTCTTCGTAGGTATTCATTGCAGGTTGTTATGTTGAAAAAAAAAACAGTAGATTTTTATTAATAAAACGCATAACTTGCCGTGTGAAGGATAATTTTATAAATCAAACTAACTGTAATTAAACAACAATAAAAATGCCAGTTAGACTTCCTAATATTTCGATCTACTGAAAACTCTAACCTAGCCTAACCTAACCTAACCTAATTTTTTTTGGGGGAAGGGAGGAAACCGCTTGGCACCCTACCACCTTCGGTCGGGTACTGTGGGTCGCTAACCCCACTAAAAACCCCCCTAGCTCTCCAAACCTTGGAACCGTTTTTGACATTGCATCAAGATTTGGAAGCTTTCTTCAATTCCGCGCCCTTTCTTTCCTCTGCAAATCCCTTTCCTCCTCTTCTTTTTTCTCATAACCTCCGTAATATATTTGAATCCATTTTCCCAATTTACCTTGTTGGAGATCATCCGGTTTATGACCTCTACCGGGTTGTCTGGGTCGATAACCTAACCTAACCTACTAAAACCTCTTGTACATAATCTATTTGAAGAGGACATATTGCTAACTTTATAAGGAGTCAGAGCAACATCTAGAAACTTCAGCCGTTTGCAGAACAATACAAACAATCTCCGATTTTCCCATTATTTTGCACTACCCTCAGTGTCTTAAACCCTCTAGCATATCCTCTGGATACTCTATTCGCCTAGGCCTAGGCTCTGTGCCTATAAATATTCCTCTAGCACCTTTTCTTGCTAGGAAAAAACCCAAGCAGTTTACTTTACTAAAAGAAAGAAAAAACCAGAAGAAAACATTAACATAGGAGGAGAAGAGATGCAATGAAAAAACAAAGCCAAATACCTAGAAGTGATACTGGACAAAGGACTAACCTTTAAAGAATACGTGAAAAACATCACAAAGAAGGCAAAACAAGCAAGAGAAAAACTAGCCGGACTCAGGAAGAAAATCCAAACTAGCACTGAAGACAAAGATACATCTAATAAATGCAATCATCATTCCGATCATGTTGTACGCCTTCGTAGCCTGGGAACACACAGCCAAAACCTACAAAAGGAAGCAAATACAGCAGAACATCAGCTTAAGGCAAGCAGCAGACGCTCCATGGAAATACACAACTAGACCATGAGAAGACAGAAAAAATCATGAAAGCCAGAGCCAGAAGAAGATTTGATGAATTCAGGACACACCCGAACACAGCACCTAGGAAATTAACACGGAGGACTACAGGAGACATCCAAGGAAACAGCTGGACAACGAAAAAAAGGAACAATATCTGTCAAGAAGCAGACAGAAGAGGACCACCTATAAAAGACTTTGCCCATCCCTAGGGAGATGCAGTTCGTCGACTAAGGACTAACTTTTTAGAGGCAGGGATAGTGGAAGGAAGAGCATAAGCCCGAGGCCTGTGGCCCCCATCGCATGTGATGGGAGGGGTGGAGGAAGTTCTTTCCGGAATGCACCGCTCCTAGAGCGATGCATTCTGGAAGGGAAGGGTTTGGTTGGAGTGTGTGGATTTCTTGCTAGAAGGTCCGCATTTTCGTTTCCCACAATATCGGTAGCCAATATTTGATTCATTCAAGGATTCATGTTAGTTGAATTTCTTTCAGAATCTTTAAGTTCCCAACCAAATCATCAGGTTTTAAGTTTTGTGTCTGTTGCGCCTTTCCCATTATGCAATATTGCACGTTATCATTGACCATGTTACTCGTAGACAAGCCAGCCTCTGAACTTTTTGCAGCGTAGCAAATTACGTTGATTGTTAAATTTTCCACCACTATACAAGTCACCATGGGCTTATTCATCGTTTGGTGGGACCAACAAAATATCATATTCGGTTTCAAGTCCAAATTTTATGCTGCAAATCCAGCTCACCACTAAGGTTCTTGATAAGATTTTCTTTATGTGATCCAAGTCCAAGTCAGTTTTTAATTTTAATCCAAGGTCACTCTAAGATTTCTTACCGTATTGGAAAATTTCATTTTGGTACTTTTCAGTATTGGAGCAGTCAGAAATTATGAAAATGGAATTGAACTTTACTTTTTACCAAATATTACTCTGTATTCTGTCACATTAAATTATGTTGTCCGTCTATGAGGTCCTAATAGTTGATTATACTTATACAAATTTTGCAAAAATAATATACTCAGTATTAAGTGGATTTGCTCTCAATTACAACAGAATAAGAATCATCAAACAACTTTAATTTTATAAGATAAATACAGGCAATGTTGATATAGAACAAAAAGACTAGTAACTACTATTGCTAGTGTTACAGTAATGATTTTTCTTAGAAAATTCATATACTTCAGTCATACTGCACTAAAGATGTAATTGAGATAGATACCAATATAATTAAAGTAAGTGAATACCAATTTTAGAATAAATTGGTTTCTTTGTAATATAAAAGTTATCAAAGAAGAAAGTTTATTTTTCAATTGAATGCAAAAGTTTCCAACATGCAATAATTCAAGGCACATCCAAATAATTATAGGATTTTTACCATAAGTTGGCAATGACGTCAGAGCATAAAATTTTGCGGTGTTGTCACGCAGAGTTGTTTTTCCTTCATCTAGGTTAACTGGTAGTGCTGTGCTAATATTTAAGTTATCAAATGGGAATATTGTGGTTTCCAATAATAATGATAATAAAATTCATTTATGAATGAATGCAAAAAACATATATCATATTTATAAAAAAATTTATGAATAAAAGAATAACTCAAATGATAAGTCATTCTACAACATATTATAATTCAACGAACCAAAAAAGTATTTGAACTCTCTATAATTAATCACCGATTTATCAGATTTCGGAAAAAACATCGAACGATTCCATAATCGAATTCGTGAAATAGAATCGGGCCTCTGATTAATTGTTGAAAAAAATCGGAATGTGAAAACTGAACACAAAATCAATAAAACAATTATCCACAATCGAATGTCAAACGTGTACAATACAATAATGACGCGTGGCAATTGGCTCGTGGTACCAGCGCGAATTGTTACCAATCTGTACACGTTTAATTTTCCTAGCTCTTACAAGTAAATCTCATCTACTGTCAGTTATTTCTAAGTTACTTTGTTGGCAATATAATTAACTAGGAATGACGTCATGGTCAACTTATCGTAAAAATCCTTTATAATTTATGATATAAACATATTTTGTCAGGGGGGTAATTGAACTTAATTTCAATTTTTACTTAATCCCAACTAGAAACTTTGTAAGAATTAAAATAACAACTTCAGGTGAAATGAAATGTAAATGTTCATGGATAAAAATTTTAATATTTAATTGATAGCACAGCAGTGACAAAAAATAATAAATTCCAACCGAAAAACATTTCATATTTACTTCATTTCTTCAGACAATATTTTATATTTAGGTATAAAAAATAATTTTTTATTCTTTTGGTAAAATAAGTTTCCGTTAACTTAGTTGCAGCCAAGTAACCAAGTCATGTTTCATTTCATCCCAAAAATTTTTGTTTTTCGTTTTCATGACAGTTCAGTTTTCATGTTTGTATTTGAAATTAGGTACATGACAGTAATAATAAAACAACGATAGTCGCTGTTTCAAATCTCATTTTCACATCCTCGCTTATGTGTTTTCCATTTCTTTCTGTTTAAGTTTCAGGAATGGATCAGCCCCAATTCTTTAAAAAAATTTCTTCAGTACAATTTCTACTAGAAAATTAATCTGCGCGGATACAAAGTAATTGTTAGATAACTGCAAATGAGTTAACAAATGCTAGTTTAAGTAAACATTTTCAAAATTCTGAAACATTCTGAAGACAATTTGTACACGATAGTTCTTTGACTAGTACTATGACCGTACTCAGTAGTAGATGTATTTTGACAGCATTTGAAAATATTAATATTTATGTAATTGGTATAAGTTTAAAATTTACAGTTAAGTCCGATACTGCGATAACTCATAAATCTGCGACATTAAAAAACAAAAGTAGAGAGTACATCAAAACATGTCTGTGGTAAAAAATATAGGTTTAGCAAAAAGCAAAAGCTTGATGGCATGATGGCGGCGTCACGTTGGCTGGTTGTGGTTAACGAATTACATGTGTGTGAGTGCGGAACCTTTTAGCTTGACAAATCGAGTGTCGGGGAGACTAAAGCCCGAAATTCTCTTGGGTGGGTGATCGCAATTACTTTCTTTCTATCAAATTTTTATCTTTTTTATTATATTATACTTTGATTCATTGAAAATAGCCGCCGAAAATGCTGGTATGCAAATATAAATAGAGAATATTTATTTTTAAAGATATGAATCTGTTGTTATATTTTGACTTACTACATTCAAGTCCAAAAAATAAAGATGAGAAGTTCTGTTACTACGTTACAAAAACAAATTATTTTTGTGATATACAATGGGGGAGTCCCTTCATGGTAGCCAACCTGAAAAAATAGATGAAAAACCACTGCCTTTTTTTGGGAATTATTTAACTTTGAAAGTATAGTTTTCACCACATTCAGTATACTGTAAAATTTTTTCTTGTCACGAAGGCCTCATTAATTAGATATTGAATAAAATGTTTTTCGTAGGGATTTTCGGATGTTATGTTTTCACTAAAGGATAACCAATAGAAACCATTATCATATGTCATTTTCTATTTCTTTGTCTGTCAAATGTCTAATATATCAACAACGTTTTGACACTATAGCGGTAGATGTTTGGAGGTTAATTGTATGTGTTTTTATTCGTGGTAAAGGTGATTTTGTAGATTCAGTTTATTCGCAGAAATCAGCAAGTAGGTTCAAGTTATTGAATTATTGTCATTTTTTAACCAAAATCGTCTTGTCTACTTAGTTTATTGGATTTCTGACTCCTTCGGTATCAATTTATCCAGATCATGTAATGAAATTCAAACAAAAGCAGAACAAATAAAAATCCTTAGAACATAAAATAGTTTATGTTCTAAGTAAAAATCAAAATAGCAATTTAATGAAAGTTGACAATGATGGCATGAATGAAAATTGTCAATTGTCACAATTCATTACTGAAAACATAACATAAGAAAATATCCTACAAAATTCGATTTTTTCCAATATCTAATAAATGAGACCTTCGTGACACGAAAAACTTTTACAGTATACTGAATGTGGCAAAAACTATACATTCAAAGTAGAATAATTCCCAAAAAAAAGGCAGTGGTTTTTCTAGGTTGGCTACCATGAAGGGACCCATTCAAATATTTTGACGTTTAATTGTGTCATAGAAAATAACTATTTTCTATATATTATAAATCAGTATTTTTTATTTATTTCATTAAAAGTATTAAACACTGAAGTACAAGTTATTACCTAAACTACAGAATCCTCCACAAAATGTTTTATAAATAACAAAATAAATGAATAATATGCCAATGTTTTAATTTTCAATCGTTATTACTGTTTATTTAAAACAGTATGAGATGAAAGACTGTTACCTAATTTACTTTTTTGCTGTCAATTACACTGCTCAACAATTGAAGTGGATATTATAAAAATCTGCAATTTTCTACTGTCATTGCTTAATAATAAATCAAAATTCGATAAAAGTTCATCTTTATTCTTTCACGTTACCCAAAAAAATAAAATAAATAAATTTTTCGTGAAAAAAAGCAGTTACAATGAAACAGAAAAAATTGAAAAATGTTAAATCATATACTGCGCAGGTGATCAAGTCCTTTTACGAAAATTAATAGCTGGTCTTAGTGCTGTCACTCTATTTGGCATGGTCCTTATTAAATTATTAATAAATAAAGAAAAGACCAATGTCAATGTTACACAAGTATTTATTGATATAAAAAATTATACCGCTGTTACAAAGCTACTAGTTTCGGTCTACTTAAAGACCATCATCAGGCTAAAAATAAGATTACCAAATGGAAACAATTAGACTTAACAGGATAGTAAGTTAATTAATCTTACCTGTACATATAAAAGCAGAAAAAACTGTTGAATGTGTTGCAGCAACAAATTTGTCAAAAAGGGAGGAATTAAAACATTAGGGTTTAATTATATATAATGATTATAAATTGAACATATTTTAAGATGACATCAAAGAAAAAAGAAAACATAATAAATTCTATTAAACACAATAAGCTTATTGGGGAATAGTTAATTAGTAGTTGGAGAAGAAAAAGAATTGATTAATAGTTAGAAAATTAATTCTGTATCATCACAAGATGATCATAATGAAAAGTACTCCAACAATTACCTCCAAGATTAGGAGAAGGTCTAAAGACCTAGAAAACATAAAGACACCATTACAGCAAGAAACTTTATGGTTTTTAGTTAATAAAACCGAGTAGTCTCCTTTAAAGACATGAGAGTATTCTCGGTGAAATGTTAACAAACTAACATCCTCCAAACGTAACAAAGAGAATGTTGGAATGATTATGTAACAGAAAAGGGTAATGTTAAAAAACATAAAAATAGGCAATGGAATAACCCATGTCCAAAGTTGATAACACAATAGGATGAATTCTCACATTAAGAAATAAAGTAAGCCACGTGAACTGCACAATATAAGATGGAGAAACACAGTAACTTGTAAGATATTAATAAATTGCTGAGGTATGTTTTCCCATATTTTCTGTAAGGCATTGGCGAGCTGTTCTAGGGTTATGGAGGGCTGTTCAAGTCGGTTTAATTGTCTAGACCAGGGGCGCCCTGGTGCGTCTAAGAAAGCAAAGAGGGCGCCGTGAGCCGATCCTCTTATTATTGGACACCACAAATATTGGTTTTCGGAGTATTTTGCAGATGATGATGTTGAAAAATTTGCGTGGATGCAAGACCCTTTCCATGCACAAAGTCCACCAGGATTTACATCACATTTACATCTCTTGCGGCAGCAAAGAGCAAATTTAACTTCCAAAGCAATAAAAATTTTCATTCCGTTTGCAACATTATATCTATGTGAAGCTGGGTTTTCAGCTGTAGCTGTAAAAAAGAACAAATATCGCTCAAAGATCAAAGATTTTATACATAGATAAGACGTGATTGTAAAACACAAAAAATTAAGTTATGTAAAGATCAGCATGATATAGTTTTTTCTTGTACAGTTATACTGATCTTAAAGGGGAGGTACATCTAGGATAATCCCTTAGGGCTAATAACATCTAGGCTTTAATATTGTTATGTCTTATTACTTCCATACTTGGTCTAGCCTTAATACTACCTAAACAACATCAGGTACCTAGCTACAAACAAACAAAATGTAACTTAAATGTCAATCTGACCATGCTAATCTTAGCGACACGGCCGTCATGGTAATTTAAAACATAATTAACTTGGAAGTTACGTTCAAACGAAGAGTTTTTTATTATTCTGAACAAAAATAATTTTGAAAAAGAAATTGAGATTATAAAACAAATAGCTACATCTAATGGCTATCCAATACATTTGATAAATAAATTAATTAATAAGATTTAACATATAAAAACCTACTTGAATATCCAGACTCACTCATACTCAACAATGCCATTTAAATACTACACATTTGTGATAAAAAATACATCTAGTAGATCAACAATTTAAAGTTGTTAATGAACAAATAAATCTTGGAATTTCTCCACTATTAAACTGTTTACTTTGATGAAGACTTCATTTTATACATGTAATACAAATTACAAATTACTGTAAAGATCGGCATGATATAGTTGTTTCCTAGCTTTAATATATCATTGCACAGTTATACTGATCTTAGAGTGAAATATATCCAGGATAATCCCTTAGGGCTTTAATATTGTTAAGTCTTAATAGTTCCATACTTGGTCTAGTCTTAACAGCACTAAATCAATATCAGGTAGCTACAAACAAACAAAATGTAACTTCAATATTTCTAAAAATTTTAAATGTCAATAAAAAAATAAAAACTAAGGGCCGGTTTTTCAATCTCCAGCTAAGCAAATTTAGCTATCAGTTAACCCTTAACAAGGAGTCAAAGTGTTTCTTCAACTAACTGTTAAGGTTGACTACAAGCTAACGTTTCTGTTATATTAGCAAACACTTCAAAGTCTCTGTTTGGATTTGTAACTAGTAGTTAGCAAGTTGTTTAACGGAAAAATGGAGATATTTGATTTTTGTATGAGTGATGATGATGAAGAAATATTGGAATACCTTGAATATGAAAGGAGACCATATATTGTTAAAGAAAGGTCGAACCCTTTTGAAGAGTTTGATGATTTAGATTTTCGCGTAAGAATTTGACTTTCAAAGGAAACTGTTATTTTATTAAAACGAAGAGTTTTTTATTATCCTTAATAAGATGGACTTCCAAAAAGTAAGGGTTAGTACAATCAATTTAAATTAAAACACTACAGACAGGTAAGCTTTTATTTCAATTCTCTTTTAAAACTAAAAATATTTTTCTCTCCAAGTAACGACATCCGTCTTTTTGCATTCAATAGTTGTTTTAAAATGATTTGTTAATTTTAATAACAAGGATTTATCAGATAGTGAAAAATTAGATATCCTGTTTTTCTTTGGTGTTTCCATTTGAAAATATAAAATTTTTAAAATAATACTTAACAAAATAAATAAAACTAATAAAAACAAAGATCTTCTTTTTCTATTTAAAACCATAAAAACTTAGGTTAACTCAACTAAATTGAACACAAAACAATATCTTTATTTACCGTTCTAAGAAATTAACAAACCAAACCAAAAAATCAATTTTACCAACCCAGCAAATTTAATGATAGCTGGCAGTTTCGTAGCTAAAAGTTAGATAGTGCATTGAAAAACGCCATAACCTTTAACAGAAACTTTAGCTGTTGGTCACGGTTAACTTTTGGTCAAGTAACATAAGCTTTTAACAAGCGATTGAAAAACCGGCCCTAAGAGATAAACCTTGCAATTATAAAATAATTTAATTCACACTCTGTAAAATAATATGATTTTATCGACTTGTCAGCTCTCTCTCTCTCTCTCTAGTTTACATATATGTTAAGAACATAATTTATTTTTATCATTATGTACAGTTGTTACATTTTAAACCGTTTGAATTACATTAATTGAATTCAATTGTTAATTTAATAAAGTGATAACGTTATATTTTGTTTACATTTAGTATTGCATAAAGTATATAATTGGACTGTGAGTTTGACATTTCCGGATATACCTATAAACTTTGTCGGAATCGGAAAGTAGCATGGCTAACTAGAAGCAATCATTGCATTCCGCGACCACATGTGTATATGATGCGTGAAACTTAATGACGAAATGTCTGGGTTTACATGTGTCACTCATTTTGTTAGCCTAAAACTTCCAGATATTTAGTCATTCGCCATTAGACATTCGAATAGTATTGTTAACAACCAAATATGAATTGCGACCCAGTATAAACAAACAAACAATTTATTTATTATAATGTCATTTAATACAATGCAGCAACTGTGCCCTAATGTAGTCTGTTTTGTTGCAGGAGTACATGAGGCTTCTCTTATACATCGGATGAAGTAAGGAAGACAACATAGTGGACCAACAGTGTCGAATTTAGGTGTTTAAAACGGTAGTGGCGATGAAAGAATGCAGCTCTAGTGATTAATGTGATTATAGTGAAACCAAACTCGGTGTCGAATATTTGCTGTGATTAATAAAAATTAGCATGAGTTCTTACTTTACAAATTATATGCCAGACATGCGAAATGGTGGTGTTGTATCTGCTGAACATCAACATCAGCATTACGGTGCCGCTGTGCAAGTGGCTCAAGGTGGTGGACCAGTTCAAGGTGATCCTAACTCGTGCTCGGGTGATCCTACCGTTGTCGGTTTACGACAGGGAATACCTCCTCATCATTATGGCGGGCCTCCTACAGCGGGTCAACCTCCTCAAGGAATGCCCTACCCCAGGTTTCCACCCTACGATCGAATGGACATCAGGAACGCGGGTTATTACAATGCACAACAGCAGCAAATGGACGGCCAGTACAGGCCGGATAGTCCCTCCAATATGCATATGCCAGCAACAACAGGACCTCCAAATGGACACCAAACCCCAATTGTTTATGCAAGTTGTAAATTGCAAGCGGCCTCGGTGACACAGAATGGGGTGTTAGGCCCCACTGGTAGTCCTCCTTTAGACAGTGCGCAAAGTATGAATACCCAACACATGGGACATCATATGCAGGAACAGCATCCGCAACACCATCCGCAGGCACATCATCAGCAACAACATATGATGTATGGAGCGCCGCAAAATGCGAATATGCATCAGCCCACTCAACACCAACCTCCTCTTCAGCAGCAGCCACAACCTGGACAACAACCACCTAATAATACGGCTTCTGCGTTACCTAGTCCGCTTTATCCTTGGATGAGGAGTCAGTTTGGTAAGTTTTGATTTTTAATTTTTTTTATATTCTAAAGATATATATTTTAAGGATTAAACCTCAAATAATTTATTGGTTTCAAGAAAAACTTTTATATATTTATATTTTAGAATGTAACTTTAAAACAGTAAAACGTCCAAGCTGTTAAGTTTGACAGCTTTTTGTATATACAGTGTGTAAGAGCCAAATGGAATAAATTCATTATTTTGGTTACTGTACATATTTATAAAAAATCCCGAAACACATCAAATTTAAATTATAACTTGACATTCTTTAACGTGAAAATGCAACCCCTACCTTCAACCCCCTTAGAGTGACAGGTACAACCCCCAATTTTTTAAATGGGAAGTATAGGCTTGTGATAATGAAAGGTCTCTTCATTCTCTATTCAAAAATGTTATTGTTTTTAAATTTAATGCAAAAATTAACTTAAAAAAATTAATATCATGTTGTTACCGAAATTCGCTACAATACAATCAAAAACTAAAATGTAATGCAAAACGTAATAAAATGTAGAACACGAAAAAGAACTATGAATGTTAATGAAGTAGATGTTCAAAATGTTCTCCGCGAACGTCTTGGCAATATCCTAATCTCAAATAAAACTGTCTTCTAACATTATTTAACATATCAGGCGTGATCGACCTAATCGCAAGCGTTATTCGTTCTTTTAAGTCATTTAAATCAGAAGGTTTAGTTTTTTACACATGGCTCTTCACACATCCCCATAAAAAGAAATCTAATAATGTAAGATCAGGTGATCGCGCTGGCCATTCAATCGATCCTCGCCTCCCTATCCACCGATTGGGAAATATTGTATCGAGGTACTGCCGGACATTAAGTGGTGGGTAATGTGGTGGTGCTCCATTCTGCTGAAACCATAGCGTATTCGCTGGAACTTGATGGTTACCTGGATCAGGATATAAATTTGCCAACGTTGGAATGACATCATTTTGAAGTAGTGCCAAATAATTGTTGCCATTCAAGTTGCCCTCAATAAAAAAGGGACCAATGATATTGTTCCCTACAATCTCTGCCCAAACATTAACCTTTTAAGGGTATTGAGTGTGTTCTTCTCTCATCCAGTGAGGATTTTCCGTGGACCAGTAGCGACAATTTTGCCGATTAGCATGACCGTTAAGTAAAAAAGTACACTCATCAGAAAACATAACGTCTTCTAATTGGATAATATTGTTATTCAACATGGCCATCATTTGCTCACAAAAAAAAGTTCTCCTATCAAAATCGTCTTCCATGAGCTCCTGAGTAGGTATCATCTTATACGGATGCAATTTATTTTCTTTTAATATGTTTGTTATCGATGTATGGCTAGCATTGAATGTAGTGGATGCCTGTCTACTCGATGTATATGGGTTTTCCTGAAACTCAAGCAACACATCTAATTTGAGTTCATCACTCATTGCATTGGCAGCTGCGTTTTTTACTTATTGTTCCTTGGGATATAGGCGGTAAATTAGGAAATTTCTCATGAAATAGGCGAGTTACTTCCTGTTGTGTTCGGATGTTATCTCCGTAACCAATCATTTGTAAAACTGTTATTTTATGCATTTCCGTTAATCTAACCATTTTTCAGAATTGAATTGAACAAACTTTATACTTAAATTACAACAATGACAACTTAAATAAAACAATTTACTACTGCTTGTTAAAATAGCGTTGCCACGGAAATTCTTTTAAGTTTTTTAATGGTTACCATCTAAAAACCACATTGCGATGGTTTTTGTTCACTTTCTCATTATCAAGACCTAAACGGGAAATAAGTTTTAAGTATATGGTAATAAGTTTCGAGTATATTTTAGCGAATTTCGGTAACAACATGATTTTAATTTTTTTTATGTTAATTTTTGCATCAAATTTAAAAACAATAACATTTTTGAATAGAGAATGAAGAGACCTTTCAAATGATATATCACAAGCCTATACTTCCCGTTTTAAAAATTGGGGGTTGTACCTGTCATTCTAAGGGGGTTGAAGATAGGGGTTGCATTTTCACGTTAAAGAATGTCAAGTTATAATTTAAATTTGACGTGTTTCGGGATTTTTTATAAATATGTACAATAACCGAAATAATGAATTTATTTCATTTGGCTTTTACACACTGTATATTATAGTCTTATCCCCATCTACCTTTCGGTGTAGGGGTATCTACTACTCTTTATCTTATTTATTTGCGAATTCCTTCCATTTTTTTCTGTCCATTGCTGTTCTTCTTGCTTGTCTTATTGTTTCTCCTTTTTGTTCTATACTTTTTGTGACAATGGACTGCCATTTAATTATTGGCCTACCTCTATCTCTTTTACTTATTATTTTTGCTTCCCATATTTTTACCTGTCTATTTTCATTCAGTCTTTGTAGGTGTCCCCACCAGCTTAGTTGTTTGTTCTCGACTTCAAAATTGATTCAACATTTAGCTCTTCCCTGATCTCGTTTCTTATCCTGTTCCCCCTGGTTACTCCCTTTGAGAATGACCTATTTTAACAAGTGTCACTCTACGACCTCTATCTATCGTTGAAATTCCTGGGAAAGATATTTAAAATAAAATGTACAATAATTACAAAAATAAAAATCGTAGGTAAAGGGCACATCTGACTAAACAATATTTTCAGGCGATCAGAAGGAACTTCAATGTTATCACTTGCTATTTTTTTTTCTTTTTTAACAGTTTGAATTAAAATTATAAACATGAAATATATTGTTGCAGAATTAACAATTATAGGGTGATGCAGTATAAATTATGATGAGATACTATTTTTACTTTTACCAAACTGGTTATGCGGTTACTTTTTAGAATAAATAATCTGATGAAGCAAGCTTTCTTATTATCTGTTCTACAGAAAATGACAAATTCAATGGGTCCAAATTTAAACTACCTAGAAAAGTTGCATCGTTATAAAACATTTTGCGAAAGGTGATCTAGTTATTCAGTCACCGACCTTGTAAAGTCAAGAGGTTGACATTTATTATTTCAGCAAATTTATGACGTTCTTTTGAACTTCTGGTTGAATTTTGCATAACCGTTCGTCGTCTTTGAATGTCTCAATTTTACATAAAACTGTCCCTTTCGCTGCTGGGGGTCTGGTTAGCTTAACATAACGCAATTTTTACCATTAACACTGTTTTAGGACCCAAACTTAGTATAGTCATTTGTTCCTTTCATCGTGGAAATTTAATATATTTTTAGATTGAAAAATTGAAAAAGTCAAAAATCGAGATTATTATTCATATTTATAGGAACCCAGGAAATGGTTTTATTAAAATGAACATCAATTGCTTAGAAAGACGCAATAAAAGAACTCTTGCTGTTTTATTAAGGTTCCTTTCGTGGTATTGTCAAAATCTGCAAACTATCTTATTTTACCTTTCTGTATCAGTATTCTGTTAGTGGTTGTGTTGTAACTACCAGGGATGTACGTCATTGCGTAAGTTTAGAGTAATAACATAGAAAGAATTTATTTATTATTAGCAGTTACATTAAATTTGATCAAATCATGCCTAGTTCTCCTTTTTTTTGTTATTATGCTTGCTTGTGAAATTTTGGGTTTTCCTGGATAGTTATTTTTAATTCTATATTAACAAATTCGTAAAATATTTTATTGTAATTAATTTATAATACTAACAAATTTAAATATAATTGAGTTATAATAAATGAATCACTGCGTGCCGAGCGAAGCGAGGTTCGCAGCACCAAATTAATTATAGTTAATGATTTTTAAATTAGGTTAGAAGTTTTCATTTATATTTTCTTGCTCCATCCTCCAGTTCTTCTTGTTCTCCACTCGGATTACCAGTATTATTAGGTAAATAGTCCAAATAAATATTTCATATCCTAGATATGAATCTTACTTGGAACTCTCACTTGGAAAAAGTTCTCCATAGGGCCAGGCTATATTTGTTGACATGTCGCAGAATATGTGGAAATCTTGTGGTTTGGATCCCAAATAAATCTATTGGATTTTTAACCTAACCTAACCTAAACTAGCATATTAAACTTTATAATATTTCCCACTGTTCTTCAATATTTCTCAAGCTATTTCTTCAATTGAATTTTATTTCACTTACCTACTAATTTTTACATTGTTCTTAATATTTATGTATATATTCGGTAAAAATTGTTGACTGATAATGATTTTAAGTATTCTATATTGACTTCGAGTAAATACATTTGCGAATAGTTTTATTGCAAATTTACTTCTTTCGAAAAATTTTAATGTAAGTTGTAAGAGTATTTCCTTCCTTTTTATGGTATTTTTATTGAGTAAAGATCTCACATGAGAAATTGGAGTACCCACGAATATTTTAAGTAACAATTAGAAGGTTATGGGAAAAAATTTCAAGCTGACGATTTACCTAATAAGTAATAGTAAAAATTTTAATTTGTCCTTGTTTATTATTGTTTTTTATCATCTGGTTTTCGTTTTAGTATATTTTAATTGATAAATTTCATCAAAATAACTATGAGAATATAAATCTGGAATTATAATTAAAAAATTATCCCGGGAAAAATGTAATTATAATTAAAGAGACATCTTGATTTTTTTATAAAAGATACCCAACTTAACCAAAGTAGGACAGATAGGGTGGAGGGCCAAATACAAATTAATACCCCATAGAGCCAATATACCACTAGCAGGAATATTGGAAAATAAAGTAGGGGAAAACCTAGAAAATCCAGGAAAAAGCTGGAAAAACACAAAAAGAAGTACGATAAACTGGGACACAGCCGAAATTAGTTCCAGAGAAAATACAAACAGAGAAAAATAAGGAACAAAACACAAAATAAAGTCAAAACAATCAGGTGCAATTGCGGAACTGGGGAAAATAAGAAGAAAAACTAGGAAAAAAAGCTAAATTCAAATGAAATGACTAATCTAATTAGTAAATAATTAAGTAATACTGGTATTGTGATATTTTGACAGGTGAAAAACATAATCAGACCAAAAAAATATATAAAAACCAGAAAAATTTAAGAACCCCCATATTATATCATATAAAAAAGATACGTTTACTAAGAGTAACTTATGAACCAAGTGAATAAGAAGTCAATTATCCACATGAAGAAAAATGTAAACACGAGGCGATCATTCGCTAGAAGGCGTAAATGTCCTTTTCCTTGAAGTGCGTACTATACTTTTTCTACAACTGACTGTAAAAAAGAATGGTACAAATTTATTTGTTTTGGAGTTATGGCTTTAGATAATTAACTCATTCCATTTATTTCCTACAGATTATAAATTAGGGTCCATTAAACTTGAAGAAAGTTGTAGGAAAAGTTACGCGCATAAAGTTAACACAACCCTTTTGTCAAAAAATATAAATTTTTTTTTGCAGTAATTGCAGCTTTTTTGCAGTGCAAAGCAAAAAATTGCAGCTCTTTTAGTTTTTTTTATTAACGGTTTTGCTTGATGTAAAGTCATTACTTCTACTTCTCAAAATATAATTTATTTGGTGCCACAACAATTTTCGAATCTACTGAACTAACCGTAAAAAGACTTCTTAAATTCTCTATTCAATAAAATACAATAAAGATGTATCAGGATTAATAGCTTACCAGAAGAAAATTATAATACTGCATATAATTTCTGTTTAAAATTTTTAACTAATGCGCATTCATTTTATAACTTCTGGTTTGCTGTAAGTCAAGTAGAAGTACGAGTTCTATAATAGGTAAAAAATTCTAAATATGAGCTTTTTAACTAAGAAAAAACACATACATCACGCTAATGAATTAGCAAAACGACTAATGAAAAAATGAAAAACTGAAAGAGCTGCAAACTTCACTAGAAGTAGAGATACGAGGTGTGTCGTGCTAACTTTACGTCAAGTTAGCAAAACCGAATAACAAAAAACAAAAAAGCTGCAATTTTTATTCCCGTGAACTTGGCACACCATATTTAAAAATCTTAAAGTTTTTTTAGAGTTCTGGCATCCTTTGCAAGAGTTCTGGAGTTCTCTGTAAGTATTTTCAATAGTTTATAAATACAAAAAAATCAAATTTTAAAATATGGTGCGCCAAGTTCACGCAGCGCACCATATCATGAAAGTACATTATTTTTTCGGAGTTCTAATTAATTTTACAATAGTTCTAGAGTTCTATATCCATTATATTAATAGTTCTAGCAATTAAACGCAAAAAATTAATTTTTGAAAACTAAGTGCCTAAAAGGTAATTTTATTTAAAAATAATTTTTTTTACGAGTTCTAGCCAATCTGATAAGAGTTCTGAGTAGCGTTTAGCGTTCCTTTAGTTCTACACAAAACCCTTGTGACTTTTTCCCGCAAAATAATTTTTCTTCAAGTTATATTCATTTTAAATATCGAAAAATTGAATTTTTGCGTTTAATTGCTAGAACTATTAATATAATGTATATAGAACTCTAGAACTATTGTAAAATTAATTAGAACTCCGAAAAAATAATGTATTTTCATGATACGGTGCGCTGCATGAACTTCGCGGACCATATTTTAAAATTTGATTTTTTTGTATATAATAACCGGAACTATTGATAATACTTACAGAGAACTCTAGAACTATTGCAAAGGATGCCAGAACTCTAAAAAAACTTTAAGATTTTGAAATATGGTGTGCCAAGTTCACGGGAATCAATTTTTTGCTTTGCACTGTAAAAAACTGCAAAAAAGCTGCAATTACTGCAAAAAAGCTGCAATTACTGCAAAAATAAATTTTATATTTTGACAAAAGGGTTGTGCTAACTTATTACGCTTGGAAAAGTTGTCATTTTTCTCTATCCAATTTGTAGAAATAAAAAAATGGCGGAAGACCAGCGCATTCGCCAGAATTATTTTCAAATGAAAACCACTTTAAAGAAGATTAAAAAAAAGGTTATTTATGTTCTCGATGCCGGTTTCTTTCATTTTTTTTGTTGCAAGTTTTTTCAACTATTTGAAATTTAAAATATATCTACATATACATTTAAAAATTACTTTCCGCAAATCATTTTATTTAATAAACGCTAAATCATTTCACGCTTTATATGTAAATAACAATAAATACAAATTATTTGTCGTGCTCTGAATGGATTATTCTAAAAGTTTAACGATAGAGCAATTTGACGGATATATTAAAAGTTTATTCGCCATCGTATAAAACTCAATGATCTGCAAAACTCAAAAGGCGTTAATATTATGTTTGGTACGGTTGTAAAGAGGAGCGATTAAACTAATAGAGTTGGAATTTACATCTGTTGGCAACCATAAGCACGGGTAATAACAATATAACCGCCGTGGCACGGTGTATATAGCCAACTTGTTGAGCAAAATTTATGAAGCAAGGATGCGCTCGTATCGGGTATCGTGCGAATCCGAGTCCGCTCGACTACGCTATTAAATAAGCATTGCGGTGATAAATTGTGACGCGATGAGATTTGATAGTGCTGTAAATTATTTAATCATTTTCCTCCTCATAGGGACTTATTATTATTAGCGTATCTATGGATTCATCAGCTTAAATGGTTTTCTGGTTTAATTAATAGCATTCTACTGTTATTACTTTCACAATTAATGAAATTCAGACTTTTAAAAATATACCAAGTGACATAAAAATCTGAACACCCAGTTTAAATGATTTTATTTTAATAAAATTTGGTGAATTTATTTATTTAACTGAAATAAACAATTGATAAAATTTTCAGCCTTATCAGTTGAATATTCCGGTTTTTATTCTGATTTTTTTTTAAATCCACTAACAATCCAAAAGTGAATATTGTAGCCGTAGTAAAATCCAAATTTTGTGGACATTCTTTACGATTGGTAACGATGCCTAGGGTACGGAGACCTGTCAAATCTTTTTAATAACAATTTATCATACAAAGATGTCATTAATTTTTAAATTTATAAATAAAACAGAACACATAAAAATAAATAAACAAATCACAGCTCTTAAAATATTTGGTATATTACTGGAACATCCTATAAATATTCTTTAGAATATTCCAGAATATTCAACTTTAGCACGTTATTGTAACATTCTGAGAACGTTTGTGCTATCTGGGAATTCATATGTTGGGTTGTTTTTTTAAATAAAATTCTTATAGTTTACTTTAATTTGTGTAATAAATTCTACAAACTAATAGTCTAATCTTTTAGAAATAGTCCCATTAACAAGTTTTGATGTTGTCATTTAAGAAATTTATTTATCCATTTTTTACCTAATATTCAGTACCTACCGATCCTATTTGAAAAAAATGCGTAATTGCATAATTTTAAATAAAATTCTGAAAAAATATACTAGCTAGCAATAATGGAAAACATCTAGGTAAATAGAATAGGGATGTGGACTATTTTTGGGAAGATCTTTAAAATCATGCATGAGTACCAAATTTGGCCCAAACTAATTATTTATTATTTTTAAATACCTTTAAAATAAATTATTGTTCCTAAACATTGTCGAAGTTGTATGTAATAGACAGTTATTTCTTAGTCTTGTGTTAAGATGGATTCTAAATTTTATAAATGTTGTGCGGTGCCACAGTGTGAAACTACTGCTATTAAAACACCTGAAGCACGACATAGAACGAATAATATAGGAGGTTCGAATTCAAAAGAATGAAAAATTATATCCGAAGATATTTGTGAGATAAGAGGAATACAATTTTACGATATAAAAATGGAAAAATATCTTTTGGTTAGATTTTTTGTGGAAAAAATTTAAATACCTTTGTACAATCCAAATATCATCAAGAAGAAGAAATAGAGATGATTTTGTGGACTTATGCAAGTAATTTTGCATTACCATGCAGATGAAGTATTTGTGCAGGACGTTATGCAGAACCTGCAGGATTTTTTTGTAATTTTTGCAGAAGGTGTACAAAAATTAATTAGGTTTGCTCGATTATCAACAAATAAAAAGCTAATTTGGCTTCTGAATCAGAAATTCTAGCCATGTTTCGTCAAGTTTGGACGCAATTTTGAATGTCAATTAACATTAATATGTATATTGAACATCTTAGGCTGTCCATCTTGATATAAATCATTTTTTAGAACAATAAACAACTAAAAGGTTGAATTAACTTCCACTATTTATTCTATAAATACTTTAAATGCAATGACAGCCGTTTCGCTATCGAAATAGCATCGTCAGATTGACATATTGAAGTTACATTTTGTTTGTTTGTAACTAGGTACTTGATGTTGATAAGTAGTTAAGGCTAGACCAAGTAAGGAAGTAATAAGACATAACAATATTAAAGCCTAGATGTTATTAGCCCTAAGGGATTATCCTGGATGTATTTCCCTCTAAGATCAGTTTAACTGTGCAATGATATAGAAAAACCAGGAAAAAACTATATCCTGCTGATCTTTACAATAACTTAATATATTTGTGTTATAATTACGTCTTATCTATGTATAAAATGAAGACTCAATCAAAGTAAACAGTTTAATAGTGGTGAACTTCCAAGATTTATTTGTTCATTAACTACTTTATATTGTTGATCTGCTAGATGTCTTTTAATTTCAAGTTCTTCGAGGAAATCTAAATTTTGTTTTTTATCACAGGTGTGTAATATTTGAATGTCATTGGTGTGTATAAGTGAATGTTCTTGAACATCCACATTCACTTATACACACCAATGACATTCAAATATTACACACCTGTGATAAAAAACAAAATTTAGATTACCTCGAAGAACTTGAAATTAAAAGACATCTAGCAGATCAACAATATAAAGTAGTTAATGAACAAATAAATCTTGGAAGTTCACCACTATTAAACTGTTTACTTTGATTGAGTCTTCATTTTATACATACATAAGACGTAATTATAACACAAATGTATTAAGTTATTGTAAAGATCAGCAGGATATAGTTTTTTCCTGGTTTTTTTTATATCATTGCACAGTTATACTGATCTTAGAGGGAAATACATCCAGGATAATCCCTTAGGGCTAATAACATCTAGGCTTTAATATTGTTATGTCTTATTACTTCCTTACTTGGTCTAGCCTTAACTACTTATCAACATCAAGTACCTAGTTACAAACAAACAAAATGTAACTTCAATATGTCAATCTGACGATGATATTTTGATAGCGAAACGGCTGTCATTGCATTTAAAGTATTTATAGAATAAATAGTGGAAGTTAATTCAACCCTTTAGTTGTTTATTGTTCTGAATAAGATGAACTTTCACACAGTAAGGGTTAGTACCATAAATTTCATTAAATCATTTTTTGTTTATTTAATACCAAATTATTTGTTACTGCAAGAATACTAATATATGCAGCAGATAATTTAAAATATAATTAAATTTATGTAGGTAACTAAACTATTTAACCTTTCTATTTATGTTCTTTCTTAAATTAAAGTAGCAGATTTAACAGGAGGTGTATTATAAATTGCTAAAATTTATTTTACATAAACTTCTATTAAACATTTTAACAAATTCAAAACAAGAGATGATTTTATTTAATTATAAAATTAATAAAAGATCGTTAACCCCGGGACATTAATTAGAAAAAAAAAATTAGATAATTGCCGGAATAAAATATTCGTTAAAAATAGAACAACAATTTACACAAAAAAAACCCGTCCACCATTACAATGATTCAAGCAAGTGTTCGGTCCTAATTAGAAATGCTGTCGGCTCACATGACTGATGGGTTTGTCGGTCGCCCTATTCGACCCACAGACTGTGACTTATCTGATGAATGCAACCCAATTTTTGTTTCCATTCTAGTTACGTCAGACCCATGTCAGATATATACCTACGAACAACCCGTCAAAAAACATGAGAATGGAACCGCCATGTTATTTTAGATATTTTATCTCGCTGTCAATAGTCTATGAGCCGAAGGTTTAAAACTAACAAGAATTAAGATTTTGGAAATGGTATCCGACTTTGCCCTAAAAAACTAATTAAGATATTGTTTAACAATTGGTACATGAGAACTAAAACTGTTTAGAGAATGACCGATCAGATAAATTACATAGGAATAACGGAGGCACTATTTAATCTGATAATTAGAATAAGTAAGTACAGAAAATATTAAATAAGAAAGTAATTAACCAATAATGGGTTGCAATAAAAATATACTTTTGATTTGAAATGAACAACTGAAGGTTAGTTCAAATCTTAGATCACGCAAAGTCAGATGTTACATGTTCTCGGTTCTTCTGTAAAAATGGGACCATATGAAACATAATTGGAAAATTTACTTACGTAATCTAAGAATACTCGCAAGAGTAAAAAAACAGCTCATCATAGTACTAAAGATGTACTATATATGTATAATCTGGATAAAAAATAAATGTTTCCTTGTGCTTATTATAGAAGGTAAATTCCATGGTTTAAGACAAGAGGTCTATCGGCGGGTTTCAAATTTCTTGGATGAAAAGTATGATAGTTTGGTTACTCATCGATTAATACGAGTAAGGTGTTCCTTCTGGACCCTGTTGTATATATGGATCTCAAATATTCAAACAGAAATGGCGTCATAAAAAGTAGAAGAAAAACATGTTCCAGCATGTTTACGGTAAAAATTTCAAAAAAATTCGCTAGGGGCAGTACCAATTATATAGTGTGACCAAAAAAATTTGTATTCTTTTGAATAGGTATTTGAAAAGCATTTATAGCAATAACAACCTGAAATGTAGGGTCTAAAAGACCAAATATTGTAGGTAACATGCACAAATTTAAATTACTAATTCAATAAACAAACATAATTACATATGTGAAGATTTTCAGTTATTGGTAAATTTTCTACACAAAGGCGCTGATTAAATAAGTATAGTACAAGTAATAATAATTAAAAAAATAATTGTTTATCAGTCGTAATCAACATAAAGGGGTAAATTTATTGGCAGTCGCATTTCATAAAATTCACAAGCAAAAATTTACAGTATTCTAGTATTGCGAGCATCAGTTGAATTTAAGATAATAATATATGTAGATCAAAAGGTGAATAGTTTTCTTATAATATTTGTGGACATTTAATTTCAATACATCAAAATTATACTGACATATTAAATTTGAGAACCAAGTGACCTTTCAACTAATATATTTTCATTACCTGACATCGTTTTAAATCCCGGATAAGATGATCTTTCACTTTAACTAATTTTATTATCGCCCCAGGTACATCATCTTCCATTAATTTCATAATAATTCTATAAGCTTACTGTTGTTTTCAGTGGATGATTGCCAATCCCTTCACTGGTGCGACACCTAGCGGATTTTTTGAAATCTTCCCAGGAAAAATGTTAATTTAGAACACTAAGAATTTTAGTAGATGTGCTAAGATAATAGGAATGGAAATTAATTGATTTTGATTTCTTTAAGACTTTACAATTTTTATTTATATGTTGATATTTTTGGACAATAAATTATAAAATTTATTTTTTTGGCCTACTGACTATATTCTCATGCCCGCCACATTCTTTCCCCCATTTTTGTTGTTAGTAGGGGGCCTCCATGGAACACAGAACAGAATAAATAAATCCCGAAATGTAAAATGGGAAAGCGGAGCTATTATTCCGCAGATTATGCAATTGTATGTCGACACACAATAAAATCTCATATTTCTTTGTCACGTCCCATTGTGGTAATGTGATATCTCTGTTAAGTACTACTGATGCAAACGAAAAGCAGAAAAAATGTTAAAAAAATTCTTTACTGAAATTTGTTAAAAAGGCCCTATTCTGAAAGCACTTCTTTATACCTTAAAAAACTCATTTTGCTGATTAATATTATAGTTACACATTTATTTGTAAGCTTTTTTGCTTTTTGAGAAGGTAGATATTTCTTTAAATTACATTCAATTGCTCGCTTGCCAATTTAGTATTTGGAAAAAATATAATAATCCTATGCTTTTTGTTTTTGATCAATTTTGTTGCTCAGTAACAGATTCCCGCTTTTTCAAACTGTGTAAATGTGTGATAAATGGTGCAAAATATTCTCTCCTTATTTTGTTATTCTGCATGCGACATGTTATGTCATTTGCAAAATATGCAAATAAAATTAATTAAATTAAATTAAACTAGGGACATGTTCATGTATATATATATATTTGCATGGAGTAACAACGCTGTGACTTGTTTATAATTTTCATGACACAAACTATTCATATTTCCATTTTAAATTAAACAACCCTCCTGCGGAAGCTAAGTTCAGAGAGTTAATAAATAATAAATGTTTTTTTGGTATTTAATTTTGAAACAACGTTAATAAATATTAATAGGAGTTTTTTTAATAGTTAAAGGAATGTAATGAAAAGTAAACTTACTGGAAGTCATCTATTAAAAAACTAACTTTTAACTGTAAGTCAATTATCTAGTAAGGGACTAAAAATCTTGGTTAGAAGTAATCCAAAAATCCATTTGGAATATTAAAATGCCCAAAACTATTTAACCGCTAAAATTAAAAGTTAATTCTTAACCATTACCAACTTTCGAAGTCTGATCCTTTTTCTCCTTTCTGGTGGTATTTTGTGGTATTCTTTCTCCTCATTCTTTTGAAATGTCTGAACCAAATTAACTGCCTTTGTTCGATTTCCTTCTCTACTTTTATTTCTTCTTTTTAAGGTGCCATATCCCTACGAAACATTAGCGACTACCATGTTTACAGTATCTCTTTATTGACCTCGATCTTGTGCTACTATAAGAGCTTTTTTCGACCCATCCATTTTCTTCCTCCAATTTTACCGTTGAGGATTAGTTAAAGGAAATCATATCCTGGCCACATTTCTAGTTCTATTGGTCCACGGGATCCTGAGTATCCTTCGGTACATTCGGAAGCCCTCGATTCTATTCATAGAATTAGATTTCCAAATTGAACGATCTATTGAACAGTAAGTTTTTAAAATGTGTTTCTTGCTTGTTCAATTCGACAGCTAATTTCAAAGAACGGATCCAGCATCCCAGATTTAAATCGTACTCTTCCCAGCGTCTGGTAATTTAGTTCTAGTTGAGTTGGGCCTACTTCTATTTTATAAGCCATCATGCATTGTACATTAACTCTGTTAATTAATTCTTGCAAATTCTTGATTGTCCCAGCCATTATCACAGCATCATCAGCGTATTTTATACCGTTCATTGTTTCTGGTCTCTCAGAGCAAATTTAAATGGGGTTTCAAATTAGATGTTAAAGAGTACACAGTCTTGACGGACACCTCGTTCAATGCTGATGTTTTTCTAATGTGTGCATTTTTATTTATTTCGAAATTCTGTATATTTTTAATGCATCTATTTCCAGATTTTCTGCTATTTCATGAACCAGCCAGTACGGGGCAATAATTTTAATGTATACTATGTGTAATTTGTTGCTTTCTTTTTCTTGATATATCACCACAGTTAAAATCAGATATTGCTCTCTTGCCTTGTTGTTTTCTGTATTATAAGAATTATCTTAAACCTTACGATATAGAGTATTTCAAAATATCTGTATTTCTTATTACTATGTTGGTCCTTAGATCTATCGATGTTTGTTGAAATAAAAAGATATTTTGATTGAGTTCCAGCTCATATAATGTAGGTCATCTTTGTCTTCAGCGACAACCACTTGATCTTGTGTTAGTTAAAGAGTATAAATTGATGTATCATTAAGTATACAAGGGTTAGGTTAGGTTAGGTTAGGTTAGGTTAGGTTAGGTTAGTTTAGTTTAGGTTTTCTCTTCCTTTAAGTCTTGCTGGATGTAGATTTTAAACGAATTGGGTGATTTGCAGCATCCCTGTTTCAAATATTCACCATTAACTGTCAGGTGTTGTATCCTATTTTTATTCAGAGTTTTGTGTCTTGTAGATATATAGATATCAGGCGGGAATGTATGCGTCGCGCTGATATTGCTGTGTCGTCGATCGGCGTAAAGGGATAACTTGGTGTTCATCGTCTTAGGTATATCCGCTGTGTATATGGTGTCCAGCAGGGGTGATAGGACTGCTCCTTGGGGTACCCCAGCTTCCAGTGTCGTATATTTGGTGGTGATAGTGTTGTTGATCTTGATTCTGGAGAACTTTCCATCAAGCTAAGGATTTTATAGGTGTAGGATTATATAACGTTATTTGACAAGGTTTAGTTTTACAAAAAAAGTATCTCAAGTAAGTTCTTTTTAGACCTTAAAAAACAATTACATGTAACTAAGACCTTATTATAAAAAAATATTTAGAAAACTTTATTTTACTTGGTGTCTACTGGGGAGAAAATTTATAGTCATTGATATCGTTGGTAATGTTGACATTTCATTCACGGTAAAAAGAAATGTAAGCACCATTATTTTATTATATTACACTGATGACAACTGATAGTTTCTACAGAAATTCCCTAATGGTAAATATTCTATTAGTTTTGACTACCAGACCCACAAGAAATAATTAATTCATTAAAGTTGGCTTTTGGTCAATTATTGTTAATATGAGGGCAAGTTCATTTATCTTAGTTAAGTTGGCAACATGTTAAACTAATTAGCTTAGTTTAGATTTTAGAAAACAAATAGGAAATATATAAAATTTTGCAGTTTAGTGAAACAATAGGGTTAAAAAAATACGTAGGTGGAAAGTGGGTGTAAAAACTAAAATATAAGCAGCAGCTTTATTTGCTGTAAACAATGTAACCTACATTAAAAGAGGATTAAATATTGCAATAACATTTGTAGTTTTTTAAATGCTGAGTTGAAAAAAATAATTTTCCAGTCCATTTAAATGGATTCTTTTATTTCGACTAATTTGAGTTCTTCCGGCGACCCATTTATATTTCTCTTGTTGTTTTTTCTGTTCGGCAGAAAAAGCGATCAGTAGGAAAACGACTTGATACTATGAAAGGGGAGTGGAAATCGAATCATCTAAGGGTTTCATTTCGGTGTGCTCTCAAGCGTTATCCACATACACACACATGTCGGTTTTTTTCCTCCATCTCTATGTTTACGACGGAAACTAACATTTATCTTCGTCATTCCAACCTCATTTTCCCTCCGCAACTTTTGGAAGCCTCTCCCTTATGTTTCTTATTAAGAAAATAGACCTGATGTCAGGCGGAAAAATTTATCTTTGTCGCAGCATTATGAAAATTAATATTTGTATAAATGTATATCGGATATATACACGTTTGGCATAATTGATGAGTTTCTTTATCAATGTAATAATTATGTAGTAATGTTTAAGAATATATTAAGAAAATTAAAGCTTAATTTGATTGTAGGTGTTAATTATACCGCTTTTGATTTTAAATCGTTTTATTTTAAAATAGTAATATACAAGTAATATTATACTAAGTGACATAAAATCCGACTATATTTATACTTAGTATATTTAACTGTGATATTATTTAAAATAAATAATTTTCTTATCTTATTATCCATTTGCATTATTAAGTGCTGTTTTAAATATTCTTATATATTTTTATTGTTCAGAACATTTAAAATAAATACAAAGTTGAGGTGTGTTTGTTTCGAGAATCTCTTGAATTGTTTTGAAATCTAGTGAAATGATTAAGTCAGCTCTGTAGCGGCCATTAATAAAAGTTAAAAGTAAACTTTTTAAATTCTGTCGATTCCCAAAAGGTTTCCGTTATCTAATTAACGATATTAGATTTGGATGCAGCGCAGTCGGTGATGAACGCTGCTCTACCCCGAACAAGACGTGTAATTATTTTAACCCAGTCTGTTCTGAGTTTGATTTATTTCAACACAGACATGAACTCTGATTAGTTCGATGCTTCTTTAATTAACGTTAGCTTTGGTTTTTATTTTTTTTATTTTTGGTAAATACTTTTGCTTAGGTCTACACTGTGATGCTTTCTGTTTTGCCGTGGGATGCTTATTTAAGACAAACCGATTTATCAAATGTCATACCTGGCAATATGCACACCTATTTTCTTCATTTTCATAGATGGCACTCCAGCTGCACAGTAGCGTCTCCTTTAAATCAGTTTTCACTTAGTTCATTCTTAATTTAAGGGGAATTTTATAAAATAAAATGATAAAAAACAAGATTTTAAAACATAACTCCATTTTTTATGCTAAAAGTCCCTATTTTTGATGTGCTAGATGTCTTTTTATTCCAAGTTCTTCAAGAAAAACTATTTTTTTTCCTTGAAGAAGAAGGAGAAAAAAAAGATATCTAGCAGATCAACAATTTAAAGTTGTTAATTGAATAATATGTGAAAGTTTTTTTTTAAAGTTTTATTTCTTAATGTTCTTAGTAAGGTGGACCTCCATATAGTAAAGGTTAATACAGTAAATTTGCATAAAATGTTGTATTGTCCACTTTTAAAATAGTTTTAATAATAAAACAAACTGTTGTTCGTTTCTCAATTTTTTGACAAAATTATAAAATTTATCCTATCCTCATCCTTTTATGTTTGTATCTAAAAAGAAAAATGCTGAAATTAATTTCATATAAAGAACACAGAGTCAAATTTAATTTGGATTTAATTTTATGGTGGCAATCAAGGATTAATAGATAATCAATTGATTAATTTTTGTTACTCGGTTAATAAGTTTCTGGACTCACTATAAAAACACAATTTTTTAATCAAAAGTTAATTTTATTCATCAAAATAGTATCTTTTTACCTCTACCTTTTCGATTACAATTTTTGTTGAACGATTTGTCGTTGCCTTAAAAATACACTTCAGTTTTGGCAATATGCTCCTCATAGAATAGAAATCTCTTACCAACGAGCCAATTTTTGATATCTAAGAGGTGTCAGTAGGCCAGATATGGAAAATACGGCAGCAATTCGAAACCAATTTACACATATGAGCCATATTTTTCAACAATTTGTGGCAAATGGTGCATGGTCTCGGTAAAACAGCACTTTTGTCTGTTTTAAAAGAGTTTATTTCTTGGTTATTTGGGAATATTGATTTTTTCATGTTCCAAATAGTCAATGAATGCCAATAAATTGAGAGTGACTCAAAGAGCAATGGAAAGACCATGCTAAGTATAACAAGATGCAACAGAAAGACAAACGGCTAACGAAAGTATAGGAAAATTGCTAAATTGAAGAGGAGATGAGCGGGTCACGTTGCTAGATTTACCGATAGAACATGTACAAAATAATCTTATGGAAACCGAGAGAGGATAGAAGAAATATATGAAGACCGCCAAAAAGATGGACCGATGATGTAAAACGAATTGCCGGCAACTGGGCACAAGATAGGATGAGGTTAGAGACCTTCCTAGCTGATGCTAAGTTCTTTGAATGCTTCGGATGGCCTTTCATTCTTTCAGTCTACTCCGAGGGGTTAACAACTTTTGTAGAATATGTTCACCATAGTGAAGGGATCTACCTGATTTGAAGCCCGACGATGTCCTAAACTTCCTCAGGAAAATAGGACTCGAAGAGCTGCTATAAATCTGAGAAAACATCAGAACATGGCAAGTAAGGGGGGACACAATAGATCCTATGGGTCGCAGTGTAATCATCACCCCTAACTCATTCATACATTCATTCATTCACCATAGTGAAATATCAGATACTTAAGTATATAATGGAATACTGAAAGAACTAATACAAAGTGAAATGGGTACTAACAGATAATGGATTTAATTTCCGATTCCCATCTTGATTTTCCTGCTCCTCATCCAGATATTTATTCTTTATAAATAACTCTCAGAAAGTTTTGTTTTTTAATATTGAATAAGTCAATTTCATTTTTTCGTTTCTTAAATTTTATACAATTATTCATAATTTGTTCAAGAAGTAGTAATATTAAGAATTACTAAAATAACACCTTTTCGAGAATTACTAGCAAACTAGTGAAATTCAAGTAACTGTATTACAAAAAGTGGTTTTATTTGCAATTTTATTCCAATGCCTATAATAGTATATAACATTACTAGCAAGGTAAGAGGGTTTTTACTGGCGAATGGAGCCACAGGCGAGTCAGTTACCTCCTTGAGTCAGTAAAAACTGTTACCTTGCGAGTATTGTTTTATATTTTATTTGTTTCTCATTTGTAAAAAGGTTAGATAAATTCCAAAAAAATCTCAATAATTACCTTTTGAAATCTGCAAATGACAGCTAAACGTCATATTTTTCAATAAATTTTTTAAGGAAAACAAACCTACGAACAGGGGCATTTTCTTTCATATCCAAGCAGCTTTTCAGCATAGACCATTTTGCCCATAAAGTATTAGGGCTGAATCTAGCTGATAGTTGATTCAAGTAGACCAACAAAACATCTTCAGTTACCCCAATCACACTAATATAAATAATACTACTAACTTGTAGAAATTTTGCAAGTTACCTGTCAGTTTTACAAGTTAGTGACTTGATCAAATAAACTTTCTTGATTAGTTGATAATATTGTGTTTTTGGAAACTGACGTTTACAAATGAGAAACAAATAAACAGATTAACTCTGTACACTGCCAATTGTGACGTTACTAACAAACCGGTTACTCTTATATCTCCCTGTATAATATCATTTACACTTTGGTACAAAGTAAAAATGTTTTGACTAAATAACCGTATCGCATATATAATCAAACTAACCTAGTCCACCTTACGACGTCCTTATATATTCACTAAGAGGAAAAACAAGAAATTTTGGTATTTTTCGAGTACATTTTAAACTGAATCTCGTATTAACAATATGCTACACATTGGAACAATGTATAATGAACAAACAATGAATGAACAACATTTGATGTTACTGAAATATTGAACATTTAAAGTTGTACACCTACTAAAAGAGTTTTCAACCCCTTGGTCCACTCGGCTTACTGTTGATTTTACTCAGTATTAAAATGGTGGAACCATATTTTATTAATTGTGATGTACAGACGTAAAAACTCCAACTTAGTGTGGGTAAACACCTTTAAATAAAGCTTTGGCTTTGAATCATGGATTCGTTGTTGTTTTTGCTCTTGTTGGAGCCAAACGTTCGTATATGATGGTACAAACGCTACCTTCTGATAACTTTAGAGTTGCAACTACCTTATACAATTTTATTTGGCGATTGCATGGTGATTGTCAAGACTATTAAGATGTTTTAATTGTTTCCGGAATAACTATTTCATTTGGATATCCAGCTTCATTGATACTTCTATGACCGCGTTTTAAGTCAGTATACCAGTCAATAATTGTTGATTTATCAGGAGCAGATTATTGAGCAACTGGCTTTTACGTTTTTTTTGCTGATCAAAATGCAATAATCGCATTCAGCTAACGTAACTGTTACCAAACTGCAGCGAAAACGTCCGCTGTCAATAGCGCTACTTTCCCAGCATGTTGTGGATCGGTCGCTATTTTTGGTAGCACAAACTAGGTAGCGGACCGAAAGTTGTTGTCACAATAAAAACATAATTCAATTTGAATCTTTTTAATCAAAGACTACATGGATTAGACTAAGATGAAAATAGGTTGTTTAAAATTCTGAATTCAACCGACGTCGGAGCTGTTTACGCTAGATATCGATAAGAGCACGTCCGCTGAATTTGGCCATTGCTTTTTTAACACACGGAATTCTCTATTTTTGCAAAAATTAAAATAGCGGTGTCAATAAAACTTCAATAACCCGCAAGCTAATTGCTCAAATATGGTGAAATGTTGATAGCCTTCCCATAAAAGTTTGTTTTACTGTTCTGTTATACTGTAAGATTGATGTGTAGATATAAATATTTTTACAGAGTCCTACGACACTGATCACTGGTGCATTAAACTCTACGTTAAATAAAAGCATGAAATATTTTAGTAAGTCACTAAAGAGGCGGTGTATGGGTGGATGTGGTTTCGGATAACTTTGAAGTTGTTTTTTCCTAACTATTTTAAAATATTATGGACACGCAAATGTACTTTATTTTTTTATTTATGTACCGTTTGTGTATCTGTTAGATTTTTGACTAGAATATATCTCACTCCCTCTAAATATATAATTTGTTTATTGTTTTATTTTCAAATTTCTTAATTTTTACATTCTGTTTCCCATTATTTAAATTTTATAATTAATTACATTATTATCGATGATATTCGAGATATTTATATAGATGCTGAGCAATAAAAAAATTATAGTTATTTAATATTTCTTCTATAAATTGAATTGCTTTTGATTTGAAAATGAATTCCATAATCCATCAATGATAAAACGACAAATAATTCATGGCCCTTTAAATCTTCTTAGCTAATATTCCAGCAACATTCTAAAGTCTATTTCTTGCTCTATTCAATATGGCAAAACCCTCCCCAGCTTTAATTCTTTTATTTTTAACCATATTAGTTCCCAAAAGGCGCCAATTTGTAACAATATCCTTCCAATTCGGCAGGGCGCCAATTTGTAACAATACTAGTTCCCAAAAGAGATCCCGGCTATGAGACTCTCTCAAGGAGTGGTTCGACTCCAAGTTAATGCTCACTATAGAAAGTATTGGTGGTATATAAGGGTTAAGGGCGCCACTATCTTTTGAACGCTTTCGATTAAGCAAACAAACTACACAAAAACTAAGGTGAGAAAGATAGATACACCTTGTAATTAGACTGAATTTAAAAGCAAAAAGAAACTACATTTAATGTCAACCGAACACGCTGCACCCTCAAGACTTAGTCCGTGGGTATATAAATCAAACGTTTATTAATGAATATTTGTTTATCAATGAAAAAATGGTAAATTGCCAAAGGAAGTACAAACGTAAATGTTCTAAATGGATTTGACTTGTTAGTAGGATGATCTGGTAGTCTCGGTTTGTGTACCGATGCTTGTAGTTGGAGTGTTGGCTGGTAGTGGTGTATTCTTCAAAGTGGCCTGCTATATTTATTTCCTGATATTCTAATGTTATACTGAAATCTATCTAATAAATTAAGACTTTTCATCCTTTGCTTGAATATCAAATCATTCAAATAAAGCTCCAAATAATACAAATTTTGGTTTCAATATATTTTCAGCAGTCTCCAAATGTAGGATATAAATGTTACAAACAAAGAACAAGAGGAAAATGAGTATTGAATGTAAAACATGAATTTAAAAAACTACAATTTAAATTTTAACATCTATATTAAAAATACTCGTGTACCAACAGCTCGTTATTATATATAAAGTTTATTGACACTTTCGTTGTGTTAAGCCGATGACAAAAACGGTGTAATAAAGGTAACATCATTAGTTACACCAGTAGTAATATAGTCATAATGACGTTCGTATTCAATATAAAGTGGGAAACCATGTTATTGTTCAAGTCCAGTCACAAAATGAGGGTAATTTATCAAATTGTCTCTCTAATATTTCTTTAATGACTGACAAATCGTTCGTTATACTAGAAGAAGTAGCTAATTATACATTAAGAATAAATTTACACCCATCTACTAACAATTTTTTTGCAAAATAATGGTGAGGATAACTCAAAATAGAAGGGAGATGATTTTGATAACCATCATCTTTAGCGAAAATAGGCTAAATTTTATATAATTATGTTAAAATTTAGGTTTATTCCTATTTACATTACAATCAACCATTTTTGATAGTTTACATTCATTTTTGATTCTTAAAGTTTGCATTTGCTTACCATACCTCTTGATAAATGTATAAATGTATCAAGTAATTGTCTAATTATGTTCTTATTTGCATAACCCATAAATGAATCCTAAGAATAGAGCAAAAATATACAATTTCATTTAATATTGTTTCATGAAATCTGTATTTTTTTGTTCAGCTAATATAGTGATAATTAAAGTATGCATATGGATAGTGACTAACATATTTCCTCCATTTTTTGCGTTTTCTTCACGAACTTCTTGTAAATTTCACCACTAAACATAATTAATCATTTTTGTTGTCGTGCGGCCATATCAAATCTAACGTTTAATTATACCGTGAATATTTGAAGTCCATTTTCAATGCTTCATTCTAAATTGGAAACGGTGCTATTGGTTACCTTTTTTAGGCCATTCGTCATCATCAAATCCGACATTGTATACTTCTGACATGCAAGTTATTATACCTGAGATAATCTACATAATTAAGGCTAATAATATACTCATTGGCGTAGCATAAGCTAAAAATATTAATATCAAATCATATTAAATATTATAATTGTAACTATATAAATAAAACTCTACTGATCCAAGTTTCTTAAGTATAAATTTATAAAGTCTCGTCTCGAGTCTCGTCTCGCAACCCGCAGTCTTGTCTTGTCTCGGGTCTCGCGCGAGAGTCTCGCAAATGTCTCGAAGTCTCTCCGTATGTACAAGGTGTTCATTTATAATTTGAATCCTTTTTAAGTTCTTTGTTTTGCGCATTTATTAGAAAATATGTTATAGACAAAAGCTGTAGGGTTAAAAATTAAATAAAAATTCAAATTTAATATAAAGTACTCATTGCAGCATCTATTTTTTCACATACAGATCGAAATTATATATTTTTAAATGGAACATATTATGTATTTTTAGATTCTAAGTAGATTTCGTGTTTCAAGTACAAATGGCCATTGGCCGTTATACTTAAAACGAAACCGTTTGCGCATTACTGTTGTAATGGGATGTTGATCCCGCTGCATAATCTATAAAATCTTAAGCTACGAATGTGCCAACCGTTTCAGACTAAATCGTTTGGGTGCCTTAGCCGTCCAAGCTGTCAAAATGGCAATTTTTCAAATGACAGTAACTCAAAAACAACTGAATTTAAAAATAGTAGTTGATGCACGAAATGTACTTTACAATGGTGTGTATAATACATAATTATAATATTATAAATTTTTGTCTAAATAGAAAAACAGAAAAGTTAAAACTTAATAGGGGGGTCACATTAAAATAAACACCATGTACATGTACATGTACATAGCACACCATGTAAATGCAAGAAAAGAAAATTTCCTAATATATTGAAGAATTATATATTTGAAAATGGTTTAACGTATGTATCAAAAGTTTTGGCACAAACTAATTTTTAATGCAAATAATTCAACTCAGTTGTTTATAATATTCTAAAATTATCCATATTACAATAAACAGCAAAATATTGTGTCAAACTGAAATGTCAAAATAAATACAAACCAATTGAGATATTTTGTTTTTAAAGCTAGCTAGATATTTTTATCATAACTGAATATTGTGCCAAAACTTTTGAGACATATGTTAGTACTGTAGGTTCGTTTGTGGTCTTAGAGGCGTTGATCCTTTATTTACTTTGAATGAATGTTTATAGAGCATAATTAAAGATAACCATTCAATTTCGAAACATCTACTAAAAGCTTTTCCAAGGTTTTTTTATTATTATTTATGTATTTTATTCTATAAGGTTAAGTTCTGCGAGACTCTCGTGCGAGACCCTTGCACGATACGCGAGACGAGACCGAAAAAAGTCTCGTCTCGTCTCGCACAAAAAAAGTCTCGCGTCATCGAAGTCTCGTCTCGAAAACGAGACGAGACCATGCGAGACTCTCGCAGACGAGAGGTCTCGTGACAATCACTATTCTTAAAAAATCTCCTTCCTTTATAAATTATAAAATATTCATCTTAATTTTTATACATTAGTATCCAAGCAGATTTTTATTTCGATGTCCTTGATCCTGCTTTAGGTCTTCTCATATTCCATTCTGTGTCTTTTTGACCATTAACTAGAACCAACCTTTATGCAAATATGAAACTGTTCCATTATTTTCATTTAATTTTAAATAAAAGCCAACAAAACATCTTCGAGCACCACTGGCAATATGACTAACTTAATTGATCCTTATTATTATGTGTACACACATTTCGAAATTTCGCAAGAACGTCAAGTTGTAAGTAAAGAGAAGAAGAAAAAATGATTTATGTATCATTTATAAACTCATTATATGGGATACAGGCTGAGACCGCCTAAAGGCCACTTTGATTGGCGTCACAAGGCCGATTTTACCTCCCTTCAAACTGATGTATATAATTATTTTCCTTGTAATTTTCGTTTTTTGTTGTTGTGTGTGTTGCGCTCCTCCATGCAGTCGCCGATGTGGTTCAGGTAATAATTTGTATAATGAAAGCTTTTAAAATAAAATGCGGGATACAAAAATTTGACAAAGATTTTTTGATTTTTAATAATACCAATTATTGTAACTAGACTGGTCTGTGTCGGATGTGGTCAGAACTTAAAAAAGACTGACACCAATAATTTTTCGTTCTGGAACAGCAAAAAGAACATGGAAAAATATATGTATTTGAGACGATAATTAGAACATTAAAATACTGTTCTTACATGCTTATTTTATTAACAATGGTTTTGAAAATGAATTGAAATCAACTTCTGACCACCTTTCCTTGCGGTACCAATTTCTCGTTTTAATTTCAACATTAAAATGGTATTCAAATTCTAATAGAGTAATTATTTTTAATCTTAAGAGGGTTTTTTTTCATCTGTTGTCTTCATTCATTATATTTAAAAGATGTACAAACTATATGTTAATAATATTCTTAATCATTTAATTATATTGCCCCACACTTTTTCCTGGTTTATTAAGATATTCAGCTTAAAAATTGTCCGAAGAATAATAAAACACTCTTGTTTTAACTCAACTTCCAAGTTTAATTGAAGAAATTAGTTTTAAAATTACAATTACAGCTGTTTCGCTATATAACTAGCATCGTCAGATTGACATATTGAAGTAACTTTATACTGTCTTGTAAAATTTAACTTTTCGAGTATCTTATGAAAAACCACTTTTATTTCTTTGGTGGGTTCTTGGTTTGCTTACTTATAATACTAAATAACCTCATGGTAGTCTGCAAAATATTTATTGATAACCGCAAAACATTGTTACTAATTTATTTTTATAGGTTAGATTGGGTTTCATGTGTGGTTGATAAAAATCCCTTCCACTTTTACCTGAAAGATCTATTTTGGCTTACCCCAACTTCACTGAACTATTTGTCAGTCCAATTGTAGTCAAATCAGTATGCCTATCAGCTATTCTTAATTTCTCTTTTTGGAAACTTCTCTTACAAATACTTAGTTCGATATTGTTCCTCTGGCTATTCGCTGACCATAGGAATGGTCCCGGACTTATACACATTTCTTCAGCATCTTTTCTGACTAGAAGGTTCTCTTTTTGTTACCTTTGTGGTACTTTATGGTTTTCCCATAAACATTTTATCCCAGTAATTTTGTGCTTTGAATGTTGAAATCCATCTGGTACCATCTCGAGTAACGGATGTTTTTTTATTCTTTCCATATCTGGTTCTGGCTTCAATCTGCTCTGAATCTTGACATTTCACGCAGCTTCTGCATGTATCCGCCAATTTTAATGATTAAGCTTGAAGATTACTCATCTATCCTCTGGTAGTCTTTTGATGTCTTTTAGTAGTACATCTAAGGCCTCCTTAAAGCAAAACTTCCAATATTTATTTAAACAATTGCACGACCAATCACAATCATAATCATAACCAATTACTGTTAAATATACCCAATAGATATAGCCAACCAATGTGTTTCTCAAAACATCCGCATATTGAGGCGCTTATCCTATGACATTTATGTTAGTCTTATACAGCGTAATCCAAGTTTATTCGCCATATTTATATAAAAAAAAACAAAAGTGCTTTGTCTAAGCAGCATATTAAACATTTGTTTTATTATTTCACTTAATAAAAATATTTGGTAGGCTTCAATAAGAGCTGTATCAAGGTACTATTGCGTATGCGGTAATGTGACAAACAGCGCCCCCTATTTATAAAGTCAATAAATCATACTTTGCATTTTTCCACACGTTAGGCGCCAAATATACACATAGTTGTTTTCCATGCATTGTTTTTTAGTTTTTGATTTGCAAAATAGTTGATTGATGAAGAAAGGTCAGTGCCTCTTTTGCCACGCCCTATATACGACCATGCTTCCAATGATTTAATGAAACTCTAACCATCCTTATTCTTAAAGGTGTAAAGTTCCCAACTATACTTATAATTTTGACATAATTTGACTTTTTGGAATAATTTTTCATGTTTATTGTATGTTTATGTATGATTGATAACGTGTTTTTTTTGCAGAAAGAAAAAGGGGCCGCCAAACGTACACCAGGTACCAAACCTTGGAGTTAGAAAAAGAGTTCCACTTCAACAGATATTTGACAAGGCGACGGAGAATAGAGATCGCCCACGCTTTATGTCTGACCGAAAGGCAGATCAAAATCTGGTTCCAAAATAGGAGAATGAAATGGAAAAAGGAGAACAAAACCAAAGGAGAAGGTGGATCGGAAGGCGGTGGGGATGATATTAGTCCACAAGGCTCGCCGCAGTGAACCAAGACGTATTAAAAAACCATGTACCTTAATACATATGTTAGTCATTGCATTTGCCTTTTGCTACCAGCCAAAGGCCTTTTTGGAACCTCTTTAGACGGGCTTCTTACAATTTATATTTCCAGTCGAGTCAATGCCCACGCAATAAAAATTGAGAAGAATTGTAAAATTATACATTATTTTATTAAAAGATAAACAAATACTGAAAACAATTTCAGATACAAGGTGCAGTCAATAGTAAAAATGAAAAGCAGAAAATTGTTTCTACCTGCACCCAAGGTAATTTCTATACCAAGCTTTACTACTTCCTGAATGTAATTCAATGTCCGTTGGGGCATATAGCCCAGGAAGTAGTTATTTTTTCATAGAAAACGGTCAAGCTTGGTATAGAAACTATTAAGTTTCTTTACCTGGGTGCAGGTAGAAACAATTTTCTAAGTTTTCATTTTCATTATTTCATTGTTTTCCATTCTGATAAACCTTTAACTCAGATTTTTAAAATCGTAAGAGTTTATTTTTTTCTGTGAGAAAAAAGTGTTATTTATAAAAAAATTAACTGCAAATTGATTAAAAACTCAATTGTTAATATATTTTGTAAGAAGCCCATTACCTTACACAACCGTAATGACCTCTTAATAAGTCCTTTTTTGTGTATAATGAAATTCGAATATATATGTTAGTTTCGATACGCGAGAATAGATTCATTTTTATAGTTTATTTATTTATATTGTAGATAATATAGTATTTTTATTGATTTGCGCGAATTTTAAATTTTTGGACTCCGGTAGATAAACTTTATGAGGCCAGTGCAAAACGTGCAATTGTATGGGACTTCCTTAGTGAAGGAGAAACTAATGTAAACCCGGATTTAAATTTTTTGTATAAATATTTTATATATTTTTAAAATATATGGCCGAGAATGTCTTTGGTATCGACTTCTCATCTGGGAAATTGAGAAGGTCAGTGAAAGAATTTTCGTTCTAAGATATGTGTGTGTAAACCTTTAAAGAGATTAAGATAATTCTTTAAGCACTGTATACTATAAAAAACTATTATAATTATTGTGTAAAATTTATAACCATCAGAATATTAAAAATATAAAAAATTTGTTCGAAAAAGGAAATTATCTATAAGTAAAAAATACTTATTTCATGAAATGACCAGTATATAAATATTTTTTTATTATTAGTATTATTGCAAATTTAATTTATTTAATATTACTTCCAAAAAGTGCGCATTATCTTTATTTTATAACAGTGCTTAAAGGAATGTTTTTATTTACAAGCTGACATGAATAAAGATTGACAGCATTTGTAATGCTATACAAAGTTCAAGTTAGTTTGTTCAAGAATTAGTGTATTTAGATTTTTGTGTTACTGAAAAAAGCATGCAGATGATTTTTAGGAATTAAAACTTATAGTAGTGTCGGTTCCAAAAAATGATAAAATTTACAAAAACTTTCAGTACGCTTTGCATGATCTATTGTGATAAACTGAATCGTGAAAATTATTTTACAAATGGAATATTGAAAAAGAAACTACATAATTATTAATTCAAATTTATTTTTTTTTGAAACTGATACTTCTTAAAAATAAAATAATTTCGAAAGTCTGATGATGATTTAACAACATACTCAAATGCGAATCTGCAAGTTTTTAAAAATAACGAATAAATTACACCTTCGATTACTAGTATAAAGTAGGTTATTTCTTAGAAAATCAAATATGATCTGTAAAAAGTTTTAATAACGTTAAATTCTAAAAATATTAAAAACATATTATCTAAAACATAAAAAAGTTTTAATTTCAAAAAGTAGAATACCTTTCAAAATGTTACATAAGTACCTTTTTCTTTGCAGTTTTATTAACTTGCTTAATTATGGAAGATATTGAAACACTTGAATCGTAATCTCTGTAAGATTAAAGTAAAATATTGGTGAATTTTTATTTATTGTAAATGATGCAGATCGAAAAATAATAAAATATCTTTAATATAATAAAGTATTATTGAAATTAAACAATAAATTATCTCATAAGGTTGCAATACTTGTGTATAATTCAATTTACTTGTGTCGTTAGTAAAAGTTATTTATTGTTGAATCTCCAATACTTTTGCAAACAATAAAAGTATATATAGTGTAAGAAGTAGTAATATGTTGACTGTGATAGTAAAAAAAATAAATACGTAAAAATTCAGATTATATATATATAATAGTAATATATTCCTATTTTAAAGTCTACCAGCACTGCGGCAACTTTATTGAATCAAAAATAGTTTAAATATAATACAACCAATGTGGAATAAAGAAAAATAGAATAGTAAAGCAATGGGAAAAAGTATAAATACACTTTTCAAAGGGTACAATTAGATGTAACAATAATCATTTAAAAATAAAGGGAGAGGTTAATAACTCTTGTAGAATGTAAACTTTATGGAATACTGAAAGAGATAATACATATTAAAAGCGGTTTTAAAAACTGAAATAAGTACTGACAAACTGGATGTACCTAATGTGGAGCACACCCCTGACATTGACATGCCTCATCTTGAATCTGCTCTCTCCTTCAGCTTTTTTTCATAAGTATCTACTCTAATAATGTTTCATAGTCGAGCTTTCAATTAAATTCAAATAAAATAAAATTACATTAAATTAATCAGAATCTGTTGTATAAATATGTTACGTTTACTGTGGGTCGAGTTGAAAGATAAAAAAGTATTTACGATGCAATTCAAATGTCTAATAGTTCGGTTTATAGCGTTCTACGTCGAATTCCGATTTCTAATATCCATTATTCTCTACCCAACCATAAGTTTTCTTCGAGGGCTTTTCCTCTCAATTCTATGTCTCTCAATTCGTTGTCTCGCCAACTTTGTCTGGGCCTTTCGTTCTGTTGTTTTCTATGAGGGTTCCACTTTATTTATTTGCTTGGGTAGCCGGTACTCAACCATTATTTGCACTAATTGTTGATTTTCCGGCTGATACTCTTCCAAAATCCATTTCAGTTGTATCAAGCATTTTCTCCATTATATTTTGAACTTTCGAGCTGTATACGTAACTATACTCTTTAATTATTGCTTTGTAATTTCTATTTTATTTTGATATGGTTTGGTCCCACATAACATTATTCAATTGGGACATTACTTTATTTGCCTGGGTATTACTGTGTTTTATGATTTTGTCCAATGTTCCTTTATTTGTTGTTCACTTTCCTAGATACTTATATTTTTCACACTGTTTAATTTGCAGTTCATTGTCTAGATGTAAATGTTGCTATTTTTCTCCTACACACTTGTACTCTTGTGAACTTACTTGGTACAAAGTAAAAAAAAATTTCTGTGATATTCGCTTTTAAACTGTGTCGTATATTAAATCAAGCTAACTTTGTCCACCACACGACCCCCTTTTATATTCATGGTCTAGACTCTAAGAACAAATAGAAAAGTTTGGTATTTCTCGAGAACATTCTGTTTCTTAGAAAATGTTTTGCTCAATTAGAAATCCAATTAAATCAATTAATTTGTGGTCATCTGATTGAATACAACCAATAAAACCAACATTATACTGAAAACAGATCCCATGGGCTGTTTTCGCTCAATCATGTAGCTATGGATACCTACATTTTGTTTCATTTCGATTTTGACATTTCAGTATTCAATATTTCAAAATGTCACGATTTGGTTGTGATCCTGATGAGAATATTAATGAAATTATCGAACAATACCAAAGAATAACCAGCAATAAATTTTCTATCCGAATAACCCTCGAACATTGATGAATGCTCAAAAAATTTTATAACAACTTTCTCAAGCTTGTTGCTTACAAGCAACAAGCTTTTGAAATCTGTTATAAAATTTTTTCAAACAATTATCAATGTTATTACTACTGACAACAGATCTAGAATACTCCTTTTTAGCCCACGGTATTCATAATACTAGCAAAACTTTTACTAATCTTGCAGTCAAATAAGCCTGGACCGTTAGTTTTTCATATCCCAACCTACCTAGAGATAACGGATCCACCACTCATAACTAAATTGGCAGTTAGGCGTTAAGTAATCATAAATAAAATCATAAATAAATTGTAAATCTAGTAAAAGAGTTGTTAACCGCTCTGAATTAAGTAACCTTAAATTAATAAAATTTTAATCTTCATAAAAAAAGATCTAAATTGATAAATTAAAAACCTAGAATATTTTAAAAGATAAATGTCAAAAAAATTGTATTTATACATAATAATAGTGTTATAGCACTTAAAGTTATCAATTTGTTAATGAGTAGATCTGTATTATTTTATTTTTATTAATTTATGTAACTTCAGTTGAAGACTTAAAAAGTCATGTATGTCAATAAAAAATACTAACCTGTCTAACTTCTAAATTACAATCATTTTATTAAAATTTAAATACGTTAAAACTTTGAAAGAAAATGGTTTATTGTGACAAACATACCTTTAAAGTAAAAACTTCAAAAGAATAATTTTTAAATTAATTTCTTATCTATCAATGACAACTTAAATTCTGAGAAATAATCTAACCCGTAGTGTTGTGTATTACCTTGTAGATATCTCCTCTGTATATTTGGTTGAAAAAATAATTTATACGCGAAAGTTGTAAATAAATCCGGAAAGAAAAAGGATATGAAATATACGATATTATATAAATTACGCACTTTCATGCCAAAGTTAGAGTAAAGTTATCCATGTAGGATGATAATTTTAATACTCAACATAGTAATTATGTTATAACATCATTTAATAGCATTTAAGAAAATCTACAAACATTCAAGAAAACAAGAATGTTCCTTACTTACAATTTGATATCAGATTTGTCAATTCTAAAGTAATAACTAGCTAGAAATTGTTTTTATTGTTAACGTTAAACAAAATAAAATGCTGGTGTTCCACTAATACTAAAAGAAATACTAATAAATCTTATGCACTGTAACTTATTTATTTATACAGTTTTTTTTAATTTTAAAAATTCTCATAACCTCATTTAATGCAGAACCATTTCTGATTGACAATATAATGATTTGTCAAATCAAATGGCGTCTAGTTGGCAAGTAACTTTATATTTATATTGTGCTTTTAGTTAATAACTAATAAGTGAATTTTCGTTTGTAAATATCCAAATATAAACTAACTAACAGCAAAATGTAAAGAAACTGGTTTGGTGCCAACCTGGCGCCATCTTGTATCAATTGCAATCAACACGTGATACATTTTTTGAATCCGCTCAGTAATCGGAAAATTGTGACAAAATTGGGGTGTTCCATACTTTACCAACACAGTGTATAAACCAAAAGCAAGTCAATGTTCATTTTCAAACATCATTAACCAATTAAAATTGTTCGTCTTTATGCTTGACTTCTATACGTTGGCAATTTCTTTTCCGTTTCCATGTTCTTGAAATTCAAAAATAAAAAATTAATTCGCAGCATACAATAAGTTTTTAATTCACAATATACAACTTAACACTGTGAAAGAAAAATCTGCAAATTACTAGGTGTTATAATACCCACATAAATACAAATTAAAGTGCTCAAAGATTTTTCATTTCATTTGATCATTTAGATAAATTATTTTATTTTAAGTGATTTTAAATATAGATAAACAACTCGTTTTTAATTGTGGGCCGTAATGAATTAAAAAGTATTTTCATTGTATAAATTTCTAGTATAAAAATGGTAGTAAAATAAGTTTGAAGCAAACTATATTATTTTTATTAACAATATTTGGTACCAGCATTTTCAATTTCACTATGCAAGACAAAGACTCATCTGATATGAATTGTTTGTAAAATGTGAGTATGTTAAATATTATAATTTGAAAAATTTAAAATGATAACTATTTTGTACATCTAAAATTGAGATTATGCAATTCCAGATATTTTGAACATTTTTTATCAGAATTGCTAGTGATAATAGTAACGAAAATACGTAAACCATGCTACAAAAAAAAGTATACGTAATTATTTTACTATGGAAAATTTAATAATGTAACAAAAGTTAGACAAATTAAATAGGGCCTTATTATTTCCAAATAATTGATACTCATTAATACGTAATTAAAATTTTTGTAATTAAAACAAATCCTATTTAAATTGGTTAACATTTATATTAAAAAAGTATTTATACTCTAAATTTTAGGGAAATTTTAGGTTACCCAGTAGATATATCGAAATTAATTGTATAGGTATATAGTTTTATTAATAAAAAATAACCTTGTGTAATTTCATACTCTATATCATGTGACTCACAGCATTGAGTTTTGGTTATTAAACAATTAATAAATAATGTCGTTATATTAAAAAGCTTATAATTAAATTAATTAAATGGCTAATAATTAAAGGTTTGGTTATAAATATTCCTCGGATTTTTGTCAGATGGCAACTATTTAATATTCAATAGTTATACTTTTTATGATTTCATTAAAAAAAGAGATTACTACCATAATTTTATTTTAAATTAAAATATTTTTGATCTTGATTCCTAGTGCAATGATTCACATAAAAACTGAATTAAAAAATCTATACATTCAACAAAATTATATTAGCTTATCAAGACGTAGGTACTTACATAGATACCCAAAAAATTACATTTGAGATCAAAATTATTTAAAATAGTTTTCAAATTTAAAAATATGGTTGTTGTTAACAATAATAACAGTTGCGGATTAAATGTTTTGGATGTAATTTTAAAAATTTCTATGAAAACAATAATTGACATAATTAAATTCGTTGTCTACCGGGTAATCTATCTTTTGCAGTGGCATGCTGTATATTTGTACCTATATGGATAAAAAATAGATATATAGTTATTTGTGCTGTGGTGTAATATTTTAGATTTTAGAAGTACTAAGTTTTTGAGACATAAATCGTTTCGGGAAAAAAAGTTTTTTTATTATTTTGTAAATGAAGTTATTGTAAAAAATAAATAATTATTTTTAACCATCTTATATAAATTATATTTTGAGTCTCAATACTTTATTACCTGGATTTCTGTCTTGTGGATTTCATCTTATATATACCGTACATATAAATTATATGTAAAAATAAATATTACTGTAAATTTAACTATGTTTTCATTATTCTATCATTCTTGTCCTTCAAACCCACTTAAGAATAACTTAATGTTATTATGTATTAGGGTAAAATAGTTGTGAAAAATACACAAGAACATTGTTGACAGTTTGATTAATAAAATATTAAAGAAGTGCGCGAATATACAGTGCAGAAGTGTGTTAATAACTATATTAGTGAAAGTTCTTTCAATTAGTCCAAGCATAAGTACTTAATTTTTAATTTATGTTAATCAATATTGTTAACACAGTTTAAACTGATATGTAATCACCAGTTATGTAAACGATGAATTTAAAAAAAATTATATCACATATAGTTAATTTCATAATTTGCTTAATTACTGTTTTACCTTTTTAATAAAACCAGTGTTAATACCTATATAAATAATTTAGAACTGGTGCAATGAAATAAAAAAGCATTGATGTATTTGACTTAAAGTTTATTTTCGTTTTGTATACTTGTGATGTGGTTTATACAAATATTTGGAGATTGTAAACACGACTTATGTTTATAAAACACTAAAATTATTGGAGTATATGTAAAACATGACAAGATGGCTACTTTTACAAGAGACTATTATTGGTTATGTTTGTTAGTAACGCTCCGCCTTTCCATCCATATTAGACGTAATGATTGATGATACTTCTTTGGCATGTACGAACCCTCACTGTTGATTATCTCCAGTTGGATGTAGAAATATATGTACAAACAGACTAAGTATATTTTTGTTGACGAAGAAACATTGGCTCTCAATATGGAACTACAACAAATCTGCTGAAATAAATAAACTGATTTATCTGTTTCATTCCTTTACACGCATCCAAAAATGGGTTAGTTTTAAACGTAGGAAACTTTTTCGTCAGTGACAACTGTTTCGAAAAATCATTTCATCTTCTGATTGACATTTTGTTTTATAAGATGGCTATCTGCTATTGATTAAGCAGTGTCAAAACTAGATCAAGTGTTGAAGTAGTAAAACCGAGTTACTACTAGCCCTAATAAGGAATAATCACAAATATATTTCCATACAAGACAAGTACAACTGTGCAATGACCTAGAAAACTAGACAAAAAAAATCAAGCTGATCTTTTACTACAACTTGTTTTGGTATAGGAAACAAACATTTACATTTATGTCTTATCTATATGTGAATTAGGGCATACAATTTAATAGTGAACTTTCAAGATTTATTTAATCATTTACAACTTTAATATTTACATTTCAATAATGTGTGTGTTCAATTAGGTGTTTTGCATATTTTAACTGGTTGTGGTAATCTACATAATACTCATATGCACAGTGTTCATTGTATCTTACTCAAAGGCTCACTCATATAAACCAAAGAAAAATTAAAATTTAGATTTTCTTGAAGAACTTGAAATTAAGACAATCATACAAATGAAAAAAGATCTGCGATTAAAAGTTGTACCTAAATTAACAATTAAATATTTAAAGTTGTTCACCACTAAACTGTTTGCTTTGATTTATTCCTTATTTTAGACATATTTTGAACTAATTAATTGTAATTAAGAGTGACAGTATAGGTACAACGTTTAAGAAAATAAGAAAATAATAAAAAAATGAAATACTAAAAGCAGTTTAAAACAGTTATATTCGAAGATTGGCTAGTGGTGTTAGTGATTAACCAAGTAGTAAGTGCTATGTTCTAGATACTGGTCCAATGTCCAATATCCAGAATGAAAATACGAAGAATCTAGCGGAAAGCACTTCTGTTTTATTTATAGTAACTATCTAATATGTTTCACAAATTGCCATTTCAGGGTAAATAAACTATCATTATGAAGTACAACAAGCTCTTATGGTGGGTCCACATAACAAAGAATATTGTTTGTACAGATGTCTGTACAAAATGTACGAAATGTATGTGCAGGGTTTTTTAACTCAGAGTTTTCCATCTTACCGACTTTTGTTTGCACTGATTTTGATTTGTGGCGCGGACAAAATTCTATAGAAGTACACATATGTCCAAAAGTTTGGAATATTTAGAAATAATATATCTACGCCTATGGTTTTTTAAAAACTCTTGTTGATATTTATTTTTTAAATCAAAATAATACTAAATTTGATTCGTTTTTGTATTGATTTGGTCATATTTAATTGATTTGGGTGCTTTCACATTATTCCAATTCCAAGACACAAATGATGTGAAGGATCGTCCCAAAAGTGGCAGAAGTCGATGTACAACAGCAGCACAAGACCGCCAGATAACATTGATAGCTCGAAGAAATCGACAGGATTCTACAAGTGGCATATCCAGAAAAATTGCTAGACTTGAAGGACTGAATATCTTAAGGCAAACAAATTAAATGCGGTAAATTTGTATCGCAGAAGACCTCTACGTGTTCCCAAACTAACCTATTAACAAAAAATTGTAAGGTTGCAATGGGCTCAACAAATTGTACACCATGGTCCTACGTGATGTTCTCTGATGAATCAAGAATTGGCTTGGTTTCTGATTCGCGAAGAACGCTTGTTTGGAAGGCCCCAGGACGACAAGCCCGATTAGAAACAGCTCAACCACGTGTTCCATTTGAAGGTGGGAGTATTCCCCTAACATGAACGTCATTGAACATGCCTGGGACATTCTTAAAACACGCATTAGGAAGCGAAATCCTCCCCCAATTACTCTACGAGAACTGAAAGATGCTGCTCGTGAAGAATGGGAGAGAATTCCGCAAGCTCGGCTCGACCATTTAATCGATAGCATGCCACATCGCCTACAGTCATGCATACATGCATGGAGGAAATACTGATTATTAATTTTATTTAAAAACCTTTTTTTGCTTATTAATTTATTTTAAAAATATTGTAATACATTGTACATTTTTCATTTCAAAAGAATAAATCATTTTTTTTTGTATGTTTATCTGACGAGATTTATTTAATATTGGTTAGAGTTGTAGCAAAATGATGTTTACTTATATCAAAAAAATTATTGATAAAAATGAATAAAAAGATGAAATATTCCACTATTCCAAACTTTTGGACATAATATGTGTATGTGTTGGTATCTTTGGACCTACCATTATGGTGAATCCACACGATACAGACTATTGTTTGTATAGACAGACTCTGAGTTATTGTTCACGTAAATATTATGACGGAATATATGTGTAGCTTTGCTGAAAACAGTCTAGATGGCTCTTCAAATAAAAAAAACATTAGGGAAACTTAGGAATATTTAATATAGTATATTTAATATAGATCATTGCTTCTTTCATTAAAAAGTGTTACAACATTACCAGAGAAATTAACAGCAGTTTAATTAAACTTCCATTTTAATTAATAATAAAAAATTTACTTTTTGGCCACTGACAGATGTTTAGAATTAATATTCATCCTGTTTTCAATATGATAGATAACATGAGTTGCTTGAATCATTTCATAAATGTTAATTTAAACTAAATAGCAAGAAGAATAATGTACCTACATTCGGCGTTGAACCAATTTATTAATGATTTACAGATGAAATAATATTTTGAAAAAATATTAGCTAAATTGTATCCGTATTTTATTTTTATACTGTTATAGAGTATGAATAACGAAAACTTTGCAAGGAGTTGTGACACTGGAACCAGCATAACGTCCCTGTGACTTCGTGACCCAATATCAGTGAGGAATAAAACTTTGAAAAAAGGACATCCATTATAATAGTTAAGGTAAGATATAAACACAATAACTTGACATTATTCTTCCACTTATTTTTTGCTTCTCAGTATGCTATATGAATTAACTAATGAAAGAAAAAACAATTTCTCATTTGTATGGTTTTTATCTCTAGCAATAGCAATAATTAGGTAATATTAATAATATTTACTAAAACATAAAACGTCAAACTTGATGACATGTTTATAAATTAAATACATAATGTTGATATTATCAATTTCTACTTCCCAAAACAAATAATTAGTATCTGAAATAGAGTTTATTCAGTATTTATATATTATAGTTATAAAAATCAATTTTATTAGAATTTTTTTTTATTAATTAATAATATGTATATTACTTACCGACGTCTAGGTTTATGTTTATAAGATCACTTCGAATTGATTATTATATGTTGTCAAATTGGTATCACACTAATTTTATTCGCAAGTCAAAGATGTGTATTCTAAATTTCTCAACAAACTACGTCCCACAAACCCATCTGTCAAGAATAAAATGAATTACTATTGTGTCTTCAATGGGAATTGTATGGTAATGTAAATGTCGACTGAAAATTGAGTCATTGGAATAATGTACTTAAAAACCAGGGGTGTAATCAGACTCGATGTGCTAATGTTGGTTTTACATACACTGCTCAATATTTTAAAAATACGTTTCATGCTATCGGTAAACTCTGTTTATAGCAAATTGTTTTTGTCGTTTTTTTATACGCTGTTATCTCTTTAACCAGAATTGTAGGAATTCGATAAAAATGGAACCTAATTTTACTATATTAATGGTCCTGAGAAGTTTTTTCATAAATCTTCACCCAAATCTATGTTTATAAATCTACAGGACATGTTTACAATTAAAAATTGGAACAGCAAGACTGATTATTAAACCAGAAATGGTACTAGGAAGATTTTCTATAGTCAAATTAGTCTTTTTCAAGATTAAAACATGAAAAATGATAAAAATGGGACAACAGGACTAAAATTAAACTGGAAATAGTCATAGGAAGATTTTTTACTGTAGTTTCAGTGTTGATTGGACTTGTAGCAAGATTAAAACATGGAAATTGATAAAAATGGAACTTGTATGTCCTAATTTCACTTTATTGTTGGTCTAAGAAGCTTTTCCATAAATCTTCACCCAAAACTATGTTTATAAATCTACAGGACATGTTTACAATTAAAAATTGGAACAGCCAGACTGATTATTAAACCAGAAATGGTACTAGGAAGATTTTCTAAAGTAATTTTATTACTTTTTCAAGATTAAAACATGAAAAACGATAAAAATGGGACAACAGGACTAAGATTAAACAAGAAATAGTCCTAGCAATGTTTTCTACTGTAGTTTCAGTTTTGATTGGACTTGTTGCTGGATTAAAACATGTAAAATGATAAAAATTGAACTTGTATGTCCTAATTTCACTTTATTGTTGGTCTAAGAAGTTTTTTCATAAATCTTCACCCAAAACTATGTTTATAAATCTACAGGACATGTTTACAATTAAAAGTTGGAACAGCCAGACTGATTATTAAACCAGAAATGGTACTAGGAAGATTTTCTAAAGTAATTTTATTACTTTTTCAAGATTAAAACATGAAAAATGATAAAAATGGGACAACAGGACTAAAATTAAACAAGAAATAGTCCTAGCAATGTTTTCTACTGTAGTTTCAGTTTTGATTGGACTTGTTGCTGGATTAAAACATGTAAAATGATAAAAATGGAACTTGCAAGTCCTAATTTCACTATATTGATGGTCCTCAGAAGCTTTTTCATAAATCTTTACCAAAAACTATGTTAAAAAATCTACAGGACATGTTTACAAATAAAAATTGGAACAGCAAGACTGATATTAAACCAGAAATGGCCCTAGGAAGTTTTTCTACAGTAATTTTAGTATTTTTTTAAGATTAAAACATGAAAAATGATAAAAATGGGACAACAGGACTAAATTTAAACAGGAGATAGTTGGTCATCTTTTTAGTTTTACCGTTGATTGATAAGTTTGGTTAGCAAACTTAACAATCAACGGTTTTACGTTAAATGGTTTTATTTTCTTAGTTTTATATTATTCTTAATTTTTGTTTTTGCTTGCATTAATCCATCTTTATTGCTGTTCTTATTATTACGTTAAACCCGAGACCAATAAAAAATACCTAGAGAGAACACGTGTCAACTACACTGTTCAAAAATTCAAGTGGATATTTTTTAAATTTCGGAAAATTGCTTACAAAAATAATATTTTAAATATACTTTTCATGCTATCAATTGACTTTAAAATTGTTACTGTAGTCCATAAATCTGTTTACCTGAAAAAAAAAATTTACAGCTCCATCTAATAGGCAACAGTAAAACTGATTATGACTCATACCGTGTAAAGATCGGTAAAGATTAGGTAAATTTGTATTTGAACGTTGGCAACGCTTAAGCTTTTAGTATTGGTATTGACAGATGGTTGACATGTATTCAAATTTAATTATTGTCAATATATTGACGAACAAAAATTTTAATTAGCGAATTGACGCCAATAAAGATTAAGAAATGTACATGTTTTTAGTATGTCACGAAAGCATAAACGTCACAGTGACAGTCATGTCATACCAACATCATGTCACCAAAAATTTAGTTATCTTTCAAAATGCAAATTCCCAAAAGATATTAAAAAAAATTAAAATAAAAAATAATTTTACTTCAGGAAAGACTAAAATGATTATTATTTCTGATATTGCAATCTTTATTTTATTTTGAATTAAAATTAAATTTTATTTTGGAACCCACCATATGAGTCATCTCTTGGCGCCATATTTTTTTGTTTGAATTGTACTTACATTTTAGAATATAATATATTTATTATTATTGACACCAAAATTATAATTATATTTGATTACAGTCTAAAATGCAGATAACTATTAACAAATTACGTTTAAATTGCTTTTTTTAGTATTCTGGATTTATTGTAAAGTGCCAATAACAAAGAGAATACGTGGATGGGCAGAACGATGGATGGATAGAACGAATAAGTAAATAATTCATGGTAATCAGTAAAAGTCAGTATATTTAACATTATAGAATATTATATTCAGCAATTGGCTTACAACTAAACTACTTTTCATTAAGATTTCAAAAACATCGCGCTTTTTATACTTTCCCACGATCTTGTTTACCATATTTAAATTACTGAATATTTGAATACGGCTCTGTAAGCGACAACAATCATTTAATCGTCCATCTTCGTCTCGATCATTGTTATATCTCTTTTCCGCATGCGTTACGTGTTTCTTAAGCACTTGAATCAGAAGTTATGGGCAATAACAAGTGGTCTCTTAAAGTAATCTGCCAGTAAATCATTGTGGGCACACGCTATACACGTTTATCTTAGTTGAATAGCGGCGGTTCAATGTGTAAGACGAAGATAGACACACACGGCGGTGACACACAAAAGAGAGGACGATGAATACGACATCTATAAAATCGCAGATGATGATTTAAGATATGCTGTTGTCTTTTCGGCCATTAAATATTTTACGAGGTGTTTATTACTCTAAAAAATATGGGGATAAAACATACTTGCAAGTGATTAACGTGATATTTACTAAAGTTAATTTGAAAAACTATCATTATTTTACAAGCAAACCAAAATATTGATTTATATTGTTTCTATAATAAGAAAATATACATATAAACTGCTCGTCAAAAGTAAGAGATATAAAAAGAAAATGTTGCAAAAATAAAAAAAATTTAAATTTAAATGAAATATCTACTAATTCAAAAGTTTCGTAAAAATTACAATTGTCGACATTTCTTGTAATACTCGAATAATTTTTATAATTCAGCAAAATTCCTTAGTATATTTAACATTTATCATTAAAAATTGTACATCCACAAGCAATCAAGTTATTTTATTGAAATTAAGCATACCCATACAGGAATCCCCAGAGTTGAAGAACGGGCCCATGAATGGGACATTATTGGGAACCCCTTCTTGGAAACCCTATATTGTTCCATGTCCGGGCCATAACTGGGTAATCAGCCTTGGCCATTCCAATGATGTTCCAGGTTTGGGCCTAGACTGAATAACCTAGCCTTGACAAAACCTAGAGTCACCCTAAAGTATGCCAAAACTGAATTACCTAGCCTTGGCCAAACCTAGAATCACCCTTACTTGGGCCACGGTTGTGTAGCCTAACCTCGACCGATGTCTCGTAATCCTAACTTGGGCCAAGACTGAATTACCTAACTTTGGCCAAACCTGGAGTACCCCTTACTCGAACCATGATTGTGTAGCCTAATCTAGCCCGTTGTATAGTAACCCTAACATGGGCCAAAACTGAATTACCTAACCCTGGCCAAAGCTGGAGTACCCCTTGCTTGAACCATGATTGTGTAGCCTAATATCGCCCGTTGTATAATAACCCTAACATGGGCCAAGACTGAATTACCTAGCCTTGGCCAAACCTAGTGTCACCCTAACCTGGGCCACGGTTGTGAATCCTAAAAGAAGTCATTCAAAAATTTTATAGAATATATAGAAAGTTTATTACCTACTTATACAAGAAAAAATTATAGTAAAACTTACTCATGTGAAGTGTAAATGTGTTCTTTTCAACGTAAATAACTTAAAAATCGTAGTAACCCTTCTACATATTTAAATATTTTGAATGCATTCAAATATATTAAAAATTACCCATAACTTTAAATTAATAGGTACCTATTTAATAAGATAAAAGACAAACAAAAAGTCTGAATTACTAGTTTTCGTTTGTTAAATAGTTTTATTTTTAATTCCTTTATTTATTTTTATGTTTATTTTCTATTGGTAAGCTTTTCCTAATATTATTTTATTTATTGCATTATATTTATCTAGACTAGACGATATAAAACAACACAGAATATATTATGTATCTAATACAAGTCAAGTCAAGTCGACAGCAACAAAAAACTGTCGATCGTTCCTGTTCGTGCAAAGTTCGTGTGAGGGAGAATAAGGGGTGTAACTTTACATCAAGGTCGTGCAGGTGGTCTGTGTTCTTTAGTACTTTCTAACGTTTGTTGTAGGTAGTTTATAGTTAAATTTAGTACATACATTATATGTTTATGAATAGTAAAGCGATAATTTTTATAAATATTTAAAATGTCGGATGCACCAAAACTTTATGCAGTTGTTGAATCCAATGGAATCATTGACGGCAAAAAAGCGGTAGAATTAGTTCCTGTGTTTTTGGCCGCCTAAAAACTTCGTACATAAGTTGAGGGATTTGGTTAAGATTCAATCTGATGCTGATGATACTTGGGATATCCGATTGAGGTTCTCACTAAAGCAAGTAAGTAAAACTATAAATCAACTACTTTTTTTAATATTATTTTTCATTACTTTCTAATTATCTAATTTTTTAACTCTTATAAAATACTAATGTTTCAAATTTAGTATTTGGATTTATATCTAGTACATTGTTTTATTTTATGCAAGAATTAACTTTATTTCAATATATTTTCATAAATTTCTTTAAAGCAAAACCTTTACACATTTACTTCCATGTAGGTACAATAAAAAATGTAAATTTAGTTAAAAAGTTTTATTTTTTAATGTTCCTAGTAAGATGTAGGTACTTCCACAGTAAGAGTTAGTAATTTAAAAATAATTCAAATATTGTTTGTTAAATATTATTGTTATTTACAGATCGATGTCTTTCAAATGATTACGGCTGGATCCACTAATTGGGAACATGACGTTAATTAGATAATAGGAAAACTAATAAAAAAAATATCCAGCTACAGTATACCGGATTCGGAAAAAAATCAAGGGTGTTGCAAAAAGGAGTTTTAAAGAAACAGAATCTTTCAATCTTATGAAAAGTAAGTTAATAGTAGGTATATTAAATATTAATCTTCATTTAACTGTTTATTTTTCCAGAATTTCTCTTGGCTAAATATCATCATGTCTCCAAAGAAAAACTGGAGATAATCAGCTTGGTGAGTCGCTATTTATCTGGTGCCAAGGATAGGGAAGGCGGCAGAGCTCAACGAGAAAATGTAAACAATCAATAAATTAAATGCATTAAATTTTTTTTATAAATTACAAATAAACGCATTTATATTCATATGACTGTTTATTAATAATATATCTTTGTGAAATTTATTGTAGAGACCCTCACATAATATATGGGTTGATTCTCGGCAGTCGAACATGGACCAGAATTGAAATTTAGCTTGAACCATTTCTGGCAGCCGCGCATAGCCCAGTTGTGGTACGTAACAATGGGCCAATTGTGACAACCAAAAATGGCACAGTTTTGGTCACCTAGTCTGGGCCAAGACAGGTTTACATGCTTGGGACAGTCTTGAATGGTAAGCATGGCCCAGACCTGGTTACCATCCATGGGCCAATTATAATAACCAACTCGGGCTCCCTGTTATCATTCCAGGCGTTGACCAACGTTGGGCCAAAATGGTTTTCCAAGCATGGGCCAGTGATAGACAGCATTGCGCCAATCATGACCCATGCCTGGCCCCGCCGTATTATCCTGTATGGGTATAAGTTTACCCAATATAATATTACGAATTTTAATAAAAACTTTGAAAATAGAACTTAAAAAAAATATAAAAGATTGCGAGTTTGGACAAAGTAATAACTGTTATAGCAGAAGTAGATACGATTCCTAAATTGGGACGAAAGGACACAATATTTCTAAAGCTGATATTACACTATCATATATCTAGAATCCTAGATGTAGGAGTCATAGATAAATGAAGAAAGTGTGATAGTGTAATAACTACATATGATTCAAATTGTCTATGATCATAGATATGGGATCCTATTTGACAGATTGCGTACAAATATGATCATATTTTAAAATGGCGTCTTCAAAGTCAATGGAGCTGCGGTCACCCTCTAAATCTAACCTCTCCAGCATGAGCGATGGTTGTTGAGTCATATTTCTCAAGCACAACCTGAAATCTTGATTGTATTGATAACCATAGGCTAATAAAGATATTATTTGAAATACCCGACATTTCCCAATTAAATGGAGGTTATGTCGACCATTTTCAATTTAATGGAGGCATTCATTTTGACTTTGCACTGATGGGGCATCTATAATGAGTTTCTTGCTTCGAAATTAATGGTGCCACCTTTTCCAATATATAATTGAATACAACTTCATCCATTCGGAGGTATGTTTTATATGACTATATATTCCAATCTAAGTTCTTCGAGTAAGATGTTATTGACCCCTCTTTCTGACCGCCTTGCTATCCATGATCGAACCCAAATACGTCTTTTGTTTTTTGTTTTTTTCTTAATAGTTTTCCTCTTCTTTATAGCAATTAATAAAATTGCACTCATAGCAACGGAAAACGCAGCAAAATTGGTGTCCATCTTAATAAATATGATGTTTCTACCTCAGGTATGTAATATCTAAAAATGAAGAACAGGATCATATTTCTATGATCCTATAATTTGACAGATATGAGATCATATTTCTATGATGAAAATATGATAGTGTAATATTAGCCTAAAGCGTGGATGGACACCAATATTTCAAATACCCGTCAGGCATTTTTGGAGAAACATTTAACTGGATTAAATGCTCCTCGATGAAAAGTTCGCAGACTATTAATCGCACACATTGCAGAGAACATGGTTTTGTAGAAAATGGGTTATTAGACTTTGTAACAAAGTCATCCAAAGATTACCATAAGAAATTGACCTCTGATGTTTTTGAAGATTATTTTTCTCAGCTATTGGACTTTTTGTCAAGTGCTGCATTGGTTGTTTTGAATAACGCCGGTTATCATTCAAAACTGGTAGAAGAGTTACCAACAACGTCATGGAAAAAAGAAGATATTAAAGAGTGGCTCCAGAGCAAAAATATTTTTTTTTGACGACACCATGCTGAAAACGGACACCTGCAAATTGCATAGCGCCACAAATTACAATATAAAAGATATGTAATTGACGAAATGGCGAAGGAAAAAGGAATAACTGTATTACGTTTGACACCTTATCACTGTCAATTAAACCCTATAGATTAATATTGGCACAGGTAAAAGGTGAGGTGGCAAGAAACAATACAACTTTTAAAATGAATGACGTTAGACAACTTTTGGTATATTCTTTTGGAAACGTAACACAGAAAATTGAACCAATGCCATAAACCATGTGAAGAAGGAAGAAGAACGATTGTGGAGTGTTGATATCGAACCCATTGTAATTCCTATTGGACCAGGATTTCAAGGAGTAAATGCTTCTTGCATTAAGTTGTATTTAATTCTTATTTTTTAATATGTAGCTTATTTTTATTTTGCTCTTAATTTTTATTTGAATTATGAATTTTAATTATATTTTATTTGAATTATGCTTTAAAAAACTTCACGGGGGATCCATTCAGCACCCTGATGTTGTGACAATATTATCTAGGATTTCTATTGTGATTCGGTTAGTTAATCCCTAATTACAGGGTGGAGTCTTTGAAAAATAACAACTAAGACTATGTTTCAATAGAAATGTATACTATTTTTTGTGCATGTTATGCGATATCAACGAATGTGATTAGAGTTTTGATATATGAAAGAACCCGCACACAAGATCAGAAGGAACAAAATGTCAAAAACGGTACATTAAATAATGAAAGTGCAAAAACGTTATCCTGCAACAACAGTTGACAAGTAACACATATGAAGCCAAACGGATAAAGGACCTGATCTTTTATATGATTAAATTGATCAACTGTGGGCTTAGAGCTCGGAATAAACTTAGCAGCAAAAAATATTATAGAGGTAACGGTAAGAAAAGTTGTTTACTTAGCAATTGCAACTGGTATAATTTTTTAACGGGAATGAATTTAGGAATTTTTCTTACTTCTTTCTGAAATTCTCAAAGTAATAATAGGGTAGTTGACAGTAAGACAAATATTAAGATCTTTTTGTGTTATATGGTAGTTTTTGCGTTGAAAATATTTAATGTTATCGATGGAATTAATTAGATAATTTAATATTTCTGAGAAACAAAAATATATAATTACTCCTAGTCACGTGACATTGTTCACCCATCAGAGAGGATGACATCATTGTCTGCGAGACAAAATAAACTTTGAAACTTCATTCAGGCGTCCTAACCTCTTAACATTTAAGTATTATATATTATGTCCAATTCTGTCTAAGGACAATTCCTATCAAGGTAGTAACTTAACCAATCATATCACACCCAGCTGTTGTTTTGTAGATTTTGACGTAATTCGAGACACCATAACAATTTGACTCGTTTTAATATAAAAATGACAAACAAAATATAATAAAGACTCTTTTTCAGTGAGATAGTCATATTTCGAATCAATTAAACCATAAGACAAATTATAAACAAAATTTTCAAGAATTCTCTATTGTCATCCTCTGATATATAACATTGTATGGGTAATAAGTTAGTTATATAGATATGTATAGAGATTTATAAAAACAAAGGAATTGCTATACTGATTAACTTTTGTCTTACTGAAACTGGGACAACTTTGACCCAAAATTTAATTTTCATTCCTTTTCTGAAATCTTTTTTTTGATATTTTGTATAGGATAACAATAAAAAATCAGTGGGTCAATTAAGGTTTTTTAATAAATAGAAAAGAAAAATATATCCATAATAGAATTTTTTGGAGGAATCTATCTATTGGTTTACGCAGTTATGCAATTTTTTTCAATATACTTTAATTAATAGTTTATTATTTTCGAACGGAATGTTTTTTTAAATGATCTATTGACAAGTCACGTGAGAGATCTATTAGCTCACTACTAATTTAATTATATGTTTCAATATTCAATAAATCAATAGAATATGACGAGTATTAGATTTAATTGACATTTCAATTTTTTCTTGTCCTTATAACTAACGGCTTTATATACTTTTTTATGTCTGAATATCAATAAGCTTAGGTACAATCTTTAGCAAGTTTTTAACCATATTTAACATCTTGGGCTTACAAAACCACTATCAATTTAAATGTTCATTCCTTATTAATCACCCTATACGATATTTATAATTTCATGTCTAGACTATGTACCTATAAAACACACATTTATTTTGTGTTGTACAGAAAAAGTTGAGGAATAAAACAGTAAAAAAGAAACATTTCTCAGATGATAATACTAAACACTTGTTTGGTCATATATTTCAGGGATCGTCGTCGTCAGGACCGCAAACAGCTTTATGGAAAATGCTGGGGTGGCGCTCATAAATCAATAACGAGAATTTTACTATCTCTCTCACACTCTTACCATTCCTCATTTGTCTATTCTTTTATATTAACCCGAAACGTTGCAGGGCTGAGCATCGATATTCTTAAAAAGGATTTAAAATTGTTTTTTGTATATTTTTTGTTCCGAGGGTGTTTCTTCGTAAACATTATTGTTAAAAACGTATAAATTTTTCAAATTTAATTTTAGTTATAAATATTTTTAAACCTTTATGGGAATTGTTTGGCTAGATTGATATCCAACCAAAACATGGGCTTTATGTCGTAGTAGTTTCCCAAATAGTTAAAAACAAAAACATTAATTCTTACTGTGTCAGTCAACAATTGATAAAATTTTCAGCCTTATCAGTTGAAGATTCCGGTTTTTATACTGCTTTTTTTTTAAATCCACTAACAATCCAAAAATGATTATTGTAGACGTAGTAAAGATTCAAATTTTGCGAATTTTGGTTCTTGACATTCTTTACAATTGGTTACGATGCCTATGGTACGGAGACCTGTACGATTTCGTCAATACTTAGTGAGTTTGATAGGGGTCGTATAGTGGGACTTCGGGAAGCTAGATTTTCTTTTCGGGAAATCGCAGTTAGAGTGCAAAGAAGTATAGACACCGTGGTTAGGTATTATCAGGCATGGCTTCGAGAAGGCCGTACGTAAAGAGCAAGGGGCTCTGGACGCCCCCGTAGAACAACAGACCGTGAAGATCGCCGCCTAAGAATTATTGGCCTTAGGAGACCGTTTCTCCATTAATAGGTTCATTGCAAATGAATGGTTTGCAGAATACGGAAGACCTATTGGCATGCGAAGTGTTTAGCGACCACACTGGGTCCTCCCTTTAACTCCAGATCCTAGCCTTGAGTGGTGCAGAGAACGGTCACTCTGGGACCAGGAATGGAACAGTATTGTCTTTAGTGACCAGTCTGTCGATTTTGTTTAGGCATGCACGATGGTCGAGCGAGGGTTAGAAGACGATGTGAAAGGAGAAATCCACGGTTTTTTGTTGAAAGGCATGTTCATCAAACTGTTGGAGTTATGGTTTGGGGTGCTATAGCTTATGGTTCGAGATCACCTATAACCTTCATCAGATGTAACATGAACGCGCAGCGTTATGTCCAAGAAGTTTTAGAACCTCATCTTTTACCCTATCTTAACACCCTGGCAAATCCAACTTTTCAACAAGATAATGCCGGACCACATGTCGCAAGAGTCACAATAGACTTCTTTCAACATAATGATGTCACATTGTTACCTTGCCCATCAAGATCTCCCGACTTATCCCCAATTGAGCACGTGTGGGATATGATGGATAGGAGATTACTCAATTTGCAAAGTCCTCCTCAGACTCTAGAAGAACTTCGAGGGAAGTTGGTGGTTGCCTGGAATGAGATACCACAGGAGGACATTGACCACCTGCTCAGAAGCATGTCTAGGCGCGTTGGAGAATGCGTAACACATCGGGGTGCATCCACACATTATTAAAGGTAAAAGGGCTTTAAAGCAATGAAATAATTTTGAAATTTTTATTATTAAGTACTTATACAAAATTTTATTAAAATAAAATCAATTAAACTGTACCCTCGGCGAGATTTCTTTCCGTTCGACGTAATTGATCAACACGTCTAACGATGTTTTCTCCTTCGACCAATACTTCATAATGTAATTAATATATAACATTTCCTGTCAAATAACAACTAACAGCATTTACTTAGGAACTAGTAATATTGGACCATATCCACACAATCGACAGCAATGGAAATTATTTTAATAATTACTCTAGATGTTAAAATTCGAATACCACAAGGAACGGTTCTTCGACCGCTTTTGTTTATAATCTATATAAATCGTCGTCTTGGAGGAGAAGTGAGCTAAGCCACACAGTGGTGAAGAAATATATGCCGCTTAAGGAAATATGCGTATTTTCATTTAGCTTCTTTCACACTTTAATGGAATTCAAGGTTACAACTAAAGTATTAGTTAACTTTCTTCACCACTGTATTTTTTAACGTTTTTCCATTGACGTATTGTCAATGTACCCAAAAATGTGGCTTAGCTTCTTTCACCACCAAGGCGACGAAATTCTCTATTGAATTTAGACATAAATGGAATGTCCATATCTTATGCTGATGACACAGTGCTGTTATTTAAAGGAAAAACTTGGCAAATTATCCAAAATAAGGTGGCTGTAGTCTTTACATATATTAAATCCTGACTTGATTTAAATAAATTATCCTTAAATACAGAAAACACCTTTTACATAGCATTTTCTTTGAACGACTCAAACAGACCTACATTTAAGTCCATTGCTATCATGACTTTAATATGAAAGAAACAAATACTATCAAATATTTAGGCATAACAATTGATAAAAATTTGAAAAGGACAAAGCACATTCAAGATTTAACTAATAAAATTAGACGTTTAATACATAAATTTTATATAATACGTAGAATTTTACCACAAAACATTTTAATACTAATGGTGGAATCACTCCTAAGGTATGGCATTTATAGTATGGGGGGCGTTCTATGACAATACATTGAAACAACTGAATATCATACAGAAGTATATTCTACGATTTATATTTTTTAAGGACAGACAATACTCAACACATCTATTATATAATGCTAACATTCTTAATATTCTTAGTAGCTGTATTTTTTGTTATAAATGTAAAACTAAAAATTATATGAATCATCTTTATCAAACAAGGGACTATTTAGTAGTTCCTCATAGAAAACATGATGCTAATCAAAGATGCTTCCATCTTAGCACCGAAAATATATAATGTTTTACCTCAAGCAATAAAAGCCAGGTAGTTATAAGAACTTTGTCTCTGAATGTAAAAAGTATATATATGGTGATTTTGAGTACTTGAACAGTATGTTATAGAGTAATTACTCGACGGAAATATTTGTATTATTCCTAATTAATGTTTTTTATTGTTGTTATTTTGTTGTTCAGAATGTAATCTTTTGGGATATATTTTTGTTCTTTTTTTTGGTATTACTTGAATTTTTCATTGTCTACTCTTTCTATTTTGTTCTATTTTTTTCTCTTTATACGTTTATGTTATTTGCACATACAAGTGTAATTATTACACTTGGGTGCAACAAAATATTTACAATTGATGTATTATATTATGTATAACTTGTTTTTTTTTGTACTTATTTAATAATAATAAATAAATTTATTATTAATTTATTACATAAGTATTTATTATTTACACCACTGATTCATTATTTACTTTGTTGATATTTCTAAATATATTTAAATAAATATATACTTTCCACATATGGTTTTAAGCATTTCTTAACCAATAGAAAATATATATGTAGATAGTTTCAATTATTTTTTAAACATGAATAGTATAAGTAAGAACATAATTAACAATTCATAAATTTTTTGATGTTTACACACATTTATATCCTGCTTACATTTTTTACTTCAAAAGTGAAACATTTTAAAGATTATATACCAGAATAAGAATTTTCTTAAACCGCCAAAATTAAAATTAAAACAGTATGGTTTTTTTAATCAATATAGAAAAATTTTGGCGACATTAACACCTCTTATCTTATTATTTTTTTTACGTAAATGGTGGATAAATAATAAAGTAGCATATTTAACAAATCAATCTGTAAGTTATAAAAAAATACAAATAAAAAAATGGCTAATAATGTTTCCATTTTGTCTGTCGGTACATATATCTGTAAATGTTTGATATCGAGAATATTGCGAGCATCTTGTAAAACTGCACAACGAAAAATCCGACTCCAGATGTCCAAGACACAGGAAATATGATCTTGACAAATTTTGCGGATGCAGCTACAAAAAGACATTTTCGATCAACGAGACTTTAACTTTGGGCTTGTTTCTCTTGAAAAATGCATGATGGTAACGTATCGATCATCCAAAGATAAGTGTGCATGTCTGCAAGATTGTTTTCTTTCTGCAGAAAAAGAGCGTGCTCTTAAAACGCATCTATTAATAACGTCTGCTTGAAGGTCTACCTGGAACTGAACAAAAAGAGATGATTGAAATAAATATAAAAACAGCCTTTCCACATTTAAACAATATAATCATTTGTAACTACTGGGTGCAAGGAGTCAAAGTGTGACATATTTAATGAATCGCTTTTTTTGTGAAATGCGATGAAAGTTTTATTATCTTAAGGGCGTGAGGTCTTAATAGTTACCAAAAAAATGTTGCCCGCTGTAAAACAATATAAATAACATTCTCATCATTATCTTTTTAATTAAAGAAATTATCATTCCTTACACTCAAATGCAAAATTTAGATTCACTAGAATTTGTATGCAAAACAAAATTATAGTGAGGCATTCTTAAAATTTAATAAAATTTATCTAAGTCTTAATTAAAAAATTTAAACATAAATAAATTTGAAATTTATTACATTTAAAATTGATAAAATTACCATGAAATCTGATTGTAAATACAAAACATGAAATAGGTAGGTTAATACAGAAATAAAAGTAGCAGTAAACAGCGTAACTCTTCATTATCAATGACTATTTTGAAATATTATATAAGAATAATAATTACCAAAATTTGTTAATAAATCAATAGCCCATTTTAGGTTATATATTAAAATAGTTAACTACGAGGGTTGTCTGAAAAGTTTCCGACTTAACAAAGATACTAGACATTTTTTCTTCAAATTAATTTTTATTTTTCCCCTTCGCAGTCCATTGTTTTGAGTGTGTTTTTGTTTTTGGAGTATAATGGTGTATCCAAGTTTCATCTACAGTAATTAATCGCTGCCAAAACTCTGATTTATTGCGCCTAAACTGCCCCAACAGAGAGTTGGAAATGTTCATTCGAACACGTTTTTGGTCCAAAGTGGGCAAACACGGCACCGAATGCGCAAACACTTTCTCATGCCTAAATCTTGATGTGACAAACACGTTCTTTGGACATTTTTATAGCCTCTGCTATCTCTGTAATGTTAATTCGACGGTTGTTTAGCACCATTTGGTGAACTTTAAGCGATATTATCGTCAGTGGTTGCAGTTGGACGTTCCGAACGTTCATCGTCACCCAAGCTGGTACGGCCACGTTTAAATTCAGCAGCCCAAAATTTCACAGTGGTAAATGATGGTGCAGATTCCCCGTACACAGCGTCCAACTCGTCTTTGATTTGCGTAGGCGTATTGCCTTTCAAAAACAAATATTTAATGACAGCTCGATACTCGATTTTTTCCATTTTCATAAAAACACTCACATCGACTCACTTAAATGATTGTCAAACAACAACTGCGCGTCCAAAATGTCTGAAATTTTAGTGGGTACCTTTCAAAGCATGCGCAAACACGTTCCCAACTTTTGTTTACGAGTGCTGCCATCTTTATGTTGAGGTCGGAAACTTTTCAGACAACCCTCGTATATGCAAAGTGTTATAAGTAACAACTTCTAAAATTTTATAACTTTAGAGCATATTGTTACTGTACTGTAGTCTATTATAGACATAATAAAAAAAATAAAAAAATTTACCATTCTAAAATAAAATAATTTTGAATTTCAAACTCTACAATCCATTTTATTCGGTCATAGACAAAAATGTAATGTACAACACGACTTATAATTTTTTTATAAAGTTACGATTAACGCACAATAAACTATTTTTACTTTTTTTTGTAACAAATTTTTCGTTACAAGGTTACAACCTTGACACGTTTTAAGTAAATTGTGAGTTCATCACATTTTCGATTACCAACAGGATTGCATAAAAATATCTGATTGTATTAATAAATATTTGTGAAATGTGACATAACCCCCAATTCTAAAATATGGCGGATACGCTGGGAGCTTCGGCAATTTTATATATATATTATATGGGTGTATGTAATAAATATTAAACTAATAATAATGGTGGCTATACAGGATAAAGTCATTGCCAGCCACTTGTAATTACACCAACTACATTACCAAAGAAACAGCTCAACTTCCTGACTCATGTAGAGCCTGTTCCTTCACTAAAGAAACCATTGAGCATGTCACAAGTGGATGCCCGGTCCTGGCACCAAAATCATACACCCAAAGGCATGACAACGTAGCTAAAATCATACATCAGTCATTACATTCCCAAATTAAACCAAATCATGTACATGATGAAACACATCTTACACAAGAGACCTGATGTAGACTATAAAGAACTAAACACAGATGCCTCATCGATAACATGAAAAGCAAATATATAGGGAAAAAATCACAAAGTACTTACCCCTAATTCAGGAAATAAAAGAAATGTGGGAACAAGAAAAAGTAACAATAGTCCCAATTATTCTCGGTGCCACTGAAGAGATACCTGGTAAGGCTACAAGAACAACTAAAAGTACAACATGAATCCTAACACGTACTATCGTCAACGAAAGTGGCCTGACATGACTAGGGCCAGTTTTGACATTGGGAATATTTACCTACCAGACAGATTCTACATCTATCTCCCTCCCAATTACGATTATCAATACATGTCTATTTTCTACACTGTATAAAATACGTTTATTATTTACATCTGCCCATTTGCCTAATGCACAATTTTGTTTTAAAAAGTAACTTATATAATTCTAGAATATCCTTTTAAATAACATTAAAAAAACTTTAAAATTTATTTCGATAGTTCTATGGAATCAAGTCTTTTCAATTTTCACGCAATTATTTAATCCGGAGGTCATTAAAAGATTAGGTACTAACATGTCCTGGCTATCCCCCTTCGATACAAAACCACTCACTTTTAATCATCTTGTAAAATTCTCTTTTTCTGTTTTTATTTTCGAAATATTTGAATACTTATCTAATGATTTAATTAGTATTAAAGTATTTATATCATTTAAAAATACTTAAATCTTTAATGATTTATTATTTAAAACAGAAAGTAAATGATTTAAGATTTTTGATTTAAATTTGTTTGAAAACTAAAACAGCTCTGTGTCCAAAAGAAAAATAATGGAAAGATTTCAGCAAAAATGTACCTGCTATGATACTTTTAAAACCAGCATTAAAATGTATATAAAATGGTAGACTTCAAAAATGATTTTAACACATTGTAATCAAATGCATTATAAACTAACTTAAAAATCATTTTTACTTAATTATTTTTAAAAACCTGTATTATTATAAATGTCTGACCGCGTGATTAAAACTAGTTTGCCAGTTTAATTTGGACAAAGTGGGCATTGCATTAATAGTTTGGTCAGCTTGCACTCCTGATCTCAATCCAATTGAGCATCTCTGGGACCAGCTGCAAAGACCTACCTTACCCGATAGCCTTCTGCGAATAGTTCAGGAAGAATTTGATGTAATTTGATTTTGCTAAAATATTTGTAATATTTAAACTAATTTTTTACAGTGTAGGATAAAATCGATAACGCCTGCCCACAATCTTTTAGGTTCATTCAGTTCAGTTGTCAGGCCACTTTCGTTTACGATAATAGGTACATCAAACTACAGAAAAAAGTAAAACATTTATTACTAACCCTCACTATGTCTAAGTGAACAAAACTTCCACTATTTATTCGCAAAATATTTACGTTTTTTTAAATCCAATTAATTTCAGCTGTTTTGCTAAAAACTAGCTGTCAATCTGAAGTTGAAATAAAAAACAGAAAATATTGTTACTTAAAACATGTAGTCTAGTCCGTTTTTTCTTAAAAAAAAACATTAGAAAAAAAAGAAAGATCTGCATTTTTAAGATGCTTCTTCTGCTTTACTAAATTACTTGTCGAATAAAGAATCGCGGAAGTATTAACCACTAATTATATAAACAAATGGTCTAATACATTAATACCGTGGAGAGATTTGGAAGAACTTCAGTTTAAACCCTATGCTTTGTCTTTAAAGTAGAAAGCTGTGATCCTTGGATCTAAAGCGATCATCTGCAAGACCATCTCTTAGATATTAGGTACTTCTGTGAACTTGGGCTACCGAAGAGACCCACAAGCGTGTTAATTTAAAAAGAAATAATATCAATAGTTATAGCATCTCTTTAAAATTACATTAAACATAGTAAAGATTTGGTTACAAAATTAATTTAGGGCATTATAATCTGTAGTTACCTAATCTGCGCTAATACTAAAAAAATGTTTAAAATAATTAGCTTATGTAATAAATATTGTTTACTGATCATCACTTAAAGGTTCTAAATTTATACAATATAGTATATAACATTACTAGCAAGGTAAGAGGGTGGCTCAATGAGGTAACTGACTCGCCTGTGGCTCGTCAGTTATATCCTTTACCTTGCGTGTATTGTTTTATATTTTGTTTGTTACTCATTTGTAAAAAGGTTAGATTACCTTAATTACCTTTTGAAATCTGCAAATGACAACTAAACGTCATATTTTTCAATACATTTTTTAAGGAAAACAAACCTGCGAACAGGGGCATTTTCTTTCATTTCCAAGCAGCTTTTCAGCATATACCATTTTGCCCATAGAGTATTAGGGCTGAAACTAGCTGATAGTTGATTCAAGTAGACCAACAAAACATCTTTAATTACCCCAATCACACTAATGTAAATAATACTACTAACTTGTAGAAATTTTGCAAGTTAACTGTCAGTTTTACAAGTTAGTGACTTGATAAAATAAACTTTCTTGATTAATATTGTGTTTTTGGAAACTGACGTTTATAAATGAGAAAAATTTTTATTGTAAATAATACCTATCCAGTATCAACAACAATATTTTTAGAAATGATCCAATAAAACTCAAAGTCAAAAACCACAGACTTTTATTGAGGTAAAATTTTTATAATAATCGCAACTAGTTTCGGTCTATATTAGACCATCATCAGGCTGTAAAAAACAATACAATGGTAAAACAAGAAGTGCAGAAAACATTTTATAACAGTAATAAAAAAGTATTGAACAGGATCAACATTAATACCAAAGATGACAATTGTTGAAGTATAAAAGAGAATGTGTCAATGAACCATAGGTTTATGCAATGTTAAATATCAATATTTTAAATTTCTATTTGATTACAATAAGCAAACTAAAGTATATATGTATAATACTAATATTTGAAAAATCTTTTACATTTTAAATAGATAAAATAATGGTAGTGTAAGATTATTACAATGAGAATATCACTATTTTTAATTTTATTTTGATTATAAGAAGCAAATCTCATGTATGTATATGTACATGTATAATACTATTATATAAAAGTTATATTTTAAATAGAACAAACAATGATAAAGTAAGTCAATTAATAAAGATTTGACATCTATTAATCGACTTGTTGATGTATCCATTTTTATAAAAATTTACTTTATCATTGTTTGTTCTATTTAAAATATAACTTTTATATAATAGTATTATACATGTACATATACATACATGAGATTTGCTTCTTATAATCAAAATAAAATTAAAAATAGTGATATTCTCATTGTAATAATCTTACACTACCATTATTTTATCTATTTAAAATGTAAAAGATTTTTCAAATATTAGTATTATACATATATACATTAGTTTGCTTATTGTAATCAAATAGAAATTTAAAATATTGATATTTAACATTGCATAAACCTATGGTTCATTGACACATTCTCTTTTATACTTCAACAATTGTCATCTTTGGTATTAATGTTGATCCTGTTCAATACTTTTTTATTTTATTTTTTTTTATTACTGTTATAAAATGTTTTTTGCACTTCTTGTTTAACTATTGTATTGTTCTTTACAGCCTGATGATGGTCTGATGTAGACCGAAACTAGTTGCGATTATTATAAAAATTTTACCTCAATAAAAGTCTGTGGTCTATTGGATTCAACCACATTTGAGATGGATAACCTATCTAATTTAACAATATTTTTGTGGAACCTTACAGTTAAACCAAAGGTTTATTTCTTAAAAACATACAAAAGGGTTTTTTATTTTTACATTTTACTGCTTTAGACAATAATGTATTAACTTTTATTATCAACAATATTTCACAAAGTTTTTTATAAGTGACAAACCGATATATTAACAATTATTATTTTTATATTCTTGATTATTAAATACTTAAATTTTTTAACGTAAACATTTTGGATTTTTTTATACTTATACTAATTTCTTCTAGTGTAGGTATACGCCCTAACAAAAACTCAAAATAGATTGTATTCAAGAAACCTGTTCATTTCTATTAGTATCTTTTCTCCTCTTCATTACTTTTTCTATAATATTTTGATTTCAAAACCTGCATGCATAAATAATTCAGGTCCATAGCATTATCGTTGCCCAACATTATCGATCTCGTGCGTCTAAACTCTACAAAAGATTATCGACGTAGTACCTCCCCGATCAAACACTGCTACACCATGCAATTATATTCCCATTATTACAACCAACCTACAAAATTCTATCCACAAACCCTTAAAAAAGAACCAGATAAAAGAATTTTGAATTTACCGCGTTCAGAGGCCATGCTGATTAAGGTTGAACTAACTCAGCTCCTCCTAATCTACTTAGTACTTGTCAAAAAGACGTCAAATACACACGGCCCCTCGATTTATCAAGAAAGGCTAGCGCCGCCTCTGGAAGTCTGCGCCGAGCGCGATTGGCTGACGTGTTTATGATAGGGTAATAAGCAGATGTTTGTACAGGTCGGCTCTGTGTAGTGGCGACACTTTTACATTTTACGGATGTTTTCGAAACTAAATAGTTTATGTTGATGTTTTGCTTGGGTTCAGATCTAACGGAACAGCAGTTTAGATTCTAGAAATATATTAAGAACCGCGTTTGTGTAGTAATTTAAATACTAGATATTATTTTTGCTTTTAAACTGGAACTTTCATGATTAATAAATTATAATAATTTAGTGATTATTATCAAATCATATTTTGTAATAACAAGATTAACAAACACGACAAAAAAGAAAGTAATTTATATTCTTGTTTTGTTTTACATCTTGTAGCTAAAGTGATTTATGTTTAAAAAATGTTTAAGATTGTATTGCAATGCTTCTTTTTCGTGGTTAAATTTTTTGTGATGAATCGAAAAAGAGAGTTAATATAACCTTAAATATCTCTAAAGTTATTTATTTTCTTAGTTAAGATAAATGATGGTAGACATATTAATTTCTATGATGGGAGCTTAAATTTCATTAAGGGAGCTTTGTTGTTGAATGTTATGTTATGATGGTAGTCAATCTATTTAAAATAGCTTAATCATGTTAAGGGATTTTATAATTTTCTTAATTGAATTAAATTTGTTTTGTTTCATGTTTTTATTCAAGCATAATGTTGGTTTATTTGCGAATAAAGTAGGTTAATGATTTGTTTTTATGAAAACAAAATTGTCGGAAATAATACTAATTTACATAACTTGAGTAGAAAGTAATATCTCGTAGATTGTTTTTTGGATCATGTTGAGAACACTATTTTTTGCAGACGTTGATTGTGTTAAAAATAATTTGAATTTCTTTATAAATTACTTTAAAAAAACAATTATTTTTATGAATATATTATTTACATAATTATGACATACAATTATGACCATATTATTTGGGATGTTATCAAAAGTGGCAGTATTTAAATTGGTATTATTAGAAGTATCAGTATTTGTACTAGTTTTTAATTTCGTAACACTTTCGAATTTTATATGCAAAGTATCATTTGGCATTATTTCCATTGACATTATGAAGGTACTTAAAATCAAAAAAGTGCGAAATGGAATATTTCGTGTTAGGTCTAGGTGCACTATAAAATCACGACATTTACGTTTTGTCAAATTTTGATGTCCAGCGACAAATTGATGAAATGTCAGCTGATCGTTTCTGTAAAAGTTTTTGTAGGTAACGAGAAATTTCATACTTAGTTGTTTTCTTGAAAAAGTATAGTACGCAGCTCGCAACAAAAGGGCCATTTTGCACTTGCAAATTTCATACTCGTACTATTAAAATATACATCGTTAGTACTTATGCTTAAATATTATCTGTACCTAACAAAACATAAATTTCTAATCTTTTAACTAGCTTTGTAGAAACTTAAACTTTTGTTTAAAAAAATTAAATGGATTTTAATTTAAAATAATTGCTTTTGCATTTCCAGTTGATCGATCATTATGTTCATTCGAGTTAAACATTTATTTATTTCTTGTCAAACATGTGCGAGAAAAATAAATATATTAATTAAAAATATATTGTTGATGTGTTATTAAAATTTGCGTTTAATGGCATTTTTTAGTTTAAAATTGTTTTAATGATTTAATAGTAGTGTCTTTTTTTGTTGAAATTTCAATTTTTAGTTTCAAGGACAAATTAAATAATGTTTAAGTTGTGTTAAAACATCAAACAAATAACTTCATGGGTGCATCGAAAAATAAATTCATACTGCTGCAGTTAGAAAACTTATGTGCCTCTGCTAGAAGATTTTTCTGTGACAGTAATACAAGATTTACTAATATTTGAATTACTAAAAAACATACTGTGGCAGTAAAACTATGTTTCTACGGTGGTAAAATATATTTACTGAAGCGGCCATTTTTTTTACTAATACAATGAAATTGTTTAACTACCAACGATACGGTTTTACTGCTACAGTAAGAATATCTTACTGCTGTGTGAAAAATGTTTTACTAGAGTGGTAACACAAATTATTTTATCAGTTAACCAGTTTTACTAAAGTTGCAAAATTGCTTTACCAAGGCGATAAGACAATATTACTGCAGGAGTATAATGATATATGTTCTATACGGTAATCCTATATATACAGCATATCCGTATATACTAGATCATACAAAAAAAAGAGATGCTAAATAAAAAATATTATATAAATATTGAAAAACTGTTTATTTTTACCTACAACTCATAATAACAGAAACAATAAATAGAAACCAACCAAACTAACAACAAAGCTAAATTTAAAAAACAATTAAAAGTTATGCAAAATATCCCACGAACCCTTACGATTAATGTCGAATTTAGTCCTGACACGATAATCGGCTAATCAACCGGGGAAAAATTATTGTCTTTGGTGGTGTGATTGAGTTAAGACGAGGCACATATAATCCATATTTTTTCGCATTGTGTACGTGCAGTACAAATATTATTGTTTATTGGCAGTTTTGGTGGTTTTGTTAAGAAGAGAATGGCGTTTTAATACAACTGTACAACAACCGTTTAAATAATTGGGTTCAGTAGATTAAGTGAATAAATTCCTGGGCATTAATTATGGGAATTTTCCATGAATAATGTACAATTTTAGAAAAGTAAATCTTTCAATATTTTTTTAGGACCTGTCTGAGCTAGAATATAAGAATTAAGCAAGAATTAGTTAATAGCTAAGAGTTATAACATGTTCCTTAATTTACTTTTAATTGTTCTTTACAACCATAGTTCAAAAATATTACAATTTTGCAGAATCAACTCGCGTGTTTTACGAAGGTGCTTAGAAAACTATTACCGGTAAGGGTGTAACTGCGGTAGCAAAAAAAATAATTAAGCAGTAAGAAAGGTTTATTGTTATGGTAATATAAATATTATGTTATATTATATATAATATTAATATATATTATATATATAATATTAATTTATTATTATGTAAAAGATGAAGTTCCTACTCATTCATTCATTATACTTAAAACCACATTTATACTAACCTGATCAAATCAAAATTTATATTAAAATTTATACTGTGCAAAAAGATACCTATAATGTAAAACTAAAAATTGCTACTAGACAAATTTTATAATAATTTATAAGAAGCTTTCTAAAAAATATTTGTATTTACATAGCTCTTTAACAATATAAATTATTTATATTCAATTCACCTGTTAAATGATTAAGTGTATTAAAATCTAATTATTATTAGACAGGTATTTAATTTTTACATTGCTGCTAATCCTATTAAAAAGCGTTTAATGTAGTCTCCTACTGCACCACCGTTTAATATTTTTACCTTTAAATATAAGTTAATCACTTAACTGTTATTAAGTTTTATTAGCTAAGCAATTAAAAAATTGTTGACACAATTAAACTAGACATATAGCGTATTTAATTATAATATATGGCCAACTCAACATAATTTATGATCGAAGTAGTTTTCTTATTAGAAACAAATTAATAAAGTATTTAAGAAAGTCAACAAACAATCTAACTGGTATCTACAGTAGGTAAAATTAATTATTATTGGTCTTATGTGTTAAACCGAAAACAAAATGAAATAAAGCAACCTTTTTTATGGTATCGTTTTGAAATATTATGTTTTCACATTTTAACTTACTAGTTAAGTAAATTTTTTATCATTATTGGATACATTAAACACCTATAAGAATTAAATGAAGGCTGTTTCAGTAGTTATAAAAGGATATTAGTTTAATATTATGGTTTCTCTAAAAGCAACAATAATAATAATAATTTTAATCAAATGTTGTGGTATTGAATGGCACATATTCTTTATCAAGTTCTCATAAATTTGGAAGACAGAAAAGTTGATTAAAGTAATGAATCATTTTCACAAAGAATTCCGAAATATTGAGAAACGTATCTCAAGCAGAGGTTTTTAAATGATTGAATATTTTGGTAAAGTGTTTATGTAAGTTACCTTATAACCCACACTCTTTAAAAAATTACCTTCAAGAAATATTTAACTGATGATGTCATAATAGATAATATTCATAATTTGAGGTGCAAAGATAAATCATTAATTTGACATCACAGTATTACGAAAGTATATTCTTCTTTTTCTGGTTGGTTATTCAAATAATATTCAAATTTTACGTTTTAATTAGAACTCAGTATTTTATACATTATTCTTCAGACTGTATTTTGTACTAAACACCATTATTTTAAAGTCACATGTGCAAGAAAAAGTTATGATACTCATGAAATCAGAAATGTATGTATTTCCCAAAACAAATTTTAATTATACTATCTCAATTTAAAAATTGTACAAAAGAAAAGGTACTTTTATTAACAAATCAAAATCAATAAATATACACAAATAGCAGTAGAGTAATTTGGTATAATTGAAAAATTGGTACTATATTTTGGTTATGACATGTGTTAATCTCCTCAAACGTATAAGGAATAAAACATTTTGCTATTAGGTAAGAAATGGTATGAAAATTATTTTATTTAAATAATATGATCTAAAATAATAACTAATGGGATTACTATATTTAAATTACATTATATAAGAACACTAATTTAATTCAAAACCTTAATTTTTATTTAATTAAGTTTTTTAATAATGTCGTCATTCGTCAGTGATAACACAATATTTAAAAAATAAAAATATCTCATTTAAAATTTAGTTGTTTTAGAGCATTGTTTTACAAGAAAGCGGTGTTGCCAAACAAAAATATCGAGATAAAGTATGGGATACATTGTTCTCTTCATCTCCAGATATTAAACGAAAAAAATATTACTATCGAAAATTGTCATTATCAAGTTGTAAGCAACTATTTAAGAATTGTTTAAGGTTATTTCTTGTGGTGTTAACAAAATTATAAAAAACTCTTCTCATCAGAACAAAATAGTTGTATACCTCGAGTGAATTGTTATTTGGACTCTTAATTGTTTCAACTTTTTGAAAAAAAAATGTTGAATTATTTATATATAAAAAAATGCCTTAATATTTAAATATGACGTCCATTTTTCTAACAACATTCAAGAGTTGAATACTGCGTTTTTATTTGAATTCAATTGGTTATATAACATATTCAAATCTTGAATGGAAAAACTTTTTATTAAAGACAGTGACAACTTTTTTTTCATTTTCATCTGATATTATGCTTGTCACTTTTTGTTTGCTCCGTGTTTCATTTTCATCACTGTTTGTATCTTTTCTCTGATTTTGAACAACTTCATATTACCTTGATGATCTATTAGCTGAGTTGGTACATTGTGAACAACAGTAAGATATATTGTTTGAATTATATAAATACCTTTATAACATTAAGATTTCATCAGAAATTAAAATAAATAATTCCATTAATTTTCTAGATATAAGAATTGAAAAAGTTTATTATAATTCTATGATACATAGGACATTTTCAATTCCAATGGACAAAATTGACTTTGATAAAGAAATTGATATTATAAAACAAATAGCTACGTCTAATGACTATCCAATTCCTTTGATAAATAAATTAATTAATAAGACAAAATGGAAAGTGTCACTACAACTAATATTTCCTAAACAAACAAAATAATTTAAAAGTTATAAAAATATTACATATGATAGAAATATTTCCAATACAAATTCAAAAATAATATCTTCGGCAACATCATTTAAAACACAAAATAATATTGGTACAAAATTGTTAAATGTAAAAACAAATTAACCCAATTTAAAAAATCTGGTGTTTACAAAATTAATTGTCCAAAATGTAATGCTGTATATATAGGTCAAACAGAAAAAAATTTTGAAGAAAGATTCAATAAACATTTAAGAGCATATAGGCTACAACAAACAGATAAGTCTAATTTTGCAAAACACCTACTTGAACATCCAACCTCACTCTTACACACTAATGACATCAAAATACTACACACTTATGATAAAAAATAAAATTTAGATTTCCTTGAAGAAATTGAAATAAAAAGACATCTAGCAGATCCACAATTTAAAGTTGTTAATGAACAAATAAATCATGATATAGTTTTTTCCTGGTTTTTCTATATAATTGCAGTTATACGGATCTAAGAGAGAAGTACACCCAGGATAATCCCTTAGGGCTAATAACATCTAGGCTTTAATATTGTTATGTCTTATTACTTCCATACTTGGTCTAGGCTTAATACTACCTTATCAACATCAGGTACATCTACAAACAAACAGAATGTAAACGAAGTAAACCATCCATATCTCAAATGTGAATAATGGGAAACCAAATGAAAAGTATATGTCACAGAACTTTATTCTTAATGGAAAAACAATAATAGCTACTAGTTTCGGCCTAACATTGAGGCCATCATCAGGCTTAGTGTACTTATATATGTATTAATTTTTACACTAAGCCTGATGATGGCCTTAATGTTAGGCCGAAACTAGTAGCTATTATTGTTTTTCCTAATTTTTTGAATTAAACTGGGAAGTTACTCTTAACAAAATATAAGCAGCTGTCATTAAGCTAATTTTTAATGTAATTTCTTAAGTAAATCGTATGATTTCTGCATGTTAAAAAGATCTTTGTTTACTGATCTTAATTTCTTTATAAATAAGAATAATAAAAAACTTTATTACGATTATTTGAAAAATTATGTTTTAAATTACAATGACAGCCGTTTCGCTGATTAGCATCTTCATTGTAATTTAAAACATAATTTTTCAAATAATCGTTGCGTTCAAACGAAGAGTTTTTTATTATTCCTAATAAGATGGACTTCCAAAAAGTAAGGGTTAGTACAATATCTTTATAAATAGCTCTTATTATTTATGATAATTATCACATCGATTTTGATGATTTCTTTTATGATATAAATTGGAATGTATAAAAATAACAGACTATAAGTAATATTATTTGGTGGTATCGGTCCCGAAAATAATTGAAAAATTTGAAATGTTCCGAATTCCATCAATCATTATAGTAATGTCGGGAGCTAAAAATAATTAAGGTGAAGTACATCCCTTGGCAATTTACTAATAATTTTCAATTTTTCATTGCAACACCTACGTCCCAAGCTTTGTCAGACGGATGGCATGTGAATAATGAGTGTTGCAAAATGATTCGAAGCACAGTAGCTACTGCTTGATGATGGAAGTCAAAACCAGTGGTGTATGTTAGCAAAGAGATTAATATAAAGGTTTTAGGGACATTCCTCGTTTGCGATTGTGAAATATTTCACAGAAAACTAGTCAAACTACAATCGTTTAATTTTTATATTATACGTCGGTGTGTGTAGGTATTTTGGTTAGATAAAGTTGGTGTAAATATTTTGGAAATCAAAGTATACAGGGTGATTGATTAGTGTGAGGTAGCTCAGTAGATCTGTTATAGTAAAATTTACAAAAAAAAGTTATTAACAAAAATTGTAGGCAGCTTTACACTGAAAAAATTATTGGACCTTATATCAATTATCAGCTGTGATTGAGCAAAAGAGATCGATTTTAATTACTTATTTAATGTATTTGATCAAAATTATTATTAAAAGAAACATTTTACTGGTATTGATATTAATATTTTGATAATTGAAATCAATCAAATGAGTATACAGTTATCAACCATACAAATAATCAATATGATTATTTTATAATTGAAGTGATACTTTTAGTAATTGTAATAATCTGTTTAATAATCAATGTTTAAAGAAAAACTCAATTACATTTTAGTATTGTTTAGATGTTTAAAATTATCAAATAAAATCATCAAATTAATCTAAAATTAATTATCAGGTGTGATCAAACCAGAGAGGTCGATTTTAATTACATATTTGATCTATTTAATAAAAATGAGTACTATGACAATTACTGTACTGACATTGTTATGATTACTTTGATAGTTGATATTTACAGATTATTCACCTTACTGATGATATAATTATTTTACACCTCTAAGTTAATCAACAGCATGGAAATAATGCTATTTGTATAACAAGGAACAAAGTGCTTTCATTGATGTACGGTACGGCACTTATGACGTCCTTTTCCTCCCTGGGAAATAAATACTTTGAAGTGGATACAGCAATATAGAATATACATTTATTTATTTTAAATTGTAAAATTAATTGCAATAGACTTGCAACCTGGTTACAACTTATTTCTTTATCTCAATCACAATGCTAATCTAAACGATTACTGAGGAGATCAAATTTCAATACTTTTTGTAATTGAAACAATATCTCTCTGGTGATAGAATTTCCCGCGTAAATTTACTAAAATTCAATAACTTATTTCATTAAAACAATCATTCTGGTGATAGACTTTAAAGTACTTTAGTTCGTTTTCAACTTTAATTAAAATACCTACATATAAACTCCACATTTTAAAATTAGTTAAAATGTTACAGGGTGTTCCGTAAGATGGTGGCACACCAAACAAATGAATACTTTGATGAAAAAATAAAATTATCTAGAAAACTGATAACTTTAGGTGTAGGGAGTACTTTATAAAATTTGAAGTATGACATTAGTAATTTTCCTCACACTTATCAATCACCCTGTAGATATAAAACATTGCTAAGAGCGAAAAATATAAAATTTGGAAGCGGGCATTAATAAAAAATATTATTATTATTTATTTACTGATGATGTAACAATTAGTGACTATAAATTAGCACCAATAAAGATGTGTAGTGCATCTAATTACACTCGTCATAAAAAGTATGGCATAATTTTAAAAATTGAATTATGCTGCAAAATAAAATATCACATTTTTCAGAATATTTTAATATGAGTGTATGGTATCCTGTAGATATATAAAAGCCTAAAATACTCATAGTTTAAATCGCCTTTTTGTTGATAAATCTTATTTGTATTATTTACATTTTAAAATTTCTTGTGTGCATTACGTTTGTTTAATTTTTCATTTGGAAATGTCTAGAAACATTTTAAGTAAAAATGAGTAATTTAATAACAGAACAAGCAGCTGAAAGCGTGGCTTTAGTTGAAGATGGACGATCTGAGCAATATGTTGCTAAAGTCATGGAAATCAACCGATCCAACGTTTCTAGATTCTTAAGAAGGTTTAGAGAAGCTGGAAGTTCCAGGACGTCCCAGATGTACGAATCCTGCAGATGACCGTTATTTAAGAATCCAGACAGGCCCGTATCCAGAAATTCCAGAGTAAAGCGAATGACACATTAAAACTTGAATTATTATGTGACGTTTAATTTATTATTATTTACAGTGCAATAAAAAGATGCAGTACAAGGTGTAAATATAAATAGCTGCTATGTTTAAAAGTTGTTCAAGAATTTTTAATGTTAAACAAAGAATACAAATGTTAATAATAAAAGTGAAATCATTATTACATTCTTACTAGAGCTTACACATTACAAAAGTAATTGCTCGATTGTTTCTTCGCCAAGCGATCAAGCATTTCCTCTGGAACAATAACAATATTCCAGTAAATTGAAATCATTGCCAGTACACTTAGCCTGTCATGGCCCATCACACTACGAGGTAGAGTTTTTATCCTCTTCACTGTAGAAAATGATCTTTCCACGTTGGCTGTTGTGACTGCAAGAGTAGCCAGTACCTTGAGAAGAAGATTTATCCCGCGCAAAAATGTACCGTCACAATATTCCAACAGCTTCAAAATTTCGGTTGATGGATCAATTGATGATATTTTGGCACACCATAACTTGTACTCAGCTTGAACTGCGTACAGTGGCATTTCGTCTTGAAAATGTGGACCTAATTTTTCCAGTTTATTTATTTTTTTCTCGGAAGCAAATCCTGTGAGCAAAAGTTGAAAACTCGATAGAATATCCTCGTTTTTGACAAATCTATCAGTAAAATTTTTAATCAAAGCGTCGATACAGGAAATGAATATAGTGACTCTGAAATACTCTTCATTCGATCCGTTTGTGGGTTTGCACGAGATTTCTGTCGTGATGTAACTCTTGGAGCTTGAAGATCAGCGTCAAAAAGGTGCTTTCGGCTTCTTGAATAATAAATTAATCGTTGTTTGACCTTGGCTACGTTTCATGTTAGTGAAGTTAACCCTGCAGTAGTCGCGGGGAGTCTGTCAGACTCCGTTAATTTCCACATCCCTCGGTGTTTCACGTAATGCCAGGCGGCCAAATTCGGGATTTCTGGATACGTGCATTAATCCAGACTTTGTGAACTCGTCATGTTACAGCCAGGCAACTGCAAAATGTTTTCTCTGGAGTCCGTAATGTTAGAATATCTGTCAATACGGTTAGAAACAGATTAAGGAATTTTGGAACCACCCAGAATGCTCCATTGTTAACCAGAGTACAACGTGTGTTACGTTTAAAGTTCACAAGAGACTATGTTAATTGGGATATTAACGATTGGGCTAATATTCTTTCTAAGGATGAATCAAGATTTTCACTTTTTGGATCCGATAGACGTATGGAATTCCTTCAAGAGCTGGGTATCCAAGTTTCAGATTGGCCAGCAGTTAGTCCAGACCTAAACCCAATTCAACATGTTTGGGACTACCTGGACAGGTGCATAAGAACTATTAATATAGCTCCAGACATCCTTGATGAGCTGGAAAATGCTTTCATAGAAGAATGGGAAAATTTGGAATTGGAATAAGTGACCTGATTAGACGCCTTCCACGGATAACAAGAGATGTTAATAGAGCCAGAGGTGGCAATCCCATATAATAAAATGTAAAATTTATCGTTAAAATTGTTATTTTCATTATTTATGCACATTATTTTTTGATTTTTACTTTTAATTAACTAAACTATTTTGAAGCTTTATTCCAAATTCATTTATGTGACGAGTGTATATTTAGACTGCCATAGGTTTATTCTTTAGAAAGATTTTACAAATAAATTTTAAAAAAATGGGTATAATGGGAATATTTAATCCTAATTATATTATATATGTTTTTTTAAAATCCGATTGTATTTTTTTGTGCACTCCACTGCCTTAAAGGTATCAACTCTAATATATTAACGTGATAAATGAATTTTATCCTCATTTCATCAATTTTCATTCTCTTTCGTCAGTTTGAAATCTCACGAAGTTCCTTGCTGTATATAACTCATTCATTTATAATTAATTTTCGATCAAAGCTATTGTTTCGCCCATTGTTTGCTGGTTTGTTTCACTTCATTTCAAATTTGGTTTGATAAATTGATTCCCTACTGTTTGCCATTCCATTGTTGTTGGTGCCAAAATATTCGTAGGCATATTAATCATTTGTAATTTTCTACAATCACTTGCATTAACTTTTCCCTCTATTCTCTCTTTGTAGCTGTTTCTTTCCCGTAGAGTAAAACCTGATATTTGAAAGAAACTGTTACAGAATGCGGTTTATAAATTACATTTAATAAAGGGTATTTTCTTAAGCTTTGGGGTTTGCTTATTAAATACCAGAGGTAACTATAAAGTGCCAAATTGAATGAAACATTCAAAATATATTTTCAAGGATTTCAAATGCGAAATAAAACCGAATTTAATAAATTTTTTAGTCTTCGTTGCCAAAGCATACAATACCAGAAAGAATTTAAATAATCTCCATCTCCTTCCTATAAAGACTGATATTCCTGAATCTACAATAACATCCGATCTCCCAAGACGAAAACGTAATAGTATAATATATTTTAACATCAAAAAAATATGCAACGTTGAAGTTTTACTACAATTTAACTCATCCATGTGATAACAACGCTGTTTCTTGTATTCTCTCTAAAATTCTAAATCTCTCTTTACCCAGCTGTTCCTTAAACACTTCATAAAGATTGTAGTGGCCAGTGTTTTTCAATTTTCAAAATGAATTGTCTAATTGCCTTTTGGAAGGTAAAACCGAATGATTATTGATTGATTTAACTACCTACTTTCAGCATCAAACTTAATACTATTTACAAAATGTTCGATTAGTTTTTTCTTTCACTTTTGTATACATCTCTTCTGGAGAAACTGTACCTATAACATATATAAACTCCACAAATTTTGAATATTAATGGACAAAGTAAAGAATCTACCATAAATTTTGTATGGAGGTTAAAAAAATTTTCCTATCAAAACCCAAGCAGAAAGAGTTTCCATGGCAAGTAAACAACTAATCAATAAAATCTAACAGCTTCATCAGTATTATTATCAAACATAGATAAGACGTAATTGTTACACAAATATATGAAGTTATTGTAAAGATCAGCATGATATAATTTTTTCCTGGTTTTTCTATATGATTGCACAATTATACTGATCTTAGAGGAAAATATATCCAGAATAATCCCTTATAGGGCCAATAATATCTAGATTTTAATATTGTTGTCTTATCACTTCTATACTTGATCTAGCCTTAACTACTTATTAACATCATAGACCTAACTACAAACAAACAAAATGTAACTTCAATATGCCAATCTGACGATGCTAGTTATTTTGCGAAACAGCTGTCATTGAGTTTAAAAAAGCAATTTTTTAAATAAATAGTGGAAGTTTTGTTTTAAAATTCTATTTTCAAGTGTAATTAATTCTAAACAGTATGATTTGTAATATCAAACTCATAACGCATACTCCCAAGGAGATCTTTGCCTAAATAAACAGAAAATTGAATCAGGTTTCTAGGGATGGTTTCTGATAGGAGACTTACTTGGAAAACGCACATCTATAATCTAAAGAGATCTTGTCAATCCGGACTAAATCTACTACGATCCCTCGCTTACAGAAACTGGGGTGCTGACTTTTCAAGTCTGATACTTATTTATAAATCCATAATAAGAAAGCTCGATTATGGTGCTATAGTATATAACTCGGCCAAAAAATCTCTTTTAAAATCACTTTACGTAATTCAAAATACAAGTCTTCGCATTTCTTTGGGAGCCCATCGCACCAGTCCAATAAAAAGTATCTATTGGGAAACTGGAGAACTGCCACTCTCTTGCAGGAGACAATATTTAAGTCTTACTTATTCAGCATCAATCGCATCGAACAAAAATAAACTTGTAAGACATAATGTATTTTCCGACCGGTTCTCAAGTATGTTTAAAAACAGAAGCCGAATCGATCACCCTTTCTATTCTAGAGTACAAATTTATCTATCTAAAATAAATTTCCAATTTCCAGGCTCATACGATTTATCCTTACTACAAATCCCTCCTCCATGGATCATACCTATTCCTTTTACCGACATTAGCTTAGCAAAGTTCAACAAATCAGAAACCCCGCAAATTTTAATAAAACAGGAATTTTATAAACTATTGAATAAACTCGGCAACACTTTTAATATCTACACAGATGGATCAAAAAACGAAGATGGGACTGGGGCAGCTATCTTCTCAGAACTTCACCCAATAACTTTCAAATTATCTTCAATTACAACAATATTTTCTGCCGAATTGTTTGCTATTCTAAAAGCTTTGGCTTAAACTGAAAACCTGAACAAAGAAAGCTATACAATTGTCTCGGATTCTCTAAGCTCTATAATCGCCCTCAAACAATTGTATTGCGACAATCCTCTCTTACTTCAAATAAAAAAGAAATGAAAAAGTTAGAAAACAGAAAATGTCGAGTTAATTTCATATGGGTGCCTTCTCATATCGGAATCAAGGGCAACGAGGCTGTAGACAAAATGGCTAAACAAGCATCCACCAATCCAACCTCTAAGGAGTACACCGCAGTTGTACATACTGATCTGAAGCCATTTTTAAAAAACAAAATAAGAATAGCCTGGCAACAAACATGGAACAACTCTTCAACCAAGTCGTACGAAGGAATGAAACGCCATAATCCTTGGAAACCTGATCTTGACAACAGAAGAGAGCAAGTAATACTCACTCGCCTTCGCTTCGCTATTATCATGCAGATCATCCAATAAAAACACATTTTTGTCCAACATTTGAATATTATATTTCAATAGTTTCTGGTCATGTTTATTTTTCTTCATAACGGCATCCGCTATATCATAAGTTCCAAAATACTTCTTCTTGGACTCGCATTCTTGAATAATTCCTACGAGAGAGTAGTTTCTCATCAATAATCAATAGATGTTTTCTCAGAAGTGAGAAATGATTAATAGTAATATAATAATAATAATAATATCGAAAAAGAAAAGACATTCTGCTGGTTAAGTAGAGGGACACTAATAGCAGAAACTGAGAGTTTTATCGTTGCTGCCCAGGATCAGGCTTTGAAGACGAATTATTACGCCACCAAAATATTAAAATCAAATACAGACAGTAAATGCAGAATGTACCAACAACAGAATGAAACCATAGATCATTTAAGTCAATGTGAAATCTGAATATCTGATAAGATACAATGACGTATGTAAGATGGTTCACTTTGAGATTTGCATCAGGAATTCGAAAATGAACAATGAGGGTGATCAAATTACAAATCTATAGGATCAACCTATTATTACTAATAAACAGGTTACAGCCAACAAACTAGACATAGTAGTTCGGTCTGCAGAGTCTGTTTTGACGTTGCTGTACCAACAGATCGAAGAGTGGTTGAGAAAGAGGCTGAAAAAATCTTAAAGTACAGAAGTCTGCAGATAGAGGTACAAAGAATGTGGAATAAAAAGGCAATAATAATACCAATTGTTGTCGGGTCTCTTGGAAGTGTTAGCAAAAAGTTTGAAAAATATTTGGCAGAAGTACCAGGCAACCGTAGACCATCAGCAATTCAAGAAAATGCCATTAAGGGATCAGCCCACATTTTAAGAAAAGTTTTGTCGTAGTACTAGAATTGTCCTTAGAAAAGAGTTATTTCTCGAACAATGTTCAATAATCCCAAATAAAATTGGAGAGTAAACAAAATATATACTTTATGTATAAGAATTATTTTACAATTATAAAAAATATAACTATAATAGAAGCATGTACGGCTTGGTAATCCGTCAGTCGGAAATTAAGTGCTCCACAAACACAATGCAAAAAATACACATTATAAAACTAGGGTTTACAGAAAATACAAAAATTAATCATTAAATTTCTGGATTAATTCATATCTACCTATACATCCAGGCCGCGCGAGAAGAGTTCTAGGAGTTCAGAAGTTCCCTTAAATTAGGCAATGATAAAAAGCGAACACCAAGAAAAATTACTGTAAACTCCGCAAGAATAGGGCAGACTGCCAAGAAATTAACAATAACTTCTCTAACGTTCAAGTTACACATAGATCACAACTCTACCTCCCTTAAAACCCATGGAGTGAAATTTAAATTCAACAGTCCACCTCTCATCTTAAAAAGCTAACTTAGCTCTCTTAAATTTATATTTTGAGGCAACCCGTAAATTGAGAGTATGCCAGCATTATGGTTGAGCTATTTATAAAAGATTTCCTATTCGATTCCCGAGTATTTGACTCACATGTACCTCCCTTATTCTGTCTATTAGAACCGACATCTGATATTCCCATAATGTTACTTCATGCAAGAGAAACACTGAAATTTACCTCATATCTATTAAACATTTTTGTCCAGCTCTCAAACCAAAAAGTTTTATGCATTATACTCTAGGAAGACAGCAAGCCGGAAGGCTAAGAACATTTAATACATCTAAAATCTAGCCTCAAGGTGAATATATATAGTAGATCAACGTGAGAAATGATTATCTCGGAAGATTGAAGAATACGGTTCTTGGTTTTCTTCTTCTTAATGCAGGAACTCCAAAAAATATAAAATACAAAAAGTACACTTGTACTTATTGGAGGTTCGCTATCATCACAGCAAGTCGGACATTGTCTGCAGCTCTGAACAGATGACCATTGCTACATTCCCTCAGGTTCTTTAACCAGGATACATGGCGTCTTTCAGTGCTCCACTTTCCACTAGTTTTTCCCTGGACTATTAGTTAGAGACTATATTTCTGTCCTCTCATTATATGAACCAGGTATTATTTAATGAATCAGACTTTTTAATGTTATATTTCTAAAAATTACTGCTAAATAACATCTAAGTTTCGCACTCTTGCATCAGGTTCAAATGTTTGTAGATTTTCGATGTAGTTCTTCTTGAGGGCCCATGATTCAACAAGAGAGGAGAAAAAACATAACAAGGCATTATTCCCATGTTAATATAATTATTATAATTATTAAAATTATGAAACATTAAAAAACATAAAATTTTAATACATTTTTATGTACCTAAAATTTAATCTTCACAACTTTTTAGTTGTTAAAAAAATGGAATTTCACTTTTAACATTAAGTATTCCGGTTTAAATTTCCATTAAATTAGTTTAGGACTTAATGTAAAATATTACAGATCCGATGTTAACTAAACTATCCAGAACTAAACAAGCAATTTCTTGTAGCAATTTTAAATTAGTTGATAAAAATGATTGCATGATTACAAACGTAAACGAGTTTTTGTTAAATATACATAATAAGACTAGCTACATCATAAATGCAAAATAATCTGCGTATGTTGTCGAAGTAGGTATCACAAAAAATGATGCAAATTATATTTTTGATTACCCAATTTATCTTTTAATGAGGCATCCAACATATCAGTACAAAAAAATTAAATAGACATTAGTACATCTTTAGCAGTTAAAAAACTTGATATTTATACTTAATATACTTGCCTAAAAAATATTATTATTCTAATTCTTTTTATTTGTTCTGTAGTCCAAGTTTCTAGATTACTTTCGTATTTGATTTATAATCCGATTTTGATATCTAAATCCTATTAATTCCTTACTCCTTTTATACTTTTACGAAAAAGACATATATTTTCAAAATATTGTAGATATTGACTACACATTAAATTCCTTTGGTGGTTATTAATACCTTTATAAGAAGGTATTTTATCTTATGTTGACCTTGGTTGTAAATCTCCGGTGTAGGTAGATATGGCAACATCTATTGCCAGACGGCCCTGTGCCCATGCCGGTGCTTGACACCGAATTGAGAAACAAAATTATACTATGAAAAAGTTGTATCAACACCGAATACAACTACTAAAGCTAAGGAATTAGAAGAGGTAGATATAAAATATCTTGTGTGTAGTTTTTATTCCGTACATACAGAGCAGACAAAAAGTAACAGCATTATAAAATTTTAAGATATTTTATGATAAACAGACCACTTTTAGATATGTTTTTAAGTGGATAAATATAATGTAAATATTTGGTATACTTTTTGTATACTCTAACTGGGTAGATTAAAGTGGAATTGTTTATTATCTGGAATTAAGACGCTATAAATCTATAAAAAAATTACAAATATTATTTAATAAGGATAATTATTTGTTGGAAAATCGTTTTCCGATAAAAATTATTTGTTTTTATCAACAGTAAATACACAAGAGCTTTTTTTTTACCGGAAAATTTTTCGATTCATCGAAAGATTTTGCCAATCAGTAATATTACGAAAAAAACTGAAATGAAAAAATCGCGAGATGAAGAGAAAAATTTATCCATTAAAAAAAAGATCGCGTGTATTTTGCTAAGATAAATTAACTACTAATTATATAAAGAAACAATAAAATTTATTCATTCTAAAACAATTAAACTAGTTAAAAGGACAGTTGTTAAAAATACAATTATTAAATATTGGTTGGGGAGTACTGATTTTAATGTTTTCTTCTCGTGTTTCTACGTATGTTGAATATTCTGTTTCCGAGGGTCTCAAATTATTTATAAGTTGTTCATGGTGTTCGGGGTCAATTTGGAGGTATGGTTTAATTGATTGTAATGACGAGTGTCCTGTTATCTTAATAAGCTGTTGATCGCTAACTCCTGCTTTGGCTAATTGGGAAACTGCGCTGGCACGATTTGAATGGTTAGTAACTTTATTATTGATTATGTCCAATCCAATTTTTGCAGCAGAATTTTTTGTCCAAACAGATATGGTATTAATACCTAAAGGAACATTTTTGTACCAACCTTTAGAATTTTTATTTTTCCAAAAAGGATTTGGAGTTAAAAATAATCGGTCAGAAGTAATATGTTCATTTCTTTTTTCTACTAGCAAATGGAATAGTTTTACAGGGCAAATACTTTCGTCACTTTCATTTCTAGTCAACCATTTGCTGTCTGTTAACTTTTTCGAGCCGCCTTGTGCCGTTTTCGAAAATATGGTGTTATATTCAATCCTACCCGTAGGAAAACCATTTTGGTTCTTTTCTACTTTAAAATAATAAATTTTGCAATTAACAGCTTCTCCTCCTCTCCAAGCCAATTCGTAAGAAGCAATATGAAAGAATCTTTTTTGCAGCCCTTCAGGTTCATTTATATTCCATAGTGTTGCCATTTTTATTATATTTTCTTTGTCTATTGCTGAAGAACACGTCTTTCTTTTTGTTGGAATCAATTGAAATTGTTTTCTTTTGGTATTTCTAGCATCCCGAGCTTCTTTAAAGGTTATGTCTGTAAAAGGATCAAATTTCAAACCATATTCGTTAAAATATTTCTGTTGTAACATTTTAGCAGTCGTGTTCCATATTGTTTTGACCGCAAATTCTTTGTAATCTTCTCCATTCTTTTTTTTTTTCATATTGAAAGCCCAATCTTTTAATATTTTTGCTAGATCTTGTATTGTAGTATTCTCTTCCAACTTATAATTTCGGCTTTGACAAAACTCCATGAATTGTTTCCATATTGATGACTTCGTATTTTTTGTTGACTTCGGTATTGACTCTTCAATATTTTTTGTAATTTGTTCATGTGAAACCTCTCCAAATCGGTTCATACTTTATGTTTTTTGCAAAGAAAAGGTAGTATTGTTTTATATTGTTAAATTTGACAATTAAATACCTGTCAACAATAATGCAAAATTGATACACACCTACTAGATTGAGGAACATGCGATAAAAAAAAGCGATAAAAAAGGATGCACCTTTTTTATCGATGTCAAAATGACAAAATAGTTTGTAGGTATATGACATTTTAACATTGGAGTTAATTTATCTAAGGAAAATGTATTTTATCAGATCTAATTATAAAATACTTATGTAAAACGACTACTTTAACAAAAACACTTGTAACATGGAAAATATGAAACAAGATTAGATTTTATTAAAAAACTGGATGTTAGAAGACATATAGCAAATATGTAATGGAAATTTTTAAATGGGAAAATATTTCTAGAAAGTTCAATACAGGTAAACTGTTTAATTACCACTTCATTTTATATTGGCGTGAGGCAACAAATACATTATATAGATTTATATTTTTCTTTTGTTTCTTAGAATCTTTCTTGAATCTTAGAGGAAATTTATCGGAGATAAGCTTTTAGGGCTATAATATAATTTTAATTTATTCTCTAGTCTGAATACTAATTATATATTTAACATTAAAAATTATTATTGGTTAAACAACTCCGGAACTTATCAAACATGGACCAAAAATATTATTTGAATTGCTACACTACAAAATCTTTTCCAAGAATGCATAAATAAACATGAAGTACCTGAGGAATGGATAGAATCACATATGATTACTATCCATAAAGGATTTGCACTTACTAGTAGTATTAGTCGAATATATGGGAACTGGAGAACAGGCTGGTTTTCGTATAGGTCGATCCACAGTAGATCATGTTTTTTCCATTAGTTTAATAAAAAGAAATTTGCTGGTGGCCATCTGTATCTGTATCTGTAATTCTGGAAGGGTGGGTCGCCCCACAGCATTTAGGCCACATTTGGCCCATTGTGCGTCCTTCTGAGATTGAGCCTAACCTATTGGCTCGTCAACCATCCTACCTGTTTAAAGTAGGTGATGACGTCGCCTGTAGGCAGCTCCCTCAAGTTGGCATGTGTTAGCCAGTTCTCGCCGAATACAGAAAGTCTTGTTAGAGAGAGTGCCGGACAGTCACAAAGGACGTGCTCAACTGTCTCATCCTCTTGTTCACATCCTCTACATAGTGGGCTGTCAGATAAACCCAACCTGTTCAGATGTTTTCGTAAATGACAATGGCCAGTAAGTATACCTGTGACCAACCGCAGGTCCTTTCTGGTCATGGCCACGTATTTCTTGGCTGCTTTGCTATTCGGATATTTCAGAAGTTCCTTGGATAGTATGCAACCTTTTTCTTCGTCCCATCTTTCCTTAAATTTGTAAAGGGAGCGTCCCTTTACTAGGTCAACCACCGCTGATGCTGTCAAGCTGACAAGACTACCGGGTCCCAAGAGCCTTTGGGATTGCTGGTGGCCAAGAAGTTCATCTGGCGTTTGTAGGCTTAAGAAAAGCATATGATAGTGTTCCGCTTGGAAAACTATGTGAAGCACTAGGAAAAACAAATATAATACTACCAACAAACAACAAGAATTAAAACGGGAAAGCTTATAACGCCAGGTTTAAAAGTGCTAAGCAAGGATGTTGTATTTCCCCAACATTATTCAAAATATACCTCGAAGTAGCACTCAATAAATGGAAGAAAAATTGTACGAATACGGGCATACCACTAACGGACTCAACTTTGTACACTCTGTGTTTTGCGGATGCGAAGACTATTGGAGGAGTTTACGGAGTAAGGTTTGGAAGTGAATATATGGAAAAAACGGAATACATGACTATCGGAGATAACCAAGTCTTGGAGGAAAATCCAGAGATAAAATTATGTAAAGAATACAAATACCTAGGAGTAAAGTTCACACAAATACAAAATATCAGAACATATAGTTGCGAAGTGTGGCCTTTAAAAAACAGAACAGAGAAAATGCTTAGATCAACAGAAATGGACTTCTGGCGCCGCTCGACAGGAATATCCAGACGGGACAGAGTAAAAAAGAGTCAGAGAAATCATGGGGTTAACACATAATATTGTTGACGACATAAATAGAAAACAGCTCAGATAGTACGGACACGTAAGGAGAATGCCGGAGAATAGAATACCAAGCAAGTTTTCGAGTGGCAGTCGAGAGGTAGACGTAGACCAGAAAGGCCGCGAAGAAGTTGGGGAGAGGAAGTTGATAATGAAATCAGGGAAAGAGAACTGGAGGATGATCTATGGAATGACAGAACGAGATGGATATTGGAAATCGGAAAGCGTCGAAGAACGCTGTAAATTGACTTTATTTATTTTATGTTTTACCTATCTATTATTGATTTATAATACCTTAGAAACGGAATATGTTATGGTAGCAATAATACCTGCTATCACACCTAGGGCATTATAAGCGGGCATTATGATAATGCCCGGAAATTTTATTTCTCTCATAATAAAGAATAAAGATCCATTTTATACAAAAAATATTGTTTCTTTAAATACTAAAAATTAAAATTGATTTCCATTTCCATTTTACGGGAAATGTCCCGGAATATGTAGCTGATCCCACTATAGAATGGTCGGTGTTTTTTGTGATGGTAAAGGTGTAAGCACTAACGCTATTTTGTATAGTTTGTAAATTGTCCATTAAAGAATTTTCAATAATCGATACGGAATTAACCTCGGAACTAATTGAATTGGCAATCATTTTGGCTACTTTATTTTTGGATGAAATACTTTCTTCTATATATTCTTCAGCTACTGTAGAGCTTTTCCATTTCCCATGTTGTTTTAGCATTTCAAACGAAGCACCTGCCTCAACAAGTAAAGTTGACGTATAAGCTTCTGCATTATCCAGTTTTAAAAATTTTGCGATCAATGTTGGGACGCTTCCTATGGTATTTTTTCCAACAGGTTGTACTGTACAGCGACTCTTTCTATAGGTAAGAAAGAATCTTCGCTCCTTTATTCCAGCTGGTCTTAATGCTGCGTACTTTTTTATTAAATTTAAAGCGCCTTAATCTTTTTTAATGATAGTAAAACTTTTTGAAGTTGAAGTTTTAGTTTCTGGTACCTTTATAACCAAGACCGTTCCTCTATCTTCAATATCTTCAATGGTCATTTTGACCAACTCATCTCATCTTAAACCTCCAAACCAACCAATATGACTTTGTTTACCAAGTAGATATAATCAGGAGCCTTCTTAATAAATTTTATTATTTGTTCTCCTTCCAAAATTTTAGACTTCTTCGGGACATATCCTTTCGACTTAACTTTTAAAAAAGATATGAGACGATGGTATTGCGAGATGTCTATATTTTATAGACCATTAACGTAGACCTTGGGGTAGAATACTTGGTCCAGAGAGAGTTCGGACTGTATTTTTCCGACTAAAAATATTAAAATTTGTTAAACATATGGGAAAAATTTCGGTATAGGGGAACAACTCCGATTTTAACGAATTTTTTTTTGGACACTCCCTAAACAGTTTTTTTTTTCGGAAATGAAAACTAAAATTTTGAAAAAATTTTGAAATTTAAAAAAAAAAATTTTTTGGTTCCAATTTGCACAAAAATTTTTTTGGAGAACCCGATAAAATGTAAGTTGAAACCTAACCTAACCTAACCTAACCTAACCTAACCTAACCTAACCTAACCTAACCTAACCTAACCTAACCTAACCTAACCTAACCTAACCTAACCTAACCTAACCTAACCTAACCTAACCTAACCTAACCTAACCTAACCTAACCTAACCTAACCTAACCTAACCTAACCTAACCTAACCTAACCTAACCTAACCTAACCTAACCTAACCTAACCTAACCTAACCTAACCTAACCTAACCTAACCTAACCTAACCTAACCTAACCTAACCTAACCTAACCTAACCTAACCTAACCTAACCTAACCTAACCTAACCTAACCTAACCTAACCTAACCTAACCTAACCTAACCTAACCTAACCTAACCTAACCTAACCTAACCTAACCTAACCTAACCTAACCTAACCTAACCTAACCTAACCTGTGCAAATTGGAGCAAAAAAAATTTTTTTTTTAAATTTCAAAATTTTTTCAAAATTTTAGTTTTCATTTCCGGAAAAAAAAACTTCACAGTAGTGCTCAGGGATGTTAAGGGAGTGTCCAAAAAAAAATTCGTTAAAATCGGAGTTGTTCCCCTATACCGAAATTTTACCAACATATGTACCTATTAAAATAAAATCAATAACTTAACAGTTCCTGAAAATATGCCATTAGAACGGTTTCGGTTATTTGAACAATTGCTTTGGCATCTTTCCAAATACCAAATATGCCATACTCCTGATCATACTGTTGCCTTGCAAAAGATTTTCGGTCGCTTTTATGGCCTTTTCTCTTATGTTTTGTGGAATTTCTTCCATTTTAAGCAAATATTTAAACAAAAAATGCCAATTGACTAACTGACAGAAACATCAAAGTCAAACTTAAATAATCACTGCAAGTCACTTGATAAATTTCTGTAGAATTATTTTTGTTCATAAAAATCAATTTTTAGGTAAAACATAAACCATTGTATGCACCACGGGCATTGTTAGACTCTAATACCCATCAGGCGGAAACTAGCCCTCGGGCTACTATTTCCACCTTCGTCCTTACAATGTCGTTGATACATAAATACCGACTCGTTCAAAATAAATTATCTTTTAAAATGCTAATATTAATACTAGTTTCTTAAGTTCCACATGGGAGATGACCAGTGTTGGTACACGGAAGGTTCTGATACCGAGAGAGGTGTTGGAGTTGGGCTAGCGTAGCTAGAGCAACAAAAACGAACTGGGTAGATCGGTAGAAACGTTCTTACTAGTTAGAGCCAGAGGGCTTAAGAGACTCAAATTTGTAAGAGATCTCTCTAAAAAGAGGTCTCAAGAGCTGCTGGAGATGAACAGACAGGACCAACGAATTATGTTAGGACTGCAGACTAGACACACTCGCCTTAATGTGCATATGAAAACAATTGGACTAGCAGAGAGTGCAGATTCTAGATTCTGTCAGGATGAGGAAGAAACTACGGAGCATATCTTGTGTAGATGCCGAGAACTGGAGAGACTAAAGATCAATAGATTTGGTCTGCATGAACTCAAGCCCAAAGACTTCACTTTTTGATAAACAGAATCATAGGTATTTATGTAATAATCAGATGTTAATAAACTTGAATCACTCTCGCAATCTCTTTTCTTCAAGCTCGATATGTTTGGTCGCTGATGGTATTTTCTCTGAAGTTGTGGATTCACATTTGATGCATTCTTGCTCCTCATTTTGTGTGCACATTCAAGCATTTCATCGTTGTTTCTGAGTCATAGGTATCGTTATAGAAAACTAAGTATGTAGAATATGCTTGCATATAAATTTTTCGTATGTCATTCCATACTACTCGATCACCATCAATGTTTACTGTGAAGTTTTTACCAAACTGTTTTATAACTTCTTTTAAATTTAAAATTTCAGTCCAGTCCAATTCGTGTACAGAATATGGAGTTCCAGTCTTCTGGGTACATTGAATTAATGATATCCATTGTGATGAGAAGAAAATAGATCCATTTTTCAAGATTCAATTCAATATTTTCAGAATCATACTGGAACATTTCAAAATATACTGTAATTAACGAGTATTAATTGTTCCAGTAGTGATTCAGAAGGAGCTTTTGATTTTCTATTATTCTGCATACTTAGTCCAAAACACATGATTTTGGAGATGTTCCAGTAATGACTCCGACCAACGATATCTATCAGGTCGCAGTGGAAGGGAAGTTGAACGACCACTCACATAGAACCTAACCTAACATAACCTCTACGTGGTTTCGGTAGGTACTGCTTGAAACTGAATTAATTTATTTCATTTGAGACAGAGTAAATTAAAATCGCCAGTACCATTTTTTTATTTTAAAATAATGGAAGAAAACATATAATTTTAAAGTTAAATAATCTTTATTATATGGTACATTTGATCTCTTTAAAATTTAAAATTGTTAAAATAAACCACGATTTACAAAGTATTAAAGACTACGTTCAATAAATATTATGTAAATAAGCGGTAATTGCATCAACTGCACTTCAAACAAAATTATTCATTGATAAAGATCTCACAAATCTCATTACAGTATTTTTCACAATACCAATCACTTTCATTAAGGCGGTAGTCAATTAATGAAACTGGAAATTCATGATATACCGCATTCAGCGGCGTACAATTCTTGTTACAATTAAACAGTGAAGAAAATTTTGTCTCTAATACTTTCAATAAATGATTATAGTCAACCCAAATTATACAAATACAAGAATCGATCCTGTGTGCAAATTATGACCATAAGCAATAAACCGTGACATACGATCGCAATAAAAGTGGTTTATTACCATCAGGTCCTTTATTGTAGGCACTATGTTGAACACATTTTAGCTAAATACACTGAAAATTTTTTTCATCTGTCAAATTTGACATTTCAACAATATTCCGACTATTTTTTGATTGTTGTTTCAGCCAATGAGCATGCAATTAGGCGATAATTTTGCACTAGTGCAAATTATCGATAATTTGCACTAGTGCGAATTATTAGGTCCTTCAAAATAAATGCAGACGTAATTGTATTAAATGTTTATTATTTATTGAAATAACATTAACACTGTTAAGTCTAGTTATTTAAATTCTTACAATGGACTAGTTTAGTATGATCATATTAATCAAAATGATAGCAATATATATTTAGGAAGGATACCTACTTACTTATATTGGTATTCATTTTGCAAGTAATTTTTCTCATTTCGTAAAATTTAGCAATAAATAATTAGTAAGTTTTAAACGTAGCGCCAACTAATAACCAATAATGAAGTGTGTTTAAAAGTCAACGTTGTCACATTTTAGCTACGTTTGTTTCAAGTATTCTCAAAAAATTGGCGGCACAAAACACCGTGTTCTGTGACTAACTGAATTTACCAGTTGACAAGATATATGACAGGAGAGAAAATCGTGTTTATCTATAATAAACAAACAAGAGCCCTATTCTTGACGGTGATAGAATTGAACAGCCAATAGAAAGTGAGCGTGGTTCTATTGAAAATGCCAAAACCGTATTCTTGAAATTCTTTCTCTCACTTTACCGATAGAAGGGTTGCTCCCCGAGAGAACAATTACTTCTATTGGTTATTTTTGAAGGAACCGCTATAACACCAAGAGAAGGTGTTAGGGATTTTTATTTTCGAACCAAAAATAGTATAGAAGTAATTTCTTTCATAAACCAAACACAACCAAACAACAAATTAAAATAACGAAAATGACAGAATATTTTGTTTATTGTTTTACTCCTTATTTGATAAAGTGTCAATCAGAGAACAAAAATATCGATATGTTTATCTCTTTTTAATGACAACAAATAAGAGAGAGAGAGAGATACGTTTCTCGGTTAATATTAAAGCATATCGACAACATCGCAAATTTTCTACCAATCTTATTGAAACACGTCACTTACCACTTATGACGTATGTAACCATTAAATTTAAATTTCAAAAGCCGATTATGGCTAGAGGATTAATTTTATAAAAATTTTATTTGTACAGTTGAACCATTAAAAACCTATTTTATAAGATGCAAATATAAAAAAAAATCACTAAACTAGGCCATTAAAAACGCAATTATTAAAATTTATGATTGAACCAGTCGAAGTTTGTGGTCGGTCAGAAACAACGTTACTGGAAGAAGAAGTTGAAACTGAAAAATCACCAACCTCGCTGTTCTCACTGTTTCTCATTTTCTTTATTATTTCCTCATTAAACTCTTTATAAAGTTGTAAATAAGGTTTTATTGAATTGACATTTCCATGTCCCGTTATTTTCGTTAGCTGGTTTTCGTTTACCCCAACCTTGGCTAGATGGCTTACGGCAGTTGCTAGATGAGAATGGTTTGTGAATTTGAACTTTTCGCTATCGAGACCTGCTTCTTGAACAGACAGCTTTGTCCATTTTGCGATCTCGTTTCTACCAGCTGGGATGTTCTTGAACCATAATATACCACTATTTTGCCATTCTCGATTCGGCGTATGAAACAGACGGTTCGTCTTCACGTTAGATCCTCGTTTTGACAAAAGTTTTCTGCATAATCTTGAAAAAAAGCATTGAAAAGTAAAACTAAATAAAAAACCCTTAATTTGACCTATCTAACGGGCAGGTGTCTTCATTACTAATGTTTCGGATTAACCATTTACTGTCCGCTAATCTACGGCCTCCTCCTTGGCAGGTTTTTGAAAATACTGGATTATATTCTATTCTATTTGTGCTTGTTCCATCATGAAACTTTTCTTCTTGAAAAAAATCCGTCAAACAGTTGACTGCCTCACCTCCTCGAAATGCTAGCTCATAAGATATGAGATGAAAAAAATTTTTCTGCAGACCTTCCGGCTCGTTTTCATCGTAAAGCAATTCTTTGTGAGTAAAAGCCGATGAGCTTTCTTTTCTCTTTTCCGGGTTCATTTGTAATATTTTGCGCGTAGCATCTCGGGCACTCCTAGCAGATTTAAATCCTACATCATTAATTGGACCTATTACAATACCGAAATCTTCGAAATATTTTTCCTGAACAAGTTTTGCTGTTACGTTTCACATTCCACATAGAAGGATCCATCCTTCTTGCGCATGTTGCTTGCCCAGTCCTTTAGAGTGAAGGCAATTTTTTCCTCCGAAGTTCCTCGTTCTAATAAGTGATTTCTTTCAGCAAAAAACTCTTGAAATTGTCTCCATACTGACATTTTTGACTTTTTCGTATTCGTTGGCGTAAGATTGTCTATATTCTTGTCAATATCTACAGCAGAAGCATTTCCAAATCTCGACATTGTACAATATTGTTATCGCCACAGGTGACGGCCATGTGACAGCAACTGACAGTGACACAAAACGATTTGATTTATTCATAAATTTTTCTCATAAAAATTATGGTCGCCACAGTTGATGTCAATGTGACAGCAAATGACAGACGCACAATACGATTTGTTTGATTCAAAAAATTTTCTTATAAAATTTAACTCGTGCAATGAAAATGAATCGATAATTTTTGACATATCTGCTCTCACGCAAGTTAAACTGAAAAAGGCTCTTTTTCAACTTAACATGCATTCGAGCATCTTTCTCAAAAATTATCGATAATTTTCATTGCATTAGTTAAATTACTACTGATAATCAGCAATGAATAAACTAATGCGTAACTGCCCAAGTTTTTCTTTAATAACCAACGTCGTATCATAGTCCTATAACTTCTTTAAAGTAGACTTTATGCAAATTAAATATCTACAAATAGGCTTCAATTTAACGACTCAATCATTAATACTATTAATAGTAAAATTTAAAATTAAACTACATCAACTATAATCAAAATTAAAACCACGAGTCGTTTTATCGATAAATTTTTAGTTTCGACGAAATTTTTTTTATTTTGCAAAAATACGAAAACAAACTGATATGTGATAAAATCACTAGTCCATAGGATGAAGCTTCTTGGGAAAGCATGCATATCCATTTGTTTTTTAATAAAATACTTCTTCCTTAAATTTTTTGCAATTGTTTTGAAAACCTGTTAGTCTAAATTCATTGTTAAACAACAATATTGAAAGCAAGGACAAAAAAACAAATAAAATTCTGTAGTAAAATTAAATTAGAAAAATCAAATTTAATTAAAAAACCAACGATCTATGGACGCTACTGATTAAAGGATTTAAAGTTCTTTTTTTGCCTCATTCCATGTACACAGTTGTATATAACTCCGGCTCTTTAACAACTTCTTATTTATATTCGTTCATACAACCGGATCCGCGATTGTTTTTAATATAAATGTTAATTAAGAAGAAAATGTAATCTTTGTACGCAAACTAATCAGTCATATCGCAACCACAACAGTAGAGTCGGTATCTTTGAATCGTAAATACAAATAGAGCATATTGAGTTCAGGGTAATTAAGAAAAGACGTTTAAAGGGTACGGTTTGGAAAATAAAGTTCTTCAGAATATAAATTGAATATTTATGAGTGTGTAGATACGTTCAGACATAACCACATTTATTAGATTTGTAAGTAATCACTGTTGGTGTGTTTTTTTCCGGTTTAAAACAATTTCTGATAAATCTAACTTAACGCATGACTTAAGTTTTCTATTTTGTATAATTAAAAACATCTTTTTTTAGCATTTGTGTGATGCAATTCAAACCAAACCGTCCTTTCTTAAAGTTTAGGAAAATAAATTATTTTATTTTTTTTTCTTGAATTTGGGTGATGTTACAATAACAAATTTTACAATTATCTGAGAGATTGAAGCTTATAGGTAACCAAATTTATTGTACTCTTACTTTTTGGAAGTCCATCTTATTAAGAATAATAAAAAACTCTTCATTTAAACGTAACTTTCAAGTTTATTTGAAAAAATATTATGTTTTAAATTACAATGACGGCCGTTTCGCTAAGAAGCATCGTCAGATTGACATTTAAGTTACATTTTGTTTGTTTGTAGCTAGGTACCTGATGTTTAGGTAGTATTTAGGCTAGACCAAGACATAACTATATTAAAGCCTAGATGTTACTAGCCCTAAGGGATTATTCTGGATGTAATTCCCTCTAAGATCAGTATAACTGTGCAATGATATAGAAAAACCAGGAAAAAAATACATCATGCTGATCTTTACAATAACTTAATATATTTATGTTTTACAATTACGTCTACATCTATGTATAAAATGTAAACTCAATCAAAGTAAACAGTTTAATAGTAGAAAACTTCCAAGATTTATTTGTTCATTAACAACTTTAAATTGTGCTAGATGTCTTCAAGTAGGTGTTTTGCATAATTTGACTTTATGTCAAATTGACATATTGAAGCTATATTTTGTTTTATGAGATATTTATTTGATGTTAAGGGTTAAGACTAGATCAAGTATTGAAGAAATAAGAGATAGCAAGCCTAGATACTATTATCGTTGCCTTAATCGATATCAAAACAAGCATTATTTTAGAAAAATAAGTGTGATAGTGTTGAACAGAATCATCTGCTGTAGTTTCCATATAATTCTTAATTTTTAAATAAATATTGATAATATAATAATGTAATAATATAATAATATAATAATGTTTCTCGCACTAAATCTTATTTGTTTTTCTTCAGATTCCTTTGTGTATTATTCATGATTGTATATAGCCTTATTTAAAGAGTAAAACAAGTCCATTAGCATTCATCTATAATTAATGTTTTATGAGGTAATTTGGTTCTTTTTTCACTTGTAACTATTATTACTATCTTCATGATGAGCATGATGTTTTCTTTTTTTAATAATTTACACCAATTTATTATTTTTGTTTTGTGCCTAACAAAAACAATTATATTTCTAGTTCAATGTAATTAATATTTTTTTTAGCTATCATAAGATAAATCTAAACTTTTTCTTTAGAAATCAGCCTTACTCTCAAAAGTTTGTTTAGATCAGAAAATGTTGAGAAAACTTTTGAGCTGTATTGAATGAAAGCCAAAGCCACATTAAACAAGTTTTCTCTCTCCTATAATACGTTATGAAAGTTTTGGTGAAGGATTCACGTAAATCTCGGGGATATTTATCAGTTTTTGTCGCCCGCAGAACGATTTCTGATCTCCTTTTTATATTCTGTGCCTTTCTCTCGATCTCTCAATCACGCTAGAAGCCTTGTTTCTTTACAACGCCCGCTGTTACATTATTCATTACCGACCAGTTTCAGTTCGCTCTATTTAGTGCCCTTTCGAAAGGATAGGATTCCAAGGAAGCAGAATTCGGGATGTTAAGACAATCTGTTTAATGTTTTGACCCCTTATCGTAATACTAGTTACTATGTTTAATAATTAAAATTAATTACCATTTATTTTGAAACCTATATTAATTTAGGGAATGTGATATAATCAGGCCAATTCTCTAGGCATTCAATCTTGCTATCCCATTCCCAATTCCTATTCTGCAAGTACAATGTTATGAGTAAGCAAGGTGGAGTTCGTTAAGGAGTTCTTGCTTGTTAAGTAGCAAAAGTTCTCTATTTAAGCATTCTTTATCACTATTATAAAACAATATGCACTGCCACTTTAGCAAACTTTGCTAAAAATTGTTTTTAAGTAACAAGAACCAGTGAGGGTTGTGCTAGCGTCTAAAATTTTAATTATAGAGTGAACTTTCGTAGGTTGTAAGTTTTTATTTTGAAAAACTGTACCGATTTCAATTTACGGTATCCGCCAAAATAAACAGTACCGAAACAGAGAGTGCTGTGGAGTTGTTTATGTAATATGGATTTGTCATATTTGATTTAATTGTCATTAGTTGATATATTAATAGTACGCTACAGTTAAATTTAATTTAAAAATGGTTCTAACAACGGAAGAAAAAGTGTTTTTGGCAGAGCATTATTTTCGTTCAGACGGAAAAGGTCGTAATGATGGTCCAAGCTTAGAATAGGTGTCAATTAAATATCAACAAAAATTTAATAAAGCAGCTCCTAGTAAAAGTGTGATGTTAGCTGTTGTTGAAAAATTTCGTCGCACTGGTAGTGTATTGTGTCAACGTAAAGGTTCTTCAGGTCGTCGAAAAACAGTATACACTAACGAAAATGAAGGACGTGTTTTTAACCAAGTTGTGCAATCACCTCAAAGAAGTCTTGTAAGAACTGCATGTAAACTCAACATTAGTAAAACGTCTTTACGTCACATGTTCAAATCAATTGGTGGTTATTCATACCGTATTGAAGTTGGATAACGACTAAATGCTGCGGACAAACGTACAAGAGAAATTTACTGTGGTCGCATGTTGAGTTTAATTTACGAAGATCCCGAATTTTTGAAAAAACCTATGGTTTTCAGACGAGAGTCTCGTTCATTTTAGCGGCTATATTAATCGACAAACAACCAGATTCCTTGGATTTGAACGTCCTGAGGTCATTGTAGAGAAACCACTCGACAGTCTTCGAGTTACCGTTTGGTGCGCGGTATCTGGTAATGGAATGATTGGTCCTTATTCCGTTGAAGATGATAATCAGAATCCACTTACTGTCAACCAAGAACGTTATAAAGAGAAAATTATTATACCTTTTGTGAGAGATCTAAATAACTTTTGCCGTGCACGAAATCAACAGTTTCGCACACAATGGTTCCAACAAGATGGTGCAACAAGCCATACAGCTGTGCGCACCTTAGACTTACTCCGTCAGCATTTCGATAATAGAATAATTTCTCGGAAAACAGACTTCGAATATCCTTCTCGCATACATTTGGGGCATAATAAAGGAAAAAATATTTCATTCGGAAAATCCGCCGGCGAATATTGCCGAACTACGGGAAATAATACAAAATATTTTTCGGCACTTCCAACAACCACTTTTTATAAATATGTTTATTGACACAAAATCGATATGAAGCTTGTTTGCGTCGAAATGGTGAACATTTTGAACACTTACATTACAGAAATTAAAAATTAATTTTTATTTTTATTTGCGGTACTGTGCATTTTGGCGGATACTGTACGTTCCCGGGGAAATTGCCGCACCGGAAAATTCAGTAAAAATTCTTACTGTGCCATCACGTACAAGAATGTCAGTTCGGCTTCCTCTGGTACATCTTTTTTAGGTTAGATTTTGAAGAGAGGGTGAACTTCGAAAACCAACGGACAGTGAATGGAGTCAGAAAGTGTATGTACATATTAACATTTTAAGTACAACGAACCAAAATGCGGCAAATTTAGAAAGCTCGTCCTCCTTGGTCCCGTGTTCTCGAATCATTCGTACGAAAGAATAATTTCTCAATTCTACGAAAACATTTCCATCTCATTAGGTTCGTTCCAACAGACAATCAGGGATGCGTTTCGGATTGTTTTCAAATTTGTTGAAATTTGATGAAATTTGAAACTAGTCCACAACTGTTCTGTTGGAACACTGTAGTACTAGTTTGACATTCAACACCTAACAGTGCAACAAGTGGAAAATATTTTCCCATTACGAATTTTTCGGGCGAACACCAATTTCCTCAATTATTTACTCGAGAACATGACTGGATTGATTCATCTTCACTGTGGAATGCACCAATACTTTCGTCTGATAAATCGCTGTTGCCAATATTTTCATCCGAGCCACTGTAACTGATATTTATATTCAATAGATTCAAACTCTTATGACAGTTTTCAAACCGTTTGCATGTAACGTTGGAACATCCTACTATCAGTCACCAAACTGTCACAGATTGTTGTTGGAACGCTAAAATGCACATACGCATGCTCATAACAATCTCTGATAGTTTCGGACTCTTGTTGGAACGAACCTATTATTATCGTTGGAGTGAGAATTATTCGAGAATACGGGTCTTGGGTTTGACCATGATATAAGGCGACCTTCACCGCTGATTATTGGCGCCATTATAGATTTTTGTGGGTCGTTTATGCGCAGAAGTAATTTTCTAGTTTCATAGCAAGAATATTGAATTATAATTTTTAGCAATCTTGCTAAAACGGAAGTTAGAGAATATGAAAATTTAGAATCTTGTTATATTTCTTGCTTAAAATTATAGCTTAACAATTTGCTGGCGTCGCAATATGTTAAGCAAGAATAATAGAGAATTGGCTTAGGCTTTAATTTTTTAACAAATGTAATAACACTTTAACTATAGCCATATCCACACTTCGTTTGGTTAATTTTGTTCTTAATAAAATTTTAAGATACTACTAGTTTTGATTGAAAGAACTATGAGATTACCTTTTTATTTATGCTGTTAAATAATCATATTAAAATAAAAATGAGATTATTTTTTAATTACTGCAATTAAACATTAGTTTACCAAGAAAACACTTATTTATAATAAATATTGTATGAATTTTATATTTTTTGTTTTTAATTTCCTGTTGAAACCAAAATTATTCGTGACACTGACTACCCCTTTCTTTTCTGCTCCTCCCTTGGTATCTTGGCGCAAAACTTCAAATTCCTAAAAAAGTTAGAAAGTTTTCGTAGGGTAATCTGTATATTTAGAAGTGTTGGTTTTTTTTCTGTATTTAGGTTTGAGCTTTAGATAACTCAGAAATAGTTTCCAGGATAAAGTTTTTCGATAGTTTAACTTTAGTTTTAAAACTGCTTAGATTTGTCAAACAAAAACAAGTCCATTGAATATAAACATTAACAAAACTATTAAAGTTTCTACCAGATATATATCCCTTACGTTTATATTACTTTGGTTACTACATTTTTAATTAAGACATTTTGATCAGAATTATTTTTTATCCCCCATTTATTTTTTCGTATATTTTATATCATAAGAGAGAAATTTTCGAGTGGTATGAATTTTTTCAAAATTTCATAAGCGAAAATTGCCAAAAATCAACAATCTTGAATAAAACCAGGAGAAAATTTAGCCAGGAAACATTTTTCTCGAATTATGGTATTCGACAAGACTATTTCACGAGAAAAAGAAGACAATATCAACAAAACATAATCTTTGTTTGTTTGTTAACAATATTAAATGTACAATTATTATAAGTTATAGTAGTTTGCCCCTTCTTTTTTACTAAAAATTGATTTTGTGTATTATTGACATGTAACAATTGGGAACTCGAAGGACCAGCTTTATTTGTTGTCCTGAGATTCTCGATTAACTTCTCAAGCCTGCATTTAAGTGACCCGTTAATTTAATTAACTCCTGTTCAGCTACCCCTTGCTCAAACAAGGCTGTCACAGCTGAAGATCTTTTCTAATTGTTTCCACGGGCATGTTTGTCCACTTAGAGACGGTGTTTATTTCAAGTGGACAGTTTTTGAACAAAAGATCCATTCTTCCAATTGGGGTGAACGGTAAGAAAGAGACTGTCTGATAAAACCTTTGGTCCTCTCTTTTTCCATTAATTTCAAGAATAGTCTAACTGGACTGGGATAAATTTTCGTTTGATGAATGTCTTACCAACCATTTGCTGCTTGCCAAACTTTTTGACTTGCCTTGAGTTGTTTTCGAAACAACTGTTGTATTAAATTCGACCCGTAAATTCTTCCATAATATCAATTTCCTTCTGGAAAAAGTTTACGCTCTCATTGCCTCTCCAAGCAAGTTCAAAAAAACAAGGTGAAAAAACTTTTTTGGTGCTTCATCCGGGGTTTCTTCGTCGTAGCTTTTGATCATTTTTAATAGTTCTTCGTGAATAATGCTTTTGAACTGAGTTTTCCTTTTTCTGGACCACTTTGCAGCTGCCTTCGCTTAGTGTCTCTGGTCAATCTTGCACATTTGAAAGATATATTCGTGAAAGGGTCGATTTTTATGCCGTATTCCGTAAAATATTTTTCTTGTGCCATTTTTGCTGTTGTATTCCATATTGACTTTACAGACGACTCTTTATAGTCTTCACCATTGCCTTTTTTCATATCAAAGGCTTAATCCTCGAGAATTTTTGCTAGTTCCGTTATGGTAGTACATTTTTCAAGTGTAAAATTTCTCACCCGTAGGAACTCCAAGAATTGGTTCCAAATAGAGCTTCTGGACTTCTGCGTGTTCAATGGGACATTTTCCGAAACCAATTTTAATCTTGATATTTCGTCTGGATTCATTATTTCTTTTCAAAATTATGAAGACGCTTCAATGACGATTGTGAAACTGACAACTATAGAAATACCAGACATCTTAGCAACGGATCTGTCATAATTTTGTCGCTGAGTTATTACGTATTGTCAACATGAAACGTGCGTTGCTATGCAATTTTGTCAGTTAAAAATTATCTACTGAAATAGTCAATCAAATAATTTCTTATCTTTTCTAAAGTGAAAGCCAAAGTTTAAGTTAAATTATTATATTTACCGCTTTAATATCTTTATTAAGTTAATGACAATTTCAACAACTTTAATCAATTTTAATGATACCAATAACACGTTCATTATTCATAACAGTCAAACTTCAAATTAGCCTATCCACTTTCCAAAATAATTAAAGCGAAACTTTCTGAGACACATTGTTTTCGTATCATAACAATGATGTTAAGTCGAAGAAAGGAGCTAATTAATAACGCTCAAACGTTCCGTTTCTACGTTCTTTACTCTACGAAAGATTAATTTCACTACACCAGATTTCTATCGGAGACACTTGAAATGACAATGATGTCTAAGAAAGATCATTAATTTTCTGGTTACAGAGACCCGCATGCTGTAATATAATCTTTGATAGTTTGCAGCTATAGAAAATATAAATATATAATTATCAAAAAGTTTCTATTGTTATCAATAATTAATGTGGGTGATCTGGAGAAAATATTGTAGGTATGCATGCAAAATATAATAAAATATTTCTCTGAATTTAAAATCTTTTTAAAACAAATTAAACTTATTGTATTAACCCTTACTTCTCGGAAGTCCATGTTATTAAGAATAATAAAAAAACTCTTCGTTTTAACGTAACTTCCAAGTTTATTTGAAAAAATTTGGTTTTAATCACAATGACGGCCGTTTCGCTAAGATTAGTGATTAAAAACCTAATTTTTTTAAATAAATTTGGAAGGTACATTAAAACGAAGAGTTTTTTATTATTCTTGAAACAAAATTAAATTATTGGTAATTAATGAATTTTTATAATAATTAAAAAATAGTTATTTGTTTCACTAGGCATAAAAGCACAAGATTTAATGCCGCGGCTGGTGTTGGCCTGAAACCAGCCAAGGCATTAAATCTGCTTTTCTGCCGTGTGAAATATAATAATAATTTTTTCTTTAAATTTGTTCCAATACCACGCAAAATCGACTTTTTCATATTTAATTTGTGTTCCATTATCAATATCTGAATAACTAAATTATTTTATCAAAGGTAACTGGGCCATTCATTACTATGTTTACTACTGATGACGTTTGTTGAATATGTTTGTTTACTGTTTACTTTGTCATTGTCAATTTTGAAAGGTTGTCATGTTAGAAATGGATTTACTGCAAAATGAGAATGAATTGATGCAAACACCACCTGAGATAAGAGACCAGGCGCGAGACGTGCAATTTAACCTTTTACCGGAAAAATCAAGAATTCTATATGAACTCACATTCATCACATTATTACTTGGAAGGTTGTCTAGCAACGAACTTTTTCTGCCTAGACAGTAAAAGTGGACATTTTCTGCCTAGGCATTAAAAGTAGGTACAACTTCTAAGACTGCCAAGTGTCATTAAAAGGCCGCTTTTAATGTCATTTGGATAAAAACATATTTGAATATTTAACTGTAACTAGTAAGTAAAAAAATCATGCCTTAGGTTTCCAGGTGTCTTCTATTTGTTTTGGGATAGTGCTGTGTACCTCTATTCTCCACTCTTCTTTTTTGGAGTGCGTGATGTTTCGCTGCCTCTTATCGACGAACTGCTGCGAAAGGTAACCTTAGAGAGTTAACTCACTTTTTACAGCTGTCTCTTCGCAAGAACCTGCACATCTTCCCAGGGATCTCCTTTTTAGATGGTCCTGTCTTATTGCTTCTTTGCAGATTTTTCTCTTTTTCATATGTCCAGCTGTTTTCTTATGTTTTCGTCTGCTGTGTAAATTATTAGTTGCCTGAGTGCTGTGTGTGTATTCAAATGTATCATAAGTTCTTCGAATCCTCCTCTGATTCTAGTTGTCATGATTTTTTCTCCTCGTCTAGTTCTCTGTATAATTGTATTCTTGCATACCATGGCGCGTCTGTTGTTTGTATTAGACTGATGTTCTGGTGTGCTTGTATTTTCTTCCTATGTGTTTTGGCTATGTATGGAAGCGTACAATATACTCGGTATGATATATTCGATGTAGCTTTGTCTTCAGCGCCAGTTTGGAGTTTCTTCCTATGATTGCAGCTAGTCTTCATCGGACTGGTTTTGCATTCTCTGTGATTTGTTCAAGTATTATTTGAAAGTTAATCCTTGTATCTACTATCACTACTGGGTATTTGGCTTTGTTTTTCCATTGAATTTTTTTCTCTCCTATGTTGATGTTTTCTTCTGATTATTCCTTATTTTCCTGAAATAGACTTATTGTGTTTTTTCTGGATTCATTTGGATTTTTACACCACTAGTCTATTTGGTCCATGGCCTGTTGGAGCCTTCTTGTCACCATCCTTGGTTGAGTGCTTCTTGTGAAGCACTAATTTGCGAACATGGTCAATATTGTTTTGCCTGTCTTTGAAATATCTGAGGTGTATATGTTGGATAATATCAGTGAAAGGACTGCAACTTGTGGTACTCCGGCTTCTGTTGTTCCTAGTTCGAATTTTGTATTTCCTACTTTTATCCCGAATCTTTTATTTTTAAGAAAGTTGAGTAGTAACTTGGTTTAAGCTTCTGGTGTATCCTGCTTTTCTCATCTTGAATATCAGACCTTCATGCATTATCCGACCAAAGTCTTTGCTGATATCCAAGAAGATAGCTCCTGTTGATTACTTTTTGTCGAGTCTTTCTATTGGATATCCTACTATTTTTGTAGTACTTGTTCCGGTGCGCTGTTCTTTTCGATTTCCGAACTGTTCTTGTATTATTTCTATTGCTTCAGATTCCTCATTTAGTTTTTTCTCTCGCAGATGGGTCTGTAGTTTTTGTGGAAACTTGTAGTCTTGTCCATATTATTTAGGTATTCTATAAAGTGTGATTATTGAAACAAGTCGTGCAATGGAGGATATTAAGTTTAGTATTTAGTATTTTAAGTAAGTTGCAAAACAATGTGGTTAAGTTAAAATAGGTTAGGATAGAAATTAAACTGTCATGATTAATTTCTTCAGAATTCGTGTGAGGATTAGTATAGAAGAGGTAGGTATAATTTTTGCTTCGGAAATTTATTTAAAAAATTATAAAATGGCAAAGTATAAAAAAGATTATAATCAACTTATTTTATATGGCTCATAGCTTTGCGAATCGTTTTTTAAAATTGAACTCGTGTCATAACAGAAAGCAAATGCATTGTTTAATATACTATTTTTAGATTTAAAAATTACTTAGTTTCATTTATTTTTTATAGAATTACTATTTTAAAAATAAAAATTTTATGTTTTCCTTAACATATAAACAAAGAAACAATTATTAGTAAAAAATTTCTTTAATATATAAAATATTAATTCTTATATCCATTTTATTTATTTGATAAAAAATTCAAGTGTTAGATATTTGAAAATTTCTACAAATTCAAATTTCGGCCAACTCTTTTATAACACTTTTTTAATCGTTATTACATGTTACCGCATTAAAGGTCTGTGATGTGACTTTTTGTTTTATTAAATCTTCTTAAATGCAAATTGAAATACACTTTATTTGTTAGGACGTATGGCATGTACATTCTTGAAATCAGTATGTTATAGAATTTAGCTTAAATAATATTTATTTATTTCATGTACCATATTTTAATGATACGTAAATAAGATGAAACAATGTTGAATTCCTATGATAATTTTAATGAATATTAAATAGTTCCATTAAATTTAAGGTTTCTATCAAAAATGAATAGGTTTAAATAAATGCAAATTCTCTTTCTAAACAAACGTTGATGAGCAATTGAAAAGTATTTCCAGCTATAATACCCTACACGTATTTGAAACCCTCCAGTTGAAAAAACCTTATTTCAATTTCATGAATATATTAGCATAGTAAATAAAACTCGGTAATGCATTTGATTTCGGTTGAAAGGAATCCCAGAGCTAATATGCAAACAGTAACCGCATTCGGTATTAAAAAAGTCCCTTTTGTACAAAGGCACAGAACGAACGAAGCGAACCAAACCACCCCATCGTATCATATTGACATGACAGCGCCTTAATGATACTTCCCCTCGCGCGCCAACATCAGAATGTGACTAAAAAACGTAAGCGTGATTGAGTAGTTTCACATTCAAAGAATCCGCCGATGCTGTTTTGTCCCACATGACACTGCTACGCCGCCAACTGTGCTTTAGACACTGACAAATGATGAACTGTCACCGTGAAAGAAGAGTGATATGGCCGCGCCAGAGCTATTCCTCCTCTTCTCTCTTCGACGAACCGAATTCCGTGCGACACACAGCCATTTTCAAAAATATTTTCCCTTCTCTCATATTTCCACCAGGGACGCAACTTACGGGGATTACACACTTTGTCAATCGACTATGAAATTCGACACCTGCATCGATGGTATTTGCTTCAAAAAAATAAAAAGAAACCAAAATATAATTTGTCAATCAACTATTAAAGTCAAGTTACGTCTTATTTAAATTGTTAGGGTTCCAGATATCTTATAGAAAAGGCAATTTAAAGACACATCTATAGCATCATAAAAATATATTGCGATGGTTTGTTTTTATAGATTTATCTCTTATTGTTTTTTTTTAATTTTTATATTGTTAATTAAAAATTGGAATGTTAGAATTATTAACTGTTCTCTTTATCTTGGTTGGGATTCAAGTAAAACTCAATTTGACTACCCTATAAAACATCCAATTATAATTACGGAATTGTTTAGTACAAAATTTGATCAACTATTAATTTCTTTCAAAGATTTATTGCATGCAATAATTTACCTTATACAATAGAAACACCTTGAGAAATGCTAATATTTGTCCTTGATTTATTTGTAAATAGTCATGTGCACACAAATAAAATGTTTTTAATGAACGTACCTTCTAATAACTGTATTTCAGTTGGTAATGATTTCGCTATGCAGGCCGGCAATACTCCATCCACACCAGATTTTGCTCTATTGAATCGGCTTGATGTCAAATAAAGATGAAATGATGAATCTTATCAATCTTACTAGAATTTAGATTTATTTTTATGAATGGCACTTTTTGTACTTTGTACTTTGATACTATTTAATTACTTTTATATTCATATTTTTGTTGTATAATGTAATTAAACTTGATTAAAGTGTGGTTATGATACCAGTCTTCAATTGCTAATTAGCGGAGCGAATAGGAGGACAAAAACCAAAATGCACGGCCTTTTATACCTTTTCCTTAATTATGAGACTAATGACATTAAATTAGCAATCAATTGTTTCAATTTGCAAAATTTAACCTAAATTTTATGTAAATTTGAGCCAATAACATGAAATGGATATTAATTTGTGCATAAATCACATAAGATAGTTCTATTATAACTTTTGAACACTAATTTGACTTGAAAGAATGAAAATTAGGCTTTTTATTTTAATCTATAATATGAACTTGATGGCAACTATTATACTTGTTTAAGTGATATTTTCTGATGTTATCAAACATTAACAAATTTATAACTAATTTTCAAATTTAAATTACTATTTTACATACATTTCTTCTAACTAAATTGCTTAATATTAAGTTTTATCAACTGTTGTTGAAATAGTCTTTTAAGTAGTCACTATTTGAGTTTTCATAATTAAGTAAAGTTACTCTGTCTATCACTGTAACATTTATAGTTCATACTCTGATTTCACCCTTGTCTGATAGCATTTATTAACTCAGTTTTCAAATACATTCTTCCTCTATTTGAATTAACATGAAAAGGACCACAAATACAAAGATGTTTTAACTTACAGGGTTAGAATTGTAGATAAATAATTAAAAACAGTTTCATCACTAAGACACAATTCATTAATAATTTAAAAGACTTACATATCAATAAAATGTAATCAATAAAATATAATATAATTACAATACCTATATATTTTTTAGAATATTTTAAGCTGAAAGTTGCATTAACTAGACATTTTATTACCTAAAATAATTGATCAGATTATATTGCATTTTGCTTGTAATAGTCTTAAAGAGATATAATTCTTGTTGATGGCAGAGTCTCTACTATTTTCAGCTTGTAGACAGTTTTTTATTTCGTTCGAAACTGGAGCAACGACAGTGCTTACTTTTCAACCAAAAAATCTTCCAACGCCACTGTAACAAATCCACCGACACAAATGATTTTTTCTTTTGCAGAAAACGAGAATAAATATGAGGCATTTTTCGCTCTAATAATTATAATAGTAGCCTGTCTGTAATATTTTTCAATTTTATTTTTATGATTAAGAGCATTATTATTCATTCGAAAAATATTCTTATAAAAACCACACAATGTCACTGTGACTCTGCGGCATGTTGTCATAATTCATTAGTATTATGTCTGGACGGTTTTGCGGAATATTTTTTCTTTTCAAATTTCATAAGTAATTTAAAATGATTGAGGGGGCATATTTTAATGTCAACTTTACCTGTGATCAACTTTATTAACAATACGTTAAGTTCGAATGTATACTAAGTGACATAAAAATCCGAACACCCAGTTTGAATGATTTTATTTTCATAAAATTTGGTGAATTTATTTATTTTACTGAAATAAACAATTGATAAAATTTTCAGACTTATCAGTTGAAGATTCCTGTTTTTATACTGCTTTTTTTGAAATCCACTAACAATTCAAAAATGAAATTTGTAGCCGTAGTAAAGATTAAAATTTTGCGGATTTTGGTTCTTGACATTCTTTACGATTAGTTACGATGCCTAGGGTACGGAGACCTGTACGATTTCGGTAACTTAGTGAGTTTGATGGGGGTCGTATAGTGGGACTTCGGGAAGCTGGATTTTCTTTTCGGGAAATTGCCGTTAGATTGCAAAGAAGTGTAGACATAGTGGTTAGGTGTTGTCAAGCATGGCTTCGAGAAGGCCGTAGAGCAAGGGGCTCTGGACGCCCCCGTAGAACAACAGACCGTGAGTACGTGTGGGATATGATGGGTAGGAGATTGCTCAAATTGCAACATCCTCTTCAGACTCTAGAAGAACTTCGAGTGGAGTTGGTGGTTGCCTGGAATGAGATACCACAGGAGAACATTGACCACTTGATCAGAAGCATGCCTAGGCGCGTTGAAGAATGCGTAACACATCGGGGTGCATCCACACATTCTTAAAGGTAAAAGGGCTTTAAAGCAATGCAATCATTTTGAAATTTTTATCATTTACTTATTATGCTTTAGTAAATTTTATAAAAATGAAATCATTTAAACTGGGTGTCCGGATTTTTATGTCACTTAGTATATTCTTGATTAAAGCTTTCACTACATGGATTACTTAAGATAGAAAAAATGAAGTGGAAAACCAGAACTATTAAAAAATTAAAATACTAATCTGTTAAAAAATCATAGTGAAAAAGGTAGCAATGTTAGGCAATTTTCAAATTTAAAATTATTAACAAGTTTTCTTTAAATTTAGTAAAAGTAACAAATATTTTAACAACTTTTTGAAACTAAGAATATTAAAAAAAACCCTTCGTTTTAACAAAACATCCACTATTTATTTAAAAAATTGTTTTTTGAAATTCAATGACAGTCAATTAAATTTATTGTACTCTTACTTTTTGGAAGTCCATCTTATTAAGAATAATAAAAAACTCTTCGTTTCAACGTAACTTCCAAGTTTATTTGAAAAAATATGTTTTAAATCACAATGACGGTCGTTTCGCTAAGAAGCATCGTCAGATTGACATTTAAGTTACATTTTGTTTGTTTGTAGCTAGGTACCTGATGTTTAGGTAGTATTAAGGCTATACCAAGTATGGAAGTAATAAAACATAACAATATTAAAGCCTAGATGTTAATAGCCCTAAGGGATTATCCTGGATGTACTTCCCTCTAAGATCAGTATAACTGTGCAATGATATAGAAAAACCAGGAAGAAACTATATCATGCTGATCTTTACAATAACCAAATATTTTTGTGTTTTACAATTATGTCTTATCTATGTATAAAATGTAAACTCAATCAAAGTAAACAGTTTAAGTATTTTTTCAAATAAACTTGGAAGTTACGTTGAAACGAAGAGTTTTTTATTATTCTTAGTAAGATGGACTTCCAAAAAGTAAGGGTTAGTACAATAAACTTTTTGAAAGCTAATATATAAATAAAATATTGTTTTAAAAATATAGGAAACATGTAGAAGTATTAAATAGGGGATGATAATAAGTATAATAGAAAATATTTTAAATTAATTATAAAAGTAAAATCCTAATATTAAAACATAATGAAATTCGAAACTAAAATACCATATTAAAATCTTAAGTTAAAAGATTTTATTGAATAATTAACATATCTAGTACTAAATTTATAATCTATTGTTTCTCGGACACTTTCTTATCTCGATACATTTAAACATAAATAAAAAGTTATTTTTCATTTGGTTACTAAAGATTTTATTAATATCTTCTTGGTTTATCATCATCAATCATAAAAATGAAAAATTGTTATTTAAACTAGAGAAGGTTTGTCATATCACATATAAAAGGTTTTGTTATAAAATCATTAAGATTTCAATGTGTAGTAATATTATACAGATAGGTATTTAATCAGTGGTACCTATATGTGATTTTTAGTTTTATTATATTATTATATAATCGCTCTTCCTGTTCATAATCAATTATTTTTTTATTTCAATTAAGTTACGGGTTACCAAAATTATATAATAAACTATTTCTAATTTTATAAAACGTCCCACAATATTCGATTTAAAAATTTCAATTTGTTATTCCAAATGCGATATTTTTATAACTAATATACACACATTTTTCAGGGTGGTCGATGTCAGTTGGAATCTTAAATTTTATACCAAAGCCCCTAATTACAGTTATGAAAATATAATAATTAAAAAAAATTCAATTAAGAACCACTCAAAAAAAATTAAAAAGGTCTATTATGGTTAATTTAAATTGGAAAGTTAACAGGGAATTAAGTACTGAAACTAGAAATAAGTTATATATAAAATAGATAAGATTTGGACACTATAAAAGCTATTGTCTATCATGTCATAAAAACACAAATTTGACGTATTTTAGAATGTTATAATGACTCTTATTATTGCATTAGTGCACTAGTGTAATTTTTATAAAAGGTACCTACGCAAAAAGTAGGAAACTTTTGTAACTAGATATTTATTATTACATCTGTTGTCAAATATTCAATATATGTGGGAATTTCTTGAAAAACTCCATTTTCTATCAAATAATCCATTTTATAAAAAACTTTTATTTAAAATGACATATATGTTGGACTTGTAAACTTACCTACAAAATTTTAAAGGGAGTTTATTTACTAATTTACTACTAAGATTGGTTTACACATTATTTTACTACAAAACGAATAGTTAGGTGTTCGTAGACCTAAGAAAACAAAAAACCACAAAATTCGTTCGTTATACAAAAGTACGACAGATGTAAATAAAAAAATGATTTTCCTCATATCAGAAAGTTAAATCAATCAAAAAGATTTTATTGGTAACATTAATTTACAATATTTTTAAAATAGATGGTGAGTATCTTTAAAATATTTTATCAAATGATCTGCTATCTAAAAAGGAATTAAGGTTTTCAAGTATTTTATTCTAGGTACTGTGTATTTGGGAAAATGTATATACAGATGTATTTTCTTTGGTAATTCTTTTATTTGATGCCACGCTTTAACATTTTACTTGCATAGTTTTCTAGAAATACTTTCCCTCGTTTGTCATTCATTTTAAATTTGAGTATTTACGTAGAATTTAAAGTCATTAGGAACCACTTTTATCACGCACCCCGCACTATGACTTGTAGGAGCTTGAAGAGGCAGGACATCCACTTCTTCATTCCTGAGGATACCAGCCCACATTAATTCAACCATTAAACTCATATTTTTGTATTTATTAAATTTTATTTTAATAAGGTGTTCTGCCCTAGGTCCTTGGAGTATAAAAAGAAACTAGCATGAAATTTAAAATAAGCTGATTTCATCTTAAAAACACCGGACCACTTTGAGATAAGTACTATATTTAAGAGAAAAAACATTTTTTTCACTTAAAGTTAGCTGTGATATTCAAATTCGGTCGTGACGTCATCATAAGCGTTCACTCACATTTGTTTACTTGCTTGGAATGCTTAAAGCTAACATTTAGTATTCTTTTATTATTGTAATTAGAATTCTTTCGCTAGTTCACGCCGTAGACCGATCGATAAGCGGATCGCAGATCGTGACGTCACGTTTTAAAACGTCATTAATTTTTATTTCTTGATTCGTGGACTTAAGTGCCAAATAAGCCGTTTGATAAGTATTTTTTTTTATTTACATTACTTATAGGTGTAGGACTATTAATTCCAAGTTAGTTCTTGGATTTAAGTATTGGTATAATCTCAACAATATTTGATAAGCTAAAAAAACAGATAATCTAAGGGTATTCTTGGGTTCTGTGTTTCTAAAACCAAATTGTGAAATTGTTATTATGATATATTAAATATAATTAATTTAACGTGATTAAAAAGTTTATGCTATGGAAAGATTCAATGAGACTTGAAAGCCAACTATTAAATCAACCCACAATAGTTATTTACGTTACAAGTCCGGGAAGTGACTTATTATGGTACAAGATAGATGTAAAATTATAATCACTTCACGGACGTGTATCGTACTATATTTTTTTTATACTGCCTTTGGTTTTAAACGCAAAAAAATATGAAACTGAAAAGACATATTTGATCATTTTATTAGGAAGTCATGTAGACTGCTGTGAAAAAATTATGTTACTTGATTTATTTTTAACATGGTTGATTTGCTTTATAAATAAAAAATGAACAGCGGTTACCAAGTAACAATGTAAATAAAGGCAGATATATTAAATTTTTCTGCACACACGAAATATCTGCGGAGAAAATGAATCTGAAATTAGATGAAATTGTTGAGAAAACTGCGGAAGCGATAGGGCAAATCATTCCAATTAAGTTTGCAAAAAAATATGAAAAAGAATATGCGCTGTTTTGCAACTGGCGTGAACAACACAATTTGAAAAGTAGTGCTGATGAAAATGTGATGTTGGCTTACTTTTTGGATGTGGTAAGAACAGTTTAAAGAATATTCTTTTCAACACTTTATATTTTCAGTCAAAAACATTCAGCTCTTCTTCATTATGGTCCATTATGGTCCAATTACTCGATGGTAAAATCAATGATTATGGTTAATAAGAATGTCAACATATCAAGTTTCCCAAAGTTGATAGTTCTTTTGAAAAAACAAAATGTAAACCATCAGCCAAACCAGTCAAAGGTGCTGACAAAGGAACAAATTGAAAAAATATCTATAACTCAAAGTCATAGCATTACTTGGAGTTGCTGGAGGTTGCCGAAGGGAAGAGATCTATAATTTAGAAGTTAGTGATGTGGACGATACGGGTACTCAGCTAGTAATTAAGATTAACCAGGCAAAAACGCATATTCGACGAGCTTTCACTGTGATTAACAGTGATGAGGTTCACTATTTGGATGTGTTTAGAAAACTCATGAATTTACGGCAACACGTCTCCCTGAAAGCTCTTTTGGTGGGTTATAGACAAGGAAAATGTCTGTCTCAAAGAGCTGATATACATAGTGTTGGCGGAGCACCTAAGAAAATAGCTGAGTTCTTAAAACTAGACCAACCAGAAAAGTATACAGGTCATTGCTTCAGGAGGACATCCTCAAAGTTGTTGGCCAATGCTGGAGCTGATCTTAAAGTTTTAAAACCGCACGGTGGATGGAAGAGTTCTTCAGTTGCAGTTACAAAGTATATCGAACAATCGATTGAAGGCAAAAACAAGATTGCAAGAATGATCCAAACCATGCCCCTATATCGTACAGATGGCTATCATAATATACCCACACGAAAACTGAGCCACCACCAAAAAGAGTGGTTGGCACCATCAAACGTTAATTGTATCGCAGTCCTCAGGATGAGGACAAATCGAAGAAGGAATAAGTCATGGACCTATTATAGAAGTTAGAAGAAGAAGAAGACAGATACAAGTGCGACAACACTGTAGAAATGTCTATAACCGATTGTCTCTATGTATTTTTTACTCTATGGATACAATGATATATTTATCACTTATACACTTACAGTGTTTCTTGAATACAATATGTTTTCTTTCTTTATAGCCTGATGGTATGATGTAGACAGAAGCTAGTTGCTAATTCATAATTTATCTATGGAGTTTCTAAATAAAATAAATCAAATTACAGTTTATTTTCCCAACGCTATCATAAATCGTTTAGTTTTTTTTTAATGAGATATGTACCTAACTTATTAAACTTGTATAATGATCTACTTATAGAGTAATAATATAAATTAGCAGTTAAATTCAGATCGTATCGCGTAATAAATAGTTGACATGTTATTCGTGATTCTGCCGCGCGGGGTGCCATTGTGAAACGAGAATGTGTTCTAGAAGGTTACAAATATGATTTGGTATGATGGAATGCCTATAATATGAATAGCTGCTTGCTATGTGTGCTTGCCGACATTTATATATTTCATTGGGGTGCAGTTCTGTTGTTTGTGATGTTGATGCCAGGTGTTACACTTTACTTGAATTATGAATTTGCGGATTGGATAGCAATAAATTGATTCTAATAACATATAAGTAAATATCTGTTTACTAATTAAATTAAGTGAATTACGTTTTTCTAAAAATTAGCGAAGCTAAAATATAGAAATGAAACTATCAGTAAACTATTAGTTAGTCCATAAAGTCAATTAGATGTCTAAATTTATTCTTGTCATTTTTACACTAAGAATGTGACATAATATTATTGAGAATTTATTCATAGACGCACGTACTCTAACATTTAAGCATCCCGTCACCGAACCTTGGGCTTTTGGCTAAGTTTTAGCCAAAACCGAAAACGAAACAAAACATATTATGTATCGAGTGGCCAAGTAACAACAGTCACAGCCGATAAGATACATTTTACAGAATTTGTTTAACTAAGACAAATAATCATAATGACCATGCTACACAAAAAAAGGTGATATTAATAACCCAGAAAATTATAGAGAAATTGCATTAGTCAATAGTATAACAAACGTTTTGTTAAATAGATTAGAAATTTGGTGCGATAACAATGATACTATACCAGAAATTCAGAACGTTTTCCGAAAAAACAGAGGTTTTGACAATATTTTTATGCTTGCAGCTCCACCTTCGGTTGAAGGGTCGCAGGATTTGGGTCGCATTTATGGATTTTAAAAGAGTATTTGATTCTGTAAATCACTCATTGCTGTGGAATAAATTGTATTAAATAAAAACTTGTATGATAGAGCTAATATTCGAGTTAAATCTAAAAACTCCTACAGTAAAGTTTTTGATCTATCTGAAGGTGTTTTACAGAGTGAGTCCCTAAGTCCTATTTTATTTTATTTGTTTATTTCTGACATAGAAGCATATTTTAAAGAAAATGGGTTAGGGGGTTTAAATATCGATGCTTATCACAGTGTAATATTATGGCTCTATGCTGATGATCTTCTCATTACGAGTGACTCTGAAATAGATTTATCACGGAAGCTAAGAACATTAGAACAGTATTCAGCTACAAATAATCTCACTGTAAACTGTAAGAAAACGAAAATTATAGTATTTTCAGAAGGAGGGAAAGATGTAAATAGTTTTAAGTTTAAATATTTAAATCAAAATTAAGATGTAGTAAATAGCTGTCATTATTGAGAAGTTCAGTTTTCATGGTCATCTTTATTTCTGGTTAGGAAAAACCTCACGAAGATTCAGAGACTAGCCTGTGCATGTATCATTGGAGCAATTGGAACTTGCTCCACTGCTGCAATGGAAGTGACCCTATAGGAATATTAACATATAAATTTAAGTATCCTTGATTCCTATAAAAGATTAATCGTTTTTTATTGACATATATCTCTATTGATTTCTTCCAAACAAAATAATCTTGACAACTATTGCCATGGGAACGATCTTTGGTTCGAATATAGCACTCGCCACACTACCCTCCTTGGCAGTGACGTTGGCTACAAATTAAAAACTTCTCTAAAACAAAATCTTCTCCCGGAATGAGTCATCCGTTCTTGATCAAGAGGCAAAATAGGTGAATATGTAGGTATATCAGGAGCACTTGTAAGAATAGGAATGGTTGTAGGAACAGGAACAGTTGTAGGAACAGGAACAGTAGTGGTAACAGAAACAGGTTGGGTTTGTTGCGAATCTTGAGAGTTATGGTCTTGGTAGTTGAGGAGATGCAGTTTTTGCACGCATTAAAGGTTTCTTCTAGTTCAGGTGTCCAAGAAATTGCTTAAGTCTTCTTGAGGATTGGATTGCTAATAGCATCATGCATCGGAGCTTTGAATTCAGAGGCGAAAGGAATGAATCTGCGATAAGAATTGAGCAATCTAAGAAAACGGCAAAGTTCTTGAGCTGTTTTTGGCAGTGGAAACTTTTCACTGCTGCAATGGAAGTGATTCCATATTTGACCCCACTGCATATTCAGCTAGAAAATGTAAGGAAGAAAATAGTATAGAAAATGATCAAAGAAGGAATTATCAGGGAAAAACCTCGATCACTTCAATTTGAAATGGGAAATGCCCCAAGATGATATGCCAAATAAATTCAATTTTGTTAAAAAAATTCATCACAAAGTTGAGTACTAAATCTGAATGGGAAGAAGACATCATACAGGATTTAAACTAGAATGCCATAAAGTGGTATACGGACGGTTTCAAGTTAGAAAAGGAAACTGGAATAGGAATCTTTAGACCAAGAGCCAAATACTCAGAAAGCTTGGGCACATAACCAAGCAGAAATCCGCACCATCGAAAGAATGCGGAATGTAATATAGAAAGAAACTAACGCAGACAATAAATTGTGATAATGTCGGACAGTCAAGCAACCATCAAAGCACTGAGCTCAAATATAATCAGTTCGAAGATGGTTTGGGAAAGCCTAGGCAAGTTAAATGAACTAGGCCAGAAGAACACTCTTACCCTCCTATGGGTCCCAGGACAGTTAGGAACAGAAGGGAACAAAACAGCCGATAAGCTAGCAAATAAATGGGCCGAAACCCCACTCTTGGACCGGATCAGCAGCAGCACAATCTTAAGAATACTAAGAAAAGAAATGGAGAAAGAAAAATCCAAGTACTGGAATCAGCTGGAAGGTCGGAGACAGGCTAAGATACTTCTGGGAAACTATAACCTCAGTAAAATAAGTCTCCGGATTATAACGGGAATATTAACCAGGCATCGCCGGTTAAGAAGTCACATGAAGAAACTAGGGTTAGAAGATGAAACAAAGTGCAGATTCTGTGAGAAAGAGGACGAAACCTCTATACGCATACTCTCGAAATGCCCTGCCCTACAATATTCTAGGGTTAGATACCTGGAAGCACATGAAATAGAGGAGGATCTGCTTAATTTGAAGCCCGACGATGTTCTAAACTTTCTTAGGAATGTAGGACTAGAAGAGCTGCTAGAAGTCTAAGAAAACATCAGAGTTAATGGGAAGTAAGAGAAACACAATAGATCTCATAGTTCGCAGTGTACTTACCACCCCTAATTCCATACATACATACATACATATATTCTTTTCCATTGCAAATTTCCTCAAAAAGAATTTTTAATATATGGCTTGGATTGGCCTTCAAATAATATGATAAAACTAACGCATAATTATGAGTGAGATATGAAAACTTGTTGAAGGCTTTACTGCAGTTGGATCGCAGAAATACCTCTTGCTTGCTACACGGACGGCTCTAAGACCGATAGCGGTATAGCTTAAGCATGATTGCAAGAACAAAACTATAAAAATCATGTCCTATAGCAGGACATCGCTTAAATCACAGGAATGAAATCAGATCGACTCCAAGTTAGTTTGGAAATACCATCAGTATCTAATATGTCTAGGGGAAAATAACAATTTAACTTTACTCTGGGCACTTCTTTATGGGAGGAAACCCGCTCCAGGCTTTCTGGTACTAGTTCTACCCTTCTTTGGAAGTGTGCAATGCAGTCTAACTAGAGGAAAAATATCGAACTGGTAAGATAGGATAATTAGTTGTTTGAGCTAGATTACTTGTTTGAGCTAGATGGTTTAAGACACTTGAAGGCATTTGACTCACCCTGTATTTTTATTTACCTCCAGTAACCCTGGTATATCTATTTTATTATGTAATTTTTTAATACCTTAGTTACCAAAATGACACTATTTTTCTCTTTTTTGACAAGTATATTTTGTTACATTTTAAGTTTATGAGAAATATATTAAAATAAAAATGGGTTAATTTGCCCCCGGAATGACCTAAGAACTCATTAATACAATCAACTAGAATTATGAAAACTAATTTTGCTTCGTAAAATAGCATCATTTATGGCCATTTGCCATAATATCTTACTGATAATTTTCTTCTTCAATAATAATTTTTCAGAAATATCTAAAATCATACTTTATTTTTCTTATTGAATATAAAATTGTTTTGGGTGATGGGTGCATTTGTATTTTTATTTTTTTGTATTAGCTCTTTGCTTATTTTTAAAATTATTATCCTAAAAAATGGATCACATTAAAGATAAAGTTTATAAAAAACACTTCAAATTTACTTCTGGTGTAGACATTTTATAAAAACTTCCAATATTTTTCTTACAACTTTAATTTCCAATGAAAAACGTAAATTTTATTGCAATTGACTATATATAGAAACGTCATTAAAAAGTTTTTCGAATGAAGATTCGTTCTAAAACATGTTTTTAATGTTTTTTTACCAACAGACTAATGAACTAATTAATTTTAACGCAAACATATGTCAAAAATCGGCATAATTGTCAATGTAGCGTGTGTAAAGTTACACACCGAAGCTGGTTTATTCACACTTACTAAAAATAAATTTAGATATACAGGTGGTTCTATAATACGTGTTGCCTTATTCGGATAAAGATGATAAATATTAATGGCTTTTATGCCAGTAACTATTTTTTTCATCATCATCATTGATCTATTAAAAACTAATTGATTCATTAAAATGGTTAATTGAAATTTGGAAGTAGTTGTTTCATTGAAAATAATCAATCAAAATATTAAGGTGACGATAAAATAATGGAAGAAAAATCAGACATTTTAACCGTTGTATATTAATAATATTTTTTGATGGTATATTATTGAGATTTAGTTTTTCTGCTTGTGTGAAATTTCGTTATGTGCTATTTTTTTATGTCAAGAATTTTATTATTGAATATTTTTATAATTCTTATAGTGCTTATAATTTGTTCCCATGAATTCAATGCAAATTGAAATATAAATAATAGAAATATAGAGCAAAATCAAAAATCCATCAATATCCGGTGTGTCCTCCCCTCTTCTGTAGTAACTCGCCTTTGCATGGAAACAATAAGAGTGTTAATGATATCCATTGAGATGTTCCAATCTTCTTGGTCGCAAGTGTGAGTCCCTGAAGAGTGTTAGGACGATTATTTCTAAAAATAATAAACAACTAATTGTTTGAACTTAACTTCTACTATTAGTTGTTTATTGTTCTTAATAAAACGGACTTCCACAAAGTAAAGATTAATACAATAGGTTTAATCCTGTTTGAGATTTATGTCTGGAGAATTTGCTGGCCATGGTAATCTTTGAACATTCCCAATATCCTCTTCGGAGACGATAAATAATGGGTTCAATAATGTTTCGAACATATATATCACCTTTCATAGTACCTGAAATAGGAATAAGGTGCGTATGACGATCATGCATCATGTCTCTCCAAAACATTACTAATCCTCCTTGGTATGAAACGACTTCCCTTGCAAAACTAATGCAAAAAGTCTTCTTGGCCCTCCCCAAATCAGGTTTCATCCGAAAAAGAGGACATTTAGCCATTGAATCTCTGTGTTTCACTGCCTAATGTCCCCTAGAGACGATGTCCGGGAAGTAACCTGGGCACTCTTAATAGTTTCCTCCATCGCGAATTGGATCTGACAAGTCTCCGCCGTATTGTGGTACTGAAAATTAATCGGCCATACGTTCTTCTTAAATAAAGTCAAACAGCTGAGACTATTAAGGTTCGATTACGATGTACATAACCTGCTAGATACCGATCTTCCCTTGCATTTATTGCCCTAGGACGCCCATTTCCACGTCTCCAGTCAGTGCTGATAGTTTCCTGGTACAAACGCAGTATTCGGATAACTGTTTTGCGAAGAATCCCTAGTCTATCCGTTGTTTGATAATTTCACAGACCCTCATCATGCAAAGCAACTAATCTTCCTCAAATATTGAAAATATTGAAATTCTATTACCAGGTATAATTGTAAAGAGCAATTTAACAATACCTCAAAAAGACTAAATCAATATGCACCACTTGACTTTGTTACTTTTTTTTAAATTTCCAGCAGTGGTAAAATAAATATTAAATGTATTAAAAGAACAAGCCATGATAAATATTTCGTTTAAAAATTTACGAGAGGGTCCAAGAATTTGGTCGATGTCAGTAATATAAAAATAAATAAGTATACATTAGTTAGAGTATATTTATTATAAAAATTTTATCCTTTATAAGGGCTAAACCAAAATTGTAATAATAAAAAAGACTAAGACTAAAAAATAATAAAATTCTAGTTAATTGATATATTTGAAATTGCAAAGCTTGAATAAAATGCCAAAAAATGGCAAATGGAACACATTGTTTTGTTATTTTTTTTTTATTTATTATCATACTAGTTATTTTTGTATCTAGTGGGCGAAATGCTACTTTGGTGATCGGGAACTGATTTTTTTGGACGAGGCGTAGCCGAGTTAAAAAAAATAGTCGAGAGCAATTTAAAGAGTGGTGTGAAGCAAATAAAGCCAGAAAAGTATCCAAAAATGTGCTGTTGGCATATTTTGCAGAGAAGTCTAAGAAGCTGAAGTCTTCCACGTTATGGGGAATATATTCTATATTTAAAGCAACACTTAATGTTAAAGAAAACGTGGATTTCAAGAAATTTACCAGGTTGGTTCCATATTTGAAAAAATTGTCAGTTGGAAACCATCCTAAGAAATCTAAGGTGTTGACTAGGGAGGAAGTTAAAGAATTCATAAAAGAGGCAGATGATGAAACCTATTTGTTAGTTAAGGTAGATTTTTGATAATTGTTTTATGTGTTTTTTAAATTACTGATTTCCTTTTAGGTTGTTTTAATACTGGGTATTTCGGGTGCTTGCCGCCGTGAGGAACTCATTAAAATGACGGTCGATGACATAGAAGATAAAAATTCCATTTTGATTGTAAAAGTACCCGATACAAAAACGTAAACACAACCAATTTTTACAGTTTCAAATTTAAATTATATTGACATTTACCGAAAATATGCGGCTCTTCGTCCAAGTTATGCTACCTGTATGTTTTTGAAGTATTAAAATAAGAGATGTTTTAACCAAGTTGGAATAAATAGTATTGGAAAGATGCCTAGCTTAATAGCAAAACACCTAAAATTACCAAATCCTGATGCCTACACGGGCTATTGTTTTCGGAGAACATCAGCCACACTCCTTGCTAATACGGGGGCCGATATATGTGTTATGAAGCGACATGGAGGTTGGAAATCTTCGAATGTGGCCAAAGGATACGTGGAAGATTTTATCATAAAATTTTAGACTGTGAAATTTCAGGATTAAGTGCTGTTACCTCTACGGCAGTGGATATAGTCTTCCAACTCCCAAAATCATGGGCTGAATCTGACTTATCTGGTTTGGGAATAAATATTGGTTCGTGCACTATCTGCACCATTAATGTTAACATTGTAAATAATAAATAAAATTAGGTAGTGTTAAATTTTCTCACAATTTGAAAGCCTTAATAATTATTGTTATACATTAATAAATAAATGATTTCTTGGATTTTTGCTTGATTGAGGAACGTTAAAATATAAAAATTCCATATAGTTTACATGCAGTGTGCGAAGTAAGTATTTCGCACATTACTTGGCGCACGGTGTCATAGTAACAAAGAAAAATGAAAAAAAGGGTCACTTGGCATATTCTTGCCAATGCTCGAACCTTGTTATTTTTTGACGTTTGTAGAAAAATAACAAATAATAAGGTAATCATTGTTAAAACTGGTGTAGTAACCATAAATAAAAGTATATAAGCTTTGCTTCTAGTGAATTACTAAAAGAAAATAATTTGACATATTTTGCTTGGATAATAAAATTTCTGTTAGCTGATACTCTTCACTATTTTCTATAATAAACATATAAAATGTTTGTATTGTATTATTCACAGTAACAGATTATGTTAAGTTTATTATTATGAAAAATATTATTAAGAATATTTCTAAATAAATGATCATATTATGTACTTACTTAGCATTTAATATAAATAGCAAACTATTAAAATGATTGTCGTAATAAATAAACACTTAAACTTCTAGTAAACTAGCCACATTTAAATCAAACGATTTAGACTCAATAGTATTACAAGTTAAATTATAGAAAATCGCAACCAGAGAGTAGTAATGTTAATTCGACACTAACCAAAGTTTGCAAAACGCAATCTGAAGGATTCCTCAGTGAATTTGTGGTCAATTATCTTTTGGTTAAAGTACAAATGATTTTATGGCTGGATAGTCGAGAAGTGACCAAAAGGAATTGGAACAATTGCTGTCATATATCAAGTGATCCTTTTCGCTTTCTACCCTTATCTACATAAAAGTAAATTTTACCTTTCTTGTTTGCATATTGCAATGCAGTGGAGTACGCTTTATTCTTTTCACCAACCATGTTAGAATCAGTAACCAAATTTTTGCGTATTTATTATGTAAAATCATAGAAAATAGTCTTCTGCGTCATCTGAGTGGAATGTATTTATATTGTAATAATTTATGCAACACAAATTGTGTCAAATATTTATCTATTAGATTTATTTTCTATGACATTATTCTTTGTTAGAATTTTTATGTTTCATTCTAAAACACCAGTGTATTAATTGTCTTGTAAGTCAATTGTAAAAGGTTTCTAATTTTTTCATGGGTGGAATGTATTAGTCTTCCATACCAAGTTTTCAATAATTGTTTGCACTGCATGTAAAAAGACAAATGAACAAACCTACTATGATATTTTTATACCGACTTATTCAGACAAATAAAACAGAACATCTCCTAAAATTTTGTTAACAAAATATTTTTTTTATTATTAACGCTTTTCTGCTAACCCTAACCCTAACTTCTACACCAATGATTTCAACTCGTCCTTCATACTAAATCTACGCAAATGTTGTTACCTTTCTATTTTGCATGCAATTTGATTTAATTTCAATGCAAAGGAACAAGCAATAAAACCATTTGTATCTCACCCCTTCGGTCTATTTTCTTTTGAAATCGAATGTAAATTGCAACAAACAACCTTGGATAACCTGAAAGGTAACAAAAATAGTTTCAAGACATATTTTGTAATATTTTAACATGAAAAAGTAATTTGGCAGTGTTAATGTTAATCTTAAAATTACCTAACTACTATTTTAATTTTATTCAGGATGTTATAGTCACTAGATTTATTACTAATTATATTCCAATTTGATATTTATAATATTCTATAGTATTGCACTTCCAATGGACTAGTTTAGTGATTTTTTTTTATATTTGCATCTTATAAAATAGGTTTTTAGTGGTTCAACTGTACGAATAAAATTTTTATAAAATTAATCCTCTAGCCATAATTGGCTTTTGAAATTTAAATTTGCGATGTTGTCGACATGCTTTAATATTAATTGAGAAACTTATCTCTCTCTCTTATTTGTTGTCATTAAAAAGAGATAAACATATCGATATTTTTGTTCTCTGATTGACACTTTATCAAATAAGGAGAAAAACACAGTAAAAAAATATTCTGTCATTTTCGTAAGTTTAATTTGTTGTTTGGTTGTCTTTGGTTTATGAAAGAAATTATACTTCTATACTATTTTTGGTCCGAAAATAAAAATCTCTAACACCTTCTCTTGGTGTTATAGCGGTTCCTTCAAAAATAACCAATAGAAGTAATTGTTCTCTCGGGAAGCAACCCTTCTATCGGTACAGTAAGAGAACGAATTTCAAGAATACTGTTTTGGCATTTCCAATAGAACCACGCCCACTTTCTATTGGCTGTTCTATTCTATCACCGTCAAGAATAGGGGTCTTGTTTGTTTATTACAGATAAACACGATTTTCTCTCCTGTCATATATCTTGTCAACTGGTACAATCAGTTAGTCACAGAACACGGTGTTTTGTGCCGACAGTTCTTTGAGAATACTTGAAACGAACGTAGCTAAAATGTGAAAACGTTGACTTTTAAACACACTTCATTATAGGTTATTAGTTGGCGCTATGTTTTAAACTAATTATTTATTGCTAAATTTTAGGAAATGAGAAAAATTAATTGCAAAATGAATACCAATATAAGTAAGTAGGTATCATATCCTAAATATATATTGCTATCATTTTGATTTATATGATCCTACTAAACTAGTCCATTCTTGGACTTTGCAATTACTTACTAAACTGTCTTGCCATTTTATTATTATAAAGCAGTCTCAATATGCAGATGACTATTATAGTCTGGATAGTAAAAATCTAAAGGTTATTTTCATATGAAATAAACTCTTGCAATTTTTAGGTATCACTTTTTCTTGCAAAATTATCGGTAATTTTTATTTAATTCATGTATAAAAATCGCGTATGCAATATGCAATTGTTACTTTGACGGTTGACATTTGTTAATACTTATTGTGTCTTTAAAAATTTAAAAAGTAATTTAAAAAATAGATAATTTGGTGGTAAATATTTTGTGTGTAGGAAATCATTGTTTGATTGAAATGCTTAAATTAATGTAAAAAAGTTTTTAACCTTTTTCGATTTATATAATCACTAGTTTATTATAATATTCATAGTAAGTTATAATATGGAATATGAAAACACCTGCTGTAAATACGAAAAATGCGAATGGCAATTATCTGCATTATTATAAACAAGTTTATCAATACTATTGCAGTGTAGAAAGTTTTATTGATAAAAATGTAGTGTCAATATGTGCACATTAGGTGTATAATTTTTTTGTTACGTATGCCTACATAAATAAATACATTCTGAATTAAGTTATAATTGTCATTTATACTAAAAAGTGTCAGCTGGTCAAAATCACAATGCTAACTAGGTACTACATTGGTTTGATCTAAAGAAAAATGATTTATTGTAAAAATAAGATAAAAAATTAAATTTTGCAGGTTTGTTATCCTTAAAAACACTGTTTTGTAGAAATGCCAAAAGAAATACGAATAAGCTATCTACCATTTTAATTCCCAAATACCATTGTACCATTGTAGGTTTCAATTATTTTAAATTGTCCAAATACAGCGTGTCAAAAATAAATTATTATTACTTGTAACTAAAGTAATGTAGGTAGAAAAGCTACATTTTTTTTAATATGAATTTCTTAAAAATATTTTTATTTATCATGAGTACCTATAATTCATATTTGGTAAAAACGAGACAAAAAAAATGTTATGGTTGCTTCTATTAATATTATTAATATTATTTTAAAAATATTACAAATAGTTTCTTTCTCAGGCCAACAGATTAATTTGAGTTAATGCAAACTATAAATAGAATAAAAATAAGGTTCTTGTGGCATTGATGGCTTGTCCTCTAGAATTTTCTTAAATATTCTTAAACTTTAATACTAAATTATTCCTTTGAAGATGGTGATTTCCTCGACAGTCTAAAAACAGCTGTAATTGTTCCACTTCATAAAGGCAGCTATAAAATCCTAACTACAAACCAATTTCTTTGTTATAAAAGTTATTGAAAATAATTAAAAGGCTAATAAAAAACAGTTTAATGACTTTTTTTAATATAAATAATATTCTGACAAAACAGCAATTTGGGTTCCTTCTGGGCATCTGTACTAGTGATGCAATGTTTTCTGTTCTTGAGGATGTATATGCTTCACTTAACAATAAATTGTTTATGACTTCATTTTTTGTGATTTTGTTAAAGCTATTGGCTGTGTTAAGAATTTTCATAAATAAGCTCGAATTTTCTGGCATCCGTGGTTTTTCTTTGGAGTGGTTTACTTCCTACCTCATAAATAGGAGAAAACTGGGGCGCACAAATGGTAAACATTCTGAAAGCTTGCTGGTTGATAGAGGTGTACCTCAAGGCTCGGTTTTGGGTCCAATTCTTTTCGCGTTATTTATTAATGATACAACTGACATAAAGATTAATGATGATACCAGTGAAAACTGGAGTAATTCAATTCTATGATATGTAGAGATCTTCTTACTATTAAATTCTGGGCCGATTCTAATAAACTTTGTTTCAATACCTAGAAAAATATTGCTCTCTCTTACCAATTTAACTTACAACCCATCACATTAATACCATTAAAAAATTCAAATTCAAGTTTTTGGGTACTTATATTGACGACTCCCTTAAGTGGTCCACTCAGCTGATATATTTTATAAGTATTATTTTTGTATGTATTTTTATGTGTACACCCAAAGAGTTTAAAATTAGTAGAAGTGATCGTTAAAATAATACACCACAATTAATGAGCGGCAAGAAAGTGTCTCGAAAGAGTTAGTTCCGAAATAAACTATACCCATTAATTGTTTATTTTTTCAGTTTTCCCAGTTTTCCCCCGTTTTCAGTTTCTTAATGAAATAAATAATATAGTCCGTAATATATACAAGCTTAATAAATCCATATGCACTTTCGAATATGACAAATAATTACAAATAGAAGTAAAATTCAAGTTTAAAGTAAAAAGTTAAAGGTACATAATTTGCAATAAGTAAAACTATGGCAAAAACAGCAAGTCAAACATGTTACATAATCCTAAACCGTGAGTTCCTAACAGGAACTTTTACTCACGGTTTAGGATCGGCCTGACTTCTTGATTATAAGGAGATCGAACCTCTGTCATGGCTCTCTCCTTTTTTTGATTGTTTTTTACAATCATTCCTTTTGTCCTCCTCACGTGTTTCTTCCTTCTTGTTTCTTTTAGTAATGTAAAACTTGTTAACTGTTGAATTTTCCTCTGGGATACAACATTCTTAGCATGAATATGGTCCCACTTTTCTATCCACTATAATTTAACCAACACACCCATCATTCTCCATCTTTATAACTTCTGAAGTTCCTTTTTCCTCTTCTTTTTTTATATAATAACTCTCTTATTCATCCATTATTCTTCACTTATTCATAGATGTTTAAGTTTTAAATTTAAATTATTTACAATTCCTACGTTCTGCACATACAGGTGAGTTTATATTGATTATGTAACATATTTAACTTGCTGTTTTGCCATAGATTTACTTATTGCAAAATAATGTACCTTTAACTTTTTACTTGAATTTTACTTCTATTTGTCATATTTGAAATGTTTTAATTTTAATCATTGATGTAATCGGACAACCGACACCATTCGCTCTTTTTATAACTATTTTTGATTCTCCTGATAACATTGTTTTCTTTATAGCCTGATGATGGTCTGAAGACCGAAACGTTGCACTAATTTTTGAACCTTGCTATTAAACGTTGTGGATAGACTTTGAGTTTTATTACTACGATTACAAATATATTAAGTTATTGTAAAGATCAGCATTTAAATTTGCTTTATGTTAGTTAACAAAATGTTAAGAATAGACCCTGTATCAGCTAAATTTCAATTTTACTTTTGCATGCCCCCTTCGTGTTGCCGCGCCTAAATGAAATACATATTTCTGAAAATAACTGTGAAACAGATGTCGCAAATGTCTATTCAAAAACATCAAAAGATTCAAAAACTAATAATGACAGTTGACCTACTTAAGTATATTGCAAAATTTATTTTAACATGCAAATGCTCCAAAATTATTCTTCAAATTTCATTTGGATGGTTCCATAATAATAGAATCGAAAGGAAGTCCTGCTGGGTACCACTCAGTTTGCGGAAAGTTGTAAATTATATGCAAAATAGAAATTTATGTTACGCAAGATTATGTCACTGGTGACCAGACCTAATTGGGGTAATGCGGGTATCTTCTTGCGGAAATTGTGCAACTTTCTATTCTTTGTTAGGGGAGGTAGTTCTTATTCAGTTTAAAATTTAAAAACTACTGCTAAAATTCAGTTTGTTTGATGAAGGTGTACGTGTTAGTTAAAAATATGAGTAAGTTTTTATTCTCTCTTAAAAAAGAACAAGATTAGATTTAAAATGGCTTTTGCAATAGATACTCAACTTAAATCTGTAGTTGAAGTTGTTTAATTTAAAAAAAAAGAGGATAGCTGATAATCTGACAAATCTTCATTTTTATACGAACATTCACTTGCTTATTATTTCAGTAAGTGATTGTTAATTTTAATCCTTCTCAATTTTTACTGTCTCTTTTTAAAGCGTTTGAAAATAAACTGTTAGAAGTTCTGTTTTGGTATTATATATAATTACAAATAACTGCATTTCATGTTTTCTGTCGTTAAATGTAAAGGTGTTATGCGTTTATAAGTGCAGAGCGAAAAAATTGGTTTGGGAGCTCGATGGATTTACTAAAACACGCCAACGAAAAGAATTTTAGTTAAAACGATTATCGAAAAAACCAAAAATAAAAACAGATTGGTTAAGTAAACCAATAAGCATATGTTTAGTGTTTTTACTGATTTGTTTTTTTTTTATTTAAAAGACGCATCAACCTCTTGGGTTATTAGCGTTACAATATGTTTGACATAGTAGTTTTTACATAATATAGGCTTAAATGTTAAAATATAACTTATTAAATTTTATTTAGTAGTTGAACGCTTTTTAGGAAATTGGAAAGTTTTTGGGAATCACTGTTCTCATCGAGGGCACTTTTAAGAGAGTTCTTTCGTTCAGTTTCATATTTAATCAAAAAATGTTTTACTGACAAGTCAGAGTTGCACATTTCACAGGTGGGTTTGTTTGTTCCCTTCATTAAGTATTGGTGCGTTAGTTTCGTATGTCCAATGCGCAAACGTGTCACTATCACTTGTTCTGTTCTTTTCTTTGATTTTAATTTCCATGGTTGACCATTTTGATTTACTTCTAGTAGTTTGCTAGGAGCGCTCTTCCATTCATTTTTCCAAATACTTGTAATCTTTTGTTTAAAATTACTTTTTAAGTCTGTATGTATTGTAGTATTAAATATTATTGATGAAGGATTACTGGGAGCGTTTTTGGCAAGCGTGTCAACCATTTCGTTGCCATTTATTCCTTTATGTGAAGGAACCCATAAAAATCTCAAATCAAAATTTTTATCCAAGATTCTTTGAAGCTCTATCTTGATGAGAAGTAAAAAAGGGTGATTGCAATAAAGTTGTTGTATTGCTTTGAGCGAACTAAGAGAGTCACTGATTATTATGCTCTTTTGCTTATTTTTCTGATGGATAAGAATAATTGCTCGTAAAATTGCAAATATTCAGAAGAGAAAATAGTGGTAGAACTTGGTAATTTAAATGAGGCTGAAAATTCTTTAGAATATACAGCTGCCCCTACCCCTTCATCGTTTTTTGAAGCATCAGTATAAATTTCGTATGTACTACTATTTGAGTTTATTATCTGATGGAATTCATGTTTTATGACAGTTGTTGGAGTTTCAGATTTGTTGAAGCTCGTCAGACTAAAATCAGGTCTAAGTAAGGGTATTGTCCAAGGTGGCGGGATGAGAATAGAGAAAATATCATAAGTGTTTGGAAATTGAAAATTGAGGTTAGACAAGTAGCCTTTCACACGATAATAGAATGGAGGATCTGTGCCGGAAGTTGAATCAAATTTAGTTGAGAAACGATCAGCAAATACATTGTGAATTACGGGTTTATTTTGATTTGCAGAAATTGTAGAAGAATATGAAAGACTTAGGTATTGTCTTCTGAGAGATATAGGAAGCTCTCCAGGTTCACAGTAAAGGCTTTGAATAGGGCTTGTAGGTTAAGCTCCAAGAGAAACCCGAATAGCCGTATTGTGTATTGTGTCTAATGTTTTAGGAAGTGTTTTTTTGGCAGAATTATAGACAATAGAACCGTAGTCCAGTTTTGAGCGAATTATAGCTCTGTATATGTGAAGCAGGCATGAGTATTCGGCTCCCCAGTTCTTAAAAGCAAGAGATCTAAGAATATTTATTCCAGGTTGGCATGATTTCTTTAGATACTGTATGTGTGATTTACACGTTAGTTTACGATTGAAGATCATTCCTAGAAACTGGATTTCTTTAACATATTCGATTTTCTTTCCACAGACATAGATATCCTTTACATCAGTAACATTTGAATTAGAGAAACATACTGCTTTCGTTTTTGAGGTGTTAAAGCGAAGTCCATTTAAGTTTGACCAAATTTTACACTTGTTATGGTATTTTGTTGTATTTTGTTTTATGTAGACAAATTATAAACTTGAAAACGTTAGGGTCCGTCTATTAACTATTTAATTGTTAAACCATCAGAACGTTCACAACTGAACAAAATAAAATAAATCCTATCGGTTATATGTCAACTAAATAGACTTTGCTAAAACCAGATAAAATATTCCTTGAAAGAATTATGTCTACCATGTTTAAACCACCTGCTATAATCTGAAGATAGGAGATGATCTTGTTGATTGAAAAGGTCTCAAAATGTTTGAATAGGGTTAAAGCTACAGCAAAATCTGATTTGTTTTACTGAACCAACAAGGATATGCGGGGAAAACAAGAGGCAACCAAAAATCAAATGAATAATATTATTTGATTAATGGTTACCTATATAATTTTTTTATAATTTTTTTCCTGAAAAAACAATGTATATTAACTACTTAAAGGTTTTTCTCATAAATTTGAAATGCACTCCCATTTTCTTTTGATTTTTATGCTAATATTATTTTTTAATCTATGTTACAAAAACTTCAACCTGTAAAGCAGAAGCAGCCTAAAGTAAGTTCACAAATTAATATTGTATGAACAAGTCTAGCTATTAATCTGAGTCTACCCCACCAATGTCACATTAGCGGATCGAATATCATAGATTGATATTCATTTAATTTAATATTCGCGATATCGACTACCGTTGAGGGCGCTAAGAAACGTAAACAAATATGGAGGATTGTGAGTAATGTTTGAGGTGTCGAACTTAGTGGTTGAGTTGTGTGTTTTAATTGTTTGGTGGTAATTTTACAAATACAAATAAAATAATCAAACATCAATCACCACATAACCACCCAAAATAAAATTAAAAATAGATTGTGATTACTCACAAAGTAGGTTTATTATTTATCCTCCAGAGGGCGTCTAAACTTTCGAAAAGGCGAATAATTGATGACCTAATCCAAAGTAAAGGGCAATTCTTGGGAATTCCTGTAAATAATTACCAATTTTGAAAACGCGGCAACCTGGCTATTACGCTTATAGTTTTCCATCAGCATTCTTCAGTTTAAAATTTCTTTTTTCAGATATTGATTGCCAGATAGGCATAAACAGTAGAGTAATATAATACCTTGTTCTAATAAATTTAATGCCCTCTTTTTATGGTGGTTCTTTTATTATAACTAAATAAAACAGGATTAAATTGTAAACATTAATGTCAAAAAAGTTTTGCTTGACAATGTTTTTGCATCTGTCTTTCAACCTCAATTATATGTAAAACAATAATAGTTCTTCATAGCTTAGCATTTTTATGATTAAGATGAGTAACTAAACTTTTCGTATCAAAAGCACGTAAAATGAACTGGACCCTTTAATATAATGTTTTCGTGTTAACGGCAATTGCAGCTCTATAAAAATCACGAATCTGCTCAACTTCAAAAAGATCTTTGATAAGTAATAAACTCATTGTAAATTGTTCTACAAATAACGACATAACGTGATGGTAAGATAAACTCGTGTCACACGCAACATAGGAAAATTACCGGTCATAGAATCACTATTTAAATTGGTGAAACATGTTTGAGCTTTACATTTAAAATATTTAAACTTTATCGATTCATAGATATTTTTTATATGTGTTTTAGGTTTCTAATATTAAAGGTATAATATAAAAATCGGAAGGGTTTGTCAATGGTAACCACAAATGATGTATATATATTCATCGCTGTACTATGTTTATTAAGGTTAGTTATTATGATAAAATTATCTACACCACTGTAATACCTCTAACCAACAACTATAAAAAATGCATAATGATGTGGTATGTGTGGCCACTTTGTGTAACCGCTCTTCAGGAATATAATGAGAAGTATCATTAAATCGTGTTGGATAAAGTGTTATCTTTATTTAAAACTCTTGAAATTATGTCGAGCTATAATTATGTTGATGTTTATATTTTGCGTAATTTAAAATAAAATTAGGTTCGTTTATCGACCAGCACTTAAAATAAAATCGTTAATCTGCAGATTTTCTTTAAAAATAAAATACTTTTTACAAATACTATTGAGCTGTCAACTATTATATGAAATTCAGGAAAATATGGAAACATCTTGAAAAAGATAAAATTTTAATTATTTTAAAAAATTGATTGTGTTAACCTCTACTTTTTGGAAGTTCATATTACTAAGAACAATAAATAACTGCACAGTTAAACTAAACTTCCACTATTTATTTGAAAAATTCGCTTTAAAATCAATTACAGCTGTTTCGCTATAACTAGCATCGTCAGATTGACATATTGAAATTACATGTTGTTTGTTTGTAACCAGGTACTTGATGTTGATAAGGAGTTAAGGCTAGACCAAGTAAGGAAGTAATAAGACATAACAATATTAAAGCCTAGATGTTATTAGCCCTAAGGGATTATCCTGGATGTATTTCCCTCTAAGATCAGTATAACTGTGCAATGATATAGAAAAACCAGGAAAAAACTATATCATGCTGATCTTTACAATAACTTAATATATTTATGTTACAATAATGTCTTATCTATGTATAAAATGAAGACTCAATCAAAGTAAACAGTTTAATAGTGGAGAACTTCCAAGATTTATTTGTTCATTAACTACTTTAAACTGTTGATCTGCTAGATGTCTTTTAATTTCAAGTTCTTCTAGAAAATCTAAATTTTGTTTTTTATCACAAATGTGTAGAATTTTTATTTGACCGATACCCAAGAAAAAAATTCTTATTTAATGTACGGTCAGGAAAATTTCCAATTTTTGTATATATGAAGTAGGTAGCGAAAATGAATCATATAAAATTTTTTAGTGTAAACTTAAGATTTAGGATGTCAATATAGTATACCAATAGTAAACCAATAATACTCATCTAAATAAGATACCCGTTGTATTATAAAAGTTTATTTTTTAATTAAAAGTAGAATTTTAGTTCATACGTTTTGTCGTTTATTATTCTTAGAAGAAATGCAATAATAATAATTGTTTTTCGTGCCATATTTTTATTTTCAAGTAAGTCCATGTAATTGTGTATTATCAATAAACCAGAAAAAAGTTTTATCAGAAAAATAATTATTTATACGTCTAATCTAATCTGTGATACACATTTTTTAATTAATTTTTACTTCATTATCAGCTACAAATAATATATATATATAACTGTTTAAGATAACCTTAAAAAATTTACTCTTAATTTCATTGCTACTTTCATATACAATAAATCAAACAGGTTCAATTCAAACACAAAAAATAATCTCAAGGTTAATCACCAGGCAGCGTTCCCAAACACAGTCCTCTCGGTTAAAAGTGGTTTCGATCGAATGGTGCATCAGGTTAAAAATAACAGTTATAGGACACCCATAATGGCGTGTAAAGTTTTACATAATGAGGGAATGGGTGGGGTTCTCGAGAGTCCCATGTTGTATGTTAAAAAGAACCCATAGTTGTCTAAAATGGTCGATAATCGATATTGATAGTTAAAAAGGGACACGGCGGTAGATTGTTAAATGTCTTAGTTCGGGTAGGTTTTTTATGGAGTACAATTGAATTTCAAATGTTAATGGAGGCTTTTTGTTGGTTTTATGTTGTGTTTGTGTTTACTTTTTTCGTTATTATAAATACGTTGATTGTATGAATAATGTATGATACCTTGCTCTTAAGTTAACAAAGATTATCCCAAGTTTAAATGTGAGAAATTATCAATGTACCTAAGAATGTATTTATTGTAAATAACCATACAACAACGATGTATGCGTTGTTAGTATCCATTAATTGAAATAGCTAACTACTCTTTGTAGTATGAATAATAAAAAACTCTTCGTTTTAACAAAACTTCCACTATTTATTTAAAAAATTGTTTTTTTAAACTCAATTGACGATAATTCTAGTGAAACGGCTGTCGTTGAGTATAAAAAAGCAATCTTTTAAATAAATAGTAAGATGGACAAAAAGTAAGGGTTAGTACAATAAATTTACTCATTGTAGTAAGTAATACAATATATATATATTTACTCCTTTTTGCCAATAAATCTTAAGAAAATATTCTTACAATTTAATACGTATAAATGGTTACCAAATATACACAGATATTATTTTTTATTTCTTAATTTATTTTTGTTTAATAATAAAATAGTCTAATTTTGAATAATCTTAAAGCAAAAAACGCAAATATTGCAAAACCAAATGAACAAACAGTACATGAATATTATAATTTTACATGTCTAATCGAAAGTAGACAGATTAACTTTAAAACATCAGAGAGGATGAAAGTTAATAATATGGTCAATATATGTAGTTAAAGATAACATTTACAAGTTAATTTCTAAAAAACTTAAATACTCTGGGCCAAAACAAACGACACTGAAAAACGAATGCTTTATTAAACATGAAAAATCAATGCGAATTTTGAGTTTTGCTTATACCCAAAATGTGCTCAAAGTGCTCGCCATTGCGTTCCAAGCAGTACTCATAACGCATAACAAGATTGCTTAGCATGTTATTAGGATTCTTCTGAAAAAATTTTTTTTTAAATTTTTTAAAAATTTTTTTGGAGTTCATCAATAGTTGCCGGTGGGTTTTCTGAACAAATACATACGCATCAAGAGTTGATAGATCAGGTGAATGAGAAGGGTATGGAAAATTTATGTTACAGGAAATTACGCGGTCTTCAAAATTATTTCGTATCAGATCTAAGGATACTGATGTGGTATGACAAGTAGCTCCATGCTGGTGAAACTATTGGGTATTCAACTGTATGTTTCTGGCACGATAGAATTGTCTGAGATCAAGTATCAAAATTTGTCCATTACCTAACACAGCACACCAAATTGATACAAGAAGTTTCTCTCCAAAGATGTCTGGTGTATATTGATAAATTCGTCTGTAAACCCCAAATTAGCAAGAAATAACCAATGCCAAGACTGAAGCACAATAAACAACTCTTGATTTCTTGTCTGGTTCTATCAAGTGTTGCCTAATTTGTATTTTATAGGGAAAACCATCAATCTTCTTAAACATTCTTTGGATAAACGTTTCACTCAGATTTAGTTTTAGAAATGTTTTGCGGAGACTTCTTTTTAGTGATTCTAACACATTTTTTGTCACGATAACTGGACGACCAGTTGAGTAAGAACGCTTCCTGTTCGTTGAAATTTTGCAACGACTCTTAACAAGTCCTTATTAGTCTGTGCAGGCTTCTGAAACTCTTCCTGAAATTGATTATCAACCATTAATAAACTAGGTATATTTTATCGTTCATTCCCGTATGAGCGGAAATAATACTGAATAATAAATATTTTTTCTTGCATTGTAAGCACCATTTCCAATCTTTTTGACAGTTTGTTAGAATAAAAAATGTTTAAAAATACCATGGCCATTATTATCACTTGTTTCATATGACGCGATTATATTTCACAGGCTTTCTGATTTCAGTGTCCTTTGTTTTGACGCATACTGTATATTAAAAAATTTACTCACAATGAGGTTTTTCCATATTACTACGCACCATTCTTATTGTGACAACTGATAATAACCCAATGATATCTAACTACTTTTATTATTAGAAAAAGTGTGTTTATTTAAATGTTAAATAAAAATAAATTTAATTCCAACGCACAAATAAGAAAAATTAGTTGCACAGTAAAAACTATTTTTTTAATAACTAGTACCAAAATAGACAATATTATCCATAATTTCATTTAGGTACAACCTATTACTTTAATATTTTCAACCGATTTATCACCCTATATTTAAAAAATGATCTTTAAATTTTTCACAGATTTCCTCTCTAATGACTTTATTACTTAAACATATAAAGTATCAATTTCTGAAATTAATAGTTTTTCCTAAATTTTTGTTGATAATATCCCAAACTTTTTTAATGTCAGGTCCAGCCTTTTCACATTTTTATACACACTTTAAGTATTATTAAATTTATTATTCCAGGGTATATCCAATAATTTTCAACTCTAGACCTAAATATAATGTCTTTCTGTGCATTAGCTTGTGTAAATATTATTAAACTTCAAATGAGTTAGCTTTTTTAATAGTTAGTTGCTTAGATATCATAGATGTAAATTTTTCTATGTCTAATTTATGTATAGCCTCTCTTCGATCTTCTGACAAAATTACTCCAATTATACAAAGAGAATAAGACCAGGATGTACAAAACTATGGTCAGAAGTATTATTATATTTGGATACGACGCGACGTCTGGACTCTTAAAAATAGGACAAAGCAAATGTTAAAGGCCACAAAGTTTTGGAAAAGGGCTATATATATCTAATTTTTCCTCTTCAAGAGTTTTCAATAAACGTAATATTTTGTACTTCTTTTCTACCTGAACATATTTTGTATAAGCTATTATTATAGTTAACAAACACATTACAAAAAATATTAACTTCCCAAACTAGCAGCATTGCATTTTATGCATTCATTTAGTTTTGCTTCATATATTTTAATTTAATTTTCAGTGCTGATTATGAAAAAAATATAAATTTAAATATATAATTTATTTACTCTACTGACATTGGAGATAACTATTCATTCACTAAAAGTATGGCTACTAATTTCTTATGAAATTATTCATATTTGTCAAAAGAATACTGAATAATTATATTAATTAAAAATAATAACTATATAATAACTTAATAATTGCATGTTCTTACATTGTAAAAACCAGACACTGCTATTAAAATTTGCACTGAGCGTTAAAAAATTTTCTTAACTACTTAACTATGTGAATAAATTTGAATAAAATGTAGTGGTAATTTAACGGATAATTATATAATACTTAAGAGTGTGAGGGTAGACATAAAATAAAAATAAGTAAAAATTATGTTTGTTTGTTAGCTTGTTAGTGTAGACAAGGTCAGTACTGACAAACTTTAAAATACTAAAATAAAACCCATTTTGGTAATGCAACCAATCATACAGTATGGAAAATCCAAATGGAATAAATTCATTATTTCGATTAATTTATATGTTTATAGAAAACACTTTAAATTTAAATTATAAATTGACATTCTTTTAAGTGAAAATTTGATACCTACCTTCAACCCCCCTTAAATGACAGTTACAAATCCCAATTTTTTAAATGGGAAGTATGGGCTTGTGATATATCGTTTGAAAGGTCTCTTTATTCTCTATCCAAAAAAGTAGAAGATTTGTCAAAAAGCTTTATTTTTAATGTTCTTTTGTTATTTTATTGTATTGTAGGTCTTCCAGTTCAAATCAAATCTGCATTAATTAGTAGCTTAAAGTATAGTAATTACTATTTCACTATCATCATTTAGTAAACAATCCCATGCTAACAAATTTTCACAACAAAACACTGTTGTTCTGCTGTGGTAAACAATAATATATTTCTTTTTAAGAAAAATTATGGTGTATACACCTAATATTACAAATATCTGGTTTTAATTAAAGCAGAAATATTCCATTATAATTATAAAAAATATTTTTCGCGATTAATTCTTTCCTGTTTTTAAAAATGTTTTGGAATGTCTTCACATGTAATATTCAAAGAAGAGATTAAGTTGTCCGTCGTTAGTAAAGAATGTGGGAAGGTAGTATCAATAGTTGAGAGCTTACTTAGTATCTACATCTAAAAATAATCCCCTTTTTTTATAAAAATGTTTTTAGTTTTGTGGAATTTACCGCTAATTCCAAATAAATATATTATTTTTAAATAATAGTAATTGACTGAAAATAAAAATAGTATATATTTATGGTCAGAGCCGTATCTAGGTACTATACAAGACCTCTCATCTCATCACTCCTTAATCTCCACAAAATTTTGATTTCTTTGGAAAAAATAGACAATCGAAGGTTGGAATTCATCCTTCTTATAGAAATGAATAGATGTAGGAGAATCCTTCGAAAAGGAAAATATTCATGCCCTCAAAAATAATTTAAACTATTGTGATATTATAAATGAAATTTTTTAAAACAATTATATAATTTAAGTGTTCAAATTGTAAATTTATTACATTTGTAATTTAATTACAGACATAAACATAACTGGAAACGTGTAGAAGAGAATGGCCATTAACAGTTAACATACAGTTACTATCTATTTTTTAAAACAGTCCAAAAAAAATGTTTCCAATTTATCTTTTATTAGGTACTATTAGCGCAAAAAAAAGAAGAATAATTACACAACTCACCATTAGAATAAGGAAATTACCTGTGGCATTAATTGTAGTGATTTATTGAGTAGAGGCATTTTATGAACGTTAATTACCACTTATAAAACGCACCAAAAATTAAAATTTATTTGTATATGTACCAATAAATCCTTATGGCATATAAAAGTTTAATACAAATGTTTTTAGAAATGTATGTAGACATTTTCTAACAAATTTGGTATTTAAATATCTCCCAAACCGCTGAAAGCTGCGAAGTAACTAAATGCTAACTAATTTCTTATCTTCGTTGTACCTCTGGATTAAGTAAGATTTATTAAGTTCCTTTAAGGTAAGAATGGTTTTAGTCCTTTTTCTTTAATGATAAGTATTAATGTTTTTGTATATCAGTTCAATATTAAATATCAACAAGATAATTCACTCGTGTTACCTGATTGAAACAATAAATGTTTTCTTACAGCAAACTAATGATGGCACAGTTTAGTCAAAAACATCATAACTTATTAAAAAAAAACAATGCGAACCAAAATCGTCTATTAGGGGTAGTGATGAGCGAGACTGGGTCTTGATCTTGCGGTCTTGGTCTTGCAGAAAATGCAAGACCAAGTTAAAAATACTATCCCTTTCATTTAATCTTTCTTTACTTGTAATGATTTTAAAAACAATTTTTCTTTTTTTTTTGTAAAAGTGGACCCCAGTAAATCTAAAAAAAAGTGCAAGACTTGCAAGAGTCTTGGTGCAAGACCAAGACCAAGACCAAGACTGGACCCTGCAAGAACAAGACCAAGACCAAGATTGCTTATTTGACTGCAAGACCAAGACCAAGACCAAGGTTTTTTGCGATTTGTTACTAAAAAAGTCAAATAAAAAAGTTGTTGGAAATTAAAATATCTACAGCATATATTAACCATTTTTGCCCTAACCTCAAAAATTTCCGAAAAAAATCGAAAAAACGGTTTTTTTGGTTTTTTTTTTACATTTCGATTGAGCTGAAATTTTGATCAATTATGCTTTGTGCTATTATAAAAATACTGTATTTTTTTCATTAAGAAATATTCAGCCGTTATAATAAAATTTGACTTAAAAAAATTTTCACTCACTATTTTGACATATTATTTTATCAAAAAAAGGTTATCTGACGGCTCATTTTTTCGTTTTTTTGTCTATTTTGAAGAAATGAAATAAAAAATATGTACTTTAATTGAAAAAACTGAAAAAAAAATTGAAAATAAACAAATATTGACATTTTTCATTATACTTTGTATTATGGCATCACTGTAAAACAATAAGAAAAACGATGTAACGTTACATGATTTACAATATCAAAGTTATAAAACAGCTACAATAAAATCAAATTTCAAATTAGAAAAATTTATTACCAGTTCCAAACATGACTAGGTCAAAATTTTCGACTCGAGATCGGTTAATTTATTTTTGCTAGTTACCTATTAAAATAAAATTTGTAAAAATTGAATATTTTGTTATAAAGCAAATTCTAGAATATTTATTAAAGATTAAAAAGTTATTTTTAAATAGATTTCCCCAGATGACACTAAAGGGAATTTTTCAACTAAACCAGCAGAACAAAATAGTCTCAAAATATAATTGGATCAGTCAATTAAATGACATCCTACATAAAATCGGAGCCTCGGTACTTAATATTGATACGTTTAACTCGGACACAATCAGCATTATTTTAGAAAGATTTGGGCAGTATAGAAGATTGGAACAAAATACTTTTAAGTATAGTCGGCTTTAGAATAGCATATACATGTTAAATGTGAATTTCGTTTACCTACCAAAGTTATAAAAATGCCCTTCTCAAACAACATGGGAGTGGCAATTTTTTAAACGCCTACATTAAATGGTTTTTGGGGATTAAGTTTATTTACAAGGGTCGGTCATGTCCCGAATAAATGGGTCTAACTACAAATTCACACAAAATAATAATACCTACACATTTTCACACCACAGAGGTAGAATCCTAGGCTTATTTTTTACGTGTGCTTTCTTGTATAACTAAAGCGAATCCAAAAACATTTTTAAGCATAATAAATTATATTTATCAAAAAAAATAACTCTGTTGTTTATAAAAAATAATTTATTTTACACAAAGAACAATAAATCAACAATAAAACAACCTAAATATTTGATTATTATATCTATGTTTATTAGATATTTATTACATTTTTCACACTGTCGTTGACGGCTCATTTTTAAAATGTATTGCTACATTTTGATTTTTACCACCCTGTTTATTTACTAAATAAAATATAAAATAAATAAATGTAGGGTCATTTTAATACGAACGTAACAGAAAAACGTTAACAAAAATTCTTTTAGAAGATTAAATTCAACATAAAAACAATTAAAATTAGTACCATCAAGATTGATTAGAAACTGTTGGAGATTCAAAAATAAATATTTTTATATTTTATCTTTCATTTTATGTAATGTTATTTATTATTTCTAACAACCTACCTAAAAGAATGAAATAAAAAAATGTTTTGAAAAGGGATTTTAATCCCAAACAAACATTTATTATCGAGGGTTCCAAACTAAGTGAAGTAAAAAAGGAATCAGTAGAGAGGTTACAATAAAAAATAAATAAAATCGTACTGTATAATACACAGACAATTTGTCAATAAAGTACCTTATGTTGCAAACGTTAAAGATGTGGGCGTGGACAACTGTTTAACTGATTTCAAATTTATTATTATTTAAACCGTGATTGGTTATGCACAATAAGTAGGCCATCCTTAAATTAATTAATTCAATGTAAGCGATTTGAGTTTGAAAATGTATATGCTATTCTGAAGCCGATAGTACATATAGCTTGATGTATAAACATATATAACGGCTGAATATTTCTTAATGAAAAAAAAAATAGTATTTATCAATAGCACAAAGTATATTTGATCAAACTTTCAGCTCAATCGAACCATTTTGTAAAAGTCAAAAATTAAAAACCAAAAAAACGGTTTTTTGGATTTTTTTCGGAAATTTTTGAGGTTAGGGCAAAAATGATTAGTACATAAGTTGTAGATTTTTATATTTCCAACAACTTTTTCTTTGACTTTTTTAAATAGGATGCATTCTTTAGTCACAAAACGCAAAAACCCATTTTCACCTCTAAAAACCACCCCTCATAGACGATTTTGGTTCGAAATGTTTTTTTAAGGGATTTGACTAAATTGTCCCATTAGTTTGCTAAGAAAATAGTATATTATGTTACTAGGAGTAGAAGGCCAACATTATTGTTGAGCCCAGGTTCTTGCACTGCCGATGCTAGTTATAGCGAAACAGCTGTAATTGATTTTAAAGCGAATTTTTCAAATAAATAGTGGAAGTTTAGTTTAACTGTGCAGTTATTTATTGTTCTTAGTAAGATGAACTTCCAAAAAGTAGAGGTTAACACAATCAATTTCATTATTTTTAATGTTTAATTGACTTTTAATCATGGAATACTGTGCCCATAGAGTAGAACTTTTAAATTTTCTGGACAAATTCGTGAAGTATGCAAGCATAACGTTTTCCGTGTATTGCTGTACATTATATTCATTGCACCATTTTAAAATTTTTTCGTATGCAAAATCATACAGTTTACGCGACTTCGTTGGAATTAGAGTTTCAATACTGGAATTAGCTATTTCAACTAATTCCGGAGGCGTACATTGTAAGTCTTGAGACATTTTTGCAGTTTGAATTAGGTAGGAACACTTTCAGAGCCTGACACTTTTTAAAACTAACAAAACATCAAAATTAAATAAGGAAATTGACAGTTCCTGCCTTCTTGATTATAACACCCATAAGACGTTGCTACCGTTTCTTATTATTTTGTTACTAGTACAATAATGAGAGTTCATTATTGTACTAGTAAAAGAATAGGCTATTTCTACTGTTTGTGTTGAAGAACATAATACAGTTTTTATTATACGCTTGAAGAAAAAAAATATTTATTTGACCATTTTGAACTGCTATTTCTCCTGTACTAATAACAAATATTAAAAATAATTATTTTTTTTTCGTCGGTTAATGTAATTGGCAGTATGCTTATTTTAAAGAGCCGGAAATAAATTTTCTTACGCATGCCGTCGAAGCGAATAAATTTTTTACTGAAAACTAATCCATAAAAAAACCACCATTGCTAGGACGCCCTGAAAGAAACATTTTAACCGTCGGGTTTGTTGGAGACCATTTCTCGGGGCTTCTTCGAGACACCATTAGTAAATGACAATTTGATGGATTCTTCGGCCCAACCCCGTTGCATCAAGGGATTCCTACATTTCGGTTTTTTACGCTCAGGGAGCCCGAGAACCCGACTCACAAAGCGAACAAAGACATCAAAATGATGGATTCGGTTCATCTTATCCCAGAGCGTGATCGAGTCATATTTCAGAAGAACGGCGGATGGGACAGGACTACATCTCTGAATGTTAATTCCATCATCGACCCACCGCGCACTGACGCGCACTTTCTTGTTACTATCAGGGACGTCGCTAAAACAATTGTTTTACTACCGGAATTAAAATGGGATACCATTAATCATACTCCTAAATCGTCACAAAAAGATTACATGGTGACCTACACGGATGCTCATATTTTAAACATAAAAGTATTTATATAAGTACTATATTTATTCGTATATGAGTGATTTTCAAAAAAAACGAACACCCAGAAAGAGTGTTCCAACTGAAACGAAATTTTTATCAGTCTATGTTTTTTTTAATATGGTTTGATTCAATTTGTGCCATTGTTTCGAGGCGATCGGTTAATTTATTTCTGCTAATTATTAAAAGCTGAAATAAAATTTGTAAAAATTGGATATTTTACTATAAAGCAAGCTCTACAATATTTATTAAAGATTAAAAACCTACCTTTAAATAAAATTCCCAAGATAGCACTAAAGAGATTCTTTTAACTAAACCAGCACAACAAAATAGTATCAAAATATACTAAGTGACATAAAGTGACAGTTTCAATGATTTTATTTTAACTAAATTTGGTGAATTTATTATTTTACTGAAAAAATCAATTGATAAAATTTCCGGTTTTTATACTGCTTTTTTTGAAATCCACTAACAGTCCAAAAATGAATATTGTAGCCGTAGTAAAGATCCAAATATTGTCGATATTAGTTCTTGACATTCTTTGCGATTGGTTACGATGCTTAGGGTACGGAGACCTGTACGATTTCGTCAACTTAGTAAGTTTAATAGGGGTCGTATAGTGGGACTTCGGGAAGCTAGATTTTCTTTTCGGGAAATTGCAGTTAGAGTACAAAGAAGTGACACCATGGTTAGGTGTTGTCAGGCATGGCTTCGAGAAGGTCGTACGCCAAGAGCAAGGGACTCTGGACGCCCCCGTAGAACAATAGTCCGCGAAGATCGCTGCCTAAGATTATTGGACTTAGGGGACCGTTTCTCCATTACCAGTTCGATTGCAAATGAATGTTTTGCAGAACACGGAAGACCTATTGGCATGCGAAGTTTTTACCGACGAATAAGACGTTTTGGCCTGTTTCATACCGACCACATTGGGTCCTCCCTTTAACTCCAAAGTACCGACGTAATCGCCTTGGGTGGTCACTCTGGGATCAGCAATGGAACAGTTTTATCTTTAGCGAGTCTCGATTTTGTTTAGGCATGCACGATGGTTGAGCGAGGGTTAGTTATCACAATAATCATATAAACTACCAATAATTATATATTGTTTGTTGTCTAAGAAAAAACCATAAGATTTTGTTCGTTTAAAGCTAGATCATTGAATTGTGATTTTGGCATTTTAATAAAATATGAATTATTCCAAAAAAAAAATGTTTATTTGGCAGTTAACCTAAAAATTTTAATTGAAAGAAGCTTCACACAAGATTAAATAAAATAAAATAAGTTAGCTTTGATAAAAAAAAAATTAATATGTAAAGAAATAACTAGATTTAATTAATCCATTCAAAAGTATTGCATCCGACTCCATAGTTCAGCAACATTCAGTTTATTAAAAATTAAAAAATGAAATAAAAATATCGTTTTAGGTCTGATTCGCTAATTTTATTACAAATCTAAGCTGAATAAGATGATGTATTTATGTATGTATGAGTTAGGGGTGATAATTACACTGCGACCTATAGGATCTATTGTGTCCCCCCTTACTTGCCATGTTCTGATATTTTCTCAGACACCCTAGTTTCTTCATGTGGCTTCTTAACCGGTAATGCCCAGTTAATATTCCCGTTAGAATTCGAAACCTTTTTTTACTGAGGTTGAGGCAGCTAAGAGATCTCTTCTGATCATAGTTCACCAGTAGTATCTTAGATTGCCTCAGTCCTTCCAGCTGATTCCAGTACTTGGATTTTTCCTTCTCCATTTCTTCCCTTGGTTTTCCTAAGATTACTCTACTGTTGATCCCACAAGATGGTTCTGGTCCCAAGTGTAGGGTTTCAGCTCCTTTTTTTGACAGCTTATCTGCTGTTTCATTCCCCTCTATTCCTATGTGTCCCGGGACCCTTAGAAGGGTGACAGTGTTCTTCTGGCCTAGTTCATTTAGTTTGCCTAGGCATTCCCAAAACATCTTGGAACTGATTATATTTGAGCTCAGCGCTTTGATGGCTGCTTCACTATCCGAATAAGATGATAGTAGGTTAGGTTAAGTTTTATGGAAGTGGGACGCATCCTCATCCCTCCACTGAGACCTAACTCGAGCTAGAGTAACCCCTAAGAGCTACAGTTCGCCATCCAGTATGCACTTCTTAACGAAGTCCAAGATGGATTTTGGCGAAACTTGTGCTTAACTTCTACAAAACCAGCAAGCTGAGCCTGTGGATTTCTAAAGCAAAACAGTAACAAAAAATGTGCTCTGCCGATTCATCTTCCACACTTCAGTAGCCACAGTCCGAAGTATCACTGAAATGAAGCTTCTTCAGGTGGTTCCTCAGATGACTGTCCAGTCAGCAGTCCAGTTAGAATGCGTAGGTGACTTCTATTTCATTCCAGGGGCTATGTTGTTTTCTTACTTGACAGTTGAAATATGAACGCTTTCGTTCATATAATTCTCCCAGTGCAGAATTATTATCCTTGCTGTCCAACTGGAGATAATGTCCTTGGCGGTACTTTCAGCTATGCCATGGAATTTTACTGGCCCTTCTTTGCCAGAGTAGTAGCTCTCATATTGCCCTGCAACCCACAGTAGCGTTACTCTGTAATTTACTTCAAGGTTACCTTGGGATTCGATACAGCTCCACATTAGTTTTGAGTGAAGCCGGATATAATTCAGTACTTTTAGAGCTGCCTGACTGTACGAAGTTTCGAATATATTTTTGTTTACCAAGGGTTGATAAATCAACTTCCTTTCGCACTAATTTATAGCAATAGTTTTTGTATGAAATATCGTAGCGTACTTACCAAGGGTTATTATTGAAATGTCTAGGTACTCTTGTTTTTTTTTTCTATACATTCCGGCTCTCACTCTCAGTGGGATATTCGAGCCATCCTTGTTTAGATAGATGACAGTAACGTTATACAAAAAGAGATTAACATTTAACATTTAATCGAACTATAATATAATTTAATAACAATAGAAAAAACACAGATATTGAAAGCTGCTGAATATGAGCCGAGAGGATCTAGATACCAATTGTGATAGAATTGTGCAGAGCAGATTCTGTCTGGCTGAAGAGCAGAAGGAGACGCATATTCTGCCGAAAGATCTAGAGAATAAGAATCATTAACTCTGCATTAACTCAAGACTACAGACTTCAAAGAAGTGTCGCCAGCGACCCTAAGGACCTTTCAGATTGCAAATCATGAGATTATTAGACCACTTATATGAAAACTGACCTAAACTAAATTATATTATTTCAATAACTGACAAAATCACTTTTGATGCATTAACAGTGTAGTATGGACAAGGGAAAAGCTTGTTGAATTATAAGTATTTTATACAGGTGAAATACAAATGTAACAATTTATGTTCAATATCACCTTCAAAACTTAACGTACGACTGCCAAGATAAAATATTCACAAAAACAAAGTCGTTGTGGATTTATAGCGACCCGGGGGTCTCCCATTCCTAAAAGAATTTCTTCTTAAAATTGGTTCGTTGCCAGTAACTTCGTCTGGGGAAGTGGTACATGTTTCTAGGTTAGATGACGTTAAGGTATTTGGACTTGAAGAGCTAGAGTTATCGTCTGCGATTTGTTAATCCAACATTTAAGGCCTTAAATTGCTCGTCATGTTTTCTCCTTATTTCCCCCTCAACATCAACAATATAAGAATATGGTGCTGTCTGCTTAACTGTTTTTCCAGCAACTCAACTATTACCCTCTGGCCTATTTACCCAAACCGGTGGTTGTTCACTGAAAACATTTTCTTTTGCCTTTTTATCATGATATTTTTTTTTGTTTTTGTTGTTCTAAATCCATGTTTTGAGAAATGTCGGCTTTTAGTTGATCAAAAATAGTACGTAAAGGATGATCAAAAATAATTTCGCTCGGACTCCTTCTGACATACGCAGCTTGAAGGTTTTAACAGCTCTTTCTGCAATACCGTTAGTTTTGGCATGATAGAGTGTTGTACCTACATTTGAAATACCCAAATTTTTACAGTAATTTTGGAGTTCTAAAGAAATAAATTGCCCTCCATTGTCTGAAACTATAATTTTGGGATATCCCATCCTCGTCGCCAATTGTAGTATGGTCAAGGCAAAAGCTTGTTGGATTATAAGTATTTTGTTCAGGTGAAATTCAAATGTTACAACTTATGTTCAAAATGACAACCTTCAAAACTTGACGTACAACTGCCATGATAAAATATTCACAAAAACAACAAATTCGTTGTCAATGCAAGGAAAATACTACAAAAAGATTTAAGAGGGGCGTTTCTAATTTGGTAAGCCTGCCTGAATTTAGTGAAAAATGTGGTTATTTTTAAATTACAAGAATGAACAGTAGATGGCGATAGTGGTTTCAAATTAGTATTTTTGTTATAAATTTGAATATTTTTAGAGCTTGTTGACTTTCTTTGTCTAAGACAGAGATGAAAATATGAATTTTGCTTCGTAAATCTTTGAATGTTTCCACGACACACACATACATTTGACCTTGAGACCATAAACAGATGAAAAATACCTGTATAATTTTTATTAAATATCCTATTTGAATATGTTTTCGAAGTTTTGTTGTGATATTGTTGTGTCATAGGCGTAACAAATTAATTGTTTTTAGGATTTAAAATATGGATATATCAAAAAATAAAATAAAATAAGATTTCGGCATTCCTAACAAATAATTAATTAATGAAATTTATTGTACTAACCAGAGTTGGGTCGGATATTGAAAAAAAGTATCCGGATACCGGATACGGATACTCAAAATGTATCCGGATACTTTTTTAAAAAGTTGGAATACTTTCATTTAAAAATGTATTCAGATACAAGTACCTATCCGGATACTTCCTAGGATACTTTTTTTAAAAAGGACAAATTATTAGTATTAAAACTATGTGATGTGCAGGTATTTTTAATGTAATATATAATAATAAAAATACATTTAACTAACGAAAAATTTTTCGTGTCACTGCCTGAACTTTTGATATTGAATTTGGCCAGCGTCGGACCAGCCGAGTTTCCAAACTTTTTAGGGGGTGTACTTATTTGTACTTGTAGGTACACTAAAATAAAAATATAAATATTAGGATGTCCTTTATTATAATATCCGAAAAATAATTTCTTCTAATAATTATAAATACAGGGTACAAAGAAGTTCTTGAAAAGAGAGATATAGAAAATATAAAAAATAAATAACGTATGTACTTATGAAACTTTATAGGTAAAAACAAAGCTCCATTAGAATATAATAATATATTATAACGGTGACCAGTACGAAAAGTGGGATTTAACATGTTAGACACATCTGAATTAAAGGAAGGGCAGTGTTGTGCCTACGTTAGGTGCATTATCGGAGGGCGATATTTAAAAGTATCCGAATATCAAAAACAGTATCCGAATACCGGATACTTTAAAATTGGTCACGAATACGGATACCGGGTACAAAATTTAAAAGTATCTGGATTCAGCTTTGGGATACATAATAAGTATCCGGATATTGTATCCGTATACTACCCAGCTCTGGTACTAACCCTTACTAATTAAGGTATTTATTAGAATAAATATATTAATTATAATAAAAACATATTACGGTTTCTGAATATATACACATCAACATGGTCAAAAGAAAAATTGAAATAAAGTGGAAAGTATGTAATTATACCTTTTTTAAAATTGAGATTGAAATGTATTGGCAACAATGCAAAATTAAACAAGGTTAGTTTGATGATCAGAAGATCAGAGATTATTGTATTTACTTTCTGATGGATGTTATTTGAAGGTGTTGAAGTAGATGTAAATTTTTAAAATATATTTGTGGGGAAAAATTTAAATACTTTTTCAAAACGTTTGATGATTATTGCCAAAAGTGTTACTATAATGTTTGTAAACATTAACAGGTTAGTCTGTCTTCAATATGACTTCAAGTAAGTACCTTGCTAATTACTTACTGCCTAAATAAATAAATATCATTTATTTTTTAGAAAGTATTGGACATTTCTAAATTACCACCCAGATCCATGATTTAATGAAAGCTTACCTATACCTAGTTTATTTTTATTTTGAGAATGTGGCGCAAGAAAAAAATATTTCCATGTTTTCAATAACCTACGATAATAACTAACCAATCTAGAATCTATAGAAATACACTTTGTGCACCTGTTTTCAAGATACCTAAAGAATTGGGATAAGCTGACTATCAGCGATTGGCCAACAATACTCTTGCAAGTACTAAACATAATTGTTAATGTTATGGGTATATCTTAATAAAACTAATTGTATCATTTATGGCTATTAATTATATTCCAAAAATGTCAACCCCATACTTTGTGGAATCAATTGAAATTAAAATGTATCCAATAGGATTGTAACTTTAATTTTTTAACTGGTATCTTTCACACAAATGAAAAAATCTTATTTATTTTATAAAGATCCATATTTTATTTACATTTGAAAGCACTCTCCATCTGGTAATCAGAAGTGATATCAGGTAAGTTTTAATTTGTTTATTTACTGGTTTAATTTTTACTATTAATAGGTATTATTTATTTTATTATCTATGATTCAGATGTATTGATATAGGTATTTTGCATATTAGATATATGAATTTTCTTCTTTTTGAGTACCTACCAATAGTATTTGCTTGCCCATGTTGAAGTACTTTCTTTGGAAAATTGAAATCAGTGGTATTTTGTGTACTACTGCTACTGTGTGCTTATTCTCCTGTGAATTTGCCTCTTGATACTAAATAATCAGCATTACCAGAGAAGTGTTAATGCTACTCGTCCACTTTGAGCCATCCTTTGTCTACTTTAAATACTGGGATAGACCAATATTAATATCATTTTCTAAATCAAAACTTTTAGATTATTTTTTTAGGTAGAGTAAGGTAAACAAAATATTTCTATAAGATTCAATAGGTTACTACTTTTCTAAAGTATTTCAAAAATGCCCTGAAAATACTATTTTTAGCAATATACTTTTATATGTTATTTCATCTATGTTTAGATAATTAAATTGTTGGAGAAATAAATCAATGGTTTTCAAAATATATGCTACTGTTTCCTCAAAAACTTTGGACCTCAAGTAACTGCCTACACAGGTTTTATTCTATTTATATTAAATAACTTTACTGTTAATTCTAATCTTTTATTTTTTAGAACTCTTTCTTCAAAAACATTGAATCTGGACCCTTATAGAACCCATGTTTATTTTAGGGTTCAGTTACATATTACATTTTAACTGCATATTATTAGTAAATAACAAGTAAATGTTTTATGGACTCATTTTCTCAATTATATGTACCAGTTCACCATATTATGGAAATATATGAACTTCATTCTGAATTTGTAAAACTGTTTTAATAAAAATATTACATATTTGACTGTAAATTTTAATTCTTCACATTATCTAACGAGAAGGCTATTATATTTATGCATATTGAACTTGTAAATATTGTAGAAACCCTTACTTTGTGGACATTATTATCATGCCTATTTGGAAAAACAGTTTAACACTTAGCTGTTAATATTTACATAAGTATGTGGTTTAAATTTATAAATGTAAATCCCTTAGGTTGGGTTTAGTTATTTAACAAATAAAGATATAAGATAATGATTAGGTACCTAACTTAAAAGATTAAAAAAAATTATAAACAAAAATCGGGTCTCTCAAAACTCACATTTTTACCAATTCGACTAAAATAAGAAAGTAATTTATGAAATAACAACGGTTCATAACACTAAATTCCTTGCACATATCACAGTTGGATAATCCTATAAACGATGTAAAAACCAACGCAAATTGTGAAAATACTTTAAAATTAATTTTTATAACTTTTGGTAAATTATAAACGAATATTAATATAGACAATTATATATTTAAAAGCAAAACACTAAAATTAATATATTTTGACGTTATAAACGAGAAATAAGGTTAGGTTGGTTATGTTAAGTGAAGTTGGGATTTGGAGAATTAGAATAGACATACGTCTTTAAAAAAAGCGCCACCAAAACTGTTGAACTAATTTGACAGATAAGTGCAATGTTCAAATTTTGCGTGCAACAAATCTCAAAAAATACACCTTTCTTTAACTTCATATTTTGCTAGTCGCATTCTCTATGCTTTCTTTAGGAGTTAAGCTTCTGGCGTTAAAATTCGTGATCACAAATTGTCAAACTTTTTAAAAACATACCATCACTTAAACACCAATATCTCTTTTATTACAATATAAAACTTAACTAAAAAACTTTATCTCCTAGAGAAAGGTCTGAGCTATATCCTGTTAAAATTTGAATACGTAATTTAAAGGCGTTCTTTAGATTTGTTGTTTACAAAATGATTGAAATTTTGGGTACAATTCAGGCTTGCCACCCGTTTTCAGCTGTCACATTTTTGACGCCCCTCTTAACCATCATTATAAAAGAAAATAATCAAATAAGTTTAACAGAAAAACCCAATAAAACATTATTTTGACTTCTTTGGCAAAAGTAGCCAAATTGATAACATATGAGACTTACACCTAAAATCTTACAATAAGAATAAAATAAAAATTATTACTCTTTTAAGATCATTTTGAACTAAAATAAATAACCATTCGCAAACTGTGTTTGTTTTTAGTTTTAAAAGAAACCATTTAATTTTCCGATTGGTTATGGACGACACTGTTTGATATCGTTTTTACTATTTCAGACATGTTGCTCCAACGTCTCTCTCTCGAGAGCGCTCGCCAAAATTACCTAAGCAACACATCAACGACATGACACGCATTACTAACAAAACTAGATGGAGGATATCATCCACCTTTTCCACCGAAAAATCTCAGGAGAACGGATGTACTTATTCTACTATTCTTTTCTGATATGCATTCCTAACAGCATACGCAGCATTTATTCCAGAAATATATGCGGAATTAAAAAACATGGATATAAAAATATCATGTTTCATTTTCTTTAACCATTGATTATAGTTTGTATTATTTGTTTTCTTGGGTTCAAGGTTAATAATTAAAATTTAACATCTATTTAACGTTTCGCTCCAGTATTAAAATAAATATTTTTGAAAAAGCTCCCAAACAGGAGCGAAACGTTAAATAAATGTTAAATTTTAATTATTAACCTTGAACCCAAGAAAACAAATAATACAAACTAAAAATATAATGGTATACTTTTAAAAAATTAAATTTAACATAAGTTGCTTACAATACAATTAAATAAGACTACAGTCCACCAAGAACGCACTGCATTAAACGAAATATAACAATATAACTTTTACTAACAAGTTGCAATGCTTCTAAAAGTATGATACTAATTTATTTTTATTTGGAGATGCTTTTCTTTCACCTGTATTTTTAAAAGTTTCCATATGTTTTCCATAGGTTTCAGTCAAGAAAAAACCGCTGGCCATACGATAGTTGATTCCTACCTCGTACAAATACAATTCTTTGAATCTGCTGTTCGCTAAGCGTTGGCACCTTTCTCGGATTTCTTACTTTATAGCCACTACGTATGTAAGCTTGGTGGACGGTTCCGCAAAGAACGAGTATATTCTGCGTTGTTGAATAAACCTTATTACAAATTTTCTAAACCTCAATCGAGGATTTCTGCAGTAAACCTTTCAAACCATGGTCCCTGAACACACAAAAATTTTCACAGACGCATCAAAGATATATTCTGGAGTGGGATCTGCCGTTGATGCACCAGACAGGATGCTCAAATTTAAACTACCAGAAGAATCAATAATCCTAACTGGGGAACTATACGCCGTATATAAAGCACTCATTCATATTAAAACAGCAACAACAAATAAATTCTTAGTGATCACTGACTCAGCCAACTCGCTCATGTAATTTCGAAAATTTACAGTCGCCATCCAATTGCCAGATTAATTAAAGAAAAATTGCATGAACTAAAAGGATAACCATGTCGTCGGAATACCCCTGACATGGTATGCCTTCTCTAGTCAATTGACAGAGTAGACTGTCCACAGTGAGACTCCACATAAGTGGGGATGCAACTCCCCCCTGTGGACAGCCTCTGGTCACATTAATGAAGATAGTGTCTTGTCCTGCCTCCATTGCTGCGATTCTTGTAGATAGCAGTTGCGACATCCAGATGGAAGTCGTTCTATTTACTCCTTTCTCAATCAGTGCTCTTTTGGCTGCCTCATGTGGCGCATTGTCAAAGGCCCCTTCTATGTCTAGAAAGGCACACATCACGGTCTCTTTTTTATTCAGAGCGTCTTGGATTTCGTCAGTCAATTGTGTTAAAGCGGTTTCCGTGGACTTTCCCGCTTGGTATGCATGCTGACGGGGGTGCAATGGCACCTGTTCCAAGATTTCTGTTCAATTGTAGTTGTCTACAGCTTTTTCCATTGTTTTGAGAACAAACGATGTGAGGCTGATCGGTTAGGTTAGGTAAGGGATTTGGGGTTCGTAGTGTCCCGTTTCCCTGTTTTTGGAATGAAGGTATTTTGGCCCTTCTCCATGCTTCTGGTATGTATCCCAGTTCAAGGCTGCTCCGACTAATTCGGATCAAGTGTGGAATTATTGCCTCTTGGCCCTATTGAAGTAGGGCAAGAAATATTCCATCCGTTCCAGGGGTTTTGAACGGCTGGAAGGTGTTCATAGCCCATCTCAGCCGTTCCTCACTGCATATGTGTTTTGCCATTGCAGGGTCTTCCCTGGTAGGTCTTTTAGCTTCCTCACTTGTTTTTCCCGAAGGGACAATTCCTCCGGGAAAGTGAGTTTCTAACAGGAGCAGAGTTCGTTCTTTTTCGCTTTCTGTGAAGCTTCCATCTGGCTTCCGTAATGCCATTACTGTGTCTACTTTTCCTTTTGCCAAGACTTTGTGTAGCCTTGCTGCAGAGGGTGTAGCGTCTATTTCTTCGCAGAATTTTCTTTTAGCTTTTCTAATCTCCTTATTATATGTTGTAAGTTTCTCGGTGTAGCTCTGCCAATCTCCATTACGTTTGGCTCTGTTGAAGAGCTGTCGCGTCTCGGATCTTAAGTTTGACAGATGACCGTTCCACCATATCGCATCTTTTGCTTTTCTAGTCCTCTGGAGAGGACAACTTGATTCATAGGCATCGAGTATTGCCTCGTTCAGTTCTATGAGATCATTTTCTAATGCCAGGTGATTCCTGGCATTTCTTTTAGTCTTGAGACTTGCAAGATTTATGTTCAGGTTAGTGTTGTAATTTTCCCAGTTAGTTTTCCTGGGGTTTCTCCTGAGTGCTGGCTCAGGAGGATTACACTCTAATCTGAACGTAATCATTCTATGATCAGAGAGGGATGGTTCGTTCGATACTCTCCAATCTTTCACCCGATCCTTAAGATTCGGTGTACTATGTGCTATATCTAGTACTTCCTTTCTTGTTCTGGTTATAAAAGTAGGGGTATTCCCTATATTGTGTATAACAAGATTCTTATTAAATATAAAATCTAAAATTTTCTCACCTCTTTCGTTGGTGTCTGTGCTTCCCCATACGGTATTGTGACCGTTAGCGCCGCATCCTATGAGAAGCGGCAGCTTCTTCTGTTCACAGTACTCGACTAGTCTTTGCAGTTCTATAGGCGGTGCAGTCCCGTCCCCTGCAAAGTAGCATGATGCTATCATGACTTCTTGACGGCCATTCTCGAACTCGAGGTTTGCTCGAATCGGAACGAGGTCTCTCGTCATGAACTCTGACACACAAAAGTGATCAATTCTGTTACTTACCAAGATGCATGCTCTGGGTATGTCTACATTACTCACTTAATATATCAGTTTGGCTTCCCTACTTGCGAGTCCTCTCACCTGACCATCACGGACCGATGGTTCCTGGATAAATAGTAAACCCATTTGGTTTCTGATAAACGTCCTTGAAATAACCGCCGATGATCCCTTGGCGTGATGGGCGTTTATCTGAGCGATATTAATTCCCGCCATTTTTCTTACTATGGTTGTTCCCACGAGTAGCAAGAGAATGTCGGTCCACTCCGGTAGAGCCCCGCATGCCAGAGCAAGGCTACATACAAGGGGGTTTCGCCCGGTTCCCCCAGGAGAACGTTCGCGAACGCTTATACCCCAGCGGCAATCCATCCTTCGGCACGTTACCTTACACCTTGGAATTGGGGGGGGGTTGGTCCGCGGTGCGACCTTAGGAATGAACAATCTGGCAATCTTGCAGTTATCAGCTGCTCATACCAAACCGCGCCACCCGTATAGACGCACACCCCCAGCTTCGCCGCTTCCCTGCTAAATTGCAGTGTTACCTGCTTAAGCAGTTCAGCGACTCCCCCGGGGAACCCCTATCCGCCACCTGGGGACGCGCCCGGTAGACACCCAAGATACTACAGCCGAATTGTTCGAAGATTGGTTCGAAAACACTTTACTGCTAAATATTTCCCCGCATAGTGTCACAGTTATGGACAATGCCAGTTACCTTTGTCGCCAATTGAAGAAGGCTCCAGGCTCCAGGAAATCCAGGAATTTTTGCTCCAAAACAATATGTACTTTAAAGAAGGATATAAAAAACGCAGCTTTTAGAGGTTCTAAGGACATTTAAGATACAGAGTATGTGACATAATCGCAGTATCCAAAGGACATACAGTTCTCCGTCTTCCTCCTTACTACTGCGTATTCAACCCGATTGAGCATATGTGGAGAAAACTAAAGAACAAAGTGCGGACCTAAAATACTATACCTACATTATGTCCTTCTGTAATTGGATTAATCTGGTAAAATATAGATGACTCAGACGCTAATTGTGGGAAAAGAACAATTAACCATGTTATTAAAGTCGAAGATTTATACATTTCATATTAACATTTCATACCAACATAGAACCCTTATAATTAATGTAGACGACGATAGTGATAGTGAAACTGAATAATACAATACGTGAGATAGAAGTACCTAAGAAGTTTATTACCACCGTCAGTCCCCTTTTATTGTAGGCACTGTATTGTTGAACACACTTTACCTAAACTTATCCTGAACTGTAGCATATAAATAAAACTGTTTGTAGTATATTATTTCGTTCTTACGAAATCACTCCATTTCAATTTGAAAGAATGATACATAAACATATAGCAACCTAAAAATTATAACCATAACATGAATTAATAGAAAATAGTTTTAAACAAATTTTTTTTGTGTATACTACAATAACCCGGCTTCTAGTTTCTGTAACATGTTTTTGCCAAGAAAAAAATGATAATTCCCTTTATCGATTTTCACACCCACTTGTCACTCCATAGTAATAACAGAAATCGATCAGCAATAACAATCTGACAGCAAGCATCCATCAACTTGTAAAGGGATGCTTTATAGGGGTTGTTCAGTAGCCGATTGCTATGATATCAAATAAGGGTGGATTATTTCTGAAGGAAACTTCCATTATTGAGAGTAATCTACAGAGAATAAATTATATACAAGGTTATAGAACGAGACCAAGAACTTCCAGTCGAATTAATTAAGTTTCCCGCTCCTTGTATTTTATTTTGTATTCGTAAAAAATAATTTACTTTACATTGATTGTTAATGTTTCCTAACATATTAAATTATATACGTTTGTTTGAAAAACCTACAAAGACATTCCCAAATCACAATTGAGAAAAAAAAGATTTTTTACCAACTACATTTTTAATGTTTCTACTTTGCGCATTATAAGTAATTCATCTTTCGGCAAAGAGGAAGCACGAAAACGCTTCTTTTTACCTTTTATTATTAATGGCTTTCCACGAAGAAAAATTTTTGAGTAAATGAGTCGTAAACAAAAAAAGGGTCATCAAGAAAGCAGATTACAGTTCAGGCCGTTTGTTGATGACCTCTATGGATAGGAGGGAGACAGAGGCGTCCATCAGAAAAGCAATTCATCTAATTCACAATAAACGCATTGGTTCAAATAAATCTATAGTATATTAGTTCCGTCATTTTAAGTAGTAAATATTGTTTTCATAAAAAATCAGGAAAATATTGAAGAGCAGGATACAAAATGTAGAAATATAAAATTATTAAAAAAAATATTTTTGACTGTTTGCAGTGACAGATTTTACGTCAATAGGTGATATTATTTACTAGCAACTCGACGATATCACTTACCATCGAGTTAAAAAATCTCTAAATTTTAATATATTTTTTGAAAGAATAAAGAAGACTAACGAATTATTTATTAATATTGAAACTTATGGTACAATTTGTTGAATTATTTAATGAAATCCCCCTTATTTGGGCTGTGGTTTCACTTCTAACAGAAACTCCTGCAGAATCGCATACATTAGTAGTATTACTAGTATTGCACAATATTTTTTCGGCAAAATCTATTTTATTTTGAAGAGAATCTTCTACAGAGCTTTCTGCCACTGTCGATGAACACCAACCTTCATGACGCTCTAATCCGAGGACATCAACACCTTTATTAGCCAAAAGCGTTGCTGATGTCCTCCTGAACGAATGGCCAGTATAGTTCTCGGAATATGGCAAATTTAAGAATTTGGAAATTTGAGAAGGCCCGCTCCCGATTGTCCATTTCCTTATTACTTGAGCACAACATTTTACTTTGGGGTATCTTAAGAACAAATGATTTGATTTTACTTGTAATGGACGAAGTTTTATATACTTTTGCATAATTTCTAAATATAGAATTTTATCGCCTGGTTTATTAACGACGACTGTACTTTTACAATAATTAAACCATCGGTTTGTTGGATGTCATTCATAGGCCCATATGCACCAACAGTCGATTCCAATTCAAACCACGGTTCAACCGTCAAAAACTGCAAATTTGATATGCACCAACCCAATCAGTAGTTAAATCCAACCATTGGTTCGGATCGCTCATATTCGGCTGGTTACAAATTCAATCGACGTTTCATAACCTCAATTTCATTGATATTGTCTTATTTTTTTAGTAGTTATATGATCTGTGGATATTGTAAATATATGTTCTATGTATTTCTTAAATTAATGTTATTATATGGTATTTATATCTCCTAGATAAATAGTATTTATTAGTATTATATTGGCACAAACCACTAACCTAGGGTTAATTATTTTTGATTATTGGTCATAGAAAATACAGCAATATTTTGCAGCTCTTCTGGTAGTGTATAAAATTACGTTTTACATTGTAAGTATATTAAAAGTAATTTAAATTTCAGAAAAAATGGATTTATCTTCTACGTCTTCTTCTGATGATGAAATAACACAAAATTTTAAAATTGTAGTGACTTTACTCACAGAGTAGTGTAGTGGCTACACTGTTGGTTCACGAAACGGATTGCTATAAAATGTCAATAAATTGCTATAATGTTGGTGCATACGAAGTTTGTTGTAGTTGGTTGAAATCATCGGTTAGAGGCCAACCGTTGATTATTTAACCAATGGTTGGTACGATTGTTGGTGCATACGGGCCATAGTAATATTATATAATTTTTCTCTTCTACAGGCACCGGATACAAATTATGAAAAAATCTTCATTAGAGTGATTGTACTAACCCTTACTTTTTGGAAGTCCATCTTATTAAGGATAATAAAAAACTCTTCGTTATTATCCTTCATTAGAGTATTTCTTTTACTTTAACTAGCTTACATTACCTTGTGAATTAGAAATTCTTCATCCGGTGTTTCCATCAGAAATTTTTCAAACTGCTCCCATGTAAAAATGCTCGCTTTCTTAGGCCTATAGCCAACATTTTTTCTCTTCAAATACGCGATCAAAGTTGAAAACTTGAAAATATCAATGCCATGGGTTTAATTATTGAATATTCTGCCCAAAGGCTTCCAGGAGTTTTTAACTGCATATGTATTTGAACGAAATATTCCAATAGAGTCTTTTCATCGATTCTTAAATTCTTGCCTACGCACCATTTTTTAAAACTTTGGTAGGTATTTTGATAAAGGATTTTGGATTTTTCGAGAACAATTGCGGAACACCCTTCTTCCCAAGCTCGTTCAATTTCTTCAAATTCACTTTCGCTCATATTTTAATTTATAATAATCTTAAAATTATTATTGACAACTAAATAAAAACTCCATTGTTGTTATGCACCTTTACCTAACAACAAAAGTATCTTTCTTGATAAAATGAATGAAACTAGTCAATATGATGAAAATGTTTATTTTTATAATATATAATGGTACCAATCGTGCAAAAAACGTTATAAGCATGCCGAACGTTGAGGGTAACCGATCTCAGACAATAATTGGAGTCTTTGCTCCGCTCCTACTCCAAACAATTGTCTTCGATCGGTATAAAACCCTTACCGTTCTCCATACTTAATATAATATTTCGATCAAATAGTGAAAAAATCTGTTGAACAATAAATTTCTAGAAAGCCGAAGATGCCATAGCTTAAGATAATACTTACTGAACCAAGAATGGTATGAAAATAGTAAACATGGATTACTTATAAAAAATTAAAGCCAATATTATCTAAATCTGGTAAAAAATATCATATAGGAAAGAACAAGAACAGCAATGTCTCAGTAGACTTTATCTAAAATATTCTAAAATATAATGGTAGGGAATGGTAACAAAGGTATGAAGAGGGAGATCTACTCCTAACGAGATCCAACAAAATAAAAACAACTTTAATAAGAACACTAAGAAAAAAAACTTTTAACAAAATGTTAAATTTCATCAACTTTAATATATTATACCAATTTACATATTATAAATATAGTGGTTATTTCATGAATGAATCCTAATATTACGTTTTATTTATAATTCTTGTACTAATAATAGATTAATGAATAAATAAATCATGAAAATCATCTATTCTCTAATGTGGGTATAATCCAAAAAGTTCACTGAAATACACAAAGTCGATCCCACAATGTATAATTTAAGATTGAAAAGTTGCAACTAGTTTCGGTCTCACCAAACCGTTATCAGGTTGTAAAAATACAATAATTGTATTTATGTATGGAGTTAGGGGTGGTATTTACACTGCAACCTATGAGATTTATTGTGCCCCTTTTTACTTGCTATGGGTCTGAAGTTTTCTCAGACTTATAGCAGTTCTTCTAGTCCTATCTTCCTAAGAAAGTTGTAGAACATCGTCGGGCTTCAAATCAGGAAGATCCTTCGCTTATATTACGTGCGATCCTAGGTATCTAGCTCTAGAGTTCTGCAAGTCAAAGATTTCCGCAAGTATTAAGGTTTCGTCCTATTCCAAAAAAAGGACTTACCCCACAGAAGCTTTATTCCAAGAAATCCCTATTTTCAATATTAAAAAATTACATTTATATAGAACGTTATGTTTTCAAAAAAGAAATATTAGCTCATTAAATTTTATAAATCATAAGCATAATACTAGATATAAAAAAAATCTGAAGTTGAGACTGTAAAAACTGCAAAATCATTAGGACAAAAGTCTTTCTACTTTATCGCTCCAAGAATTTATTCACATCTCCCTCATGCAATTAAAATAATAAATAATTATGGTCTTTATAAAACAAAATTGAAAACTTGGCTCAAAGATTTGTCTGAGAGGGATTTAAGAAAAATGTGCTCAATTCTGATGTAGTGGAATAATGATATGCGCTGGTCGTGATTGTAGCTGTAATTAAATTTTAAAATGTGTGTATGTAGAAGGTAAAATTTTATGTTTTTGTGTAATATGTATAAATTTATTAAAGAAATATGTAATTTAAATTAAAAAAACCATATATATAACCTATTAGATTCAATTAAAAATAAAATTGTAGTGATTGTAGGTTCTAACTCACAACAAGTCTTACTTCGTGAGTAGTACTTATATTCTATAGTTTATTTATTTGATTAGGAAAAACTTTATATTTCTGTATTTTAAATTATGTAAATTTAAATAAATAAACATTATTATTATATTATTATTATTCCTCACAGAATCTGCACGTTGTTTCTTCCACTAACCCCAGTTTCTTCATGTGATTTCTTAACCGGCAGTGCCCAGTTAATATTCCCATTAAGATTCTCAGCCTTTTCTTCCAGAAGTATCTTAGCTTGTCTCAGTCCTTCCAGCTGAATCCATTACTTGATTTGTTCCTCTCCATTTCTAATGGCTATGCTGATCCCACGATAGTTCTGGTCCCAGCGGTGGGGTTTCGACTACTTTTTTTGCCAGCTTATCTTTGATTCCTTTTTATTCATATGTGCCCTGGTACCCATAGGAGGGTGACAATGTTCTTCTGACCTAGTCCATTTAGCTTTCCTAGGCATTCCCAAACCATATTTGAACTGATGGTATGTGAGCTCAGTGCTTTGATGGCTGCTTGACTATCACAATCTCTTATTTGCGGTAGTTTCTTTCCATACTGAATTCCGCACATCTTTCGATGGTACGGATTTCTGGTTGAAAGATTCTTGGTTATGTGCCCAAGCTTTCTGAGTATTCAGTTCTCGGTCCGAAGATTCCTACTCCCGTTCCTTCTTTTTTTTAGGAATTTTCTTACAAAGTTGAATTTCCTTGGTAAATCATCTTGGGGGGCATTTCCCAAGTTTGATCAAATTTAAGTGGTCGAGGTTTTTCTCTAATGATTCCTTCCTTCTTTGATACAATTAATGGGCAATAGAAATAGAAAGTCAATAATAAAAATGTTTGTAAGTAAAATATTAACAATAAACAACTTTCCATTGGCAATTTATTTTATTTTTACAGCCTGATGTTGATCTGGTAAGACCTAAACTAGTTACAACTTTTCAATCTTAAACTTTGTATTTTTATTTAAACCTTATGAATAACTATTTGTTATTTATAACCCATCATTATCATTTTATTGAATATTATTAATATAACCTCTTTACTGTTTTGTTTGGTTCATATCCATAGTTGTTTAACTTGAGATAATAAGTAGCTCTTTTATTGATCCTTTATCAGTATTTATGTGTTATTATTATTTAAAATTTAAGCTGTTATTCACAAACATCCTAACATTAATTTGTTTTGTATTTTCTTCTTTTGTGTGTACTATTTCTTTTCAGAAGGTTTTGATAATTCTTTTGACTGTTTAACGTCCTTCTGAAAAGTGTAGTTCTTTTTCACGGGTATAAGGACAGGCATATAAAGAAACCAATTAAATTTTGGCCGACGTTTCGTCGATTTATTTCGACATCTTCAGGGCTATAAAAGAAGAAAGTAGTGGCAACGATACATAATACAAGTATAAATTTTGTAAAAAGGTAATAAAACAAAATAAAGCAAAATACAGTTTCAAAAATTACAAAGTCAACAAGTCAACAGAGTGACATCATAGTCATGGATAGAAAGTTCCAAAACTTTTAACATTAATACAATTTTTTTTCTTTTTTTTGATTTATTTATCTGATTTAACTACTTTTTTAAAAAATCATATTTTTTTTAAATTTACGTTTTTTTGAATATTCCTATTTAAGTAATTATTGTATATATTTATAGGGAAAAGTGATTTTATTTGTTTTAATTAAGTAATTATTTAATCCCTTTTGGAATAAACGCCAATGTAAGTAGACACCACAAAAGTCTTATCTTTCGGGAAGGAACAAATACCGAACGTACTAAAAAATCATCGTCGATCTATATTTTTACGAACGAAGACAGAGCACAGGCAACTGTGACTGATAAACCTATAGATGACTGTTATATGCTCGACACACTATTTTTTTTCTATCGGTTGGTTTATAGCTCACATTTATCTTCTTTCATGTGCAGTTTTAGTGAAAAGAAGGATAAAGTTATTTTTTACATTGGAACGCTGCTACTTTTTTACTTTCCGCCATTGTTTCTAAATGAACGTACGTCGACTATCCTATTGGAAAATCTTTTTTATGTAGAGCACAGTGTAATGTATATGTAGGTAATCAAGGAAATTAAAAAAATTATATTATTTGTGTATTTTAAATTAAACAAAAGCATGGAAGAAGACCTTGCGTAAGCTGTGGTGAATAGGACAGTTGCTTAAGAGGCATAATGAGACATTTGTAAAAACGTTTTTATTATATTTGTTTTTAATTTTATTTAATAATTTTGGGAAAATAATGGAATTAAAGCAAAAAAACCAATTGGCATCTAATTTAAAATTATGTTAAAGGCATTGAATGGAATTGGAATTAGAATTAAATGAAAATATATTTCAATATAATTAACAAATAAAAAATAAGAATAGTAAATAACTAAACGTTTGAACTTTTTAATTTATTGTACTAACCCTTAGGTACTCTGTGAAAGTCCATCTTACTAAGAATTAAAAAATTAATTTTTTAAATAAAAACCTTTAAATCTTTATTATATATTTAAATTTATTCTCTCATATTTTATTTAAAATATATTTTTAACTGCAACAAAAATCAAATGTGGAAGATTAGTTCAAATGTTTAGTTGTTTAATATTCTAAATAAGATGGACATTTAAAGAGTAAGGGTTAGTATAATAAATTTAAATAAAAAAATATTTTTTGTGTTTCCTTCCGGAGAGAAATCATATAATGCTGATAGGCGTGGGGCAGTTAGCATAAAAATTGTCGTCAAACGGATTAGTGAAAATTTTAAGAATAAAGTAATAAATAAAGATACGAAGCAAACGTGAATTTTTTTTCCAAAAGTATTTTGAATTAAATTAATTATTTATAAAAATAAATGAAAAAAGCAGTTTAAGCGGAAATACATTTTAAATCAACATTTTTATCTTCTTTAAGATAATTAGGTATGTCCTGTCAGCACAAAAATTGCCGGAAGTGAATAAAAAAATAGAAAAAGTTTTCGAGAAAAAGAGAGAATAAAGTCTACCCTTGATTCTCAGTGGAATTGATAAAGTTTTCACATAATGATTACAAAAATTTGCCTTCCCTCATATTGTTTAATAATTAATTTATTAATAACTGACCAGCAAAAACGTTCAGATTAAAAATTATGTATTACAGCAAAAAATATCTTCTTACAAAATTTTATCGAGAGTTAAATTTTAGAATCGTTCCATGTTGTTATAGTTATCAAAAAAGTAGAAGGAGAACGAAAAACTATTTAATTTTTTGTAGGTAGCTACTGTGTATATTGGCAAAATAATATTTAATAGTAAATGGAGTAAACTTAGTTTTAGTAAATAAATTACTACTAAGAGTCTTATAAAGTTGGTTTTTATAATTCGGGTTTACAATAGACTTCATTGTAACACTCAACGGAGTGTGGAAATGAAATATGTTTTATTTTATTTATTTTATTAGACAATTCTTAGATTCTTCAATTCTCCTTAAAATTGGTTATATTTATATCTTATATTATAATTTCCTTAAATTATTTGTTTAATATTCAAATCAAATTTAAATTTTAAACTTGATATGTCTGACACATGTCATTTTAGTAAGTACCAACATAATTTAATGACACAAAAAGTACTAATTGTTGAATAACTTTATTTAAAAACATAAATGCAAATTATAAAAAATATTGACTAAAACTTTTGCAAAAATGACTCACTTTGTAGCACGAATGCGGTTTTGCAAAACACGAGCACAAATAACTATTAAATCACAATGGTTAACAAGTACGGGGGTTGCCTTTTATAGAGAACAAAAACAATTATTAATCATTGAAAATCACTTTATTGTTTTTCAAAATATTCCCCATGAAGATCGATACACTTTTGCATGCGTATGAACCAAATGTCGAAGCACTTTTGCCACTCTGATTGAGGTATCTCCAAAACATGCATTATGAATGCACCAACCGGTCAATAAACGTTGACCTCTCAGTTTGTTTTTTACGTACGGGAATAAAAAGAATTCACTCGGTGCCAAGTCAGGACTATACGGCGGATGACTCATCAAATCGATGTTTTGGGTGCTCAAAAATGCAGTTGTTTGAACCGATGTGTGGGATCTCGCATTGTCGTGGTGAAGAGTGAGTTTCCCTGATTTCTTAGAAGACAACTGGCAAACAAATGGTTATGTAACACTCAGAATTGATATGCCAAAGAAATTCAACTTTGTGAGAAAATTCATAACAAAGTTAAGTAATAAATCTGAATGGGATGAAGACACCATACAGAATTTAAACCAGAATACCATAAAGTGGTATACGGACGGTTCCAAGCTAGAAGAGGGAACTGGGATAGGAGTTTTTGGACCGAGAGCCAAATACTTAGAAAGCTTGGGCACATACCCGAGCATCTTTCAAGCAGAAGTCCGCGCCATCGAAAGATGTGTGGAATTAAATATTGGAAAAAACTACCGCAGACAAGAGATTGTGATCATGTCGGATAGTCAAGCAGCCATCAAAGCGCTAAGTCAAATATAATCAGTTCGAAGATGGTTTGGGAAAGCCTAGGCAAACTAAATGAACTAGGCCAGAAGATCACTGTCACCCTCCTATGGGTCCCAGGACACAGGAATAAAGGGGAACGAAACAGCATACAAGCTGGCAAAAAAAAGGAGTTGAAACCCCACATTTGGGACCAGAACCATCTTGTGGGATCAGCAGTAGAGTAATCTTGGGAAAACTAAGGAAAGAAATGGAGAAGGAAAAATCTGAGTACTGGAATCAGCAGGAAGGACTGAGGCAATCTAAGATACTACTGGGGAACTATGACCAAAAGAGATCTCTTAGCTGCCTCAACCTCAGTAAAAAATGGCTCCGAATTTTAACGGGAATACTAACCGGGCATTGCCGGTTAAAAAGCCACATGAAGAAACTAGTGTTAGCAGATAAAGCAAAGTGCAGATTCTGTAAGAAAGAGGATGAAACCTCAAAACACATATTCTCAGAAAGCTCTGCCTTGCAGAATTCTAGGGCCAGATACCTAGGAGCACATAAAATAGAAGAGGGGGATCTACCTGATTTGAAGCCCGACGCTGTCCTAAACGTCCTCAGGAAAATAGGACTCGAAAAGCTGCTATAAATCTGAGAAAACATCAGAACTTGGCAAGTAAGGGGGGACACAATAGATCCTATAGGTCGCAGTGTACTTATCACCCCTAATTCATATATACATACATACAAACACTGGTCCTTGTTGAAGCTTCATCTGCAAAAATTAAATTAAGTTCATCCATGCACTGTTGCTGAGTTAATCCACGTCAAAAATTGTAAAAAATAATCGCACGAAAAAGTTCAAGATTTAATTCCATTTTTGGGCCCAGGTGAATCTTTTAAGTTACTGTAAACAACACAAACAGCGCTCGTATGTCAAAACGTTCTGAGTACGTATAACCTCAAAAATGATCAACTTTACGATAGAGCTGTCAGTTGCCAAATTGCAACACCAAGGTTGCCAAATCCCGAAATATAAAAGGCAACCCTCGTATTAAGATTATTACTAAAAAATATTCGTAAAATACATGCAACTTTAAAAATAGGTAAAATTAAAGTTTCTACCCGAAGAAGTCATTAACAACAATCAACAGATAATTTTTACTTACCTACACCACTGATTGGACGTGATGCAATATTGTTTATAAACTCGATTAAAAAAGGTAATAAGTTAAAAAGTCATGTTCAACCATCGGTATAATATTCCGTAGGCCTCTCACCAGGAGTCGTCACACAAAGACTTTGATTAAACGAACCGATCTTGCGTGTATCTTTTAATATTTTTATTATTTTGATTCATGAGATTCTAGTTAGTATACAAAGCGACTGGCTTCTGTTGGTTGGCTCCATTTAAAATTCCGATTCAAAGTATTTTAAATATTCCTTTAAGAGTCTAAAGAACTACTTACTCCAATCTGACTTTAAAATAATCTAATAAAAAAAGGAAATTGTTTAAATGCATTAAAAACATAAATAATTACAATCGCGTTGGATACATAAAGAAGTAAAATAAGAAAAGAAAAATATGAAAATATTTTAAATTTGTTAATTGCAAAACCAGATAAATACAAAAGTTTTTTAATTCAAATCTATATTAAGGTTTTAATTAATATTTTTACCCTACCCTCGTATTAATCATCTCTTTTAAGTCATTAACAACTACTATCAACCGTCTAAAAGAGTTTTAAAAATATATGTATTAAGTCGTTTAGCCAATATTCTTGCACTTCCTTCCAAATTTATCTTTTGACATACAGTCAAAACAAGTATTTTGTTCCTTTTCAGCGCCAGGTTTGAGCGTATCTTTATTCACGGCTCTATCATTAATCAAGACTTCTTGTACCCTAAAGTACACCGTCAACAATGATCCTCGTGGTTTAATTAAGAAAAATTATAGTTATGAACATGGTTGATAAAATTAAATAACGAATGATAAATAAAATAGTGTTTATTCAGAAACATGTCCTTCATTTATTATATATTTAACAATAACCATTCAAATACTACCTACTAAATTATGTATTTTTATTTTCTGCTTAAATTATTATTTTTTATGTTTGAACCAGTCTTTTATCTTGTTTTAAAGAAGGTTAATATAGATACGAAAACTGTTTTTGACTAAACTGACAACGAATTTCATAATTCATATAATCTAAATCTAAAACAAAAAAGTAGGTGAAAACGTATATACAGTTTTTTGATAAATCTTTTTTCTACAGAGATAGGCGACATTCATTTTTTCAAAGGTAACACGAGTCCTTAAAATTTTATCTATAAATTATTAGTCGAACTCAAGTAGTTTGAGTAGTTTTGACTAAAATAAAAAACTAACCTCACTAAATCTATTTTTGCTGTTAGGACTCCATTTTCTATTATAAAAATGAAATATTCAACAACTGCAGAAATTTCAAATGCAAATTTAAAAACCAAGAGAAAGAAGAAAGAAAGAAGTGGGTTAACACAGAATAATATTTTTATTAAATATAATATATTTTAAGACAGAATAATCTTTTAAACTTTTAATAAAAAATCATGAAGATTGCATTTTCTGCTAACATTTAAATATTGGTACTACTGATTCTTCTTAAGATTACAGTTACCGCTACACTAGCAGGATAAGTAAATGGAGGGGGTTACGATATTTGGTGGTATCATAGAAAAGAAGGTAATTGAGGTAAGGGAAATTAAAAAGTCAAAGAAACCAGGCATAACAACTCGCTAATGTTTTGAATGGATTTTTTTCTCTATTCTTTATTATCAGTTAGGTACCTACATCTATTTGAAGTTTACCTACAATACTAAATTGATTGTTAAATATTGTATATTGAATTTTTGACAGTTCCATGGATACTAATAAAACTATTAGTGGTTTTATCAAAGGTAATACCAAGAGTCCTTAAAATTTTATCGATAAATCTCGTCAGTAGGACGAGTGATTTTATCTTATTCAGAAGTCTAAAATAAAAAATTTTGATTCTAGAAAATAAAAATTTATCTAGTAAAATTCTACAGGACGAATGGTATTTGAGAAGACTATTTTTTGAACAATTCTGTACAAAAACCACTTTATTTAATAATTTATCGTTATCTTTTCATTAATTTTCACTATTTTACTTTTCACTATTTTCGCTGTTTAATTGTTCAATGTTGTTGGTGGTTTTATCAATATAAAACGGAATGATTGACTAGCATTTAGCACAGAACATTGAAGATTAAGCGTTTTCATTGGACGAAATCACAAAACTGTGATATTTTGACAGGTGAAAAAAATAATCAATGTTAACCGGAATTATTGGCTAGCGTTTAGCATAAAAAATTGAAGATTTAGTGTTTTCATTGGACGATATTAGCAAACTGAAATATTTTGACAGGTGAAGAAAATAATCAAGAATACAGAACTTTAGAAACATATCCCGAAACAGACTGTAAACTCATTTTAAAAGTTGAAAAGTGAGTGGAAAATAATATTTAATTTAATAAACTATTTTATTTAATATTTAATATTATTATTTATTCAGCCATCAAAATTTTGCCAGTAATTGAATCGACATTCTTTGTTATCATTGTGGGTACGTTCTAAGTTATATTATGAATTTTGTGGTCTATCTGTAAAAAACTTTGGATTTTAAGTAACCCAATCGCAAAAAGTCGACTAGTGTAATATCTAGATATCTTTGAGGCCGCTCTATTGTTCCTCGCCTACCAATCCACCTTCAAGGTTCGAGATTTCTAATGGCGAATGAGAAAATACGCATGTGCGCCAACCTCAAGAATTTTAACCATGGTTGTCTCCATTGTGGATACAGTGCGGTTCTAAAGTCCCTTTCCCCCCCATTTATTTTTTGAACCGTTAGAATTAGAAATTTGAAATTTTGGGAAAGTGAATTGGGGAATGTATATTACTTTTTTATAGATAGTAGGTGACGTAATCATAAAAAATGGCGGACGTGGGCCCTTTTGGAAGATAATTTTAAATGGCACCATAATATGGCAAGTACTACATCATTTAAAAGCTTGTTTCAAACCCTTTCCAATGATACCAAAAAAAAATTAATTCTTTTTCCTTATTTACAACTTTCAACCCAAAATTATAAAATTATTAAGGTTTTAAAATCTTTTATTTGGTAAAAAAATACGTTCTAATAATAAAAAAAATTAATTAATATGTTCAAAATGTTCACCATTTGCTTCCTGGCAATAAAAAAGTCTAGCAGAAAACTCTTCCCGAACGCGTTCAAGTGTCTCTCTAGAAATTAACCTGCATTCTTCACTAATTTTTCGCTTTAATTCGTCAATGCTATCAATCGGTGTACCATAAACTTTTGATTTTAGGTACCCTTATAAAAAGAAATCTAGTGGGTTCATATCGGGAGAACGCGCAGGCCACTCTATTGGACCCCGTCGTCCAATCCACCTATCTGGATATTGTTTATTTAAATAATTTCTAACAGGTTGATAATAATGGGGAGGAGCACCATCCTGCTGAAAATGTATTTCCATATCATGGAACTCGTCAGCATGATCCTAAAGAATCTCTAAGATTCGGGGTTCAATATCATTCTGGAGTAATTCCAGGTAAATTTCCCCAGTTAAATTTACGTTTAAAAATATAGGCCCAACAATGTAGCTTCCCAAAATTCCTGCCCACACATTCACTTTTTGAGGAAACTGGGTGTGACCTTCATAAAAAAGGTGAGGATTTGTGTCACTCCAGTATCTTACGTTCTGGGTATTAACTTTACCATTAACAAAAAAAGGGCACTCATCAATAAAGCAAATTGTTTTAAGATAATAAGGATCCTGTTCTATTTTATTTCTTATTTGCTAACAGAATTCAATTCTGGGATCTGGATCATCTTCTGTCAGCATATGGAGCATTTTCATTTTATATGGATGAAATTTTTGTTTCTTTAAAACTCTTTTTACAGTTGATGAAGACACTTCACAAGTTTGTGCAACATTTGAGGTGGATTGTGTGGGGTTGACTACCATTTCGGCAACTATTTCGACTTGTTTGTCTTCACTAATTCCAGGTCGACCACTTCGCTTAGCGTCTGCAACGTTTCCCGTTCTATGAAATTTATCTAAGAGTTTTTTCAGGTACTGTCTGTATATTGGTCGATCCGGATGCTTTTCATTAAAAATCCGTTCAGCTTCAAGCAGATTAGTTCTAGCCTTACCAATAATTAATATTGCTTCAACTTTTTCCTGCATAGTTCGCGACATTTTAAAAAACTCTTATTTATTATTAACGGATAATTTAGTAAATCACAATAATGGTAAATATGTAAAATTTTACTATTTTTACAAATTATAATTAAGATATGAACCAAAAAGCAATAAAAATAAAAACTTTGAATTTAAACAAGAATAGTATAGTGCCAAACATTTTAAATTTTTAGTACGCCAGTTAATAGCATTGTATCTACATTTAAAGCAAAGAATTCGATTTAAATAAAAAGTCGGTAAAGTTTTTTTTATTACGAAGAAGTAAATGGTGAATATTTTGAACATATTATTTAATTTTTTTTATTATTAGAACGTATTCTTTTTACCAAATAAAATATTTAAAAACTTTAATAATTTTATAATTTTGGGTTGAAAGTTGTAAATAAGGAAGAAGAATTAATTTTTTTGGTATAATTGGAAAGGGTTTGAAACAAGCTTTCAAATGATGTATTACTTGCCATATGGTAATATATTTGTAGGATTTCGTATATAGATCATTTTCTGTCTATGAATATAATCTATATCTGTTCTACTGTAAAAATATTAAGGTTTCCGGCTCTAATTTTTTTGAAATCAAATATTTTCAGTGACATTTCTAGATTGTTATTATTATTTAAAGTAAAAGCTTTAAATTGTTGTCTTTTTACAGACAATGTACTTTTAAATAATTTATTTAACGTAATAATGAATTAAATTTTACATAAAGAAAAATGCAGTACATTTTTATTTTAGGAATGATATGATTACAAAAGGAAATCTACCACTTAATTTACTTTACAATATAACGCTGTTTACATATGCACTTAGTATATTTAAAATAAATCATGCTAAGAATTTACTCATTACTAGTTTCTTATTACGATATCTTCGCAATCAATTTAAAACGGCTACCAGTTAAACTGGCTTAAAAAGATATATTATTGTAGCGTTGTGGCAAAAGAAAATTAAAAATTGGTTAAGAAAGTAATCGGGTGTTTTGAGATGGCATCCAATTTTTTATTAAGGCGATCTACATTAAGTAGATGTTTATGTATATATACTGAATTAGCATAATCTAGGAACATTAATATGTGCTTGCAAGGATCACGCAGCCTAAACGAGATTTTAACAACCCGTTTACAGGTCCGTAACGGAAACAAACTAGATTGTCCAATTTATAGTATTGGATTATAAAAGGTTGTTTATTTTTTGGCAGATGTCTGCATAGGATAAGAAAAAAAGTTATTTGGATAGAGCTTTAAGTTTGTTATTTAGTTTTTTAAAATGGTTCCCAAAAATAAGTAAACGAATCATAAAAGCCATATATTCTTCAATTGTGGAAAGTATCAGCACGTAAGGATCAGTTTTCGCATTGCTCAAGTACCTCTGCAAGAAGGATGAGACAAAAACAGTCTACATTGATTAAATCAATAGTTACCGATATAAAAAATGATGGTTATTAACTTGTGCAGGAATAAAATCAATAATTTATCTCTAAACGATACTGAAACTTTTACTGCCTTTGGTCTCTGAAGAAGATAACTTGGTTATCGAAACGCAGGTTAGACAGTAAAAAAGTATGTGTTGGTGTAGTAAACGGTAATAAGTTTTTGTTTACAAAATTCTAGTAAATATTTGAAAAAAAAAAACAAATAAATCTCGAACCCTGCTCTATATTGAGATGAATAGCTTCAGTAAAAATAAAATGTAAAGCGTACCTCAATATGCAAGTATAAAAGAATATCAGAATAATTTTCATTAAAATAGCTACGTTTCATTTCATTTAAAGTATTCGGTATAATAATCTTAAATGTGAAACATTCAAATAGATGGAGTATGTATTTGACAACTTTATCTTGGATAGTATCCTGTAGTATTATTCAATAAAAATCAAATAAGTCCCAATTCATGTAACCTTAAGAAATTTAATTGATTTAAATTCATTTTAAGTTATTAGCTCAAATTTATATAAATCCAAGGTGATTGGCATACCCAAAATGAGCACATTTCAAACATCAATTTCATAAGGAAAAACTTGTCCAAAAATAATTTAAATAGCTTTTTCATGAATGTAAGAATACAGATTTTCTTTATATTATCAAAGAAAAAGATTTGATCACTTTACGTAAATTTAGGTTAAATTTTGCAGATCTAAACAATTGATTTCCTAATTATCTGTCATTAATGTCATAATGAGGGAACAGGTATAAAAAGGCCGTGAAATTCAATTTTCTCTCTCTTGTTTCTCTCTGATTCGTGCTGACGAAGTCAATTGGTAATTAATTGGCACCATAAACTCATTATTAATCAAAAATTGAGTAAATCGAATTATTTAACAAAAATATTATTAACAAACTATTTTAATAGTATAAAAGTACTTACCAAGAAATTCGATTTATCAAAAACAATTCAGATTCTAGTAAGACTCATAACATTAATTTCATCGTTTCTGGACAATTGTTTCGGGGTATCATTTAATTATCAAGGAACGAACAGCATTTGACATGTTTTATATGTTTTATGTTTTATAGAGTATTCAAATTGAGTTTCCTTGAATCCTACCCAAGGTAAAGAGTCGGGTTTTAAATTAAATTAAAGTAATAATTTCACTGAGCTAGCAAAAATGTTATAGGGCGTTCAACAATAATTTTTTTTATATATAACAATTAATAATTCAAACATCTCAATATAAAAACAATATAAAAACTACATAAATAATAAACCAACAAAATCAATTCATTACAATATACATGGCCCGGCCATCTTTTTAATTTTATTTTTTTTACTACATCTTCTCCTATGAATTGTAATAATTCATAACTTGTTCGTCTTCGATATTCATTATCTGTTGTTCAAACGGGTCCCAGTATCGATCGTAATATTTTCGTAGGTCTTCTTCTTGTTTTCTGTTCATAATTTTCGTTTCGGCGCCATAGTTAAATACTATTCGTATATCCTGTTTCCTTGTTGTTCTAAGGATTTTATTTTTTAATAACATTTTATTGGAATGGAAAGCTCTATTTCAAGCTATAATTTTTTCTTATATTTTACTATTTCTTTCATTATCTTTGGCTATCGTCATTCCTAAATATTTGAAGGTATCAACTTCTTCGAAAGTGTGTTCTCCTATTGATATCCTTGTTTGTTCTGATTGTCCACCTAGTCTCAATATTTTCGTTTCTTCTTCGTTTATTTTGAGTGCCATTTTGTATGCTTCTTTCACCAGCTCAGTTAATATTTCCATCATCTCTCGCTTCTTGGGTATTAGTACAATATCATCGGCATGTGCTAATATTTGGCCTCCACCAGTCCTTATCGTAACTTTTCCAATTTTTCTCAAAACATATTCTAACGCCAGATTAAATAAAGTTGCTGACAGAGGGTCTAATACCTTTGTTGATTTCGAATTCTTCAGTTTCTCCCCTTTGTGTCTTAATATTTACTGTTGGTCTTCTCATATTCACACTTATTATTCTTGTTAATTTAAGATGTACCCCCAGTTCTAGTAACGGTACTTTTCTTCTTTTAATTGAGTCAAAAGCTTGCTGAAAGTTTATAAAAAGTAATTCTACATCCATATTACATTCATGGGCTTTCTTCATAATTTGTTTTGTGGTGTTTTATCTATTGTTGACTTTCCCTGGGTGAAACCACATTAATATTGTCCTAGAATATATATATTTTTTTAAAATTTATTGTACTTTTTATGTATAGTGATGATTTGTCCTTGCTCCCAATCTGACGGCATTTGTTCTTCGATTCATATTCTTTTAGTCAGTCTATATAATCTTTCTTAAAGTTCACCTCCCCCGTATTTTATTAATTCTATATCAATAGTGATTTTCCATTGCGACTTCCATTAATTATCTGGATCTCTTCTTTCGATGGTTCTTCTAATATATCTCCTTCTTCATCCTTACCTAACAACATCCCTAGACTATTGGGATGAGTAAACTTAGTCATAGCTATGTTTTAGGTACAGTCGGCTTTAGAATAGCATATACATGTTAAATGTGAATTTCGTTTACCTACCAAAGTTATAAAAACGCCCTTTAAACGCCTAAATTAAATGGTTTTTGGGGTTTAAGTTTATTTACAAGGGACAGAGGGACAGGCAATTTGTCAATAAAATACCTGATGCTGCAAACATTAAAGATGTGGGCTTGGACAACTGTTTAACTGATTTAAAATTTATTATTATTTAAACCGTGATTGGTTATACATAATAAATAGGCCGTCCTTAAAATTAATTCATTGTAAGCGATTTGAGTTTAAAAATGTATATGCTATTCTGAAGCCGATAGTACATGCTTTCATAAATTTTTAGTCAGAATGTATTTTTTTAAACGTTCCAACTTCAACTTTTAAAATATGTGCCTCAAATTAACTTAAAATAAATAATAATCTCCTAGATGTCTTTTTATTTCAAGTTCTTCGGGGAAATCTAAATTTTGTTTTTTATCACAAATATATAATATTTGAATGTCATTGGTGGTTATGAGTGAGTGTGGATGTTCAAGAACGTGTTTTGCATAGTTCGAATTATCTGGTTGTTGTAATCTATATGGACTTATGTCAATTTATATTGATTAATATAAAATCTGCAGTACGGCTCTGTAGATACTCTGCAGGACCGGACGAATGGCCGTCTAATCACAGAGCTTAGCACTTATTATTTTTATCGAACACTTGAACAATGTTATTAAAAATAGATTTTGTGGGATAGTTATAATGTCGTTAGGAAGTAGCAATGGCAGAAATAACACGTATGCAAATACGAAATAAATCTAAATTATAGGGTACAATGCATGAGTATTTTAGTCCATCACAACATGAATATAATAATTACCCACTGTAATAGTTTGATTTATATTTTTTATTCCACCAATACATTGTAATATAAAAATATAATTATTTTGTTTGTTTGTGTTTCCGTTTTGATTAAGGTACATAGAAAAATATAAAAAGTCAATTCGAAACCATAAAAATTATTGTCGAGAATGAATAAATTATACTTCATTCGATGAGTGTAATTATAGAGTACCTTTTTTTAATTTGTGGGTATTGTTTATTTATAGAGCGCTGCAAGCCAAGTGGGTGCATCTTTGTAGCATGTTATTCTCCAAGAAGTTAGAGAGGTTAATAGCAAAGGAGGATTTAAAGGAGGGAATGCAATCAAGATAGGACATAGAGACTGGGAGGGGTGGAAGGAGGTAAGAGATAGGCTCTGGGATGTTAAAAAGGGTGAGGGCATACAGATTCAGGTGAGAAATCCAGTGGTCGGAGATGAAAAAATTAAGTTAGTATTCGTAAACGAGGAGGATAGTGGCATGGAGATAGTGGTGCAGAAATTGTTCCGCCAAAGGTTCCCGATCCTAATAGAAAATGGGGAAGAAATGAAGTGGATCAAGGAAGTAAGGAGAGAAAAGAAAATAAAGAAGGAAGAGCGAATCTGCTGAATGGAAGGGAATAGTTGGGAAGAAAGAATGGATTTTGATTTACTGAGCCGGTTGTTTGCAGATATTGAGAGTGGGCACAGGCTTAAACATATGGGGATGAAGGTGCTGAGGAAAATGGTGGCATTGGTTAAAAAGAGATGCAAGAGAGTGACAATATATTATATCGATAGGGAAAGGACAAGAGGAGAAAAGAACCAAGTGTAAGGCGAAGAGAGTCAAGGAGAAGGGGAAATGCTGGCTATGCAGGAGCGAGGAGTACATGGACAAGCACTGTAGACATGCGTTCATTTGTAGAGTTTGTGGGTTTAGAGGGCACAAGGCAGGGTAGCTATGTTGTAAATGGGGGAAAAGGTTCCCAATGATAAAAGAAATGAAGAAGAAAAAATTTGAGGGTCCCTCTGGACTCCTTAGGGGGGAGTGTGGTAAAATAGGAGGTAGGGGAAGGCAGCGAGAGAGAGGATGGAAGAATGACGGGTGGAGGGGTTTACAAATAAACCTGAGGAAATGCAGGATAGCGCGTGGTATGTTGAATAGGGACGGGGAATTTCAACTCTGAGAATATTGTAATACTACATATTACATGTCACCTAGAAGTTTAAGATACGTTACAGAATTGGAGGTACGCTTAAGTTAGTTTGCGGAATTTATTGTGTGCACTAATAGTAAGCAGTTGCAAAAGTTTTTGCATTATAGATAAAACATTTTGTTTGTAAGGCTGGAGTTTGGGTATCTATGAAGTTGTCCTTGCTTGGAGTTATGGATAGATTTACAGTCTTTTTAAATATCGCCAAAATAAAAACAAAAAAACTGGCAGGATAATTTGTAAAAAACCTAGGTGCATTCTTCACATAATTGTTAAGAGTTTCTAAATTACTCAATATGGACCTATCAATGAAAGCCACGTGCATCTAATTATTATTAGGTATTCAGTATTTATTATATTAATGTCTAAACACATATGACAAATGCAAGTAAATATCATTTGGAAAGTCTTCAAACCAATAAATGTTATAACTAATATTTTTAGCAAAAAATTCTATGAAATTTTAAGATCAATTAGTTGTTCACACCCTACAGCAAACTTAAACTAAGCTAATAAATAAATTTTAATTTATGAAGATTCCTACATTCTTATACAAAAAAAACTATTTTAAATAGTTAGTGAACTTAATAATGTTAAAACACGACGAGTATCAAATTATAAAAAATTTTCAACTATGTAGATTTCGTGTTAGTAAGTAAAATTTAATACAAATGATTTTGTGATGCCTTTAATTACATCCTATTAAATTTTCAAGCGGAACGCGATAATCCGGATTTTGAAATAATTTTTGACACTTTTTTATTGGCAGGCGGGGCTTGGCAACCGATTTTCGTTGGCAGGTACCCGAATGCATAATGTATAGTGTTATGTAAAATTATTAGCAAACGATATTTGTAAATTATATAAAATTTTACGTGAGGACTTGTTAAGAACTCCTGGTTTACCCCGTTTATTTTAAAAGATAGACTATTCGCGATTTCGACTACCGTTGAGGGCGCTAAGAAACGTAAACAAATATGGAGGATTGTGAGTAATCTTTTTGTTTAAGGTGTCGAACTTGGTGGTTGAGTTGTGTGTTTTAATTGTTTGGTGGTAATTTTACAAATACAAATAAGAGAATCAAACATCAACCTCCACATAACAATCCAAAATAAAATTAAAAATAATTTGGGATTACTCACAAAGTAGGTTTATTATTTATCCTCCAGAGGGCGTCTAGACTTTCGAAAAGGCGAATAGAAAACGCCATCGCTCACTGCATAAAACTGGCAACGTCTTGGCAAAATTCCCACGCTAGCATTGCATATCTTACCTTGTACAGATTAGTCACTTTGAGACGGTGTATACACGCCTTATAAAGTGTGTAAGTTGGTTCTTGTTGCCTACTTTTCCAAACACTTCTAGGCTGTTCAAGACTAGTCTTTTTTGGGGTCGTTCAGCCGAAAAAAGCGATTGACAGTGCTTGTAAACGCTGTGTAAAAGCCAAACAGCTGTCGGCCAGGGCACTTTTACTAACTTTAATCACGCGCTGACACAATCCGCCATTTTGCTTATAGTAGGTATTATTGAAATGATATTATTAAATATATACGCAAAGGTGGAATTTGATGTTTCTGCCACATTACACAATATTATACTTTTGAAACGAATCAAATTTAAATTTGAAATCCTGGCTACCGGAAACTTGGCGTTCTAGGGGAAAATATCTATTTAGCAGTGTTAACATTTACCACTGACGAACGCCATATTGTTTACAAGTGCTTGCATCGCTTGTTAAAAAACAAGAATGGAGTATTTTCTTTAATTCTTTAACTTGTTGCGACAATGACTTGTTCAAAAAACTAGTCTAAATGTTGAGAAATTATCAGGATCGTTATTATGAGGCTCACTTCAGCTGATGACTATATAATAGCCGGTACTACGGTTTTTGCTGGCGGAACTTTCTGTCGCTGTTTTAAAAATTTTCAACTAACAAGCATAAGTATCAATTATTATTCTTCTCTAAATATTTTATAACAAGGCTTCTGTTATTAAAATACGCTTTATTCGGCGTAAATAAACTATAGAGCAATTGTGCAACTTATTAACGACTGATTTAAAATAACGTTTTAATAACTTCTTATAAATGTCGTGAAGAAAAAAATGTTCTGGTATTTTTTTACTTCTTCCGTCTTTCTTTTGCACGGATTATGTCTAAAACTATCTAAATCGGAAATAACCTGAACGCAGTAAAAATATTCTTTAGTCTACTCTGATACTTAAAATTTGATGTGTTTTTTGACAATATTATATTTGACAGTGTAATTAAATTTTGGATTAAGGTTTTATTCTATTTTTTATCAGTCATTGCAAGTCGAACAAACCAAAAATAAATACCTAGGTAGAAAAGGAATTGACACAAAATATTGGACCATTTGTTCCAGTATGGCGGTTCGTCAGTGGTCTTATTACACAATAACAAAAAATATGTTTGTCACAGCGCAAAAAATCTAGAGTTTTTCGATAGTCCATAAAAAAAGAGGAGGCGGTAGTGTCATGCCATACTTCTCATAATATGTGACTTAAGGTACTCGTACATTTCAGCCTTTTTCCTGCAAGTCTATTTTGAATTTATAGCAAATTTTCGTGTTGTCAGTTTCTGAATATTTGAGGTTACGTTATCTTTAATTTAAAACATGTTTTTTCATACAAATACAAACTGTAAGTAGGTACACATGAACTTCGGAATAAACATATAATTATTATCAGAAAATACTTCAATGATTATTATGCTTATAGGACGACAGGATATAATTAGCTGACGTAAACTGACATTTCTGCCAACATAGATTTTGGGTTGTTCTATCAAAATTCCCTAAAAACAGGCGAGATTGCGCGGATTTGACCTTGAATAAATAGAAATGGTTCTATAATTTTGTGCGCCTTTTTATTGCAGTCAAAAGTCTGAAACGCATGCGCAGTTGTTTCACAAAAAAAGATAGCAATAGAATTGCGAGCAAAAGGCTGAAATGTACGAGTTACTTTACAGTCCCCCATAAAGACGCGAGACGGGGGTGACGGCGAGTTTTTGAGGTGGGTTTGGTTGGTAGGAATCCTCTCGATTTTGGTTTTAAGTATGAAGTGCATAAAAAACGAAAATTATTGAATGAGACAGAAGAAATTATTTGCTGGAGAACACAATACTTGAGAAGTATTAAAAAGTTTCGGAGCGAAGGAAGAACTATCTTTTATTTAGATGAAACATGGTTGAATAATGGACACACTGCTTCTAAAGCAATATTTTGAAGATTATTTTTCCCAGCTATTGTACTTTTTGCCAAGTGCTGCAGTGGCTGTCTTAGATAACGCTAGTTATCATTCAAAACTGGTAGAAACGTTACCAACGACGTCATGGAAAAAAGGAGATATTAAAGAGTGGCTCCAGAGCAAGAATATTTCTTTTGATGACACCATGCTGAAAGCGGAATCACTGATATGTAAGATATGTAATTGACGAAATGCTGAAGAAAAATGGAATAACTTTATTACGTTTGCCACCTTATCACTGTCAATTAAACCCTATAGAATTTATACGGGTACAGGTAAAAGGTGAGGTAGCAAGAAACAATTCGATACAATTCTATTAAGCCATTTAATAATTAAATATTTTCTGACATAATTTTTTAATATAAAAATATAATAAAATATTGTCAAAATATTTTTCTTAGCTTCGTGTGCCTTTAAATTACATGCATGCTGGCCACCCCTGGTTTATACGAGCAGAAGTTATAACCGTCTATGTGCTGCTATTTAGAGGGTTTCAAAAAGATGAACCATGGAGGCATATCCTTTGTAACAAAAAGCAAAACATTAAACATATAAATTATGATATTATTATCTAAGACGATGCTAAGAAGCATCGTCAGATTGACATTTAAGTTACATTTTGTTTGTTTGTACTAGGTACCTGATGTTTAGGTAGTATTAAGGCTAGACCAAGTATGGAAGTAATAAGACATAACAATATTAAAGCCTAGATGTTAATAGCCCTAAGGGATTATCCTGGATGTAATTCCCTCTAAGATCAGTATAACTGTGCAATGATATAGAAAAACCAGGAAAAAACTATATCATGCTGATCTTTACAATAACTTAATATATTTGTGTTTTACTATTATGTCTTATCTATGTATAAAATGTAAACTCAATCAAAGTAAACAGTTTAATAGTGGAGAACTTCCAAGATTTATTTGTTCATTAACAACTTTAAAATGTGGATCTGCTAGATGTCTTTTTATTTCAAGTTCTTCAAGGAAATCTAAATTTTGTTTTTTATCACAAGTGTGTAGTATTTGGATGTCATTGGTGTGTAATAGTGAGGTTGGATGTTCAAGTAGGTGTTTTGCATAATTTGACTTATCTGGTTGTTTTAATCTATATATTAAACTTGGAAGTTACGTTAAAACGAAGAGTTTTTTATTAGTCTTAATAAGATGGACTTCCAAAAAATAAGAGTTAATACAATAAATTTAATTATGATATTAAATAAAAATTTTAAAAAAGTTACCTAACTAATAAAGTTATTTAACAATTAGTATTTATATCGGTGAATTATTATAATTTATTTTACCATGTGATGTATAATGTATTTATAAGTGCTACCGCTTCAATACAGTAGTAAAAAAGTACACATTAAAATGTAAATCACCGTTGGCTGTGTTAATGGTTGTAATAGAGACATCATTATAAAATAATTCTGTCAACTGTTCATTAAATCTCTGTAATTACAACCAGTTCCGCAATCGTTAAATTATAATTACAATTTTTTGCTCTGTTGGTCATATAAATATCCGCAGCACAAGATTTATCACTTTTTTTTCATATCTAGTCATTCATTAATTAAATGTCCTTGACATACTTATAAAATATTTGATTTTGTTTTAATCGAAGTAATAATGGCATCTGACTTTCTCTTGGTACATTTTGTCTCATATAGGTAAAAAATCTCTTTAATTTCATACTTCACGCGGTACTCGTTTAATACAGCATTCTCATTCTAAATACTTTTGTAAAATATGAAAATTCTCGATGAAATAAGGAATGCCCTCTAGAGAGCTGCTTGGCGTCGTTAAATTCATTTGCAATCTAAAGTTCAAGTAGATTCAAGTAGAGAAATTTTATGATTTTCAATACAACCGAGAGCGTTTCAATACAGCCAACCAATCAACTTGATGTTGCAGACAAAGCTAAGTCTTTGTAATACTTTGCTAGCCATTCCTGAACCTGCAAGATTTAGAAGTGTTTGTTTTGAAAGTAACAAAATTAGTATCGCTGTAACTTGTGAAATAATGAATGGAATGTCATAAAATTTTAACAGAAAATGGTTTAAGGATAACAATTAAGGTATTATTAGTATAATTAACAATAGTAACAATTTTCTATTATTCTTTAGTATATGACGTTAAAAAAAGAACTACATGAAAAAGTTAGACACATAAACTTGTAAATATTTATAAATAGAATGATTCTTTTGATTAGATTATATCAGGTTGTGTAAGTTGTTTAAGTTGTGTGTTGGGCACACGTTAATCTACTTGATCTCTAGAACGCCAACAATTCTAGCTAAACAGTTTTGTCTGTCAGAACAAAGATGTTTCACCAGGATCCTTCGATGATCAAGCAAATAACCAAGTTTTAAGTTTTGTGTCTATCGCAGTCTCTCATTATACAATTTTTCAGAGGATGGAGACTCACTGTCGCTGTTAGGGCTGCAATTTGTCATTGTCACTGTTATTCGTAGAAAACCCAGCTGTTGCACTTTCTGAAAATTAGCGCATGCCGCGATCAAAGTAGTGATGAGCAAATGCAAGACCAAGACCAAGACCGGATTAGTCTTGGTCTTGGTCTTGGTCTTGCAGTCAAATAAGCAATCTTGGTCTTGGTCTTGTTCTTGCAGGGTCCAGTCTTGGTCTTGGTCTTGGTCTTGCACCAAGACTCTTGCAAGTCTTGCACTTTTTTTTAGATGGTCCATTTTTACAAAAAAAAAGAAAAATAGTTTTTAAAATCATTACAGTAAAGAAAGATTAAATGAAAGGGATAGTATTTTTCACTATAAAAATTCTGTTTTCTTTATATTACATTGTAGCGATAAATCAAGTATGAAATAGTTATTATCCTAACAAGTGCGGAAAAGTTAGTTTCCGCAAGAGTTAGGATCAATATTTTTTTTACAGCAAAATCACCTCAAAAATTATTTAGATACTTGAAAAGATGCGATTGTGACAATTAAATCTTTTATAGTGTCAATAAATACACGACTTTAGCTAAAGCAATCCTACTTAAACAGGTGAGTTTGTTGTTGCTTTGAGTAAGGTTTACAGGGGTGATTTAATAAATTATTATTTTTTTAAAAATAAACATTTTAAAAATCCCTATTTTCATGTAAAATAATATTAATTTTTTTACTATTTGTATGTAGTCCAACAATATTAAGATAATACAATAATTTGTCAAAAAGGTTATCGGTAAACATCTCTAATTAATAAAAAAAATGCGTCCGGGAAAGAGATATTGTCTGAATTAAAATGTTGTTTTATGAGTTTGGAAATATATATGAATATTAAAGTCACTGAATTTTGCGTCTCTCTATAAAAAATTATTCTTTGCAGGCCTATTAGCTGGGATTTGAAATAAACTAAAACTATGTTTGGTGTTGATGCATAAAAACAATAGGTAGAATACATTACCAATAATAGAGCTTATGTCAATATTTTAGAGAGATATATTTTAACAACAACCATAAATACTAAGTTTTCACAACTGTTAGAAAAAAGTACCTACTATATGTAAAAATATTCCAAATATTTTTGATTCAAATAATGAAAATCAAAAATAGGACAAATGCTTCGAATAGATATAGGTAAAATCTATTTTAGTTTCGTTGCCCAACAATTGATACACAGTAACCAGACAAAAAATCACGTGCCATTTTTGCCAAAATAAATTTTTCATCATTTGTTTGAAGGTGACGACATATTAAGATTTCGTAGACGCCTTCAGTTTTCCGTTTCTTAAAAATCTTACTTTCTTCCGACCTTTTCGTTTCTTCTTCCGAGAAGACATGTCCTCCAAAAATATCATCATTGCCAAGTCTAAATCATCCATTTTTTGCTTTTAACACAGAAACACTCTAATTATTGTCAAATAATGAAACTAAACACAAGATATAATACAAACTATAAGCACACAAAACGAAAGCAAATACAAAAATGGATTTAGGCGGTCAATAACGATAAACTCTTACTTTACATCTGTGCTCACCGATAGCGGCCGTCTTGAACGGTCGTCAAATTACGGTCGCTTTATTGCGGCACCGCTATCCTAGGAAACCAAAGCTTTAGAGTTTAAAATAATCCATGGTTTATATTAAATTGATTGTACTAACCCTTACTTTTTGGAAGTCCATCTTATTAAGGATAATAAAAAACTCTTCGTTTTAACAAAACTTCCAATATTTATTTAAAAATTGCTTTTTTAAAAGACTCAATGACAGCTGTTTCGCTATGAAGCATCGTCAGATTGACATTTAAGTTACATTTTGTTTGTTTGTAGCTAGGTACCTGATGTTTAGGTAGTATTAAGGCTAGACCAAGTATGGAAGTAATAAGACATAACAATATTAAAGCCTAGATGTTATTAGCCCTAAGGGATTATCCTGGATGTATTTCCCTCTAAGATCAGTATAACTGTGCAATGATATAGAAAAACCAGGGCTAATAACATCTAGGCTTTAATATTGTTATGTCTTATTACTTCCATACTTGGTCTAGCCTTAATACTACCTAAACATCAGGTACCTAGCTACAAACAAACAAAATGTAACTTAAATGTCAATCTGACGATGCTTCATAGCGAAACAGCTGTCATTGAGTCTTTTAAAAAAGCAATTTTTAAATAAATATTGGAAGTTTTGTTAAAACGAAGAGTTTTTTATTATCCTTAACATGGTTTATATGTTTAAAAGACGCAAGACCGCAAGAGTCTTGCAGACTTGGTCTTGGTCTTGCGTATATCTTGCAATGCTAAGTCTTGGTCTTGCATGAGTCTTGCACTGCTCGGTCTTGGTCTTGTTCTTGCAGCCTGAAGTTGGTCTTGGTCTTGGTCTTGGTCTTGCAGAAAATGCAAGACCAAGACCAAGACCGCAAGACCAAGACCAGTCTCGCTCATCACTAGATCAAAGATTTTGATCCAAAATCACTCCTAGATATGTTGTCTACTCGACGTACTACACGGACAAAAAGTAAAAATCTGGATCCTGTGTGTGATGATGCGCTTTTCTAGATCTCTCTAAATGAATTCAAATAAGGTTTTATCAAAAGCTCCCTTTAAAAACTGTAGTTCTATAGCCACTCTATACAGCTGTAACTAATCAAATACAAGGCAATAACGATGTCCCCTTTGCCTGTTTTTGTGTCATTTTAACTACGGTGGCTACAAAATCTGCCGTGATGAACTCTGGAACAGCTTTAAATTTAAAATTTTGGACGAGCAGCAGAGCTAATTTTTGGATTTTACTATTTGAAGAGCTACTCTTTGATTTTCACTGCCTTCCCAAAAAAATAACTTCTGTACTAAGAGGAAGACTTGGTATTCGTCCTTTACTGATCTAAAGCTCCTATAGGACTCCTTTACCAATTTTCCTTAGCAAACCTTGTTCTTGACTTGGTTGCTGCTTTTGAATACTCAAGATTTATTTGAAGTATAATTATTAATTGAATAGGCTTACGGCCACCTAATAAAACTGATAAATGTAATCAAATCCAATCTCCTGATCGCTAATAGAGTTTCCTTAATGTAATTTAAAAAATAAATTATTAAAATAAAATTACCAAAAGTATAAGATTTAATTTAATAGTTTATATTTTTACCTGTTGCTGTGATACGCAGTTTTAACAGCATTCATTGATGTTAGAAAAACTTTTTCACCTTCTATATGGTGGTACAAATTTGCTATTGCGTTCATTAATTTCAAACTTATTCCTTTTAAGAATGATTTTTCGAGGTCGTTTGAGGCTCACATTATTTGTTAGGAAGTCAGGACTCATGGGTATTAATTTGGACATTGCATGTTGTATGTTGACGATTTGGTTATTTTTGGAGAAAAGGAAATATTAAGAATATTAGAAAAAACTACAAGTCTTAATAAATAAATAGATTAATAAATAAATAATAACTTCAAATAAAAAAAAATTGTAGACGGGGGCTTTAATTAGTAACAAACCACAATATCTCCTTAATAATTAAAAAATTAATAGTAATTTACGTCATAATTCCGGGGGGAAACGCATTTTTACAGTACGAGTCGAAAACAAAACGCTAGTTTCTAAGTTTACTGTTTTTGGTGTTTGTTTTGTTGAATTTTGTAAAACGAAATGTCAACAGACAAAATGTCGACAAACAATAACATTCCCGAAGATGTTTTGCGTAAATATTATGAAGCTGTTGGCTCGCTGATTCCCAAAAAAATCATAAGAAAGGTACCATAGAGAATATAAACAGTTTTGCGACCGTAAAACAGCAAACGCAGTTAGTGAAATCAATGAGGAAATAATGCTGGCGTATTTGTTTGATCTGGTAAATTGCACTTAATATTCTTTTGAAAGAATCATTATTGGTCGTTTTCTAGTCGAAGAAAATATCCAATTCTTCACTCTGGTCAAAGTATTCGATAGTTAAAACCATGCTACAATTTAATGAAAACATGGATATATCAAGATTCTCCAAACTTCGACCGTTCCTTAAAAATCAGTCTGTTGGCTATCAACCTAAACAAGCCACTCACCAAAGAATTGGTAAAATTTGTGAAAGAGGCAACAGATCAACAATATCTTTTGGCAAAGGTAATAATTTTAGATGTATGTACATTTCAATATATACTGATAATTTTGTGTTCTTGTTAGATTGTTGGTTTAATCGCCGTTGCTGGTGGTTGTCGCCGCATTGAAATATATGAAATGTCTTTGGATGACATCCAGGAAACTTCTACACAATTGGTAATCTCAATCCCTTTCTCAAACACAAACCAAAGAAGAGTATTTTGATTAAATGATTAAATGGACGGCATAAGTGTGTTGGAACTGTTCCGAAGATACGTTGCCTTGCTGCCCAAAGGTTTAGGTCACAACAAATTGTTCGTGGGATACCGTAATGGCAGGTGAATTTCCCAGCGCGTTGGAAGTCACACAGTCGGTGGAGTTTCTAAGAAAATAGCGGAATTTCTAGGATTAGCAAATCCCGAGTTGTACACCGGCCATATTTTTCGCCGCACATCGGCGAATTTACTAGCAAATGCGGAAGCGGAACTTTCCGTTCTCAAAAGACATGTAGGATGGAAGAGTTCCTCTGTGGCAGAAAAGTATATTGAGGATTCGTTGAAAGGAAAGAACAAAGTGGCTAAAATGATCCAGGAAGGAGAAAGTTTTGTGCAAGTCTAAACTAAGAAATCTAAAGAAATTATTAGTACAAGTGCTTGCTCGAGTTCCACTCTCTCCACGATGGTTTTCCGAAAGTTGAAATAACTGGGAATACAGATTACAATTCATGTTACTTTTAATGTTTAGATTGTCTTTAATTACATGTTTATTAATTTTGTATTGTTTTCACAATAAATTGTTTGATTCTTGCCTCATTTCATTTAGAGTCCGGTAAAAATTTTACCGGACTCAAATCGTTGACTTAAACATGGCTGTTACGATGCAGTATGAAATAAAATAATTAATAGTAAGTCCATCATGGACACTTTGCACTTTACAATCTCTTACAAGTGAAATTTATTGTACTAACCCTTACTATGTGAAAATTCATCTTATTCAGAACAATAAACAATTAAAAGGTTGAATTATTATTAAACTTAATAAGTAATGATAACCAGTAATTTGTCTTGCTTAACACCTTTTATTGTGTAGATACAACAAAATTGTACAATTTTACATTGCAATTGATTATGAATGACATTTTATTTTTTTTCCTCCTTTTCTTTTGCTCCTTTTTTGTTGAATGTCCAGATATTATGTTTTTAATTTCAATAACTTAATTAAGCAAATTTTGAGTAAGTTTTTCTTTTGCATAATTATCAGCAAACTCACCTCCATGACCATCAAATACAGCAAATAATGCAACCACTGTATTATTTATATTATCATTTATAACAAATCTATCTTCCATTTTTGGTCTTCTTCCTAGTACAGCATAAGCAGCAACTGCACCTATTTTCATCTGCCAGCTGGATTTCTCTACATGTTGCTGAATAAACTAAGCCTATCAATTCTTGACGACCTGTGGAAGTTATTTCAACCTTTTAGTTGTTTATTGTTCTCTTACAAGTAATTCATTGTTGAACAAAAGCCAAATAAGCCATTAGGACTGTAATATCGATACTTTCGCACCCTAAATTATTTTTATGGGATTCTTGCACAACTTTCAATAACTCAGTAATAATTTAATAGTTTGACTAGCTCCATTCTAGTGTGAGGTCTTTGTTACTTGAGTATTATTGAATGAATTCATGTTGGATTCTTATACCAACGAACACTCCTGATTATGCAACACTTCTTTAAACAACTAGTTTCTTAAAATTATAATAATAGAAAAAGCGGATTGTTTTTTTTATTGATTCATTTGCAAACTTCTGATAATTAGGCAGTTCAAATGTGACTTACAGCTGGATTGGATTCTCTATCTTTTGAACAATTTGTCTTTTAGGAAGTTAAAGAAAAACTACGATAATATCCTTATTTACAAACCTGATCATTTTATGGCGATTTCCAAATACAAGTGGAAACATTATTTATTTTTTAAACATTCTACACAAATTTTCAACTATATGATTGCGAATATTCTGCCAAATTCGTATAAGTGCCCAAGTTTCGTAAAACATCACTTTATAACGGAAATTATTATCGTATTTTGCTCAATGTTTATTATTTTTTGTATAGACTGATTATTGTAATTGCATGTTTTTGCTGTAATTAATGCGCACTTACACTAAAATGATTTTTATACCAAATCCTATGTTGAATGTAAAGTAAGATACAATAAATAATATTCCCCTTACTAAAGACATGATATCTTATATTTATAATATTTATATATGAAAACCTATTTACTAAACCAATTTTTGCCTAAACTATATTTGTAGTTTCTTTTTTGCTAATTAGTTCTAACAAGAATCCAAATACCTAATATGTCGTGGTAATTCTAGGAATTTTAAAATTCATTTGGCTTTGCTAATAAGTTTAACGTCTTTTGAAAGCTAGTCAACGCGTTTTCTCATGAACGTAAATATTTTAATTTATTCACCTATTCTTAAAATAATTCCACTAATAAATTCAAAATATTTGTGATTCGTTTTTAAAAATGTCTTTTCATTTGTAAACGTCAAAAATCCTTTCATATCTGAAGGCTTTTAGCGAGTTCAACTTTTTTCTGATATGAATTGATGAATAATGAGTAGAATGATGAAAAATGGAATGTTATTGTGTAACAATTCCAGAGCATTTGTTAAAGACATGGAAGAGAAAGGAAACATCACAGGGTTGAAATGGTAGAAATGAATAGATAGGGGTAGCAGTGAATTACCAGGAAAGCGGCATTGTTCGGCCGGTGTTGCGGACGGGAATTGACGAGAGGGCATTATCACCGACATCCATCACTTGCGAGTATCAATGCGTTGCTTCCCACAGGAGACCCAAAAACTTTAGCTGTTTGTGAGTTCTGATCCCCACTTCCGAGCTTTTTCTACTTTGTATTTTTCTCTTCAAGATCCAACCTCCCCAACGTCTTTCTTATGCATTTTTCATCTTTTCTAGTTTCAGCTGTGACGTATGTCAGTGACTAATGTTTATAATAAATCCCATTGAATGTACAACTTTTTTTAAAGTATCTGGTTTTACACAAGATCCATCCTATACGTTGTATTCGAAAGACAACATATTTATGCTTCACTGATATAAACCCAAATACATCTACTCATAGCATCATTTTAGAGTAATAAATAAATATAAATTTATTAATATCTACTATTTGTTAAATAAAAATTGATATAAATTTTTATAGAGATCTAAAACATTTTTCTTATGTCACTATTATTGTATTTATACCAAATTAAACAATTGTTGATTGTTATGAAGACCCACAAAAGTTTTTAAATATATTAATAATATTATTATTTGCCGAAATGGATTACGTTTTAAAAAACATATATTTTCAATATTTGGTATACAATAAAAAATCTAAAACATGATTTAAAAATATTTTAACTTTTTTAGAGATACTGTATCGTAGTTTAAAATATTTATATATCGAACTTTTTAATAAACCCACCAATCAAATCCAACATAACATTGACATTTTAATTAAAACACAATAAACGATAACATTTGTAAATATTTAAAATATCATTTGTTAGATGGATTTTTTTTATTTATACTAAGTCGTATTACATGTGGATATTGTGGGCACAAGCAACGGTTAGTTAAATTGTCGATCATTATTTCAGCCGGTTAGATTGGATGGGTATTTTTTACGTTATTTTTAGGGCAGATCACTTCCATCTTAAATCTTTTTTAAATCTTATTTTTATTATATTTTATTAATTTTTAAGCCGGAGATCCCGAAGTATTGTAATAATGGCCAGGACATAAAATTATACATTTACTATTGGGTAATTTATGTAATTTCTTTATTTTTGGGCGTAATAGGGTCCTGTCTCATTTTTAATAATAACTTTCCCAGGATTATCCGTAAGATTAAAAAAAAGCAAGCAAGGTTATTCAATTTGGAATTTCTTAGTTTATTTAATCACAATTAAAAATCAAAAAATAATGGGCAACTAATGAAAATAACAATTATTCTTGATCAGGAGCTTTTGCAGTTTTATAATAGCCACTTATTGCACGAAAAACAGTTTTCTTTTGGATTAACGGATTAAAAAAAAATCTATAAGCGAGTCTTATCTATTAAGTCAAAAGCAACAGGTTACGATAAAATCAGTATAACTATGATCTTGTATAGCTGCCCTTATATTCTGCCTTTCATTAAACACATTTTTAATTACTGTATAATTCATAATGTTTATCCTTCCGAATGGAAACTAGCAGAAGTAACACCATTAGCTAAATGTGAGGAACCTAAAGAATTCAAGGATGTGCGATCTATAAGCTTACTATCAACTTTATCGAAAATCTTCGAAAAAATTATAGACTTCAAATCCGTCTATATGCTGAAGACTCAAGAATTTTATCCGCCTGTCAATCTGGATTTCGTCCTTCGCTTAAAGTAACTGATGATATATTGGAAGCTGTGGATAACAATAAATTGAGTACTCTTGTGATGATTGATTATTCAAAGGCATTTGATAGAATTAATCATAATTTGTTGATATCGATACTGAAATACTTTCTTTTCTCTCCAAATCCGACATCTCTCTTAAAGCAATATATTTCAAATCGCTTCCAAAAGGTTAATCCTAATCTACAAACATCAGAATAGATTAGCGTTGCAAGTGGTTACCACAAGGTTCAATTCTTGGACCTTTCCTTTTTCTTTTGTATACTTCACAGTTAGATAAATGCTTAAAATTCTGCTTGCATCACTACTATGCCGACGACAGTCAAATTTATTACATGTTTGATGAAAATAATCTGAATGATGCTGTTAATCTCATTAATAAAGACCTTAGTTCTTTAGTCTCTTTTTCAAATAAAATCGGATTATCTATAAATTCAAAAAAGTCCAACTTAATGTTGTTTGGTGGGCGTGCTGAACGAAATAGAAATCAAAGATAGCTTCAAAAATTTAGATATTATGATCGATTCTGATCTCAATTTTTCTCCACATGTCTTCATGATAATTAGAAAAGGATACAATAATTTAAAACAAAGATATGCTAAATGCAAAAACTAGAAAAACACCATGTAATGCGCTTGTACTATCCCACCTGGATTATGGTGATGTTGTAGGTATATGGACCCAAAATTAGCAAATATGATTCTTATACGTTACAAAAATTACAAAATTCATGTGTCCGACTAATTTGTGGAGTTAGGAGAAAGGAGCATATTTCTGGTCATCTCAAAAAAATTGGATGGCGAACAAAGCTTCAGCGACGGGTATTGAATGCATCTGCTCTGTTTTTCCCAATCATCTCTACGAAAACTCCTTCTTATCTATATAATAAAATAAGATTCCGGACAGACATTCATAACATTAATATTCGGAAAAGAAACTGTCTTACTATACCAAAACATCGGACCAATTCGTACAGTGGATCTTTCTCATGCTATATTGTAAATTGGTTCTGTGATAGGTTTAATATTAATGTTATTAAAACTTATTAAAAAAAAAACTGCATGCTGATCTATTAAATGGTATTGTAAAGTCGCCAATGGTATAGAAACTGACATCTTTTTAATTTCTGTGATGTGTGTTATTATTATATATGTGATTAAGAATAATAAAAAAAACTCTTCGTTTTAACAAAACTTAATAAGATGGACTTCCAAAAAGTAAGGGTTAGTACAATCAATTTAATTATATATGTGTATTATTATTTTTTTTTGCATTGTATGTAATATGTGTTTGAATTTTATATAAAACTTCATTGTAACTAAAATTATTATCTACGCAAATTATAAACATCTATAATTATAAATATATCTTTTGCTATGGTTGGGTGGAAGAGCAGATACATCTAAAGCTAAGTTTTTACTACTTTAGGTGTCATCTGAATCCTGCCTTTTAAATCTCTGTACTCCTCTCGCATCTGTGCTACTACTATGTAATGATGAGATTTAATAAAAACATTTAATATTATTATTATTATTATCTCTCATTATCCGTGAAAGGCTTCTTATCAGGTCACTTCTGTAATCCAAATCCAAATTTTCCCATGCTTCTATGAACACATTTTCCAGCTCATCAAGGATATCTGGAGCGATATTAACAGTTCTTATGCGCCTGTCTAGGTAGTCCTAAACATGTTCAATTGTGTTTGGGTCTGGACTAACTGCTGGCCAATCTAAAACTTGGATACCAACCTCTTGAAGGCATTCCATTGTTATTCTGTCAACGTGCGGGCGAGCGTTATCGTGCATTAGAATAAAATTCTCTCTAATGATTGGAACAAATTGAACCTTCCTTATATACCGATCAGCTGTCAGTGATCCCCTACGAAAAACAATTAACTCCGTATCGTTTTCAAAACAGATGCCTCCCCATACCATAATCGAACTACCTCCATAATTTCTGGCTACTCTTATATTGCACTGAGCAAATCGCTCATCTGCACGTCTATAAACTGGATGCGTATATCGGATCCAATTAACATGTTCTCTTGCGAATCATAAACGTGGAACATGGTGTGCTCTGGTTAACAATGGAGCAGTAACAGGCATTTTGAGTCTGATTCCAAAATTCCTTTATTTGTTTCTAGATATAGATATTCTAACATTACGGACTCCAGAGAGCACATTTTGCAGTTGTCAGGCTTAACATGACGAGTTTCCAAAGTCTGAATTCTTAAATAACGGTCATCTGCAGGATTAGTACACCTGGTACGTCATGAAATGGGTCTTCTATTATAACTTCCTGCTTCTCTAAACCTTCTTAAGACTCTAGAAACGCTGTGATGAGTTTAGTTCTGTTTTCTGTTAAACATATATACAATTTATATAACTTGAATATTTGCACATAAAGCTATTTCAAATTAGTCAATATGTCAGTTATCTTCTTGCTGGGATCAACTTTCACAAAGCAATAAATTGCTGTCCAAGTTAGTATTAATATTAGCGGATTTCGATAAAATATCTAATTTACACGCAGTAAAATTTTGAGCACCAAAATTAAATTTAATGGTAAAGAAGTGATTCCATTTATTTTTAAATACTTATTTAAATTTCGTTTTCTACTTCTTTTGATTATAATTGTTTCAATTTTTTTATTCTCTAATGAAAACTTGCCTAATTGCTTCTTTTTTATTCTGGTATAACCTTAAAAATGAACTAAATCAGTTCTCTGAATTTGTTGGCTATTAAATTCATTATTTTATAAACTAGATTTTTTTGTAGTTTAGGGAAAGACAATTATTCATCTCGATTGAATCTAGCCGAACAGACGTTTGGTTTGTTAATGATCGGCAATGTATGAATAAAAGCCTTTAATTAACAACGCCCACGTTCAACTCCTGTAAAGAGTCTTAGTTTATTCAATGTCATTATTCAAAGAAGATTTTATCAGAATATTTAAGTAGTTCTTTGCCATTTAAAGATGCAGTTGGAAATTGTAAAGGGATTTTGACAATTAATTTAAATATGTATTTTTATACCTTAATTGTTATGCCAAGTAAATATTATCACAATATAGTATTTTCTAAAATCAGACCTCTAGGAATATTCTAAGATATCGCAATCAGTGATTCAATCGTAGAAATTCTAATTAGTATGAGGGAGATGTATGTAGCAGAGAGAGCGTATTCCACTATCACCCCTTGAGGGGGGTGGGTATATAATCCATCAAGGCCGAACAACCCCCGGTCAAAGTTGTCGTTTCTCTCTCTTACACCCATCCCACCCTCTTTCTCTTTCCTGACACGATCATTTTTCTCCGGAGTTCGTTCCATCATCGCGTCACATCCGCCCCTCCCTTCACGCGACGTTGCCAAATGGGATGTCGAATTTTATTTATGATCCCTCCGATCTGTTTCTGTAATTAATGACTGGATGGATATCACAGCGGCTCCTGTTTTCTAACTTTTATAATCGAATATTTTGTGACATTTTACTTGATTTCAAGCGAAACAATCAATAATTGTTATTAATATATTATGATTAATTACAGTATTTGAAATATCAAAATTAATAGTAAAAAAGTTAGTGTATGCATTACCGGAACCTTTATTACAAAAAATACAGTAGATAAAATGAAACTGATATTTGTATAGTTGCTTTTTATTATGTTTTATTCTAGTGAGATAAGTGTCACAATGTAAAGTAAGAGTTCTGTAGATTTACTCCTATTTATAACTTTTCAGGATATTTATGTCTAATAAATTTTGTTCATAAATGTAGATAATAACATTTTAATACGATAATTTGAATTTTGTATGCCTTTTTATACCACTGATGGCATAAAATTATTTTTGGGGTTAGTTTAGAAGATTAGAAAAAACCCGTCAACTTCGAAATTCAAAAGTGAGCTTTCTAAACTTAATACTCATTTTAATGTGTTGTAATGTCTCTTCTGAAGAGGTTTTATCTTTTAACGTAAGTTACACTTTTTTCTTATTTCTAAATTTATATGTTTAACACCTTTTAGGAAGTAACTCTGATGATGGCCTTATAAGCCGAAAGCGCTCAGTTACGGAATTTAATATACCTTACACACTTAACCTACGGTTTTTAATATACAAAAAATTTTCCTTCTTTTATTATTAATAATTCTTTTGCAGAAATCCATTCTACCATCTGGATCGCCTTCTATTATTTCTTGCATAAAAGTCAATTAATATGGATGAAGTTTTTCTTTATGGAAACACCTTAGGACAGTTGTGTGACTCACATTATTTTGACGAGAAATTTGACGTGAACTTGACGTTGGATTCCCCACGACACTTAACATAATATCCACTTTCACATAATCTTCAACGAAGTGCGATTTTCTCTTTAATGATTTGACAGGTACAAGTTCTCTGAATTGTGCATGAATTTTAGACACAGTACCTTGTGAAATATTAGGCATCTGAGGATACCTCTGATTAAATAAGTTTGCCACTTCAACTTGACTCCTGCAATGGGCTAGTTTAGTGACTTTTTTTATATTTGCATCTTATAAAATAGGGTTTTAGTGGTTCAACTGTACAAATACAATTTTTATAAAATTAATCCTCTAGCCATAATCGGCTTTTGAAATTTAAATTTAATGGTTACATACGTCATAAGTGGTAGAAGTAATTGTTCTCTCGGGGAGCAACCCTTCTATCGGTACAGTAAGAGAACGAATTTCAAGAATACGGTTTTGGCATTTTCAATAGAACCACGCCCACTTTCTATTGGCTGTTCTATTCTATCACCGTCAAGAATAGGGGTCTTGTTTGTTTATTACAGATAAACATGATTTTCTCTCCTGTCATATATCTTTTCAACTGGTACAATCAGTTAGTCACAGAACACGGTATTTTGTGCCGCCAGTTCTTTGAGAATACTTGAAACGAACGTAGATAAACTGTGACAACGTTGACTTTTAAACACACTTCATTATTGGTTATTAGTTGGCGCTACGTTTAAAACTTACTAATTATTTATTGCTAAATTTTACGAAATGAGAAAAATTACTTGCAAATTGAATACCAATATAAGTAAGTAGGTATCTTATCCTAATTATATATTGCTATCATTTTGATTAATATGATCCTACTAAACTAGTCCATTATCGCCGTAACCAATCATCATTAAAATTTCAATCGGGTGAGTCTCGGTTAAATATTTTATTATTACTTCGCAAGATATTAGTTTTTAATTAAGAATTGACAACTAAGATAGTTTAATTATATTGGCATAGTCATCTATACAGTTTTAACCTATTCGTGACAAAAAAATATTAACAAATATTGATACTTAGTAAAGAAATTTGTAGTTATGTTTATGCTAGTACGCAAAAATATTCTAGCTTACCTTTAATTAATATAGTTAGTTCGCTTAGTCTTTTTTATTTTAGATAACGTATTCAAATGTGTGAAATTCCTGGCAATTTTTCTGATGTAACTTTTATGAATGGTATTGAAATAGTAACGGTAACGTTGTTATCAGCAAGTAATTTATAAAACTGTTTTTCTATAAATTTAAAGTAACAAATATTTCAGCGGTAACTATATCATTGAAAACAGTAAATTACTATAACGTTAAGGTGTGGCAAATTCAATAAATATCTTTTCATCGCACGTCTATTATTAATATTGTTTGGTGTTGAGGATTGCTGGTTATTGTAGTTTTTTGGATAAATAAATAAAACATCTAACTTTAGAATAAAAATTAATGAAATCATTTTATATAAATGAAAATGAGTAATTTAACCCCAGAACAAGCGATTCAAATCGTGGTTTTAGTTGAGGATGGACGATCTCAGCAATATGTTGTTGAAGTTACTGGAATCAACCAATTCAGCGTTTCTAGAGACTTAAGAAGGTTTAGAGAAACTGGAAGTTATTGTAGAAGATCAGTTCTAGAAGACCAGGTGTACTAATCCTACAGCTGACTGTTATTTAAGAAATCAGACCATGTCAACTCGTCATGGTACAGCCAGGCTGCAAAATGTTTTCTATGAAATCCGTAAATGTTACAATATCTTTCAATACGGTTAGAAACAGATTAAGGAATTTTGAAATCATACCCAGAATGCCTGTTACTGCTCCATTGTTACCCAAAGTACTCCGTGTGGCACGGTTAAGGTAAGATATTCACTCTTTAGATCTGATAGACGTATTCCAGTTTATAGACGAGGAGGTGTGATTTACACATGAGCAGCCAGCCGATTGTGGTATGGGAGGCATCTGTTTTGAAGGCCACACGGAGTTAATTGTGTTTCGTAGGGGATTACTGACGGTATGTAAGGGAGGTTCCTGAGGAAAATGTAGTACCATTTGTTCCAATCATTGGAGAGAATTTTATTATAATGCACGATAACGCTCGCCCGCACGTTGCCAGAATAACAATGAAATACCTTCAAGAGGTTGGTATCCAAGTTTATTTATTTATTTATTTATTATCCAAACAGACCATTAAGGTCTAATTACATGGATAAATAAGAAAAAAAATACAATTTAAATTATACAAAGTATTCGATCCTCAAAGCTGACATTATGGACATCATTATATCGTTATTAAAGCTCACCAGCACTTACCCTGCTAGGGATAAAATTTGTTTCAATACCAAGCGACGAAAAACAGATAAATAAATAAATAAAAAAATAAATAAATAATTTATTGCTCTCTAGTATAACATGTTACATGAGCAAGAGGAGTAGATTAGATTACATATGTTAGAGTAAGGATATCTCAAAAAAAAATAAACATAACAGAAAATAAAGATTCGGACTGGTTGAGATGCAATCAGTCATTCATTTATTATGAATGCTCTAAGTTTCATTGCTTCGCTTATAAACCTGTGAAGCTTTTGCATTATCCTAACGTCGTTTGAAGTTAATAAGACGTCAAGGTCATCTGAATATCTCTCAAATTTTACCAACGAGCCTCGTAAACCACTATACATCGGACAAGTCAGGATGATGTGCTCAAGGGATTCAGGTGTTTGTTGGTTACAAATTGTGCATATTGATTTTGTTTTAATCAGGTACGAGTTATTATTTACATATATGTACAGAGTTTCGGCATTAGTAGTGCGTAATTGTGCAACTAATCTTTTAATATAGAGGGGGATTGTCTGATTTAAATAATTATTTAATGTAAACGGTGAGTATTCTTTTAGAAGAAATTTATAAAGATAAAGAGCAATTCCACTCTAATTCCATTAAAGAGTTAAAATAGTTCGCCAACTGACACATGGCCACAAGAGGTGCTTTTGAAGAAGACAGAGTGAGAATGCTGAACATAAGGCAGTTGCGAGTTCTTCTAGGCGGGACGTTAAATTTTAATAACGCGAGAATTTCAGGGCAATTAATTTTATTATTTATAATTTTATAAAGAAATATTAGTATAGCTAGCTTTCTTCTATCCTCCAAGGATAATATCTTGAAATCAGATCCAAGTTGACTACTTCTAACCGTATTATAGTCTGGATACATACCATACCTCTTGCAATATATATGCCTTAAAAATCTATTTTGTATTTTTTCTAGGATGTACAATGTTGTTGGGTACTCTGTAAACCAAACACTACACGCAAACTCTAATTTGGACCTAACTAAACTAAAATAAAGAATTCTAATGGCCTCTATATCATTAAAATTATATGTTTGCCTAATAACGTAACCCAATATCCTAGTTGCAGAATTTGCTACATTTCTTATATGATTAGCAAACGACAGTGTAGTATTATAAGTAACCCCTAAATCTTTTATCTTATGTCTACGTTGTAATGGTTTTAGATTAGCCAGCAGTTAGTCCAGCCCTAAACCCAATTGAACATGTTTGGGACTACCTAGACAGGCGCATTAGAACTCGTAATAAACAACCTTGATAAGCTGGAAAATGTTTTAATAGAAGAATGGGAAAATTTGGATTTGGATTATAATATAATTGACCTGATAAGAAGCCTTCCACGGATATTGAGAGATGTTATTAGAGCTAGAGGTGGCAATACCAGTTACTAAAATGTTAAATTTATCGTTTAAATTTTTAATATTGTTATTTATTTGATTTTTCGAGAATAATTGTATATAATACTTTGTATTATTTGATTTTTCTAGAATAATTCTTAATTTCATTATTACTGCCCATAATTTTTTGATTTTTAATTTAAACATAGACACAGGAGAAGAAGCCTTTTCAATTAGGCCCGAAAACAATATTAAATACTTAGGAATCATCATGGACCCCCAATTGAAATGGAAGTTGCATATATCCCATACAATAACGAATTTAAGATGCATCCTGTATAAATTCAAGGTTTTAAAAGACATTTTGCCTGTATCGTATATGTCCAATTTATACTATGCACTAGTGGAGAGTCACTTAAGATATGGAATCTGTGTATATGGCAGTTCTTTAAAAACAAACGTAAAACCTTTACATTCAATTCAAAAACAATTTTTAAAAATTGTTTTCAAAAAAAAACTTAAGATATCCTTCAGATGCATTGTTCTTGGAAAGCAACATGCTTGATATAAACCAGTTATATTTTATTAACTCTTGCATTAGATATCAAAATAAATCAAAATTTTCTGCAGTGCTACTACCATCACACTCATATGCTAGACGTAATAATTCTCTATATGTCTTGCCACTTATGATTAAGACAAGTAGTCAAAAATCTTTTGATTATTTGGCAACAAAACTTTACAATTTCCTTCCAGATGAGATTAAGTCAATAAAAAATAAAAGATACCTATCTAGTATACCCAGAAACATAATTTCTTCCCTTATCGAGGGATAAAATTTCAATTTCTCATTTTAATAGAAAAAAAACACTCTAATAGAAGATGTTATGGTAAATGTAGATGTAAATGTAATGTAGATATTATTTGTTTTTTTTTATTCTCTTCGATTTTTAAATATACTAGGACCAGCACCTCAATTTGTATAAAATATGTTATACGTTATATGTTTTTATATTGTTTTATTAATAAATTTAGTTTTAATAATAACACTGCATTTAGCTGTTTTTAAAAATTTTTTGTTATTTTGTATTTTTGTATGTCTTCCGAAACAAGTGTTTTTATACTTATCGGTTATCGGCTTTATCTACCTTTTTTGTAGTCTTTATTGTACTTGTAATTGAATTGTTTGAATAAAGCAATACATACATACATATAAATAAACTACTTTGGAAACATAATTATTTCCAATACATTTCCTATCATTTCCCAAAAAAGCGAAAAGAGAATAATGAAAACTTTATTCATAAATCATCTATGCAATACTTATGCGATAGTTTTTGTGACGAGTGTATATGGAACAAAATTAAAAATACCTTTAGTACCTCTGTAAAAGGTTTGTTGTCTGTAATTATTCAACTTAAGTTATACAAAGGTACTATTCAAATTTTCGTTTGCCTTTAATTTGCAAATTATGTGCGTTGCCAATCTCTAGCAAGGTCAGTTCCAAAGAAATTGTTCAACCCTAATATAAATCGGTACTTATAATCCCCAACAAGGTCCTATTTGCCATTTACTAAAACGTTAACCCGATTTATGTAAACTGTAGGTGTGTTATCAATATAAAAGGTAGAGGTGAGTTGCTTTTAGCAAAACTGAAACAGATTAATGGCATGTTATTAGTCAAATGTCCAAAAATCTTCTCTTATCTCTCTCACGCACGTTGTATCGAACACATAGAATTTCCAATAACTTTCGGGCCCGTCACAGTGGCTTCATATATTTTATGAAAAAGGGAAAACTTTGGACTAAAAACTATATAGTATAAACTAGTAAAAATCCTACTGCTTTTTAATTGGTTTCTGTTTGTTTGTTTGACATTCGTATGTCACTCAAATGTGAAATAGTTTGGAAAATTTTGATTTATCATAATGCTTTCGTATAAGTTTAAATTTTATTGTTTATTTTAAGAAGTAATTTTAATTGGGAGGTTGTTAATGAAGCTTAAAGCTTTTCCTTGACAATTTGAGTCATTAAAAATACAGTTAATAAACAACTTTTTAATAAAACTTTTTGAATAAACAGTAAAAGTTTTTTTTTTTACAAATTTCTTAGTCTATTGTTCTTAATAAGATGGAGCAAGTAAGAGTCTTTACAATAAATTTAATCATTAACATTAAAAATAGAACTTTTAAAACAAAACTTCCACTATTTATTTAAAAAATTGCTTTTTTAAACTCAATGGCAGCTGTTTCGCTAAAAACTAGCATCGTCAGATTGATTTTTACTGAATTGATACGGAATTATTTATACCTCGGTACAAACTGCAACATGGACCAAACAATTGTGGATGATAATCCACTTAGCTGTACACCTTCACTAATGTAAAAAAGATAAAAATCATTAAAAACTAAATGAAAAACCCAAAGATTGTTTGTCCATCATAATTAATAAAATTCTGTGACATAGACTTTGGGTTTTCCATTTGGATTTATCCAACAGTGAGATTTGAGATATGGATGGTTTACTTGGTTTGAAAAATCTCATTAAAAGAAACCTAATTAGCTGAACCACGCTCTTTTATCAGTTCAAATATTATATTGCATTATATTATTCCAAACAAGTACCTATTGTAAAATATTATTGATGAAATCCTTGCTCATTCGTCTGTTCCGCCAATGATATTCTAAGAAGGGAACCCGTGTGAAATTTTTTCGGTGGGTAAATGGAAGTAAAGACCCGCGTCTTGTTAATCATATGTCAGTGTCACTTTGAGATTTGTGATTGATTCTCCTTCGGTTAAAATCAAGCAGCTGTAAAGAAAAATCCAAAAGTATGTCGCATTTTAAGTAACAGCATTTTAGTCCATCTATAGATTTTTCGTTTCATTCTTGGGTATCTATAATCTGTTATATTCCAACAAAAAAAACAGAAACAAATTGTTTGGATTGACTTATAGCATCAAAATATTTTTAGTAGATCCTACTGTTGACATAATTCCTCAACACAAGATATACAGTAAATGAATTGTTTGCAATTTCAAAAATCGGAAAGTCTAGGAAGTATTTTAATTAATTCGAAGGCACGTTAAATGTCTGTATTAGTTTAATTTCTAATAATAAATATATCTGCTCGTTTAAAAAAGTTGCAAAAAGTAAAACAATCTTGAAGGAAGAAATCTTTGACAAGATAATTGAGGAAAAGGAAAAAAGCGCTGTAAAACCTACTTTCCTTCAGGCTCAAAACAGAACTGGTTAGTTAACTTTGACGTGCTGCGATAAAGCCATCCTGGAGTAGTTAAGGAGTCACATAAAGGTTATAAAATCATGGGAAGGGCGGCATTAAAGGTTGTAGATGGAGCTGAAATTCCTAAGTCTGAAATCTTTATTGCATATTTCCCTGGTAGCAAAGATTATTCTACGAGAAAATCCTTGGCCTAATAGATGGGTGGACCCTTTGAACCTAAAGGAAACAGGGCATACGATCAACCAGAAGTTTGGTCGTACGGTCCTAAGACCTAAAAGTGGCAAATCACGAATTACCACAACTAGCAGCTCGTCAAAAGTTGGGACTGCCTCTACCTCAAAAGGGCTGCATAAATCCCAAAAGGAGACAAGACAGATAGGTTCAGTTGACAAAAACCTGACACCTTGACTCTCAAGGAGGTAGACATAAATCCTGCTAGAGCAGGACAAAAGAGGAATAAGGAGAAGGAAAAAAGCCCACACAACCTGGTACGCAATAACCCAACGGCTAAAGTGTCTTCAAATAAACCTTTAGCATTCAAAGGCAGCAACTAGCGTGCTTAGAAGAAGGTGTATTGAGGAAATATTAGCTATAGGTCTCCTACAGGATCCATAAAGGACGATTACAAGTCCTTGCCTTTAAATCAGGTAAGTTACTTTATTTTGACAATACCGAACAACCACGACCAGAGTGTGTCCAAAGACTCGTAGGTTGGTGCAGGAGAGGGAATAGACACGTCATGCTGGGCTGCGATGCGAATGCACACCACACAGTACGGGGAAGCATAGATATCAACAAACGAGGTGAGTACCTTTTAGAATATTTGTAATCAAATAATATAGATATTATAAACAAAGGAAACAAACCCACCTTTATAAACGCAATTAGGAAACAGGTACTAGACATGACACTGGCTAATTCGTTTATAACAAATAGTATATACAACTAGCATGTCTCTGAATGGGATGTTAATAAGAAACATCTCGAAAAGGAGATTAAAGGAATAGGGTTACTACTCGACAACGAAGAGGATCTTGAGAGAGCCTCGAGGCAATTTCAAAATATTATAACTGCGGCATATAAAATAAGCTGCCTCTTAAAAAAAGGCAACCAGAAGGGATGTGTCTTGATGGAACAAATATCTAGCCTTCAGCCTTCAGCTCCAACAGAGCTAAAAGTATAGCAACCTGGGAGGACTAAAATAAAGCTCTGACTGAGTACAATAAAGAATTCCGAAGGTCTAAGAGGACATCTTGTACTCTTAAAAAATCACACCAAAACCAAAAACCAAGCAGAAAGTCTTAGAATGCTATTACAGACTCACTGTCCTGGATCTCAGTCAAAATCAGAGGATAATCCACCAAGCTCTCAACCAAAAGAGTCTTGTAGGAGACAACAGGTTGATGATTAGACATCTGGCGGATAAAATCTGTACGAATAACAAATATTGTGGACCGTTTTACGATTTTACTCAAGCTCATATTTTCTGCACTATTCCAATTTTAGTATTTGTACTGGCGACTCAACCAACATTCTTCAATAAGTAAAGAAATATGAAGAAAATACCAGCTATCTCGAGTTGGATAACAAGAATAATATGTTTAAATTTAACTTTGTACACTCGCCTTGAATGACAGTTCAATTTAAAAAATAAATATTTTGTCAAATCAAGATTGTGTCATACCTCTATCAACATGTTTAAAATCAAACTGGATAAAAGTTCTTAATTTTTATTACTATCGTATTGGTCTTAAAATTTAATCTCCCACTTGTAGAACATCTTCATCGATTAAATTTTCTGTTTTTGTTCATAATAGAAACCTACTTGCCTCTTGCAGTACTAATTACTAACTTTTTTTAACTAAATATGAATAAAATATCAGAAATTTTGACTAGTATGTATCGAAATTAAAACCATCTTCTGCAATTGAACCTAATAGGACCTTGTACATTTGTGCTAGCTCCTTTAATTCGTCGTTGTATCTACCAGTTTTAAGTAGTCGATATTCTTTAGAAAAGAGTTTCTCTTCTGTTGCCTGTGTCTTTGGAAACTCCAACCGGTTCAAGTCCCTATTAGCAATTTCAGCAATATTTTCGCTGTATTCTTGGGGGGATAAATAACTCCATTGAAAGTCTACAGTTATCTGTATCATCCTATCTAAGAATGTAACTTAATAAGGTGCCTCATATCTGCTTTTTTATGACCTGTGAAAGGTTGATGTCCAAACACAGTGGACACAGAAATTGGCAGAAATTTAGCAATGAAGTTAGCGTGCGCTTATAGACCGAGAAAAGAAACTTTTTGAAATCGAAAAATTACTGGACGCGATTTTCCAGTTGGAAAATGTTGGGGAAGTCTATGCAAACAGCATCTCATCTCGTGAGTAACGTTTTTTTGGTTGGAAAATTGTTGTTTTTTAACTTTTGTGCAAAAAAGTGGTATCTTTTCGTTTGAGTGTGAACTGAAGGGTAGATATAATATGCCTAGAAGTAGTAAATGTTTTATTAAGCATTTATATAAAAAGGGTAATAAAAAAACAATATAAAATAATTAATTATGAAAAATGAATTTTTGGAGGGTTGGGGGTAGTTTTATAGGGGGTGAGAATATGCCAGTTGAGTTTCTCTCGACGAGATAAAAAAAAGAAGGTTCTAGCCCTTCTGGAGCCCGAGACATTGCAATTTTTTAAGCGCGTCTAATTTGAAGTTCTATTTCCGATTTGAAAATGAGTAAAAGTCGATGATGACTCATCGAACAGAATTTATAGTTTTTTTTCGAGTTCTTCTTTTGAAGTACTTTCAAACCTTTTGGTTTGTTCAAATAAAAATGAAATAAATTGTACATTAAAGTTTGGGTCTTTATTTATATATTGGACAAATTTCAGCCCTTAATTTTTATAAACAATTGGTCTGCGATTTTTTGAAAAAAAAATTATTTTCGGTTCTATTGATGGTAGAAAGTTCTTTTTTTTAAAATGTGTGTTTTTTACCAGCTTTCGAATGGTATGCATGGCTATTTTGTATATTCAAAAACAACCGAGATATTCCAATTGTTTATAAGATAAAAAGTGTACTTTGTTTATCAACAATTTTCAATAAGTAAATTACAATCTTTTTTTTAATTTTAAGTATATGATAGTTGACAATCAAACGAAGAAAATGAGCCCAAAATGGGCATCCTAGTCGCCACCCAGCCAGCTGTACGTCCGTTCAAAAATAACCCTTTTTTAAAAAATGGGATAAATATTTAGAATTTTGCAAAAACTACTATACCGATTGCGCCCATCTTTTGCACACAGTTTAAGTACTTGAAAACCCATAACTTGATAAAGTTTTGAATGAATTTATACATTATTGAAAAAGTTATAAACAATTGTAAAAAACAATGTTTTTTGGACTAATTTTGCAATAACTTTTTTATTTATTTATGGATTTCAATTTAGCAAGTCTCAAAATCTTCGTCAGTTCTCGAGGAAAAAATCATCTGTGGACCATTTTTCTCCAACCCTCGTAGGTTTTTCGCAATATTTAATTGAACGAAAAGATACCACTTTTTTGCACAAAAGTTAAAAAATAACAATTTTCCAACCAAAAAAACGTTACTCACGAGATGAGACGCTGTTTGCATAGGCTTCCCCAACACTTTCCACCTGGAAAATCGCGTCCAGTAATTTTTACGAATTTCTGATCATTTTATACCTCTATTTCTTGGTCTATTATTGTAAGTTGATTGTTTACAGCTGGTTTATCCAGGGCTCGGAGGTATACTACCACTGCTTCCTCAGGACAAAAATATAGCATACATCAGCATAGACCATTTTGCACAAGAGGTGCCTTTTATTGAATAATGTAATGCTTATAGTAGTACCCCTCTCTGAGCCCATTACTGCGTTACCTTGCACCCTTACGTCCCACTACAAGGTGAAATGCTTTGTCAGAGCTGCATGAGTTGATCTACCGGGGATATAAGCATGTTGATTGAAATCAAGTAGATGCATTGCAATTACCTTTTCTATAATGTACTTTTGGCATAGTATTCATTTAAAAGAAATCATATTTAAATGATACTTAAAAAGCTAAAAAATCCATAATCATTTCCTCGTTACAAAGTCGTATTTTCAAAATTAAAGCCATTATTGGAACGTCAATTGAATAAATGATAACATAAAAAGTACCTAATGTGCAGTCACTAATAAACTAACATGTTCCAGCTGTCTTTACCTCATTAGATGACACCTCTACTTAAACGTTTAATGACAAATATTTAGCGACAAACTTTTCAACTGTTTTCTTAGGTTCTCGTTGATTGGAAGAGACTTGACGATTGGCCACGTTGTTGTTTTTAACGCGCCGCTTAAAAAAATAATAATTGATGACTTGTTGTTGAAAACTAGATCTAAACTTTCCAACATTCGATTAACATCAAGCCAAGCATGAAGTTGAAACGTGAATATATCGCGAGCGCATTTATGTTTACAAAGAATGAAAATAAATGAGGGGGAGCCCAAGTTAAGAAAACAGAAGGCATATCGCACAGGACCGAATTAAATACATTATAGTAGATTACTAGATTATTTGGTGATCATTAAATTTTTTGTTAGGGCATTTAAGTAAGTTTGTAAAGTATTAATAAGAAATACTTATCTTTATTTTCAAATTGCAAAATATTACATAAAGATGCTTTTTAAGTTTCACTCCTGCTAAATGATTCATGTAGACACATTTTAGAAACTATCCCTGACTATGGAGGAAAAATATTTTAGAGAAAACAGGATTCCTAAAAGGTCACAAGTTGTTTCTTATACTTCTTTGCACATTGGGAATTAGAGTCCAAGATATACTGTGTAGGAAAATCTTATATTTCACTGTCCTGTTATGAGAAACACAAGGGCAATAACTTTAGGTATAATAGATTGTAATGAGGGGATGGAACAGTGAAATATTATCAAGCGAGTTCTGGTTTAAAATAGATCTAGGAATAGAGACAAATAATGATGAGAAGCACAATAACCCGGTCGTCCTGCAACCCATGTTAACCTGGCCCTTGCTCTCCTTCCTTTTTTTTTAAAAATCGATTGTGAATTGAAAACGTTTTAAACAAGGGTGCAAATGATTACCCCGTAAGAAGAGAAAATCTGGCGAGATCATATTAAAAAATTGAATTTGCCTATCCGAGAATTAATACGCCAGTATTAAACGGCTTGGAAATATCACCTGAAAGGTGATAGAATCTCCTTGAAACGAGCACAAAAGACATAAAGCTGACCTCAGGTTTTCTCCCTGAATAATAATTTTTTCAGGTATCACCAATATATTGTGCGAATGTGTAGCATTGTTCTCCAAAGAGCTAAGTTTCTAGAAGTTTATGGATCTATTTAATTAGGATTATCCTTTCTAGAAAGCTGCCTAGCTTCGCTAGAAGTATTGACGTACTAGGGTGTAAGGTAGATAAAAAACATCAAGTGTATCCAATTTAATAGATAGCACACTGGTGTCTTCATTGCCTTAGAGAGAGCATTAAAAGTGTACTGGTAAATAGAAACGCATAAGCTTTACAACATTGAAAATAGTCAGTGATAACCAGAATTATTACAGCTGTGGATGAAGAGTTGGTGACTGAGGTGACGTAACATATTATATATACTGGAGGGATGTTGCTATTGCATCTGATATGGTTGGCACCCAAATTAATGACTCTGGATTTACGCTTTTAACCTTAGTATAGTTCTAAGTGACAAAAATCCGAACCCCCGATTTAAATTATTTTATTTTAATAAAATTTTGTATAAGTATAAGACGGGGTTCTAAAACTTCTTGGATATAAGGCTGCGCGTTCATGTTATTTCTAATGAAGATTAAAGGTTATCTCGAACCATAAATTATAGCACCCCAAACCATAACTCCAACTAACAGTTTAATGAACATGCCTTTCAACAAAAAACCGTGGATCTCTCCTTTCACCACGTCGTCTTCTAACCCTCGTTCGATCATCGTGCATGCCTAAACAAAATCAAGACTCGTCACTAAAGACAACATTGTTCCATTCCTGATCCCATAGTGACCGTTCTCTGCACCACTCAAGGCGATTACGTCGGTGTTCTGGAGTTAAAGGGAGGATCCAGTGTGGTCGGTATGGAAACAGGCTAAAACGTCTTATTCGTCGGTAAACACCTCGCATGCCAATAGATCTTCCGTGTTCTGCAAACCATTCATTTGTAATGGACCTGGTAGTGGAGAAACGGTCCACTTTCAAACCTAATGCAAACTTCTCTAAGTTTAATAAAATTATAGTTTCAGAAAGAAAGAATTTTATCAAGATTTTATCGCGAATGATTTATTTAGGATATTTCTAAAGATGTGGAAATTTAAATCAAAAATTGTCCAAAATTTAAAATTTCTTAACCATCCTACATTCGTAAATCGACTGTTGGAAACGGCTACCTATATATAAGCACTCTTAAACATATTGATCAAGATCTAAGGGACATCTTTAATAAATTCTTGTATCCAGGAGATTCTGTAGAGGACAAATTTTATTCTCAAATATTTATTATCTCACAAACAACTCACAAATAATACTCGTAAAGTACATTCAAAAACATTTTATGTCTTAATATCAACATCTTTACTGAGATTAGTTGTGTTACATATTAAATAATCATTCTTTAACGATACAATAATAAATTAATTGCAGTATTTATCAACAGGTTATTTACTGAGTATAATTTTTGTTGTTTTTTCAACATCCGGTCCTGCATTGAAGATTAATGCTTCCCGAACAACAAAATCTAAACGAAATGAATAGTAATGAATAGGAAATGGTTAAACTGTGAAATGCTTTATTCGCCACAGCGCCCCCTTTTCTCTTTTCCATTCTCCATAAAACACAGACAGATGAATGAGTGATAAGTGAAAAGTAATTAAGTTTTATTGTTTCACAGAGATGCCGCACGCCTCTTTGAATAACAGCCTTGTTTTGTCGTTTATTTCTAACGGTTTAACGCCGACGCTTATTAATTTATATTATAAAATTAATAAAAAGATATCCTACTGTTTATATTATTAAAGTAGCATTGCAATTTGAGAGATTCTAAAAAGTAAACAGTCAAAAATGTAAATATAGCACGACATGAGCAGTACGAAAGATTGAATGAAAGTTCTATATAATTTAGTCATTTTATTCTCTATAGTTTTATCTTTTTATACTTATATTTTCTATTACTCGATTTTTACTGTACCCAGACTGGCAATTATATGTTACTATATATAATTATAGATGCTACTGTACTATAGAGAGGATTAGATAATGAATTATTGAATGCTCCTTCTACATCAAGGAGGGTGTAAAGAGCAATCTCTCCATTAATCACAGAGTGATTGATCTTGTGGATTGCTTCATCCAGCGCCATTTCTGTTGATTTTCCTTCCTGATATGTATGCTGGTGGGTACTGAAAGGCTGTTCCCTCAGTGGTCCCTCAATATGCCTATAATGCTTTCAACAGAAATTAAGTGTAACCAATTGGCTAGAAGCATTTAGATAGGGCGCTATCCTTTGGTCCTACCTTATTGTAAACGACCCTTATAGTGCACCAGGTCTCGGGTAAGTAACCCAAAGCTAAGCTTGTTCTAAAAAAACTTAGTCAGAATGGGCAGCAGAATGTCCAGTCCTATTTGTAGTAGGACAGGAAAAAAATCCATGCTCCCCTGGAGATTTGTATGGATCGAAGTGGTTTATAGCTTTTTTTACACTATCTGGTTTGATAATTTCCGCAGATATTCTCCAAATATCCTTTTTAGGTCAAAGCAACCGTCCTAGGTCTGAAGTTCGTCCTTTTGTCTCAATAATTGTTGGACCTGGAAAATTGTTTTGTAACAAGAACTTTAGTGTTTTCCTTTTGGATTCGATATAGGTTCCATCCTGTATTTTGAGAAGACATGACCCCTGGTTCGGATCCTTGGAGAGAATCTTGTGAATTCTTGTACTGGCTGAACTTTCTTCAATATTCTCGTTTGGCTCTTCTTTTCTCTTTGTTATATTCTGTAAGAGCGCTTCTGGATTTTTCGCAGTTCCTCAATTCTTTTGCTGTGATACACAGCATCCTTACTTGCTGTCCCTCACTCGCCTGGGAAGTATCCGGAGTATACGGCTATATCCGCCATTAATATCCGCCATTTTTACCCTTGGGTGGTTGGACTATTCCTTGGAAGTATAAGTATAAGTCCTTGGAAGGTATGGCTTTATTAGCCTTACCTTTGCTTCTTCTTGTTATTGGGGGGAATTTGTGTCTCCTTTTGGAAGTCACTGGCTTGTCCCTCCTTTCTTCTGGACATTGCTGACTTCGTTAGCAAGAAGATGTTTCGTCCTTTCTCATTCCAGCTCCGCCCATAATTCCAAAAATGCATGGTCTATCATCGTTCCTGGTCTTTTTTTTGGCCTTATCATAGTGAAGTACTTCCCATTCTAGTTTTTAGGTCCCGATTCATCTTCTTCAGTCTATTGAGGACATAGTGTGGGCATCTAGAGGGATTTCTTTATCTTCGTTAGGTATGTATACCACACATACCTGAGTTTTAGAAAGATCTTTTCGATCTATTGCCTTTAATGTAGCTTCTTCCCAAGGTTTTAGTCAATTAACCGCCTCGATTAACCAATCAGCACTAGATTTGTCGACAATTGTAACCTGAAGCCATCCTATCCCATGTGAACAGCCAAATAATTTTATTTCAGGTTCTTCTTCAGGTAAATCCTCGACGGCCCGTAGGATGGTTTTCTGCAGCCTTCCCTAGTTTTCTGCCTCAATGAGCGCAGCCGGGTGGTCAGAGTAGATTATTCCCAGTCTGTGTCCACCTTTTTGATCTTTTTCGGAATAGCACCCTCGGGGTGCTTTCATCCGAGCGAAATCTTTTTGAAAGAGCTTTTAACCCCTTCAAAACTCTTCTGAGGCCCCCTCTTTTAAAGAACCCCTTTGAAGGCTTCTTTAAGGTGTCCCTAGCAACCGTTGCAGCTGCTTATTCCACGGCCCACTTAGGCTTTTTCTTTACCGCTCTGGTTTTTCCATCCGGAAGCTCAGGAGTTTATTCTCCACTTCTGAGACGTTTCTCTTTCAGGAGTACGTTCTACTGTCCCTAAACCAACATATGTTCAATGCGAGAATCAGCACCCTCATTGTCTCTACTTTTACCGTTAACTAGTCCGTATAGATCTCACGATTAGCTAGGAAGTGAAGTCCACTCGGTCCGAGTTCCGCATGATCTAGCAAGGTTATTTACATCAAGAGATCGGCTGGTCTCTGGATGTCACCGTTCAAGACTGAGTTTACCTATCAGCCTTCTATCCATTTGCACGGTACTGATAACACAGATTGGGGATTTTTAACGCGGTTTGCTCCTCGTGAATCTCCTTTAGTCTGACTTCTCCTCTTTGACCTGTCCGGCACTAGAGACCCTACCAGTAGCAAGCTACTTCCGGCATAATCCAAAGATTCCTTGAAATTCTCAAGCCCCCTCACCACAGGTGCTAATCATAGCTCCTGCTACGTAGGTAGAGATGCATGGAGGGGAAAAGTTACCTTTGCAATTTTAATCTTTGTGAGAAACAACCCTTGGCCAAATTTTAGTAGGTCCATTGAACCAAAATTGATAACTTCTAAAATAATACTTCCAATTAAGATTAAATGCAATCAGGCTATTTGCATTAGAAAAAATTCTGCAATTAAATTTTAGTAAATTGACCTGTAAATTTGATAAGTATATATTTACTGAATTTTCGTAAAGTCAAGAATTAAACTAGTTAGTTTTTGAACCTGTGAGCTAAGGTAGATTGGGTTTGATTATCTTATAGTCTATATAGAAAGGACAAGGAGTAATAAATCATTCATTTAAGTAGATTTCATAGATGTACCAAAATGTATTTTAAGAGGGTATACCGTAAGGTACATTTTGTATTGAACGAATGAGTTGCAGCTATGCTAAAGAATATACGATTTAGGTCAGAGGTAACGGGATGTACTAATTTTAATAAAAAAAAAGTGATAGAGGTACATAAATTTTAGTAAGTTTGATAAAGAAAGGCAACACAGTTTATTCATAATATGTAACAAACCAATCTGTAACAATAATTATATTATATATTTTTATTCTTTTTGTAAGAAGATTAATTCAAACTTTGAATATTGTCACAAATACAATGAAATATATTTTAAAAAAATTAATTAAAGTCAATATAGCAAGATATCGTTACAATTTTTATTAAATTCAAAGAAACAAAATAAATATTTTTTATTTGTATTACTACTATATGTAGTGTTTGGGGAATTTTTCTTACAAATTTTAAATGGCAAGTGACCTACTACTGTAATCGGCTTAATACGATTACACCTATTTACAGATTATTCGATTATTGAGAGGGATTTTCCAAACAACCCAGTTTCCTTAGAAACATTATCGGGAATATTATTTTAAAAGAAAGTAGGTACATTAAATCAGTACTTAGTATTAGTTCTTTCAGTAAAGTTGTATGAATTTGTATGGTTTCATAATATTGTGAACAGTTGGAATATATTTAAAACATTTGTTGAATGTTTATTGTGCAAGTACCAAACAATGTCGATAAGCCAAGGACCATTTAAACGACCAAAAACAGTTCCATTATCTTTAAATGAAAAAACTCTGTTATTGAATTGTTATATATCATGGAAAAACAAGGATCCAAGTGCAAGTGTTGATGATATTGTGGAATTAACGGCTGCAATGTTGTGTGTTGCTAAATCAACAATTTATAGATTACTAAAAGAATGCAAGAATGGAACTCTTCAACCCCCTAAAACTCCTTCAGGCCGAAAACCAATTGAGATCGATGAGTCATTAAAACAAAGACTAAAGCGTAAAGTCCATGGATTTTACTTACGAAAGGAAATTCCAACACCTGACAAAATTATGACATCAGTGCAAGAAGATACGGACTATACAAAATTCTCCAGAATGACATTATGCAAACTTTTGAAAGATGTGGGTTTCAGATATACAAAACAATAGATAAACCGGAAATAGTTTTTTGGAGAAGAGACTATTGAAGAAGCATTCAACATGCCAGAGAACAAAATTTGAAAATCTTCTACTTAGACGAAACATGGATAAATGCTGGATATACAGTTTCCATATCTTGGCAAGATGAAAACATTAAAAGCGGAATGCAGGCATTCGTGGAAGGTGTGTCGTTAGGTTTGCAGCCACCATCTGGAAAAGTAAAAAGACTTATCATTGTCCATGTTGGAAGTTCTGAAGGTTTTGTTGATGGTGGATTATTAACTTTTATTTCAAAACGCACGGGGGGCTATCTCGAAGATATGAATGTGGATATCTTCGAGGAATGGTTTGTTTAAATGTTGGATCTGATTCCAAAGGGGGCTGTTATTGTTATGGACAACGCAAGTTACCATTCACGGTTACGAGAAGCATTACCCATAAGTCGTTGGTTTAAAGCAGAGCTTTTGGAGTGGCTTATTTCGAAAAATATAAGTTTCCAAAAGATCCACTAAGGAAATAACTTAACAGAATTGCAAAAATGAACAAGAATAAATACAAAACCCACATTGTAGAAGAAATGGCTTCTTCTCGTGGTATATCAGTTCTTCGACTTCCCCCTTATCATTGTGAACTGGGCTCAGGTAAAGGGGGAAGTTGGAAAAAAATACTACTTTTAAAATAAACGATGTTGTGAAATTGTTTGAGAGTGCTGTAAGTTATGATAGTAAGGAAAATTGGACAAACTGTATCGAGCATGTTATCAAAGTGGAGGCAAATATGTGGAAAATTGACAATATTTGTGATCATTTTATCGACCCTAATATTATTAATGTCAACAACGATTCTTTCTCTTCCGATTCGGATATAGAATAAAGTGTAAGTAATAAATTTATTCCAATAATTATTTCTGTTCATTTTTTATTATAATATAATATAAAACGTATTTTTTCCCCAAAATACACACCACTGCATTGCGTTATTGGTTATCTGCTAATCCTTTAACAATGAAGAAACCCTAAACTTTGCTGAAACAAATACGGGGTCGATCTACCTGGTTTTTAGATTTACGGAAGAAATGTAATTTAAAGTAAGAGATTTATTAAAAATTTCATGGTTTATTACTCCTCGTACTTTTTGTACATACTCTAGGTCGTACAAGCCAATTGTCTGTACTTTTGTTCCTATCTGTATGAGGTAATTACACCACTTTTATTTGAATAATGTACTTACTTCTCAGGACTACAAAAAATAAAACAAAACAAACAGCTTGCTAGGATCAACCAAAGAGATGTTTTTATAGTTTTTTTTAAAGTTGTCTAAAAAAATAAAGCCAAAACAATCCTAAATAATCTTTTAATTTCAAACTCCTCAAATATAACATTAGTTCAGGTTTTTCTGCTTATAACAAATTGGAATGTAACAGTTAAGTGAATCGGATAATGTAAGATTCTTACGAATCTAAATAAATCAAAAATAATGTATTACCTTCATTACGAAAACACTAGAAAAGGTGTGGTTGTAAATGATGTTCACACAATATTTTTGGGACTGGGTTTCGGAAGAGGAGTGCCATTTGTCTAAGCCGCTATTAATTTTTATGTTATCTTTTTTTTGAGGGGTGATATCGTTTGTTTAAAGCTACTGGTGTTTTATTTTTCCATTACTAATGTCATTATCGAGTTATAAATGACCGCCATAAAAGTTTATTATTATTGTTATAGTTAACAAGTTAATTACTATAATCAGAATATGACTGTTTTACTACTCAGTTGGGGTAACGAAAAAAATGTAATTATATAAGAAAGTATCTTTAGGATTTTAATGAAACTAGTCTAACAAATACATAATAATTTACATCTAGCAAATAATTTTTATTTTAAAAATTATTGTATAGATTGTAACGCTGTTTACATTGGCCAGTGTAATAATATCGTTGATCTTTTGATCCTGAATGTTTTTCTTTCTTTTTTAAGGGAAGTTTACCTTACTCCCCCCTCGGCCAAGCCCGAGCAATTTGGAGATCGAACTTCTTTTGGAGTACTCTCCTTTTAAAATAAGTTTATCTTGTTGCTTTACTACTAAACAGTTTTATACGACAATACTTAATGATTTATGCTGAATTTTTTTTTCATATCAGTCTTATTCCCCTCTCACTGATTTATATACTATCGTTGCTAATTACATCTTTGCTGAGTTCTCTTAATTTAGTACATTTGTAAATGAACGTTTTTTGTTAATAAAAGAAAGGGAAAAAGGAAAAAAAACTAAAGGAATATTTTTAATGCGTCGTCGAAGACGGGTCCATTCGTTTTCGTACTGAAAACACAGTTTGAAAAGATGGTGTTGAATTGGCGCAGCGTTTATTCTCCCTTGTATTTTTCGGTCAGCATTCGACGATGACTAAGTGGACTTTGTTGTTCGCAAGACTAAGAAAAATGATGATTCCGCATTGAAAACAGTTCCCCGGTTCTTTTCTCGGCAATCCCTCTCTTACACCCCGATGTTAACATTCTTTCACTTCACTATTATTCCATTTCTTTTGTATTTGGTAAACGCAAAGACGTTTTACGTTTAGAAACGCATATATATTACTATTAGATTATGTTTGTTTGTTTGGTATTTTTAATTTTGTAAACAAAGTTCCTAAGAGGTCTTTATCCAAAAATCAAAGGATGGCCAAATACAGCTCTTACAAATATATTGTACTTGGCAATACCTAAAGTAGAGGTTAAAATTTTATTTAATGATAAAATTGTAGTAGTAATTTTTATAAGTGGACAAAATTGTCGTATAAAAGAACACTTATTGGATTTTATTTCTGTTTCTGATTTATTACACTTTTTTGTAAACCATATCAGTATTTGGCACAATATAGATAGTTTATAAAAGATAAAATAATTCATCCACAGATCTAAAATTGTTTTTTAAATAATTATCTGTAGGGTTATTTGAATTAAATAGCGGAAATGTTTTGTTTTGATTTGAAAAACCTGGACCGGTAAAAGAATTGGTATTGGGAATTCTTTTCATGTTACTAGTTTTCACTAATTTGTTTTATGTTTTATTATATACTGTAGTTATAGTGATAATGTTGATAATCTTTATTCTTTCATATTACAATATACCAAAAAAATAAAATAAACAAATTTTTTATAAAAATAAAATCATAAAATCATTTAACGAAAATTAATATTGTGTGGGTGTCTTAGTGCTCACTCTATTTGGCATGGTCCTTATTAAATTATTAATAAATTCCCATATTCTCTGCAAGGCATTGGCGAGCTGTTCTAGGATTATAGTCGGTTTAATTGTCTAGACATTTCGGCACAGACATGCTAAATGCAATTCATATCGGGTGGACATGGTGGCTAGTTCATTCTTATAAAACCGTGATACTCAATGCGATCATTTACAATTCTCGCACGGTGCGGGCACGCATTATCGTCGATAAAGACAAATTGTTCGCCATTTGCACCAAAAAATTATTGGCTCTATAACCATGTCCCTATATCATACAGCCGTCATTGTCATATTCATTAACACCACTAAATCAGTGCGGCCATCATATGCCTCCCCACAGGCAAACTGAGCCACCACCAAAACTTTAGTGGTTGGCGCCATCAAACGTTCATTTTATCGCTGTCTTCTGTCTCTCCACACCACTATTCAACCATCACACATATTCAGCCCGAATCTGGACTCATCCGTAAACATACAGTATCTCCAATTCTAAAAATTCTCTCGCCAACTGATGGATGTGAACTACGCATTCTGGCTCTTAAATTACATAATGCAACCTTCTTCTATCAGTTTGACTACATATCACTCTTCCGGTATCATGCCTAAAGAAGCTGTTAATTCTCGAAGCAGTAAATGTTGGGTTTCTTCTTGCAGTTACAGCAATAAAGCGGTCTTGAGCAGGAGTTGTAGCTCGTTCTCATTCTCCTAGTTTCCAAATATCTATTCAATGCACGACTGACAACAGTTTGGGATACATGTAGTCGTGTAGCAACTTCTTCTTGACTTCGTTTATCTAACGTACTAATTGATCGAGTTGCACTGTTTTTAATCGCCGTAGCGAAATTCACTCCGCCAAAAGGGTATCGCATCACCTATAAAACTAAAAATATTGTATTAAAAATAATTTAAAATATGATTTTTTTTACTGTTGTTTCTTTTGGTTTTTGTAAGCAATAAGTATCCAAAGAAAAATGCAGAATGTACGAAAAACAGAGGGTTTATTTAATTTTTTTCATAAATTAGAAGTAAGCGCATAAACAGCATTGATTTAAAATAAATAAAAATCAAAAGTAATGGTAATTTAGTAAGACGTATTGCCTCCTCTAGCTCTTATAACATCTAGACAACGTTGTGGCATACATCCAATTAATCTTCTCAGACAATCTTGATCAATATTATCCCATTCTATGGTTAACAACCGTTGCAGGTCCTGAAGATTAGCTGGCGTCACATTAGCGGATCTCACCCTTCTGTAAAGATAGTCCCAAACATGTTCTATTGGATTTAAGTCCGGGCTGCGCACTGGCCAATCTAAAACTTGTAAATTTACCTCTTGAAGGTACTCTGTAACGATTCTTGCGGCGTGTGGGCGTGCATTGTCATGCATTAAAACGAAGTCATCACCAATAAATGGGGCGTAAGGAACAACATGCATCTCCAAAATTTCTCTTATGTACCTATCAGCAGTTAAGGATCCTCCATCTAGCTGTACCAATTCGGTTCGACCCCTTAAAGATATTCCGCCCCAGAGCATAATAGATCCTCCTCCAAAGTTTGTCGCCGGTCTTAGGTTGTATTGAAAATAACGCTCGCCATCTCGTCTATAAACTGGTATTCTTCGATCCGAAGTGTATAAACAAAATCTTGACTCATCCGTAAAGAGTATGTTACCCCAATCGTCGATATTCCAGTTTACGTGCTCTCTTGCAAATGTTAGTCGTGCTATACGGTGTTCCCTTGTAAGTCTCGGGGCAGTGGCAGCTACTCTGGCCCTAATTCCAGACTGTCTTAAGATGTGCCTAACAGTTTCTGAAGACACACGTACATTTCGAGTCTCGGCTAAGTCATGTTGAAGTTGACTTGCAGTCACATGTCTTCAACGCAAAGCCTGAAGGACTAAAAATCTATTGTCTGCATGCGTAGTTGCTCTTGGCCGACCTGTTACAGCTCGTCTTTCATAAAGACCAGTCTCTCGGTACCTTACTACCACTCGTGATACTGTCGACTGATTTACACCCACTAAATTTGCCACATATCTCTGACTCCTTCCATCTTCAATGAGGGAAATTATTCTAACCACTTGATCTCTCGTTAAATTTAAATTTATATTGTCACGACCTTCCATACTCGATATTTAATACAAAATTTTAATTTAAACGCAAACTGTATACTCTTTACCAAAGTAAAATAAAGTCTGATAATATAAAAACCAGACAAAATAGCAATTATCACTTTTTTTTCTTAAACAGTAAGCTGTATTTACAAATTTTATTTTAATATTTATTCTAGCCTTAATATTCTTAAGGGCCATAAAGAAATAATTTAAATTAACCAAATGCGGTAATAAATATTTGTAATTTTATAAGTGATGCGATACTTTTTTGGCGGAGATATTTATGGACTACAGTGTATGTTAAAGTCACTGCAAGCACTTCTACGCGACTAAAATTTTAGTATTTTGAAATCGAATTCCTAAAATTCCGGTTAGAGATAACAGCGTTTAAAAAGAAAAATAAAAACAACAAAAAAAACAATTTTCTTCGAGAGAAAAAAAAACAATTTGCTATAAACAGAGTTTACTGACAGCATGACACGTATATTTAAGATATTATTTTTGTACATCATTTTCTGATATTTAAAAAATAGCCACTTCGATTATTGAGCAGTATAAATTAGGAAGTATATTCTATTTATTGTCTATTAGACAAACGTTCCAGTTCCGGGATATCGTATTTTCTCATTTAAGACGCTAGATTGAAGCAGTCATGCAGCTCACTGATCCTGATATTAATGAGGCAATGTACAACTTCTTGAACAGAAGATGAGAATCATTGCTGATATCAATAAACAACTGTTGAATTTTTTCTTAGGATATGATTGGACTGAAGAAGAAATCGACTCACAAATGGGGGCAGCAGATGAATTAGTGGCTGGTTTCATCAAATTTAAGTTTTCAGTATAACGATTGTACGAGTAAATGCAGACTTAAGTAGCTGAAAATTGTTGTGACATATGTTTCTTTCAACCACAAACAAAATGGCTGACGATGAAAATCAAAACATTAATTTAATTTTTAGGAGCAGAAAAATATACATGCTTATAAACACCATATTAAATAGGTACTCTCGAAAGACTGAAACTGATAGAACATGGAGAGAAATTGGGAAAACAATGAAAATATCAAGCGAGTTATCTATATATTTATTTTGTAATCCTTATTGTAATTTTCTGGCAGCTACAAGCATATGACAGTTAATATCCAAATAGTTCTTCTTTTACGTCGTCTTTGTCGAAGAGGCAAATACATAGGTGCAACTACTTCATCACTTTTCTCAACTAGATATTTTGTAGATATGTGTTCTCACAGAAAACCGAAATGATTATGTTAAACTAATAATTTCACAAGAGTTTTGTTACATTTGCGTTGCGCCGTATGTGCTGGACCTTAGAGAACACAGTCATGTAAGAGATAATTATAAAAATCGTCCTGCAATAGGTAATGTAGTCAGTTGATTTTGTTATTACCTGTACTAGAAAATCAATTCCAGTAAAAAAATGTGTGGCACCCGTACAAAATTAATTTAGTAATGAGCTCAACGACAACAATTTTGATTTTAGGAAGCGTATTTTGCGAAATAATAATGAAGGGATGTAGTGATGATCCGCATGTCAAATTTAGTTCACTTAAACGGTACTGCTAGTCCAAAAAACTGGTTAGAATTTATTCCTAATTGGATGATGAAGGTGCATACGCAATATACGGATAACCAAAATCCAAATATGCAAAGTAATTTGATATGGCGCACCACCTCGCAGAGGCAGGTAGGCGAGTAAACTTAAGTGGTCAGCAAGATCTCATGATTTTACTTTTCGGGTTATCTTAAAACTAAGTTATATCACAAATGGACCAGGAAATATTGAAGAGTTAAAACATACAATTGGAAATGGGGTAAGACTTCATGGTTCCAATCAGTATTTGGAATCATACAAGCCGATGCCACAGAGTATATAATACATACCAGAGTATCGACTCTATATGGAGGGGGTAAGCATCCATTTGCAGGTATCGCCATGACACTTTGGGAGTATCCATAGCCGTCGCCATTAGTTTTGGTTAAGCTAGGCACTTGGTTGTATGTGAATAAATCAGTGGTACCGTTTGTATTGTGTGGAATAGTGATTTAAAATATTTAATTTAAGTACCAAAAACTGCGAAGGAGATGCAGAATAAATGTTACTTACATTAAATGACATTAAAATAAATACTACTTCTCAGTGTTCTGTAAGTGGATATTTAATAAAAAAATGTTTACAACAGCATACAATGTGAGCATTATTCTAAATCCATTGAAAATTTAGATGATTCAGCTTTATTCTGTTTATTTAAAGCATATAGGAATGAAGATAATAGTGTCTATGGAAATATTTTAATGGTAATAGTTTTATTATATTTATTGCTAAACTAAATAACATTTTTGAAAAACTATTTGAAGAATTGGCAATAAAAGATCATGTTCTTCAAACTATATTAAATAGTATTAAATATTAGTAGTAATGAAACTTTTATACATCCTTGTACAAATTCCATTACTTTATGTAAAAAAATTATATTTTAGATTAAGACTATACACTGCCATTAAATGTATCAACAGAAATTTTAAAAGTAATGAAAATAAAGATAAATTGTTAATTTGGAGAAATAAATAAGTGTTAAAGCTGTTGATGTGTTTTTTTATATCCTTCCTTACTAACGAGGAAAATTGTATGTAAGACATACATATTCGTTCACTTATTTTGCGTAGAAATTCTGTTTATATGTAATTATTTAACCTAAAAAACCAATTTTACTTTTTTTAAAAACAAATAAATCAATCAATTTTATTTTTCTAAACTTTCTGAAAATAACAATTATCTCAACAATAAAGAAAAATTTCAAGTACGGCTCTTATTTATAATAAAAAATTTTTTAGTACTACCCTGAGCTTATACCACAAAACAGAATATTGGTTACCACGAAACAGACTAACCAATTTTCTGTTTTGTGGTTTATACTCCCAAAAAATGGCCGCTCTTGTCTTATAAACATCAAAGGTGCCGACAGCGAGTCGATACTCTGGTTTGTATTATATACTCTGTGCCGATGCGTATTACGCCATATTATTGTGACGTCACTGTCACCATTGCTTGACATAAGTCACAGCATTACATCCAAACAAACTGTGACCTTATGGTAGTTAGTTTTCATTGAAGTTTTTTGTATTGTGGATTTTCTTGTTATTTTTTGTAGAGTTTTTGACATTATAGTGCTATATAAACACATTATTATCATTAAAGAATAGTTTGAGTTATACTTAAAGAAGTTTTATTTTGTTCTAAGGCGAGAAAAAATTAAAATAATATTATTTAACCTCAAAAGCAAACTTTTTTATGTACAACAAAATAAACCTTCTTTAAATACGACTCGAAATATTCCTTAACCTTAATAATGTGCCTATTTAGCACTATAATAACTCATAATAACTCAGAAAATACATGATATTACATAATATAAAAATCTTCAATGCAAATTAACTACAATCAAGCAAAAGTTTGTTTGGATATAATGAACAGTGACGTTTCTAATAATGTGGCGTATTCAAAATATAATTCGACCAATTTTAGGTACAAAAATATAGAGTTTATTCAAACTTTTACGTCCTTACTCTAAATTTCCCTTTGTAGCCATAAAGCATATTTTTGTAAACCTATCTAAAGCAATATCACGAAAACAGCAATTTATTGCATGTTTTCAAAATAAGCAGCTGAATTTGCTACAAATTAGTTACAAAATAAAAATTTCCTATATAGTGTTCTAACTAATCAGCTATTTTTTTCTATTATTTATTATTTACTTCTAATCAAAGTGTCACTGCTTTATTATAATTAAGGAATCGTTTTCAGATTAAAAATAAAAAAAGTGTCGACATAAAGTTGTTTCTCACGTTGTTTATAAACGACGAAATTTTAAATCGATACCGTACCATTCCGCACCACTCAAAATAACAGAAAGTAGGCCTGATTAGAAAATTTATTAGAATTAAATAGACAATTGTTAAGTTAATTATTTAAAAAGTTGAGTAATAAAGGAAAACTTTGCTAAGGAAGGGAAAGCCAATAAAAATTGTGGTTTTTTGTAATAAATAATTTAAAACATTGTTTCAGGCTAGTCATTTTTATTTTACATCGTTTTTCAACAAAATGATACAAAAACTCGTTATTTAAAATTCCATGAAGCTATTTTAAAGTACTTGTAAATTTAACAATTCAACGAAAAACAATAGTATTTGATTATACTTTCTTGGACAGAAAATTTGACGTTAAAGATCTTGGAGTATATTGTAACCATCAAATGTCATTTGTACCACATATAAAAAAATTGCTATTAATGCAAACCGAGCATTGGGATTTATTATCAGACAAACAGCGGATTTTACAAATTTAAAAGTAATGAAACATATGTATTTTTCTTTAGTTAGAACAAAGTTGGAATTTGCTTCGGTATTATAGGCGTAGCAACCCCAGATACACTTGGACTTGCTGGAGAAAGTAGATAATAAATTTTTAAGATAGATACTTACTCGTATATTATAAAAAACATCATTAATGGCCTGATTTTATAGAAATAAGAACTTCAATGCTAAGAAAAGAATTCGTAATACCCTCACTAATTGATAGACTTAAACTATCTATGGTTTTGTTCTAACAATACCAAGTCTATCCAATTATTATCATTGGTACCATTTAATGTTCCATTAAGGCGTATTAGATCATCATTACCTACTATTTAATATTTCAAGATCCACCCGCAATCTCCTCTACCTCATATTATTAGACTTGCTAATAATTTCGATGCTATGAGTAATATTGACTAGATGGTAATTAATCAAAATCGATTTAAGAACATTTTAAATGAAGATTTAACTACTTTGATATTTTAAATATTATAAAACATAACATGTATTCGTTTGACATATCCCACTGTATACTGCGGTTTTGGTTTGTGATCCCATAAAAACATTGCATTACATCTTTATTGTATAATTATTATAGTTACTGTTATATTAAAATTAAAAATATGTTTATTATTGTTATTGTTATTATTGTTAATAAGAACTATTAATTTAAAAAAACAATTCGGATGAAATTGTAGGGTATATACAAGTTATTTAATAAAACATTTATAATGAAATCGAAACATTTTCAATTATTGTATATTTTAGCTTTTGCTATTTACTTTAAAACTGGCCTAAAAAGCAGAGAGCTTCATTAGTGGTATAGAAAAGAGAGGAAGGAGAAGAAGTTGGTTATATCTTCATTCCAACCAACCGACGAACAGACAGACACACGCAGGTTTAAGGTTCGAGTCCATTTTCAGCAGTTTATCACTTACTTGTTTTCACTTGACGCCCGATTAATATTGTGGCATGCCCAGGTCTCGAATCGACCAATGTTGATATCTTAGAAGTATCAATCTTTAATTTTGAAAGCCCTAGCGGTTTTCTTTTTTCCGACCTTGTGCCGTTAGCATAGGGGAGACTGAAGTTAGTGTCCAGCCTCAAAGGGGGTGGCAAGAATTACAATATTTATATATTGGGGTCGCATACAGCTAGCTTTGAAATGTATTTTCAATTTACCGCTCGACATATTAATTTTGACACGATTTACATGCTGAAACACTATGACTTAAATAATATAAATAATACACTCGTCACAAAAAGTATAACATAATTTTAAAAATTGAATTATGGTGTAAAATAAAATATTACATTTTTCACAATATTTTAATATGAGTGTATGGTAGTCTTGAGATGTATAAAAGTCCAAAATATTCACAGTTTAAATCGCCTTTTTGTTGAAAAACAAAAAAAGAATGAATTTTAATAAATTCTATTTGTATTATTTATATTTTAAAATTTCTTGTGTGCAGTACGTTTGTTAAATTTTTCATTTGGAAGTGTCTAGAAACAGTTTGAGTAAAAATGATTAATTTAACCTCAGAACAAGAAACTCAAATCGTGGCTTTAGTTGAAGATGGAAGATGGTCGATGTTGAAATCATGGGAATTAAGCAATTCAGCGTTACTAAAGTCTTAAGAAGGTTAAGAGAAACTGGAAGTTATAATAGAAGACCAGTTCCGGGACGTCCCAGGTGTACTAATCCTGCAGATGACCGTTATTTAATAATTCAGACTCGTCATGTTATAGCCAAGCAACTGCAAAATGTTCTCTCTGGAGTTTTTAGGAGTCTGCTCCATTGTTAACCATAGCACACCGTGTAGCACGTTTAAGGTTCGCCAGAGAACATGTTAATTGGAATATTTAAGATTGGGCTAATATTCTTTTTACGGATGAATCAAGATTTTAACTTTTTGGATCCGATAGACGTATTCCAGTTTATCGACGCGCAGGTGAGCGATTTGCTCAGTGTAACATAAGAGCAGCCAGAAATTATGGAGGTGGTTCGATTATGGTATGGAGAGGCATCTGTTTTGAAGGCCACACGGAGTTAATTGTGTTTCGTAGGGGATTACTGAGGAAAATGTAGTGCCATTTGTTTCAATCATTGAAGAGAATTTTATTATCTCGTCCGCACGTTGCAAGAATAGCAATGGAATACCTTCAAGAGGTTGGTATCCAGGTTTTAGATTGGCCAGCAGTTATTCCAGACCTAAACCCAATTGAACATGTTTGGGACTACTGGGACAGGCGCATAAGAACTCGTAATGTCACTCCGGATAACCTTGATGAGCTGGAAAATGTTTTAATAGAAGAATGGGAAAATTTGGATTTGGATTACATAAGTGACCTGATAAGATGCCTTCCACGAAGAATGAGAGATGTTATTAGAGCCAGAGGTAGCAATACCAGAAGATACTAAAATGTTAAATTTATCGTTTAGATTTTTTATGTTGTTAATTTCTATTATTTGATTCTAAAATAATTGTTATTTTCATTATTTATACCCATTATTTTTTTTTGATTCTAATAAATTAAAAATATTTTAATACTTTATTCATAAAAAAATAAACAAATAAAAGTTTTCTTCACACGATTCGTTTGTTTATTGTTCTTAGGAAGATGGACTTCCACGTTTACTTTATTTATATTTTTTGGAACCATTCAAACATCAGGTTTATGACTTCATGTAATATATAATTAAAATATAATTTTTGCAGCTATAGAATCTTACTGAGTCTCCCCCAAACATGCACATAGTTCCTGATGGCACTTATCTGAAAACTTATGACAAAATAAGAGAAAAGACGTTGTTTCTTATAATCTACAAGCCGCTTTGTAAAGAAAGATTAATCTTGAAGACTTCACTTAGTGTTGTGATTAAGATATGAAGATTTCTATCTTTTTATTTTCAATGTCAGCAAACTTCAAGTTGATTGTATAAATATGTTTTTCTATGAAAATAAAATTAATCATCGGTTCAATTTTTAGTTTATTATGAAAGGCGTGTAATTTATTAAAAAAAATTACCAGTGATGTAACGGTTTTTATATGCCTCTCAAATTTAGTTAAATTTATTAAAAACATATGCTCAGTGGATATTTTTTATTACTTGTTAATCCTTATACTAAAGTGTTTTAGAAAAATACCTTTACAGTATAAAACGGGATAAAGATGTCTGAAAGAAACATAAATTATTGTTATGATATGCCAAAAAAATTCAACCTTATGAGAAAATTCATCACAAAGTTCAGTAGTAAATCTGAATGGGTTGAAGACACCAAAATGCCATAAAGTGGTATACGGAAGGTTCCAAGCTTCAAGAGGGAACTGGAATAGCAATTTTTGGAACGAAAGATGTGTGGAATTCAATATAGAAAGAAACTACCGCAGTCAAGAGATGGTGATGATGCCGGATTGTCAAGCAGCCATCAAAACACTGAGCTCAAATATAATCAGTTCGAAGATTTCCTAGGAATGCCTAGGAAAGCAAAAATGAATTAGGCCAGAAGAAAACATGCTCCTATAGGTCCAAGGATACGTAGGAATAGAAGGGAACGGAACAGCAAAAAAAGGAGTCGAAAATCTACATATGGAACCAAAATATTCCTGTGAAAATCTTAGAAAAACTAAGAAAATATGTGTAGAGGGAAAAATCCAAGTATTTGATTAAACTGAAAGGACTGAGACTAGCTAAGATGCTTTTAGGACACTACGATCAGAAGAAATATTTTTTCTGCCTTAACCTTAGTAAAAAAAGGCTCCAGATTTTAACGGGAATATTAGCCGGGCATTGCCTGAATAGAAGTCACATGAAGAAACTATGGTTAATAGATTAAACAAAATGCAAATTCTGCGAGAAAGAAGACGAAACCTCAATACACATGCCCTGTCTTGCAGAATTCTAGGACCAGATACCTAGGAGCACATGAAATATATTTGAAGCCCGATGATGTCCAAAACTTTTTTAGGTCGAAGAATGTACCCAAATTATCCCATATTAAATCAGATAAAAAATAATTTAAAGACAGTACAAGATTTAAACAAAGAGGTAAAAATTGTCTGGATACCATCTCATGTTGGTATACCTGGTAATGAGGATGCTGACCTTTCTGCTAAGTAAAAGTATCACTCAAATATCATGGTTGCAAAGATGAAAAAAACAAACAAATAACAAACTACAAAAAATAAATCCAGATTTAAAGACGTACTCAGTAAACAATCTGAAGCGTAGAGATCAAGTAAAACTCCATCGAATAAGAATAGGCCACACTAGAATATCTCACGAATATCTAATGAAGAAAGAACCTCCCAAATTATGTTTTGCATGTGACACTACCATAACAGTCCAACACATCATGATAGACTGTCCTCTTTATGAAAAAGAAAGAAGGGAAGTTAATCTACCCGGTGAATAAAAGTGCGCGTTAGCGAGTGAAAATAGTGAGAAAATCATTAAGTTTTTAAAAGCAACCGACCTGTACAAACTTATATGAATGTTTATTATTTTTTTTATGTATTTTAATTTATATTACTTTATATGACTGTATAAACCATACATCTGTACATTTATCAAACCACCACTAATAACCTTTCATGGTTGATGTGGTATTTTTTTTTAATAAAAAAAATAGGACTAGAGAAATTTATTGTACTAACCTTTACTATGTGAAAGTTCATCTTATTCAGAACAATAAACAACTAAAAGGTTGAATTAACTTCCACTATTTATTCTTTAAATACTTTAAATGTAATGACAGCCGTTTCGCTATTGAAATAGCATCGTCAGATACAATATAAAAATCGACCAACATGACTATAAGAAATTAAATGAAAACAAAAATACTATAAATAAATGAATGCAGTGAAAAAAAATATTTAGACTAAATTTTAGTCTTCAACTATTTATTCAACTAAAATAATTAGTAATTTTATTAGTTTTATTAGTTATCTATAAGTAAATCCATCTAGTATTACAAACTAGTTACTAGATAATGGGTGATAATTAAATTTATCAGAAAGTCGCTCTCACCACCGTGCTTGGAAATCGCTGAAGTTTATATCCCATGATAATAGATCCCAAGGTAACTGTGATCTAATCTATGACAACTCGTAAACAGTCATCTTTCTATTCAAACTTAAAGCATCACAGTAACTGCCTCACATTGCTAATGAGTTTATAATCCGTCAAGGGTTTCCTTGTGAACCGATTTTAAATTTTTAAATTACGTACTAGCTTAAAATAATGATACAACTTAGATTTCATTATTTTAGCTTGACAAAAAAAATTATATAAATAGTAAAAATTAATTTTTATTATGAAACGGAACAACCCTAAAATGCATCACTAAATTTTATTTATTTACTCATGAACCACAAAGTTTATCAAAGAAATTAAAGAAATACAAATTATTTTGAAAATACGGAAATTGAGTATAATAATATGTTTTTTGATTTTTAAATTGTGTTCTAATTAAATTTATTGTTGAAATCCATCTTATTAAGAATAATAAACAACTATTCATTTGAGCTCAACTTCCACGTTTAATTAAAAAGCTTTTAAATTATAACTTCAGCTAGCATCATCAGACTGGCATATTGAAGTTACTTTTTGTTTTTTTACGGATGCTACCAGATGTTTATAAAGCAGTGTTAAAACTAGAACAAGTATAGAAGTAATGAGACATAACAATATTAAAGCCTAGGTATTAGCCCTAAAGAATTATCATGGATGTGTTTTCCTCTCAGATAAGTATAACTGTGGATTGTGGAATTATATACAATGTGGAAACCACTTATGGAATAAAATTATTTGTGGGGTTAGTTTAGAAGATTATAATACATATAATACATGCATCGTCCATGATCTATATTTTTAATGAAACACCCTGTATTTTTTATGATTTTAAAAGCTCCTTAATACGATCTCAACAAACTACCATGTAGGGTCTATTATGAATTGTACATACATGGAGAAATTTTACAATTTTTTATAATTTTGCTCAAGATAGTAAATACATAATACTTGAAGTAATTGATTTTTTACATTAAAATAAATGCTCAAAATGTTCTCCACCTTGTTGTTGAAAATAACACAGTCTCCTGTAAAAGTCGTCCCGAACTTTGTTAAATTTTGGAGTGAAATAATCCGTATTTCTGTATTTATCCTTTCTTTGAGGTCTACAATGCTAATTGGCTGTGTTGCATATACTTTGTTCTTGAGATAACCCCACAGAAAAAAATCCAAGGGCGTAAGATCCGGCGATATATAGAATGATCAAAGAAGGAATTATCAGGGAAAAACCCCGATTACTTCATTTTGATCAAACTTGGCAAATGCCCCAAGATGATATGCCAAAGAAATTTAACTTTGTGAGAAAATTCATCACAAGGTTGAGTAATAAATCTGAATGGGACGAAGACACCATACAGAATTTAAATCAGAATACCATAAAGTGGTATACGGACGGTTCCAAGCTAGACGAGGGAACTGGGATAGGAGTTTTTGGACCGAGAGCCAAATACTCAGAAAGCTTGGGTACATACCCGAGCATCTTTCAAGCAGAAGTCCGCGCCATCAAAAGATGTGTGGAATTCAATATTGGAAGAATCTACCGCAGACAAGAGATTGTGATCATGTCGGATAGTCAAGCAGCCATCAAAGCGCTGAGTTCAAATATAATCAGTTTGAAGATGGTTTGGGAATGCCTAGGCAAACTTAATGAACTGGGCCAGAAGAACACTGTCACCCTCCTATGGGTCCCGGGACACATAGGAATAGAGGGGAACGAAACAGCAGATAAGCTGGCAAAAAAAGGAGCTGAAACCCCACATTTGGGACCAGAACCATCTTGCGGGATCAGCAGTAGAGTAATCTTAGGAAAACTAAGGGAAGAAATGGAGAAAGAAAAATCCAAGTACTGGAATCAGCTGGAAGGACTGAGGCAATCTAAGATACTACTGGGGAACTATGACCAGAAGAGATCTCTTAGCTGCCTCAACCTCAGTAAAAAAAGGCTCCGAATTTTAACGGGAATATTAACCGGGCATTGCCGGTTAAGAAGCCACATGAAGAAACTAGGGTTAGCAGATGAAGCAAAGTGCAGATTCTGTGAGGAAGAGGATGAAACCTCAATACACATACTCGCAGAATGCCCTACCTTGCAAAATTCTAGGGCTAGATACCTAGGAGCACATGGAATAGAGGAAGGGGATCTACCTGGCTTGAAGCCCGACGATGTCCTAAACTTCCTCAGGAAAATAGGACTCGAGGAGCTGCTATAAGTCTGAGAAAATATCAGAACATGGCAAGTAAGGGGGGACACAATAGATCCTATAGGTCGCAGTGTAATGATCACCCCTAACTTATACATACATACATATACAAGATCCGGCGATCTAGCTAGCCACTCGATAGTACCTCTTCGTCCAATCCATTTATTGGGGAAAATTTCATTCAAGTAATTTCTTACAATTAAAGCATAATGGGGTATTGCTCCGTCCTGCTGGAACCAGATATTTTCATCCGGTAGGTTCGGATCTATTGCGTTGGGATATAAGTTGGCCAACTCAGGAACAACTTCGTCTCTAATCATGTTTAAATATTTTTCGGCTGTCAAACTTCCATCTACAAAAATAGGACCAATAATATAATCACCTATAAAACCTGCCCTAACGTTCAACTTTTGAGGATACTGAGTATGTGTCTCACGCATCCAATGAGATTTCTCCTCTGATAAATATCTACAATTTTGTCTGTTTACTTCACCGTTCAATGTGAATGTTAATTCATCGGAAAAAAGAATTATAACAAGAGCTATTTCAATTTATTCATAATTCTTTCGCAGAAATCTATTCTACGATTTGGATTGTCTTCTATTAGTTCTTGCACAAAAGTTAATTTATATGGATGAAGTTTTTCTTTATGGAAACATCTTCGGACAGTTGTGTGACACATTATTTTGACGAGAAATTTGACGTGAACTTGACGTTGGATTCTTCACGACACTTAACATAATATCCACTTTAACATCATCTTCAACGAAGTGCGGTTTTCTCTTTAATGGTCTGACATATCCAATTTCTCTAAATTGTGCATGAATTTTAGACATATTATGAAATATTAGGCAACTGAGGATACCTCTGATTAAATAAGTTTGCCACTTCAACTTGACTTCTGCAATTATCGCCGTAATCATCATTAAAATTTCAATCCGGTGAGTCTCAGTTAAATATTTTATTATTACTTCTCTAGATATTAGTTTTTAATTAAAATTGATAGCTACGATGTTTAAATAATAACTGACATACATTATTTACTGATTTAGTTTAATTATATTGGCATAGTTATCTATAAAGTTTTTACCTATTCGTGACAAAAAATGTTAACAAAACCCAAAATATTGATACTTAGTGAAGAAATTTGAAAAGAAGAGGTGCTTTGGCAATGACTTGTATACAAGACGTTTTGACCATCTTAGCAAAGGACTTGAATCTCACGAAAGCATGTTGAGAACATGAGCAGAATGTGAAATGCGTTAAAACAAAGCTTTAACAAACGATACAAAGCACAGGAAACTAAAGAAATAAAGAAAAAAAGCACCGGTGCGAGGTTTTCAAAGGATTTAATAATGTTTATCAAACACAACACTGCAATAGGAGGATCAAACTATACGAGCTAACAACATTAACTTTTTGGGGAAGATTAAAATATTGGCTAGGTGTTGACCCGGTCATTCAAGGGGTTGTTAGGCTAATTCGTTCTTCTGAAATTCACGATATCTAAACTAGGGGCGAACTTTGAAAACTTAGACTGATGTCTCAAAAAGTAAAATCTAAAAATGTTATGGACACAAAAGCAGCTAAGTATTTCTCAGTAATGCTAAACTGTACACCTGACCTCGGACAAAACCCAAAATATTGATACTTAGTGAAGAAATGTGAGGTCTGCATTCAGCTAATTAAAAATAAAACCATTATTTATAGTGTGAAACATTATTATTTTCACAACCTTATGTATTTACTATCTTAAACAAAATTATAAACAACTTCAAAATTTCACCCTAAACAATTTACCATAGACCATACATGGTATATAAATATATAAATAAATATTTAAATGATTACATTATTGCAAAGGCAATAAGGAGACCTTTCAAATGAGCTGTCACGTGATCTCGCAGTTGATGACCATTCAAAAATTAAAATTGACGTGTTTTAAGATTTTTTTTGAGAGGTGTCTGTTTCTGAAATAATAAATTTATTCCATACAATTACATCATAATGTATGTATAAAATAAAGACTCAATCAAAGTGGAGAACTTCCAAAAACTTATTTGTTCATCAACAACTTTATATTGTTGATCTGCTAGATAAACGTATCGGAAATACAAAAATAAAATTATTCAATAAAAAATAAAAACAGCTAGCCGTTTTTTTAATTTATAATTTATAAATTTAAATCAACCGATTAAAAAGGCTGTGCCACTTGTTATAAATGGCTGTAAACAGGTTCTTTTTAAATACCTTACGCGAAAATTTTTAAATTCCTAAAAAAGAACTAACCACTTAACGAGAATTTTCTCTTTATAAAACATAAATATATATTCCAAAGATAAGAGAGCTACTCTTCTTATATTTTTTGCATTGTTTCTCATTAATACTAACATAAATGAATAAAATTAAGGACCGCATATTAATCTCCACGTTAGCTTTCAAAGATTGTAGGTACCGCAGAACTGGTTAAAAATATTTCGTTATAAATCATCGGATAAACGTGCTGTTCAGGTATTTCAAAACCAGAAGCGATGTGATACCTATATACACTATTACAAAGACAAACAACAAAAATAAACTATAAGAGATTTAACGCAATTTGTGACGTTAACTAACGACATTTTTTGTTAAAAATAAAATATTTGTTATTAAAATAACTAGTGGCCATTTACCTAATTAAGAACTAAAAAAAAATAAGTTAAAATAGAATCACAATAATGCTTGTCGCTAAACGGGTACAATAAGGCCCGGGAAAAATTAGGAAAAACACGTTTTTTTCGAAAAATTCTTTTTTATTCATCAACATAATCACCTTCAAGTGCGATACAATCATTCCTACGCTTTTCTAACTTTTCGATACCATGCTTGTAGAAGGATATCTCCTTGGCTGCGAAATAAGCTTCAGTCTCAGCTATTACTTCCTCATTCGAGCCAATTCTTCTTCCCTGTAGCATCCTTTTGAGATCAGCAGAGTCAGTAGCCGCTGGAGGCCGGATCTGGAGAGTATGGTGGGTGGGGAATCAAATCGAAGCCCAACTCGTTCAATTTGGCCATTGTTTTCATTGATTTGTGGCACGATGCATTGTCTTGATGAAAGATGATTTTTTTCTTCTTCAAGTGGGGTTGTTTTTTCACGATTTCATCCTTTAAACGCATCAATAACTCAATGTAATAGTCGCAATTGATGGGTCTTCCCTTCTCAAGGTAGTCGATGACTCCCAAAAAACTGACGCGATGACTTGGCCAGCTGCCTGTTACGTTTTTGGAGGCTTCTGACGACTGTCACCGGCTGCAAGCCACTCAGCTGACTGCCGATTCGACTCTGGAGTGTAATGGTGGATCCATGTTTCGTCCATTGTCACATACCGATGCAAGAAATCTTGTTTATTGCGAGTAAACCGTGTAAAACGGGTATCTGAATCGTCTGGTCGTTGTTGCTTTTGTTCGACTGTGAGAAAGCGCGGCAACCACTTGGAAAATACCTTTTTCTTGCCCAATTTTTCTTGTTAAATCGTAAACGCACTTCCAGTCGATATGTTTCCGATCTCAGCAATCTTAGAAACTTTCGTTTTGCGGTCATCCATCACTATTTTCAAAACTTGCTTAATATTTCCACGAAGATACTGCTTTATTTGGCCTCCCCCAGCGGTCTGCATTACTTGTATCAGTTTGACTGCTTTTGAAATCAGCATACCACCGACAAATCGCGTTGTTTTTGATAGGGCAGAGACTGGAAAACACTTTTCAAGCCATTGCTGACGTTGCACTGTATTTTTTTCCATTAAATAGCAATGTTTTATTAACACATGATATTTTTTTTCCATTTTTTAAACAAATACAAAAGGAGCGTCACTATCACCACAGTAGCTTTGTTGTATGAAATTTTGACACTTGAAAGTTGGTACTTTTAAAAAATAAGGTGGATTTAATATGAATCACGCCATCTTTGGGTTAGTCCGGGGACTTGAACGATACAATAATACTATTCTATACTATTCATACTATTCTTGCAATTCAGCTATTTTAATAGAATGTTAAAAGAATGTATTGCATTAAATATGCGTTAATGCGTGCTTCTTCAAGAACAAGTTTTTTAAAACTTTTTACCTTTAGTTAAAAAAAATTTTGTTAAACATACACTAAATATGGAAATTTCTTGATGTAAATAATGTGAAGACCAAAAGACTATTGAACAAGCATAGTTTCAGCTGTTTACTTTCCAAAAAAATTCTTTATAAGAAAATATCCATAACTAGTAGCTAAAAAACGCCGACTTGCAAATACTTACAATGTTTTAATGAGTAAAAATATTTAATTAAATTGTATTTATTTACATTTATCTCCAGCGAAATAGTGGTGAGAAAAGGACTGCAAATTCGGCATCGGTAGGTGTATTGTTATATTGTATTTAGCAAGTGATGTTTTAATATTTTTATGTTTTACTCGGTTTTGCTTAGAGTTAGTGTTATTAATATTTTTGGATTAGTTATTATTTTCCTTTAAGTTAATTTTGCATTGTTTATTTGCGAACCTAATAAAAATGGCACTGTTGATTGATTGTCCGCTAATCGAAAAAAAAAACCAATTACTTACTAGTAAGTATTGATTATAAATATTTATAATTTATTAATAAAAATAATAAAATTACAATCTTTTTAACGAATACAAATTTTATATCCGAAAAATGGTATTCGAAAAATTAACACATGTTACGTAAATATTTTACTATATTAATAATAATAATAATAATAAATGCTTTTATTAAATCTCATTTTTACATAGTAGTAGCACAGATGCGAGAGGAGTACAGAGATTTAAAAGGCAGGATTCAGATGACACCTAAAGTAGTAAAAACTTAGCTTTAGATGTATCTGCTCTTCCACCCAACCATAGCAAAAGATAAATAATTATAGATGTTTATAGTTTGCGTAGATAATAATTTACAATGAAGTTTTATATAAAATTCAAACACATATTACATACAATGCAAAAAAAAAAAAAAAAAAAATAATAGTAATACACATATATAATAATAATAATACACATCACAGAAACTAAAAAGATGTCAGTTTCTGTACCATTGGCGATTTTACAATACCATTTAATAGATCAGCATGCAGTTTTTTTTTAAAATGAGTTTTACTAACATTAATATTAAACCTATCACAGAACCAATTGAATAGCTTTACAATATAGCATGAGAAAGATCCACTGTAAGCATTGGTTCGATGTTTTGGTATAGTAAGACAGTTTCTTTTCCGAATGTTAATGTTATGAATGTCTGTTCGGAATCTTATTTTATTATATAGATAAGAAGGAGTTTTCGTAGAGATGATTGAGAAAAACAGAGCGGATGCATTCAATACCCGTCGCTGAAGCGTTGTTAGCCATCCAATTTTTTTGAGATGACCAGAAATATGCTCCTTTCTCCTAACTCCACAAATTAGTCGGACACATGAATTTTGTAATTTTTGTAACCTATAAGAATCATATTTGCTAATTTTGGGTCCATATACAACATCACCATAATCCAGGTGGGATAGTACAAGCGCATTACATAGTGTTTTCCTAGTTTTTGCATTTAGCATGTCTTTGTTGGAATATATTAATTTTAAATTATTGTATCCTCTTCTAATTATCATGGAGACATGTGGAGAAAAATTGAGATCAGAATCGATCATAATACCTAAATTTTTGCAGCTATCTTTGATTTCTAGAACATCATCGTTTATAGTTATACGAATTTTACTTTTACATCTATTACGCTTAGCACGCCCACCAAACAACATTAAGTTGGACTTTTTTGAATTTATAGATAATCCGATTTTATTTGAAAAAGAGACTAAAGAACTAAGGTCTTCATTAATGAGATTAACAGCATCATTCAGATTATTTTCATCAAACATGTAATAAATTTGACTGTCGTCGGCATAGTAGTGATGCAAGCAGAATTTTAAGCATTTATGTAACTGTGAAGTATACAAAAGAAAAAGGAAAGGTCCAAGAATTGAACCTTGTGGTACACCACTTGCAACGCTAATCCATTCTGATGTTTGGAGATTAAGATTAACCCTTTGGAAGCGATTTGAAAGGTATTGCTTTAAGAGAGATGTCGCATTTGGAGAGAAACCAAAGTATTTCAGCATCGATATCAACAAGTTATGATTAATTCTATCAAATGCCTTTGAATAATCAATCATCACAAGAGTACACAATTTATTATTATTGTTTTATTGTTTCCATTATTTATTTATTTTTAATCTGCTAGTCCCAATGGTTCGAAATTAAAACCAATCCGTACGACTATGGCATTAGTACCTACTGCCACCTCGTTGAAATCCATTAATAATTAATTTGAAAATATAGCTATCACACAAAGTAATAGAATTTTAGGTAAATTTAAATATAGATGTCCCAACAAGTCCACTGTCGTCATTTAATTTTTTGTTACTAACTTTATCGAAGCTAGATAATGAGTTCTGCCAAATTTTTCGTTCTTTTGTGTTAAAATATTCTGATAGAAAAGTAGTGGGTTTATTTAAAAGTTGTGTTGCCGTTGTGCCTTTTCAAGAAATTGGATTATTACACCACTATTTTGTGTTAAATAATTTGGGCCGTGCTCTGCACCCTAATTATACTCTAAAGAGGATTCAGCTATCAGAGAAGTCCATCTTGGTTTCATTTAAGACAAAAAAACCCTCTTTTTTTTAGAGGTAAGATTTATAAATTTACTTTAAAATTTCAAATATTACAATCCGTCGTTTCTCTTTACTTATAGGGTTCTTTTTACCGGTTTCTTCTTACTGGGATTTCTTTATTTTTTATTTACGGAGCCCTGAGTACCATTTGGCTAATTTATTCCGGTTTGGACCTCTCTTACAACATTGGAGTCCGGGTTCAAGTAATTGGATGGTGCTGGAATTTCCGGTTCACTCTTGGGACTACCAGATAAGCATTTCTAATATTTTATTATATTTTATTCAGTCACTGTTAGTTGATTTCTACTGTGGTTATATCTATTACGGTAAAGTTGCCTGATAAAAAATTACAACAAAACCATATTATTGTATAACTATTTAATATTATCCTGATATATACTGATATTCAATTTTATATCTATAGCTCGTTACGGCATTATAAACAAATTAATTTACCATTATTGGTTATTATACATTTTGTGGAGCATTAAATGTAAACTCCACGTGTACACGTTGAGGTTAAAGCTTCTTGCCTTGGTCAATAATTGTAATTGGTTCTTGAAGTTTTTTTGTTCTTGTTAAATCTATTTAATTATATAGGTATTGGGGTAAATTTGCGTTTTATTTTAACTAAACTTTTCTTGTTACTTTTGGGTGGGGAAAAACCAAAACCAATAACAGCCGGAGGCTTCCTGACTTGGGCCTGTGGATTCAAAGTCAATGGCGCCCGTTAAAAAAAATTAAATAATAAGCGTACCCACGCCCATACTGAGTTTAGCCGAGCATTTTGCTCGTGCTCTACTTCTGGTTATTTCCCTTAAAAATTCAATATAAAAAAAGCACGTAGCACACAGTGGTGTTTAGATCCCAGAGTAAGTATGAAAGACATAATATTTTGACATTCGGATAAAAGTTAGCCAACAATATATAATGCAAAAGAACTTTTTGATCATATTTTACGATTTGCAGAATAACTTTCCCTCTGCCACTTCTTTATGTTTCTATATTTGGTAACCGACGTTTCTTAATTATGAAAAAATGGCTATGTGGATTAATAATTTTCTTAATAAATCTGTTTCTACTGGATCTACTTTGTGGGCAAGTAATTTTTCAAAAAGTTTAACTTTATGACAATCTATTAATTGTATTAAAAGATCACACATGTTTTTAAATAAATTTTAATATAGAATTAGGACACTTACTTACTGTTTTTTAAAACAAATACTTAATAAAAGTTGTTATTTAAAATTAATTATCTTGTCTGGGTTTATGTTCTTAATTTTTATTGATTTTTCAGAAATCATACATATTTTAGTGCTTTTATGTTATGAATAAATAATGTAGAACATCCCTATAATAGCTGGACAAATAGCTTAAAAACATCCAAATCTTTTATTTAGAATATCGTTACCATTTTATGTTACTTTAATGTTTTTTGTCATATAAAATACATTTTCATCATTTATTTAAGAATAAATAATGAACTTTCTGTTATTTATAGGTCTATTATACTTAATGGCTATGTCAATAGTGTAGGAAACAAATAAATAAAAGTAAATAAATTTTAGTGTAAAAACTGAAGGTTCTATTAAATATTAATTAATGACACTGATACTACGATTACGTGTTTAATTATTTACATTTGTAAATTTTGGCGTTAAATAAAGCAATTGGAAAGAAAATTGAGAAAAATATAGTATTACTTAAGTAAAGTGTTGTGAAGTTTTATATGTTTGTATGTTTTATGTTTTATTTACTTGTAAATACTCTTGTATTACTGTTTTGTTCTATGCGATTTGCTTTTTTTTAAACAGCTTTGTCCACAAATTTAAAAAATTTTTTCGACAATAAAGCTTATTATTATTGTTTCTTATTTTTTTAAATATTTATTTTTGTACCTAATATTTTATTTTACTTTTTCAGCAAACCTTTTCCATACAAAGTTTGACTAAATCGGCTTTGCGATTTCTCTCTTATTTTTTTATTGTTTATTCATATTTTTCAATATTTTTGATTATTGCATATATTTAGTCATGTTATTGTTCTAAGGGTACCTACTTTTAACCTTTATGCAGCTTTTTATGTTACTCCTGGTCTCTTTTTAGTTGTCTAATTTTAAATAAATTATATCCTCTTATTTATCCCTTAAGCTCCTAAACATAAAGTATTTTAAATATTAAATTAAAATTTAATGATAATGTTACCTTTGAACCTAAGTAAGAAGTCATAACTTTTATTCTGTCATTTGACAGGATTTAAGGACTAGCATAATTTTAATAAAGAAATTGAGATCATAAAACAAATAGCTACATCTAATGGCTATCCAATACATTTGATAAATAAATTAATTAATAAAAAAGAACAAAAAGTGTCACTAGAATTAATATTTCCAAAACAAACTAAAGAAATTAAAAGCTATAAAAGTATTACATATTGTGGAAATATTTCCAATGCAATTTCAAAAATAATATCTTCGGCAACATCATCATTAATATCATTTAAAACACAAAATAATATTGGAACAAAATTGTTAAATGTGAAAACAAAATTACCAAAATTAAAAAAATCTGGTGTTTACAAAATTAATTGTCCAAAATGTAATGCAGTATATATGGGTCAAACACAAAGAAATTTTGAAGTAAGATTTAATGAACACTTAAGAGCATATAGATTACAACAAACAGATAAGTCGAACTATGCAAAACACCTACTGGAACATCCAAACTCACTTATACAAACCAATGACATTCATATACTACACATTTGTGATAAAAAACAAAATTTAGATTTTCTAGAAGAACTTGAAATTAAAAGACATCTAGCAGATCAACAGTTTAAAGTAGTTAATGAACAAATAAATCTTGGAAGTTCTCCACTATTAAACTGTTTACTTTGATTGAGTATTCATTTTATACATAGATAAGACATTATTATTATTATAACACAAATATATTAAGTTATTGTAAAGATCAACATGATATAGTTTTTTCCTGGTTTTTCTATATCATTGCACAGTTATACTGATCTTAGAGGGAAATACATCCAGGATAATCCCTTAGGGCTAATAACATCTAGGCTTTAATATTGTTATGTCTTATTACTTCCTTACTTGGTCTAGCCTTAACTACTTAGCAACATCAAGTACCTAGTTACAAACAAACAAAAATGTAATTTCAATATGTCAATCTGACGATGCTAGTTATAGCGAAACAGCTGTAATTGAATGTTAAAGCGAATTTTTCGAATAAATAGTGGAAGTTTAGTTTAACCGTTCAGTTTTTTATTGTTCTTACAAATGTCGTTGTTAAATGAAGTTGAACCAAATAAAAACAAAATTTGTTGAAACATTTTATTAGCAATGAATTTGGAAGAAATAATTTTATTTATTTTTGAGACAAATGTAAACATTGCACTTACTACTCCTAATTTTTGACTTACTATGACATGCTTCCAGGCGCTAGAATTTTTTTGATCTTCATGAACAGGCCAATGCTGAAACCCCTCAAACTTTTTATCTTATCCTTCTTGATACTGAATTGTTCAATTGTTCGTAATTATTTTCATTGTCTCTATCTGGGTTTTTTTACTTTGTTCCAAATATAAAAAAATCGCCCAAATTTAAACGAAATTCTAAAAGGTATAAGATATCATTTGTCCTGTATTTATTTTCTTTATACTTCTACTTTTCTATACTTCATTCAGCTGTTAATAATGGAGAAATCAAATTCCATTTTCTGGTATTAAAAAATGTTTTGTAATACTCAGTTATTTGGTCACAAACATCGACACCAACCATTTTCTCATTATGCATTTGAAAAACTGAAGCACAAGAAACTTCTACAAAAATTTAACTATATTTCTATAATTTTTCCTTTGTTGAACATGTTCCCCTCTGCATATAACTTTAATAAGCAGACGGTTTTTTAAATTTTAGAAATATAAAATATTCATTTTAGTGAAGTAAAAAGTTACGGCATTTATAAAAAAAATTGTAAGCAAATTAAATAAATCCTATTTAAACATATTTAAGCATAAAACTTGGCATATCATTCTTCTATTTTATATTCTTATTTTTCAAATTATTTATATTATATTAATCTTATTATTCTTTGCATTAGGTATATTAATAAACCAATATAATCTTTAAACTTTTGGCATATTAATCTTCCCATATGATAAACTGAAAATAAACGCTTTTGTTTAAATTGTTTTATCATGAAAGCCATTATTCAGCACCGTCTATTAAAACCTCATTCATAGGAAAGTGCCCCTAATACCATTAGCTTATGTCCAGCCACCCCTCTGAATACATCCAATGGCTGAGTTTGATTTTATTTCCACTAATGGTAGTGGTATATAATGGATTTTTAATAGTAGTTATAGTTTGTTCCAATTGAAAGTCCTGAATTAATGACTGAATATTATAATATCATTTGACTTAGATCGTTTGACTGACAATCTAAATTATGAAAAAATAAAAATTTAAACAAAAGTTTCGAAGTTATATTTTCCTTTTTTAAGATAGTTATTTGATGTTGATTAAGTAGTGTTTGGACTAGACTAAGTAGTGAAGTCATGAGACAAGAATATTAATCAGCAAGTTATATATTTTATATATTACTGCCCAGTTATACTGGTCTAAGAGAAAAATATATCCGGGATAACCCCTTAGGAATAAGAATATCTGGGATTTTAATATTGTTATGTCTAGTCTGGTCTAGTCTTAACACTTAATCAAAACCAGATTATTATTTATTAAAACAAAATGTCAACCTGATGATTAGTTGAATGACTTAAAGCAACAGTCAGTGAGATAATAATAGTATATTAAACAACGCATTTCATATGAAATTTTGTTATGGCACGAGTGTCACAACAGCCATATGCAATAAGTGGTCTATAATATTTTTTATATTTTGTCATTTTATCATTTTTTTAATTAATTTTTGATTTTTATGTAATTACGAAAATTTTTATTTTAAAAAGTATATGTCGGTAGCACTGAGTAATTTATAACATTTGACAATTTTGACATTTAAATTATGAAATGCTAATGTTTTCAAATATTTTAATATGACTAATAAACCAATAAAAATATATTATATAAGTAAAAGATGATATTCTTATTCACAAATACTTTCTTAAAGAACAATATAAAATTAATAAATTGCTATTAGCCACAAATGTCATTGTCAATAGTCTTGTCATTAGATACTTCACTCATGTCGCCAACCATTTAAAACAAAAATTTGCGTGTGTAAAAGTTACATTACGATACGCAAATGCGTTTTATAATGAAGATTTTTATAAGTGACAAATATAAAAAGTTAATTTTTAAAAATAAACTGTAACAGTTTCAAGTTAAGGTTATTTATTTGGTATTCCCAGTATCAATAAATGGACTTCTACTTTAACCTAAGCAGTGGATTGTGATTTATGATTTATTGTATGATAGCGATAGCAGTGGAATTGTGATTTGGGTTGTAAGTGGCGTATTTACCAGCAAGCTGATTAGACTGGAAGCTAGGGCGCTAAATTTTAAGGGGAAGCAGATTTAGTTCATATTTTTTTTTTCAATTTGCCTCTCAAAATTTATAAAAAAATATACACTTAACATAAATTCACTTAGAAAATGACTTTCCAAACACTTCATTAAATATACTTTAATAATAAAAAAAAATTATAATATCGCAATACTGATTCGATATTATAGTGGAAATGTCGTTAGTGCTACATATTTTTTTCACTGATAATTGCTATTATTTTTTCCATATACCTAATGCGTAAACTTTCAAAGCTACCTTTCGTGTGAAAGAATTTTAATAAAATCAATTTCAGGATCCTTAAAATGTCTCTATTTATTCCTGCAAGAATATATTTTAGAAAAAATTTTTCCCTGCTTGGATATAGTACTTCATATGGCTCAGTTTACAATTTTGGACAGTTTACAATATCGCGAGTTGGATTGTAAACTAACTGTGTTTACAGTCTTACGGTGACACATATTTATATTTCTTATTTGTTGTGAAAATCTCACTCTGTTTACTAAAAAAAATATTCTAATCGATTAACTACAGAATTCGACTACAGTATGAATAATTTTGCGGAAAACATAGTTAAAGAATGGTAAAAATATCAATTTAAAACTTTAATTATCTGGATAATACGGTATCCGCCAAAATAAACAGTACCGAAACAGAGAGTGCTGTGGAGTTGTTTATGAAATATGGATTTGTCATATTTGACTTAATTGTCATTAGTTGATATATATTAATAGTACGCTGCAGTTAAATCTGATTTAAAAATGGTTCTAACAACGGAAGAAAAAGTGTTTTTGGTAGAGCATTATTTTCGTTCATACGGAAAAGGTCGTAATGATGGTCCAAGCTTAGAACAGGTGTCAATAAAATATCAACAAAAATTTAATAAAGCAGCTCCTACTAAAAGTGTGATATTAGCTGTTGTTGACAAATTTCGTCGCACTGGTAGTGTATTGTGTCAACGTAAAGGTTCTTCAGGTCGTCGAAAAACAGTATGCACTAACGAAAATGAAGGACGTGTTTTTAACCAAGTTGTGCAATCACCTCAAAGAAGTCTTGTAGGAACTGCTTGTAAACTCAACATTAGTGAAACGTCTTTACGTTATGGTGGTTATCCATACCGTATTCAAGTTGAACAACGACTAAATGCTGCGGACAAACGTGCAAGAGAAATTTATTGTGGTCGCATGTTGAGTTTTATTTACGAAGATCCCGAATTTTTGAAAAACATATGGTTTTCAGACGAAAATCACGTTCATCTTAGCGGCTATATTAATCGACAAACAACCAGATTCCTTGGATTTGATCGTCCTGATGTCATTGTAGACACCACTCCACAGTCTTCGAGTTACCGTTTGGTGCGCGGTATCTGGTAATGGAATGATTGGTCCTTATTTCGTTGAAGATGATAATCAGAATCCACTTACTGTCAACCAAGAACGTTATAGAGAGAAAATTATTATACCTTTTATGAGAGATCTAAATACCTTTTGCCGTGCATGAAATCTACAGTTTCGCACACAATGGTTCCAACAAGATGGTGCAACGAGCCATACAGCTGTGCGCACCTTAGACTTACTCCGTCAGCATTTCGATAATAGAATAATTTCTCGGGGAACAGACTTCGAATATCCTTCTCATTCACCGCATCTGACGCCACCTGACGCATACATTTGGGGCATAATGAAGGAAAATATATTTAATTCGGAAAATCCGCAGGCGAATATTACCGAACTACGGGAAAGAATACAAAAAATTTTTCTGCAGTTCCATCAACCACTTTTTATAAATATGTTTATTGACTTACAAAATCAATATGAAGCTTGTCTGAGTCGAAATGGTGAACATTTTGAACACTTACATTACAGTAATTAAAAATTAATTTTTATTTTCGGTACTGTTTATTTTGGCGGATACTGTATTTAAATTAAACCGTAAAATATAACAAGCATGTAAGTAGGCGAAATTCCATAATGTTCATTGAACAATAATAGGAGTTATATTCGATAAATAAAGCAATAGTACATTGAAGATTAGAGCTTTTAAACTTAACTTGCTGATGTTGGTATTATCTACAAATTCGAATTTGACAGCTAACAAAAAAATACCATTCTAGTTAGCTAGATGCTAAAAGTTAACTTATATATATTTTTTGGTGAAATTATTTTGTGTTCTCTCTAGAATTAACATTAGGATTAATTGAAAATGGTAAAATTGCTTGTCATTCAAATATCACAGTGTCATAAAGTAGATTTTTTATAATTCGCGTTTACAATGGACTTCATTGTAACACTCAACGGAGTGCTGAAATGAAATCTATTTCCATACTCTACCTACTTATTTTTTATGTCACAGTTGGTAATATGGTTCATTTTATTAAACAATTTTGAAATTAACTAAGATTCTTCCATTTTTCTTTAAATTGGTTATATTTATTTCTTACATTATATTTTCATAAATTAAATATCATTATTAAATTTAAATTTCAAATGTAATACTGGTATTCTTTCGTACCAATCCAAAAATCCAAACCAATCTAGGATTACTTTAACCAACTTCAACCAATCTAGAGGATGAGTTGGATTAGTTTAAGTTTTTAATAAAAGAACAGAATTACAAGGTTAGCTGTTACTACTGTCAGAAATGTCAAATTGCGAGTGTAAACATACTAGGGGTGTGTTCGGGGAGCACGCTATTTGCGCCAATTGGCGCTATCTAGTACTATTCTTCATCTGCGTTATATGGCGCTTGGCGCTACATAGCTCGAAAGCGTGCTCCCCGAACACACCCGCATGGTGTAAAGAACCCCATTTTACTTCACTTTTATTTCTGCTTCATTGAAGTTGTGTTCTGTATTCCTTTTTTATTGTTTTTTATTTTGCCGTGTTTTTCTGAATTGTTGTTACACATTTTAAATATTGTGTGTTCTGTTTTTCTAAAATGTAAGAATATAATTATTATATTTCTGTTGTTTTTTAAATAATTTGTTAATTTTTGAACCATTCAATTAGTTTTGTGGTACTTATTTTACTTAGAAGTATTTATTTAAATATGGATAATATTGTGAAAACCTTAATAGAGGCTCCACTAAAATTAAGCTCTAGCAGTAGTAGCAATGAAAGTGGAGACAGTATAATTTTAAGTGATGAAGATGAACCAAGAGAAATACATGATAAAACAATTGTTTTTTTTTTGAGGTGACCATTACATCTTATTCTAATAGGAGAAAAAAATGTTTCATACGAGAAAAACCCTACCCCGGCTACTTTTCTAGACTAGTTAAATATACAATCACAATTTTAAAAATTACTTATTTCTAAATATTAAAATATTATTAACGTTTCCTTTAAAAATCAAATCTACACTTTTTTAAATGAGAACGGGATACAAAAATATGAAATATTAAACAGGAGATTAAAAGTGTCGCACCATGCAAAGACTTTTGTCCCTACGGCAACTATGAAAAATACCTTTACGAAAATATAAAAGCACATAGGAAACGAAGATTTTTTACCACTAGTTTTTATCCTGTTAATTTCCATGAAAAACTTTCTACGATAATAAAAAGTATTTACCACAGTCATTAGTTAAATTAAATTTGAGAAAAATGCAAGTGTATTAAACGTCTAGTAATATTAAAATAGGTAAGTATTTTTTACTTTTGTTTGATATGATTTTTATATATAAATATAATGAAATTGATTGTAGTAACCTTTACTTTGTGGAAGTCGATCTTACTAAGAACATTAAAAATGGAACTTTTTAAACAAAACTGTTTTTTTAAACTCAATGACAGCTGTTTTTATAAAAACTAGCTTAGATTGGCATATTGAAGTTATATTTTGTTTTTTAGGTGGCTACTTGATGTTGATTAGGTAGTATAACAATATTAAAGCCTAAATATTATTAGGGCTAATACTAGGGCTAAGCTTAAGGGGGACTCACTGTACAGATTAAAGAGTCTAAAGAAACCAGACGAGGTTGAGGTAGGAAAAGGTGTGAATAAATAATGTGTAACTTATTAAATACCATTTTTTTCAAATTTACCATCTTTCTATTTAGTTTCTATGCAAAATCTTCTAGTGACCCAAATAATTTAAATTAATATAAATTATTTTTTATTATCACGAAAATTAAATTTAAATTTATAATAATAATATCTATAAACTTCTTTATTATTCCCAAAATTTGTATTACATTGATAAATATATAAAATTGTTTGAATATTTTAAATGTGGAAAAAAGCCTGAAGTTTCACTTCTGCAAATAAAAATAAATAAAGGTAAATAAAAATAGAAATATTTTTATTACGAAGTTGTTATTCCACATAATCCTAATATTGATATATGTGTTTGATTATAAATGTATTAAAAAATAAAAAAGCTATATAGAAATTTTAGATTTGAACTTGAAGAATCAAAAACCATCAATTTTATCATTGGCCTAAAACATATTTTTAAATTTGTTTTTGAATTGTATAGGATTTAAGTCTTTTAACGTTACAGGAATGGAGTTGTGTATGTAAAATATTTGATATTTAAAGGGAATTTTTAATCCTGGCTGGATCAAAATTGTTATTATATAAATTAAATTCGTATATATGGAAAGAATTATTTTAATTAATTTTTTTTTAATATATTTAAATAACAAAATATAAAACCTTGTCAAATTGTACATATTAACAAGAAAAAATGGTATCCAATGTTTAACAGCTGAAAAATATCGAGGGGGGTGTTATAATTAAAAATTTTATGAGTCTATCAGCTGGAAAGTTGGAGGGTATTTTTAGGGGGTAAAAAGGTGGTAAAAGTAGGTGGCGTCGTAGTAATCTGTCATTTTCCGATGAAACCTGACTTCTGGTCGATAAATTTTAAATGGTAAAATTGTAGGTAATTAAAAACGCTTAAATTTTTTTTGAAATTTATTTTGTAAATAACTTAAAAATATACGAAAAAAATGCAAAAACTATTTTTTTTCTGATTGTTCGGTTTTTTTTTAATTTTTCAATAAATACTTCAAATTATATGAATCTTGAAAAAAAATGTAGTATTTATGTAACAAAAAACGAGAAGCAGCATTTTTTTTCGAAAGGTGTTTTTTTTAAATGAAATTTACATTTTTTTTTTTTCGAAAAAACACTATATCTTGGATAAATTTTTATCCAAGAGCTACAAAAAAGTTAAGGTTTTTGGAAAACCATGTTTTCTTCAAGTCTCATACAATTTAAATTATTTTTGAAAAATGAAAAACGAAAAATCATTTTTTTCGTATATTTTTAGGTTATGTACAAAATATAATTTAACAAATATTTTAGCTTTTTAAATTACCTACAACTTTGCTATTTAACATTTTTTGACCAGGTTTCGTCGAAAAATGGCAGATTACCACGACGCGACTCACTTTTACCACCTTTTCACCCCCCAAAACTACCCTCCAACTTTACAGCTGATAAATTCAGCTGATAAACCTCAATTATGACACATCCCTTGACCTTTTCCATATGGATAACATTGGATAACAATTTTTATTTCATGAAATTTGGTACAATTCGACTGGTCCATGACGGTTTTGTAGCATATCTTTGCACTTCATTGGCTATTCTTTCGAATTGAATTCCCTATTTTACTTACCGAGTTTTAGTTCTATTTATTTGGTTTCCTTTTTTATTTTAATTTGACTTTTTCCAATACAACAACCGAATTTTACTTTTTCCTTTTATTCATACCAATTATTTTTTTATTATCTTTTAAACTTCTAACATATTGTAATATTTATTTTCAAAAAATTTCCAAAATTTCCTATTAACTACCAACAATTTTTTCTCGCCTCCTTTTCTCGATTTTTTTTACTCTATCAACAATAAGATTCAAAAAGCACACCAAATATTTATGAAACAATTATGAAATAAATGAAATATAGGAAAAGAAGTATTTTTTTTAATTTATAGAATAAAATAATGTTTATTAGGAAGTTTATTATATTATCCTTTCTCTGTAAAAATCCACATTAAAAAATAGCTGAAAACTAGCATCATGATTGAGTTCTAAACAGTTATTTTTAAAATAAAAAAGTGAAAGTTTTGTTAAAAAGTATTTATTTTGTATGATCTTAGATTGAGAATATAATTTTATTATTTATTTTACTTATTTAACTACTTGAGTAGAGGATTTAATTTTTATGTAGCACAATAAATTTAATTAGATAGAGTTGTATAACTAAGTAACTTCGTAATATAAAAATAATAAATATTAAAAGGTTTCGGAGAAAATTGAATCGTACTTTTTGTTTGGACTTGGGCAATCCGATCCTGCATTTAGATTATAAGTGGCCTTTTGACATCAAAAATTCAGCAAAAAATCAGTAACTTCTAATGAAAGTCCCACATGTGATTTGGAGACTATTGAAAAATGCAATGCTTGTAAAAGAGCGTTATCTGTTAGATCTCGAAGGGAGAAGGAGAGGCGGACGACCGCCACATTGGGGGCCCCTAGGGGGCAAAGCAGGGGGCAGGGAGCAGACAGCAATGTGGCCGAGTCGGGAGGATGACAAATATGCTTCAATCCGTCACTGCCATGCCGCGGCCCGCTTGGAATTGGATGCGATGCAGACTCACAGAAAGCTTTGTAATATCGGTTACTGTTAGAATGTTCTTTTTCCTACTGTTTTGTATACACTAAGAAAGGTATTCAATTTTTGATTGACATTATTAGTTAGCATTATTTTTCTGTTTTCACTAACGTATTGTCAACATTCATTTACTGTAATTAAATTCGTAATTTGTTACTGTTAAGTTCTGCCACTTTCAAAAAACTACTATACCTTTTCCTATTACTGATCCCCAAATAGCTTTTAAATAGTTTTTTAATGTAGATGAAATCTTGGGACACAACAGAAACATTATACAGGGTGTACCAATCTTACGAAAAAGTTCGATATACGGGTTGTTCTAGAAGATATCAAAAAATGTTATTAACAAAAATAGTAGACGTCTTTAGGGTCCATATTTTGAAATTACCTTAAACTATAGAGAGTGTTCTATAACTCCCATACAAACTATTATACCGAATTCGGACTGTTCACACTTTTTTGAAGATTTTGATATAAGGTTTTGATGCGTTATACAGAGTCCCTCAGAAGTTATGGGCACGTTTATGAGAAAATCGTAGGTAAATCAACGCTCTGTATCTTATTGTACGTTGAAGAAAAAAAAGTATTTTGCCTAACAGAGTTTCTTAATATGATACAATATTACCGTATTCTATTAAATATTTATAATTATTCCCTTTTGTATACAGGATGGACGATAACTCGAAACTTTCATTTTCTCTTTTCTTTCATGCATGGAACATATCCACATTTCCAAAGGAAGTCCACTCTGCGTAAGCATAGATCTTGCACTTTCAACAATAGATCTGAGGTCTCGTTCTGCTTTTCCGTTTTGTTCGGGAGTGTACGGAGCACTTGTCTCATGAATAATTCCCTCTTTCTTGAAATAATCTTTGAATGAGTTGTTGACGTATTCTGTTCCGTTGTCACTTCTGAAAATTTTTATGTCATTTCCAGTTTGTCTCTTGACGAATCGTTGGAATTCCAGGAATTTTGAGAAAACGTCACTCTTATGCTTGAGAAAATGAACAAAGCGGTATGAAGTACATTGGTCTTTGAATAAAACGAAGTAATTCGCACCACCAAGAGATGTACACGATATTTTTCCACAAACGTCCGAATGAATGTATTCTCCTGGTTTCCATTTGGTGACGTGGCAATTACTCTTGAAAGGTTTCCTCATTTGCTTTCCATGTTGACAGGTGCTACAGAATAAGCCATCCACTTCTTTGATTTTGACACCAGGTAGTAGACCTTTGTCAGCCATTTCTTTGGGCGATTGAAAATTTAAATGGCCTAACCGTTCATGCCAGAGTATAACTGGATTTGTTTGTGCCGAATTACTCTGTTGAACTTGGGGAACTTCGAAAAGCATTCTATAACACTGATTAGATTGCTTCATTCCAGAGACAACTAAACCTCTAGCATTTTTAACTTCAATCTTGTCATTGTTGAAAACAACTTTGAGGTTTTTGTTGGTTACTGCTTCCACCGAAAACAAGTTTTTCTTCAATTGTGGTACATACAGTGTATTTTCTAACGTGAAAAGTTGCCTTGTACTATTAACTACAGCCGTTAACCTTATGGAGCCAATTCCTTTGGCTTGTATAAATGAATAATCTCCTATCTGAATGGCAACTTCAGAATCAAGTGGTTTCAACTCGCTGAACCATTCCTTGTGAGAAGTCATATGCTTAGAAGCAGCACTGTCAGCGAGCCAAACATCTTCATAGCCAACAACCTGAATGTTATTTTCTTCAGCGCTCTGAGCTTGATTTCTTTCTTGAGAAGATGGAAAACTATTATTTCCTTGGCCATGTTGACTATTTCCGCCAAATTTATTGATTCTCTTTCTGCATTCTGATTTCACGTGGCCCCTCTTTCTGCAATAAAAACAGAAGATGCTCTGCTTGCTTTTCAGCTTGTTATTGCATTTATCGAAGGATGAAGTGGAATATCCGATTATGTAACTTTATGTAACTCCAGATTCCTTGGATTTGAACGTCCTGATGTCATTGTAGAGAAACCACTCCACAGTCTTCGAGCTACCGTTTGGTGCGCGGTATCTGGTACTTGAATGATTGGTCCTTATTTCGTTGAAGATGATAATCAAAATCCACTTACTGTCAACCAAGAACGTTATAGAGAGAAAATTATTATACTTTTTATGAGAGATCTAAATAACTTTTGCCGTGCACGAAATCTACAGTTTCGCACACAATGGTTCCAACAAGATAAAAGCTAATTTTTTTTTATTTTCGGTACTGTTTATTTTGGCGGATACTGTACTATGCAAACGGCCTAAATTTTTAGAAGGAGTTGCTCCGACTCCTTAAGAAGTTAGGAATTTTCCTTTTAAAAAGCTGCTTAACTTCGCTAGAAGTATTGGCATTTTAGAGTTCAAGTAGATTAAGGTAGGCACAAAAGATTTTCATAGATCGAAGTGCAGAGTAGTCTGACTGGCTTATACGACCTAAGACAATATAACCTAATCCAAAAAACCAAAACGCAAAGCATATTATATTTAAAAAATCACCAATAAAAAATGAAAAATAGAAAGCGAAAATAAGCGAAATGTGAAATAGTGGTTAATTATATTTACACTTCTAATCCATACATTAAATGTTTATATCAGATGTTATCTCTTCATTATAAAAAAGATACATATATTTATTGAAGTTAATACTAACAAGAAACCCATTTAATTTAACAGTTATGATTGGTAGGCTCTTTGTGTATATCCATAGATTACTAGAACATCAATTACTAAAACAATCCTTATTATAATAACGTTGTTTCTGTTAAAACAAGTTTAAAGCTCTAAAGAACAACATAATAAATATTTTACTTCGAATGCTCATCACCATAAATCATAACGGTATTAAGACTTTTTCTCAATGTAGTTAACAATCACAGTCTAAGCACGAGCCCCAACAGAGAGCAGAGACGGGAAGAGACGGGAGCGAACTCTATAGGAAATTACATAAACTCGGCTCAGACAAATACAAATGTCCTCTTTGTACAATTTCTAGGTACCCACTGTGTTGGGCGCACCAGAAGTGGCGTACGGAAGGTGCCAAAGACGTAACAATATTTAATAAGGTTAAGGAAAGTACTAATAAAAAAATATCTGCCTAACCATCTGAACTAGGTACATTTATTATATGTCACAACACAGTTGTAATTTCTTTAATGATCAATTTCATATACTTTAATAAAAAGTTTTACTGGTTTTATATAAGTTTTTTACCAAATCTCTTTTAGTACCTACGGTGGTGTAAAATTTTATTAAGTTTATTTGAGATAATTTTCGTGGTATGTTAAAAGTTTGGGATAAATAAAAATTCTATTTTTTGGCATTTTTGACTTTACTGTATTCTGTGTCTTCTTTGCGTTAATTTAAATATTATAGAACACCTTTATTTTTTATCATTAACATTAACAATATGTTTTATACCATGAAGGATTATGCATTTTTTGCAGCCGTCTCGAAAACAAAACTGCTAAAACAGCTATTTATGAATTATTGTCGACAAAGTCAAGAGAGAGGTATGAATTGCTCTATAATTTATTTTAAAAATGGAGCAGTGATAAAAAAGTGCATACTATAAATGAAGAAGTTATTTTTGCATATTTCATGGAAGAAACAAGAGTCTTAAAGCCCTCAAGCGTATGGAGCACTTACTCAATGCTTAAGTCCACAATTAACATTAAAAATAATGTAGATATAAGCCGTTATCCCAAAGTCATTGCATTTATTAAAAGAAAATCCGTTGGTTACAAACCAAAAGAATCCAAAATATTGAATAAAGAAGAAATAGATTAATTCTCATCAGAAGCTAAAGATAAAAACTACCTAGTAACAAAGGTAATATTATTAAAAGTAATACCTCTCTTTTAGTAACTTTTATACATATTTTAGGTTGCATTGTTCATTGGTTTGACAGGTGCTTGTCATCGGAAGAAGTTGTATATCATCCAAAATGAACACGTTAGTTATTAAAATTCCGAATTCCAAAACGAATATGTAAAGAACTTTTGTCGTCATTGGAGAAAATAATATTTCTTTAGATAAACAAATACATACTGAAATAATTTTAGATAAGGTGCAGTCAATAATAAAACTGAAAAAGTAGAAAATTGTTTCTACCTGCACCCAAGGTAAAAAAAACTTAACAGTTCCTATACCAAGATTGACCGTTTTCTATCCAATCCACGGTTTATATTTATTTGTTTATTTTTCGATCTGTTGGTTTGCTGATACTGATACCAGTATTTAAAAAAGGCAATAAAGAGATGTTAACGAACTATAGGCCTATAAGTTTAATTTCAGCTTTTGCAAAGATTGTAGAGAAGGCTCTGAACTCAAGACTGAAAGAATATATAAATAGGTATCAAATAATCTCAAATAAACAGTTTGGGTTTCGGGACGGAATATCTACAACTGACGCAATTTTAGCATTGATGGAAAATGTATATAGATCGGTAGACCGCAATAAACCAACCCTGGTAGTTTTCCTTGACTTGGCTAAGGCCTTTGATACAGTACATCATGGGCAGTTGTTAAAGACCTTAGAGAATACAGGAATGCGAGGAAAGGTCTTGAAGTTATTTGAAAGTTACCTCAAAAATAGATACCAGAAAGTTAAAGTAAACAATGAAGTTAGCAGTGAAAAGTTAATAAAAACTGGTGTTCCTCAAGGAAAAGTCTTAGGTCCCACTTTGTTTTCTATATATGTAAATAATTTGTATATGCAAAGGACCACAGGACATATAGTAAGTTTTGCTGATGACACTGCCATTTATCACGAAGCAGATAGTTGGGATGAGCTCAAAAACAAAACAGAAACTGACCTACAGAACATTGTTGATTGGTGTACCCATAAGAAGCTTACGGTCAACTATAATAAATCATTCTATGTGCCTTTCACCAGTTATAGTAATCACTTGCCTGACTTTGATGAACTTAACTTTAAGTATAATAATGAAAACATAAAAATATTAAAAAAGAAAGAAATAAAATATTAAGGAGTTACCCTTGACAGCCACTTAAGATGGGACTCGCATATAAAAAATACAATTAATACATTGAGGATGTTCTTATTTAAGTTTAAATATCTTAGAAATATATTGAATGTTACTTATCTACGAATATTATACTATCAATTAGTACAAAGCAGACTTCAATACGCAATCATCTATTGGGGTGCTACAACACCAAATCATATAAACAAATTGGAAATACTACAAAAAAGAATGTTAAAAATAATACATAATAAAAAGGTTAGATATCCAACAGACGAGTTATTCGATGAAATAAAAATTATGGACTTAAGACAACTCTACGTCTATTCAGTTATTGTATTTATCTATAAAAACAAAAATATTTTAAAGGGTAAGACATACAACTATCAGACAAGGGGTAAAGATAGAGGAGTCGTATACACACATCTTGTAAAAAAATCGGTATCACAAAGGTTTTATCTCTATCTGAGTGGAAAAATTTTAAACTTTCTTCCAGAAATGTATAAGTTATATGAAATAAATTCAATTAATCTATATAAACAAATAATGAAGAGATTTATTATAAATAACGACAGAAAGACTATCCGAGAATTAATAGAATAAAATTATCAAGTTATTATTTAAAAATAAAAAAAAACTGCTTCACATCTAACCTCGTTACATTGTTTTGTACCAGCTATCTGTTCCGTATTTGCACTTTGTTTTTGTTTACATTGTACATTTTATTATTCATTACATTGTACCTTTTGTATTAAATACGTTGTATCTTTGTATTTTTACGTTGCACCTTTTGTGTTTTTCATTATGAGTTGTAGAATAGAGTTATGTGTATTTTGAAATTAAGATATTCATGTTTATATGTTTAAATTACGTTTGTTACCAATAAATAGATATGGTAATTATAATATTGTATACTCAAAAAAAAAAAAATTGTGTAAATGTTTGGTGATGGTAGCTGACAGCTCATGCGCAACCCTACGGTCATAAATGAGGTGTCTGCTGCCTGACACCATTCAATTTAATAGTTTGTAATAAATTTATTGTTAACTTATATTGGTCGAAATAAATATTATTATTATTATTATTATTATTATTATTATTATAATAAATGAACGGTAGGATGGCGTTTTTGCGACTTTATCATGGAAGTGAGTGTTTTTTCATGAAAAACGGTCAAGCTTGGTATAGAAACTGTTTTTTTTTTCAGTTTTAATATTTCTTTATACAGAAAATATTTGTCATTAAGTCCATCAAACACACCAGATCGTAGATTATTTGTATATTTCAAAAACAGAAAATGTACCAGACAACCTATTGGTATTTACATTTTAGGTAATATCACCTACAAAATAGCTGAATTTCTTAAATTACTGCATCCCAAAGAATACACCGGACACTGATTGCGAAGAAGCTCAGCAACTTTATTAGTTGATGGTGGTAGTAGTATAACCAATTTAAAAAAAAAAGGGGGGGCTGGAAAATTCTTTGAGAAATGAGTTACAGATCGAAAAGGGTCATAAAGAAATAAATATTCCGAAAAATAGTACAAATACTGACACATCTAATAATACCCACTAATTTCAATACTGCCACTTCTGTGAATATCCCCCTTATAATATAAATATAAGTAATTGATAAAATTGTATAATTAATATTCATAAGTAAATCATTTCTAAGAGCAATTGTTATATGAGTGGCTCAATTCCATCTTTGTCTAACCCACAAATTCTCATATTTGGGGTTATTATGATAACCATCCGTGCCAAAGTTGCCCATCCATAATTTTTGAACGAAACAAGGCTAACACCTATGAACATCTTTAGCAGTCTCAATATGTCAAAAGTTATTTGGGCCAGTCTTGCCTAACCATCAAAACATGGCGAACGCGAACGATATGCTGTTTTCGTTATCCGACTTATCAGGTGACGATAGTGATACTTACTTTCAGATGAAGCCTCAGGTTTGTCCCTACCTCTCTATAAATAAATATTATTCATTTCATTCTTTAAATATTGGTTTTTCGCATAATAAAAATTGTGAGGGTTAGGCATTTCTGGCCTTTTCCTAAATAGTGAACTGTTAAAATTAATTGGATAAAACCATTAAACAAAATCTACTCTTGTTATTGCGAGAAAATAATTCTTAATAAAATTGTATTATGGTTTAATTTATTCTTAATGAATTAATGTAATTAATTCCGCCGTAAAAAAGGCCTAAATTCAAAGTTCATCAGATGACGAAAGATTTATTTTTTAGTACAAAAACTTTAGAAGCATCTATTACACATAGGAAGGTTTCAAATAAATGGCTTAAAATTAAATGGATTCAGTTGCGAATAGGAGAGCCAAAGAAAAAATTTTATAAGTATGAATATGTTAAAAATGATCTACTTTTCAGTACACTAGACCTGACAAAAAAAATCTAATAAAGGTCGCCCTCCATTTCTATTTCCTTCTCAATTACCGCCTCCGTTTCCAAATGGACCCGCTATAACCAAAGAAAAGAAAAATGATTTGATACATCTTGTGAAATTTGTGCCACCAGAGCATCGCTACTTTTACCAATCACTTAAAGTAGGAGTTGTTGAGCAAAATGAAGAATCAGAAATTCAAGAAAATGACAAATAGCAATTTTTCTCATCACTTCAACGATGCCTAATCATCATGTCTTATATGCTTAGTACGCGCCAAAAGTGCCTATACTATTTATACCAAAGTAATTATGTGAAAATAAAATGTTTATTTTCGCAGGATTCCATGACTCGTCTAGGGCTTCCTACTCTTCCCGTAAAATATTACTCTTGGAACTTGTTACATAAATTACTATTACTTACACACAATTAATATTTACAAAATAAGCATGAAGATTTAGTTAATAAGCAAATTAGAATATTACAATAGCTAGAGCTCAACCTCACCTAGCTGGAAAACTCATTCACTAATAAGAATTTTTTTAGTTAAGTATGATAAACCTTTATCTTGGATAATGAATTATTCAATGAATACTTTTCAGGAAGTGAAATTATATAAACGACAGAACTTGACGTACTTTATTATATAATAGAAAACAAATATATCATAGCAACAACATGAACATAGGTATATAGTGTGATATCAAGTTTAGACTCTAACACGCGCACTAAAACTGATATTAATACATTGCTCGAACTCCCATCGCTTCAGTACAAAACTTGTGCTTCTGTCCAAACAGAGGCTTCGTCAAACTATCGGCTACCATTTCATTAGTACTGATAGAAACAAGCTGAATTTCTTTTTCTTCTATCTTGGTTCTAACAAAATGATGCCTAACATCAATATGCTTAGTTCTTGGATGATAAGCGTCAGTTTCTCCCAAAGCTATGTTACTTCGGTTATCACAAAAGATTTTTGTCGGTGCGAGGGTAGAGTCTTGGTTGATTTCTCTTAAAAAATTTCGTAACCACATCGCCTCTTGAGAAGCAGCAGATAGAGCCATGTACTCGGCCTCTGTGGTGGATCTGTTTGTTGTTTTCTACAGTTCCATGCTATTTCTCAACCTTGAAGATTGAACACATAACCTGTGGTAGATAGTCGCTCGTCCAAATCATTTGCCCAGTCTGCACACTGAATCCAATCAGGTCTTGGATAATGAATTATTCAATGAATACTTTTCAGGAAGTGAAATTATATAAACCACAGAACTTGACGTACTTTATTATATAACAGAGAACAAATATATCATAGCAACAACATGAACATAGGTATATAGTGTGATATCAAGTTTTCACTCTAACACTTAAAGAGCAAAGAGATTGCAACAACCAGATGATACATTATGTAAAACACCTAGTTGAATACAAACCTAAGAAGTAGAAATAAAAATTTGCGTTAAAAAATAAAATTTAGGTTTTTTTAAATAATAGGAAATTAAAACACGTCGAGGAGATGCAATTAAAAGTTAAATGAGCAGATAAATCTTGAATGTTATTAAACTATTTGCTTTGGGTCTTCAATAAATAATAAAAATATGATATAAATGTAACACAAATACATTAAGTTATTGTTAAGATTAGCACGATATAATTTTTTCGTGGTTTTTATACATAATTCCACAATTATACTGATTATACTATACAATTATAAAATTTTACTGTTTTCTTAAACAATTGTTTGTGTAGTATTCTCACTTTCTAATTTTTCTGGACTGGAGATTTAATTTTTTTTACAACTGAACAATAAACAAAAAAAAACAGCAGATTGTGTCCCACTAATCTATCATTAATTATGCTAAAATATAGCTGTACCAATAGCCAAGTGTTTGTACATAAATTTTTTAACATCTGGTCTTTTTTTGAAAAATCTTTATTTTAACAAAATTATACAGTTTATTCAAAAAACATAACAAAATCTCTAATCAGTGTTTGAAACACTGGCCTCGAGTGACAACAATTAATAAAATAAAATAAATAAATTATACAGATTCCTTAAATTAAAAAACAATTTATTATGAAGATATTGTTGTATTACTTATTTAATTGTAAAATGATTATGTTGTTTGAAGCAAATTACTGACAACGGTCAATTCTTTTATAAAGGGTTTCATATCTCCGCCTCTGTGATTTGGTAGGTGCCATTGTAGGTCTGACGAAATACGCGAAACATTCATTACCCATTCAGTAACCAATGAAATAGATGATTACGAACCTCTCCGACTAACTGACAAATGAAGATGGATTTCGACAAATAATTACTAATTTGACCGAGCTTTCCACTGATGATCCAATCCGCAACTCAGACGCACCAGCTGTATCTTTATTGATAGTCATCGATTTTAAATTTGTTTAATTTCTGAAGAATGTGACATGTTTTTAGCGACTTATTTAAAAAAAATAGTAAAATATTTTCGATGTTATAAAGAGTATGTATTATATAAGTACTGTTATAACATTTATATGTCAACTTAAGAAATTAATTAATGAACAGATTTTGTTGCTATAAAAATAAGAAATATTAATATTTACAGATATTTTATAGGTATGAGGCAAAGTAGAGATGTATTTATATACATCATGTATATTACATGATAAAATAAAAAAGTTTATGAGCTCTTAAAAATAAAGCTGTATTTTAAAACAAAGACCCCAGATTTATATGCAATCATAAGACACTTGGGCTAATGTTTATTATACAACTTTGCTTTTTCCACTAACTATTCTGTCAACTTGCGCCTATTTCGTAAATGGTTACAGGTTGACCTTGATGACTAAGTAACCATGATTCCATACTCGCATTGTAAAATGTTTTAAATGGTTTAAATAATGCTACATCCAAGAGGTTGCGTCTTATGTGAAGAGTGAGGTGGTAATGTAACTCCATTTGATTTAGCATTTTCTAATGCCTCTATTGACAAGTGCGACGCATGGTTATCAAATACTAGAAGAGACGGATTCTCTTTAGATGAAAAACTATGCTTTATAAAATGTTTGATCACCTCGGGAAACAACTCGGAGTTCATCCAGCCACTTAGTGCTGCTAGGCCTAAAGTTCCAGGAGGTATTCCCTTAGTCATGATATGTTTAAAATTCTTCCTAGGAAAAATTACTGCAGGTGGAAGTGATTGTCCATTGGCGCAAACTATAGCGCACGTTGTGGTTAACGTCCCCTTTTCGCCACTAGTTACCTTTGAAATACATCTTATACTTTTAGTTGAACACTCGAGTGCTATCTGCAAAACTTGGGTGACGTTTTAAAACATTTTCAAGGTATTTTTCAACGTTCGTATGATTAAAACCTGTAGCGTATTCACTAACTTCAAGTTGACATGTCTTTCTTTACATAATTTTTCGATGATCCATTCTTCCACTTTAGACGTTAGACCACATAAATGAAAGGAAATGAAGAATATCTTCTAATCATTATACAACTGATAACTGATATTCTACTTAGGACCGGTTTATAAATGCGTAGTCAAATATTATAGTCAGCTGACTAAGTGCTGAAAGATAGCCAGGACCTACATGTTATTGTATAACTTATAGCTAATTTGACTGTAACTAAGTATTGATAAAGATAAAAAGAATGTAACCTAATAACTATAAAACTAGATATTAACGACACTAAAATCTTACTTCGTTACACTGGGCTTTATTTTACTGGAATAACCTTATTTGACCTTGACTTAACTTTTTTGTGGCACTCCACATCTTTTTCCGGGCTGAAAAGCAACATTAAGTCTAGATAATTACTCTTCACTATTCAGTTGTCGCATGACCTCTTCATCTGTTCACTGTTTGGCATGTAGCAAAATACCAAGTCGTATGGCAGTCTCATTTCTTTACCAAACAGAACCTTCGCAAGTGTGACCCTGAAAATTTATTAACAGCTTATTGAATAGCCACAAAGAATATTGGAAATTGATCCCAATCTTTCTGGTGCAAAGAGAGCAAATACCTATTTTAAAAGGACTTCCGACCAAATGTCGCTACATTATGAATCTTCGCTTTCGTGTTGGTCCATTGCTTGCTGAACATAAGCTACACTATCAGCACCAATCTTTAACGTCTTCTTTACGGTTTGCTTGGTAGAAACTAACTTGGTCTTCTTTACGGTGAGATGTCTTTCTGAGCTACCATCATAAAGCTGTTTTATAATTTCTGGAACAGCTGTTTCGCTAACTAACTAGCATCGTCAGATTGACATATTGAAATTACATGTTGTTTGTTTGTAACTAGGTGCTTGATGTTGTTAAGGAGTTAAGGCTAGACCAAGTAAGGAAGTAATAAGACATAACAATATTAAAGCCTAGATGTTATTAGCCCTAAGGGATTATCCTGGATGTATTTCCCTCTAAGATCAGTATAACTGTGCAATGATATAGAAAAACCAGGAAAAAACTATATCATGATGATCTTTACAATAACTAAATATATTTCTGTAACAACTACGTCTTATCTATGTATAAAATGAAGACTCAATCAAAGTAATTGTAATTTTAAACTCAATTTCTTCAATTAAACTTTAAGTTGAGTTTTTTTATTGTTCTTCGTATTTTTTGAAAGTACCAGCTGCTCCATTCTTTCAGTTCGACATCGACTCTTTCTTACTTTCTCTTTAGGGGCCCTACATTGACGATTAAGGAGTTCCATTGTACCATTGAGGAATATGCAGACTCTTCCCGCCATGCAAGACGCTGGTCTATCAGTTTTCATTTACGGATCTTCTGCAGAATGGAATCTTTTTTTTGTTTTAAAATATGGGTAAGTTTCTTTGTCTCTAAACAGCTACAGTAAATCCAGTTCAATTGGTATGATCTTCGAGGATGGTCATTAGTATTTCGATGCCTTATTCCAGATCAATGTTCCATCGTATTCAACTTTAAAATAGGAGGCTTGATTCAAGGTCGATATAACTCGCTGAATTTTTGCTGGGTTAAATTGTCTCTTTGCTTGGATATTTGGTTAGATAACTCATTGCTTTAGCTAGATATCTGCATTTTTAGCTCTAGCGTTTTATGACATACTAAGTTTGACAGTTGCGGTAAATTTCAATTTCAAGAATCACTGGGTTTATTTAAATAAAATGGAAAATAAAATCCAATTGTCGAGTATCCGTTTTCGTCGCATCACCATGTATTGATGTTTTTTCATTATTTTAGTTGCTGTTGATTACTGAATTAGTCGAATGTTTATATAGAAAATTATTGACAATTGGTGACATTTCTCATTGTAAACTATTGACATTTCTCGTTGTAAACTATTGACATTTCTCGTTGTAAAAGGAGAAAATATATAAGAAATCTACGTTTTATTAGTTTTAGGTAAGCTCATACTATTGTATCTCCATCACCAGACGTATCTCGTACTGGGTAACTACTGATACGCAAAACCAATAAATGATCATGAAAATAACTCCATTATATTTTATATAAATTTTCGACATTATTGTTGTGCGATTTCAATTATTTTTTTATTGGAATTATTGCAGTTATACTGATCTTAGAGGGAAATACATCCCTTAGGGCTAATAACATTTAGGCTTTAATATTGTTATGTCTTATTACTTCCTTACTATTGGTCTAGCCTTAACTACTTATGAACATCAGGTACCTCGCTGCAAACAAACAAAATGCAACTTCATTATGTCAATCTGACGATGCTAGTTTTTAGCGAAACAGCTGTCACTGCATTTAAAAACGTATTTTGGGAATAAATAGTTTAGTTCAACCGTTTAGTTGTTGATTGTTCTTAGATTATTACGTTATTTACCATAGACAGTTTCATTTGGATTTTACAATGAATTTCAAAAGAAAATTGATCAATTTTGGGTTTTGGACAATTGGATGTTTTCATAAGAACATATTTATGAGAGTAAATGTTAAATCTGATTATTTTTTAAAACTTCTATTCGACGTGGCGGCATTTAGAATATATGTATAATCTAAATGTACCTTTACTTACCTGCTGGCGAATACGTCATGATTAATTTAAAATGGTGAATGTAGAAATATGAATGTAATAATTTTAAAAAATATTCTTTTGACTATTTCATTTTACTTTATAAATCCGGCCCTGTTTAAGTGAGGAACTTGGTAGCTCTTACCTTACGATATCAAAAGAACATCATACATTTTTAGAAAAGAAACTCCGGTTCTCAATTATACTCACCAGCGGCGTTCTTGATGCCAACAATTTCAAGACAAAAACGACATAGAGTAATGACACTAAATTAAAATGGAATATCACCAAAGAAAAAAGATATCATTTTGATCTGATTAGGTTTAATTAAAATAGTTTTCATATTGTAGTCCTTATTTTTATTTTTGTTTTCTTTGAGAAAATCATTAGAATGATTTCTCAACCTAATCCGTTTAATTATTTGTATACAGTATAATACATAAAAAGAACGAGGAAATATTTTTAGTTATCATTTTAAACAGCTCTATGCCACTTTATTTCAAACAATATATTATCATCCCTTATTTAGTGTGAAAGCCAGGAATGGTTACATGTAAAACCCTCTGTATAAACATTTGAAAACCAGGTACCTAAAATAACTTCTTACCTCTATTTGATAAATATTCTGTCATTATCTAAGAACAAGCAAACTTTTAACTTTTTTTGTATTTGTCTGATTAATTATTTTGATTTCAGGTACAGGAACATCTTTATAATAAGGAGAAGCTCCCCCAGCGTCTCGCATTTGTTATTTACCACAACAAAGAAATAAATGACTGACAGGTCAAATCGAGCAGGCGTAGACTGATTGGCAAGCTGAGAGTTTGATGAGCAGCATACTGAGATCTCTATTATACTTTGTATTAAGTTTTTGGGGCGTATTCATAATAATGTATAAAAACATTTTTACCACAGATGGTCTTTCTCAGGAATATGACTATTGTGTTCATCCATTCTGATAAAAAATACCATACATAGTATGGAAAAAATGGTTGTAAAGTTTATATAAAAAAAGTTGGGTTGTTAATTCCGTACATAAAATTGAACAAAAATTCTCAAAGGTTTATTCAAAATAGATAATAGTATATAATTTAAATAAATATACATACATAATAAAAACGGTTGAAGTATACACCTACGTATAATGTAATAATACCAATTATTTAAAACTTCGCACGCATTAGCAGCTGTAGTCACGAGTTACTAGTAAGATAAATATGTTAATAGTTACTTGTCGCTTCCAACAAATAATCAAGAAAAATTATTTTCTGCTGCTCAGCCTATTTTTAAGAGGTCAAAAGCTTTATTGATGTTGAATTACATTTATTGGCCTAATTACTTGATATTAAACGGTATGTATTTTTTTAAGTATCTGTAATATATAGTAGGTGACCACTTCAGAATGTCACGTTAAACTTAATTTTGAACAACATGGTTTCATGAAAAAACGTTCAGTTGACACAAACTTACTTATTTACATTGAATACATACTAAAAAGTCTAAATGATAGAAAGAATGTCGATTCTGTTTATACTGATTTTAGTAAGGCTTTCGATAAAATCGATCATTCGATCCTTATTTCGAAACTTGCTGAGGTCGGTATACATGGTAGTTTATTGCGTTGGTTCGACTCATACGTCAGAAATAGATCTCAACAAGTAATCTTAGGAACCTTTAAATCTAACGTAGAGGTCAGCACGTCAGGGGTACCTCAAAGGTCCCATTTGGGTCCTTTACTATTTAATTTATATGTTAGTGATATTGCTACCTGTTTTAAATTTGTATATTTTATTATGTATGCAGACGATTTAAAAATTTATCATTCCATTTCATGTCCTAATGACCGGATTAGATTTCAACAAGACTTAAATAATCTATTTGATTATTGTGTAAAAAATAAGCTGTTGATAAATGTCTCTAAGTGCAATTACATACAATTTTCTCGTAGCAGTCCTGAATTAAATCACAACACATATGAAATCTCTAATTGTGTACTCCATCCGGTAGATAGTATAAAAGATCTTGGAATAATTTTGGACTCAAAACTCCTTTTTGATAAACACATTTATCATATTACCCGAAAAGCAAATAGACAATTAGGCTTCATTTACAGAACTTGTTTCGAATTGCGAAACTCTTTTACCATTAGAACTTTGTATATGGCATATGTCCATAGTATCTTAATGTTCGGTTCCGTCATTTGGAATCCACGTTACTTGGTGTACATTTCAAAATTAGAATCTATTCAAAATAAATTCATTTCATATTGTAAAAGAAAGTTTTATCCTGAAACAGATAGACAACGTATTTGTTCCTTTTTAGAAATAATTACCCTTGAGCACAGTAGGCAAATTGCGGATGTCATGTTTGCTCATAAAATTATAAATAATAATATTGATTGTATCGAAATTACGAATTCCATAAATCTCCATACTCACCTACGCTACTAGACTTAATTACATCTTTTTAACAGACCAAGCATTTACTAATTATTTCCTTAATTCTCCAGTACATAGAATAACTAACACTTACAACAAATTATCTAATATCGTGGAATAAGATATATTCTTTCATAATGCAACTGCGGTTAAAAAACTATTGAGCAACCATTTTTTAATACCATTAACTTAGATGTCTCTTCTTTTTTGTATTTTTAATTATATTTCTAGTTGTTAAACTTGTAAAAATTTGTATTTTAACTGTAATGTGTGGATACTCTTATGGGTCTGTCCTGTCTGTATCCCAAATAAATAAATAAAAATACATGTTACTAGCAAATAAATAACCGTCAAAAGTGGTACCCATAAATAAGGATGTTAACAACAATATTCTACAATCCGAGTGGCTAAAAGGGCAGTTCTAGTCGCTTCCGTGAATTTGAATCCCAACCTGCTGGGTTTTTGCCTACCTGACCATAGGTCAACATTGATCTTATGATCCTTGTGTATATCCAAAGGTTTCTTTAGATTAAATTCCCATGATTTTCCGCCTAACCATTTACATCTCCCAATTGCAGTCTTTTTGGACTTGTTCATGTGAGCTTCTTGTCAAATATTACACCTAAGTACTTGCAGATGAAATCTGTATCCCTTGATCCTTGTAGTGGTTTTTCCTGGTGAAGGCGTCTACAGAAAGAACAAATCTTACACAATTCTGCCATTTAACCAGTTGTATAATCTTTCCTTCGTTATGTTATAGATATTTAACAATTATATTAATTCATAATCAACGCGAAATCAAATTTAGTATTCAACTGACAGCACAAGTGGCCCAAAAAAACCCTTATATTTTCGAATATTTAAAAATTTACCCAAAATGATGAAAGTATGATACTCGCCGATTTTTGCCACTAGATATTCCTGGTGTATTACAATAATAGGCTACCCTCTCTATAATCCCTGGTTGGACTCTTTAAGAAAAATTTATGATCGGGCTTCTGGGTTGAGTAAATAAATAAGTTAAGTGACACTTTTGGCTTGAAGAACACTTTAAGCTGGTTATGAAATCAATATATGTATTAAATATGTATATTTTTTTACAATTTTTTTACTAAACTTTTTTAAAATTCACCTAATAATGAACCTTTTAGTAAAAATATCGCCGACCTAAGATACAGCGCGTAATTTTTTTCATACCCATTTTTTAAGCAATTTTCTAATTTTCTTAATTTTTATAGTTATAACTAAAATTTCAATTTAAAATTTACATTAAAAAATTGTACGATACAAAGTTTTTTGTTTGGTTTAAGACATTTTTTTCCATTTTTAAAATAACTAATGTCTCTTTCTTTTCTTTATGTAGCCATTAATTTCCTTGTAGCCAACAGTTTATCTATAGAGTTTTTTTTTAATCTAAATAACTGTTTTACATTATAACAAGAATCTTTTACAACCTTAATTGACACATATTTACATATTCATTTTAAAGAGTCATCAATAAATACAAATTATCCATTAAGGAATCAAAAGGCATGTAAAAGAAGTGTCAAATATCCTCTAATGGTCCACTAATGGCCCTAATGGCCGGCGGTGTATCGAGAAGCGATTAGGGTCGTAGCAATCCAAGGATTTTTGATCAGCCCAAGCGTTGGCTAGTGTAAATGATGTCCGTACCACGCCCTGAAGTCATTACAGGTAGGGAGCTACCATCAATTTAAAAACCAATCAGAACTGCGTTCGTCAGCCAACATAGCGTGCTTTAGCCTTTGTTAATAAGGGGTAATTTCATCTAAAACAAAAACAGTCTTTTCAGATTGTATATCGCAAACGATCTGGGGCTTTTTTTTGGAATTTTACGTCCAATTGAGCCCTGTGCCGTGCGCAGATAAAATATATCCGATGTTCTTCATTAACTTGTGATTACATCCACTTTTATTTAAAAAAATAAGCTTTTTTAACTCAATAACAGCTTTTTCTATAAAACTGTCATCTTAATAATTATTTTTGGACTAAAAATATTGTTATGAGTACCAAACAAAATATAAAAATAGAATATATAACAAAAGTGGTTGTGTTTTCTATAGATTTATAGCACGTCCTCTTGTTTCTTATCTAACATTGATTCTTTATACTTCTTCAACTATTTAAACATTTTTCACACTAGGCAATTAATTCAGTGAAACAAATAATTGTCCTGTTAATCCGAGAAATTGTCCACATAAAAAGTGGATCATCTAAACAGTATCTTTTTTACAATATTTTTACATACAACAGTATGTTGGTACTTACCTGGGAATGCATTTACTAAATCTCCTGAACCCAATGAATTAAATGGTTGATATATTGAAACGTCATTTTCTTTATAACAAAACCATCATAACTGCCAATAAACAATAATATTTGCACTGTACGTACGCAATGCGAAAACATATGGATGCGATATGCCTCGTCTCAACTGAATCACATCACCAAAGACAATAATTTTTCCCGATTAGCGTGGTGGGACCAATTTCGGCATTAGCAATAAAAGATGCAGTAATAAAGGTTAAATAAATATTTTGTATTTGATTGCAAGTCATTGCAGTCACAGTAAAAATTCAGACGGTAAAATATATCTTACAGTTCTAGAAGTACGGCTAGCAGTACGTCTAAAGAAAATATCCGAATATCGGAATTTTAGTTTATGTTTGATTTTTTTGTTGTTTATCCTTCAATTTTCATTACATATTTCACTTTGATATTATACAATATACTGTGTAATACTATTTTTACGATTTTAACATTTAGATCCTCTGTTTTAGATATCTATATGTTTCCAATGAACTTTCACTATAGTTGGCAACATTCCCTCAGTTGGTAACTTGTTTTCCGGTGTATTATTTCCGCACCTTTCCTTACATGTGCTGGTTACTTTGAACGTCCATTCTTTAGTAGAGTTACTTGTATCTCAGTCGATTTACTGTTAAGTGAAATAGATTATGACGTTTTTCCACATTCTATTTATACTCATTTTTATGAGATTAATAATTCTTCTGATTATTTCTACTTATAATCCGGTACCTTACGGTCACTGGTTTTGGAGATTGATCTCCTTGCTCCGGAGAACTCTCCATATTGGTTCTTTTGACCCCGCTAGTGAACCGTTCTCTATCGATTATTGGTTTTGGAGATTGAGCTCCTTGTCTCGGAGAACTCTCCGAAGCGTTTCTTCTAACCCCGGTAATAATCCGGGCCCGTTCCTGATTTGGTCTTGGAGATCGATCTCCTTGTTTCGGAGAACTCCCCATAAGCCTGTCTATAGAATGTTGATTCCTGGATTCATTCTAAAATATTTAATGCTCTACGCCAAATTCTCTTATTTTCACTCATCAACTTCTACTTAGTTCATTCTAATAATTAAACTAGATTTTAAACTTTCTTTTTTAACCTTTTTTATTACTTTAACTTCCACATGAGTCTCCACATTGTATTATACATTATAATATTTGTTTATGTTTTAACATTGATTCTGTTTGTTCTATAAATGTTAAAATACTTTATTTACTGTTAGTTTACTAACTATCATTTTCTATTACATTTATCTTATATGATTTGACTTTTGTACATGTTATATTTTACCTTTTATATATTTGACTTTGTATTTCTTCTCTCTAACATATTGTGTTTTTCTCCTAGAGCCTGAAGATGGTCTTGTGACCGAAACATGTCGCTGTTATAATATTTCATTAAATTACATACTGTGGGTTGACTTTGAGTTTTATTGCTACTATATTTTTTTATGTTAACAAACTTCTGTATTTAATGTATTTACTTATTTAAAAGATAAACCCCTGAAAAAATAATTTATTTGGGGCATAATCAATTTATATTTGGTTTAGTATGCAACTTTTTTAATATCAAGATTAGAGAGCTTTCATGTAATGAACGTTTATACACGCTAAATCATAATTATCATTAATAATAAATTGTTGATAAATTTGTTTACTTATTAATAGTTGGCTTTTTGTGGGATGCAATATTTAGTTAAAGAACTAATTTCTAGCGCTTTGAATAAATTCACTCGTATAATAACAATTTATAGTATGTTAAGTTTGGAGAAGGGTTAGGGTTATATACCGATCGAAGATAATTGTCTGAGATCGGTTACCCTTAACGTTCGACATGCTTTTAAGGTTTTTTGCAAGATTGATACCATTATAAAGTATAAAATTAAACATTTTCGTCATATTGACTAATTTCGTTCATTTTATTAAGATAGATACTTTGTTTGTTAGGTAGTAACTAAGGTTCATAACAACAATGGAGAATTAATTTTTTATTTAATTGTCAATAATTTTAAGTACAATTTTGATTATTATAAATTAAAATATGAGCCAAAGTGAATTTGAAGAAATTGAACGGGCTTCCGCAATTATTCCCGAAAAATTCAAAATCCGTTATTAAAGTACCTACCAAAGTTTTTAAAAATAGTGCGAAAGCAAGAATTTAAGAATCGATGAAAAGACTCTATTGGCATATTTCGTTCAAAGAGATATGCAGTTAAAATCTCCTGAAAGCGTCTGGGAAGAATATTCAATGATTAAATCCACCGTTTTTCTTTTTGATGGCATTGATATTTCCAAGTTTTCAACTGATCGCGTATTTGAAGAGAAAAAATGTTGGCTATAGGCCTAAGAAGGTGAGCAATTTTACACGGAAGCAATTTTTAAAATTTTTGATGGAAGCACCGAATGAAGAATTTCTAATTCACAAGGTAATGTAAGCTCGTTTAGGTAAAGAAAATACTCTAATGAAGATTTTTTCATATTTGTAGGTCGCAATGATATTGGAAATATCTTGTGCCTGTAGAAGAGAAGAATTATATAATATTACAATGAATAACATCCAACAAACCGATGGTTTAATGATTGTAAAAGTACCCAATACAAAAGCGAACATCCAGCGTAATTTTACAGTCGTTAATAAACCAGACGATAAAATTCAATATTTAGAAATTCTGCAAAAGTATACAAAACTTTCGTCCATTACAAGTAAAATCAAATCATTTGTTCTTAAGATACGCCAAAGGAAAATGTGCTCAAGTAATAGGGAAAGGGACAAACGGGGGCTGGCCTTTTCAAATTGCCAAATTCTTAAATTTGCTTAATCACGAGAACTATATTGGCCATTCGTTCAGGAGAAGATCAGCAACGCTTTTGGCTAATAAAGGTGTTGATGTCCTCGGGTTAGAGCGTCATGAAGGTTGGTGTTCATCGACAGTGGCAGAAAGCTCTGTAGAAGATTTCCTTCAAAATAAAATAGATTTTGCCGAAAAAATATTGTGTAATACTAATAATACTACTAATGAATGCGATTCTGCAGGAGTTTCTGTTAGAAGTGAAACCACAGCTCAAACAAGTGAGATTTCATTAAATAATTTAACAAATTGTACCATAAGTTTTAATACCAATAAATAATTCGTTAGTTTTCTTTATTCTTTCAAAAAAAAAGATTTTTAAACTCGACGGTAAGTCAATTACGTACCATCTAGTTGAAGTACTTACCGTCGAGTTGCTACAGTCAAAAATGATCAATCGTGCAAAAAGTGTATTTATAAAAATAAAATGGATTTATATTAACTAAATTATTCAAAGTAAACTGTAATTAATGTCGAAATTTCCCGATTATATTATTATTTAATATAAACTGCTGTTTTTATAATTTTTTTTTAATATTGTTTGCTAATTACCTAATTGTTATGTTTTTAATAAACGCATTTTTGAATTTACTAGAAAAGTTCTTAAAATGGAAACAAAATTAAAATCAAAATAATGGAAAACAACTTCATCAACTGCTAGGTAACTAAAATCACATTATCCTTGAAAGCATACAGCCGTCCCTCCGCACTTCCTCCCCGAGTTTCAATCTTCTTGCAAGCAACATTGATAAATGTCAAACGATTTTTCTTGCTCGCCTTGCATCCTTTCTAACGTAAGAAGAACTAAAATGGTATCTAGGAGTTTTTTTTAATGTTTCGGGTTTGATTAAAAGCTCTGTCTAATTGCAAATGCGATGTTTTGTGTTTAAAGTATAAAGAGTTTTTTTTAGTGATACCTTGAACTTTTTTTTTAAACAGAATAAAAAAAGAAAAAAGTAGTTATAGAATATATAAAAATGTTTGCAAAAAAACTATTACTAACATACTGAGTGGTTAATTTTACACTTAGAAGATAAATTTGAAGCAACTGCTGCATAGTAGAGCTGTCACAAGATTCACTTATCTTTGTTATACATATATCTACACCATAGTTTGTTTATATTATTTTAAGATCCTGCCATGTTTTGTATGTGTTGCTACAGAATGTTCATATTGATGTGACACAGATATTAATAAATACTGTTAAAATCATACATGCAATTTTGATAAATAAGAATAAAGGAGATGGAAGAAATAGACAAACTAAAATGATTAAGAACATCGATTAAACGCTGTATTACGAAATTAATCAGTCAAATATACTTATTGACATAAAAATCAGAACACCCAGTTTAAATTATTTTATTTTAATAAAATTTGGTGAATTTATTTTACTGAAATAAACAATTGATACAATTTTTAGACTTATCAGTTAAAGATTCCGGCTTTTATACTGCTTTATTGAAATCCATTACAATCCAAAAATGAATATTGTAGCCGTAGTAAAGATCCAATTTTGACGAATTTAGGTTCTTGACATTCCTTACCATTGGTTACGATGTCTAGGGTACGGAAACCTGTACGATTTCATCAACTGTGAGTTTGATAGGGGTTGTATAGTGGGACTTCGGGAAGCTGGAATTTCTCCCACCGACGTAATCGCCTTGAGTGGTGCAGAAAACGGTCACTCTGGGATCAGGAATGGAACATTATTGTCGCCTATGAGAGTGTGGACTGCAGATAAAGTCAGGCTGAGGATGAAACGGTGCAACTGCCTAGAGCTCGAGGGACTAAAGATCAATAAATTGGGGCTGCATCAGTTCGAGCCCACGCACTTCATGGAAGTCTGTCCAACAACACTGGATCCTGATGAGCTTTATCAAAGGCATAGAGCCAATAGAACGACTGTAATCTAATAATAATCTAATCTACTACATGAAGTGAAAGGGACGTTGAACGACCAAATTTCTTTGCAAACAAAATAATAATATAAATATAAAGGCAACAAAAAACCGTACAAAAGTCAAAAAGCTGCACAATTAAACACAATATAACAAAGCTTTAGGCATAAAAATGTGAAAACAAAAGTAAAACAAGTAAATAAAATAAAAATTTAGGTTATAATAGGTCTGTTCAAACACAACAGAAAACTGTTCGTTTATTTGTTTAACTGTAAAAGCCTTTGACACGGTTTGTCATAAGAGGCCATTGGAGAAACTTGAAAAATATGGAATTTGTGGGGTAACTTACAAATTATTCGAAAGTTACCTTTCAGATAGAAAACTGGTACAGGTAGACAACATAGAAAGCAGCACACAAATAGTCACCTTCGGTGTTACTCAGGGAACCATTCTAGGACCAATACTCTCCATATTGTATGTAAACAGCTTACTGAGTTTGGACATAGTAGGGAAAATTATTATTTTGCAGATGACACGGTCGTAACATATTTATCATCTTCATGGGAAAACCTAAAAGTTTTAGTAGAGAATGATTTTAAAAAAATAATAAAATTGTTCCAATTTAATAAATTGACTTTAAACTATCAAAAACCTTCCTATTTACCATTTTCTTCGTACAGTTCAGGACCTCTAAAAGTCGGAACAAATATGGAAATTTTAGAATCTCCTTCAGTGAAATATCTGGGTGTCTTTATTGACAGACAAATGAGATGGGACATCCATCTAAAGCAACTTACAAAGAAATTAAGAGGATTTATACCAAGATTTAGGTACCTTAGAGATTTTATGAATATAAATGGTTTGAAGTCTATTTATTTTTCTTTAATACAGTCAATATTATCATATGGAATCATAGGTTGGGGTGGTGCTTACGATAATGTCTTGAGCGATGCCCAGGGTGGTACAGAAGTGGATTTTAAGAGTGGTTTATAGTAAAAATTCTCTTTACGAAGAGTCCTCAATATTTTATATTAGACAATTATATATTTTAAAAATATTACTCTTTATAAATCTAAAATCTAAATCTAAAATTAGGTTGGTTCCTCATGAACATCGCTACAATACACGTCAAATAAAAGCTATTTTATTTCCACGTTCAGAAAAAACATTGGTCAAAGATGTTGTAATTATATAGCACCTAGAATATACGTTTTGTTACCCACAAATATAATATCAATTACTCCTTATAAATCATTCAAAAAAAAAGGTGAAAATTTGGATGCAAGAACAAAATCGGAGGTTAGCCAGTGATATTATTAATCATTGTATCTATTAAAAGACCTAAACATTCCTTTTTTTGATATATTATTATGTATTTATGTTTGGATGTGGATGTATAATATGTGTATATGTATACCTGGACATGACTTACTTACCCAACTATGGACTTGTTTACCCAATTATGACGCTTAATTTCTCAATCATTACTTATGTAAAAAATTGAAATGTGTTGTCATTAATTTAATGTATTAAATTTTTAATAGGGGCAGATGCACAAAGGGTTTACTTTTTACATCATCCTGGTGTTCGCCATTTTGAAGAATAGTGGCCCTTTGTATATGCATACCTATGCCCCTCATCACGTACAAGTGGTTGAAACTACTTCTGTGAGGTCTTTTGCATTTTATTGCATTGTTTATTCAAATTTATTTTTTTGATTAAATTGTACTCTATTGTAAATTTTTTTTTGTTGAATAAACATTATTATTATTTTTTAACAAACTTTATTAATAAAAAAATAGGTAGGACTATTAAAATAAATATTTTTCATATAATTCCAGTAAAAAACTTTTTAAATTTTACAATATTTTACAATATCTATTTTAATAATTAAATTTGTTGTCCTGCTAACATGATTTGATTATATCTTAGGGAGTTCTCATATCTATTTCATCTAAATCGTAGACGGTCTTTATGAAGCTGGTTCCATCCCTTGTATAAATAATAAGAAATGAAAGGACCAAATTTTGTTCGGATGACAGTACGTATTGGAAGACACCTGCGCCTAAATTAAAAAATATAATTTATTAGATACCTGTAGCCTTCTTTCGCAGTTTAACTAACAATAATTTCTATCATCACTTCAGCGATATGAATCCTGGTGTACCAGTTGGGAAAATTGATGATGTCGGTAATAGTAACGAGGGCTTTAATGAGCTGTGAGGGAAAACCTCTAAGACTAATCATGGTAATCTTTCTCATAATGTCTACTGCTAACAACTTTTCAACCATTTAAGAAAATCGCGAGCTATTAAAATTGCGACAAGACTTCTCTTCTCGCCTGGCTTTCAACCACCAATTAAAGGAATGTTTACAAAGCCAAAACGTTAATCACTCGCCATTTCTTGAATTTAATTGGTTTCTTAATTAACGGTTATGTGATTTTATTAATAAGGCAAAAATACGATAAAAGCTTTGAATAATTCCAACGTATCAATGATTTAAACGTTCTATTTGAGTTTTTATAATAAAAATATTTAACATCTTTGTTAATAATATTTTACGTAACATTATTTGAATAAAAAGATATGTGGAAACAGAAATCTGAAAGCAGATTCCAGTGTTACCTAATACTTAAGTACCCAAAATCAAATTATTTGGTATGTCTTAAGATTAAGATACATTAACCATCATAGGTAACAGATTTAGACTAATTACCGTGAAATTAACTTTTTTATTAAATAAAGATTTGTACGTATTCTGCATTCTGCTTATTCTATCCTCATGCTACTTACTTTAATCAAAATGTAGAGAATTCGCTATCTCGTACGCGTCTTTTCGAATGGTAAAAAAGGTTTTCTGAAGGTCGAGAGAGCACCAAAGATGACCAAATGAAATGAAAATGAAATTGTGCACGGAGATCGTCGTATGAGCCTTCGGATGATTGCTGACACTGTAAACGCCGATAAAGAAACTGTCAGAAAAATTTTACATGACGAATTGAACATGAAGTTGCGATGAAACCTGGATATTCCAACACGATGTTAAAACTAAGCGGCAATCCATGCACTGGAAAACTCCTGTATCGCCGAGAATGAAAAAAACAAGGATGTCGAAACCAAAATTTAAAGCCATGCTAATCGTTTTTTTCGATATCAACGGCATCGTGATGACGGAATGGGTTCCAGAGGGTCAAACTGTAAACCAAACTTGCTATTTGAAAGTTTTGGCAACGCTGCGAGAGCGAGTTCGTAAGAAACGGAAAAACAAATCGTGGATCTTGCACCAGGACAACGCACGTGCCCATAACGCGCTGTCTGTGAAGCGTTATTTAGCCGCTAGAAGCATTCCAATGCTCGAATACGCTCCGTACTCGCCTGATTTAGCACTATGAGACTTTTCCTGTTTCCGAAGATGAAATCTGCCTTAAAAGGAACCCGGTTCGAGACGATGGAAGAGGTGAAGCGCAAATCGGCGGAGCTCCTAAATGCTTTTACAAAAGAAGACTTACAGCATTGCTTTGACCAATGGAAAAAACGAATGGAACGGTGTGTGGGGGAATATATTGAAGGGAAGCATTCGATTGTAGAAATTTTTTTAAAATAAAACTCTTTCATAAGAAGTCTTGTTATTTAATAGCCAGACCTCGTATAGACAGAAACATGGGTTCAGAAAAATGTAGGCGAAAAAATAAATGGGGTGACCTGGGACAATTAATTGATAATTACAAAAAAAGACTAGAGATTCAATAATACCTTCATAAAGACATAACAGATAAGAATTAAATATCGATAATTAAAAAATCAAGACAACAGATTGAAAAGAATGAAAGGAAGTAATAAAATCGGTATGTAAGAAATAAAGAAATACGAAATATGTTAAAATAGTTTTAAAAATTAATTTATTGTTTCGAGAAGCAATTCGGCATAATTTTATCTACCTAGAGTTTTTATAACTATTCTTATTTAATTTTTTCTGTAAAAAAGAATAAAATTTGTTTAATGAACAAAACAAAAACTATTCGGTTAAAAAAATATTGGACTAAGATTTATATGCTTTGTTAATTGAAATATTTGGAATAATTAATTTATAAATTGCATTTTTAGTTCTGTAATTAGATATTTTAACACAAAAAATAGTTATTTCATTATTTGAATTTCAAAACAAAATTAACAGTTTCTTGTTTTTCAATTTATACGTTGGCAGTAATCTTTAAATTTCCTAAAATATAACATGTTCCTGTACAATCATAAATTAGCTGTTTCTCAAACACTTTAAAGCGGTGTAAGTATTAAGTGCCGATATTATCGTTCTCTCGACACCAGTAACGTCCCCTATAGAAACAACCCCTAGTAGTTCGGTCCGTCATTGATAGATGGCAAGCTATTAAAATAAATGTTCAGATCCTTTATTATGTAGACTGTGTAGTAAAAGGTTACGCAAATGTGTTTGGTGTATCGTTAGGACCTGTGTAAATTTGTTTAATGTTGAATTAAAAAAGAGTTCCTAATATATTAAAATAAAATTATATTTTAAAGTACTTTATATAAACCCAAATAGAGAAAACGTCATCGGTAAGTGCCTAAATTTTAATAACAGCCTAAACAACTTTGGATTGTTTTATTGTGTGGGTTATATTTGTTTTTACATTCCAATTTAGCAAAATTTTAGAAGTTTTCCTATTAAACCTATTAAAAAATTCAAAATACCATTCGACCCAGCTAAAACTGGAACAAAAATCTTATGAAAACATCCATTTATTTATGGTTTGATGTGAAATACGAATTTTTTAAATTTTTGTTACCCTTTAAAACATTTATTTCATGGACCATTACAAAAATAAAAAGAAATTTTACCCAATTTTAAACTACTATAAAAAATGTTGATCAATCCATTTGTTAACATGATTATTTTAATGCAAAACAGCTCTAAATAATAATAACCTGATATAAATAAGTATAAATAAAATTTGCTAACATTTTGTTTATTTCAGAAAGGATTATTGCTAGTAAATAAGAAAAGTAATACAAAACTAATTTTGGAAAAATGAAAACTGCTTAATAAAACCTAAAAACCAGTTCTTCAAGTTTTAAAGTTAAAATAAACTTTAATAAATTAATAAATATTATACCTCCGATAACAATATGTAAATGTTATCATGTTTTACTTAAAAAATACGCAGTTTTTAATCTATTGGTAAAATTGAGTTTCTGTCTTACATGAAATTAAAAATACACTTTATATTACAGCTACCCATAACTGAAAAACCTTTTAATTTAACCTGTTAATTCTATAAATAACTTCAGTCGTTACCTCTAAAATCTAAGAAACATGTAACTCTTAATTATTAATGTTCCCGGTCTAAGTAAATAAATATCTAAGCAATTTACATAATGAACAGCCAATTTTTAAAACTAGACTTGGCATCAACATATTGTGTCTTTAAGTAGATAAAAAAACACTGAAAGCTGAAACAAAAACTATTAAGATGTTTACTAAACAAAGAGAAAGAAGAAGTTCAAGACCTGATATTAATTATTGTCTGTAAAACTTCTAATCTAAACAAAAAGATTCGCCGAAGTAAAGAAGATTAATGTAGAACTACAATTAGATTAAATTTCCAGCATAAATAGAATTTTTTGACAAATCCTTTATTTATTTAATACATACGTTTTATTAAAAAAAAGATGTAAACTACCTAATAACGGAAAAATAAATATTTGTGTCTTATTTTTTGGTGGGCCAAAAATATTTCCACCAATATCCTTCGCCAAAATCATGAAGGTATTATTTTCCTCAACAATCTCTATAAAAATTTGCTCATTGTAAACCACATTCTAGATTGTAATTATGTATTTAACGAAATATGCATAAAATTATGTGTAGAATTATTTATAAAATTTTTTTGTGTCTATTTTTTGAATAATTAAATTATATCCTTAAAATATTTCACAATATATTTTACTTAAAACAAAACAAATACAAAATAATCATATTTGTAGTGATTCAATATAGAAATAGTATACACCCGTAGCTTCTATGACAAAAAAATGCGACCCATCTATCAAAGGCGCCAACCTCAAATTTGCAGTAAACGTTCATCAACCATTTGCAATATTATCCCAGGGGTTTTAAAGCTTCTATGTTCAGACTTCGTGCAACAGGGGTCGCTACGGTGACAAAAAGCTTCGTTTAAATCCAAGCAGTGCTACAACCAATTTATGAGTTTTATGATGTATCTATAGTTTTTTGTCAGCTACAAATAGTTTAAAAAACATTTGTTAGCAAAATCTTTATAACATTATTTGGGTTTAAAAGTTGAGATAGAATATTGCTTCAAGATTCAATAGTTTTTTTACGATATTCTATATATGTTAGTTATAAAACTACTAAAAATTGTGATATTAACATAAAATAAATAATGTATTATTATGTATATTAATAAAATAACATTCTGTATTGAAAATATATTTATGTTTAATTTTAAAAAAGTAAATTAATAGTATCCGTTTAGATATCGAACGTAAAAGATGTAGGCCAGTCATTGAGTCTACTTCACTAAATATTTTGGTTCCCAAAATATGTAAAATAACTTCTCATGTATAATTAACTACCAGTTTTGTCGATGTCACGAAAACAAATACTAACAATAATCTGTATATTCATTGTATTCTAACAGAAAACAAGCTTTTGTTATTAATGCAATTCCAAACACTGTTTTATTCGATTATAACCAAGCAATTTTAAAAATTCTATTACAAAATATTACATTTGCTTCTACAACATCCAAAGAACGAATCTTTGCTGTCAATGAACTCAGGATAAATCACCATTATTACCACCATTAACCATCAAAGACATTATTTCACCAGTTCCAAGATTGATCGGCCCTTATAAGAGTGTCAATCTCCTTCAATAGCAAACCAAATTAAGCCAGCACTTTTAAACAAATCTTGGATTACAGCTTGCATAGTTAAAAATAAAGGTTTATATATTCAGATAGATATCTAATAGTTAAAAATTTAATAAGTAGAACTTACCTTATAATTTACAATAAAAGGATATATTAATAAGTTTTATAGAATCAGCATTTACTTTTTCTTTTGTACATCTAAAGTTTCCAAGTTCATAATTTTCACAAGACATACATTTAAAATAAACAAAGAATGTAATGGGCATTTTATATTGAATAGGATCCAAGAACAATTAATAACTGCACAGTTAAACTAAACTTCCACTATTTATTTGAAATATTCGCTTTAAAATCAATTACAGCTGTTTCGCTATAACTAGCATCGTCAGATTGACATATTGAAATTACATGTTGTTTGTTTGTAACAAACAACATGTAATTTCAATATGTCAATCTGACGATGCTAGTGATAGCGAAACAGCTGTAATTGATTTTAAAGCGAATATTTCAAATAAATAGTGGAAGTTTAGTTTAACTGTGCAGTTATTAATTGTTCTTAGTAAGATGAACTTCCAAAAAGTAGAGGTTAACACAATCAATTTTTTGAATAGGATCCATATTTTGCTATTTTATAACAATTAAATATTTCCAATCCATAATGAGTACACTTTTACATAACAATTCATCTTTGTCCTAGTTCTCTTTTAAAATTCTAAGTTCAATCTGAAACAACAAAAAGAAAATAAAAATCAAAAAGTATTAATGGTTTTCACATGTTTAAGAAATCAACATGTAATTTTAGTTAGTAAAGTATTTAAATTAATATTATAAAAAGGAAGTACTTACAAAAATATAAAAAGACAAATTATAGTCTTCGATATTGTACAAACAAGTATACCAATAGATCATGAGTACCTAAAAAAGACACAAGAACAATTAAAAACATGTAGCAGGTGTGGTGAAATATAGTAAACTAATTCTCATATCAATAGTGTTGGTCTTAATCACATAATTTTTTTTATAGAACACTTAAAGAGTACACAGTGAAAAAACTATTGAAAAACTTAGTTTATAAACATTAACAAAGGACATTTTATGTAACAAAATGTATGTAAGATAAGTGAGTAAGGTGTTTATATAAATTTTAAAATGTTAATCTTTGTTAACACAGATATTCTTACCTTATACAATGTGTAAGTGATACAAATAACAAAATCTTTTAAAAGTTTAAATTTTAGTTGTTAGGGTTTAAAAATAGTAATTTTTAGTTAAGATAGGATTAGTTTAATTGATTTATAGTAATTTTAAGTACAATTGATAGTTTTATTTCAAATTTTAAAGTCTAGAAAATATGACAGATCCAGCAAACTGCCTATTTTTTTTATAATAAATTTACAAGGAAAAAGTCTATTTAAAATTAAAGAAATACATTTTTGGTAAATATAAGGATGAGATCTCACTGTAAGTTAACAAAGATACTATTAGTTTTGTAATTTCATTACCTTCATATTCAAGAATTTTGGTTAGAATTTTGCATTTAAACAATGGAATTTCGTTTTTTGATGTCATACTTGTCATTTTTCCTGGAAGCCTATAAAAAGGCCGGAAAATCGATGATTCACTCTCTTATGATCCTGGTAGCAGAGCAATTAACATCGTATGTATTAATTGATTACTAACTAGAAGAAAATTTTTTGCATCATTTAAAAGTTGTTTATGTTAAATTAATACATGTAACATTAAAAATACATACAGTAAAGTAATAAACCATTATTAAATTACTTACCAAAGTAATAAGTTTGTCAAATCAGAGATTGATTCCAAAAGAATTTGAAAGATTAAATTTGAGCATTCTTTTTGCAACTGGTCCTTAGCCGCCATATTGTGGTATTACTGTTCCGAAGACAGACGAGGAGAAGCCGATCCGAATTTTTCGTGCCATTCCATTTAGACAATAGCAATTTTTAGAGAACGAACTTTATAATAAAAGGTACGTGTCATAGTTAAGGTTTAGTATTTGTGTATTTGTTATTTTGTGACTGTAAATTAATTTTATTTGTATGTATCATCTCCATTCTTTTCATATAAGGCTATTCATTTATTTATTTGTACTAAACATATGAAAACCAAGTAAAAAATTTTTGTAAAATTTCTTTGAAATACTTGACATTAAATTTATTGTTTGTTAATTATTAAATAATATTTTAATTTGAATCCTACCCTGATAAGAGTCAGATTTTAAATTTAAATTTCAAAACAAATAGTCTGAGCTAGTTAAAATTTTGATAAGGCGCCCAACCATAGAATTACAGAAGAACAAGTAAACTTTATATAAAATTAAATAGTATTTAATCATTAAAATCAATCAAAACATTTGACAAAACCAATAAAACAAAACAAAATTATAATCATTAAAAATTAAATCATTATAAATTGACAATACCAACGTGGGATATTAACAAATAAACTATAATAAATCAAACATAAAAAATTAAAGCAAAATTAAATCATTTTAATATTTACTATTTTGAAAGTGTACTAAAGTCTAGAGTCTAGAGTGTCTCGAAGACTATTGATACTTGTTGTTGTTACAAGTCCGGGAAGTGACTTATTCCGCTACGAGATAGATGTTTATGGACGAGGCGATGAAGGAGCCGAGTTAAGAATGTCTAATCGAGTACTGTAATAATCACTTCACGGACGTGTATCGTACTATATTTTTGTTCATACTGCCTTTGGTTTTAAACGCAATAAAATATGAAACTGAAATGACATATTTTATCATTTTATTAGGAAGTCATGTAGACTACTGTGAAAGAATTATGTTACAATGATTTATTCTTAACATGGTTGATTTGCTTTATAAATAAAAAATAAAGGCAGACATACAGAATTTTTCTGCACACACGAAATATCTGCGGAGAAAATGGATCTGAAATTAGATGAAACTTCTGAGAAAACTGCGCGGAAGCATTAGGGAAAATCATTCCAGTTAAGTCTGATATGAAGATATGAAAATAAATATGCGCTGTTTTGCAACTGGCGTGGACAACACAATTTGAAAAGTAGTGCTGATGAAAATGTGATGTTAGCTTACATTTTGGTAAGAAAAGTTTTTTTAAAGAATATTCTCAACAGTTTAAATTTTCAGTCAAAACATTCAACCTTTCTTCATTATCGTCCAAATACTCGATGGTAAAATCAATGATTATGGTTAATGAGAATGTCAACATATCAAGTTTCCCAAAGTTGATAGCTTTTTTGAAAAAAACAAAATGTTGACCATCAGTCAAACCAGTCGAAGGTACTGACAAAGGAACAAATTGAAAGCTTCATGAGCTCAGAGTGAGAAAATTACTTGGAGTTGCTGGAGGTTGCCGAAGGGCAGTGATCTATAATTTAGAAGTTAGTGATGTGGAGGATACGGGTACTCAGCTAGTGGTTAAGATTAACCAGACAAAAACGCATATTCGACGAGCTTTCACTGTGATTAACAGTGATGAGGTTCACTATTTGGATGTGTTTAGAAAATACATGAATTTACGGCAACGCGTCTCCCTGAAAGCTCTTTTGGTGGGTTATAGACAAGGAAAATGTTTGTCTCAAAGAGCTGGTATACATACTGTTAGCTGAGCACCTAAGAAAATAGCTAAGTTCTTAAAAATAGACCAACCAGAAAAGTATAGTCATTTCTTCAGGAGGACATCCTCAACGTTGTTGGCCAATTCTGGAGCTGACCTTAAAGTCCTAAAACAGCACGGAGGATGGAAGAGTTCTTCAGTTGCAGAAAAGTATACAGAAGAATCGATTGAAGACACAAACTTTAAACTTTTGTTGAAGTGCAACATCACTTCACGTCGTCCGCGATTAAAAAAAACACTGTAAATCCATCAACTCCATTAATACATATCACTGGCAACAGCAGTTGTACAATTAATGTCAATCTTCAAAAACTAGAATAAAAGCTTAATTTATGTTGATTCACTTATTATTTCAAACAACATGGGGAGAATTGAAGAGTGCTATAAAGGACAAGCGTACCGTAAAGTGCCATTTCCTGGACTCAAACGACTCAAAGGAGTCCGGGAAATGGCACTTTACCGTACAGTATGAAAAAAATTTTTTTTTTATGCTGTCTTGCTAATTATAATATTCTTTTCCTTATATGCATCACCCATCACACATATTCACACTGGTCAACAAATAATGAATATTCACACATTTTAGGTTATCAATGTTCCTGATAAAAATACTTTGAGCTTCATACCTCAGTTATTATATATTATGAGAATCTTACTTTAGGAATACTGCTCTAGACAATGTTCATTATGTTCATTATGTTCTCTCCACTTCTTATTACGTATTCACATCCATAAATGATATTCACAATGATTCTAACAATGTCTTATCCTCATCAATCCTTTTAAAAGTCTCAGTGCAGTACAACTACAACTCCTGATGAAATATTTCCAAAATAAAAGAGATGCTTCTTCTTAATTCTTCTGACAAGTTCCCAAACTTTCCCAAATAATTCAGCATATAAGTGACAATCATCCATGTCAATTACTCAGCTTTCATAAACAATACTTATGGAAATCATAATTTACTGAAAATCGCAATATAAAATGTCGATTAACATAACTATTACAATAATTTTCACAAATAAATCATAGCATTTCCAACTTAAATGGGGCAGTCAATAATCAAAAATTAAAGAATAGAAAAAGATATTTCTACTTGCACCTTCTCAGGTAAATAAACCACAAATCGTTTTCAACCACCAATATGTAGTTGGTAACCATAAAATATAAACATAATATTATTGTTTTTAAATTTGTAATATATTGTCAGTGATTGTCATTATCCGATTTTCACGAAATGACCCAAGATCAATTTAGTCTTGGGAATGAATGTTTTAAGGTACGGTATGAAATAAAACATCAATTTGTATTTAAAATAAAAATATTTTCATTCTCTATTTAATCAGCAAAAATAATTTTATTTTGACTTTAAGTAAAATATAAAAATGTATAATGCGTTTGAAATAAATTTAAAAATACCTAGGTATTAAAAGAATCCGAAGAAAAGGCTTATGTGTATCTGACAATAATAATGAGGCTACCAGATCCATTTCTATGCGATTAGCGAGAAAAAAGTGGCTAGGTAAGAAGTAATTACTTTTAATTATCTTCATTTATACGCTGTAGGAAAATTCCCAGCGTTAGAAGGGTGGTTATTTATTTTTTAGAATTTTTCTCCAACATAAAACTTACCTTTAGCTAGTTATATATAACTATAATAAGTTTAATTAAAAATTATAATCCAACCATTTGTTTAAACCTTAAGCATTTAAAAGGTTTTATTCTGGGCAGTTTTTCATTTTATATTTACATTTTAAAACAATTTCTGGTCCAATCACTAATAGAAACAATATTTTTTTTAAGAAACTACAAAAAATTTTTTTTTTTTGTGAAAATGGCGCTTGAACACAACTAATCTTTGTCTTGTCGTACAGCCTTTGAAGCTTAATAAGTACACACGTCATTTGCACGATCCATTATTGGTCTATCGGTGCGGTTGCTGCTGCTATTACGCTCCACTGATAATTCTGAGCGTCGACCGCAGCCAACGTTTTTTGCTATTGTAAGATTGCTTTAACTCGACAGAAACTAATTAAAAGTCTTTCCATTAAATATCGTTACAAATACAAGGCGGTATATTTACTAAAAATTTATTGTAAAATAGCGAGAAGTTATAACTATATAATACCAATATAAATACAATACCTTATACCATTAATATTAATACCATTTTGGTACTAAAATATCACATTTGAAAAAACTGACGTTTAAAGTGTGTTCAACAATATAGTGCCTACAATAAATGGGGACTGATGGTGATAATAAACTTCTTAGGTACCTTTGTTTCAGGTATTGGCAAGTTTGGGTAAAGAATGCAGGTCAGGATTAAATTTGCTAAAGTAATTTTTTAATAGAAACGGATATTCACAATAAAAATTTAAATATGTTAATACCTATATCAATATTTTACTATCACTATCGTTGTCTACCATAAATATAAGGGGTTCTATGTTAGTATGAAATGTCCTGTATGAATCCTCCACTTTTATAACATGGTTTATTGTTCTTTTCCAACAATCAGCGTCTGGGTCATCTATATTTTGCCGGATTAATGCAATTACAGAAGGACATAATGTAGGTATAATATTTTGGGTCCGCACTTTGTTCTTTAGTTTTCTGCACATATGCTCAATTGGGTTGAATACGCAGTAGTAAAGCGGAAGACGAAGAACTGTATGTTCTTTGGATGCTGCAATTGAGTCTCATACATATGTCTTCTGTACGTTAAATGTCCTTAAAACCTCTAAAGGTTGCGTTTTTTTATATCTTTCTTTAAATTACAGGTTGTTTTGGAGCATACATTGCTGGATTTCCGCTTTTTTATTTGAAGAGCCTGGAACCTTTTTCAATTGGCGACTATGGTAACGGGCATTATCCATAACTCTGACACTCTGCGGGGGAATATTTGGCAATAAAGTGTTTTCGAACCAATCTTCGAACAATTCGGCTGTAGAATCTTGGTGGTAATCCAACGACGAATCCTGAAAGTTCCAAACTGTTTGGAATCCAACCATCTTCTGATCCAGCATGAATAATCGTGATCCGTTTTCCTTTGTTCGATGGAGCTTTTTATTGGTATCGCACTGTTCCATCGGTCCATCCTTTTGCCGGCGTATCGTAGGTATCATACCAGGTCTCATTCAAATAGATTATTGGTCTTTGTAAAGACCTGTAATCCGTTGGGTTTCCATAATAACTTGCCTTTTGTCAATTTTGCAGTATTTGAAACCTAGTTTGGATAAAAGTGTCCATAGGTTTCCAATTGATATCCTTATCTCAGTGGAGCTCCTTAGTCTTGTTCGCAATGATCTGATAGTAGGCACCAAGTTTTCTTCGTACATAGAGTAGATAGTTCTTCTTATCATATCTTTATCACCGTCATCAGTGGTTCTGGAAACACCACTATCGTTTCGTTTTCGTCTCGGATGAATTGGCCTCGAAATGTGAACTCTCACTGAAGATTCCGGTATCCCTGTCAAATCGCTGGTTTCTTTTACATAGCAGGAGTAAAAGCCCAACCCCTTTGGACCAGCTTCTGATAAACATCTCTGACGATATCTTTGGCATCAAGGGATAAAACTCGTCGTCGAACAGGAACAGTAACACAGTAACATAGGGCGCCGCTGATGCAGTTTCCCAAGGACGAAACATTTTACACAAAAATTATTAAACAGCAGTGTGGGAAACAAGCCAGTAATGTTTTCTGAGAAGTGGATAGTGGTGCTACCATCGAGTCGTATGGAAGACATGAGGAAACAAACATTCATTTGATGTTTCCGTCACCTGTACTTCCGTATGCCTCTTTTACGGCGCAATCCCGTTTGTAGTGTATCTATATATTATGTACTGGCATATATACAAGAATTGTTAACACCAGTGTCGTATATCAACTTACCTTTTACTTATCCCCATGACTTTGCCTCCTGGCTGAGACCCACTCTTATGTCATCAGCGAAGATCTTCTGAAAAAGTATGACTGTTGCCACTTTGCTGTGGTGTAAGTTAATTTGGAGTACCTTAAACATCTGTTGGGTTTAATAGTGTCCGCAAGTAGGCGGTGTTGAGTGCGTTGTTAAGGCTCGGAGTGTGTTATGGGTTGTTAAATTTAGTTGAGGCTCGGGTTATTGTCGATTAGACGGGGGGGAAGTACAGAACGGAGGTGGGAGTGCCCCAGGGATCGGTACTAGGACCGTCGCTCTGGAAGTGTGTTTGATAAGGTTTGTGGTTTAGATTGTGAGGAGGGATGTAAGGTTACACTGTATGCCGGTGATGTGTGTCTGGTGTGTACGGCAAAGGGAGAGGCGAAGATAAAAGGAAAGGCGCAGAGAATGTGTAGGAAGATAGAGGATAGAGCAATGCGGATTGAAAATAGCGAAAGATAAAACGGTGGGATTGCTCGTAAAGGGACGAAGCAAGACAAGGGAGGTTGGAGGTATGGTGAAGAAAAAGAAAATTCGAAATACCAATACCAAGAATGAAATACCAAGGTGTATGGTTGGAGAGCAAAGTATCCTTCAAGCACCATATGGGGAGACGATTGAGTGGATTATGCTGTACGGAGCGGAAGTGTGAGGTAAAAGAGCGGTGATCCATGCAAAGATAAAGCCACTACTGCAGGTGTGGAGAGGGATTCTGTTGAGAGTGGTGCATTCTGTTGAGCTGTGCTGTCGAGGTCATACCCTTTGGGCTTGATGGCTTGGGCAAAAATATGCAGGTGTATGGGTGCGACAAGAGAGACAGAATTGGATGGAGGAGGAAATGATAAAAAAGTGGAAGGGGTATGAAGGTGGTTTAAAAAAGGTAATTAGGAGTATTAGTCAGTGAATGGATCGGAAGCTTGGGGAGGTGAACTACTTCTTGATCCAGGTGCTGACGACATGGGTCAGGGGTGAAAGATCTACATAAAATTGAAAAGAGAGAGATTGGAATGTGCGAAAGGTGTGAGGTGAAGGACGATGAGGGACACGTGTTTAGATGCTGGAAGAACGAGAAAGTGCTAAAGCCGTTGGAGAGGAAACTTAAAGAGGTAGCGTACTGATTCCGAGGCGGGGGTAACGGCGAGCTTTGAGGTGGGTTTTGTTGGTAAGCATCCTCTCGGGGATAAATCCAACACTGTTAGACTCAACCCAACATTGTTAGACTCAACCCAAAAGAAAAACATAAACTTCTTTAGTTTATTTTTTATTTTACTCACGCACAGCTTTACATTTTACATTTATCCTCTTGCAGCACAGATATGGACGCATCACAAAAGATTTCAGTTTCTGCAGGCAGTTTTTGTCAATGTCAATAACCAGGAATTGACCATTGGGATTTGATTTGTCTTCAAAATTCGTCTGGTGGTCAGTGTCAAGCCCATTTTGAGGCTTGGGTCCAAGCATCACTTCCTTCTTCCTTTCCGCACCCGTTGTTTTTGGTATGAAAACCGTGATTTTTACTGCTGCTTTCACCAGGTGCTTAGCTGGTGCCAGTATCAGCGTGATTCCCTGATAAGGATTCAGCCCTTTCACTTCTTTCTCCAGCCACTCCACTGTTTCAGCTGTGGCACAGCTCACCACCAAAGCTCCGCATTCCAGGTGACAGATGTTTATTCTGACATCTTCGCCATGAATAGCACTTCTTGGTAGCTCTTCCTTGATGCTGCTGGCTTCTGCTTCTATGAGCTTGAAGTATGGGTATTTCTTCCTGGCAATTGTTTTCTCCACAGACATCATCTCGAGTAGGTGCGATGTTATTAGCCCTATGGCTTTAATATTGTTATGTCTTATTACTTCCATACTTGGTCTAGTTTTAACACTACTAAATCAACATCGCATTTGTAAAAAAAAAATAACTTTAATATGTCAATCTGACAATGGTAGTTATATTAAAACAGCAGCAGAGTTTAAAAAAGATACTTTTTAAAATAAACGTGGAAATTTTGTTTTAGCATTTCGTTGTGTATTGTTCTTCGTAAATATAAATATTTTCTTAATGATAATTGTATGAGCTTAATATATTTTTTTATGGTAATTTGTTAAAATAGGTACTTCGGTTGGTTGAAATGAGATGTCTCAATTATGGTCAAACTTTATGTTGCATAACGGTTGTCAAATGAAAACAAGTATTTAATTTTGGTGTCATAACAGACAAAGGTCTTTTATGTTGGGCCATTAATTTTCCACAGCATTAATAGTTATTTAATGAATAAGTTAGCTGTGCAATATAAAATAAATCGCAATTGAGTGTCATATACCGTATTTATGATGTTGACAAGTGTTTCTTTGTACCTACTGTTTGTAATAAATATACCGACAGTAACTCTAGTTAATATTTATCTTATTTTACTAAACAGTTAACCTTTTCGCCGTCTGTTCAATAATAATGCTTGTTAAATAATAGTATGAGAATCCCTTGTGTGATTATAATAATAATAATAATAATAATCTTTATTGCTTCTGAAATATAAAAGTTACATTAAGAGTTTGGTTTAACATTTCTAAACTTAAATTATAAATACATGCAAATACAAATAACAAAACATAATAAATAACCAAAAAATATAAATATAGAAAAGATGAAAAAGGATTCGACTTTTTTACTTATAGTGAATGATATCAATCTTAAGATATTATCTAAATATTGAAAAATGTTATTCGTTTCAGCAATAGTTGGGTTATTTACTAGATAATAAAGTTTTCGAAATTAGCTAAAAACGATTCAATATGGCAAAGTGATTCCAATGCATGATGCAAGCCATACAAATTTGATTTGGGTCAATAAGTAGTCTGGTCAAGAAGTCATTTAAATCGGATTTGGATTACACCGATCCGAAAAATCTGATTTTGGTGTCAATCGATTCGAAATGACAAATATAAAAATTTTCTTGAATATCAAAATCCGTATAAAAAAAATTCCCATTGTTATTAACAATTTAAGGTTTTTAAAAAAGGGGGTTGACTTTTTTGCTAATAACTCATAAACCATAATAGCTAGAACAAAAAACTGAACGGATTCTTGAAGGGCAGGAAATTTTCAACAAGAAGTTTCTACTCCCCTAATTGTAGCTCAATTATTTATAGGTCTAAATTAATGTTGAAAATGGCATAAAAAACGGGCGGCTCGTCACCGTCGCAACTACCAACTGACATACATTATTTTTTTTCAATGAGTAAATATTAATAAAAAATTTTTTTAAAATTCCAGTACTAACAAAACATATCAGAGAACAAATTTCTGCAGTCAAAAATTTTTTACCGTTATTTTTCACATTTCTATTCTTTTGTTAGTTACGCCATTATAAAACAAAACTAATGCTACACTTTTTTTGTATTCTCGAAATTAAGAAAAATAAGCGGGGGTCAAAATATAATGAGAAACCCTGTACACTAAGATAGTCAAGCTATAGTCTTAGCGCTGCAATCTTGATCCTAAACTGTAGTATGTGGAGATCAAAATAAATCAGCAATGGTCGCAGTGATACTAGGCTGCGTGGACATGAAAATCCACAATTTGAAACCATCAAACTGACTTCTAACTCTGCCGAGACGTAACTTACCATCAAAATATAGAATACTCTCTGTATTTTGTAATTTTAAATAATTTCTGTAGCTGCGTACCGCTTAATATGTATTGTCTTATTAAAGGAAAATCACCATAAAAAACATTCACATGCTAGGCTACTGTTATTAACAAAGATGAAAATAAAATTAGATGATCAGTTTATACCCAAAGTAGGGTGAAAACAATTTGAGAAACCAGCTGAAGTCTAGTTAATGAGTTGTTTGCGTGTAAAGCAATATCGATATTTTACAGAAACAGAAACAAACCCAGATGTTTGCAAATTATATTTTTCAGTTTTTAAATATATCTAACACTGTACGCAACATAGGGATATTCATAAATGTAAAATAAATTCAGAATTATGGAAATAAGTAATATATTTCAAAACAATATTTTATTTGACATTCTGATAAATTTAATGGTAGAAAAATACTACATATTAAAGAAATTTTTAGATGTCTACTGGGCCTGAGTTGTAATAACTGATAGTTTTTTTTAGATATTCAATCATTACTTTTTTTATACAAAAACAATCAACTAGCAGATTGGCACATTTCATCGAACTTTGGTACTTATAAACATCTTTAAGTTTTGCTGCAGCCTCACTTTTTATTTAAATTAGGTCATTTACCTTATACCTAAGAGGGTTTTCATTTTTATGGTAGATATTTAATCTGTTTCGCATCCTTTTGAGATTTTTTTATATTGTGAAAAATAGTACCTACTTACATAATATGAACGGAGGTAAATGTATTTAAAACAATTTTAATGACCACTGAGTAAATAAACAGTCTTTAAAAAGAATTCCTACTGAGCATAAAAGTAAAAAAAATGACATTAAAAGACTAAGTGATCATAGTGCGTAATCAAAAACATTATCGGGGTGTATAAAAAATGTTAAGTGTTTTAACTCAGCATTAATAATTAGATTAGACAATAACAACCACCAATCACTGAACTGTATCCTTTAATCGGTTGGAAAGAACTGACAATCGTATCACCTTATATGATAACAAACATTTATTAACAACGATCAACTACAATTTTTTTAGACCAATCCGGAAAAAGGATTAGACATTTTTTTGTAAAATATTATAATTTTATAAAGTTTCAGATACCCTATCTTAAATATCTTACTCCATTGTCTATACAGAATATAGATGAATAAATGTTCCAACTATCAATCTAATTATTTATGTATTATTAAGTTATAGTTTCTTTCTTATTAGTCATATCTTTTAAATTGATGTGATGTCTTCACATTATCTTATATATAATAAATTTTAATCATTTTTTAACAATTTTGTTTATACAAATATGATTTGATTTGTCTACACAATTTATACAAGGATGTGTTTGATTTTAAATAATTACTACATTATAAATTGTAATAATTATTTTATAACTTTACATTTGAAAAATGTTATAAATTTGATGTATTACTTTAATATCTCAAATAAATTTAGTAATCATAAAATTCTTTATACTTTTAGATTAACAAGATCTTAAATATCTGGAGCACTGTTATTTTGACAAATATATCACCGATTAAGAGACATTTGTTTCTAGCCTGATTTCTAATGGATTGAGAGTTTGTTTTGACTTTATTTATTAGTATTACTTTTATTGATTGATATCATCACAATAGATTGCATAGCTGCATAAAAAAAAGTTGCTTTGGCTTGTATTATTCTAAAATAAATCGTAAATTAATTTAAAAATAAAGATATCCATTGGTTTTTTGTCAAGGAACCCATATCAAATGTCCTAAAAATTAATTCAGATAAGCAATTTATTTAAAACGGAAGAACATAAATTGAAATGGATGAGTGGTTCCATTGAACGGCACATCCATCATTGCTACACCGCGACGAAACCTTCTATTCCTGAAAACCTGTCACATCTTGGCATATGTAAAAGAAACTAATATAATTTATATCACGTATGTACACTGCGAAAAAAATGTTTTTAATAGTAATTGAGATAAAATTAAGTGTTATTTGACTTTTTAATTGAATAAGGCATACTTATCTTTCAGTTTACTTATATGTTTGTAAGTACAAATAACCGAAGGTTAGGTTAGGTTAGGTTCTATGTGAGTGGTCGTTTAACGTCCCCTCCACTGCGACCTGAAAGATCTATTGTGGCTCACCCCAAGGTTATAGTCGTTCTATCAGTCCTATGCCTCTGATGAAGCTCATCAGGGTCGTTGGCGACACTTCCAAGAAGTCATTGGGCTCGAGTTGATGCAGACCAAACTTACGGCAAGACGGTATCACGCGTCATATAAACATCGCGCGTCTTGCCGTCTATACGCACGCTCTTACCTGCGCAAACAAGTCTCTGCAGGCATGCTCTCAGGCAAAACGTTGTGTATAGCTGGACCATTAGATTATTGTTTTTCTGTTGATTAGTTTTAGAAAAACGTTCCATTTATTGCGGACACAGTTCAAGTATTGGCTTACTTGGAGGTGAAGTTAGAAATATAATTTTGACTATGCTAAAGTCATCTAAATACTTTTCCGTCATACTGGACTGCACTCCTGACGTAAGCCACATTGACAGTCCGTTTCGTTGACACTAATGACGAAGAAGTTAAAGTGCGAGAGGTTTTCTTAGCTTACAAACCGGTGAGTGATTCCGCAGGAGAAAGCAATACTGGCCTTTTCCTTGATAATATTGTACACGAATTTAATTTAGACATGAACGACTGTCGAGGTCAATGATACATGGTCTTTTTTGTATGACATCAAAATTATTTGCGATAAATCTTTACTGAAAAAAGCGTGTGCAGACTTGCAAATTATGTTAACTGATGAGAAAAAATGTGATGTCACTAGTTGCGAACTGATTGAGGAACGTTTGAGCCTGAACTCATTATTAAGTAATTTTGAAATAGAAGGGCCACTAAAAGTTCTTCAACTCATAAAGAAAAATGATTGACAGGATATGTTTCCTAATGTGTGAACAGCCCTTCGGATTTTGCTGACCATTCCAGTGACTGTAGCAAAAGGCGAACGAAGTTTTAGTAAACTGAAACTCATTAAAACGTACTTGCGCTCGATTATGTCTCAAGAAAGGTTATCAGATCTCGCCATTTTATCTATTGAAAACGATATTGCCCAAGGCTTAGATTACTCAGACTTGGTGAAAAAATTTGCTAGTTTTTAACCCTTTTTTTCAAATAAATGACTAAACATAATATATTTTCAAATCCAAAAAATATACTGACACGAAAAATTATTTGGTGTATCGTTACGTTGCAAGCGATCTTTTCTAGGTGAGGCGCCCCTTATCTGTTAAGTACCCTATCTACCTAAGAAAGAGCTTTATTTTTTGTTAGGAGGGTAAAGGCGCCGCTATGAAATCTCGCACCACCTAAAAAATAAGCTAGCATAGCTATTCGCTATGCCTATAAATATTCCTTCAGCACCTAGAAGCTCCGCTTTTTCGTTACCTTCAATGCCGGTATGCCCAGGTGCCCAAAGTAACGTTACTTTGTTATTTTCACCTAGACGTATTAGATCCTGAAGGCACTTCCAAACTAACTTGGAGTCGATCCGATTTGATTTGTCACTTTAGCGCTGCCTGGCTATCGGAAATGATTTTTATAGTTTTGTTCCTGCGGTCACGCTTAAGCATCTCCCGCAGGCACATCTCCATTGCGAAAACCTGCGCTTGGAAAATTGTGGGTACGTTACCCAAGTTCTGGCTCAGGTCCACCTTTGATTTCCCTCCATGTACCCCAGCTCCAGCACCTCTCTCGGTCTTAGAGCTGTCCATGTACCAACACTGGTCAGCCATTATAAGATTCGATCTATTTGTCTCCCATACGTTCCTTCCTGGGAATAGGACGGTAAATGGCTTGTGGTATTTAGGTTGCATTGCATCTGGTACCATCTCCAGTATCGGATGATTTTTTAATATCTCTCCGGCCCTGGCTCTGACACTAGTCCGCCCTGCATCCTGACATTTTACTAACCTTCTGTATGCACCAGCCATCGCCTCCCTTTTCATCCATATTAAAAGTTTTAAGGCCAGCGGTGGGAGTGGTATGTCCAAAGGGCATGTCCAAAGGGATAGCTTTGCTTTACTGTAAATGTTCTCTACATGAGCGTTCCATGAACGTCTTCTATCTAGCGTAACCCCTATAGATATTTGACTTCATTCGCTTCCTTAATAGATTCTCCATAGAGGGCGGACATTTGGAGTTTATCCAGATAAACTTAATTATCAAAACGTGCGTTAGTTATAAATCCCAATCTTGAGTACTTCCCATTTTTTTCTTATCTTTAAAAAATGAAGAATTAGCAGTAGCTACTCTACTGACGGTTAAATAATAATAAAAAAACTATGGTTGTCCAATTGCATCTAAATTATTAATGTGAACAAAATAAACTCTCGGTAAATTCCTTGCAATAAGGTGTATTCTGTTTTACTTTTATATCATGGCATCTGCGGCACAATTAAAAAAGTATAGCGTCTTTTTTTCTGTATAGTCTACTACCAGTTCACGTTTTGTTTGATTGCCAATCTTGGATCATTGCCATATTTTCATTGTTCTTAATTATTTTGTAGCCAAGTATTTTACTTTACTTGACAGCAAATTGTTCATATTTATAAAGTATGGTTTATAAGGTGATAAATAATTTATTATTAATGTGCTTACTTTTATATTTATTTGTCTCTCAGTGTATTTGTTTTAGTTCAAGTCAAAATTAAAATTATCCTGTCGGTCCATCAGATGTTCGGCTAGAAAAAGCGAGCAAAGACCGGTGTTACGGACCATAAATGTTCACTTATGTTTCCATTAATGCTGCCGCTATTAACATTCACTCGTGTTTATACTAAGATTTTCATTTATTTGCCAATGAATCTAGGTCTAACTGGTTTTAAAAAATACAACTTGTACAACAATTCTCAACAATGTTGAGAATCGTCTTTCACCGTTTTAATATTAAATAGTTTATATTTCAATGATTTAAAAAAAACTAAAAAAACACTGAAAAGAAATTTATAACCACTGCCCATACCTTCTATGTATTATAAAGAAATGATATTTGGTAATATTTGGGGTTAAGCACCCCAAAAAAACCCAGATGCTTTCTTAAGTACCTTCTTATAAGTTAATCAAATAAAAAATTAATTTACTTTTCCTTTTTATTAACATGATTAGGGTTCACTGATATTCCAACTGTCATATCTATCCATCATAATATACTGATGTGTCTATTTTAAAAAAAATAATTTTTAAAACCACACTCAATCAAATAAATGAAATGAAAAAAATTATACAAATGGATCAAAAAGTAATCAGGACACAGGTGCTGCTTTTTTGTTTCTGGCATTTGCTTAAAAAAAAAAATAAGAAATCAGAAGTTGATTCAACTAGGTATACCGGGTGTCCCAGACTAATTTATCCAGTCTATATCTCTTAAACGAATAAAGATTCTCGAATCGGACAAAAACTGATCTATTCCATTTCCAATACACTTTAATATGGCGAAGAAAAAATTGTCCCCTAAATATTCATCATTTAGTTACAACCCCTAACTTTAAATTTCTTAATAGAACGCTGTACATTTTTTTATAATTTTGGATTTGGTCTTCCATCGTCTATTCCTTTAAGCTTTAAAGCTTACTTGATTAATTTAACAAAAATAAACTAATATTTTTTTGATTACCTACGAACCAATTTTATTTTGAAAAATTTGTTGAATACACAATGGAAGACCAAACCCAAAATTATAAAAAAATGTACAGGGTGCTATTTAGAAATTTAAAGTTTTAACTAAGGGAAGAATATTTTTGTCCCATTCGAGAATCTCTATTAGTTTAAGAGAAATAGCCTAGGGTGTCTGGGACACCCTGTATACAATTTGACAGTTTGCCACCATTACGAACTTTGCTTGATGAAAATGAAAGAGTTTAGCAAAAATAAAAAGCGGCTTGTGAAATAAATGTAATATTTTATAACCGTTTATAAATAATTAATCCGCGTTAGCGGATTATTAATATTGACACAACTTATATGAATAATTATTTTCAATAACATCCACTTCTTCTAAGAAAAGCTTCTACTAAACTCATAATATAGTAAGACTTCTCAAGTAACCATTACGAGATTGAGGGGTACATCTTTATAATAACCTAATAGAAGACTGATTAGAACATACATTATAATATCGCACCTCCAGAGAAACAAATGTTGTAAGTGCAAATCTATAAAATGTTGAGGAGAGCCTTTTAAAGATTTTTAAATATTGAATACGACATGATAAAACACAATTTCAACCTCTTTGCAAGGGATTTAAATGCTTCCAGGCGTTTTGCAGCTCTTACTTCATAATGTTAGCATTGTTATTTTAAAGCGTTGTGTGTTTTGCGATTGCTAGTGGAATTTCTTATTAATATTTAATAAAATACTGAAACAAAGATCTATAAACAGTTTCGTAAGAGGTATTTAGGCACAATATTACTATTTAATATCTTCAACAGATCATCTTTCTTTCTTTCTTTCTGAAACAAAGTCCGAAAATACACTTACGTCTTTGTTGACCCAATAATGACAATAAAATCTAGTTACCAAAATTCAAACATGCATTTCAGTCGTTGTTTCCCCAAAATAAGTTAATGTGTTTTGTCATATTTACCTTTGTGACAATATAGCTCCACACACGTCGATCGATCGTTTATTTCCACAAAGACATAAGAGACATATAGCGGTAGATTATTGAAATACAGATAGTTTATACATTTTTAGTAATATTGGTAATTAAACCTCCATTATCCAAAAAATTGTACTTACGACATTGTTTCTCCGGAGGTGCAATATGTACATATGTAGTACAAAATTAGAATCACAGAACTTTTGTGGTAATATATCTTTACTTAAAATTGTAAAAAAACTTTCAATGAGAATATCAAATCAAGATCAAATACATACATTTTTTAAAAACAATAATGAACCGCTTTATGTAAAATTTCCTTGCCAACGCTAAAATATATGGTCTTCATGTTCTTCTACTTTTTGTGAAGATTTTCCTACAAATACCAACGATTCTTAAGAGACTTTAATTATTTGTTTTCTTGTAACCCTTTGTTAGAAAAAACAATCTTGTACCTATGTAATGTACCCAGAAAATTTCCAAATTTTTTCCATCTGAAAATGTAAAGTTGCAAGGTCGACAACAGCAAATACGAGGGTAGCCTTTTATATTTCGGGATTAGAGAACAAAAACAAACATTAACTATCGAAAATCACTTTATCTTTTTTAAAATATTCCCCATGAAGATCACACTTTTGCATCCGTTTGAACCAATTGTCGAAGCACTTTTGCCACTCTGATTTAGGTATCTCCAAAACATGCATTCTGAATGCAACAACCGCTTCTTCAGGTGTCGAAAAACGTTGACCACTCAGTTTGTTTTTTACGTACGGGAATAAAAAGAAGTCATTTGGTGCTAATTCAGGACTATATGGCGGATGACTCATCAAATCAATGTTTTGGGTGCTCAAAAATGCAGTTGTTTGAGCCGATGTTTGGGAGCTCGCATTGTCGTGGTGAAGAGTGATCCGTCTTCGGCGGTTGGTTTTCCTGATTTCTTGAAAGACAACTGGAAAACAAATGGTTGTGTACCACTCAGAATTGACTATTCTGCGTTGTTCTAGTGGTACGGTTGCGATTTGTCTAGTTTTTCTTAAAAAACAGGCGACCATTTGCTTTGCGAACAACTTTTGTTGCGATTGGGCTCATCTTGAAACACCCATACAGTCGACTGCTGTTTACTTTCGGGCTCATACGGGTAAATCCACGATTCTCACCTGTCACGATGTCATAGACGTGTTTCGAAGCACCGCGATCGTATTTTTTGAGCATTTCCTTCGACCAATCGACACGAGCCTTTTTTTGAGCGATTGACAAATTGTGTGGGATCCAACGCGAACAAATTTTTTTGACCGTCAAATATTTATGCAATATTGTAGCCTGGTCCCACTAATGCCTAAGATTGTACCAATCTCACGATAGGTCAGATGACGATCTTGTAATATCAGTTTGCGCACATCATCAATGGTTTTCGGAACAACAACTGATGTTGGACGACCTGCACAAAATTCGTCTTGGAATAAACTACGGCCACGTTTGAATTCACCATACCATCGATAAACACTGGTCCTTGATGGAGCTTCATCGTTAAAAATTGAATTAAGTTCATCCATGCACTGTTTGCTGAGTTAATCCACGTCGAATATTGTAAAAAATAATCGCACGAAACTGTTCACGATTTAATTTCATTTTTGGGCCGAGATGAATCCTTTAAATTACTGTAAACAACAAAAATTACTCGCATGTGTCAAAACGTTCTGAGTACGTATAACCTCAAAAATTTCCAACCTTGCAATAGAGCTGTCAGTTGCCAGATTGCAACACCAGGGTTGCCAAATTCCGAAATATAAAAGGCAACCCTCGAAAATATTGGTAGAAAAGCTTGGTGAAAATTTAAAACTAAATTAAATGAAAAAGTTACAAATTAAACTTTTTAGGCTATTGTATATGCATAGAAAATAATAATTTTGTTTTTAAAATGCAAGCGAAGATTATAATGGTTAATTAAATTAAAATAGGTACGTTGAATAATGTCAAAAAGTTCATTGTAATAACGTATTAAATTGTCACAACAAAATGCTACTCAATTTTCACTGTTAGTAAATATTACGAACAAAATTATTTTGAGTATAGTGGCGACTACGGAAACGTTACGATTGCAAGAAATAAACTTTCCAACGTGTTGTGTACACGATTTTTCCCACGACCTAAATGTTTTTTATGATTATGAATTTTTTAACTTTATTTATAAAATTTATTTTGGTTATTAGTTAAAAAGTAGGATTTAAACTCGCAATTATTGCATGGAGGTATAATTAATTAAAACCATATAACCACCTTTCTCAGGAATTTGTTTCGTAGGCTCCATAAAAATTAAAGGAAAAATGGTTATTGGAACAATTGGTGAAATTAGTACTTGTTATATGTTAGTAATGTGTTTTGAATAATTTTAATTTACATTTATTGTACTAACCCCTACTCTTTATAAGTCCATCTTACTAAGAATAATAAAGAACTATTTGATTAATCTTAACTTTTACGTTTTATTCAAAATTTCGCTTTTAAATTACAATGACAGCTAGAATATGTCAATCTGACGATGCTAGTTCTAGCAAAACAGTTGTCATTACAAATTAAAAGCGGAATGGAAGTTAAGATTAAACGAATAGTGATTTATTAATCTTAGTATGTTCATTTACGTGTATTTCAGGTAATTTTCCATTTATTGTTGTTTCTGATATACCCATAGTATACCGAAATTCCACATATTGAAATTTTAAAGCAATTTTTAAGATAATAAGTAATAAGGCATTCATAACACTCTAAAAACACATTATAATAAAATAAAATAATAAAATTAACAGGACTTTTCTACCTTGGAACTAAAAGCATACCATACCTGTGTATATTTGGTTGCATAGATAATGCAAAACATACAATTTTTTTTAAGTACAGATTTGACATTTATTTATCAATTTATTTATTGATCAAATTGAACAAACCAAAGTAATTTAATAACAAAAATTATATTAAATAATTACGTTCTGTGCATTTTTAAATAATACCACGCCTGTGTAATATTATTTCTTCTTTTCTTGTTGTTCCGAATGCGTTTGATATTACTAATATTCAAAAAATCAAAACTGTGTGTTAGGTGTCGGTTTCATAGAGGGTCGCAGAAAAACTTTATTTTTCAAATAAGTAAGTTAATATCTAGTCTTCCCTTTTAATGATATGTGTTTGTAATAGATTTTACTTTGTCTTCCATATTTCCTTTATTTGTTTTCTATTGCCCACTTTCTTCAATAATTTGTTTTACTTTCTTTCTAATGTGACTAATTAGCTTCGTACATTTTACTAGGTTATCTTCATTTTAAATTAATCTTCATTGTTATTGTCAACATAACCTCACAAAACTTTTGTTCTTCTTCTTGTGACTTATTCTTCTTGCCCTTTGTTATGTCGGACTACATTTACACTGGAAAGTTTTTAAATCTATGTCTATGTTGAACACGCCCCCCCTTTTTTATTTTTTAAATCATATAAAAAGTTAATTTTAGACCACAAATTTTATACATTTTATCCTACATGTTCTTACATTTATTATTTTGTATTTTTTATCTGTTGGTTCGTTTGAAAATGTTTGTAATTTTATATTTTATGTTTTAATTGTGGTCTTTATATTTATATTTTTACACTAAGGTATTATTTTTCTTTTCTTTTTAATTTGCACCACTAAAATAACCTTTTTTATAGCCTAATGATGGCAGTTGCTATTATTGTTTTTCATTAACATAAAGAATAAAGTCTGTGACATAGACTTTGGGTTTTTCATTTGGTTTACCATTAGTTACATTTGAGATATGGATGGTTTACTTCGTTTTTTAAGTTAATATCTGTTACAATGGTGTTTTTTAGATTATTTTGAAATAACTTACTATAAAGGGTGAGCTACCGGTTCTAATAATAAATAATGTTTACTAATTCTATTTTGCACCTTCCAAAACCTCTTATTATGTTCATCGATTTAAATGCATCTTAACTCGAATAAGTGACCTGTATCCATGCATCCAGACTAAGTAATTAATCATTTCAAATTAGATATTACTGTTTCCATTCACCACAGATGCTAATTATCATTTGAACAATACTGCACCTTTTTTTTCTTACATAAGTCGAATTTTGATAAAATGATTGATGTTCTTGTGTGGTAAAGCTGTGATTAAACAGTTTGTTGCTTGAGCCATTGTTCGCTTTTCTTCTACTTACTTCTACCAAAATTTGGGCCATATCAGTTCTTTCTATTCCACCAAAAATTCATAAAACTTTTTCTTACATCATCACAGATAGTTTTTGGCAAGAGGAACATTTTTTACTAATTGTGAAATTATAATAATTTGAATAAGTTATGTCAAATACATTAAACTGTTTGGTAAAAAACAAATAAATTATACTTATTGACATAAAAATCCGAACACCCAGTTTAAATGGTTTTATTTTAATAAAATTTGGTGAATTTATTTATTTTACTGAAATAAACAATTGATAACATTTTCAGCTTTATCAGTTGAAGATTCCGGTTTTTATAGTGTTTTTTTGAAATCCACTAACAATCCAAAAATGAATATTGTAGTCGTAGTAAAGATCCAAATTTTGCGTATTTTGGTTCTTGACATTAGTACCAAACAAAACTATTGATAGCTTCTGTATATTCCTTATGGTGTATTCATTTTATGTTTTTTTAACATTGAAATAAAAACATAAAAAAGGATTGTGGTTTCATTTCCCATATGAATTAACAAAAAATAACATATATAATGATAAGCTACAAATTTCGCAAGTAATGAAATTCTCGCATTCGACATAAATTGTCGGCTGCCTTTGACCATTCTACAATGTGTCTATCAAAAATTTGCAAAGGTGACTTTTGAGAATAAGGTAATTCAGATTTAAACTGGGTAATATTAAATATTCAAACTGATGATGTTTACGAGAACTTTAGGCGTTATTTGGGGAATGGGCTTCTTTAATTCTTCAATATAATTTGGGTGACTTTGATAAACTTTGCTCTTCAAGTATCCCTATAAAAAAGGTTTAAGGTTATCAAATTTGGCGACCTAAGTCCTCTTCTTCCTAGATGTGATTTGTGGTTTCCTCGGGATATTACCTACTTAAATGCTGTTTTTTCATTTGTGACAAATGGTTGCATTTAAAAATTAACCACGTTAATACTGGTAAAGAAATGTTTGAGGCATATACATTAAAAGTTAAATTTTTTTTGTATTTTTTTCAGTTGATTATTGTGGAAATGATGAATTTATTTCATACATTTAAAAATATAAGTAAAAATAAATGTGATGTTAATTGAGTAGTGTTAAGAATGGAGTAAGTATTCAAGGAATAATATTATAAATATAAATAAACATTCAGTTCATCTACTGTGAGGCTCCATAAAAGGGGTGATAGTACTTCCCATGATGATGGTAGTCGTTAGAGAAATTAATTTTACAAAATTATTAAAAAAAAATTTAAATGTCGGTAAGGGTTAGGTTAAAAAGAGAAAAGGTTAGAAATATTTAATGTTTAGTGGAATTTATACTACAATAAGATAGTAAAAAAGTGATTTCGGAATGCGCCTTCTTATTTCAGATGAAAAGAAACGAAAGAATCATTGGGTAGTTTGGTAGCTTTAAGTATTAAGTTTCTTTGTGGTTGTTGTATTGGTACAGTACCACTGGATTTTATTTTTGATAAATTATAGTGTAATGAAGGCTATTGCTTCGTATTTCTATAATTATTTTTATTATATGATTTTTTGTTTAATATATTACCAACGTTTCAAAATAAATGGTTAGTGGCTGTGTAAATTATATACTGTAACTAATTTAAATAAATTCAATTTGCATATAATATTTATAAAAAAAATACAATCAAAACTATGAGACATAATCAGTTGTGGCAGCTAAAAATTAAAAAAAAAATTGAATTTTCTAATTAAGTTTAAGATGCAGAAAGTGGGGGATATTTTTCTTTTTGGTCCTCTTCTTTTTACCTTATACATTAACAACTTGATGGAAAGACAATCAAATGCCAAAATAATTAGCACAATGTCAAATTGGAAAGACTTAAAACATGAAGCCGAAAGAGATTTTTCAAATATTTATAAATGGTTGCAAGCAAAAAAATTAAAGGAAAATACAAAAAAAAACATGCTATTTCCCATCCGCTTCAACAGTTTGCCCGACCTTGGCCAACTAACCTCTGAGCAGAATATTGAAATCAAAGAAAAATCGAATATAAAATATCTTGATGGAGTAATAATAGATAGTCATCTAAAATGGGATCAACATGTTAAACATCAAATAAATAAAATAATTCTTCTGTCGAAAATTCCTGTAATAAAAAAACATAAAATTTCTAACCGTTCGTCGAAAGTTCCTGTCCCAAAAATTTACCTGTTTTTTGCGTCGAGAATTTTTACGCCCCTGTCAACTACCCTATTGTGAACTTTTGCATAAGTACCTTAATATTTTACTTGTATACTTACCTACTTCAGGATGGTCTTGTAAACTGAAATTAGTAACTAATTAATATCTTAAAAAAACTAATATTAAAAATATGCATAAAAATATTGTATGAAAATTAAGAAAAACACAAAGAAAATAGACACAACTGGAAAAAAGGTAAATAATAATAATTATATTTTAACTGAATCTTATAAAAAATGTGTCTACGTTCTTTTAAAACGAACAGTTTTAACCAATCATTTATGCAACCTAGGTGTAAGCATTTCAGTTTTATCTTAATGACCCTCGTTTCATAATATGAATTAAAATGTGTTCAACAATATAGTGCCTACAATAAAAGGGGACTGATGGTAATAAACTACTTTTATTGCGATCGTTTGACACGATTTATTGTTTATGGTCAAAATTTGCACACAGGATCGTTTCTTGTATTTGCATAATTTGGGTTGAGTATAATCATTTATATTTGTGTTCTCCGTAGTGAGAGTTAGTCTGTGCTGTTTAATAATTTTTGTGAAAAATGTTTCGTCCTTGGGAAACTGCATCAGCGGCGCCCTGTGTTACTATTCCTGTTCGACGACGAGTTTTATCTCTTGATGCCAAAGAAATCATCAGACATGTTCATCAGAAGCTGGTCCAAAGGGGTTGGGATTTTACTCCTGCTGTAAGAGAAACCAGTGATTTGACAGGGATACCGGAATCATCAGTGAGGCCAATTCATCCGAGACAAAAACAAAACAATAGTGGTGTTTCCAGAACCACTGATGACGGTGATAAAGACTTGATAAGAAAAACTATCTACTCTATGTACGAAGAAAACTTGGTGCCCACTATCAGATCATTGCAAACAAAACTAAGGAGCTTCACTGAGATAAGGATATCAATTGGAAACCTATGGTCACTTTTATCCAAATTAGCTTTCAAATACTGCAAAATTGACAAAAGGCAAGTTATTCTGGAATCCCAATGGATTAGGCAATGGCTTTTTGAATATTTGACTGCCATAAGTGATTACAGGTCTTTACAAAGACCAATAATCTATTTGGATGAGACCTGGTATGACACCCACCATACGCCGGCAAAAGGATGGACCGATGGAACAGTGCGATGTCAATCAAAAGCTCTATCGAACAAAAGAAAATGGATCACGATTATTCATGCTGGATCAGAAGATGGTTGGATTCCAAACAGTTTGGAACTTTCAAAATTCGTCGTTGGATTACCACCAGGATACTACAGCCGAATTGTTTGAAAACACTTTACTGCCAAATATAACCCCGCATAGTGTCATAGTTATGGACAATGCCAGTTATCATAGTCGCCAATTGAAGAAGGTTCCAGGCTCTTCAAATACAAAAGCGAAAATCCAGGAATTTATGCTCCAAAACAACATGTAAGTACTTTGAAGAAGGATATAAAAAACGCAGCTTTTAAAGCAGCTTTTAGAGGTTCTAAGGACATTTAACATACAGAAGACATATCTATGTGAGACTATTGCAGCATCCAATGGACATACAGTTCTTCGTCTTTCTCCTTACTACTGCGTATTCAACCCGATTGAGCATATGTGGAGAAAACTAAAGAACAAAGTGCGGACCCAAAATACTATACCTACATTATGTTCTTCTGTAATTGCATTAATTCGGCAAAATATAGATGACCCAGACGCTGATTGTTGGAAAAGAACAATAAACTTTGTTATAAAAGTGGAGGATTCATACAGGGCATTTCATACCAACATAGAACCCCTTATAATTAATGTAGACGACGATAGTGATAGTGAAACTGAATTGATATATTAACATAATGTCTAAATTTTTATAAAATTTTATTGTGAATATCCTTTAATATGCGTTTCTATTAAAAAATGATTTTTGCAAATTTAATCCTGACCTTCATTCCTTACCCAAACTTGCCAATATCTAAGATAAAAGTACCTAAGAAGTTTATTATCACCATCAGTCCCCTTTTATTGTAGGCACTAAATTGTTGAACACACTTTACACAGATAACCTAAAAATCTTTATGTCATTTATCTTATTGACCATTCCAGAATGACGTCATTGACGGTCGGTCATGTTTGCTGGGTGGCACACAAACTCATTAATTCCATTTGTTTATACAGTTTTGCACTTTTTGCAATTTCTTGAATAGACCCAGCTTCACATTGTTTATCAGCTTGGGTGCTTTTATAAGCCCTAAACTGTTGTCCAGTATAAAAACTGTGAGACAATATTAAATAGTTCATAAGGTCTACTATTGTAATATTTGGCACTAACATTATATCTAACTTGCAATTTGTGAGAGGGATATTGCGTATGGGTCGATATTATCAACAATTTTAATTTTTTTGTCATACCGGCTCTTAACATCGCCACTAAGGGATGTATAGTAGTCACTACGAGACATTTTAACAAAAAAATATCACTAAAAACAGGAAAAAACTCTAAAAACAAATTGAAAACAGACGTAAGCAATACAGAGAAAGTCAGACTGTGTGCCACCCAGGGAAAATGGCGGATCATGTCAAAGTCACGTGTTCTGGAATGGTCAATATGAAAATGTATTTGAGTCAATAATTTAGTAGGTGAAATACTTATTCTGTGACGCCATCTTTTTGTATGTTTATTTTGTAGTGTACATTTAACAAGTACTTAAAATAAGTTAAATTAGTATAGTAATTTGTTTTCTATATAACGTAACATTAAATTACAAAGTGTTTATTAAAATATATATATAGGAGCAGGTGAAATGTAGGTTATTAGTTTATATTTATTTAGATGTTGGTTAAGATAAAGAAAAACTAATTAATTAAATTCAATTTAGGCTATAGAGATATGTGTAGTCTGGTGGGAAAATTAATTATTGTTTTATTTAAATTTTTTACTGTAGATCAATCGAGCTTGTTATTTAATGACCACTAAAGGGGTTTGCTGTAAGTTCGGTACAATCAATTTTAAATAAATGTAGAGGTTGATGATATTCGTGCAAATTAATGTTCACTTATATATAACGGACAATTTTTTAAATGACCTAAATATTTATAAAACGGAATTTGGGTATAGGTACCGAATAAGTAATAATCGGAAGAAATATATTGAGATGTTTTAATTTACAGCTTTACTTTTAATAAGGCAAATAGTAATATTCATTTAGATTGACATAGTTTTATTATAGTGTGTTTAACTTTTTTATTAATATTTTATTTTGTATGGATAAGCCCGTTCTTATTTTTCTTTTATTAGCTCATGAGATGAGAAATCTAGAGTTCAATCTAAAAAAAATAGTTTGAAAGAGACTTCTTTTTTTATTTAATTTTATCTGCATCAAGCACGATGGGTTATTAGCAGCGGTACAGTATTGATTACAAACAAGTTTTCAGATTTGGGAATACATATTTGTGTCTTTTAAGAACTTAATAATATTTTCAATTTTGCACTTTTCACCTAATATATCCAACAAGGTACATTGAGTGGTGAATATTTGTCTTTTTTTGTTGTATTTAGGACACTCCACTAGTAAATTCTGGACACTGAACTGTACGTTGCACCTTTCACACTTTGGTGGTTGGTTACCGCTGAGTAGGAGTAGATACTCATGAGTGCTTCTTGTGTGACCTATTCTTAGCCGAGCAAGGATTGTTTGTAGTCTCCTCGTAGATGGTAGAGATGTCCATGTCGATGGTTTGACTGCCCTCAGTTTGGATTGTGAGACTGTCCATTTGCGTTGCCAAAAACTGCGGATTTTCTCCTTCAGCTTCGCTTTTACGTCCGTAGCTGGCACTGGAGATTCAGTGGTTGATTTAGAGACATTCGTGGAATATTCTCTGGCGATTTCGTTGGCACGATCATTTCCAGCGATGCCCCCATGAGAGGGTACCCAAATAAATTCGATTATTTTGCCTAAAGTGTGAAGTCTTTGAAGAAGCTCTTTGATCTGTAGCGCTAAAATGTTAGTTGGATACCATTGTTTCAGATTATCTATTATATTGAGGGAATCTGTTATTATTAACATGATTCCGTTGCTAGTTACTACTGCTGCGGAGGTACCTCTTTTCGTTTTTGATCCGTCAGTGTATATGTGTTCATATTCTTGGTAACTGCTCAAGATGGCTTGGAAATGGTTCAAAATTAGAAATTTTATTTGAAATATAAATTTGTAGAGACATGTCAAATTTAACAAATTATCTATTAATTCTTACCAAATGAAAAAATTTGTTATTAAATATAGTTTTAAATGTTTATAAACAATTAAAGAAATTGGCCTTTATTCAATTATAATTAGAATCAATTAAACAAACATAATATTTTTCTCTGAAATTATGACTTTTTTGTTTCTAATGTTAAAAATTGATGAATTTCATTTTTAAGTTACCGTAGATTTTTTGGTTTTCGCCAAAACTAATAAATATTCAAAATCTTGTAAGCTATCCATATCTCAAATGTGGGTTGAAACACAAAAGGTTCAAAGGAAACTCAAAGTCTATCCCACAACTGTTTTATTAATTGTTGCAACTAGTTTCGGTCCTATAGGACCATCATCAGGCTGAAATAATTACAAAATAATAGAAAGAGGATCTTAAAAGTACTATATCAAGTTAAAAATTCAATACACTTCCTTACAAATTGATAACAATAATGAACTGATAATACAGATAATAGGGAAAGTTACAATCAAATGTCAAACTATATCAAAATAATAAAAAAATAATAAACATGAATAATAATATGAAAATACAAAATTTTGTGCAAACAATTAAGTAAACTGAAATAATATAATAAAGTTAACATTGTTAAAATTGAGTCTACATTAAAACATTTTAAGAGTTAGAAAATGATAAATTTTCAAAAATATCTATAAATTTATAATTAATACTGACAGGATGAGACCAAGTCAAAAACAATTCACAAAAACCTCGTCTAATACTAAATTGCCATTCAAGATAAATTGATGAGGAAATTCCTTATCAAACGTAATGTAATAAGCAAACAAAACTTACCGTAAAAAGTCGTGAGACAAAAGAAAACACAGTATATTAAAAATTTTAAGGTATAATAGTTTACTTATTACAACATCTCAAAATGTAGAGACCAATATGGAAATAGTGGGAAAATGTAATATTCTTTTTAAAATTTAAACCCCAATAGGAAAAATAGGGAATATAATGGAGAATATCAAAAAAGTTAAAATTAGAAGAGATAAATTTTGAAGTAATAGCTATTCCCAAGAATGGGAGCAGCTTATACAATTTAGCTATTTTAGAATAAAGCTTTTGAAGAAGTTTTGAAGAAAAGAGAATGAGAGGAGTGCATGAAGCGAAACGAAGTTCCAAGGGTAGAAACCCATTATTCCCATGTGGATGGAATTTCGTAGAACGAACTTCCAAACAGGAAAATAATCCACTAAAAACAAATAGAGAATTGATAAGTATGAAAATCATAATATTGGTCCATTAAACCAAAGGGATGCCAGAAGATTTCAAAAAGTTTTAAAAACTATATCTGAAGAAGACACACTAACACTACCTAACTATTCAATAAACAAGGTTAACTTATCACCTTTCAACATAAAACCGAAAAACATGGAACAAAAGAAGAAAGAGAAATACCCAACCACAAGTACTGTATCACAGAACTATGAAAATCTATCATTAAAGGGTGTGTTCGGGGAGCACGCTATTTGCGCCATTTGGCGCTATCTAGTACTATTCCTCGTTTGCGTTATATGGCTCTTGGCGCTACATAGCTCGAATGCGTGCTCCCCGAACACACCCAAAAATGAAGTCTATATGTCAAATTTAAGAATAGAAAAGAAGAAGAAAAATAGTAAAGAAATTCACGTTGTTGACTAAGTAAAACATAACTTTCAGACAGTCCAAGTTGTTCATTAAGGTAATTGATGTTATCATCTAAAAGGGCTGTATGTATCTCAAGGCTTTCTAGCAAATTCAATCTAAAACCTTTATCGCAAAAATGCAGTAAATCCACCCTTAAAAAGTCACGTGAGTGGTTTTCAGAAAGGATGTGATTCGCAAACGATGAAGGAGAATTGAAATGTTCAAATTTCTGGTAATTCTTAATGAAGTTAACATGTTCAGAGAGACGTGTTTCAAGTCTACGTCCGCATTGACCAATATAAACTGAATTGCAATCAGCGCAAGAAATTCTATAAACCCCCGATTTATATAACTTGGGAATAGGATCTTTATTATGAACTACAATGGATTTAAGTGAGTTATTAGTCTTGAATGCTAGTTCCAACAATTAATAAAACAGTTGTGGGATAGACTTTAAGTTTCCTTTTAACCTTTTAATAAATATTCAATAAAAACACTCTATCTCTTTCAATATTAAATATTTGGCTACTCCACGTCTCTTTGCAAATCGATTCAATTAGTGAAAAATTAGTACAACTACACAAATTCAGAGTAATTAATAGATAGTATTAACCTAAAATAGACACAGCTACTAGATTCTCATGAATATGAAATTAATTTTTAAAAAATATATAATGTTGAAAATTTGAATTGATTAAAATTTTAATTTTGGGAAATTAAAATGATTTATTGGAACCCCAATTATAATGTTATTAACTAAAAACAAATGTACCACAAAATGACTATATCAATCACTGCTACTCATCGTATAATAAAATACATTTAACAAAGGTAGATAGAATCAAAACATAGAGTAGTATCCAGGAAATTGAAAATTTTGATAATTATAGTTCCTGTTATGTCTTCAACATTAATTATTTTCTTCAAAACATCGCCCAAAACACATAATACAAATTTATAACTCACGTAAATAAACAACACAAAATGAGAAAACTTGTCGAAGAACAAATTCAACTAGGAAAACAATCATAAAGCCATAATAGAATGATTTCCATATTACAATAGTAGCTTTTATTTCCAATATAATAGTAGTTAGAGTTAGATACCAATATTAGTATAAAGTATTGAAAAATTCTTAGAAAATATAAAATGTAATTTATTGTACTAACCCTTACTCTGTGGAAGTCCATCTTACTAACAACTTTAAAAAATAAAACTTCCACTTTTTATTTAAAAAATAGCTTTTTTAACTGATTGACAGCTGTTTCGATAAAACTGGCATCGTCAGTCCAAGATTTATTTGTTCATTAACTACTTTATATTGTTGATCTTCTAAATGTCTTTTTATTTCAAGTTCTTCGAGGAAATCTAAATTTTGTTTTTTATCACAAATATGTAATATTTGAATGTCATTGGTGTGTATGAGTGAGTGTGGATCTTCAAGAACGTGTTTTGCATAGTTTGACTTATCTGGTTGTTGTAATCTATATGCTCTTAAGTGTTCATTGAATTTTATTTCTTTGTGTTTGACCTACATATACAGCATTACATTTTACATTTTCTGTTCTATGCTAAATTAAAAATTTGATTTAATGAAATTGATTGTAGTAACCTTTACTTTGTGGAAGTCCATCTTACTAAGAACAGTTAACAACTAAACGGTTATTACAATCAATTTCATTAAATCATCTTCGAGAGAAGAATTTACCTTAAAATTATTAAAAAAAAGAAAACGAAATACTCGTATTTGAAAAAAATTTAATTTAATTTAGTTTGACCTCATCAACTATTTTAATACTTAAATACCTTTTTTGTTTTTGTAATATTAATATTAGTTGAAACATTAATTAATATTTTTCTTTTTCAAATTACAATTTTTTATTATCATTTTTATGCTGCAATTTTTTTTATTTCGATATTTAGATAATTATAAAACATATGTTGGGAATGCTTTTTTTAAATTAAAATTTACTTTCATATAACTCTAATTAGCTATAAATATTTATGGGGAAATAAGTAATTAATATCTGTTATTCGTTTCATACGTAACAACATTGAAATATCTTGTTTGACCATATACTGGCAAGTAGAAAAAATTATTTTGAACTCCCACCAAAATGTGTCACCTGTAAATTATTTCCTTTTTCTTTATTGATGAATTACTGCATGTCACATTTATTTTCTTTTAATAACCTTAATAAAATTAAATCAACACGTGTTCAGTAACTCATAACATTTTAAACACCTAATAAAGTAGAATTTATGCGCTTATAGTAACCACTATATTTTTGTTTACAACCATTCAGCTCCATTGAGCAATAAATCTTTGAACCCGGGGTAGAGTTTCGTTCCAACGTATTGTGTTTCTTTTAACTTAACATTCTTCATCTGTAACCCCAAGCAAAAGCTTGAAATGGCAAGTGTCCTACGTTTTTTAGTTTAGTTAACTGAACAGGAATGGATTTTAAAAATATTAATAATCCTAATATAAATTGGGTTCTGCAATTATTGTTAAAATTGGTATAACTTGTAGTATCTAATGTACACACATATTTTTAAAAATAAACCTAACTTTTTCTTGAATTAATATAGGAAAAAATTATACCTCTTTAATATTAATTAATGTTTATTATTCCATAAACCAAAATATTTTTTTAAAAACATAAAATTTAATTCAAACAAAAAGTAATTCAATATAACTAATTTTAAGATAATTAAAGATTCATTCATTACAATAAAAAGAGTTTGTATTAATAATTTAAAACAATTATTGATATCTACATGATTTTGAAATTATTGCAAAATTATTTATTAGAAATCATCTATCCATAATCTTCTTTTTGCATGGAAAGTGTTTTAATATTTATTTTATAAGCTACTAGAGAAGCTGGAATTTATTTTTTAACTTTTATTGGAATTTTGGAATCCATAATAAGTTACCACATATTATGATAAAACCATTCTTATTTACATGTCACCAATTATTAGCAAATTTTTATGATTTTGCTTATAGATTATTTTTAATATAAATAATTGTCTTGATTGTTATTTCTTAGCGTTTTGATTACACGCGTTTGATTTCAATTTCGGAACTTTTAGTTAAAAAGTGAAAGTGGTCCAACGATGAAATGCAATTAAGGTTAATAGAAATAAGTCATAAATAATAAATTGAAACAAATATTAAGGAAGCTCCCATTTATCTTTTGCTGATTTGTTTTTTAAATTGAAGAGCTTATTGTGGCCACATTCTTTCCAAAATGACATTTTTCGTTTTTTTGGAGTGTGGAATAACATGTTAAGGCGCTGTGAAAGAATTATGGCTATTGTCTAATAGAGTCACTTATTACAGTTTGATTTGCATAAATTTCTTTTAGTTGAAAACCTGACAAGCCATTTCAAAATGGCTGCTGGATTTTCGTAGATAAAGTCCTGGGATGCAAGTTTTGATGAAAATATGGCATCAGGTAGCGGTTATCTCTTATCAAACGTCAAAACAAATGTTAATAGAGGTGGTGATTCGAAAGAAAGTGAAAATTCGTCACCAAAAGTGAAGGTAAGTCATTTTGTGGCTTATCAAGTTATTCACACGAAAATTCAAAATAATATTGTGGCTTATCGTATCTTTAAAACTTCTAGAGACCAAGTTCAGTACAGTTTGACAGTGATGACAGCATTTTGCAGCAGAATTTTAAGCCATCCGGGAGCGGTCAATCATCTGACTCGTGAGGTATGTATTTTTTGTAATACTTACCCACCTACATTAGTTATTGAAGTTTATGAGCCGTATCGTTGGTTTATTAGCTATTGTAAATTTTATTTCCAGAAGAAAACATATTCCATCATCTAAAGTCCGGAGGAAGACAAAAAAACCTTGGACAAGAGTATGCCAACAAAAATGACAAGCCTGTAGAAGCACGAGAAGTTGGCCCACGTTGCGGATGTAGAAAAAAATGCAGAGAAAAACCTAAAACCACTCATGTTAAAATATTCAACAAATTTTGGGATTTACGTTCATACGACCTACAGAACAGCTATCCTTTTGGTTGTTTTCAAGTTTACAACAAGAAAAGAGCGTATAAATAAAACAGAAGAGGCAACAATCTTGGAGAAGTTTTTCCGTGAAGTATCACGTCAGCGTTGATGGTCAAGAAATAGATGTATACGAGTTTATGAACCTTCATGGACTCCAGAGATGACAATAGACCTCATAAAATCAGCGAAAATCAGATACAATCAGTAAAAAATCATATTGACATGATACCCAAATACCAGAGCCATTATAGTCGGTCAGATAACATGAGCAAGCTATATCTGAATTATGACATGCCTATCTTAAGTCTGTACACAAAATACTATGTTCCATGGTGCCAAGAAAAGAATATTGCTCCTGTTAAAGAGCACATCTACAGAAAAATTTTTTGCACTCAGTATAATATTTGTTTTAAAATGCCAAAATCTGATACTTCTAAGACTTGCGATGAGAATCATATAAAACTTGAAACATCAAGAACTGCCAAAAATTCTGAGGAAATAAATCGCTTGACAACTCTACTCGATCTACACAAATGCAGAGCTAAAGCAATGCAGGACCTCCTGAAATTCGAAACTTCACATTCAAAAACAATCTCCAATAAATGTGTTATCACTTTTGATCTCCAACAAGTCATGCCGCTTCCCAAACTCCGGGCCTGCATTTTGCTGCCGCAAAATTTTGCTTTATAATCTTGGGATTCATGACTGCACGTCAGACCAAGGTTATATGTATGTGTGGATCGAAGATCAGGTGAAACGAGGATCCGATGAAGTGGCATCTGCTTTGTTGAAATTTCTCAGAGAAAAATCTGATATTGAGGACCTTGTTATTTTCCAGATCAAAACAAAAATTGGCTCTTAATGTTGTTATGACTACAGCTGCTGAAAAAGAAAAGATTCAAAATGATAACTTATCACTTCTTAGTTAGTGGTCACAACCATCTTTCTTCTGATAGAGATTTTGGACTAATAGAAAAAAGGCAAAGAAGATATGCCCCAAAAATAAATTCCCCAGAGTGTTGGCATAAGGTAATGAGGGAAGCAAACAGCAAGAACCCTTTTATTGTGACCGTGATGCGGCAAGAAGATTTTTTAAACTTAGACCCTCTTGTTTCATCGATCAAAAAGAATGTACGAACTAACGATAATACCACCTTGGACTTTTCCAATGTGTTCAGTTTTCAGTGCCATGCGGAAAATACTAAGATATTCTAACTAAGACATAGTGTTAACTGTCCGTACAAAGAGGTTAAACTCTCTATAAAAAAAGGTAGACCAGTTAACGTGTTGCTCGATGAACTCTCCCCTAAAAATGTGAGACCACTGGCAATAATTGCAGCCGTCAAGCTAAAGGTGTCAACCATTCACCATGTATTTTACAATGGACTGGTTTCTACAGAAGAAACTGAAGAGGAAGCGGCAGAAATCGTGAAATAATTTTTTTAGAATCGTCTCGACTTTCAGCTTCTCCATAGCCGTGATATTATTGTTTTTTTGGTAAATATTAAGTTTCCACAACTGTGATGATTTTTTTAGAGTTTTTGACGCTTAATTTTCAAATTTGATATAAAAATATTTATTTCTGTCATATTACTTTTGTTTCTCCATTGCTGATTTTTGTTACTGGAATACAAAGTGATAAGCCACAATATTTTTGGAAAAAAAGGATAATTATTATTCATTCCCCTCCTCAATCCATACATTTTTGATTATGGTAAGTATGATAGACTAGTCCTTCAATCACTGAGAGCATTTCTATCCCAAACATTATGTAAATCCATTTGATATATTTTTTGAAATTTTGATGTTGATTATTGATAACTTCTTCTTCTGTGGCTTGTCATGTTGTCACAATAAGCCCCTCAATTCTATGATATTGCCGTAGGCCTATATTTTGTAATAATTGTTATATCAACTACTTAGTATAAAGAAACATTTCCAGTTTGATAACCATAAAAAAGTTGTAGCAAAGGTAAATTGTTATTGGCAAGAATCCTTAATACTGACCTGTACAAACGTCCCTCTCTCAACATCGACATAAGTGACACTCAAATTAAAATTCTCAGATCCTGTAACTTTTCAAATTAATCACTGATTTCATAAACCACTTAAAAGTTTTCCTTATTTTTTAAGAACCAAATGTATTGGAAAACGAATAATTAGTTCCTAACAATTTTAGATTTACAAACCTAGAAACTTTAACTTCACTTACGCATCAATATTTAAGGGAAGGTTGGTTAACATACACTCATCATTTATACCGCATCACCCTATAATTCTTAATTCTGAACAATTTATTTTGTGTTTATACTTTTAATTCAACATTCGTTAAAAAAGAACAAAAAACACTGGCAAGTGATAACATTGAAGTGCCTTCTGATCATCTGAAAAAATCAGCTGTGTCCTTTACCTACGACTTTTATTTTTGTAATTATTGTACTTTTTATTTTAAATGCTGATACGCTTTTTTTTACAATGTTCTATAGAAGAAAAAAAATAGTAGATAAAGGTATATCTAATAAACGATATTTGTAGGTTGCAGACATTTATAATAAGCCCCAGATAGATGGGGATCTATCGATATTTACCCCATTGGACCAATTGGTTTACAAAATAATAGGTATTGTACAATTTATATGTTTATATATTTTCGTGATAAATTAAAATAAAATATAAAATACTTAGTAACAGTAACAGTATTGTAGTTTTCACTTAAAGATTCTGAATATCAGTTAATTCATGCAGAAAATTGTTGGCATAGAATTGGAAAAATCTTACTTGGTTTTAAATATTAGTTGCGTTCTTTTTGACTGAGATCTCAGCTCACTTCGATTGAAGTGATCTGATATAAAGTGATGTGAGTAAGCACCAAAAAGAACGACAAACGCGCGACCTACGATTTCTTGCTCCCCACCACTTTATTTCCGACTCAATTCTAACTGATACCCCCGCATAGCACATTCAGCATCGGTAAAGGGGGAGGAAAAATCTCAGCTCACGTCGAATTGAGTGAATCGAAAAGAACGCGCACATTACCGATGTGAGTTGAGATTAACTGAGATCTCAGTCAAAAAGAACGCATCTATTGTTAAAGATAAAATAGTAGGTTTCCCTTGTTTAAAAACTAAAGTATACTCTGGATATTAGGCCAGCAAGGAAGTAACAGCTATATTTACCAGAAATTGATGTAAGTAATAATGTCCAAACTGCTTATACAGGGTTAGTATAAAGTATGGAACCCCCTAAGTATCTCCTCAACGGTTTAATATTTTTAAATGAAATTACTTATCCCCTTCTAAGAAGATCCAAGGAATTCAAAAATGCTATAAAATTTAATGTACAATTTGCGGTTAAACCGGAAATGCATATCAACTTTTTTATTTTAAATATAACACCCTGTATATTTTTCCATTTTTAAATTCCTTGTGAAATTCTGCATACAGTAAAACTTTCCATTTATATTGTTATTGAATAATTGAGGCTTTAATCATTAATTTATCGTTTTTTGACTTAGTTAGCCATGGATGAAATGTCAAATGATGAGTAAGGCAAACTTAATTTATGGAAACATCCTAAAAACTTGGCAACATAACAATTTATTTATTTTAACAAAAAATAACACAAAATTAACAAAATTATATTAAATGTTCAAAATTACGCCCTTCTGCTATTTGACAATATCCTAAACGGTCTTCAAACTCTTGTAAAGAATTTTGCAAAAATTCGTTCGGCACTTGCAGCAATAAGTTTCGTATGGGTAACTCTAAGTCATTTAAATTTGTGGGTCTATTTATGTATACTTTATTTTTTAGATAACCCCACAAAATAAAATCGAGAGGAGTTAGATCAGGACTACGAGGTGGCCATTCGATAGCACCCCTACGCCCTATCCATCGACCTGGAAAAACTTGATCTAAATACTGGCGCACAATTCTAGAATAATGTGCAGGTGCGCCATCTTGCTGAAACCATATGTCTTCAGCAGGAATTGCTGGGTTATTTGGATGAGGATAAAGTCTTGCAATAGCGGGTTCAATATAATTTGTTAATAAATCTAAATAATGATGTCCAGACAGATTACCTTCAATGAAGAAAGGTCCAATAATATTATCGTCTATCATTCCTGTCCACACATTTATTTCTTGCGGATACTGCGTATGTACTTGCCTCATCCAACCGGGATTATTTCTAGACCAGATACGATAGTTATGTCTATTCACTTTACCACTTAAGCAAAATGTTGCTTCATCTGAGAACACAATTTTTTTGATAAAATTTGGGTTTGCTATACATCTGTTCTGAATGTTTTCGCAAAATTCTGTTCTGCGATCTGGATCATCTTCAGTTAATTCGTGACAGAAGTGAAATTTATATGGTTTCAATTTCTCGGATTTCATTATGTTCATGACGGAAGTCTGGCTTATGTCAAAGTCAAGAGCTAACTGGGTAGTTGATGTTTGTGGATTTTCTTCAAGTGATAGTAACACATCCAACTTTACATTGTCATTTGTGGCGGATTTTGGTCTTCCTGACTTGGGTTCATTTACTACGTGATGTGTTCGTAAATAACGCCTTACAGTTTTCACAACTGTTGATTTTGTGATTTGGTGATCTGGATTAACTTCACTGAATAGGTTTAAAACTTCCTTATAAGAACCCTGTTTGTCTCCATATCCTCGCATAATTAAAATTTCGATACGTTTTCCTTCACTTAGATACACTTATTAAGAATAATAAAAAACTCTTCCTTTTAAGATGGACTTTCAAAAAGTAAGGGTTAGTACAATCAATTTACTTAGATACACCATTATAGAAAACAATAGTAACAAATAACAGAGAGAAATATTATTGCACAACTTATACTACACTGATAGGTAGATTACTCAATAATTAATTTATTTGACAATTAAAGGTTTGACATTTCATCCATGGCTAAGTCAAAAACGATAAATTATTGATTAAAGCCTCAATTATTCAATAACAATATGAATGAAAAGTTTTACTGTATGCAGAATTTCACAAGGAATTCAAAAATGGAAAAATATACAGGGTGTTCTATTTAAAATAAAAAAGTTGATATGCATTTTCGGTTTAACCGCAAATGGTACATTAAATTTGATAGCATTTTTGAATTCTTTGGATCTTCTTAGAAGGGGATAAGCAATTTCATTTAAAAATATCAAACCGTTGAGGAGATACTTAGGGGGTTCCATACTTTATACTAACTTTGTATATAAAGTAACAGAATAATGAAGTTTTATATTAGAGAGTATCTACCATTTTAAATACATACCGAAGTTAGTAAGTGGCTTAAAGGAATATGATTATTGGATTATTTAAGATCCATAAAATAATGCTATCTCCACAGAGACGTATTTATAATCCAATAATTATTATTGTTAAACTGAAATTTTAGTCAACAAATCCGTAAATCTACGAAATGATTCTCCAAAAAATGGAGAAATCTGAATATTCCGGAAATTCCTCTTCCTGACAATGACATCTTCTTAGTTTTCAGTTAGCCACAGTCATAAAAGAATTGTTAGAAGGGTAAATATACTTAAGTAGGTATGTGATAGAAGAAGAAATACTTAACCTGAACGCTTATGAAAATATTATTGATATGTAAACAAATAGTTACTTTGTTGTAAAGTGTGATATGAAAAAATTCTTAAATAATAAAATGAATGTGTATTGTATTAAGTGATACTTTGGTTTTTCGGTGAGTAAATTATCAATATTTATAGTATTAACTAAATAATCCTAATTTTTACAGTGAAACCATAACAATGCCTTTCCAAGGGATTTCAACGATAGATAGGGGTCGTATAGTGACACTTATTGAAATGGGTCATTCTGAAAGAGAGGTTGCTGATGCATGCTGATGATTCCAGAACACGTGACTTTGACAAGATCTGCCATTTTCTCTGGGTGGCACACAGTCTGAGTTTCTCCGTATTGCTTACGTGTGTTTTGTCTGTTTTCAATGTGTTTTTAACGTTTTTTTCAATTTTTAGTGATATTTTTTTGTTAAAATGTCTCGTAGTGACTACTATACATCCCTTAGTGGCGATGTTAAGAGCCGGTATGACGAAAAAATTAAAATTGTTGATAATATCGACCCATACGCAATCCCTCTCACAGATTGCAAGTTAGATATAATGTTAATGTCAAATATTACAATAGTAGACCTTATGAACTATTTAATATTGTCTCACAGCTTTTATACTGGACAGCAGTTTAAGGCTTACAAAAGCACCCAAGCTTATAAACAATATGAAGCTGGGTCTATTCAAGAAATTGCAAAAAGTGCAAAACTCTGTATAAACAAATGGAATTAATGAGTTTGTATGCCACCCAGCAAACATGGCCTACCGTCAATGACGTCATTCTGGAATGGTCAATTATTGGGGCAACAAAAGTGATGTATCGAGAACCTACTGGCGGTATTTAGAACTCGGAAATCTGGAAAATCGTCCAAGAGCAAGTCACCATCGCAGTACAACCCCTAATCAAGATCGATTTATTGTTCAATTGGCCCGAAGAAACCCGAACATTTCTGGCGAGCCCATCAGAGAGCAATTTCAGGAAGCACACCAAATTGAATTTACCGGTCAAACCATTAGAAGAAGACTTTATGAGGCTAATTTAAGGACCAGTAGACCTTTAAAATTAACAAATGATAATGGGGTGTGGATCAATGGCAGAATTTTATGTTATCGGATGAAACCAGGATTGGTTTAGTGTCAGACGATCGTCGGGTACCAGTCGAGTTCCAGGACGTCAATCTAAATCCAATAATTATCAAGAAGTTGTAATAGTTTGGGAAGGTATAATGTGGAATGATCAGATACCTCTTAATTCGATCAGTGGCAAAATGACTGGTCAAGTATAAATCGATTCCGATTCCCAGTGGTTCGTTTATGGAGAGGTGCTGTAGGGCAATATTTTTTTTTATGGACCACAACGCGCCAACACATCGCGCCCAACGGTTCTACAGTGACCACTAAAGTCTCCGGATCTAAATTCAGTCGAACATGCATGTAATATGTTAAAAATAAGAGTTCGAAAAAACAATCGGGGTTATGCGGGTCTTCCAGCCCTTATCCATGCTGCTACCGAAATTTGGGAAAATATTGCTCAGCAGCTTATAAATAATTAAATTTAAAGTGTTCCCCGAAGAATAGAAGCTTATATAAAAACAAGAGGAGGGCCGACACATTATGTATTTAATTTTTTTATTTAGAAATAAATAGGTATCATTGCTAAATTTGTTTTATGATTTTTTTAATTAAGTATTGTCTAAAAGTAGAGTGACAATGTTTATTTTCTTTTTAAACACGCTTATTTTGAAAAATTAAAAGTGATGCAGTATAAATGTTGATGTTTATATTGTTACTAATAATGTTGCTCTGTATTCGGCACGATAAGAAGTACTGTTATAAACAGCTACTTACAGATGACTCATGAGATTATAAAAATCATATTCTGTTCTTACGGAGTTATCACAAGATTGCATAAAGATATACACAAACGAATTTAGTATACTTATTTTTTTTGCATACCACAAACAGGAGTGGAATCATTAATTAACTTCACCCAGTTAAAAATAACATTAACTGATCTTTACCAGACACAGATGGGTATGTTTGATATACAACAATTGAAACTTCATGTCCAGTAAGATTAGAGGACCCACCGGTGTGCTGTCTCTCTTGCGTTGCGGTTAAGATTATAAATAGTACACCATTCGTAAATAGCGTTTGTTTTAAGCGATTTTATCGCTTGCACATAATTAAAAAAAACATTGTATAAAGAGTACTTTCATCCTAACTAACCTTCATTTCCATGAGGTTCTTTATTAGTTTTTTTTATAGTTTTATCTATAAAATATACGAAGCTATTTGCCAATACAGTGATAAAACGAGTGGACATCAAAAAGATTGTTGCTTTTGTTATGCAGAACTTTAGTAAAGACGCGAGTGTCACCCATGTCTCTAATATAAGTATAATCCAAAAAAGGGTCCATAGGAAACACAAAGTCGATCCTACAATTGTTTACGACTACCATCAGGCTGTAAAGGTAAAATGCAATATAAAACAAGACAATCAAGACAAGTGACAGTTGCAACTATTTAGAATTTTTGAATTAACCAATTATCGGATCGATTTTATGTTTCCTTTAAACCTTTTTTGGCAAAGACATTGGAATAACTTTGTAAATTGATTGTGTTAACCTTTACTTTGTGGAAGTTCATCTTACAAAGAACAATAAATAACTGAACTGTTAAACTAAACTTTCACTATTTACTCGAAAAATTCGCTTTAAAATTCAATTACGGCTGTTTCGCTAATAACTAGCATCGTCAGATTGACATATATGTCATTTCTGTGAAGAAATAGACGCTACACCCTCTGCAGCAAGGCTACACAAAGGCTTGGCAAAAGGAAAAGTAGACACTGTAATGGCACTACGGAAGCCAGATGGAAGCTTCACAGAAAGCGAAAAAGAACGAGCTCTGCTCCTATTAGTAACTCACTTTCCCGGAGGAATTGTCCGGGAAAAACAAGTGAGAAAAGCTAAAAGACCTACCAGGGAAATTAATTATTAAATTATTCAGATAATTAAATATTTTTATTGATATTTACACTATGTATCTTGTAGGAATTATTCGAGAGCACCAGTTCAGAATAATAAAGTTTAATCTTCACATCCCTTAAAAAATTAAAAAACTAATTAACAAATTAATAGAGTTTACACATAAATATATATTATATGTAGTTTCCTATGTATTGCAGACTTAATTATGTATAATTTCATGTTCCATATAATGTACTCCTTTCGACAAGTACCTACCTTCATTCTGTGCATTCAGTTTCTCAAGTTGCTGTTAGACATATTGAATTCCGGTAGTTTGCCTTCATATACATTAAACCAGTGTTATCATGTGTGTTATGGACTCTTGTGCTACTGTGATACACGATGTCATTCCCTTACATTAAATTTTTTGTTATACTTATTTCCCTACACGGGTTAATTACCACTGACACCACGTGTTATGACCCACTGTCCAACACTTTTCAGTGGATTTATTCTTACTCTTATCCATATATATCACATTTAATAACTATTAACTTTTCATATGCTTTATTTCTGACACTTAAAGACTTTGATTCTTTAATCTCTTTTGGCAGTCATGATGCACTTGCCAGCATGTCTTTGACCTGCCTCCGTTCAAGTTGCAGGTCCCATATATATTGTCCCAACATTCTTAATTTGATACAGCAAGCTTTAGTGTATCTGTAACAAAATTTCAAAAATTTCATTATAATTTCCCTTATTATTAGTAACTTTTATAACCAGTGCTTATTTCGTTTCTACTTTATCTAATTAATATACTTCTTACATTTATTTTATCCCCCCCCACTTACTGTTTTTTTCAATGACACAATTTTTCATCCATACTAACTACATGCAAGCATGGTGGAACTTATAAATTTCAATATTTCACATTAGTCTTTAAGGTACCTATGTATTTGGAATCACTGTTATTCTGTATTGTTTATTCTTTGTTTAACTATTTTTAGCCTGATGATGGCCTACAAATAGGCCGAAACTAGTAGCTGTCAATTGATTAATAAAAAATTTTGTGACATTGATTTTGAGTTTTTTCTTCATTAGAAAAAATTGTTAAAAAAAATATTTTTCATGTCAATCTGACGAAGCTAATTCTAGCCAAATCGCTGTCATTTCATTTAAAATTCAATTTTTTAAATAAATGGTGAAAGTTTAGTTCAAACGTTTAGTTATTTTTTATTCTTAGTAAGACGGACTTCTACAGAGTTAGGATTAGTATAATAAACTTTGTATATCTTCTAGAGAAGAGTTACTTTTTTAATTGATTATAGCAATTAAATAAACTTCACAAAGCACTACCATTTACCATTAATCACAAACAAAAACCCTGACTGGTGTGATAAATATACTGGTTCAAAATAACTATATAAAAATCAACACCAAGGATGTAAATGCTATTTTGTATTAGTATTTTGATACTTTTAAAATAAAAAAAACAAACAACATAATATGTGTAACAATAACAGGTAGGGGTCGTAATGAACATCATGTTAATTGAAGTGATTTCATTAAACCTTTCACAAAATGACCATTAATAATTTTTTTCATTACATGTACAGCAAAATACTATAAAGACCGACACGTACACTTCTTAGGAATTTCAAATACTCTCCAAGTCTCGGTATATTTGTTTATAATGGTAACTGTTCGGATGAGTAATGGACAGAGAACCGTCCAAAAAAGAATGTGTAACAATTTCGCAATTCAATTTGCATGGGGCTGCCAGTGCCTGTCTGTCAGGTTCAACTGTAGTTCTCTCTCCTCTCTTTTCTTTTCTACTATACTCGTCTCAGAAACTCTGCGGAGCGATCAACGGCGTGTTTCAACTCGAGTAGTAAATTTGGATATAATCAACTGAACATGATGTTTGTAGATATAATGTATTGTTATGGTTTGCTCTTTAGATAAATTTTAAATTTCGAATTTATTTGAATTACTTCTCAGGATGTTAGGGTTCTGGATTTAAACTCAAATTTATTTTAATTTTTGTAATGGAAAAATATTAAAACAAAGTTCTATCTAGACAAATACCTAACTACTTATCTAACCCTATTATCTTAACTACCTTAATTAACTTAACTAACCTTATCTACTACTTATTGTCCTTCACTCTTGTTTTCTTTATTTTTATTCTTTTTCTTATAATGCAATTATTGTCCTTTTTCTTTTGTCGTCCAGTTGTTGTCCTCGTCCTTTGTCATCCAGTTGTTTATTCTAAATGGTCTTTAATTTACATTATTTCGTCCGTTACACAACTAATCAGTAAAATGTATCAATTTTTCTTTATAAATTTTTTTTGCTGCTAGTATTTAATAATCTTAACTGATTTCTTCTAATTTATAATTTGAATAAACTTTGCTTTTTGCCTTTTTACTTGAATAAATTATCTTTTATCTTTGACTTTTCTTTCAATTCACTCTCTGTCAAAAATTCTCATCACCTCGCAACGAATCTTCCTCATCACTATCTCCTACACTTCTTGTCTATACTTAAAACTAATACAATTTTCAAAACATTACATAATTTTTATTAAAACCAGCATCCTATGTTTGACATAAGTTTCAAATTTGTACGTTTCCGAAAAACTAACTTTCTGTGTTTGACATAAATTTTAAATTCTGATGTTTCCGAGAAATATTCACTCAAAATAAATTTTGACACATAAGAATCATTTGTTTTTTAATAAAATAAAATTCACCAAATAAATAATTTCATAAATTTCATATTTAATTTTTTTTACTCGAAACAAACCATATCAGTATATTCCTTTTCTTAATTTTTCGTCAGGTTTTATAGTTAGTTTATTTCATCGTTTATATGAAAATACAAATGAATAAAATATATTATATATTCACACAAACATAATACGAGGGTTGCCTTTTATATTTCGGGATTATCGAAAATCACTATCTCCAGGTATAAAAAGAAGTCGTTTTCCTAATTTCTTCGAAGACAACTGGCAAGCAAATGGTTGTGTACCACTCAGAATTGACCGTTCTGTGTTGCTCTAGTGTTACGGTTGCGGTTTCATATTTAATTTTTTTTTACTCGTAACAAACCATATCAGAAAAAACATAGGCGACCATTTGCTTGGAAGTGCTTCGTGTGCGAACAACTTTTGTTGGATTGGGCTCATCTTAAAACATCCATACAGTCGACTGCTCTTTACTTTCGGGCTCATACGCGTAAATCCACGATTCATCACCTGTCACGATGTCATAGACGTGTTTAGAAGCACTGCTATCGTATTTTTTAAGCGTTTCCTCCCTAATAACAAAATTCTGTCCCACAAACATCTTAAAGACATTCCAATGAGACAATACAAACATCCCTAAGAAGTCCCTATTTTCCTATAGACATCCCAGGGACATCTCTGGCAACAGCCATGTCATCATTTGCGATGTTGCAGAAACATGTCTGTAAGATGTTACACGGAGACATTCACAAGATGATCTTGGAATGTTCCAATTTATAAAAACAGGGATTTTCAAAAGCAGTAATCAAATTTGTTTTAATAACATGACAAAAATTTAATACGGAGTTTGATACAAAGTATTTACAGAAAACATGTAAAAGACGAAACATTCTTTTAAACAACAAATAGTGGAAGTTTTGTTAGAACAAAGAGTTTTTATTATTCTCTTTTAAACTATTATTTTATTTAAAAACTTAACTTTTTAGTGAGTAAGTGAGCTGACAATGACAAATATTGAAGTAGTCTTATCAATAATAATACCACTAATTATCGAATTTTCGCCATAAAAAAAGCAAATTCCATTGGGTTTCTAAAATATGATCTGGCTAGGACTAAAATATGGTATTGGAGAAGGTGTCACATATCAAATATTGGAGATGTGATATATATGAAGAAGACATGTCAAATAAAACTAATAATTATCTAATAATTGTCTCTTTGTTTTTTATAGTTGATGAGTTGTTTATAATAAAAATATTATTAGCTATTATTAAGCTCTCGAAAGATAGTAAATATTAAAATAATTTTTAATGAAGATAAAAGCTAAGTAAAAGAAACGAAAAGACTATGGAGACAATAATATCTGAAAAAATGCAGATTTTCTATGCGAAATAAATTTAGAATACAGATAAAGTATGACCTAAAAATAATATAAAAGTAAAAAAGAATACCAAAATAAAAATATAATAACTCCTGCAACCGAAGATAATATATAGAATCTTTTTAATACTTTATTTTGTTAATTGAATAGTTCATAGAAGAGTTTTCTTAGTTGTACGAGGTTGACTTTTATATTTCGGGATTTGGTAACCCTGTTGTTGCAATCTGGCAACTGACAGCTCTATCGTAAAGTTGGACATTTTTGAAGTTATACGTACCCAGAACGTTTTGACATACGAGCGCTATTTGTGTTATTTACAGTAACTTAAAAGATTCATCTGGGCCCAAAAATGGAATTAAATCTTGAACATTTTCGTGCGATTATTTTTTACTATCGACTTGAATTATCTCAGCAACAGTGCATGGATGAACTTAATTCAATTTTTGCCGATGAAGCTTCATCAAGGACCAATGTTTATCGATGGTATGGTGAATTCAATCGTTGCCGTAGTTTCGTGCAGGTCGCCCAACATCATTTGAAAACCATTGATGTTGTGCACGATCTGATATTACATGATCGTCATTTGACGTACGGTGAGATTGAGACGACCTTAGGCATTAGTGGAACCAGCATACATTCAGTATTGTATAAATATTTGGCGGTTGAAAAAATTTGTTAGCGTTGGATCCCACATAATTTGTCAATTGCTCAAAAAAAGGTTCGTGTGGATCGGTCGAAGCCCTAATAACACACGATATCCCAGGGATGTACCATTAGGGTGTCTACAATGTCCCAACCCTAAGTGCGAGAATCCTGAGATGTTTTGTTTGATACATTCCTAAGACGTTTTACGTGGGATGTTCGACAAACATTCTATACAAAGCCTAAATAACAATCTAACAATTCTTGACACGCTGCCGCGGCAATTTTGTTAAATACCTACGCTTAAAACATGAATTTATTTATCTTAAATTTTCTCAATTAAAAAAATTATCACGACGGGATTCGAACCAGCAACCTTTCCATCCATCCGCAATAATTTATTGAAACCGACATTGGTGGCGCTGGTGTCAAGCGTGACGTGGGCGTGGTTATTTTAGCGGTCTTTCGTCATTCGTGTGTTTTCTATTCGTTTTGTGTAGATTTGAGGTTAAGTTGAGTTTGTGTTCAAATTTCGTTTTATTATTCAATCTTTTTGCCGGCGGTTACGAAATTTGTTTGTGCTGAACGTGGGTAAGTACAAATTACTATATTAACTGCTATAGATACATATATAGTTATTAATGTTAAAAATATCATTCCTTACAATTAGGTACTGTGGAAGTTTTGTTAGAACAAAATGTAACTTCAATATGTCAATCTGACGATGCTATTTCGATAGCGAAACGGCTGTCATTACATTTAAAGTATTTAAAGAATAAATAGTGAAAGTTAATTCAACCTTTTAGTTGTTTATTATTCTGAATGAGATGAACTTTCACATAGTAGGGGTTAGTACCATAAATTTCACTTATTATTCACTCTAAAGATTGCGAAATAATAATAATAGTTACACTGTACTTAAAACATGAATTAGTTTTGCATAAAACTAAATATTTTTGATAAATTTCAATCAGTATAATATATTAGTTATTGTAAATTGTGTATTTAACAATTGAAATGGAAATATTCTGCACTCTGCTAAAGTTACGTGCAGTTGATCTGCACCCATGAAAAGCCGACCATTCATCCGTAACAACTCAAATCGACATAAGAAAATTAGGATGCGAAGACGTGAAAAGCAAACTTATAATGTAAATTTTTTTGTTACATTTTCTGAAAAATATTATTCCACTTGAGGCATATCGTATTGACTATAATATGTAGAGCTTTTACAAAGTATAATTGAGTATAAAAATTATTACTAATATTAAGAAGAATCTTTCTTGATGAAATCATTGCAAAGATAAGTTTCTGTATACTAAAATCCCAAAATAGTGTTGAACAAGAAATATCTTTTACGACAATGGTTTACAAGTTCTTTGTTTATACAGTGCGTCCATAATAAAGTAACGCATATTAGCTGAATAAACATTAATATCTAAAATTACCGTTTTTTGATATAAAAAAATCAACAAGTTAATTAGTCGTATCTTGAGACCAGCTTTTGTATGCCGTCGTCAAAGAAGCTTGTCGCCAAACTGGGCAACCACTATGCTGCACAGATAAAAATTGAATGACAAAGTAGTCGACCCTTCTAAATGTGCAGTTATACCAGGTTTTAATGTTTTTATCAGCCTTTTTGTCCAGATCGCGGTTCCCTCGAGATTTTCCCACCTTGTCTGCCATCTGTCAATTGTTCTTTCTCTTTTCTTTTCTCCTACTTCTACTAGCTCGTTCCTATATACCTCAGTGCGTTCTTTAATTAGCTCCTCTATTGGCGGGTTGCCCGTAATTACTGCAAGTGCTTCAGCTGATACTGTCATATAGTCTAGTCTTAATGGGATTTTTCGTTGGGTCGATACAAGCATGGTTTTATATCTCTGTATTTTAAGCACGCACTCCCAGATCGGTGCCCCGTACAGCAACCTAACCTAACCTAACCTAACCTAACCTAACCTAACCTAACCTAACCTAACCTAACCTAACCTAACCTAACTTAACCTAACCTAACCTAACCTAACCTAACCTAACCTAACCTAACCTAACCTAACCTAACCTAACCTAACCTAACCTAACCTAACCTAACGTAACCTAACCTAACCTAACCTAACCTAACCTAACCTAACCTAACCTAACCTAACCGTAACCCTCGAGAAAGCTCAATGCATCATCTCATCATTCAGTTTCACTTCTATATAAAGCGAGAAAGTTTTCAGCCATGGAAGAAATTGTGAACTGTCTGGTCTCTTTCAGTTTAGAGTCTACTTATTAAATTTGATCATTCACTGAAGGTCGCCCAGCATTTCGTACCTCATCATAAAGGTTTGTGCGGCAATCTCATAATGTTTTCACCATAAAATTGCTTTTAAGCCTTTAGTACAGAGAAAACGAACACAGCCCGCACTTTACAGTCGGCGCGCATGCGCTAAATGACAACTGAAACGCCTTGGCATAATTTAAAAACTGTACTTAAAACTTTAAAAACATGCCTTGTATAATCTAATATGCAGTGATTGTGATTCGCTACCAAAAACAAATACGAAAATTTACAGTAAATGTTCAAATTGTTCTCCATTGACAATTTGGAATTTCTTGTCAATGTCGGTCTGGTAGTTGACTGATATAACTAATTACTAAAAAAATGCATGCTTTGTTAAATGAACGTATTAACAAAGGCAAACAAAATTTAACAATTAAATATGTTAAAGGTATATCCCGTCTATAGTTGAGACTACTTGAAAAAATAAATTTTTCGTGTTGTACAAATGGAGTATTAAAAATATACGAATAATAATAAAAATATACTAACAAATAGTTGACAAATTTTCATGTATTTAAGTGTTAATTACAAATAAAAGGTTTCCCTAGCTTTTTTTTATATTATCTGCCCAGAATTTTTATTCCGTTTTATGAGTTTCTCTAGATTTTATATTTTTAGGATTGCATACTGCTGCCTGCATAAATTTTTTTAATAAAATTTTATTTCTTTATATCTCAACTCAACTCAAATGGTTTTATAATATTATAAAAAATATATAAAAGTAAATAAAACGTTACATTTAATATTCTTTTTTTTTTGTATATGGGTATAGCACGCCATATTTAAAAACTGTCATTTTCGTCAAAAAGTGTCACTTAACAAAAGACTTCTGGTTAATTTAATTTCTGTGGGGCCTACCAGATTCCATTCAAAACATGGAGTTTCTGAAATTTGCAAGTAATCCTATACTAAATAAACACCGGCGGCCATGCCGGCTGTCATTCACATGTCAGACGGTTAACTAGCCTTGTCATTGATGGCGAGCTAACGTACCCTTGAGGCAGATGATCGTGCAAATGTGAGTAATGAACTAAAGAATAAGCCGCTTTTGGATCCGTTTTTTATGTACTACTGCTGTTTGATTGGGAGATTCTATTTAAATTGATAAATTTCAAGATACTTTCTACTTAAACAATCCTAACAGATTATTATTTGTACTTTAATTTTTACTGTTTCAGTATAGCTATTTGCCTATTAAGAGCGGAAAGTGTTACTTTGTCGCTTGAGATAAACATTTGCAATCGAAAGCGACAAATATCTTTCCGCTCGAATTACAAACTGGATATTTTCTACGATCACACGATAATCAAAATATATAGTTTTTGTTATACATTTTATTAGAACCAGTATACATTAACATTTTAGTGAACTAATTTGAAGTAAATTGATTGTACTAACCCTTACTTTTTGGAAGTCCATCTTATTAAGGGTAATAAAAAATTTCTTTTTTTTTCAATATGTCAATCTGACAATTCTAGTTGTATAGCGAAACGGCTGTCATTGAGTTTAAAAAAGAAATTTTTTAAATAAATAGTGGAAGTTTTGTTAAAACGAAGAGTTTTTATTATGCTTAATTGGAAGTATTTTTATTATTAACAATATTAAAATTGAAAGTACAATTTTGACAATTTTTAATATTTACTCCAGAAGTTGATGTTTCAGAACAATTATTAGTAGAGTTAGAAGGATTTGACGTAATTTCAAAATTTTCTTGGACTTGGGAGGTTGACTGACCGGATATTTTCTGAAACATCTATATTTTATTTTTAATTGAATCATCAATATAACCTTCCGCTTACTACTTTTCCAGCCACCATGTTTTTTTAGTTGTATTAAATCACCACCACCATTTAATAATGTAGCAGAAGTACGTCGAAAACAGTGCCCGGTGTATGACTTGTGATCTGGCAAGTTTAAATATTTGGCAATTTTACTGGGGATTTTACCAATTGTATTTATTCCTCCAAGTTAATTTGTACACCTTCCTTTGGTATAACGAAAAAATAAGCGGCGTTCCATATTATTATTTTCGCACTGCTTTCTTAAATCTATGTAATTTTTACAGTATCTAACGTAATCAATAGCATTTTCTTTTGTATCATTAATTATTGTAAACATGTAATTCTTTGTTCCCTATATCATCAAGTTTCATTTTGACTAACTCGTCCCTTCTGCATGCTCCAGCAATACCCATAATCAAGACAAGCTATATAAACAAATTTAGATGAAATTGGATACATTTTAAATCACATTCAAATCTTACCTGTATAAATAAATATTCTTCATCAGGCGCACTTCGAATAAATTCCTTGCATTTTCACAAACTTGTTAATTGTAAATTTTATTTGATATCTGAATTTTATTGTTGATAGAATCTTCCACGTATCCTTCGGCCACAGTCGAAGATTTCCAACCTCCATGTCGCTTCAGAACACAAATATCGGCCCCCGTATTAGCAAGGAGTGTGGCTGATGTTCTCCGAAAACAATGGCCCGTGTAGGCATCAGGATTTGGTAATTTTAGGTGTTTTGCTATTAAGCTAGGCATCTTTCCAATACTATTTATTCCAACAACTTGGTTAACACATCTCTTATTCTGATACTTCAAAAACAATCGGCGACTGGTAGCATAACTTGGACGAAGAGCCGCATATTTTCGGTAAATGTCAATATAATCTAAATTTGAAACTGTAAAAATTGGTTGTGTATGCGTTTTTGTATCGGGTACTTTAACAATCAAAATAGAATTTTTATCTTCTATGTCATCGACCGACAATTAAATGAGTTCCTCACAGCGGCAAACACCCAGTATTAAAACAACCTAGAAGGAAATCAGTAATTTAAAAAACACATAACACAATTATCAAAAATCTACCTTAACCAACAAATAGGTTTCATCATCTGCCTCTTTTATGAATTCTTCAACTTCCTCTCTAGTCAACACCTAAGACTTCTTAGGATGGCTTCCAACTGACAATGTTTTCAAATATGGAACCAACCAGGTAAATTTCTTGAAATCCACGTTGCTTCTTAGACTTCTCTGCAAAATATGCCAACAGCACATTTTCGGACACTTTTCTGGCTTTATTTGCTTCACACCACTCTTTAAATTCCTGATATGCATTTTTATATTGGCGCCTCGATTTCTCCGGTAAGAGATTTGAAATTACTGAAATGGCTGCATCTGTCAAGTTAGGTGGGGTACTGCTTAGTTCATCATCGAAATTTCCATATATGAGGCACATAGAATAACAGTCGTCCAACTCCATTTTTTAAAATATCTGTTCTTTATTGTAAATTCTTTATCTAATGTGTATCTTTCAGTACAAAGGTGGGCTATCTCCATATCATCTTTTTGCAGAAAGTCAAAATATGGAGATAGCCCACCTTTATACTGAAAGATACACATTAGATAAAGTATTTACAATAAAGAACAGATATTTTAAAAAAATGGAGTTGGACCACTGTTATTCTATGTGCCTCATATCACGCAAGAAATTGACGCAAATAAGAATTCACTCCAAAATAATGAAAATAATTATCAAGACCTGTCACTTTGAAAATGCCAGTTTATTTCCATAGTTACAGTACCTAATTACTTGACTTGAAAAAACAGTTCAATACTTTTTTTTCATATTAAGCTAAGCGTTTGTAGAAAAAGTTTTGTTTGCATCTCATGCGCGAAATACTTTGGTGATCTCGACTATTTTTTTTTAACTCGGCTGCGCCTCGTTCTCGATCACTAAAGTAGCATTGATTTGATTCAGCTATATTTCAGTTCAAAATGAATACCTGGTTAATTATTGTTACAGAAAATATCTAGATGACAAGAAATTTAATTGAATTTAATTTATATTGATGATAATTTAAGAATACTTTTGTTACCAAAAACATATAAAGTGAAAATAAATAACACATATAAGAGACGAATTTTTTTATTTAAATTAAAGTGCATGTGTCAACTATGGCCATTAGCACGAGTTACAATTTACAATAAACAATTTATACAGAACAATATATATGAGCTATTTTAAAAATACAAAATAAGAAGGGTTAGATATAAATACATTATATTTTGTTCAGAAGCTGTTCTTTCTCCAGGAACTTGATACCTTTATATAGTTGGTCGGCGTGGCTGAGGATCTCTTTATAGTTGGTTTTTATTCCATTTTGCTGTCGAGAATTGGTGAAATATGGGCATTCAGTTAGGATATGTTTGATGCTATAGTGTCTTGCGTTGCAATACAGGCAGTTTGGTTGTGGGGATGCAGTCATCAGGTAGCCGTGGGTAAGACCAATGCGAAGACGAATTAAAAAGTATCTGGTAATTTGTCCCAATATAAAGTTAATTTGTAGTATTACAAAATGTTTTAAAGAAAACAATAATATATTGCATTATAGTATTAATGTGTTTTAAAAAAGAAAATGTAGAATTAATGTATATCTGAAGTACCTATTTATCAATTAAAGTATAAATGTTAAACAGTCATTTTTTATATTATATGAACAGTTTTATTAATTTAATTAAGTAATTTAAAAAAAAATGTGTACTTTTAGTTCTTGAATAATTACATGTAGCTAATGACAAAATGTGTCCCGATTTCATTAGACCACACGTAAAAGAACAATAGACGTGGCATGCTAATATTAGGTCACTGATTTAGATAAAGTCATAGATAAACTGGTGATGAGAATGACGATTTGACAGGTTTACAATGTAAAATATTTCGAAACGAGATCTCTGTCGTTAAAAATGCGCTAGAGACCATTTATCTTTCACGTGTCAATTGTTCTGAAGTAAAAAGTTGTTTGCTATGTAAATACTAAAGTTAATTTTCAGAATAATGAGATCGTATAATTAGTACCACAAATAAAAACAAATTTATGAAAGTTTTGTAATAGACTTAATTTGGAATTTACTTTTAATATATAGTGTATTTCAAAATCAAGAGAGAGTAAATTCCCAGAAATGTTTTGCAGTTATCAGTGTTAAAGGCAGTAAACCATAGACGTGCGTTTTCAAAATTAAATTAATATGGAAATAGAAATATTTAATTTGTTTTAGTTATTTATACCTAGATTACCAATTTTAGATAGATAAACATAATTCGTAAGTAGTAATTTAATTTGGGTAAAATGAAGAAAAAGTCAATATTATTTTAGGCATTTTGTTTTAGGCATATGTTTATTTACAAAATATGTATATAATATGTACAGATAATTACAATTACTTATAAATTAATATGAGGAGCTAAAAAAACAATTAAGTAGGTATATGAGAAAAAAAAACCAACCGCAAGGATAAAATTTGACGAGCAACATGCGACAATATCAAATCTTAAAAAATAAAAATCTAAAAATAAAATTAAAGTACATAAATTAATAATTATAAAGTTATGGTTCCTCGCACTCTGTGTCAGAAGATTCGCCATCTGATTCTAGAGAAATTACAATGGGCTCTATAGTAATATCAATTATGTTATCTAGCTCCCACATTTTTTTCTATTTCTGTAACGTGTCTAATACATTTTTGCCAATTTTTACTTGTTACTTCAGATATTGCCTTATTGAAGAGATTTTTAACATCTGATAATTTAAAAGTAGTGTTATTTCTGGCAACATAACCTTTAACTTGAGCCCATATCAATTCTATCGCTTTCAGCTCACAATGGTGGGATTTCAATTTCTCGTTTTTTGACTCAATCTCCTCAATATTATATTTTTTATAATTTTACTTACGTTTTTTAGCAATAGTTAACAATTCTGCCCTCAGCATTGTATTGTCAAAGGCTAAATTTTTAGAAGATAACTATTTTGCAATTTCATCCTTTTTCCATTTAGTGGTTGGTAAAGGTTCAAGTAATCTGGAGTGATAACTTGCATTGTCCATTATAATAACCGATCCTTTTGGTATGAATTGAATCATCTGTTTAAAATATTTCTCAAATACGTCTCCATTCTTTTCTTCGTGATAATCAACGGTTTTTTTTTATTCAAATAAGAGTAAACCATTCTCAAGAAAACCATTTGTACTGCCTATATGACAAATAATTATTCTTTTACCTTTTCCTATAGGTTCCTTAAAACTAGTAGTATATCCTTCTAGAAAAGCTTGATGGGATGATTTTATATTTTTGTCTTTCCAAACTCTTCCTACACAATGTCCTTCATTAACCCATGATTCATCTAAATAATAAATGTTTTTATTTTGAGCTTTAACTTGTTGTATTCTTCTGAGGTACTGTCTTCTCCGACATACAATTTCTTCAGAATCAATTAGCATTGAGTGTCTGCCCATTTTTTCAAATTTAAAGTTTAACTCATGTAACGTTTTCCATAGTTTATCCCGGCTTATTGTGGGTAAATCAACATCATTCGTAATGGCTTGCAAAACTTTATCTAAAGTTGGTATTTGCTTGTTTATAAAAAATGAGTGAACAAGCTTACGAATAGCATTTTCAAAAAACTCGTCCACGTTGACTTTTAATAGTTTTTGTCTACCTGGTTTCGGCTTTGGTGAGGTTACTCCACCTGATTTTTCCTCCTTTAGAACTCTATATATTGTAGAATTTCCATATCCCATTGCCTTAGATGTTGTTTCAACTACACTGTCAATAGTGTTTGAGGGATTTTGATGTTTAAAATAGTGGTACACATTTACTACAGCACTCTTTTCATTGAGCGATAAATGGTCTAGTTTTAATTTTTTCACTTCCGTATACTCACAAACTGCTTCCATTTTTAGTCACTACTATTTGTCACGTTTATCGAAAATCAAATAACTGCATTTCTAGAAACTTAAGCACTATTTAAGTCAAAATATCTGTCATTAGAAGCTGTTGCCATTCGGAGGTCGTTAAATAACAATTATCCCTTTCTAATCTGATTACGCCTATGACGCACGTTAATCCTCTTAGGCCCACTGTAGTAACAATGAAAGATCATAAAATAATGTAATAGTCCAAGAAATTTAATAAATTTTGTATTGAAATTAACAAAAACAATTTAGAATGCATTACAAATATTGAAGTTTTACCGCACGTACTGTACTATAGTTTTGCATACCGAATTAGTTTTTATTCTGGGAATTTACTCTCTCTTGATTTTCAAATACAGTATAAGCTGATACTATTAAAAGAGGAATTTTCTACATTTTTTTTTAATATAAACTTAGGCCGGTATTTTCACCTCAAAATAGATAAAGTTTAACCGCCAGATAACTATCTAGAACTCGCTATCTCTTAGTTAACTTGTTGTTGTGTTTTCATAAATATTTATCTCATAAATAGCTATCTGAAAGAGTTTATTGCAATGTTGTGTACCACATGAAATGAAATGAAAATAAAACATAGCAATCCGAGTGTTAAAAAGAGCAATTCGAGCAAGGATTGCATTGTGTTTGACATTTATATTTACTGCTATCTGTCGTTATTTACAAATTTGTTTTATCTAGTGTGGTTACAAAGAATTTTTGGGTAAAGTACGTAGTTTTAGACAATCTACAAGATAATATTTTATCTTCACGATAACTTTCTTTATGTAGAGGTGAAAATATCGGGCCTAAAAGTATTTATATTATTACTTAAAGTTGTGCTTTTTTCTGTTATAAAAAGGTAGACTGCTTTTAGTAAAGCAAAATATTAATCGATATCTTATTTTTGGCAATCTACAGCTACAATTATTTTACAATAATATAATTCGCCATGAATTTAATAATAATATTAATAATTTATTTCCACAAAAAATATTTAACAAAGATAGTAGAAAATATTAAATTTATGAATAAAGTAAATACTTGTTATGGGATGTAACTTATTCACTTTCCTTAAACAGTAATAGAGTCTATCGATATTAAATCATTTCAATCTTAATTACCAAAACTATTCAAAATCACATACGAGGAAAAAAAACAAAAATTTAAGACCACAACTAGGACTCAATCATATTTATTTCTGCTTATTTCAAGAAATTTTCAATGACTTCCATTGTAGTATCAATAAGCCAAATACTTAATTTTTTTAAAATAAAGAGGGATTATTCATTTTCTTTAAGGTTTGAGAGATGTTGCAATATAGGAAAATGACTGTTGACCTACAGTTTTAATAGCTTTATCGGTCACAATTTCGGACCTTTCTTTTTATCTTTTATATATTCATGTGTAATATAGTTAAGGTTACGTTTATTTTTATCTTGTAAAGTAATTCCTTTATATATGTACAACTTATTTAAATTTAAAATATTCGTTCCATGAAATAGCTTTTGGGTAGGATAGGGTGAAAAAGTAACAAATTTGGTCTTTTCCATGCTAATAGTCAGACTCATCTTATCAAACCGGTTTTTTACATTTTTTAAGTCTTCCTCAACTTGAAGTTTTACTTCGTTCCAAGAGTTACCAGTATATAAAATGACAGTATCATTGGCAAAAGCTGATATTGAAGAATTTCTACCATAGGATAATAAGCTGTTAATGTAAATTAGAAACAATACTGGTCCTATAACTGTGCCTTGGGGAACACCAAAGGAAATATGTAATGGTTCACTTAACTCTCTATTAATTTCAACATATTGTATACGATTTTCGAGGTAGGATTTAAACAGATTTATTGAGATTCCCCTAATTCCAGCATCTTCCATACAACCAATTAGTATTTCATGATTAACGGTATCGAAGGCTTTGGCCAGGTCCAAAAATACTCTAGTGCATTTTCCTTTATCTAGAGATTTATATATTTTATTAGTTAAGAAAACAATTGCATCCCCGGTAGACCTATTTGCTCTAAAGCCGAATTGTTTATCTGATATAATATTGTTAGTTTCCAAAAAATTCATTAATCGTATTGTTAAAATTGTTTCAATGATTTTAGCAATTGTAGAGATTAGTGATATAGGCCTATAATTCGTAACAATATCATAATCAATTTTTTGTCTATCTTTTAACGAATTCCAACTGTTCCCATAGAGTTCCATTCGCATATCGTTTTCTTGTCAGATTTGGTAAATTTTATTCAAGAATTCGCCGATAATTGATCCAGACCCTAGTGGAGCGCGAGTTCTACAACTCAACGGTATGCGTTCTACCGTTCATCTACTCTTCTTTTCACAATTTGGCATTTGTACGAAATATAATCCATCAATGTCAACAGTCGGGTTGTTTTCTCTCAGCCCCGTCGAAAATGTTACCCCTCTATACCCGCCGTACTCCTCACGACCCTGACAAGCCGACAATAACCCACTGGTATGGATGGACGATTTTTGTCATTTATTATTGGTCTGCAGTTCGTCGATTGATTTTTCTAGTGTGTGAGCTTCGACTATGCTATGATGAGTTAATTTCTGACCCAAATAGATTTCTCGCTGGCAAATCATTTTTCCCGACTTTATCGACACTTATCCCTGGGGATGAGTCATTTTATAAACTCGACGCTATGCTCAACTGTAATTTAAAACCAATAACGATTTAAAAAATTTTGATTTATATTCGTTTATTATTTTTAGTTGCATTAGCTCACCGTTTTCATACTATCTATCCACGCACACAATATATTATATGGATAATCTCAAAACTATTTAAACTGTCATTTTTTTATTCCCAAACTAAATCCTACTGGATTCCGAGAGGATTATTTTCTCCATTATAATAGGCGACTAGACTGATATTGAATATTGCTGTCACATGACCTCGGTTTATATTTAAAAAAATCGTCGATGACATCATTACGCCATCACTAATGACGTAATGTCACACATCTATAGCAGTTGATGGCCATTCAAAAATTAAAATTGACGTGTGAGATTTTTTTTTAAAGTCGTCTGTTTCTAAAATAATTAATTTATTCCATACATTTGCATCATACTGTATGTATGCTACGTCATTAGCCGTATATTGTCCGCAGTCGGGCTTTATATGTAAGCAATTTAGTAAGAATAGCCCGCACCGTACAGTCTCCAAAGGGAGTATTCTGCAATTAAAGATGTCACAATTCTTTAATTTGCATTAAAAAATGATATAATGTTACCTTATAATAATTACTCTTTTATATCCTTAGTTGTAGTAAAGATTCCATCGTCTAACTTATCAACTTTTTACAGTATATTTTAAAACAACAAAAATTCATGAATGCATAATAATTTAAAATATGTTTGCTTTTTGTATGCGTGCTAAAATAATGTATTAAATTTAAAATTAATTAATTTCCCAGCATGTTACATTAATTTTGCTTTTCGCAAACACATGCCAAAGTTTACATGTATTATTTTTCGGTATCCACCTGGATATGATAATATTTTGGTTACTCTTTCTCCAAAAACATTTCTTAACTATTAAAAAATGCGGATAATTAACTGCCAAATGTAGCATTTCCTTATAGAAAAGATGTTTTTCTTGTATTCATAATCATCGATAGAGGACGTAACTAAATTTAAAAATTAAGTTAAATTTTTTAATACCGTTTTTGTTAATTTAGTAACAATCTATTTAATTTTAAAAGAAGTTGACTTTGCATGAATTTCATATTTAATTTTATGTTATAAATTACATAATGTTATTCCTTCATATTACTTTTATTTTAAGTAATCCTAGGACATTTTATTTTTTAATTTTTTATCAATTGCTACCATTTTTAAGACGACTGGACATAATCATAAGCGTATAGAGCCAAAAAAGTCATCAAAAAAGGCTGTGGCGGAGGTCACAGCTTACATTTTTAACTTTTTCACAGCAAATTTGGTATCGATCGGTCGGAAAAATGTTTCTGAGAGTTTATTTATTTTTTGGAAGAACCCAACATTTTTTTAACATATTCTAAATTCTGATAAAAGAATATATACAACATATTATACACTTAAATTGGTTCGTGGATGTGCAGAGCTCGAAACAAGCTGATTTTTACGTTTTTGCGGGGAACAATTTGGGAGACAACCCGAAGAAATTTTTTTTTGCCATGTTAGCCCCATTATAAACTATATCTACTCAGATCGAGTGATAAATAAATCTTCCAGAGCTCGAGAATGAATGATCTCAATACAACATTAAAGTTGTAAAGGCAAAGCATCTTGGAGGAACAAACAAAAGAAACGAATTTTATCCAGATTATAATTGGTTATCATTATTATGCATTATAAAAAAATATCAGATGGCCATATTGGACGAGTAATAAGCTATCCAGAGCCCTACTAATATAGATTTTATTTTCTTGGCATTACGTTATCGAAATAACAATAAATACAAAGTTTACCTACTGTAAAAAAAATTCATTTTAAAAATTTTCGGATTCTTAAACTATTAATCAAACTTGCATGTTATTGGGTAAAAGTTTAATTACCTAAATAGTTATCTTAATCGATTAAAAATGCCGTCGCATCCAGTAGCGTAGCAAAGTAAAATATACCAATAGGGTAAGTCCGGGATAGATGCCCCACATTTTTCCATTGACATAATTTATGTATAAAAGTTTTAAATTTATGAACAGAAACTACTTCAGATGATAACTAAATATTCTTTCTTTCATCTAAACACAAAAGATAACAAAATAATAGACCGTAATCACCTATAATTATAGAGAACATTTCGATCATAATTGTGTAGATCCAAAATCCTATTGTAATTACAGATCTACTTAATCTAAGGTAAATAGAGAATTGACTCATTCGATTGTATAATTACAATAATTAAAGCAGATCAGAGTCACACAAATCAATAAGAGATAAAGGTAGAAGAATAAAAATCAGTAATATGCTACTAAACTCTTTCAGTATTTTTATGATATTTATGTTGGCAGCATTTGCCTTGCATATAACGTATCCATTGTTTATTTGTTACCATGGCAATGAACATTTTTCTAATAATATACAGTACCGGATGAAAGAACTAAAAAAATAGAAAAATATATTACCTTAAAACAGATAAAAAAATAAAAATCCAAATAAAATTGTTTAAATCTAATTTAATCATTTATTGTCTAGGTATGTGATTAAATAATTTTAAAAAATTACAATTTTCCTTACAATAACATTTTTGACGATGTCTTTACATTATTGTTTACTTTATTCGACAGATTAATTTGAATAATTAAAAATGCATTGTCTGAACTACGCTACTGTAATATTTAACTCAATGTTTACAAGATCAGCGGTGTTTTCTTAGAAGATGAAAACAATGTAGAGAAGAAACGCCACCGATTCTTGATGAAGCAAGGAAAAATAATCTTTATTCTACTTGAACGAAAGAAACGAATTTCTGGCGCGGACTCGCACGTTACGGTGATCTTTTTGAAAAGGGAAAACATTATGTTGAGGGAGGAAGTTAAATTTAGGAACCCGTCATTTTGTGAAACATCTCGTTAATCATCAACCAGCCCTTGGTTGTCAATCATGGTATGTTAGGTTGACTCGGGGATGTTTAACATCGAACAATTAGTACGGCAAGGCGATGAAGCATTAAAAGGATTATGAAGTTTTGAAAAGTTGTTTACTTTAAATTACGAGAAGAGACATAAATACAAATACTGCTCATATATTTTTGTATATAAAAGAGAAGACAATTCATAGGTGAAAACGTATTTTATTTGGATTGTAATGTGTATACGAGGGTTGCCTGTTATATTTCGGGATTTGGCAAACCTGGTGTTGCAATCTGGCAACATACAGCTCTATTGTAAAGTTGGACAATTTTGAGGTTATACGTACTCAGAACGTTTAGATATACGAGCGCTATTTCTGTTGTTTACAGTAACTTAAAAGATTGATCTCGGCCCAAAAATGGAATTAAATCGTGAATATTTTCGTGTGATTATTTTTTACAACTTTCGACGTGGATTAACTCAGCAACAGTGCATGGATTATCTTATTTCAATGTTTGCCGATGAAGCTCCATCAAGGACCAGTGTTTATCGATGGTAATTTGAATTCAATCGTCGCCATAGTTTACTCCAAGTTTGTGCAGGTCGTCCAACATCAGTTGTTGTTCCGAAAACTATTGATGCTGTGCGCGAACTGATATTGCAAGATCGTCATGTGACCTATCATGAGATTGAGAAAACCTTAGGCATTAGTGGGACCAGCATACATTCAAAATTTCATAAATATTTGACGGTCAAAAAAATTTGTTCGCGTTGCATCCCACACAATTTGTCAATCGCTCAAAAAAAGACTCGTGTCGATTGGTCGGAGAAAAAGCTCAAAAAATACGATCGCGGCGCTTCGAAACACGCCTAAGTCATCGTGATAGGTGATTAATAGTGGATTTATGCATATGAGTTCGAAAGTAAACAGCAGTCGACTGTATGAGTGTTTCAAGATGAGCCCAATCCAACAAAAGAGGTTCGCGCACGAAGCACTTCCATACAAATGGTCGCCTGTTTTTCCGGAAAAACTGGACATGTCGCAGTCGTACCACCAGAATAACGGGGAACAGTTAATTATGAGTTTCACACAACCATTTGTTTGCCAGTTGTCTTCCAAGAAATCAGGAAAACCCACCGCCGAAGACAGAGCACTCTTCACCACGACAATGCGAGCTCCCAGACATCGGCTCAAACAACTGCTTTTTTGAGCACCCAAAACATCGATTTGATAAGCCATCCGCCGTATAGACCTGACTTGGCACCCGTACGTAAAAAATAAACTGAGAGTTCAACGTTTTTCGACACCTGAAGAAGCGGTTGCTGCATTCAGAATGCATGTTTTGGAGATACCTCAATCAGAGTGGCAAAAGTGCTTCGACAGTTGGTTCAAACGCATGCAAAAGTGTATAGATCTTCATTGGGAATATTTTGAAAAACAATAAAGTAATTTTCCATGATTAATATTTGTTTTTGTTCTCTAATCTTGAAATATAAAAGACAACCTTCGTATTTTCATTCTTTTTTGGTATACAAGTTTAAAATATTTGTTTTGTTGAAAAAACTGATTTATCTAATTTTAATATTAAAATAATACTAAATGTTATTACCGCTCGTATTCTTGCCTTAGGTTTTGTATAAAATAAGTTTTTTTTACTGATTTAACTCTTGTGACAATCCCCAAAATCTGTTACTATTACTATTCTATCCTTAAATTATATACACTAGGTCAGTTCCAAAACAACAGAAAACTGTATTAAAATCATTGATCAGTTACATTCGCTAAATAATTTAATCTTTATAATATAACATCCCTGTTAAAAATAAACAACTGGTAGAATAAAAATGACCGATTTTTGAACGGTTGTGTTGGGTTGGAACAGACCTTAAATCTTACACCTACACTAGAACTATAATCCATACCAAATACAATAGAGTGGTTATTTGACAACTTTATCTTGGATAGGATCCTGTAGAATTATTCAATAACAATCAAACAAGTCCCAATGCATATAGCTTTCTCTGGAAGAATCTAAAACAAAAAGAATATAATTAAAACTATAAATTTAATTCATATGTTTAATAAACAATTATGTAATTTAAGAAGTTAAATGTTTAAATATTACTTATAAGGTGGAGGTACTTACATTGTGACAGGTAGACACTTTGTAGTCTTCGATAACCGATATGTATTTAGGCAAAACCTCATAATCTGAGAAATACCTAAAAATATCAAAACTGTGTAAATAAATGCTATCAGACAAAGGTGAAATCAGTGTATAAACTATAAATGTTACAGTGATAGACAGAGTAACCTTATTTCATTATAAAAACTCAGATAGTGACTACTTAAAAGACTATTTCAACAACAGCTGATAAAAAACAATCCAGATTCTAGGTAAAGGTAAAGAGTCGGGTTTTAAATTAAATAAATTAATATTTTCACTGAGCTTGCAAATTTTTTTTAAAGGGCGTTCAACCATAATTTTTTTTTAATTTATACAACAAATAATAATTCAAACATCTCAATATAAAAACTAAATAAATAATAAACCAATAAAAATTAACCATCACAATGTAGGTATGTTTACAATAAGAATAAACAATAAATTGTTTTTTAAAGTTTTGAGTTTATTATTATAACCAAAAAACCTCTAGACATAGTTTTAAAGAAAATTTAAAAAAATGTTTCCTATATGTTTGATTTGTTTGCCTTCTTGTTTAATAGTAATACAAGATTAAAGTTCAATTTATCAAAAATGCAACTAATTAAACAACGATTTAAATACAACAAAATAATAAATAATCAACAATTTGCGTTTAATTATGAAAAGAATATAAATTATGATATATCCATTAATCAATTGATTCTATATTATTGACCTCACGAGCATGATGGCTTGACCAGACGTAGGATAGGACATGGGCACGCTTTATACATTTAAAGTATTCATTGCAGATTCACTTTCTTTTGAAGAAAGTGATTTATAAAGTTGTTGTTAAACGGATTTCAATGGGATGGTAACAAATGTATTCAAATCAGACCCTATTTTACGTGTAGACTTCTTTGTTACGTTACCCTTTATTTGGGCGGTAGGGTAAAGTTTCTAGAATTAAGAAGGTCACTTTCCTTGTCATTTGAACATTAGTGTATCTACAAGTTTAGCAAAATTTTAAACTTTTTTGTAGGTAATATCAAGAAGTATAATCTTTATAACCTTAATAATATAGCGACAAAAGCTATACCTTTTATAATATGAAAATTAAATTTGAAATGGTAAAATTAACTGTAAAAAAGTTAAATATTAAACAATTATAGCGAGATACCTATGAATAGTTTCAGCAGGAAACATATTAATGGCCATGTGAAAAATACTGTTTTTTTTATATTAGGACGTATTGCCAAGACGGTCTCGGTAAACATTTTGAAAATCTACTTGATTAATATTTTTTGTTCTTTTTAATGTATCATATTTTATTGCCTTTTGCAATACATTATGGTTTGTAGCTAATTTTTGTAACCAAATGATTTTAATTTATTTTATCTTAATGTTATAAGATTAATAAATATATTGATACAAACTATCATTAAAAAATATATTAATTATGTTTAATATAACGTTAAGAACGGTAAACAACTAAACGGTTGAATTAAACTTTCACTATTTATTCTCAAATATGAAATGCAACCTTTTAGTTGTTTACCGTTCTTAATAAGATGGACTTTCAAGTAGTAAGGGATAGTACAATAAATTTCATTTAATATAACGATATAATTACCCTCGACTAGTCTGACAATAGAGTGGGTCCTGGAATAATATCTTAGCGGCATGGATAAAAGGCTAATACACATGCACGCGGCTCTTCATCCTAGGAAGATGGACACCTATTCCTCTAAGAGCTTTGTGGGTTTATGTGTTTTGAGTCACTTGTTGAAGAGTGATTAACGTTGACATAAAACTATAAACTAAATTAAAGTATTCTTTATTGCAAACGTGAAAGGTTAATAAAATTAATTTAAAAATAATAATGGTAATCCAATCCCCAGTTTACAGCAAGTATTATACTATTAGTTATATTTGGTCAAATCAAAACTATTTTTCCTATAAATTGATAAAAAAGGTAATATATGTAACTAACGATTATATTCTCCTACTAGGAAGTTGTGGTGATTAATGGCAGACAGACAAGAAAAATAAAATCTATAATTACTTCATGTGAAATCTGTATAACATATAAATTAATGCAAAGAAATAATAACTAAATCAGGTAAGTTTAACCACTAATTAGTACTATAGATAAAGTCTTATACGTCAGGTAATATTACTGTCCTGCAAATCTTAAAGGTCTCATCAAATAATAACGAGTGTTGGGAATCAGTTTAATTATCCAGGTTTTATTTCCACATTTGTAAGTTAACAGCGCCTTCTAATCATAGGGCTTATTACAGTCAGATATAGTCAATACATTTGTTTGGGTTTCATTCCCCATGACCTACCGCATATCCTACGGCATGTCCAAAGAAAAAAATTGGCTGTATTGTAAGTTCTCTCCAAATGAGTGCTCCAGCTTAACCTCCAGATATCACTAGATCGTCTGCATATAGGCTTGTACGTTTATTCCCTGCTTGTCAAGGTCAGAGATCAGGTCATCCAACAGTAGAGACCACAGTAGAGACCCCTGTGGGCAGCCCCTAGCAGCCCTTGCCCTCATCTCATCGCCTTCCAGGGATGTTAGGACAAGCTTGTTCTCTAGCATCGCTCTGCTCCAGTAACATATTGTATAGGATATCCCTCTAGATGTAACTGCATTATAAAGAGAATTAGATAATGTATCATTGAATGCTCCTTACTTATCAAGGAAGGTGGTAAGAGCAATCTCTGGTGGATTCTGAAAGGAGAGACCTAAGTGGTCCCTCCTTAATATACCTATCAAGTGCTTTCAAAAGAAATGAAGTGAGACTATGTTAAGGTAGTAAAGTTGATCATTGTTAACCAAGGTAGAAAAATACAGGGACCACTTGATTAGAACTAAATTTCAATCCATTTCATAGAATGTGAGGTTGAAAAAATACTTTTCTTTACTTATTTACTTATCCACCTATTTATACAAAAATAAAAATCAATTGACCTATTCATGTATTTTCTTAGCGATTTTTACAACATAGTACTTATTATCAAATGAAAACAAAAATTATTTAGTGACTGGACACCCGTCCAGAATTTTAACTAGTTTTCAACTAATATTTTAAATAAATAGTGCCAGTAATGAAAAAAATGAGCCACGGTAGAAAATTGTATTTTTGTCTCGGATTCATTAAAAATATCGATTATAATAGTAATTTTTCTATTTTGGCGAATAAGTACTATTATCCTCACTAAAATAAGAATGAAAATTTGACTTGTGACAGCTTAAATTGTTATGCTAAAACTAAGATATTTTATTTGTTTTTCCCGAAATAAAGGCCCAGATAGTTAGAAAACAAGGGGAGAATATAGACAAAACTGGGATAGTGTGATTGTTTGGAATAACAGGAGTAAAACAAAATGAGACATAATAGTTTCTCTAGCAGAAATTGTTTCATTAATTTGTACGTTTTCTCAGTTTCACCGTAAACATCAAAAACCAAATTAACATATCTTAAGCATATTTTTGTTTCTTATGTGTCTAGTTGATGGTATTTTATAAACAAAAATTTAACTACAAAGAGTGTCTTGCTATTACATTCAGTTTTAATAGGTTATGTTAATATATTTTTGGCAAGGAGTGGTGGTGGAGATTGATAATTCGTCGTACTTTAACATTTCGTTTGTTTGAAGAAGAGATAAGGAGGAATACAAAAAAAAAGTAGAAGTAAAGGAATATTAAATTTCGCTAAAGAAAAATAATGTTAAATTCTTAACTTAAAGAAGGGGGACTTGACCTGCTCTAGTAATCCTGTGTAACTAATTGTAAAATTCAAATAGAAAAATAAGATTTATACCTAATTATCGATAGATAAATATACATTTAAATTTTATTTTTGCTGGTTACGATAAAAATTATATAAAGCTTTTGATTGTAAAAACTAGTAATATTGATTTCTTAATTTAGCAAAAAAGCTGCTTGAAAATGAATACAATATAAAATGTGGTAAAACTATGTCATAATAGGATTTTAATAAAATCTGTCAGTTACAATACACGAAGCAACTAATAATTATTACAAATATGTCTTTTGTTAAACCCTACTTCACGACTGATAACAGAAAGTATTGTCTAATATAAAAATATTCGAAATGATATATTCATATTTTATTCGAGGACGATTTACGCTTCATTTAAATGGATAATAAAGCCTATTGTAGGGAGCCACTAATGGCTCCAGCCTCCCTAGTTTAATGAAACTGGGAAGAAAAATCCTCTCAATATTGGTATATCTATTATATTGTCATTAAATTATGTGTCTATATAAGGACGATGATATAAATATTAAAAATTAATAAATAATACAATTAATTTTACAGATTTTAGAATAAAAAAAGTTAATAATGCACTAAATTATTCAATATACAGAAAACCAACATAAACAGATGTAACCATACCATGTAATTCAAATCATCCTTTAACACAAAAATTAGCAGCTTATCATTCTATGAAACATAGAGCATTTTCATTTCCAATGGACAAAAATAACTTTTATAAAGAAATTGATCATAAAACAAATAGCTACTTCTAATGGTTCTCCAATTAATTTAATAAATTATTAAGAAAGAAGAGAAAGTGTCACTAGAACTAAAATTTCCAAAGCAAACAAAAGAAATTAAAAGTTATAAAAATATTACATATTGTGGAAATATTTCCAATAAAATTTCAAAAATAATATCTTCGGCAAGATTAGTATTAATAACATTTAAAACACAAAATAATGTTGGCACATATTTGTCTTTTGCAAATATTGATTTATAAATATCGATCAGTTTGTATATTTCCGACTTATATTGAGGATTTAAATTATTTGTGTTTATATTAAAATTTTATTTTTTGATATGTTCATCAAAATTAACCGGTAACTTCATTAAACCTATCTTTATTATTAGTATCTTTCTCTACTATTCTCATTTGATGTCCTTTTTGGGTGATTTTTAAATTCTCATCTTGTACCAATTTAAATCGTTTTATAATATCCAATTCTATCGGAAAATCGTATTTAAATTTATCTCCGGTAATTTATTATATATACAACTTTCTTTTCGATATCAAAAATTTGTAATGTAATTGTTGTCAAGTCATTCGCATTTTAACACCATTAATTGTTATTAGTTAACTAGTTAACTTACCAATTCTTTCATTCTTTATCCAAATTAATTTTGAATTATTAATGGAAACATTAGAACCTGAATCATATATTCTAAATATCTCTATTTTTTATTTAATAATAGTTTAACTTTAATTGGTGTAATTATTCGTTTTCACTTAACTCAACATCAATCACTGAATTGTTTATACCTTTACTATTGTTCTTCTTGTATCTATTATCTTTTGCCTGTTTAAACCAGCATTTTTCTTCAGGGTGAACAAGTAAATCTTTTTTTAAACCTTCACAAGTTGTACATGGTTTTATTTCATCTAAATTGGCTGTAAAATCATATGCAATTTTTTTCATCTTAATGAAACTATTTTTTTGCCATTTGTTCATATTTTCCGATTTCAATATAAAGATTTTATCAATTTTATCTATAATGTATTCTGGTAATCCAAATGCAATAAGATTAATCGTAGTTTTAGTGTCATTTTCATGGTTAACTTCTAGCAACAACCTCTTTTTTTTTGCTGCATATTCTAATAATGATCCAGTTTGAGATTTAAATGTAAATGCATATTTAACTTGGGACCAACCTTTATTTCCATATGTTTCACAAAAGCTATTTTTCCAAAGTGGCCAATCTGATTTCACTGTTAGTATTATTAACATGCTACTATAGCAATCTAAGCACTGATGCTTTTCTAGTAGATGGTTTAAAATTTCAATCTTTTCCTCATCTTATACAATTTCGAATCTTCTACATTCACTCTCAAATTCTATAACCCATTGACATCTTATTTGAATATTTTTCTATCAAAAATCTTTCAGCAATGTTTCCCATATTTTTACTTTATGGTACACCCCTATTAGCTTTAATAGTTTCAGTCAATACTGCTCCTGGAATCTCATCTAAATATTGATTACCAAACTGAACATTTTTATCTTCATCTAGACATATTTCTTTTAAACCATATTTGAGGAATCCATACAGACCGTGTCTTATTTTTAGTTAATTTTTTATTTTTGTAAAAACTTCAGAAGATGCTATAGCAAGTATGTATATTTGCAGGTTTAAGTTCATCTCGGATATCATATACTTGCCCGTCCGGTGTTTCAATATATGTTATACAGATAACATTTGTTTTTCCGTCTGTTGACTCCAAAACTTCAAATTTAAATCGTAGTTTCTCCATTTTCATTATTTTCTAGAAATGTCGTTTTATAAGACAAAACTTATCTTTTAAATAAGCAATATTGCGTTGTTCTGAAAACAGAATTTATTTGAATAAATTAACATTATTTTTTTGGTAAGTTTTCTTACCTGAAAACAGAAAAACGACATTTAAAGTTTATTATGTAAAATATCGAATTTCTTAACAATATTCACTGCAGCTGACTGCTAATAATATTACGCTGATTCGTAAAAAATCAACGATGATTGTTCAAAACTTTATTTTTACCGGGATGTCCCAATCCTTCTACAAGGATCCTCGTGGCACCTTGCTGTTTTAGAAGTTGAGCTCCTGCTCCGGCTGCTTCTCGGACAACTTTCAAAATTCCAAAGCTTCATTGTTTGCTTCCAATTCATTGTAGCCGAGTTTTTCTTTGCCTAAGCCGACCAATGCCATACTAGTCCAGGAGGAATCGGCGCATGAGTACCGAAAACTATTCCACCTGAATTTTTTTATGTGATCCTTTTCAAATTGCCCTCCTAGTGATATAAATGCATGTTGCCATGGCGCAACCCGGTGCCATATTGTTTAAACCGATATTGTTTAAACAATTACAAGGAATTGTTATTTTTCAAACGGACAAATTTTTTTTATATTCTTTATTGAAATACCAATAAAAAAGGTCCTAGGACTTTTCACGATAAAGTTAATATTTTTAAAGACATGAATTTTTTAAGGTTCGAAAAATCTCAAATTTGGGTACTTTCGACCTATGAAAAATATATTAATTCTCTATACAATAGTTAATAATATTGTTAATAGAGATTTAAAAAAATTTCATTGTTTATATATTTTTTTAATTGTTAATTTGGCGCGCTCACAAGTATGCATCGCTTACTTTTAAGTATCGCTGTCTCTCTCTGACTCATGCGTTGCGTCGGCCTCTCTGTGTCTTGAATCATTATCATTTATCTTAAAAACTATCAACTTTATCAAAATTTATCAGTGTTATTAGATAATAATTAAATTGCCTACAATTTGTTTTTAATAAATTATTTTCTGAAATCAATTTTTCAAAAGTTCTTTAAGCATAAATCGGAACATGTCATTAAAATTACTTTTTTATCAGATTATATTACTTTTTGCTATTAAACGTTATTATTTATACAAAGAGTAACCTTGAAAGAATAAAAAATAAAAGAAAGAATTTTTTTCTTACCCAGACACACTCATACACACACTATGATACATATACATAAAATTATTTTTATTCAATTTATTTGAATGTTTTTTCTAAATACCCAATATATTTTTATTATTTATAAATAATTGTGATTTCAAAAAATGTTCAAATACCATTATATCTTATTATTGTTGATATAAATGCCAAAAATACTATGATAATAACAAAAAAGTAATATAAACTGATAAAAGTAATTTTAATGACATATGCTTAACTTTTGAAGAATTGATTTCAGAAAAAAATTTATTAAAAACAAATTGTAGGCAATTTAATTATTATCTAATAACATTGCTTTCTTTAAAAATTTTGATAAAGTTGATAGTTTTTAAGATAAATGATAAAACGATTTAAGACACAGAGAGAGACAGCGATACTTAAAGGTAAGCGATGCATACAAATTAACAATTAAAAAAAAGATATAAACAATGAAATTTTTTTAAATCTCTATTAACAATATTATTAACTATTGTATAGAGAATTAAAAAAATATTACTTTCACATTATATTTTTTTTAATATATTTTTCATGGGTCGAAAGTACCCAAATTTGAGATTTTTCGAATTTTAAAAAATTCATATCTTTAAAAATATTAACTTTATCGTGAAAAGTCATAGGACCTTTTTTATTGGTATTTCAATAAAGAATATAAAAAAAATTTGTCCGTTTGAAAAATAACAATTCCTTGTAATTGTTTAAACAATTTCGGTTTAAACAATATGGCACCGGGTTGCGCCATGGCAACATGCATTTATATCAATAGGAGGACAATTTGAAGAGGATCACATAAAAAAATTGAGGTGGAATAGTTTTCGGTACTCATGCGCCGATTCCTCCTGGACTATACTGCAAAACTCTTTATTTTTACCTCTTTACCAGGTTTTTGACAATTATTAAATTCTCTCTGACATTAAAAAAATCCCTACATACATGATAAAAAATACATGTAGAAAAATATAAAAGGCTAACAACTAACTAACATTCACAATATTTGAAAATTATTCTAATGACAATTCTCTTTTGTCAAAACTATTTACAAAGCCATGTATAAAGTAGATTGCAAAGCAACAACAAACTAAAGATGTATAATTTCCTTACATATACTTTATAATTTCTTTTTTAATAAATTCTTTTCTGCAAGTAACCTATACAAAAACAATTTCAATGTTTCATACTATTATCCCAATCAAAGCGCAAGTTTCTTTAAAAATAACATTTTTCGATATACGTATTTACAGTTATAACAAACCACCAATTACTAGACGTTGTTGCATTTAAATAAATTCACTGTTCCACAATTTGGCAGAGCATTGATTAATTAGTGGTGTGTGTATCTCGAAAAGAACCGAATGATGAAATATGACGTAATGACAGTTTGTGGGTAAAATATATAATTTTCTTGACCGAAGCAATATTAATGATCATGCTCTAATCATATACAGCAACTGTACGAATACGGAATCATTACTCACACCGCTTTCTGACCATCGATTATTTTAATACAGTTTATATGCCCTTTTGGTCTGTTTCATTTTTGGGGAGAGTTACGAGTTCGTTCGTGTGAATAGTTTAGGAAACAGTGTAGATTGCATTTAGATATGCATCTGGAAAATTATTTTATTCCAGAAATACTTCAAGGCAACGCCACCTACGAAAAGCTTACAAATATGAAAAAAGTAAAAAATAATAATATAGTAAAGCAAAGACATACTTTTAGTTCAATTTATAATTTCAACCAAAAGAAGGCACTAGAAAACACAAGATAACATTCAATAGAAAAGAAATATAGTTGGTGTAAAAAAAAATTTGATTCAAGTAAATATTTCGTAAATATTTCAATGTCAATATTTATAGTTCTACGACTGCCCACATTGGCGCTGCAATTTTATTTTCAGATGCCTATACCGATGTTATTGATTGTGGTAACTTTTACGTATTTTTCAAAAAAATAGTGGAAGTTTAGTTCAACCGTTCAGTTATTTATTGTTCTTAATACCAACGTATTAAATACAAGTGGAATTCGAAATGTAATCTACAATATGTATGAAAAAAGTAAGCCTTCTTTCTCTGAACAGGATGTAACTTTAAATTCTTTACTTGCTGAGTTAAAAGTAAGGCACTTATTTGAAGGTTCTCGAAGGTCTTTATCAAATTTATTAAAGGAAATCGGTTTCAAATGGAAAAGACGGGGGCTCATGGAGCTTCCTGATATTGCTGTAAAACGAGTTAGATTTTTAAGGAAGTACATTAAAGAAAAAGAAGCAGGTCTATGTAAATTTGTTATTATTGATGAAACATGGATACTTCAAAATGGTAGCATAAACTGTTCATGGCAAAATAATGATAAAAGGGGTATCAAAACGACTAAAGTTGATGGTAAAAGGTAAACTCTCCGGTTATTTTAGTATAATTAATAGTATATGTCTCTGACCTACTTACATGGTAATTTCAAATGTTTCTGTTCAACAATAAGTTTTATTTTTCGTAGATATATCATACTCCATGCTGGGAATGAAAATGGGTTTATTGACGGAGCGAAAGCAATATTTTCCTCAAAAACCAAATTAAGTGATTACCATGGTGAAATGAAACAGGATAATTTTTTAAAGTGGTTTGAGAACCAGCTGTTAATTAATCTCACAGAACCCAGCATAATTATTATGGACAATGCTCCATATCACAGTGTTTTACTCCATAAAACGCCTAATACAAGTTGGAACAAACCACTAATTAAAGAATAGTTGACTAGTCAAAACCTTGATTTTACAGAAAATATGCTAAAAGTTGAACTTCTGAACATTGTTAATAGGTAAAAAATTAAAAATAATAAAAAACTCTTCGTTTCAAAGTAACTTCCAAGTTTATTTGAAAAATTTTAAATCATAATGACGATGCTTCTTAGCGAAACGGCCGTCATTGTGATTTAAAATTTTTCAAATAAACTTGGAAGTTACTTTGAAACGAAGAGTTTTTTATTATTCTTAATAAGATGGACTTCCAAAAAGTAAGAGTTAGTACAATAAATTTAAAAAATTAAAGCTTACCTTTGCAAATTTCCTTGGGTAATCATTTATTTTGGGGTACATCAAAACAATATTATAACAGACACATTGGCAGAGACGGAACTACTGAAACAGACTGTTTAAATAAGTGGTCTGAAGCTCTTGAAACGATTACACCAGAATTTTGGAAAAAAACTATCCTTCATACTGAAGAGGAAATTTTTAAATGGTTTGATAGAGAGAGATTGTTGGATACACTCGAGATTGCACCTATAATTATAAATCCCAATGAAACCCTCTAAAGAAGAGGCTAAAGCAACAAATATACAATGTATACATAAGATCGGTAATAGAAGAATAATAGAAGAAGCAAAAAGATACACAACGAATGCAGAAATAAGAGAATAGTAAGAACATACGCCGATAGCAGAAATGATAAAAAACAAAACAGAGCACTTCTACAAAAAAACAGTGAACAGAAACCCACTAATAAGGAGAATAGGATAAGAAACAGTGGGACAAATAAGATGGAGGGCCAAATACAAACTGAGCCAATATGCAACTTACAGGAATCTAGAAAAATGAAACAGGGGAAATCCTAGAAAATCCAAGAAAAAACATGGAAAAACACAAAAAGAAATACGATAATCTGGGACACAGCCGAAATTAGTTCCAGAGAAAATACAGACAAAGAAAACAAGGAACAAAAATACAAAAAGAAAGAGAAAACAAACAGGTGCTATGCGGAACTGAAGAAAAATTAGGAAGAAAAGGCTACATTCAAATAAAATGAAATGAAATGAAAGTTTAGTTTCGTAATAATTTCATACAAAACTTTTATTAAACTATATAAATATGTAGGTATAAAAACCACATTTCTTTAAATTATATAATAGTCACCCCTATAAAAAATCGCGAAGGGGATTTTCGAAATAAATGATTTACATATATACTGAATCAATATAGCATAAATCTTCCGTAGATCAATTTAACGCATACTTCATACGTGTTAAATAAACGCAATTGAAATTTCACACATAGGACTCGATTCACATTCTAAGATACACAGCGACAGCCATAATTCATTCATTGACGCCGCATGTGACGCTCCCCTAAAGACCCAAAGGTGGCAACAATAGAGATGCGTTGGGCGATTTTGTTAGCCGATCACTGAATGGGAACCAATCACTATCGGATGCGATATTCTTTTGTTATTCTATGTGCCACGTTTTGCTTTCTGCCGGGGGTGTTTCTGTCAAAGGGATCAGACTTTTGGTTACTTTTTTTTGTTAAATTCTAGAGTTATTGTATGTGTTTTTGGCATATTGCCCATGTCAAAAGTATGTATTTCGTAATGTATTAAAGAGTAATATTAAAGTTAAATCTAATTTAAGGTGGATTGATGCAGTATCAACTAAACTAAAACTAATTTAATATTAAGATTAAAAACTAAGAATATTCAGTTTCTAATGCAAGATAAATCAAGAAAATTATCAAATTGACCCTACATGCGCATTTCGTTCAATACTGTATAATTTGTCAGAAGTCAAAACAAGACTATCTAACCTCAAATTATTTTTTAGTATTTTTGGAAGCGATTATGTGGATTTCATGTAAGAAATAAATTTCTTAGTTAAAAGTTGGGCATCTTTTTTAGTTTTACGTTAAATGGTTTTTTGATCTTAGTTTTAAATTAAGTATTTTTAGTTTTAGTTTTTGCCTGCTTTAATCCACCTTTATCGCTGTTTTTATTAGTACTTTAAATCCGAGACCAATAAAAAACACCTAGAGTGAATACGGGTCAACTACACTGTTCAAAAACTCAAGTGGATATTTTTGAAATTTTCGAAAATTGCATACAAAAATAATATTTTATATATACGTTTAATGCTTTCAGTAAACTCTGTTTATAGCAAACTGTATTTGTCGTTTTTTTTTTCTTTTTATACGCTGTTATCTCTTTAACCAGAATTGTAGGAATTCGATTTCAAAATACTAACATTTTAATCGCGAAGGCTTAAGTCAAGAAGAAGTTGCTACAAGGCTAAATGTGTCCCAAAGTGTTGTCCGTCGTACATGGAATCAATATTTGGAAACTCAATATTTTGGTGGCTGTACGATAAAGGGACATAGGCACTGTAAATTTTCATTTTACCCATCGATAACCTAAAGGAGAGCTTTGATTGGGTTTCAGCTGTGGGTAAAATTGACAGAAACTTTTATCCACTGAAATGGGGACCGGACATATTGGGATTTTGATATTTTCCCCATTATTATGTTGGCAACAGCTTTCAGTTGCTACGGTGACAACCAAAAATTCAAACAAACAAAATCACACAAATGACAGCAAAAACGTACAAAGTGAAATTCGTGGATTTTAAGGTAGTTTTTTGTGACCGTGACTGAAGAAAAGGTCGAAAGAAGAGAACGAGATGTCCTGTACGCCACCTGACATTCGCAATATTGCAACGACTGCAATAGAAAATCTTCTACCACAAAAATCACGGCACAAGTACGCATGTGTTTATGAAAAGTAAAAGTAAACTATAACGAACTATTATATTCTTTATATACTTGATCTTAGATAAAGTATAGTATTATACTATTATCGAATTTTGATTTATTATTAACCAATGACAAAAGAGAATTACAGATTTTTGTAATATGCATAATATAGTGCATAGTTTTCATTCCCAATGTTTATAAAAGTAAATACTGGTTGATTATTTTTAAAAGATATAATTAAAATTCACCAAGGTTTTTCGATTTGCTTTAGAATAAAATCTTTATTATATAAATAAGTCAAGTAGATTAAAATCTGACAAAGCTATAGTTTATCTAGTTAAAAATTAATCAACAAAATAGATAAATTATGAAACAAATATAATCTTAGGAAGTATAGAAAACAGAACTAAGAAAGTTATAAAGGTGGATTAAAGCAGGCAAAAACTAAAACACAACATATCATCCGCTCGAACAAAAGTTTATCTGAATATTCTAACCTTAGACCATATACAAATAGACTGGCTGTGACGTCATTTTTCTGAACAACATACTGAAGCCAATATTATCTCTCTTTGTCGCATGAAGTTCGTGGAGCTACGGGATGAGGTGTGTGGGCAGTACTGTTTACAAACAACAAATACCAGCGGCGCAAAGGTCTTTTAATAGGTACCTAACAAGGTTTTAACTCTAATCAAAATTCTTAAATCATAACTTTAACCCAAAATTTATACAACGAAAACAATAACACAAATAGTTTATGAACAGGGTAAGATTAATGTTTACATAATGATTCGCAATGTTCCATGCTATAAGAGACAGTGCAGTCGAAGATATACGAAAACAACCGAAGAAGTTTTATTCAAACGTGGATTTGTTTGTAAACATATAGTTATAGAACACAACATAAAGTTATTTTGGCTTCACAACAAGGACAGAAAATTGACGTCTATTTGTATATGGTCTAAGATTCTAACCTAGAAGCAACAAAATAATCAAAAACTCTTCACGATTATACGGAACCACAGAATTAAAAACGAATACCATTTGAGTACCTATTCTGTGTATGGAACGTGAACATTGGCCGCCATAGCTGTTCCAAATCTGTTGATCTGACCCTCGATCTCAGATCAACTCCGATCAATCCGAGAGCATCCCAGTCGTTCAGCCGAACAAGAAAATTAAAGATGCTCGGTGACCGATCAGATCAGCCGAAAACATTATTAGTAAATTTTTCAAAAATGCTTTCTAGACATTTGGTTAAACTTGTTAAAAGTAAACATAATGGATATTAACAATTTATTTTAGGTAGTGAATAAAAGAAATATTTTTTTATTATTGTCTTGTTACTACCTTGCGATGTATATTGACACAAGTGTCATACATATTATTTATGGTATGGTCATATTCTCCCAAAACTGTAGATACCTGTATCTTCATATTTAATTGTGAATTTTTTTCTGAATGAGTGAGTTTTTTCATTTCACCTAGGGATTGATAGTGTCGCAAGGAACAGTGACAATGCAGCACACTATGTACCTGATATGCTGGGTTTATTATATATGTTAAATTAATGTACTGGAAATTTCAAAATTAGTTTTAAAAGTAAAAAAATCATTGCATGAATGCTCCTAAATTATTACTTGATATTAAATAATTTTATGACACGGATATTTGAAAAAGGAAAGAGAACTCCCAACCTTAATTAAAACTATGAAAACCAGTTAGTTGGGACAAGAAGAGAGAAGAAAAATATTATGTTCCGGAATCGATAACAAAAGGGAGAGAAGACGCGGCATTGAAAGAAAAACTTGGATGAGAAACATTACAAAAAGGTCCGGGTTTCAAAGAACGGCAGAAGATAGAAACAGATTTGCCATGGTAATCGCTGTCCTCCATTGATGAAGAAGCACTCGAAAAAGGAGAAGATTTTAAAATATCGAAATCGTTTACACTACCACTACACCAACACACACTTTTAACTGCCTGATGCAGTCAATTTTGAATATCTCATCAATTATTCTCGATACTCTACTTATATCCAAAAGTCTAATTCAGGGGGTACACATTATCACTTAATTTAGCTTTATATTGTAATATTTGATATTATATAAGGATTAATTTTTTAATATCAAGGCAGCCATATGAAGAAGAATTTTCATTATAGCTGAAAATAAATTATTACAATTTGGGTCTGTAAATTATGGAATAAAGTTAATTAAGAGAACCTAAGTGCACATGTCTTTACCAGAGTGTACTATGCACGTTTACCTCCATACTGTTTGAATTTTATCTATGAGATTTTATTTTTTTATGTCTCAGCTATTAATTCCTCACATTTTGGTTCAATAATTGTATTGGTGTCTTGATTTGTTAAATTAGTCGAATTTTATTTTTTTTATGGACCATAAAATAATTTGAATAAATATGATTTTATTAACTTAAAAAAAATATGTATATGCATGAAACACTCATTTGGAAAAAGAACAAGTTTAATCTACTTGATTGATATAAATTTTAGTGAACAAACAACAAAGAAAACTTTTGACTCAAAAAAAGCAATGTCTTTTTTTATAAAAAAGGTGATATTTGATTTTTTTTATTTACTTGATTTTGAATACTTTTTCTTAATAATAATTTATTTTTTAAATTTATTCTTGTCTTCTTCTTTAAACTACTTTTTCTTCTAATCACTTCTTCTCAAACAGGACGTTTTTACCTTCTTGCAGCTGTAATTTTATTTTAGCTTCTTTATTTTTTAAATTATTTACGAGTATAATGTCTCTTGTTTTACATATATTTGGATTTTTCTTCAATTTATATTTAAACTATTAACAAAATTAATCTTTTAAAATAATTCACATTTGAAAATATATCTGGCAATTCATGTCAAAACCTGATCAATCTCCCAAAATTTTCCTCGTCGCCTTCTACTTAAAATTTCTACTTAATATTTTTTTATTTTAATTTCTAAACCACAGATCTTTTTCGGACATTGAATTACATTCGAATTACATTGGGGCATATAGCCCAGGAAGTAGTTGTTTTTTCATAGAAAACGGTTAAGCCTGGTATAGAAACTATTTCTTTACCTTGGGTGCAGGTAAAAAAATTTTCTACTTTTCAATTTTAATATATTTTTATAAAAATTTTAATTAAATAGTTTTCCAAAAGGACATCATGTTTTTAGGTATTTTAGGTATAATGTAAATAGCATAAAAAACTTCATACCTACCACGCTAAAATAATTTTCTATACATCCTTATTAGCTAGCTGTTCTTTGGACAAACTGTATATTTTTGGTCAACGAAACATTTTAACATCATCTGTTACAGTATTTTGAACGGTATATTATGCAGGTAAAATTCGAATGTATAAAAAAATGTAGGCCATGACGAAACCTTCCGAGAACATCGAACAATTCATTATTCACTTTACAATCTTAAGTTATAGAAAAAGCAAACATGCTGTAAATTTTATTGAAAAAATGTCAGGATTTATAACTTTGTCAGTATTACAAGCGAGTATTATGAGAAGCAATTATCTTTGATTATGAATTTCCTAAACAGAGGATCATAAATGTTATTGAGATCACTTTCTGTGACTAAACGATTTCTGTGAAAAACTTTGCTTGCTTGAAAATTGTTAAATAGTAAAAATATAAAAAAATATGAGGAAACAAGAATCAAAGAATGTCTATTTCCAAACCTTGCTAGGAGAAGACAATTATTTATTTTAACATTTTTTTTTTAATAAAAATCAATGACCTATAAAATTAAATAAATTTTTAAAAAATATTACTGTATAAAGTGAATCCTTTTTTACATTCAATCTAAATTTATTGCAATACCTACGTTGTAATTTACACTATTAACTGAGGTTTCTCAATAATTCACTAAATTACTTTAAATCTTTCTATAACTGCAGTTTAATCACCATAATTACTTACTCTCTTGTTGAAGTATTAGGCACGATATATGAATTATTGAGAAATGAATATCCTGTTACAGAAATGCAATAGTGTAAGGGTTACAGTTACCCCTTCAAGTTTAAACGGCATAATGTATGTTTAACGTGCATGGTGAGCCTCAATTTAAATTTTATGTGTCGAACGTATTCAGTATTGATTACATTTAATAAAAAGCATAAATTATCACTTAAAATTGGTTAATTATTAGATTCAATTTATGCACGAATAATATCAAGTAGAATGTTCTACTGTTCTACAGTAATAGTATATTAAACAACGCATTTCATATGGAATTCTGTTATGACACGAGTTCAAGTTTAAAAAACGAATCGCGAAGCGATGAGTTTTTTAAAGAACGAGTGTCACAACAGACATATGAAATAAGTTGTTTATAATATTTTTTATATTTTGCCCTTTTTACCATTTTTTAAATTAATTTTTTATTTTTATGTAATTACGAAAATTTTTATTTTAAGAAGTATGTCGGCAGCACTGTGTAATTTATAAAATTTGACAGTTGTGACATTTAAATTATCAAATGTTAATGTTTTAAAATATTTTAAAATGAATAATATACCAATAATAATATATTATATAAGTAAAATATTATATTCATATTCACAGATACTTTCTTAAAGAACAATATAAAATTAATAAATTGCTATTAGCCACAAATGTCATTGTCATTAGTCTTGCCTTTAGATACTTCACTCATGTCGCGTTTTATAATGAAGATTTTTATAAGTGCAAAATATAAAAATTTAATTTTAGATTGCAGAAAAACACTGTTAGAAATGTAAATACGTCATGCTAATAAATACCAATCGTATGACTAGGTATAAAACGTGAAAGTAATAATGAAATTCTTTTCTACCCCTATACTTTCCAGAACATATAGCACATATTTTTGTTAATCCACAAATAGAGACATAAGGCTTGGATTAGATCAATCAGCAAATTACTCAGTGTCTGAAATAAGAGCAGAATCCCCCAAATATACACTGACAAAAATATTTTTAAAACTTCTATGGACAATCATTTACAATTTTATTGTACTAATCCTTATTTTGTGGAAGCCCATCAATTTTAGAACATTAAAAAAATGAATTTTTAACAGAACTTTTTGCCATGGCCACCGCTGAGGTGTGAGACGGCGCATTGTCTTGGTGAAACAAAATTCTTTTTTTTGCGTAGTATGCTCCTGTAATGGTTTTTCCTTTTTGAAGATAATAGATTATGATAACTCCATGACTATCCCAGAAAACAGTTGCCATCACTTTCCCAGCCGAAGAAACAACCTTTGCTTTTTTTGGAGCCGATTCCCCCTTCGCAGTCCATTGTTTTGGCTGTGTTTTTGTTTCTGGAGTATAACGGTGTATCCAAGTTTCATCTACAGTAATTAATCGGCGCCAAAACTCTGATCAATTGCGCCTCAACTGCGCTAACAGAGAGTTGGAAATGTTCATTCGGAACACGTTTTTGGTCCAAAGTGAGCAAACGCGGCACCCAACGCGCCACCCATGCCTAAATCTTGATTCAATATGTGACAAACACATTTTTTGGACATCTTTATAGCCTCTGCTATCTCTCCAATTTTAATTCGACGGTTGTCTAGCACCATTTGGAGAACTTGAGCGATATTATCGTCAGTGGTTGGAGTTTTTGGACGTCCCGAACGTTCATCGTCACCCAAGCTGGTACGGCCACGTTTAAATTCAGCAGCCCAAAATTTCACGGTGGTAAATGATAGTGCTGAGTCCCCGTACACAGCGTCCTACTCATCTTTGATTTGCGTAGGCGTATTACCTTTCAAAAAGAAATATTTAATAACAGCTCGATACTCGTTTTTTCCATTTTCATAAAGATACATCGACTCACTCAAATGATTGTAAAACAACAACTGTGCGTCCAAAATGGCTGAAATTTTGGTGGGTACCTTTCAAAGCATGCGCAAACACATTCCCCAACTTTTGTTTTTGAGTGCTGCCATCTTCATGTTGAGGTCGGAAACTTTTCAGACAACCCTTGTATACAATGTATTTTTATGGTATGCTTCTCACTACAGGGAGGTCACAGATAGATTTGATATACCAATAAGTTGCTTACATAAAATTTTGGTAAAAACAATATACTTTCTCAGCAACAACATTTTAAAAAAAAATTGGCTTGGTGGAGTTGCTGAGCATATAGCATGAATAAACAATCAGTAACTAAAAGAATATACAAATTTTGTGTTCCGTGATATCAATTACCTTCTACTTAATGCATAATAATATTATGTTCATACGGTATATTCACAAATACGGACGAGTATATCCACAACATGATAATGATTTTCTCTATGAACAAACCTAAAATGTTTTTTAAAATAAAATGTGGAAATTTTGTTCTTTCTTTTTTTCTTTAATCTTCTAAATCATTAAGAACTTGATAAACAACTCTCTATTCAAACATAACAATTTTGTAGTTTTTATTTTTAAAATCAAAGGTGTAATCCATAACTCTAATGTGGCTGATAAAAAATATATCAATGAAACACAAAATCAAACCACAACATTAACTTTATTTAAATTACTGAAGACCGACTAGTTTCGGTATTAGACCATCATCAGGCTAAAATAAATTTACTAACTTGACATTTAGCTCTGAAGATGGCCTGTTTTATGGTTGAAAGCGGTTAGCTAAAAAATTTTAAATTATTAATATACACACTTATTACAAATACAAGTTTCTCTCTTTCTCCACACAATAAAATAAATTTCGTATTTCTTTGTATTTATTTTAGCCTGATGATGGTCTAATACCGAAACTAGTCGCTCTTCGGTAATTTAAATAAAGTTAATGTTGTGTTTTGACTTTGTTTCATTGATATATAGTTTTTATTTTTGAGGTAATTTTGTTTCCCTTTAATTTCTTGTAATCAGCGGATACATTTTTTGGATTAATATTTTATTTTTATGCATTTTCCATCGGGATATTCCTCTCAGAAAACGAGTGGTTCTAGTAGTAAAATCTGGTTATAATCAAAATGTTTATAAATCAAAAAGCCGATTTACTTGTATTAAATGGTAACATTTTTATAAATTTAGTTTTCTTGGTGTAAAACCAATTTCCAAATATTCACATTCTACAATACCACTACCAATACTCTGATAAATATTGAAAAAGCTGAAAATGGTCGGGGGTGGGTAAATTTCGCAGGGCAGCTGGGCTGAATAAAAGAACTCGGTGACAAACCTCAGGGGGTCGAAACCCCTCCCGCTCAAACACTTCGGGGTACAGTTGACAATGTTCGACATCAATCCAGCGAACGTGCCTGGACCGAAGGCCAGATTTAGTTGCAATTTCATGTCAATCTGTGTGTTAGTGTTGTGAAAAGTTAATAATGAGTGCTTCTACGGACTTTTCCTATGACTACTGGAATCCTAACAACTACTATAGGTAATTATTTTTTCAACAAAACACTAACCATCGCATTTACATCAAAATAGTTTATATATTTTATTAAAATTGCCCATTGACAGTTTCATAGTATTTAAGATAAAAGTAAAGCACTGCTTTAATCATCATGCAACCTATTGCACCCTTTTGCTATAGTACATTAAACTAAATCTAGAAAAGCTATTTTAATAAACCCGTTGTTCAAGTATTAGAAACCATAGAACAATATAAGTGGATTTTTATAATTAAAATGATTTTTATTTGTTATGTTGTTTTAAAAACTTCTAAAATGTACTTTAATTCACTAAATAAAAGTTCAATAAATCTGGTTTTGGATTTATGACTCTTATAGTCACTCTCTCTAACAATAAAATTTTTATACACTTTTATTTGCTATATTAAAGTACTGTATTTATGTTAAATAATATGGTATATTTAAAATAGTATCTAAAACATTTTTAATCAAACTTTCTATTACAATATGAAACTCTCCCGTTGATAAATTGGAGATAAATTTGCTAACCAATATCTAAAAATGTGTTAGAAAGAACTTGACCAGCAGTCCCAATTAAAGCGATACCAAAAACATTGTTTTACATTGGTGTATCTTAGATAAGCTAAAAATGTTAGCATCTGCCTTATACATATAGCTGTATGCATGTACTTTAACTTATCGTGTTAAAAATATACTGTCAAAGCCTTTAAATTCGTTAAAAAACAAAAAAAAATTAGGATCATTATTGAATATTTACTTTTTCATTTAAGATTGTATTTGAATAAAAACATTGATATAAATGGACTAGTGTTAACTATTTCACAGTTTCTTACTTAATTAAGATGTTTATGTTTGTACATAGATTGTCGCTTTTGATAATAAAAATTTAGAACCTTTACATAAAATTGTGAAGTCGCAATATCTAGGTAAGTGCCAAGGAAGCTATTAATATTAATCACATCGCACAACAAGCCAGTTCAACCCCAAAGAAACCAATTTATTAATCAACTAAGAAACAGCTTGACTGAATAGAAATTAACAAATAAAAGATTTTGAATATAAACAAAAATATTTTAAGTAGACATTTAGCTTTTTACTATTACTTTAAAGGATTTCGGTTTGTAGGAATGATCTATGATACGGGGGTTGTACAGTTTGATTTCATTTCAAACTTGTTACCAATTTATTAATAAAAGAAATGTGTGAATAAATTTTTAAATCATTTTACGGCTTCAACTAGACTTTCAAAGCAACCTTTAGCAACTTTGTTGGAATAACTTACAAAGCTTTTGTCTTAAACTTTTTTTTCAATATTAGATGGCAAACATTCAGAATCACTTCTTTTATTAAGTTAAAAAGGTTTAAAAATTATCATGATAACATCGTTGTTAAGAAAACAAACAGTTTCACTCAGGGCTGGTTTGTCAATTGTAGATTCTATCCGATACTTAAGTATCCGGCAGATAATAGTAACCTGCAGATAAAGGTCAAGATGATTTTTCATCTAATTTTTATTCTCTAGTTATTTAAACGACAGTTAAGGAAAGTTGGCAATAGTAATGAATTTGATTGGTTGTCTTTTTTTACATAGTTTTTAACGACCAATGAGAATCCTTTACACAAACAAGGACATTCCACTATTTTTAACCTGTGATTTTGATTTAACCTTGGCCTTGTTTTAACCTTGATTTGGCCTTGCTCTTTGCTTTTTTGAGTTTTATAGTAATATTAGTAATAGGGTTTTTTTGAAGAACTACTTATTAGATAGCGATGAGGAAATAGATATCATGGAAGTTCTTCAACACGAACGAAGGCCTTATACAGTAAGGGAGAGGGTTGACAAATGGATTGACCATTATTTCAACGTAAGATTCAGGATGTAAAAAGAAACTTATCATCTAAAATGAAGATTAACTCGAATCTTTCATAATAAACGAATAGTTTTTAGTACCTTCCCTATGTACGAATGTGCTCCCCAACCTTCTGTCTTTTTGTTAACACTACATATCATTTATTTTCACTTATATTACATTGACTTTTTTGTTTGTTTCTTAAACTGTATTGTAGGTAATTCAAACTCCTTGTTATGGAATTGTAATCAATCCCAATGAAAAATAAAGATTATTATTACTATTATTATAACTCGAATTTCGAACTGAAAGGGGTTTTTGAATAGTTAGAGAGATAGTGGCCACTATTGCAACTGTAACAACTTGTTTCGATTTGCTTCCAAGTATCTTATTAGGATTTATAAGTTGTACCATCTGTTTCTTATTTTCAATAATTTCTTTCTATGGATTTCCGAGTTTTATCAGTACATTTTTCTCTTCAGGAGTGAAATTGCTCCCTCTTTTTATCTTATTCATATTCTTATCTATATCTTTCTCCCTTTGTTGTTATTATTATAATTCACCTGTTGCACAAGTAAAAAGACTACTCTAAGTACAGAAAATAGGTTATGTGACACAAAACATTAAAGTTCAGATACGAACTTTGTGGTATTATGGTGTAGTTATCTGATTTATCCACCACTTGATAGTAACAGACACTATATTAGACAGTTTAACTTCTGGATAAAATTTAGCCTGATGTCGATAAACCCACCTTTTCTAATTAACTGGCAGATAAACACTATCTGAGAGATAAATTGCAATTGATAAAGCGGCCTTCAATTGTGTCCTCCCATGGAGATGAATATGTTGCCAATCACCAAACATATTTTGATTTTTTAATTTTACATGTTAGTAGTGTAGATAATTAAATTGATTGTACTAACCCTTACTTTTTGGAAGTCCATCTTATTAAATATAATATAAAACTCTTCGTTTTAACAAAACTTCCAATATTTATTCTATAAATTGCAATTACAGCTGTTTCGCTATAACTAGCATCGTCAGATTGACATATTGAAATTACATGTTTGTTTGTAGCTAGGTACCTGATGTTTAGGTAGTATTAAGGCTAGACCAAGTATGGAAGTAATAAGACAAAACAATATTAAAGCCTAGATGTTATTAGCCCTAAGGGATTATCCTGGATGTATTTCCCTCTAAGATCAGTATAACTGTGCAATGATATAGAAAAACCAGGAAAAAACTATATCATGCTGATCTTTACAATAACTTAATATATTTGTGTTACAATTACGACTTATTTATGTAACCATACCATATAATTCAAATCATCCTATAACACATAAATTAGCAGCTTATAATTCTATGATACATAGGGCATTTTCAATTCCAATGGACAAAATTAACTTTGATAAAGAAATTTATATCATAAAACAAATAGCTACATCTAATGGCTACCCAATTCATTTGATAAATACATTAATTAATAAAAAAGAACAGAAAGTGGCACTACAACTAATATTTCCTAAACAAACTAAAGAAATTAAAAGTTATAAAAATATTACATATTGTGGAAGTATTTCCAATAAAACATCAAAAATAATATCTTCGGCAACATCAGCAATAATATCATTTAAAACACAAAATAATGTTGGTACAAAATTGTTAAATGTAAAAACAAAATTACCTAAATTAAAAAAATCTGGTGTTTACAAAATTAATTGTCCAAAGTGTAATGCTGTATATATAGGTCAAACACAAAGAAATTTTGAAGTAAGATTTAACGAACATTTAAGAGCATATCGATTAAAACAACCAGATAAGTCAAATTATGCAAAACACCTACTTGAACATCCAACCTCACTCTTTCACACCAATGACATCCAAATACTACACATTTGTAATAAAAAACAAAATTTAGATTTCCTTGAAGAACTTGAAATAAAAGACATCTAGCAGATCCACAATTTAAAGTTGTTAATGAACAAATAAATCTGGGAAGTTCTCCACTTTTAAAGTGTTTGCTTTGATTGAGTCTTCATTTTATACATAGATAAGACGTAATTGTAACACAAATATATTAAGTTATTGTAAAGATCAGCATGATATAGTTTTTTCCTGGTTTTTCTATATCATTGCACAGTTATACTGATCTTAGAGGGAAATACATCCAGGATAATCCCTTAGGGCTAATAACATCTAGGCTTTAATATTGTTATGTCTTATTACTTCCATACTTGGTCTAGCCTTAATACTACCTAAACATCAGGTACCTAGCTACAAACAAACAAAATGTAACTTAAATGTCAATCTGACGATGCTTCATAGCGAAACAGCTGTCACTGAGTTTTTTAAAAAAAGCAATTTTTAAATAAATATTGGAAGTTTTGTTAAAACGAAGAGTTTTATATTATCCTTAATTAGTGTAGATAATGTTTTGTACAATATTTTTTTGTAACTATGTACCTACTTATTAACGTACGTAATATATTTGTAGTTAAAATAATTAAAACTGTGTTTGGAGCTGATTTAAAAAGCGGTATACAAAATAATAGTATATTAAGTATGGAGAATGGTAAGGGTTTTATACCAATCGAAGACAATTGATTGGAGCAGGAGCGGAGCGCACGAATGGAATAGTTGCGTAATTCCGTGAGTGCGTAAAATGCTTTACAGCAATAGTTACGTACTATACTTTACCTACTACCTACTTGTACCTACATTAATAATCTTTTTGTTAATAATAATTAAACAAGAGCAGCAATAGATGTTTTTAATCATTTTATGTTAATGTTCAAAACTTTTTCGGATAGTAACCGAAGTGAAATTATAGTACAAAACGAGTAAAAAGTGTCTTTTATATATTACGATTGTATCCACAAGTTGAAACAGCTTTGTAAGTATTTTTAAAAAGTATCTCCGTTATAATAATTTTATAAATGTTAAAATAATTAACTTAATTACATAAAAATAACGTAAATTAATCTGGGAAAGTACATTTATATTATGATCCATTTATACAGACAGAAAGTAGGGTTAATGAAAACGAATCAAATATATCTTTTCAAATAACTCTAAATTTATACATATATTAAATGCAATCTTATATCTAATAAATAAATAAAATATAACCGTATGTCCTTTCTCGTTGATGTTTTTAAATTAATAAGAAATGTTTTTATTACTATAATAAATATAATAGGTCTTATAGTTAGCAATATATACCCCTAAAAAATACCATTTATATTATTATTATTATTTCGCCAATAATCTTTAGTAAACGAAACTTTAGAACCAATAATCGATAAAACCTTACACCTGTATTTGTTTCAGAAACAACTACATCTACGATACGCCACGGGTACCTAATTATGACTCGCCCATCATAAACAATGCTTGTGCAAAAAATGACGCAACTGGTGCCTATCAAACCCATCTACCGTATCCTTTTTACGGCGAGACTCCGTATCAAATCAAAGACACGTCGTGTCAAATTAAAGAAGAGGCTACGTATAGCAACTGCCGGTTTAACATAAATCAGAACTATTTAAATCCCGATACAGGGCCGGAAAATTCTTTGAGCCCACCGCCTGTGACTGGGAATAATTATAGTACGGTTAATGAAAGACAGTTTGGAAATTGCAGGCAGTACGCTGTAAAACCGACAAACAATGACAAAGAGATACATTCTACACAAGAAATCGAAAAACCATCGACAGAAACAAAAAATGTAATTGTTATTAAAATATATAAATAGGTAGTAGTTACTCTTTAAATTAGAAAAAATCGTACCATTAATAGTTTAGTTGAACCTAAAAAATTTAATTAAATAAATTACAATTGTTATTTATTACTTCTTTATTTGCAATATTTAATATTTTATATTCGTTATTCGAAAAAACATACTTAGAAAACAATCCGTTTCAATACAAGGTAACCAAGAAGAAAAAATATTACGTCCTGTAAAATATATTAAACTTTTTTAACAAAAATATTTTTTGTATTCGCAGAAAGCGGTAAATATGGAAGACTCACCGGCACTGAGGGCATTATTAAGTAAACCCACCGACAAGAAAATTGCTTATGATTACAGGGATCTGCAAAGTACGATGCATAACTCGTTTATTAAAAACCATTTTGAACATATCAGTAATCCAAAGGAAGATTGTGAAGTTGATGAAGAAGACAAAGAAATTAGTGACATATTTAATAAAAAAGACAATTTAAACGAAGGAAAAAGTGTTGATCAGAATTTGATTGGTTTTCAAGGAAATCTGTACCCCTGGATGAAGAGTTCTCATAGTGAGTACGCGCTTAATTAATTAATTAATAACAATCAAAAACAAAACACTAAAAATTATATTATAACCAACTATTCCTTAAGTATTTGAAATGTGGACCAACCAAATATAAATACGCTTATATACTAAGTGACATAAAAATCCGAACACCCAGTTTAAATGAGTTTATTTTTATGAAATTTTGTATAAGTACTTACTGAAGCATAATAATTAATAATAATTGCATTGCTTTAAAGCCCTTTTACCTTTAATAATGTGTGGATGCACCTCCTATGGTATCTCATTCCAGGCAACCACCAACTCCTCTCGAAGTTCTTCTAGAGTCTGAGGAGGACGTTGCAAATTGAGCAATCTCCTACCCATCACGTGCTCAATTGGGGATAAGTCGGGAGATCTTGGTGGCCAAGGTAACAATGTGACATCATTATGTTGAAAGAAGTCTATTGTGACTCTTGCGACATGTGGTCGGGCATTATTTTGTTGGAAAGTTGGATTTGCAGGGTGTAAAGATAGGGTAAAACATGGGGTTCTAAAACTTCTTGGATATAACCTCTGATGAAGATTAAAAGTGATCTCAAACCATAAGCTATAGCACCCCAAACCGTAACTCCAACAGTTTGATGAACATGCCTTTCAACAAAAAACCGTGGATTTATCCTTTCACCACGTCGTAATCGATTAAAGATAAGGACATAAGTTGAGTTGACCTTTGTAAAAACTTATTTTTTTGGAATAAAAAGAGAAATAGTATAAACTGCACCGTCTACAACATTGGTCGTTGTTTAAATATTTTTAATATTTTAAAATTTTTATTTTCTGTTTTTACAGCTGACTTAACAAGTAAGGGAAGCAAAAGAACTCGTCAAACTTATACCAGATATCAAACTTTGGAGTTAGAAAAAGAATTTCATTTTAACAAATATCTCACAAGACGCCGACGTATAGAGATAGCTCACAGCTTGTGCTTAACTGAACGTCAAATAAAAATTTGGTTTCAGAATCGAAGAATGAAAGCTAAAAAGGACGGAAAGTATGGTAAGTATTATTCGAATACACATTTCCAAGGAATATAAAGCAAATTTATAACAATTTTTAAATTCAATTCTATTCCATCAAAGATTATTTCATCAACCTTTTAGGTGTTTCTCAACCAGAATTTCCATCTATAGAGGACATAAACATGAATCAAAATATATTTTCCTCACCTACCGACGTAAACGCCGGTTTTTATTCCAATTGTGTTCAAGAAAACTCGGAACTTTCATCGGAGACTTTAATAAGCGATAACAGCAGAAACTCGTATATAAATGATATTGCTAGACCATTGACTGCTATTAAAAATATTCCTGGTCCTCCATCAACACCATAACCAACTTTTAAATATTGTAAACAAGAGCATTATATCAAAACTGTAACTTAATTGTGGCTTTTATGGACTATTAGATAACTCCTATGTGTGATAATAGCAATCATTTTAAGTAATATTTTTTTCTTGAAATTTCTCATTTGGTTTGGAAAAAATAATATCAGTGTTGGTAAAAAAAATAGTAGTTTACCTAACAAGTGCGTACAGTAATACTTTTCCGCACATAAACGTCCATCAGCTAAAGCGTCTTTCGGCCAGTAATCGCGTGCGGAAAAGTGATTTTTTTAATACTAAAATGAGTGCAGAAAACTGGATTTTTCTGTACGCTCGTAGGAAAAAGAATATTTTTAGGTAGTACACATTCATACCATATTAGACTGGACAGTATTCAATGATTGTTTTTCATTTTTTTTATTAGCTACCTACGTGGTTCAATCAGATTTATAAAAAAAGCATTTAGTGAATGGCAATTTTAATTTTTCAAACACCTACTATATTATTTTATAGATTTACGTATTTTATGATTGATTTTACACTAAATTTTGTGTTATTTTTCTATCAAAATGAGAAGTTAAAAGAATATGTGTGTGAAATAATATTCAAACATTATTTAGCATAGTTATTGTATATTCTTAAATTAATTTCTGTTTTTACAACCACGCATTTTACTTAAAAAATAGTTATATTAATAACTGTTAACAAATAATAGCTACCTTATGTGGTTTGTCGAAGATGCAAGAAAATTCGGTGTATGATAAGAAAAAGACACCTCAAGAAAGTTGAATTTTATAGCGTCCCCTTTTTAGGAAATTTTTTTCTGAGAATTAATTTATTTTGTTCAGTACTTACAGCTTGTTAATACTGCAAAGAAAAAAGAAACTAGAAGAATGTTTGGTTAAGTATGTGTACAAATTTAGTCATTAGATAAAGATCTATTTATATTATTTTAAAAAAACATGTATATTTCTATACTCTTGAAATAAATATTTTGATAGTTTAATTGTTTTAATTAAAAAATACTTTCAGGTGATACCTACAACCGAACTTTCATTTATAAATTTTTTGTTCACAATTTAACTCAAGGTACAGCAAGCCATAAAGGGGTTAAGTTGAATAGCAGATGTACAATACACAAACATTTGACCCTATGATTGAGTTCCCCATTTTATTTTATTTTTTTATTATCGACACTTTTTAACATTAAGTTTTTTTTATTATTATAATTAATTATTTGAACATCTTATTAAGAACAGTAAGGGTTTGTGCAATAAATTTTATTTGAACATCCATTGCATTCTTTATGTTTCAATCCAGACTGCTGTAAATTATTAAGTTATAAAAAATAATAATTTTTGTTATAATTTTAAAATCCGTGAAATAAAACAGTGGACAATTTGTTTATTATTCTAAACTACCTTTCGAAATGGTTAAGGGTACTTCAAAGTTACTTTTGCACTTGTCATATCTGGTTAAAATTCACAAATCATTCAATATTTACCTGTTCTTCGACTGTAAGCAGCTTCTGAATAATTTCAAAAAGGGATAACAATTTATATCCTCGACAACAATACAAAGTAAATTTCATAAAGTTATTGTAAAATATCTTGTTATTTATCATAATATGGTTAAGTTAAAGTATGGTTGTCAAAATATTTTACAAATTATAGGTCCCTTAGGAAAAACAGCGGGTGGATATAAAGGATCAAAGTATCTTGTTAAACCTTTTAACCCATTCAACATTTTTATTCAATCGATACAATGGAGCCGGTTAAAATATCATTGTTTTCTTATAATATCACAGTTATCAATTCTTTTTCAATAAATTAAATAAAAAATAATCAAATGTACCATATTTTAAGAAGTCAATATGTTTTTTACTCTACCTAAAAAATTTGAAGAAAATGATTATTATTCACATACAATTTAAATTTGCAATTTGTAAAAAGAGCAGTTTTAAACAATAAATAAATAAAGAAAAGACTGTAGACTTTGTACACACTTGATGATATAATAAAGGAAAGAAAATTTTTGTATATTAAAAACCGTAGGTTAAGTGTGTAAAAATTTTATTAAATCCGTAACTGAGCGCTTTTGGCTTATAAGGCCATCATCAGAGTTACTTGTTTAAAAAATAATATACAAAAATTTTCTTTTCTTTATTATTGTTTTAAACAATGTTAAAATTTTTTAAAAAGTTCTATTAATCTAAAAAATAAGTTAGTATTTTTATTAAATTGTAAGATATTTACATTAGTCTTAAATTTTAATTCCTGTACATTTCGAAACATTTTACCAGACATCGGAAAATAATGGCTATTATCGGATATTGGTATGTCAATCAATCAACATTTGCATTTCTGATATAAGCCATAACGAAATCGCCCACCCTTGAAACTGATAAGATGTCAAATTCCAAAAATGTATGGCTTATATCGCTTTCATTCAAAATTCGAACCCTCTTCACAAAATTAACTTGAGGCAGGTCAGCATCCGCATCAAACAATTGCCTACAGCCAGCTGTCGGAACGTTAGAAAGTTGTGACTTGCGCTGTTTCTACTGTCGGTAGTTAAAGATGGCCGTAGTAATCTAAAACCGGTAAGATTATACAAAGGTATTAGCAAAGAATGTGGTAGTTTTAGAAGACATATTAAATTTTAGGTTTCTTTAAAGTGTTTGGTTATTTGAAAAGGTAAGTTTTAAGTATTAGTTTAGCATTTATTATTGTAGATAATTACTGAAATCCTTGCGAAGCAAGAAAGTGTTTAATCCGTTACTACACAGTATACAGTATACCACTTGGAATTAAATGCAAGCAATTCTAATCAAATAATGGGATTTAAAGATATAGTATATTATTTAAATTACGTTCAAAGAATCTAAATTAATATTTTTTTCTATTTCTACAGTTTGCAATTAGGTTTGGTTACTCTATTTCTTAAAATTTAATGGTTTTAGATTTGCAATTTGAAAATTGATTTAATAGAGATGTAAAATGTTATGTAGTCTGAATATTTTAAGTAAAGTTAAACGTTTCTTAAATTAAATAAGCTTAGAAAATTTATATTTTGTTCTTTTTCTATAGTTATAAATAAAATTACGTATTATTTGTTATTGTGTCTTCTTCCTTAAATTTAATGGTTTTAGATTTGAAATTTGGAAAATGATTTAATAGAGATTGTCTGAATATTTTTAGTAAAATTAACGGTTCTTTAGGAATACATTTTTAGTATAACATAAATCAAATCAATATTATTGTTGTATTTGTTTTGTATTGTTGGTGAGGCTATTAAATATTGTTGGAATTAAAAACAGCTTAAGATACCATTTTATATTAGGCAATTTTTCATAATACTTGTTTTTTTGGAAAAATAATAAAATAACTCTTCGTTTTAACAAAACTTCCACTATTTATTTAAAAAACTGTTTTTTTAAAACTCAAGGACAGCCGTTTCGCTAAAAACTATCATCGTCAGATTGACATATTGAAGTTAGATTTTGGTTGTTTGTAGGTAGGTACCTGATGTTGAATAGGTGGTATTAAGGCTAGACCAAGTATGGAAGTAATGTCATAACAATATTAAAGCCTAGATGTTATTAGTGCAATGATATAGAAAAACAAAGAAAAAATTATATCATGCTGATCTTTACAATAACTTAATATATCTGTGTTACAATTACATCTTATCTATGTATAAAATGAAGACTTAATCAGAGCAGTTTAATAGTGGAGAACTTCCAAGATTTATTTGTCCATTAACAACCTTAAATTGTGGATCTGCTAGATGTCTTTTTATTTCAAGTTCTTCAAGGAAATCTAAATTTTTTTTATTAAAAGTGTGTAGTATTTGGATGTCATTGGTGAGTAAGAGTGAGGTTGGATGTTCAAGTAGGTGTTTTGCATATTTTGACTTATCTGGTTGTTTTAATCTAAATGCTCTTAAGTGTTCAATGAATCTTACTTTAATATTTCTTTGTGTTTGAACTATATATCCAGCATTACATTTTGGACAATTAATTTTGTAAACACCAGATTTTTTTAATTTGGGTAATTTTATTTTTAAATTTAAAATTTTGTACCAACAATATTTTGTGTTTTAAATGCTGATGCTGCCGAAGATATTATTTTCGAAATTTTATTGGAAATACTTTCACAATATGTAATATTTTTAATTTCTTTAGTTTATTTTGGAAATATAAGTTCATGTGAAATTTTTTGCTCTTTCTTATTAATTAATGTATTTATCAAATGAATTGGATAGCCATTAAATGTAGCTATTTGTTTTATAAACTTAATTTCTTTATCAAAGTTAATTTTGTCCATTGGAATTGAAAATGCCCTATGTATCATAGAATTATAAGCTGCTAATTTGTGTGTTTTCGTATTAAAAGTTACGATAGTTAAAGGATTATTATCAAGACCAATCCTTAATTTTTATAATAGATTATTTGTTACCTCAAAAACATTGAAATAATAAAAAATGTGCCTTTTAATACTAGTTTTAAAAGGATGTTTAAATACTTTATAAACTATTTATTTCCTAAAATAATCTTACTTTAAAACTTAAATCAAACATAAATATATAATTTACTGTATTAAACCTTACTTTATGGAAGTCCATCGTATGCACTAAACTAAACAAAAAACTTGTGAACCATACAGCTATGATTGATATAAAAGAAAGTTAATTTTTTAAATAAATTGAAGATTTGTTTACAAGTTATTGGTTTAATGAACTGCTGTTGAGGAAAAAAATATGTAGACTTCTGAGGAAAAATCATATTGTAGTTAGTTTGAGGCTGATGATTGTTACAGATAATATCTCAATAAATTTAAATATTATAGTATTTTTCACAGTAAATGGTATTGGCTTATTAACTGCAATAAGATACCCGATTTAATCTCATTGTGTAGAAAATCATCAGGTAAAAGATGCAAATGTACTACACGGTCGAACTTAAAAAATTTGAATTTTGCATAATATAGGAGATATACAAGTAATTTATGTAAATGTTACAATTCTATTCTATATTTAGTCGTATCTTCGTGATAATCAACACAAGAGTCCTTAATATTTTTGGCAGAAAGCCACATAGCGTTTTGGATCCAACCATTTTCTGATCCTGCGTGTAATATTTTGATTCTCTTCCCTTTATTTGATGGTGCTTTTGTTTTACACTTATCAGAGGAATCAGTCCATCCTTTGGTAGGGGTGTCAAACCACGTCTAGTCGAGGTAATTAGCCGATTTTCATACCGGTATTTTCTTATTGACGTTATATATTCAGAACACCAGTTTATTAAACGTGTGGATTCCATTATTACTTGTCTCTTGTCAATTTTGTGATATTTAAAGTCCATTGCAGACAGAGCTCGCCAAAGAGTAGTGAAGCCACATTTAAAATGAGATTCGTCAGTGATGAGCCGCTGTTTCAGACTTTTGATTGAAGGGACACGCTGCTCATCGTACATCGTGTAGATTTTTCGCCTTATCAAATCTTTTTCCCACTCGTCTAGACTTTTTGTGACACGGACGCCATATACTGCCTATTCTGTACGCGGGGGTATAAAATATTTGCTATTAATGTCTGTAATAACAAATAAATGTTATAAAATTATTGCACGCCGTAACACAAGTGAACACTTCCAATGAAATACAAAGACTAAAATGAACAAGAAGAGTAAGCTGTAATCCTCTTTAATCCCTCTCTGAGAAACGAAATTACCTGAATCAGGTCCTTTTACATTTATGATGTGCATCTCGGATTTTACAACTTAAGGGTCGAATTGGTTGTATTATAATCCTTCAGTCAATACAATTTATTGTGAAAACTACTATACTAAGAACATTAAAAACACCTTTTTAAAGAAAACTTTATTTATTTAAAAAAATTGATTTTTTTTGAAGTGAAAGTTTTGTTAAAATTCTATTTTTAATGTTCTTAGTAAGATGGACTTCCACCAAGTAAAGGTTACTACAATGAAATTTAAATATATTTGCTCATAATTTTTATTTATTTATTATTTGTTTCCATATTTAAATCACAAAGTATTGATTAAATTTTTCAAAAAATTGTTTATGAATATTTTGTTGTAAGGTAAATTTCTGCAGCAAAATTCATCTCTGGGTGGTCACGTCACTTTAATTTTTTTGTATTTTGTGTCTCTTGTTATATTTAACAAATCTCTTGATTTGCGTTTAACACTTTAACACAATAAATTTTACTTATTTTTTTTATGCAACACTCGACGTCAAAAAATGTGTTTACCCTCACAGATAAGAAACATATCTTCAATAAACTCATAATGACCATGTTATGAGGGAGATGTGAACCGATATTTTAATCATCATTATTCAGCTATCTTTAATGGTTTGTATTGTGTCCACTTTCAATTTATCATGTACGAACCTTCTAATGGATGTTGTGGAATATTTATCTTACTTTTTGGTTTCCACTCTATGAATTTATTGAACAGATGTGTCATTAAGGTTATTTTGGAGTATTTTCATTTATTTTTTCCTTAAACGCTAGACAAACGTATTGATTAAAATGGTAACATTATCTTAAACAAAGTATTAAGTAATTAATCTTAATTAATAGGTGTGTGTAATAAATGACTTAATTTAGGATTGCGTCATTAGTAAAGTTCTAATATAGAATTTATTTTTTTATTATAGTTCATATAGTAAAATTGTACTGTTTACTACATTTTAAAGAAATTTCTAAAATATATTTTATACCAAGTTTCAAATGCATTCTTTTTCAGACTAATCATCTAAAAATCTGATTAGGAAAGAAAAACAACATGGGCAAACAATTTAAAAAAGTTACTACATTTCTTAAATAGCCTTAACCTTCCTACTAATTTACTAATTTTCTTTTACAATCAGTTCCACTATAATAAGATTTCTTATTTATTTCTAACGACCTATTGAACATATTTTTAAAAATTATTGTTGTGGATATATGTTTTAAGTAGAGAGAACAGTGAAACTTTTCAGAATGAGTATTGTAAGGATACTTAATTATACTTATTACATTATTATTATATAAGTCATGTTTATAATGAAACAAAAAAAATTTCCTGCACTCTTGATTTTTTTTTTAGCTTTGCATCGACCGCATAGCACTAGAGTATTTAACATAATTTTATAATAATAATTAAATTTTGGTAACTGATATTGATTTTAAAAAATTTAGGACATTATAATATTACAGTCTTTTATTATATCTTTCAGCATGTATGGAAGATGATGTAATCTTTCTAGGGTATAGAGAGGACATTCGATTAAAATATGTTTCACTAAAATTTTAGTATCACAAACATAGCACTTTGGTTCCTCTTCTCTTTTTAACAGGTACTCGTGGGTAGTAATGGTCCTAATGGTATTGACTGAAGGATTATAATAAAACCAATTAGTTTTAAAATCCGAGATGCACATCATAAATGTAAAAGGACCTGATTCAGGTAATTTTTTTTCTCAGAGAGGAATTGTAGAAGATTACAGCTTACACTTTGTATATCATTAGAAGTGTTCACTTGTGTTACGGCGTGCAATAATCTACACGATGAGCAGCGTGTCCCTACAATCAAAAGTCTGAAATAGTGGCTTATCAATGACGAAACTAACATCAACTGTAGCCTCACTACTCTTTGGCGCGCTTTGTCTGCAATGGGCTTTAAATATCGCAAAATTGACAAGAGACAAGTAATAATGGAAACCACACGTTTAATAAAGTGGCGTTCTGAATATATAACGACAATAAGAAAATACCGGTCTGAAAATCGGCCAATACTCTACCTCGATGAGACGTGGTTTGACACGTATGACACCCCTTCCAAAGGATCCTCGGATTCCTCTCATAAGTGTAAAACAAAAGCACCATCAAATAAAGAGAATCACAATATTACACGCAGGATCAGAAAATGGTTGGATCCCAAATGCTATGTGGCTTTCTGCCAAAAATATTAAGGACTCTTGTGTTGATTATCACGAAGATACAACATAGGGGCTTTTGGATTGGTTAAAAAATTGTCTGTTACCCAACATTCCGCCAAACAGCGTTATAGAAATGGACAACGCAAGCTATCAAAGTCGACAATTGCAAAAAAATTCCTGGCTCAAAGAATACGAAGTTTCATGGCTGCAAATGACATATATTTTGAGGAAAATTATACAAAAAAAGAACTTTTACAAGTACTGCAGTCATTTTCTTAAAAAAAACGTATGCTTGTGATACAATTGCAGAAGAATTGAGACATACAATGTTACGACTACCTCCCTACTACTGCGTGTTCAATCCCATAGAGCTTATGTGGCACCAACTTAAATCGAATGTACGCGGAAAAAGTACTTCTACGACTTTAAGTGTTAGTGTGGTAGAATTAATTAGTAACTGTATGAATGACATTCCTACCGAGAGTTGGAAAAGTTCTTTTAGTTATGTTTTAAATGTTGAAACCTCGTATCTTTCTGTAAAATCAATTGCGCCAATTATAATTAATTTAGATGACGATAGCGATAGCGACTCTGTAGCACATTTGCATCTTTTAACTGATGATTTTCTACACAATGAGATTGCAGTTAATAAGCCAATACCATTTACTTTGAAAAATACTATACTCCATTGGGATTGCCAAACTTCGAATAATTTTCTTTTAAAATAAGATTTTAATTCGGTATGTATTATTTTTTAGTCTGTTCTATTTATTGCGGATCCAGCTAAGGTGTCTGCTATCTCGTTGCCCTCTATTCCCACGTGAGATGAAATCCAAAAAAATTCCACTATCGAGTTCTGTTGTTGTATCTGGTATAATGTTGTATATATCTGCTGCAGTGTTAGATGGAAAGGTATACATTTGGGACAGTGCAGTCAAATAACTAAGGAAATCGGATATTATTAAAGATTTTGAAAATTTATTTTGTAGAATAAAATGCATAGCTTGAATTGATTTTCTATATTGCCGTAAAAATGCAAATAGTTTCGTTAAGGACGCAATAATAATTTAATATAAATTTTCCATTTTTTAGGTAAATATTTTAATCTTGCTGATATCTACACTGTGAATTTATTGTACTATCTCTTACTTTTTGGAAGTCCATCTTATTAAGAATAATAAAAAACTCTTCGTTTCAACGTAACTTCCAAGTTTATTTGAAAAAATATGTTTTAAATTACAATGACGGCCGTTTCGCTAAAAAGCATCATCTGACGAATCAGTCACATTTGGTTTATGGATGATTTTTATTATTTTGGGTTTAATATACGATATTTAAAATATAAAATTATATGATATTTCAAAATTCAATTCATTTTAGCAATATATATTTTTTTAGATAAGCTCTAATCATTATTAAATTTAATTGAAATTTTCTTGCAATATTGAATGTTGCATAATAATAAGAACTTTTTTCTCAATGTAAACAAGTGGTTAGTTAATTTTATCAGGCATAACTCTACAAACATTTCTTTACAATTGAAACTATTTGAGAAAAACCGGGAAAGAGTTTGAAAATGGCAGATCCATCTTGCGTTTGACAGGGTAGCCGGGTAATCCATCAGCTCGTTTCAAACCCCTACCCCTGTTCCCTCAAACCTCTCTCGCCTGTCGTCTGTGCTTGTCCGACCCGCCGCGACCCTCCTGTCAGGGTTAGTAGAACACGTCACTGAACCTATTATGTACCAATACACACCCTTGCATATTCAGGGAGAAAACTCAACGCCGCCACGGCACATCTGTTCTAATGGAAGTGCGCTGTTTCCAATAACACTGGCAAACTTCACTTTGCCGCTGATGGTCCGTCGACAGCTTTCCACGGAATTTCCGAAGGTTTCCTTTTCTCACGAGTGACGTTTTTCCGAACATATTCTAATTAATTTTTGACACGTAATTATAGGGACTTTTAGCTACAAGTAATTAGTAGAAACACAATAGACCAATGGATGTAATGGTTTTAAAATAACGTCACAAAGTATATTATAAATATTATAGTGACACTTAACTAAATAGCCAATTAAAAATAAAAATTGTCTCATAAGATAGTTTGCATAAAGAGTTATAGAGTTCAAATCAAAGGGTTGTATTATTTAGTTACCTTGGATTTGAAATGTTGTTATTGTTAATGACATCAGTTCCAGTTGTCATTTTATATTTTGATTGAGTTTAATTTATGTAACTAATATAACGCGTAATTTAATGTGTAAGTTGGTTTTCTAACTGTAATTATTATTTGCAGGTATGTTTGGGTTTAAGGTTTTATATTTAATAATTATAATAATTTATTGTTAATTCTTTACAGAACAATAAAATCAATTAGAAAACCAACTTATACCATGAAGTATATGGACACTACATGGTAGCGGTTAACTTAAAAGTAGTAATGCTAGTATTAGTTTCTATGAAAATTAAATAAATTCTATTATAGATGATAAAAAGAAATTATTTTTAGTGTCAAACTAACTTCTACTATACTAAGAATGATAAAGTATGATTTAAGTAATGTATTATGTAACGGGTGATATTTTCTAATTTATATGATGTGATAATAATAATTTATTCACTAAAATAATACAAATATAATGGGGTGTTAAACTTAACAAAAATATAATGTTATGTCAATGTTAATAGTTAGGGGTGTATAAAATCATACTAGGACATCAAATAATTTTGTATTGTATTTCTGTCGATTTGAAAATTCAACGTTTGGATGATTTAAATAGTCCGCCATTCGAGCTGTGACGTAGATAACCCAAAAGTAAAGTTAGCTACATAAGGGGTCGACATAGAACCACAATTCTGTCGTTTTCTTTTTTAAAATTTTTATCCCCAAACCACAATTTTACTGCAGGTACGGTTACAAATTTGTGGAGCTCTAACTGTTGTGTTCGTGCAGTATGATACAAAACAAGATTTATATGATATTGACATTATTCAAATTTGAAAAAAAATATGGAGACAAGCTAACTAAACTTAGCTAAAAAAAATTTAACACAATGCTTATATTTTATTGAAACGTCAAGCTCCTATAAACTGTAGACAAATGTAAGATACAGAACACTCCTATATTTTGAAAGTTTTTTAAACTTCAAATTAGATTGGCCTTTTTGTAACTGGCTATTGGCTAGTTCATAAAACGTCTAAATCAGAAAGTGGCTTACTTCATATATGAGTTAGTGAAGTATGTGTAGTGAAAGTTGCAAACATTTAGGAATTCTCAATTTCCAATTTTCTCCCAAAACATTTGATTCAAAAACTTTTTAAATATATTTTTGCAAAGTAGTGCTAATATACTTTAATAAAAGACCAGAAACCGGAGATCGGTTTAACACTCCATTAGGTACAACAAATTTAAAATATGTCAATATATAGATCGGAAAATCGCAGATAGGTGAGATTACACCTATTTCGGTATAAAAAGAAACAGTTCAAAATAATTACACAAAACATTGATTTATAATTTAAATAATGTCATTTCCGAAGAAAATGCCATAATTAAAATTGAAAAAAATTCAAAAAAATTATTAATAAACATTCAGATGAGACAAAAGTATGTCAGTGAAAATGCAAATTAATCGGCATACGTATTGCCCGAATTTGCTCCAGGTTAGTAATTTAACAAAACATTCTAGTCTGCTCTTTAAGATTTCTTTTTAAAAAGAATAAAATTGTTTATAAATTTTGAGACTAAAAGACTAAAATAACTAAAATTTAAGAACAATAAATAACTGCACAGTTAAACTAAACTTCCACTATTTATTCGAAAAATTCGCTTTAAAATTCAATTACAGCTGTTTCGCTATAACTAGTGGAAGTTTAACTATGCAGTTATTTATTGTTCTTAGTAAGATGAACTTCCAAAAAGTAGAGGTTAACACAATCAATTTAACTAAAATTTCATTCACGTAGAAGCAAAATTAAAATTTAAACAACATTCAAAATGAAATTGATTGTATTAACATTTACTTTGTGGTCCATCTTACTAAAAACATTAAAAATAGAACTTTTTAAACGAAACTTCCACTAATCATTCAAAAAATAGCTATTTTGAATTCAATGAGAGCTGTTTCGCTAAAACTAGCATCGTCAGATTGACATATTAAGGTTACATTTTGTTTGTTACAATTACATCTTATCTATGTATAAAATGAAGACTTAATCACAGTAAACAATTTAATAGTGGAAAACTTCCAAGATTTATTTGTTCATTCACTACTTTAAATTGTTGATCTGCTAGATGTCTTTTTATTTCAAGTTCTTCAAGAAAATCTAAATTTTGTTTATTATCACAAATTTGTAGTATTTCAATGTCATTAGTGTGTATGAGTGAGTTTGGATGTTCAAGTAGGTATATTGTGTAATTGGACTCATCGGGTTGTTGTAATCTATATGCTCTTAAGTGGTCACTAAACCTTCAAAATTTCTTTGTGTTTGACCTATATATACCGCATTACATTTTGGATAACTTAACCAATTAGGTACTTTTATTATCAAATACATTAACTTTGTTTTCGTACTCGGTGATGGTGGATTTTTTCAGATTGTTAAAATAGGTAGATATTTAGAAAAGTACTTATATTTTTATATACATTTTTTTTATATAAACATTCAACAAACATAAATCAAAGTATGGGTACAAAAGTAAAGGGTATTTCTTGCAACAAGCAATTTGTAATTTGGGTACCCGTTACTTTGTATTGGGTAACAGACAATTTTTAAACCAATCTTCAAAAAGCTTTGCTGTCGTATCTTCGTGGTAATCAACACGAGTCCTTAATATTTTTGGCAGAAAGCCACATAGCGTTTGGGATCCAACCATTTTCTGATCCTGCGTGTAATATTGTGATTCTCTTCCCTTTATTTGATGGTGCTTTTACACTTTACACTTATCAGAGGAATCAGACCATCCTTTGGAAGGGGTGTCATGCGTTTCAAACCACGTCTCGTCGAGGTAGAGTATTGGCCGATTATCAGACCAGTATTTTCTTATTGACGTTATACATTCAGAACGTCAGTTTATTAATCGTGTGGATTCCATTATTACTTGTCCCTTGTCAATTTTGCGATATTTAAAATCCAGTGCAGAAAGAGCTTGTCAAAGAGTAGTGAGGCCACAGTTGATGTGAATTTCGTCATTAATGAGCCGCTGTTTCAGACTTTTGATTGTAGGGATACGCTGCTCATCGTACATAGTGTAGATTTTTCGTCTTATCAAATCTTTTTTCCAGTCGTCTAAACTTTTTATGACACCGGAATCTTTATGCTTTTTTCTTGATTCCATGGAATTTTCAACAATTCGTCTAACTGAAGTAAGAGGCACCTTCGTCAAATTACTGGTTACTCTTGCTGCAGCACCCGCGTTATATCCTTGCTGAAGTAAGGAAATATACACATTTTTATAATGATTTTCGCGTCACAAGATAAGTGATTCTTATTTAACGAACCACTGGAACAAGAACTATTACTTTTTATCCACGGACGCCACATACTGCCTATTATGTACGTTGGGGTATAAAATCTTTGTTATTAATGTCTGTAATAACAAATAAATGTTATAAAATTATTGCACGCCGTACCACAAGTAAACACTTCCAATGAAATATAAAGACTAAAATGAACAAGAAGTGTAAGCTGTAATCCTCTACAATCCCTCTCTGAGAAACAAAATTACCTGAATCAGGTCCTTTTACATTTATGATGTGCATCTCGGATGTTACAACTTAAGGGGCTGATTGGTTTTATTATAATCCTTCAGTCAATACCATTTATTGTATTCTTAACAAAGATAAACATTTGTTGCCTAAATAACTGATTATACGAATCATATGTAACAGAACTCAAGCATATCTTTAAAATGTCTTTATTTATAAATTTATGTTAAGCATTGTAAAACTATTTGTAATTTACAATACTACTAATTGTTTTACTAAGTACATATTTTTAAAAGTTTATTATTTGCGCAACAATTCTGTCTATTACTGATACATCGAATGTTCTGGTGTAAATCATAATATTTAGATTTGAATCCAAACACTGTCTTTCACCGCTTAAATTCTTGATAATTTCAGCTGCTTTATCATGTAATGTATCTAAAAATATATGCTTGCATTTATTCACTTTTTAAATAAACTAAAATATTTAAAATAACAAAGATGTGTATTGTCAATGTGCCAGCAGGAAGTTTTTATTGTAAAAACCGGTAAAAAATATTTTGAATAAGTTTTCAAAATATTTTTTCTTCTGTCTTTAAAAAAAATGTTACAGTTGCTAAATATTATGAAATTGTATATTAAGAGTATTTTTATAAGAATTGGGTTTTGTGAAACTCTTTCTGCATTGTGATTAAATTAATTTAAATTGTTAGGTATTACTTATAGTATGTACAAAATGTACGAGGAGTAATAAACCCTAATTAAGTATGCAAAACCTTTACAGGGAGCACCATGAAATTTTTGATAAGTCTCTTTAAATTACATTTCTTCCGTAAATCTAAAAACCAGGTAGATCGACCCCGTATTTGTTTCAGTTGTAGCAAAGTTTAGGGTTTCTTCATTGTTAAAGGATTAGCACTAAGCAATAACGCAATGAAGTGGTGTGTATTTTGGGAAAAAAATACGTTTTAAATTATAATATAATAAAAAATGAAAAGACATAATTATTGGAATACATTTATTACTTACATTTTATTCTATATCCGACTCGGAAGAGGAAGAATCGTTGTTGACATTAATAATAATAGGGTCAATTAAATCATCACAAATATTGTCAATTTTCCACATATTTGCCTCTACTTTGATAACATGCTCGATACAGTTTGTCCAATTTTCCTTACTAACAAGACTTACAGCTCTCTCAAACAATTTCACATCTTTTATTTTAAAAGTAGTATTTTTTCCAACTTCCCCCTTTACTTGAGCCCATATTAAGTTCACAATGATAAGGGGGAAGTCAATGAACTGATATACCACGAGAAGAAGCCATTTCTTCTACAATGTAGGTTTTGTATTTATTCTTGTTCATTTTTGCAATTCTGTAAAGTTCTTTCCTTAGTGGATCTTTTGGAAACTTAATATTTTTCGAAATAAGCCACTCCAAAAGCTCTGCTTTACGCCAACGACTTGTGGGCAATGCTTCTCGTAACCGTGAATGGTAACTTGCGTTGTCCATAGCCCCTTTTGGAATCAGATCCAATATTTGAACAAACCATTCTTCGAAGACATCCCCATTCATATCTTCGTGATAGTCCCCCATACGTTTTGAAATAAAAGTTAATAATCCACCATCAACAAAACCTTCAGAACTTCCAACATGGACAATGATAAGTCTAATAAAAAAACTCTTCGTTTTAACAAAACTTCCAATATTTATTAAAAAATTGCTTTTTTAAAGGCTCAATGACAGCTGTTTCGCTATGAAGCATCGTCAGATTGACATTTAAGTTACATTTTGTTTGTTTGTAGCTAGGTACCTGATGTTTAGGTAGTATTAAGGCTAGACCAAGTATGAAAGTAATAAGACATAACAATATTAAAGCCTAGATGTTATTAGCCCTAAGGGATTATCCTGGATGTATTTCCCTCTAAGATCAGTATAACTGTGCAATGATATAGAAAAACCAGGAAAAAACTATATCATGCTGATCTTTACAATAACTTAATATATTTGTGTTACAATTACGTCTTATCTATGTATAAAATGAAGACTCAATCAAAGCAAACACTTTAAAAGTGGAGAACTTCCCAGATTTATTTGTTTATTAACAACTTTAAATTGTGGATCTGCTAGATGTCTTTTTATTTCAAGTTCTTCAAGGAAATCTAAATTTTGTTTTTTATTACAAATGTGTAGTATTTGGATGTCATTGGTGTGAAAGAGTGAGGTTGGATGATCAAGTAGGTGTTTTGCATAATTTGACTTATCTGGTTGTTTTAATCTATATGCTCTTAAATGTTCGTTAAATCTTACTTCCAAATTTCTTTGTGTTTGACCTATATATACAGCATTACACTTTGGACAATTAATTTTGTAAACACCAGATTTTTTTAATTTAGGTAATTTTGTTTTTACATTTAACAATTTTGTACCAACATTATTTTGTGTTTTAAATGATATTATTGCTGATGTTGCCGAAGATATTATTTTTGATATTTTATTGGAAATACTTCCACAATATGTAATATTTTTATAACATTTAATTTCTTTAGTTTGTTTAGGAAATATTAGTTGTAGTGCCACTTTCTGTTCTTTTTTATTAATTAAACTATTTATCAAATGAATTGGGTAGCCATTAGATGTAGCTATTTGTTTTATGATATAAATTTCTTTATCAAAGTTAATTTTGTCTATTGGAATTGAAAATGCCCTATGTATCATAGAATTATAAGCTGCTAATTTATGTGTTATAGGATGATTTGAATTATATGGTATGGTTACATCTGTTTGTGTTGGTTTTCTGTATATTGAATAATTTAGTAAATTATTAACTTTTTCAATTTTTAAATCTAGAAAATTAATTGAATTATTTTCTTCAACTTCTAAAGTAAAATTAATTTTAGGATGCAAGGTATTAATATAATCAAAAAATATATCTAATTGTCGTTCGCTACCTACAAATCCTGCTAACACATCATCAACATATCTATACCAAAATACAATATTGTTTTTATAACTAGAATTAAAGATTTTGTTTTCTAAATTATCCATAAAAATATTTGCTAAAATTGGAGAAATGGGACTTCCCATTGGAAGACCCTCATTTTGAATATATACTTTGTTATCAAAAGTAAAATAATTTTGACTAATGCATACATTAAATAAGTCAATTATATCTGATATTATTCCTGGATGGATATTTCTTTCATCTAATATCTTTTTAACTAGAACTATACATTCTTTAGGAGGAATTTTAGAAAACATATTAGTTACATCAAATGATACTAATTTAGTATTATTTTGTAATTTACATTTATTTAATTTATTTATCAAATCTAATGAATTTTGTACTGAATATTTAGATCTGTAACCATAATTATTTAGAATAGTATATCCAGAATTTATCCATGTTTCGTCTAAGTAGAAGATTTTCAAATTTTGTTCTCTGGCATGTCGAATGCTTCTTAAATAGTCTCTTCTCCAAACAACTATTTCCGGTTTATCTATCAAGAGAGGTTTTCTATTATGTTTTGTATATCTGAAACACACATCTTTCAAAAGTTTGCATAATGTCATTCTGGAAAATTTTGTATAGTCCGTATCTTCTTGCACTGATGTCATAATTTTGTCAAGTGTTGGAATTTCCTTTCGTAAGTAAAATCCATGGACTTTACGCCTTAGTCTTTGTTTTAATGACTCATCGATCTCAATTGGTTTTCGGCCTGAAGGAGTTTTAGAGGGTTGAAGAGTTCCATTCTTGCTTTCTTTTAGTAATCTATAAATTGTTGATTTAGCAACACACAACATAGCAGCCGTTAATTCCACAATATCATCAACACTTGCACTTGGATCCTTGTTTTTCAATAATATATAACAATTCAATATCAGAGTTTTTTCATTTAAAGATAATGGACCTGTTTTTGGTCGTTTAGATGGTCCTTGGCTTATCGACATTGTTTGGTAGTTGCACAATTAACATTCAACAAATGTTTTAAATATATTCCAATTGTTTACAATATTATGAAAACCATACAACTTCATACAACTTTACTTAAAGAACTAATACTAAGTACTGATTTAATGTACCTACTTTCTTTTAAAATAATATTCCCGATAATGTTTCTAAGAAAACTGGGTTGTTTGGAAAATCCCTCTCAATAATCGAATAATCTGTAAATAGGTGTAATCGTATTAAGCCGATTACAGTAGGCCACTTGCCATTTAAAATTTCTGAGAAAAATTCCCCAAACACTACATATAGGAGTAATACAAATAAAAAATATTCATTTTGTTTCTTTGAATTTAATAAAAATTGTAACGATATCTTACTATCTTGACTTTAATTAATTTTTTAAAATATATTTCATTGTAATTTATTTGTGACAATATTAAAAGTTTGAATTAATCTTCTTACAAAAAGAACAAAAATATATAAAATAATTATTGTTACAGATTGGTTTGTTTTCTATTATGAATAAACTGTAATGTCTTTCTTTATCAAACTTACTAAAATTTATGTACCTCTATCGTTTTTTTTATTACCTCTGACCTAAATCGTATATTCTTTAGCATAGCTGCAACTCATTCGTTCAATACAAAATGTACCTTACGGTATACCCTCTTAAAATATATTTTGGTCTATGAAATCTACTTAAATGAATGATTTATTACTCCTTGTTCTTTTTATATAGACTATAATTACCTATCTTTTCGCTACATATGTGATAATAGACATTTCACATCCGATTATAACGAAAGAACAAGAATTGTATTCTTTTAAATACATCACCCTGTATATTGTTGTAAGTTTTTAAGTATTATCTGTTGTGAGTAGGTCTTGATTCATCTGCATATTTTGTAACAAATAAAATTACTGTTCAAGTTACAGTTAGGTAATTGTCACACATTTACGTAATATTATTGTTTTTTTAAAGGAGTCTTTTATATAATTTTTTAAAGGTGCCGGTTACTATAAATGACTAATCATTAAAATTAATTATTAAAAATGGAAGAATTAATCCATGTGAATGCTACAAATAATAGCAATGAAACCCAAAGTCCACAGTTATTTCATGTTAAAAAATTTTGAAAAGCAAAGAAACATCTTTGGTCAAATAACCATCATTAGGCTATTAGAAAAAAACATAATGGTGCAAGGAGAAAACATATTTCAAATTACCAAGATATTTAAATCAATCTATCCAAACATGGCTATCAGAATCAATTATATAGTTAACAAAGAAAAATAATACATATTTAATCAAAAAACCATCTCAAAATTATGCTAGTATATTTTTAGTCTAATTTAAAATTATGAAAAATATGTTTTGTAATAATATGTTCCTGCTATTTTTTATTCTTTTCTCCATTTTAAGAAGATCTTTGCCTTCAATTACAGGTACAACTCCTTAACTCTTTGGAGCTTCCAAGAAGATCAATAGAGAACTAGCTGCTCTCTTCTCTTGGATTCTCACTTTTTCGTACAACCTTATATTTCGTTTTTCTACCCTGTTTATTCTTTTTCAACTTAGACCTTTGGTGGGTTCGGGTCCAAAAGTTATAGATCGACTCACCTACTTGGCCAGAGTCACAGATCTGGTGCCTTCCAAGCTAATATGCGTCACAGGGGATATTTTAGCACTGCTCCGAAGTTATTTGGAAACTTCTTAGGAGTGCTCGTCTACTACTGTCTGTATGAATGACCATTGATTTACCTGTAATATTTGTGTTGGTTACTTCGTTTGCTGCTATAGTTTTGATAGTCGGCTCAGTCTAAACTATATACTTAGCAGTGTATTGGGAGAACATGATGGAGATAATGTTGAGTGGAGAGAAAGAATTGGTGGAGGTTAGCGAAGCTGTGTAGTAGTATGATTGGGTGAAGAATATGTGAGGGACCGCCGCTCGTCTTGAAGTATGCTAGGGTAGGTAGTGATTCCGAGGCCCGGATAACGGCGAGTTTTTGAGGTGGGTTTGGTTGGTAGACATTCTCTCAGGTCCAACATGTTGGGTTCTGGATAAGGTCCCATCGAACATTAGTCTCCCATCTCAGCCCGAAAAAAACTGTTATCGCACAAACTATAACCTTGCATTCTTCTTTTTGATCACAAAATGACACAAAACAATAATATTTGCAGTGTTGTCAGCTTTAAAATTAGGAATTTTTAGCATTTTAATTAAATTTAAACTACCATACTGTCATTGTTTAAATGATCTAACAATTTGGTTACGAGAACAAGGCTTAAACAGAATCGACTTGATTGTCTTACCATGGTCGATGCAATGTAAATACTGACACACGTTACAATAAGAACATAAATAAAAATTGTATTACAAAGAGAAACATATTTGTGATCCAATTTAACCAACTTTGCCCTATATTTGAGATATTAATTCAATTTAAATATTCATGTTTATCCTAATTTTAATGCATTCATTTTTGTTTTGTTTTAGATCTGGAGATAATTATGTGCTAACTCTACAACTGTTTGCGATACCAAACACAAAATACACTACCATTACACACTTTAAAGTATCTGACGGCAGTTCAAAAACCAGGTTATTCCATCTAATCAGAGACCAAAAATAAATTGTAAATCTAGAAGAAATACGTATTGTAATAAAATTTTTACATGTGAGATAAATTTAAATAAATAATTTATTAATGTTTGTTTATGTAATGAAATAAAATCAAAACTGGTTTTACATAGTTACTTTACCTTGTTATTGTAAGTCGATCGTAATATAGATCGCAACTTCTCGGGCAAATATGGAGTTAAGTTATTTTAGGTTGCTACTGGTCAGTTAATTAGAATTTTATAAGGGGTGGGCCAGAATTACTATAGGATTTATAATAAAAAGTAGCTGGACAAAAAATGGACGTGAAACTGAAAGTTTTTTTATTAAAGGGTAATAAATACAACGAGTCCTTAAAATTTTATCCATAAATTCTTAGTTTCCAAGAAAACTTTTTGATTTGACAAAAATACGAAAACAAACTGAAATGTGATAAAGCCACGAGTCCTTAGGACCTGATTTTACGTTATATTTTATCTTTGAGTGAAAAACAAAAATTTATCTAGTTTAATTTTACAGGAGTGATATTTGAGAAGATTATTTTTTGAACAATTTTGTTCAAAATGTGGATTCTATGTTTGGCTTCCTGCTGATATATTTTATTAAAACATTAATAATCAACAAAAATGAAAGGAAGTGGGTATACACAATAATATTTAATAAATATATTAGACTTTTAAATTTTTTAATATTTCAATAACTTTAATAATCTCAAGGTTGCTATGGCTAGACTAGAAATTTCCGGAAATTTTTTAAATTGCCATGGTAACGAGTCAAAATTAAGACATCTTATTGTTTAAAAAGTAGAGGTGTGCAATTTTCAGCTAAAATGTAAATTTTCTTACCTAAGTCAAGACGATAAATGGTTTATTTATAAAAGAATAATAAAAACGATTACTTATAAAACAGGAAATATATCTTTTATTAGCTTGTGGCTCAAACAATACGAATATTTAACGGAAAGCGAGAAATACATGTTTATTTTTAGCGGAAAAAACTCAGGGTCCCTGTAATTCGACAGAGTATAATGATTCGAAACATTTGGGGATGTCGTTGCGAAAGCAACTTTTTCATCGCTCAAATTAAAATGATTTAGTAAAAATAAACAAAAGGCGAAAATTAAGCTAGAACGTCAAGATAGATATACTTTGTGTTTCAGAATTTTTCTTTTGTTATTTTTTGTTACCTAATCGGAAGTTTATTTCTGTTTCATTTCGAGATCCTCTGGATTTTTAATTTAGGTAGGTATTTAATTTTTAGAAATTATTTTTTTATACAGGCTTTTTAGAGATCTGTAGGTACTAATTATACGTTTTCTACTACTACTACTAACAATTACATCACCAAATCCACATCCTCCACATTCCTGAAGATAACGCTTTAGCCTTTGATGTTTAATTTAATTTAAAAACTATGAAAGAAAACCCCTTCTATATAGCTTTTAATGACTGCGAAATATGACAAATCACAGTCGATAAGAAAGACACATGGAAATGAACTTCTAGCGTAGGTCGGCTGGAAAATCAAAAATAGAAATAGTAACAAACATTCGAATTCGAGAAATCATAGAACATACAATTTTTATAGAAAAAAAATGCAGTAAATATGATTGTTACTGTTACTGATTGTTAATGTCAGGATCGGCTACAGACGGTAAGCAAGTGTGGCAGGTGCCTTAGGGCGCAGTATCATGGGGGGCGGAGAATTCTGAATTGTTCTTATATACAACGATAAATAAATAATAATTAATAAATAAACTTAATAATAATCATGTTAGGAATGGAATTTACTAAACTGGAGTCGACAATTTCCACTCCCAGATTCCGAAAAAGTTATTAGTTTATTTTGTTACTTATTTTTAATCATTAACAAAAATATGAATAAATTTCGAATGATTCGATTTTTAAATGTTAAATGCTACATAAATATTTTAATTTTTTATTTTCTATAGTATTGTTTAAGAAATTGTTTATGAGCTAATGAAAAATATTTTTTATTGGTTGATAAAATTTATGATTTTTAGTGAAAAAACGGATTCTTAAAAACATTTACCTGTTGGGAAAAACTGCGTTTTTTATTTTTAACATTACATTTTTGCAACTAAATAATAAAATTTAGGAACTATTTGTTCTGTAAAAATCATAAATTCCACTGTTCTTTAGGATTAAAAAAATACTTGTTTATTCATATTTTGTTTATTTAATAAACAATTTGTTTTAAAGATTTTTTTGTGTGGGGACGGCGCATATTTTATCATTTGCCTCAGGGCGCACAAAACTCTGAAGTCGGCCCTGGTTAATGTAGAATTGTATTATTAAAATAATATACATATTATTATGCCCTTGACTAGCTTTCTTACACTTTCGGTAAAGTGGGCGGGGTAGATACCTATACCTTATCGTCACGGAAAAATATAGGAATATGATTCACCTGGATCTTTGTCCTATGAATAACCTAGAGTTCTAAGAAGGTTTATGTTCTAAGGTCACAGTTGTTAAAAGTCGTATACAACAATATTCCTTATCTATATGGAGCGTAGAGGTAAAGAGGACTAACTCGTATCTGTAATTCTGGTAGGGTGGGTCGCCCCACTGCACTTGGGCCACATTTGGCCCATTGTGCGTCCTTCTGAGATTGAGTCTACCTATTAACTCGTCAACCATCCTACCTGTTTAAAGTAGGTGATAAAGTCGCCAGTAGGCAGCTTCCTCAAATTGGCATGTGTTAGCCAGTTCTCACCGAATACAGAAAGTCTTATTAGAGAGAGTGCCGGACAATCACAAAGGACGTGCTCAACTGTCTCATCCTCTACATGGTGAGGTATCAGATAAACCCTACCTGTTCAGATGTTTTTGTAAATGACAATGGCCAGTAAATATACCTGTTACCAAACGCAGGTCCTTTCTAGTCATGGCCACGTATTTCTTGTCTACTTTGCTAGTCGGATACTTCAGAAGTTCCTTGGATAGTCTGCAACCTTTTTTTTCGTCCCATGTTCCCCTGAATTTGTCAAGGGAGCGTTCCTTCACTAGGTCAACCACCGCTGATGCCGGCAAGCTGACAAGACTGCCGGGTCCCAAGATTCTTTAAGGACTTGTATAGGAATTAATGTCGAAAACCTGTCCAGCGGTAAGGAGCAAATAGTAAATGGCGCAAGAGTAGCAAAAGGATAAAAAGACAACGCGAAGCCAGTAACTCTCTATAGGTTATAAATAGAGTGAAGTGAGCTTATTTAAAAAATTTAGGGCCGTATTCATAGTCGACGCTTGAAGGTACACTCAAGAGTATCTCAGGCAAGGTGACCTTAAGTCGAAATTTCTGTTTCATAGTGTGTTTATTTACCTTCCTTCCGTAAGGGAGCCTTACATTTGGCAATGTTGCATTTTCTGTCAGTTTTAAGTCAACTTTCGACATAGCTTGAATCTTATTAGGCTTGAACAATGTCATGAAATGACAATGACATCTAATTTGTTGGTTCTTATATATATTTTAGGAATTATTACTGTTTCTTCTTCGGCATCAACAATTTATATAAATTCTATAAAATCTTCGTAGTCCATTACAAAAATCTCCAACAACTAGCGATCACAAAACACAATAACTACCGATTTAATATTAAAAATCTAACCTCAACACGCCAAAACTCAGTCAAGGTAGACTTAAGGTACCTCCCAAGCTTCCTTACTCTTAAGGGTCCCTCAAGTCGTCTTTATAGAACTATGAAACACAAAATAGTGCATAGGGAAAACTTAAGGCATGAGGAAGTCTTAAGTATTGACTATGAATACGGCCCTTAATATTTTTCGTGAATTTTGTAGTTAAAAATTATGCAGTATTTAAAATTTCAATTTTTAGAAAAAAAATCATCCCCTCCTTAGGGGTAGTTGGATTGTGAAAAAAAAATAGTCAAAATATACATTTCAACCACCTCTACAACCAGGAAAATTCTATCAATATCCATAAAAAAAAAATTCTAAAATTCCAGACAAACACTCCTTAATACAGACCACTATTTATGTAGTCAAATGTGATTTAATTTCTTTTCTAGCTCTAACAATTCATTTTGATATAGCTAATCACAGGGCAAATTCTTCTTTTCTACTATTTGTAACGCCCTATGACACTTACTCTTGCTACTGTGGCGCCACCAATTTATTACCTTTCAATGGACACTTTTTAATACATTTAGTTGGTTCTCCTTCCTTCTACCCTCCATACTGTATATTCCAAACGTGGTTGGTATATGATTAAATCATATTAAATATTGTATTAAATATTTATAACAAATAGTGAAGTACCATTTTAGAGTGAAAGAAATGAAATCAGCAATTACCGTCCTATATCTCTGTTAAATAATATGTCAGAAATATTTGAAAAACGTATTAAAAAAAGATTAAAAATATATCTTAATAAATATAATATTCTCTCACAACACCAGTTTGGTTTTAAAGAAAACACCTTAACACAAGACGCAGTATAATGTATCTTCATTGATTTATCCAAGGCCTTTGACACGGTTAGCCACCACCTTCTTCTACAAGCACTAAATGATATTGGAGTACGAGACAATACCCTAGCTTTATTTGAAAGCTACTTGGGTGGTAGAAATCAAAGTGACATCTACATAAATGAGTTGTTCCTTCTTGTATGCAATGGTGAGGTTATTGGCTTTGCTGACGATACGACAATCTTCTTCAAAAACGACAACTGGTTCGATCTAAAACTGAAAGCAGAAGAAAATTTTAAATTAATTAAAAAATGGTTATCGAAAAAATTGTTAACTGTAAATGTACAAAAGACCTTTTAGCAGCTCATCAAAGGACCTTTCCGATTTTAATTTAAACATAGATACAGGAGAAGTATTTTCAATTACGCCCAAAAACAATAACAAATACCTAAGAATTATCATGGAGCCCCAATTGAAATGAAAGTTGCACATATTCCATACAATTTAGGATGCCTCTTGTATAAGTTTTTGAAAGGAATTTTGCCTGTATGGTATATATCTAATGTATACTATGTACTTGAGATATGGAATCTGTGAATGGGGCAATTCCTTAAAAACACACGTGAAACCTTTACATACTATTCAAAAAAATTATTTTCAAGAAAAACTCAAGATATCCTTCAGATGCATTGTTCTTGGAAAACAACATGCTTGATATAATCCATTTATATTTTATTATCTCTTACATCAGATATCACAATAAATCAAAAATTTTCATACGCTACACGTAATAATTATCTATATGTCTTGCAACTTATGACAAAGACAAGTACCTACTCAAAAATCTTTTGATTATTTGGCAACAAAACTTTAAAATTTCCTTCCTGATGAGATTAAGTTAATAAAAAATAAATATCAGTTTAAGAATCAAATTAAAAGATACCTATCTAGTATACTCAGAAACATAATTTCTTCCCTTATAGAGGGATAATATTTTACTTTTTCATTTTAATAGAGGTATAAAAGGGTATAAAATGAACATATTATTTGTTTTTTCCTTCATTTTCCAAGTATACTAGGAATAACTTCAGGATTAGCTAATGAGTTATTAGATAATGAGTTAAAAATTAATTTCATTTATATTTACTCAGCCACAGCAACGCGTGCCTGGGCCAGCTAGGTTTTCATAATTATTTTACAGCTGTAATTATAATTATTATTATGAGTACATAAATTATTTTGTATGATCTAGGTACGCCCCTGGTATCATTACCTGAACAACCTTGTATGCACATTTCCAATTTAAATGACTAAAGGAACCAATATTTCTTCTCACAGTACGCCAATTTTGTGCCTAGTATACGAATCTCTAAAGATTTGCGAATAACTAAAATGATATCTTCTGAGAATAAGTTAAACCCATTTGTTAAAACGAGTTAAAATACTTTGCATTTTTGAATAGAATTACGCAAAAGCCGACCGACATGGCAGTACAGCGATAAGTCGAGTCCAAATTTATCTTCGACTAGTTTGGCAGCACCAATGACCATCAATTCCATAAAGTGGAGGTCGCTTAACATTAGTAAAAAAAAACATAAATAGGATATTAGTCACTACCCACTTTTGGTGGGATTATATGTTTTTATTTGTTTACTAGGTAGTAAGGAAATGTGATAAATATATATGAGGTGAAATTGCTCAAAACTTAGTTTAATTTAAATGTCTAAATTTGCTTGTATTTTATTTATTTAGGGTAGGGTTCAGAAACAAAATTTATTTTAATTTTTAGTATTGTTCGAATTTAAATTGAATAAACTACTGAATAGTTATTATCTAATTAACTATTCCTATCTAACAATGTAAACTAAACATAACTAACTAAACTATACTTCTTACCAAACCCTTCTTTCAGTTCGTCATAGTTTGTGACGTCATACACTATTTTGGGAATGTTGAGTATTATTGCATGTAATTCTATGCAAATCTGACAGTTGCCATGATCGTATTCAGCTAATTATGAAACTAACTTTTATTGCACCTTGGATTTAAAAAACAAAACATTAGTATTTATGAGATTCTTAAAAATGGAAAATTTATCAAATAATTGCCAAAAAGTTGATATTTTTACACTATATAAACTATTTTAGATTGTTTGAATATAATGAATATAAAATTAATTTTTTCACTTTATAGCGTGTTTAACACATAAAATAACGTAAAATACTGACCTGAACGACAATTGTGACACTTCAGTGTTTGACACTGTAAAAGGGGCATTTGCATTGTTTTGATATTGTTTGAGAAATAATCACGGAACTACCGTTTTTTCTGTCTGTTAGAAAGAAATGAATAAACTATGACGAACTGAAAGAAGGGTTTGCTAAGAAGTATAATACTAGCACTAACCCTATCTACCGCACTTTAATGTAAATTAAATTTTGATATTACCCATAAACATAACTTCTCAATATTTAATGTTATGATAAGTGTAAATGGCTAGTAACAATTATGTATGTCACATATTAAGGATTGATGGTCTTCAAGACCATTCAAGAAAAAAATTTTAATCGGCATGAAATTCATTCTGAACATAAAATAATTTATGTAAATAAAATTATGTATTTAGTGTTTTTAACTGACATTGTACTTAAAGCATAGAAAAATTCTAAGAACGTAACTTTTCTGAAGTTGTGTAAGTGTAAGGAAATTCAATTACTCAGTTAAGAGGAACATAACACCCCGTCTAAATTTTGTAAAACCATATCACTCAAACCGTTAGAGATTAAGGCTTCAAATCTTCGCCTATAATCCCACAAACCTCGTCAAACACACACAACATTACCGATCCCTGAGGCACTCCTACCTCTGTTCTATATCTCCTCCCCCTTGAATCTATTACAACCCGAGCCGATAGGTAATCCTCAACTAAACTAACCAACCCCTCACCCACTCTGAGCCTCAACAACGCGCTCAACACCGCTCCCTTGCTGACACTATTAAACGCGTTCCCCACATCGAAAAACACTAGTAGTGCCAGTTTCTTGTTTCTCCAGCTGCCCTCCCTAGCCTTTTCCGCCAAATCCACCACCCTACCTAGAGATACATGATTTTTCCTTCGTGAACCCATGCTAGTTTTCTCTAAAACCCCCATTTCTCCTAACGTCTTCCTCAATCTTTACCTTTATTATTCCTTCAATCACCTTACCCATACCACACAGCAGACTGATGATGGGCCTGTAGTTTCCTGTCCGCTTTCCTTCCTTATCCGCCTACCTCACAAGTATCACTTTGGCCACCTTCCATACCTCCTGGAATTCTTCCTCCCACAGTACCTTGTTGAAATCTCCCAGAAATACTCCTCATTCTCCTCCAGTAACCTCTTTATTACATCCCTTTTGAAGCCATCCACTCCTGGGGCTTTTTTATCAAAAAATAGTTAAAAATAATTGAAACACAGAAAACACACGGGCTAACAAAATATTCAATATTAAATTGGCCCTTTAAGCTGAGGCCGCACTGCAAGTGGGTAGTGGCTAGGTTGGATGGTGGTGGGTAGCGGTAGGAGGGTAGAGGGTGGATGTATATCGGCCGCACTGCGAGATATATTTTATTCCATCCACCGATCTCACGGGCAGTCTGTTTCTATAGTTCCAGAGTGTAAAATGTCAATCTCCAGAAAATTACTTTTAAGTGAGTGTAGTCCTTATGTACGGAATGAGATCATGTCTAATGTGAGGTCTATGTGGGTGCATCAGTATTATACCGACAGTTTGTCTGTTGGATCCCAGATAGCTTTGCGTTTAAAAACTGCTGATATCAGTTGTTCTTCCATTATTCAAGTTAACAACAAAAGTATAACTCAGAAATACACAGTTATAATAATTAAAAACACAAGGTAGCTCAAGGAAATTTGTCTTATGACGAAACACCGTCCTTGGTGGGTCGATGGAATTAACCAACTGGACTGTTTACCTAGCAACACGCCAGGCGACTCGCTAGGCGCTATCCATCCGGTGGCGGGAGCAATGCGGGCGAGTCCATTCCATAGCACGCTGCAATAATTTGCCTCGCGGGTCGCTTGGAGGGTAGCTACTATCTACCCGCGAGGTAACCATCCTGCAGTGCGGCCTCAGGTTTACAGTCTAAAGTGACTCAACGAGCACTTCACATTATTACTAGGTGGTGTTATAAAGAACAACTCTTCGTCAATAGTCATTAGTTTCACTAGGAGAATAAACTCCAAATGCCCACCAAAACTATTAAGGAAGCGAATGAGGTTAAGATTTACATGGAATGCTTGTTAGGAAAACATTTCCTATAAAGCAAAGTTTTCTCTTGCACTTATCGTATATTTAGGCCTATGATTACGTGTGTTCAGCAGAAGACTACTATTGAGAAGCTATACGGATGGGAAAGTCAAATCACAGCTGAAGGAGGACACACTCGAGTGGTATACAGATGATTGCAGATTGTAGATAGCCCCAAGCACGGAAGCCTATGTGGCTTATTGTTCTCCGGTATACAGATGATAGAGCTACCAGTGTCGAGAAGTGCATCATTTATAATGATAGGAATATCAGCTTTTTGTAGGCTTACTAGTGCAGTCGAATTACCTTTTTTTCATGACTTAAGTCCGAATTGAGGTAGCTAAGTGGAAAGGGGTAGGTTTGGTAATTACAAATCGAAAGGCGACCATCCAAGATCTAAGATGCGTGCGAGGGGTGCGTGGTAGGGGTGGAAAGGGGGTGAAAACGGTTTTTTACAATTTGCAGGGTAAATACGCATTTTATTGAAAAAAGTTAAATGTAAAAGTTGTAGATAATAAAAAAATCGACAACTTTTGTCTGAAACATTTTGTTACGGGTTAAAAATCAAAACAGGTTCAAAAGTTTAAAAGGTTTATTTAAAATAATTTTAACAATAATATAATTTGTAATGTTTAAATTCTTATTTTTGTATCCTCATTTTTATCAGAAGTAATAAAACGTTCTATACTATTTAGTTAGTTGCTCAGCCTACCAGATCTAAGACCGGTGACCTTGTAACCAAAAGGTCAAGACCATCTTCTTATCGGTACTACTACCAATTGTCAACCGGATATCTCTTTCGTTTTTTTGAATGGTTCAACAAATTTAGCATGTGCTAAAGTAATACGAAAATTTTCGGAAATAAACCTTCAAAAAAATAACAAAAGTTAAAGAAGCATCTTTAATCCAAGGCTGATTACCACTTCTAGTGGATATTTGTTTTTTTAACTAAGAGATAATCACTTACCAGGTCACCTTCCACCCTTCTGGTAAGTCTTCTATTTTAATGTATCAATCTTCTTTTATCTCGGACAACATAACCCTCCGTATATCATCAACTTTCTATGTTTAGATCTTTCATCATGTTTCATGTTTTTAGACCTTTTAATTCTTATGGGTTTAGCCATAACCCAGTCCCATAGAACCTGAAGTGTAGATTAATTAGAAGAATTTGTTATGGTCTACTAGTATATCGTCTATTACCTTATTTACATGGTTCAAACAGGGGATTAATAGGCACCTATATGACAGCAGTGAAATTGAACTATTTAATCCATTCCTGAAGTCCTGGATGATTCCGGCAGTATCCTTCTAGTTAGAAACTAGACACACCACAGTGAAGGCTTATTAACTTTAGCTTCAATACTTAACAAGTAAGATCTACCCTATTTGGCTGCATTATTTCTTTCCACCTGTTGTGTCTTGCTAACAATAATAATAAGTATTTAGTTTAGTAATTATCCATATATTTAAGTAAATATAAAGTAGGTTTTGGTGTATTCTATGGGATATTTGCTATAGAATGGTTCACTTTGTTTAAATACATTCCAAATTAGATTCATCTCCATATAAAGTGAAACCTAAAAATAATTAAAGACAATTAGTTAAAACATATTAGTATCTTACAAATAGTGTAGAAAAATCTATCAATATTAAATATTAAGTGCTATCATCAATATTAATATATTACCATACTAGTGTGAACTGATTAGAATTCTAATTGGGGAATAATAAAGTTATATATATGGTTTATAACTTAAACAGATTATCTATTTACTAGTTTCTTAAAGTACATAACATTTATATGAATAAAATAACCTGTCACTTACCTTTAGTACGCCAATAATCATCAACACTTTGGTAGTGTCTACTGCTAACCCTTGCCCAGATATAAATATAAGTAATACTCATAAACTTTTAATATATTTTTTTATTTTTGTTTTTGGTACCTCTCCATCTTCCCTAGAAAACATTCAGGCACAAGTAATAAACCCTGCTTACCCACAAACGATAATCCTTCCACTCCCTTATTTTTTATTTTTTTTATTGGAAATAAAATTTTGAGGGGTAGCAAAATGGCGCCCAAACGTGTTTAAGGGTTGCTTGTGACTATTATAAAATTTACCATTGAGAGGGTTAGGTTTAGTAACATTTTTTGCTTTTACTTTTAAGTACTGATTTACATATTTATATATAATATTTTTAAGTCCAAACGGTAGTACTAGTAGCCAGTACCAGCTGTTCGAGCGACTGGAAGTCGTTCCTCTTTACACTTTACTGTATCGTATGGTCTTTTACTTAGTGTTAAGTCGGCATTCTATATTTTAATTTTATATAGTACGGATAAGGAAACAAAAATAAATTTTGGTTTACCTACTTATTATTAAAAATATTTTTTAATGACATTTGTTTACTATATAAATTTAATTGAATTAATTATTATTTTCTATTTAGTAGCTTTTTAGTGTGATTACACAGGTTTTTTTTTGTTCTTTATTTATACAGACAGGGCTTTCAGGTCTTTGGTAATAAAAAGGAAACAACTTAAAGGAAACTTTTTACAGGAGAATAATTCTCTAAAGGTGATTGTTTTAAATTTAAGGTATTTGGTTAACATTTTTTCAATTATCTTGGGATAGTATACGTGGTAAATACGAGTGTTTATCACCTGGACATTTTTAAGAATTTTTTTTTAACTTATTCTTGATTGTATCCTTATTGTTGTTTAAGATTTTCAGTTTTTTGATTAAGGAGTTCTGTGTCTATATAGGGGTTATATTTTCTTTTCTCGTTCGGAAAGGGAGGGGTTTGTAAACGTTTGGATTAACATGGAAGTAAATCGACTTTTAGGCGACGAAATCGTCCACGAACTTATTGTTCGAGGACTACCAATTAAAAACCGAGTAGCGGACAATCGTGCGACACTGAGAGGTGCTTTACGCTTGGAACGCGAGAACGCCTTATCCCCAATAACTTGTGATTTTTTTCGACCAAATATTGAATATGATATTTGTAATCAGAAATTAGTAGATTTAGGTAATGATATTCGCAATTTTGACTTGTCAAATCACGTCAACGACTATAAAAGGATTTACTCGCGGCTTATGCATATCCAAGGACGTTTAAGAAGAATACCCAGGGGAAATTCTCAACAGGAGGAAACAAGAAATGACTTATTTTGCCGTTGTATGTCCCTTTTGGACGAAGTAGCAACTTTATATGAAAACCTACAACTTACCTCCAACAATAGTAAGGAAGAGGATAGAAACCACGAAGATAATAATTCAAACGGAGCAGGAAGAAGTATTTTGGATGAACCTGTACCATTAATTCCTGAGTTAATAGTTAATCCTGAAGTTATGGATACCACAAGACACACTCTCACAACAACAGCAGGGAACAATCCGTCTCAATCAATTTCAAGAATATATGAGGTAGAATCTAGAAGACAATCTATTGCAGAAAGCTCTAGATCAGTAAGATTTGAGGAGGACGAGGAGGATGTTGATACTCGAAGCTATAGAGCTGTATACGGTTCTTTCATATCATCTAGAGAAAGAGGACATCAGAACTCCACAAATGCATGTGAAGGAAATCAATTTTCGTCAAGTTTTGTTCCTTTTCCAGATTCTAGCTCGACGGGAATTTCACAGTACCTGGGAGATTTACATTTAGATCCAACCTCCCGCTCAAATTATGATAAATCGGAAAATCAGACATATTTTGATATTTCTAGATGGAAACTAACTTTTGATGGTTCTTCTAGTGTCACGAGCTTTTTAGAACGTCTTGAGGAGTTACGTATAGCTCGAAATGTTTCGTATGAACAACTCCTACGATCCGCAGCAGAGCTTTTCTCCAAAGATGCTTTAATTTGGTATCGGACGCAGAAGTTTGAAACTTGGGGTCAATTGGTAAGAAAACTCAAGCAAGATTTTCAGCCATATCACTACGAATTAGACCTCTGGGAAGAAATTCGAAAAAGAACTCAGGGTTCCAAGGAGAGAGTAATCACTTACATCTCTGTAATGGAAAATCTTTTTACTAAGCTTGGAGACGGGAAGCCTTTAGAACGGTTTAGGGTGGAAACCATAAGGAGAAACTTACTTCCTCACATCCAATCACAGCTTGCACTTACTCAGATTAGTACTATATCTGATTTGATTAGACTTAGCCGTGCTGTGGAGGAAACTCAAGCCAATATAGAACGTTTTTGCCCCCCACCATCCAACTTTAGACAACTTTTGGAACCAGAGCTAGCGTACAGGAAACCGTCGTCGTCTAACTCCATCATGGAAGTAGGTGTTGGTCGTGCCTTTCCTAATAATGCTGGTACTTCATCTAATACTGAAGTCACACTTACTTCACCATCAGCACTAGTTACTCCAAGTCATAACCAACCAATATGCTGGAACTGCAAGGAAACGGGACACAGGTTTAAGAAATGTGGTAAACCACGGAAGTTATTCTGCTTCCGATGTGGATGGGATAACACTACACTCCATAATTGTCCCAAGTGTTCAAAAAAAGAGAAAGGAGGGAATCAATAGACCGTATGATCTCCTCCGCTCATTTAAGCACGGTCAGTCGCGATTCCACTATGGCCGTGGTGGATTATGTCCTTGCTCATGTGAAGAATGATGTGCGGCCATATTTGAAAATTGAAGTTTTCGGTCAGGAACATCTGGCATTGTTGGATTCGGGTTGTTCGATTTCGGTGATAGGGAATTATGGATGGGAGCTTTTAAAACATTCATGTACCCTACATCCGTCTACCACTCTAAGATGTACTGTCGCGAATGGAGAGAACTGTGAAGTAATAGGAAGTGTTTTTGTTCCTATCAAGTTAATGAATAAAGTTAAAATCTTCGAGGTTTTAGTTGTTCCTATGTTACCTCACTATTTTATTTTGGGGGTAGATTTCTGGTTAAAGATGAAATTGATTCCTGATTTATATTCTGGGCATTGGTCGTTTCTGGAGGAAGCTCAGGATACTTTACCTCGTGTAAATGCAATTTTATCTTCTGATCACCTTAGCAAAGAACAATGGAAGACACTGAACAACTTCATTGATGAGACTTTTTCTAAGATGGGGGACAAACTCGGGTGTACACATGTTGTCGAACACGTCATAAGAACAGAATCTCCTCCTATAAAACAGCGCCACTATCCACTTAGCCCTGCCCTTCAGAAGCAAGTCAACATGGAGTTGGAACGAATGCTGGCAGATGACATAATAGAACCGTCAATATCCCCGTGGGCATCTCCGATTGTGTTGGTTCAGAAGCCGGATGGAAAGTATAGGTTTTGTGTTAACTATAGAAAGTTAAACGAAGTTAGTTTACCAGATGCCTACCCTATACCTTTTGTTGAGGCTACTTTGACAAAACTTAGAGAAGGCCGATATCTTACAACTCTGGATATAAAGAGCGCTTATTGGCAGATACCAGTAGCAGAGTCATCGAAGCCCCTGACTGCTTTTGTAGTACCTTCGAGAGGTCTGTACCAATTTAAAAGAATGCCCTTTGGGTTGCATAATGCCCCAGCTACGTGGCAACGTTTTATTGATCGAGTGGTTGGATTTGATCTGGAAAAGTTTGTCTTCGTATACCTTGATGACATCATCATATGTACATCAACTTTTCAAAAACACATGGAAGTGCTGCAGGAAGTTATTTCTCGGATCACCAAGGCTGGACTTACATTAAATAGAGAGAAGTGTAAATTTTGTGTCCCCGAATTAAAATATCTTGGATATATGGTCAACGCAAATGGACTTATGGTAGATCCCGGGAAAGTTGAGGCCATTATCCAAATTAAATCTCCTTCAAATGTCTCAGAAGTTCGTCGCTTAGTGGGCTTAGCATCTTGGTACAGACGTTTTGTCCCAAATTTTTTATTCTTTGTTATCGCCTCTCACTTCCCTTTTACGAAAAAATCAACCATTTATTTGGACAAAGGATTGCCAGCAAGCCTTTGAAGCTGTAAAGGAGTGTTTAACCACAGCTCCCGTATTAGCATGTCCTAATTATGAATTACCTTTTACTATCCAAACAGACGCCAGTGACTATGGCCTCGGCGCAGTCCTTACTCAGATACAGGATGGCGAAGAACGAGTTATTTGCTACTTGAGTAGATCTCTGACAAAACAAGAGAGGAAATACACGGTTACCGAGAAGGAATGTCTGGCGGTTATTTTCGCCATAGAGAAGCTTAGACCATATGTGGAAGGTTCCCATTTCACCGTAGTGACTGACCACTATAGCCTTAAATGGCTCTTTTCGATCAAGGACCCTGTAGGTCGAATTTGTAGATGGGCACTGCGTCTACAACAATACGATTTCGAAGTGATCCATAGGAAAGGCAAAGAACAAGTTGTTGCAGACACCCTTTCCAGATCCGTACCAAAAGTCGACTTGCTTGATCAGGCACCATTCTCAAGACCTGAGGATAAATGGTATTTGGGCATGCTTGAGAAGGTAAAATCCAAACCTGATGAATATCCTACGTGGCGTGTAGAAGATGATAATCTGTTTCGACACGCTAAGCTTAAGTATTGCGATCTCACCGATACACTTACAGAATGGCTTATTGTAGTCCCTAAACATCAAAGAAAGGAAATAATTTCCAAATCTCATGATCCTCCTACGAGTGGACACCTAGGAGTGTATAAAACTTTGGGAAGGCTGTCTCAACAGTATTATTGGCCCAAGATGGCAACTGATGTAGCTAAATATATCAGGCACTGTAAAATCTGTTTGGCTACCAAACCAGAACAAAAAGCGCCCGCAGGTCATATGCTCAGTTTACCATCTACAACTTCCCGTCCTTGGGAAATTATTAGTTTGGATCTTGTCGGACCATTTCCTCGTAGCTCATCTGGATTTACTTTTATAATGTCAATATGTGATTGTTTCTCGAAATATATTTTACTTTTCCCTTTACGTAGTGCGACTACTACATCCATTGTTAAAATTTTGGAGGAAAATGTTATACTTCTATTTGGGGCTCCAGATAAAATTATATTAGATAACGGTTCGCAATTTAGAAGTAAAGAATTTCAGGCCAAAGCTACGGAATATAACATTAAATTATCATACGTTTCTAACTACCATCCTCAGGCGAATCCTGTGGAGAGGGTCCATCGGGTAGTTAAAACCATGTTGTCTTCATACGTAGTTGATAAACACACCACTTGGGAGAAGTATCTTTCCAAGGTGGCATGGGCTTTACGCTCTTCCAAACACGAGGTAACGGGTTTGACACCAAATTTTGTATTTTTCGGAAGAGAACTTCCTATTCAGGGTAATTTAAATACAGTAGGTTCAGATTCGTTAGTCGATCCTCAAATTCGGTCAGAGGCATTAAAACGCGTATTTGTTGATGTACAGAACCGTCTTAAGAAGGCTTTTAACAAAAGCAGGAAGATTTATAATCTTCGTCGTCGGAATGACAAGTTTACAGTAAACCAAACAGTATGGAAGCGAAATTATGTTCTTTCGGACAAAGGAAAGAAATTTACATCTAAGTTGGCTCCAAAATTTACAGGACCCTACATCATAAATAAAATAGTATCACCTTGGTCTTACGAACTAAAGGACTTTCAAAATAATTTAGCAGGGACGTGGCATATTAAAGATTTGAAGGCACACCCTCCCGATGATTCATCAAGTGATGAAAATTAAAATCTTACATTTTTTTTTATTTCATTCGTAGTAAATCATTTTCTTATATATGTTTTTTTTTCCATATTAAATTTTCTTTACCTTTCTTTTATCAAGACTTTGAAGAGTATTCATTTTAAGAGGAAATCTATCTTATTAAAAAAAAAAAAGTTTTTTTTTTGAAAAAAACTTTTATCGAGGAAGAGGTAGTGTTGTTACGGGTTAAAAATCAAAACAGGTTCAAAAGTTTAAAAGGTTTATTTAAAATAATTTTAACAATAATATAATTTGTAATGTTTAAATTCTTATTTTTGTATCCTCATTTTTATCAGAAGTAATAAAACGTTCTATACTATTTAGTTAGTTGCTCAGCCTACCAGATCTAAGACCGGTGACCTTGTAACCAAAAGGTCAAGACCATCTTCTTATCGGTACTACTACCAATTGTCAACCGGATATCTCTTTCGTTTTTTTGAATGGTTCAACAAATTTAGCATGTGCTAAAGTAATACGAAAATTTTCGGAAATAAACCTTCAAAAAAATAACAAAAGTTAAAGAAGCATCTTTAATCCAAGGCTGATTACCACTTCTAGTGGATATTTGTTTTTTTAACTAAGAGATAATCACTTACCAGGTCACCTTCCACCCTTCTGGTAAGTCTTCTATTTTAATGTATCAATCTTCTTTTATCTCGGACAACATAACCCTCCGTATATCATCAACTTTCTATGTTTAGATCTTTCATCATGTTTCATGTTTTTAGACCTTTTAATTCTTATGGGTTTAGCCATAACCCAGTCCCATAGAACCTGAAGTGTAGATTAATTAGAAGAATTTGTTATGGTCTACTAGTATATCGTCTATTACCTTATTTACATGGTTCAAACAGGGGATTAATAGGCACCTATATGACAGCAGTGAAATTGAACTATTTAATCCATTCCTGAAGTCCTGGATGATTCCGGCAGTATCCTTCTAGTTAGAAACTAGACACACCACAGTGAAGGCTTATTAACTTTAGCTTCAATACTTAACAAGTAAGATCTACCCTATTTGGCTGCATTATTTCTTTCCACCTGTTGTGTCTTGCTAACAATAATAATAAGTATTTAGTTTAGTAATTATCCATATATTTAAGTAAATATAAAGTAGGTTTTGGTGTATTCTATGGGATATTTGCTATAGAATGGTTCACTTTGTTTAAATACATTCCAAATTAGATTCATCTCCATATAAAGTGAAACCTAAAAATAATTAAAGACAATTAGTTAAAACATATTAGTATCTTACAAATAGTGTAGAAAAATCTATCAATATTAAATATTAAGTGCTATCATCAATATTAATATATTACCATACTAGTGTGAACTGATTAGAATTCTAATTGGGGAATAATAAAGTTATATATATGGTTTATAACTTAAACAGATTATCTATTTACTAGTTTCTTAAAGTACATAACATTTATATGAATAAAATAACCTGTCACTTACCTTTAGTACGCCAATAATCATCAACACTTTGGTAGTGTCTACTGCTAACCCTTGCCCAGATATAAATATAAGTAATACTCATAAACTTTTAATATATTTTTTTATTTTTGTTTTTGGTACCTCTCCATCTTCCCTAGAAAACATTCAGGCACAAGTAATAAACCCTGCTTACCCACAAACGATAATCCTTCCACTCCCTTATTTTTTATTTTTTTTATTGGAAATAAAATTTTGAGGGGTAGCAATTTTTTCACATAACCTAAAAATAAAGGCTAAAAAAGCGAAAAACCATAATTTTCGTTTTTTATTTTTTACTTAGCGAAAAATCAATATTTTATTATGAAATTCAGTACAGTGATAGCTTTTTGTATCCCAAAAAAGTAGAATTTTTTTTACGATAACTCAATTTTTTTCCAACATATTAACGATTTTCGAAAAAAAGACCTCATTTTGTAACGGCCCCCAAGGTCCGAATTTTTATTTTAGAAACCTCTTGAAGGTCTCATTTTTTTCGTAATGACTTTAATTTTCATATACAATAATAAAAAAAATACTACTCCTATCAAAAAAAATCGTTAAAATCGAAAAAACTGAAAAATTCATAATTTTTTCACAAACTAAGAACATACTAAATAGTATATAGTTTTTTTTAATAATAATATAATAATAATAATGTTTATTTACCACCTTACAGTTTGTTGTTTCCAATAATTTACTAAATCTAGATAACATTTCGCTGCTTCTCAAGAATAGTGACATATTTTGTAAAAGCTTATTTTTATGTTTTTATTATAATCGAAACCGAAAAACGCATAATTTATTAGGAACAATGACTTATAGTGTTATTTCTAAAACTTTCCAAGAGATGGCGTTAGTGACATTATTCCGCATAATCCATTTCGGTTGTTTTTATCGTGAACAATGTCTCATATTCAATGGTACACCGTCTTTTGAACACTACTGTACGACTATTTTCTGTATTAGTGACATATTCTCTTAAGTGTCGTTATTTCGTATACGGTAAGTGAGTTATAGACGTGTTTATTGTAAAATAGTGTCACATTATAAAATAGTACATAAATTCTTAAATACTTTCCAGGAATATTTATCTAAAACAATGTCATATTCTGAAAATGCCGTTTTTCTTGATAGATGTTGTACAAATGTATTTAAGGTTTTACGATAAAAACGTCACATTGTATGATGTCAGTATTCCTCTTATAACGAATCACATTATTGCATTGATCTTGAGTATTATAGGAAATGTGTCGTTATTGACTAAATAAGCTTCTTAGTTTTTTATTATTTCTGTCTATTATATTACATCTACTCCAAAATACTTTAATAGTTCAATATCTTTTTTTTCCAGATATAATAAATAAAATAGTTATTTAATTACGATATTAAATGTTATTTAAGTATTGTGGCAGGAACATCAAATTCCACCTTTACGAACATATTTAATAGTTTTTTGGCGGATATAATTTCAATAATACCTACTATTAGCAAAATGGTGGATTCTGTGTTGGCCGACAGCTGCTTAGTTTCTTTCTCAGTGCTTACAAGCACTGTCAACGGTATTTTTCGGCTGAATTCCTCCATAGTCTGACAAGAAACAATAAAGTTGGGTACCGTGATGTTAGTGCCCGGTCCCAAAGGGATAACCAACAGGTCCGAAGTCCTTTTTTGGTCTATCAAAAAGCCACACCAAACCAAATAGGAACACTGTTCCTGGGAACAGGGTCGGCTACGATCTCACTCGAAGAATACGCAAGGATTCAAGCAAAACAAAAGGTTTATAAATGTATCACCATAAAGAGTAAAGTGCTGAACAAAAAGACATAAAATTGATAGCAGGGTTTTAGTAGATTAAGGTAGGAACAAATGATATTATTAGGTCGAAGATCAGAGTAGTCTAAGACCTGATCTAAGCTAAACGGTACCGGGACTGCTATAGTCATTACACTTAATTAGACATCTAGAGCTGTTAATGTATGTTTGCTTTTGTATACTCCAGCAGGATCTGTCTAAAATACTACTAAAAATAACCTGTAGTCCCATCGTCAAATTGAACTGAATCAAAAATCAAAATTAATCCAATATTCATTCATTAGCTAAACCTAACCTAACCCAGTTTGGTAAAGATTTATTTCTGTATTAACAGGTGTTAAGAATTCCATCAAGTTTGTTGATTTATTAGTAGGATAGATTGATTGTCAAAATAAAAATAGTTTTTGATAACCGTCAAATAGAAGTTTTATTAAGTTTTCATTAAAACCAATAATTTACTTTTTCTACTAGCGAAATAATTAGTATTCTTTACAAACAGAAATTCTTCAAATACTCGATTTCAATTTTAAGTGGTCGAAATCGATTTTCAGTGGTATCTAAACATAAATGAAAACTCTTTTTGTGGGTCTAGGTCTAAAATAAGGTTTTAAGCAATTTTCTCTAGAAGTCTATGAGAGTCTAAGGATACATTTTTTTCTGGTGCACTACTATTGTCAGGATATTGACCTAGATACACGCCATACACGTTAGTATCCAAGAGAACCTCCCTAGTGGAAGTCGAAATGTATATTCTTATAGAAAGCTTAGTGTTGTAGACTCCCACTTAAGATTGAGGCTGAAATATATCATAGAGATTCTTTATACAGCCTAATTTAGAAAGTTATCACTTATTTAAAACTTTATGTAATAAATATATTTATTCTATCATAATAATTAACGAGAGAATAATTCAGGCTATCAGCGCAAAAGTGGTGTAACCCCCGGCACTGCACTTAGGAAAAATAGGATTTAAAATTTGCTAAGATAGATTTGTTTTTATTAATTTATTTTTTATTTAGCGCCATCTTTTGTTTTGATAACAAAAGGTGGCTTACTCCACTTTTTTATTCAAAGTTAATAATGTATAGAATGTAGTTTACACCAAAACTGCAACCAACACAAATAGTGGGTTACACCACTTTTGCGCTGATAGCCTCAATTATGTTCAACGGTAGTCGTTTAGCGAAGAATGCAGAAGCAGGAGATGAAAATTCTGGAAATGCTGGGCGCTTGCTCGAGTGCAAATCGTGATTGTTCGTATTAGAGTTCGTATTAGAGCCAGATAATATCATAACATTTGAATCTTGGTACAACATATACCAATTCTTATATCTCAAAGACGCTTCAAGACTGAATAATCAACTATTACTTATTACTTATCTTTACAAATACTAACTGCAATGACTGACTTTTTTAACTTGAGTAAAACCTAGTCTAAGAATAAAAACAAACCATTAAGAAAGTGACAAGTGATACAAACCAAAAAGGAACTCCGTTCCTAAGTACAGGATTCACTGCGATGATTAAGGCAGGATTATAAATATATCATCTGATATAGTAAAAATTCTTTTCAACATGAACAAAAAATGTATATAGTTGGTAATATCTCAAAAAAAGAATTCAACCTATAGATAGGCGAATGTGTAGCTTTTTTCTGTCAAATGCTTAAGTTCTTAAAAAAAGTTGCTGTAATGACCATGTCTTCTAAAAAGCTGCTTAGATTATAAGTAATTTAGGTATGTACAAAAAATTTTAGATCTGCTGAGAGGCCTGTATGACTAATTTATATCAGCCATCTGGCTAAAAATCTAATTTAACCTTTGGCGTTGGATATTTAGATATTTTAAAGAAGTGACCTTAATAATGTTAGCAAAGCTGCTTATGTTATCTCAGAATATGTTCAAAATATGAAATGTGGTGCTTCTTCGATGTCTTTCTTTAATTTACCATTTTTTTGCATTTAACTTTAAATTATCCTAATGTACTTATGATTTTCAACGAAAACCAGAGGTAGTTGGTGGTTTTGCGGTGGTATTGTTAATTTTTCCGATAGGTTTATTTGCAGTCAACAGTTCAAATTGCCTTTAATCAGAAAAGAAAAATATCAGAATTTTTAATGCCCGCAAAGGAGCAGGGAGATAAATTAGTATCATCAGATGTAAATGTATCTTTGATATCAAAAACTACATAGAAACGTATAAATATTAAGATAATTCTACCAAAAAATTTTAATTATTTTTAACAGAAATTAGATTTAAAAAGTGGTAACAAAAACTAGCAAAATTTAATAAAAGATAAATTGTGGGAAAAAAGCATATACCGGGATGAAATAATAAGTGAATTGAGTAAGATAAGTTTCAAATAAAACTAAAAAATAAACAACAGATTAACAAATGTTTCTACTATTTTTGAAAACTTTTTATTATTTAGTAATTTAGCAGAAATTTTTAAATCCAAGATTAGTTAGACAGTTAGATATTAATGTTAACTTTATTTCCTTTAATGAACATAGAATGAATGGTAAATTTAAACCATAGTCTATAACATACAAATTGTAAAAACCAATTTAAAATTTACTTAAATTTACCAGATATCTAATTTAAAGGTAAAATGTTTAAATCAACCAATTAAAATCAAAAAATGTGTTCTGAAAATATAAATTATAGATATTTATGAATTTTATCACCTGTTTTAATATGCTAGGTACCAGAAATTTTAAGGATTTTAGATTACTAATAGTCTATAAGAGGTTTTGTTACAAATAAATTAGAAACTTTTAAAACGCCTAGTCAAGAGTACTTTTTTGTTTTTATTTCAAATTTAGTACTCGTTTCTGACGATAAAAATATTTTTATTATTGATATTGTATTGTACTTGCAGACGGAAAACAATATACGACACATAAAAAATATATAAAATGGCTTAGTTTGTCCTAAAAGTCCAAATAATCTCAATATTCTCACCAACATATTCCAAATGCACTATTTATATGAAAGAGGTAAATTTTAGAATTTATTGGCCATTTTCTCACACCAAAGATAAGAGAGTTCCAGAATCTGCTTATATAGAAGTGCAAATAAATTACGATCCTTCCAAATACAAATCGATAAGTAGCAGATTGACATATTGAAGTTACATTTTTTAGAAAATGAGAAAAGGTGTAAAGCATCCCAAAACATCTGGTTTAACCAAGAATATCTTAAGAAGGATTTAATACCCAGATATGTAAATATAAAATGTAATACTCGATAAGTAGCAAATTCATTGTCCACCAAAAAACTTATTATAGACGTTAAATACCTGAGATTGGAAAGAAGTCGATCCTAAAAATGTAACCCAAACTTATATTTATTTATTGCAAGAGTAGCAATAAAACTCAAAGTTAACCTACTACTTGCATAATCCACATTTGAGTTATGGATAATCTATACAATTTAGAAACCATACCTAAGTACTAAGTACCAAGTACCAAGAGATAAAAGAATAATTTAGAAAATAGCACAAAATAAATTTAATACAACTGTTATCTCTAAATATTTTAAAAAATTGCAAGTTTAAGTACAATGGCAAAATTGATAACTTGTAATTGTGTAGAAGTTGAAATGAAATTTATTGTCCTTGGCCCATAGTTTTTTTTAATTATTACTCAGTAACGTACTATATATAATAGATTACAATATCTGATGAACCTTGCACAAAACTCTGAAATATTAATTTATTTGGATTTTCTTAAATGGAAATTAAATGTTACAAAAAATACATCCAGCGTATCAGCAATGTGAAGTACCTAGTGAATAAAAAATTAAATTTGGAAAATTATTCATTTTTATGCTATTTATTGTACCTACCTGTAAAAGTCCAACTTATTTAGAACAGTAAACAACTAAACGGTTGAATGAAATCACTACTTATTCGTAAAATACGTTTTAAATTCAATTACAGCTGTTTCGCTAAAAACTAGCATCCTCAGATTGACATATTGAAGTTACATTTTGTTTGTTTGTAGTTAGGTACCTGATGTTGATTAAGTAGTTAAGACTAGACCAAGTAAGGAAGTAATAAGACATAACAATTAAGAATAATAAAAAACTCTTCGTTTCAACGTAACTTTTAAATCACAATGACGGCCGTCAATCTGACGATGCTTCTTAGCGAAACGGCCGTCATTGTGATTTAAAATTTTTTCAAATAAACTTGGAAGTTACGTTGAAACGAAGAGTTTTTTATTATTCTTAATAAGATGGACTTCCAAAAAGTAAGAGTTAGTACAATAAATTTAAGACATAACAATATTAAAGCCTAGATGTTATCAGCCCTAAGGGATTATCCTGGATGTATTTCCCTCTAAGATCAGTATAACTGTGCAATGATATTGAAAAACGAAGAAAAAACTATATCATGCTGATCTTTACAATAACTTAATATATTTATGTTACAATTAAGTCTTATCTATGTATAAAATGATAAACAGTTTAATATAGTGGAGAACTTCCAAGATTTATTTGTTCATTCACTACATTAAATTGTTGATCTGCTAGATGTTTTTTTATTTCAAGTTTTTTGAGGAAATCTAAATTTTGTTTTTTATCACAAATATGTAGTATGTGAATATCATTGGTGTGTATGAGTGAGTGTGGATGTTCAAAAACGTGTTTTGCATAGTTTTGCTGATACATATCAATCAGCAAAGTATTACTTTTCCTGCCTAGGCAGCAAAGTGGTTACTTAATAATCCATAAATTGTTTATAATCTCCTTCATATTTCATCCTAGACTTCTCCGGCAACAAATTCAACCCTATATTTTTTGCCACCTCCCTTATTTCTGGAGGAGTAAGTACTATCGGCTTCAGAAATGCATATACATTTTCAAACTCAAATCGCTTACATTACCTTTTTATTTTGTGTAACCAATCACGGTTTAAATAATAATAAATTTGAAATCAGTTAAACAGTTGTCCACGCCCACATCTTCACTTAGTTTGGAACCCTCGATAATAAATGTTTGTTTAGGATTAAAATCCCTTTTTTTTATTATATCAGTACAAAAATACAAAAAAAACTTATTTATTCGGGACATGACCGACCATTGTAAATACACTTAATCTCCCAAAACCATTTATTGAAGGCGTTTTAAAAATTGATATTCCTTTGTTGTATAAGAAGGGCGTTTTTATAATTTCGGTGGGTAAACGAAATTCACCTTTAACATGTATATGCTATTCTAAAGCCGACTGTACTTCCAGGTCGCTATTACTGTCCATTATATAATAATTTAAATATACCGATATTTTTTCGCACAACTGTCAGAAATTTCATGAATTGTCAAACTATAATTATTATGGACATTTCCATACCAAACAATCTTTCCAACAACTGCGATTTCTATCAAATTTTATTTTAATTGAACACTACAGGAAAAATAAACAGATTGTGGCAATTGTAATAATTTGCAAATACAATATCCTTCTATATCATTATGAACAATCGGAGAGAAAATTAAATGTTCAACTCGGCAGCAAAGTAGATTGACTGCCTTAGCTTAATTCAGCTTCAGTAGTCAATCTACTACTTTGCTGCCTAGTTAAACAAGTAGGTAACTATTTTCAATATCATTACATCGTTATACTGACTTTAGAGAAAAATAAATCCAGATATAGATGTATAGAGCAGATATATATGCAGGCTTTAATACTTAATATTGTTTATAAATATAATTAAGTAACAGATTATAGGTAATTATTTATATTTTTTCCATGGTTATCCTCTTTGTGGAGTAATCAAAAATTTGTAAATATACTTAAAAATTAAACTAAAATAGGAATTAATTATAACAAATCCGAGAATTTTAAAAGAAAGTTCGACATAAAAATAAAATAAAATAAACTTATCTGGAATTAAAATTTAGAAAGTTTCTGAGATTGCATAGATCAGTAAATCAAAAAAATTTCCTTAATTCACCAATACTTTAAATGGTTTAATTAAAAAAAATGAACTGCTTATTAAATATGTCCTTTATAGATAAGTTTATCCAAAGCTTGTGTCCAAATTCATTATCCTATTGACTTATATGAGTTAGTCCACTGATAAAAAATAACACAACGAAAACTTTGACACGTTTACTGCTGTAATAAAAGACAAGTCCTACTCTACTGACTTTTTATAATCATCAGTTTTAGACGGATAACAGGTGGAAATTGCCGGCACGCCACAAGAAAAGAAACTCACATAAATTTTCAATCAACTTCATCAGGTCAGTCTCAAGCAATATCTCTGTAAAATTATGCTTTAGGCGATTCATCACAGAGGCCAGCTACCGGAATCCAGTATACATACCGCTCCGTTGAGCGTCAAATCTTAAACAATTCACAAATTATCAATTTGAATTTGTGGGTCCCGCCTCTTTCCCCTCTGTAACTCCTCCCTAAGCCTGCGCCGGCTATCTTCTAACATGCCGTTAGTCTGTAACGTGTATACCGACACTGACTTATCCCCTCTTGTATATCTGTTTCTTTCTAATGAACCGAAATGGGAATGGTTGTTTCTGTCAGGACCGAGGCACTTACGCCCCGCGATCACGACTGTTGTGAGTATCGCAACCTAGTATACTAAATCCAATGAACGTGAGGTATTGCCCAGTCGTGGCGCCGCTAAACTCGACGCGAAACGTCTCGTCTGTCACTACCACATAAGTCCCCACGTGAGACACAACTTTTTGAAACCGTTTTAGTATAACGCGATGTGTCTCAATATTTATGTCACTTAATTCCACGTCGTAATACTTATTAGACATTTTCATAGTATAAATAACGTGTCAACGTTTAGTGTTGTGTTTATTGTTTTACGTGTATTTGACGATATGTAATTGGACTGTTACTAAAACAATTAGTTAACGATGAGTTCTTATCAGTTTGTTAACTCATTAGCACAGTGCTATGGACAACAAGGACGTTCCGGCGAACAACCTCATCAAAATACTAGTCCAGGAGGTGATTATTACAATCCCAATGCAGCAGCAGCATCTAGTTATCCACCTGCTTGCTACTCACCTCCTCAAGTTGGTCCTCAATACCCTCCACATCCGTATGCTACGCCAGCACCGGGTCATGGCCTACAGCCAACGATAGGAGATTACACTCAGCTTCAACCGCAAAGAATTCCTGGAGCGACCAGTACACACATGCACCATGCCAGTCCGGGTGGGCAAAGTCCAGGAATGTTAAATCCTTCAGCCAGTTGTAAGTATGCCGATTCGACATCTTCAACTGGCGTAGCTTCTCCACAAGATTTAAGTACTAGTGGTCCACCGACAAAAGCTACACCACCACTTATAAATACCCAAACAAGTAATACTTCAAACGCGACTATCACTTCAAAAAGTTCCGGTCTAACCTCGCCCCTATCTGTAAGTACTTCACCAAGTGGAAAACAAGTAACAGGATCGTCTATTGCGTCGCAAAACCTTTCTTCACCAGCTTCAAGCACTAGCTCCACATCAAGCAATGAAAAATCTGGATCAAATAACAATTCGAAGAGTGGATCTTCTTCAAATCCTCCTCAAATTTATCCTTGGATGAAGAGAGTTCATCTCGGGCAAAGTAAGTACTGTTATCTATCTAAAAATTTTATTTGACAGAATGTTGGTTTAAAAAGTTAGAGTAATGATAAAAATAAAATTTAAGATATAATCCACAGGTATTTGTTTATATTTTAACACTACCAAATCAAATAAACATTAATTATATCGAGGATAAAACTTCCGAGTCTTTTCTAAAACAAATAGTGAGGTTAAGGGCGAGAAAGGCGGTATTTTTTTTATGGTCTAAACAAATTAAAGTTAATTATAATAAATTTACATGATAAAAAGTAAATAGAAATGTAGTAATGATTGTTTTCTTAAGACAAGGTCGTGTGTTGCTTATAAGGTAAATAATATTATAAAGGTAATACTATAATATTGGTATTGCTTCTATAATGATTCTTTATAAAGTCTTTATTAATAAAAAATTAATTAAGATTAGAATATCTTTCAGTACATATGAAGAATAGTTGTTTATTTATGATTGCATATTAATTATTTTTATTAAATAATTATGATAAAAAAAACAATAAATATTTTTCTTCTTTTATCCTTTTTAATTGGGGCGTGTTCCCTTTATTATTGAACTCAAGATAAAAAATATCACTTTTATTATACAATTTTATAACCTCGATTTTTTTTTGAAATATTATCTTAGTAAAACATTTTTATGACAATTTCAATTTAATTTTTTTGAGAGTTTTTTTGTTAAAAAAATAAAAATATTTTAAAGAATAAAACAAAACAGAATTGATGTTAATTTAACAAATAAATATTAATATTATAAAATTTTCTGTATCATAAAAAAGGTAAATATGAACTGTTTACAAATCTTTGATCCACTAAACTATGGTTAATTGATTTTATTAATTAAAAATATTTAAACAGTACCTATCATTATCCTTTCTCGGCGTTTGGTCTATAAGAACAATATAAAAATAAACCGGTGCCCACAAATTTAGTCACGGAAATGACCATATTTCAATTTATTATAATCAGCATCAATGAGTTATATCCAACAGTTTTGTATAAGACAAATCACTCCACAAAAATAATGAAAGGGATTATTATTATAAAACCATTAATCAAAATAATGGTTACCTGACTAGACGGTAATTGATAGGTATGCGTACCTGTCTATTTTATTTTTTATACTAACTGTGTGGTTAACATTTCAGGTTGAATCAAATAGAAGTGACAAAATAATACATTGACGTTTGTAGATTATAAATTATGTTTATTCATTTCGCCAGCAATCATTATTCTGTAATAATTAGAACAAGACTACTGTTTCCGAGCTGACGCGCATAAAGTTATCACAACCCTTTTGTCCAAATGTAAAATTTATTTTTGCAGTAAATGCAGCTTTTTTGTAGTTTTTTGCACTGCAAAGCAAAAAATTGCATCTCTTTAGTTTTTTTTTATTAACGGTTTTGCTGACTTGACGTAAGCTTAGCACGACACACCTCGTATCTCTACTTCTAAAAGTCCTATCGTCAAAAATTGCAGCTTTTATGCAGTGAAGAAATTACGTTTGCAGCTCTTTTAGTTTGTTTTCATTTTTCCATTAGTCGTTTTGCTAGAGTTTCATATCTATCTGTCTCTTATTCGCCCCGCGTTTGCTTTCAGGCCGTTTTTAAAAAAATAAAAATTTGCATCTGCAAAGTGTGAAGATTGAATATTTTTAACAAAAAATTGAATGCTAAGTATATCATCCAGTCAAAATTGTTAAATTGTCAACTGGGTACACAAATGTATGACTTTTGCTACAAAAACCGAGACAAAAACCGACAAACTTTGAATTTTTAAACTTTTGCATTTCAAAGTATGTTCTTTATATATTTACAAAATGACTGTAATGCAAAAAAACATAAAGTCGAAGTTCAAACTAAAAATACTATTTACTGCAATTGCATTTAGGCACTATTGCCTTGTATACTGGCAACAAAGGTAAGATAAAACTTTCCACTTTTAAAATTTTGGGATACAAAAAACTCGACAAAAAATAAATCCATAATATCCTACCGAGTATCCTACTCATGAAAAAAAAATTATATACAAAATATCATTTATTTGGTGCCACATCAATTTTCAAATCTTCTGAACTAACCTTAAGAAGACATCTTAAAGGATTATTCTATTTTCAATAATACAATAAAGATGTATCAAGATTAATACATTACATTTTCATCATTTTTTAATCTTCATAGACAGTTTTTTCTGGCATCTTTCTGTCATCTTATGATACTTATTTAAATAACTCAGCTTAAAACAACTTTCTTCAGTAGTATCATAAAAAATAAAAAGATTTCAGTGGCGCCCTTATAATTTCTTAATGAAACAAATATTGTACTATAGTCAGAGCTAATGAACTTACTCACCCCTAGCCGAGGTATTTAACTATTATAATTTTTGCTGTGATAAACATTTATAAATTTTGTTAATTATTGAAATATCTTTTACAACTAATTAAAGACGAAATTAAGATTAATGGTTGTTTTATTGTAAATTACATTTTTTTCTTTTGGTATATTGTTATATTTTTTTTAAAGCTAACTAAATATTTTTATAAATTCACTCTCAACATGTAAATCATATCACAAATTGACGCCCAACGTCATAATATGGTTACAGTACGAGTTCTATAATAGGTTAAAAATAAAAATTCTAAATATCAGCTTTTTAACTACGAAAAAACACATACATCATGCTAATGAAATATTAATTTAGCAAAACACCTAATGAAAAAATGAAAACAAACTTAAAGAGCTGCAAACGTAATTTCTTCACTGCATAAAAGCTGCAATTTTTGAATGTAATTGTTTGACGATAGGACTTTTAGAAATAGAGATTATTAAAAAAATTGATTGTACTAACCCTTACTTTTTGGAAGTCCATCTTATTAAGAATAATGAAAAACTCTTCATTTTACCAAAACTTCCAATATTTATTTAAAAAATTGCTAAGTCTAGCGAAACGGCTGTCATTAAAGTTAATAAAGCAATTTTTTAAATAAATATTTGAAGTTTTGGTAAAACGAAGAGTTTTTCATTATTCTTATTAAAAAAAATAAAGGGCTACAATTTTTTGCTTTGCACTGCATAAAAACTGCAAAAAAATGCAATAACTGCAAAAATAAATTTTATACTTTGGCAAAAGGTTTGTGCTAACTTTATGCGCGTTCCGAGCTGACTAATTCTTTTTTTTTTGTGTTGGATTTATGTCAAACAAACATTTATACGAATTAATAAATAGGGTTCTAGAGTTACAATTCTTAATTGTCACTATATTTATCCTAAAAATTTTAAGGTAAAAATGGTTTTAAATAATTATTTCGTACACAAGATCCATTTAAAAAAATAATTTTAGATTAATTAAACCAAAGGGCTTTTCACTCCTAAAAAATGTACACCTAATACCTTTTTATTATTATATTATATTATATTATATTATATTATATTATATTATATTATATTATATTATATTATATTATATTATTATATTATAATATTAGTACTAAAATTATTACTCTATTACCTATAATATTACCTAATTACCTAAATTATTACTTATGTATTTTTGAATACCTTATTTAATAGGAGTGTATTCCTATTTTATTGTTTACTTTGTTATATTATCATTATTATCTATACAGAAAATTCAAAATAAATATTTAAAAAAATATTTTTTATTTCCGCATCAACCACATTGGTTATTAGCGGTGGAACAGCGAATAGTTATTTTGTACATAGTATTAGTTGAACAAGATATAAGATACAATAATTATACTTGATATATAAGTTAAGAATCTTTTAAAAAGTCTACTAAATTTTGAACATTGCAATCCTTAAACACTGCACTCATATTATTTGGTAGGCGATGCTGTAACCTTTCGGCACTATAAAGCGGACACTCAATCAGAACATGTTTTATTGTGATGGGAATTTCACATACTTCAAAATACGGTTGACACTCCTTGGAACGTAGATATTGGTGGCTGAGTCTGCTATGTCCTAGTCGTAGTCTGGTCATTACAACTTCCATGCACCGATTGGGGGCACGGTTTTGCCATGGTCCAAACAAAGATTTAATCTCTCGAGGCTGAGATGGTTTTAGGCTATCACTCCAATTTTTCAATATTTTTGTTTGTAGACGATTTTCAGAATAAAAAGTGGAATTAATCTGTTATCATTTGCTGCTTCTTTTGTCAATTTATCAGCTTCTTCGTTACCTACCAATGTGAAGGGACCCATAAGAATACAATATTTTTATTCTTTAATTCATATAATTCTGTTTTGATCATATTGACAATAGGATGATGACTGTATAGTTTAGATATTATGCGTAAAGAGTTAAGGGAATCAGTAATTACCAGAAAATTTCTTTTAAGCTCAGTTTTAATTATAAGCAGTGCCCTGTATATTGCATAAAGCTCTCCTGTCAGAGCAGTTGTTTCTGGAGGTAGTTTATATTTTAAGCGTATGTTAGATGCAAAAATGGCAGATCCAACTCCACAGTCTGTTTTCGATGCGTCTGTGTATATAGGAACGTGATCAGGATAGTTAGTGATAATACTGTAAAAGGCATTGAAAATAATTTTTGGATTGGTTTCAGTTTTTTCGTAAGTTAATAAATGGATTGAGTTCTGGAAGTGGTATAAGCCATAGAGGAGTGAGGTTTTGTTGATTTTGCGATTGAGAGATGTATGGCATATCTATGGATCTTAAAATATGTTGAACTCTTACACTGAAAGGTCGGTGGGTTTTATAATGAATCAGTGGTGAAGAAAGAAAAATAATTATAATAGATGGTGTGCTCCAACTTGCTTAAAAATTGAATTATCGAAAAATTCTTGAATTTTCGTGTTTTTCAGAACAAATAAGATCATTTTTGTCTGTCTGTCTGAGGAGGTCACCAAGCCACCATATCTTTAAAACTAAAAAAATCTATTTTTTCATAAAAATCAATTTATGGCGAGGGGCAACATGTCTGAAAAATTGTGTAGACAGCTTGAATTAAACGATTTTGAAAATCAGACTGGATTTAAACATACCTCGTGTAAATCGAATACTGTGGACATTATATCTGCACACATGCTCAATAACTATTAAATTTCAGTTTTAAGAGATTTTTCAAATCCTGACAGCTATTAATATTGTTTTATACATGCTTATTTAATAAATTGTAATTTTATAGATTAATGAACAAATCTCGGAAAAAACTATCCACCTCTCCTTAGAATAACTGATGTTCAGCATATTATGACAATAAATTATTTAAGATTAGAACCCATTTATATCTTTATAATTAGTTTAAACAAATCTTTACTATGTTAACCGTTAGAACACGGACATTTATAAAGGTCTACACACTTAATTTAACCCGAATGGACAAGTAATTGATTTTTTAATGTTCTTTATCAAAACAACGGCGTTTATCTTAATTAAACTATTATTAGCTAGTGAAGTATACTTATCCACTAACTGTTTTACTTAAAAGTATTTTCACTTAACTAAAAAGAAACCATATTTCTATTTAATTATTGTTTTGGAAAATTCTAAAGCCAATAATACAGGCGTAATAAAATACAATATATTTTATCACAACAATTTACTCGGTTAATTTAAATAAACATTTAATAATGTACTAGAAAACAACTAAGTTACACGAGAAATTGGCAAAATTTCTACATTTACTATTTTTAGGTCAACGGAGGGGTTATTATGACCTTCAATGTTCTTTGTATACAATAAAGAATAAATATTTCTTAAAAATAAGTATAATTATTAATAATTCAACGTATTAAAAATACTTGAATGAAAATCAAAGAAAGTAGAATCGAGTAGAATAAAATCATGCTACTTTCTTAGTTAAAAGAATATTTATCTACACGTGATCCTAGTAGTTTTCAAATGTTGGTAATAAATCATTATTTTGTGGTTGTTTTTAATTTTATTTGTAAAAAAGTTGTGTGTATATTGCGTTTTAATGAGTATAAATACATATAGACAATAAAAATACATAAAATGTTAATACTTGAAGGTAAACAATGGTCCCAAAGGTCTGTCAAATCTATGGCCCTACACAAGAATTTTTTAAGGGTACAGGAAAGAAATTAAACATTAGTTGCAATAAATCTCAATTCTGTTTCACGTCATGATTCATTCCACACTTGCATTAATATTTAAAGCAGAAATATAAGAGAGCAGTAAAGTGGTCGGTTTTGATCTTAAAACCCTAAAGGTCGTCCAACATCAGACCATTTGATTTATGACTTTGTAGTTGATAGCCAATGTTGCCAAATAAATAAAATCATGTGATCTGTAAAAACTAAAGGGATATTTGATTTATTGACAAGATATGAAAATTAAAATACATTTAGATAGCTGTAAATAATAGTAATGAAGTTTATAAATTATTTATTATAATATTTCAAATTATCTGTTTAACAGAATTTTTAATAACACTTTTCTTCTGGATATGGTAACTCATATGGTAATATATACGCACAAAAATTTGTAACAATTATGGTATATGTAAATAAATTACTCTGGTGTAACTTGTAATTTCATTATAGCATGGCAACCCTGCTTAAATTCACAGCATCCCAGCCCTTCAGCTTAACGATGTCGCCTTCTGATTTACGTCGGATTAGTAGACACTTGACACAACAAGAAGATAATTGCTTAGGTATTTCAAAACAAAAAAATATTTATAAATATTGCGAAACTAAACATATGTTTTTACACATGTCCAATTAGTGCAAGATGATGAATTATTATTTAATTAGTTACCTACATTAATATTATTATAAAACATCTAATAATTTTAATAATCTTTTTTTACATTGTGGGCACATTTTTTACTCGTGAAATAAAACAAAAAAAAAATGAAAATGACATCTCACACGAATGTGACTGACAAGTTGACGAAAATCTGTAAAATATTTTAAAACGTACATGGTTTTTGAACACAAAAAGAATAAATAGTGGGAAAGTTATTTGTGGACGTTGAGTTTTAGCATTTCTTATTCAAAATGTTTTTTTTTTGTTACTTAAAGTAAGGCATTAATGTAACATAATATTTTTCCAAATTCTCTACCAGAAAATAGTCTGGCCAATTGGTTATCCCAAGGCCATAATTTTAAGGAAAAAAAAGTAAGGCATAATAAAAAAATAACAATTGTTAGTGTTGAACTCAAAAAGAAATTGTGGATCTGTAGATATGAATTTATAAATTTATCCTTTTATAAAGGATAGACATTTTACTGTTACTAAGAACATTCAAAAATTAAACCTCTTAATGAATCTTCTACTTTTATTTAAAAAATTGCTTTTTTTCCTAGTTTTTCTTTACTATTGCACAGTTATACTGATCTTAGCGGGATATTCATCCAGGATAATCCCATAGAGCTAATAACATCTAAACGGTAAACGGTTTTTATGGCAAAACACGCAGGAGATACATTTTTTGTTAACATGTCAATATGAGTGGACCACTTAAGGGTGTCAAAAACTTAATTGAAGTTTTTAATGGCATTAAGGTGTTATTTAGTGCAATGGGTTGTAAGTTAAATTTGTAAGGTAGATCAATAGTTTTCTTGGCATTAGAACATAGTTTAATAGAATCGGCCCAGGATTTAATAATAAGAAGATCTCTGGATATTGTAGAATGTAATGTTTTCATATCTGAATTGCTCCAGGTTACACTCGTATCATCTGCAAATAGAGTAATTTTGCCATCAATCTTTATGTCAGTGAGAGAGACAGCTGTCATTGAGTTTTATTAAAGCAATTTTTTAAATAAAAGCTTCGTTAAAAAGTTAAATTTTTTAATGTTGGTACGATGAACTTCCACATAGTAAGGGTTGATACAATAAAGTTACTCATACTTTTGAAATGCTGCTTGAAAACGTTCCAAAAGTGATTTACACTCTTGTGTGGTTTTAATAAGGAAATTAATTCAATACTAAGTCATTTGTAAAAGTTATTTCAAATAAGCGCCAAATATATAGTTGGTATTGTTACACTTTATGACGCGCACGGAACCAAATCGAGTTCTGTGAACATGGTTAGGTAAGGTTAGAGAGGTTAACTGGGCTTTGTGGATATTAGGTATTAATTATTATTTTTCAAAACAGTAAGAAGATTTTGCTTTGCAAATTAATATTTATGTCCAACGACGACAGTCCATGCTTGAGTAGAAGTGAGCAGGAGAATTAAGCCAAGCAATCGACAGCACTTGCAAATGGACTTAGTTTAGAAGACAATATACCGGCCACAGTGAGAGCAATAATTTTGTATGATAGAAGCCGCAATTTCATCTAATAATGTCGGTGATAACAATGTGCTGTAAACCATCTAACAAACTAGAGTTTAGTGGAGCTGAAAAAATAGATACGTTGCTCGAGACGTTGCTAGAAAGGATAGATGTAGTACAGTCAGTTCATACAATTGCAGCTAGTGGCTGTTGGAAAATTTGTGGGTCCCGAAGCATTTCGGTACCAACCAAAAAGAGAGCTTATCTTAATAGATTGGAAAACAACATGGAGAGAATTAAAGAAGATGTATGGAATGCAAAAAAAATTAGTTAACTTAGGGGGAGCTATGAAAGAAGAAGGTGGAAGAAGAGTAAGTTTGTTGACTATTACATAAGAATATAATGGGAAACAATACAGAAGTGTCCGAAAAAGAAATGATTCAATATATTACTGATGGAATAGAGGACAGAAATTTACAAAATCAAGTAAGAGTGTTTATGAACCAAATTCCCACACTAGAAGACTTGTATTAGAAATTTTGCTAGAATACATTTTTAAAGAAAATTTATTATGCCCATTAAGTTTAATTTTAGTTAAATTAAAGTACCACACAGTGTTTGATAAAACTACAGCAAATATCTTAAGAAGGTTGTGTGGCTTCCCATGACTGGCTATGTGTATATTTTTACATTCACGGTTTTCTGCGTCATCAAAATTTGACATTTTGTATCTTAGTGGATTACTAGTTCCATTTTTTTATTTTGCAGTACCTAACGAGGGATGGTACAGATTTTGCTTTGCAAATTAATAATTATGTCCAACGACGACAGTCCATGCTTGAGTAAAAGTGGGCAGGAGAACTAAGCCAAGCAATCGACAGCACTTGCAAATGGACTTAGTTTAGAAGACATTATACCGGCCACAGTGAGAGCAATAATTTTGTATGATAGGAGCCGCAACTTCATCTAATAATGTCGGTGATAACGATGTGCTGTAAACCATCTATTGTATTTATTTTTTATTAAAAGGTGAAACAAATTTAAATTTTCACAATATTAGATATTTGGTATTGAATAAATAAGAAGATCACCTATCTTCTTGCCAACATACAGCCTGATATCGTTTTTAAAATTTGGAGATGATTCTATGAAACAAATCAGTATAATTATTTTTGGAACACTACATTTAGCTTAATAAAGGAATTTTTCTATTGTTTTTCAATCAAGTTGCAATTTTTTAAGAGTTTAATACCCATATTTACTTTATCTTTTGTAATGATTAATATGCTTAACCACAGTCGGTTTTATAATTTTTTTTAACATAAATAAAATTAAATTTATTGTACTAACCCTTACTTTTAGGAAGTCCATCTTATTAAGAATAATAAAACACTCTTCGTTTGAACATAACTTCCAAGTTTATTTGAAAAATTAGGTTTTGAATTACAATGACGGCCGTATAAATTAGTATCATAAAACAAATATCTACGTCTAATGGCTACCCAACAGAAAGTGTCACTACAACTAATATTTCCTAAACAAACTAAAGAAATTATAAGTTATAAAAATATTACATTTTGTGGAAATTTTTCCAATATAATTTCAAAAATAATATCTTCGGCAACATTATCATTAATATTATTTAAAACACAAAATAATGTTGGTAAAAATTGTTAAATGTAAAACCAAAATTACCCGAATTAAAAAAATCTGGTGTTTACAAAATTAATTGTCCAAAATGTAATGCTGTATATATAGGTCAAACACAAAGAAATCTTGAAGTAAGATTCATTGAACACATAAGAGCATATAGATTAAAACAACCAGATAAATCAAATTAAGCAAAACACCTACCTACTTGAACATCCAACCTCACTCTTACACACCAATGACATTCAAATACTACACACTTGTGTAGAACTTGAAATAAAAAGACATCTAGCAGATCCACAATTTAAAGTTGTTAATGAACAAATAAATCTTGGAAGTTCTCCACTATTAAACTGTTTACTTTGATTGAGTACATTTTATACATAGATAAGACGTAATTGTAAAACACAAAGTTATTATAAAGATCAGCATGTTATAGTTTTTTCTGGTTTTTCTATATCATTGCACAGTTATACTGATCTTAGTGTAAAGTGAATCCAGGATAATCCCTTAGGGCTATTAACATCTAGGCTTTAATATTGTTATGACTTATTACTTCCTTACTTGGTCTAGCCTTAATACTACCTAAACAACATCAGGTACCTAGCTACAAGCAAACAAAATGTAAGTTAAATGTCAATCTGACGATGCTAATCAGCGAAACGGCCGTCATTGTAATTCAAATTTTCAAATAAGTTTCAAACGAAGACTTTATTATTATTCTATAGAATTCCATATCATTTCTGATTGCTGGGGTAGGATATGTTACTTTATTCTAAACTTAATATTTTAGTGTACAAATATGAACTTTAAAGATTATTGTAGATATAGTAAATTATAACATTATAAAATAAATTTCCAATACATTTAAGTAGAGGCGAATTTCAGCGACCGTAAATTATGTTATTAAATATTATTAACTATTTTTATTTATTTTTTTATTTAATGATTACTATTTTTAATCAAAATGTAATAACTATCTTGATCAAATTGTACTATCTTCATTGTACATTTTTATCGTTAATATCTTTATACTTAATAGCAGTAATTATAAAAATAAAACTTAAAGAACATGCTTTGTAGACACAGGAGAAAATTAGGTACATCGTACGTGTTTAATAAGAGCACACACATCCTACATACGTGTTTCGAACGAGAATTAGCATAAAGTCTGCGATACGAGCTACCAATCAAACCCCATTACAAAATTATCAGTAATTTTCATGCCACGTAAATATAACACGATAGTTTTAAAATGTCAAAAAACAAAATAAAAAAAATTGCAGAGGGCTCATGATTGGAGCTGAAAACGGCATAGGCGTTTAAACTGTCATCTACAAAATTCATACCGCATACTAATTAACATTGTACCAGTAAATTGTGGGTATGCATATTATTCATAATTTTTTTTCGTATCGTACTTGAGACGTAAGCATTAATGACCGTTCATCATAATTATCGGTAAAATTTGTATATAACTAATGTATTTATGTTTCCACCGGTTTTCTCATTATAAATAAGTATACAGATAAAAGTCTTACCAAATTATTTTGGTCATAATATTTTTGATATTACAACATAATTTACTGAATGTTTTAATACATAGATTTGTGAATTGCTTGGAAGTTTTTCCATTCCGGGGCCATTAAAAAACTCGAAGCTTCTTTTCTGGGTATTTAATGGACCTCGACAATAATTATTCATAATTTTTACTATTTTTATGTAATAATGCATAGGTATACGAAATTCCGTTTGTAGATAATACCTATGTAAGAATTTCAAAGAACTACATAAATAATTTAAAAGTTCCATTGGACAGTTTAAATTCCGTTTTAGTATAAGCACCATCACTAATTTCACTAAACAATAGTATTAGACAATTATTTAAAAAATGGATTTTTAATCTTTTATGAGTGACGATGGAAAACGCGGCTACCTAATACACGATTCTAATAGCCTTGTTGATTGTTACATCACACTATTACGGTTTTATATAACTTCATATAATAAGTGGCTAATAAAAAATTTACTAAATAATTTGTAATGTTTAGTGCAAAATCCAAATATTTATTTTCCATCTAAATTCAACTGGATCTAATAAGATATTTTCTAAATATTTTAATCCAATTAACTTTATTTAGTAATGAGCAAATGCAAAACCAAGACAAAGACTGGGTTAGTCGTGGTCTTGGTCTTACATACAAGGTCTTGGTCTTGGTCTTGCAGTCAAATGAGCAATCTTGGTCTTGGTCTTGTTCTTGCAGGGTCCAGTCTTGGTCTTGGTCTTGCACCAAGACCCTTGCAAGTCTTGCACTTTTTTTTTAGATTTACTTTAGATTTAGATACTATTTTTCATTATAAAAATTTCAATCCATGGCTGCTTTATTTTTCGGTTTATATGTTTAAAAGACGCAAGACCGCAAGACTCTTGCAGGCTTGGTCTTGGTCTTGCATATATCTTGCAATGCTGTCTTGGTCTTGCATAAGTCTTGCACTGCTTTTGTTCTTGATTTTGAAGCAGAAAATGCAAAACAAAGACCAGTCTCTCTCATCACTAATTTTATTAATGATAGCTGAGCTAATAAACTTTATAACTTTATGTTTTCGGTTGTTAGGAGCAGAGTTAAAATAACCTAACCTAACCTAACTATTTTTACCATACTTATATCAGCTCTTTATTTGCCCAAATGTCTAATTGACACAATTATTTCTACTAGAAAACCTAAATAATTCAAGCGGAACCTACTTCTACTGATCTACAGTCCTAACATTACATTACCTGTTATGAAACCTCTATGACCTATGTTTATCTTTATTCATAAATATTTGTAATTTTTTCATCTAAAAGGCAAAGGTTAAAAAAGATTAGACGAAAATAAAACTTATTTCAAACAAAGTTTTTTTGTAAAATATGAGATTTAACGAAATATTTATCAATGTATGTAAACAATACAATCAAAAATATGAATGAACTTATGAAAGTCTTAAAGTAAATACTTACTTCAAATTAAGAGGTTTTTTATCAAAACTTTTTATTAGAATAAAAATAAACCATTTTGTATTAACATATACTATAATTTATTTCTTGTTTTTAATTTTAAATATTTCCAAGCTTAAGCAATTTCAATTCGAGTTTCAATTAGTATATATTATGCAAATAACAATGTGACCACAGTTTTAATGCAGCGTCTAAACTTTTTATACGAGGGTTGCCTTTTATATTTCGGGATTATAGAACAAAAACAAATATTAATCATCAAAAATCACTTTTTTGATTATTCCTCATGAAGATCTATACACATTTGCATCCGTTTGAACCAATTGTTAAAGCACTTTTGCCACTTTAATTGAGGTATCTCCAAAAAATGCATTCTGAATGTACAACCGCTACTTCAGATATCGAAAAACGTTGACCTCTCAGTTTAGACCTCCTGTGACAATTATAACTTTTTTTCAATAAACAAATTTTTTTAAATATCAGTTTGATTTATATACCCACGGACTATAAGTCTTAAGGGTGCAGCGTGTTCGGTTGTCATCAAATATAGTTTTCTTTGCTTTCAAATTCAGTTTAATTACAAGGTGTTCCTATCTTTTTCACCTTAGTTTTTGTGTAGTTTCAGTTGTTTAATCGTTAACGTATAAAAAGATAGTGGCGCCCTTAACCCTTATATACCACCAATCCTTTCTATAGTAAGCATTAACTTGGAGTCGAACCACTCCTTGAGAGAGTCTCATAGCCGGGATCTCTTTTGGAACTAATATTGTTACAAATTGGCGCCCTACCTTTTTGGGAACTATTGTAGTTTTTTGGAGAGTATCATGGTAACAAGGTACTTGACTTCGTCGGTCTGAGGGATAGTAATATCATTAAGTGTAACTGGTAGACACATACCCTGACGCAGAGCAAACGTCACATGCATGAATTTTGTTTCATTGGCCTTAACGGGCTAGTTTTTTAACCACACTGATATATTGTCCAAATTGTATTTTGGCGGAAGCTCGACATATCTGCTGCTAGGATGGCTGGGTCATCAGTAGTTGCATCATTAGTAGATCTGCAGTGAATACCAGACCAGATTTTTTTAATTTTGGTAGGTAATTTTGTTTTTACATTTAACAATTTTGTTCTACTATTATTTTGTGTTTTAAATGATATAAATGCTGATGTTGCCGAAGATATTATTTTTGAAATTGCATTGGAAATATTTCCACCATATGTAATACTACACATTTGTGATAAAAAACAAAATTTAGATTTTTAGAAGAACAACAGTTTAAAGTAGTTAATGAACAAATAAATCTTGGAAGTTCTCCACTATTAAACTGTTTACTTTGATTGAGTCCTCATTTTATACATAGATAAGACATTATTGTAACATAAATATATGAATAGCATCGTCAATGAAACGGCCGTCATTGTAATTTAAAACATATTTTTTCAAATAAACTTGGAAGTTGTGTTCAAACGAAGAGTTTTTTATTATTCTTAATCTCATTGGTTGTTACAAGAACAAGGTCATGTCACATTAATTGTTAGGTTATTGTTGATTGTTTTTGTTTATGCAAAATATTATGTTTTTACTTTCTGAAAAGTTTTTGATTGTTGATCAACATGCATTTTTTGGATGATTTATTTCTGGATAGCTACGAGGACGAGGATGTTGTGCAAGTTCTTGAATACGAAAGAAGGCCGTATACAGTTAGGGAAAGAGTAGACAACTTGGAAAAGTGGGATGATCAGGATTTTCATGCAAGATTTAGGATGACAAAAGAGACTGTTCTGTCAATATTAGAACTCATTGAGGATTCACTTGTTTTGTACTGATAGCTATGACATCTTTATGTTTATTTGCAATTTTTAAAAGTAAATTTCTCTTATCTGCTGTGAAATTGCATCCTATCTTCTTACTCGTACTAGTACTTTCCATTTTTCACTTTGATCAAACCCAAGTAAATTAGACACACTAAAAAACTTCGGAATCAAAACAAACCAACTCTTCTGCATAAAGTGGAGTTATATAATAAACCCTAACCTCCAGATATCGACCTAACCGCCAGTTGAAAGTTACAGATAAATATTTGACATTTTAGCTGTCGGATAAAGTTAACCGTTGTTTGATAAACCGACTTTTCCAAAATAACTGGAAGTTAAGTATTAACTGACAGATAAATTCGAGGATAAATTGCTATTGATAAACCGGCCTGAATCAATCTAAGATAGCTACCATGAAAAAACACAATATTACTCGAGTTGTAACTTTAATATTACAATCTGACAATGATAGTTTATAGAAACATCTGTCATTGAATTAAAAAGATAATTTTTTTAAATAAAAGTGAAAGTTTTCTTAAAAAATTTCGTGGTTTAATGTTCTTAACAGGATGGACTTCCACAAAGTAGGGATTAGTATAATAAATTTCATTATATTTTAGGTTTATTAAATCTTATACCAATAAGTGTCTATTCTGTTTGACATGTCTGAACTTGCTGATTGCTAATGCAAATGCTAATTTTTCACATTGGAATAATAACAACAGTTAATTAATTATACTTGTTTAATTTCTGTACTAAACAGTTAATTTGATTTTTAGAAACTAAATGAATATTTCTTTGGTTTAAATTAAAGAGGTTTTAAATTAAAAGTGTCAATGGGGATTGATATTTTGAGATTTTATCACTGTATAAAACATAGGAAGGAACGTACTCCTACTAAATAAATTGATCTGTAACATCGATATTCACTGTATAAAAATAATTCTTGGCTCAAAACGATTTTACTCCTCCTCTGCGAGTGGTGAATCAGCAATCTACGATCAAAAAAGGATTTAAAAAAAGAAAATGAAGTTGTAAAAGCAATTATTATGTTGGCAGAACAAGAGGCAATGTTTTTCTTCGATTTGTTTTTGTTTTGTATTCGTTATATTTTATTTTTCTACTCATATAAACGTTATACGCGGTGTCAAGATTTGCAGGGGCGTATATAGGTAATTTTTTTTTACATTTTTCTTTAAAGTATAGAATCATGCCTTCGGATACGGTACTCTGTTATTATCTTATTCGTTTAGCTTCATCTTTAATTGTCTGTATGCTTTTACATCTTAATCGCAGATTCTGCCGTAGCTTTTATTTATGTATTGATGTTCAGGTGAATTACCATTATTTTCCGGTTGTAGTATTTTTTTATTCATTGGTTCCGTACAGCTACAATAAGTAAAATAGTTCTTCTAAGTGTATACCAGAATAAACAAGCTCTTGATGTTGATTGTAGAGCAATTGTCTCTTCTTCTTCTTCATTGCTTCTACTGTTGTTATAGATATATTTAATAATAAATTTATAAGTGAGTTTTATACCTTTTACAATTAAGAGTGTTGGAGATTCAAAAATGAAATTATAAAAAAAATGTTTTGAAAAGGGATTTTAATTCCAAATTTATCCCATATTTATACAAAATATTTAATTAATATTTGTCAATTCTCCAAATTAAAAAAATATATATTAAACAACAGTTACGTTATTGTTATTGAATATTATTTTCCAATTGGGCAATCCAACAACCTGTAAAATAAATTCCAATATGGCGTCCCAGGGCAAATATTGAAAGTAAACAACGTTTATTTGTATATAAACGTAGCTGTGTGTAATAGATTAATTTGTTTGATTTTACGGCAAAGGTCTGTTTTCGTGTTTATTGAAGGTGTTTGTGTTTAATAAAGGATAAAAGCTTAGCTTTTATTCACTTTTTGACTTTATTTGTGTGTTTTGTTTAGTAGAAAATGTCCACAACTTGTATTATGGTATTTTGTTTAATTATTTTAATTAAAAGTAAAAAATAAAACCAAATTGTTTTATTAAAAAAAGTCTTTATTTATAATTACCTAGTCATTGCTTTGGAGCAATTATTGCAAGGTTGGTACCAAGGTACCAATCATCTTAATAACATTAATAAGTAAATAAAATATATTGCAAGTTTTCATCATTACCTTTAACTAATATCAGGATGTTCTTGTAATAACTTCTTTAAATAACTGCTCTTAATCTCAAAATAGCCAACAAATCTCACACAAAAACTACAAAAATTGATCTAAACACAGCAAAAACATTCGACACAATGGTTTTCTACCTGAACTGTCACAAATATTTGCCCTGGACGGCCATATTGGATCACGTGGTTTGGATTGCCTAATACGCGAATACTAACTGCTTTGGCAGCTGTCAAAAAAAGTAAGATGGCGACAACTATTTCAGTGAGAACTAAAGTTTGTTGTTTAATTTTTATTTATTTTACACGCTTGAAGAAAAAATAGTATATATTACACGTGTTTCGTCCTAAATGCCTCAGCTTCGCTTCGGCTGTAAACTAAGGACTCAACACAAAAAGAGTCACTTCTACCCCTAGTGATATAATCTACTATTATTTAAACGAGTTATTTTCATTTCCCAACAAAATCAAATCCGGATGTTCACTATTTTTGGAAATCTATTTGAATTCTAATGGGATTTTATATTGTTTTTATATTTTTAATATATTGTAATGTTTCTTCTGAAGAGGTTTTATCTATTTACCGAAATAACTTACCGAATAGTGAACATTTATTTACAAAGTTCTTTGTTTGCACATTATTTTAAGGTGATACCTTAGAGGAAGATTCCAGTGATAAAACCGGTAGTCAACTTTATGTATTTTTTGCTCATTTTGAAAGACAACTTTGCTTGGCTTTGCCTGGCCTAATACTGGTGTATTCATCCAGTAAAATCACAATCGTTCCCAGAAACAAAATTTCTTTTGGTGTGGCTCTTTGTGAGACCACAAAAGGGCTCCGGACCAAGGAAAGGTGTATTCGTCCCTTTTTTTGCGAGTCTATCAGCTTTCTTATTACTTATTTTCTCTCTGCTTCTACAAAAACACTCCTGGAAATGTCTATAGCTTATATTTCACCCTGAAAGATAGTTAGGAGATACCAAGGGATTTGGATAACCGAAAATTCTGTCCCCTCGGAGTAACACACGAGTGACGGTCCTGGTTCAACGTCTTAATCCAACTGTATTGCCGTTAAACCTGATTGGCATGGTATCCAAAGGTTGATTCAGGGCACTAATGAAATTTTTCCAGAATCTCGTGATGCTGTTGCAGTCAAACCACCAGCTACGGCCTTCTTCATTGTGCAGTATTGCAGCATAGCCTCTAGGGCTGCTGTAAAGCACGTTGTCATTGCCACTGATGTTCCAAGTCAGGCGTTACACTTTCAGCAACCGTGTTGATTGTTGAATTTTGGGCCACTACAGAAGTTAAAGTTATAATTGATTTGATAATCGTTTGATATGGCCAGAACATCATTTTCAGTTTCAAGCCCCAAATATAAATCCTTAAAAAAATAAAAAAGAATACGTTATCTAACGATCTTTATAGAGAATACTACCACTTCGCATCAAAATTATAGTATTATTTGAATGCAGTCAACATTCCTATTCAAATCCTGTGGTAAATTGCATACGTTATCAAAGGTAGGTAATTAGTTTCACAGAAAACATCCTTTCTATTCTCAAATTTTTTTAAAAATCTGCATATGCAATTCATTTTGAATTAACTGCCTAGATTTCACATATGTTAAGTAAAGAGTCAAGGATAAATTAAGCAAACTGAATATACATTGTAGATATAAAATTATTTTAAAAACAAACCATTAATTTAAGGTTTGCGAAGAAAAACATTATTGCTACTTTCTTAAAAATACTATATATGTTCGAGAAAAGTCATTTAGTAAGTCTGGACATGCAGCAATAATGCTAAAAACGAAAGAATAGTTCACAGCTTGCAAAAAATGGTTTCTACTTGTTTCTCATGAGAAAAATATCCTTACGATGCAATTTTTATAAGTAGAGATTTCTGCATGTAGGCAATTAATTTAAAATAATAAAAAAAATTTGGTGTCAAAAGGAAAACGCTGATAATGTAAAACGTTAATAAAATATATGAAAAATACTTAATTTGAAACCTAGTAATATTTGTGAAACTATTAGAAAAATTAATTTTTTTGTCAATGACAGTTGTTTTGAAATTACTTTCATTGTAATAATTTTATATTTATTTTATAATTAAATAAAAATGTTTTTTTTACAAAATTTGTTGTTCCAACACTTACTTGTTGATGGGAGTCGTATGTTTATAATACGAAATAGAGCTATCATTTTTATGTATTTCTTTTTTTTAATTGAGTAATGTATTACTTTTAAATAATAAAAATAATTATAAAAATGTACTAACTTACCTTTATTGGTGTTTCTAAATTCTAACCTATAAATTTCCCAGTTCTTTCTACCTGAAATATTACTCTGATAACTTGGCTTGTAACTATATCTTAAATGGTTTGATCCCTTTGTTTGGAGATAAATTAAAAAAGGGCAAAACAGATACAGTGGCTGAAGCTAAACTTTACGATGTGTGAAGAGGGCAATGAAATTTTCACCCCATTTCAATTTGAAACACAAAGAGTGCTTTAGTTTGAAGAAGATTTATTGATAACGGGGTTTTATTGTTAAGGATATTATTCCCAGTTGAAGGTAATATTGTGTGGATATGTTTATTTCGGTTTCCGTTGTGGTTGACTTGAAATAAAATGAACTGTTTTTTATATGGTTTGACACAAGGAAGAAAACGGAATCATAATATATATACCTACCTTCCTAGATATTATTTTGATGCAATAATTATTTACGGTCTATTAATATCCCCTCCAGGCACACAAGCAAGATGATAGAGTCATGTATTTTAAGTTCTAACAATATTAAAAATGCTAAAATATTACTTAATGGAAACTTGATATTTTAAGAATCAAGTTTAAAAGAATATTGACAATCATAAAAGAAAAGTTCTATAAAAAAATATGGAAGAGTAATAATTTGATATTACTTCTAATTTTTCTTCGCCTTTCTTTTAAATTAAATAATATTTAATGGAATTGGACAAATTTTTTAAATACAGAAAGGGTTTGGTGTAGACTGAAAGAACTGCACCTAATGCTAATGCTGCTGGAACTAAAATCAATAAAAATAATTTATAATATTAAGAACAATAAAAAACTCTTAGTTTTAACGTAACTTCCAAGTTTAATTGAAAAAATTAGGTTTCAAAACGAGTTTTTGATTATTTTTAGTAAGATGGACTTCCAAAAAGTAAGGGTTAGTACAATAACTTTATAATGTCATATATTATACAACCAGTCGATTTTACAACAGATCAAAAAAAAATTATTTTATTTATTGTTCAACAAATAATTTCGATGACTTGCCCACAAATATGCTTTTAATACTGCAACTTTAGATTGTTACTATAAAGTTTTATTTATATTGTAAGAAAATTGTTAATTATTAATTTAAAATTAATTATTAATTTAAATTGTAAAGGTAATCCATCTCTCAAATGTGGATGATACAGATATACAGTAGCAATAAAACTCAAAGTCAATCCACATGTTTAATAAAAAGAAGCTTATAACTGTAAAATCGGCATGTTTCGGTCCTTAGACCATCATCAGGTAAAGAAAACAATGTTATCAGCGAAGTATGATTAATAGAGGTTATATATGATTACATTAAAAAATAATTATGATTAAAACTTTTTAAATTGAAGTGATAAGTTTGTTTAAATTGGTTTTAGATATATGGTCATGATTACTAACCAAACCAACAAATTATTATAATTTAATTTAATTTTACTTTGTCTATATTTTTTTAATGAGTGGAATGGTGGATTCTAAAAAAATAGTTATAATTAAATTTTAAATTTTAACTTGTTTCTATTAAAAAATGTAACTTCAAAAAATGGTAATAATATTTCTTAATATAATTTAAACTTAATTTATTTTTTTATAATTTTAATTCATAATTATATTTTACTGCACCACTTACTTATTATGTTAGATCCCCCATAAATTTAATTGATAAAATAGAGGATTGTTGGTATAATTAACGTTCTTTACATTGTTTACTATATAAATTGATGCTTCAGGAATATCTTAAAAACATTATTTCTGTACAGTAGACTATAAGCAGAAAAATTATTATTTTTAAGTGTTTACACAAAAAATACTTGAAAGTAAATAAAAAATAAATTTTAATAATGTCTTCATAATCGTATATTATCCTGTTTGAAAAAAATTATTATATGTTGATCCCCCTGTTAATTTCTTTACGAAGTTTAACAATCTGTCTGTAATAAAACATTCATGTAACCAATTTGCATCCATTAAAAATGAATAAAAATGAACCCAACAAAAATTCTCAAGTACTAAATCTCGTAGTTATTTATGGCAATTTGATAGCCTCGTGCCTTCGTAGATACCAACCAACGACGAAGCAACAACTTGGATCCAACAGGTGTATATATTTTGCTAACGTCTGCACAATCGAATATAAACCCTGTTGGGTAATAATGCGGCGGGCAAGAGCAATGGCTTGTGACCCTAGAGCCATAAATATCCTCGGGAGTCTTTGGGAAAGGAAAGGAACAAGAAATGACGGTTCAAAATAGGCACCGATCTTGCTTTTCGGTCTCTTACTTCTCGTTTACGAGGATCGTTTCAAATGTTTTTTGAAAAAATAGATAAAATTAATATAGATATTAAGTATATCTACTAAAAGATATTCCCACATTAAATAGTGTTTTCTAGAATTATTAAATTAAATGTAACTTATAAAATGGCCCTCACCGTAACAATTATGATCTGTCAATAATATTTTTTAAACAACTTCATGGAAGAAATTAACCAAAATATAGGACTATCATACTACAACCATTTCTTAAATATTAATTTACCTACTGTGTCTTTAAAGTTAAATTATGCGAAAATAAATTCCAAACGGAGGAAGGCAACATCTTAAAAACTTTTATAGTTATTAGCCGAATTTTTATTATATTTAAATTATATCCAGCTGAATTTTTATTATATTTAAATTATTTCCAGATATTTTTTTAGGGCACAAAAATTTTGATAATTATCTTAAAATATTCGTGCCTGAAAGAAAAAATAATTTAAGCTTGAGTTGTATTCGGAAAGAAAATTTCACACCATAATTTAGAAAAAAATTATTATTCCAATCTGACATTTGTCACAAAGCTTAATAATTACTAGTTTAAACGTCTGTACCATAATAGTATATTATTCAACAAGCATGTAATAGCCATTACATGCGAGTAGAATACTATACTTTGTTCACGACTTTTAAATAAAATTTACTAGTAATAATTATAAAAAATCTTTATTTTATGAAGTAAAGTACAATGTCGTAGCAGCATTATCATTTGAGTTCATACTTAAATCACTCCTTATTTAAGTCAGAACTACCAAAAAGCCAATATTTGATTTTGATGTAAATATTGCTTTTATACTTTTTTTACACAATATTGTTTGATTTTTAAGTTTTTATGTAACTAACTCATATTTTAGGACAAAATTATATTTATTATTATGGTGCCAAATTTATTTAATCTAATAAAAATGTATTAAAATAAATTCTAACCTTGACATCAAAAATATCATATATTCCGCCATCGTCAACTATATCCTAAAAATTTTGATTTTATTTTGTTAAATACTTCTTATTTAGCACTATTTAGCAAAATTACAAATCAAAAAGACTGCAAAGACAAAGAAAATTGCAGAATATCATGTAAATAAAAGTTCATATAAAATACTTGTATTGAATAATATTCGTGTGTATCTGTGTATAAAGTATAGCATATACCAAAGTACATTCTGTATAGGCAACACTTATTACACGTGTGTGTATTAGAGTATATGCTACCGTGTTATGAACAAAGAATATTATCATACCAAGTTTAGACATACGTGCTGTTTTGACGTCATACAGTGTATAATGGTTCATTATTCACTAGTGAATAATGGGTAACATTATACTTGAGCAAGCACATGTATAATTAAGGTTTTATAGCACGGTCGTGGACAAATAAATATAATATATTTTTATTTGTCTTTGGTCTGTACGTTGATATTTCAATGTTTCTCTATGGTTTCAGCTGTCAAAAAATTTTCACTTAAATATGGAGGCGCCACGAAAGAATTTCCGGAAATTCTTTTAGTTGCCATCGTAACTAGACAAAATTAAAATATCTAAAAATTAGAGGAGTGAAATTTTCATATGAAAATTATCTTTTTTCACTACTAACTGTAGAACTATTGACTTTTGTTGAGGTAGTAAAGTTGTTCATTATTAACCAGAAAAATACAAAGTCAACTTAATGAGATCTAACTCATTAATCCATTTGTCAGAATGTGAGGTTAACTCTATGTTAACTAAATGAAAACATATTTTTACTTACTTGTTTCAGTCATATCCATCTACCTATTGAAAAATGAAAAAAAAATTAAAAGCAATCTTTTCGCAGCGGTTTTTACAATCAACTTATTATCAGATCGAAATGAAAATTATTGATGGATATGTTTTTGGTTCTCCAGAACTGTCATGTCATGTGAAACGAAAGTGACTGGTGACCTGTCCAAAATTTTTTAAGTTTTAAAAACTAATATTTAAAAACATAAACTGCCAGTTGTGAAAAAAATGCTAAATAGGCCACTGCAGAAAAGTGTATAAAATTAAAAGAAACGTTATTTTTTTATTGGGAAAAGCAGCAACAGGCAATTATGCATTTTGAAACAATTTTTGCACACATTCAAGTAGCTTAACTCAATTTAAGAAAATAGCTTTGTGATTGTTGTGTAAAGTGTTAATTTGAAAAATTACCCACCATATATCTGTCCAATTCACCTTAAAACATTTTACTCGATGTCTGTTTATTAATATGTTTAAATTTTTTAACAAAACCACCCTTCTTATACTCCATGATAGCTGTTTCGATTAAAGTATCATCGTTAGATATTGAAGTAACATTTTGTTTTTTCAAGGTTGCTATGTGATGTTGATTAAGTAGGTAGAGTTAAGTGGTGTTGGTAATTATTAAGGAGATGGATTACCTTTTCAATTTTATCATTAAGGCGTTAGTACTACAGGTAAATTCGCCACCATTCTTTAATGGCATGCTAAACCCCCCAGTAATTTCGCCACTGCACTTCTGAGAATTATTATCGTTTCACCTGATTTAATTGTTAATTGCATACCTACCTATTTTGCTTATTCTGGTAATTTCCTTGATACACTATTCAAATCAATCTATTGTCTCATGTTAACATAAAAAGGGAAATAAAAGCATGAGTATGTAGGTAGTATTAGTTGTATTGAAAAAAAGAAACAAAAAATACAGAAATACAAAATGAATACGAAATTATAGGAAAACAGATTCCAAAATAGGTTAGGTTAGATTAGGTCAGGTTACAAGAAGTACTGATGATTTGTCGGTTCAAAACAATCCATCCTTATCAAGAAGGAGTGTCATTAAAAAATTATGAATATATCGGTGGCGAAATTACCCAGCATTAAATATATCTAATGTGGGCAGAGGATTTAAAAATTTACTAGTGGCGAAATTACCTGTGTCCGAGCTAAAACCAAGTATTGAAGTAATAAGACATAGCAATATTAAAGCTTAGCAGTCATTAGCTCTAAGGGATTATGCTGTATTTAAAATCAGTATGAATGTTAGAAAACCAGGAAAAACCGAGGAAAAACCACATCATGCTGATCTTTACATTAACTTAATATATTTGTGTTACATTTACGTGTTATCTGTCTATAAAAATGAAAAGTAATCAGATTAATAGTGGAGAATTTTCAAGATTTATTTGTTCATTAACACGGTTAAATTGTTGATCTGCTAGATGTATTTTTATTTAATAATAATAATAATAAATGTCTTTATTAACCAACTTACAAAAATGTATATACATAATAAATAAATAAATTCTATTTTTAATAGGCGCAAGATCAGTTTAGAACTGTTCTTCCTCAAGAGGCTTTAATAAAATATCTAATAGAAATTTACTAATATACATATGTAAAAAAAAACACAGAAAATACTAAGATCAACACAAGTGATTAAAAATTTAATATTGACTATTCTGGCAGTTTAAAAGATCATTTAACACGTGCCTTTTAAACCGATATCTCTCTAATATCCTCCGATAAACCGTTGTACAGCAAGTTGTATCTAAAAGAGCTCTCAAAAAACGTTGTGTGATGTTTGGGCATAGTAATTAAGGTTTTACGCCGTACATTAATGTTATGTATATCTGATCGGTACCTTATTTTATTAACTAAATATGCAGGACGTTGTTCTTTAATGATTTTATGAAATAATGTTAGAGTATGAAGCTTTCTTCTATTGTACATCGTTAACCATTAACTATCTTTCAATGCTTTACTAATACGTTCAAATTTTTGAATACCATGGATATACCTTAAGATTTCTGCAGTTTTTGCAACCTTTCAGAATCTACAGCACTTAGTGAAGTATGATATACAATGTCACAATGATTTGCATGACTAAGTAATAAAGCTTCACAAAGATGTTTTTTTAATTGTTTATTTCGAGTTCTTCAATGAAACTTTTCTGACCAACACTTTAGGAAATTCTTTAACGGTTGGTATCTATATTTGCGTCATTAAAAATGTATTTGTCTGTAGTCTATCTGGTACAAAATAATAAAAAACATTTCATAATCAAAATGATGTGAAAATAACGAAGAAATTTACCTGATAAAAGTTTTCATCAGTTTGAAAGCTTTTTTAACATTTACTTTTATAGAAAAAAATCTTTTGAGTTTGGTTAGTGACATCGCATTTATTATCTAGATACATTTAACATTTACCCCGTATTTCAACCATGTGTGCTTAAGGGGTGTTCCAGATGTATTTTTACGCAACTAATCTTAACAAGTACCTATCTAAAAATGTCAATTTTGTTTCCGTTCCTTTGTTCGAACTTTAAATTATTGGGTTATTCAATTTTTGGAAAGAATGGTAGATATTTGAGTCGATTGCGAATCGGAACTTTCAATAGACATATTTAAAAGCGTGACAAATTCAGACATATTTTATTTGTTGCTCGAATTAGAGTCATGAGGCTTAAATAAGAACATTTCAATTCAATATTTTCTCAGCAGTTACATTAAAACGAAATTTTACTGTATGTTTACTCGGAAAACAAAATAGTAAATTAGATATTAAAAAATATTGTACAAATTATTGAAGAAGCCAATTTATAACAGTTGTTACTTTAATTATTATAAAAAAAGTAAGAATAACCTGCATCTGCATCTATCTTTTAGGTAGGTACTAAAAATCTAAGATTGCATTAAGAATCAAGTCAAGTCAAATATGTTTTGATAATGTTCGATGTTCGATGAACAATTTGTTTTAAAATTAGGTATGTTTTAATAAAAAATTGACAAATAAAAATAATTAGTTTAGTTACAGAATAAATAAAAGTATAACAATTTCTTCCTTTTTTTATTTTGAGCAATTCCATTTTGTGTCCAGTTTTGGGTAAACACTCATCTGGAGAAGCTGCTGTCGTTGGCTAAAAAAGAAGCTACTTTTTTAATTAGAAAAAACTGATTGGTTCATGGTTTATCATTTTCATACTAATGGAAATACTCATTCATTTGAATAATTTACACTTTTACTGATACTAAACCTATTTTGACTTTATTATAGATTTTTGAAATGTAGAAATGCAGAAAATGTAAGAATTTTGGATAACTATAAAAAAATGTACCAAACTCATGATGATTTATTGTAACATCTAACGCCATTTAAATGACTTACTTTAAGTGTTTGTACAATTTTCTTGTCACTCAATAAGTTGGACTACTTGCCAGATCCTTGTTTATAAATAGCAAACATTGTGAAGTAGTCAACGCTTGATATCTTTGAAATTTTAAATTCTTCGTGATGTGTACATAAGACGTTTTCATGTAAATAAAAGTATCAACGATCAAAAATAAATCTCGCGTGAACAAGAAAACTAACATTATCCATTCGTGCATATTTGCAGCGGTCTTCGGTTTAATAATGTTAAATATTCAAATACCTTCAATTTTGTTGGTCACATGGAAAACATTATTGCATTTTAAAGTGGAAAAGTAAAGAGCAGTAAAACAAAGTTTAACAACAAACATAAATATCTAGGGGCCCATTTATCAAGTGCTATAAGTTATCCTGTAACACACAGGCCCTTATCATTTTGGTTCTTAATCAGATGAATGTAACATTTGACGATTTGACTTCTATATGTGCCTATTTATTTCGGATGTTGGCTATCAAACTCATCATTCTACATTTTACTACGCATTAAGAAACCGGCACTTAATGCTTTAATAAGATCAAGCAAACTATAGTTAAATTAATAAAAGTAATAAAGAAGTTATCATATTAAAAATAATTAAATTATGCTTACTATATATTATTGATTAGCTAAACAAAAGCTCACTAATTTTTTCCATTAGTTTCATTTAAAAAAATATCCAAGATCTCGAAGCCATGCCTGACAACACCACTTCTTTGCACCATAACTGCAATTTCCCGAAAAGAAAATCCAGCTTCCCGAAGTCCCACTATACGACCCCTATCAAACTCACTAAGTTGACGAAATCGTACAGGTCTCCGTATCCTAGGCATCGTAACCAATTGTAAAGAATGTCAAGAACCAAAATCCGCAAATTTTGAATCTTTACTACGGCTACAATATTCATTTTTGGATTGTTAGTCGATCTTAAAAAAAGGAGTATCAAAACCGGAATCTTCAACTGATAAGGCTGAAAATTTTATCAATTGTCTATTTCAGTAAATTCTAATTCATTATACATACAGTGATGGGCAAATGTGTGGAACCAAGTGAATATCTCTGGAATTGTTAAAGATATCGAAATGAAATTTGGAACGTAGGTATTACAGTATATTGCGTATTTGTTTGTAATTTTTTTAACGATTTTCCACTTCCGGTTTAACCGGAAGTGATGTCGATTTTAAATTTTTTAATGAAACACCCTGTATATTATTTTATTTTCGAATAGAACATTTCATTGCGATTACAAAAATATAGGGTTCGATATTTTTTATTTCAATGACAACCGAGATAATATCAGAAAAGTATCTAAAAGGAAAACGCTAATGATATCTAATGATATTTAGTAGTCTACTAAATAATCATATGATTAACTTAAACTAAATAAATTATAGTGAAATAAAATAGGAGTATCCTGTAATTTTAATGTATTAAATGTTCAAAATGAGCGCCGTTTACTTCTTGACAATAGGCAAGTAGGTTTGTAAATTCTTTTGTGACATTGGCTATAACTTCTGGTGAAATTCTCTGAATCTCTTGGGTTATTCTGTCAGCTAATTCTTGCAAATTGTTTGGTTTGTTAATATAAACCTTGGACTTCAAATAACCCCATAAAAAGAAGTCCAGTGGATTGAGATCGGCCATTCATAAGTACCCCTTCTTCCAATCCATCTGTTAGGAAATGTCCTATCTAAACGATTTCGAACATTGCGAGCGTAATGAGGTGGTGCTCCGTCCTGCTGAAACCAGATATTATTTGGCAATTGCCCATTTACTTCTAGCGCCGGAATCACTTGAGTGTCTAAAAGCTGTAAATACCTTTCTCCGTTTAAAGTTTCTTGAATAAAGAAAGGTCCCACAATTCTGTTATTGTAAATACCCGCCCAAACGTTTAATTTTTGGGGATATTGCGTATGAGCCTCTCGTACCCAATGCGGATTAGTTTGCGACCAGTAGCGGCAGTTGTGTCAATTAACTGTACCATTTAAACAAAATGTAGCCTCGTCTGAAAACACCACACTCCTGGCAAAATTATTATCACGGTTGCAAATATCCATAATCGTCTCACAACATTTTAGACGTCTGTCGAAATCATCTTCAATGAGTTCTTGAACAAGGCGAATTTTGTATGGATGATATTTTTCTCGCCTTAGTATCCTTCCTGCTGAACGACGGCTAATTTCCTACGTATTGGCGAGTTCAGTATTGGATAAATGACGATTCTCTTCTAAAGATATAGCAATATTTTGAGCTACATTTTCATTTGTTGCTGTTTTTAACCGGCCACTTTTTGATAAATTACTTACTGTTCCATTTGCGTTATACCTTTGCACAGTTTTTGTCACTACCGAACGTGATATCTGTCGATTTGGATGAACATTGTTGAAAAGATCACAAACTTCTTGATGCGTTCTTCTCATCTCTCCATACCCAGTCATCATTAATATTTCTATTCTTTCTGTTTCATTTAGTTCGGCCATTTTTTTTGTAAAATTTACTACTTACTTATTTTGACAACTAATGTCAATGCTACAAAGATTTTCATGGACTACTAGATATTAGCTGTTTCCTTTCTTTAGATACTTTTGTGTTAATATTTCGATAGCTATTGAAATAAAAAATATCGAACCCTATATATTTGTAATCGCAATGAATGTTCTATTCGAAAATAAAATAATATACAGGGTGTTTCATTAAAAAATTTAAAATCGACATCACTTCCGGTTAAACCGGAAGTGGAAAATCGTTAAAAAAATTACAAACAAATATGCAATATACTGTAATACCTACGTTCCAAATTTCATTTCGATATCTTTAACAATTCCAGAGATATTCACTTGGTTCCACACATTTGCCCATCACTGTATAATGGATAAATATTTTATAATATCTTGGTTAAGTTTCATATCAAGTATTATAATATTTAGAACCAGATTTAGTTTAAAAATATATAATAATAATAAAATATAATATTAGATAATAATATAATATTATAAATAATTTATCAAAGGTATAATATAAACTATGTAAATAATAATTATATAGTAGTATTTACATAAAAAAATAAGCTTACCTTAAAGGAAAATTTATTTTATTAGTTCATTTATTTGTAATATTTATTATTGTATTTTTTTTTAATATCATTATGTATAAAATAATGAAACAATAAATAAAATTATTTATTTATTTTATGTAATTTTTTCCTGACCAAATAACTTCTAATTCGTTAGAAGAAGAAAGGCCATATTAAAATTTAATTAATATATAAAAATATTTATATTTATTTTTTATACGAATTTTGAAATCTTTCTTAATTTTTCTATTATCACAATAAATGTATTAATGTCAATAATTTATTTTTTTAGTTCACTTATTCCTCAAACTCACTTATTACTACAAACATTTATTAATACAAAATTAATTTTTTAATCAATTACAGAAATTTATTAATTTGAAACTTAATGTACTATCGGCTTCAGAATAGCATATACATTTTCAGACTCAAATCGCTTACAATCATTTAATTTTAAGGACGGCCTATTTATTGTATATAACCAATCACGGTTTAAATAATAATAAATTTGAAATCAGTTAAATAGTTGTCCACGCCCATATCTTTAATGTTTGCAGCATAAGGTATTTTATTGACAAATTGCATGTCCCTCTGTCCCTTGTAAATAAACTTAATCCCCAAAAACCATTTAATGTAGGCGTTTAAAGGGCCTTTTTATAACTTCGGTAGGTAAACGAAATTCACATTTAACATGTATATGCTATTCTAAAGCCGTCTGTACATTGGTTTAAGTTAAATCAACAAGGGATTTACAATATGTAATACATATTTAAAGACAACCAGAAAATAAATTAAAACTTGATGCTGTGTGATTAAATTGAGGAATTACATAAAATAAATTAAAGAATAAGATGATGATATGTTGAATTGGTGGTAAAAATCATTAACAAAGAAAAATAATACAAACGTACCCCATAAATAATTAAATAAATTTGTAAATGTTATACTAGTTTTAATTATTATTTTCAAAGATTCTACCAACTTCTCTATTCCACAAATTTTGTTAAAAAATTTAAAAATGACAATTTGATTTATTCTTCACCGACGCAATTCCTCCATATATCTATCAGAAGTGTTTGAAAACCATTTCTCGTTTTAAACATTTTTTTCTTTTCCAAAATTGCTATAAAACAGAAAACAAAATTATATAAATTAGTTCTTGATTGCTGATTGATTTATATACGTAAACTATTTTATTAATGTAAACTAAACCACATTATTCACAGTTCAATCCAGGATAAATCATCGAAATACTTAAATAGAAAGGTTTTATTAATTGCTTTGTTAAATAAAACCTGACCCAAATGTTATGAGCGCCTTTTTTGATCGAAAACAGTTTAAGGTTTGGGTTTTGTATAGTTTCTTCGAGAAAATAAACACATTTTAGTACACATTAAACAGCTTGATTCGAAGTTTAACGTGGTGTTTAGAAATAGCCCCGATGCGTCTTTGCTTGCAGCTCTTTAAAATTGCATTAGGTATTTGACTTTTTTTATATATACAATGGCGAATAAAAGTACTAAAAAATGACATTTGCCAGTGTCCTATGTAATTTTATAATACCACCTCTTTAGGAACAGTTTACAATTTTATTCCTAGCTTTTAGAAAAGCTCCTTTCTTGGTATGTCAATATTGGTTGGTACCATTTGGGCATTTACCTAGACATTATATTAGCCAAACCATCTATCACCAAACAAAACCAGAAGTTTAAAAGTCATGTTTTATACTGATAAAATAAGAAATTCATTTTTTAAATAAAAAAGACATTCATTTCTTAATATGAAGTTTTATATGGTAATATTTTCTTTTCTGAGTTGTTATTTATAAAAAAAAATATTTTAAAGATTCCTTTTATGAAATTTACTATTAATAATATTAATAAATAGCCATGTGAATTGTTAATTTTACTTAAATTGATTGTACTAACCCTTACTTTTTGGAATTCATCTTATTAAGGATAATAAAAAACTCTTCGTTTTAACAAAACTTCCAATATTTAAATAAATATTGGAAGTTTTGTTAAAACGAAGAGTTTTTTATTATACTTGTTAATTTTACTGATTCTTTTTTTTCATAATACATTTCTTTTAAATCTTAGAGATTTAAAGTCACTTCCCGGACTTGTAACGTAAATAACTATTTCATTACTCATTTATTGGCCAACTTACTTTTTCAAAAATGAAAATCAATTGACTTATCTATGTATTTTCATAGCGATTTTAACACCACAATAATATTAAGAATAATAAAAAATTCTTCGTTTTTAACAAAACTTCCACTATTAAAAATTGCTTTTTTAACTTTAATGACAGCCGTTTCGGTAGACTTAGCATCGTCAGATTGACATATTGAAGTTACATTTTGTTTTTTTAAATAAATATTGGAAGTTTTGTTAAAACGAAGAGTTTTTTAATATTCTTAATAAGATGGAGTAAGGGCTTACTACAATCAATTTAACCACAATAATACTTCTTATCAAATCAAAACAAAAATTATTGAATATGATATTGATTGTCTTTTCATGTGAAACAGGAGTGACTGACGACCCGTCCAAAATTTGTATTAGTTTTAAAAATTAATATTTACAAAAAAGACTGCCAGTAGCCGAAGCTTCGATCCTCGGTCTTTAAAGCACCTCCACAATAACTTACTTTTCTACTTTGGCCCATAATTACTATTAAAGTTAGGTACCTCATTATTGCGGAATAAAACAATATCATTACTTACTTAGGAACATTTTAAAGAGTTTATTACAAAAATACAAGGATGCAGGGGTACAATTTACAACTTTCCTTGTACCCTAACTATTCTCTCAACTTTATACCTTTTTTTTCAATGTTCTAACCTAATAATTATTACTGAAAACTAACATTCAACTTAAAGGGAAAGTATAATCTAACCTTATAGTTATCAAAATGACAGCTAACATTACTAAAATGTTCTCTTGCTTCTTAAAAATATGATCCTGAAAAGAAGTGCAAAACTAATTGTTTATGCACCAATAAAATAATCTATCCATTTTAATTCATAAATGGGGCTTGTCAATAATCATTCCAACATTCGGGCCCAAAAAATTCGACCAAAAATCATTAATTTTGATAAATTGTACAGCTATTCATTTAATCGGTTTTAAATCTTTTCTCTGTAACGCAACTTCTTATAAAGGAAAGTTGAAAAGTATTTCATTTATATCTCGGTAGAAAGTTGAAATTGGCGTATTGACGAAGACAGTTTCCGTTTCACGACTCCGAAATGCTAATCCATCATCTATTTATGAAATCTGTAGTTGTAGTTTTTGTTACATATAAAAACGATGATACAATGCATCTTGCTCCAAGTATAGTCTAGTTAGAATCTTAGACTTCGTATTTCCCGTTGCTTTTATAACGCATTGTTTCAACTGCTTCAAGACAGGAGTGATTGATGGTTTATTTTGTGGTGTCTGCCCGGTAGGTCTGAGTCTTCTATCGGCGTATGGACATTTTTGAGCGGCTTTATTCGTGTTCAATTAAGTCTTTTGATATCGTATCGTATAACACGAAAAATGGCTTTGCTAAAAATATAGCTACAGAATGTTTACACGTAACTGTTTATCGTTAATAAAAATTTACTTTTTTTTCAAGCGTATAATAAAAACTGCATTATGTTCTTCAATACAAACAGTAGAAATAGCCTATTATTTTACTATTACAATAATGAACTCTCATTATTATACTAGTAACAAAATAATAAGAAACGGTAGCAACGTCTTATGGGTGTTATAATCAAGAAGGCAGGAAATGTCAATTTCCTTATTTAATTTTAATGTTTTGTTAGTTTTGAAAAGTGTCAGACTCTGAAAGTGTTCCTACCTAATTCTAACTGCAAAAATGTCTCAAGACTTACAATGTACGCCTCCGGAATTAGTTGAAATAACTAATTCCAGTATTGAAACTCCAATTCCAACGAAGTCGCGTAAACTGTATGATTTTGCATACGAAAAATTTTTAAAATGGTGCATGGAAAACGTTATGCTTGCATACTTCACGAATTTGTCCAGAAAGTTTGAAAGTTCTACTCTATGGGCACAGTATTCAATGATTAAAAGTCAATTAAACATTAAACATAATGTTAAAATAGAAAAATATAGCAAATTAATTGCATTTATAAAGCGCCAAGGGGAAAATTGTACACCGAAAAAATCAAAAGTATTAACAAAAGATCAATTTGATAAATTTCTCAAGGATGCACCGAATAATGTTTATTTAGCAACAAAGGTATGTAGTACATACTTTCTTATTTCTTTTTAATCATTATTACGTTTATTAAACCGTTGACAGTGATATCTACTCGCAGATCAATATTTAACTGGACAGCAAATATTACCTTATTTCCTACTTATAACATTTAATGACGGTAGCTCAGTGGCAGAGCTTTTGTCTTCGGTCGCGAAGGTCAGCGGTTCTAATCCCAGTGCTACCAGCTTTTTATTTATTTATTTCAACATTTGATTTAGGTTATATTAATATTTGGAGTCACAGTCGGGAATCACTGCATGATATTTTAGTTAAATCTAACAACTGCCAGAATTGTAATCAGCAAAATATGAAAATATTGCCGCATAATATTTTTATTGCAATTTGAAATATTAAAATACTTTTTAATAATAATAATAATTTTGGTATTAGTTTTTGTTATTTTTCTATATATCTTGGCATATTTAAAATATTTTGATTGTAATGTATAAAACCTACTTAGTGTGCGAACCAGGCGCCATCTTGCATTTTTAAAAAGTTACGTGATTTAGATTGCCTGACACAATAAAGGGAAATACTAACTTGAATGACAATTATCATTTTACTCATTGCCATTGTGCAAATACTGTCATGATCGAGTACTCTTGCGTAAAAATTTCTTAATTCGCATCATTTATTGATTCTCGATTTGGTGTATAAAAATCTATCAATTATACATGCAGAAGTAGAAGTTGCTTTAATACAAAACTATACGTCAACGCTTAAGGATAAACAAAGATTTGAAGGTCTTCTTTGTCCACAATACTACATAAAATTGGCTTTAAATGACAAAAAGACAATCCACGTAGAGGCCTAATGGAACTTCCTTACACTGTATGACTGTATGTAAGGGAATACAGTTTTTAAGAACATAAAAACAGCTGAGAGGGGAAAAACTTCATCAATTTGCTTTTTTTGGATGAAACCTGGATTTTTCAAAATAGTGCATTTAGGCATTTTTGGCAAGATACTAATAAGAAAAGTTGATGGTAAGCGTTATATTGTTCTACAGACTGGCAATGTAAATGGATTTATTGATGTCCAACAAAAATTTATTATAATCAACATGTTGGCAGGGATGAAAATTCGAGAGAAAACTGCTTAGAAATGTGGAGAGCAGCATTAAATTGAGTCAATAAATTGATTGCAGAGTTGGGTCGGATACTGAATAAAAGTATCCGGATACTTTTTAAAAAAGTTCGAATACTTTCATTTAAAAATGGGTTCAGTATGTTCAATATTATCAATTATTACATTTTAATGTAAGGACTCACTTGAGATGTTCTCACCATAATTCTCACCATATTACTATTAATAATAAATACATACCTATTAATAAAATAGGTACAAATGTATTGATTTATCTAGCACAAGTTCCTGGAGCCAATTACGACATGCACATAATTAAAAAATAGTTTTTTTCTAATTACAACTCACAATTGTTTTCATGAATTGTGACAACCGTTCCAACTTTTTCCTCTGTTAATTTGCAAGTTATATCCTATTATGTTTGATATTAATTTAAGGTTTTACATTTGTATTTTTATATTTTTGATTTTCTACTTATCTACATGTCAATTGCACCTGTTACTAATTATAATAATCAGTTTAAAAAAAAATTTTGTAGGTTACTTAAGTTTGTTGGAGGGTATCGGATATCCAAAATTTGTTTTGGTAATATATTTATATATAATCGATAAAAACATAACGCTGATAGTACTTTTTGTTTTTATTAAAATATTAAAAGTTTAGATGTCACAACGTGAATGAATAATAAAATCAAGATAAATATTATTTACAGACTAGACATTTTTATTTTTGAGTCACTGAACTGATGCGTTCTCGGAGATAATAAATCGGTATATATCTATTTTTAACTATTAAATGATTTAATATAAGCAAAAATTGTAGTTATAAGTTCTCGCTGCAATATTATAACAAAAAAATCAATTCAAATTCTGTTTGTTAGGAAAATACTTAATATTAATCTTCTTTTCAAATAAAACTTATAATTTGATTACAGGAAGCTTATTCCAATATTTTATATAAAACCTTTTAAATAATTATGCTATGTATATTGTAAGGGATTAATATTTTGAAATGGTTTTATATGTTTCTGATATAAATGAGCTTTTACTTCTCAGGGGGCTTATGTTCTGCAAGTTTTGATTGGATTGGTATTTAAATAAATAAAAATTGATTAATTATAACTACAAATTTATTATAAAAGACAAATTTAAAACAGTAATTTGTTTATGTGATAAAAAATAAGAAAAAATTAGAAAAAATTATCTGACTTGTAGAATGGATGTTCCTTGTACTGTGTCACAATGTAGTTGATTTATAACTGTTGTTGTTAATAAATGTTTTTCTTCAAGCGGTCAATAAATGCATCTTTATGTGCATGTATATACGTAGTAAAAGTACGTCTTTATTGATTGCTAGGAGATAAAGTCTTTAAAAGGCCATGGGAGATAAAGTAAATTATGGGCGGAGCCTATGACGTCATAAAGTAAGGTTCATTTAAAATTTCTTAAATAATAATACCGATTTATTGTTCAATATTTATACAAAATATTTAATTAATATTTATCAATTATCCAAATTAAAAAAATATATATTAAACAGTTACGTTATTGTCATTGAATATTATTTTCCAATACACGAATACCAACTACTTTGACAACTGTCAAAAATAAGTAAGATGGCGACTATTTCAGTGAAAACTAAACTAAAGTATTTGTTTAATTTTTATTTATTTTACACGCTTGAAGAAAAAATAGTATATATTACACGGAGTGGAACGTTCTTTTTGTGTTGAGTCCTTAGTTTGCAGCCGAAGCGAAGCTGAGGCTGCAATCAGGACGAAAGTCACTTCTATACCAAGTGATATAATATATTATTGTTAATAAGGTGACACTATTGTTCTTTTCAACGTTTAAAGGATACATTTCAATGAATGGTCGTAATAATTGTTTAAATTTTATTATTTATGGTGAGTTAACACACTTAACATTTTATATACAATTCGAGAATGTCCTTAAATGCACTTCTTTAATTCACTAGGAATCATTTTTGAAGACAGTTTTTTATCACTAACTGATGACTTTAACTTGAAGTCCTTAATTTCAACTGACTAATGAACTATCACTGACTGCTAATCATTGTCTGAATATATTTAACTGATCTTCTCGATCTCTAACATAAAGTCTATATATACTTTCTAAGCTTCCAGAAAATTCCTGGAGGTTCTGGGAAGCTTGTCATTTTCTAGAAAATTGTTTCCATCTCTGTCTTAACTACATTTAACTAGACACACCAACATTTTCCTACTGCAAATTTAGAACATTCTTGTTAAAATATAATATTGGTGAAATTACACAATAAAAATTATTTCCAAGTTAAAATTTACTTACAAATACATACATCAAGTATATTTTATTATGTATATTGTGTCTAAAAATAACTTAAATTTCTTATACGATATATGGTTACTACATGTTTATTAAAATAGATATAATTTAAATAATTTTCAATGATCAGTTAACATTAATTAGTTAAAAATAAAATATTTTTCATTATATATTTCTTTATAGTACAATAGAAAATATTACTAGTTACATATCAATATCACTTGAATTATACTTTATCTTTATTATTATGGTAAAAATTGCTTTTGTATTATAAATGATTTCTGTTCATTATCTACAATTGAAGTTATTTCAGTGTTTTTACAAATTGTTACCAGAAAAGTCACTTTTATGATTACCGATACAATATAGTGACCGTATACTTACTTACACTTATTATATTCAGATAGTATAAAACAACTTCTGTTGATATTATATTTATTAGACTCTTATTTAATTTTTTATATCTCACAATATTTTTATTTTTTAAGAGCTTTATGCAAAAAAACACAGGACGACCTCATTTAAATTATTTGTCTAATTTATATTTCTATGTTTTTTACGTTAAGCAAAAATTTGTCAAAAATCTTGACCACTTTTGAAGTTTCATTTTTTATACTATTTTGCTCGAAGGCGGTCCACTATAAAGAACAAAATTAATTTTCAACATGATCTGCTAAAGATCCTGACAAACAAGTATAAAATATGAGCCTCGTGAAATCCACAGTGATATTAAAATGTATTTATTTTTATTAACACTGGCGTACTAGTGGTATATTATTTAAATTTTATTTTTAGAATAGTTCCTTATTTATCAATAGATCAATATGTAATAATCGATAAAGATTCTGTTAGAATTATTTTATTATTCATAATATAGCATATTAATAAATTTATTTATAAAAAAACACAAAATTGGGTAAGGAAGTACCTAGGTTAATAAAGGAGCCAATTATGGTTTAAGTTTTAAGCTACATTATTTGTACTTTAAAGTAAAATTGATTTTTTAATTAAGCAAATAATATTGCGGCTATATATCTAGTAAAAACTTATTATTTATATGTTCTATTTTTATGAAATTTATCCGATTTACTACCTATTCTTCTTTTCCGGGCGATACATCAATAACATGAAGTTATGAACTATTTTAACTATTTATATTATTTTTCATCCGAAAAGAAAAATGCCTTTAAGGATATCTGCTTTGCTTAGTGTTTGGCTGATAGGTTATGTCGGGCTCCTTATAGACTACAAACTTAAAAAACTTTCTTCTGCAAAATCCATTTTATTCATATAACATTTCTTTTTCACATATTTTTTATGTGCCCATTACCTTAAATTTATCCTAGCTTATATTTTCCATGTTATTTCTTTTCATTTCACTTACTACTTTCCATGATTTTTCTTCATGTAATAGTAAATCTGATACTAGTTTCATTTTTACATCTTCCATCTGGTTTGTTGCTTCTGGTCTATTTGGGTACCACCTCATGCATTCGAAAAAGGTATGATCTGCTCAATCCATCTTGTCAGCAGCAGCTGCTGTATTGGGCTTTGCCTATTCTTTTTAGATAGTTACTAAAAACTAAATGGCCGCCCGTAAAAACTTGTGTAATTTGATTTTACTATGTTGTCTTTCGTATCATTTTCTCACATGCTTAATAAATACCTTTGTTATTCCATTATTACTTTGTCATATGCTTTGCCATTTACCTCAAACAAAATCCCTTGATTTTATCTAATACCAACGGACCTGATCATATATAATTATTATTTCCTCAAGTTTAAATTTAATAGGTTGGATTACCGCTATTCCCAATATTACCCAGAAGACTGACGTTATTATCATCGCAATTCTTCTGTTAATCTTTTCCATCATAAGTTCATATTTTCCTTTATTTTCTCCCCTTTCCTAAGTAAATATTCCATATAATTTAATTCATTACTGAGTGTCACTATCTGTCTATTTTTAACCTGTCATTGTCCTGACTATGCGGATACATTCTGGTAAATCTTTTTCTTTAAGTTTGTCTGCTATTGCAGATTTACCAGATCATCGGAATTTGTATCAACTCTACTTCCTTTCCTAGATCCATTCGTAAAACATATTCCATATGAAGGGACCTAAGACCGGGCCTTGAATTAGTACTTACCCTATTCTGGCTTCTGGCAATCTGGCACTGCAAAACCTGCTTCTAGACCATATGTTGTATTCTGCAATACCCAAAATCGTATAACTTTTAGCTTTAGAATAATTGGCATCGTTTTATCAGCCATTAAAAGCCAAATTTTGAGGAAATTTTCCATCTAATCTCTCTTTTAAACTATTTTCGCTACATCTGCCCATCGGTTTACTCTTTACACAGCATGTCTTTGGTTAATTTATTTTTTAACTTAAAAGAGGAAATATCTTCGACATGAATGCGAATTTGATCCCCTTTCATCATGATATCTCTAGTTTTCATCATACTTTGTAACAAAGCTCTAAAACTTCTGCACAAAAGCGCAGGAGATATAAATATTGTTTAGTTTGTGGATTTATAAAATATTTTAAATGTAATACCAAGAAACATCTAATCTACATAGCTATTATAAATTTTCTCCAGCCAATTTTATAGGGTAGAATACTTTATAATGCTCTTCAACAAAAGGAAGTGATATTTTATAAATTAATATTTATTTATTCAATACGTTAAAAATTAAAGTAAAAAATTATATATTCAACCTTGACGATACGCTGCTGGTGTAAATTTAAAATATTAATACTTAAGCAGTATTGCATGCTATCTATGCAAGGTCTCTTTGTGTTATCTCAGTGGGTCCGACTTTTGTGCGCCATGTGATAAATAAAGGAAATTCTTCTTTTTTATTTATTTCTTATGCTAAGAACAGAAAAACACGATGACAGTTTGTTCTTAAAAGAAATTAATACTGATGCGTTTTTAATGTCATACACTGGAAAACAAATGGGTTAACTTTTAATATATAATAAAATTCTCAATCATTGTTAGGAAATAAATACCAAAAAGGTGCTGTTAATATTTGGACAAATTGTGTAAATGTAGATAAAGATGTAATTTCATTTCTATTTCATCGAATATGTATAGCAAAAATTGCAATTAAGTAAAAGAAATAAGTTTTTTCTCCAAGATGGTTTTTATATGCATTAAATAAAGTTTTTACGTATATAATTTTTTTATTACTTCAAGTTCTATTTTTAAAAATAAACTTTTTAAAATCACAATTTTGGAATAAATTTTATCAGTTCTTCACCTCTATTTTTAACACCTATTCTTTGTAACGACTTTTGATTCCTTTTATGGATTCTGCCGAACATAATAGCAACCATTATATTAAAAAAGAAATAAGTAAGATCTGTAGTAGTTTTTTAAACCATTTAAAGACCTTCAGAACTTCACTGTCGGCCAAAATTGGAAATAGTGGGCTACCTATTCTTTGGATACAACAGTTTTGGATGATTCTACAACGTTTGCTTATATTGAAGAACTTTTTTCAGTCTCAAATCTTTAGATCTCGATTATTCGGTATGAAGAAACAGATATGTAAAACTTTTACAATGCCCTTATACATTTTTTGGTGTTATTAACTTGCATACAAAAATTGTTGAAATTAATATCATAAGCTTCTGCCTAACACTGTTTTTGCTGAAAATCGTTTATAAGATACAAATTTTACTAGCTTGATTCAATTTTAAATAAACCTTTTACAATAAATTTAACAATATGGAGTAAAATTAAGTATTGGACACAAAATAATCTAAATTTAAATTAGTGTTGGTAAGATATAGTTTAAAATCAACCAAAACAAAAAAAAAATATTTAACTTGAATAAATGAATATAGAACTGCATTATGATTTCTCTACCTTTTCATAATTTTTAATGAAAGCAAAAAAAATATAATTGATTGTGTTATCTTTACTTTGTGGAAGTTCATCTAACTAAGAACAACAAATAACTGAACGGTTAAACTTCCACTATTTATTATACATCTAATGGCTATCCAATACATTTGATAAATAAATTAATTAATAAGAAAGAACAAAAAGTGTCACTACAACTAATATTTCCAAAACAAACTAAAGAAATTAAAAGCTATAAAATTATTACATATTGTGGAAATATTTCCAATGCAATTTCAAAAATAATATCTTCGGCAACATCAGCGTTAATATCATTTAAAACACAAAATTATATTGGAACAAAATTGTTAAATGTGAAAACAAAATTACCAAAATTAAAAAAATCTGGTGTTTACAAAATTAATTGTCCAAAATGTAATGCAAACACAAAGAAATTTTGAAGTAAGATTTAATGAACACTTAAGAGCATATAGATTACAACAACCAGATAAGTCGAACTATGCAAAACACCTACTGGAACATCCAAACTCACTTATACACATTAATGACATTCATATACTACACATTTGTGATAAAAAACAAAATTTAAATTTTCTAGAAGAACTTGAAATTAAAAGACATCTAGCAGATCAACAATTTAAAGTAGTTAATGAACAAACAAATCTTGGAAGTTCTCCACTATTAAACTGTTAACTTTGATTGAGTCTTCATTTTATACATAGATAAGACATTATTGTAACATAAATATCTTAAGTTATTGTAGAGATCAGCATGATATAGTTTTTTCCTGGTTTTTCTATATCATTGTACAGTTATACTGATCTTAGAAGGAAATACAAGTTTAGTTTAACCGTTCAGTTATTTATTATTTTTAAAAAAATATATATTTCACATATTATAAATTTTTATTTCGATAAATATATAACATGGCATCTACTGTTAAAAGACTTACTTAGACCAAATTATTGAAATACAGAAAGGAAATATTTTAATACCTTTTAAAATACTGCATATTTTCTTGCATATGTATTAATTTAAGTTTATAAGAATGAGTATTGTGCATCTCTATTGTTTATTGCACTAATTTTTTTTTAAATTTTAAATAATTTTATAAAAATAAACATAAATCAAGAAATTTAAGAAGTTCTTTCGCCAATTAAAAAAATACTCTTTCAGGTAATCTATGTTTGTTTTAAATTTCATTGCTAAATCGTGTACAGATTATTTTAGCTATTGAACTCATATAATTTAGGTTGATAGCTGCTTAATAGCGACCTCGATACGATATATCTCTTCGAAAGTTCATCACAACTGATGTCAAGACAGTTGAAGTGACAAGTGAAAGACAGGCGTGGAAGAAACAACTTTATTGCAGAACCGGATTGATTATGATACTTTAAAATTTATTGTACCCCTTACTTTGTAGAGGTCTATCGTAATGAGAATATTAAACTTACAACTGCCTAATTAAAACTCCACAATTTATTTGCAAAAATTAAATTTTTATTAATAGTCATTTGTGAAATAACCTAGTTTATTAACTATTTTAAACAAATAAGCAATAAGCAGTAAAAATCTTGACAAAAGAATATTCATTAAATATGTACATAGACGATGTAAATTCAACAATAGAAAATATCCAATTTTAAATCATTAAGTCCATCGAATATTAAGTGCAAAGTGTTTTGAATTTAATCTGGAATTTGCATGTTTTCCCTTACTTATTTTTATGATTGGTCGTAACTGTCTGTTTGTTTGTTTGAATTTGATATAAATAATTAGGTATTTTTTATAATTATTTATTATTTTTATTATTATAGGTTCTTAAAGAAAGGCTGTTTATCCTGTAGTGTCAAACCGCATTGCATTTTTAATTCTAATTGCAATAAAATGTTCTTAACTCCGACGGATGCAGCTAGAGCGGTGGCTTTAGTTCAAGATGGCCGTAGCCAGTATTATGCAGCTGATGTGTTAGGTGTTAGTCGTTCGGCGGTTCAAAGAGCAGTTCAGCGATTCAATGAAACCGGCAACTTCACAAGGAGGCCAGGTTCCGGTCGTAGAAGGGCAACATCCGAACGAGATGACCGATTTTTGGTAACTTCATGTTTGAGAAATCGGCATAACACATCAGCTCAACTGGCCAATCGTCTGAATGAAGTCAGAAATGTGGATGTAAGCGGATGGACAGTTCGACGTCGACTTGCTGAAGCTCATTTAGTATCCAGAAGACCAGCCCTATGTCCACTATTATCCGTAAAGCATCGCAGAGCTTGACTTGCCTTTGCAAGAGAACAAGAAAACTGGAATGACGCAGACTTGCGAAGTGTATTATTCTCAGACGAGTCCAGGTTTAGCTTGAGGTCACCAGATGGCCGCGAAAGAGTTTGGCGGAGGCAAGGAGAGCGATTTGCTCAGTGCAATATTGCAGAAAGAATAAGCTATCGAGGAGGCTCAGTGATGATTTGGGGTGGTATAAGTTACAAAGCTTGTACTGACCTAGCTATCGTGGATGGCGGTTCTATGACGGGTGCAAGATACATAACGACCATTCTTGATGAGCATGTGATACCTTTTGCCCCATTCATCGGATCCAATTTTCTTTTCATGGACGATAATGCGTGTCCGCACCGTGCTAGGATCGTCAATGACTATTTAGAAGAGGTGGGAATTGTCCGTATGAATTGGCCAGCTTCCAGTCCTGAACTCAATCCAATTGAGCATCTGTGGGACATAATGGGAAGGTAATATCCAGCACGAATGCCTCGTCCAAACAACCTGGCTGAGCTCGGTGCGGCTCTTCAGGAAAAATGCAGAGAATTGGACCAAACTGACATCCATAGGTTGATTAGCTCGATGCCACGCCGTATTCAAGCTGTTATAAGGGCCCGAGGAGGAAACACTAGGTATTAATTATCACTGCATACACCACATTTTTGTATTGCCATTTTTTATTCAAGAAGTTTTCATTAATTTTTCAATTTTATGAATTATGGGTTTTATTGATATTCAATACGTATTTTTCAATCTATAACTTATTTTAAAGTTTAATATCCAAAGACCTTAATTTTTTATTGAAAAAATCGTATGGATCGAATTTTTTGCACCTGAGTGTATTATTAAATGTCTTCATTGTGATAACTGTAACAGTATCTGAAATCTAAGCATACCATTCTTTTCAATAATAGGATAGGAATCCTAATTAATAAATAAATGAAGTAAAAATGAATTTTTTAGTTGGATAATAAAGAAAGAAATATAATGAGAAGATTAAAATAATTAATTTTGAAGTAATCATAAATTGTGATTCTTGTGATTACCATATTATATCAACTTAACTGACTGGGGTTTTGGTAGGGGAAGACATTAAAAGCATAAAATTTTATGATATTAGTTGACAATTACAAAAAAATAAAACAAAATAAACAACAGTTTATTAATTTCTTTCACTAGTTCACTTAAAAGCAATTACGAGTAAACAGTTATTATAAAAACTTCAATCGTCAATGTCAAATAAAGTTTACTTTTTAAATAAATTAGTAAAAGAAAAATTATGCCTAATTATGCCTTTAATAACATACAAAGCAACTGTTAAATAAAACAATATTTGAAAAAACTACATATTTGTTTAAAATTTAATCTGTGAAAATCTGTTCCTATTTATTATTAGGTGAGCATTAGGTATTAGCAACTGAAAATAGTTGATACGGAACGGTCCTGTTTCTAGCAATAATTTTATCACAGTCATGAAAAATTGTGTGGGCGACTAAAAAATCCTACAATTGAATTGTCAGCGTATGATAAATTTATCGTAGTCTTTGATTTTTTCCACTAGGTGTTTTATTTTGGGAAGGTAACATCGTGCTTTTAAAAATATAGACATTATTACTATGGTTGATCACATAAAACCTATACATATTTTATCGGTGAAACATTTATTTATAATTATTCATCAGCCTTTATCTCAATAAAAATACCTGACTTTTAATTATATTAACATGGTCTTATCTCATTGTAAACTAAGTGCAAATAATTGCGTTTGTCTTATAGTTTTATATTAATAGCTTCAATAACAATATAAGCGATAAAAGAGATACAGATAATATTTTACTCGATATAATTTATATAAATATTCCATCTTTTTAAACGGTAGTTAAAATGCCGACATGTTATTTCTTTATGGAAGAGATTTAATGAATGTTTACAACTTTTTATCGGTTCGTAAACATTAATCAAATCATAACATTGCATAAGTTTCTTTATTTTGATAAGCCATAGGCGGCGCGCATGAAATTTGCAGAGGATGTGTCGTAATCAATTATAATATTACTGTCAAATAATTTAAGAATAAGACAGATATGTTTAAGAAATAAAGACAATAGTAACTTTATTGTCAAAACATTTTTAAAATTTGTTGACTAAAATATTAAAAAATAAGAAAAGAAAACAAGACAAAACATATTACCAATAAACGGAGTATAAATATTTATAGCGAGAATAAATATTTTATACCGGAATAGGCAAAATGGCTACCAATAAATATGGAATAACTTATACTTGGAATAAATACTCGGTATAAAGTTATACCAACCCTTAGCCTTGTTTAAGTGCAATATAACTTATGTTTGCTATGGAAGGTGTAGAAGCTGTTGAGGAGTATAGTTAGTTAGAAATACAAGTAAAAGAAAAGTTTTTAAAGAAAGAATAGACCCATTTACAATATACTCTGACAAAAAAAATGTATGTCGTCGTATTACAACGGCTATATACTAGAAAGTAGATGTGATTTAATAATAATGCCTTTTCTTCACGAATAACTGATTTCAATGCAAACATTTGAGAGATAATTCGTAAAAAAGTAGTTATGTTTTTTTCAAGCAACTCAGTTTAGTTGTCAAATAAAGAAATATAAGATCAGTCAGTCACGAATGGATTTTTTTGTTCTCAAACAAAGAGAGTGGGAAAAAATCTAAAATTTGCCTGAATTAGATGAAAATTGAAAAATTAAGAGGTTTTTTAGAGAAATTGAGAAAAACACATTTAAAATAACGTACTTAAATAATTCTCAATTTATTCGTATTTTTCGGTAAACTTGCAACAATTTTTTCATTGATTAATTTGATGGAATTTATCCCATTTCTGCTTATTTTTAAATGCGTGCCCGCCGGCGGGATTATTTATATTTGACTTTAACTGTCACATATACAAATTTGGTGTTATGGATAATACAAACTTGACTGGAGCTCCTAATTATTGGTTCATTCGATAAATTCGTAGAAGTACATTAAGACAACACAACAAAGCTATTCCTACGAATAAATAATAAAAAGGAAGGAGTATAATACGATTTGACGCTGTCCGCAATGGTTCTTGCATATGGCTGACTTGAAGTTTCCGGTTACCAGTGGTGTCACACACAGGGTATTATAAACTTATGTCTCGTATTAATTATTAAAAAAATAAGTGTTTTCCGCTTGTAATTATCTGTACAGTAATATACATTGTCATAAAGTTGTAGGAATATAAATTTAGATTAAAAACTTCTAAGCAGGTAATTATAAATAGTTGACTTAGTTGGTCTATATAAAAAATAAAGGAACGTCTATGATAACAATGTGGTTGTCATTAAAATATTTTGTTAATTTTTAATAATTCAGATAAATAGAACCCTACAGATGAAAAGTAATTCCCACTCAAGAGTTGGGTTAACTACTTAAATCAGAAAATAATATATAAAACAGCATGAAAAAACTATACATGTCAAATGTCACGATTCGAATGAGTCATATTTGGTTCTTCAATATGGCCGACTTCCGTCGTGATTATTTGCTAGATTAAAATATGACAACATTCCTTCCTTTCTATTCTTTATTCGTAGAGCTATTCACAATCAACAATTTATAATTTAAATTACCTACAAAATTATTTTAACTGTCATAATTTATTTAATTTAAGCACGAATACATATAACAAGGATGTGAAACTCCTATGCCGAGCTATAAGCGCCCGTGGCTGAATTTACGGCTCCTATCTGGGCGGAGTCTAGACCACGGTCGTTGCGTACTTTGTACTGCGCATCAGTTCGAACATCATACGATCATAACTATTCGAAAACACATGCGGTTGGTTATCTCGCTCGCACAAAGAAAAAGACAGCCTGTTGCGCAGTACGGAGTACGCAACGACCGAGAATTTAACCCTGCCCAGATAGGCGCCTTTTCTCCTGCTACCCTCTCCACTCGAGTTTCACATCCTTGTTATATGTATTCGTGAAATTAAGACTGTTTTGTGTAATTGTGTTAACGTTTGCTACGTTGCCAATCATTATTTTGGAATAAAGAAGGAATAGTTATAACTAATTTATTTCGAGTTTATTTGTGAACAATTTATACCAACCTTATACTTAGGATAACTATTCTGTGGAATGATGTTTGCTTAAACTGGACTACAAAAATTGATGCTTAGCTAGAATTTTGTATTTAACCAAAAAACAGAAGTCCCATTTTGACCAAGAACGCAATTGGGCTATAGTTGGAAGCTTGATCTTTATCTCCTTTTTTATGCATAGGATTGATTATGGCTGTGTTAAGGCAAGTTGGAAAAATGCAAATTTGGAATGAATTATTGATTAAATTTGTCAGTCCGGCATATTTTCGAAAATTTTTAGGGTAAGTCGATCTACTCCAGATGTTGAATTTGTTTATAATGTCTCCTATTGTGCTTTGAAGCTCTTGAGATGAAAAAATTGTGTTCTAGAGATATATAAAAATGTCACGGTGGTTCAGTTTGAATTGAATAGTTAAACAATTACTTTTCCATCAATAACTATAACATTAAAATAAAAAAAAGTTCGTTCATTACTGTTTTAGTAATTTTTTTGTGTGCTTAAAGGTAATATTGGATTCACAAATAAAGAAAAGGCCATAGCAGAAAAGCAAAATACTGTAAGGTTCAAGCAAGCGTCAAACTTTGTATCTAACTGTTTGAAACGTCAATGTCACAATTCTTTTATTATGTATTTATCAACAATCAAAACAAACATAGTTGTTAGTTAATGTGCTGGCTTGAGAGAAAAATTATGCTCTATTTCATTTGATGAAAAATGAAATACCTACTTTAATAATTTGTTAGTTTAGCTGGCCAATTTTTTTTAGTGTATTACGCGGTTCTAAAAGTGGATGAAGTAAATGTGTTTACGTGATTTTGAATTTTGTTTTGATGTTCTCTTTGTGATTCCATCTTCAATATATGGGATTTTTAAGTGTTCGTGAAGGGTTGCATCAGAGACATATCAATGTGCATCATTTAACATACGGAGTATTTTGGATTGTCTTGTCCAGATAGGTTTTATGATAGTTTTGTAAAGGGAACGTTTATTTTGCAGTAAAAATTTGGATTTTCTGTCAATCAATCAGTAAATCAGTTTGTTTAAGTTTTTTAACAACATGTTGTTTCCGTGTGAGTCTTGAATCCAAGTGCATTCCTAAATTTTTCGTACTTACTGATTGTGATATTTAAACATTGTATAGAAATACAGTCGACAGAAGCAAACATGGTCCGCGGAAAATATGCCAACTAATTTCAAGGTTATCACAATCAGCCAATCACGAGCCAATGTTAACGATAATATCAATTTTAGTGGCTGCATAAGTGAGATGAAAATACAACTACAGCGACAAGGACACGCCCACCCAGGGTTCATGTTTGCTTCTGTCAACTGTACTAGAGGGCAAAGTTCTTTGATTTTGTCTCATTTATTTTTATTTTCCATTTGAGCAGCTATGCTTGGATATGCTTTAATTGTCTTAAATAAATAAAAAAATGTCCCTTTAAAAAGTATTTTGTGGTATATTTATAGTGTAATACAAGCAGTGTTATCAATTTTACCCTCTCGAAAGTATATTAATATATAGAAAGTTAAATTAGGTTTGATTTAACTTTCTCTTTCAGTAGTTTCGTTATATTTGTTGCTACTAGTGTTTCGGTATTATATTTAATCTTGCTATAAAAAATGAGGTCGTTTTTAACTTCTAATTTGTATTTCATCATCACTATTTATTTTGTCACAGCTACATAACTTGAATAAAGCAAAAATGCGATTTTTGATAACATACATATCCCTTTTAAAATTAATCGATATACGTCAATGGATTATTATTTAATTATTTACAAATTAAAACAGTTTGAACCTTTCAAATAAAATTGAATATTATTTTTAAACTACCGTGATAAAGATTTCATAATTTTATTTAATAAACAGATAGGTACTAACATACCAACATTCAATAATTTCTATACGATCCTAATTTTAATTATTAATATTAATAATTCATTTAATAGTCCTTGTTAATCTACGTTTACAATTATTTTGATTATATTAACAAATAAAATAATTATCTGCAATCTTGTATTTTATAAATCAACGCGAAAAACATTGATTTGACCACCCAAAAGCAAACATTTTGTTCTGCATTCAATGTTATGTATTAATATTAATTACTTTTTTCTAAATTAATAATTATTGTATGTGGCAATTACTTTTGTCTTAATTTCTTTCACGTAAATAATTGTTTACGAATAAAGTCAAGATCACACTACTTTTTTTTGTTAATTTTTATCCCTCAATATTATTATTCTGTTAGTTTAGGTATTTCACTGTTGTATTTTTTCTGAAAATAAATGCATCATCATCTTTTTATAGATTTACTGCTTAAAAATTTGTAGAGTGTGGGAAGTAGTATAAATGTCATTGAAACTTCTTTTTTGATTTAATGACTTGCGAATCCCTGTTTGAAATTACTAGACACCTATTTGTAAACGCAAGTTGTCGCGCTGCTTTTTCTACATTTATTATTTATTCCTGCAATCGGTTATAAGGTAATCAATCTACGAAAGATTTTATAGTAAGCCAAATAACAACGTTGAATTTTATTTACTTTGTTTTTCTTAGGAATTCCCCTACCTTCTTTAGAACCGAACCAATTAGCAACTATACACTGCCATTAAAATTGCCAGCATTGTTTTTATAATTTTCCTATTTAAAAGCTCAGCTAACCCAAACATTTAAAGTGATATACACATTTGACTCCCTTGACAATTTATAAATCAAACGATAACAATCTCGTGTCTCATCTCCTAATAAAGCATAAATATGCATAAATATTTCTTTAAAAAGCAAATGCTACTACAAGAAGCAATAATTTATTCACACATACCTGTTGTTTGGTTATATAAAAATTCGAGGCTGTTTTAATCCGAAACGTATAAGAATCCAACGTTATAAATCTTGCTGCGACCTCGTAAATTACGAACAGTTGTAGTTAAATATTCCAGATTATAAATAACTTATACGATAGGCAACTTAACCTATACACTTTTGAAAAAGTGGCTTATAAAAAGCATTTTCTAATACCTGATGCAACGGACAGCATCGGACTATACGACCCATTAAAAGAAGCCATTCCAAATTTTAACTACATTCTAATACGCATTTTAAAGCGGTTACTTCAAGTGTTTTATGTTTTTGAGAAGCCATTTAATCAAAAGAATTTGCTACTGATTAAAGAAGTTTTAAATATCTCGCAATATTGTGATTACATTATCAAAATTATTGGGGTAAACGGCAATGTTTTCAAAAAAACTCTTTTACTTGTTTTCCAAGCTTTCGAAAACTATCTATTTCATTTTCAAAAAATAAGCGCGAGTATAAACTAAATTGGTGTTAAAAAATTGGTAAATATAACATAAAAAACTATAATCTGGAATTTAAAAAAAGTGAAATTAACAAAATAACGTCATAAAATTAATAAACAATTTAATAGCTTATGATAAAATTAAATAATAAAAAAGTAGAAAACAATTGGTTATAATATTCTATCATAAAAATTGTGAATTTTGATTAAAATCTACCAAATATTTAATTTTTTTATGATAAAAAATAAGGTTTTCTTATTCCTTTTTTTTTTAAATTTTTATTTTTATCTTTAGATAAACATACAAAAAAAAAGATTTATTCTTTTGGGCTGAAAAATGTACAATGTATTACAAATTTTTTTAAATAAATTAATAAGTAAAAAAGGTTTTTAAATTAAATTAATAATCAGTATTGTAGGCGATGTGGCATGCTATCCGCTGGGCTTTCGAAATTCTCTCCCATTCTTCACGAGCAGCATCTTTCAGTTCTCGTAGAGTAATTGAGGGTGGGTTTCGCTTCTTAATGCGTGTTTTAAGAATGTCCCAGGCATGTTCAATGACGTTCATGTCAGGGGAATTTGATGGCCATCTTAATGAGGATATTCCCCCAAACTAGCGTTCTTCGCGAATCAGAAACCAAGCCAATTCTTGATTCATGAGAGAATATCACGTAATTCCAGTTAGGACCATTTCTTGAGCCCATTAAAACCTTACAATTTTTTGTTGATAGGTTAATTAGTTTGGGAACACGTAGAGATCTTCTGCGATACAAATTTACCGCATTTAATCTTCGTCTAATTGTTTGCCTTGAGATATTCAGTCCTTTAAGTCTAGCTATTTCTCTGGATAAGCCACTTGTGGATTCCTGTCGATTTCTTCGAGCTATCAATGTTATCTGCCGGTCTGGTGCGCTGTCGTTGTACATCGACTTCTGCCACATCTGGGACGATCCTTCATATTATTTGTGTCTTGGATTTTTTTAAATTTTTGATACAGGACCCTGAGCAACACCAAAAATATTTGCGATATCACTTTGACTAAAGCCCTGTTGTAACAAAGCAATTACTCTAGACCTATTAAATTATGATATCATGTCTCTGGGCTTTTTTAAACAGCTCAAATAAAATTTAAACAAGAATTGAAATAATGTGAAAGCACCCAAACCAATTAAATATGACCAAATTAATACCAAAACGAATCAAATTTAGTATTATTTTGATTTAAAAACGCTTTAAAATAACTACAAGGGTTTTTAAAAAACCATAGGCGTAGATATATTATTTATAAATATTCCAAACTTTTGGACATATACTCGTATGTACTTTATTATTACTAAATCAAAAATCTTAACTAAATCAACAAAGATTAGTGTAGAAGAGGATAATAAGGCCCACAGTCACATACGCATGCTAAACTTGAATTGTGGGAAAAAAGATTTTGAAAAAAATTTATGGGAAACTTAAAATAAGGGATGAGTATAGAAGAAGAACAAAGAATTAAATTAAAGGTTGAAAAAGAAGGAAGGCCTCGTAAAAATGGTTGGAAGAAGCGACAAATGATTTGAGGTTGGTGGGACTGCAGGCCTGGCAAAAAGAAGCTAGAGATGGAAAGAAAAGGAAAAGTAGATTGAAAGATCTCGATTCCTTGGGCCATTAGGCCTATAGAGCTGATCAAAAATGCTGATATGGAAAATTGGCTAGTTAGGTTTTAGGACCTAGCAGGGCAGTTAGTTCGCTGGTAACTATCCGGGAAGAATTAAAAAGTTAATGTTATTTTCATTAAGGGGTGTCTAACTTGGCACAGCTCCCCTTCTAATCCTTGGTATGGTCATGAGCTTCCTTAACGTTTTCCATTCTCTCTAACTCATCCTCAATCACATCCTACCTTATCGCTTAGGGTTACATTTGCCTTTCCTTTTTCCTCCCAGCAAGGGCGGTCTATAAAGTGTGTTCCACGTCATTCCTTATCCCTCAACAGACCCTTGAAGCTTACGTTAGTCATGAGTTAGCTCTTAAACTGTGGACTAATCATAAGAATCATTTTTAGTCTACCTTAGGTTATAGGTTTCCTTTTTTTGTATCCAGAGTGCATAGTCTTGTACGGTATGGATCCAGTTTTTCTTCAACTTACGTAGATTAACTTACCATGGTTTTTGTGTTCTGCTATGATCATCTATAGCTATTTTTCTGCTTCGTAGGTCTTAAACAATCTGTCCTTATTTGTACCATTCTTAATATTGATGCGTATTATTTCCTGTTCCTGTTCCTGTTCCTGCACTGTAGGTCATTAATGATTTGTTTTTAAAATTTCCAAAATATAAGTGCGAGGTAAATTGAAATTGTATAAACTTATTTTGTGATATACAATCAACAATAATTATTTTATAAATACTTATTTAGGGTTTATTGTTGAAACAACATAAATATATTAAATTTAATAATTGCCTTTTAAATATTAGTATAAAGCCAGTCCGACCCTTAACTGCAACAACTTGTTTATATCAGAATGTTTAAAACGTTCACTTTTACGTAGGTACCGTTTGCTAAACATTTATAAAATTAATCAATTTCTAATTATGCATAGTCGGCACATAAATTTTGGGGTAAGAAAACCTGTCGTGTAGGAATGATTGTAGAAAAAGTATTCACTCAGGTATTTTAGGTATCTCTGGTAGCTTGTTAAAGACCAAAAATAAATTTAAAATTGCATAAAAATGTATTTATGGACTGTCGAATAAGACACAGGCATTTAAATAGCTTCCTACACTTAAGTTTGTTTCCCATTCATTATTTTTTGGATGCGGCTTGTATTTGAGACTATCTCTAGCAGGGAAGTTTTGTCAGATTTGATACATTTAAAAAAAATTGATAGTCTGAGAAATATTTTATTTAATTATTTGAAATATTATAATAGACAAAACATATTATTATTATTTTCAAATATGAAACAAAAATTTTCATTCGTTTTAATAAATATTTAAGCATTTAGCACAGGACATTAAAGATTAAGCGTTTTCATTGGACGAAATCACAAAACTGTGATATTTTCAATCAGTTTTATCAACAATATGAAGGTTGACATTGAATTGCTTTTAAAACATATGGCCAAATAATTAAAAATTCTTAATTGATAAACGGCAAAACTTTAGTAATATTAAAATGATTTATTAATTTTAAAGTTTTTTTTTACTTTGCCATACTCAAATATTTTGTTTTCTTAAGTAACTTACATTTATTAACTACTAAGGTTTAATTTATTGATTTCAGAATCAGCGATTTTGAAGATCATATTATCAATTTCTCTTTTTGTATCATCAATATCAGCTTTGGTTAAAATATAAATAATTATGTTATAATCTCTATTGCAATTATTTAACATTATTATATTAAAACATTTAGTTTAGCTCTTTCCAAAAAATCTATAGTTTATTGGTATGCCAATTACTCAATAAAATATATTAAAAACAATAAAAAAATTTTGAAACCCATCGAAAATACATCATTTTTATTTTTTGTAAAGAAATGATATTTTTAGTTGATAAAATTTATTAATTTTGCTATTTAATTTTATTTTAAATATTTTCATTATGTAATTGTTTTTAACTGGAATTACAGTTCTTTTAAGAATTTTATAGATTATGATTTATTATTGCTTTACACATCAAAAGTATTCCGATGTTGTATAATATATAAAAATACTACAACAAAACTGTATACACTTATTTTTAAATTCAATTCTATATATTTGATTAACATAATATTTCTGTATGGTAACTTTATATCTATTTTAATTAATCGTATTCTTTGCTTCTTAATGATTTCCTTTAATTTGCTATCAGTTATAATTGTGCTAAAAGCTGTTGCAGTCGATTGCAATCGCATCGTCCAATTACCTGTACAAATGTACAAAAAAACTTATTTGTATTTTATTTACTATATTGAGCGACTATCGCGGCCACTTGTTGCTATATATTACATCATCTGACTAGATATAAATTGGTATGGGAATCTGCCATATGGTCTAATCTACTTATTCATACGAATTTCTATGTGAAAAGATACAAATTTGGTTTATAAAATATTCATGATCTATAAACTGGAATTCAATACAAATATGCAGCGATTGTGAAATACGCAAATTTTTGGTTTAGTTCAACTTACTGATAAAAGATAAGTTTATATATTTTAGTTTCAGTAGCAGAATAAAAAAATGGTTATTAATATTTTAATACTTAGTAGATTCTTTAATCACTACTACTACATTAAATTTACTATCAATAATTATAAAATAGAAATCAATCATGAGTATTAAAATTAAATATAATTAAATGTATACATAAAATATCATTCGGTATTTAGATTTAGATTTTGTTTAATTAAAATAATATATAAAGTATAATGAGCCACTACATGTTTCTTGCATTTGTTAGGCGTTGACGCCATTTGTCCATGGCTGTAAAGTCACAGGTTTGATTAATGTAAAATAGGGATGGGGACTATTTTTGGGAGTGTTTAAAACCGTACATATGTACCAAATATAGCCCAAACTATTTATTATTATTTTTTTAATAAAACTAATACCTTTAAAATAAGTTATTTAGAATGCTAATTCAAATTTCGCGCCAAATCGTGGATAACTGTCAAGCGCCCAGTGTGACGTCACTTGTTCACAAACATTGTAGAAGTTGTATGTATTAGAAAATTTTTTTGGTGTTAATAAGATAGATTCTACATTTTATAAATGTTGTGCGGTCCTGGAGTATGAAATGACTACTAATGAGGAAAAAGTAGCTTCAAGTAGCTCATCGGGATCCGACACTTATATCTACACAAAATAAAATATATTTCTGTAAGGTTAATTTTTTAAAAGAATTTTTCAAAGATTTAAACTGGAATTTTAAAGTTAGAATTAAAGTAAACAATGTTTTGTACTCTTATTTTAGTTACCAAATAATATGGAGAATTATCCAGAATATGATTTGATGGGCACAGTAAGTATCCTAGAACCGATAGAGAAAAGGTTGTTTGCCCCAAAGAACTAAAAAGAAATGAAACAATTTGTTAAAAAGATAAACCTAACCTCAAAATCATATTGTTTTATTTTTTTATATTCAAATTTAGCTTTTCGAGTTTATAAATACCTACGATTACTATTATAATGTATTCTGAGTATATTACTTACTTGGAGGTCGTTACATTTGTCAATTCAGCAGGGCAGATCAAGTTTCTATTTATTTCGAAGAAATTAGCACCGTAAAGGAATAAATTCTTGGTAAATTTGAACTAGGTATCTGGCTTAATACGAGTATAATTAATTTCCATTATGGAAAAACGTTTAAAAATTTTTGTTCAAAAAAATAATTGAGCCAATTTAGAAGATGTTTCACGGGAATCACAGTAATTATAGTAATCCAAATATCAACAAATACCATAGTACTTGACAGCGAAAATTCAGTAACGTCACGCATTTTGAATGGTGTTCGTTGCCACGTGACTTGAGGGTGAAATATTTAATACCATTTCATTAAATAAATAATTAATCCCTTGTTTATTAAAGATTATTTTTTTACCTGTCAAAATTTCCCAGTTTTGTGATATCGTCCAATGAAAACGCTTAATCTTCAATGTTCTGTGCTAAATGCTAGCCAATCATTCCGTTTTATCCTCATAAAACCACTAGTCGTTTTACCAGTATTGATAAAATCATGTAACTGTCAAAAATTCAATAACAATATTGAACAATTAAACAGCAAAAATAGTGAAAAGTAAAATAGTAAAAATTAGTGAAAATATAACGATAAATTATTAAATAGAGTGGTTTTTGTACAGAATGGTTCAAAAAATAATCTTCTCAAATACCATTCCTTCTGTAAAATTTTACTAGATACATTTTTATTTTTTAAACTTAAACTTTTTTATTTTAGGCAAAGCTACTCAAACAAACAGTTTGTTTTCGTATTTTTGCCAAATAAAAAAATTTTCGTCAAAACTAATAATTTGTCGATAAAATTTTAAGGACTCGTGGTATTACATTTGATAAAAAACACTAGTCGTTTTGATTGATAAAATTATAAAACTGTCAATTCAATAACAATTAAATTTCTTGCTTACAAGTAACTATAAATCAACATTCATTTATGTTATGTAAATATTCTAAAATATATTTTGTTGATATTATTACAATTTAATTCATCTAAACCACAAGTTCAAAGAGATAGGTACTTTAAAACTAACCTGCTGCTGTATGCATTTAAAATATAAAAACATAACCTTAAAATAGATATTCCTCATAACGTTTAGTTTGGCAATTATATTATATATTAATATAATTATGTGAATAGGTATAAAAATTAATATTTATTATAATTGTGTTTTTACGGTGCTCACGACAACTAACTGTCAATATTATCTAATTTACAGGTTACATCAGTAGAAGAGGTAATGGCAATAATTACGTCAATAAAGTAACACCTGCTAAAGGATGAGATACATTTATAAAACTGTCATAAAAAGAAATAAGAAACTCTTTCAAAACATTTGCGGGTTTTAATGTTATCTCTGACTTTTCGTTTTCCTTAGCTCAGTTAAGAAGATATTTGTTAACGTTATAGAAAAATCAAAAGATTATAAGTTTTTTCTGTTAAAAAACAATGTATATATTAAATATTATTATATGTAGACCCACTTTCTTTTGGTCTCTTGATTATTGCTGTTTTAATAAAATAGATCATAGGCAGGCAACATAAAATACACTCAATTTAAATTTAAATCTTCATATTTACCTTTTATAAATGCAGTCTAACAGCAAAAATGAAATCAATAAAAAGATATCGATGAATTATTAAATAATGTGGGTTTTGTACAGAAAGGTTCAAAAAATAATATCAAATACCACTCTTTCTGTAAAATTGTCTGTAGTGAAATTCGAAATTAGACTCTTTCTATGTTTGTTATGTCAATTAGACAATTGTTTATTATCATGACATATTAATGTCAGTCCAGTTTTTCTGTTTAATAAAGCCAATCTTTTGGTATTAATCGTTTGCCTACATATACTACAATTTATTAAACAGAAAAAAAAATCACTAATTGATCAAGTCAATGGAACGCTATTTTCGACCAGAAAGGTTTGATGTAGATCCCTCATCGACTACAGCCACACAAGATTGGACACATTGGAAGAAGACGTTCGAGAATTTTCTGAGTGCAAATAAACCCAAGAATGAAGACTTCAAAGACGAAGAGAAGCTCCAGCTGTTGACTAATCATGTGGCCTCAAATATTTATAATCTGGTAAGCGAAAGTACCACCTATGTGCATGCTATAGAAACTTTGGATAAAATCTACATCAAAGTTAAGAATGAAATCTATGGAAGACATGTCCTGGCCACACGACGTCAGCTGCCTACAGAATCTGTTGATCAATATTTGCAAAGTCTTAAACTTCTTGCTGCTCCTTGCAATTTCACGTCAGTAACTGCAGAAGAAAATAAGAACTCATTTATTCGAGATGCCTTTATATCCGGGTTAAACTCTGCTTTAATACGACAAAGGTTATTAGAGAAACAGCATCATAACCAAATTCCCATTTTACATAATGAAAAACCTTATACTGCTTTTGAAGCATGCGGCAAATCTCTTCCATCTTGGTTAACTAACTCTTCAAAGGTACTCATGAAGAAGCCTGTGCGATTTAGTAAATACGATCCACTGGTTGAAGAAGTAGATTTACTAGAGTCCAACCCATTTTACTCCTATGTCAGATTACCCAATGGAAAAGAAATAACTGTTTCAAATCGACATCTAGCGCCAAGTGCTAGCAGATACGTAAATGATGACGAAGATGAGACAAGTGAGAATAAAGTACAAGATGAACATGCTTTAGAAGAACAAAATCTGCCTTTTTTCCTTGAATCAGACGTTCGTGAACCCTCAGAACAAGACATTCCCAAATCAGATCCAGTCATTAGTAACGACGATGCTGTTTCTCCCAAAGAAATATCTCAAGGCAGACCTTCCCGAAATCGACGTGTTCCCAGTTATTTGAAAGATTACCATCGTTAAAAGAAGAGGGGAAGAATGTAGTGAAATTCGAAATTAGACTCTTTCTATGTTTGTTATGTCAATTAGACAATTGTTTATTATCATGACATATTAATGTCAGTCCAGTTTTTCTTTTTAATAAAGCCAATCTTTTGGTATTAATCGTTTGCCTACATATACTACATTGTCTTAGTTAAATTTTTATTTTCCTTATTCAAACTTCTTTATTTAAAGCAAAACTACTCAAAACAAACTGAATCACATTTCAGTTTGTTTTCGTAATTTTGCCAAAATAAAAGTTTTCGTCCACACTAAAAATTTATCGATAAAATTTTGACTCGTATTACCTTTGAAAATAATTTTGATCCATGCATAATTTAGATAAACGTAGGTATTCTATTCTAACAAAATAAGTAACTATTCTAGATATAGAAATTGTGAAACTAGGAAAGGAATTAATATCGAAACGAGATCAAAATTTACTCACCTTGTAGAATTTTTAACTTTATTTATAAATTCTTATGAATTTTTAACTGAAAAACTTTTATCTTTTATGGGTACATTTTCTAACTCCTTCGATAACCATTTAGATACAATAGGTCTCATTGCCTGCCCAGGTTTATGTTTCTTCAAATAGTGCTTTGCTAATGTAGAATTACTAATAATTAAATTATACTTTAATGATTCGGTGACAAGGTTTTTACTACTTTTAAGGTACTTTTTACAGTAGAAATATTTTTAAATTTATTGAAAACTCAAAGTAAGGACCAGTTTTGATCAAGTGATCCACTCTCTTGAAATAGTCTTGTTTTTCCATTATTACGACCTTGATTTCTTTGTCAATGTTTTAAATAACCAGCGTTAGACAAGAATAATAAACAACTAATTGTTTGAAGTAAACTTCCACCTTTTATTTAAAAAATATATTTTCAAATGCAATGACAGCTGTTTCGCTAGAATTAGTATCGTCAGATTTACATATATGTCAATTTCTTTTCCAAATTCTTAAAGAAACATTAGAAAATCATTAAGCCGAACCGTACCACGTAAAAGGTAAATCATTTAAATTAGTGCAAACAAGAAAATGGATGATTATTAATTAAAAATAAGTTGAAATTGTTTTTAACGACGAGATATATAGATCCCTTGGTGCTTTTAGCGTTTCAACATTTCATTCATTAATTCATATTCCAATTCGTGATCGTATAATCACGACCAACAACAACAGAGAATTGCCAAAGGAAGTTTGATTAACGACATTCAAATACGAAAAATTATCAAGCTTTTAACAATTCACCCTCCAAACGTCGACGCGATCATCATCGTTCCCCAGTAACGGTACAGAGACTCTCGTTTAACTAATTCCAGAAGGGAAAGCGTAAGCCAGTATTATATAGTAATTTAATTATTACAGACACTTGATTTAACGTATTAAACCAAAGTATTAAGTTCTTATATTAGTTTTGCGGACACGTTGAATGGAAAAAGAAAAATTTTGATGAAGAATTATAATTGTATTCTCATATATTTCACAATTAATTATTGTTACGTGAGTAAATGTACATCAAGCTTACCGTCTGTTGAGTATACAAAATCTAAACTTATTGATAAATAGCACTTGTTTTTAATCAGGCTCTACTATAATTATTACTCACTAATTACGCGGGTAATTCGAGAGACCTTTACACCTTTTTACGGACTCATTCACACTGACTTGTAAATTAATTGCCGTAGGAGTAGGATCAAAATGTGTTATGATTGTCACTATGTAAAATTCGTTACAGAAAATTCAAAATTTTCAAAAATTTATCCTGAATAAGAGTAGTTACCTACTCGATTTAGCTCTTTTTGATCTATAAATCTATATAATATTCACGAAATATGAGTGCCGGACATATTAAATTATTTGTTACAACTATTGAGGGTAGAGGTAAGGAGGACCAACTTGTATAATATACATGATGTTGAAAAACTGTTCAGCGGTAAGGAACAAATAGTAGATGGCGCAAGAGTAGCAAATCAGTAAAAAGACAACGTGAAGTCAGTAACTCTTTTTAGGTTATAAATATAGTGAAGTGCGCTTTGTTGAATAATTTAATATTTTTTGTTACTTGTAGTAAAGTAAAAAATTATGCAGTATTTAAAATCTCAACTATTTACGTAGTCAAATGTAATTTAATTTCGTTTTTTACTTTAACAATTAATTTTGACGTAGCCGATCAAGACAAATTATCCTTTTCTTCCATTTGTAACGTCCTGTGACACTTGCTGTTGCTACTGTGGCGCCACCAATTTGTTCCCTTTCGATGGACACTGACTTGTTTATACATTGAGTTGGCTCTCCATTCTTTTACCTTCCATAATTATAACTTTATCTTGTGACTAGACATACGGATTCATCATGGGTTAAACTACTTGATTGACAATCTATAGGTAATATAAAACCGTAAAATTTTACTTCCCTATAAGCTACACTTCTTTTAGGGGAAGCATGTTGCATATTTTAAGATCAAAGAATGTCTCAAGAAACACCAAGAAAAGAATTTACAAAACTATGATAAGGCCAGTAGTATTGTATGGATCTGAGGTGTGGACACTAAACATAAAAGAAAAGAAGGCTTTGAACATATTCGAACGGAAAGTATTACGAAAGATATATGGCGGGAAAAAAATAGATGACATGTGGGTAAGGAGAACCAATAAAGAACTACAAGAGTTATATAACGAGCCATCAATAACAAGCATAGCCAAGGTTCAAAGGATGAGATGGTTGGGCCATGTGCAAAGATTGGGCAATGAGAGACCGACAAAGCAAGTTTTGAGAGTAGGCATAACAGGGAGACGTAAACGGGGCAGACCATGAACGAAATGGTTAGATGCAGTAGAGAGGGACCTGAAAGAAATAGGAATAACAATTTGGAGAAGGAAAGCTGAAAATAGAAAAGAATGGAGAAGAACTTGCTACCAAGCCATGGGCCTACTTGGCTCGCAGTGCTGAACTATATGTATAATTCTTTATAGGCAGAAAAAAATGATTTTACTTTTGTATAGAAATATAGTATTGAATTTTTAAATAATAATTAGTATAATTAGTTAGTTAATTTCTATATAATGAGGGAGTTCTAAAAACTGATATACTTTTTACATGACAATTCACAAAAACTTATAGATATAGGGAGAAACTGCAAATAAAATATCCATGATTTATAGATTCTTTTTAGATGGATTATCAAGTAAAGATCTCTATATTTAACTATTCGTATTATTTCCTTCCCCAATACGAGGGTTGCCTTTTATATTTCGGGATTAGAGACCAAAAACAAATTAATTATCGATAATAACTTTATTGCTTTTCAAAATATTCCCCATGAAGATCTATACACTTTTGCTTGCGTTTCAATCAATTGCCACTCTGATTGAGGTCTCTCCAAAACAATCATTCTGAATGCAGCAACCGCTTCTTCATTTGTCGAAAAATGTTGACCTCTCAGTTTGGTTTTTACGTACGGGAATAAAAAGTAGTTATTCGGTGCCAAGTTAGGACTATACGGCGGATGACTCATGAAATCGATGTTTTGGGTGCTCAAAAATTCAGATGTTTGAGCCGATGTGTGGGAGTTCGCATAGTCGTGGTGAAGAATGATCCGTCTTCGGCGGTGGGTTTTCCTGATTTCTTGGAAGACAACTGGCAAACAAATGGTTGTGTACCAATCAGAATCGACTGTTCTGCGTTGTTCTAGTGGTACGGTTGCGACATGTCCAGTTTTCCTGAAAAAACAGACGATCTTTTGCTTGGAAATGCTTCGTGCGCGAACAACTTTTGTTGGATTGGGCTCATCTTTAAACACCCATAGAGTAAAATATGTCAAAACGTTCTGAGTACGTATAACCTCAAAAATGTCCAACTTTACGATAGAGCCGATAGAGCTGTCGGTTGCCAGATTGCAACACCTGAGTTGCCAAATCCCGAAATATAAAAGGAAACCCTCGTATTTATCAAAAATTACTTACTTTAGCTGTATACCATCGATACATTTTCAAGTTTATTTATACTTTACTACGTTAAATAACACTAATGATTATTCATAAATACTTCTGATATTAAAGCAAATTAGTAAAAATTGAATTTTAAATAAAAGCTAGGATAATTGTTGTTATTCTGACATCTTTTTCTAAAAAAATTTTTTTCAAAATAATAGTTTTAATTAGATATATTTATATTTACCATTGTAAATAACAAATTTTATAACCTCGTATACATTCCTTGAAAATGGAAACAAATGTTCCAAAAGCTTGCAAAAACGTATAAAGAGTTTACTTTTATTAATTGCTGCATACCCCAATATTACTGGTTTCATACCTTATTAGTCAGCAAATAAACTACCTTTATATATTTATTTATATATTTATATTTATTTATTTGCTTTTAAATTAAAATTACAAAGCAGTACTTTTGGATATTACTTAAAATACATCATATTTCATTTAAATTGATTTAAATTGAACCTGTTATTATACAAAACGTTATCTAAAGCCTAGTTTTTAAAAAATTGGGACAAAAAATGGATATTTTATTTTGTTTCTTACATTCTTTATCAGTGGAGAATTCTTTTTTATTTCTTTGTTAGTGAGTTTTTATTTCATTTCTTTACGTTTTCATAATTCAAGTTTTTATTTTGGTTTCAATTTGTTTATTTTGATTTTAATTGACTTAACTCCACGAAACATTAATATTGGAAATAAGACCGCTTCTCAATTTTACGAGTAACCAATATCAGACACATATGTGAACTTTGTCGTTTCGTTCACAATTTAACGGATTTCTATAGATTATAAATATACTAACAAGAAATAATGGATTGAATTGTAAATTATTTGGTATTAATGGTTTGCTAAGAACAGATTATAAACTAAAGAAAAATAATTCTTGATATTTTAAATGGTTTGGTAAAGTTAACAATTTTTTTACAATATTTAATTTTTAAATCACGGTAGTGATTTAAATTCTACATTCGATTTGGTTAACAGTTCACATTTTTTGTTGTATTTTTTAACTTCATTAATTTAAAAATCATCTTTCAGTTAATACATATATTATAACTGCGTTCATATTTTTTTTCTTTTTATTGTAATTAAAATACTGTAGGCATATGTCTTAGCCCCCATTCAGGGCGCTTGTGTTTAGGGGTTAGGGAGGACGACATCAGAAAGGAAAAGGAAATAGACAGACAGATATAAATGGATAGAAAAATTATCAGAGCATTCCTTATTCGATTCGAATACTATACAAACATTACATTAAGCCATGATACATTAAAAAAAGTATATACACTGGTGTATTTTTAACCCACCAAAGTTTAAATTTCAATTTGAAAAGGAGAAAAGAATATGTTGAATTCGCTTGGGGCTTTTCTTTCAAATAAATCGATTATTCAATCCGACTGCAACGTTCATTAATATCTACTCTTATAATAAGCAGGGGCTAACGATAATAAAACTTTTGAATATTTTATAAATTTATCGTGGAAACTGAATATTTCTTCTCGTTATATTTAGAATGTTGTTTTTTAAATGTTGACAATTTTATTATAAAACTTAAAGTATAATTTTTATAATTTTTTTATTAAATTTAGTTTAATACCAAATTTGGGTCACTGAAAATATTTTAGTTTAATTTTATATTTTACATTTTTTGGCGGCCTGACGAGATCCCAATTAGAGGGTTAAAAGCAGGAAATATTTTAGAATTATTGGTTTCTTTGTAATCCAATTTTTAAAGGACAATTAAATAGACATCCTACTCGTATCCCAAACGTATTTCATGGGAAAAAGTGTAATGAAAATACCTCAATATTCAGTATATCACACCAGCCACCCTGATGAAGATAAGGGAGCCCATGGGGGATCTGTAATAATTATACGGAATGACATATTATGTCGGAACATAAAACGTACAAAATTCAAGCAACTATACTTAATATCACTGCCATGCTCTGGGACTTCGAAATTGCTGCAATGCATAGCCCTCCTAGACATGTAAAAACAACTGAAGATTAAAAAAACTATTCAACAATTCTAGGTAACAAAAATTTGTTACAATAAACAGCAAAAACTGCACCTATTTATTGACGGGTCAACTAACTTACTGGCCCACCGAAAATACTACCGGATCTGCAAAATTGCCAAACGCTCCCCCACATTCCGAAGAAGTCTTGGAAAACTATGGTCAACAAATCCAATAAATTAAGAATCTAAACTACTTGTACAATTTATAAAAGGGGGGTTGTCATGGGGCAGTTTCTCCCTCATGCATGTTTCTTTCCAAAATCTCTATGATTTTGAACCAAGAAGTTTGAATATTGGTGAAAAGGGTGTTTTCATTGGTTAATTTGCCAAGATAGAGTTTACATGCTATATGGAGAAATTATTTTAAAAGAAATAAACATAATGGATGATACTATATAATCGAAAAGTACGAAAATATAATTTTATTAAAACTTTTGTAAAGGGCATATTTGATTAACATCCTATGAGTATGGAAAAAGTACCTATAGCAAAACAAATTCAAAGTTATCAAACATGTAATTTTTAAAAATTGGTGATAAAATTACTCGTAGTGTATTTAAAGCGGTACATTTAGGTCTTATATATAGTTGTTAGACTGAAAAATTATTTGGAATACAGTATATACTGATTGTAAAGCATATTTTTAGTTCTATGGAGTGAACATCAAAATTCTTCTGTTATAAAGATAGAGTGGAGATTTAGTTCATCATACACTGGCACAGAAAGGCTTATCAGGATTTTAAATTAAATTTTAAATAGAAATTTTTAGTAAACTCTAGTTTAAATATGACTTTGATATAGCTTTAAAGCTACCAAAAATTTTCATCCCAGATAAAACCAAGATTCAAGTTTCTCGTTTAAATAAAGTTAAATCAATTTACCAGAAAAATCATTTAAAACAAAAACAGGATTTAATGGAGAGTATAAAGAAAATATTTCGGTTTAAATATTTAGGGCAATCCTTTTTTTCTAACAAAAATAGTATCAATCATCAACGATGTAGTTGTTTTAAATGAAAATTAACTTTATTGGTTAGGTAAGGTTAGGTTAGGTAAAGTTGTCTGTGGAAAGGAAAGAAAATACTTGTAGTAGAAGTAAAGTATCTTTAAAAAACGCTATATTACCTTTCAGATAATACCGGGTGTCCCAGAAGTTTCTGACCCATAATAACTGCAAATATATCGGAACTAAAAAAAGGTGTTTTTTAAATGCAAATATCGTCGATTTTTTTAATGGAATACTCTATATTGTTTTATTCTATCTGAAAGATGAACTCTTTCCCTTTGAGATAATGTATAATTTGTTAAAGTTAAAAAATTAAATGAAATCAACATATATTATTTCAGTGTAAAACTAAATGCGCCATTTCATTGGTCCATAGGTGTAACTATGTTTAAAAATTCTCTATTTTTTGTTTTTGGTGTTGATAAATAGCAAAAGTCATGGTTATAATTGAAATGAAATATGGGTAACTAACACAAGTGAATCAAATGTATTCCTTGTGAAAATTTATTACCCTCGAAATAAGTCGTTAACCCTCCAGGTTACCTACATTAGACACGCAACTACTGTCAAATTAATTTCGTGAAACCCTCTACGTTCACTTCATGTAAAAATTGCATTATAGTTTTACTAAACAGAAGCGAAACTATAAAAAATGGTTAGTATGTTAGCATGTGATATAATGCGGAGAGTTGATATATCCCGCTGGTTTAATTATATTAGATTTTGTTATTATACACCTACAAAATTGTTTTCGCTTTTATAAGAACTTGTTTTTTGAATTGATTTTGATTAATTGTTTAAACTTTGCAAAGTATACATCTGACGGTTTGGTTTAGTCATATAACGATATATTATGCAGTCGTTTGTCACAGTATGAAGTTTTTTGTAAAAAAAAATCAATTTTTTATTTAAATAATAATTGATAACTTCTACTTATTCTTTTAAAAATATAATCTGTGAACGTTTTTTACCAAAACCTTTTCTTACTAGGTATTTTTATTCCTTATGAATGTCGTTAATTGAAAGGCTTAACATTTAACCCATTAGGTTGACAATTTTTGGATCATTAGCTATATATCAAAAAATAAAAATTGCGTAGTCCCTATATAGTATTTTTCGGGGTTACTCAGTTTTACCAAAAGATACCAGGTAGAAAATTTGCGATAGCTCAGTTGTACCAAAAAATTTCTAGAGGGGATTAAAGGATTAATATGATTAATATTTCTTGCTCTTGGAGGTGCCTTCGGTAGCGGCTCTAATAATTTCGGCGAGATACAGTTGGTTAGGTTAGGTTAGGTTAGGTTAGGTTAGGTTAGGTTAGGTTAGGTTAGGTTAGACAATTTTTAAACCAATCTTCAAAAAGCTCTGCTGTCGTATCTTCGTGATAATCAACATAAGAATCTTTAATATTTTTGGCAGAAGCCACATAGCGTTTGGGATCCAACCATCTTCTGATCCTGCTTGTAATATTGTGATTCTCTTCCCTTTATTTGATGGTGCTTTTGTTTTACACTTATCAGAGGAATCAGATCATCCTTTGAAAGGGGTATCATGTGTGTCAAACCACGTCTCGTCGAGGTAGAGTATTGGCCGATTTTCAGACCGGTATTTTCTTATTGACATTATATATTCAGAACGCCAGTTTATTAAACGTGTGGATTTCATTATTACTTGTCTCTTGTCAATTTTGCGATATTTAAAGGCCATTGCAGACAGAGCTCGCCAAAGAGTAGTGTGGCCACAGTTGATGTGAGTTTCATCACGCTGCTCATCGTACGCTCAGCATACGGTAATATTTTGTAAATACATTTTTTTTATATACAATCCAATAATCTTCAATGCTAAACAAATTTTAGCATTCTAGCAGCATATAAAAGACTAAATATACACCTCACAAAAATTATCGCATCACCAGGTTTTTGGGACATTACGTATCCCCCAATCTGGATAAACACGCCCCGAAACATCAAGGTCTACACAAATATTAGAAACAAGAGAAATAAGAACACTACGAAGAATAAGTGGGAAAACATTGATATGAAAAGAAGCGAAAACATTAGAAGAACATGCGGGGTCGAGAACATAAATGAGTGGGTGCTGAACAGAAGAAAATAATGGAATGAACACATCAGCAGAATGAATAACGAAAGGGTAGTGAGAAATAGCACGCGATAAGTCTCCTTAGAAGCATCGGACGACCGAAAAAAAGATGAAGCGATGGAATTACTTAACAATAGCAGGAAATCGAAAAAAAAACAGGCAAATGCCTCATATAAAGATAGAAGAAGAAGAAGAAGATTTCCAAAAAACCAGATTAAGGTCGCAGAAGTGCAACTTAAAACAGTTAGCAACTACAAACAGTTAGAAATAGAACTTGAAGTGGTTATCAATTTTTCAAATGTGGATGATACAAATAGAAGCAATAAAACTCAAAGTCAATCCACAACTGTAGTATAATAAAACTTTTAACTGTCAAGGCGACATGTTAAAGGGCCATCATCAGGCTATAAAGAAACAAAATGGTATCAGGAGAGAATACAATATACTAGGACTAGAAAAAGTTAGTTAATATAATTGTGATAAAAACTTATAGCGCCTTAGTAATGAAGAATCAACAGAACAAGTTAATACAAAATGTACAAGTAATAAAATAATACAAGCTTGCAACAAAAACCTTTTACAAAAAGTAATGATTTTACAAATGGAAAATTTAGAAACCAATAAGTAACTAAGAGAATTGTGGAATAAAAAGAAATTATTAACAAATAATGGAATTCACCATCCACCTAGAAATTAGTTATTATTATGGATTGAATTAGGAGAACTAAAATTAGATCGGACTAGATGAATATAAAAATTTCTGCAAACAGTAGAATCAGAATATTAGCAAGGTTTTAGTTATCAACTTAACAGGGACTGTCTAGTTAGTACTTCTCACCAGCCTAAAGGAAGAGAAAATAATATGCGATATTAGATATAGCTCACCACAACTGAGTTTGAGGGATCTCTTCTTGTCATAGTTTCCCAGAAGTATCAGCCTCAGTCCTTCCAGCTGATTCCATATCCATTTATTTCCTTAGTTTTTTGAAAATTGCGCTACTGCTGATCCCACAAATGGTTCTGGTCCCAGATGTGGGATTTCGGCTAATTTTATTGCCAGCTTACTCTATGGTCCTGGGACCAATAGGAGGGTGATAGTGTTCTATTGGCCTAGTTCATTTAGCTTCTCTAGGCATTTCTAAACCATCTTTTAACTGATAGTATGTGAGCTCAGCGTTTTGATGGTTGCTGGACCACAATATTTTGACTGCGGCAGTTATAACCCTATATGATATAATAGGTATATTTACTTTTTATTTTACTGTACATACTTTACTGCTTTCAATTAAGTTTAACCGACACAGCTACAATTTACATTAATTATCCAAAACAATTTTCCTAAGATATAATATAAGTTTAATAATATATACTAGCTGTTATCAGTATAAGTAATTAATAACTGGAAATAAAACAAAATGGTATTATAAACAAGATTTCAAATTATCTGAAATAGTGAAGTATAATGATGATATTAATTCTCTTGTTATAAAGAACGACATATTATTATAATTATGTTTATTGTTTTTACAAAGGTATTCTATATTCATTTATCTCAAGATGAAATTAATTTTGACACAGCAGTCATTGACACAATTAATTTATATGACCACTGAGCTTTTTTACAAATAAATAGTTACTAAAGTTACAGTTTTAATTGGTGGTAATGGATTACAAAAAAAAAAATTAACTAATATAATTTAAGGTCTATTTGAAGGTCTATCATTAATAATTACATTCTCACCTACTTTTAAGAACTTTAACAAATCTTTTGATTTATTCGTTTATATTTGTTATTGATATACTCTGCGTACGTAAAGAAAACGTTAAATCAAAAGAAGTCAAAATTTGAAAAACGAAATCCATGCAGAAGTTGCTTTATTGAATACTTCGAACACAAGTAGCTTTAATATATGACAGCTAGACATGCGATTTTAGACTGAATATATTTTTGGTGCTTTTAAGATTGAGTTCTAAAAGATTTATTGGAAATGATTTCTTAAAATAATAAGAAATATGTATAAAAAATAGATAAATCTCAAAAATTAGAATTTTTATTTGTATTTAAGATAGAATATTGATATATATATAATAATAATAATAATATATTGATATATATATAATAGTTTATATTAATATTTAATCTCTTCCTAAATCTCAAACTTCTTCTATTTATTATTAATTACCACCTCTTCTATTCGACTTATACTTCTTTATAAATTATAATTTTAAACCTGTTTAAATTTTTTAAAAATTCCTTTTTTATTCTTCTCGTGACTTTTTCAAAAACTAACTGTCAAACTTCTCTTTTCTGGCAACCAAAACTTCTCACTTACTCTCACTTGCACTACTTATCTATCCTTAACCTAATACAAGTGTAGTTTACATTACATGAATTTTTATACTCTAAACTAACAAACTATGACATTTACTTCAAATTTTGACATTTCTCCGCAAATAAAAAATTAAATATTAAACTAAAATAAATTTTGAAATGACCCTTAAAAATACCTTTTCAATATATTAAGTACAAAAATATATTAAATTAGGATACATGACATACAAATAGTCCGCATTATAGTTTATTGAGGGAAAAATGACGTTTTCGCGGATAAATTGGCTTTACCGCTAAAATTAACAAGGAAAACAATTTAGCACCGAAAATCTTTCTTCTATGTAGGTAATAGCAAAGAGTAATAGTAAACCAATAATGTTTAGTAGGTATAGTATAGTGTCAATGTTTGGTGTCACTTATGGTATTATACGAGGGTTGCCTTTTATATTTCGATAGTAGACAACAAATATTAATCATCGAAAATTACTTTATTGATCTATTCACTTTTGCATGTGTTTGAACCAATTGTCAAAGTACTTTTGCCAAAACATGCATTCTCAATGCAGCAACCGCTTCTTCTTCTTGAAGACCTGCACGAAATTCGTCTTGGAGTAAACTACGGCCACAATTGAATCTTCGTCGAAAGTTGTAAAACATAATTGCATGAAAATGTTTACGATTTAATTTTATTTTTGGGCTGAGATGAATTTTTCAAGTTAGTGTAAACAACACAAACAGCGCTCGTATATCAAAATATTCTGAGTACGTATAACCTCAAAAATGATCAACTTTACGATAGAGCTGTCAATTGCTAGGTTGCAAAATCCCGAAATATAAAAGGCAACTCTTTTATTATAGCGTAATCTAATAGCCCCTTAAAACAGTTAAAGCGTATGTTAAATTAATGTGTTAATTGCTAATTAATTGAACTATTTCGAATTGGTTACATAATTACTAGATGAAGAGACTTTAAAGAGAAACAATCAGTTTTTAATAATAGTTTGGCTAGTTTTGAACACTATTATATAGGGTGTTTCATAAAAAAAAACGCCAATATATATATTTTTCCAAATCTTTATTCTTAAAGTTAAATGATAATTTCTTTTTAAGATAGATATGTATAATATCATTTAGGTTCCGAAAATCTAATAACTCTACTTCCTTTTGCCTTAACAAAAATTTGTATGACTTTTGTTGCCAAATTAAACGCTAGTATATATTTAAATACACAAAGAAAGTGTGCTTAAGAGTTAAAGATTGATGGGCGTCCATAAATTAAAGGCATCCTTTTACCTGTTTTCGTCAAAAGTCCATCTGCAGACCTTGTTCGTAGTATGCAAATTTTCTTTGCATTAATATTTTCAAGGTTAGTAAATAAATTTTTACTATGTATAGTTTATGTTAAAACTACTACAAGGTCTCATTAAAATTTATGACCGATTTGAACCTACCCTTTAAGGTAAACACCGTGGTGATTTAAATAAGAATAATTTGTGTGTCATTTACTTCTGCCGAATTTGTCCTTACAGAGAGAAAATTGAAAGGTACATACATCAATATATCAATTTCTGATAAACAGTTCATTCTCTAACAACAACAATATTCGTCAATTTGTTTACTTATAATTTTTGATATAAAACTTAATAATTATTAAATAACAAAATTTTTTAGTTTATAGAGAAGTCTCTATTTTTGTGTGTGTTTTGAACTACCAATATAATATAGATATAGATACCTAACAATTTGAATGGGGGCAACAGCGGAAGAATAAAAAAAGCTTCTGCGGGTAATTTTGCTTTACTTTTGTGTTTTTTTTTTATATTTAATAGATAATTGTAGTGGCTGCATTTATTGTCATTGTAAAACAAACGATTAAAATAATGTCTTAATTAATACTACTCTAATTGTGAATAGATAATATTGTTGTAATTAGTAAAACTACCGCATAATCTAAACATGAAACGGTAATTATTGTGATTAAAATGAACTTTTATTTAATGATGTACTTATCCTAAAAAACATGCTGGTTTATTGGTTTATAAAGTAAACGTAATATTAAGCATAAGCCAAGAACGCAATTAAAGGTTTTTGTTGCAAAATTTTTAAATTTTATAAAAAAACTATACTAAATCATAAATCACAAAATGGCATAATCATATTTTTTAAAATTTAATACTTATCTTCATCAACCCATATTGCAGAATCTTGATTGCCAGATCTATAATCATTTTGAACTAGCCATAAGGTCTTTTATGTCGAATCTAAAAGACTAAGAAAAGATTCATCTGCATAACAAATCATTGCAAAGAAAATGGACAATATTACAGATTTCGAAAACACAAAAATCTTTAATCGTGAAAAAAATCAATACAAACGTTACTTATTAGAAATGATACATATACACAATGAACCTTTTTATATTAATAAAAAAACAGATATTCAAAATTTAAGTACTATTTATGCTAATATTTTAAACTTTGAACAGAAAAATAAAACAAACAACGATTTTTCAAATCTTATTTTAAATTCAGTGTAATTATAATATCTTCATTTATCTATAAAACATCATGACAGACCACAAATCTCTAAAAAAGTGGCTATTTAATATATAGATAGAGGATATTGTGTATTACTGAAAAAATTCATAAATATTAAAGTAAGTAATCTTTTGTGTCATAATTGACAAATGTCTTAATAATGTAAATCTACTTTAATCTCAAAAGGGTAATATTACTTTAATATTTTAAAATTAATACAAAAAGATCATTTTTTTTGTTTATTTCAGAAGTGACTGAAGAAGATAAAAAAATTAACTTTCACTAAAACTTTAAAGAGTGGACCTAATAATTACTGGCTGCAATCCCTAATATTTTTAAATATTTAGTATGTATATATTGTTAGGACTTCAGATTATTAATGTCCCACGTTGGTTCCACAATTTCCTAAAATTGTACTTGTAAATTTTATATAATTTTAAATAAAATTTTATTTTATCTAAAGGAATTGTGAGTTCAAAATAAATGTTTAAATTTTTAATATTGAATTTAGGATTAATATCTGAATAAAAATTTTTATCAAACTAATCCCTATCTATTTTCCTAACTAACTTATCTAATCTTAACTAGTTTAACTAACATTAACGAACCGTACAATCTTTTACTGTATTTTCTGTCGCTTCTTTTACTTTCTCCAGATCACCTTCTCCAATGTTCTACTCCACCAAATACTTTTCTCTTTTCTTCACTTTTATTTTGGCTAATTAATTTGTATTTATTCATTTTATGGAATACTTTTCCATTTATATTAATTTTCAATCTTTTACTTTTCTTTTCGTAAATCCCAAACCATTATGTTAAAAAAATTACCTTTTATAACTGCATTGAATTAAATTCATATTTTATCGTACAATAAATATTCTATTTTAAATTTAATTTTACTAAATAGGTAATCAATATTAACGTTATCCTTTTACCAAGGACGTAAATCTAAAGAAAAATCACAATTTAACCAGTAAGATACAAATATGTTTTTACAATGTAAATCCTCGTATACGAAAACCAATACAGCCTTTAATTCATTAATTATATATATTTAAGCATTTTTTTTAACCAAGTAGGTACATTGCTTGTATTTTTTCTTTTTTTTTAGTGTTTTTTCTTCCTAATATTTCCATAGCTTGGTATGTTATGTTTCTCCATACTTTCCTATTTATTACTTTTATCTTGATCTTTTCTGATCCCACTTTTTAAATGTTTTTGTGCATCATGTTTCCATCGATTTGTAAGTCTTCTTCTCCATTTATTTGCTTCTATCTAATATTTCAACAATTTTTGTTTTGATATTCTTGTGTCCAGCATTCTTTCTATTATTTCCAGAACATTCGGTTACTGGTTTAATTATTTTATATCCTCGGTTGTACGTCCTACCCATGCTTTCTTTGATTTTTCCTGTGTGGCCATTTCAAAGTATTTTCCTTTTTATTGTTACAATTGGTTTTAAAGCGGTTCGATATAAATGAATTTTGGCGCTTCTTGAGTCTTGTTTGCATTTAATCAAGGTGCTGAGAGTATTATTCTAGCTTGAATTTCTTTCTTAATGTGCGTTCTTTCTTAATGTTATTACTGTACTTAAATTTATGTAAAATTCTACTTTCCTTACTGCTTTATCCATTCTATAATATTATCTCCTTTAACCCTTTTTTCTTTTTGCTAATTTAAACCGCAGCTTAGTTTACTAGTGCCTGTCTCCTCTGGACAAGTAAAAGAATATTTGGATTGATTGGCTGATCTAATGAAAAACCTTTCGATGCTTACTTTAGAAATTATTTTTAAATATAATACAGAAAATACTAATTTACTTTATACATAAAAAATTATGTGACTGAAATATAGTAGAATAGTAGCAGTAACCAAGTTAAAATATCTATTAATCTAAAATTATAAATTACATAAGAAAAAAGTATCACCGTTTTGGCTTAGTAAACATGGCAATAAACCAGTTCTTTAAATAAATTATATATTTATAAAAGTTCCTGTACTACTGACCACTTCTCTTACTACTTTGATCATATTTCTGACAAGTTTATTGTAATAATTGTTTGTTTTTTCCCAAAGTTGTTCTGTAGGATTGAGCATATAGTGGTAAGGAGGAAGATGCAATATTTTGTCACCCATTTCAGCCAGTTGATCATCTTTAATAATTTGTGGTCAAGACAATGTAGCCAAACAATAATAATTAATAGATTAAGAGACACTATTTTGTTCTAATAAAAATTTTTTGGTCTAAGGTAGAAATCAGAAATCAGGTAACTAGCTACAAACAAAATGTAACTTAAATATGTCAATCTGACGATGCTAATCTTAGCAAAACGGCCGTCATTGTAATTTAAATCTAATTTTTTCATATAAACTTGGAAGTTACATTCAAATGAAGAGTTTTTTTATTATTCTTAATAAGATGGACTTCCAAAAAGTAAGGGTTAGTATAATAAATTTAGTTAATTTGAGATAATTTGATTAAACACAACCAACCAGAACAACATTATGCTGAAAACAACCCATGTTTTCACTCTATTAAGTACATTGCATAATACAATTTGATTTTCGCGTTTCATATATTTGTTATTTCGGAATGTCTTGATTTGGTCGTAATACTGACGAGGATAATAATGAATTATAGAAGCAAATACTATATATTTTTATAATTAGCAAACACTTTCCTCCCTCTTTTGGGAAATAACCCCCGAACAATGATAAATGCTCAAAAATTTCTCGGTATATTTCCAAGCAACAATCTCTTAAATTTTTTTTATAAAATGTTATCGAACAATTGTCAATGTCCTTGAGTTATTACTACTGAGAACAGATTTTTTTTAATTCTATTAACACCACAATATCGGACCAAAATAACCTTAAATCCTAGTCTGCAACTTGATTAATTACAATTTTCAGTAATATAACAAGAGAGGGAGAATAAATTGAAAATAATTTGACAGATTGTTTAAAAACTTGCCAAATCGCAACAAGTTTGAACAAAATCTGTCAAATTATTTTCTAATTTATGGAACTCTTAAAGTTGTATTTGACAAGATTATTTTTTGTAATTTCTGCATCAGAAAAGGTATTAAACCGATGACTTTCACCCATTTCGCGTTGACACAATTAAGTAATTATTTTGACAAGTATCTGACAGTTGCTAGGCAAATAAAAGCTACAGTGATTATTCCCGACAATAATCACAAGAGATTTATTCCTACTATAATAATAACATAATTGGTTGAAACTTACCCTTGTGACAAATAAAGAAGCATTTCATCGGTTTTAAGAAACGTCAAAAAATAATCGGTATTAATAATGAGGACATTGAATTATATGACATGTTGCTTTTCCTATATCAATTATCTATTGTTCTATTCTACTCTCGAAGCCTTAAAAATATTATAAAGACATTTTTAATTATAATTTTATTTACTAAGAATAATAAACAACTATTCATTTAAACTTAACTTACATTCTTAGTAAGATGGACTTCCACAGAGTAAGGATTAGTACAATAAATATAATTTTATTTATTATTCCACCTTATTTGTATTTATTATAAGCAAGTATATCAAATAAAAAACTTTTAGTGTATTATTGAATAACGTGTCGGTTTAACACAATAATATTTGTATATTTCATAATAAAAGTAAAGAAGAAAAACATGCCAATCACACGTTCTGATATATGATATGTGAGGCCTGGGATCGAGATGAGTCGCGACAGCGTCTGGAGCTATCCTGAAATGGGAAACATGGGGAATATGTCAAATCTTGTTATTTTACCGAGAATGCTATAAGTGACAGTCAAACAGCGTGAATGCCTCTCGTCTAACCCAAGGGAAGGGACAATGGCACTCTTGTTCGAGAGATTATTTTGAGATTTCGAGACCAACCCACTACTAACCATTAAATGATGTTAACATCGATGTTTGCTTCTATAAGTCAGTAATTTAGGTATTATTATTTATTATTATTATTGGTTCCTAAGTAAGGAACCAATTTTTATTAATAAATTATAATATATTCTCAACAAGCAGTATTAAAAAATATTTGAAATAAACATCAATTAATTAATTAATTAATATTTTTCCATAGCTAATGTTAAAGTGTTGCTATAACAACTTTTTTGAGTAGATAAAGTATCAGTTTAACAGCAAGAGTAAATAAAATGTTTTAACTTCTTTTTATTCAATAAAATTTACAAATTCAAACACATTAAAGATTAAAAACAACTGAAATTTTGGAATTAACATTATTATTTTGGAGCATCACAACTTGTACTCGTTTGCTTAAACACTTGATTCGAGGTACTGGATTGATTTTCAATCCGCCAATTATACACTTGAATACAGCAATCTATTTGCTTATTGACTCTTCAATGTAAGATTCTGCAGCGGGTGAGGATTTTCATCCACCTAAAAGTTTAAGTTTTACTAGATCAGCTTCAGAATTTGCGAACATAGTAGCTGAAGAACGACGGAAACAATGCCCCGTGTAGATTTCTAAATTTGCAAGTTTCAAAAAATCTGCAATCTTCTTGGGGATATTATATATAGTGTTAATCCCCACCTGTTGAGTAGTGCACTTTTTCTGTCGATAATTCACAAAACTTACTGTGAGGAACGTTTTTGGGGCGCAGGCAATATAATGGACTAGTTTAGTAGGATCATATTAATCAAAATGATAGCAATATATATTTAGGATAAGATACCTACCTATATTGGTATTCATTTTGCAAGTAATTTTTCTCATTTCGTAAAATTTAGCAATAAATAATTAGTAAGTTTTAAACGTAGCGCCAACTAATAACCAATAATGAAGTGTGTTTAAAAGTCAACGTTGTCATAGTTTAGCTACGTTCGTTTCAAGTATTCTCAAAGAACTGGCGGCACAAAACACCGTGTTCTGTGACTAACTGATTGTACCAGTTGACAAGATATATGACAGGAGAGAAAATCGTGTCTATCTGTAATAAACAATAAGACCCCTATTCTTGACGGTGATAGAATAGAACAGCCAATAGAAAGTCGTCGTGGTTCTATTGAAAATGCCAAAACCGTATTCTTGAAATTCGTTCTCTCACTGTACCGATAGAAGGGTTGCTCTACGAGAGAACAATTATTTCTATTGGTTATTTTTGAAGGAACCGCTATAACACCAAAAGAAGGTGTTAGGGATTTTTATTTTCGAACCAAAAATAGTATAGAAGTAATTTCTTTCATAAACCAAACACAACCAAACAACAAATTAAACTAACGAAAATGACAGAATATTTTGTTTAGTGTTTTACTCCTTATTTGATATAGTGTCAAGCACAGAACAAAAATATCGATATGTTTATCTCATTTTAATGACCACAAATAAGAGAGAGAGATAAGTTTTTCGGTTAATATTAAAGCATATCGACAACATCGCAAATTTTCTACCAATCTTATTGAAACACTTCACTTACCACTTATGACGTATGTAACCATTATATTTAAATTTCAAAAGCCGATTATGGCTAGAGGATTATAAATTTTATTTGTACAGTTGAACCACTAAAAACCTATTTTATAAGATGCAAATATAAAAAAAATCACTAAACTAGTCCATTTCCAAGAAACTTACTCCATTTTTCTTGTCAGTAATATCCTGCTTGGTTTTAGTATCAGATAATGAAACGATTATCACCGATTTTCTATTGTCCACATTAAACACTTCTAATTTGTACAATTCATCCGATCTAGTAGGACATTTGTTTGACATTTGTTGACAGAGTAATTCATATCCCGGAACAACAAAATTGCGATTTTTGTGCCTAAAATTACAATTTTCTTTGATATTCTATTTTTCACCTGAACTTGAAGTCTTGCTATAGAAAAAAATGTTATATTGCACACGACGATTAAATCACATTATTTTCTGGAGCATAATTAGCGCTAAAAAATGCTCTCAAAGATAAAGTACAATTTTATCGTATATTTGACTTTGAAAAATGTTTGATAAGGCAGCGTAAATTGTCATCTATGATAGCACTTTCCTGTACCCACCTTAAGTAATGAATTATGAAACGGTTGTAGAGGAGTTGCAGTTTGTATAAACATAAAAGAGATTGTATAAATTAATTTCGCAACAGGACGGCGGTTTAATGCAGGTCACCCACAGTTCCGCTCACCGACCAAAGAAAACTACTAAGATATATTATGATCAGATGGTTTTCATCGTGTAGGAGGGGATTTATTTATAGTGAGATTAATTTTTGATTGCTCTTTAAATTACCGAATGTTCAAAAAGGTTTTTAAAGAGATTAACTAGATCTGAGCACTCTCAAAGATTTATTCGCTGAAAGACATATTTTAACAGTTACACATTTATTAACATCTTTTATTGCCGGAAAATTTAACTGCATTGCAATATTGTGTTTATTTTACGAATAATAACTCCAATAAAAAAATATTTGAAACTATGAAATGAATCAAAATATTTTTTTTTACATAATACTGACACAAAAAGTCTTAAGTAACAAAACGATGCTGACAATTTTCTCGTTTACACTAAAAGCAATGCTTTAACATCCTATAGAAATTACATAAAAATGTCTTAAATAAGTTTAGTAAAAATCGTCGAAAATCCAGTTATAAATCATATGTGTGCAGTTTTCCACTATACGAGTATAATATTAGTGGAAAGGTGGGTAAGAGTTCGCAGTGTTTCATAAAGTAGTTAGTTTGGACAATATAAGGAAACAGAGATCAACCTAAAAATATAGGAATAAAGTTAAGGTACTTACTTAACTATTTTATAGAAAAAAAGATATGTTGTGAACAAAAGTACCTATATAAGAAAAAAAAAATTAAGTTAGACCGTACTCATAGCAGACTTATCATTTAAGAGTGGACATTCTGTTTGTGTCAATCACTAGAATTGTCACAGATGTGGCATATGTACTCTCCGAGTTCAGAGTATACTGTGCAGTACTCATGGAACCAATCCTTGCATTCCATGGCTTGAATTCAATCACGATCAGGGGGGTCTTGGCAAACTGGACAAAAAATTTGTTTTTGTTTTGATGTTGGCTTTAATGAATTTGATTTTGTTTTTTTTGGACTCCGTACTCTGTAATTCTTTGACATATCTTCCTTTCGTCTGTTTGTCTTCTTGATTTTAGGTTTTTTTTAGGGCTGAGATGGGAAACTCTTGTTTGGTGGGTCCTTATCCAGAACACAACAGTCTCGGACTCACCCTGCTCGAGAGGATGCCCACCAACCTAACTCACCTCAAAAACTCGCTACCCTAGCATACTTCAAGACGGACGGCGATCCCTCACACACTCTTCATCCGTTCATACTATTCGCGATCAGAATATTCCCTTCTCACCATTTTCTCCACCCATTATTTTTCCCCTCTCAAGATTATCTCCACCATGTTCTCCCAATACACTGCTATCCCGAGTCTCCTCTCAAACTTCTCTAAATCCTCCTCGTCCTTCCAACATCTAAATACATGACCCTCATTATCCTCCACATCACATCTCACGCATATTCCAGTCTCTTTCTTCCCAATCTTGTGTCGATACCCCACTATTGACCCATGCCCAGTGAGCACTTGGGTCAAAAAGTAGTTTATCTCCCCAAACTCTCGGTCCATCCACTCGCTCCTACTCCTAATCGCCATTTTTAATGCAACCTTCATATCCCTCCCACGTCTCACCATTTCCTCCTCCATGCAATACTGAACTTTCTTTTTTGCGGCACCCTTACTCCGTTGCCTTTTTGCCTTAGCCATCAGATCCAAAAGGTATGACCTTGACAGCACAGCTGCTACTATTGCACCCACTGCCCTTTACCCCTGTACCACTCTTAACTTGTAACTGCTTGTAATTATTCCAACACATTTTTGTACGATGACGCAGCTAGCAGCACAGACTTCTTCTTGCGAATATTTCCTGCTCTTGGAGGTGCCTTCGGTAGCGGCTCTAATAATTTCGGCGAGCTACAGTTGGTTAGGTTAGGTTAGGTTAGGTTAGGTTAAGAGATACAGTTGGTAGACGTTTCTGGCGATATCGAAGGTGGTGAAGTTCGTGGCCCTGGCGGTGGTGACGGTGTTCGCGCAGAAGATGTTGAAGGTATTTCCTTTGGCTAAATTAGGTGCGCTATCAACTTCATTGAAGATAGTCAAAGATATTTTTAACTTCTGCTAAGGCATGGAGAAAAGTTCATTATCATTATTTGCATTGAATACACTGGGGGTTTCGTTCACATGAAGTTGTTCTGTAACTATTGATTAGAAAGGCTTTTACTGCTCTTTCAATAGGGGCTATTTTAGAAGATGCTTGGGCAAACAATTCAGCTACTTGAAATTGAGTAATTAGTAGATCAGGGTTACTGATATACCCCTGTCACATTCTTGAGCATAAACATTTTTCACTGAACCAAAAAAATTCTTATCCAGTGGTTGGATTTTATAGCTACTATGTGAAGGTAAACTAAACATGTTGATACCCAGTTCGCTGCGTTTTATAATTGCTTCTAAACTCACGTGACTAGAGTGATGACTAGAGAGATTATCTAATATTGAGCTTTTGCAACATTTTTGAAAACTGTCGAGCCATCTTAGAGCTGATAAAACCAGATTCTGAGACAAGCTGAACTGTTCCTGTGGAGCTTTATCAGTAAGCTCTGGTTTCAGCAGTTTTCGTGGAAACAAAAAAGCGGGTGGAATAGATTGCCCAGTTGCTTCCATACAGCACAATGTAGTTAGTAACTGACCCCCTCCGATGAAACTATTTTTTTCCTTTGGGAGCAAAAGAGTACACATGTCAAGCTAAGAGTACGCGTAGCACAACATAATTTCATTAACAGGTGCAAATATAACCTGTACGCTGATCATGTTAATCGAACACTCAAAAGTATTAGTTTTTAATGATACTTAAATAAATTGGTCAATTTACAGCAGCAAATTTTTAATCACTTTGAACAGCTTGTAAATAAAATAACAAATCAGAGTTAGCAAATTACTAGTGTTTGATTTTAGAGACTATCACTGCGGCACACTCCGGTAAATAATATTTTCTCTGGCTGTGGACTACTCGACTGACACATTACTTGGTATATATGGCCATCTGCAAGTGGGTGTCTAAACTATGGGTAGTGTGGACTCTTGGACGACGAGTTCTCTTAACCACCGTTACCCTACTTAATTAAAAACAATCTCATCAAATTTTTAATTTTTATGAAAGTAAATTTATTGTACTAACCCTTACTTTTTGGAAGTTCATCTTACGAAGAATAATAAAAAAACTCTTGTTTCAACTCAACTTCAATTACAGCTGTCAATCTGACGATGCTAGTTATATAGCGAAACAGCTTAAATGTAATTTTAAACATAATTTGTTCAATTAAACTTGGAAGTTGGGTTAAAAAAAAGTTTTTTTATTATTCTTTGTTTTATGAAAGTATATTATATAAATGACATAAGCAATAAAGGTCTGAATTTTTTAAGATCTATTTCGAAAACCTGGTGGGGAGCCGATGTAGAAACATCAATACTTTTTTACTGATTGTAATCAGATCGTATATAGATCTATTCTGGATTAAATATTAATACTCTAGTAGTCATATAAATTAAATTGATATAGTTCTTCGTATTTGCATGGGTAAAATGAAGTCTACCCCCATAGCTCCACTAGAACCAACATTTAATTATAGAAGAGATTGTTTAAGTGAAAATGTTTAATGAAAATTGCATGTCATAGCAACTTATTATATTCTTCAATAAGCTCTTTAAATATAGATGATCTAAAAAATACTTATTGGAACTGTAAAAAATCACCCAACTTTTGCAAGGCTTTTGGAGATACGTTGAACATAAAGTGCATTAATAGTATCAACAATTTCAACCTAATGTGTCCTTATTTTATGAAACTGACGATGGAAACAGCTGCAATTGAAATTTTAAACCTAATTTCTTCAATTAAACTTGGTAGTTGAGTTAAAACAAGAGTTTTTAATTATTCTTCGTATACATACCAACTTATAATATATTTCTATTATAAATAAGGTACTTTGAATTCATTTTTGCAAAAATGGTCAGAGTGGTATGTTGTGTTTTATATTGATGCATCTAAAAACCGAAGGTACCGAATATACACTCTTAACATCACATTTATATCGATTAAAAAAATTCTGTTACTCCATTTACTCAATTTTGGGTGCTTTATCATTTGCAATTCTTAAAGTTTTACATTACTTTGACACTTTAAATTATAAGTCTAGTAGTATCATATTCACTCTCTATATTGTTCTCTCTTATAAGTTTTACACCCAGTGATAAATATTATCCTTTCATTTGTCAAATTAAAATATCCCTTGCTAATCTTGGAAATAAGAATATAATTAATTATTTAATTTATTTGGTTAGAAGATCATATAGGCATAAGAGGTAATGAGCAAGTTGATTCTATTTCTAACGTTGCAATTACTTCTTCTGATGAACATTTCCCTGTTGATAGAATCTGTGTACTTGATGCATTTATTATTTGTGAGGGAAAATAGAATAGAAATATATACATGATTTTGACGTGTGCCTGTTGTTAGTTTCTATAGTAACTATTGTTTAATCCATCTGTTATATACCTCTTTTCCGTGTTCTAATTTTGTGGTGTAAAATAAATTGTCCTAATAGGTCCATGGACAAAAAGCGAGTGTCCCTGTCTTCCCTTATTTTGTAATTTAGCGTGTAGAGTTAAATAAACAGAATCTTGTACGTATTTTCTGTTACTAAATTTCTATAGTAATAAAGTAACACGTGTTATCATCGTCCCCAGTATACAAATCACCATTAGGCAATTATTTTTTTGGAGATAGAATGACGTGCTCTATAACCATCCATCATTTTTAAACCATCTGATAGCGCATATCTTTAAGTTATATATTCTATTGTAAACTTGATACACATAAATTTACATTTTTGACAAGATTATCCGACGATACCTTAATGAAAAATTAGTTTTTAGTTGTAAATTGTCTAGTAAGAAGATTTATTATAACCACTATTAATGTTTCTACTATTTTTGTTAAAAGTCGTTTAAATATAATATTAATTTATTCTTACACTTAATACCTAGCAAATACCACATATATATAAATATTTCTTTTTCTAAAGGATCCGTACTAATATAATAAAGATCAATGGTGCTTGGCATCAAGCAAAATAAATGCTTGTTTGCATTTTAATTAAACTGTTTCAGATTGTAGCTGTTGCATATTTTTGAAATTTTAATAAAAGACAGATATTTCATTTATCTGCTATTTTTTAGCTTTTTTGTTTTCCTTAAATAAATAGACAAGTTTGTGCATAAATTATCAAATACAAAATAAACACTTTAGCTAGAACAACGAGCCAAACAAATTAATAGACTGTAACATACCACATAGCAAACTAAAAATACTTTATCTAATTCATTATTAGAAAAGTTAGAGAGGTTCAAAATTTAAGTGAATTACATTTTAATCTATTGTACCTGGTTAAATTATTTTATTTTGATATTTTGCTTACAGAAATATAACACATTTTAATACTGAAAAAATTTAATATTTATAGGAATATTATTACAAAACTATTGAAACAGCTAGTATATTACAGTATATAAGGTCTATGATACATTCCTTTTCTTGCTTCTGATATTTTCGCTTGTCTTTTTCTTTATACTCCTTTACGGCAGCTCACAATGCTAAGTGGCTTTAGGTAACTTTTCTTTTATGTTATAAGAACCTATATAAAGGTTGTTTAAAGCACAACAGTTTTGATTTACTCACTGTAGAATGTACACTCTGCTACTTCAGCTATACTCAATGTTCTCAGATGCTTCGTTCACTGTGTTCAGTAAGAATTAATGTCAATTTACGTAATCATACCATATTTAGTTATAATTTCCCAAGACTCCTTTTGCTTTTTTGATACGTTTTAGGTCTCTATTTTTGCGTTCTTCCTCCTTTTCAATTTGTTTCATAATCCATTCTATGCTGATTCCTCGAAATGGTTCCGATCCAAGAGATGTTTTGCCCCTGTCCTGATCAGTCTGTTCCCTACCTGGTTTCTTTTCACTATAGTATGTCCTGGAGTCGATAGCAAGATAATTTGGTGTTTTTATCAAGATCATTTCCCATGCATCAGGATTCATGTGCATAATGGCTAAATCATAAGATTATGTCAAATTATTTCATTTCATAAATGAAAAGGCAACATAGTGCATAAAGTGTCAATTTTCTAGAGGTGATATATCGGAGACTCTTTGTCTTCCCACACTGCATTTTGCCTTGGAGTACAAGCTGTAAAAGCAGGTATTTCTCAGGATATTCCTTGATGAGAACGAGGTATTCAAGTTTACATTTTTTAACGTGGTATACTTTCATCAGTCTGTTCATTAATTCTTGAAGTGCCTAAAGATCGTTTTAGATAATAACTGTGTCATCTGCATATCGAATTTTATTAATTCATTCGTTATTAACAATGCCGTTGGAGGTGTTTTCCTCACTTTCTGTTCTGACCAAAGGGGTTTCTCCAGTCCAAATATTTCAAGAATTTTCATCATCTTATCATGCTGAACCTTATCGAATGCTTTTTGATAATCAATGATATCCAAAAATATCATAACGAATGCTAAAGAGAGCCTCCTCAGTACCTAGGACAGTTCCAAACCGAAATTGGGTACAGATAGTCTGTTCTTCGAAGATCCTATATATTATTTAAATTAAATTGAAGATCTAAAGAAGGTGGCGTATATGAAAATATTCACGGTTCTTTGCACTTGATTTCTTGGGTAGCGTTATAAACTTACTTTTAAGCCACACGTCGGGTATGATTCCAGTGAAGGTGTTTTCCCATTCTTCGAGTAACTTCATCAACTGTAATTGGTAAGAACTTTGTTGTTTGGTAAGTGGAAGGATTTTTCGGTCTGTTTGGGTCTTCAAATAACTAGTTTATGTATTCTGTCCAGCTTTTAATTTTTCCCAATCTATCTACAATGAGCAGTTGTCTCTTTTATTTTCTTATTCATATTTCTCGTCTTCATTCTTGCTTTGCATGCGTTTATTGTTTAATAATATATATTAGGCGTCCAATTCCAAAACTCTTTAAATCCATGTAAAAAAAAATGCAGGAGAGGCAAAAATGTTTTGGAACTTTATAAAAAAATACGCTAGTTAAAAATTTACATGCAACATTTTAGATGTATTAGTAATTCAGTACCCATAACAAAAAATAAATTTATGTAATAATAAGGTGTTATTTCACAAAAATAGTTTGGATGACTAAAAATGGATTCTTTATTTTCCCAAACTCAAACTAGAATATATTTAAAACTATATTTTAAGGCTATCATCTTCTTCTGTTTCTTCAATGTGCAGTTCAACATCACGAACATCAGCATTTTCAAGTATTTCCTTATAGAAATTTAAATCAACATTTTGAAGATATCTTCAGTTTACACCGTAATGTTTTTTTGATAAAGTGACAACATCATTTAATTTTGCTTGCTTAATGGAATATTGTTTGGGAAGATGATCCAGGCTAAGGTTCGCCAAAGTTTTTCCTTTTTTTTAAACTGATTTGTATGTACCCAAATCACTTCTATAATTTACTTCTCCCTTCACAAAAATATTTTTTTGAGAGTTTTTCTTTAATATAGAAAATCGCTTGGCTTTGACAAACTGGAAATGCCATTGTCCAGGAGCTTTTACTATCGCTTCAACAGCTTTTTTCCAGTTAAACACTTTAAAATCTGTTTCTAAGTCGAGCACAGTTGCGCATTCAGAAAAAATTTCCCTATATTCATTTGGATGAGATATAACTTTTCTTTGTTTTACTTTTTCTATGCATCCAAAGACTCGATCAGCTGGAAAAGTAACAGTACATAAGCATATCCATCATTGTCACATTCTTAATTTGACCAGGACATCTATCACAAAATAGTTTTATTGACATAACGTTTTCCAAGTCTAAGGTTGAAAGCTTGTGGTTTGCCATTGAGCACATTTTGTTGGACCTCTTAGCACGTACATTTTCAGTCTATGTGTAGGAAGTAATACTTTGTCTTGTCTGTTTAGCATTAGAATCGCCCTCACAGATCATAAAGTTATAAAGATAGAGTTGTCTAGAATAGTAGGCCGATTGATCTGGAACTCGAGGAAGCACCATATTTTTCTGGCAGTCAAAACTTAACTTAAGTGTGTTTTCTTCTGGTTTTTTGAGTAATTCGTAAAAGGCCTTAGCTTTCAATTTATGAACTCGTAGCTTACAAATTAATTCAGCCTTAGTTTCAGGGTCCGTGTGGCCTTTTAAGGTTAATACATTCTGAGCATGTATCAGTAGCTGGACTCTTAAAACTAATGTTAAAATCTTTTGTAAAAGCTTTCTGAAGTAATCATACTTTATGTTCAAGTTTTTGTTTTCGTTGCAATATGTTTTCCACAGCTGTGTTATAGATAAATCACTTGGCATATATTGTCGTTCTGATTTACTCCTGTTATAGTGAAATTCAACACATTTAAGCTTTAAAATAAATAAATAAAATAAATAGTTAAAAAAGTAATCCATCGACAAAATTGTCGGAAATAAGAAATATTTACCTTGGTTGGTTAATGTGACTATTAATAGACCGCACGCATAAAAAATTTGAAACAAATGATCTCTTCGTAGGCGTTCATCATTGGCCCAATGCCAGTTTTTGATTTATTCAGTGGCAGTCGTAAGTTTTAGTTAGACGGGCTACAAAATACCTATGCTCCAAAAATGAAATACTGTTTACCGTGTCATTTGGCCGTGTCTATGGATTGCAAAATGTTTGTATATCATTTGGATGTCGCTTTTTAGATTGCGCTACTCTGTTATTCCAGATATAATTGGATTAGAAACGAAGTTTGTACTTCTTTCCGACCAATGTGGGCGGGTTAAGAAATTTTAAACAACTGCCCGATTTCATATATTACATATTTTGACGGATTCCTACACTTTACATAACTTTAAACGACGTATGTGTTTCTAACCGATTTCCGACAAAAAAATGTTTATTATAGACCATTCATTTTCATCACATTCTTCAATATGGTTTGTCTCATAGAATATTATAAATTGCTAATAGATACTGCATGGTTTTTGAATACATTCAAAAGAAATATAAATAAGAGATTGTTATAATTGATATATCTAGAAGATAAGCAGCTTATTCCAAATTTCATGGTCAAAACAACTAATAATAACTAATAAATACTGCATGGTTTTTGAATACATTCAAAAGAAATATAAATAAGAGATTGTTATAATTGATATATCTAGAAGATAAGCAGCTTATTCCAAATTTCATGGTCAAAACAAATACTTCTAGGGAGTTCAAATGTCGGTAGATATAGCCACACATTCGTAGATCATGTTCAGCCGTTTCTTTAGAGCTTTCTCGTTTCAAATTTGCCCACGGGGTGATACCCCAAAGGGTAGTGTCCATAAGAAAAAACGCTGTCAGCTTTATATCATTCTTGGCCATTTAGAGGAGACTCTGAAGTGATATATACCTACTAAGTGGCATAAAAATCCGAACACCCTGTTTAAGGCCGTACGCAAAGAGTAATGGGCTCTGGATACTCCCGTAGAACACCAGACCGTGCAGATCGCCGCCTAAGATCATTGGCCTTAGGGTACCGTTTTTCCACTACCAGGTCCATTGCAAATGAATTGTTTGCAGAACAAGGAAGACTTATTGGCATGCGAAGTGTTTACCGACGAATAAGACGTTTTGGCCTGTTTTCATACCGACTACACTGAGTCCTTCCTTTAACTACTGGACACCGACGTAATCGCCTTGAATGGTGCAGAGAACGGTCACTCTGGGAACAGGAATGGAACAGTTTTGTCTTTAGTGACCTGTCTCAATTTTGTTTAGGCATGCATAATGGTCGAGCGAGGATTAGAAGACGACGTAGTGAAAGGAGAAATCCACGGTTTTTTGTTGAAAGGCATGTTCATCAAACTGTTGGAATTATGGTTTGGGGTGCTATAGCTTATGGTTCGAGATCACCTTTAATCTTTATCAGAACGCGCAGCGTTATATCCAAGAAGTTTTAAAACCCCATCTTTTACCCTATCTTAACACCCTGGCTAATCCAACTTTCCAACAAGATAATACCCGACCACATGTCGGAAGAGTCACAATAGACTTCTTTTAACATGATGTCACATTGTTACCTTGACCACCAAGATCTCCTGACTTATCCGCAATTGAGCACATGTGGGATATGATGGGTAGGAGATTGCTCAATTTGCAACGTCCTCCTTAGACTCTAGAAGAACTTCGAGAGGAGTTGGTGGTTGCCTGAAATGAGATACCACAGGATCAGAAGAATGTCTAGGCGCGTTGGAGAATGCGTAACACATCCACACATTATTAAAGGATTTTTATGTCACAGTATATTTATAAACCTTATAAACCCCTCAATTCTGGAGTATAGTATATAGTATGGTAAAATCAATCCAGGAGAAGTTTCCTTTTTGATGTGGATTTGTATAAGACTGCCACAAAAGAGATTCATACCAAAAAATTGTATATTTGTGCTTTCTTTTATACCTTTATGACCCGGTGCTTATATCAAGGTAACCTTGGTTTTGCAAGTTTCCTACGGGATTACCAGACTTGTAAATAAAAGAAATCAAAGCTGTTAAATGTGTCTCTATCACTGTATAGAATGATTTAGCAATGCTCTACTCATTCTATCGAACAACTGATTCCGCCAGTTGGTTAGGTGTCTTAAAAACTCTATTTTCCATATTTTCAAGAATTTTGGACGACAAAATTTGACAATGGCAAAACAAGTATCACGTTAAAAATTGTGTATAAAAATAATCTAAAACCAGTAAATCCACCCCGTAGAATGAGAAAATAGCATCAAAATTTGAAAATTTCCATTAATTCCCAACAAAATTGACTACTTTTGAGTTTCGTTGTACTACTTCAACCTCCAGTTTCTTTGGCGTCTTAAAAAACCCATTTTCCATTTTCCAATTATTTTGTAGGACATTTTCTTAATTAAGAAAATGGCAAAGCAAACTGGCATGGCAATACTGGACATAGAAAAATCTTACGACACAGTATGGAGGAAAGTATTAATACATAAAATGAAAGAAATGCAAGTACCCCCATACCTAACAAAAATAACAAATAGTTTCCTAGAAAACAAAACTTTCCAAGTGAAAAATGAGTATTAGATCTCAAGTAAAAAAAGAAATATTAGAAGGAATGCTCCAAGGAAGTGTACTGGCTCCTACGCTATTCAACATATTCATCAGTGACCTACCAAAAGACGAGGGAACAGAAAATGGCACTGTATGCATACGATACTGGAATATACACCACAGATAAAAAAGCAGAAAACGTGACAAATAAGATAAACAGACACCTGGAAAAAGTAACAACGTACCTAAGAAAATGGAAAATAAAAGCAAACGAAGCAAAGACACAATTTATCCTATTCAACCAAAATAAGGCACCAGAAAACCACAAGATAACAATCAATGGATAAGAAATAGAAGAAACAGACACAGTCAAATACTTGAACATTGAACATTGAACAGAAAACTAAATTTCAATGAACACATGAAAAACACTAAAAGAAAAGTAGAAAGTAGAAACCAACCCTCTAAAGAAGGAAGCTACACCAACAAATTTACAATGCATACATAAGATCGGTAATGTTGTATGGAGTACCTATATTTATGGAACTCAACATCAGACGCAAACACAAAATCAAAAAGTACAAATACACGCCAATAGCAAGGAAAATGGGAAAAGAAACGGTAGGACAAATAAAAACTAATACATCACAGAGCTAATATACAACTTACAAGAATCTAGAAAAATAAATCAGGGGAAAAACCTAGAAAATCCAGGAAAAAGCATAAAAGATCATAAAAAGAAATACGATAAAGTGGGACACAGCCGAAATTAGTTCCAGAGAAAAATACAAACAAAGAAAATAAGGAACAAAAAGACAAAACAAACAGGTGCAATGTGGAAAAATAAGAAAAAATAAAGAAGAAAAGTTAGGAAGAAAAGGCTATATTCAAATGAAATGAAATGATGTTTAAAATCTCAATTATGTTTGATAAAATAGTCTAGAACCACTAAATCGACCCCGTAGAACATGAAAATACCGTCAAAATTGGAATATTTCCAATCATCCTCGACAAATTTGGCTATTTCAACCTCAACACTTTTTATTAAAAAACCCTCCTTTCTATATATTCAAGTACTTTGAGAAACAAAATTTTTTTACTTAAGAAAATCGCAATTTTATCCTTTGAGCACCTCTATGGAACCTCTATTGAAGCTCTCTTGATCCCTATCATCTATAGTGTATTACTAATAAATTTATATAGATTAAAATTAGTTTTATATTTACATGCAACCTCTAACCACCTTACATAATATATTAAACGCACTAAAACATGTCAAAGACATTTTGACTAATTGGCAGTACAAGATAAATGTTTCTGAAAAATCTAAGTAGATCCAATCATTAATTGATGAACCATCAAAACGGAAATTTGAATGACATTATTTAAAAACCAATGGCAACATTATGACCTTTACTATAAAAATTTTTTCAACAAAAAACAAGTTTTGGTTGAATTTATTAAATCTATTACAGAATTATAACAAAAACGAAAATTTAAGGCAAACAAATACATCTTTTTCCTTACTTTTTTCTAATTTACTTATTTACATTTATTTATATTTTGAGTTATGGTATCATCATTCAGTTAACAAGCCAAAATTGTGCCACTAAACTCAATAAATCAAGCTGAGTGTTTTTCTTTTGGAAACTAAGAATTAAATCGAAATATTCATTATCATAAAATTAATAATTTCTTGATAAACCCGCCATACTCCGCTTTTAGTTGTTTGGTAATCCCAAAAACGGGTGTTCTCTATTAAGAGATTTTATAGATTTTTCCCTCTTGATCAAAATTGCTATTAGGTGCGGTGAAAAAAAAATTTTGAAGTGTTTTCAGATAGGACGATTTTGATATAATTTGATGTTTAGATAAATTACACGGGCAACTAATTTAAAATACTTGTATATTAAAATGATTAATTTATATAAATAAATAGGTCTTGGCAGGAAAGAGGGAAAAAATCGTATCGTATATGTTTTATTTTATCCAGCATGTGCGTATAAAACTATATTTTTGGCATGATGACACTTTTGATATAAGCTAACATTTGTGGACGCAGTAAATCATTATATATTTTCAAACAAAAAAATAAAAGGTTATTCTATATTTACTATCTATATTCACTTTAAACCGGATTAAAAAAAGAATTGGGTTTTCAATGAACGTAAACAATAATCTGGAATATTCATGACATATCTAGGCCTTACAAGATTGCAAATTAGCACAACAATCAGCTGTACAACTTAGTTAATTTTTTATACCCCTTACGTCATTTTTTTACTGGAAATGTATTGTAGCTATTGTTAAAAATAATGTTCATCAAAATCAGTCGTCTCATAAATTATTATGACCTCATCATCAAACCCCACTACCCAATCGTTGGTAGGTTTTTCTGTTTTTACCATTTTTTTAGAAAAACAAGTTTCTATGTATTTTTAGACTAGTTTATATGGTTAATTTTACACTTATTTGGGATCTTGCAAATTTAGAAACAGTATTTTTCTTACAATGCATTAATTACCATACACTTAAGTCGACTGTAGATATTTTCTTATTGTTTACTTTCACAATATTTAAAAAAATTATTCTTCTAGCTTCATTTGCATTAAATATGCAAAATAATTTAGTGCTACCACCTACGATTACATTATTGATTATAATTGGTTTGTAAGGAACTTTTGACAAAATATATATACAGTGCTTTTCAGATAAAAGTCCACCTTTAATAACTTTTGTAATACTGGTATTTAGGAAAAATCCAAAGACACGTCAATTTATGTTGGAACCCTTAGCAGCATCCCTTTTTTTAAAACACTTCCCATATTTTTTATGTAAAATTTGGATACTCCTCTTTGAGCTGATTTCAAAAATGTATAATACTTGTAGGTTAAAGTGGTTGGTTTATGAGATAAACAATTTTTCTTTTAATAGTACAAATTTTACTTATTTTTTACTTTCACCTCATTTGCCTGTAATAAAATGGGTTGTACAACAGTTCAAAATCTTTAATATCTTTAACTGTGCTATTTATTCTACTTCCAAACAACAAAAAACTCTACTTTTTATTAAAGTTTGACATAGTCAACTAGAATTTGTAGTCACTACTGATAGTGTACTTTGATACATTATTATTTATTTTGTTTCGCTGAAATGGTTTACTCTTTGCAAGAAAGAATTGAAATTGTAGGTTTATACTACCCAAATAGTGCAAGAGAAGCTGCTGGAATATTTAACGAATTACATTACGGAAGACATGCAACTCATAGGTATATAATTCAACTGATAGAGAAATTTATCACAATAGAGTCTACTTATCTCATAAACTAACCACTTTAACCTACAAGTATTATACATTTTTTGGATTTTTCCTAAATACCAGTATTACAAAAGTTAGGTTAGGTTAGGTTAGGTTAGGTTAGGTTAGGTTAGGTTAGGTTAGGTTAGGTTAGGTTAGGTTAGGTTAGGTTAGGTTAGGTTAGGTTAGGTTAGGTTAGGTTAGGTTAGGTTAGGTTAGTTTAGGTTAGGTTACTTTTATCTGAAAAGCACTGTATAACGTTGAACGTGAAATTTTGAGTTTTACAATTAATTTTTATTTTATTTTGTTGCAGGTACAGTTAATGCAAATGGAGAAACGAAACGACAAAGAACATCTTACACTAGGTACCAAACATTAGAATTGGAAAAAGAATTTCACTTTAACCGATACCTTACGAGGCGAAGAAGAATCGAAATAGCTCACGCCCTTTGTTTAACGGAAAGGCAAATTAAAATATGGTTTCAAAATCGACGTATGAAGTGGAAAAAGGAACACAAGATGGCCAGTATGAATATCGTTCCTTATCACATGTCCCCATATGGTCACCCTTACCAATTTGACCTGCATCCTAGTCAGTTTGCTCATCTTGCAACTTAGGATGCTTTTTGAATGTGATTCTGTTATTATATAGGTATTTTTTTAATTTATGTTTTTGTTTTATTTTTAGTTTTAATTTTGCGCCAAATTTGAAACAAATTCGGAGCTACACAGGGAACAATTTCTTGAAAATATTTGTATTGTAAATAGTTTGTAGTTTGTATTAGTGTGTGTTAATTAACTAGCTTTTTCTGTTAGTTTTATTTTAAATTTTTAACTTGTAGTTTAATCACTGAACTAGAAATTAACCGGCACTAACTTTCACTGTTAATAAATAAATTTATAATTGCCTTGAAGTACAAAGTATACTCAAAATAAATAAATTATTAAGTTGGAAAACTGAATGCCTATGTCATAGTAACTTTCTTATTACAAATTAAAGCATAAATTAATTACTTGAATTTGCAATACTTTGACTTTTACTTTTTGATAAAGCCACAGAAAAATAATTATTCATATTCCCTGAAAACCATAAAAAGTTTGAAGCATTATTAAATTATTGATTAGCGGAATAATTTATTACAAAATAGGTTTTGTTGTTACAATTATATTGTAACAATTATATCGCTCACTCAAGTTTTATTTATTGACCATAATTATTATTCAATGTGAGTGGCCAAACTCGAGCCTAAGGGTTACAATTTGGTAGTCTGCTCTTCCAGAGACAAGGGCACTTCTTCACGAAGTCCAAGATCGACAGGCTCAAGCTGTAGGAAACGAAATAAGCGCAGCCGTTCATTTCCACAGCGAGGCAGTAATACAGAATGTGCTTTGCCGATTCATCTGCCACATTGCAGTAGCGACAGTCCGAAGTATCACTCAGACAAAGAGTTAGAGTGTGTGGGTGACTTCCACCCCATTCCAGGAGCAGTGCTGTTTTGCTACTCGAAGGTTGAGATATGAACGCTTTCGAGTGGGTGAGTCCAGGTATATTCTTTCAGTACAGAAGGTTTTCCCTTGCTGTCCAACTGGAGATAATATCCTTGGTGGTGCGTTTCGCTATGCCCAATAAAAGTGGACTTCGCTCTCTTCTTTGGTTTCGTATTACGTTCTTATTTTGACAAGAAATTCCGTTCTGCTACATTTTTGTAACATGTGAATGTGATCATTATACTATTAGTTTGGTATTTTTCTAGTTTAGATTTTGTGTGACAGTATAAGAACAAAAAATCTATAGATTTTGGTATACTGGTACAAAAAAAAATTAAATCCGATATAAATTTCTAGTTCAATATGTAGGAAATAATACCTCATTGTTTTACTAAAAGCATGCTTTAATAAATAGTTTTTGGTAAAAAAAAATTTTAAGTTGATTCAATAAATAATTATGAGCAAATTTAAATAATCTTTTTAATTTTGTTTTAAATATTTTCTTTGTAAATATCTCCAAAATGTGTAAAGTGTGTTCAACAATATAGTGGCTACAATAAAAGAGGACTGATGGTGATAATAAGCGTCTTAGGTACTTATTTCTCAGGTATTGGCAAGTTTGGGTAAAGAATGCAGGTCAGGATTAAATTTGCAAAAATAATTTTTTAATAGTAACGCATATTAAAGGACATTCACAATAAAATTTAATAAAAATATAAATATGTTAAAATATCAATTCAGTTTCACTATCACTATCGTCGTCCACATTAATTATAAGGGGTTCTATGTTAGTACGAAATGTCCTGTATGAATCCTCCACTTTTGTAACATGGTTTATTGTTCTTTTCCAACAATCAGCGTATCGTGGTTAGTAGATTATTGGTCTTTGTAAAGACCTGTAATCACTTATGGCAGTCAAATATTCAAAACGTCATTGCCTAATCCGTTGGGATTCCATAATAACTTACCATTTGTCAATTTTGCAGTATTTGAAACCTAGTTTGGATAAAAGTGTCCATAGGTTTTCAATTGATATCCTTATCTCAGTGAAGCTCCTTAGTCTTGTTTGCAATGATCTGATAGTAGGCACCAAGTTTTCTTCGTACATAGAGTAGATAGTTCTTCTTGTCAAATCTTTATCACCGTCATCAGTGGTTCTGGAAATATCACTATCGTTTCGTTTTCGTCTCGGATGAATTGGCCTCGAAATGTGAACTTTCACTGAAGATTCCGGTATCCCTGTCAAACCGCTGGTTTCTCTTACAGCAGGAGTAGAAGCCCAACCTCTTTGGACCAGCTTCTGATGAAGATGTCTGACGATTTCTTTAGCATCATAGGATAAAACTCGTCGTCGAACAGGAACAGTAACACAGGGCGCCGCTGATGCAGTTTCCCAAGGACGAAACATTTTTCACAAAAATTATTAAACAGCACAGACTAACTCTTACTACGGGAACACAAATATAAATGATTATACTCAACCCAAATTATACAAATAAAAAAACCGATCCTATGTGCCAATGTTGACCATAAGCAATAAACACCGACAGAAGATCGCAATAGTGGTTTATTACCATCATATCCTTATATTGTAGGCACTATATTGTTGAACACATTTTACCCACACATAGGTACACCTAAAATAAAAAGAAAAAGGTGTAAATTGATGTATATTCGTGTAGTGATCATGAAAATTAGTTATGAAATAAAATGTTTGCATTGAAAATTGAATACAAAGTATTTTTTATAACTATGCATTCGCAATAGACAAATTAGATAAATGGATTGATTTTTTTTAAACAAAACTATGTTTTTAGAAATATTCACCAAACCTTTCCATCCCTATAGCATGTCATTGAAACTTTAAAAAAGTAATACTGAATCATTACGTATGTTTCAGATTTTCACCTGGCGTCCCTCCAGGACGAAGGATATGCATTCCACCAGGCAATGGGGATGGGAGGTATGGGAGGTATGCAACGTGGCCTCTACGCTTGCGGAAGCCCCTACAGCTAGCCCTGGGCCGCCTATAACGGAGACTGCGGACCTTCGTAGGTCAAAATCGGATCTTGGTGCAGTCTTCGGATCGTGGTAACGTGGTGGATCACATTATGGGAAGACCATAAAGAAAACGTTTGTACGCTAATGAAGAAATTCGAAGTCTAACATTAACTATGAAGAAGATTGTCAATTAAATCAATTTGAACGTTTTAATATCCAAAAAATGGAATTAATGTTCAACAATCGAAATAAATATCTTAAGTAAACGCCATCTTTTGGAGAACTTGCCTGTGAAAAATGTGAAACGTCACGATTTACCACGATTAATTTATTGTTTTGTGCCAATAAACGTTAAAACGAATTGGTTACTATAAAAAACGCTGTGAAAGAGTAGCTCAGCCGGTTTTTAATAATAGAAGTTGATAAAAATCAACCAAAAAAATAGAATGTATTATATGAAATACTAATAATTCTGTAACCCGATATTTTAGAGTTACAGATAATAATTGCATAATATTTTGAGGTTATGTAACAATAAAAAATTATCAATAACTCTAAAAATGTTTCTTATTTTGTCGATGACACAAAAACAGCTTTATTTGTTTCTTATGTTCTCTAACTTATACTTATTTTTAAATATGGAATTAAAATTATTAGATAGTGCAATATTGTTAAAAACCTTATTTTCAATGTTATTATATTTTTTTACTTTTTCGAAAAAAGACATTTAGCTCACTTTTATTATCCAAAATTAAACAGGGTGTTACAGGAAATGTGTACAACAGAAATTTTTAATCTCTTTACTACACCACAAAAACCTAAAAATCAAGTAAAAACTATTTATTTCCAAAATAAATAAAATAAAATATTACATTTTCATATTTTGTGCCATACTTAATTAAAACTTTATCTATAATTAAAAGTTAAAATAATTTTGCATTTTTAACTTTCTCAACAAAAGTACAGTATAAAGTAAAATAACAAAAAAAGCTTTATGCATATTTTTAAAACTATCAATTTCTTAATATTTTTCAATTTTTTGTCCAATTAATTATATTAATTAGCTGCATATACAATTAATATAGTTTTTTGATACTCTTTTCTAAAACACTCTGTATAATTTTATATTTACTTAATTTGAGAAGAAAACAAGTGTGATTATAAACTTATAAGAATACTATGTAAATACTAGTTCACCTTTATGTAAATATTGTCATGGTTTAAAAATAAATTTTTAAATTAGTTGCGTATTGAATGGATGATCTTAAGGATATACTGAAATTATAAGAAAAATAAATACTTAGATTGTATCACCAACTGTTAAATCATAGGAGTGAGCCCATCATTGCCAAAATGAATATTGTAGGAGTGAAAATTGCGTCAAAATTTGTGTACAACATAAAGGATATAACAAAATCCAATTAGTCGTTTGCAGCAAGTATTTAATTTTACTCCACAGCTCAATTAACCAAGATAAAAAAAACTACAGATTATACATTTCCTTGAGTATAACTTTGCCCTCATGGACATCACTATTACCCAATTTAGAACCACATGTTGCTGATTCAGCAAGCACAAAACAAATATTTTTATTAAAAAATAATATTTCTAATTTAATTAATTATTTTGATATAAAATACATATAGAAGTTTTGTAAATTGTACAGGCAAATATATAAACTAATATAATACAGAGTGGAAAGTTTAACTGGAACAAATTCTGTAATTTAATAAATAAAGGTTTGTCGCAAAATTCCTGAAACATGTCAACTTTTATATTCTATGGGGCATAAAATAAAGAGGTATGTTTATTTTCTTAATTATATTAAGGGTTGTAGCGACCCCCAACTTTTTTTAATGAAAGGGTGGGTTGATCTTTTTTTTATTTTAAATCTTTTTCAATTGCAAATACAAGTAGGTATTTTTTTTGTTTTTTTTTTACAAGCAATGTGTTAGAAAAAAATAAAATACCGAAATGTTTTTTAATACTACTTTAATGCAATAAATGTTCAAAATGCCCTCCATTTTGTTGCTGACAATATCCCAATCGATCATAAAAACTATTCCTAACATTTTGTAATACTTCCAGCGTTATTTGAATAATTTCGTCTCTGATACCTTGCTGAAGCTTGTCGTTAGGTTTAGTAGTATAAATCTTACTTTTTAAATATCCCCATAAAATAAAATCTAATGGGGTGAGATCGGGTGATCTTGCTGGCCACTCAATTGGGCCCCTTCTTCCAATCCACCTATTCGGAAACACTTCGTTGAGATAGGTCCGTACAATTTGAGCAAAATGTGGTGGTGCCCCGTCTTGTTGAAACCACATCTGTTGGTCAAATAAATTGGGATCCAAATTATCGGGGAATAAAATCCTTAAATTATGAACCAATTCATTTTGAAGCATAGTTAGGTATGTTTCTACAGTTACATTTTCATCGAAGAAAAAAGGACCCACTATGCGATTCCCAATAATTCCAGCCCAGACGTTTGTTTTTTGAGGCCTTTGGGTATGGGATTCACGCATCCAATGGGGGTTTTCGTCAGCCCAATAACGGCAGATGTGCCGATTTACGTGTCCATGTAATGTAAACGTAGCTTCATCAGAAAACAGCACCCATTCCAAAGGAATTTGACCACCATCGATAAATGCCATAATTTGTTCGCAAAAATCAAGTCTACGATCAGGATCGTCTTTGTTAAGCTCGTGAAGGTTTTGCATCTTATATGGGTACTTTTTGGCATCTTTGAAAACTTTTAAAACGCTTGTGTGACTGACAACATGAACGCGAGCTACTTCCCTAGCTGGAGTAACAGGATTTTCTTCAACTTCCAACAACATGTTCAACCGGGTTTCTTCGTCGATTTGTAAAGGCCTTTTTCGAGAAATATCTCTTACATGGCCCAACTCTCGATATCGACTTTCAATTTTGCTAATCGTACTTCGATTAATTGGAGGCAATTCTGGATGAACTTCAGCAAACAAACGAGCAACTTCAGCCTGTGTTCGACTTCTGTTCCCATATCCGATCATCTGTAAAATTTCGATACGGTCCTTTTCGGTTAAATAAGACATTTCATTATTTTATTGGCTTATAAATTTGTTGTAGAAATTTAAAACAAATACCTGAAGACAACTCAATCACGTTAAGTTTTAATTAGTGAAATATCTGATAGAAGGTTATAAAAAGGAAGGATTTCTTATTGTGACTTATCAAGTAGTAAAAACAAAGTGTAAGTACATTGACGTAGTAATTGGAAAATATTCGGGATAATTTTTATATTCGATTAGGATATTGTCAGCAACAAAATGGAGGGCATTTTGAACATTTATTGCATTAAAGTAGTATTAAAAAAAAATTTGGTATTTTTTTTTTTTTACACATTGCTTGTAAAAAAAAACAAAAAAAAATACCTACTTGTATTTGCAATTGAAAAAGTTTTAAAATAAAAAATGATCAACCTACCCTTTCATTAAAAAAAGTTGGGGGTCGCTACAACCCTTAATATAATTAAGAAAATAAACAAACCTCTTTATTTTATGTCCCATAGAAAATAAAAATTGACGTGTTTTAGGAATTTTGCGACAAACCTTTATTTATTAAATTACAGAATTTGTTCCAGTTAAACTTTCCACTCTGTATAATAAAACATAAAGAAATAATAAAATAATGTCTAATTAAAGATTTATAAATTTCCCTCAACAATGCCCTTCTTTTTCATGTTCTGTTTAATATTTACAATATATTTTAAATTTAAACTAAGAGAAAACATGATTAACATTACCTGTGTATAAAATTGCAATGGTGATACATCTACTGCGCTTATAGTTAATTGATGGCATTGAAGTAATTTTCGGTGATATTAAAAATTAAAACGATTACCTACAAGTTTTTATTAATTTTAATATAATCTTTGTTTTAAAATTATCTTAAAGATAGCAGTAAAAAGAGCTATCAACTGTTTCATACATTACACACTTAAACAGTATATATAAAAAATATGAAAATATAAGCGCAATGCCGTACTGAGAATGACTGTAAAATTATGGAATACATTACTAAAAGGCAAATCTGCATACTTTTTTTGCAATTTTCCGGTAATCATTATTTTCTAAACAAGCTTTTTTAAAATAGTTTTGTCTACTGTTGATGTGTTCATTACACAATTTGTAAATTGTATTATAGTGTTTATATTGTTAGCTCAAACATTGTTTTTTATTTTGTTCAATTTATTTATATAGATGTAAAATGTGTGTATGTGTGGATCAAGAAGAGTTAAAATGTACAATTTTGATTTAATAGTTACTGTTGTAATTGTCCGATCTGAATAAAATTATTATGAAAAAAATATTGGTGTATCTCTTCAATTATTTTTGATCAAAAGTTTATTTTTGTTACAAAATTTCAACATAGGGCTTGAAATCGATAACGCTCCGCGTACTAGCCCTGGATACGATGCTGTGTGTCCATCCGTTGCAGTATTACATAATGAGAGGTTCCGCAGCTGGTGTCTTATGAGTGCAACAGACTCCAAAAGTTAAAATCTGGTGATTTGGTGAGTTATCTAAGGATTTTAAAAACATTCCAAGCATCTTTGAATCAACCATTGAACACCATGCCAGTCAGTGGTTGGAAGAAAACCGGCATACTGTAGGAGAGGTCGAACCAGAGTTGGAAGAGGACTCACTCGTTTGGTACTCAGATTAGTCCAATATAGATAAAAGGGCTGCAAGGGACAACATTATTGGTTAGTCAGATCCCTTTGTAATACCCCAAGTATCTTTCAAATATCTTTCTGTATACAGTATCCAGGAGAGTCTCTATAGAAGCACTCGAAGAACAAACATCTATATTCCTATAGCAAAAAGTCTTAAAGACTATGAGTTATTTTGCTTTTGAGTCCAAACAGATGTGGGAATGTAAACAATCCCTTAAAAAACTCGCAAAACAACAAGGTCACCTTGATGTGGGGTCCAGGTCATAGAGGAATAATGGATAATAAGGAAGCTTATTGAAGCCATTTTGTGGTGTCATAAAAAGCAACTTCAAAAAGGAACTCCGTTACTAGAATTAGGATTGCATACGATCTTACTCGCCGATTGGAGCGAGCTAAATGGTTTTTAGGTAAATCACCTAAAATAGCAAAGTTCCAAGTCCAAGTTATTCTCTAGCATCCTTGGTTATTGGCTTAGTTATAAGCTTTTATAGAACTTGTAGGAGACAAGAAATAATTAGAAATATTGGTTTGGGGCTCAAATGGGCTCCTTTTTTTCGGACTGAGATGAGAAACACATGTTTGATGGGTTCTTAATCAGAACCCAACAGTGTTGGACTCATCCCCAAGAGGACGCCTATCAACCAAACCTACCTCAAAGCTCGCCCTTACCCCCGCCTCGGAGTCACTACCCTAGCATACTTCAAGACGGGCGGCGGTCCCTCACACACTCCCGCTATACAATCATACCTCTCACGCCATAAAGAATGATCTCTTCCCCTAATCACAATCTTCACTGCCTCGCTTACTCTAATTCCTGCCTCTCCTGTTCATTGCTTCTCCACTTATTTACCTGAGATTCACACAGCACATCCACTTTTCTCCTTTCAAATGCTCCTTAATGTCACCAAATTTAACATTAATCAGGAAATCCTAATCATACTGAGGTACGTCTTCCTCTTCGTTGAGTCATAAGTATTATTTCGAAATATCCTTCAGATAGATTAAGATAGCTTAGTTCAAGAAATGGTTCATATATATAAACCGTCCACAGAACAGTATTTTAATCTGAGAAAGAGTCATCTAATTTCTGCAATAAGACTTTTTTATACACAACAGGTCTTTAAGTAGATTGGCCAATAGAGTTATTATAATACAAACTGTGTTTAATGGCAGATGAACAGCAGTGAAGTAATGACCTATCGTAACTAAACTAAATATTTGTTTTACTCTGCGAATGACATACAAACGATAAACAAATTATTTAAGTTAGTTTCATTTAAATAAAGATGATGGTGATATATATAAATATATGAAGGGAGTTTTGTTTTTACGGCTAATGCCACTTCTCGCATTCTAATTTCCAACGTCTTCTATCGAAGCAATCCTCATTTGTCAAATTTCTGGTAATAATTGTTTCCTCTACGTCATCTCTCCACGAGTGTCTTGGTCTTCCTAGTTTTTTTCATCTTTGTGGAGTCCATTCCCAAATCTTTTTTGGCCATCTTTCGTTTGACATTGTTTGCAAGTCTCCATACTAGTTTAATCTTTAGGTTTCGTTTATGTCGATTATATCTAGGTCAATTTTCATCTCTGCCTAAATATCATCGTTTCTTACTCTATCAAGTCTAGTTAGCCGGCAGCATCGTCTATGGCTTCTATTTTTGATCTATTTCTCTGGTTTGTCTTCCACAGTTCAGCGCCGTATAGTCCTATGCTTTCTATTAACCTTTTGTTATTTTTTTGCTCCATAATAAGTAGTTTGTGTAATTGTCTTGTAGCTGAATTTGCTTTGATGCTGAATTTGATGTTATTTGGACCCCTAGGTATTTGAATCTTTCCGTTGTTTTTATCTTTCCCTTTTCAATTTGTATGCTCTCCGGCTTTTCCCCGACCACGAAATACTCAGTTTTTTGCATGTTGACTGAGAGGCCCCACTTGTTATATTTCTCTTTCTCTTTCCGCAGCATATAACTAATACCACTCTCATCTTCTGCTAAGATGGCTTGGTCGTCAGCAAAGTGCAGCGTGTACAGTCTTTCATCACCAATAGGGACGCCCATGTTGCAACACTTGCAATTTCTTCTCGTTTAGATACATCTTAAAAAGGGTAGGAGCTATGCAATTATTAGTTTTAATCAGACCTACAGATTACAAATTGGGCCGCCTTGATCGCCTACACTGCGACCTTTGCAGACTATTGGGCTGTCTTTGTATTTTAAAGCTTCAAGGAGCCTTCCAAGACTTGTAGTGATATTTTCCCGGTGAAGGCGACCACTGCTATTTTATATACTTCCTTTACAGCCTCCTGCGTAAACCCTAAACCTACGTTAGCAAATCGTCCTGTTACTACTACTTCCAAATCATCTGCATATCCGAGACACTAAAACCCTTTCCCCAATGGCCTCCTAAGTAGATCGTCCACCAAGGTTGGCCACAGCAGCGGAGATGGTACTCCCTCTGTGGAAATCCTATTTCTACATTAGCTTTAATGGTAGCTTATTCGCCTAATTAAGTCATGAGAGTCCTATTGGCTAGAGGTAAGGACCCCATCTCCTTTTCATTTGCACTCAGGAGATATGTTGTTAAACGCACTATCCAGATCTAAGAAATAAACTATTGCTATTTCGTTATCCTCTGTAAACTTTGAAAGCAAACTATAAAAGTAGTCCCAGTGCCAAGTCCATTTACTTGATCGGGTGGTACGCGTAATGGCAGGGGATTTTCCTTCAGCAGTTCTTTCCTGATGTATCAAGAAAGAAGAGAGTCTTATTGGTTAGTATGACTTGGGCTTCTGGTCGGTTACCCTACCTCCTTTGGATATGTAGATAACCTTAACCCTTTGCCATGTCTTTGGGATGTATCTCCCTGCCAGACTGGCTTGCTTTAAATATTTCTCATGTGTTATGAGCTTTTCCTGTCCCCTTTATAAGAAGGCAGGATAAAGAAAGTAATTCCATCCTTGATTTCCCATGTATATCAGGGAAAGTTCGCTTCCGTGAGCATCTTTATGGTTTCTTTCGGCGTTTCCGCAATCCGATCTAAATTAATATATTAGCATCCCAATTTTAATGTCACCAGTTCACATAACTCTACTATTGTTTGGGTACCTTGACATATGGGAATAACTGGTAATAATAATGCAGACCATACAGTCAAAGGACCAGAAAGTATTTATACATTCAAAGATGTCAAGTCTATCCAATCTTTTAAAATTGTAATACCCAAACTTACCTTTTTAGTTAATACTTTAATAAAAAATGCTAAAGAAACACGACTAATAAGTGAATCAAAGCGCAACTTGGGAAACAAGATGCAATCCTACATTGGTACCTGATAAATTTAAAGTAGATCGACTGATTATTCAATCAATTATTGACGTTTTTCTCTGGGATTCAGTCTCCACAAACAATTCGAAATAGGAACAACAAATCTGTTACAAAGTAGAGGAATAAAAATTGAATCGAACACACAAAAGGACATAAATTGTATCTTCTATTCCATATATTTACGCATCCGGTATGCAAATCCATGCGTTTTGTTGTTGGAACGTCAAAGGGTTTGGTGGTCAAACATCAAAATAAAGTCTTTTGTGTCAGTCTTCACTCTTCTGCACTTGACGTTTATATAGAAAAGTTTACCGTATGCATCAAGTTTTGCATATAAACAGTTTTTGTATTCAGATCGTTGGTTTTAAGCCTTTATATGTATAGCATCGTATACGAATATATCAAGACCAGCATCAATATTTTCATCACTAAACCTAATACTTTTTTTTTGTTCTTGAGGATGTGAAAGAATCACAAGAAATTTTTTTTATGGTACTAATAACCCTTACTGTGTGAAAGTTCATCTTATTCAGAACAATAAACAACTAAAAGGTTGTATTAACTTTCACTATTTATTCTATAAATACTTAAATTGCAATGACAGCCGTTTCGCTATCGAAATAGCATCGTCAGATTGACATATTGAAGTTACATTTTGTTTGTTTGTTGCTAGGTACTTGATGTTGATAAGTAGTTAAGGCTAGACCAAGTAAGGAAGTAATAAGACATAACAATATTAAAGCCTAGATGTTATTAGCCCTAAGGGATTATCCTGGATGTATTTCCCTCTAAGATCAGTATAACTGTGCAATGATATAGAAAAACCAGGAAAAAACTATATCATGCTGATCTTTACAATAACTTAATATATTTGTGTTATAATTACGTCTTATCTATGTATAAAATGAAGACTCAATCAAAGTAAACAGTTTAATAGTGGTGAACTTCCAAGATTTATTTGTTCATTAACTACTTTATATTGTTGATCTGCTAGATATCTTTTGATTTCAAGTTCTTCGAGGAAACCTAAATTTTGTTTTTTATCACAGGTGTGTAATATTTGAATGTCATTAGTGTGTATGAGTGAGTGTGGATGTTCAAGAACGTGTTTGGCATAGTTTGACTTATCTGGTTGTTGTAATCTATATGCTCTTAAATGTTCATTGAATCTTATTTCAAAATTTCTTTGTGTTTGACCTATATATACAGCATTACATTTTGGACAATTAATTTTGTAAACACCAGATTTTTTTAATTTAGGTAATTTTGTTTTTACATTTAACAACTTTGTACCAACATTATTGTGTGATTTGAATGAAATTATTGCAGATGTTGCCGAAGATATTATTTTTGAAATTGTATTAGAAATATTTCCACAATATGTAATACTTTTATAACTTTTAATTTCTTTAGGTTGTTGAGGGAATATTAGTTGTAGTGACACTTTCTGTTCTTTCTTATTAATTAATTTATTTATCAAATGTATTGGATAGCCATTAGATATTGCTATTTGTTTTATAATCTCAATTTCTTTATTAAAATTATTTTTGTTCATTGGAATTGAAAATGCAATAAAATTTATTGTGTCAAACCCATCGTATTGAGAAAACTTAAATAGTACCGCGTCATCACTTCTCGTTTGAAAGTTAGTAAAAATTATCTAGGACATCGTATTTCGTCGGTTTGCAGCATAAAGTCACTAACTGACATTTTTTTAGAATTTTGTTTTATGAGAAGTACCTAACTACTAGTTTTCAATAGTACCCATGTATGCATAAATTCATTAAGTGTGAATAAAGTCAGTGTTAATAATAAATTTGACTAACTACAAGGTGAAACAATATTTCAAAACATTAAGTCATCAAGTTATTTACTTTAACTAGATGTATTGCAAAATGTTAATGTCACTTAATGACGCAAAACGACAATTTGTGAAAACGAGCAACATCATCTAATTTCAGATCTATTGGGTAGTGGATGGAGGGATTTAATTTGGTGCCAGGTAAAGAGCTACATAATATTACATAATAATATAATAATAATATGTGTGTTTATTCATGTATACGTTACACCATGTTTTTTACAATCTTATTAAATTAATACATAAACACAAAGAAATCCAATGAAATAACTCGTTGTTTTTTGTGGTGGTAAAAACAAATTTACAAAATATATTAAAATTCGTAATGATACATTAAAACAACATTTCCCAATTATAAAATACTACTACAAACTGTTTGTAAGATACCAATAATGGTGTTCGGTCATATAAGTATTTAAAAAAAAAATTATTTTTTCTACAAAAGTCAAAAAATGACAAGCATTGGCAAGAATATGGGAAGTAACCCTTGTTTTCATTTTTATTTGTAACTATCATAGTTAAACTATGACACCGTGCGTGAAGTAGTGTGCGAAATACTTACTTCGGTCACTGCATGTAAACTATATGGGATTTTTGTATTTTAACCTTTATGTTCCTCAATCAAGCAAAAATCCAAGAAATCATTTAATTATTAATGTATAACAATAATTATTAAGGCTTTCAAATTGTGAGAAATTTTAACACTACCTAATTTTATTTATTATTTACAATGTTAACATTAATGGTGCAGCCAGTGCACGAACCAATATTTATTCCCAAACCAAATCAGTCAGATTCAGCTCGTGATATCTTAGTTTTGGGAGTTGGAAGACTATCCACTGCCGTAGAGGTGACAGCAGTTAATCCTTAAATTTGATATCTGAATTTTATTGTTGATAGAATCTTCCACGTATCCTTCGGAAAAACAGTTCAAACCAGTTCAATACTTTCTTTCATATTAAGCTAAGCGTTTGTAGAAAAAGTTTTGTTTGCATCTCATGCGCGAAATACTTTGGTGATCGAGGAAAAAAATAGTCGTAGCATTTCGCGCACTGGATACAAAAATAAATATTTTATTTCATTTATTTATATTTTTTACATTTTTTCTTACCCTTACTTTTTGGAAGTCCATCTTATTAAGAATAATAAAAAACTCTTCGTTTCAACGTAACTTTAAAGTTTATTTGAAAAAATATGTTTTAAATCACAATGACGGCCGTTTCGCTAAGAAGCATCGTCAGATTGACATTTAAGTTACATTTTGTTAGTTTGTAGCTACAAACAACTACAAAACTAAACAATTTAAAAGGTAATTTATAAAAAATTTATATATAGAATTTTAGTCATAGAAATAGTTATCCATTAATATTTGAAGTATTAAGGAATATGTTTATGTTAAAATCATTTAGGTATAAAGTATATTTGCTCATAATTTTTTTAAATCTCATTATAAGACTATAAAACGTAGCCATTACATCGCTCCTTTAGATTAAAAATTTAGTATGGAAAAAGTAAAATTTAATTAATAATAATAATAATTAGTGAAAGTTAGTTTATTAACAATTATAATAGTATAAGTTTAATTATCACCCAATTAATGAAACAAATAAGTAGAATTAATTAAATAGATTTATTGAAACATTTCGAAAAATTGCCTATATAAACAATTGAATTTAAATAAATTATGTCATGTCTGGAGAAAAAGTATAAATACCGCGGAATTATTATTTTTTGGTCAGTTCCATTTGATTCAAAGGCGAACCTACGTCGAAAAACAAAAGAAATTTGTTAAAATTTAATGGCCGCCTAGTTTTGAATTGTTGTTACCCCCACTCATTTAACTGTCAATTTGGAAAATCTATATTTAAACCATTAAAAGTTGGAGCAATTTAAATAACCCACCTGAATTTTTTTACGTTCCTGGATATTAAAACAACAAAATCTTCAAAAAGCATCAAATATCGTGCATCGAGGGAAGCAGTCTTTGCCTACAGGGTTTACTTGGAACGCAGAACGCCGAGTAGAAGCGCTGGTGTAGAAGTGGAGCAATCACGGTACGTCTTTAAATTTAAAAGTATACAGTGAACTTTATTACCTATCAATTATCAAAGTTTAATCACATATTTTAAAAATTTTGAAAAATAAATTAAAGGTTTTAATTATCAAAGAAGAAATATAAGAATCGAGTAATAATTTCAATTAAAATATCGATATTATAAATTAGTACGATATCTGAACTTTTAAAAGTAAACAGGGTTGTATTAAGGTAAAATCTATAAACCATTGTATTTACAAAAGCGAATTAAAATAAATTATAACTCAGTTATAAAATTAAGCAGGTTAGTCATAATACAATTAAAAAATCGAGTAGGGTAAAATTAAATTGAAACCATATAATTAAATAATCTTAGCCCCACAAATATTAAAGTTTAATAATTAAAACCATAAAATATAAATTTAATAAATAAAAACTTATAAAAAAAATAATATAATCATAAAATTAATAAAAAATTAATCATACTATTATTTAAAATTTTTATACATTACAATATATATTTCTGCATGTTATTTCAATTTAAATAGAAAAGTAAAAGAATAATCTATAAAAATACGTCTATTCACATTTGAAAGAGGGAAAAAATTTTTATTTCAAAACCAAAAATCAGAAAACCGATTATCGTAATTGACTTGTGTAGTTCTAAAAACTTGATGTTCATAGTATTTGTGTCTATTAATATTTTTTATAGATAGGTACATATTTGTACTTCTGTATAATGTAAAAATTGATAGATACATCTTGAAAAATGTCTTCAATAAGATATTGGTATTGGTTGTGCCGGTAAAAACTATGTAAAGCTTCATTAATTATTAATTAATTATTATTAATTAATTATTAATTAAGTATTGAAATACTATATAAAATAAAGAAATATTAGGTGAAGAAATAAGTGTTATCAAAGTCCACAAAGATATTTATGTAATTTTTAATAAAGCTATTTCATTTAAAAAATAGATAGTATGTGTAAATATTTTAAGCGATGCTTATAGGTATCAATAAATATAAATATAATCAAGTAATTATTTATTGAGAATAAAAGAATACAGATAAATAGTTACAGAGCACATACCTAATTTATAACCTGAAGAACAATCTCCACATTTATATACGCTAAAAGTGAACTAAACCACTTAACCAGAAAAAAACTAAAATATAGTTGTTTAGTGTTTTATAAATGATAATTAACTAAAAAATTACACCGAATAAATTAAATATTTTTATTGTATTTCATTTTAATAAATTATTTAATTAATATGATAGACTAACCCATTCACATACATCATTTATTTCTTATCTTATTTTAAATCAAAAATATTAAAATATGCCCTATTTCAATTTTTTAAAACCTCAAACTATTACTACCTGCCCCATCTATAAGAGACGGTACCAAGTTGACTGAAACCTTTACAGATTTGATATAAGCTCAAGTTTTCTCACACTTCAATTCCCACATCATGGTTACTCAACTAACCAGTCTTATTTGCTCAATAGTGCAGCAACTACCTGACAGATGTCAGGCAAGGTTACATTATAATTTACATCACAATTTTAACATGGTAGACATCTGTAAAATAATTAATTAAAATTAAACATTCAAGCTATTGTAGGATACTACGTTGTACATAAAATTTCGTTGCCAGAAGTAGGTATACAAAAATAATATATAACAGATGGCGGCATTTTAAAAACAATTTCATTATTTTTTTGTTTTTGTTGAATGCACTTATGGTCAAGAATCAATAAATAAATAAATAAATAAGGATATTTGTATTCTTATCCGTACCCGCCACTATTTGCATGTTTTAAATTTGCAAATGTGACTAAACAATAACAATTAAGAATAGTATAGTTGTTTTTATTTACTGACAATGTTGAAGTAAGTAGCTAAACTATAAATAATATTCTTTTTTCTGGTCGTTGTGTATTATTTTTTGTTTGTGTTATTCGTAGAGCGAGGCACAGACTGGCGCGGTCGCTGAGGCGATCACGCGCGATGGCGGGTGATCGTGGCTGTGATACGTAAATATTGTTATTCATACCAACGCCATACGATTCAACAGAAAGCGCGGCCTAGCGGCGTTCTAGAGATCGCGATGGTGATCAATTGTGACTTTTCGAGGTTAGCCGCTTGATCGCTAAAATTTTGTGTATTTTAGAAAAAAATCAAACTAATATAGATTCTGTAACAGAACAATTAAGGTAGTAAACAAATAAATTCTTCTTCTAAATTACGGGTTTTATTTATTTATTCATATTCAATGAAAAATTATTTATTTTTCTCTGTTTGCATCCTCAAATAGAGCTGCTAGTAAAAGAACTTCATCTTGATAAGCCATTCTATTTTCAAAAAAGATATGGCTGATAGCCACAGCAATCATGTAAGTGTGCGTTAAAATGATCACTTACGCTATCGCGGCAGTGATCACCATCATGATCGTGATTGCGGACACAGACGCTCCAGTCTGTGCCTTGCTTAGTACTGTTTTTTGGATTAGCTGGTAGGGCCAATCAAAAGCTTGTTTTAAAATAAAAAAATAAAAAATTTTAAGTCTTTAGCTTTATTTTTTAGATTGTTATTTGCTCTATACTTGCTTATCTAATTTAATCTTCCTTTTACTACATTATCTACAATTCCACAAAACTATATAACTTACTCTCAATGCACTTAAAATCGACAATTATGTAGAATGACTAAAGGATTTATTCTACAAAGACCCATAGGACTGCTAATTTTTAATAGTCCCATAGTTATTGTACACTTAGCAGTTTTTTATCATCAATTGTAGTTGATTTAAAACAATTTGTAGGGATTGGAATTTGAACTGACTTTTCTTTTTTTTAGTATTCTCATGCTCTTTTCTCTATCTAATGTAATTTTTTTTAGCCTGACGATGGTGCTATAGGATCGAAACTAGTTGCTACACTATTAATAAAGTTTGTGAGATGGACTTTTTATTTCCTTTAAATCGTTTTTTAGTTTCATTGACGTTTGAGTAGCAGTAGTATTTCTTTTGTTTTTTGCTCATTAAATTTTTTAACAGTTACCCATATTTTCTTATTTTTTAGTAACAAATCATTTTTTCCTAAGATTTCAAAATACAAATTCTAAATTAAAATAAATATATTCGTTAATAAAAATAAAACTGGGAGGTCTAAACAAAATAACAAAATAATATGAATTATATAAATATCTACTATTTACTATTTAAGTGTTTTTACGATGGAAATAATATATTTATATTATTATTTCTAAAATGATTATTGGGTATAATTATAGCGTGAAAATTTGATAACAAATTCTAAGAAAATAATTTTTCGTTATACGAGGGTTTCCTTTTATATTTCGGGATTAGAGAACAAAAACAAATATTAACTATCGAAAATCACTTTATTCTTTTTCAAAATATTCCCCATGAAGATCAATAGACTGTTGCATACGTTTGAACCAATTGACGAAGCACGTTTGCCACTCTGATCGAGGTATCTCCAAAATATGCATTCTGAATGCTGCAACCGCTTCTTCAGGTGTCGACGTTGACCTTTTTTTTGTTTTGTACGTGCAGGAATAAAAAGAAGTCATTCGGTGCCAAGTCAGGACTATACGGCGGATGGCTCATAAAATCGATGTTTTGGATGCTCAAAAATGTAGTTGTTTGAGCCGATGTGTTGGAGCTCGCATTGTGGTGGCGAAGAGTGATCCGTCTTCGGCGGTTGGTTTTCCTGATTTCTTGCAAGACAACTGGCAAACAAATGGTTGTGTATCACTCAGAATTGACTGTTCTGCGTTGTTCTAGTGGTACGGTTGCGACATGTTCAGTTTTTCCGAAAAAACAGGCGTCCATTTGCTTGGAAAGTGCTTCGCGCGCGAACACGATTCATCACCTGTCACGATGTCATAGACGTGTTTCGAAGCACCGCAGTCGTACTTTTTAAGCATCAACCAATCGACACGAGCATTTATTTTGAGCGATTGACAAATTGTGTGGGATCCAACGCGAACAAATTATTTTGACCGTCGAATATTTATGCAATATTGAATGTATGGTCCCACTAATGCCTAAAATTGTCTCAATCTCACGATAGGTCACATGACGATCTTGCAATATCAGTTCGCGCACATCATCAATGGTTTTCGGAAGAACAACTGATGTTGGACGACCTGCACAAAATTCGTCTTGTAGTGAACTACGGCCACTATTGAATTTACCATACCATCGATAAACACTGATCCTTGATGGCGCTTCATCTGCAAAAATTGAATAAAGTTTATCCATGCACTGTTGCTGAGTTAATCCACGTCAAAAATTGTAATGTTGTACACGATTTAATTCCATTTTTGGGCCGAGATGAATCTTTTAAGTTACTTTAAACAACACAAAGAGCGCTCGTATGTCAAAACGTCAAAACTCAGTTTCGTTTAGAAGTAAATCAACAGACTTCTTGCCAGAATCCAATCACTAGTGGTATTAATATTGATTATTTTGACATTGTTTTATTGTCACTTGTGATTTTTAAAATGTCTGCTCAAAATCAAACTATAAAATATTGAGTTATAATTAAAATGAAAGACTAATTTTGTTAAATTATTGATTCTTTCTTAATATTTTTTAAATCTATAAATATAAACATTTAAAACAGTCCACTATGGATATTTCAATATTTACTATAATCCGACATCAACATTTTTTATAAATGTTCTCATTAGGGTTGATGACAATTACCATTTTTACATACAGGATTGAAATATTGAGTTGAGATCGATTTGTGATTGGGTTGAGTTTTTATATCTTTTTTTTTTATGTAACCAGAGATGAAAAACAGCAGATCGGGTTAAATTGACAGCTAATGATAACCTTCAATTTTGTTTCTGTTTCTGAAAATTTTAATGAAATAGTCCTATTCGCCATTTTTTGTAATTAAAACGTTTACAATCGTAACAGTAAATAAATTGACCTAACAAAATGTTAACATAAACAAAAAAACAAGTTTCAGTTGCCACCTGACAGTTGTTTACTCAATCACTCAAACAACTCTATACAACCGTTTGCTTAGTGTCTTTCTTAGTGGCTTTTTTAGTTTCTTCCATTGCTTTCTTTATTTCTTGCATTACTTTTTGTAGTTCCTTGTCTCACTGCCAGCATTTGGCGTTAATATCCTTATAAAGTGTTTGAGTTCTTTCCTCATCATTTCTTACATCACCACTGTCTTTTTCTTTGTTTTTGTATTTGTTATTGCTCTTCCTGTTCCTTCTAAGGTTTCAATTCGAGTGCTTCAGGAATTGATGTATTTGTAGAAACTTAATTGCAAATATTTGTAAAATCAATATTTAGTTATGTGGAAAATTGTCTATCATAATATATAGTAAGTTAATAAGAGATGCATTGCATTATATTCACACTTAAAATAATTTATTAGCTAGGTCAAGTGGTTTAATTTAATATTTATTGTGTTTTTAATACGTTATACATTTGTAGTTATTCGCTACAATTAAAAAGCTGCGGTATAAATTTTAAAGAAATTTAAGCTCTAAACTTTTTTCATTCATTTATTCCAAGTAACTACTAGTTAGTTGGTGAAAATATTTTATTTTTTCAATACTGTATGTAGACTAACAATATGAATACCGCCAGTATGGTTTTGCTGTTTAAAATATATCTGTAAAACCAGTTCAAACTCTGGTTTGTTACATATACCTACACAAAAATCTCTGCAGTTTTCTTTTTGAAGTGACAAGAAGCCATGATAAAATGGGCGTACAGGAGGTACCCCTGTCTATTCAGAGAAGATTATGAGTGACAGATGTTCAGAAGGGTCATCATATGACGGGATTACGTTAAGTATATGTGTATTCATCAGATTCTTTTACAGGAGTCCATGTTTTCTTTTAACCGTTTTTTACCAAAAAGATTTAACGGTAGCGTAAATCTAAGATAGGATTTTGTGATGAGAATATTTATGTAAATCAAATAATTTAATGGGTAAAACGAACATTATGGAATTTTTAAATAATATCAATAAATAATGTATGGTTTAATGTTAGTCTTTCATTTATAACTATTCTAGATCGACGAAATTAAATATATAAAATATTATACCGCCCCCCGGAATAGAGGCACAACAGGATTTCAAACTTCCTCGATGTACACAATACCAGTGATTCTCCTCTCCAAAACCAGAAGAGGCGTCCGTGTACCCCTCATAATACCACTCCAAACCATAATACTCCCACCTTCAAATGGAACACGTGATTGGGCTGTTTCTAATCGGGCTTGTCGTCCTGGGGCCCTCCAAACTAGCGTTCTTCGCGAATCAGAAACCAAGGCAATTCTTGATTCATCAGAGAACATTACGTAATTCCAGTTAGGACCATGGTGTAACATTTCTTGAGCCCATTGCAACCTTACAATTTTTTGTTAATAGGTTAGTTTGGGAACACATAGAGGTCTTCTGCTATTCAAATTTACCGCATTTAATCTTCGTGTAATTGTTTGGCTTGAGATATTCAGTCCTTCAAGTCTAGCAATTTCTCTAGATATGCCACTTGTAGATTCCTGTCGATTTCTTCGAGCTATCATGTTATCTGAAGGTCTTATGCTGCTGTTGTACATCGACTTCTGCCAGTTCTGGGACAATCCTTCACATCATTTGTGTCTTGGAATTTTTTTTTAATTTTTGATACAGCACCAACACGATATCACTTTGACTAAAACCCTGTTGTAACAAAGCAATTACTCTAGACCTATTAAAATATGATATCATGTCTCTGGGCATTTTTAAACAGCTTAAATGAAATTTAAACAAGAATTGGAATAATGTGAAAGCACCCAAATCAATTAAATATGACCAAATTAATACAAAAAACAAATTAAAATTAATATTATATTGATTTAAAAAAGCTTTAAAATAAATATCAACAAGACAAATATCAACAATAAATATTCCAAACTTTTGGACATAATTGTATATGTGCAACAGACGAACCAGTAATTTTAAATTTTATATCTTCGAAGTTGCCAAATGCCAATTAGTGTCATTACCTGTTATCTTTTGGTAGTATAAAAATTTTGAATCTATTAAAAAATTCTTAAAATTATCGTAGTGAAACAAAAAGTATTTTTATTATATTTAATTTTTAAAATTGACGGTTGCTATAAAACTTAAAAAATTGTTTAAAACTCTTGGGCTACAGCATAAACCATAATACCCAAAATTAGGTGTTTTATAAAAACGTAGGTCAATCATTTTTTTTGTATATTTCCTAAATCTTTAAAAAAACTGTTTATAAAAATATTAACATTATTAAATATGTAAGCTTTCATTTTATATATAACTTTATAACTTATATTATATTCTTTTTATTTATATTTTCAACTACATACTTTCAATAAAAATAATAATATAAGCATTATCAAACTATTAGGTCAATGCCCTTGATAATAAGTAAAAAGTATTTATTAATAATAAGTAGTAATTATACTCCAAGTTACAAAAGAGAGGTTCATTAATGGATTCGAGCCTTTTCTATCTTGGCTCGTATACCATTTTTTACCTACTGGCATTTTATTTTTTTAAATATTAGTTTTAGAACTAATAAAAATATTGGCCGGGTCACCAGACACTCCCATTTCACACGAAATGAATTTTTGTGTTGTAAAAATCGCTATGAAAATAAAGTGATGAGTAAATAAATTTTCATTTTTGAATAAGTAGGTGGACCATTAAATAGTAAGTAAGGAATAATATTTTTTCATTTTCTCTTTGCATCAGTTAACCTCACATTCTGTCAAATGGATTAAGATTTAATTCTAGTCTCTATATTTTTCTACCTTGGTTAATAATCAACAACTTTACTACCTCAACAAAAGTCAATAAAGTTAAGTATAGAGGCTAGTAGTGAAAAAATAAAATTAGTCAGAATATTTGTAACAATCAACATAACATGGGGGTATAAAAATTTGGATAGTATGTATATAATAAACAAACAATAACATTACTTATATAGAAAATATTACATTTAGGGTAATTGGTTTTATTTCAATAGAACATCAAGTAATCAAGTATGCCAGTCATGTCTCTAGTGTGGGTGGAATCCAAGAAGATTCAAATTCTAGTAAGGAAGTAAATTCAAGTGGAAAACGAAATTGACTATAAATTATTAAAAAATATAAACCAACTTTAAAAAAGAAACATTATAAACCTGAGTTACTATTTTCATATTAAAGAAAAGCAAAATATCAGAACAAATTAAATTTAGAAAAGGAAGACAACATAATTATTGAAAAAGTTTAAAGAAAATTAATTTATAGTTACATAAAATGTAACATAAGAACAGATAATAAAAATAATTTGACATGTTGGAATTAAATGGATATGGTAAGTGGGAGAGAAAAGTTAATGAAAGTCCCTTGTATTATAAAAATTGGGAAAGGTACATGAACATTTTCTTTAAAGAGAGGTTGGATAAGTGTCAAAAAAAAAGACAAAAATATAAAATCAATTGCAAAACCCCAAAGGAAGAAGTCCTTGATAAAGGGAAAAATAAAGAATTGGAAAACTGAAACAGTGTACTTAGAACAAGTATAATAAAAAGAAGTAGTGCTCACATGTAGAGAACTAACATGATTTGGACAGTAATCAAACTGACGAAAAGTGAAGAAAAACCATATAAAGATGAAGGATAAATATCTAACAGAATATAAATAGGAACAAAAAGAACAAGGACATGATTTACTCCCATCAAGTTTCGATGAAAACGGTCAAGCAGTTCAAATGTGTAAAAGTAAAAAGGATAGATATACTATTATTTGAAAAATAAACAAAATAAAGAATAGGGTAGGTACTTTATATTAATCAAATAATACTTCTTTTTATATCAACTTCAAAAAAGGATCGATTATTACATTTATCCCATAGAAATTAATTAGCTACTTTACCTATACATCCTACCAATCCAATATCCAACTAATCTGTCAGATACCTAACGATTGTATTTAAAGTTGTGATAACAAATATTCATATAATAAATTAATACATTTAATTTGTCCGCATTAAAAGATATTTTGACTTATTATTATAACAACTTATAGCAAATTGTTTGGTTTTTTAATAATGTGGAAACAATATAAGAAATGGAATAAATTAACCTAGGTAAATTATGTGTAAATCTGTATTGGCAAGTAAATTAAATTTTTAAATTAAAATACCTGTTAAACAAATTACTATACTGTTGTTTATTCTGCATCCTTAACTATTTAAAACAGTTTAACAGTTGAGTAATTTTGCAAATTGTTCAAAATACCCAAGCAACCAAAAGACGTCCATACGACGTCATATTTTAGACGTAATGACGTCATTTTTTGACGTCCCTATGACGTACTCACGACGTGAAAAAGTCACATGATTTTGACGTCATTTGGTGAAGTCCCCACGACGTCATAATTTAGACGTAATGACGACATTTGGTGACGTCCCCTCGACGTCATATTAAGACATTATATACACAGTTCTAAATTATTTATAGGATTTTAAAAATGTATAGGAGAAGTTATTAATAATAATAAATTAGTAAATAAAAAATTTTTATTCTCTACTCATAAAAATAAAACAATAATACATTATAAATCAAATAAAAATACATAACACATAAAATACATATTACAGTATCAAATATAAAAATATTTCATAAATAGTTCATCGATGAATAAAAGCACATGCCTCATCTTGTACATCTAAACAAAAAGGTAGCCATCTTTTAAAGGTGATTATAATTTTTCATTTCTGTCTATTTTATTGAGGATGAGCATAGTAGAATGTTTGATATTGTATTTCTTAATATAAATCTTAGAAAACCTACTTTTCTTTCTAATTCCTGGGATAACTCTCCTAGCCACAACACAACTTGCACAATTCACGTTAACTTCACAACATATAACAACTACTTCCATCAAGTCGTTGTTTCACGTGTGCTGTTGTTTCACTTGTCAAAAATAACGGAAACGGAAAACACCCCAATGACGAGGAATGTATGCAATAAAGCGGGAGATTTAAACAAATCTGTCACTCCGAATTCCAAAGTAAAATATACGTATAGAGGATTAATCACGAATGTGGATACTATCTAATAAAATAAATTATGTAAGATACAAATCAATCAGAGTGTAGTAGAAACATATTTAAATCAATTATATACCGGGGTAGGGGAAAAATTGTGTGTTGAAATCTGCATCCGTAAGAGAACGTGTGTGTTACGATATGCATTTCTATCGCTGGTATACTGTGAACACACGGTGTTGAAAGGCCGAATCAAATCGTCTTTGGCTAACATTTTTTAGAAAGATAACTTTTTATTAAAGTCAAGAAACAGACGTTATACCGACGTCGTTCATAAGGCGTCGTTATATCGACGTCGTACCAACGTCTATACACTGACCTATGACGTCTGTGACCAAATATCACCAAGTAAGGACGTCGCCACGACGTGATGTTTAGTCAGCTGGTTACCTGGGTATATTACAAATAAATTATGTAATACATTATGTTTATCAACATTTTCAAACTTCTAATTTTGCTTATGTTTTATTACCTATCATTTAATTAAAACGTTGTATTTTCATCAATAATCAAAAAATTTAGATGACTTTCTAAAATCGTTCAAAAATACTCAGGTAAAAATTCACAAGGTATAAAAACATTCTAAAATTCACAATGGAAAAATAAAAGTTATTCCGACCCTAGATTTCAAAAGCCCACAAGGTTTATGACCCAATATTCACTGTCTCCAAATAATTTATGTTAATGGTTTTCGAGCCAGCTTGTGTTGAGCTTACCAACGGGGAACTGCGAAAACGACAGTTGCCAGTTGAACATCGTGAAATGTAGTGGTGCTTAGTATTTTGTGCGCTCGTTATTATCTTTCCTTTTAGTATTGTTTCTAATATTATTTTCAACAATGAGATGTTATTTAATATAATATTTATTCTGTTTTTGAATTCTGATAATGGTGAGTTATTATTTACAATTTTTGATATTAGCGACGCGCACCCAGTTATATTCACATACAAATTGAAATGAATTTAAATAATAGTTACTTGAATAGTAACTTTTACGAGCTTATTTGTTTATTTATGCCGATCTTTTTGTTGCAAATAATCTTTTTTTCTTAATGAAATATTTTTGATGGTTAAAACATCGATTGGCGCCATAATATCTTATTGTTTATTATACAAGCGTGCGCGAACGATCAATTGCGCAAGCGCAAAATTTTTCGAAGATCAATAGCCAACATTTGCAAATTTGCATTAATTCAACTTTTAGAGCGTGGCTTACCGCGGTTTCCAGTTTGATTTAGTGTCATTTTGAGTAATTAACACATTGGCGCTGGAGAATTATGAGTAATTAATTCTGTCTCGGTCGAAATTATAATGCTTTTAAAGGGGTTAGCCTTAAATTGATAGAGTATTTTAATTATGCAGTTTGTTTCAACGAAAAATATTCAATTGGTAAAACAGTTTAGGTTAACGGGTGTAATTAAATGCAACATAAATATTCTATACAGTTTCAGTCAAATAATATTTGAAAAGTTTTTTAGTTCATTATTCCAAAAAAGTAAGGTTTAGGTCTAGTTAGAAAAACCATTTTAACATTACATTAACATATTTATTTTACATCAATAAGAGTTAATAGCTCAGTTACTTAAGACAACATGTTAACGATGCATAATTAATGAAAAAACAAAGCGTTTTTGCTTATACAGTTCTCCTACAGTACACCTCTTTGAGCTAATTTCAAAAATGTATAACACTTGTAGGTTAAAGTGGTCGTTTTTGAGATAAACAATTTTTCTTTTAATAGCACAAATTTTGCTTATTTTTTACTTTTTACAACAGTTCCAACTCTTTAATCTCTTTAAATATGCTATTTATTATGAAGTTACAATAAGTGTTCAAAATTAGTACCATTCACTTCCATACAATGGTATAATCTATTTTGAAATGTCTCGCTGACATTGCTTAATACGGCTGGTTTTAATTGTCGACATTCATTTTCTATCCTCTCTCGTAAATCATCCAGAGATTCTGGTTGGGTAGCATAAACTTTTGTTTTTAAATACCCCCATAAAAAGAGGTCTAGAGGTGTTAAATCCGGTGTGGTCACCTAGACCACTCCATCATCTTCTACCTATCCAACGAGCGGGGAATGCTTCATTTAAAAATTGTCGGACAGGCATAGCATAGTGTGGGGGAGCTCGGTCTTATTGAAATACCAGTAAATCTTCGGAAAGGTTATCATCATTTTCTATTATTGTTGTAATACGTGGGTCAACCCCTTCCCTGAGTAACTCAAGATATGATTCACCATTTAAATTTTCGTTGATGAAGAAAGGTCCGACAATGTAGTCACCTAGGATACCACACCAAACGTTTAACTTTTGGGGATGTTGTGTATGGAATTCACGCATAATATGTGGATCATTTTCGGCCCAATATCTACAATTATGCATATTTACTAAGCAATTATCAGAAAAGCAAATATTGTTTAACAATTGTGGATTATTTTGGGTCATTAATTCGCAAATCTCTAGACGACGATCAAAATCAACTTTATTCAACTCGTGCACCAACTTAACTTTGTATGGGTGGGACTTGAATTTATGTAAAACTCGGAAAACTGTAGAATATGAAACACCAATCGCTCTACTCATTGTTGACAACAATTGGGGTTGTTGAGCCTCTAAGCTGACTTTCCCTAAAATTGCCACTTGGATTGTTTCGTTATTTACGAGTCCCTCTCGCTTATGCACTTTATTGCAAACAGACCCTGTTGTGGTAAATTTCTCCATGAGTTGAATTACATACTTATCGAGTTGCATGTCTTCCTTCATGTAATTAGTTAAATATTCTAGCAGCAGCTCTTGCACAATTATTATTTTGGTAGTATAAACCTACAATTTCAGTTTTTTCTTGCAAAGAGTAAACCATTTCAGCGAAACAAAATAAATAATGTATCAAAGTACACTATCAATAGTGACTACAAATTCTAGTTGACAATGCCAAACTTTAATAAAAAGTAGAGTTTTTTGTTGTTTGGATTTTTGAAGTAGAATAAATAGCACAGTTAAAAAGATTAAAGAGTTTGAACTGTTGTACAACCCATTTTATTACAGGCAAATAAGGTGAAAGTAAAAAATAAGTAAAATTTGTGCTATTAAAAGAAAAATTGTTTATTTCATAAACGAACCACTTTAACCTACAAGTATTATATATTTTTAAAATCAGCTCAAAGAGGAGTATACAAATTTTACATAAAAAATTTGAGAAGTAATTAAAAAAGGGATTCTGCTAGGGGTGAGGGGTGGCTTTTCCAGTAAGTTTAAATAAGCTATAATGCTTGCCCCTTCCAACGTAAATTGACGTGTTTTTGGATTTTTTCTAAATACCAGTATTTCAAAAGTTATTAAAGGTGGATACTTTTATCTGAAAAGCACTGTATATATTATGTGTATTTACAAAAATTAATTTGCCATATCACTTATATTACTTATAATTTAAATCAATTTAAAATAAATTCATTGGATACATAAGTAAAAACAATGCTTAAGCCATTTAAGCATGGTGGTTACCAAAGTAAGAACGATGTTTTGGTCGATATTGAGGATGATTTACCTTAATATTTCCACACATAATATAATTTGTTATGAATGGATAATGTAGAATTTTTTCCAATCATCCAATAACATTTCTTATACCTCATATCTAGCTCCCGTCTTTTTTTTTGACATGGACTTTCCAGCGCAGCCTCGCGTCTAGGGTAATGCCCAAGTATTTTGCTAATGTTGCATAAGGAACTTGGGTATCATTTATTCTAACTGGGAAATTTTCTATTTTTTTATTTGCGAAGTTAATGTGTGCCGATTTAGACTCATTTAATTTTATTCGCCATTTTCTGGTCCAGGTATGTATTGTATTTACTGAGAGTTGCAACTTATTAATCGCTTCTTCACTAGTGTCTCCTATCGCTAGCGACAGTTAAAGTGGAAAATAAATATACAGGGTGGGTTAAAAAAAGTATACGGGGGAAGATTAAAGATATTATGAATGTTTTTTTTTTCATTTTTATGAAGCTTTAAGTGAAATTTTAAATATAAATGATAAATTACTGAAATACCGCATGTCCAAAAAATGAAACGAACTAAAAAATTATAAAATGTTTGATAGTTCAAAAAAAAATAAAAAAACATTATTGCTAGCTGAACGAAAATATAGAAAATAATTTTTAATTACAGATAGTTTATACTACAGTAGTAGATAGTAAAACAATCAATCATAATTAATCATCCAAAAATAAAGTCTTCTTCTTCTTCTTGTATAGAGGCTTTAAGCCTGTTTCTTCTTCAAGATGGGTTGATGGGCCAGTTTAGCAACCTACCCATCGTAAAACAAAACTAGGCTCAAAGAACCAATATAAGGCCAAAAATAAAGTTATTATAAAATTTAAGGTATTCAAAGAATACTTCAAGTCAAAGTAAAAAAGCGTGGGGTGCATTTTACTGCATTTCATAATTTTTCCAAATACCTAGATAGTTACCACTAGAATAACTGAAACATTTAATATGTTCGCACTCCTCCCTTTTTACTCTGAATTGAATTAGTCTTTCAATATCTTAAATTTTATCATAATTTTATTTTAAGATTCGACCTACTATCACTTTAAGTAAAAATTGTTTTCTTTTTTTAGTTAGGGAAGCAATAAAAGGGTGTGTTTGAATCGTTTTTTAACTATTATTTATTTAACATGTTGAGATGTTGTCTAAGGCATTTGAGAACCTAGTTTTAAATAACTGTAGCAACTTTTTTTTCACTTGGTCATAAAAAGAAAAAAACAAAGTTGGGTACTGTACTTTTTTGTATTATTTTAAAAGAAATACATCTTTCGTCGCCCATTGCATATCGCAATTAATTTTAAAATTTATTAAATCAAACATAAACCTATTTAAGAGTTCATATGCGTCGCCTTGTCTATTTAAAACAATAAATTCATACACATCTCTGATGTGACAACTAATAATTCTATATCCTACTTACACCACGCGAATTATAAAACTGACATCATAGTCTAGGTATTTGGCAACAAAATAAATAACAATTTAAGTCTTCCTCAGCTATCGCACCACCTACGAAAATAATCGTTGATGTTTAAGTTATACTTATACTAAAATGTTAACTGTTTTAATTTGCGAAAGTGTGACCAAGTTACCAATTCACAATAGAAATAGAGATGTGCAATACCAAATAGAAAGGAATATTAAAATATAGAGGTGTAAATTATTTTACTCCCTAATTTTGTTTATTTCTATTGTTACAACGATGTCGTGACGTTAGCTTAGACACTCATATAGGTTATGTTAGTTTAGGTTTAACTAATTACTATTCTTTTTTTTATTATATTCTTATACACGAAGTATAGAACACAGGAGTCTGAACGTGATGTTGAGCGAATGGCCTCAGTTTACGGGACAAATTTTTTTGCCGGTAGAGTGCGCCACTCTTTAAGAAGTACTCGTTTAAATTATTACGCGGCAAATCTTGTTGCTATTGACACCTCTGTGGAAAAAAATACTCTGAGAAATGTGGAAGTATACAGGGTGTTTCTTAAGTAATCTAAAATATTATATGGGGCGCTTCGTTACTCAATTTTAAGAGTCAATGCATGAAATTTTGGGCGGGAAGCTAAAGGACAGCATATCGATGCGAGCAAGACAACCTACGAGTAAAACTCTATTCATAAAAAACGCTTGTACACACCAAGTCAAAAGTAGGTGTAGGTATGAGAAAAAATAGTTGCATTATGTAGTCAGTCAGTTGTATAGCGAAGCTTTCTGTTGTGTATACTTAACGTAATACCTTTGTGCGACTATTGTAAGTACAACAGAATTAATTTAGCGGACCACATACAACTCGGTTATGAACGTCACTCACAGCGTATATCTATTCAGCTGACTAGCTCCAACTAGATGCCGATACGGATTTCGCTATTACTGTAGTGAAACACAAAGTAAGAGAATATGAAATGTTATCAAAAAAATATATCGTAGGTAATTGATCTATCCAAGTTTGTAAGATTGTCGTTTGCAACGCAGGTATAAAAATTGAATCTTTTTTAGGCAGAAAGCCATTTATTTATGGTAATCGGTATCCGATTTCAGTATTTATCTTTTACTTTGGTCATACATATTTTTTATTTTATTTTCTAGGTCTGTATTTCACGACATTTGAATGAAATAATATAAAAACAAGTAAGATTATTACAAATTTCAATAAAAAAAATTTAAAAAAAAAATAAATTATAATATTAGGCCTTCGGCTCGTTTGGTATTCCGGTTAATGCTCGTGTATTAATAACCATTACATGAGAGTTGCATTGGTACACTGTTTTTTCTACAAATACACTACTTCAATTTAACATTGTTTTATTTTTTTTAAATTTTTGTTACATTTTTTGTAAACAATAGCAAATAAAATATGAAAGAAATAATCAAGTAATCACTAAATTTCAGATGGTGTGCATGAAAAACTATCTAGACATCTTTTTTAAAAATAAGTACCTTGATTACTGCAAAAGATCCAAACTGACGCACACAAATCTCTAAGAAACCTTTAAACTTTCTACACAAAATATTGGGTCCGTCTACTAGATATTACAAAATGTAGGCTTTAGAGGTCAATTTTTCAGCTCCATAATGAATACCAGTATTATATTATATATAATGAGTATCATTATGAAACTGAAAATTAGCATTTAATTACCATGAATAAAAAAAAATATATATAGTCAGATTCAGATAGGGTTCTGAACGTTAAATAATAGTATATTAAACAACGCATTTCTTATGAAATTCTGTTATGACACGAGTTCAAGTTTAAAAAACGAATCGCGAAGCGATGAGTTTTTTAAAGAACGAGTGCCACAACAGCCATATGAAATAAGTTGTTTATAATATTTTTTATATTTTGTCATTTTATCATTTTTTAAATTTATTATTTTTATGTAATTACGAAAATTTTGATTTTAAAAAGTATGTCGGTAGCACTGTGTAATTTATAACATTTGACAGTTTTGACATTTAAATTATGAAATGTTAATGTTTTCAAATATTTTAAAATTACTAATACACCAATAATAATATATTATATAAGTAAAAAATGATATTCAAATTCACAAATATTTTCTTAAAGAACAAAATAAAATTAATAAATTGCTATTAGCCACAAATGTCATTGTCAAAAGTCCTGTCATTAGATACTTCACTCATATCGCCAACCATTTAAAACAAAAATTTGCGTGCGTAAATAGTATATTAGACAACGCATTTCATATGGAATTCTGTTATGACACGAGTTCAAGTTTAAAAAACGGATCGCGAAGCGATGAGTTTTTTAAAGAACGAGTGTCACAACAGCCATATGAAATAAGTTGTTTATAATATTTTTTATATTTTGCCCTTTTTACCATTTTTAAAATTAATTTTTTATTTTTATAATGTAATTACGAAAATTTTTATTTTAAAAAGTATGTCGGCAGCACTGTGTAATTTATAAAATTTGACAGTTGTGACATTTAAATTATCAAATGTTAATGTTTTAAAATATTTTAAAAAGAATAATATACCAATAATAATATATTATATAAGTAAAATATTATATTCATATTCACAGATACTTTCTTAAAGAACAATATAAAAAATGAATAAAATGCTATTAGCCACAAATGTCAATGTCAATAGTCTTGCCTTTAGATACTTCACTCATGTCGCCAACCATTTAAAACAAAAATTTGCGTGCGTAAAAGTTACATTACGATACGCAAATGTGTTTTATAATGAAGATTTTTATAGATACAAAATATAAAAAATAATTTTATTTGACGTTCAGAACACAATGGACTTCCACAGAGTAAGAGTTCATACAATAAATGACATTCAGATAGGGTGTTTTATAATCTCTGTTATATAATATGAGGTGAAAAAATCACAAACTGTTTCCTCATGTTAGTTTCCCAAAACTGATCTTGCTTTTCAATTTTTTCGATATGAAAATTAACCATAGTTTTTAATAATTGTTAAAAATTATAAAACATATTCGTTTTTATAATATTCGTTAAATTAAATACAGGGTAAGTTAAAATGCAAGTACATTATTTTCTTGGTAATTTTAAATAGAACACCCTGTATTTTATAACACTATCGAATAGTACTCATATCATTCTTCAAATTTTATGAAGTACTCCCTATACCTAAAGTTATCCGTTTTCTAGATATTTTTATTTTTTCATCATTCAAAATGATCTCCCAAATAATAGTAAAGAATTTTTATTGCATTCCCCTAATATCCAGGTGATATCTATAATTTCATCAGTAGCTACATTTATTATTACTAATTTAAATTAAATTAATTACTGAATTACTAAATAATAATTGTTGCTAATTAACGGTGTACCACAGATTGATTTAATAAACAATAATGTCCAACTGTCAGTTTCTAACAAACCAATCATGGCCAACTCATAATAATTATTTGTATAAATTAAAATATCTACCAAATTAATACGTCCATAGAAAAATAGAAATATCTTGAAAACTGATAACCTTAGGTATAAGAAGTACTTCATAAAATTTGAAGTATGACATTAGTATTTTTCGATAGTGATATAAAATACAGGATGCTGTATTTAAAATTACCAAGAAAATAATAATGTACTTGCATTTTGACTTAACAAAAATTATGAAAGGAGTATGTTTTCTAATTTTTAACAATTAATAAAAATCTATGGTTTCAATAGATCAATGCTCCTACACTCCTTTTGAATTATACAGGAAGTTAAACTTGATACGATTTTCAGGTAATATTGGTTATAACTTTTTAAATACCTGGTATAACATAATAAAACTTTACATTGTTGTGATGTGGAAGTGATGCAGATTTCGAATTTAAAATAAAATACAGGGTGTTCCATTTAAAAAAAAACATAAGTTTGGTGTGCCACCATCTTATGGAACACCCTGTTAGATTGTAACTAATTTTAAAATGTGGAGTTTAAAGTTGCCTACAATTTTTGTCAATAAGTTTTTTTTGTATTTTTCACTATAACAGATCTACTGAGCTTCCTCACACTAATCAATCACCCTGTATATATACATAAATACACCCTATATAACCAATATTTGTATTTGTTTACTTTTCTTTAATAATATATAAACAAGTTTAAAATATTTGTCCAAATGTCTTAATAATATATAAAAAATGTCCACAAATTTAAAAATTTTACTATTTAAAAACGCCAACAAACAATAACAATAGAACTGCAATCTTACAATCAAACATTAGGAATAAAGCTTGCAGCAATACACCCATCGGTTGGCCAAATAAATTATTAACGTATATTCGTCTATAATAGTTTATTTTTCCAGCTGGTCCGCTAATTCTTACAATTCAAGGGTTCACGCACATCGGCACATTAAAACACTTAAGATTTGCGGAGTGTACAGAAATTAATCTGTATGAGGGCGCTTTTATCAGTAGTTTAAAAATTTGAATTTGATCTCTTCTTTGGTACCGTTTTTCTCCGTTAAGAGAAAACATATTTGGATAAAATTTTAAGGGCATATTACTGACAGCTAGTTGCAGAAGCTATGCATGTTTAATCTTAACTTTTTTTATAATTAATAGAAATTAATTACCATTCGTAATCAATATCAACAATATTTAAAATTTAAATATGCATAGCTTATGCGCTATCGTGAACCACATACGTCCTGAAAATTTGGGAAATTTTCATGCAATATTAACAAAAAAAAGGGGTTTTTTGAAAATAAGACAATTTTTCATAGATTTGTCCAATTATTTTACTTTATTTTGAGGTCTATTTGTGCAAGTTCACGTATATTTACTTATTGCTATTAATTATCAGCAAGTTTTAAATATATAAACATTTTATTAGCTGATATTTGATAAAATGTTTAAATGGTGAAAGCGCTAACGCAGCATTGGCTCTTAATATTTGTTGGTCGCTTTAAGAGACACATTGGTTTAGTGTTCAACACGTCTTAATATTTTAACGGTATATTATAATACTACACACTACACGTTCCATTCGAATTCAATGGTAGTAACAGTGCTGTATGGTGTTAATCCGTAATTCCGGTATATGTCTCGAATATATTAAAAGAATTAATTGGGACAGCAGCTGTTATATATATTTTTTATCTTTGTGTATATTTTAAGCCGCACGCTTTAATAATATTAACTTGGGAATTAATGTGTGCACGTAATGTTGGGAGGGGCAGACGGCAGAATTATAACAGCTAAAGTATATGTAATATTTAGATATAGTGTAGTCTGGCAAACATGCAATATAACTCTGTTGTTAACGAACTTAATTAACTAACTTGAGACTAGAGCAATTTCGTAATTCTTTGGTCCTGCATGGATTAATTTTAACAGAAGGTAGGGAATAGCCCAAGGATCAAAATCTATATCGAACCCAAGGGCGCCAAAGCTTTGGAGGTAGTTGCCCATCTTAAGGGTGGACTTTTTTTATTACATTTTAATCACAGGAGTCGACTGCAAAAGTTATTCCTAGCAAAAAAAAATTTTTTAAGGGTTAAAAAAAAATAAAAGCATTACTTTTTCTAGAATTAGACATTTTAAACTGGTAAAACTTGGACGCATTAACAACACACATATAAGGGTGAAGATCAGCTTTAAAAATTAGATACTGACCTTTCATCATAACTCACCCAATTTTTAAGCTAGAGACTTTTTTTAAGGTAGGTCTGATTATGTTCTTTAAAAAAGATTCTATAACATACCCTCTATTAAAAAAAAATAATTTTGTTTGTCTTTTAAAAGGCTGCAATTCTTCTCTCTCTAGTTTTTTCAATAAAATGCATAATTTTAGAGTTATTTGCGAAAAACCGATTTTTTCGTCTAAAATTGTTACTTTTAATCACAAAGAACTTGAAAAGTAATTGTTTTACAAAAAAAATGTGTGCAACAATTTTTGCTTAGAATCACTTCTTTAGTTGCTTCATGTTGTTAAAATGGAATAATCATTTCCACCCACCTTCTGTTAAAATTTTAAGTCATTCCATGTTTGAATAAAAGAATTGCTTAGTGAAATGCCTCATTTCCTGTTTTATTTCAAGTCTTACGGTATTTTAAATTATTTTTTAATTTTATTTAAAAACAGTATTCCAGTTTGATTAAATTTGATTGTTCAACAATATTGTGCCCACAATAAAAGGGGACTGATGGTGATAATAAATTTCTTAGGTATTTTTATCTCAGGTATTGGCAAGTTTGGGTAAGGAATGCAGGTCAGGATTAAATTTGCAAAAATATTTTTTTAATAGACACGCATATTAAAGAATATTCACAATAAAATTTAATAAAAATTTAAATATGTTAATATATCAATTCAGTTTCACTATCACTATCGTCGTCTACATTAATTATAAGGGGTTCTAAGTTAGTATGAAATGCCCTGTATAAATCTTCCACTTTTATAACATGGTTTATGGCTCTTTTCCAACAATCAGCGTCTGGGTCATATATATTTTACCGGATTAATGCAATTACAGAAGGACATAATGTAGGTATAGTATTTTGGGTCCGCACTTTGTTCTTTAGTTTTCTCCACATATGCTCAATCGGGTTGAATACGCAGTAGTAAGGAGGAAGACGAAGAACTGTATGTCCTTTGGATGCTGCAATTGTGTCACATACATGACTTCTGTATGTTAAATGTCCTTAGAACCTCAAAAAGCTGCGTTTTTTATATCCTTCAAAGTACATGTTGTTTTGTAGCATAAATTCCTGGATTTCCGCTTTTGTCTTTGAAGAGCCTGAAACCTTCTTCAATTGTTGACTATGGTAACTGGCATTGTCCATAACTATGACACTATGCGGGGGAATATTTGGCAGTAAAGTGTTTTCGAACCAATCTTCGAACAAATCGGCTGTAGTATCTTGGTGGTAATCCAACGACGAATCTTGAATGTTCTTCGCCGAAAGTCCCATCGGCGATCCATCTTCTGATCCAGCATGAATTATCGTGATCCGTTTTCCTTTGTTTGATGGAGCTTTTGATTGGAATCGCAATGTTCCATCGATCCATCCTTTTTCCGGCGTATCGTGGGTATCATACCAGGTCTCATCCAAATAGATTATTATTATTGGTCTTTGTAAAGACCTGTAATAACTTATGGCAGTCAAATATTCAACAGGCCATTGCCTAATCCGTTGGGATTCCATAATAACTTGCCTTTTATCAATGTTGCAATATTTAAAACCTAGTTTGGATAAACGTGTCCATAGGATTCCAATTGATATCCTTATCTCAGTGGAGCTCCTTAGTCTTGTTTGCAATGATCTGATAGTAGACACCAAGTTTTCTTCGTACATAGAGCAGATAGTTCTTTTTATAAAATCTTTATCACCGTCATCAGTGGTTCTGGAAACACCACTATCGTTTCGTTTTCGTCTATCACTGATGATTCCGGTATCCCTGTCAAATCGCTGGTTTCTCTTACAGCAGGAGTAAAAGCCCAACCCCTTTGGACCAGCTTTTGATGAACATGTCTGACGATTTATTTGGCATCGAGGGATAAAACTCGTCGTCGAACAGGAACAGGGAGCCGCTGATTTTTAACAAAAATTATTAAACAGCACAGACTAACTCTCACTACGGGAACACAAATATAAATTATTATACTCAACCCAAATTATACAAATACAAGAACTGATCCTGTGTGCAAATTTTGACCATAAGCAATAAACCGTGACAGACGATCGCAATAAAAGTGGTTTATTACTAGCAGTCTCCTTTTATTGTAGGCACTATAATGTTGAACACACTTTATCTACTAGGACTAGTGTAACGTACCTGACGATGCTAATTCTAGCGAAACGACTGTCATTGAGTTTAAATAAGCAATTTTTTAAGTAAATAGTGAAAGTTTTGTTAAAACGAAGAGTTTTTTAATATTCTTAGTACCTAATTGTTTCACAATTCTCAAATTGTTATGTTTTTTGTAATATTTTGTTTTTGTTAAACTACAAATGGCGAAGTTTATAACTTTTCAATCAAATATTGTGAAATTAGTAGCATCTTCAGTAGCAAGCAAAGGGTACTATTAGTAAAGCTTAAACACCTTAAACACGACATGAAAACGAATATGCAGCAACTTTCAGAAGATCTAACACATGCTATACAAGAAAAATCTTTACTCTTAATGGATGGGACAATTTAAGCAAGTTTTTATTTAAAATAATTGGATTTAATACTTGATTTCTACAAGTTAATACCACTTGTACACACATTAGTTAGAATTGAAAACCCTCTAAAACTTTTATTTTTTAATTACCTCAGTTTAATTTGATTCATCTCCTTACTGATGTTCCGTCATCCATACTTTGAATAAGACGACTAGAACGGTTTATTTATGGCTAGTATTGACAATTCGAATTGCAAACATTATTATACTCAGGAAACTGAATATCAAAACCCTAATCCGATTTAAATGACTTCTGGACCAGACTATTATATTTTATTAGTTTTGTTGTTTATGAACTCATTGAAATTGAGTAAATTCTGACTTCATAGAGTTAATCCAAATAATATCTATTAAAAATATCACTAAAATATTAAGAATATTATAAAAAATATATATGAAATACAAATGCATGGAGACAGAAAATCTTTTGTTATTTTGGTTAGACTAAGACATGATCTTATGTTTGAAATGATTTATTAACTTTATATTTATTGAGGAAGGAAAAGCACATAATAACAATAAAGCTTTTGTTTTTGTTATGCAATAAAAATTTTAATATGTTTTTGATAGTGTTTATTCTTTATTATAGAAGCAGAAACAGAAAGGCTCAAAATGAATATTCAAAGATCACGTATGGGTTGCATTTGTTTTATTCCTATAAATCATCCATTTTTTTATGTGGGTATATTGTATATTGGGGCCAAAACCTTGAACTGACTTTTTATAAAAATAACAAAAAGTAATGCACTTATTTGGGAGACAGAGAAATCAAATTTTAACAAAATTTTGTATTTTGAGTCTAGTTGTCAGTAAGAATTTCATATGTATAGTTTTTTCCTGGTTTTCAGGATAACCCCTTAGGGCTATTAGCATCTAGGCTAATATTGTTATATCTTATCACTTCCACACTTGGTCTAGCCTTAATACTACCTATACAGTGCTTTTCAGATTAAAGTATCCTCCTTTAATAACTTTTGTTATACTGGTGTTTAGAAAAATACAACAATTTATATTTAAGCTAACTGGAAAAGCCACCCCCTCACCCCAGCAGCGTCCCTTTTTTTTAAATTACTTCTCATATTTTTGAGGGGGTGGCTTTTCCAGTAAGTTTAAATAAGCCATAATGCTTGCCCCTTCCAACATAAATTGACGTGTTTTTGGATTTTTCCTAAATACCAGTTTTACAAAAGTTATTAAAGGTGGATACTTTTATCTGAATAATCAACATCAAGTACCTAACTACAAACAAACAAAACATAATTTCAATATGTCAATCTAACGATGCTAGTTTTTAGCAAAACAGCTTTAATTGAATTTAAAAATATATAACGTTTAGTTGATTACTGTTCTTAATTACTTTTTAAAAAATAAAATAAAGAAGTAAAGTTAAAATAAATCCTTCCTTTTTGTTCTAATAGCTTGTAGAGCCAGATAGTTTTGCAGTTACCATAAAAAATTGTAATTGGGGTTAACAACGAAAATTTTTATTAAAAAAAATATCCATCATAATTATGGTATCTAATTACTGAACAGAATAGTGTTAAAAAAACGGATTTTTTAATTAAGAATTTGATATAAGCAAACGTTATTTTTTAATTTAGTATGCACGTATACAAAACCCTAAGTAGATAAAATGCGTGTCATGATGCCACTCAATTTAATTCTTGACCTATGGTAACTACAACAAAGATTAATGACATTGCATTTCCGGAACATATTCTGCAAGTAGTAGTTCTGGCTCTTTTAACTTGGCTCGTATAGGTACATAAATGCAGAAGAAATCGATACAAAATTATGCTAGTCATTCGCGCTCTGTGTTCTATGAACTATATTTATGGAAAATAACGAATTCGTTAAAAGTAGGCGTGTTTAATGGATACTTTAATATTAAAAATTAAAAATATAACATATTCCTTACCAGAAAAATAATTCTTTACCTACCTTTAGTCTCTATTGATGTACGAGAGTTTATTTTGTAGTTAAATTCAATTAAATAACAGATTATAATAGCAAAAACCACTCATAAAAATAAATAAACATTATTGATGCAATAATGCATCAATATGCATATTATAGGATAAAATAAATAATGTTATAATATTATCCAATTAATGGATTAGTAAAATACGATAAAATCCAAATATTACAATTTAAAAACAACTTATAATCTTGCATCCGTTTAGTATCAGATTTGTAGCATAATATTTATTTTTACAACGTCCTGAAATCATTAAGATAAAAAATGATTTAATTATTTTTCTCACTTGTCACCAATTTGTCAACATTTACTAGATCTATATAGTGACAAGTAGTTTATTTGTATCTTCATCAACTTTTAAAAATGGGTGTACATGTTACAATCACAAACCGATTTGTGAAACACATTTTTTGTTACTGACGATTAACCAGTGTTCCATTAAAAACCGGTAATATTGATGTATCTAGTTGGCTAGTTTAAAAATCACACAGATCAATTTTAAAAATAACCGTAGTAGTTATTTGTAACAAAGTTAAGTATGATTTAATGCCAACGTTTTTTTTGTACTCAGACACCTGGCATTAATACGCTCGTGGATAATATTACGTTTATGGTGAGTTGGGGTCAGCTCTACCCCATTTTTTTTGCTATTTGTTTATTAAAAAAAATGGTTTCATTAACTCCAAGCTGGCTGGACGAAAGGACGTTTGCGTCAGCCGCCATCTTGTAAAATACTTTTTATCTAATATCTCGGGAACTGCTCATCGTACAAAAAAAATAGCAGATAATTTTTGTAGAAGTTTTATTTATCACATAGGTTTCTACCGAAAACCGTTTACACTACCACTACACCAACACACACTTTTATATGCCTGACGCGCGTTTTGATAACCAAGTTATCTTCTTCAGAGACCGAAGGTAAACTAAAGCTATGTCTACAAACTAACCTTATATATATAACATTTTTAGCGCCAAATGTTTTCGCGGTAAATCTTTTGGCGGCAAAGCCAATTTTTAGCGCGAAAACATTTTTACAATAAGTTTTCTTAGAATAAACTATAAAGTGGACTATCTGGGATTGGTCCTTTGGCATCATTTAATATATTTTTACACTTAATAATTTCTATACTTTCAAATTCATCCAACAATCTATTGTTCGATACATTTTTTAACAATTTTAAACTATCCACATTTACAGAATGGTTTTCGGTAAAAGCATGTTCGGCAATACTAGATTTTTCTATGCGTCCAAAATTTAGATGAGCTAAATGTTCTTTAAATCTAGTTTTAACCGATCTTTTTGTTTGCCCAACAAACTTTTTATCACAATCATTACAACTTATTTCATATATACCGCTTTTTTCCAGATCTTCTCTCTTATCCTTCGGATTTCCTAACAATTGTCTCAGGGTGCTACTAGTTTTATGAACTAAACCTAATCCCACCGTGCCGAAAATTGTATTTAATCCTTTGGTATACTGAGGGATAAATGGTAATGAAATGAATTTCATATCGGTGTGTTCTCGCTGGAAAAAGGTGGTTTCACAAAGAGATTTCTTAAAACTATGGCGATTAATTAGCTTATGAATTAGTTTTTATCATATTCATTAAGTACAGCTATATCCTCAATTAAATTCTTTTCTCTGTTATATCTTGTTTTGTTTAAAGGGAAATTAATTAATCGATGAACCAAAATGTGAAAACTTGCCATTTTGTGTTGATTACAGTGAAAAGAATCTACCGGAATATATCTATACGTAGCGGTGTCTTTCCTAAAAATATCAAATTCTAGCTTGTTATTATTTCTTATTACTAATGTGTACAAAACTGGTAACTGTTGTTTATTTTCTAGTTCAAACGTTAATGTTATGCTTGTGAATTTTGAATTTAATTTTGAAATGAAATCTTCTACTGATGATTTCTTCGTATTGAAAACTGCGAAAATGTCGTCCACATATCTATACCATATCCTTGGGAAATACTCGAACTCTTGACTGATCTGTGTCAAAATTGCTCATAAAAAGGTTGGCTATAAATGGTGATGAAACAATTACCCATTGCTGTTCCTTCATATTGTTGATAAACCTGATTGTTGTATTGAAAATAATTTTGGTCCATGCATAGTTTAGCTAATCGTAGGTATTCAGTTCTAACTTCAACACCCAGATCATTCAAGATGAGTAGTTCTTCTAGAATTTCCCCATCTTCTAGAACAACATCTTTAACTTTCTTGATAAATTCTAATGAATTTTTAACTGAAAAACTGTTACATTTTTTGGGTAGATTTTCAAACTCGTTCGATAACCATTTTGAAATCTTATAACTAGGTGTACATATAGCTGAAACAATAGGTCTCATTGCCTTCCCAGGTTTATGTATCTTAGGAAGGCAATAGAGCCTTGACAATGTAGGGTTACTTACTAATTTATACTTTCACGAATCGGTGACAAGGTTCTTACAACTTTTGAGAGTGCTCTTCACCATGGAAATCATTTTATTTAGTGGATTTTTTTGAATCTTAACGTAAGGACCATTCTCGATCAAGTGATCCACTCTTTCGAAATAGTCTTGTTTGTCCATTATAACAACCTTGTTTCCTTTATCAGCTTTTAAGTAAAAACATTTCTTCTGTCTCAAACCTTTGACAATATTCCTAGTTTTCTTAATTCCCTTTCAGGCAGATAAAAGTGTGTGTTGGTGTAGTGGTAGTGTAAACGGTTTTCGGTATCAGTTTCGCCAACGGTTCCAGATTCAACATTTTAGTTTTACATAGGTTTCTAATTACAGCACTTCAAACTTTTTATAATATGATTATAGCTATTGTATTTTTTAAGATGGCGGGTGACGTGGACGCTCATCCGTCCCTCTAAGTGGGATTTACGTTCAGAGGACATCCCTAAACATATTCGACAAAAAATCCGTCCTGTAGGAACATTATGAGCCTTGTCTGTTTGCACTGGCGCCTGGCCAAGTGTTGTGGATATTTTATAGAAACAATGGTTGGAGTATTTTCTCATTACTACCAGAGAAAACCGTCGTTAAGGTTTTCTCTGTTAATACATCTTGCAAAAATTTCCGTTTGGTGTATTAACGAAAATATTTTTCTCCTTTACTAGATTTTGGTGATTTAATGAAACACACAGTAGGTAAACAAATGCTTGCATTTATAATAATTGCTAATAGTATTTATGAACCATAAAAACTATCTTGACAATTCTGAAATCAAATTTGATTATAAAATACTGAAATTTCTTTAGATTGCAAAAAAACACCTCTGCCCTCATGCAATTTAAATGTATATAAAGAAATTTATTGTACTTACCCTGCTAAAGAAATTAAAAGTTATAAAAGTATTTCATATTGGTGAAATATTTCTAATACGATTTTTTGTACTAACCCTTACTTTTTGGATGTCCATCTTACTAGAAATAATAAAAAACTCCTTTTAAGGCAACTTCCACGTTTAATTAAAAAAATAGGTTTTAAATCATAATGACAGCTGTTTCGCTAGAATTAGCATCGTTATCTGACAAACACAAAGGTATTTTGAAACAAGATTCAATAAAACTCGATCATTTTTAGTTGGCAGATATGTTTTTAATAACATCGTTCCAAACTTTTTTACTTGTTAGCCATGAAAGAAAAGATGATTTAGATCAGCAGTTTAAATCTTATCACATATGTATAGTCAAAACCGTGGGGATACAATGCCAAGTCTAAAAGGTTCGCAGGCACAATTTAACTTTATCCTGGATATTGTGTTTAATTACTTTTTGCCAAGATGGGTAAAATAAAAGTGAATAATTTTAGTTGGAACTTTGGGTTGAAGCAGGCTCTGCTGTATGTATGTGCTGTATGTATCTAGACCTTACTCCCGCATGTGAAGATGGACTACCTTTCATTAGTATCAATATGGATGTAAAAACAAAAGAAAATAAGAAAAATGAGAACCCCAGGCTACAACTCAAACTGAGAAGGTACCTAAAGCTAAAGAGCCGAGAACCTCCTGTGGAAATCCTTAGGCTGGAAGGCCTGAATCTTCTACAGGATCTCCTAAAACTGCTATTAGCTGTAAGACTATCTGGCATCTTCAAAAACAAGGTAACCAAAATCGTAAAATAGGGCCAAGATCATCCACTCTAATCATAGTCAATTTCTAAGCAGAAATTACAGTAATCCACTACTGTGTAGAAGACATTAAAAAAACTGGAAAGAAAGTTGAGTTCAATAGCTATAGTTTTTTCACAGTAAGTGGTATTGGCTTATTGACTGCAGTAAACTACCCGATTTAATCTCATAGTGTAGAAAATCATCAGGTAAAACATGCAAATGTGCTACAGGGTCGAACTTAAGAAATTTGAATTTTGCATAATATAGGAGGTATACAAGTAATTTATGTAAATGTTACAATTCTATTCTATATTTAGTTCAGTGTCGCTATCGCTATCCTCATCTAAATTAATTTTATAATTAGCGCAATTGATTTTACAGAAAGGTACGAATTTTCAACATTTATGACTAACAGAACTTCTCCAACTCGCGGTAGGAATGTCATTCATACAGTTCCTAATTAATTCTACCACACTACCACTTAAAGTCGGAGAAGTATTTTTCCGCGCACACTCGAATTAAGTTGGTGCCACATAAGCTCTACGGGATTGAACACGCAGTAGTAGGGAGGTAGTCGTAACACTTTATGTCTTAATTCTTCTGCAATTGTACCACATAGTTTTTTTAAAGAAAATGACTGCAGCACTTGTAAAAGTTCCTTTTATTTGTATAATTTTCCTCAAAATGTATGTTATTTGCTACTATGAAGTTTTGAATCTCCAATTTCGTATTCTTTGAGCCAGGATTTTTTTGCAATTGTCGACTATGATAGCTTGCGTTGTCCAGTACTATAACCCTGTTTGGCGGAATGTTGGGTAATAATAGACAATTTTTAAACCAATCTTCAAAAAGCTCTGCTGTCGTATCTTCGTGATAATCAACACAAGAGTTCTTAATATTTTTGGCAGAAAGACACATACCGTTTGGGATCCAACCATTTTCTGATCTTGCTTGTAATATTGTGATTCTCTTCCCTTTATTTAATGGTGCTTTTGTTTTACACTTATCAGAGGAATCAGATCATCCTTTGGAAGGGGTGTCATGCGTGGTAGAGTACTGGCCGATTTTCAGACCGGTATTTTCTTATTGACGTTATATATTCAGAACGCCAGTTTATTAAACGTGTGGATTTTATTATTACTTGTCTCTTGTCAATTTTGCGATATTTAAAGCCCATTGCAGACAGAGCTAGCCAAAGAGTAGTGAGGCCACATATGATGTGAGTTTCATCATTGATGAGCCGCTGTTTCAGACTTTTGATTGTAGGCCCAGTCGTCTTGAATTTTTGTGACACCGGAATCTTTACGCTTTTTTCTTGATTCCATGGAATTTTCAACAATTCGTCTAATTAAAGTAAGGGGCACCTTCGTCAAATTACTGGTTACTCTTGCTGCAGCACCCGCTTTACATCCTTGCTGAAGTACGGAACTATACACATTTTTTATAATGACTTTCGCGTCACTAGATAAGTAATTCTTCTTTAAAGAACCACTGGAAGAAGCACTATTACTTTTTATCCACGGATGCCACATACTGCCTATTCTGTACGTTGGGATATAAAATTTTTGCTATTAATATCTGTAATAACAAATAAATGTTGTAAAATTATTGCACGCCTAACACAAGTGAACACTTCCAATAAAATACAAAGACTAAAATGAACAAGAAGTGTAAGCCGTAATCCTCTACAATCCCTCTCTGAGAAACAAAATTACCTGAATTAGGTCCTTTTACATTTATGATGTGCATCTCAGATTTTACAACTTAAGGGTCTAATTGGTTTTATTATAATCCTTCAGTCAATACCATTTATTGTGAAAACTACTATACCTTCAAGTAGTGCGAAAGGCATTAGATCTATAGAGGTCAACACTAGACTAGTATGAGATTGTGTACTTGCTGCAGATACTCACCAGGACAAAGCATAGACTTTTACTCTGAAGTAACAGTCATAAAAAGCTCAAAACTTTGTAAAATTTTCCAATTAATCGATTGTAAAATATGCACTAAAAATATTCAATGAATAATTGTTCTACAGACAGTTCGATTGATTTATGTGTTTTTACGAATATTAGCAATGCGATTGGTTGACAAACGACTATCAAAGAACGAGAAATCTACAGTATAAAGATTATGCAGATGAGTTAACCAAGGACATTCAAACAAGGCTACGATCACAGGAAGAGGATAGATGGTATAAAAGAATAAATCAAATGGTAAAAAGCGACCAAAATGTTTGGAAATTCATAAAAAACAGGAAGAAGAAAGTAGAGCAAATGCCACCAATAATATATGATAACATATTATACAGAGATGAGAAGGAAAAACTAGAGAAAATTGGAGACCAATTCGTGAGAATACATGGAAAAAACACAGGCATGTCAGATGAAAACACGATAAACGAAGTCAACGCAGGGTATAACGAAGCATATGTAGGTGATCTCCAAACGAGATCAAGGAGATAGTCAGGAAATGAAAACATACATAAGATCTGTAATGTTGTATATGGAACTCAACATCAGACGTAAACATAAAATCACTGGGACGAATAGAAACAAAAATATACAGAATAATAAAAGGAGCAGAAATAAGAGAAAATTACGAATACACGCCGATAGCAGAAATGATAGAAAACAAAACAGAGCACTTCTACAAGAAAACAGTGAACAGAAACCCACTAATAAGGAAAATAGGAACAGAAACAGTAGGACAAATAGGATGTAGGGCCAAATGCAAACTAATACATCACAGAGCAAATATACAACTAACAGGAATCTAATAAAATAAAGCAGGGGAAAAACCTAAAAAATCCAAGAAAAAGTCTGGAAAACTACAAAAAGGAATACGATAAACTGGGACACAGCCGAAATTAGTTCCAGAGAAAAATACAAACAAAGAAAATAAGGATCAAAAACACAAAGAGAAAGACAAAATAAACAGGTGCAATGCGGATCTGTAGAAAATAAGTAGAAATAACGGAGAAAAATTAGGAAGTAAAGGCTATACTCAAATGAAATGAAATGAAATATGTCAACCGCATTTACATTTAAAAACGTTTAATGCGGATTATAGGTAATTGCCTACAGTTATCAAAAATGTCATGCATAAGGATGTGGCGTATCTGTAGAGAGTTAGTGTGCAGAGGTTGAGGATCGCTACTCTGCGGAATTGGTCAGAATTGATTTATGAAGATACGATAAAATGAAGTAGACGATTCGTATGCATGTTATCAGCAATTTAATTTTAAATAAGCAGATTATGACAAGGAATCTCGTAATTTGTGTGAGTTTTAAACTGTGTAAAGGAGATTGATATTTATACGATAAGTAGGTTGTACACTAATGATTGGCGATTACACGGCAGTATTAAATATAATTCCAATTTAATTCCATGCCATTTAAATAAACATGTTTAACAGACTCGTTAATTAGTTTGTTTTTACATATTTGAGCGAACTGCATTATTCTGTTAAAACGGCGACAGTTCAATCGTGAAAATGATCTTATAAAATTTTTGTTAAATTGAAGATAATTGTAATATATTTCTTCAGTTTATAGAAATATTTGTGTACGGGATTTAACTTAGGTATAAATCTACTTTCAAATTCAATAAAAAAAAAAATAATTTAAAAAATATATTTATTTTATTCAGTTCAATAATAAATATAAATTTGTTGGTTCATTTCTAGTTTTATTGCTACTACATATTTATTTATCTAGTTTTCTTTAGTACACGAACATTTTTTTCTCATAATAAATGCTAATTATTGGGTAATCAACTTTTATGATACGTAGGTAAAGTGTTTTTCAAGAAAAATGGTTGACTGCATTTAAGCAGTGTGTAGGAAAGAGCTTGTCAATAAATAAGATTTTAGAAATTTATGTATTATATTCATGTAGTTTGATATTTCATAATATTGATATATAAATATAAAATTAATTAAATTTAATGCATAAATATTGTAACGTAATCAAATGGCCTTATTAGAAAATTAAAATATTTAACAAGAAAATCTTAGTAATTAATTAGAGGAAGGGTAGTTTATTTAAATTTAAACAGATAAAGGAAAGTAATAAAATTTAAATTATATTTACATAAGTTAAAATTGTCAACAAATCATCTGATACATAATATAAGATTTACCATACAGATGAGTAGGTTGATGGTTTCTATGTATTATCCGAATATGCATTCATGGTGCCTATAACAAATTATTTAAAAGTGGTACTTATAGAATTTCACTGAAATTTGTTTATATCTAATTATACAATCTGAAAAATAAAGGAAAATAAACAAATAATGGGGTTATGAATTAAATGACAGTGACAACAATTGTCACCTGATATAGGGTAGCTTACAAAGAGATGTTTTGATATGTCTACTATGACAGAAAAAAAAGGTTAACGTAATTTAGATGAATTAAATAATAATAGATGAGACACAAACAATTCAATTTAGAAATATAAGATGTAATGTTTCCTATTCTCAAAGCAAAGCTTTATTAGATATTATTAAATTTATTTATAAACAATTATAAGGTTAATTTGATTGGACAATGAATGATATAAGAATAATTAGAGATATAGAGGGCGAATTTTAAGACAAAAAAAAGGAAAATCGGGGTTGTTATTGATTTTTGAAAAAGAGTTAGTGAGTTTTTGGTTTTTTGGGGAGAATAAAAGGATTTTTTGTTAAGAAATGTTGCTAGAAACAGATTAATCAAAATTATATATAAAATTTGTCACCGGTCACCTCAACTAATTTTAGCTAATCTGGGTTGTTTATGGCCGAATTTGTCATACCTACATAATGAGATTACCTATGTAGCTTAAGTGAATTCAACCATTTTTCTTTAAAAACACTATACCTACTACAATTTATTTACACTTAGGTATTATTCGTTTCAACTTCGTGCAGACTGACTTATTTTAATAGCTATTTAAGCCGACACTTTAAAGGTTTCAACTCACTTATTAATTTATTGATTAGCATAATACAATTATATTATAATACAAATTAAAAAAGGTATAAATCATGATGATAATTTCATTCAATTATCGCAATATCAGTATCGATCTCATCGTCATCACTACTGTCTACATTTATAATCAATTTATTTACATTAGCAAATGCCTGTAAATATTTTACCTCTACCTGTTTAACATGTTCCATGCAATTTGTCCAGTGTTAATTGTCTATTGCGACTTCACTATCTATCAAATTTATCACAGATGCACTCAGTTTTGGAGATTGGTTTTTGCTGGCAATGTTCCTTTTCAACTGACCCCAAAGTAGCTCTATAGAATTTAGGACGCAGTAATAGGGTGGTAGCCTTAGTACTTTATGCCTTAGTACTACTTGTTTTGCCAAACAGTGAGAGACTGTCTTTTTTTGGTACGTAAGATTTCCAATAATTATTTTTTCTGTAGCACTCTATAAAAAAGATCATTCTGTTCCAAAAAAAATGTCAGCTCATCTTTCTTAGAACTTGATGTGGGTCCTACTCTTACCCTCACCCTTGAATGATAGGGCGCGTTATCCATAACAATAACGCTATTTTTCTTTAGTTTTGGAAGTAAAGTTTCAGAAAACTATTTCTCAAACAGAGGGTATCCATATCTTGAAGGTAATCCAGAAAACAATTTTTTATGTTTTTAGCGGAGAGAAGAAGCGCTCCTTCAACCCAACCGTCAGAACTGCCACAATGTAGAATGATAATTCTTTTTCCTTTGTTTGAAGGAACGTCTACACTCCATTTTCGATAGTTTTGATCAGCCCATCCTTTCTTCACCGTTGCATATGTGTCGTACCAGGTTTCATCCAGATAATAAATTAGTCTGCCGCATTCCCCATATTTTGTGAGGGTTTGTAAATATTCGTTTCTCCATACAACCAGTCTCTTGCTCTCCATAATAGACTGACGTTTATCGATAGTCTTAAATTTAAATCCGTTGTTCTTCAAAAATCGCCACAAAGTTGTTCTCGCACAATCTATCACTTCTTTCCTTTTCAATTCGATTTGAATGATGAAAATAACTAATAAATAAAATAACAACACTAAATAAAAAGAATTCCATGAAAATATTAAACCCAAACCTGTAAAGATCAGTTCGCAGGATCTTGAAATGAATAATACATCAAATTCAAATATTTATATAATCCATAAACTTTTAAAAAAACATTACATATTTTTTTGCTACTTAGACAATCACAAAAATACATGGCAAACCTTATAAAAATGCAGTTGTTAAAATAGTATGTCTTGTAACGGGTTTTATTTATGGCACGCAATTTTACAAACGACTGCTTCAGGTAGTAGAAAGACTGTATAAATTCTTTTTATTTACATAATATATTTAATGTTTTTTAAGACTGTTTGTATGAAAATCTACGATACTCGCTTGTTATGTTTACACATGAATATATGGGGATACAATCAACAAAACACTGCCATTTACAAGTTTTATAGTTTTCATTATTCTTTTTCATGTAAAATAGTATATTGTGTACCTAGGTGGTAAAGTGGTATTTTTTAGGCCACTTTTTGAGGCCTGAAAAGACCACTTTACTCCCGCTTGGTTTATACATACTTTTTTATCTTATTCAATAATTGTTGTTAATATTTTCACCATAGAAAATCTATTTTATGCCTTAAAATTTATTGATCTATTACCAAAGATTGGTAATTTCACTTGATAAAAAGTCTTTTCTTGAGGTTCAACATGTGCCTGAGTGCGAAGTTCCATAGTGTGGGCAGTCTTCTAGGATGTGTTTAATTGTACAGTTGCAAAGATGACACAGCGAGCGGTCTTTGGAAGACATCAAATAGCTATGGGTTCGTCTAGTATGGCCGATTTGTAACCTTCGTATATACGTGCTTCGTTGCGCGTACCGTTGTTAGTAACGGTCTTCCAAGAGTATTTTCTGTAATGTTGACTTGCTATTGTTCCAACGAGTTTGTCAAGATGTAAAGACTCATTTCTTATACGAGGCTTTCAGGCGTCATAACAAGATAGCATCATAAATTCAGTTTACTGTCAGCAAGACGGTGCACCACCACACTATTCACTTGAGGCTAGAAATTTTTTAACAGAAACATTTGGAGATGGGTGGATTGAGAGAGCTGGACCAATTGAGTGGCCTGCTCACTCACCAGACTTGACGATTCCAGACTTTTTTATATAGTCTTTTATCAAAGATAGGTGTTATAATCCTATTCCAGAGACTCTAGAACAACTAAGATGTAACATTGTCAGAGCATTCCAAGAGCTAATGTTTCAAAATTCTTTTCAGAACTTTTTATTCAGGTTACAAAAATGTATAGACCAAAATGGATAACATTAAGAACATCTTGAGGATTTTTATTACATTAGATAATTTATAAAGTTAATTTTTAATAGAATTTGGAACATGTTTGTGTTACTATTTTCTTTTATAATTTTTTGTGTAGACATCTCTATCTAGTAAACCATTATCATTAAAATCCAAATAACTTACTTATTTTTTATCTTTACTTTAGAAAATTATACCTTTTCTTAAAGGGAAAGAGTTCGTTTTTAGGATAGAATAAAAATATATAGGGTGTTCCATTAAAAAAATCGACGATATTTGCATTTAAAAAACACCTTTTTTTTTAAACATTCTATATAATGTTTTACTAATTAAAAATGTATACTGAAAAAAACTTTATATAAAAAGAAATTGTTCCTCGAAAACCGCACGTCACTAACATATCTGCAGTTTAAATGGGTCAGAAACTTTTGGGACACCCATTGAAAATGTTAATAAAATAATCTCAAACTCATCTATTAAAAAAATCTCAAATTCTTAATATAATAAGAGTTTGTTCACCCTGTAGGAATTCAGGTAAACTTTTATTAGATATGTTTACGTATATTGACCAGATCGACCAGCGATTTTGTTCGCCAAACCTCTTTTTGATTAGCTTGATTCAACATCTAGGTGGGATGTGTTATGCGATGAATTCTCATTTCTTGATTCTCGGGTCAGATTCTTAAACCAGTTTTCGACCGTCTGGCATGGGTAACTTCCCTGTAAGTCGAAGGACCCGCTCGGATAAATATGCCTTTTTAGTTCGACCATCATTAATAATGACTCCTTTCACTTTTAATTGTAAAATAATACTATAATTTGTACTGATTAAATACATTTAAACGATTATATTTTCCTTTAGAAACTGGAACTACGTATATAAATAAGTAAAAAGATTAAAGTAGTTTTGTTTAATTAAATTTAATAAAAATTGAGGACATATTTAATTTCTATCATGTGGTCACCCATAACAAGTTACAACAGGAAGATAGCAGGGAAAAGCAGAAGAAGAAATCGTACGATTTGGACAATTTTTGAAATTGTACCAACCCTTGCTATGCAAGAAAGTCTATCTAAGAGTATATAGATTGCAACTATCCTAAAATGGAAATTATTGAAGACCTTGAACTAAAAAGACATCAAGCAGATCAGCAATTAAAAGTTGCAAATGAGCAGATATATCTATGATATATATAATTTCATAATGTCGAGTAATGTCAAAATTCTAAAGAACGATCGCACTCAAAAAGAGAACATGTAAACGATTCAAATTATCTATTAAATGACAATGATGAAAAATACCTAGTAAATAAAAATCCTCAATGTCCAGAATTATAAGGAACTATTAAATTACATAAAGAGTCAAAACCGATTAGACCAGTAGTTTCGTATGTTAACACTCCTAATACTAAGGTAGCTAAAAAATTAAATACTATTCTAAATAATTATGGTTACACATCTAAATATTCAGTACAAAATTCCTTAGATTTGATAAAAAATTAGATAAATGTAAATTACAAAATAATACTAAGTTAGTTTCATTTTATGTAACTAATATGTTCTCTAAAATACCTCCTAAAGAATGTATAGTTCTAGTTAAAAAGCTATTAGATGAAAGAAATATCCATCCAGGAATAATATCAGATATAATTGACTTTTTTAATGTATGCATTAGTCAAAATTATTTTACATTTGATAACAAAGTATATATTCAAAATAAGGGGCTTCCAATGGGATGTCCCATTTCTACAAATTTAGCAAATATTTTTATGGATAATTTAAAAAACATAATCTTTAATTCTAGTTATAAAAACAATATTGTATTTTGGTATAGATATGTTGATGATGTATTAGCAGGATTTGTAGGTAGCGAACGACAGTTAGATATATTTTTTGCTTTGATTGAGTCTTCATTTTATACATAGATAAGACGTAATTGTAACACAAATATATTAAGTTATTGTAAAGATCAGGTTAATCCCTTAGGGCTCATAACATCTAGGCTTTAATATTGTTATGTCTTATTCTTCCATACTTGGTCTAGCCTTATAACTACCTAATAAACATCAGGTACCTAGCTACAAACAAACAAAATGTAACTTCAATATGTCAGTCTGACGATGCCAATTCTAGCGAAACGGCTGTCATTAAAGTTAAAAAAGCAATTTTTTAAATAAATATTGAAAGTTTTGCTAAAACGAAGAGTTTTTTATTATTCTTAATAAGATGGACTTCCAAAAAGTAAGGGTTAGTACAATAAATTTTATCTATGATAGTGTTTTAAATGTTTTCTTTTAAATTGATATACTGAAATGGTTACTGTCTTATTAGACAGGTAACAATTTGTAGCATAGGTAATAGGAATATAATAATAATAGGAATCTGGGTAATATGATTTTATTTTTTTATGTTAATTTTTGCAATAAATTTAATAACACTTTTTGAATAGAAAGTGAAGAGACATTTCAAACGATATATCACAAGCCCATAGTTTCCATTAAAAAAATTGGAGTTTGTAACTGTCACTCAAAGGGGGTTGAAAGAAAGGATAAGATTTTCACTTTAAAGCATGTTAATTCATAATTTAAATTTGACGACTGTCAGGTTTTTCTATTAGTATGTATAGTAACCGAAAAAAATAATTTATTCAATTTGGCTATTCCATGCTGGCGCTGTTTACCTAGGCCTAACTTGATAATATAGAGGGTGTACCAAACTTACGACAAACTTACGGGTTGTTTTAGAAGATATCAAAAAATGTTATTAACAAAAATAGCAGAACGAAGAAAAATATCAAAATCAATGTCACAATATTTTATTTTATTTAAAAACAGCAACTAGTTTCGGCTTATCAATAGGCCATCATCAGGCTAAAAATTAAAAGAGAAAATGAAAATATTACAGATCAAAGAATCAGTATAAACCTACCTTAATAACTATAGTTGTAATTGAAAAATAACAACTTCTACCATGCTTGCATATAGCAAAAGTTTATGTATATCAAATTGTGTCATTGAAAAAAAGGAAAGCATTAAATGAGGAAATAATGATTAAAATTAAAAATAGCAGATGTCTTAAGGGTCCATATTTTGAAATTACCTTAAACTATACAGAGTGTTGTATAGTTCCGTTACAAACCAAACATATGATTTTTTAAATGGGAACCCCTGTATATTATACCGAATTCGGACTACTCACATTTTTTGGAGCTGTTGATATAAGGTTTTAATACGATATACAGAGTCCTTCAGAAAGTATGGACACATTTATATGAAAATCGTAGGTAAATCAACGCTCTGAATCTTATTGTACGTTGAAGAAAAAAAAAGTATTTTGCCTAACAGAGTTTCGTAATATGATACATTACCGTATTCTATTAAATATTAATTATTTTCCGTTTTGTATACACCATAACTATTAACCTATTATGTGAAAGGAATAACCGTTGCATGTAACAAACAATCCTTAAAAATAATAAATTTTAATAAACAATTTATTCTTTATAAAACATTAAAATTAAAAATATACACACATACTTATATATACACCTACACACTTTTACAACAGTATATCATGGAGTGGATAAGCAGTAATACAAACCAAAAAAAAGTAAAACATTTAAATCTCAATTATCAGATTAGCTATAATTTAGAACTAGTTTACGAAATAGTCGTTAAATAAGGCTCTTTCGTTTTGTAAAATATAGTCTTTCATATTCTTTTTAAAAAGGTTTAGTATACTCATTTCTTGATATAATTAAGTAGCATTATATAACCTCGGTGCCATATATGAATATGATCTCTGTGTCGTAGATTTTGTCATATAAAGTATAGCATGTAAATGGGCTTGAAGAGTATTGTAGTGAAGAGATATCTGGCCACAACCTTTATTTATATGATACCTGACACATGCATAAAAGTAATAAAGTTGTCTTACATCCAATATTCTAGCTTCTGTGTATAGACTGTTGCTAGAGTACCTTGCGTTTTTAGAAAGGAGTAATTTTAAGAATCTTCGCTAAGTTACCTCTAAAGCTCGCAGGTGTGTCCTTTGTGCACATCCCCAAGCCAATATACCATAACGAATATGGCTTTCCACTAAAGCAAGACAAGTCGCAGGAATGTGTTTTTTAAAATGTTTAAATTTATAGAGGATAAATTGTAATTTTTTAACAATACTTTTAATATGGTAGTCCCATTTGAAGTTTGTGTCTATGATGATTTCTAAGTGTTTAATATGTGTTACAGGTTTTGTAATGTACTTTTGACCATTTTGTAAAATTTCAAATTTATCAATAAAAGTTTATAATTAAACTAATCTTTTAGTAATTTTAGGTCTTTTTCTACCTTTGGTTTTAAGTCATACTAATTATTTTCCTCATAGACTATCGCCTTGTCATCTGCAAAACCAATTATATGTCCTGAGCTTTGTAGCAAAAATAAACCATTCATATAAAGATTAAAAAGGACAGGGCCTAAGATTACTCCGTGTGTTATTAGCCTAGTTGTAGTTGATATCCCAGCAATCCTAACAATTTGTTGTCTGTTTGACAGGTAGCTATTAAACAGTTGTAAGCAATGTCCACGTATACCAAGCTTTTATAAAGTATCCAAGAGATGGTTGTGACAGATAGTATCAAACGCTTTAGCCAAATCCAAAAAAAACACATGCTTTATTCCTATTTAGGACATCATATGCTGTGGTTGTTAAATTTAAAATAGCATCTTGGGTGGAACTATTTTGTTTAAATCCAAATTGTTTTGATGATATTAAATTAAATTTATTTATAAATGCTGTTAGCCTATAGTTTATCATTTTTTCGAATATTTTTGATATATATGTGGTTGTTCAAGGTAATAATTCTGTCACCAGATTTATATATGGGCAAAACTATGGTTTTCTTTAATGAGTTAGGCCAGATTCCCTTCTCTATACACATATTAAAAATATATTCCAAAGGACCCTCTATTGCTGATGATATTATTTTTAAATATTCCGCGTTTATCTTATCTATCCCACAAGCTTTTTTACATTTCAGATCTTTTATTGTTTTTCTTACTTCGGAAGAGGTAGTAGGAAGTAATACCAAAGAGTTTGATAGAGGACTAACTTGAAATATATTAGGTGACTTATTTTTATTATGTGATCAGCTAAACGTTTACCTATTTCTGAAAAAGTCGAATTAAATTGGTTCGCAATATCTAATGTGTTGAAATTGATTGTGTTAACCTCTACTTTTTGGAAGTTCATCTTACTAAGAACAATAAATAACTAAACAGTTAAACTAAACTTCAACTATTTATTCGAAAAATTCGCTTTAAAATTCAATTACAGCTGTTTCTATTTGATGTATGCATTAGTCAAAATTATTTTAATTTTGATAACAAAGTTTATATTCAAAATGAGGGTCTTCCCATGGGGAGTCCTATTTCTCCAATTTTAGCAAATATATTTATGGATAATTTAGAAAACAAAATCTTTAATTCTAGTTATAAAAACAATATTGTATTTTGGTATAGATATGTTGATGATGTGTTAGCAGGTTTTGTAGGTAGCGAACGGCAGTTAGATATATTTTTTAATTATATTAATACCTTGCATCCTAAAATTAATTTTACTTTAGAAGTTGAAGAAAATAATTCAATTAATTTTCTAGATTTAAGAATTGAAAAAGTTAATAATTCATTAAATTATTCAATATACAGAAAACCTACACAAACAGATGTAACCATACCATATAATTCAAATCATCCACTATCACATAAATTAGCAGCTTATAATTCCATGATCCATAGAGCATTTTCAATTCCAATGAACAAAAATAATTTTAATAAAGAAATTGAGATCATAAAACAAATAGCTACATCTAATGGCTATCCAATACATTTGATAAATAAATTAATTAATAAGAAAGAACAAAAAGTGTCACTAGAACTAATATTTCCAAAACAAACTAAAGAAATTAAAAGCTATAAAAGTATTACATATTGTGGAAATATTTCCAATGCAATTTCAAAAATAATATCTTCGGCAACATCAGCATTAATATAATTTAAAACACAAAATAGTATTGGAACAAAATTGTTAAATGTGAAAACAAAATTACCAAAATTAAAAAAATCTGGTGTTTACAAAATTATTTGTCGAAAATGTAATGCAGTATATATAGGTCAAACACAAAGAACTTTTGAAGTAAGATTTAATGAACACTTAAGAGCATATAGATTACAACAACCAGATAAGTCGAACTATGCAAAACACCTACTGGAACATCCAAACTCACTTATACACACCAATGACATTCATATACTACACATTTGTGATAAAAAACGAAATTTAGATTTTCTAGAAGAACTTGAAATTAAAAGACATCTAGCAGATCAACAGTTTAAAGTAGTTAATGAACAAATAAATCTTGGAAGTTCTCCGCTATTAAACTGTTTACTTTGATTGAGTCTTCATTTTATACATAGATAAGACATTATTGTAACATAAATATATTAAGTTATTGTAAAGATCAGCATGATATAGTTTTTTCCTGGTTTTTCTATATCATTGCACAGTTATACTGATCTTAGAGGGAAATACATCCAGGATAATCCCTTAGGGCTAATAACATCTAGGCTTTAATATTGTTATGTCTTATAACTTCCTTACTTGGTCTAGCCTTACCTCCTTATCAACATCAAGTACCTAGTTACAAAGAAACAAATGTAATTTCAATATGTCAATCTGACGATGCTAGTTATAGCGAAACAGTTGTAATTGAATTTTAAAGCGAATTTTTCAAATAAATAGTGAAGTTTAGTTTAACTGTTCAGTTATTTATTGTTCTTAGTCTAATGTGTTGGTTAATATATTTCCTTTACTCAACTCCTGTACCACACTCCATAATTGTTTATTGTTATCAGAGTTTTAAATTTTTTTTATAATAGTTATATTTGGTTTTCTCAATTAATGAATTAAGTTTATTCTTATATTGTCTGTATTTCGCTATCAGGACATTATCATTAGGATAGAATTTAGTTAGTCGATATAATTTATTTTTTTCGTTGATTGATTTTAAAAGAGCTTTTGTCACCTATGGTGAGATTTTAGTATTTTTTCTATTAACTTTTGTTAAATAAGTAGATTTGTTTATATTTTCCTGTATTGTTGTTATTAGAGTATCTGTTGCAGAGATAGGATTGCTACAGCTATAGAGACAGTCCCATGAAACATTCCCAATGCAACTGGCAAGTTTTTGGTAATTGATATGCTTAACGTATCGGATGGGATTAGATCTAGTAAGCCTATCTTCAAAAATTATTTGTAGATCTATTGCAAAGTGGTCAGTTATATCAGTCTCTATGATTAAGGGAATTATATTATCCATAATATGAGGTTTTGACCCTGTATAAAAAAACAATGAAGCTGGCAATTAACCAAACTATAAATCACATGTTAAAGTGGATTTTAATTATCACAAATAAATTATAAACAAAAATAATATACTATGCCTACCACTGCGAAAATTGGGAATTGTTCATATTTTAATCCATTTAATTGGGACCAGTGAATTGTATTATTAATATTTGTTGTGCATTATTATTCATCCTTTTTTCATGTTAAAAATAAATTTATTAATTATTACATAATTAATGATTTATATTTTACACTTTAAAATTTGTTTTTAACTCGTTAAAATGTTTTATTAAAATATTCCAAGCGACAAAACTGTTTCCTATCCATACTTTTAATTTAATTTAAAAACCGACATCGCATATAAAACAGAAATGAAATAGTTTCAGCTCCCGCCTTTTAATCAGTTTGGAATGAGGAAGCAAAAGGCGACGTTCAGTTAGGAAAAGGGGAAAACGGCAAAATTCAGGATGGAGTAGTCTCAAAGGGGCTCTCAGATTACAGACTCCAAGGACTGGGATATATAACGTGCCTTAAACGTTAGGAACATCGACGCAGCGCACCATCCAGAAAACAGGGCGTGAGAGAGGATCGATCGAGCATCAAAGGGTCGCCATCCCGCCTCCCCCTCTACACGAACACATCCCGACTTTGGTTCAACCTCAGCACCTCGTTCTGATATTGCACAAGCTTCGGTCTCTGTCAACAAGATGCGCGAAAAGTGAAAAAACCTTTTTTCGTTGTGTGATTTCTTCCTCGCATTAGACTACTAAATATTTATACAGGTAATAATTTACTGCTTTTTTTTAATAATTAATAATAATTGTTTTTAAAGGGTATTTTTTTGTTATATGGGTAAAATACAATAACTCATTTTTCCAATTATAACACGACAATATAAAAAATGTATTAAATATTTCCTTCAAGCATGGATTTTTACTTTTTTCATTCCACAATTTTCGAACCGAATCACACCGAAGCTGTTGCTAAGGGAAATCTAATCATAATTTAGCTGTAGTTGCTTTAAAACACGAGATTCTTTAGCTAAAAATGGACATTTTTTTAAATCTTTAAATTTAAAAAGTAAAGGACTGTAGTACTTTGAATGGAGTGGAGAAAAAGAGAGAAACTTATATTTTTAATAAATGTGTATATTAATAATTTAAAATTTCTAAGCTAGGCGCTTTCAATCATAAAATAGGCCATCTTCAGAGCTAAATCTAAATTGGAAAATATGTGTATAAATTATATTAATTTAGTTTAAATATTAATAAAGTAACTTACGTCAAGAGAGATCATCAAAAACACACTAACAAATAGGACACATCAAATACGGACATTCACAACAATTTAAAAGGTGATTTAAAACATACAGAGTGGAAAGTTTAACTGGAACAAATTCTGTAATTCAATAAATAAAGTTTTGTCGTAAAATTTCTTTTTTTTTATTTTTTTCTAACACATTGCTTGTAAAAAAAACAAAAAAAATACCTACTTGTATTTGCAATTGAAAAAGCTTTAAAATAAAAAAAAAGATCAACCTACCCTTTCATTAAAAAAAAAAGTTGGGGATGGCTACAACCCTTAATATAATTAAGAAAATAAACAAACCTCTTTATTTTATGCCCCATAGAAAATAAAAGACGTGTTTCAGGAATTTTCCGACAAACCTTTATTTATTAAATTACAGAATTTGTTCCAGTTAAACTTTCCACTCTGTATAAATAAAATCAAAGTTAAAAACTATGTATAAGTAATAAATTAAATTAAAAAGATCTTCGAACCAATTGTCATTAAAAATTCAATGAAACCTTTTTATACAGTAAGGTTAATGATTATATTTAAATTAAAAAATATATTTTGGTTTGTCTAAAATAATGACCGTCAATATTAAAAATGTTTTCAAAGAATTTTCAACAAGCAATTAATAGCAAATCCTTAAACCAAACATATTTATAAATATTTTTCCGACAATTACATATAAATTATATAAATAAGATAAAAATTGAAAACAAATATAATAAAATAAAAATCAAAATAAAAATAAACAAAAATCCTTATATCACATTAAGCAATCAAACCTGCCTGACAAATTAATCAACATAAGAAGACTATTCATCATGAGAGCTCCAAAGAAACTTAAAAATGGGCGTAAATTTACAATTAAGGTGCACTTGAGGGTTAACACAATTAGAAATTTTAAATTATCAACATACACACTAATTAAAAATACAAGTTTCTCTTTTTTTCTCCACTCTATTTAAATTTAAATTTATTTGCACACAATCAGTGGCATTTTTGCTAAATATTTCTTGTAATACAATGAACAGTTGTTTGTTTACATTGTCACATTAAAACAAACTACGTGAAATCGCAACTATTTCTAATTTACTTAATTTTTCTAGTTTTATTAAATAAAGACTATAATGGACTCTAGACTACGTTTTAATATATGACAGATAATCGCAAACATATTAACCCCTAAGAATTTGACAGGATTCGGTGATTTCCGTCACTTATAATAAAATCCGTCTATGTATAGTTGACGTAAAAGATAAATAGTGTAGCCATCTAATGGTATATTCCCTTAATGTTATGTTGGGGAGCGAAACCATGAAAGGTATTTGTTGTGATTAGTGGATTATAAGTGATTTTTGGTAATTAAGGGAGAAAATGAAACAACGTTTTTCAGAGAACTGTTTAGACTACTGCAACTTCGATTTACATCGCTTGCGCCATCTACAATAATGTCATACATTGTTCACCACAGAATATTAATATTATTTTTGTCTACTTACCAAACCTTCTATATTGAATTATGATGTTAAACTGTGTTCAACAATATAGTGCCTACAATAAAAGGGGACTGATGATGATAATAAACTTCTTAGGTACTTTTATCTCAGATATTGGCAAGTTTAGGTAAAGAATGCAGGTCAGGATTAAATTTGCAAAAATAAATTTTTAATAGAACGCATATCAAAGAATACTTATTCAAAATAAAATTTATAAAAAAATTAAATATATGTTAACACTAGAACGCCTGAACTTTCCCTAAAATGCCGGACGTACCAAAAATGGTACATTCGGTTTTGTCTCGGATTTTTATTATTCCACCTTTTTTTCTGTAGGTTTTTTTCCTTCCATAGTAGAAACACGTATTTATTTACCTTTGAATAAAATAAAACCAGAAGAATGACTCAACACGCTCTTTTTATTCGCACATTTTTTTCAATGTACAAAAAAATGATTGTTTTCAAAAAAGATTACAACTAAATTCTAGTATTGCAGGGCGTTTTTTGGTAAATGATAATATATAATATAAGAAAAAAACCTAACCTTATACGCAAACTTTACAGGCGTACGCTGTTGTTTGAGTGCACTTTTTGCAGACGAACTTTTTGCATTTTACACACGCGTAGGCACTTTTTGCACCCTTTCCACAATTTTGAAGCAGTTGACACCTTTTCCGAGTTACGCTTGTAATCGGAACTTCCTCTTGTTCTTCGGCTGCATTATCTTCCTCTGCTAGATCATGTCCCCTACTGAGCGCATTCTGTTCAGCGAGCACCTCAGATAATTTTATTAGATAATCTCTTTTGCTGATTTTGATGTTGGTGCACTCTTTGTAGAGTATCCAAGCATTTATACCACATAAGTCCAAAATATTGTAAAAAGTGTGGACTGGCCATCTCCGAGAGGAAGCTTTTACTGAGTACTTCCTGGCCATTTGGTCAACAACATCCACTCCGTATTTTCTTTGATTATAACATTCGATTGTTTCCGGCTTCTTTTTTTCACCGCCGCCAACTCGAATATCTGGATGCAGCGTGCTAAGGAGTGCTACATTCTTATTCCGCTTTCCTTGGTACACAGTAAGAGTCATTTCATCACTTTTCAGTGCACATGGTTTCTTTCGCAGTTTTGACTTCTGGGGGAATTTGACGGCGTATCTTGTTGATTGTTCCAAGGATACTGGTTTTTCTCCTCGCAAGCTGTTCGGCTAGAAGTTTTGAGGTAAAAAAGTTGTCAGTAGTAACGTTTCTGCCTTTGTCTAAAAATGGCTCCATCAATTTCATTACTACGAAATCACCAAGTCTCTCACCGTGTTGTCTTTCGTCATCTTTTCCCAAGTAAGGAAATGCGTTTAGAACATTCTTTGAACTTTTGTCCACCAACATCCAAAATTTTTGTCCATACTTGTCCGGTTTCGATGCTATAAATTGAATGAATCGGCATCTAGCCTTTGATGGAAACAGCTGCTCATCGATCGTAAGATAAACATTCGGTACGTAACAGCTTTGACAGTTCTGAAAAAATTCATACCAAACTTCGAAGATCAGTGCAAATTTGTCTGTTTCAACGCGCCTTCTCCTAGTTGCTCGGATGTCAAACCGCAAATAACGCAAAAGTTCTAAAAAGCGGCCACAGCTCATAGCTTTTTTACAGAAGAAATTTCCCCATTTGTTCGACCAGAGTGAATGGACATCTAAAATTTCTTGAGCCAGCAGCTCCTCGAACGTACATAATGCTTATAAAAGCATCAAGCTCTCTCAAACTAACTTTCCAATCAGGGTTCTGTGACTGCAGTCTGGCCTCGGTTTCAGTGCATTCCTGGATGATCTTCAAAATTTTTTCAGTCATCAGAAGTCGCCAAGAACTTGCGAAAGATGCATCAATCACAGATCGACGAGCATGGGGTGATGGTTCTGGGTTCGCAGTGAAAACATTTTGTTGGTTTCTTCGTCCAGCATTTGCTTCGTTGAGTGGAATTACTTTCCACTCAGTACCATCGGCAGCTCTCAAAATTGTATCTGGAGGTAAAGCCTTCAGACCAGTGGCGGGTGCAGGGGGCACTGCAGGAGGAGCAGCACCGCGAGCTCGACCGCGTGTACGTCCACGACCATTATTTTGTCCTCGGGTTAAAAACAGCAGAGGAAAAAAATAGATTTTAGATTGAAAGTAACCATTATTAGTTGAAATTCTTATTAAGAATAATAAACAACTCGTCAGATTGACGTATTTAAGTTACATTTTGTTTGTTTTGCGAAACTAGCATCGTTCAATATGTCAATCTGACGATGCAGCATTGGCATGTATACAACTTTTAGCTTAATTTTTTAAAAGGAGAATGTGTATATTTATCTGTCAGTTTTGTTTTAAATATTGTAACTTTTTTAGTTCATTGTTTTTCCTGTCAATATAAATTTCTTCCTCAAATAAAAGATATTCGTTCTCTAGTCAAGTTATAATAGCGACACAACTAGAACGCTAAGAACTGACATGATAGTGCAAGTTGCACCTTTCAATTTATTAGATTAAATTGTTAGATAACTGATACCTAAACATGTTATTCCATTTGTCGTCTCTGAGTACAATACATTCAGTAAATTTATCTCAATAAAATTTGACACACAATCTTCTTAAGTAAATAAAACGTTAGGTAGCAATTTTAACATAATAATAGTTATTTAAATGACTATCATAACCATATAATGTATCTTATTATTGGCTTCGATTACTATTAATGTAATTAAATTAGTATAATTAAAGGTTATTAATATTTAATAGCTACCGAAACATTAAAAAAGTATGGTTTTTAATATTTATATAATGGAAATATGAATAATTTTTTAGCAATTTATTTTATAATGTACCTAATAAATAATCCAAATCAACACATTCAATACCTTACGTTAAAATCCAAAATACACATGCATACTAAACGGGACAAACGTTTAAATAATACTGTTTAATTAATGTTAATTTAAGAACGAGTTTTTAAGAAAACTTTCATAAAAATTAACTTTTTATGTATTAATGGCAGCTGAAGATTTCCAAAATAAATGTTCTTAAAGCATTTTGCAAAAATTTGATTTAGCAAAATAAATTTACCAAATACCGTGTATTATAATAAAAAGAGCTGTTGGTCTTATTATTGGCAATTATTATTATTATTCACATTGCCTCACTGTTGATAAAGTGGTTAGGTTGATGAAGTTGATAAACTTTACAAACCCAGTAAATATACCTATTTTTACCTATTTTTATCTATATGTTATCTGTATTTCCTTTATATGAAGATATCTACATATATATTTTAATTTTACCAATGATTTAAATCTGTAGGTTTGGCCTAGATATTATCCACCCTTTTAAATTATTTTGGGACCGTCCCTCGATCAAAATGGGATAGCTGATTCTGATAGGCAGATGAGAGAATTAAGTACTTGAATAAATAAAATCATAAAACAGATTATATTATACGTAGGTATATACATTTTAAAATTAGTTATTTGTTGGAAAAATATATTATCGTTTTAGTAAATCTTGATTATCTAAAAAAATTTTAATTATTGTAGGATATCTTCAAATTACTGGTACCTACAAAACAATGATAATATCACAGATAATATCACATTGCTTCGTTCGGTACAAGCGCAGAAAAGTGTTCCAACAAACTTGAGACTGTACCACAAACCGTTCACAATTCTGTTCAAAAAGAATAATAGATTTGTTCCCGAAGCAAGCTCCTAACTGTCAAGAACATATTGATTCTGTGCAGTATAAAATAAGCGTTCCAGCAGAGCAGAGTTCAGAGTAAATTAAAATTGTTTGGTGTTCCCGCAAGATTAGTAAATTGTTCAAAACGCGATCGTTACTCGTTCTCTAGGTTCCAAAATAAAAAAAATAGAATAGTTAGTCTCGCGCTTGCGCTTTCAAATAAAATGACTTCTTTTAGCACTTTTAATAACATATACAGTAGCAATAAAACTCAAAGTCAATCCATAATTTTAATAATAAAGAAGCTTATAGCTGTAAATGCGATATGTTTCGGTCCTTGGACCATCATCAGGCTGTATGTGTAGACTGCAGAAATTGTATTTTAATTTATGAAAAAACTTAAACATCGATGAATAAGAGAGTTATGAACTAAAAAGAAGAAGAAAACAGAAAATCAGAAGCTATTAACGAAGATAGAATCTGATAAGTGTGTAGGTTAAATTAACATGTAGAATAAAATGTGAAACAGAAAGTATGAAGAAAAGAAAAGAGTTGATTGTAAAAAACAATCAAAAAAAGGAGAGAACCATGATGGTTCTTGCTTCTTGATTGCTCCAAACGGAGCCTCGGTCGGCTCTTCATTTTGGGTAATTTAAAGTTAATCTAGATTTATGTTAGTCATATCTGATTGGCTGAAAGTTTTGTTGGAGCACCTGATTTCACGTCACGTTTATTTAAAAAAAATATTTTCTTAAGTTCAATGACAACTGTTTTAAGAAAACATCATCGTCAGATTGACCCATTGTTTGATGTTCTTAAAAAGTAAATGTTTAAATAAACTAATTATTGCAAAATTACACAATTCTAATGACCATAAGATTAAATTTTCATGTATCAGATACTTTTATATCAATTTCTATAAGAATAATTTTTTGTCACAGTAAAAAATGTTTTTAAGGTAAGCAATGAAATGTGGTAATAAATCTTTCATAGCAAATTCTCACCAGGTTTTACTTGTACGGAAACATCTGTTCTAACCTTTTAAAAGCTTTATTAACAAACCGTAAATAAAGTCATAAAGTGGCCATAAACCGAAATTTGTAAGCAGTTATAAAGTTGTAATGTTAGTTGAATATCATGTTTTTTTGTCTGTAGTACGATTGTGAAATATTATTGTCAGCAGGGGTTCTTACTTTATTTCGCAAATAAAAAAGTAACGGTATTCATAAGACAATAATAAACATCCTGCAAAAATATCAAATTTTTTAGGACAACTCTAAAAGTTAATGGTCTTGTCTGCTATATACATCTCTTCTCTTATCTAAATGGTAGTGTATATTTTATTTTTTAATATTTAATTACATATTTTATTGTTTTTTTGGTGAACGTTAAGGAATTTGGTTAGTTAAAAACAAAAACAAAACAAGTAATATTGTTGTAAGAATAAGAGCATTCATACAGGTGCAAAAGTACTGTTGCCACCAGCATTCATAGGTACTACTGATTTTAATAAAATATTTTCTGGAACATATCTCTATCTGGACAATTGTGGCATACTATCATGGATAAAATTGTTATTACTATGGAGTAAAAAATGTTTCTAGCAAATATTGGAAGACTCAATTAGCTTTCAGTTTTCAGAATCTTCTGAAAGACTCGGTTCTTAAAAGAGTCCCAAAATTCTCTTGTTGTAACTCAATGGATTGCTCATACCGATTAAGCTTTTTGGTGGCTAAAGTATATCCAGAAATAAACCCTATTAAATTTATCGTCCAGAAGAAAACAGGCTGTTCCATATCGACCTTTACCAAGAAGTTTATGGGGACGGTTAATAGATAATTTTTCTATATTTAATAGAGTGCTTTGGACTTAAACCTCGTTAATAATAAAAGTTATTTGTATTTAGAATATATTGTAAGAGATTTAATAAACATTACAAAGAAAATATTTTATTTTATGTTGTGTAATAAAACAATAAACCTAAAATCAACAATATAAAAGGAAGGAAATTGAAATTACAATTTTGGTACTTACCTAAAAAACCTAATTTTCGCAATATCCCTGTATAATTAATTTCTTATTTAACTATAAATTTTGGCCCTTAGGTGCAAAATGATGTAATAATTTTTTAATTTGATCAATTCATATAATTAACATTATTACAAGCGTCTTTTTGGCATTAAAAAAACTTAAATTTCAGAAAAATAAACAACTAAAAGGTTGAATTAACTTTCACTATTTATTCTATAAATACTTTAAATGCAATGACAGCCGATTCGCTATCGAAATAGCATCGTCAGATTGACATATTGAAGTTACATTTTGTTTGTTTGTAACTAGGTACCTGATGTTTATTAGGTAGTTATAAGGCTAGACCAAGTATGGAAGTAATAAGATATAACAATATTAAAGCCTAGATGTTATGAGCCCTAAGGGATTATCCGGGATGTATTTCCCTCTAAGATCAGTATAACTGTGCAATGATATAGAAAAACCAGGAAAAAACTATATCCTGCTGATCTTTACAATAACTTAATATATTTGTGTTACAATTACGTCTTATCTATGTAAAAAATGAAGACTCAATCAAAGTAAACAGTTTAATAGTGGTGAACTTCCAAGATTTATTTGTTCATTAACTACTTTATATATTTATATATACAGGGTGTCCCACGACGTTTTGACAGTCCAATTTCTCGAGAACTGTTCATATGACATGTATGAAATTTGGCAGATGTAAACAGTCGAAACTGATGCTTATATTCATTATAAAATGACTTCCGTTTTTCCTGTCATTTCGGCTCACGTGACCTCAACATAACTTTTTTAAATGGGACAACCGGTATAATATTACAATTTTGGATACATCATTTAAAAACAAATTCAACGATACCACACTTGTCATCATTGTATTGTGCAGTAATGATAATAGGGGCTCAGACAGATGACAATGTGATAAATATTTTGGCTTATCTGCAGGTGAATCCACACACCTCAATACGATTTCTTGAACAAGAATTACAAATAAGTAGAAGTATTGAAAAATCACAAATACCATCCTTTTGGAAATAACGAACAGTTGAATTCCGATTTTTATGTCATATTTGTCATTTTTCGCCGAGCCTATAAAAAGGCCTGCACAATACAATGATGACAAGTGTGGTATCGTTGAATTTGTTTTTAAATGATGTATCCAAAATTGTAATATTATACCGGTTGTCCCATTTAAAAAAGTTATGTTGAGGTCACGTGAGCCGAAATGACAGGAAAAACGGAAGTCATTTTATAATGAATATAAGCATCAGTTTCGACTGTTTACATCTGCCAAATTTCATACATGTCATATGAACAGTTCTCGAGAAATTGGACTGTCAAAACGTCGTGGGACACCCTGTATAAATATATTAAGTTATTGTAAAGATCAGCAGGATATAGTTTTTTCCTGGTTTTTCTATATCATTGCACAGTTATACTGATCTTAGAGGGAAATACATCCTTAGGGATAATAACATCTAGGCTTTAATATTGTTATGTCTTATTACTTCCTTACTTGGTCTAGCCTTAACTACCTATCAACATCAAGTACCTAGTTACAAACAAACAAAATGTAACTTCAATGATATGTCAATCTGACGATGCTATTTCGATAGCGAAACGGCTGTCATTGCATTTAAAGTATTTATAGAATAAATAGTGAAAGTTAATCCAACCTTTTAGTTGTTTATTGTTCTGAATAAGATGAACTTTCACACAGTAAGGGTTAGTACCATAAATTTTAACTTAAATTTCTCTAAAACTGTAAACTTTAAGTGCCTGGTACCTTAAATAAAGACTATTAAATTGAAGAGCCAATCCAAAAAGAGAAAAGTGTGCGTAATACCTATTCTTTGCTGTGAAGGAACTAGGTAATCTCTACTACTTTCTCAATTATTTCTTGCTTGCTAAACTTAGTCTTGTCTTTTGATAATTTTAATCTCCTGCCCATTTATAATAGTCTATTATCAATCTATTTTTAGCACTACTTTCGTGTCTTTTCTTCAGAAGAGATCTAAATTTTTAAATTCACTTTTAGTATTATGAAATTATGGAATTTATAAACACAAATTACCCATTACTCACATTTTCCATATATAAGATAAACATAATATTTTTAGCAAAATTCACAATTGCATCTGTATTTTGGGGCCTTTATCTACTTTTCTTGGATTAAGTGATTATTCTGACACATTCTAGTTTAACTGGAGAAATAAATCCAAAATCATGCCATGGTTGTTTGAAATCTTAATTCATAATTCGTGCTATTGAGCTTTTATTGCTTCTGTTTGCATCTTTATGTCCAATTAAATTTCAATTCCAAGATGTCGTGCATATTCTTCTCAACTTGTTGATTTATAACTTTTATTGTACAACTCCAGTACGTAAATAAATAATGCCTATGAACGATCCTTTTTACTATGTTCTATATTTATATAATTAAAACATTATATTGTGTATAAGAATATAAACCTAATATTCACCTCGAATCAATAAAATTCCGGATGGGATGAATGTAAAAAATATGCATCTCAAAAATTTACATCATGACATGTTAAAAAGTTTCGCTTATTTTGCTTTTTTTCGGTACAAAGATACATTCAGCTATTCGTATATAATTAATTCGTGGTCTAGAACCAATTCGATCTTCTTCAGTTCTCGTCCACCAGTGTTTGAGAATCAATTTAGGCTTTTTAGTTCTCGACCGCCGCCAACCAAGTTACGGCAAAAAATGGAGTTTTTTAAAATTAAATATTTTCCTTTCACAGTGGCTCCAACAAAAAAACAAAGTAACATGAAGAGGAAACCATCACCTAAATCAAAGACAATAAGAGAAATGTATCAATATGACGAGGAAAAATTGAAGCCCGCGCTATAATATGAAATCCGGGAAAATAAAATGAAAATCAGGGAAGCAAGTCGAGGTTTCAGTGTTCCAAAAACCACTTTGATTGATCGCCTTTCTTGGAGAGTTCCGGATTCGGTCAGAAAACCCTCCATTGTTCATTGTTGAAGGAGATGAACGGATCATAAACTGGGTGATAAATCTCGCCAAATTTAGGTTTCCGGTAAAAAAGAAAATGCTTATTAATACCGTATGCAGAATAGCCTCCTATACTAGTAAAAATCTTTTTAAAAACGGTGTACCGGAGCAAACTTGGTACTCACATTTTCTGAAGAGGAACCCAGAAATAAGTTTAAGAAAAGCTGGAGGAATCAATAAAGCACGAGCCATCGTTCCAGAAAAATCAATTCGAAATGAGTTGCTGAACTAATTTAATTTTTAACAGATTACTAGAAGTAATTGAAGATCCTGGGAGGATTAGACAGGATTTGCATTATGTCCAAAAACAGGTAAAGCCAGGCCCAAAAGTGTTCTAAAATTTGTATTCCATTTAGAAGGCTAACGAAAAGGATAACATTACAGTATTAATAACTTTTAGTGCTGATGGAAAATGTGCGCCTCCTTTGGTTCTCTTTCGACAGTCTGCCTGGTAACTGGGTTTTGGGCAGATCAGAGAATGGGTGGATGGCATCAAAGGTTTTCTGTGAATATCTCAGTAATTACTTTAATAAATGGTTATTAAAGAAAAACGTTTCTAGACCAGTGATATTATTTGTAGACGGTCGTAAATCGCATCTCGCAATTTTCAAAAAAAAAAGTAAAATCATAACGTAGTAGGATAAAAATATCTGCTGCGATTTTTGTGAGAAATGGTATCACAAAAATGTACATAATTTCATGATATACCCTACGATGAAGCAGCTGTGATGGATTATAAATCTGAATTAAGTTGATGCTAAAATAATATAGGTGTTTTTGTTTGTTATTTCTCAAAGGTCCATCGAATTAATAGGAAGAACTACTTCTATATCGCCTTCCTTGAATTCCCGTATCCCATATTTTTGCAGTTTTTCTGTTTTAAAAACTTACATAGCAAAAATTTGAAAATTTAAATTCAGGAACTGAGTTTCATGATCTGTTACATTCCATAGTATCCGTGATATCGAAATCGATGAAATTTGATAATAATGTATATAAATTGGACCCTTTTAAAGATGATGCTTTTATTAACTGATCGAGAACTAGTGAACTTAGGTTTCCATCTTTTTCATTATTATAATGTATAAATTTATTAAATTAAAATCAAAAAAATTATTATACTAACTTGTTAAATCGCATCTCTCGAATTTCAAATTAAAGTGTTTTCAGACTAGACCAAATGACCTCGAGACTCGAGACGAGACGGTCGCGTCGCCACAACTTTTCATGTTTCTTCCGGAACACAACGTAGTTTCTTTAAATGTCGTTCCAATTAAAATAAATATTTCATCTCTTTAAAATTATGAATTATTTTTTGACACAATAACCCACATAATGCATGAATAAGTAAATCGCCATAAAAAAATCTATATATATATATAAAAATGAATTGCTGTGCGTCAGTCTCGCAAAAACTCAAAAACGGCAAGACCAATTTAAAATTTTTTTTTTGTTTTTTTTTTTGCTATAGTTTAGGGATGGTTGAGAAAAAAAATTTTTTGGATAACCCGAATATTCAGCTAAAAAAAACTAATTGTTCATATTTAAGAGTAAAAATTGACATAAGACAGTTATAAATGATATTCGAATGTCAAAAATGACAGTTGACAGCTAAAAAATTACAGTTAGTAGCGGAAAAATGACAGTTGACATCTAAAATGACATTTGACATTAAAAATTACATTATATCGTTTGAAGGAAAGGGTGTGTTATTGTACTTCGTTGTCAAAGTTTTCATTTCTGTCATCCTATGATATGATTGGTTAAATCGTTAAAAAATGTTTTATGCGCATGGTATTTTCATTGGCCGATCCAATAACAAATGAACAAAGCCATTTATAAACATCATTAGATCGTTTGAAGGAAAGGGTGTGGCATTGTCAAAATTTATGTTAAAGTGTGAGTTTTTTATAATTCTTTGTATAGTATTATGATCATAGTCCACAATTAAGTATATTATAAATATTATGTAAATTAAGAATAATCTTTACTATCTAATTACCCATCTCATCAATAGAAATGGTATTTAATAGTCACATTTTCCAAATTTATTTTTAAATACATTTTTTTTAAATAGTTAAAGGTTAAAAGTATTTAAAATTCACAAATTTTTAAAAATGAATGATACACTATTATTTTTTCACTAAATTTACAGTATCTTACATAGTTTTATCAACTACATCATTGTAATAAGACTATATTTTAAAAACCCATCACTGCGTGCCGAGCGCAGCGAGGTTCGCAGAAACAAAATACATACAAAGTGTACCATTTTTAAATTTCATTACATCTACCATTCATTGCTGACAAGGAGATTTGACAGTTAAATAGGACTTTTAACAATTGATAGATGGAAAATGATCTTTAAAATTAAAAATGACAGTTGACAGCTAAAAATGACAGTTGGCAACTAAAAAATTACAGTTGGTAGCGGAAAAATGACAGTTGACAGCTAAAATGACATTTGACAGTAAAAATTACATTAGATCGTTTGAAGGAAAGGGTGTGCCATAGTACTTCATTGTCAAAGTTTCCATTTCTGTCATCCTATGATAGGATTGGTTGGTAATCACGAATCAAAAGTTGTAAAAAAAATTTTTCCGGTTATACGAAGTTCACAGGGTCAGCTTGTTTTTTATAAAAATTACCAGTTTTTCTCAAGATAAAATAATAAACAAAAAAGGTTCAAGATTACAAGATTTATAATAATTATTTCATTATTTTTTTTTCATTCATTTTGTCGTTTTCAGGATACTGGTTCGACATGTTGGAAGTCTAATGAACTTAATCAAAATCAATATCTTATAAACTACCTCTTTGACTAAAATTGTTAACAGTGCTGGTTATTAAAAGGTTAGTATAACATACATTCTTTTTTATATAAATTATTTGTGACAGTTATATTAACTTATAACTTAATTATAACGCTTTATCAACAGTTTATTTACTACACTTTTTAATAATTGCAGTTTACAAATTTTTTAAACCTTTTGTTTTATATATTATACCAAAATAAGTGTATTTTAATTCATATTCGTGTATTAAGTTAAAAAAAAAATTCTCATTTTATCCTGCTTAAAGTCTTAACGGGAACCTTATTCTGTTTACGAAAACGGCTTTCTAAAGGAACGTTCTTATTCCTTATATTAACTAATTTTATACCAATCTAAATGAAATTTATTGTACTAACCCTAACTATATGAAAGTTCATCTTATTAATAACAGTAAACAACTAAATGGTTAAACAAAACTTCTAGTGGAAGTTTTGTTCAACAGTTTAGTTGTTTACTATTCTTACCAATCTAAATGACAGATTCCTAAATACATTACAAACACATCTTACATAGAACTAAACATGTAAACCTAGCAAGATTTAGCCCTAGAAACATTTCCTCGCAAAAAATACTTTAGCAATTTTGAAATACGGACGTTGTATTTATCCTCACCCAACATCTGATTTGTTTCACTGTTTCATTTCCTTGTGGGGTTAGTTTGAAATCTCGCCAGTACTGTACTCCCAATACATTGCTGCTGAAATATTATTTCGGTCTAGAATAAAATATTTTATACCTACCCGCAACTTTTTATTTAATATTATAAACTCAAGGGATAATTTTAAAAAATAATTAATAAGATACAATTTCTAATGATAGTTATACCTGTTCGGTTAAAAAAGTTGCAAAAAGCAAAACAATCCTGAGATTATGGATAAAGTAGAAATGCTACACTGTTTAAATTAATTTCCAATTTGATTATTCTACTAAAGATATTGTTTAGTGATTACATATCAATTGTTATATTTTGTCATGGAAAGGAGACATTTAACGTTCGACTAGAATCGAACTGTTGGTCTTCTTGAAGTGGCATGCGGCAAACTGAAGTTGCTGAGCGGATGAGCGTTTCTCAAAACGATATCAGTAGATTATAAAACCGTTTTAGAGAAACTGGCCGAGCAAAATCTAGAACGCCCTACGACAGCAACTCAAGGTCGATGTTTAACTTTAACAGATAGGAGGCAACCTACATTAACTGCTACTAAGTTAGTTACGACTTTACAAAGAGCGCAAAATGTATCTATTGGTCGAGATACAGTACGAAATCGGCTTCATAAAGCCAATTTTTCTGAGTACCTCTGAGGTAATCGCGCTTCAAGACAGGAATAGTGTCAAGAATTTTAAAATTGGTACTCAAGATGGGGCTATATTTTATTCTGTGACGAATCTAGTTTTGGGTTTCATTCACATTCTCGTCGGACAAGAGTGTGGCGACGACTAAGACATGTTCAGGAAGTGAGCAGATACAGAGGTGGCACAATCGTGGTAAGGGGTGGCAGGGCCGATCTCGTTTTCCTGATTAATTCTTAACAGGTCAATTGTATATAGATACCATTCTTCTTCCTATTGTGCACCCATTTGCAGGAGCAGTTGGGGAAAACTTCCTCTTAATGCATGATATTATCTGTCCACTGTGACCAACTCTTTGGAAAGCGAGGGAATTGAAGTTTTACCATGACCTTATTCCTATTGAGCATGTAAAAGGGATATGCTTCAACGTAGAATCACCCTAAACATGAGTGACATTTATGAATCGGTTCAATTTAGAGAAATTCTGAGAGCAAAGTAGGCGAGTAAGTGAAATTGATAATCTTATTTTGTCTATGAACCAAAGATATAGAGCAGTAATAAACCAACGTGGAGGTCACATTTTGTATTAATTTTGATGTTTTATTACGTTTTGGAAAGATTTGATGTTTATGATAAATTAATAAATATGTTGAATATTGCTACAGACCTGCAATTTGTTACCTATAGTTTTTAGGAACTTGACTACATACTTCTAAATGTAGCGGTTTTTATAACATCACATAAAGAAGTTAGTCATATTTAAATAAATCATGGTCATGGTCACACTTTCCCGTTTATTTGGGGTAAGTGTGACAATTAGGTTCAGCTTAGTCAAACTGTTTTATGTTTGGAACAAATGTGAATAATCTTTCATATTTTTATTAATAAGAAAGCTACAAACTTTTAAAAATTTTAAGGTTCAATCCTGCAAAATTGGATCTGAAAGTTAAGTGATCCCTTCTGTCTTTTATGCCTACATTTTTACAACTATCTTATTAGCTTCAACTATCATATCTGTCTGTCTATATCAGGCCAGAAGAAGTTGTTACTAGTTCTAGTTCTTATACCTCAAAAAACGAATTCGCCAGTTAATTTTTCCGATAAAATTTTCACGTGTTTTTGTGAGGTAATATACTCCACAGCGACCCAACGTCCCACTGCAATTTGGGACTTTTCTAACTTTCCACTTTCAATAACTTGCTTCTCTTCTTTAAAAACTGGTTCTTCTTTTTCCCATATTTCCGGATCAAAATCGTCTTCGGAGTCCACATATCCTACCATCTCTTCTAAAATTGAACTAAAGCTCTCTTCTAACTTTGGAGCTAACTTTCTTTTTCCTTTAGCATTTCTCTTTTTTTTGTCTCTTCCTCTTTTTCTTTAACAACTAGTTATATTTCTTCCCATATTTCTGGGTCAAGATCGTCTTCAGGTAGGTATTTCAAGAGTTTTGACATCTACCTACGAGGTGTCATTAGTATAACTACATCGTACAACATTTTATAACGAGTTGTCACATTTGCCACACAATCACACTTCCCCAGGTTTACTTTATATTGAATTATTTTTTGTTTTAATTTGATTTCATATTTTTTAAAGAAAATATTTTGGTTTATGTAAAAATCAACAGTAATAAATATTAAACAAGTATTATTTTTTCATCAATTGACTCAAGAAAAGCTGATGTTGATTTTTAAAAGTATTCCTTGACTTTTCAGATCTGTGTACAAAGTAGCATTCATTAACAGGCCTATTAATTCTGTATCTAAGTGGAAGTGAAGCAACTTTATAGCAACTGACTGACAAGCAACTGTAGATAGTAACTTTTTAATCACTTTCACTAACATTACTATTCCGGTGACTACTAGTGGTTAAGAAGAATGATTAGCCACTTTTATAGTGTAAATCGACCTTACTTTTCCACCTGTCTGACAACTGAGAAAATTGAGAATAGTTTTTTTTTATATATTATAGAATGGAGCACCTATGGTGATATAGGTTTTTTATTGTACCCAACATGTTTGTATTAAAAATAGAAAATCCGTTGCTAGCAATTTACTTTTCCTTCCACAAGTTTTAAACTTGATGCTTTTTAGGATAGGATATAAAGTATACTGGGTTAATAAAAATTATAAAGAATTATTTAATTATGAATATTCAAAAAAAAAGTCTGAACATTTTTTTAAATTATGCTTCACCCATGTGAAATGGATTGCTCTGATCCCTTAAATTTTTATGGATAATACACTTCTACCTTTTCTGATAGTTGCTAACTTTAACACCCACAAATGTTGTGGTTGCTCAGAAACAACTATAAAGTAACTTTCGTAACCACTGGCTGCTTCTACAGAATACCATTTGAAGGCAAGTGGCAACCTAACCACTGACCTTGATCTAAACCACTTGCTCAGTAGCAACTTTGCAATACAGATTAGGTCTGTATATCGTCCATATAGCCCCTGTTACTTTCAGATTATGATTATTATTTGTCTAAAAATATTCTAGGTCATAATTATTGGTCATTCATAAGGATTCATAAATTATTTATTTTTTCCGGTTATTTTGAAATCTGAGATCCTTTTTTTTACTTTTACTTAGATTCGTATTGCGTCCATTTTGAAAACATTCACCTTTTAATTGATTTAATTTTTCATGTTTTATTCGAAATGTACTGTACTGTAAATTTTGCTATATATTTCTTTTATAGTTTTTTTTTATTTTTATATATTTGTACTTTAAAAAAATTTTATTCACAGTCCGGTACTGTTTGCTCCATTTATTTTCAACGATCTCTCTCAGATCGACAGAGAGGATTCTATTGGGGTTAGGGTTCGAATGAGAACCGAACAATATTTGAATAAAGGCCCTTGTCACTCACGTTGCCAATTTTCTGTCGCCATTGGAATGGCGTTGTTGGTTGGCTGTTGATAATACTAAAAAGTAATTCATTGTTCCCCTTTGAATACAACCTCATACATTTTTCGTCTCGTTTTATTAGACCTTCCATTAAATATTTTGAAAACTTTTATTTGGTTGCAGTGTTATTAAAATTAAAGTACTAATATTTATTTTATAAAATAAATTTATTTTGTGATTTTGTTCTTCTAGATATCCTGAAAAAATGGCGTAAAAGTATTCCTGGCCCAAAAGACGCTTACGTTGGAATTGCAATAATTACAAACAGCTACAATATACCTAACAACAATCTGCATCTACTACTACTAATTACAAATAGCTACAATACAACAAGAATCTACATCTACTACATTTATCTGAGTAATCAATTAGTTTTGTGTTCAAAAGGTCAATAATACAAGGTAGTTATAAACTTTTTTCTTTATAAAATTTATTCGCTAACAATTATCGTAGCAGGGCAACTCGGCGATGTAAAGTCGGCGACAGTCAACTCGGCGACGCAAAGTCGGCGACCTTTACCATCTTCGAGTTGACCATCGCGTATCAAACAATTATGTACATAAGATCAGCTGATCTCCAGATTTCGAATAGTCTTTAAACAAAAAACCGTGTATTTCTCCTTTCACCACGTCGTCTTCTAACCCTCGCTCGACCATCGTGCATGCCTAAACAAAATCGAGACTCGTCACTAAAGACAATACTGTTCCATTCCTTATCCCAGTGACCGTTCTCTGCACCACTCAAGGCGATTACGTCGGTGTTCTACAGTTAAAGGGAGGACCCAGTGTGGTAGGTATGAAAACAGGCCAAAACGTCTTATTCGTCGGTAAACAGTTCGCATGCCAATAGGTCTTCCGTGTTCGGCAAACCATTCATTTGCAATGGACCTGGTAGTGGAGAAACGGTACCCTAAGGCCCATCATTTTAGGCGGCGATATTCACGGTCTGTTGTTATACGGGCTGCGTCCAGAGCCCCTTGCTCTTTGCGTACGGCCTTCTCGAAGCCATGCCTGACAACACCTAACCAAGGTGTCTACACTTCTTTGCACTCTAACTGCAATTTCCCGAAAAGAAAATCCAGCTTCCTGAAGTCCCACTATACGACCCCTAACAAACTCACTAAGCTGAGGGCTTTGTTGATAACTATTAAATTATATGTGTATTCAATATTTTAGTTAATAAGTTTTTGGCTGCAAAATAAGAAGTAACAGTCCAAGCAATTTATAAATGGGAAATTTTAATAACAGAATACGGCACCATTTGAATGTATTGAGAATGTGACTATTGCACTGACCTATTCCAATTAATTTGGCTTTACAATTTTATGTAAATAAAAAAGTCTATCTGTGTTTATCCGTACATGGTACAAATGATCTATTTATTGACTTGACAGTAGGAAGGAAGTACGTTTAAAATATTTTCTAACTAATTATTATTATCAGTAACTTTCATTATTTTCTTGATGTTTATAGTGTTTTTTTTACTCTTGTAAAAGGAATTTGGAATTTGATGGTATGCACTCTTCAAACCCATATTTGCTAAATACTCTGTAATGTCATTTAAAAATTGTATCTTCAATAATTGGAACTAGTTAAATTTAATAATAGTTTTAAACTGTATTTCCAGCATTTATCCATGTTTCGTCTAAGTAGAAGATTTTCAAATTTTGTTCTCTGGTATGTCGAATGCTTCTTAAATAGTCTCTTCTCCAAAAAACTATTTCCAGTTTATCTATCAAGAGAGATTTTCTATGTTTTGTATATCTGAAACCCACATCTTTCAAAAGTTTGCATAATGTCATTCTGGAGAATTTTGTATAGTCCGTATCTTCTTGCACTGATGTCATAATTTTGTCAAGTGTTGGAATTTCCTTTCGTAAGTAAAATCCATGGACTTTACGCCTTAGTCTTTGTTTTAATGACTCATCGATCTCAATTGGTTTTTGGCCTGAAGGAGTTTTAAGGGGTTGAAGAGTTCCATTCTAGCTTTCTTTTAGTAATCTATAAATTGTTGATTTAGCAACACACAACATAGCAGCCGTTAATTCCACAATATCATCAACACTTGCACTTGGATCCTTGTTTTTCAATGATATATAACAATTCAATATCAGAGTTTTTTCATTTAAAGATAATGGACCTGTTTTTGGTCGTTTATATGGTCCTTGGCTTATCGACATTATTTGGTACTTGCACAATTAACATTCAACAAATGTTTTAAATATATTCCAACTGTTAACAATATTACGAAAACCATACAACTTCATACAACTTTACTCAAAGAACTAATACTAAGTACTGATTTAATGTACCTACTTTCTTTTAAAATAATATTCCCGATATCCCTCTCAATAATCAAATAATCTGTAAATAGGTGTAATAGTATTAAGCCGATTACAGTAGGCCACTTGCCATTTAAAATTTCTGAGAAAAATTCCCCAAACACTACATATAGGAGTAATACAAATAAAAAATATTCATTTTGTTTCTTTGACTTTAATAAAAATTGTAACGATATCTTGCTATCTGGACTTTAATTAATTTTTAAAAAATATATTTCATTGTAATTTATTTGTGACAATATTCAAAGTTTGAATTAATCTTCTTACAAAAAGAACAAAAATATATAAAATAATTATTGCTACAGATTGGTTTGTTTTCCATTATCCTTGTCAAACTTACTAAAATTTATGTACCTCTATCACTTTTTTTATTAAAATTAGTACATCCCGTTACCTCTGACCTAAATCGTATATCCTTTAGCATAGCTGCAACTCATTCGTTCAATACAAAATGTACCTTACGGTGTACCCTCTTGAAATATATTTTGGTACGTCTATGAAATCTACTTAAATGAATGATTTATTACTCCTCGTACTTTTTGTACATACTATACTACAAAATTAGAATAAAAAAATTATTTACAAAATTACAAAATAAATACTATAAAGCAGTCTTTGCGTGAGTTTTGTTAACTAAAACATTAAAATGTCGCCACACATTTAATTTCTGAGCATAGATGATTGTTTTATCAATACCAAATATGCATGCTGTTAAATAAATTATTATATTTATTTATTTTTCTCAAATCCAGTGATACCTACTCTTTATTTTAATATTGGAAAATGTTGGTCTTTTCTTAGAGAATATAAAACTAAATTTTTGGTAAATGGAGTAAATGGTTTTAACGTATCTAGGTACTTTATATTAATAGCATCAACATTTAAAAAACATTCCCACATTAGTTAAAATTGCCGCTACTAAATACAGGAAAGTATACGTCGAAATAATAAATTTTACAGGAGCAATGAGTCGGAAATTCAAATGTTAAATTATACAAAATGTAACTAAACGATCCATTCTGACCAATTTAGCAAGTTTCGTTTAGTAAACATTGGCTGTTAGGTCTCAATTCGGATTAATTAAATAACTTAATCAAATTAACTAAAGCTATATCACGCAAGAGAAGTCACGCGTTGAAATAGATAACGGCTGAATACAATGAATGGAATACAGGGTGTTAAAAGTTCATTTATTTAGGTCACTAAACACTTCCTTATTACATACGGCTCAAGTAAATTAACGGAAAAAAATATATTTTTGGATTTGTAAATAGATAGGCTAATTCTAAATTAAGATCGCAGACAAATTTATTTTTATTGATGGTGCTGATGCACCTATAAAAATGTGAAAAGGAATTAATAGTTCTTCATTTATTTTTAGCACAAAAAGTATTTTATGATCTCATTTTTTAACCGGGTATCGATCAGGTAAAAATTTCGTTCATCATCCAAGTGGGACCCTGAAATTTTAAATAATTTGCTTTTTTTATTACCTAAAAACAACGATTAATAAAAAGTAAACACCCAAATATATGTTAAATGTATTCCTTTTCACAAATATAATTATATAAATAATAATAAAAATAAACTAATTTATAGTTCCGGTCTTATAGGTATCTGTATTATATTAAAAATAATTTGAAAAGCAACCTTCAAAATGTTTTTTACAATTCGCGTTTACCATAAACTTCATTGTAACACTTATTGGAATGTGGAAATGAAATCTCTTTTCACACACGTCTAGTTATTTTTTGTGTCACAGTTGGTAATCGTGTGCATTTTATTAGACAATTTTGAAATTAACTAAGACGGTCACAGAACATAGAATCTCAGATCTAACATAACCTAAAAGAAATTTTGGTTCTGCCAATTAATAAATAAAAATGTTTTAAAAAAGTAAATTATGTATTAAGAGCTATGGTAAAAAACGCTAAAGAATTTTTTTTTTAATCAATACACGTTATTTGGAAAATAAATCGGATATATGTCGCTTTAGTAAGTACCAACACAATTTAATGAACACAAAAAGTACTAATAGTTGAATAATTTTATTTAAAAAACATAAATTAATGCGAATTAAAAAAAATATTGTGTAAAACTTTTGCCAAAATGACTCTCTTTGTAACACGAGTGCAGTTTACAAATAACTATTTTAATGTTTGTTTAATGCTTTATGCCAGTTATAGTATGTACAAAAAGTACGAGGAGTAATAAACTTTAATTAAGTATGCAAAACCTTTACAGAGAGCACCATGAAATTTTTGATAAATCTCTTACTTTAAATTACATTTCTTCCGTAAATCTAAAAACCAGGTAGATTGACCCCGTATTTGTTTCAGTTGTAGCAAAGTTTAGGGTTTTTTCATTGTTAAAGGATTAGCAGATAAGCAATAACGCAATGCAGTGGTATGTATTTTTGGAAAAAATACGTTTTAAATTATAATATAATAAAAAATGAAAAGAAATAATTATTGGAATACATTTATTACTTACATTTTATTCTATATGCGACTCGGAAGAGGAAGAAGCTTTGTTGACATTAATAATAATAGGGTCGATTAAATCATCACAAATATTGTCAATTTTCCACATATTTGCCTCTACTTTGATAACATGCTCGATACAGTTTGTCCAATTTTCCTTACTAACATGACTTTCAGCACTCTCAAACAATTTCACAACATCGTTTATTTTAAAAGTAGTATTTTTTTTCACATCTTTCAAAAGTTTGCATAATGTCATTCTGGAGAATTTTGTATAGTCCGTATCTTCTTGCACTGATGTTATAATTTTGTCAAGTGTTGAAATTTCCTTTCGTAAGTAAAATCCATGGACTTTACGCCTTAGTCTTTGTTTTAATGACTCATCGATCTCAATTGGTTTTCGGCCTGAAGGAGTTTTAGGGGGTTGAAGAGTTCCATTCTTGCTTTCTTTTAGTAATCTATAAATTGTTGATTTAGCAACATACAACATAGCAGCCATTAATTCCACAATATCATCAACACTTGCACTTGGATCCTTGTTTTTCAATGATATATAACAATTCAATATCAGAATTTTTTCATTTAAAGATAATGGACCTGTTTTTGGTCGTTTAGATGGTCCTTGGCTTATCGACATTGTTTGGTACTTGCACAATTAACATTCAACAAATGTTTTAAATATATTCCAACTGTTTACAATATTATGAAAACCATACAACTTGATACAACTTTACTCAAAGAACTAATACTAAGTACTGATTTAATGTACCTACCGATAATGTTTCTAAGAAAACTGGGTTGTTTGGAAAATCCCTCTCAATAATCGAATAATCTGTAAATAGGTGTAATCGTATTAAGCCGATTACAGTGGGCCACTTGCCATTTAAAATTTCTAAAAAAATTCCCCAAACACTACATATAGGAGTAATACAAATAAAAAATATTCATTTTGCTTCTTTGAATTTAATAAAAATTGTAACGATATCTTGCTATCTTGACTTTAATTAATTTTTTAAAAATATATTTCATTGCAATTTATTTGTGACAATATTCAAAGTTTGAATTAATCTTCTTACAAAAAGAACAAAAATATATAAAATAATTATTGTTACAGATTGGTTTGTTTTCTATTATGAATAAACTATGTTGTTCTTTATTAAATTCACTAAAATTTATGTACCTCTATCACTTTTTTTTATTAAAATTAGTACATCCCGTTACCTCTGACCTAAATCGTATATTCTTTAGCATAGCTGCAACTCATTCGTTCAATACAAAATGTACCTTACGGTATACCCTCAAAATATATTTTGGTACGTCTATGAAATCTACTTAAATGGATGATTTATTACTCCTTGTCCTTTCTATATAGACTATATACCTATTGGTTTATACAAAACAGGAATTTCGGAACCATAGGGGTAATTGAGTAATATTTTGTGTCCTGGTTCGTACTCTTTTATTGCCACAATGCCTAAGCCATTTTGTAACCTCATCGTATCGTAACTGAGATAATAAGTTCTTTTATGAACAGTAATTTAAAAACTTCATCCTCGTCATCATTTTTCTTTCTCCCAAAGTATCTTAAAATATACAAGTATTAAGTATATAAAATACAAATTTACATACATATTTTATTGCTTAGTTAAAAACATTTCTTAAGGTTGCATTTTGTGTTATCTGTTGCCTGTTTTACCTATATTATTATAAACGTTGTTTTGTAAAAGACAAAACTTTTTGGCATATACTTATACTAATTTTCAATTATTGAAATAATAGGTATCGAAAATAATCAATCTTTGGTATAGCCTTTCCAATATTAATTATTATAATCCATTAAAAAGTGATATATAAACTACCAGTCTAGAGAGAGAGCTGGGTTCCGACGATATAAAATGGATGTTTAACAGGAGAAATATGTCGTTTTCACGCCATTCTTTCTACTTTGAATCCTAGTAAACTAACTCACTCTGTATGATATTTTTTAATGGATTTTATCAATTAATATTGGAAAGACTATAATTGGAATCTACTCGTCTACAGACTTGTCTGTTTACAATATTTTTTATGTTCCTTAGTTTTCATAATTTATGTAAAATATGATGATATATGATTTCAATCGGTAATGCTAAATTAGTAATTAAACTTTTGTATGTTTCAGCTCCACAAAATATCCGTCACTTCACGTTAATGCTCTACATCTACCCTGTAGATCCGAATTTGTTTGATATTAGGCGACAAATTCGGTTCTAGAGAGGTTTGTGTGGTGCATACAAAGCAACGTGACAATAAGAAAATGTTCAAAAAAGGAGTAACAGAGGACGTAATAACAAAATTAAACATAATATTTATTTAAGAATGTTTAAGTCTGCCGTTTAATTGTAGTTAATTTTTATTTGAATTTATAATATTGTAATCAGTATCTACATTTTTTTTTTAATTATTTATATATGTCATAGGCAATCTGTATAATACAGGCATTCTATACAATACCTAGGTATTATAGAATGTCGGGGTCATTTAAACAATGTAAGAAATGATATTCAATATGTAAAAGTAAATTACGTAACTAGAGTTGCAAGTAACCCATTACGCACGAAGAAAAAAGTTTTCGCACGAAGTCACGCAGCTGTAAGTGCGTAATGGGATTATAACTCGTATAACGTACTATACTTTTCCTACGTCCATCTATTTTCTCCTATGAATTAAGGAAATGGCAATTATTTAAACTTTATTGTAATAATTATTACTGACCATAGAACAATTATTGTAAGTTGTTGGTCCCTTATACCTTAACGGTGATAAACGGTTATCTATAATTGTAACGTCAAAAGATGACGATTGATAATTATTATTGGTAATCGCTTCTGATATATAGCCTTCCACCATTGTAGAAGATGGCCAGCCACCTAGTCGCTTTAATGATAGCATAATATCACCTGCATCAACTAATATAGTGGCTGCCGATCTCCTAAAAGAGTGGCCATTAAATTGCTTTGGTTCCGACAACTGCGAAGGTATTTAGCAATTTTACGTGGTGTACTACCGATTATGTTTAACCCCACAACCTGTTTTGTACATTTTCCATTTCTGTACAAATTTTGATGTTGCAGCTTGAATTTTTTCTAATATCTCCGGCGGAGTGCTCATATATGTCATCATTTTCAGTACTAGAAGACATTTTTGTAGGTGAAGTTGAGAAAATGTCCATTTGCATACAAAACTTCACAGTGTAAACGACAAGACGTTTATTTCCATAACATACTGTGAGAAAATGAGACTTATTTTTGAGAAATTGTATAATGTGTTGTCGATATTTAGGAACATTCTCTTTTAATTTAAACCATTGAGTAATAAAGTAATAAGAGGCGCAACGTAGTGCTATACATTGCCTATTCCTTCCGTCTCACTAAAAATTATCTCTCTTTCTAAAACACTTACTGTAGTGAAGCGATTCTATCGTCAAATTACAAAAAACTTGTAGAGTTGGAGTGGGGACCCATGCTTCGCCGATAATAGTATATTAAACAACGCATTTCATATGGAATTCTGTTATGACACGAGTTCAAGTTTAAAAAACGAATCGCGAAGCGATGAGTTTTTTAAAGGACGAGTGTCACAACAGCCATATGAAATAAGTTGTTTATAATATTTTTTATATTTTGCCCTTTTTACCATTTTTAAATTAATTTTTTATTTTTATGTAATTACGAAAATTTTTATTTTAAGAAGTATGTCGGCAGCACTGTGTAATTTATAAAATTTGACAGTTGTGACATTTAAACTATCAAATGTTAATGTTTTAAAATGAATAATATACCAATAATAATATATTATATAAGTAAAATATTATATTCATATTCACAGATACTTTCTTAAAAAACAATATAGAATTAATAAATTGCTATTAGCCACAAATGTCATTGTCAATAGTCTTGCCTTTAGATACTTCACTCATGTCGCCAACCATTTAAAACAAAAATTTGTGTGCGTAAAAGTTACATTACGATACGCAAATGCGTTTTATAATGAAGATTTTTATAAGTGCAAAATATAAAAAATATGTTTCGGCGTTCGTAGATATTTAGACGTAAAAAGTAATAAACGTATACAGGGTCTGTTCTTAACAGATACAGTATAAGAAAAAACATGTGTATACCTATATGTTCATATAATGCGTACATTATAAACAATAAAACTGGATAAAATCATTAATAATTCTCTATTCTACCTATATTTTTTAACAGTGGTAGATTAGACTTTTTCTAATAATAGGTACTTTTTTATTTTTTTGTACTTGTTTGTTGTGATCTCAAATTTTTAAATATAAAACCATATTAATTAAACTTTGTTTCAACGTAACTTCCAAGCTTATTTAAAAAAATATGTTTTAAATTACAATGACGGCCGTTTCGCTAAGAAGCATCATCAGATTGACATTTAAGTTACATTTTGTTTGTTTGTAGCTAGGTACCTGATGTTTAGGTATTATTAAGGCTAGACCAAGTATGAAAATAATAAGACATAACAATATTAAAGCCTAGATGTTATGAGCCCTAAGGGATTATATTGGATGTACTTCCCTCTAAGATCAGTATAACTGTGCAATGATATAGAAAAACCAGGAAAAAACTATATCATGCTGATCTTTACAATAACTTAATATATTTGTGTTACAATTACGTCTTATCTATGTATAAAATGAAGACTCAATCAAAGCAAACACTTTAAAAGTGGAGAACTTCCCAGATTTATTTGTTCATTAACAACTTTAAATTGTGGATCTGCTAGATGTCTTTTTATTTCAAGTTCTTCAAGGAAATCTAAATTTTGTTTTTTATTACAAGTGTGTAGTATTTGAATGTCATTGATGTGTAAGAGTAAGGTTGGATGTTTAAGTAGGTGTTTTGCATAATTTGACTTATCTGGTTGTTTTAATCTATATGCTCTTAAATGTTCGTTAAATCTTACTTCAAAATTTCTTTGTGTTTGACCTTTTTACATTTAACAATTTTGTACCAACATTATTTTGTGTTTTAAATGATATTAATGCTGATGTTGCCGAATATATTATTTTTGAAATTGTATTGGAAAATTTCCACAATATGTAATATTTTTATAACTTTTAATTAAGTTATTGTAAAGATCAGCATGATAAAGTTTTTTTCTGATTTTTCTATATCATTGCATATCAGTTATACTGATCTTAGAGGGAATTACATCCAGGATAATCCCTTAGGGCTAATAACATCTAGGCTTTAATATTGTTATGTCTTATTACTTCTACACTTGGTCTAGCCTTAATAATACCTAAACATCAGGTACCTAGCTACAAACAATCAAAATGTAACTTAAATGTCAATCTGACGATGCTTTTAGCGAAACGGCCGTCAATGTAATTTAAAACATTTTTTCAAATAAACTTGGAAGTTACGTTGAAACAAAGTTTTTTATTATTCTTAATTAGATGGACTTCCAAAAAGTAAGAGTTAGTACAATAAATTTACTTTGTTTTTATAATTTGCGTTTGTTTATATTCAAATTTCTTTAAAAATAAGTTTCTCTCTCCGTAGAATCACAACCCAGGTGGGTCCTAGCCTAGTACAATTTGCCTAGTGGCCGTTTTCCATCTGGAATCTCCTCCCATACTAACTTCCTGTCTCTTGACATGGCCAGCCCATCGCAGTCTTTCTAATTTTACCTCTTACTAAATATGGCCGCTGACTTTACAATTCTTGTAGGCCCTGATCAGGAAATGATTCTTGACTCTTCTCATATCTAATAAAGTAATGTTCAAAATACGCGGTAGGTTGCCAAAATAACTAAAACAATATGCATTCCCTGCATAGCGCCGGCCGTCATTACCGGAATCTAACCTACAACAGTACAATTATGGCCGCAATCTCTTATTCTACGTAAACTGTATGAAATTTAAAACACGTAAACATACTTACCGTGCATATATTATTATACCTCTTTGAAAATCGCTTCACCTTACATCAACTAACCTCAGAGACTGTTTACCCATGTGACAAACCACTTGTGCAGTGTATAGGTATAATGCTTTAGGCACGAGTTCAAAAATGCTATTACAGATGGCGCAGCATGTTTTTGCGGAATACAAATGAGCTGGAACACAATAATCTAGAAGCCGGCATTACCTTCCTGGCCGGCATTTCCCACCTTTCCCCTATATATTGAAGTTACATTTTGTTTGTTTGTAGCTAGGTACCTTAATACTACCTAATCAACATCAGATACCTAGCTACAAACAAAATGTAACTTCAATGGGTCAATCTGAGGATGCTAATTTTAGCGAAAAAGTGATTGTAATTAAAAACCTATTTTTACAATAAAAAGTGGAAATTTCGTTCAAACGTTTAGTTTTTTATTGTTCTTAAAAAGAAGAAGTTAACAAAACTTTCAAGATTAATTAACCTCTTCGTCAATGACAACTGTTTCGAAATTGCTTTCATGGTCTGATTGACAGATTAAAGTTGCATTTTGCAAGTAGGTAATACCTATCTAAACTAGACCAAGTAATTATGAAATGAGACAATATAAAAGTGTAGATATGATTATCCCTAAATAATATACTGGATGTATTTCACTTTAAGGTCAGTATAACTGCAATTAGGTAAATAATAAAGAACATATTGTGTTGTACCTACAACTAGATGTATTTGCGGTACATTTCTATCATATCTAATTATAAATTGACACCTTTGAATTAATGCATGTCTTAGAATTTCTTATTCTGCAAAAAAATCTAAACTTTGTTTTTATTATAAATACATAGTATTTCTATTTCTTTGTTTTGTGTTCAAATTGGTGTTTTGCGTAATGTGACTTAGGGTGCGATTCTGTGCACATCAGTAAAGTCTGTAAGTATAAATCTGTACAAATTAACGATGCAAACTCTAAACCTTACAGATTCTGTAGCTTATAGGAAATTCTCAGAATTTCACCTTTATCTGGCAATCTATATGATCCTAAATATTGATTGTATTTTCATTACTTCAAAATTTCTGATTGTTTGGCCTATAGATATCTACAAGCCAGTTTTTTTTATTGTATGCATTTTTATTTTAACATTCAATAAATTTATACCCATACCAGTTATTTTGGAAGGAATTGAATGCTGTATGAAAATTGTTAGCTTGTAACTGCTGTGATATAAGATTTAAGTGATGCAAAATTACATGTGTTTGGATTTCATAATTTAGTGAATTATATCTCTTTGTATTTTTAGCCTGCAATATTTATTGAATTATTATTTTCAATTTGTAATGAAAAATTAATATTAATAAAACTACTTTACCTCTGATGTGTGTACAACTACAAATTTATCTATAATAAAGCATAATATTTCTTCTTTATCTACTTTATTCCAAAAAAAATGTAAACAACAACTTAAGAAGCACATAAAAAATAATATGTGATACTGTATGGAAATAAAAAAATCTTGTTCTTTTTTAAGGTCATAGAAATTGCAAGTAATTTGTGAGACAAAAAAAAAGAATCATTACGCGCGGTCTACAGCATAATTTTTGAATAGATACAAAATTAAATTAATGATCAATGGTTATTTATTTATATACTATTATTCATTAACTGTGTTTTTGGTATAATACAATAATACTCTTCAGCATCCATTTTAGTTCCGATAATTTGTTTATTATAATATAAATATCTTTAGAAAGTTTATTTGTTTGACTGTTTATTACAGAGTGATTAATTAATTGTATGACTAAGTCAAATTATTTACTTAAATGTAAATTAAATTTTTTTGTAACTATATATTGTATATTCCTATTATTTTTTTAAATGTTTAAAGAATTTACTTTGTCCAATTTGTAAAGTTGAAACTGTTGTTTTTGTTTAAAAATGTGAATAAGTCCTATGTAAATGTACTAACCCTTACTTTTGGGAAGTCCTTCTTTTTAGGAATAATAAAAGAACTCTTCGTTTTAACGTAACTTCCAAGTTTAATTGAAAAAATTAGGTTTTAAATCACAATGACAGCCGTTGCATTAGAATTAGCATCGTCAGATAGACATGAAGTTACATTTTATTTGTTTGTAGCTAGGTACCTGATGTTGATTAGGTAGTATTAAGTCTAGACCAAGTACTTATGGAAGTAATAAGACATAACAATATTAATATGCTGTCATTGTGATTTAAGTCCTAATTTTTTCAAAGTTACGTTAAAACGAAGAGTTTTTTATTATTCTTGATTAGTCAATAAGTTCCTTGGTTGTATTACTAGCAGTTTTGATACCTACACAAGATTCTCAATTGCATACTTTTTATCTTTAACAGTGCTTTTTCTCTTTTCAAAGAATAGATAGGTTTTATTATACCAAAATAAGTAAAAGAATTTATTTTTAATTAATGTTGAATTTTATTTGTGGGTTAAAACTGAATAAAAACTACTTTTTATATACCTTAAAACATTAAATGATGTAACGCAAGATCCAATCAAAAACATGTAGAGTTAACATTTTCGACAATGTTTAAGAGATAGCGTTTTTTATACTTATTAAAAAGTTATGAACATTTATATATTTTAATCAAATTATATTTTTATCATAATATTCGAATCCTCATAAAATATTGCTGAGCATGTTCATTGCTTGCCTTCATATCAATTATAGAATATATTTTTGATCGACTTTGTGAAGTAGTGTACTAAAAATGTATCATAAGATTATAACAGAGGAGGCAAGTTATAGAGTAAATGATTAAAATAATAAAGTTTCTATATCCAGCACAAGTTCTACTTTACCTGAGAGTCTTTATAAATGTCGCCAAAACAGTTACAAATCTGGAGTAGTTAGGCTCAAAAGGTTCGCACATCTGTCACATGTGCTATAGATTATATATCAAAATTTAATCAAGCCATTCCAAATGGGTATTTTTTTAACTTGAATCAAGAGAAAGAAAATCATCTCTTCGTTATCAAAGGTCATTGAAAGGTTGGTCAAAAAAAAGACTTCTATCTTCTTTGCTTAATTGTATCATTCAATGGCAAAAGCATATATAATGCAAAGTTACAGCTTAAATAAACTACACTCCAAAGGTACAATATTCTATAATTTCTTGAAAGCCTTCGTTTACGCTGTTTATAATATTCTATTTATCAAACTACAGTACTATGGACTTAAAAAGGCATACTTATCAAATGCATCTTGTAAGGATTGATGAAATAATAATTTAATGCAAGCGAATAAATTAGTGGGTTCTACAATTGGCTCGGTAAGGTGCAAATACTCCATTGATAGGATCAGAACTTAGGAATCCCAAATACACTTTAGAAAGCAGCCATTAGGGAATGGTACTTTCGGCAAATTTCTCACACAGACGAGTCAGTAAGGATAGTAGTAGGACTGTTAACTGGGCAATGGGGTTTACAAGACTGCTGTTTTTAGAACTTAAGAGGAACATCAGGAAGCAACTGGCTATATAAAAAGGCCACTGTCAAGGCTGTATAAAGAGAGTGCTGGATGATGTGCTTTAAAATTACAAGGGCACCACAATAGATCTGTAAAGATCAGAGTGCGTATCAGACTGTCAGGTCGGTCCAATTTGTAATCTGTAATGGGGTTTCACACGTTTCGATATTGGGTTTTATCCTTTCTGTGGTTTTCATCAACGACATTGCTAATCAAGGCATAAGTGGTAAAATTTTTGTCTTAGCGGAAAATACTAGTTTCACTTGTAGCACACTGGATATTACTAATTCGTATAAAATGACAACTATCATCATTTCATGGTGGAAACTACGAAAAAAATGAACTATAATCTGCCTTTTGAAATTAAGTCCATTTCATTGTTCATCGCATTTAGTATCATACCTACTGGACAGAGTTTTATATGCAGTTGACGACCTAAAGGTATCACTTTGACAGGTATGTTTAACTAAAATCTAAAATTTTAATCTATTTAATGTTTTTCGTCATTGTATAATGACTAATGTATTTATTTACATCTGTATAGTGTATAGTTATAAAATTTCAAAATAAAATGTACATAAATATGTCACTATGATAAAAAAAATATTTTTATGTGATCATCGATCCCCTAGATATGACAATTGATGAAGTTTCTTATCAATTCAAGTCAAATTAAAAAGGCATGTCAAATTTTCGAGACAACTAAGTAACAACAGTTGAAAAATTGAAATAAAAGGGTGACCTAAAAAAGAAAATTTGAAAGGGTTGCTAAAAAATAAGAGTTGGCGATTTTGAAAAATCTTAAATATCCATAAAATAAATATAATTCAAGTAAAGTTATATGAAATTGGTATTTATAATATAATATTTAAAATGGAATATGTCCAGGCATAACTTGAGCCTTTTTTATAACAAATTAACAAGAAGTTTAATAAAATGAAGAGTTAAAATTGTAGCAAGAGGAAGAATATAATGAGGGAAGTAAATTTTAATTAATTAAAAATGAATATTAAGTGTTGGATTCCGAAACAATTTCATTAATAGAATAAAATAGAAAGTTAAATATTGGCAGAAAATAAGATTTTGGACAGTAAAGAATTTATAAACTAAAAGAATAATAATCAAATAACTTTAAATTAAACAATAATCATTGCTTATATTAATTTAAAAGATTAAGTTAGATTTTTTTGATATAAATAGCAGTGTGTAATGTAAATAATTATTGTCGATACCTATAATAAAAAATAAAAAAATATGTTTTTGTCAATTTTAATTCATTTTACTGAAACACAACTTTGAGGAAATTTAGCAGCTGGAACATTAAAAAAAATAAAATTAAATATCTCATAATTTTAAAAATCAATACAATAGATATAAACCAATGAAAAAGCAATAATATTACAACATTTATATAGGCTCATAAAAAGAGTTCAAATTGCTGTTAACATCCCTAAAAATCTTTTAAATGAAATAATAACACTATTACAAATAGAACTAAAAATGTGTTTAGTGAAGTTTTAGTCAACAATATATAATACTCATAACTAAGAATTGGTAATAGGAAACTTCAAGCACAGCAAGCCTACTAAGAAAAAAAGAATATATAGGAATGAAGTCTAAAACTGTGTGTGATTAATGATGGTTAACGTATTACTGCCACAAATTACATATGTATGTTATCATAGTATATATCTCGTTTTTAAAAAAAATTACACGAGCGTTGATAAAGTGGATAATGAATTACGGTTGAATTTTCTTTGTTTGTTAACTTCTTAATAGTTGACGCTATTAATCATGTATCATTTCGCTTGCAAGGACAAATTACATATATGAGATGTGTTTAAAGTGTGTAATATGTAGGAGTCCGAAATGTTTATACTTAATTAATTTTAAAATAAAAGCGTTGTGAAACTTTGGCAATTTTGATTAAATTTACATAAATTTTCGTTTTATCGATAATGTATTGTTTTTTAAAAACGTATTAGAAATGGAATATATTTTAAATTTTAGTTCATGGTAGGATAGGTATGTGTATTTTGTGTTGCCTATGTCAATTAAGAAATGTTTTAAAATTTACTTTTATCCTTAAACTATTTTGATGAAAAAAAATTAAATATTCTAACTAGTTTATTTTTTTATTTCAAACTTTAATAAGTTTGGCCAGACTATTGTCTCAAACGAAGCAGAAGTTTATCGAAACTTCTTCCTTATTGGATTTAAAAATGTATATGACACGAGTTCAAGTTTAAAAAACGAATTGCGAAGCGATGAGTGTCACAACAGCCATATGAAATAAGTTGTTTATAATATTTGTTATATTTTGCCATTTTATCATCTTTTAAATTAATTTATTATTTTTATGTAATTACGAAAATTTTGATTTTAAAAAGTATGTCGGTAGCACTGTGTAATTTATAACATTTGACAGTTTTGACATTTAAATGATGAAATTTTAATGTTTTCAAATATTTTAAAATGACTAATACACCAATAATAATATATTATATGAGTAAAAGATGATATTAATATTCACAAATAGTTTCTTAAAGAACAATATAAAATTAATAAATTGCTATTAGCTACAAAAGTCATTGTCAATAGTCTTGTCATTAGATACTTCACTCATGTCGCCAACCATTTAAAACAAAAATTTGCGTGCGTAAAAGTTACATTACGATACGCAAATGCGTTTTATAATGAAGATTTTTATAAGTGCAAGATATAAAATAGTATATTAAACAACGCATTTCATATGGAATTCTGTTATGACACGAGTTCAAGTTTAAAAAACGAATCGCGAAGCGATGAGTTTTTTAAAGAACGAGTGTTACAACAGCCATATGAAATAAGTTGTTTATAATATTTTTTATATTTTGCCCTTTTTACCATTTTTTAAATTAATTTATTATTTTTATGTAATTACGAAAATTTTGATTTTAAAAAATATGTCGGTAGCACTGTGTAATTTATAACATTTGACAGTTGTGACATTTAAATTATCAATTGTTAATGTTTTAAAATATTTTAAAATGAATAATACACCAATAATAATATATTATATAAGTAAAAGATTATATTCATATTCATAAATACTTTTTTAAAGAACAATATAAAATTAATAAATTGCTTTTAGCCACAAATGTCATTGTCAATAATAGTCTTGTCATTAGATACTTCACTCATGTCGCCAACCATTTAAAACAAAAATTTGCGTGCGTAAAAGTTACATTACGATACGCAAATGCGTTTTATAATGAAGATTTTTATAAGTGCAAAATATAAAAAAGTATTTCATAGACACATCCACGTCTTATGTCAATTTTCGAAAATCCTTATTAAAACTTAACTGACATTTGCTATTTTTATTGAAATGTGTTTGTTCAAGTGCTGAATAAACGTTTATCATAACTTGTACAATCAGTGATTATTATTTATTCTGTCTTTAACCACTTAAAAGATCTTATATGCAGACAAACCTGGATAAGAGGGAACTGGATAGGTGAGAAAACTCTGTAAGTGAGTTTAATAGCTTGGACACGTCATTTTAAGCTGCCAAAACCGCTATTAGCGAGAAATAGAAAGAGAGAGTCATTTTCCCTCGTAGACCTTCGTAAGTGAGACTGCTACTGATTTATACCTCTATAAGCGACAGTCGAGATTTATTTATTTATTTTAAGGAGCAACAAGTGACAAAACAAATTATAAATTTAACATCTGCTATTTTATGGCTTATTCTTAACTTTCGTGGAGCAAATTACCATTGTTTTTGTATTTTTTGCAACTATTCTATTTCTTGGAAATAAATAATGTTGCTGTATCACTTGTTGGGACTTCTTATTGCTGCGTACCTCTATAAGAGAAACCCTACCTGCATTAGCGAGAAACTCAGGTTGTTGAGAAACCTCTATGAGTGAGTATGAGATTGTGCTCCTTTAAACTCTTACTGATCCAAGTTTCGGAAGTTTGTTTGAATACTGTCCATTTCAGGCAACCAGTACTATATAAAGTTGTTCCTCAAAAGCCATTGAAAATGTTTGATTATTAAAAATCCTACATTTTTACTTCAAGATAGGTTTATTATCACCCTCAAATATTTTATAGTAGAACAAATATTTTTCATGTATATTAAAAGTCAAATTTTAGGTCTGCCAACAAACATTTTTGGACAGATAAAATGTGACTGACTTGATATATTTTATTCAAATAGTAGGGTTTCAGGAAGTATACAGAATCAAATGTAACCCACGTATTTTAATTTGGAAATCATCAATAAAATTATTGGAAAATATGAAACACAAAGAATATACATTTAAAAACACGGTATTTGTTACAATCATGCTTTTTGATACACGCAGTTGAAGTGAGTGGCTTACAGAGATACAAAACAATAATTTAAAAAAATATCTGCTGGTGAAATTTAGCAAGGGATAAAAATAAGCATTCGACAAGGAGCAGCAGATTTTAAAATAATCAGTTGGTATATTTGTAATTTTTCGTTAATTGTATCGTTTAAGCCTAGCTGTAAAAAAATATAAAATATAAGATTTTTTAATTTAATAATTAAAACATATTATCACAATTTAAAAAAGATAACATAATCTTAACAATATCTCTATATGTAATACAAATTTATTAATCTCAATACTGTTAAAGTGTTACTGTTGTAAACTGCATAATAATGTTAAAAACCAAAAAAAATCACAACTGTTATTCTAAAAGCTTCTTTGTATGAGTAGGATGAAGAAAACGTCTTCTCAAGGGGCTAATCTGTTTGTAATTAAGCGACACAGTATTTCTTTTGGATATTATACATAAAAAACAATGATTTCATTGAGGTGCTGCTAAAAGTACTGAAAGCCATCAAATCGAGCCAAATAAGATTTACACAAAGGTTCATCAGAGTAAGAAAATTGTTGGGAATAGAAAAGTAAATGAGACATATTCCTTCCCGCCCTTTTTTCAAGTTATTTGTTTATATATTATAAATAAACATATATTTTTTTCTATCTGACTAAGATAAACTGGCATATTGTAACATGATATGTTAACTAAAAACGTAGTATTTTTAAATTAATTATATGGCTAACACTAACACCATCTATTGTATAGAGTGTTTAACATGTTAATTATTATAAACGATTCCTGTCAAAAATTCCAACTTTATACACGATCTTTAATGTGGCTTAGTCCAATACCTTACACCACGATTCATTCTCTTATTGTCATTGGTGTTATACACAGGTATGTTTTTTTATGTTTATTTTTGGTAAAAGATTTTAAATATAATTTCTATAAATCTTGACAGTACCTACTATATAATCAGATGAGAATTTTCATATTAATAATTATTTCAAGTTTATTTTGAGGGCAATTTAAAAGTAATAATTGTAAATTTTTTTTATAAAAAAATACAAAATGGCGAGTTGAGTACTTTTTTGGAATTCTAATTGTTATATTAATTTATCTTTTGTTACTACTGTATTTTCTATAATATATCCTAATGATAAATGTAGATTTCGGAATACGCTGTTTTGTACTTTTTGTACGGAAAAAAATAAACGAACACGTGGCTGATGCTGACAATTTTTCACAGCATTGGAATATACAATACCAAAAGACGTTACAAATTTCAAGTCAAAAGACGTTACAAATTTCAAGTTCAAAAGACGTTACAAATTTCAAGTTCAAAAGACGTTACAAATTTCAAATTCAAAGACGTTACAAATTTCAAGTTAAAAGACGTTACAAATTTCAAGTTTAAAGACGTTACAAATTTCAAGTTAAAAGACATTACAAATTTCAAGTTCAAAGACATTACTGGGTTACTACCGAATTAACGCTGATTGGTTCTACATTGGTGCCCTTCACTGGACCACCCTCTCCTGGATCTACCAATGGATCAGATTTTAAAAAAAGATAAGTCGACCAACGTAAATAAATGCATTTATAATATTATACAGCTGTCTCGTTTTTCTTTATTTTTTAAACGTAATATCAAAATCATTGTCGTATCGTCAACTGTATTAGAATTAGTAGTTTTAAAGAACTGTTTGCGGATTATTTTTTTGTAACGTATTCTCAATTTCATTCATTTTAGCACCAAGGAAATCTATTTATGTTTTATCTATTTGTACATTTTCATATCATTTTTTTATCTTTATAGACAGTTTTTTCTTACATCTTTCTGTCATCTTATGATACTTATTTAAATAACTCAGCTTAAAACAACTTTCTTCATTAGTATCATAAAAAATAAAAATATTTTAGTGGCGCCCTTATAATTTCTTAAAGAAACAAATGTTGTACTATAGTTACAGCTAATGAACTTACTCACCCCTAGAGGTATTTAACTATCATAATTTTTGCTGTGATAAACATTTATAAATTTTGTTACTTATTGAAATATCTTTTACAACTAATTAAAGACGAAATTAAGATTAATGGTTGTTTTATTGTAAATTACATTTTTTCTTTTGGTATATTGTTATTTTTTCAAAAAAGTTATATAAATATTTTTATAAATTCACTATCAACAGGTAAATCATAGTACAAATTGATGTCCAACGTAATAATATGGTTACAAATTGTCGCCCAACGACCAACTAATATTACAATATATACTATCTATATTTACATTTGGTAAGTTTTGATTTTTTAATCTTTATTTAAAGATAATATATTTTAAGAATTAAACCACAAATAATTTTTTGGTTTCAAGTCAAACTTTTATATAGGTATTTATATTTTAGAATTATAACTTTAAAACGGTAAAACGTCCAAGCTGTAGAGATTGACAGCTTTTATAAATATTTAATTCTTTGAATTCTGATAAAGTGTTTCGAGTTTTCTTATCTCTTTAATCACTATTCACATTTGCTTCGATTTAATTAAATTATATTAAAACGTAGGATTAGTAACCCATAATATACACATCCACATTTATACTGCACCACGTCAAATTTTTCTAAATAATCGTGTCTTAGACAAAATAAACATTATCACTCTTCTTTTAGATGATATTTAATTTAAAAAATCATAGAACTAATTTAGCAAAGACATTTATTCCTAAATAAAAAAAATTAAACACATAATCTGCATAAATGACAAAAGTTCATTTTAGATTAAATTAAGTTTAATAAAAAGCAATTAATATTCAGTTGGCCCTCCTCTTGCTCTTATACAAGCTTCTATTCTTCGGGGAACACTTTCAATCAGATTGTTTATAAGCTGCTGAGAAATATTCTCCCAAATTTTGGTAACAGCATGGATAACCCCGATTTTTTTGGTCGAACTCTTCTTTTTAACATATTATCTTTAGTGGTGGGGTTCCACTAAATTCAATTTTTAATTGTAAAAAAGTAAAAACTTGTACTTTAATGTATATTGGAGTTAAAAATATGTATATAATTGCTTGATAATGTTTTTTAACCGAATTACTTATCTTCTATATCAATAATCCTCCATAGCGACGTTCTCTACCCTTCTCTTTCCAGATTCCTGCCGACTTGGATCCTTTTCTATTCTTCTTTTTTATCGGAAAGATATAGCACTGACGGGAGATGCCAAATGACTGTCACTCAAGAAAAATTGTATATAACCCTTAGAACATAAAATAGTAAGAAAGTAATGCTCGTTCAAGGACAGGTGAACGGGATGGTTATCCAAGATGGCTACCGGAAGTTACTTTTTAACAGTGGCGTCCTATATTTTTTTTTGTAGAAAAATAATGTCCTTATTGAAACATACCTATTATTATTCAGTATGGACACTAATCATTATATATTAAAATAACCATTTTAATAAGGAAAGTAGTGGAAAAAAATAGTATAACATTGCCTAAAATGGGGGTACTAGATTTAAAGAAATAAAACCAGTTATATACTACACAATTTTTATTAAAATTTTTCATTCTACCACTATTGACCCTTAAATTGAATTTTGTGTAAACACGTCTAATTTTTTCTACATTATTTATTTTAGTTTTACATATATAATAAAATCTTGTTTTTAAATATACTACACAGATGCTTTTTATAAGTTGTTTCCTACGAGGACTTTCAAAAGTAGATGGTAGAGTTTCAGGAACAGGAACTGGTGAAATAGTTTCACTGCTAGTAGTTATTATCTCTTCAGCATAAGGGTCGTTAGTACTTACCTGCATAGAAAAGGTATATATCAGTGAAATATATGTTTAAGTAAAATATCTGTAAATAGATTTGAGAAAAAATATAGATTTGTTCAATGTTATTAAAGCAATTTGTGGATATAATAATAACTTACATATTTCATTCTTGCGATTTTAATTGTAGGTATAACATTTGGTACTAGTATAACAATTACTGCAGAAGTTCTATCAAATGATTGTTTTGTAAATTGTCGTGAGCATAAAAAGCTATTCTTGCCTGGACTCCAGTTTGCTTTATCCACAATATTTAACCATTTCCGTCTAATATTTTCATCCCGTGGGAAACTGCGAATGTAATAATTTGTTAATTAATATACAAATACATTTATTGTACAACGTTGCTTTAGAATACTCCATACAGTTATGAGATTAACCAAAAAATTGTAAATTAATGATAATTAAAATGAAATATCCTCTTTCCATTATTGATACGCCTATGTCACTTTAAAAAGATAGGTTAGGGATCAATACAAAGTATTAATTTAATTTAAACATAAAAATATAGTTTATGTATATATAATGTATATTTATTATAATAATAGCTACTTACCAATAAATAATTAATCCAAATTTTTAACAGAAAACTAAATTTTTATAACTTGTAAACAAAGTATGAGTCATAAATGGTTATCCAATATGGCCGACTTCCGTCGCCAGATTTTAACATTGTAGATATAACATAAACTCCTTCCTTACTATTTTATGTTCTAAGATATAACCATATAACCAAAAAAATAAAATAATGTCATAAAACTGTCAACTTGAAATAACGTCAAAATATGGTTATAATGTAAGTCAAAAAGAGATAGGAGTTATTTTGTGTGCTCGTCGTAACAAGACAACTGCACCACAATATCCCATGCATATTCTATAGGATTTAGATCCGGAGATTTTGGTGGCCACTGTAAACTAACAATATCCTCAATAACCCGTTGGGCGCGATGTAATGGCGCGTTGTGGTCCATAAACCGAAAATGTTGCCCTACAGCCCCTCCCCATAAACGAACAACTGCGTTTAGCACGGAATCCATGTATACTTATGTTTGACCGGTAACTTCTATTTCGCGTGCTTCCTGAAATAGCTCTCTGATGGCCTCGGCAGAAATGTTCTGGTTTCTTCGGGCCAATTGAACAATAAATCGATCTTGATTAGGGGTTGTATTGCGATGGAGACTTGCTATTGGACGATTTTCCAGATTTCCGAGTTCTATATACCACCGGTAGGTTCTCCATACATCACTTTGGTTGACCCCAATAATTGCATCAACCTCTCTTTGAGAATGACCCATTTCTATAAGTATCACTATACGACCCCTATCGTTAAAATCCCTTGGAAATCCATTGTACAAGACATCTTCGAGAGAAGAATTAACCTTGGAAAGGCATTTAAACTAAAAAGTACAATAATTACAAAAATAAAAGTCGTAGGTAAAGAACACAGCTAACTAAACAATATTTTTAGGCGATCAGAAGGCAGTTCAATGTTATCACTTGCCAGTGTTTTTTGTTCTTTTTTAACGATAGTTTGAATTGAAAATATAAACCCAAAATATAATGTTCATAATTAAGAATTATAGGGTAATGCTGTATAAATGTTGATCAGTGTAGTTAAAAGTACTGAATTAAACTTGCGATGCCTATTAAATATTTGATATAATAATTAAAACTTTAATAACAATTTTCATAAAAAAGTAAGTAATTGCGACTAGATAACATGTTACCTATACCCAAATAATTATTTATTAATATTGCATTGTTGACCAGAGCATACATTTTTCACCTTCTGATAAATAATTACTCCTCGTGCTAATGGTGTCAAATAAGAAGTTGCAGACGTGCGGTCCAACATATCTTTTTTATTAATTAAGTGCATTAAAGAGGCAGCTTGTTGGATCTACCGTAGTAAGGGGGTTTTTCGAGATAAGGAACCGACGGTAACTATTCTTCAGGGACGTAAGATTAATGATTGTCGGGCCTTAAAGATTCAAAAGTGACACGAAAATCTCAGTCTGTGCCACGGATACTAGTCCCAACTGTATCCTTACAAGGTTTTGTTTGAGGTAAGTCTTTGCGTTTGCACCCTTTTACTTAGCGTAGGTATGAAAAAAATTATTGTTAACTTTTTTAATAGAATATAATCATCATGACTAAAGGTATTCTTAGCGGAAGAGAAAACATAATTTGTGGATTAACATCTGTCACAAAATTTCTTTATTATGCTAATATTAGTCAAGCATTTGAAAAGATAACCATCTAATAAAAAAAATAGTTTAGTTTAACTAGTTCGGCAGAAACATCGTTTTTAAATATTTCAGATTATTTTTGATACTTAAATAAAGATGTAGACTAAGTAAAAATTTATTAATCGATAATTTTATAAGATTACTTGAGAGCACAAAATAAAGAATAACTTTCACAATTTAATGAGAAAAAATCAATCGTCAGATTGAAGTTAGAGTTTAGAGACTAACTATTATTTAGTTAAATATAACTATTTATTATTAATTATGTAGTATTTGGATTAGACCAATTATGGAAGGGAAAAAAATGTAACAATGTAAACGCCTTGATATTATTAGTCTTAAAGAATTTTCCTAGATATATCATCGCATCAAATAACCTCAAATTCTGTCTTCACCGAAAAAAATCTATGCTCTGGCATTTATACAAATTGTATTGTTTATGCTCAGCTATAAGGTTTTACTGTGACAGCAATACAAGATTTACTATTGTTTGAATTACTAAAACATTGACTGTGGCAGTAAAACTATGTTTCTACGGTAGCAAAATATATTTACAGAAGCGGCAATTTTTTTTACTTAATGTAATGAAATTGTTTAACTACCATCGATACGGTTTTACTGCTACAGTAAGAATCTCTTACTACTGGAGTAAAAATGTTTTACCAAAGCGGTAAGAAAATATTTCTGCGGGAGTAGTAATCCACTCCATATCTGGATGGAAAAGGAGGCGATGGCTGGTGCATACAGAAGACTAGAGAAATGTCAGGATGCAGAGCAGAGCAGTATCAGAGCCAGGGCTAGAGAGATAATTAAAAATCATCCGATACTGGAGATGGTACCAGATGAAATGACTAGTGTTAGTACACGGACGGCTCTAAGACCGAGAGAGGTGTTGGAGCTGGGGTACATGGAGGGAAACCAAAGGTGGACCTGAGCCAGAACTTGGGTAACCTAACCACAATTTTCAAAGCGGTTTTTGCAATGGAGATGTGCCTGCAGGAGATGCTTAAGCGTGACTGCAGGAACAAAACTATATAGTTTGAAAGTGCCTTCAGAAACTAATACCTTACTTTGGGCACCTGATCATACCGGTTGTTCGGCAATTTCGGGAAATATGTCCAAAATTATGACATAAATAACAGCATCCTTTCTGGGACAAAATCTTCTTTTTCTCTTCATAGGTCATCTTCAAAGCTTTCGAACAATTTTTATTTTCATGATTGTCTTGGCAAAAAATGCCTTTTTACCTATTTTGATTCATCAAACCTGCAGCTGTAGGAACGTTATGGGGATTACTAAAAACATTCGAGTCATTTTTAGGTTTATTTCTTTGAAAATCAAAACCGGAAGCCGCAAGGCTAATTCTCTCTTCTCCTTCTACTTCTTTCTTCAAAAACAACATCATCTTTTCCAATCGAACCTTTAGCGATACATTGAGGACGAATTCGTCACTTCTTTGCCATGCCCGAAGAACATCCTGGGGCAAACATGATTCAACCATCGGAAATAATATAGCTGCACATTTGTCTGAGGTTACTCCAAGAGTATCAAGTGCTGTCATTTGGGATTCTAATTTATCATATAAATTGCTTAATTTACATTTTCCGTTTAAATTTTGCATAACCAACTTCAGCAATTCACGTACATAAACTTCGATAAGCAAATCTTCACTTCCAAAACGTGATTTCAAGCTTTCAATTACCTTATCATAATTCTCGCTACTTTCAACTAAAATTTGAGCTCTTGACTTCGGAATCATCGATTGTATCAAATATTGAAATTTATCTTCATTGTCTAAAGTTTCGTCTTCATGAATTCTTTTGAATTGACTCCAAAAAGGTAACCAATCAGTTCTCACCTCCAAATTTTTTAAGTTCTATGACAGGTAATTTAAATTTTCGTTTACTGCTTATAGTGCTTTGATTATCGCAATTTAAAGATTTAGTAATTAAGTCTTCGATTTTAAACCTTAATTCTTCGAATTTTCCCGTGGTACCATCCATTTCTTCCATTTTTAGGTCAACTTCATCGTCAGGTATGTCATTACTAAGCATAAAATCTACAATATCTAGGTGAATTTGTAGGAGATTTCTCTAAAATGAGGTCTCAAGAGCTGCTGAATATGAGCAGACAGGACCTACGAATAATAATAGGACTACTGACTGGACAGTCTCCTTAACAGGCATATGATGACAATTGGACTGGCAAAGAGTGCGGACTGCAGATTCTGTCTGGCTGAGGATGAAACGGTGGAGCATATCTTGTGTAACTGCCGAGAGTTCGAGTGAATAGGGAACAATAAATTTGATCTGCATCAACTCCAGCCTAATGACTTTATGGAAGTGTCGCCAATGACCCTGATGAGCTTCATTAGAGGCATAGGGCTGAAAGAACGACTATAACCTAGGGTCGGATAGTCAAGCAGCCATCAAAGCGCTGAGTTCAAATATAATCAGTTCGAAGATGGTTTGGGAATGCCTAGGCAAACTAAATGAACTGGGCCAGAAGAACACTGTCACCCTCCTATGGGTCCCGGGAAACATAGGAATAGAGGGGAACGAAACAGCAGATAAACTGGCAAAAAAAGGAGCTGAAACCCCTTATTTGGGACCAGAACCATCTTGTGGGATCAGCAGTAGAGTAATATTAGGAAAACTAAGGGAGGAAATGGAGAAAGAAAACTCCAAGTACTGGAATCAGCTGGACCAGAAGAGATCTCTAAGCTGCCTAAACCTCAGTAAAAAAAGGCTCCGAATTCTAACGGGAATATTAGCGGGCATTGCCGGTTAAGAAGCCACATGAAGAAACTAGGGTTAGCAGATGAAGAAAAGTGCAGATTCTGTGAGGAAGAGGATGAAACTTCAATACACATACTCGCAGAATGCCCTGCCTTGCAAAATTCTAGGGCTAGATACCTAGGAGCACATGGAATAGAGGAAGGGGATCTACCTGACTTGAAGCCCGACGATGTCCTAAACTTCCTCAGGAAAATAGGACTCGAAGAGCTGCTATAAGTCTGAGAAAATATCAGAACATGGCAAGTAAGGGGGAACACAATAGATCCTATAGGTCGCAGTGTAATTATCACCCCTAACTTATACATACATACATACAAACCTAAGGGTTATAGATTTTTCAGGTCGCAATGGAAGGGACGTTAAACGACCACTCACATAGAACCTTACTTAACCTGCGGGTTTATAACAATATTTCTATATGGTAATCTTGTATATCCTGCATATCGATATATACCAATACAAAAAAAGGAATGCTAAGTAAAAAATTTATAAATATTAAAAAACTGTTCAGTTTTCAACAACTCATAATAACAGAAACAATAAAGAGTAACCTAACCAAACTAACAACATAGCTAAATTTAAAAAACAATTGAAAGTAAATTGAGGAACATGTTGTAACTCTTAGCTATTAACTAATTCTTGCTTCACTTATAGATTCCAGCTAAGACAGGTCCTAAAAAAATATTGGAAGATTAATATACAATGTATTTACTTTTCTTAAATTCTACATTATTTATGGAAAATGCCCATCATTAATGCGCTCATCTAAAAATAAATATTAAACATTTTTATAATGTACATTAAAATTAAAATGAAGAATTGACGAGTAGAGAAATTATTGAGTTTTCAAACCCCCAAAAAAATTAAAACACTGTAACGTAAACACTAGTTGAATTTGTTTCTTAAGCCAAAGTCTTTTTTACAATATGTTTAAATATAACTATTGCGTATGAGTACTTACCCAGTACAAGATACGTCTGGTGATGGAGATACAAAAAATATGAGTTTAACTAAAACTCTTAAAACGTGGATGTCTTATATATTTTCTCCTTTTACTACGAATTGTACTTATTTTGAACACTTATTGTAACTTCATAATAAATAGCACAGTTAAAAAGATTAAAGAGTTTGAACTGTTGGTTGTATTTTATTACAGGCAAATAAGGTGAAAGTAAAAAATAAGTAAAATTTGTGCTATTAAAAGAAAAATTGTTTATCTCATAAACTAACCACTTTAACCTACAAGTATTATACATTTTTGAAATTAGCTCAAAAAGGAGTATCCAAATTTTGCATAAAAATATGAGAAGTAATTTAAAAAAATAAAGGGATGCTGCTAGGCGTGAGGTGGTGGTCCATTAAGTTTAAATAAGCCATAATGCTTGCCCCTTCCAACATAAATTGACGTGTTTTTGGATTTCTCCTAAATACTTTTATCTGAAAAACTGTGTATATTTAGCGTGTGTTCATTACCCTACTGGTGAATTTTTTATTAAAATTGATTTATTTTAAAAAGCAGATAATTGATTAGGAGGAGCCAGATGTAGTTATTTATATTTTCAATATATTTAGTAAGATGAATTTAGTTTTTATTGATCACAATCCATCAATGTTCGTTTAAGTATTTTATTTCTAAATTCTATTATTTTTAATAAAAATTAATAAACATTTATATCAGATAAATCTTTCTTATAAAACTGTAAAAGTTCTCAAAAATAATCTTAAAACAAATTAACTCTCGTGTAGATGAAAATTAAAGAAACAGAGCCCGTTCTCCTTTGAGATTTTTACGAAAACATGATTTGATACGAAGTAAATCCTCTGGAATAAATGAAAATAATAATGAATAACAACAGACACAACAGAAAATAAACTTGGAGAAGTGTCAAACGACGCAGTGCTCTTCAGAACCGTTCTGGAGCGCCTGAAGGCGAAACGAAGGAAATCTTGAAGGGTAGATACAGAAAGACTCTTTTCGAACGTTCGTTTCTTATATACAATATTTTTTCTCTGGGAAAAGTTTGTTGTTTGAAGCTGTGCGCCGCTAAGCGATCATTAATCATGGGTAAGTTTGGGAGAGTGAGTGACGGCTCTGAGAGAACAGTCCGCGCCGCACCGTGGCCCCCTTTCATTGGCGGAGGTGAGGGATTGAGAATATACTTTTATTTAGATTTAATAGTTGACAAATACGAACATTTTAAATCAGATTTGAATCAGTTTTATACGTAATTAGACAAAAATCTATATAAATGGCAATTGCTAAATATATTGAATGTTAATGTTAATTTAAAAACTGTGCATATTTAAGTAGGAACAGTTTTACTCGGCAAAAACTTCTGACAAAAATTACTCCGAAAATTTCCAATGAAATGTTATTAAAATATTCTAACAAACTCTGTATTATACGGTTAAAAAGCCTTTAATATACTTATGCAAAAGTACTATTGCAAAAGTTGTGGAGAAAGCACTAAATTTAAGGTTACAAGAATACATTAAATATAAAATAATATTTGAAAAACAATTTGGATTTAGAGAGGGACTCTCTACATCTGATGCAATTGCTGAGTTGACCAAAGGGATTTATCAAGCAGTGGACAATAATAAACCAAATTTAACTATTTTCTTGGATTTAGCGAAGGCATTTGATACTGTAGATCACGAACAGTTATTGCTGGCCTTGGAAGATGCAGGAATACGGGGAATTGCCTTGAAGCTTTTTGAAGACTATTTAAATAATAGATACCAACAAGTGAAAGTAAAAGATGAAGTTAGTGAAAGTAAATTAATTACATCCGGTGTACCACAAGGAACAGTCCTTGGACCTACACTGTTCTGAATCTATGTCAATAATTTGTTTATTCAACAGACTACAGGTCAAATTGTAAGTTTTGCTGATGATACGGCTATTTTTTATGAAGCGGAGACCTAGGAAGAAATAAAAAACATAACAGAAAGTGATCTAGTAAAAGTTATTAATTGGTGCGATCATAAAAAGCTAACTATAAATTTTAATAAATCATTTTTTTTGCCTTTTGCAAGCTACAGTAATGGATTGCCAGATTTTAATGAACTTATCATCAGGTATAACAATCAGGAAATTACGCTGCAAAAACAAAACGAATGAAATCAAATATCTAGGTGTTACCCTAGACTCCCACTTACGATGGAATAAACATATAGATAATTTAACCAATACTTTAAGGATGTTACTTTTTAAATTTAAAATTCTCAAAAATATATTAAGCGTCACTCATCTTAGAACTATTTACTATGCACTTGTTCAAAGCAGACTTCAATACTCTGTTATTTGTTGGGGGGCTACCACTAAGAACCATTTACATAAACTGGAAATTCTTCAAAAGAGATTACTTAAAATTATATACAGTAAAAATATTAGATATTCAACGGATTCACTTTATGATGAAATTAAAATTATGGACATTAGACAGTTATATATTTGTGCAGTTTTAATGTACACTTACAAACATAAAGATATCCTACAAAGAAAGACATTTAACTATGAAACAAGACTTAAAAAAACAGGCTCAGTATATACCAAATTAGCAAGTAAATCAATATTACAAAGATATTATTTATATATAAAAATGTACAAGATATATTTAAATGCAATAAACTCATTTTCCCTCTTTAAAACATTAATGAAAAATTATGCTATAAATAACAGAATAATCTTAAGAACATTGATTGAATAGCGTGTGAGAAACTTAATGATGATATGTAATGAAAATATGCATACCTACTTGATATTTTATGATAAAAAAGAAAAATGTAGATATTAGACTTATTTATTCATATCTATAGCCATTGTTTTATATTATATTAATTGTATTAATTATATTAATTTTTGTAATTGAGTAAGTGCGAAAATAATTATACCTATGCGTAAACAAATGTTGCATTCTATTTACAAAATTTTAAAATTAAGAAATGTTACAGTGGCTAGACTTTAATTTAAACATGTTTATTAACAGTAAGTAATTCAGCAGCCTATTCGCAACCGTTAGGTCATCAATGGGCTACCAAGTTACCTACATATTTAAAATTTAATATTGTGCTAATAACATTGTGTGTATACGTGTACCTACTTTATACAGCTGAATAAAGATTATTATTATTAAAGATTATTATGTCTTAACTTCCATACTTGGTCCAGCCTTAATACTACCTAATCAACATCAGCTACAAACAAACAAAATACAACTTCAAACTTTTATAAATTTAAATAGTGTTGATAGTTAAGAAAGTATCCAACCACTTGACAACACTCACATTTTACAAGTTCTGAACCGTGTTGATATTGCCAAAATTCTATTTTTTTAAAAACATACTTAATACGAGAGTTACCTTTTATATTACTGGATTTGGCAACCCTGGTGTTGCAATCTGGCAACTGACAGCTCTATCGTAAAGCTGGACAATTTTGAGATTATACGTAGTCAGAACGTTTTGACATACGAGTGCTATTTGTTTTATTTACAGTAACTTAAAAGATTCATCTCGGCCCATAAATGGAATTAAATTGTGAACATTTTCGTGCGATTATTTTTAACAACTTTCGACGTGGATTAACTCGGCAATTTTTGCCGATGAAACTCCATCAAGGACCAGTGTTTATCGATGGTATGGTGAATTTAATCGTGGCCATAGTTCACTCCAAGACGAATTTCGTGCAGGTTGTCCAACATCAGTTGTTGTTCAGAAAACCATTGATGCTGTGCGCGAACTGATATTGCAAGATAGTCATGTGACCTATCGTGAGATTGAGACAACCTTAGGTATTAGTGGGACCAGCATGCATTTAATATTGCATAAATATTTGACGGTCAAAAAAATTTGTTCGCGTTGGATCTCAGACAATTTGCCTATCGCTCAAAAAAAGGCTCGTGTCGATTGGTCGAAGGAAATGCTCAAAAAATACGATCGCGTTGCTTCGAAACACGTCTATGACATCATGAAAGGTGATGAATCGTGTATTTACGCGTATGAGCCCAAAAGTAAACAGCAATCAACTGTATGGATGTTTCAAGATAATCCAACCAAAGTTGTTCGCGCACGAAGCACTGCCAAGCAAATGGTCGTCTGTTTTTTCGGAAAAACTGGATAAGTCGCAACCGTACCACTAGAACAACGCAGACCAGTCAATTCTGAGTGGTATACAACCATTTGTTTGCCAGTTGTCTTCCAAGAAATCAGGAAAACTAACCGCCCAAGGCGGATCACTCTTCACCACAATGCGAGCTCCCACACAGCGGCTCAAACAACTGTATTTTTGAGCACCCAAAACATAGATTTGATGAGTCATCCGCCGTATAGTCCTGACTTGGCACCGAATAACTTCTTTTTATTCCCATACGTAAAAAACAAACCGAGAGTTCAACGTTTTTCGACAACTGAAAAAGCGGTTGCTGCTTTTAGAATGCATATTTTGGAGATACCCCAATTAGAGTGATAAAAATGCTTAAAACAATTGGTTCAAACTCATGCAAATGTGTATAAATCTTCATGGGAAATATTTTGAAAAACAATAAAGTGATTTTCGATAATCAATATTTGTTTTTGTTCTCTAATGCCGAAATATAAAAGAAAACTCTCGTATTAATACCTACATCAATATAATGAAAAATTAAAATTTTTTGTATTTTATTATTGTAAGAGTAATATTTCAGAGTATTATGTTTTGATTATTTTAGAATACTGAACCTTAGTAAAATGACATCAAAACACACAACTAGGTACTACAAATTAACTCTGTACCATCGCATGTACTGCACTGATGTTTTTTCTATCTTCCTTCTTCTTTGATTTTCTTTTTCTTTCTCTTTTAAAGTCTCTAAGCACTCCGAAGAGCTTTCAGAGAATTGCAACATCTATAAAAGCGGCGCATTTGCCAAATTGGTTTAAAAGTCTGTCGTAATAAAAAATTGATGTGTTGGTTAATATACAAATAAAAATATTACTTAAAACTAAAAATAATATAGGTACAAAACTATTACTGTCACAATTTCAGCAAACTAAAAAGTATTGTTATATAAAGTCAATAATTCCATATCTTTTTACCTTATCAATGGAATACCTATGTATGTCAAGAAGACAATGCTGTACATAATAATATGAATATATAATATATAAAAAATAATTAGTATAATTTAATAAGAGTAATACTTTTATTAGTGATAAAATTAAAATAGCCTAATAGTATATTAAACAACGCATTTCATATGGAATTCTGTTATGACACGAGTTCAAGTTTAAAAAACGAATCGCGAAGCGATGAGTTTTTTAAAGAACGAGTGTTACAACAGCCATATGAAATAAGTTGTTTATAATATTTTTTATATTTTGCCCTTTTTACCATTTTTTAAATTAATTTTTTATTTTTATGTAATTACGAAAATTTTTATTTTAAAAAGTATGTCGGCAGCACTGTGTAATTTATAAAATTTGACAGTTGTGACATTTAGATTATCAAATATTAATGTTTTGAAATATTTTAAAATGAATAATATACCAATAATAATATATTATATAAGTAAAATATTATATTCATATTCACAGATACTTTCTTAAAGAACAATATAAAATTAATAAATTGCTATTAGCCACAAATGTCATTGTCAATAGTCTTGCCTTTAGAAACTTCACTCATGTCGCCAACCATTTAAAACAAAAATTTGCGTGCGTAAAAGTTACATTACGATACGCAAATGCGTTTTATAATGAAGATTTTTATAAGTGCAAAATATAAAAAACATATTTTTGTTCAAATGATTTAGTGTGACTTGTATTCTTACCTGTAACTGTTGGTATAGAAATATTTATATTGAATACCACTTTATTTATGAATACCTATGTCATTTTTAAGTGAAATACATTTAATGAAATTAGGCAACATCGTTGGAAATGCACATCTACTGTGATCCTGCGATGAACTCACGAATAAAAGGGATTCTTCGATTTGATGACGTGGCAGTACGTTTTCACAATAAGATATTTGTTTTAGTCTAATTAAATTGTTTGTCGACAATCCCGGACCTGAATCCAGGACCAATGAAAAAGGAGATAATTGATTGCCTTAGCTGGTTTTTGCTGATAAGTGTAATAGTACGTGCTCCCAAAATTGATACCTTTTATTTTGCGTGTTTCAGGTAATAGATTAGTTCTGTTTTTTTTTCTACTGGACAGGTGACTAATATTTATATATTTCTTTACCAGGTAATCATTAAACAAATAGTATTTTGGCCACCAGGACTAAAGAATTTTTGTTTTGTAAATGTGAGACAAGAAAAAATCTTACAAAAATTTTGTTATCTACATGATAGATTTATTCTAAGGGGTAATAAATATGTAATATAAACAAATTTGAAGAATGGAAGGTGATGGTTAATTACTAAATATATTGTGTAATATTGTTAGATTTTGTTTTAATTTATAATTTTTAGTTTTAATTATTGTAATTATTCAAATTGTTCATATAAAATTAAATTTTGCTTTGCCTGAATTATAAAGATATGTTGGAACTTTTAAATTCTTACTCAGGTAGAGTTCAACTATTTATCCCTTTATGGACATTTTAAAACTATTGAAAAATATTCAAAAAAATTAATTAAATTAATAAAATAATGTTTGCAGCAATACGAAAATAAAATTTTATTTGAATCACTATTTACCTGTAAAAATGCGATTTGTTGTACTAAAATAATTTAATTCATTTTGACAGCTCGTTTATGACAAGTTCCTAAAATGCAAACGTAAAAAGACGATACATAAATTTCAAAAATGTTCAAATAATATTAAGAACAGTAAACAACTAAAAGGTTGAATTAAACTTTCACTGTTTATTCGTAAAATAAATTTTTAAATGCAATGACGGCCGTTTCGCTAGATTTAGCATCGTCAGATGCTTACATAGTAAGGGTTAGTACAGTAAATTTCCTCAAATAAAGTTCAGTGAAACCCAAAAATTGTTTTTACACAAATACATTTTTAAATGGTTCACATACCACAAGTTCCCAAATGTTGAAGATGATGTTGCAAGCTTACCTAGGTTTGACTTGGACTGCAAGTGCTGGACTATCTACTGGCAAAACTGTGATAGGGGCTGCTCAGCTGACTAGATATTGACTAAATATTTAACTCGTTCTAAGAATTACCTCTACTTAAAGGCATTCTGATGCTTCCACTTTACTTTAGACGCGCACTGAAGTTACACTACTTTGACATTTACCAAACACATTTAAAAATTTTTAAAATTTTAACTTACAAAATTAATGTTACTCTCTGTTATGCTCTAAAATCTGTTTAAATGTTTTATATTTATAATTTATTGTCTGTGCTGGGATTACATAAATATTTAAGTATGTCTCGTGTTATTTTTAGTGATAAGCAAATGCAAGACCAAGACCACGACCGGGGTAGTCTTGGTCTTGGTCTTGCATACAAGGTCTTGGTTTTGGTCTTGAAGTCAAATAAGCAGTCTTGGTCTTGGTCTTGTTCTTGCAGGGTCCAGTCTTGGTCTTGGTCTTGGTCTTGCACCAAGACTCTTGCAAGTCTTGCACTTTTTTTTAGATTTACTGGGATCCATTTTTACAAAAAAAAGGAAAAATAGTTTTTAAAATCATTACAAGTAAAGAAAGATTAAATGAAAGGGATAGTATTTTTCATTATAAAAATTTTGTTTTTTTTATATTACATTGTAGCGATAAATCAAGTATGAAATAGTTATTATCCTAACAAGTGCGGAAAAGTTAATTTCCGCAAGAGTTAGGATCAATATTTTTTTACAAGCAAAATCACCTCGAAAATTATTTAGATACTTGAAAAGATGCGATGGTGTCAATTAAATCTAAAAATAGTGTCAATAAATACACGACTGTAGCTATAGCAACTAAGCACAGCCGATCATCTTCTGCTTGTTATGGTACCATCAGTAATTATAACCCTCAAAACCAAGCTTTTTCTTCGTCAATGACTCCTCTACCTGCGTTCTCAGCGGAGTACAGTACGACAATGCCTCTTTCTCCAAATGATTCATAACATTGTCCAAGTTTTTTAATATGTAAACATTAATAAAGCTTATCCATGAACTTACCTTAAAAATAAACATAGTTTTTGTTCAGGAGTTATTGGATTTTTATTTCCATTGCATGGTTTTGAAAGAATGTCATCAATTATGTGATTTAAAACGTAATCAAACAATACTGGTGTCAAACGAAAATATTGTCTAAATTTTTTATCATTTGTTTGAAGGTGACGACATATTAAGATTTCATAGACACCTTCAGTTTTCCGTTTCTTAAAAATCTTACTTTCTTCCGACCTTTTCGTTTCTTCTTCCGAGAAGACTTGTCCTCCAAAAATATTATCATTGCCAAGCCCAAATCATCCATTTTTTGCTTTTAACACAGAAACACTCTAATTATTGTCAAATAATGATACTAAACACAAGATATAAAACAAACTATAAACACACAAAACGAAAGCAAATACAAAAATGGATTTAGGCGGTTAATAACGTTAAACTCTTCTTCTTACATCTGTGCTCACCAATAGCGGCCGTCTTGAACGGTCGTCAAATTACGGCCGCTTTCTTGCGGCACCGCTATCCTAGGAAACCAAAGCTTTAGAGTTTAAAATATTCTATGGCTGCTTTATTTTTTGGTTTATATGTTTAAAAGACGCAACACCGCAAGACTCTTGCAGGCTTGGTCTTGGTCTTGCGTATATCTTGCAATGCTAAGTCTTGGTCTTGCATAAGTCTTGCACTGCTCGGTCTTGCTTTGATCTTGCAGCCTGAAGTTGCAGAAAATGCAAGACCAAGACCAAGACCGCAAGACCAAAACCAGTCTCGCTCATCACTAGTTATTTTATTAATATGAAGAAATTATTAATATCTATTACTATTTAAAAAAAAAACTATTCTTACCACATCCAAAAAGTAAGCCAACATCACATTTTCATCAGCACTACTTTTCAAATTGTGATGTTCATGCCAGTTGCAAAACAGCGCATATTTTTTTTCATATCTTTTAGCAGACTTAACTTAAAATAGATATGTTTCTAAATTCTAAATATAAACATAATGATACAACAAACACAATTGGTTCATATTACAGTTACATTATAAATCTTCATTAAAGATTGTAAAATTTACTAACTTTAACATTGGTTGTTTTTACGATTAATCATTTTGGTAATTTTAAATGAAGTCCTCTCCGTAAGTTTTACAAACCTAATTTTGTTTTTTTGGCGAATAAATGAATTAACAAGAAACTTTTAAAATATATTTTTAAATTGTGATTATTTAAAATTCTTTCATTAAAAACTAGGTATCGATCTAGCATAAAAAATAAGAAGAGATGAAAGATAATGCAGAAGGCAGATTATCGTTACATCACAAAACACTTTATCGTAAAATCTGTGCATATTAATAATTGCCAGTCATTTTTGACCGTGAACGAAATCAACAGTGATTATTTGGCTTATCATCATTACTTAGGCATTTTCGATATTGCTTTTTCATGTTATATTAAAATTTTTATTATAGACTCTGTAAATATTCAATTTTTGTCTGTGTAAATTAAAAATGCAATTACCAAAACCGTTTACACTACCACTACACCAGCAAATTACCTTTTTCTTCATTATTTAATGTTATCAACTTTGGTTTAATTATTTTGAATGTATTTTTATTACGAAATGATTAATTTTATCAATCATGTAGCTATCTGTTTGCTTATGATGTACTATATTTTGTAAACGATATTTTTCCAAAATAAATAAAATATTTTTAATAGCTGTATCAAAGAATTTGAAATTATAAAACATTTAGAGTTGTCAATCAGTCCACCCTTCAGGATTCCTTCGGGATAAATAGGTGACTGTACGAAAAAGGGTTCCTTAATTGAGATTTCTTTATCTTAATTACTTTCAATGCAATGTTGCCCCTATTGCAATGTTAATTAAGAACGTTCAAAACTGTGCATCTGCTGTTCTAAATTAAAGTTTAAATAAGAAACAGACTGAGTATGTTCTTACAAGTATTCATGTATTTTGTTTAATATTTGATATTTCGAGATATCTAGGAAAGTGGAGATTCCAAAATTTAATCTGAATTTCAATCAATTTACCTTATTGTGGATTCTCCTGTAGTGGGCTACGTACGGTCCAGAAATTACTTCGTTAAAATAACACAATATATAATTTGAAAATTATCACAGTTATCATAATAAGTCTACTGAAAAGCATATCTCCATCTCTTATTTTGTCCAGTTCTATTTTTACAACCCTCCTTATATATCTACACCATCCCTATGAGAAAAATCTAATTTCCGAAAAGAGCGCTTTCGTGTAAACCATTAGAAACCCTAGAACCAAACTTTTTTCGACCCACCCTCGAAATTCCCTCCCCTTGGCCAATAGAAACTATTTATACAATTTTCATGCTTCATTAGAAATTCCTTTGTAGGCTTTGTTGTTCCAAAAATTGTAAACTATGCATCATTTTGCAATTCGTTACAAGAAGAACGGAAAAAAGATATCGTACGAAATTAGATATACAGCGGGATGATTAATTGTAAAAAATGTTAACAATATAAAAAGAAACTGACAACTGCTGTTAGGTAGTTTTTTATTTGGCTGAGTTTAGTTTAAATGGTTAATTTATTTAGATTATAAAAATGAATAGTATTAGGATGTACAATATTTTATTCATAATGTGTTTTACTATATTCAAGCAATTAACCACGAACAGAATGTTTTCATAGACATAACTAAAACATCTGTTACAATTTCATGAAAAAAATTTATTGTATTGTTATATTTAGTAATAAATGTTTTCATGGAATTACAATCTCTTAACTGAATGTGCTTTTTATGTTTGTGATTAGCGATCTGTGAATTTCCGTTTCCCTTATTACGCACTAAAAAATTTTCATTATTATTTTTTTGGGCTGAGATGAAAAAATTCGCAAAGTACAAGTAAGGCGAATTTTTTATTTCTCCAACTGCCCTCACTAGCATTTTCCACCATTATTCACATCATGCCTGAGTCCTCTTTCTATCTCCTCCTCTACTTTCTTCCCCAGTCTCTCCGCCTTGTTTTTCGTCAAACTTTGCCTTCAACCTTCTTCAACCTCTTTTTCCATCTTCCTTATGTCTGTCTCCACGTATGCAAGCTTAAGCTTTCCTCATCCTCGTCCCCCACGCTAGAGTCTTCCTCAACACTTCCGTCCCCATGTATTCGAGTTAGTGAATCCCCACGCTGGCGCCGCTTCCTACACACTCAAACATCCGACTCAGTAGCTCGTAGAGTTTCTTTTCGTCTCCAATATCCCCTTTAATCCAACAGATACGTTCTTCCTGATTAATTCTTGCTCCTTTCCATTCTTTCCTTTCCTGAAAAGATCTATGCATCCCTTTTTCTATTCCACTATCTCCCTTATTCGGCCACATTACTGTTTTATTCCCTCAGACTAGATTCCCTATCTTGACTTCTATTCCCTGCCCTATTTTCTCATCCCACCCCCTATTCTTTCCATCCTTTGTCCCTTTGTTCTACCTCCCAACTTGGTTGTATTTTCTTCTTCCCCTCTTCCTTTTTCCTTAAGTTTTCCAATTTCCTCACCCTCCTCTCTGACTCCATCTTTTCCACCATTTTCTTTAGTTCCTCTACATTTTCTTCTTCTACCTCTCTCTCAAACAAAACTAATGCTGACCAAAGCCACCCTTATTTGTATACTAGTTAAAGCGGAAGCGGAAATTTAAGTATTACTGACGCATAATTCAAACTTTGCACAAACAAACGTCAGTGACTCTTAAAAACAATACTGACCCTGTTTCATAGGTATGCCAATAATAGCGGTGACAGGATATTGCTAGGTTCAAAAAGATATCTTTGAATGTGACGGAAATGCTTACCACGTGGTATGGGGAAACACTGATGTCAATTATAGAATTATCATTGCATGATTGATTTATACTCAGTTTTTGAAAAACATTTATTAACTCATGTAGTAAAACACCGGTTGATAACATTTGAAATAAATCCATCCAAACTCCAGGACCATCAAGGGGTATCAGAAATATTCACAGAACGGCATACTTTTTTCATTTAAAATAAACACTGAAGGACATAAAAACACTAAAAAGCACTCGACGAATATGTAATTACCAAGGTAGGGTGATTAACTGGAAACACGTAAGAAAAACAGAAAAGAAAGCGCTTTCTTTTAACCCACATATAGAAATGAGTTTTCATTAAAAAAAGGGACTATTTAAAAACTGAAAAAAAGGAATTGCTAGTGAAAATTTTAATGACTCAGAAGGCTATAGCGGAAGACTAAGTAACCAAGAGAAAGAGAAAAGAGAAAGTAGGGTAGCTATATGACGAACTAAAGGGACAGGCATAGAAAGAAGCAGAATGGGTATACCAGGGTAGAGGTTAGGTGAGATTAGGTTTTATGTGAGTGGTCGTTAAACGTCCTTTCCACTGCAACTTGAATGATCTATAGTGGCTCACCCCTAGGTTATAGTCGTTCTATCAGCCCTATGCCACTGATGAAGCTCATTAGGGTCGTTGGCGACATTTTCATGAAGTCCTTGGACTCAAATATATTGATCCTTAGCTGTTGCTTCAGGAGGACATCCTCAACGTTGTTGGCCAATGCTGGAACTGACCTTAAAGTTCTAAAACAACACGGTGGATGGAAGAGTTCTTCAGTTGCAGAAAAGTATATAGAAGAATCGATTGAAGGCAAAAACAAGATTGCAAGAATGATCCAAAGGCGCGAAACTTTTGTTGAAGTGCTACATCACAGCCCCACATCTTCCGCGATTATAGAAAACACTGTAAATCCATATATTGCTGGCAACAGCAGTTGTAAAATTAATGTCAATCTTCAAAAACTAGAACAAAAGCATAGTTTATTTCAAACAACATTGGGAAAATTGAAGAGTTTCCGGACTCAAACGAGTCCGGGAAATGGCACTTTACCGTACAGTATGAAAAAAATGTATGTAATGTAACAGATAAACTAGTACTATAACTGACAATAGAACTGTAAGTCGTCGATCAACGACCCATCTCTGATTCAAAAAATAATCTGTTTAAATACTACTCGTCCTGTCATATTTTACTAGATAAATTTCTGATTTCCAGCCTGAAACTTTTTTATTTGGGCAAAATTACTCAAAAAAACTCGGACAGACTTGTTGTATATATCACATTTTAAGGATCTTTAATAAATAGTTGTCGTCTGTAGCGTGTAATGACTTCTAGAGATCTCAGCAGTTGCACAAAATCTACTTCGTCGTTTCATCCTCAGCCTGGCGGGATTTACAGTCCACATTCTTTTTCTGTAAAATTGTTTTTAAATGCGATTATGTCCAGTCAGCTATCCTATTCTAATTCGTAGATTTTGTCTACTCATATTCAGCATCTCTTGAGAGAAATGTCTTTTGATATCTTAAACCTTCTAGCTCGAACCAGTTCGATATTTTTCCTCCGACAGCAGCACCTTTCCTGGCAAGAATGTCAGTATGTCCAGTTGCCTAAAGTAATGTTACTGTATTTCCCTAGATGCATTAGATCCTGAAGGCATGTACAAACTAGGTTGTACTCGATTTGCTTTGATTCCAGTGGCTTAAGCGCCTCCTGGCTAGGTTTAGCAGTTATAATTTAAATGAATTACCAATTTATAAACACACCTTGGCTATTTAACAATAATCTTTTAAATATACTCTCTTCTTAATTTTGTTTAACGTAGTCCGCAGTGTGGTATTTCTATAAAGAATGTTTATGTGGTGTCGAGCGGTTTTCCAAATCTTGGATAATTCTTTACACCGTTGTTTTCCATGTCCGTCGATCAATTTCCTGACACTTAGCTCTGTTGATACTAGTTTCTGTTAGTTTTGAGATCTATCCACCGGCTTAGGGATCTACCTCGTTTTCTGTTCCCTTCTGGACTTCCATGAACATCAAGTATTTTCATGTAGTCTTGCATTGTCACCGGACAGGATTATCCATGATACCTGGAAAAAGTTTATTTCATGTGAAGTATCCATCACAACCATATGGATTCCCCTTCCATAATGATACCACTTGTAACGACAAACTGATTGTCTTGCAAAAGAAGCAGCACCAACCGATCAACTTACAAATATCCACCGATCTAAAAATTAATATTAAACAACTTGTATGTCTGCAAAGTTTGGCAGAACGATTGGAATAATACTACAACTTTGCTGAGAAAAATATTAGGAATTGATAGAGAAATCAAAACTATGTTATTACCAAAGGAAGAAAACCCACTTAATACGTTGTAAAATATAGACTTTAAATGTACAATTCTGATTGTAAATGTAAAATGTAACTTGTAATTGTCAAAGCTAGTCGTGCTAATGGCCTAAGTTAAGCTAATTAAAAGGTTCTAGTGGATTCTCTGCACTCTATTAGATCGCTTTTATGCACTGCTATTAACTCGACCCCACATGAACGCCTGTTTAACTATGTAAAGCGCTCAACTTATGGATCGTCAGTTCCTACAGGGCTAGCTTCTCCAGGACCAGTGCTATTAAAGAGAGTCGTCCGTATGAATAAATACGAACCTTTAGTTGATGAAGTCCAATTTCTGGAAGCCAACTCGGATTACGTCCATATCCGAAGGAAAAATTGAAAAGAAAAGACAGTTTCCACTCGGCATTTAGCTCCTCGAAGAGACCCATCATTAATTAATTAAAATGAAAATTCTAATAATCAAAATCAAGGTCAGAACAATAAACAACTAAAAGGTTGAATTAACTTTGTATTTATTCTTTAAATACTTTAAATGTAATGACAGCCGTTTCGCTATCGAAATATCGAAATAGCGAAACGGCTGCCCTGGAATATATAGTAAGGCAAAGCAATATCAATAGAAAAGGAATACTATTCAATAAAAGTCATCAAAGTTTAGCATACGCCGACTATATTGCATTAATAGCAAGAAGTATAAGAGTGCTGAAAGAAATAACATAACTCATAAGAGCAGCAGAGACGATAGGATTACAAATTAATATAAGTAAAACTAAATATATGGAGTTAAAGAATAAACATGGAAGTCGAAGTATGACAAATCTTCAAATACGTAAACAAGATGGAACTACGCTAGAATTCGAAGAAGTTGAGCGATTCATGTACCTAGGAGTCCTAATAGATAATAAATGCCATGAAGAAAATGAAATAGAGCTACGAATTGCTAAGAGTAATAATTGTACAGGAAGCCTAAGAAGAGTTCTAAAAAGTAAAGAAATTTCCAGAAAAACAAAGATCAGAATCAATAAAACAATGATAAGACCCACACTAACCTATGCGTACGAAACATGGATAATAACAAATAAAACAACACAACGTTTGGAGAAAAATTTTAAGACGGATCTTCGGAGGAAGAAAAACGGATATAGGATGGGAAAGAAGATCAAATGGCGAATTAAATGAATTATTTAAAGAGGCTCCTGTGAGCAAATTTGTAAGAAAACGAAGATTGCAGTGGCTAGGTCATCTACAAAGAATGGACGATAACAGATCTTTAAAAACAATAGCTTGGAAAATACCAGAAGGGACGAGAAAACGAGGCAGACCTAGATGAAGATGGAGAGATGCAGTAGAGGATGACCTAAGAGAAAAACAAATCCATAACTGGAAACGAAAAGCAAAAAACCGAACAGAATGGAATGAGATTTTAAAGCTATGGGCCTAAAAGGCCTGCATAAAGCTTCTTATATATATATAAGATGAACTTTCACATAGTAAGGGTTAGTACCATAAATTTCATTAAAATCAAGATCATCTAAATCAAGAGCTTCAAAATCAAGACGCAGTACTGAATATCGATAGGCCAGTTAGGATACGAATGCGTCCTCAATATTTAGAAGACTTCCTCGAAAAAAAAAAACGTTTATAACATTATCAATTGTTATATTAAGTGGACAATCATTTATATCAGTTTTTTGTAGAATAAAGCCTTGTGTTAAAAGGTAATTCTTCGTATTCATTACATCAATTTTTGCCGATGAAGCTCCATCAAGGACCAGTTTTTATCGATGGTATGGTGAATTCAATCGTGGCCAAGACGAATTTCGTGCAGGTCGTTCAACATCAGTTATTGTTCCGAAAATCATTGATGCTGTGCGCGAACTAATATTGTAAGATCGTCATATGACCTATCGTAAGATTGAGACAACCTTAGGCATTAGTGGGACCATCATACTTTCCCTATTGCATAAATATTTGATGATAAAAAAAAATTGTTCTCGTTGGATCCCACACCATTTGTCAATCGCTCAAAAAAAGGCTCGTGTCGATTGGTCGAAGGAAAAACACGTCTATAAAATCGCGACAGGTGATTAATCGTGGATTTACGCGTCCGAAAGTAAACAGCAGTCGACTGTATGTGTGTTTTTTCGGAAAAATTGGACATGTCGCAACCGTACCACTAGAACAACGCAGAATAGTTAATTCTGAGTGGTACACAACCATTTATTTGTCAGTTGTCTTCCAAGAAATCAGGAAAACCAACCGTGAAACACAATTCACCACGACAATGCGAGCTCCCACAGATCGGCTCAAAAAACTGTATTTTTGAGCACCCAAAACATCGAGATGAGTCATCCGCATAGTCCTTATATACTTGGCACCGAATGACTTCTAATTATTCCCGTACGTAAAAAACAAACTGAGAGGTCAACGTTTTTCGACACCTGGAGAAGCAGTTACTGCGTTTTGCAGATACCTCAATCAGAGTGGCAAAAGTGCTTCGACAATTGGTTTAAACGCATGCAAAAGTATATAGATCTTCATGGGGAATATTTTGAAAAATTATAAAGTGATTTGCTATGATTAATATTTGTTTTTGTTCTCTAATCCCGAAATATAAAAGGCAAGCTAGCTATTTTTAAATACTAATTTATTTTCTGCATATACACTTTTAATAGCTATATTAACATCCTAAATTATCCAACCATTAATATTTTATGCTCTTAATTCATGTTTTTGTTTGCGGATAAAATTGATTTATTTAAATATTAAGAATTTAATGAAAACAATTGTTTGATTTTAGTTTAAACAAAAATAATCCGTAAAAGGTTTTATAACCAATCAATCGGTATGAAAAATATGAATCGTTCTGGTATTTTACAAAAAATTTAGATGGAATATACAAGAACACAAACACGAGATGAGAAATGGTTTGAGGATAAGACTTTGTATAACTATTCAGCATCCGGACCCTCTTTCAAGCACTATGTTAAAATTCTTTTGGCACCCTACGAGTTCGAGAAATACATATTTTGACATTTTGATTCATATTTCACAAATATATTAGACACTCGATGCATTATCCTAACGATTATGGTGCATATATTTAGAGTAAGCGAGAACAAACTTTACGACATTACGACAGACGTTGATATTTATTAAATATTTTTATATTGATTTGACATCGACACAGTTTTAATATATTGCATAACGTGTTTTAAATTATCTTAAATTTAAAACTGATAGTAACTTTTGTTAATGCAACAGGGAAAAATATTTTTATTACCCACCACAATCACCTAGATGGTTTAGTCTACCCAGGCAGGGGCCTCCAACTTACAGATATTCTTTTATAGCTTTATTTAGTCTATTAAACTTATGTGATAAAACACTTTTCTTTCGTCTCTTATTGAGCATTTGGATCTCTAAAATGTCAGATTTTTATCTGGCTATATAGGTGTGGAATATAATAAATTTCTATAGAAACCAAAATAAATTAAACAAAAATAATAATAAATCATTTAAAAATATTTTACATTTTGCAACACCACATTGGTTTAAGTTTTTATCTTTTGTCTGTTTTGCCACCTTTAGTGATTTTAGATTTTTGTTTTTAATTTCTCATTTACTTATTTTATGTATTTGTTTTTAAAGAACTTCTAAAGGAGTATCAAAAATCATATTTCAGAACGCATAGTGTTGATTCTTTTTATTAAATTTGATATACTGCTAAAGATATTTTTTAGTAGTTTTTAGTACATTTTTAAATTTATATTGAAACAATTCTTGTTTATTAAAACAATATTCCTTAAATTAACTTTCCAGCTCCATCCTAACTAGCTCTGGTATCAAAAATTAGTTAGATATTTTATAGCAAACCTTTCCTCAAAAGGTTTGCTTTGTCTGTTATAAATGTAGTTACTGTTAATTATAATAATCCAGCTAATTATTATTGGAATTTTAAATCAATTGTATTGATATTATATTTTTAAATAATAAGAGTTCCATTACCATTTAATATTATTCTATACTACTGTACTTTACAATCCAGAAATATTTATTCATTTATATTCAATGAATCATTATTTTAAATGATAAATAGAGTTAACAAGAAAAGTATTGGTTTAATTCGATATAGGAAAGTTTTATTATCTTTATTTTACAATTAAATAATTAGTTACAAATGCAGATAATCCATTGCTATATAGGATTCACGCATGGGTAAACAATTTTTGTTTAATTCTATTTCATTCTAAAACTACACCAAATAAAATAATATTCACTAACTTGCTTTATTTTATAGCCAATTTTATAAATTTGAGCTCCAGCTTCGAAATTGTTATAATAATCTAGTGATTGAATAATTTTACATTTTACTTTTTTACATACGAGGTCTGGCTACCAAATTACGTTTTTTCCATATGTCAAAGCAATGCTGGAAGTCTTCTTTTGTAAGAGCATTTATCAGCTCCGCTGATTTTCATTTACTTCTTCCATCGACTCGAACCGGGTTCCTTTTAAAGCAGATTTGATTTTCGGAAACAGGAAAAAGTCACAGGGTGCTAAATCAGAAGAGTACGGCGCGTGTTCGAGCACTGGAATGCCTCTAGCAGCTAAATAACGCTTCACAGACAGCGCGTTATGGGCAGGTGCGTTATCCTGGTGCAAGATCCACGATTTGTTTTTCCACAAGTCCGGCCGTTTCTTACAAACTCGCTCTCGCAGCTTTGCCAAAACTTTCAAATAGTAAGTTTGGTTTACAGTTTGAACCTCTGGAACCCATTCGTTGATGTCGAAAAAAACTATTAGCATGTTTTCAAATTTTGATTTCGACATCCTTGCTTTTTTCAGTCTCGGCGATGCAGGAGTTTTTCAGTGCATGGATTGTCGTTCAGTTTCAACATCGTATTGGAATATCCAGGATTCATTGCAAGAGATAATTTTTTCCATAAATTCAGGCTCTTCATCTAGCCTCTGAAGAAAGTCTGATTTGTTGACGGACGAGCTTTTGGTCACGGGTCAAATGTTTTGGGACCAACTTCGCACAGACTTTCTTCATGTAAAATTTTTCTGACAGTTTCTTTATCGGCGTTTACAGTCTCAGCAATCATGCGAATGCTCATACGATGATCTCCGCGCACAATTTCATTTATTTTGGTCACTGTTTGCAGAATTAAAACAGAGACAGATCTACCTGGACGTTGGTCATCTTGCGTGCTCTCTCGACCTTCAGAAAACCTTTTATACCATTCGAAAACACGCGCACGACATAGAAAATTCTCACCATAGGCTTCTTTCAACAACATAGCACTCAATCGAAGTTTTTTTTATTAATTTAACGAGAAATTTCACGTTGATCCGTTGCTCGTGTGTTTCGTCACACATTGTTATCGGCACGAGAAAAAAACACGTTCGTTTCTAACCTCTACAGAAAAAATACTACTACAGCAAAAAAAAACGTATTTTCGTACTGGAATAGTAGACATTTCCAGCTATCTAACGCTGCATTCGTTTTCCACCCTACCTCTCTAGAACGCCGTCTGCGCGCGCAATCTCCTTATTTAATAGCCAGACCTCGTAATATTAAAAATGGTCACAGAAGTCAATTTTAATTATAATAATTAATAAAATTGATACTTAATTAAGAATTATGTAGAAACGCTAACAGTAAATAAAAAAATAACTAGTCTCCACCAACTTCAAAATATCATTCCACTCCATTTCTTTTCACGAGGATAGGGATTTCAATTTTTAGCCCGTGTAGAGTACACAATTTTTCTCCATAGCCGGTCAAAACCGGATGATAATAGCCTCTTTTTTTCGGTCCTGGTTCTGAACCCAACAGTGTTGTACTCATCATTGAGAGGATGCCTATCAACCACACCCACCTCAAAAACTCGCCATTACCCCTATTTCGGAATCACTACCCTAGTATACTTCAAGACGGACAGCGGTCCCTGACACACTCTTCACAAAACATTCATATCACTTACGTTATCAAGAATGATCCCTTCCCCTAATCATACTCTCTACCATCTCAGTATTATCTCCATCATGCTCTCCCAATACACTGTCTCTCCAAGTGTCCTCTCCAACTACTTTAGCACTTCTTCTAGTTCTTCCAACATCTAAACACGTGTCCCTCGCCATCCTTCAACTCACACCTTTCCCACATTCCAGTTTCTCTCTTCCCAATCTTATGTAGATACTCCACCCTTGACCCATGTCCAGTGAGCACCTGGGACAAGAAGTAGTTTACCTCCACAAACTTCCGGTCCATCCACTCTTCCACTCCTAATTGGCATTTTTAACGCACCTTCATACCCACCCACCTTCTTACCATTTCCTCCTGCATCCAATCCTGAACTTTCTCTGTTGGAGGATATAACTTCTACAGCACAGGTGCTGCTATTGAACGTCTGCATCACCCTTAACAGAATCACTCTCTCTGCAATATTGTGATGAACAAATATCCTTGTGAAAATACAGCAGCGCAGAAAAATTGAATTCTACTATAAAGAAGTTTACATGCAAATCCAAATATACTTTATTATTTAACATCTTCTGAAAATATGGCCCAACAAATTGAATAAAACATTGAATTCTGTAATATGGACTTTTAATAGTCTATTTGTCTGGAAAGTCTTTATCTGTAGTGTAAGATCTGCTCATTCCAATCTTAGATTTCCCAAATGAACTCATAAAACTCTTGCCGGTAACATAATCGTCATCTTGTATGACTTGAAAGGATATATTTTGCTTTACTGCTATATTTTTCTGTAACTTTTGATTAAACAAACTATTGTGAACTTTGGATATTCCCTCAGTGTATACTACATAACTTTAGCTATAGCTGTATGGCTGTTCTCAGTGTCCTTTATAAATCTTTCTTTGACTGTTTGATTTGAATTACATTTATGGGTATACGAAATAACCCCAACTCCGTATAGCACGGCTAGGACTGTAAAATTGTTGCAAAATAATAACCAACTCAATATTCAAAATATTTAAGCTTTGACCTCATTATCCTTGAATACAAAGGTAAAAGTGTAATTCTTACACAGTATTACTTTAAAAAAAGTAACAGTTACTCCACATTCATCTCTAATATTAAACTGACAATCAGACATAAATGAGATGTTCCGATACTAGAAAAGAAACTCCCTTCCTGAAGATAAAACTTTTGAAGCAATTTAACCAAGAAATTCGCTTCACTGACTTGATTATGATTGATAAGAAAATTGGGTGATCAATTTATATATACAACTTTATTTAAAAAGCTAAATCGCTAGGAATTTTTTTTAAATTGGATTATTTTTTACAATTGACTACTCCTTATTCATTTTTAATTTCATTAGATCTTATATTATTTTTTTTAAACTTTTAGAAGAACAACAAACCTAAACAAACAAATTTTTAATACATGTACAAGATTAAAATGTGTAAAGAATAACTGTTTGACAAATATTATAGTGAGAATTTTTTTTTAAATTTAAATAATATGTAAAAGAAAAATATTTCTAGATACTGCCACTTAGTATCGGTATAAAGAAAGTTTTATTTTTTATTAATTTCTCTCGAAACTGTTGCTATAAATGCACTATTAACGACCTAGAGCAGTTTTAGCGCTAGAAGCAAAAGCTTGAAGGAAATTACGTATTAAGCAGAACTTTGATACTAGTAGTATTAAAATTAAAAGATGTACAGTCGGCTTTAGAATAGCATATACAAATTAAATGTGAATTTCGTTTACCTACCGAAGTTATAAAAACGCCCTGCTTCAACAAAATACGAGTGGCAATTTTTAAAACGCCTACAATTACTTACTTCACTAAGGAATAAAAAATAATAATAAGAAAAAACACTTAGAAGAGGTGGTGGCGTAACCGGTTCTTTGGTGTTCCGAAATAATTGTTTTTAAAAAAGAAATAGATATCAGATTTAAACAAAAATTGACAAAAACATTTATAAGATCAATGCTTTTTATTTTTTAATATATTAAACTTATTGGCTTATGTTAAGGGGGTGTTTAAGGGTTTTAAAAAATCATTAAAAATAAACGAATAAACTAGTTGTAATAAAATTTTATATTTTACTGAGAAAATTATACCTAAGTGTAAAAAATTTACCTGTTAATTATAAAAATATCAAATTGGAAGGGGCAGATTTTATTGGCAATAAAGGGATTAGAGAAATACGTTTTCTGAACATTCTGTGTCGATGCCTGGCCTGGTCAGTCCTAACAACCAAGACTGGCACAGTCCTGTCAACCAGATCTGGCCCAAACCTGGCAATCAAAATTGGACCAGTCCTGGCATTAAAAGCCAAGAGTGGCCCAGTCTTGGCAGCCAAGCATGGCCCAGCCTTAGCAACCAAGCCAGGTTTGACAACCAAGTCTGGCCCATCATTAACACTCCAGACTTTTACCCAGCCTGGGTCAATCCCGGCTCACAAGCCTGGGCCAGAGTTCTGCAAAGTTGGATCAAGCTAGGGCCAAGACTGGGCCCGTGGTAATTTCCCCTATGGGAACATACGAAGCAAACATTCTGAGGAAAAGCTAGTTTAGCTACAATTCACTAAAATTTAATTTCCGGAACACTTTTGAAAGATCTTTACGTGTTAGTAAAAAGGATTGAAAATCATCTAACACCAAAAACAATTCTTAATACTAAAAATAAACGGTAGTAGATTTATACAATAAAATAAAACTGAATGGTAATGGTCAAGCATTGTACTTACTTATGTTAGAACTGTGAACTTATACGTGGTCATTAAAAATCTAATATACTGTAACGATAGCAATTAGTTAAATGGTGAAAGTTTGCATCAGTAAGGTTGGATTTAACAAAATACTGTTACTGTAACAGAAATTGTCTTGAAATATAATTTAAATGAAGAATTATAGTATATAATCATAATTTATACAATTACTAAGAATTCTTTTTAAGTATTGGGTCTGCTGCAATCGTAGGGCACCAGCTCTACATACAACGCAGCTGTAAGGCACGTTGTCATTGTGTCTGTTATTCCCAGAGAAGCCAGCCATTGCACTTTCTACAACTTAATACATGTCGTTGAAGATAAGCTTAGGTGTTAATGACCAAAGGCTCATTTTCAGTTTCAAGCCTCATTCAAGCATCTGCGTCTTCTAGTAAACGGAATCAAAGCTTTCAGTTAAGCAGTGTACAGCACTTGCATTTTTGATAGGTAAACTTTCTTTTATAAAGCTGCAATCTCGCACGCGATGATTTTCGCTTCTGATGTAATGCTCTATTAGTTTCTTCACAGTTTTAAGAAGAAAAGAGATTATGGTTATGGGGTACTAAAACTTTGTATAATCCACGGGATTTCTTTTTGTCTTGAATATGAAAGCCACCTGTTCCTCCCTCCAGGCTTTTACTATGTATCCTAGAATAAGGATGGTTTTAAATATAGCTGTTGTAAAACCCTTTTTTGGAGTAAGACTGGAATTCCGTCCTATTCGGTGATTAAAAGCTTTGAAACCCATTTAATTCTGTTGGTTGTCAAAATTTTATTCGCCAGGTTCCTGTTTGGTCTGTTGACTCTACTTCAAGACTCCCAGTTGACAACTTAATGGATTCTCTGATTTTGACCCAGGAAAATTAGTATGTAATAATATTCCAATACTTTCTGCTTGATCTTGAGATCAACTTCTTAAGAAACCCGAACCCGTTTGTATGGTCTTTTAGAAGTACTTTTTTGGAGGCGCTGTGCAGGAGCTAAGACTGCTATGGCAAGCCTCCAGATTCAAGCTAGTCACCAAGTCTTTTCAGATAACTGATCCAGTCTCACCGATTCATGGCGCAGAGTAAATTTCCTTCTTCAAGCTGTGTCCTAGGTAGGCAGAACTGTTTCTTAGCTGCACTGCCACATCTGGTTTAGGAAGTTCCTGAGCCACTCTACCGGCGTCTGACAGCTTCTTCTACCTTATCAGACTAGAAGCCATTTAAACCACACCAACAAGAGGATAAGTGCAATTATCACTACGTCATTCCGCTTACAAATGGTTTAATAATTTAATTGACTGATCGGATATTAGAAAAGCTCTGCTTTTGCATTTCTTGAACTAAATCCAGGAAACAACATAACTTTTATTTAATTACTCATCGTACAAACGTTGTGAATAATCCTCTATGTAGATTTATCAGATGTAAAACTAAATAAATAAATGTCAGAGGTATTTCTAAAATGAATCCAATAAATTAGCGAAAGAAACGAGAGGCATTCTCGTTTAATATAAAATAAATCTAATTTTTTTAGATTCTATTTAATTTAGTTTTCAATTTTTGTTGGTCGATACGAAAAACATAATAAAATCAATCTGCATTCAGCGTTCAATTTTCAATTTCAAAGAGATTACAGCCGTATTTGAATGAGGTTTTTACCCACGCGAATTTTAATAACGTGAACCGAGAAGGGTTCGATGCAAAATTGTATTGCGATTCTTTCGAAAATAAGTTTTATTAAAATTTTCATCAATAGCACGTCCCGCCATCGTGCGATTTTATATTTTACATATAGTTTTATAGCGGTGTAGTTTCTATTCGTGTAAGTAAACAAATGAACAGAATAATAATAATAATTAAAGTATATACATAATAAAATTTTTGTGAGAATTATTTATGATTGTTAATTAAAGAGTATATAAAGTTGACCAATTACTGAAGGAATAAAAACATTAAATAACTTAATGTAACTTCTGGTTGTTTCAATCTACATTGTAATGATATAAATAATTTTAATTTGTTGTAAGTTGTAATTTTAGTTATTATTAATAAATATTTGAAATTGATTTGATTTTGTAGTACTAAATGTTTCTAATTTTCAAATAAAAATTAATTATAGGGTTAAATTTATTTTAACAGAAAAATTAAAAAAAAATAATTTGATCAAGAAAGGTTTGAAAATTTTGAGAACAAAAAACTTAATTTTTTTATATTATATTAAATAATTATTGGTAAAGGTTTTTTATTAAACAAATCAGAACTTATTTGGTCTAAAAAAATTATATAAAATAAAATTATTATTAAGTGTATACTGATACTTATTGAATTCTATTAACTATTATAAATCAATTAAATTCTTGATTTTTTTATCAATAACATTGAAGCTAACTATCTTCTACATTTAAGATAATTATTTTACAAACAATTGTTTGACCTTACTTAGCTTATAATCTTTCTTCCGAATTGGATAACCGTTTTTCACGTTTGGTTATAAGTTTGGGTTATGGGATCACACTTTGGTTTTTCCGTATTGATTTATTGACACAGTTCAGTCTTTTTGTGTATTATACTTTTAATTTTAATTTTATATGATGAGTACGCTTCTATGACTTTAATACACTCGTGAAATATTGTTTAACTTTGCACTATCACCAAGTATATTGTATTTTTTTGTTATTGTAAATTTTACTGATGGATAATTGTAGTTAAATTGATTGTCAATCTGACGATGCTAAGTCTAGCGAAACGGCTGTCATTAAAGTTAAGAAAGCAATTTTTTAAATAAATATTGGAAGTTTTGGTAAAACGAAGAGTTTTTCATTATTCTTGATAATTGTAGTATTTAATTATGACTGTGCTTATTAAACTTTTTAACTATATAAATAAAACTCAACTCAAAGAAAATTATTAACGACTGACTTTTTCGTTCATTTCACAACTATCTTATATAGTGTTTAGTATTCTGGAAAGATCTTTTAAGAATAACGCAATTTTATATTATGTCAAAATCTTTCGACAACATTCTATAAGCGGTCGTGAACGTTCCCTTGGAGGAACCGGGCGAAACCCCCTTGTATACAGTCCCATGGGAAGAACCATGGATAGAAAAAATCTATGAAATTGATTGTGGTAACCTTTACTTTGTGGAAGTCCATCTTACTAAGAACAATAAATACCTAAACGGTTGAACTAAACTTCGAAAAATACGTTTTAAAATGCAATTACAGCTCTTTTGCTAAAAACTGGCATCGTCAAATTGACATATTGAAGTTACATTTCGTTTTTTTTTTCGGGAAAATCTCCGAGAGACAGGGAAGTTGAGAAGAGGCACCTCAGACTCCAAAGTGAATACACACCACAAAGGAGAATCTAAGAAAGGGAAAACCCTCCAGAGTCTCTCAACGTCAAAACTGCCTCCCAATCTGGGAGAACCTGGAGGCAGGGACGACCCAGTAAAACATGGGCTCAGCGGAGCAGATTGTAGATCTCTAAGGCAGGGAATATCACCTGAAACAGCCAGAAAAAAGGTCTTGGAACCCAAATCACAGGAGCATTTATGCCAAAAACGTAAGCTGTTTGAGACGACCTTCAGCCCTGATCAAAAAAAAAATAAAAAAAATGGTAGGGGTGGGAAAGCAAACCGCCACTACGATAGAAAAGGGCAGCTAAGAAAGGGAACTGTATAAGAAGTATTTGGACTGAGAACCCTATACCCAAGCATTTTTCGAGCTGAAATCTGCGCCATCGAATCCAATATTGAAAGAAACTACCGCATATAAGAGATTGTGATCATATCGGATAGTCACGCAGCCATAAAAGCGCTGAGCTCACTTATAATCAGCTCAAGGATGGTTTGGGAATACGTATGCAAGCTAAGTGAACTAGGCCAAAAGAACACTGTCACCCTCCTATGGGTCCCAGGATACATAGGCACAGAAGGAAATGAAACAGCAGACAGGCTGGCAAAAAATGGAGCCGAAACCCCACATGTGAGACCAGAACCATCTTGTAGGATTAGCAGTAGCTAAGAAAAGAAGTGGAGAAGGAAAAATCTAAGTACTGAAATCAGCTGGAAGGATTGAGACAAGCTAAAATACTTCTGGGAAACTATGATCAGAAGAGATCTCTTAGCTGCCTCAACCTAAGTAATAAATGACTCCGGATCTTAACGGGAATACTAACCGGGTATTGCTGGTAAAGAAATCATATGAAGAAACTAGGGATATAAAATAAAGAAAAGTGCAGATTCTGTGAGAAAGAGGACGAAACCTCAATACATATACTCTCGAAATGCCTTCCCTTGCTAGGTACCCCTTTGGTTAAAAATGACTCTTACGAGGTATTTTGTCTCTTGATCATTCGGAATTTCTTGTTTACTGAGTACTAGTGGTAGTAGAATATGCAGTCTTTTCTCTATCAATTTAACAACCATATGTATCTCTAAAACGAATTAATAGATTTTACTGTAATTTGGACCAATTAATTAATTAACAAGTCTTTAGTACAAAAGAATAAGCATTCAAAATTTATTTGAAACTAATTTTTAATTTGACTACGATGTGTTTTAGTCAAAATGTGTTTTAATGGAGATGCAACATATCAGATCAAATTTTTGTTACTGTTTTTAGGATCTCAAAATCTATAAAGTCAAATTAGTTGATATTAAACTTATTTGGTAAGAAATTAAAAAATGTATAAGGTCAGCGTTATCTGAAACCATGGAACAATTAAAATATAACCTTTAAGGAAAATATTTAATAACATAATTCTAAAAATTTGTTCTGTAAACAGTGTTAGGTATTTGGGAAAATATTTACAGAAAAATTTTTAAACTTATCAAAATTTTAGTAACCGAATTTTTCCCATTTGGAGGTCACTACTAGTAGAAATTTCTTTAGCCCTATCTACAAATGCTTTTAAAACTGAGCTTGATGAATGGTAGAATGCCAATACGGTTCAACTTTGATTGCGTGCCTGACAGTATAGTGCGTGTAATGGTCATTTTCGTATAAAGCCATGTGACGTGTGAATTCAGTTAATAAAATGTAGGTAATTTAGTTATTTTTCTTTATTCTTTATCTATATTTATACCGTAGAGGTACCTATAATATTATATTAACTCGTTGTGCAATTATTTTAAATTAAGAAAAATGCATATAAGGTTTATTTTTTTTATTAAAATTAACGTGTCTCGGCATCTAGTGACACGGGATCTGTTATACAATTGATATATACAAATAAACTTTAAGAAACTGAATCACTGCTCTAAACTGGTTAGGTACCCCGAGAATGTTTTAGAGAGTTCCATTGAGTTTGTATTTGCGACTGGTTAGGCTGATGCATTTTATCCTTTCTTACCAATGGAGGCATCTTCTGAGCATTAACTGTGGATTGAATTGTGCGTAGTTTTGTGTTCTGTGTATTCCAATGCCTTTGCCATGTTTGTATTATCGTTTGCCGAGCTGCTGATTTCAAATCTTGATGGAGTCGAATTTGTTCTACTGGCAATTTAGAGGAACAAACTTGTTTTGCTGCTTGGTCTGCGCGTTCGTTGCCAAAAATTCCTTCATGGGAAGGGATCCAGATGATGTTTATTTAAATATTCTTATACATCAAATTACGCCCGCGGTGCATACCGCGTTTTATTCTTTACTTTTAACACGATTTTTAAAGAAAATGTTCCATTCAGAACAATAAACAACTAAAAGGTTGAATTAACTTTCACTATTTATTCGTTAAATAATTTAAATGTAATGACAGTGAGTTTTGCTCTTGTCAAGAGATAGTAAAAAATTTCTTTCCCACAATCTCATCACGAGAAAAATAGTTATAATTTCTATATCGACAACATTTTTAGTGCAACAAGAGTTATAAAGCTCTACGGATACACTATTTCCTGTAGAGTAAGGTTCAATGTGAGTGGGGCGCTCAAACACCCCTCCACTTGTTAGGTCTATTGTGGCTCACCCCTAGGGTTATAAATCGCCATACAAGCAAATCCTCCTTGCGAAGTCAATGGTTGCGGCGAGACCTGTTTAAAGTCGTTAGGCTCCAATTTTGGGAAACCAAAAATGCGGTGCCTGGTATTTTCCAGGGCGGAGCAAGAACATATTATGTGTTCTGCAGTCTCGTCTTCCACACTGCAGAAGCGGCAGTCTGAAGTTTGACTCAGACCTATTTTCTTCAGATGGTATCTTAGACGACAGTGTCCCGTAAGCAGTCCTATAAGAATGCGTAGGTCTTTCCTATCCCACTCTAGAATCTGCTTAGTTATATTTTTCGAGGGTTTGGAGATGAAATTCTTCGAATGGATTAGTCCTGGGATATCATTCCAGTACATGAGGATTTTCCTCTCTATCGAGCCGGAGATAATATCTTTGGCAGTACTTTTGGTAATGCCAAAGAATGGTTCAGGTTCTATAAATCTAGACTCTGCTCCTTTTTTGGCAAGAGTGTGGGCTTTTTCGTTACCCACCACTCCGCTATGTCCCGGTGCCCAGAGCAAAGTTACCCTGTTGTTGGAACCAAGACGTTTTAAGGCTTTAATACAGTTCCATACCAACTTTGAATTAAGCCGGTTGGAGCTCAGTGCCTTAAGAGCTGCCTGGCTATCTGATATAATATATATTCTGGAGAGTAAGAAAAGCAGGCCCGGAAAAGCCAGAAATATTGTTCATTTTAAATTTCCCAACAGCAAGTAGCTGGTAGGGATTGCGTGTTGTGGCATTACGACCCACTGCTTGTAATAGTAATAGATACTCTTTATTAAATTCAGTATTATTTCACTCTATTTCCATTGGAGTTTGACCAGGATAAAAGAACGTCTTTACAGTCTACCGTCTTGAACATCAGCGCGTTTGTTCAAGGTGTCGCTGCGCTCATTGGTAGAGCGTGGGTCTAAAGTGGATGAACCCATTAAATTAATCCATAAATTTCAAAATGTTCCATAATTCAATATAAAGCAAATGTCGAGGTATCTTTGGTTTGTATCTATGTTAATGAAATTAATAAGATTGTTAATAAGACGGTTTTGATTATTATTAATTATTGGATAACATTTGCGGGCCGTAAAGAGTCATAATGATAATGCCCGCTTTTAATACCCTATAGGTATAAAGACTTTCATTACAAATCTGGTATCATAGGTGGAAAAACTCAAGTGAACAATAATAGCATGTTATTGTGGCCATTAGAAGCCCTCGGCTGTATTTGCTGCCCAAATGCAACGAAAAAACAATAGTATATTAAGTATAGCTATCTTTTTAAAAGAATTTTCTTTTATTTTTTATAAATGATAAGAAGATAGGTTTATTAAGAATAATAAAAAAAGTCTAGCGAAATGGCTGTCATTAAGGTTAAAAAAGCAATTTTTTAAATAAATATTGGAAGTTTTGTTAAAACGAAGAGTTTTTTATTATTCTTAATAAAGTAATGTACAATCAATTTAAGATAGGTTTATTTAATTTCTTTTATATTTGATTGTATTGCTGTTCTGTGGATTCTGCAGTAAGTGGTTTAATACAGGATTTATCCTCATTTTTGTCTTAAATGATTTCTGATCGAATTAGACATAAGTTTGTTTAATAACATATATTATTTTTCTTGATATCTCAAAATCATTATTATTATTCCAGGTTTAACCTTAAAATTTTACTGAAAACAGGTTTTTTGAATAAGGTACAGTTTTGTTTTGACTAATGACATATATTTCTCCTGGTTTATTAATATCGTTGTTAAAATATACAATAACATCATTAAAGTAATAAAAAGGTTACTAAATGTTAATAGACCAGTAGCAAAAACACGGTTATTTTTTTTTATAATTATGATAAACTGACGTACTTACTTTAATCAAACTACAAAGTATTGTATTGTAATTGTTTATTATATTGTTGATGATCCACTTGACATCGATGATTTATTATATTAACAACAAATTATGATTAGTATGTTTAGAACTGCCATACATCAGACTTTAAACATTTCATTAAAAAGTAGCAATATGCTATAATAATGTAATACATTGATTTTAATAGGACTTACCCTACGTTAATAGATTGCACAAAAAAATGAACTCTGCCAAATCTGTTAAAGTTGAATAAAATTAAAATTCTTTCTTTAATAGAGAAAGTAAAATAACATAACAATGTTAGAATGTCACCGAGAAGTGACTAAGGCAACTGTGGATCAAATCGAATGGAATATGTGTAATAATTTTGATGGAAATTTGATTTTTCTATTAAAGGAATCGGGAAAATAAAGAAAGATGATCCCAAATTTAGGATTTAAGATCCTCCTGGGTGAATTTTGAGTTGTGGCTGGGAGATAATGGCTCGATGCGACAGAAGAGTGCCTGTTGGGGGTAGCCAGACCTGTTGGGTTGAATGTAGAAGAATTCGCAGGCAGCGGGCTTAAATTTTCGCGGCGTGTTGGACATCACCGTTGGGATTCGGGTACAGAGCTGTGGCTGTATTATTTCCTTCCTGTCAGCCATTCGGTAAGTGTTATAGGAAAACTACAGAAGACCTATAACCTGACAGAGTGCCGGGGAGGGTTTAGCTAAGCTAACGGGGTAGTTCGAGGAATTGTGAAGATTCCTCGAAGGAGTTACCCGGGTTTTGTAGGAGAAGAAATTGATGTTTTGTTGCGGGGTGGTCTCCGATGTGGGTTTGCAACTGTGGGTAAAAAAGTTTTGGTTAGCTGGCCGAAGAAGCACGCTAGGCCCAGAAGGTATCCATATCGCTGTATCTTTTGCCTGGGAGACAAGGTTTTAGACTTTCAAAGGGTGTACTTAGCTACTCAAATGAGTATACATTCTTCTTTTAAATATGTCTTGTAATAATAAAAATTATTTATTTTTTTAATCAAATACAAACATTAATTTGTCAGACATAACGTCATATAAATTTCATCAAAAATAAAATGAATTATAACTGAATAAATGCTTCACTATACAAGCTTCCAATACACGCCGCGGAGCTGGAGCTATCGTCGATAAAAGAGTGTGTGTTCGGTGAGTGTTGGCCTACACCTGCCGATATTAAGGAGATGTCCCCTGGTGGCCTGTCCTCCTTCTTGGATAAGGCAGGATGGACAATGACCTAGGGAGGATATACAATGGGCCATATTGTGGCCTAAATGCTGTGGGTTTATACTCACCCTCCCTACTCTACAGATACAGATACAAATCTGTAATTTTTTTTTGTCATTGGTTAATAATAATTCTATATTCGATAAAATAAGTTAATCTTTATTCCTTCACGTTAAAATATACCCAAAAAATAAACTAAACAATTTTTTCATAAAAAAAACAGTTACAATAAAACAGAAAAAAATGAAAAATCATTTACTGCGCAGGACATAAAGTCTTTCATGAAAATTAATATCTTGTGGGTCCTCCTCTAGGTTGCCTTAGTGCTGTCACTCTATTTGGCATGGTTCTTATTAAATTAATAATAAATTGCTTAGGTATGTTTTCCCACTTTGTCTGCAAGGCATTGGCGACTGTTCTAAGGAATCGGTTTAATTATCTAGACATTTCGGCCGAGATATGCTCAATGCAATTCATATCCGGTGAACATGGTGGCCAGTTCATTCTTATAAAACGGTGATATTCAATGCGATCATGTACAATTATCGCCTTTATCGTCGATAAAGACAATTTTTTCGCCCATTGCACCAAAAAATGGTACAGTTATTGGCTCTATAACCATCTCCCTATATCGTACAGCCATAATTGTCATATTCATTAACACCACTAAATCAGTGTGGCCATCATAACATATTCCTCCCCACAGGCAAACTGAGGCACCACCAAAAAAAGTGGTTGGCGCCATCAAACGTTCATTGTATCACTGTCCTCTTTCTCTCCACATCATCACACATATTTATCCATAAACATACATCCTCCATTGTTCTATCGCCCACTGATATCTGCATGATAAACTGATCCGCAGTCAACCGTGGATGTGAACTACGCCTTCTGGCTCTTAAATTACATGCAAGCAACCTTCTTCTGATAGTTTGACTAGATATCACTCTTCCGGTAGCATGCTGTTAATTCTCGAAGCAATAAATGGTCGGTTTCTTCTTGCAGTTCCAGCTATAAAGCGGTCTTGAGCAGTAGTTGTAGCTCGTTCTCATTATTCTCCATGCCTGTACACTGCGGACCCAGTTTCCAAATATCGATTCTATGCACGACTGACAACACTTTGGGACACATTTAGCCGTGTAGGAACCTCTTCTTGACATAAGTCTTATTCGTGTATCCAACGTACTAATTGATCGAGTTGCACTGTTTCTAATCGCCGTAGCGTTATTTTTTTCAGATTTATGGACTACAGTAACAATGTTAAAGCCACTGCAAGCATTTTTACGAGACTAAAATGTTGATATTTTGAAATCGAATTCCTATGACTCTAGTTAAAGGGATAACAGCGTATAAAACGACAAAATCAATTTACTATAAACACAGTTTACGTATGTATAAAATATTATTTTTGTCAGCAAATTTTCTGAAATTTAAAAAATATCCACTTCAATTGTTGAGCATTGTACCAATATGGAAATAAAATTGCAATTTGTTTTGCTATTTTTGGCATTTTTGTGATCTTCACTGATTTTTATATATTCTATGTTGTATTTATTCTAATTTCTTATTATAATATGTTTTTTTTTAATTATAATATACATTTTTTAAGTATATACAAGGACTGCCTATACATTTTTAAATATTTTAATAGCAAAGGATATAAAAATATTTCGTAGTTCACTCATCGGTAGCCATTTATTTAATTTAATAATTTTATAAGGTTGTGCATTAACGGCATTTAATGTTTAGTATATTATTTATATTATAATTCTGGCCACAAATTATGCTCGGCATAGTTAAAGTAGTTACTTAACTTGATAGATTGATCACCAACAAATTCTATACAGCCAGGTGTAAAATCCTTCTTAGTATAAAAGAAATTTTAAAGAAAAAGATAATTCAATGCATAAGAAATATAAACATAAATTTACTTTTGTGAAAGTCACCGACTACCGTTCATTTATCGGCAATAAAAAGCAAATCAAAGCTAAATTAATATTATTGTTTACAGTGGAAAATCATCGATTCTTCGCAAACCTCAAACTTATAAAATACTTATTATTGGCAATTGATCAACGTCACAAAACTCGTAACTTGTAATTGAAACTGCCGTACTTAAAAAAAATTCACTCCATGCTGACATGAAAATGATATGAGCTTTAATGCATTAACTTTCTATAAATCATCTTCTGTCTGCTTTTGCATCGTTTTCTAATAAGCAACGTAGTATGTGAATAGATGTATTTCTTTGTATCTTTGAAAGTATACAGAAAAAATCATAGTGAAATAGGCAATAAATATACTCGTTTAATGATAGCATACTATTATTTTAAACCATAATAAGCAATTTAGACTTTTTCTTTCACTTTTACTCAAGAAATCAAACTATTCATGTATTTTTATACATATTATAATGATTTAAATTTTACTTTAATTTTTATGTTTGATTTATTATAGTTTTGTTTGTTAATATCCCACGTTGGTATTGTCAATTTATAATGATTTAATTTTTAATGATTATAATTTTATAATTTTGTTTTGTTTTATTGGTTTTGTCAAATGTTTTGATTGATTTTAATGATTAAATACTATTTACTTTTATATAAAGTTTACTTGTTCTTCTGTAATTCTATGGTTGAGCGCCTTATCAAAATTTTAACTAGCTCAGACTATTTGTTTTGAAATTTAAATTTAAAATCTGACTCTTATCAGGGTAGGATTCAAATTAAAATATTATTCAATAATTAACACACAATAAATTTAATGTCAAGTATTTCAAAGAAATTTTACAAAAAACTGTTAATTGGTTTTCATATGTTTAGTACAAATAAATAAATGAATAGCCTTATATGAAAAGAATGGAGATGATACATACAAATAAAATTAATTTACAGTCACAAAATAACAAATACACAAATACTAAACCTTAACTATGACACGTACCTTTTATTATAAAGTTCGTTCACTAAAAATTGCTATTGTCTAAATGGAACAGCACAAAACTCGGATCGGCTTCTCCTCGTCCCCTGTCAGAAATGCAATACCAACAATATGGCAATATGGCGGCCAAGGTCCAGTTGCAGAAAGAATGCTTAAATTTAATCTTTCAAATTCTTTTGGAATCAGTCTCTGATTTGACAAATTTATTACTTTGGTAAGTAATTTAATAATGGTTGATTATTTAACTGCATGTATTTTTAATATTACATGTATTACTTTAACATAAACAGCTTTTAATTAATGCAAAAAATTTTCTTCTAGTTAGTAATCAATTAATACATACGATGTTAATTGCTCTGCTACCAAAATCAAAAGAGAGTGAATCATCGATTTTCCGGCCTTTTTATAGGCTTCCAGGAAAAATGACAAGTATGACATCAAAAAACGAAATTCCATTGTTTAAATGCAAAATTCTAACCAAAATTCTTGAATATGAAGGTAATGAAAGGTAATGAAATTACAAAACTAATAGTATCTTTGTAAACTTACAGTGAGATCTCATCCTTATATTTACCAAAAGTTTATTTCTTTAATTTTAAATAGACTTTTTCCTTGTAAATTTATTATAAAAAAAATAGGCAGTTTGCTGGAGCTGTCATATTTTCTAGACTTTAAAATTTGAAATAAAACTATCAATGGTACTTAAAAGTACTATAAATCAATTAAACTAATCCTATCTTAACTAAAAATTACTATTTTTAAACCCTAACAACTAAAATTTAAACTTTTAAAAGATTTTGTTATTTGTATCTCTTACACATTATATAAGATAAGAGTCTCTGACAAAGATTAACATTTTAAAATTTATATAAACACCTTACTCACTTATCTTACATACATTTTGTTACATAAAATGTCCTTTGTTAATGTTTATAAACTAAGTTTTTCAATAGTTTTTTTTTTCACTGTGCACTCTTTAAGTGTTCTATTAAAAAAAATTATGTGATTAAGACCAACACTATTGATATGGGAATTAGTTTACTGTATTTCACCACACCTGCTACATGTTTTTAATTGTTCTAATGTCTTTTTTAGGTACTCATGATCTATTAGAATACTTATTAATACAATATCGAAGACTACAATTTGTCTTTTTATATTTTTGTAAGTACTTCCTTTTTATAATATTAATTTAAATACTTTATTAACTAAAATTACATGTTGATTTCTTAAACATGTGAAAACCATTAATACTTTTGATTTTTATTTTCTTTTTATTGTTTCAGATTAAACTTAGAATTTTAAAAGAGAACTAGGAAAAAGATGAATTGTTATGAAAAAGTGTACTCATTATGGATTGGAAATATTTAATTGTTATAAAATAGCAAAATATGGATTCTATTCAATATAAAATGCCCATTACATTCTTTGTTTATATTAAATGTATGTCTTGTGAAAATTATGAACTTGGAAACTTTAGATGTACAAAAGAAAAAGTAAATGCTGATTCTATAAAACTTATTAATATATCCTTTTATTGTAAATTATAAGGTAAGTTCTACTTATTAAATTTTTAACTATTAGATATCTATCTCAATATATAAAATTCATAATAGACTCTATGGTATGATTCGTTGAGATCGTATTGTTAAAGAGCTTTTAAATTCATAAAAACATACAGGGCATTTCATTAAAAATATAGATAATGGACGATGCCAGACTTGGCTGTATCACCCTGAAAATTTAGATTTATGTTTAAAAAGCTCACATTTGAATTTTAAAGTTGACGGGTCCCAGCGTGTTTTATAATCTTTTAAACTAACCTCACAAATAATTTTATTCCATAAGTGATTTCCACACTGCATAAGTTACGATAGCTGTTGTATTCTCTTTTATATGTTTATTAATAAATTGTCCAACCGAATAAAGCCTCCAAAATTCAGGTATATTTGTCAAAAAAATACTTTCACCTATTTTGTGGATGAATCAGATCTACATCACGTCAAATTCCCCGAAAAGGAATTTATCGAATTTTCCTGTTCTGAATTGATCCATCCAAGACATATAAGTCGGTTACAAACTACGAATGGACCTCTGGTTGAATAACAGGGCCTACTTGCTGCATAGAGCCGCATCAGAGCATTGTTGAAAGTAAAAGAACACAATTATTATTCATTTGTAAATGTCAGTTGTGCCCGATATTCAATATGGTGGGAGTCAACGGACCACACGACATTTTTGATAAATGATGTTTTATTCTAAGGAGTAGACCAAGTTTTGTTTTTGAACCGTTTTGCGATGCGTTGTTGAATATTTTAATACTTGTTTTGTAGAACGTGCTTCCGCTTTTTACATGTAATAGCTTTGCAATTAACATAAGTGGCCATGCACATTTCACATTTGCTATATTAAGTTTAATATTTCATTGTCTAGGGTCCAATCTTCGGTGTAAAAGGTTTTAGTTCCTAATTGGTAAAATAATGTATCATTCATTTTAGTTATAATATAAGTTGACTAAGTACCACATTTTTAAATAATTATTTTAAATGGTGTATATTATGAATGTCGGTGTAACTAGCTAAAGATAATAATAATAGATATTTATTTGTTACAAAAATTTGTTTGGAAAATTAAACCTAAATCATTTTTCTGTAGCGTTCTGGCTACTGTTATCAGGAACTTTTAGTTTTTAAATGTTTGGGTCCCTATTTAAATTTAAATTTGTAGCTTATTTCAGCCGAAAGTAGTCAAATTTGGTTACCAATATGTTAAAAAGAGAAATTTTCAATAATCAATAACCTGCGTTATCAGGATACTAGCATAAGTTTTTATTCACTAAATCAGAAAACTGTTTAGACATAATTTAAACACTAAAATAATAATCACAAAAAAAACATCAAACGCGTTATTAACAACATTTCCAAAACAAAATTCTTCCTGGATACCATCCCTAGTGAACATTGGCATTGTTGGAATCATCCAATAAAATATTTTGTCCATGACACTCCTATAATACCCTAATTATGCATGTGATTCAAGTTTAATGTTACCTATTATTCACTAGTGGATAATGAACCATTATTCACGGTATGACGTCACAACAACACGTATGTCTAAACTTGGTATGAGAATATTCTTTATACTTTATACAATATTGTTTGTTTTTATATTTTTATATAACGTTTATGTAACACATATTTTAGGACAAATTTATATTTTCCAAATTTGTTCAATCTAATAAAAAGAAATTTGAAAGTATTAAAATAAAATCCAACTTTAAAAAAATTTGGATTTTATTTTGTTAAATACTTATTGGTACTTTAAAATTACAAACCAAAAAGACTACAAAGACAACAAAAATTGCAGCATGTAAATCAAAGATAAAATATTGTAGGTAAATAAACCGGGTTCGATGTTCATGTGTGTGTTGTGTGACAGCTTTCCGCACCAAAGTATGTTCTGTATAGGCAACACATATTACGTATGTGTATATTGGTGTGTATACTATGCTACTATAATGCAGATCATTTGTAATTTTATTTGAAAGTCGTAGACAAAGTATAGTATTCTACTCGTATAAAATGGCTATAATTCACTCAGATGATTAACAACACTCGCGTACGGCTCGTGTTGTAAACATCATCTACGTGAATTATCTCTACCATTATATGCTTGTTGAATAATATACTATCATAAATTTCACATTTTACCAAACATATGGTTTACTATGAATGGACTTTGACAACAAAAATTTCGTAGGCTTAAACTTAAACAAATTATTATTGATTGTCTAGTTGTCAAATTTTCAGATAGGGATCAAAACATTTAAAAACTTAAGTTCTTGTAACGGTAGCTGAAACACAACTGTTCAATCTTTAGCATAATTAGAACAGAATTTATTGCTAGGAATTTAGATTGTTTAACAAAAATATCTCAACAAAAAAATCTTGAATGTCTACCACATCACGAAATGCGAAAAAGGTTTCTTGCAATTTAATTTTATATATTCAAAATCCTGGAATAAGATATTGTAACGTTTATTTATTTTTACTAGTCTTTTTAATTTATTTTTATACTATTTAAATCACTGACACTGTTTAATTTATATAACACAATTTATTTACAATACTTTAATTTATATAAGACAATATTTCTATTCACATTTATCTAGCAACATACTACTAACTAACTTAAATATTCGAATCGGTCCTTTATATTATAGGTAAGTATTGTTCCAGCATACTCCAGTCTATTCTCGATCATTCGACCGCATCGGGCGTCGTTGAACACACGTATATTCTGGAAGACTCTCGCATCATCTGTTTCCTTCGCGTCTGGTCATAGCGCCAGGGGCGTACTCGCACAACATTGCCCCCTCCTTAAGAGATAGTTCCTCCTGGAACTTTTACGGAATTGAGACTGGATGGAGATACTTGCAACTGAATCCTCGTCTACAATTTCCAGTTGCATGGAAATAACATGGAATGGTCTTTGATGTCAGCTGGACACGGGGCGAATGGCTGCATACCAACACTTGGACTTCGGTATCTTGAAAGATTACTTCCACCATATTTCGGATGACCCTCCAATCCAATGAGTTGCACTCTATTTTCGGCATGGCTAGCTTCTGTATGTTGGACTCCAACACGTGCTCTCTCAAGTTAAGTAATGATTCCCATATATTTCGATAAGTGGGCTGGTCTTGGTAGGTATTCTTGGTAATCAGATAGAAGAGGCAACGGGAGTCATCTCGAAGTATCAAAGCCTTCCCAGTGGCTGGTAACTGATTTCGAAGTTCTGACAATCGACCAAACTTCCTTCGAAAGACAGACGCTAATCCTCGGCCGTCGCTAATAGTGGCGGAAACGCTATGGGCCAATGAGTAGTCATCAGGAAGTGCGAACAGGTCTTGCTGTTTCTCAATAGTCACGCCGTATCTAGCTTTCCCAGTACCTCCATATGCACCCATAAATTCTTCGAAAGCAAGGTCGGGTGTATCTTGGACTTGATTTACGACTTCTTCCTCCTGGTCATGATCTCCTTCAAATTTCGCCAGTCGGTTTCGGTGTACTACCTTAGGTTTTCCATTCGGGGTCTTTATTATACGGTATATGACGTCATTGATTCTTTTCTTGATGATGTATGGACCCTCCCAAGATTGTTGTAGCTTTGGTGAGTACCCCTTCTGTCTTTTTGGGTTATGGAGCCAGACTTTGTCACCTTCTTGGTGAGGTCGCATGGTAACCTCATCTCACGTCCAAACAAGACTTTTGCTGGTGTTTGACCTGTTGATTCATTGACGGCGGATCGATAAGCCATTGCAAAGAGCGAAATATACTGGTCCCAGTCCTTTTGGTGATTGGATACTACTTTTGATAGATATTTGCCAATGGTTTTATTCATGCGTTCTACCATTCCATCCGATTGTGGGTGCAATGCTGTAGTTCTTGTTTTCTTCATTCCTAAATTGTCGCAAATTCCTTGAAAGAGTTGACTTTCGAAGTTCCTTCCTTGGTCACTGTGAATCTCCAAGGGCACTCCATATCGGCAAATAAACTCCTTCACTAGCACGTCTGCGACAGTTGCTGCCTCTTGATTTGGAATGGCGTAGACTTCAACCCACTTCGTGAAATAATCCATTACCACCAACATGTATTTATTCTTATTCTCAGTAGTGGGGAACGGTCCAGCAATATCTAAAGCAATTCTCTCAAATGGGCTACCAACGTTATATTGTTTCATGGGAGCCTTTCCTCTTTTCTAAGGTCCATTACTAGCAGCACAGATAGTACACTTCTTACACCAGTCCTTAACATCATCGGAACTATTCATCCAATAAAACCTTTCACGAACTCTCTGCAGGGTTTTCTTAACACCAAGATGACCTCCTGCTGGACTGTCGTGTAACTGTCGTAGTACTTCGGCTACTCTACTCTTTGGTATAACTAATTGCTTTCTGTTAACGGAACCGTCATCATTTTCAATTATTCTCTTTAATAAATCGCCTTCCAAAATGAAAGACTCCCACTGAGCCCAATATGATTTAAGGACTGTAGAGAATTTTGACACTTCTTGCCAAGTAGGTCGACGATCTTCTATCTTCCATTCTCTCATTTTCTTTAAAACAGGATCATTATCTTGTTCTTCTTTAATTCTAGTAGGTGCCCAGTCGTCGTTAACTACAGTTGTTCGTAGTATTACAGTTTCTTTTAATTCCGTCTTACTGCAGTGAGAACACTCTTCTGGGCACGGTCTTCTGGAAAGGGAGTCTGCATTTCTGTGACTTATCCCAGCTCGATGTTCGATCCTAAAGTCGTACTCTTTGGAAACGTTCCGGGTCGAAGCTACCCCCTCTAGGCCGGCCCGTTTTAGTTTTTCCTGTGGAGTAGTTTCTTGATTCGTAGTGACCCCAGGACGTTTACATGAATTGCGAGCATGTCCTATTTCACCACAATTCCAGCGCCTGATGGTCTTCTTCTTTTTCTCATCAGTAAAGTTCTTCATCATGTTTACTAATTGGTCTAACTTATTTTCATCTTCCTCTTCCGTTACGGACCTTACTTTACTGTATCCTCCACAAGCTTTCGAAGCCGCTTCATACTCAAGCGCAGCAGACAAGATGTCAACTAATGTTTTGTGGTGAGCTAAACGGAGTGTCTTTGCCATTTCGTGGTCACGAAGTCCATCAAGAAATGCTTCAACAGCTAAACATTCCATCATTTGTTCTGGAGCTGAAGGGTAAGCAAATCTTACCAATCTGGCAATATCTACTTGGTACTCTTGAAGTGTCTCCTCTCGCTTCTGTTTTCGAGTCTTTAACTGCGATCGGTACAAGTTCTCCAAGTGTTCGTGACCATATCGCATGTTCAAGCTTTTCTTCAGTTGCTCAAAATCATCTGTGTCCTCCACTGGTATGGTCTGAAGAACATCCAAAGCGTCTCCTCTCAGAGCGATGGTGAGGTTTATTGCCTTCTCTTTTTGGGACCATCCGTTCGCTCTTGCAGCTGTTTCGAACTGTTTGAGATAATTTTCCCAAGACATCTTTCCGTCAAAGGTTGGGGCCTTAACACGAACAGAACTTTCGTTGCCTTCCAATTTCGGTTTCCGCTCCACTTTGTAGCTTCTCATTTCTTCCTTGTTTTCCTCTCCTAATTCTTCCATATCTTCTTTACCTCCTTTTTCCATCTCTTCCATTTGCTTTTCTATTTCTCTTATTTTCTCTTCAATTCTTTTTTCAAATTAAGACATTTTATTTTCCATAGAAGACATATCCAAAGAAACTTTGTTTTCCAAAGAAGAAATGTCAGAAGAAACTTTATTTTCCAAAGAAGAAATATCAGAAGATACTTTATTTTCCAAAGACAAAATATCATTTTTTAAAGAAGACATATCAGTAGAAACTTTGTTTTCCAAAGAAGAAATGTCAGAAGAAACTTTATTTTCCAAAGAAGAAATATCAGAAGATACTTTATTTTCCAAAGACGAAATATCATTTTTTAAAGAAGACATATCAGTAGAAACTTTGTTTTCCAAAGAAGAAATGTCAGAAGAAATATCATTTTTTAAACAAGACATTTCGGAAGAAATATCACTCTTCAAAGAAGACATATCGGAAGAGATATCACTCTTCAAGGAAGACATATCGGAAGAAACTTTATTTAATGAAGAAATAATTGTAGCAGAAGAGTCGTCTACAAAAATATGATTTTCTGGATCTAAACCATCATTTTCCAATGCTTGCTTAAGTCGCTCCAACAACTCAGTCTTCCTTCCTGTTGTTTCCAATTCACGATCCTCCAGCTCTTGACGCAATTCTGTCACTTTCAAGTCACAAAGTTTTTTCGACATATTTATTTATTTATTTATTTTTTTTACCTTATTTATTTACAATATCCCACTTCTGACACCAATGTAACGTTTATTTATTTTTACTAGTCTTTTTAATTTATTTTTATACTATTTAAATCACTGACACTGTTTAATTTATATAACACAATTTATTTACAATACTTTAATTTATATAAGACAATATTTCTATTCACATTTATCTAGCAACATACTACTAACTAACTTAAATATTCGAATCGGTCCTTTATATTATAGGTAAGTATTGTTCCAGCATACTCCAGTCTATTCTCGATCATTCGACCGCATCGGGCGTCGTTGAACACACGTATATTCTGGAAGACTCTCGCATCATCTGTTTCCTTCGCGTCTGGTCATAGCGCCAGGGGCGTACTCGCACAACAATATATTAAAAGATAAGATATTAAAATCAATTCTTTAAAGAGTACTATGTTGTATTATGGTAACCAACAGATTCGATACAATTCTGAAGTAAGAAGTCAAGTATATTTCCTACCCCTAATTATTCACCATTGCTAGGATTATTAATGTACTGTGTCACTACTCCAATATATAGCAATCTATTTCCTTTAGTTTAGATGTTTTTAGCGCCTCATATGAACAGTGTAGGTGAAGAATATACCGTATTTGACCAGGTGGCTGGTTTTTTTTCGCCCAAAGTAGTCACCTGGATTTACCCTTAAGTTATTAAGACCCACGCTTATCTATTGAGCTATTGTATAAAGTATTAACAGCAACAGCAATCAACTAACTGTACATCGCATCGTCTGTCTGAATATTTTCCATAAAATCAACACCACTGCTGCTGTAAAGAAAATAAGTTGGATATAATCCATTCTATCATGGAACCAAATTATCAAGTGGTGTATGGAAAATATGCCTGCTTCATTCAAACAGATTTGCCAGCCATCTCAATAACCTTTAAAGAACTAACCATAAAAGATATTACTAGTGAAGTAAAACAACAATAATCTAGGTGGATTGCAATTAAAAAATCTCTATTACTTTTGAGCAGGTTGTGTTACATCACTATTATTAGTGGGGTATTCTCAGTCATTAACTTTTTAACCGAATGGGTGTAAAATTATCCGTCGAGAGGCTTAAGAACACAAAGAAAATAAAGGCAACAGTGTTGAACATCGCTTGACCAAAAGGGCGGCTTCTAAAAACGAGAAATTTTTGGTCTGTAAATAAAAGCAATTGCAGAAGTAGTTGAACGCTACTCCCAAGACTAGTCCGTCAAAAGATAGGATGAATTGTAATCCTGCAGGTTAGGAATCTTAAAGAATCGGCTTCTAAAAATAGTTGCTTATGACAAGGAAGCTCAGACTTTCACAGCTTGGCTACAAAAAGGTTTTTGCTTTTATAGTTAGTAAAATAGTAGATACCAGTGCAAAATCAAGTGTAAGGACTTCAGAAATGACACGTTTTGTTCACTCTATCTTACTACGAGTATGCCACGAGTTGACATGATCATGTACCTAACATACCATTATTTCTATCCAGCTTCCTTCTCCTATAGGTTAATCAGTTTATTTGCTTGTATTTTGTTCCTTTTTATTCCTATAAAATTTTATTTCTACTAATTTTGATCATCGAATTAATTATTAATTTTGAGTATTGCAGACTCTGTCTTGGTTTTTTAAATGCCATAAAATAAAAAAATATACAAATTGTTTAAAAACCGTCATTATAAAATAAAAAATAAATTCAGTCAAATGTAATTTTATGATTTGTAATAGTTTTAATTGTCTTAACATATGTGGGATATACATCGCAAAGGAGCTGTGCACAATAAAAATTACTTATAAATGTAAGGCATGTTATTACAATTATATTAAAATATTATCAAAAAAGTTGTTGTTCTCACATCGTAAAAGTCACTTGTGATTATTTGCGAATTGACGGATTGACATAATAAATTACGGTTCTGGTGAATTCTTTGAAAAGCCCTGACCAATTTTCAGTTAAACCCGGAACTAATGTGATAATAAATCATTATAGAAATGCAATATAACCCTTTGACTTCTGTACATAGTTATATATGCAACAACAGTGATTGCTGCTTGCGGTCTAGGTGTACATCATAAATTATATATTTCATATTTCCTACCTGATGGTGTAGAACAACCAGATACTCGAGTTTACGGTCAATAAATAGAAGAAACGGTGCTATTTACTATAAAGAAATTTTAAGTAACGAAATGAATATTTAAGCAAAAATAATATTGCTTTCTAGGTTATTCTTAAATATTCTTCAATTATTTGGAGGATATCTAAGAGATTTTTCGTTATTATATAAAATTAAAAAATTCATTTTAAATTAAGTAGTAAAATTTAAAAGTAAGTAATACACTGCTTTTAAAAAAATTTAAAAATTAAATGTATCACCTTATATTTGGAAATTGTAAATTTATTTACTGCATTTTTGTAGCTTTTAAACATGGAATCTTGAAAAACCGAACGAGGTTCGAATATTGTTATTGGAAAGGAAATAAAGTAATAAAACTTAATATTATTAAAAAATTGATAATAATAAATGATAACTACACTGAATTAAATTAAGAATAATATTCTGATCCATGTTATTCCACTTCTACAATAGAAACTCTCTTAGCTCCTGGGTAATTCTTGGGGCTGGTGTATGCCTTCGAATACGCATTCCAAACTCATCCCAGACATGTCAGATAGAGTTCATATCTGGACTACATGCCAGCCAATCAATCCGCCTAATTCCTACCTCATCTAGTGACAATCCTGGCAGCATGTGGCCTTGAATTATCATGCATAAAAATGCTTTGCTCGTCCATAGTGACCATCAAAGTACAACATAATCTTCCAGGACTTCTGTTAAATATATTTGAGCTGTTAGATAGCCATTCTCTATTAAAACCGACTCTGTAAGTGCTTCTGAAGTAATACCTCCCCAAACCATAATAGACCCACCACCAAATTTACGTCTATGATCAATACAAGTGGGGGCGTATCTTTCTCCAGGTCTTCTCCATACTCTTCGACGTCTGTCTGGTTCATTGTGGCAAAAACGAGACTCGCCTGTAAAGAGTACCTTACTCCAGTTATCATCGTTCCATAACAAGTGATATCGAGAAAATTCAAGCTTGCAATTCGATGCTGGCGGTTCAATGTTAGCCCTGTAGCCAAACTTCTGCAAGACAATCCACTAGCACGAGGCCTTCTTCTAACTGCCCATTCGCTAACATTAACCTCTTTAAGCTGATTTCTTAGCGAAACTGCAGAAGCTGTTCTATTCCGCAAACTTGACATTAACAAAAATGAATCATATCTTTGACTAATGGCTTTTTTCGGCCAGATCCTGGTCGTCTGGTTATAAGACCATTCTCCTGGCAACGTTGGTACACATTTTTTACAGCCAGAGGCTCTTACGCAACAGTTCTGGCGGTTTTACGTTGTCTTCTACCATCTTGTATGAACGCTACAATTCGTGCTACAATATTAGGATCTTGAGGCATTTTGGACCAGTAAATAAACAATAAGTATCAATGAAACGCTACTTTACATAATAAACCATACAACGTATCGGTTTCAATAAAATTGAAAAAATGTCAATGCAATATGAATTCGTAATTAGTGCTAAATTTTGTTTTTAACCAGGGTTGCAAATAAGGTGTCAGAATATGACAGACGCCAACTATGACAAATAGCATCCATATACAACAATATAAATTTCATCGCCTACTATGTCCATGACTCCCTGATTAGTTTTATTTTTAAGATTATTTGCCATTTCTTAAATTACTTAAAGTGAACTAAATTTAATTTTCTCGGAAAAAACTACGCGTGTAGTGTTTTCGAAAGAATTAAATATTCCTCAACCCCCAAAATTACGATTATATTGACCAGAATAAAACTATTATTAACATATTTTTTGGATTTATTCTTTGATAGGAGATTAATATGAAAGCAACACATTCAACGCTTATACGTAACAATCCAAAACAGGAGTATAATTAAATATCTTGCTCATAGATACTGGGGTTCTGATGGAAAAATATTACTAAGCATTTACACATATTTGGATTATGCATGTGTAGCATATGCATCAGCGAATAACATGCTTCTGATGTTCTGCAAAATAGCGTGCTCGGAGTTACCTTAGGGGTCTATGGAACTACACCAAATTCTGTTATGAGGGCTCAATTTCCACTGCTTTTTAAAAAGCAATTAATGTCTTTGGTATACCATCAAAATTGCTTAACTTCCGAATATCCTTATGTATTATTCATTTCAAGATCCTGCGAACTGACTTCATATTTTTATTAGGGATTAACGACGCTCTGGTTATCACTTCCATTGTACTTCATTACCTGGTTTTGACCTTTACATGTTTGGTTTTAATATTTGCATGGAATTCCTGTTATTTAGTGTTGTTATTTTATTTATTAGTTATTATTAGCATTCAAATCGTATTGAAAAGGAAAGAAGTGATAGATTGTATGAGAACAACTTTGTGGCGATTTTTGAAGAACAACGGATTTAAATTTAAAACTATCGATAAATGTCAGTCTATTATGGAGAGCAAGAGACTGGTTGTATGGAGAAACGAATATTTAGAAACCCTCACAAAATATAGAGAATGCAGCAGACCAGTTTATTTGGATGAAACCTGGTAAAGTCTTTCCAATATTACTTGATAAAATTTATTTAAAAGTGTCATACAGACTACCAGTCTAGAGAGAGCTGGTTCCAACGAAACAGAGTGGATGTTTAACGGGAGAAATATGTCGTTTTCATGGCATTCTTTTTACTTTGAAGCCTAGTAAACTAACTCACTCTGTATGACACTTTTAAATGGTTTTTAGCAATTAATATTGGAAAGACTATACGGCACACATGCAATGGTGAAGGAAGGATGGGCTCAAAACCATCAAAAATGCAGTGTAGACGTTCCTTCAAACAAAGGAAAAAGAATTAGCATTCTACATTGTGGCAGTTCTGACAGTTGGGTTGAAGGAGCGCTCCTTCTCTCCGCTAAAAACATAAGAAATTGTTTTCTGGATTACCATCAAGATATGGATAGCCCTCTTTCATTCAAGTTCAACGAAACAGAATGATCTTTACTATAAAGAGTGCTATACAAAAAAACAATAATTATTAGAAGTGTTACGTACCAAAACCTTCAAAAAAAAGAGTATGTCATTGACTGTTTGGCAAAACAAGCAGGTCATTAAGTACTAAGGCTATTTCCCTATTACTGTGTCCTAAATCCCATAGAAATACTTTGGGGTCAGTTGAAAAGGAATATTGCCAGCAAAAACCAATCTACAAAATCAAGTGCATCTGTGATAAAGTTGATAGAAAGTGAAGTCAACTCTGGACAAGTTGCATTGAACATATTAAACAAGTAGAGGTAAAATACTTACAGGCATTTTCTAATGTAAATAAATTGATTATAAATGTAGACAGTAGTGATGACGATGAGATACTGATATTGCGATACTTGAATGAAATTATCATGATTTATACCTTTTTTAATTTGTATTATAATAAGTTTATATTATGCTAATCAATAAATGAATAAGTGAGTTGAAACCTTTCAATTATATAATTTAAAAAATAGTATTTTATTGAATTTACGAAAAGAAAACATCTTTGCTTTCATGTTGCGTTTCAGTAAAATAATTGAACAGAATAGTCGGTATAAGTTTAACGACTAATACAATACGTTATTTGGAAATAGATGAAAATACTATATAAAAAAATTCAAAACCATACTCATGCTTCTGTGAAAGAATTTATAATGAATTTTGATGAATAACCAATATTTAGGGTTGTTATTGATCTTTACTCGTTATGTTCTTGGCAGAAAATTGGATTGACTGTAAAATAAAATCTTATATTGATTAGAAACAACTTTGCAACAGTATACAAAAATTTCTTAAAGCACATTGCGAAACTTAAACATAAATGGAAATCAGTACAATCTTCAAATTTTACCATAAAAAGTTTAACGGTGGTCTGCAGATGACAAGCTTTATTTAAGTTAAACTTTACAGACACATTTGAAGTTCATTGATGTGACTAATTAATTCAAGAAAAATTCCTTTGGATGAAATCCAGAACATTCGTCAACAATATTCCTTCGAAATGTCAACTTCTAGAAAAGATCATTAATAACTAAACAGAGTTACGTTTTCTAAAACATACGGTGTCTTTTCATTCAATACCGGTGCTGTCTTATTAACATTCATACCCTAAAATAAATGGGAAAAAGATAATACAGCTAACTAGATTTTCGATGTTATTAATGGTTGGTACTACTTGCAGTAATCTTAATAATTTTTATCCTAAATAAACATACCTATTTGACAGAAATAAAACATCTACGAAATTTGATATTGGTATAAGCGAAGGGGATGGGCCAATCTGAGTATTCTTTGAACAGAACCACTCCCTACATTTTAAAAAGGGATCTTTAACCCAGGTACAAAAAATATATTTTTGGAACAATGTATACCTATCAGTCCGAAAAGAGCAATATGGACAATATAAATAAAATGGGAATAAAAATTTTCATTCTTTGTAGAATACTACAGTATTGTTGGATTCCTACTGACTGGAAAAGAATTAGACTGCTAGTGTTAATTCCTATAGGATTTCTGGTACTATTTCTATTGTGTTTAATAACCTAGGGACACAACTTAATATATTTTCTTAATATTTCAACAAGATTCATATTTTACATGTCTCTAGTGGTAATTGCAAACTGCCGTATAACTTTTGTTTTTAAAGCTGGAATATCAACACGAAATTAGCTCCCTTCGTCTATAACATTTTCAACTAGAAATGCTAATTCTACTTTTCTGCATGCTCCTGTCATTCTAATTACCATTGAAAACCTTAGCCATTAAGTATTCGTCATCAGCACCCACTAAAAATTAGGCAAAATATTCTTTAGTAAAAACTTTTGACTTTTTAGCCCTGTACTTTTAGATCTTTTTTACCCTCAAAATATGCAAGTAAAAGTTTCTAATTAACATGTTTAATTTTCTTCTCAACACGCCACGAAACACATTTTTCGTTTGCCAAACCATAGGTAAACTGCCTTTAACTTTTTGGGAATTACTGATAATTGAGCATTACCTGCTGCCTCTTCAATACCGCTTGGTAGTTCTTCAGAACTTGAATCACTCATTTTTTTAAAATTAAAACTAAAAATACATCAATCTCGCTAAAAACCTTTCGTCTAGACTTTTTTACAAAATGTCAAACTGACAACTGAAGTAACATGAAGTAACAGCAACAAACTAAATTTATGTTTTCCAAATTTTGTGTAACTTGTGAGTTAAAATTAGGCATTTCGTAACTGGTGGCATAAATAACTAATTAGTACTTTATTTGTTGCAGTGATGAATTCCGTGAACGTCGAGCAATCGAGCAGAATTGTTTGTTATGCCACAAAACATCAATGCAGTGCCTGAACTGATAATGCAAGATGGTAATGGGACACACTGTGGAGATAAAGGCAACCTCCCACATTATTATCATTTTATTACATTCGATTTTGTATGATTACTTTATATGCCCTTGTTGGATATCCCAAAATTTAATAACAGCTCACAAAAATACTTGCATCAATTGGTAGAATTCTAAAAGGTTTGACCGTTCGAACGAAGTTCTTCAAAAGACATGTGTAAAATAGTGACAGGTGATGTGAAGAATCATGGATAAATAGGGATAAGCCAGAAACAAAACAGCAAAACATTGTGTAGCTGTTTCAAGATGAGCCAAATCCAAGAAAACTGATGTTAGAAGCGCAGCGAAACAAATGGTAACCTGTTTCTTCCACAGAATGGTTCATGTATATCCTCTCTGTTCCAGTTTAGCAACGTAGAACGACCAAATCTGAGGGGTAAACACTATTTATTTGTGAAAACCTCCAGAGAACTTTACACAAAACCTCTTAAGACACATCATTATCGTTCTCTATTATGACAATGAGAGATCTCATAATATATCTCATAAAAAATGTTAATTTTGGAACAGGTAAAACTTCTTATTAGTGTTAGTTGAAAATTTTTAAAACCATGATTTAAATATATTTCAGGAAGAATGGAAAAACTATTTTAACAATTGGTTTCAACAAATATATTGATAATCAAAGGGAATAGTTTTAAAAAACAGTAGTCTTTTTCTAAGCTAAAAATGTTCTTTATATGCTTTTTCCCAAATAGAGGTTTAATCCACATTGGAGATAAGGATGATACAAGATTTTTATTCCCAAAATATAAATGGTTCCGTTTGTACATAAACTATACAGGGTGTTTCTTAAGTAATCTAAAATATTATATGGGGCGCTTCGTTACTCAATTTTAAGACGAAAAGTTCATATAAACATGTGTGATAGGTGTTGTCGTTTATGAGATACAGGCTGTTGAATTTATTGTAATAAGTCAGTTCTGATTGTACGTGAAATTAATTTTTCCCGGTGACGCTACTGGTTTTTAGAAGTAATACGCAAAAACATGCTTATTCTAAGTGGCCTTTGAAATAATGTTGACAAGTGTCAAATTTGAAAACCAACGCAAAAATCGTACATTTTTATTTGATTGACTCTGTGTTTAGTTAATAACTATGCCAGTGTTTACTAATGTTGAAATGGCTAATATGCATTTTTTGTACGGATTAGCGAATGGTAATGCCTTAGAAGCTAGACGTACGTATGACCAGCGTTATCCAAATAATCGTTTACCATGTTCAGATACGTTTACTAAGTTACATATTCGTTTACAAGAAACTGGAACTTTTGCTAAATCGAAGAATATTATTGGACGACCCAGAACTGTGAGAAATCCCCAATTGGAAAACCAGATTCTTCAAATTATTGACCAACATCCAGAAACGAGTACAAGAAAAGTTGCAGATGAAGTAAATGTTAGTAACAAAACTGTTTGGAATATTCTAAAAGATAATTTATTGTATCCATATCACGTTCAACGTGTTCAACATTTGTTACCTACTGACTATCCATTACGCATACAGTATTGTCAATGGATTTTACGTGAAATCGCGAACAATCCGAATTTTGTGGCCAATATTCTATTTACGGATGAAGCCAACATTTCTAGACATGGGATTATGAATTTTCATAATGACCACATATGGGCAGATGTAAATCCACATACCATAAGTGTAAAACGATTTCAACAAACATTTTCGGTCAATGTTTGGCTTGGCATCATCGATGATTATTTAATTGGACCATTTTTCCTTCCTATACGGTTAACCGGTGAGACATACCAACATTTTCTAGAAAATGAACTTCCACTTCTTTTGGAAGATGTACCTATTATTATTAGAAGGCGCATGTGGTTCATACATGACGGAGCTCCTCCACATTTTTCAGTGATTGTACGCGAGTTTTTAAATAATGTTTTTTCAGGTCATTGGATCGGACGAGGATCTCCACACCCGTGGCCCCCTAGATCACCTGGACACAATCCTCTGGATTTTTGTGTGTGGGGATATTTGAAATCGCTTGTTTACACAACACTGATATTAAACGTACAAGATCTTCAAAATCGTATCATAGACGGCTGTAATGTTATTCGTAACAATCCTGGTATCTTCGAACGTATTCAACAAACCATTAGACATCGAGCGGATTCTTGCATTTTAGCTGGAGGTGGACATTTTGAACATTTGCTCTGAAATGTATTATTTTTTCTTTATGTTTAACACATGTTGCTTGTAATAAAATAATAAAAAAATATAAATCAGTAGCGTCACCAAGAAAAATTAATTAATTTCACGTACAACACCCTGTATCTCATAAACGACAACACCTATCACACATGTTTATATGAACTTTTCGTCTTAAAATTGAGTAACGAAGCGCCCCATATAATATTTTAGATTACTTAAGAAACACCCTGTATATTCTTTACAAAATAGAAAAAGAGCAAGAGTAAGTAAGCTTTTTTAATTTATTTTCCATAAAACATAAAACATACTTATTGTATTTTCCCAACCCTCTTAAGTTTTAACATTTTCTGGAAATCTCGAAATTTTTGTAGCCAAATTTGTCACCACTGTTGACGGTATTTCCTTGCAAAACAATTGTCTTATTTTTGGACATTTATTTTGTATCATAAACTTTTTATATTATATTATGTATCATAATTTTTTAAAGAATTTGACATTGCGTTAAACACTACTTAATTATTTGCATAATGCTACAATGATTACTTTTTGACATTGTATTGTAACTTTTATTTACAATTTATTGTACACTTTTTGTACCTTTCATTAAGTTTAGACATAGCCACTCACAAACCTATGCTCTTTTTTAAAATTTGTTTACATAAAAACTGTCACCGGTAAACTTGTATTACAAGTAAATCAATCAGTACTTTTTGTTACAAATCAAAATATTATACATATTTACAAGCATATCAATCAATAGACTGTAGAAAATTGATTTTGAAGAGTTAAAAAAATATTTTGACATATTTGATCGATCAGACACATTCGCAAACAAACACAATAAATATTTTCACGCAAATTTTTCCTACTACCGATATTGATCTACAGAGACTTCTCTTGAAAAACGTTATGGATCCCTAGAGAGTCGTGCAAGTCACTTTCTTGCAACTGAAATGTATATGTTCTACAGGGAAATATGTTTAGTCATGCAGGTGAGCGAAATTGTGAAAGGTTCCTGACACCACTGACGTGGCACATCACATATAGGTATTGATAACATATATCTATGCTTCGATTTTGTTGTATTGAAAATATATTGGCTCGCTACACGTTTTGAAAGGAACTAATTAACACTAAAATACTCTGATATATACCAAATAATTATTTTTTACCAAAAAAATATAATAATGCTAGTTTTTCAATCATAGGTGCTCTACCTTCGATATTGTTTCCATTTATTTTAAAAAAACACATTTTTAAATCCGACAACAGAATTAGGTAAAATGTTGTTATATAGTACTTAATTAAGATTAAACTTAATAAACTTCAATTCTTGAAAAGCTAAAGAATATTTCATGATTTAATTAAATGCTTCTCATGTATTAACTATTTAAATTCAGTAAAATGTATGCCAAATTGTTAGGAATATAATTTGGTCTTTACAAACGTATTCAATATTTGCTAAATGCACAATATTCAATATCATTTTAATTATTTAAATTTTTGATTTCTAGGTTTTAACTTTGCTTGCATTGCCGTAAGAATGATACTTATTTTTGAATTAAAAAACTATAGATTAAAGTGTAATAAAGATAGTTTGAAAGCCTAGAAAAAATATAATTGATGATTTTTAGTGAACATATAAGCAATATCTAGAAATATAAATGGGTTTTATTAAAAGAAATAATATATAATATAAAGTTTATATATACCTACATTTTGTTATCTCTCTAAAAAGGAATCGGTAAAAAACTACTAATTGACAGTTAATAGTTACTGTTTCAATCAGTGCCAAGTATGTCCGTGTTAATCGGTGAATATTCTCTGATTGAACCAGTGCATTTTTTTCACTGAGCATAAACAATGAAATTTATTGCTTCACAGTAAATATTTGCTGTTGATAGTAAACTTTCACCGAAAAATCAGTCAGTATAACTAGAACTTAAAGAAAATTTGGTTTACTGTTTTCAAAACCTATCATTAATACAATCAGTAGATAACTCCCATAGTAACATTTGAGTAAACTTTGGTTCACTGTTTCTAAAACAGTGAAACCCTTTGATTAAATATTAGTAAGGTAAATATTAAATCCCTAGCAGGTATTTGATCGATATTACTGAAAATAATAATTGACTATAACCAATACATATAAAATACATACCTATTTTAATAATTCATACAAAATTTAATGTTTTACAATACCTACAACAGAATTAATTTATTTTATGGATAAAATTTTCTTCTACGTTTTCTTCTTACTTCTGTTGCTTTGGCTTTCATCTTGGAGTTACATATAAACGTAATATCTAATTAAAAACAACAGAAATTAGCATCAAAGACAATTTTAAATCGGTGTCAATGAATTTTTAATTTTTATACGTCACGTCATACAAAATGCTGGGCTTGTATTTGGTGATGGTTGCCTTTTATATTTTGGGATTTGGCAACCGTGGTGTTGCAATGTGGCAACTGACAGCTCTATCGTAAAGTTGGACATTTTTGAGGTTATACGTACTCAGAACGTTTCGACATACGAGCGTTATTTGTGTTGTTTACAGTAACTTAAAAGATTCATCTCGGCCCAAAAATGTAATTAAAACGTGAACATTTTCGTGCGATTACTTTTTACCATTTCGACGTGGATTAACTCAGCATGGATGAACTTAATTCAATTTTTGCCGATGAAGCTCCATCAAGGACCAGTTTTTATGCTGTGCGCGAACAGATATTGCAAGATCGTCATGTGACCTATCGTGAGATTGACACAACCTTAGGCATTAGTTGGACCAACATACATTCAATATTGCATAAATATTTGACGGTCAAAAAAATTTGTTCGCGTTGGATCCCACTCAAAAAAGGGCTCGTGTCGATAGGTCGAAGGAAATTCTGAGTGATACACAACCATTTGTTTGCCATTTGTCTGCATTTTTTAAGCAGTCAAAACGTAAATAACATAAAGTGCTTTATACTTTTTTTCCAACTTTTTTATATTTGAGACATCTAAATAATTCTCTACTTTTTTCTTCCACCTTCCTCTCGGTCTTCCTCTCATTTTTTTCCTCCAATAGCAAAACCCTATTTGTAATTAAAATACGTCAAAATATTGCTTTTAGTAATATTAGGTTTCTTTTGATAAGTAATCAAAATATTTATATTTTGCACTCTTCATTATAAAACACATTTGCGTATCGCAAACTTTTGTTTTAAATGGTTGGCAACTTGAGTGAACTATCTAATGACAAGACTATTGACAACTAACTATTGACATTTGTGGCTAATAGCAATGTTTTAATTTTATATTGTTCTTTAAGAAAGTATATATAATAAATTTATTGTACTAACTCTTACTTTTTGGAAGTCCATCTTATTAAGAATAATGAAAAACTCTTCGTTTCAACGTAATTTCCAAGTTTATTTGAAAAAATATGTTTTAAATTATAATGACGGCTGTTTCGCTAAGAAGCATCGTCAGATTGACATTTAAGTTACATTTTGTTTGTTTGTAGCTAGGTGATGTTGTTTAGGTAGTATTTAGGCTAGACCAAGTATGGAAGTAAAAAGACATAACAATATTAAAGCCTAGAGGTTAATAGCCCTAATGGATTATCCTGGATGTAATTCCCTCTAAGATCAGTATAACTGTGCAATGATATAGATATATCATCCTATAACGCATAAATTAGCAGCTTATAATTCTATGATACATAGAGCATTTTCAATTCCAATGGACAAACTTAACTTTGATAAAGAAATTAATATCATAAAACAAATAGCTACGTCTAATGGCTATCCAATTCATTTAATAAATAAATTAATTAATAAGAAAGAACAGAGAGTGTCACTACTAATATTTCCTAAACAAACTAAAGAAATTAAAAGTTATTAAAATATTACATATTGTGGAAACATTTCCAATGCAATTTCAAAAATAATTTCTTCGGCAACATCAGCATTAATATCATTTAAAACACAAAATAATATTGGAACAAAATTGTTAAATGTGAAAACAAAATTACCAAAATTAAAAAAAATCTGGTGTTTACAAAATTAATTGTCCAAAATGTAATGCAGTATATACAGGTCAAACACAAAGAAATTTTGAAGTAAGATTTAATGAACATTTAAGAGCATATAGATTAAAACAACCAGATAAGTCAAATTATGCATACCACCTACTTGAACATCCAACCACACTCTTACACACCAATGACATCCAAATACTACACACTTGTGATAAAAAACAAAATTTAGATTTCCTTGAAGAACTTGAAATAAAAAGACATCTTGTAGATCCACAAGTTGTTAATGAACAAATAAATCTTGGAGTTCTCCACTATTAAACTGTTTACTTTGATTGAGTTTACATTTTATACATAGATAAGACATAATTGTAAAACACAAATATATTAAGTTATTGTAAAGATTAGCATGATATAGTTTTTTTCCAACAACCTTTTTAAATTCAAAATTTTCGTAATATACATACTAATAATAAATTAATTTAAAAATGATACAATGGCAATATAAAAAAAATGTTATAAACAACTTATTTTATATGGCTGTTGTGACACTCGTCCTTTAAAAAACTCATCGTTTCGCTATTCTTTTTTTTAAACTTGAACAAGACAAACTGATGTTGATTTTCAAAAATATCCCTAGACTTTTCCGATGTGTATATTAAGTATATTAATGGACATTCTACCTCCTTAGTCTTTTATTTAAAGTCATTACTGCTGTAAACAGTTATCCATTATATTTATTTTTTTTAATTGTTTACGGATAATATCCAGTATATCTAAACGATTTTAATAGATTATGGATAACTCTTGCTATTATTCCTGTCTATACATCAAAAAAGATCTAAAAACTTTATTATTTCCATTATCTATTTTTATATTTTTATTTTGTTAAGTGTCTTTAACTTTTTATCTCAAATTTAGGCGCATTTTCTTCTTCAATAACTCTTTTTCTTTTCAATTAATCCTTACCTATATAGATCGGCTACTTTTTCATCAAAAGATCAAAAACTCTCATGAGACTTACATCGACGAGAAGTAAAGAGCTTTTTTCGTTCTCTTTTTCCCCATGAGACCAAAAAGAAGGATGCATAAGAGAAAGGTAAAACTGCCTTGATAAGTGCCAACAAAATAAAGTGGGAGGAGTTAAGTGTTTCCAAATCCAATCCTTCTTTATTTCTCTACCTCTACTTCAGTTTCATTTAAACAGTCGAGTGAAGCGGTTATGTAGAACTTATAAATAAAACGTAGGTTTACTGTTGTATACTAAAGGTTTAAGTGAATAAAATAAAACATTGTTGTTTTGTTGTTGAAGTGGAACATTTTTTAAAATTAATTTAGCAGCATTTGTTTTTTTTTACATGTTGTGAGAACCCGGTGATATATATTTACATGTGGTAAGAATTAAATATTGTATAAAATTTAATTGAAAACAAAACATTAAATAATATTAGTTTGTTATAAAACGTGATAAATTCGAAGTGCATAAAGCGCAAAACATTGGGAGTTCCCGCGTGTTGTGGCCTTTCCTACTCAGGCGCCAGCCAGCCGTCATCCATCATGAAGAGTGACGTCACTCTTTGCTATTGGCCTTTCGCTCGTCACGTGGTTAGTTAATTCCTCTCCGTGGGCGTTCACACGACTCGGTGTAAGAGAGATAAACATATAGTAGGGGATTGGAAAAAAGAACTCCAATGTAATACCTAGTACGTTATAAGTCCCCACCGTAAACTCCGGCGAAACTTATAGACATTTTACTGTAGAGCTTCAGAAAAATTAATGATCATGAGTTCGTTTTTAATGAACCCCGTTTCTGGAGCTTTACCGTCGAGTTATCAACAAGCTCAGCATATATCTGGCGTTGTAGTCGATCCCAAATTTCCACCGAGCGAAGAATACAGTCAAAATAGTTATATACCATCGCCAACAGAAAACTTCTTCGGAAATCATCATTTAAATCAACCCCAACATCATTTGCAGTATGGATATCACAACCATCATCAAGCTACGTCCTACGGATCAAGCGGAATGCCCTTATCCGGTACTGGCTACGGTAGTTACGGTAATTATTACCATCATCAATTACATCATGCGCCACCTATACATTCCCATCAAATTAGACCGCCCATACAACTACATGAAAATCAACAAAATCTCGTTAATTGCGGATCAATACCAAATAGTCTCAATCAACCCCCAAATTCAACGAACATTTTACAAAATATTTCGGACATTACGACAAACGTTACGCAACAAAGTGATGTGAACTCTAGTGTGTGTAGTCCTGCGTCGGTGGGACATGGACAAGAATCAAGGGGTTCTCCCCCTGGACACTCATTGCAGGAATTAGGACTAAGACTAGAGGATAATGTGTCTGATGAACCTGACGATATAGACGATCAGGGCAGTTCGACAAATAACGACGAGGAAGATGACGATGATGGAGACGGGGATAGACCTATATATCCCTGGATGAAGAAGGTTCACGTTGCCGGAGCTTGTAAGTAAATTATATTAGAAACTATACCATATATAGCTGCATCAAGTTAGTACATTTATTAAGTTGTAAAACACTTATCGTATGTAAAACATATTAATTATTATTGATTTAATATTTCCAGCCCACTTTAAAACATGTATAAGTTTTTGCTATTCTGTTATAATTGAAACTATATTAATACCACATTTGAAAACATATGTTTATAACAAATATACGGGTAGGCGAAGATGCTGAATAAATATAGATTTATATATACTGAAAATATCTATGTCTAATATCGATTTTAAATAGCTGTAGGTATCTGTATATTTTATATTACACGAATTTAGCAATATAGTACATTACTTTTCAGATAAAAGTATCCACCTTTAATGATTTTTGTAATACTGGTATATAGTCTTTTTATTTGGAAGGGGCAAGCATTAGGTATGGCTTATTTAAACTTACTGGAAAAGCCACCCCCTCACCCATTTTTTTTAAACTACTTCTCATATTTTTTATGTAAAATTTGGATACTCCTCTTTGAGCTGATTTCAAAAATGTATAATACTTGAAGGTGGTTAGTTTATGAGATAAACAATTTTTATTTTAATAGCACAAATTTTACTTATTTCACCTTATTTGTAATAAAATTGGTTGAACAACAGTTCAAACCTCTGTTCAAACTCTTTAATCTTTTTAACTGTGCTAGTTATTATGAAGTTACAATAAGTGCTCAAAATGAGTACCATTCACTTCCATACAATGGTATAATCTATTTTAAAATGCCACTCTGAGATTGCTGAATACGGCTGGATTTAATTGTCGACATTCATTTTCTATCGTCTTTCGTAAATCATCCAGAGATTCTGGTTGGGTAGCATAAACTTTTGTTTTTAAATACCCCCATTAAAAGAAGTCTAGGGGAGTTAAATCCGGTGACCTAGGTGGCCACTCCATAATCTGCCCTCTTCTACCTATCCAACGAGCGGGGAATGCGAGGGGGAATGTTTCGTTTAAAAATTGTGGGAGAGGAATAGCATATAATGAGGGGAAGCTCCGTTTTGTTGAAATACCAGTAAATCTTCGGACAGGTTATCATCATTTTCTATTATTGTTATAATACGTGGGTCAACCCCTTCCCTGAGTAACTCAAGATATGATTCACCATTTAAATTTCCGTTGATGAAAAAAGGTCTGACAGTGTGTTCACCTAGAATACCACACTAAACGTTTAACTTTTGAGGATGATGTGTATGGAATTCACGCATAATATATGGATCACTTTCAGCCCCAAATCTATAATTACTACACACAATTTACTAAGCCATTTAATGAAAATGAGCATTCATCAGAATAGCAAATATTGTTTAACAATTGTGGATTGTTATTGATAAATTGCGTCATTGATTCGCAAAACTCCAGACGACGATCAAAATCATCTTTATTCAACTCGTGTACCAACTTAACTTTGTATGGGTGGTACTTGAATTTATGTAGAACTCGGAAAATTGTAGAATATGAAACACCGATCGCTCTACTTATTGTTGACAACGATTGGGGATGTTGAGCCTCTAAGCTGACTTGCCCTAAAATTGCCACTTGGATTGCTTCGTTATTTACGAGTCCCTCTCGCTTATGCACTTTATTGCAAACAGACCCTGTTGTGGTAAATTTCTCCATCAGTTGAATTACATAATTATGATTTGCATGTCTTCCGTCATGTAATTAGTTAAATATTCTAGCAGCAGTCCTTGGATAATTATTATTTTGGTAGTATAAACCTACAATTTCAATTCTTTCTTGGAAAGAGTAAACCATATCAGCGAAACAAAATAAATAATGTATCAAAGTACACTATCAATAGTGACTACAAATTCTAGTTGACAATGTCAAACTTTAATAAAAAGTATAGTTTTTTGTTGTTTGGATTTTTGAAGTAGAATAAATAGCAAAGTTAAAAAGATTAAAGAGTTTGAACTGTTGTACAACCCATTTTATTACAGGCAAATAAGGTGAAAGTAAAAAATAAGTAAAATTTGTGCTATTAAAAGAAAAATTGTAGTAGTATTATACATTTTTAAAATCAGCTCAAAGAGGAGTATCCAAATTTTACATAAAAAATATGAGAAGTAATTTGAAAAAAAGGGATGCTGCTAGGGGTGAGTAAGTTTAAATAAGCCACAATGCTTTCCCTTTCCAACAAAAATTGACGTGTTTTTGGATTTTTCCTAAATTCCAGTATTACAAAAGTTATTAAAGGTGAATACTTTTATCTGAAAAACACTGTATATTTAATTAAGTACTTACGATATTTGATCAACATTGCTCTTCCGATTCTTAAAATAATAATACATTTATATCCAGTATTTTAAAAATAGACAAAACAAAAAAGAACTTTATTTTACCAAGTTTGATCTTGAATAACCTACTTAAATGGTATTCTGAACTCCATGTTGACTTAACAATCAAGTTAAATTAAATTTAATCTATATTAATTTGTCTTACAGTTTGTCTGATATAATTAAATATTTTTATTTCATACGTTATATGATAACAAATATCTTTACGTACTTGATTTCAGTCCGGAAAATGGAGTTTTATGGGTGAGTTTTATTTCATTACGTGCTACTATCCTGTAACGAAATTTTACAGGCTTCTACATATTAAAAACTAATGAAAACTAAGTTAGATGTCAAAACATATGAATATACATTTATTAAAATTCAAAGGCAAAACAATAAACATAACTTACTTATTGCATACCTATATAAATATTAACTAATATTTATAATAACAATAATTACTAACAGTATCATATTACATATTTACAAACAAGAATGTTTCTATGGTTACCAACTACAGGCCAGCTATTTTGACATTTAAAGCAAATTTCAAAAATAGCCAACGCCGATAAATAGGGGCATAGTAGGCGATGAAATTTATATTGTTGTATATGGATGCTATTTGTCATAATTGGCGTCTGTCACATTCTGACAGATGTTTCATTCTCAAAACAAACTACGTTATAATTAATAAAGTTTATTCAAATAAAAAAATAATCTTGCAATTCTCTATTTTCAGTTCTTTTTGAGTTACTACAACTAAAACAGTTAAATGAATCCCTTTCTCTTTAATTTTTATGTGATATCATATTTTAGAATGATTCTAAGTGGGTATACTAATAATAAAATTATGTGTAAAGCCCGTTTGTAATTATCAATGATTAATTACAAGTTTTAGTCAATTTTTTAGGATCCTAAATAATTGATAAATACATACACATTTTGTGTCAATTTTTTTGTCAATTTTCAAATCATCAAAACTTGTCCTATTTCTCTTCAATTTTAATTGACGTGATATATTTATAGAACTGGTCCTATTTTCTATCAATTAATTGACAGATTAGAGCAAAAATATAGGGTAATTTATACTTCAATGTTGTTTATTTTTGCAGAAATTGGTATAACTGATTCTGTAACATAACATAACCTACTTTAGTTATTGTTATTTGAATAGAATAGAAAGTTATTTTGTTATTATTTGTTACTTGTGTATACATAAGCTCAGAATCGTAGAGTAATTTGTAACCTGCCAAAATAAATACATAAATAGTATATACATTTAAAACGACTTCTATGTATCAACCTGCTGCTTGCAGAGATAGTTTCTTGCATCAGAGATTCCTCTTTTTCCATATCATTTTTAACCAAGCAAAGTAAAAAATTAAGTTGTTCCTCTGATACGCGTAAAAAATTTTTTATAAGAATCTGGATCTTGTACTGCCAGTTCTTCATTGGGCATTTTAAGGGTACCCAAGCCTTTTTCACTCCTTATTTTTAACCAAGACTTTCGTATTACTCTGCTCTTGTTTATAGCTTTTCTCTTTCTTGCAATATTAATAATCACTATATTTATAACAGCTGCTGTGCGGTTAGTAATAAAAATTCAGCATCCATGTTTATAGTTCACCGTAAAGTCAGAAATAATAGCATTAACAATAGCACAGTACACATAAAGTACCTTAGCTAAACACCATTTAAAAGCTAAGGAGGCTCCCGCCTACTGCAGTGCGCATGATCACATCCTAAATAAATTATTAAAACTTTGAACATTGCATACATTTGATTTTATTGTTTCAATGTTTATGGTCCTGAATTTAGCATCCTAAAAAATTGACTAAAACTTGTAATGAATCATTGATAATTACAAACGGGCTTTATAGAAATTTTTAAAATAATAGGACGATTTGGTCGTATCTGGAAAAAATTGACCTTATACAACGTTGTAATGGCGTGTATGCCAATTTTGATTTTGATTTAGGTAAAACATTCTCTTGAACACGCAAGGAGAAAGTTTTGAACTTACTAACGCTTAAAACTGCATCCAATTGTCCAACTTCTTCCCGATTCCCTAATTAAAACATAGCCAAAACCTTACCTCGCAACTCTTTGTGAAATATTTCTCAAAGGGAAGATGACATTATTCTATAAGAAAAGCTTTGAAAGTGATGCAGTTGAACTATACTTTCTGACTTCGAGACAGTACATGAAATAAAATACCAAAACCAGGCAAAAGAGAGTCACCAAGAGGTATTAGTCCAACTAAAACACGAAATCTATTTCAAAAACTTAAAAATGTGACTGTTCCCCAAAATAGACTCATATTTTGATAAAGTTTGTCTGATAGCCAGGAAAGAATCAAATATTGATTATTAACTTTTTTTACGTTTGTGTTGTATGTATGTATGTATGAGTTAGGGGTGATAATTACACTGCGACCTATAGGATCTATTGTGTCCCCCCTTACTTGCCATGTTCTGATATTTTCTCAGAACTATAGTAGCTCTTCGAGTCCTTTTTTCCTGAGGAAGTTTAGGACATCGTCGGGCTTCAAATCAGGTAGATCCCCTTCCTCTATTTCATGTGCTCCTAGGTATCTAGCCCTAGAATTTTGCAAGGCAGGGCATTCTGAGAGTATGTGTATTGAGGTTTCATCCTCTTCCTCACAGAATCTGCACTTTTCTTCATCTGCTAACCCTAGTTTCTTCATGTGGCTTCTTAACCGGCAATGCCCGGTTAATATTCCCGTTAGAATTCGGAGCCTTTTTTTACTGAGGTTGAGGCAGCTAAGAGATCTCTTCTGGTCATAGTTACCCAGTAGTATCTTAGATTGCCTCAGTCCTTCCAGCTGATTCCAGTACTTTAATTTTTCCTTCTCCATTTCTTCCCTTAGTTTTTCTAAGATTACTCTACTGCTGATCCCACAAGATGGTTCTGGTCCCAAATGAGGGGTTTCAGCTCCTTTTTTTGCCAGCTTATCTGCTGTTTCGTTCCCCTCTATTCCTATGTGTCCCGGGACCCATAGGAGGGTGACAGTGTTTTACTTATAGTTTATTATTATTTTTTTCGTAATGTATTCATTTCATTTTTTATTTATTTATTAAGATAGACACTTTGTAGAGGTTTCCTAAACCCATTCTAAGAGAGTTTGTAACAAACATGATAATTCATTTATAGATGAACAATAATATTAATCACTAATTGATCCATAATCAGACACACGCTTAATCATACTGACAATGGGATACATCACTGACAATGGCACAAATCTTAATATTTACCAAAATTAATTTTAAATATCTCCTCTAAGATGGTAGGTATTTAGGATATCAGTAGGTTCAATGTCCATCAGACGTATTTTATATTTCTGCTTTATATCCAACAAAATTACGAAATTCACGAAAAGAAAAAAAAATGCCAAAGGTCATTGTTAAAACGATACTACGTTTGAATCTCTAATATAAGTTACGACCTCTTGTCTTAATGGGGCAGAATATTATGTCCATTTATCACCACACTAGAGACCATTTCCTTAAAACAGGTGTGACGTACCTTTGTGACACTCACAAATTGTTTAAATATTGATGTCAGTATAATTGCTCAATGTGAAAGTTTATTATTTATACACGAGTTTATACACTATGTTTACAAAATAAATGCCCACATATAATTTTAATTATTGCTTAAAAATATTTGTTAGATAATATATTAATGTTCTCCTTAATTTGCTTTGCTATTAATTTTTGTTTTCGAATCTTTCAATTTTTTACTGTGTATACATACATTCTTTAAATTCATACCAAAAAACTATGATACACAAAAAAGTGATAGTTACAAATTTCAGTGTTGACAAAAACTTTTAAATGTTACAGTTCTCTTTTAAACTGCTGTAAAAGTAAATCAGATAACTCAAAATATGTCAACGTTTTAAATTGTTGCTGGGTTATATCGTGTTTTATAAGTATGTCCGATTTAATTAATCCCTACCGTCTTGGTATGTCTTCTTTTTAATTAATGTTGGTATGTTTCTATATTAATGTCTTTAAATATCGTTTATTTAGATATTGTTCCAGACAGAATTGATTGAGTTCAAACTAATATGCAAAAAGACCAATGAATCCATACAATAGCAAATTATAAATAGTTTTCTTAATAGGTTTTCATATTATGAACTTACGACAAGTACTCTAACTTTAGTAGCATCAAAATAACTTAAGTGAGACAAATAATGCATGAAAGTCTACCCAATACATTATTTAATAAATAATGAATTTGATAAAGAATTAAGATGTTTTCTTTTCAGTTAGAGGATTAATTAAATTTATTTCTGCAACATTTTTTTTCTGTGAATACCTCGGTGAATACTCACTGACTTGATTAAAACTAGAATCAAAAAATTTCTTTCATAAAGAAAGAGCTAAAAGTTATAGTTTCAGACTGAATGTTTCCATATTTTATTTAGAAAATTGAATTAACAACAGTTGAACAAATTATTTCACCATTTGGAAACTGTGTCCACGTAACAAGATAGAATTCCGGTAATATTCACTTACTTTTTTCTATAAAATACTACCAAAGTTCATTTTAAGCTTATGATCAAAAATATACATTCCAAAAGGCGAGAATTGTGTATCTGAAACCTAAAAAAATTAATATTGCAGACATACCCGCATAATAATAATATCACGCAAACATGGAATGAGAAAGATAATATTATTTTTCTACGATCAACACAGAAAATTTCACTTTCCATACTACTATCTCCACACGGCCATTCTTACATTCTTGTGTCAAAACAAAGAAAATAAATTGTACTTAACTTGGCCGGGAATCAAACCCAGGGGACCTCGAGGTCAAGAAACTTCTACTTTTTTAACTACACCACCATATAAATTTAGAATATAAGGCTTAATAAATAAACATTATTTTGATTTTATTATATCAATTAAAAAAAATTAAAATGCCATTACAATAGACTCTTGTCAGTAAAAATGTTTGCTGTCATAATTAAGTATTCAGTGATAAAGTATGAAGTTTAAAGTTGAATAAAAATATTTTTAATTTGATTGTAGAAAAAGTATAGTGTGCCATTCTTGCAGAAAATGTATTCCACACTGGTTTGATTGCGGCACTGGTATTCTCATTCACACATCGTGTTGAATATATTACTTTCTGTGTAATAGCATATGTGAAAAAAAATAATATTATGGTAATAATTTGGAGAATCATGAAAAAAGAAATTCCCATTTTACTATTTATAGTTTATTTGTTTGGAGTTGGCAGCTAAAAAAATCAATAAATCTTAAATTGTTATAAACAAGACCCTAAATCAGTAGCCACTTTTTGACGACACCATGCTGAAAACGGAATTACTGCAAATTGCAAAGCTCCACAAATTACAGTTGAAGTTACATTTTGTTTGTTTGTAGCTAGGTACCTAGAAAAATACAGGGACTACTTGATTAGCACTAAATCTCAATCTATTTGACAGAATGTGAGGTTCACTGATGCAAAGACAAAATGAAAAAATATTTTTCAATACTTATTATAATAAAAATTGAAAATCAATTTACTTATTCATGTATGCGTCTAAAATTTTTATTTATTTTAAAATCTAATATTCAAAAAATATACTGCCAGTAGTGAAAAAAATGCTATGCGAGCCATGGTAGAAAATCGTATTATTGTCTCGGATCCATTAAAAATCCCGAAGCTTTGCTTCGTTGCTTAGAATGGCTTGATAAATATCTTTTCAAACACTATCGTATTATAGATTTAAATGTTCAGAAAAACCTCCCAAGACGACTTAAAAGAATTGATTAATAGCCCTAATCTATCACCATCATTTAACCGTAGTCAAAATACTCTCAGAACAAAATTTTTCTTCCCAAAAATCTAAACTTCTTTAACGCCGTTCCGCAATCAATAATTCCAAATGCAGACTCTTGTTGAACACAATACTTTCAAGCATCACCAATTTATATTCTTTTATTTGGTTAATGGCTCCGATTTGTTATCCGGTATACACAGTGACCTTGAAGACACTGTTTACATCTATCAAATAAGCATCCTATTGTCACAAATAAACGAAGGGACCTCTTTAAGTGGCTGTTAAATATGCCGAATAACGTTTTAGTAGTGTTAAAAATAACGTTACTTGACTGATGTGGCCTAACAATCTATTGCAAGGGTGCCAGAGACAAATAGCTGGCTATCAATTTTGTGAAAATCCGAAGACATGTGAAAAGAATACAAAAAATGAGCAACACAATACATATAAATAGAATATTCTGTTTATAGTAAATTACTGGTTTACGGTTTTAATTTTTAATTGATATTTTAAACTTTATCCATCATTTACTTAGTTTTATAAGGATTTTAAGATTTTAATTATAGTTGTTATTTTTGCTTATCAAAAATACTAATGTTTACTTTGCATATTAAATATAGTTGGTGCAAAACAAAATTTGATACACGTCATCTCATAATTTTTACGTCGACACGTATAGACAGTGTTGCCAGACTTTTATAAGTTTACAAGATTTAAAGATCGATTCGAATAAAAATATCCATAACAACTTATTTGAAGTGACATCAAGCAAAGTAACAACATAATTTTTATATTTTTTTTCCTTTTGGCCTTTCAAAAAATTTATCAAAGAAGCTACCAGTTCTTTGCAGCGACTATTTAGTTGTTTTGGCATTTTTTCACTCATTACCCTGTTTTTGTTCTTAAAAGAACAGTTTTTTTATATTTCAAAATAACAACAAGAAAGAATAACACAAAAACCACAAATAAAATGACAAATACAAAACTAAATATACTAATCGGAGACAACGGCAACGACGCGACTTGTCAATCACGGCTGCCAACTTTATGTAAACAAATTCAAGTATTTTATATTGATTAATTGAATGGAACATTTAATTTCAAAGTTGGAAACGATGCTTGGTAATTAAGACGTAATTAGTGACGTAAATCTAATTTTGTTTTCCACCAAATATACTTATTGCATATATAGTAGAAGTTTAGTTCAAACGTTTGGTTGTTTATTTTTAATTCTTTAAAAAGTAGAGATTAAATTTGCATAGTTTCTGCCATAGTGTTCAGTAATATACCCCTAAAATTTTATCCAAATATACCTTCTAATATCGGAGAAAAATGGTACCAAATAAGAACCGATCAAATTCAAATTTTTGAACTACCGATAAAAGCACCCTCTGAATATATTCCGAATATATATTGACTCCTAAGTATTTGTTATTCTGCGTTGGATATATATTAATGATAAAAACTGAAAAATTGGCCAAGACAACAAGGTAATTGCAATAGAAAAAAAATACATACAGTTAGACTAAGACACTATATATATGGACACTATAAATGAGAAATTGGAAACTAAACAGAAAAGGAAATCGACATTATTAATTTTTAAAAATGTGAATCTTGAATGGGTAGTTATATTTTAGGCTAAAAAGTAGTTACATCATCCATGAAGGAACAAAAAAAAGTAAGATTCCTGAATTAAATGTATTATTTTATAAAAAACTATGAAGTTTATGAATAAAATATTTACTTCTATGTCAAAAGGTTAATATTCTAAATTAAAGTTGGATAAACATGTCCTCACAATTTCTCTATAAAAAATGTAGTCTTTCTCTCGGTCTTTCTTAAGTCCAAATTTAGTTCGTTCAATGCCATCATTTAATTAAGTATGACTTAGCTAAAAATAATCCACTTAAAATGCCTGGAAGCTAAATTCTATCCTTTTTATTATTAGATAATCGTTATATATTTAATATTTTAAGAGTCTATCAATAATTTGTCATGAATTCAATAAAAAAACTAACACTATACAATCATTTTTATTCAACAAACATAATCACTAAGCTTTTTCTTTAATCAATGAATTTCATTTGTAATCCATTAAAGTAATTTCGGAAGCTTTTTTGATAAATAGTTACTATACAATAAATATTTAATAATATAATAATAGATGGAGGTTTTTTAAACATTTCATCATTCAAATTCTATTAAGAAATAGAATTTACTGTTTATGATGAAATTAAATATATGTATATTTATTTTTAGTTTTTGTCTCGAACATACTAAAATGTTAATTTTTTATTTTAAATATTTTTGAAAATACATATGAGTAATAATTTATTTAATAGTAGATATATGCCCTCGAAAAAAAGGATGATTACTCGGATGATTATTATTCTTTTATTATCATTAAATTCTTATATTTGGAAAAGTTATCTTATTCTCCATCTTCCTCTACTCCCTTTCTTTATTCTCCTAGTGCTAATGTTTTCCTATTCTTTTATTATTAATTGGTTTTACCAGTTCAGTTGTATCTTTTTGATTATTTTTTATTTCGATTTGTCCAATAAAATCGTCTTTATCGTCTTTTTAAGTGTGGATTTTGATGGAATTAAACTCTTTTTTTTTGTTATTACTGTATTGTTAATGATATCTCATAACATACATCGTGGCTTAACACCCCTTACTAGGTCTATTTCACGGGGTAGACCAGTCCCCGTTTCTTTGATTAAGATATTATCGCTGATGTCTCTCCACAATTTTCTGTTTTGCGTTTCCAATTTTTAATTCCGGCCCTTTTAAGATCCTCTTCTACTTACTTAGAACAATTAATAACTGCACAGTTAAACTAAACTTCCACTAGTGGAAGTTTAGTTTAACTGTGCAGTTATTAATTGTTCTAAGTAAGATGAACTTCCAAAAAGTAGAGGTTAATACAATCAATTCCTCTTCTACTTGTTGTATACATTTAAATCTGGGTCTGCCTCGTCTCCTTCTACCTCCAGGTATCCATTCTATCATCGAATATATCGTCGTTTTAGGTCCTGCTCTGTTTACATGTCCCAGCCATTTTACTCTTTGTTGTTTTATTTTTGTTACTATATCTTTCCCTATCAATTGTAATATTTCATAATTTGTTCTTCTTCGATACTCATTATCTGTTAGTTTAACGGGTCCCAGTATCGATCGCAATATTTTCCTTTCTGCTATTCTTAGATCTTCTTCTTGTTTTCTAGTCATCGTCACCATACATAAATACTGGTCGAATAATAGTTTTGTATATCCTAAGTTTAGTGGTTTTTCCAAGGATTTTATTTTTTAATAAATTGTTATTAATATTGAATGCTTTATTTGCGGCTATAATTTTTTCTTTTGTATCACTATAAATTTCATTATCTTTGGCTATCGTCATTCCTAAATATTTGAACTTATTAACTTCTTGGAATATGTGTTCTCCTATTGTGATATTTGTGTGTTCTGATTGCTTACTTAGTCTCATTATTTTAGGTTTTTATTCAATAATATTTCATTAAGAACAATAAAAAACTCTTCGTTTTAACGTAACTTCCAAGTTTAATTGAAAAAATTAGGTTTTATACCACAGCCGTTTCGCTAGAATTAGCATCGTCAGATTGACATATTTAAGTTACATTTTGTTTATTTGTAGCTAGGTAAGTACCTGATGTTGATTAAGTAGGTAAGGCTAGACCAAGTATGGAAGTAATAAGACATAACAATATTAAAGCCTAGATGTTATTAGCCTTTAGGAGACTTAATTGTGAATGAACAGTTTTAATGTAAATGTCTAGTGTTTTATAAACTCCTGGACAAAATTAACGCACCACTCATTTTTTTTTTAATTTTAAGATAACAATCTGCCTAAGGTTACTGTGTTTTTGTTACTAATACGGATAGATGTCTGTTGATAATCTAGACACCTGCTGTCAAAATTTCGTGTGACAAGAGCATAATTATTGTCATAATTTTACAAGGTCTCCAAAAGTTGAGCACATTGTTGTTAGAAAAATCGTTGATTAACAAAAGATTACATTTGCTAGAAGATGTTGTGTTGTTAGTAGTATTAGTTTTAAGAGTTTTAGTGTTAAAAAATGAATCGTCGCAGAAATTTATCGGTTGAGGACTCAGTAAAGGCATCAACTTTACTGGAAGTAGGACATTCTATGCGCTATGTTGCGAATTTGTTAGGAAGAAATCATTCGACTATAAGTCGCATGGTTCAACGCTTCAATCAGACAGGATCTTAAAATCGCAGACCAGGACAAGGCCGCAAACGGTCTACGAATGCAAGAGATGCTTTCTGAGGCTATCTGCTCTTAGAAACAGGACAGTCACTGGTACAATGTTAAAAAATGAGTTGGCAATTGCTTTCAATGTCCTGATATCATCTCGAACTGCGAGAAGGAAGCTTGATTGAGCAATAGAAGACCAGCGAAAAAACCTTTGTTAACCAGGGAACACAGAGTTGCAAGACTACGTTTCGCTAGAAATCCTCAAAACTGGACGGTTGATGATTGGAAAAGCGTTTTATTCTCAGATGAGACTTGAGTCAACTTAAAATCTTCGGACGGGCGTGAGCTTGTCTGGCGAAGGCCAGGAGAGAGATTTTTAAGATGCAATATTACTCCAAAAATTCCATTTGGTGGAGGCACTGTTATGTTTTGGGGAGGAATTCGTTTTAACGGTCGTACAGAGTTGGTGCCTATTTGTATGAGATCCATGAATGCGGATTATTATCTCGAACATGTCATAGTTGAACATGTGATGCCGTTTGCCCCATTCGTGGAGCCTAATTTTGTATTCATTCAAGATAATGCCCGTCTCCACGTGGCTAGGCAGTTGATTGACTACTTAAATGCAGTTGATATTGAGTTAATGGAATGGCCAGCCAACAGCCCCGACTTAAATCCCATAGATCATCTATGGGACGCTCTTAAAAAGAAAGTTCGCAGTCATAGGCTCTCACCTGTCAACCATAATCAACTGGTAGATGCAGTAATAGCAGAATGGGAGAATATCCCCCAAGACGTTATCGAAAATCTGATCTCTATTATGCCAAGTCGAATGAATGCAGTAATAAGTAGAGGAGGCCATACACGGTACTAGAATCGGTTGAAACACGCTAATTTATGTGTTTACGTGTTTTATGTGTAGTTCATGTTTTGCGAATTTGCAGCATTGGTAATAAAAAATTAGAAAATTACTCAAAATAGGGTCTTTTCTTCCCAATTTCAGTTCAAAACAATTGCTCTGCTTTATTTACAAGTTTCTATGAAGCTATCAACTATATCAGACGCATGAAAGAAAACTTGTGCTTATTTAATAAAGTGGTGCGTTAATTTTGTCCATGAGTTTAGTTGTCACGACAGGGTTTAAGTAAATGGAAACTTACGTACAGCAGCCTTAACATATCTGTGGCAACTTTCCACTACTAAAAAGTAAGTATTTCTCTTAAGTCACTTATCTTTGTAATAATTAGGACTTCATTACCGTTTTGGTCTACAGAATAGAGAAAAAACTTTGTAGTTTTTTTTAGAAATTAATTTGTATTAGATAATACAAATAACCACCTTCAAAAATCACTTTATAATGAATTTCAGGGCGACATTGCAATTAAAAATTACTAAAAAGTCATGTATACTTTCAAATTTAATGTTACTACAAAGAAGAATTGACTTGACTAAAACATATTCACACATAAAATGAAGTCAAAGAGAGACGGAAGTACATCGCAAAAGAAATATTTACAGACATTCTTTAACGTTTTACATAAAATTGAAGAAATAGTAATAAAAGCTTAGTTTCTTCAACTTTAATAAATCCTAGTAATATTAATGAAACAAACAGTCCTATCGAAGGCATCTGTGGTCAATGAATCTGAATTAGGATTTGTGAGGATTTCATAAGTTTCATTTTCTTAAAAACTACATCTTTGCTTAGAAAATAAGCTTACACACAAGGCTATGATCTTTTTCGTTAACCGAGCATTATTAAGAAGCCCAAAATCTTTTGATATTGTTATGATGGGAAGTGGTCAGTTTTGGTACCAAGGTATAAAGAATTGTTTGGTTCAAACTATTTGTGATATTGAATATGGTATACCGCTAAAAATTACCCTTAACAAACAAACTTCGCAATACAAACATTCTTTAGTCTTCCTTTGCTTTGTTTTGTATAAAAAATTACTCTTTAGTTAGGTTATCTTATTCATCTAAATCGTGATATTCTTATGTAAGTCTGCAACTCTATTTCACTGTAATCGTGTCAGTAATTTAAATTTATTCTTGTAATTTTCTTTGTGTTTATCATTATAATTACGTAATCATATCGTATCGTATACAAGTTCTTTAAAAGGTCACAATTCCTTGAACATTATAACAAGTAATATACCTACCATTTACAATGGTCATTAATAATAGGTATATTTTATTGTATATTAGACTAAAATAGTTAATTCCCTTATTTTAATTATGGGATGATTTGCCCAAAATAAGTTTAAAATTTATATTATTTAAAAATAATATAAGTATTACCTACATAAAAAAATCCAATTTTTTTTTCTAGAGAAAATACTGAAGGCTCAAGACTATTTAATATTTTTATTTATTATTTATCTATATTTTTTAAATAAAAAGTGGAAGTTTTCTTTAAAAGTTTTGTTTTTTAATATTCTTAGTTAGAAGGACTTCTACAGAGTAAGGGTTGGTACAATACATTTCATTAAATCATATTTGAAAGCAGAATTAACTAAAACATAAAGGTAATTAAAAAGACACTAAAAATGTGTGTTACAGAGGAAAGTACGAGGGTTGCCTTTTATATTTCGGGATTTGGAAATCCTGGTGTTGCAATCTGACTACTGACAGCTCTATCATAAAGTTGGACATTTTTGAGGTTATACGTATGTAGAACGTTTTGACATACGAGTGCTATTTGTGTTGTTTACAATAACTTAAAGGATTCATCTAGGCCCAAAAATGGAATTAAATCGTGCATGGATGAACTTAATTCAATTTTTGCCGATGAAGCTCCCTCATTAACCAGTGTTTATCGATGGTATGGTGAATTAAATCATGGCCGTAGTTCACTCCAAGACGAATTTCGTGCAGGTCGTCCAACATCAGTTGTTGTTCCGAAAACCATTGATGCTGTGCGCGAACTGATATTGCAAGATCGTCATGTGACCTATCGTGAGATTGAGACAACCTTACATGATGACAGGTGTTTCAAGATGAGTCCAATCCAACAAAAGTTGTTCGCGCACGAAGCACTGCCAAGCAAATGGTCGCTTGTTTTTTCAGAAAAACTGAACAAGTCGCAACCGTACCACTATAACAACGCACAACAGCCAATTCTGAGTGATACACAACCATTTGTTTGCCAGTTGTCTTCCAAGAAATCAGGAAAATCAACCGCCGAAGACGGATCACTCTTCACCACGACAATGCGAGCTCCCACGCATCGGCTTAAACAAGTACATTTTTGAGCACCCAAAACATTGATTTTATGAGTCATCCGTCCTATAGTCCTGACTTGACACCGAAAAAACAACGTTTTTCGACACCTGAAGAAGCGGTTGCTCCATTCAGAATGCGTTTTGGAAATACTTCATTCAGAGTGGCAAACGTGCTTCGACAATTGGTTCAAATGCATGTAAAAGTGTATAGATCTTCATGGGGAATATTTTTAAAAGCAATAAAGTAAAAAGATAACACCATTTATATAAATAATTCTGTTGCAATGTAGGTAGTTAATATAATATTACAGTTTCCTACAGTTAGGTGATGATACATTTTTTATTAGATATATAGATGACAAAATGTTGACATGCTACTTGCTTGCTGCATATTTGTAAATGAATAATTGGGTATGTGCCAGAAGTTTCAATGATACTTAACTAAAAACTGACAATTCTGCTGAATTCTCTTACCACAAAAAAATACAGCGGCGTACTCATTTCTCTAGAATATTAAATAATATATCAGTTAAATATAATAAAACAAACTTTTAACATACGAGTATTTATATGAAGGGATGTACAAAAGCCTTTTAATGAACCAATCCTGGTAGAAGTCTAATGCTCTTCTTGCTGCTCTAGTATTTAGTGTTTGTTTGACAAAGCTTATCGAGATGCCAATTGGACGCAGTTATGCAAAACGCTACCAACCCTCATTATGATAAAACTGAGAAAATTGCGCTTTAAAGTTTTACTTTAATGAAAAAATCAGCAGACGGAGCAGATTATTGACAGATTATTTTACTACCTACAAAATCGATTTGTTTCTTTGGCTGAGAGTTTTTGCTTTTCCTGAAATAGACCAAACTAACTTCATAACTTTCATATTCAGGGTAAAGTCACTGCTGTCCCTTTAGACCTAGATAAGGAAAGTTAAGAGTGAAGCTTTCAAGGTAAATATTTCGGGACAATATCGATTTAAGCATTTTATGTCACAATACTAGCAAAAACCTACCTATCCACTTGGCTGCATTCTGCGATACAAGCTTTGGGGCAAACTCATATTGTGGATTAGTTTGTTGTACATTTTCAACGCCTTAGCATTTTCTGAGGATTGCTAGTTTTTAGCAAAACAAGGAATATACGTTTGTTAAGCAGAAAATCAGTATAATTCCAAATTCCAGATATTTTATGGGTTGGTAGCTTTTTGCATAACACCGTCCAATTGTAGGTTTGTTCCGATAAAAGTAAGTGCAGCACCCTCCCTGCAAGAGAATCTGCTTCCTCATTTCCGTCCCAGCCAGAAAGGCCATGAGTTCAAACGAGCAATACTAGCAGTCTAAAACAAATTTTGACTTTACACGGTGAGAGCTAAGTGCTTCAAAGCCGCTTGGTTGTCCCAGAAAATTTTTATTGACTTATTAATGGGATTGGTTTGCTCCAATCTCTCCACACATAACAAAATGGCGTACATTTTCGCCTAAAATACAGTTGCATAGGATCCTAGAGAGAAATTAGTCTAACTACATTCTAATAAAAACCTACATTGTATCTTCTGTTTCTTTTTAAATTTTATCTAAATAATAGTGTCAAATATTAGCATAATAATGAAATGAGACAACTATTAACCAAACATATAATCAATTAATAACTAAAAGTTATTAATTAAACTGGTACTTATTTTCAACATATTTCTCTGTAACTATAAAAAAATTAATTAATAACTCCTCATATTCTTAAACTGTGTACTATGCGATAAGTGTGTCACTTAACATTTTTATAGATGATTGATAACACCAAACAAAGATAATTGTTCGACAACCTTTTCTATTGATAAGATCGCATTTTAAGCGTATGTCTATGTATGCTGGAAGTATAGGTCTCTATAATATAAGTTTAAGTCAGTAGCGAAAGTATGTACATAGAGCACAAATGTTAATAAAATGACGCAAGACAATTTGTAAACGCGCTCACTTAAAATTCATCGTGGTTGACGTATCCTCATTAAGTTTGTTAGCAAAGGAAAATATTTTTAAAATTCAATGATTATGTTCAAAATGTTACGATATCTCTGTACTATAGGTAGTCATAGAAATAATTTTTATACAGTATGATGCAAATGTATCGAATAAATTCATTATATCAGAAACAGATGACTTTTAAAAACAATGTTAAAACACGTCAATTTTAATTTTTAAACGGCCATCAAATGCTATAGATGGACATTACGTCATTAGTATGTAGTCATTTAAATATTTATTTCTACAGGGTTAACCAAAATTATGAACTTTGTTAAGTAACATGTTACAATAAATATTCATTCACTGAACTAAAAGAACCGCCAGTGGGAATAAAACAAAATAGTGTTTATTGTTGGTTCCTAAAAAAATACATAGATAAAAACAATGCTACATAATAATTTGAAATTAATTATTGTAGTAAGTACTCTGAATTATTTTTACACAAATAAATAAATTCAATATTGCCCTTGACTAGTCTTTATTCGTCAATGATCTGTGAATCTGTCAAATAATAGACGTCAAATTTTTACTCTTCGAGTTTTTTGCCGACATTAATAATAGCATTTACAAAAATGAAACTAACAGAAATAGAATGAATCGAGATTTTAACCATGATTGGTTATGGAGATAGAGTGAGGACTTAAGCAGGAGTTCGTAATTTATTTAATGCTAAATACCCCAATCGCGATCCAATTACTCAATCAACAGTAAGTAAAATTGAAAAAAAAATTAGAGAAACGGGCCATGTTAAAGATCTTCCCAGAAGTGGTAGAACGTCAATATCCGAAGACAAAAAACTGGACGTTGTACTGGCGATTCAGGAAAATCCTCATACCAGTTCTAGGCAGGTCGCACTAGGTAATAATGTCCACCAATAAACTGTTCTAAGAGTGCTAAAAAAGGAGAAGTGGCATCCCTACAAAGTACATCTGGTCCAGGAGCTATTAGAAGATGACTTTGATGGAAGAATCGAATTCTGCGAAATCGTTATGGAACAATGTAAAAGAGATCCGGGTTTCATACAAAAGGTACTTTTTTCAGATAAAGCGGCTTTTATGCTTAACGGTCACGTAAATCGCCAGACATGTCGATATTGGGCAAGTGAAAATCCACATTGGATGGAAGAGTATAGGACACATTATCCCAAGAAGGTAAATGTTTGGGCGGGCATGATAAACAATCAAATTGTAGGGCCATATTTTTTTGAGGAAAACTTAACTGCTGCTAGTTATCTGAAATTCCTTCAAAATTATCTGTTGTCACAGCTGAATCAGCTGTTTTCAAATATAAATGATTTATGGTACCAACAGGATGGGGCTCCCCCACACTATGGCGTTGAGGTACGAAATTACCTTAATAACGTTTTCTTGTGGATAGGTAGAAGGGGGCCTATTAAATGTCCACCAAGGTCTCCAGATTTGACTCCGTTAGACTTTTTTTTGTGGGGATATTTAAAGAGCAAAGGATATCAAAATCGACTGAATAATGTAGAAGAGTTGAAGGAGCGAATCCGAACGGAAATTGCACAAATAACACCTAAAGTCCTCGAAAACGTTAGGAAAAAATTTAGTGTTCGTCTTACTTATTGTATCATTGCTGAAGGTCGGCAATTTGAACATTTGTTGTAGTTTAATTGTATTTAAGTAAACATTTATTCTAAGTTAATTGTATTAATAAACCAACAGTTTTGGTTAAACCTGTAGAAATAAATATTAAAATAATTACATTGTTGCAAAGGCAATAAGGAGACCTTTCTAATGAGCTCTCACGTGACCTCGGTTTGTATTTAAAAAAATCGTTGATGACGTCATTACGCCATTATTATGTTTAAAAATAAAGTGAAACTCGGCGGAAAATAAATTTTTTATAGCAGTAAAATTTTGGTGAGACTACAGCCAATTAAACAATCTTCATTTTTGCATTAAAAGTTGGTATTCAAAAATACTTTTGCCGACTTGTTAACGTTATTTAACATTTGTGAGAAATTTATTTATTATTAAAATTCCCATTACATGAATAGTAACAAAATTATTTCAGACATGTCAGTACGTCACAAGTTTAATTGCATTGCAGAAATTGAAATGCAATCTTCTATAAAGTGACTAATAGTTTATTCTTTATTTTTAGAAACTAACTTGATAGCATTTATAAATACAAGTTTTCTTGTTATTTTTTCAAATTGTATGTTATGTTATGGAAGATTTTTGATACAGAAAAAGTGTTATAGAGCAAGAGCCCGTGAACCCCAGACCTTCGTTATTTTATAAAAGCTGAAAGTTTGTTAGCGCATGCTCCCAAAAGAGGTAAGAACAATGGACTATTATGAAGTTTGGGTCACCGTGGCTTTGTAGGTTCCGTCGGTACCAGTTAGAGTTGAAATAATATTCTCTTGCAAACGATTGTCAGCAATATCTGGTAAATTTAGAACATTGTTATGGTGGGTCTCGACGCTTGTAGAAGTACTGCTAGTAGTGGTGGTACTACATGACATCTGCAAAATTTTGTTTGGCATTTCTTTTTTATTTTTTAATGGCTTCTCCAAATATTCTTCCGCCACAGCTGTGGATTTTCAACCACCCAGACGTTTGATATTAGTAATTTGTTATCCATTATCAGCTAATATTGTAGCCGAACTGCGGCGGAAATTATGACTGGTTTATAGCTCTGGGTTGGGTAAGCCCAGAAAAGCTGCTATTTCAGAAGGCATTTTGCCGAATGTGTTTATTCTGACACATTGACATGTAAACTTGACCTTTTTTATAATACACAGAGGAACGCCGATGTGTAGTAATATATGGCCGAATTTAAATAATTACGATATAATTGCAGGTCTCTAATTTTGATTCTCTAATTTTAACTAGAATTAAATTCTGTTTATCTTCTATATCGTCTAAAGTTATTTTTATCAACTCTTCACGGCGACAAGCACCTGCTAAGCTGAAGATTGTAGAAACTTTTACCATAAGATAAGGTTCGTTGGGAGCTTCTTTCATGAATTTGGTTATCTCTTCTTGAGTAAACACTTTAGATTTTTTAGCCCTAAATTTTGTCTCTTTAAAAAGGTGGTCAGTTTAAAATATTTTCCAATGTCCCAATTTAACTTGATTTTATACATAGTTTTCAGAACCGAATACTTGGACCATAGAGCGTTGGGGGCTTATATTTTTCCGACTGTTCCGATAAATAGGCTAAGAATACTTCTTCTCTAAAGGGCTTCACTTTATTTATATAACACCATTTGATAAATTCTGCATATCGCATTTCATACTTTTGGGACGACCTTTGGGGTATTAGAATATTGCAGAAACCCGCGGCTTTGTCTAAAATATGAACCGGTATTTCCTCATTGTCTGCTTTATTGTTTTTTAAAAAATCTGGCCTTGGACTTACTTATTAGTGGTAGTTAAAATAATGAAAGATTGACAAATTAATTTGTTTGACACTGACGGCAAATGTCATTGTAATAGGAATGTTTTTACTGGTGTATAAATATTGTTAATGGTAGGTACTTTGTTAATCAAAATTAAACCTCGTCAGCACTAGTGCCCAAAATAACGTCTTGTACACACTAGTGCGCAAAATGAAATTTTGTGCTCTCAGGCATGTGCGCAAATTACCTATTTTGCGCACGCTCGTAGAAAAAAATTATTTCGCAGTTTTTTACTAACATTTCTACAAATTATTTTCATTCAACAATAATTAATTCGTGTAAGTCCAGTCATTTGATAAAAATACGTCATGATTTTTAAAATAAATTACTAGGGACCCTTCAATTTGATGTTTGTAATAATGATAAGCATTAATTTTGGACTCTATTTTGCAACTGAACTTTTGTACATGAACAAAAGTCCATATAAAAGTAGCTACTGTTATTAATAAAACAAAATGTCACAACTTTTGTGGTCAGTACATGTTAATAAAATTATTACCAACAATATATTGATTAATTACACGCATTTTCCATTAATAGATTCTACATAATATAAATATAAATTGTTTTTTGCCCAAACTATAAATCATTAGAGGTAGTACTTGATTAAATTATAATGTAGCACGTGGCTATTTATTTAAATTTAAAAAAAATGCGTGGATTCTAGTAATAGGTTAAGTGCTAACATAGCCAAAAAAAGCTATTGCAAGCGCTTGTAACCAATATGGCGTTCGTAAGGAAAAAGTGCTTTTGCTTAATAGATATTTACCTCTAGAACGCTAAGTTTGCTGTAGCCAGCAATTCTAATCTAAATTTGATACGTTTCTAAAGTATAAATTATTATTTTTAAAAAATTATAAATTAAGAATATACTTAATAGTATGTAGTGTTGCAGGAACATCAAATTCCACCTGTGCAAACATATTTAATAATTTTTTGGGAGGATATAATTTCAATACCTACTATAAGCAAAATGGAGGATTGTGTCAGCGTTTGATTAAAGTTAGCAAACGTATCCTAGTTGAAAGTTTATTAGAAAATTCAGTAGAAAATTAAAGAAAATTTACTCATAACAAATCTATATGATATTTTAAACCCAACACATTTTTTAAATAACTGGTTTTTCTATAAAGATTAATGAAGTAAACCGTTGAGAACAATTATTTTCACTTTTACCGGAGCAATCATTTATACAGGTACAATATTACAGATTCATATGAATTTAAAAGTTAAAAAAGTTATATATAAAGAATGTGTAACTCTCCAATTATTCATATCAAGGTCTTTGTTTTTGAACTTGAAATAATACTGTTTGTAATGAACGCCTTGCACTGCTTTTCACCAATGATAAAAATATTTGGTTTTATTTTTTTTTGATTTCTAAGGTTAATTAAAGGAGATATTAGATATTCATTGCATGTGCACATAATAAACTAAAAAAGAAACAGTACCTACATTGGTCTTAAAATAATGATGGAGATAAACGTATCTATCATTCAAAATTTCATAGGTGTACAATATGCAATATTTATTTTATATAAATATAGTGTTATGGTTTGCTCTTTAGATAACTTTTAAATTTCGAATTTATTTGAATTACTTCTCAGGATGTTAGAGTTCTGGATTTAAACTCAAATTTATTTTAATTTTTGTAATGGAAAAATATTAAAACAAATTTCTATCTAGACAAATACTTAACTACTTATCTAACCCTATTATCTTAACTACCTTAATTAACTTAACTAACCTTATCTACCACTTATTGTCCTTCACTCTTGACCTCACATAACTGCTTCCCATCCCTAAAAATTTCTTATCTAAATGTTATAAAAAGTTTAATTTTCAGTTTAGTGATACCTTATTTTTTTAAAATTATATATTTTTTTTAATCCAAAATTAAATATTGTGAAGTCCCTACCATTAATTAATTTTTTAATTGAATTAAATGGGGCCCCACGTTGGGCGCCAATTGTTTGTTTGTTTCGAGTAAAAAAAATTAAATATGAAATTTATGAAATTATTAATTTGGTGAATTCTATTTTATTAAAAAAAAATAGTAATTTTTATGTGTCAAAAGTTTTTCGGAAACATCAGAATTTGAAATTTATGTCAAACATAGGATATTAGTTTTTCGGAAACATCAGAATTTGAAGTTTATGTCAAACATAGAATGTTAGTTTTTCGGAAACGTCAAAATTTGAAATTTATGTCAAACGTAGGATGCTAGTTTTAATAAAATTTATGTAATGTTTTGAATATTGTATTAGTTTTAAGTATAGACAAGAAGTGTAGGAGATAGTGATGAGAAAGATTCGTTGCGAGGTGATGAGAATTTTTGAAAGAGAGTAAATTGAAAGAAAAGTCAAAGATAAAAGATAATTTATTCAAGTAAAAAGGCAAAAAGCAAAGTTTATTCAAATTATAAATTAGAAGAAATCAGTTAAGATTATTAAATACTAACAACAACAAAAATTTATAAAGAAAAAATGATACATTTTACTGATTAGTTGTGTAACGGACGAAATAACGTAAATTAAAGACCATTTAGAATAAACAACTGGAGGACAAAGGACGAGGACAACAACTGGACGACAAAGGAAAAAGGACAAAAACTGCATTACAAGAAAAAGAATAAAGCACTTGAAGAAAATGATGAGTGTGATGCAGATGAGCGAAATAATAATAATAATAATGATAATGTGGCCGATAGTTTTGGACCGTCTTCACTACTCTGTGTGACAAAAATTAAGGAATTTATTTATTTAAAAATTGGATGAACAGGGTATTTGAAAAGTTTTTATGACAAAAAAAACTACTTAGAAGTATTTAGTTTCATATTCAACCGGTTCATAAAGGTCTTTATTAAATTAAAGTTGTGTTATAAAACCGATCAGCGTTATATCGATGAAACAAATGTTGTTGAGTGTCTTAAAACCTCTAGATTGTACTTGTAAGAACGTCTTATGAAATCTGCTTAGTTCGAAATTGTTCCTCTAAAGAAAAGGGAACAAAGCAACAAACTCGTTAGTTGTTTAGAATTAAGATGGTATCCCCTGTTTTGAGACTTAAATATGAATCCTTTATTTTGAATTATTAAAACTTTTAGAAAATAAATTTTGATATCTTTTGTTAACAATTTTAACGATTTACGCGCAAGTTGGTTTTATTCACATTTTAGATATTCAATTTTTATCATCTATTTTGTTTACAATTTGGATAATCAATTAAAATTTTTATGTGAACGCTTGTCACGGTTCTCACACCTTCATCTATCATCTCGTGTGCGTATACCTTGAATAGATAACTGACACATAATAGCATACGTAACATAAAAAACATTTATACATATATAATAATTATTTTCATTTTTACAGTTGCAAACGCGAGAGAATTAGCATCCAATAGAAGTAAGTCATTTTATACATTCAGTAACCTTCAATCGTTTGGTTGTTTTGTGTTACCGTTTTTTTTTTTTCGTTGAATTAATTTAATTAACAACGGTCCTTCAGTAAACAATGAAGATAATTGTTGGTATATTAATTGTCACAATGCTACTACAATTAAAAAGATATTATTCTATATATTGATTACTCTAACACCATGCACACTTTCAAACAGTGTCAGAAAAAAAAGATATCCATTTCCCAAAAATATAGTGTCATAAAAATCCTAACACCCAGTTTAAATGATTTTATTTTTATATTAAAATTTTTATTATAAAATTTTGCAGCATAATAAGCATAATAAGTAAATGATAAAAATTTCAAAATGATTGCATTGCTTTATATCATTGCTTTATAGTCCTTTTACCTTTAATACTGTGTGGATGCACCCCGATGTGTTACGCATTCTCCAACGCGCCTAGGCATGCTTCTGATCATGTGGTCAATGTCCTCCTGTGGTATCTCATTCCAGGCAACCACCAACTCCTCTCGAAGTTCTTCTAGAGTCTGAGGAGGACGTTTCAAATTAAGCAATCTCCTACCCAACATATCCCATACGTGCTCAATTGGGGATAAGTCGGAAGATCTTGGTGTCCAAGGTAACAATGTGACATCATTATGTTGAAAGAAGTCTATTGTGACTCTTGCGACATGTGGTCGAGCATTATCTTGTTGGAAAGTTGGATTTGCCAGGATGTCAAGATAGGGTAAAAGATGGGGTTCTAAAATTTCTTGGTTATAACGCTGCGCGTTCATGTTACCTCTGATGAAGATTAAAGGTGATCTCGAACCATAAGCTATAGCACCCCAAACCATAACTCCAACAGTTGGATGAACATGCCCTTCAACAAAAAAACCTTGGATTTCTTCTTTCATCACGTCGTCTTCTAACCCTCGCTCGAAACAAAATCGAGACTCGTCACTAAAGACAATACTGTTACATTCCTGATCCCAGAGTGACCGTTCATGTTACCTCTGATGAAGATTAAAGGTGATCTCGAACCATAAGCTATAGCACCCCAAACCATAACTCCAACAGTTGGATGAACATGCCCTTCAACAAAAAAACCTTGGATTTCTTCTTTCATCACGTCGTCTTCTAACCCTCGCTCGAAACAAAATCGAGACTCGTCACTAAAGACAATACTGTTACATTCCTGATCCCAGAGTGACCGTTCCCTGCAGCACTCAAGGCGATTACGTCGGTGTTCTGGGAGGACCCAGTGTGGTCGTTATGAAAACAGGCCAAAACGTCTTATTCCTTCGCATGCCAATAGATCTTCCGTGTTCTGCAAACCATTCATTTGCAATGGACCTGGTAGTGGAGAAACAGTCCCCTAAGGCCAATAATCTTAGGCGGCGATCTTTACGGTCTGTTGTTCTACGGGGCGTCCAGAGCCCCTTGCTCTTTGCCTACGACCTTCTCGAAGCCATGCCTAATAACACCTAACCACCGTGTCTACAATTCTCTGCACTCTAACTGCAATTTCCCGAAAAGAAAATGTAGCTTTCCACTATATACGACCCCTATCAATCTCACTAAGTTGACGAAATTATACAGGTCTCCGTACCCTAGGCATCGTAACCAATCGTAAAGAATGTCAAGAACCAGAATCCTCAAAATTTCGATATTTACTACGGCTACAATATTCATCATTTTTGGATTGTTAGTGGATTAAAAAAAAAACACTATAAAAACCGGAATCTTCAACTGATAAGGCTGAAAATTTTGGTGTTGGGTTTTTAGTGTTGTCCTAGATAGAAAGTTAATATAGCTTTCTCTCCCAACACTGCTGGATGGATCTACAGGACAATCATAAGACCTATGCTAACATATGGAGCTGTTCCAAAAGCACCTCAGTCAACAGTCATGCACACATTAGATACAAAGAGTAGCAGTCCTTAGGAGCGATGAAAACTACATCGACCAGGGCAATGGACGTAATAAATCTCACACCCTTGAACATATTTGTCAAGGAGGTGGCGCTGATTACACTGCAACGTTTCTTTATGGTGTAGAGTGCGGTATGGCAAGGTATTCCCTGTGGAAAGAGGCCAATGTAATTCAGACAGAGCTGACTGTCATCAATATAACAGCAAACAAAACAGTGATGAAATATCATCGAGCTCTGACTAGGGTAAATGGGGACAATAAAGTCGCAGATAGTTCGACGAAGAAGGAATGTAACCATAGGCTGCTTGGTCCATGACCTTTGGACCTTAACCCTCTATAAACCTTACAAAGAGGACGAAAACTAACTTAATTAAAACACACCCCCCTCTGTTTTTAAAGAGAGAGATGGGAGGATACAGAAGGCTTTTAAATGAGTTAATTAGCTACCCAAACGTGTACACAGCCAGAAGATTCCTGTAAATGACCAGGAAACAGCTCAGATTAGTAACGGGCAGTCAAAACGGTCACTGGGGTCTCCAAACACATGTTTACAGGGTGAAATTAAGTAACACACCTCTATGTAGTAGATGTGAACAAGAAGAAGCTATTAAGCACACCCTAAATGACTGCTAGGCTCTCTCAAAACTAATCGGAAATCCTACCCTAACGAGTACCAGCTAACATAAAAAGGATTCTCTCGAAGGACGTCGTCGACTACATCAAATCAGTAGGTTGGACGAAGAAGTAATGGAGTGTAAGTGCGGATGAATCTGTTGGGCTTTACCATCCTCAACTTACAGATACAGAAGGGTAGGTGGTTATAATTACCAAAAAATTCAGAACAATAAACAACGAAAAGGTTGAATTAACTTCCACTATTTATTTTTTAAATACTTTAAATGTAATGACAGCCGTTTCGCTATCGAAATAGCATCGTCAGATTGACATATTGAAGTACTTCCTTACTTGGTCTAGCCTTAACTACTTATCAACATCAAGTACCTAGTTACAAACAAACAAAATGTAACTTCAATATGTCAATCTGACGATGCTATTTAGATAGCTAAACGGCTGTCATTACATTTAAAGTATTTAAAGAATAAATAGTGGAAGTTAATTCAACCTTTTAGTTGTTTATTGTTCTGAATAAGATGAACTTTCACATAGTAAAGGTTAGTACCATTAGTTGCTAACAAATAATAAAAATGTTTCTTAGGGCCTAGTTATATTTACCATTTTAAACTATAATAATTATAAATGATAAAAGAGTTATTATTGAGGCGGATTGTTTTGTTTTTAATAGAATTTAGAAAAGAAAAATTCTGGCAGCGTTACCTAATATTTTAGGTTTAATCTGAATTTGGATATGTATAAATATGTATATAATTTTACTTGAACCGTAGACTAAAAGATTTCAATAAACTAGTAGATTATTTAAACTTCGCTACATGTTTGAAAAAAAATCAAATATTATTTTCTAAAAATAACTTTAACCCACTTCCAACTATAGTGAATTGCTGAAAGCAAACAAAAGGAAATGTGTTTACAGAAGTTGATGAGGGAAAGTGGTCAACAAATTTTGCCAGTCACATAGTGGTACAAACACCTATAATAACGCATATAATATCATTTACCCTTACAAAGTCAGGGTCAAATATATCATCCACCACTCCTTATTGCCAATACCAGATATTAACTACAAATTATAACAAAATGGTTTAAAAATAATTATTTTATTGTCCATTCCAATTCGAACGAATATTTATAGCAAGAATAAGGAAAATGAAACAATTATTAAGGAATTTAAAACTTAAAATTTATTTTAATTACACCTAACTATCTATATACCGACTTTTAACTCCAAATTAGTTGACAAAAACGATATCAAATTTCACTTCAAGTGATAGGACCTGAACCCGTGCTTGGAATCGGAAATATACTTTAAAAGGAAGCCATCAGCCAATGGATGCATAATAAGTTTCTTGTACGTGGGAAAGTACACTTATAGAGAGAGAGGTCAAACATAAGAGAACATTAGACACTTTCACAAGGACCAAAGTAAGTAAAAATGATAATAGGACTGTTAACCCTAAACTGTAGGTTGAATAGACACCTAAGTCTTATAGACCAGAAAGAGATATACTTATGCAAGTTCTGTCTGGAAGCAGGTTGGTTATTAAAAAACCGTAAGTAACAGGTTATATGAAATAGCTACTATCAAAGCTAAAGAACACCATCAGAAGAGCAAGGCTATATGAGGTATAATCTTTTCAATATTAATTGCTAAAATCCATTAAAAAGTGTCATACAGAGTGAGTCAGTTTACTAGGCTTCAAAGTAGAAATAATGGTATGAAAATAACATATTTGTCCCGTTAAACATTCACTCTGTATAGTGGGAACCCAGCTCGCTCTAGACTGGTAGTTGTACAGCTCGAAAACAAGTGGGGTACGCACGCGACTTGTGAACGGCTTTTAATGGTCCGCTGTATTCTGTTGCTTGCAGGAGTCTCGGGGTGGTTTTTTGCGGCAGCTTATAAAGTCAGTGTCTAGTGCAGCAGATTTTTAAGTATTAACTTTAGATATATCTTTGTTTCGGTAATTCATTTTTACTAATTGATTTACGTATTGTAATTTTTGCCCATATTGATTGATAACCTTAAATTAGTTACATATATTTATTATAGCAGCGTTCTGGAGACCTCTTGAATAAGAAAATGGAAATCCAGATCAAAATTTAAGAGGATATGATATCGCCAACAGGTGAGGTTAGTAGCGATTTTGCAATAAAGATTTACACATTCAGTGTCAGAGGGTTATTTTAAATATATATCGGTGTTTGAAAAATGAAGAAAAAAATCAGATGCGGTTATAATAAAGCGAATTAATACGTTATCTAAAATTTCTATTTACACTATTTCTCGGGTTATTAAGCGCGGTGACGTTATAGATCATTCGCAGGTGCGGAAAAACAAAAAAACAAAATTTACAAATGTTGAATTTGCTACAAAAGATGTTATAATGCGAACGGTTTATAATTTATATCAAGAAAATGTTGTACCGACTTAAGAAATTAGAAATTTAGAAATTACGAGATTACTCTGATTATAATTATAAAAGCTTAGAAACTTTACGCGGTATACAATTAGAATGCGCTTTTAATTATAAGAAATTAGATAAACGAATGGCGCGGAAGCTTGGACACTCAAAACATCTAGTATGAATAAAGTGGAGGCCTTTGAAATGTGGGTTTATCGCCGAATTCTAAAAATTCCCTGGACAGCACGATGACAAATGAAGCAGTCCTGCAAAGGTTGAAAAAGGAAAGAGAACTAACATTAATAAAAATCAGGAAAACCAGTTACTTTGGTCATCTGCTAAGACAAGGAACATATTATATCCCACAATTGATAATAAAAGGTAAAATAGAGGGGCGGCATTGGAAGAAAAAAGTTGTCCTGGATGAGAAACATCAGATGGACGGGACTAGGGTTCGAAAAACTCATCAGAACAGCAGAAGATAGAGACAGTTTTGCCATGGTAATCGCTAACCTCCATTGATGGAGATGGCACTCGAAGAAGAAGAAGATAAACGAATGGTTATAATGGAATCGCGGCGTATTGTTATACTCCGTGAAGAGTATTTAGATAAAATAAGGAAGGATCGTGAATTAAAAACGCATATAGTACAAACCTAGATGAGACTTGGTTTGATACACATGATACTGTTTGGTATGGATGGGTAAATAATTCTCAAAAGTGTAATTTAAATGCGCCATGTTCGAGAGGAAAGCGTATAATAATTCTTCACGCCGGAAGTGAAAACGGTTTTGTACCAAATGCGTTACTACTGTCTGCGAAAAATATTAGGCAATGTTAAGCCGACTATCATGAGGTTAGACTGCAGACTGCAGATTTATTCGAAAAATGGTTTGAAGAGCAGCTTCTTCCTAACATTCCTCCAAATTCAGTAGTCGTTATGGACAATGCTTCCTATCATTCGCGGATATTAAATAAAATTCCAAATTGTAGTTCAAAGAAGGCAGATATTTTAGAATTTATGAAAAATAGGAATATTAGTCCGGAAAAGGTAACGACTAAGAAAGAATTACTAAGAAGTATAAAAGCACTTAATTTAAAAAACGATTATGTGATCGACATTATTTGTAATACACACGGAAAAGGAAAATTTGCCACTCGGCGGTACCCTTTGTAGCAAATTATTTTATTTTACTATACTTTAAAACACCAAGGGTGTGTTCGGGGAGCACGCTATTTGCGCCATTTGGCGCTATCTAGTACTATTCCTCGTTTGCGTTATATGGCTCTTGGCGCTACATAGCTCGAAAGCGTGCTCCCCGAACACACCCATAATCTACTTGTGAGTTCTCAAAAAGGTTTATATCGAGTTTTTATACCATACTTTTTATAGGATTCCATTGCAAATAAAAAAATAACAAAAATTGTACTTTAAACCTTTTTTAACAATTAAACATATAAATCGTAACTATGGTACAAATAAATAACATAGATTGTATTGAAACACTATGTATACTATCTCTTGAATGGCTGCATTGGTCATTATTTTCTTTGTTATAGACTAAGTATTTTATGTGTAAGTTAAAGACTTGATCTTAATTGTTCCTATGGTTTAGCATCCGTGAAAGAATTTTAATGTTTTTTTACACTGTTGTAAACAAAAAACTTTTGAACAACATGAGACAAAATGTAACTTTAATATGTAAATCTGAGGATGATTATATATCAAAAGAGCTGTCATTGAGCTATATTAAGATATTAAACCGCATGTCAGTAGAAACGATTCATGCCCTAATCTCTACTCTAAAATGATCTTTTATGAACTGGTTCTCGATCAGTCACAAATTTGTTGGAACGTTTTTTTCTTTCTGCGCGTGTACTGGACAATAAAATGTACGGTTTGGTACGGCCTGTTGGAACAAACCTATAGTATTAACATTTTTTAATCAAATCTGTCGATAGAATAGAAAAATATTCCCATATATTATCAACATTTATCTGACTAGCCATTTTAAAGACTCCCTTTGTCGTTTTGGATAATACTGAACAATTATAATTGTCGATAAAAACGCAGAATATGTTTTTTATACTACTACGAATACATAAAAAAAGAGACGACCAATCCCGACAAATTACTGATGGCTTTTTAAAAACCAAGAATATAATTAACAGCGGTTGACTAATGCCTGAACGACAATCAGATACACGCAAATCGTCTATGAAGTATTGATATAAACACAAAGGATTAGTATAAATGTCCCTGCTTATAATAATTATATACGTCCACAACTCGAATTTTCTCAGAGTAAATTGAACATCGCAAAAAACAATTTGTACAATTAATTTATTAAAACATTTACTGATTACAAAAGAAAATCCACAATATTATTAATTATTTTGCTTTTAAAAAGAGAAAGCTTTTTGCGGTTTCTTTATTAAAAATTATAAGAAACTTGAACAGACGTTGACCAATGGATATTTACAGAACTTGAAGATTGCAGAATTTTGTAACGAGGTAAGGGTACTAGCTAGGAGAATACCAAATCACCTCAAACCCACAAACATTATAAATTTTTTGTGTAATAATGACCTTATGAAATACTTTCTAAACCCATTTTTCTGTAGCTTCAGTCAACCATGTCACAAGAAAGGCTCGTGAGATTGGCTACTTTATCTATAATACAACAGTTAGCAAAAGAACTCAACATCATTGAACTTGTCATTTTTTGCAACAAACCAAACAGGAAAAGCAGTAATGTGACTTAAAAGATAGTGTAATTTCTGGTGAAAAGTCATATTCGCTGTAAAAGGTCTGGTAAAATTTGTTAATGTATGGCACATTTAGAGCAATAATTTTAATTTAATTGAATTAATTTAAAATTTTGATGCTTTACGTTTACTATTAGTCTCAAAATACTTATTCACTTAGCAATAATTGCTGGTTATATTTACCTATCCCGAGCGTAAATGCAAATGGGATTAGGCTCAAAAATAACGTATTTAAAATATTACGATCAGTATGACATATATTTAAAGTTGCTGCTTTTTGCAATAAAAGTATTTTATAATGTCGAGTCGATTATTCGTCACCTAACTATCGGTGATAATGGACCGGACCTATCGTAGTAGAGTCTAAAATTCGCATTCTCTAGTCATGCCTGTGGGTTGAATCTGTAATTTGGCGTATAGGTATTTATTGGCTAGTTTCTGTTGGGTTGTGCTTGCCGAAATACTTCATGTTCGCTATAGTTGAACATACCAATGTGTGGTTGGTTTAGGTCGTGATGATGTCGACCTTTTTAGGACTATTTTACTTGTTTTCAATATCTTCTATTATTTCTAATCCAATTGATTGTACTAACCCTTACTTTTTGGAAGTCCATCTTATTAAGGATAATAAAAAACTCTTCGTTTTAACAAAACTTCCAATATTTATTTAAAAATTGCTTTTTTAAATAAATATTGGAAGTTTTGTTAAAACGAAGAGTTTTTTTTTTATCCTTAATTTCTAATCCACATTAGGACCAGCTAAATTAAGATAGGAATAATTCTTTTCTGCTCCTATAACAAATTTGCATTGTTTCGATGACAGAGATTTAGTGATAAAAAAGTCTCTTAATTTATTTATCTGCTTTTTGTGTAGATTTATTATGTTATTTAGGGCCTCCCTCCTTTCTCGGCAATATTGTTCTAAGCACTGACGATATTGGATGGTGATATTTGTGCTTGATCATCACAGTCCTTCCGTCAATTCGGTAAATTTGTTATGGTCTTTTGCTAACACCATATCAGAGCTTGGGTGATAATAGGCCTAACAATTGTTAGTTATGATCAGTAGACTATTTTAGGTTGTAGACCTCATGTTATTATAAAATTCGACCGTTCAAATAGCTCCTACTGCTTTTGAGGTAATATTTGGTAATCGTTTTTTATCTGGAGTAACTAGATTTTTTTACCTCCTTTCAAACCCTAAAGAGTAAAATAGATAGAAAAATTACTGTCAGAGGCCATAGAAACTGGTAAAGAAAGGGATTTACCGTAAACTCTTATACTATTCTTTCAAAAGCAGCTACAATATAAAAATACATGTACTACTTGGTTTCCATTACTATTTTTTGCCGTAATACTATATTTTATAGACTAAAATTCAACAATCACAGATGTTATCACTGTAAGTTAATAGAAGCGTTTTGAAAGCAACAATAAAATTATGAAAAATGGATTTAGTTGCACCTTTTTCCAATCACAAAGCAAAAATAGTGACAGGTGTTATGCAGGTAAAAAATTTTAATCTAAAAATGAACCAATAAGGTGGTATAACAAAATGGTAGACCTAGGTAAAAACTTTGCTTTAGGAGGAGGCAACTAATTAAAAATCACAAATAGTTTATTGTTTATAGATTTGAATCGTATTGAATTCAATTTCATAAATAATTATACATGTGGGTTGACACATCGTAATTATATTATTGAAATTTTTAAATTTACTTATTTATAATTAAGCAAATCATCCATTTCTCTAACTTGACTTTTGTTCCTTGTTGAAGAAAGGAAAAAAAATAATGTAACAATTTTTTGTTGCAAATACAGAAGTGAGAAACAGTACGAGTTTCGGCCTATTATGAGACCATTGTCAGACTGTAAAGAAATTAATACATTACAGGCTGTTGCCAGCAGGGAAGTTCCAAAAGATTGCAATACATTAAGTTATTGTAAAGCTTCACGATATATAGTTTTTTCTTGGTTTTTCTATATCACTTCACAGTTATAGTAATCTTAGAGGAAAATACAAAATAATCCCTTGAGGCGAATAACAGGTTTTAATGTTTCATTACAGCTTTAGTATGGAATATCTAAATCTCCTAGTGAGTTGTGGAAAATTATATTATTTAATATTATAAATAGACATTTGAAACAGACATGTGTAGGATTGTTCGGTGATTCAGTTCAATAATAATAATAAAAATAATGTTGAATAATAATGATTTTATTTAATACTTTTACACTAACAAAATCTAACCTGATCATCATCAAATCAAATTAACCATAAAACTGAAACTATCTCCCTCCGTGTCACTCGTCTTCCCTTTCTTCTTCTTTTCTGGTCTCGACCGATAGTGGCCAGCCAGACACTAGGATAGCGAGTTACACTACACATGTTTAAAAAAATGCGGCATAAAATTGTTACGAATGTAAAAGTACGATAGTAAATCACCAAGCACAAAATATATAATTAAGAACAGTACACAACTAAACGGTTGAATGAAACTACCACTATTTATTCGTAAAATACCTTTTAAATTCAATTACAGCTGTTTCGCTAAAAACTAGCATCGTCAGATTGACATATTGAAGTTACATTTTGTTTGTTTGAAGCTAGGTACCTGATGTTGATTAAGTAGTATTAAAAATATTAAAGCCTAGATGTTATTAGCCCTAAGGAATTATCCTGGATGTATTTCCCTTTAAGATCAGTATAATTGTGCAATGATATAGAAAAACCAGGAAAAAACTATATCATGCTGATCTTTACAATAACTTAATATATTTGTGTTTTACAATTACGTCTTATCTATATATAAAATGTAAACTCAATCAAAGTAAACAGTTTAATAGTGGTGTCCAATAGTAGTCCAAGATTTATTTGTTCATTCACAACTTTAAATTGTTGATCTGCTAGATATCTTTTTATTTCGAGTTCTTCAAGGAAATCTAAATTTTGTTTTTTTATCACGAATATGTAGTATTTGAATGTCATTGGTGTGTATGAGTAAGTTGGATGTTGGATGTTTTGCATATTTTGATTTATCTGGTTGTAATCTATATGCTTTTACGTGTTCATTGAATCTTATTTCAAAATTTATTTGTGTTTAACATAGGTACAGTCGGCTTTAGAATAGCATATACATGTTAAATGTGAATTTCGTTTACCTACCGAAGTTATAAAAACGCCCTTCTTAAACAATATAGGAATGGCAATTTTTAAAACGCCTTTATTAAATGGTTTTAGGGTATTAAGTTTATTTACAAGGGTCGGTCATGTCCCGAATAAATAGGTTTTTTTCGCATTTTTGAACTGATATAATTAAAAAAAGTGATTTTAATCCCAAACAAACATTTATTATCGAGGGTTCCAAACTAAGTGAAAATTTGGGCGTGAACAACTGTTTAATTGATTTCAAATTTATTATTATTTAAACCGTGATTGCTTATACAGAATAAATAGGCCGTCTATTCAATGTAAGCGATTTGAGTTTGAAAATGTATATGCTATTCTGAAGCCGATAGTACATATACAGCATTGTTGTTGTCGTTTCTGTTGTTAATAAGATGGACTTTCACACAGTAAGGGTTAGTACAATAAATTTAGCAAAATATATAACCTATAAGTAGTTCAAGGCTGGCTGTACGTGCTCTTCCGCTTAATAGAACTATTTTTACATAATATTAACAATAAACAAAAATTATTTATTGCAGATCCATTCGGTAATGGTCAATATCTTTTTATAAAATAAAAGGATAAATGTTAACAAGCAAAATAAACTTTGATTAAGGCATGTCTCAACTCTTTTGCGGAAAATTATAAAACGGATTGAAGAATCTAGGTAATACTTTCATTTTCTTAAATTTTTTTCGCGGGTTAACGCTAGGCAGCTGTTTCGGTATGTAGGGTATCATTAATAGCAATCGAAACATCTGGGAAACTGCGTATGTACTATACAAAAGCAGATGTCCAATTTTAATCTGATCACCTTCATGAAGTGGTCAAAGATACCTATTAAAAACACATTACATTACTTAGGAATAAGTATATAAGTAGAATTTTTTTTTTCAACAAAATATTCGACACTGATTACTTGATAATTAGTTCTACTTGTAACATGTCTCTTCAAAACCAAATCATTAAATCATTATTATTTTCAGTTACTACAAATATTTATATCCATATTGTCATCCTGTTTTTTATAAGAAGAGCTAATCTAATATAGATGGTTAGTATTTTCAACCACATTAAGCCCGCTTCTCTGTTTTTTTCCTTAATTTACTCTACCATTATCTAGTCTATGTAAGTACCTCTGCATGTCTTAAGCACAACGGTACAAATTACTATTTATTTTTTTTTGTTTTGCAAGGTGATCTGTGTAAAGTCCGCAGCTGTCCCTGTGGTACAAACCTTATATTTATACAAACCTTATATTTAGATGAAAAAGAACTGTCTTACAGATTTTATTTATATTTTGTTTGTTTTAAGTTTTGGTTTCTTTGGCATATAGATTGGCATTTATATTTAACAATAAATTGAATAAATAAATATTAAAAAAAGTTTATGCTCGTATAAAAAGTAATAATTTATTCATATATTTTTTTCAAAATATAAAAATTTTATTCATATTTTATTCATTCAATATTATAGTATTTTTCACAGTGAATGGTATTGGCTTATTAACTCTAATAAACTACCCGATTTAATCTCATTGTGTAGAAAATCATCAGGTAATAGATGCAAATGTGCTACAGGGTTGAACTTAAAAAATTTGAATTTTTCATAATATAGGAGACATTTATAACATGACTAACAGAACTTTTCCAACTCTCGGTAGGAATAGCATTCATACAGTTCCTTATTAATTCTACCACACTACCACTTAAAGTTGGAGAAGTATTTTTTTCGCTCACACTCGATTTAAGTTGGTACCACATAAGCTCTATGGGATTGAAGTAGTAGGGAGGTAGTCGTAACACTGTATGTCCCAATTCTTCTGTAATTGTTTCTTAAACATACGTTTTTTTTTTTTAAATAACAACAGCACTTGCAAAAAGTTCTTTTTTTGTATAATTTTCCTCAAAATATATGTCATTTGCAGCCATGAAGTTTTGAATCTCCAATTTCGTATTCCTTGAGCCAGGAATTTTTTGCAATTGTCGACTATGATAGCTTGCGTTGTCCATTACTATAACGCTGTATGGCGGAATGTTTGGTAACCGACAATTTTTAAACCAATCTTCAAACAGCTCTGCTGTCGTATCTTTGTGATAATTAACCCAAGAGTCCTTAATATATTTGGCAGAAAGCCACATAGCGTTTGGAATCCAACCATTTTCTGATCCTGCGTGTAATATTGTGATCCCTTTATTTGATGGTGCTTTTGTTTTACACTTATCAGAGGAATAAGACCATTCTTTGGAAGGGGTGTCTGTCAACAGGTTCTTCTAATTTGGCCCTTACTACAATAGGTCAGTTGGCTACACCCGTTAAAATAGAATTAATTATCTGGAATTTAGGTCAACATAAAATAACAACACTTATTTCAGTTGTCCTTCAGGCCAAATATCCTGTTATCTATTGTCTTTGGCAAAAGACTACTCATATCTGGTAAACGTTGTGATTTTTTTATCCATTTCCCAATCTCTTGTTTTATAATTGTTTCATCAACTGGTTTTTTAACCAAAAAGAGAGGCTAATAATCCGACACTAGCTTTCTTTTCAAACCTTTATTTCCCGACTATCCCAGAGTGTCCTGACACCCACTACGGATTTACTCTGTCATTTAGCTCCAAAAAGCTCCCTTATTGTCTTATATGTTGCTTTGCCTATTTCTTGAGGCTCTCGATTTTATATTCTTTGTCATCGATCAGCTCCAAAGTTCCTGTTGTTTAGGTATCATCTGATACCATTCATATTCAATGCACTTAAGAGACTTAATGTCTTTGAAATGTGGATGTCCCGTAGGATGCTCGGAATAAACCTGGCTTCCAGAACGACTTACTTTGAAGGATTAAACAAAACAATAAAGATAAAGAAAATTCCCTCTATTGTACATATTATTTGAACAGATACAGCTATAATAGAAGGTAAAATCAAAGAAAAATGTAGCATAAAAAGAAAAAGTGGCTACAAATAATGATGAGGGACTAGACCTACAAAGATAGAAAGAAACACCCTTATTTATCAAGCCCAAGACAGAGTCATATGCCTTATCGACAACCTTAACACAGAAGGAACCTAGAAAGAGGATTACCTACAAGACTTGTAACAACATAAAATATATGCAGTTGTACCTTTTTACAGAAATCATAGTTGTGGAAAATTTCATGAAATATTTTCAGTTGAATTCACACTACTATTATACCTACCACAAAAGTAGATGGACATCTTTTACTAATTCAAATTTGTTTATTATGGATTATTAGTAAAACAGTTTGAAATTTATAATAAAGAAAATAAAATCAACATCAAGAAGTATTAAAAATAAACTTACTAGCGCTAGGTTAACATAAACCATTCTTATTAAAAGTTCTTATCATCTTTATTAAAAGTAGTATGCATCACTTAAACAAATTTAAACCACTATTACCTACCTAAACGGCACGACAATAAGGGAAACTACATTACAAGCAAAATTCTAACCTGCATTGTTTAAATAAACTGCAGCTGTAAATATCGCCTGGTCACTCTCTGTTAATGAATTTTAAAAACTTGACAGAGCTCATTCGGCACCTCGTCCGTTAAAGGAATTAAAGTAACACTTTTTATATAATGGAATCACAATAGTAGCGAATAAATAAACATAACTGAATAAACATCTAATTAGGAAGTGAACAAATAAAATAAAATCATTGTTGAAGTAGTTTTCGGTTGGTTTGTGAGTAGAGTCGATAAATGGGCGCAAATGAATGTGTACAAACAGACCGCGGCTTTAATATACGTGCTGCTTCTATATGCATCGTAACTCTCAGTGGCGGAGTGGCGGACGAAAGTTTTAAAGACACAACTAGATACAATGTGGATATAGAATACAATATTTACACTATTAAATCTCTTAAAATGTAGGTAGTGATCAAAAGATTAAATATTCATAAGAATGGGGAAGTCTCCTATTTTTTTATTCTTTTAAATAAATAATTCGTGTTTGTTAATAAATTAAGATTCAATTCTGAAACTTCTAAAGTACTTTTAACTTTCGAAATACTCCTTACATAAAGTGGTGGCTAAAGGGCTTTGTTTGCATTTTATGCATTTTGTTCCTTATTTTCTTTGTTTGTATTTTTCTCTGGAACTAATTTCGACTGTGTCCCAGTTTATCGTATTTCTTATTGTGGTTTTTCCAGGCTTTTTCTGGATTTTCTAGGTTTTTCCCCTGCTTTAATTTTCTAGATTCATGTAAGTTGTATATTTGCTCTGTGATGTATTAGTTTGTATTTGGCCCTCCATCCTATTTATCCAACTGTTTCTTTTCCTATTCTCCTTGTTAGTGGGTTTCTGTTCACTGTTTTTTTAAAGAAGTGCTTTGTTTTGTTTTTTATCATTTCTGCTATCGGCATGTATCCGTACTGTTCTCTTATTTCTGCATTCTTTGCGTATTTTTCTGCTCCTTTTATTCTGTATATTTTTGTTTCTTTTCGTCCCAGTGATTTTATGTTTACTTCTGATGTTGAGTTCCATATAGATGCTCCATACAACATTACCGATCTTATGTAGGCGTTGTACATTTTTTGCTTAAGCCTTTTCTTTAGAGGGTTGGTTTTGTGTATGGCCCTATGTATTTCCTAGCTACTTCTACTTTTCTTCTAGTGTTTTTCATGTGTTCGTTGAAATTTAGTTTTCTGTCCAATGTTATTCCTAGGTATTTGACTGTGTTTGTTCTATTTCTTGTCAATTGAACGTTATCTTGTGGTTTTCTAGTGCCCTCTTTTGGTTGAATATTATAAATTGTGTCTCTGCTTTTATTTTCCATTTTCTCAGGTACGATGTTACTTTTTGCAGGTGCCTGTTTATCTTATTTGTCACGTTTTCTACTTTTTTATGTGCGGTGTATATTCCAGTGACGCCTGCATACAGTGCCATTTTTGTTCCCTTGTCTTTTGGTAGGTCACTGATGAATAGGTTGAATAGTGTAGGAGCCAGTACACTTCCTTGAGGCATTCCTTCTCGTATTTCTTTTTTTAATTGAAATAACCTCTTTTTTCACCTGGAAAATTCTGTTTTCTAGGAAACTGTTTGTTATTTTTGTTAGGTAGGGGGGTACATGCATTTCTTTCATTTTGTGTATTAATCCTTTCCTCCATACTGTATCGTAGGCTTTTTCTATGTCCAGTATTGCCATGCCAGTTTGCTTGTTTTGGTTGCATCCTATTTTTGAAGCTGAAACCACTCTCGCTAGCTGCATCTCTGCGTTTCTTTTTCTTCTGAATCCAAATTGTTCTTGTATTTTATTGTTCCTTTCTGAGAATTTTGTTACTCTTTTATTTATTATTCTCTCTAGTATCTTTCCTAGGGTACATGTCAGTGAAATCGGCCTGTAGCTTTTTGATTTTTTAGGATCTTTTCCTATTGGTATAATTGTTTGGGGAAGTATTGTTTTCTTAAACATTCTTTATATAAATGGGAGGTAGGTAGGTAGGTTTTAGAGCATTATGTTCGTGTTGTCTTCCTCTGGGCTTTACTATTTTTTTAATTTCCTGACTATTTTCTTGATCTCGTTTGGAGATGTTATCACGTCACCTACATATCGATGGCTAAGAGGACAAATATTGTATGTCCATTTTTGTTATAAATGAGATACGTCGGGGTTTATGCTGGTCGAGATGAAATCTTTATTGTGCTCAAATATTAAGTAATGTATAAAAGAAAGGTGTAACATGAACTTAACTGTAATTTAATTACTTTTAAAATAAGTACGGTTTGTCACGATTAACGCAAACTTTTAAATTAATTTTACTGAAAACATTAATTTTGGACATACAATATAATTTGTCCTCTTAGCCATCGATATGCTTCGTTGTTCATTATTTCGCCATATCCTGCGTTGACTTCGTTTATCGTATTTTCATCTGACATGCCTGTGTTTTGTCCATGTATTTTCACGAATAGGTCTCCAATTTTCTCTAGTTTTTCCTTCTCATCTATGTATATTATGTTCTCATGTATTAATTGGTGGCATTTGGTCTACTTTCCCCTTCCTGTTTTCTTTATGAATTTCTATAAATTCTGGTGGCTGCCTACCATCTTTTATGCCATCTGTCCTCTACCTGTGATCGTAACCTTGTTTGAATGTCCTTGGTTAATTCATCTGCATTTCTTTATACAGTAAATTTCTCGTTCTTTGATACATTCCCCTTGCCATATTTCTGTCCTTTATCTTTTTTAATCTGTTTCCTCGTTTACTATCAGACAGTTGTTTATCATTTTGTGCACAGGCATCTGTCTTTTTTCTGCTTCCTGTATTGTCTTTGTCAGTTTTTCCACTGTTTTGTAAATTTCTCCTGTGTTTTCGAAGTTCCTTTTCATTGTTATTTCTCTGTTTATTTCGTTCCTGTATTCTATCCAGTTGGCAATGATTTTTTTTTTGTAGAAAAATAGAAAAATGTTTCTTAAAATATTTTTTTAGAAAACCTTTTTTATTTTAAGTGAATTTTGTTAAATTCCCATCCAAATAACATAGGATTAAATGAGGAATTAATGTTTAAATATGGATGGAATATTTGCATTTTTGATTAATCGACGCATCGTGATAAACTATTTCTATCACATCATATAACTATTTCAAATTTAGCGAAAGTGGAAGAAAATATGTTTTTACGCGTTAAGCCCGAAACACATAGAAATTTTCAAGGAAATATGAGAGCTATAAAAGTTTTAGTTGTTTAGTTTTTTTTTTTTAATTTTTCACTCTGCCGAAAATTACTCTAATGTTTTTGTGTGTGTGTTGATACGACCAAAATTGTCCCGAACCTTTTCGGAATAAAATCGTTAAAAATTTTCTTTATTCATAGAGAAAGCGCGCGAAAATCAATGCAGTATTGCTTTTCTCAACTATCAACAACTTTCTGGGATCTGTAACACACAGAACACTATTTATACTTATAAAACATACATGTGCATACAATATTGACCTATTTTTTCATGGCGCCACGATATTTAAACAAAAACTTAACAGGTAAAACCATGGAGAACGTACAAACCTTAGACAAGGAAAGAGAGAGGACTGCGCATTGGAATGAATTTGTGTAACCCAATTACCACCAAACTAATGGCGGACAATATTGACATAGGCGTATCATACGATTTTTCTTATACAATTATTAAATAATCATTTTCATTATTTCGTATTACAAATCTAATTTAAAAAAGTCTTTAAATATGTACTGCTCCAAAAAAAACAACAATCATTTTAAAACATATTTATTTAATAAATATTACAATTTTAATCTATTTTATCTATTTTAAATATATATTTTTGTGCCACGCCACTGCAAAACTATTACATCTATGAGAAAATAATAACAATTAATTGAAAAATAATCTTTAAAACTGAATGAAAACAGCTTTCAAAATGTATGTACTATTAATTTAAGTTATCATACATAACATATGTGATTTAGTTAAACATCTATTACCTGAAAGCTGTAATATTAATAAAAATAAATTTCAAGGAAATAGTTGTAAAATACTTTTTACCTATGAAATGAAATTCCTTGCTCTTTTTTAGTACTGTGACTGTTGCACTTATAAGCTACACAATTAACCATTTTAAAATGTCTATTCAGGTTATTGAAAAAGGTGAAAATTAATAAAAAAACTAAAAAAATACAATTCGACGTTCCAAATTTGTTTGCCACCAAACGTTTGAAAATTGGCTTCACTCACACGCATAAGGTTTTCATTGCCATGCGCTGTCCTCTCTCTTTCCTAGTCTAAGGTACAAACCATAGACAAATAAAAATATAGTATTATACACAAATCATCTCAAGGAAAGATAGCCGACTCCCTCTTTCCCGCGCGTTCGAAATTGAACATCAGCGCCTTGAGCGATGCGTTGCCGAATTAAAACTTTTGTATGGCTAGTTGCATACCTCCTGAATTTAAGTTTAAATACTTAAATACTTTTTATATTTTTATAATTTACCTAACACGAAAATAACAAAAATTTTATGAATTTGAAAATCATCAAATTTGCCATCATAGTGTTAGGTAAATTATAAAAGTATAAAATAAATAGGTACTAGAGATTAATATAATAAAAATAAACAAATATTAATTTTTTTTATTTATTTGTTTGCATTAACTACCAATGAGCAACACAATTGCTACAACTTATATTACATTCCAATATGTTTTAAAGAGTTTATAACATTTTCAGTCAAATTTACATCTAGGATTGATGTTAAACAATTAGGGATGTTAAAGTATATTCTATTATTACTTAAAAGATGTTTGCATTGAAGGAAAGTAAAATTACTCAATATTCCAATTTATTCTACCTGTTATTTTTAAAGTAGAAGGCACTGACAATAACTGTTGTTCTCTTGCACCTTTCTGGAAGTTGATGGCATAATCTCTTTCCTCTGAAGATGATCATTCTAAAATTACAGGAAATTGTTAGGAATTACAGGCAGATAAACCAATAACAACAATAATGGCACAACAAAACAACCTCAGTTGTGTTATAACAAGAAATAACCAATACTTTTAACTCCAAAATTTAGATAAAAAATTTGAACATACCAGGAATAATTGTTGGAATTGCTGTTGCCTTCACCAGACTTTTCGTAGCTGAAATTTAATAAGTTTGTTAATAAAATATTAAAGCAAAGCAGCTTATATTATTTTTATTGACATACTGACAAATAAAGGTGGAAATGCACATATATATAAATTATTACTTACTCAATAAAACAACGTCTAACTATAAAGTTGTATTTATACAAATTGTTTTAGTCATAAGTATAAAAAAAATCATATAACAATCCACTTCTTTTTTGCTTATCATTGTTGTTAATTGTAGGCTTATGAATATGTTTATATTTAAGACTAAAACATTCTGTATAAATCCTAATTTTATATATAATAAAAATAAATAAAACCTTACCTTAAGATCCTTGGGCAAAACATGCATTTTAACATCTTTGCTGGTTAAATTACAACCAGGAACACAACAACGGTGAACCATAATTATTATCTGGAATAAAACGATAATAATAGTAGTACTAATAAACACGACCACAAATCAAACACTTCAATATAAATTTAAAATTGTTTTTCCTGGCTTGACTCCTTGTTTTATGGCCGGTCAGCTGACGGACGGAAACAATTCGTGGCGGCAATTTTGAATATTGCTATACTAGCGCCTTCAGTGATGCGTTGCCTAACTAAAACCTCAGACCTGTCAAAGCGTGGGGAGTGAACGGGCCCTGGTATTATATTTCTATGGAACAGACGTTTAAATTAGTTATTATTAAACTATGTGACAGATGTCAGATTGGAATAATATTCCAAATTATGGTGTGAAATTTTCTTGTCTTTACATTTACAACAATACTACAATTCTAAAATCTTTAAATATCTATAAAAAATTTAATTCAAAATAATAATGAACATTTTTTTAAGATTGCTATTATATTTCTTATTTTAAAAACACACTCTTATCAAAAACATTGTTATAATATTTCTAGGTTGGCACAGTTTTAAAATATTACTAATTACCAACAAAATAACACGCACCTACTATTATATAAGCTACTTATTATTAATATCAGAACGGTTTTTATTCGAACAACGTCAAAGTGTTTCTTTAATGTAATTCTATTTCGGCGTAAATATACACAATACCTACAAAATTTCTATAGTTATCGATCGATGTTTAAAAGAGTATAAAGTAATATCACGATGAAGTTGTCATGGATGTATTGATAAAATTGTATTTTTACGCGTGAGTTATTGGCGAGTTTTCCACTGCAGTAAATATGTTATAAAAGAAAAATAAAAAAGAAATAAACATAAAAACGTCAGGCAGTAGTTTGGATGTGTAAATAGGAAGAAAAAGTGTAGGAAAGCGAAAAACCGATATAGTATTATATATCCTTGGACCCTTTTTTTTAAAGGCTATTTGAATTCAACAGATCGAAGCTAACTTTTAAGCTAGGATTTTACTTAATTGTATATTCCGTACACAGTACATGTGATGTAAGAAAAATTAGCAAATAACAGTAAGTATTCCAAAAGAAGACTGAGAACCAAAGCACATTATTTTTATTTAATTTTGAAGTGGAGATATCTCCAAAAAATGGAACTATCTCCTAGAATCTAGGTGAAAACCAAGATTTTTAAAGGCGTTAAAGAAACCACCATTAGTATGAAGAGTAAACCTCATAAAAGAAACGCTTAATTAAATTAAGTATAAGTTTATCTACTAACCAAACACATGTATGAATAAACGTGCAGAAATGATGAATCGGAAGCAAGTTACCAACAAAGAAATGCTACCAACTTTATATAATGAAATTCTAACGAAATCATATAGATAATCAAAGAAGGAAATTAATTTGGAAAAAAGACCGATGGTATTAAATTACCTATTGAAACATCACAAATTAAAAAAAAGAAGTTTAACTAAAATTTTTCAAAAACATAACTGTCTACACATACCTATTGAGTGAAAAAATATAAGTATCAAGATAATAAATAGGTGTGTCATAAATGGTAAAAGTCTAATCTTGAAAAAAATAAATTTATATAATAAAAATAACCTAAATAAACAATAACAAAGAATTACCACTAATCAAGTAAAATATTTAGGAACAAATAATTTTCATTAGGTTGAATCTGCTCATTCAAACAATTAAGAGAATTATCAACAATGGCAGATCTAATTTCCAACCCCATAATTTTAATTAATAAATTTAAACCTATATAAAATTGTTACCAAAATCACTTTTATCATTTTATAATTTTATTAACTTTTTTATAAATTTTGTATGTGTAGATGATAGTTTTGTCTTTTTGAATTTTATAGAAACACTTTTCTTATATTTTCTTTAGTTGCCCTATAAAGTTAATATTCCTCTTTGGCACGCTATTAGGTTGGTAACCCTTCCTGACTTAGGTTGGTACCAGACTATTTCCGTTTTGTACTTTCCTACTCTAACAATCCCTTTACTTTTTATACGTATTAAGTTCTTACTCAAGTGCACTTGTACAGTTTTTCTGTTCTGCCAGTTTTGAAATGATTATTCATATTAGTTTACATAGCCTTTCTGTTTATATCGAGAAGAACCTTTACATACTGTTTAGGATCGACCTGTCTTCTTGATTCCAAGGGGATCGAGCTACTATCATGGTTCTTTCCTTTTTTTGATTGTTTTTTACAATCAACTCTTTTTTCTTCTTCATGTTTTCTTTTTCTACTGTTACTTCCCTTGAAAAATATACCTATATATTTCCTCTAGGATAAAACATTCTTACTTTTTTATGTTTCTCCCTCATTTCATTCCACATGTTATTTTAACCTACACACTTATTAGACTTTATCTTCGTTGATAGCGTCTGATTTTCTGTTTTCTTCTTCTTTTTACTTCATAACTCTCTTGATCATTGATATAATTTTAAAATTTCATAAATTAAAATACAATTTCTGCGTTCTACACATACAGGTGAGTTTGTGTACGTATTTATTAATGATATGATTTTGTAACGATTTGATCTTGCTTGTTTTATTGTAACTTAGACTTGTCACGTATTATTAACGATCTTTTACTTTGTCCCTTCATTTTGAAAAGTTTAATCATAACAATTTTTTAATGTAATCATTTAACCTTTATTAATCATACTTCTATGTAACTATTTTAGATTCTTCGCTGATACCATTGTTTTCTTTATAGCCTGATGATGGTCTAAGGATCGAGACATGTCGCTTTTACAGTTATAAGTTTCTTTTTATTAAAATTGTGGATTGACTGACTGAGTTTTATTACTACTGTATAATTTATAAATAATATTAATTTACAAATTATTCTTAAATATTAAATTTTACATTTTCAAAAAAAAGTATTAAGATACATTATTAATTTAAAAAAACAATGATAGATTTTGATAAATTAAAGGAAGAAAAAATAAAATAAAACAAAAAATATCAATAAGTAAAGATGGAAATTTCATTAGACACTGTTATTGAAGAAAACAAGTAGTCGTTGCAACTTTATATACTAAGTAAAAATCCATCAGCAAACCTTTGAAACTTAACTAAAGAGTAATAAAAAAAATAGTCTTCACATTCCGTTTTTTATACCATTAACGCATTATCCTAACGACCAATAATTATGTAATTTTATACTTACAAATGTACGTTTTTATCGAGAATTTATTTTTATTTTGCTTTCTTACATTACAGTATAAAAAATAATATCAATTGTTTATTAAAAACATATTGTATAATCTTTCACTACCAATTATCACATAGATGTCTTGATTCCCTCAGATCAGTGCGAATGACTGTCCTCTTTAACTTAATATTTAATTACTTTCATTCAACAATGACTCAACAAAATAATAGAAGTAAATAGTTCAGATACCGACGTCAATTTTAACTCCATCGGATTACCAGAATGGATGCTAACAAGTTTTCTTACTTTAAGAACATCTTTTTGTTGGCAGTATTCACAGATAGTTTTCATTAACAAGTCTAGTACACGGTGAAATTTACATTAGCTGTACCTGTAATTTCCGTTATTAACAACACTATGTGCAATTAATACTTGTAATTAAAAAAAAAACATGGGAAGGGATATTGTTAGCGCTGAGATGCATGACCTATAGAAAAAAATCTTAGTCGATGTTTAGTAGTTATTATTTAAAAGGGCCAAGAATGGTTTAAAAAAATAAACTACTCAAAATGAAAAATAAGACATTATAAATTATAATGCTATCTATCGTGAGAAATATTCCATTGTAAAAACTATATCATGTTCCGTTTGGTTGTTGTTTACTTTTTTTGCTTCTAGCTATTTAAAAGAGAAAAAATCATTCATATGATAAATTCACTTTAATTTAAGTTGTGATAGGTGTTAAATTTTAAAATGTAAACAATGAGTGTGGATGTATTGGGTAGAAGGCGGATACGTAGGGTGTACCTCAAAAAATTTCAAGTTGCTAGAGCAGAGGCATTGATCGAAGTGTCGTGTAGCCTAAATGCTAAATGTAAGTTATTCTGCGGTTTCCAGAGCTTGGAATCGCTACCAAATTTACGGCGTGGTGAAAAGTGCCCCTTATTCTAATCGACAAAGGGCAACAACCCAGAGAGAAGATCGTCTTTTACGACTTTTGGCAATTAGGAGTCGTACCGCGACTGCTATAGAACACTGCAGAATCGCCTTGTACAAGCTACAGGATCTCGAATTTCGGACCAAACGATACGTAACAGACTTCACGAAGGACAACTCCGTGCAAAACGACCCGCTAGAGCCCCTAGATTTACTCCAGCTCATAGAAGAAACCGAAGAAACGTTTGTCAAGATCATCTTGATTGGACTTTACAGCGGTGGGCCAATGTAATATTTACAGATGAAAAACGGGTATGAAGACGTGTCAGTTAAAGATATTTGGATGACTGAGTTGGAGGAGGATCAATAATGCTATGGGCTGGTATAACTTTAAGAGGCCGCATGGAGCTTGTGGTATTTCGGGAAGAGGGCGATGCCTTTATTCTACAACAAGACAATGCCAGGCCACACGTAGCTAGGGTCGTGAAAAATTTCTTACAGGAGCACAATATTAATGTCATGAGATGGCCAGGTAATAGTCTGGATCTAAATCCTATTGAGCATCTCTGGGATGAACTGGAAAGACGTTTGAAGAATCATCAACCCTTTCAAAATTTGAATCAAATGCTATTTTGGCGATTTATGAACACTAATGAATAGTTACCACAACAAATAATTAAGAATTTGGTAGAAAGCATGCCTCGTTCTTAGAGCCAGAGGTTGACGTACACTTTATCAATGTTCATTCTTTTGTTTTTTTTTCTTAAATAAATTTTATTTCTTTTTGAAACTTTACTTTGCATTTTTTAATCGTATTACCAAACACTCTTTTAAACAAAATATAAGAAGGGCTTCTTATAAACTATATTAAAAATTAAAATGTTTGACAAAATAATACATATTGCTCTTTTACCTTTAATAATGTGTGGATGCACCCCGATTTGTTACGCATTCTCCAACGCGCCTAATAGGCATGCTTTTGATCAGGTGATCAATGTCCTCCTGTGGTATCTCATTCCAGGCAACCACCAACTCCTCTCGAAGTTCTACAGTCTAAGGAGGACGTTTGAAATTGAGTAATCTCCTACCCATCATATCACACACGTGCTCAATTGGGGATAAGTCGAGAGATCTTGGTGGCCAAGGTAACAATGTGACATCATTATGTTGAAAGAAGTCTATTGTGACTCTTGCGACATATGGTCGGGCATTATCTTCTTGGAAAGTTGAATTTTCCCGGGTGTTAAGATAGGGTAAATGATGGGGTCCTAAAACTTCTTGGATATAACGCTGCGCGTTCATGTTATCTCTGAGGAAGATTAAAGGTGATCTCGAACCGTAAGCTATATCACCCCAAACCATAACTCCAACAGTTTGATGAACATGCCTTTCAACAAAAAACCGTGGATTTCTCCTTTCAAAACATCGTCTTCTAACCCTCGCTCGACCATCGTGCATTCCTAAACAAAATCGAGACTCGTCACTAAAGACAATACTGTTCCATTCCTGATCCCAGAGTGACCGTTCTCTGCACCACTCAAGGCGATTACGTCGGTGTTTTGGAGTTAAAGGGAGGACCCAGTATGGTCGGCATGAAAACAGGCCAAAACGTCTTATTCGTCGGTAAACACCTCTCATGCCAATAGGTCTTCCCTGTTTTGCAAACCATTCATTTGCAATGGACCTGGTAGTGGAGAAACGGTCCTCTAAGGCCAAAAATCTTAGGCGGCGATCTTCACGGTCTGTTGTTCTACGGGGGCCTCTAAAGCTACTTGCTCTTTGCGTCCTGCCTTCTCGAAGCTATGCCTAACAACACCCAACCACGGTGTCTACACTTCTTTGCATTCTAACTGCAATTTCCCGAAAATAAAATCCAGCTTCCCAAAGTCCCACTAGACGACCACTATCAAACTCACTAAGTTGACGAAATCGTACAGGTCTCCTTACCCTAGGCATCGTAACCAATCGTAAAGAATGTCAAGAACCAAAATCCGCAAAATTTGGATTTTTACTACGGCTACAATATTCATTTTTGGATTGTTAGTGGATGTCAAAAAAGCAGTATAAAAACCGGAATCTTCAACTGATAAGGCTGTTTATTGTTTATTTCAGTAAAATTAATAAACTCACCAAATTTTATTAAAAGAAAATCATATAAACTGGGTGTTTGGATTTTTATGTCACTTAGTATATAAAATATAGCAATAGATATGGAGTATGTAACCTTTTCGTAAGTAATAAAAGGACGTTTTGTGATTTCCCTTAAATCTCGTCTAAATGATATGAGTACCTATTTGGTCTTTCTGTAGTGATGTTAGTCTTAAAAGCTTTGCTTATTCAAGGTGGGTCATTTGGGAAGGTAATATTTTTAGGATAGGTAGGGGAAGTTTTAACAATATTATTCTGTATATGTAATAGTGAAATGTAATTTTTAAAATATTACACATATTACATACCTAAACTAATTCTACAAGGAGAAATAGAGGGAGGTCGAGGTCCCGGAAGAAAGCAACTGTCCTGGGACTCATGTAACATCAGCGTTGCAACCCATTCGCACTTCGATTTAAGACTGTTCCATACATCCTATCAAGGAACTGATTGCGCCAGTCGATTCAGCATCACAAAAAACACCGTTTTCCATAATTTCACGCAAATCAAAAACCAAAACTGTTTTTGTCGAAATTCAACAAAAATTTGATTATGCCAAAAAAGGTTTAAAACCACTATTTCGATAAGGTAGAACACGAAAATCGCAAGTAAAATGCAATGTTATAGCTAATTTCAATAAAAATTCAGATTTTTAAATGCGAGTGTATACTTCCCATTTGCACCGCGATTTAAGACTTCCATACATCCTATCGAGGAACTGATTGCGCCAGTCGATTCAGCATCACAAAAAATTTCACGCAATTCAAAATATATGTATGAAGACTGCAGACAATCGCCAACGTGCGGCTAAACACAAGGCACAAAAAAGAAGATTCTGTATATAATTTGAAACCGCACTTAATACAATAATAAATAATGGAGTAATCAAAACACATGTTGTATAGTCTACAAGCTCTTCATGATATAATATTCCTAGTTGGTAGTACAAATGAGCGTAATTTTAAATTTAAATCTTGTTTGCATTGAAAAAACATGTTTCATTTTTTTTTGAAGCTACTTTTTTCTTTAGATTATAACATAAAGACAAGATGTCCAATTACCTAAGGTAATTGATATGTAATTTACAAATTCAAATAATAATTTTCCCAACAATCTATTACTGTGCTATGTACCTAATTGTTTAAGAGATAATAATGTAACATTCTTTTAACAATAATAATCAAGAGACCGTTAAAAGAATCATCACAACGCGTAATCGTTTATTTTTTTGTTATTATGGTTATTTTAAGAAATCAACTTGACATTTCTTGCTCTCATTGGCAGAGGCATGCGGTAAACAACAATTTGTACTTGACCCTATTTTTCCAAGAACACGATTTGCATCATCAATTCTTCGACCTGTTTAAACATTCACTGTTTATAATTATTTATAATCAACTATAAAGTAGGTATAACCAACACCGCTCAGTGAACCATATAATCTAATTTTTTTTTGGTCTCAATCGCCGTGAACGTGAAGCCAGAAGAACCCAGACCACACCAAATATTGTTACTGACCTTGGTTTAACCTAGACTAAGGATGTCGGTGCAATTGTTGTTTACATCAGCAATGTGCACAATCATCGTTTGGGCAATAAAATGTTGTGGGTTCTCTGCAAGCTCCTTATTGACGACCAGTGTCGTCGCAAAAGACAGTGGTTCTGCTTTGGTGCATCGATTTTTTAATCCTGAAATTAACGAACCGAATAATAATAATATTCTAAGCACACTAAATATTAGTTTATAGTGTAATAAATGAATTATTAACAAATACCAGTAAATCTAACTGATGGAAAACGCTCTAAATTAAATAAATAATTACAGAGGGAGATACAACTATATAATTAAAAATCAAAGGAATAAACAATTATTATTTTTACGCATACAGGCAGAAATTTAAAGCTCTTGCTATGACCAAAACGAACCTGTTCTACAACTTAAACACAGGGAGAAGAAAGAAATTCTAATAAATAAATCACAGCAATATAAATTATTGAAAGACTGTTGTCTAGTTTATTGTCCAAGTTCAAAGATGCTGATGTTGCTATGTTTATGTCTTGATCTATGTTGTTCCTTCATTTAAAAACTCAGTTGGACAAAAAGTTTGATTAGTCTGTGATCTAAAACATCTATTTTGGCTTACCCCTAGGTTATAGTCATTTTATCAGTCCTATATCTAACAGAATTTGCATTGAGCATTCTTTCCAAGTACAATTATTTTCATATGCCCATTAAGGTGACTGTGTCCAGTCAGTAGTCCTATCATAATTCGTAGGTCCTGTCTGCTTATATTTAGCATATTTAGCAGCTCTTGAGACCTCTTTTTAGAGAAATCTCCTACAAATGCCTTAAACCCTCTATCCTGAAGGCATTTCCAAACTTGGAGTCGATAGGATTTGATTCCAGTAACTTTAGCATCGCCTGTTGTATTTTAAAATTTGAAAATTACCATGAATTCATCTACAGAGGTTACAATTACCCTTATTGGTATATTTTAGGACTGTTTTATATATCCAAAGAATAATCTGATCGCTTTTCATTGTACTGTTTTTAAAATATTGTTATTAAAATGTCCAGCGCATACAAACAAAGCTTCAACATAATTAATGTACAATCGGCTTTAGAATAGCATATACATGTTAAATGTGAATTTCGTTTACCTACCGAAGTTATAAAAACGCCCTTCTTAAACAACATAGGAATGGTAATTTTTAAAACGCCACATTTAATGGTTTTTGGGGATTAAGTTTATTTACAAGGGACAGAGGGACAGGCAAATTGTCAATAAAATACCTTATGCTGCAAACATTAAAGATGTGGGCGTGGACAACTTTTTAACTGATTTCAAATTTATTATTATTTAAACCGTGATTGGTTATACACAATAAATAGGCCGTCCTTAAAATTAATTCATTGTAAGCGATTTGAGTTTAAAAATGTATATGCTATTCTGAAGCCAATTGTACAGTTTACAAAAAGAGCGATAAGAAACATTCGAAAAAGTGAATAGTATTTTGAGTAAGCACGCTTACGGATTAAAGATTATATGATCTGTCCAAGTTAGTTTACTGCTAAACTATAACTCCTGCGTCATTGTAGAAAATCACTGAGTTCAGAGGTTGGCCGATCTTGAAATAAAGAAGTGGGGTGTTGTTTTTACCAGTTCTAAGAACTACACACATAAAATTTTAAAGAAAATACCAATAGTAGAAATAATAAAACAGCCAAACGCACTGCCTTTGGATACTCTGTCAAAAGTTTTGGAGAAATAGAATCATCAGATATCACAGTAAATAGAAGAAGACTTAATAGAGATCAGTAGGAGTCAATATAAACAATATTATAATGGCAATCCATAATTTTGTTCTTATTCATCGTTATATTACAAACGTCACTTTTAATTCATTACTTTTTCACTATTATCATTGAATTATATTTACATATCCACTTATATAGGTAAAACAGTTTTATTCTTACCATAAGATACATTTTTATTGGTACCAACATTGATAACCCTAACCACTTCAATTGAAAAAAGAAAAATTTGTTTGTAGTTTTTCTATAGTAACTTTTTTAACGAAAAACCATATTTCTTTTGCTTTTTGCCATAGGCATTTTGTGGAATATTGCTAAAGATTTATTTGTCAGAATCTGACGATGCTATGTCTAGCGAAACGGCTGTCATTAAAGTTAAAAAAGCAATTTTTTAAATAAATATTGGAAGTTTTGTTAAAACGAAGAGTTTTTTATTATTCTTAATAAGATGGACTTCCAAAAAGTAAGGGTTAGTACAATCAATTTATAATGTAGATGTTAAAAATTTTTTTTTTAAATTTAACTACTCTTGGTTCGGTTAGCCTTGCTATGTTGTGTCAAATACATAAATATATAATATTAGCTAGCCGTTTTATGCCCATAACTTAACAATTCCTTTCTATAATTTCTCCTTGTATAAGGAGCTTATATCTGCCTACTTTTTAATTTCATTACTTTTAGAACATTATACACTGCATCTTTTTACAGGCTTTCTTGGACTGCCTCTCTTCCTTTTAACCACAGGTAACCACCCTATATTCCATTTTATTTCCAAGAGTTATTTCTATCTAATTGATGTTGTTAATTGCCAATCAATTTGCCTTCTTTGTATTTAATTTATTCCCTATTTGAATTGTTAAACAATTTCCTTTGTTCATTATATCTTTCTTTTTTTTTAACATCCTTTGTCTGTATATTCGTTTTAGTTCTATTTCATTTTCGTAGTTTTTATCCAACTATTCTTTTTTCTTTTCTTTTTTTCTCTTATACTCCTTGTAAGTTTTTATACTATTTTCCAAAATTATATTATACCTCTTCGCTACTTCCTCCACTTTCAATTCACTGGTATTGTATTTTTAGCCTTCTTAATAGTTTAATAGGTTTTGAATAATTCTAATTTAGCTTAATACTAACCCAATATTCCCCATATTCTATTTGCTTGCATGACAACCTTAATTTATCAACTAGTACAAGCTGCAGTCTCTCACTAAGAAAAGACTTAAACCACTTGATCGAGGTGTCTCTAAATCCATAGTACTGCAATTTTTGATGTAGTATTTTATGATCCACGCAATCGAAAGCTTTTGAGAAATCACAAAATATTGTAGCTGTAGAATGTTGATTGTTTAAGCTGGAGTAGACATTATTAAAAAGAGAAAAGATTGCATCATTTGTGAATTTACCACTTAAAAATCCAATTGATTTTTAGCTAAAATTTTGTATTTATCCACAAATGAAAGAAGCCTTTTTTATCAACCTTTCAATGATCTTGGATAATGTAGGAAGAAGCGCGATTGGGCGATAGTTAGAAACTTGATCTTTATCACCTCCTTTATGCAAAGGAATGATTATGGCTGTGTTTAGAAGATCTAATACACAGTCCGGCAGATTTGCGAACATTTTGAGGGTAAGCCCATCTACTCCATATGCGGATTTGTACTACGAAGTTCTTCTGTTACTACATGTGAAAAAAAACTGTTTCTCATTAAATTTCGGTAAATAGGAAAGTGGATCAAGGGTGGAAGTTATAGAATTATTTATGAAATTGATTGTGTTAACCTTTACTTTGTGGAATTATTTATGTTTTTGACAATATTAATAAAGTAATTATTTAGCCCATCATTATCCCCTTACGAGACTATGCTTAAAATTTGTATTTTAAAGAGTATTTAGAACTTATTAGCGTTAAAAAAAATAATCAAAATTATGAATAAGTTTTTGCATAAATGTATCAAATAGTTCATCAAAAAACAAATATCAATGATTTTTTTAAAAAGAAATTCCTGATATTTTCAAATATTCATATCGCCCAACTGGCCAAATTTGAACAAAATCATAAAAATCTTTTTCGAAGTACAAAAAGTTGCCCAAATTTCAGCAAAAACGGAGATGCAAAACCATGGAATGGCCCTTTATGCATTACTACTGAACCAAGTAAACGTAGACATTTCACAAGCCACTTTGTAAAATATTACATAATATAATATTACATAATGCAATATTTTTGTTACTTAGCTAATTATTGTTTCTGTTGTTTCAGCAACGGGAGCCTTTGCTCCCGGCATGGAACCAAAACGTCAACGAACCGCCTATACCCGCCACCAAATTTTAGAATTAGAAAAAGAATTCCACTACAACCGATACCTGACGAGGCGGAGACGCATAGAAATCGCTCATACGCTAGTCCTTTCTGAACGACAAATCAAAATCTGGTTTCAAAACCGCCGAATGAAATGGAAGAAGGATAACAAATTACCGAACACGAAAAATGTTAGAAGAAAAACGAATCCGGCCGGGGTGACAACAACCACGACAGGCTCCGGCGCTAAGTCTGGGGGCAAAGTTCGAGGGAAAACACAAAACAGCACTCCGGGAAATAACAATGATAAACGGAAAAACAACAACAGGTCAGTGCATCATTGTTAAAGGATGAAAGATTCTTCTACTTCTCGGGCAAAAAGTCTATTAAAAAAGAAGTACGCTAAAGCGACTGCTTTGATTTATTATTTCCAGAGTCCACATACGTTGAAATATTTATTTTAAAATTAAATATTAGGAACATATATTTTGAAAATTTATCATCTGCACTAAAAATTGCGTGTAAGTGTAAATTAAAAGTATTAATTTATTTACAAAAGTAATTTGTTTTATATTAAACACTCTTGATTTAATTGGTTTATGGCGTACACTAAGACAGAGCAAAATTTGAAAACTTACTATGGTTATACTTCAAGAATAAAAAAAAATCATTTTTTACTTGTCTTCTAATCCCCAGTCACCCCAACTTTATAATCTTAAATTACTTTCTCCTATTTGTGATATCTAATTTAAAAGCAGTTAAAAATGCTCTTCAGTTGTACCCTACAAACATAAGTACCTTCGATGTAGTTGTAGTTGTCTATATGGTCGGTCTGTATGTGCTTTTCAGATAAAAGTATCCACCTTTAATAACTTTTGTAATACTGGAATTTAGGAAAAATCCAAAAACAAGTCAATTTATGTTGGAAGGGGTAAGCATTACGGCTTATTTACACTTAAATTGTAGAGGTTATCCATAACTCAAATGTGGATAGTACGAATAGTAGCAATAAAACTCAAAGCCAAAGTCAAAAGTGCCTTTGAGTTTTATTGCTATTGTTTAAACTTACTGGAAATGCCACCCCCTCACACCTAGCAGCATCCCTTTTTTTTAATTTCTTCTCATATTTTTTATGTAAAATTTGGATACTCCTCTCTGAGCTGCTTTCAAAAATGTAGGTTAAAGTGCTTAGTTTATGAGATAAGATTTTTTTAATAGTACAAATTTTACTTATTTTTTACTTTTACCACACACACACACACACACGTGCGTGAGAAAACCAGTCCCACTAACCATATACTCCCAGATCTCCTCATAAATGAGGAATCCGGGAATCTCCTCATAAATGAGGAATCCGCGAAGTAGAACATTCCACCACCCCCTGTCATTCCGACAGGACCTCATCGCTGTTTCGCGTCGCGCGCGTTTCTCCCTTTTCCTTCTTTAATTCTGCGGGGGGCTCCAGGAGTGTCTTTTTCGGTTCGAAGGGGTAGCTCTTCTGGCTTTATTCCCTTGTCTTTCGCGGTTGTGTTTTTGTCGGCGAGTGTGTGTGTGCTTTTCGCTGCCCTCATGAAAGGTCCGTCCTACCGCCAGTGGTAAGACTAACTTTACACAAGGTTCGCTTTCTCTAGAGCTGTCCCCGATAGAATTCCGGCTTTTCCAAAATTTGGATTGGCGGGAACTCTATGTCGGGGGTTCCTCTTCGCTGTCTTCTTTCTTGTCCGACCCCTTTTTATGTTTTTTTAATTATTTTTTTGGTGCTCTCGTGGTTACCCGTGCACGTACCGTGGCATGTGCCCAGGTAATCACAAGCGCGGTAGGTTTTTTTTTGTTACTATTTTTTTTGTGGGGCTTGTTCTGGTTTGCGGCCTTATTGTTCTTCTATTTGTTGTCTCGGTCTTCTGTATCTTCTGTAATCTTCGGCTATATAGTCCGTCAGGTCTCTGAGCTCACTTTTACCTTATTTGCCTGTAATAAAATGGTTTGTTTAATCTTTTTAACTGTGCTATTTATTTTGTTACAATAAGTGTTCAAAATGAGTGCCATTCACCATGGTATAGTCTATTTTGAAATGCCTCTCTGACATTGCTTAATACGGCCGGATTTAATTGTCGACATTCATTTTCTATCCTCTCTCGTAAATCATTCAAAGATTCTGTTTAAATACCTTCATAAAAAAAAGTCTAGGGATGTTAAATCCGGTGACCTAGGTGGTCATTCCATCATCTGCCCCCTTCTACCTATCCAACGAGCGCGGAATGATTCGTTTAAAAATTGTCGGACAAGCATAGCATAGTGTATCTTGTTTAAATACCAATAAATCTTCGGAAAGGTTATCATTATTTTCTATTATTATTGTAATACGTGGGTCAACCCCTTCCCTGAGTAACTTTTGGGGATGTTGTGTATGGAATCACTTTCAGCCAAATACAGTTGACAGAAGCAAACATGAACCCTGGGTGGGCGTGTCCTTGTCGCTGTAGTTGTATTTTCATCTCACTTATGCAGCCACTAAAATTGATATTATCGTTAACATTGGCTCGTGATTGGCTGATTGTGATAACCTTGAAATTAGTTGGCATATTTTCCGCGGACCATGTTTGCTTCTGTCGACTGTATCTACAATTATGCATATTTACTAAGCCATTTAATGAAAATGAGCGTTAAGCAAACATTGTTTAACAATTGTGGATTGTTATTGATAAATTGCGTCATTGATTCGCAAAACTCTAGACGACGATCAAAATCATCTTCATTCAACTCGTGCACCAACTTTGTATGGGTGGTACTTGAATTTATGTAGAACTCGGAAAACTGTAGAAGATGAAACACCGATCGCTCTACTTATTGTTGACAATGATTGGGATTGTTGAGCCTCTAAGCTGACTTGCCCTGAAATTGCCACTTGGGTTGCTTCGTTATTTACGAGTCCCTCTCGCTTATGCACTTTATTGGAACAGACCCTGTTGAGGTAAATAAATCAGTTGAATTAAATACTTATGAGTTGCATGTCTTCCGTCATGTAATTCGTTAAATATTCTAGCAGCAGCTCTTGCACAATTATTATTTTGGTAGTTTAAACCTACAGTTTCAATTCTTTCTTGCAAAGAGTAAACCATTTCAGCGAAACAAAATAAATAATGTATCAAAGTACACTATCAATAGTGACTACAAATTCTAGTTGACAATGTCAAACTTTAATAAAAATTAGAGTTTTTAGAGTTTTCTGTTGTTTTTAATTTTGAAGTACCTAGAATAAATAGCACAGTTGAAAAGATTAAATTAAAGAGTTTGAACTGTTGTACAACCCATTTTATTACAGACAAATAAGGTAAAAAATAAGTAATATTTGTGCTATTAAAGGAAAAATTAGTATTATACATTTTTGAAATCAGCTCAAAGAGGAGTATCCAACTTTTACATAAAAAATATGAGAAGCAAATTAAAAAAAAGGATTCTACTAGGGGTGAGGGGGTGGCTTTTCCAGTAAGATTAAATAAGCCATAATGCTTGCCCCTTCCAACATAAACTGACATGTTTTTGGATTTTTCCTAAATACCAGTATTACAAAAGTTATTAAAGATGGATACTTTTATCTGAAAAGCATTGTATAATAATTATTTTAGACCGTTTCCATCATAGAGTTTTTGTTTTCCATTCATTAAATATCATTGTTCGCTTAAATTTCTCAATAATCGTAGTATAGTGTTTCTCTATTGCTTTTTGTTTCAATTGTTTTACATAATATCCAGTTATTGCTATTGTTTATAAGTGGTGGACTATTTCAACAAACTCCACTACTAAAAATGTTTTTATGCTTGTTGTTTTATTGAATATTTTTTCCTATTTGCATTGCTTCGATTTATTTTTCTCCAGGAAAATTTATTAAATCCACAGATAGGTACGAGTATCTTATTGTTTGATTATTTCCTTTAATTAAGAATAAAAGAAAGTTTGTGACAATTTCTGTCTTAAAAATACCAAACAATTAATTCCTGAATTCACATGTAAAAATATTTTTTTATCAATAATTGTTTCGAGTAAATCATTATCCCCATTATCATAACAAAGTAATGTTGGGTACAACACATTTTTTCAATAAGTATTTTAAATATTTTGTTTTGAAACTATTTTATAACCTATTTCTTATCGGTTATAGCAAAACTTTAATACCACAATTGACAAATTTATTAATTGTTGAAAATTCATGTAATGTTTTCAATCCGTTTATATGGTCTTCTTATTAGGGGACCAAAAAATACTAGATCATAAAGACTGTTTTAATTTTCAGAGTATGAACATAATTTATAGTGTATTTGAAAATCAAGAGAGAGTAAATTCCCAGAAATGTTTTGCAGTTATCAGTGTTAAAGGCAGTAAACCATAGATTGCTTTTTCGAAATTAAATTAATATGGAAATAGAAATATTCAATTTGTTTTAGTTATGTATATCTAGATTACCAATTTTATATAGATAAACATAATTCGTAAGTAGTGATTTAATTTGGGTAAAATGAAGAAAAAGTCAATATTATTTTAGGCATTTTGTTTTAGGCATATGTTTATTTACAAAATATGTATATAATATGTACAGATAATTACAATTACTTATAAATTAATATGAGGAGCTAAAAAACAATTAAGTAGGTATATGAGAAAAAAAAACCAACCGCAAGGATAAAATTTGACGAGCAACATGCAAAAAATACGACAATATTAAATTTTAAAAAATTATTTTGTAAAAATAAAATTAAAGTACATAAATTAATAATTTTAAAGTTATGGTTCCTCGCACTCTGTGTCAGAAGATTCACCATTTGATTCTAGAGAAATTACAATGGGCTCTATAGTAATATCAAATATGTTATCTAGCTCCCACATTTTTTTTTCTATTTCTGTAACGTGTCTAATACGTTTTTGCCAATTTTCACTTGTTACTTCAGATATTGCCTTATTGAAAGATTTTTAACATCTGATAATTTAAAAGTAGTGTTATTTCTAGCAACATATAATCTTTAACTTGAGCCCATATCAATTCTATCGGATTCAGCTCACAATGGTAGGATGGTAAACGAAGGATTTCAATTTCTCGTTTTTTGGCTATTTCCTCAATATTATATTTTTTATAATTTTGCTTATGTTTTTTAGCAATAGTTAACAATTCTGCCCTCAGCATTGTATTGTCAAAGGCTAAATTTTTAGAAGATTACCATTTTGCAATTTCATCCTTTTTCCATTTAGTGGTTGGTAAAGGTTCAAGTAATCTGGAGTGGTAACTTGCATTGTCCATTACAATAACCGATTCTTTTGGTATGAATTGAATCATCTGTTCAAAATATTCCTCAAACACGTCTCCATTCATTTCTTCGTGATAATCAACGGTTTTTTTTATTCAAATAAGAGTAAACCATTCTCAAGAAAACCATTTGTACTGCCTATATGACAAATAATTAATCTTTTACCTTTTCCTATAGGTTCCTTAAAACCAGTAGTATATCCTTCTAGAAAAGCTTGATGGGATGATTTTATATTTTTGTCTTTCCAAACTCTTCCTACACAATGTCCTTCATTAACCTATGTTTCATCTAAATAATAAATGTTTTTATTTTAAGCTTTAACTTGTTGTATTCTTCTGAGGTACTGTCTTCTCCAGCATACAATTTCTTCAGAATCAATTAGCATTGAGTGTCTGCCCATTTTTTCAAATTTAAAGTTTAACTCATGTAACGATTTCCATAGTTTATCCCGGCTTATTGTGAGTAAATCAACATCATTCGTAATGGCTTGCAAAACTTTATCTAAAGTTGGTATTTGCTTGTTTATAAAAAATGAGTGAACAAGCTTACGAATAGCATTTTTAAAAAACTCGTCCACGTTGACTTTTAATAGTTTTTGTCTACCTGGTTTCGGCTTTGGTGAGGTTACTCCACCTGATTTTTCCTCCTTTAGAACTCTATATATTGTAGATTTTCCATATCCCATTGCCTTAGATGTTGTTTCAACTACACTGTCAATAGTGTTTGAGGGATTTTGATGTTTAAAATAGTGGTACACATTCATTACAGCACTCTTTTCATTGAACGATAAATGGTCTAGTTTTAATTTTTTCACTGGCGTATACTCACAAACTGCTTCCATTTTTAGTCACTACTATTTGTCACGTAATAAAATAAAATAAAATAATGTGATAGTCCAAGAAATTTAATAAATTTTGTATTGAAATTAACAAAAACAATTTAGAATGCATTACAAATATTGAAGTTTTACCGCTTGTACTGTACTATAGTTTTGCATACCGAATTAGTTTTTATTCTGGGAATTTACTCTATCTTGATTTTCAAATACGGTATAATATTAGTTGCTGTTATTTTATTTTATGAATTTTATCTAAAATTAATTACCATTCATTTTCAGGGATCTAGATGGCCTTGGGGAAAACATGCTGGATATGTCCCTGACTGGTCAACATCAGATTTCTCACGGACATCCCGCCCTACACCATGGAATGTTACACAACGATCCTAGTATGCATATTGGCTCGTTAGGATCATCGCTCACACCTCTACCGTCATCACCGGGATGTGGCGTTCCAGGAACGCCACAGCCTGTTATAAAATCTGATTACGGACTCACTGCTCTCTAAAAGTGAGTAAAAAAGCTCAATATGTAGACATTAAATGAATTTTGCATAATTGGGTTATACTTAACTGTGATTTCATCTGTTTTTGTTTATAATAGTAGTAAAATAAGAAAATTTTGTTGGGAAAACGAAATGTGAAATGTACTGTTATGCGGAAATTCTGGTTAATTTTTTTTTTCTAAAAAAGGTAACAAAATCTTGAATAAAATAGAAAACTTCTTCTAGGGCTGCATTTTTAAATAGAAGATTATAATATGACCAAAACATTTGTAGGAATTTTAAGAAGGTACTTATTTAAATATCCTTGATGCTTTTTGCCAAGTAAAACAAGGTAGCATTTCTTTTTTTAATTTAGTTATCTGTTTTTAATATTTTAATAGCATTTACCAAAATTATTTAGCATGTTAATCTCTTAAACTTTTAGGTTTATATTTGAGACTCAAATGCCAAGTTAAGCTAAGAACTTACTTACATAGAATTGCCCTTTTGTTAAGTAATGAAAACACAAGTCTAACAATATAAACTAATGGTGAATACAATTGAAAAACGATTATACCTTTGTTTTAAATTTTAAAGTTAAAAGTAAAAAAGTTATGATAGTTTAATGTTAAACATGATTTAGATACCATCCAACAGAAAATTATTTTATGTATTGTAAGAATTATAAGATATTCTTTATCACCTAAAGTATTCATAATTTAAAGATTAAAGCATAACAAATAGTGGATAATTTATTACATAAATGAAATTACAAAATTAATAATTGTCGATATGACCTCGATTTCATCAGCATAATTTTATTAATAATATTAAATGAAAACACTTAATTATGCCCATTATGCAAAACTCGAATTAATATTTAATTTATAAATAACTCACTGACAATATGAAAAATTATTCGCTCTATAAACATGAATCATGAATTGTGTCACGAATAATAATTAGGTTTGTTCGAATTATTTTTTTATAGTATGTCCCAGTTAAATTTTACCACTGAAATTATAAATTACTTTTTATATTTTGAAAAAATTATTGTATCGCTAAAATATTACAGTCAATGGTATGGAAATAATTTTGTTTACTTTAGATATATTTAAAATATTGAATTTTAATTAACAAATGCATAATTTTTAATATTTTTCGTTTTACATAATATTAACATAAATTATTGCAAACATACATTTTTGTACTTGAGGTACTTTTTACTAGATATTCCATCCACATTTATCTTTCAGGCACTGAATTTCTGTTTCAAAAAATCTTTCACTTTCATATAAAAAATCTGTTTTGGAGCAATGTTGTATCCTATTCTCAAATTTTTTTTAATATGGTTTGATTAATGAAGCTTACAAATTTTCAATACGTAATAAAACAGCTTAAATATATAGGTATAGAAAGAGAACTAGAAAAAAACGAATTAAGAATAATAAAAAACTCTTCGTTTGAACGCACCTTCCAAGTTTATTCGAAAAATTATGTTTTAAATTACAATGACGGCCGTTTCAAACGAAGAGTTTTTTATTATTCTTAATGAGATGGACTTCCAAAAAGTAAGGGTTGGTACAAAAAATTTAAGAAAAAAACGAGATACACCAAAAAGAATAAAGTTCGTGAAAAGCAGAAGATGCTGGAATTATTATCAGCAAGATTACAAAAAAGTTGAAAGTAAGTAAGACCGGTAAATTATCGGTTTCTGAAAATATTGCAATGGAATTGATAAAAAATGCCCAACAAATCAATGAATGTAAATTATAGGTGCATTACTAGCATATTATCTACTGCAAGGTGGTACTGCATAAACCAAAACAAGCTGGAATAACAATAAAACCCAATAATTAGTCTGATAAATAAGGAGTGAGGAATCTATGAACAATTCTTAAACTTATCGATCTGAAAAAATTGTATTATAGATTTTAATAAAAATGGAAAGTGACCTGTCCGAACTATTCATTGTTTCAAGACACTGTGGAAGAAGATAATGCTAGTTAAATGCCGTGAAAATTTAAGAAAATCTTTTAAATGTAAGAGCTTAATCAGTTTTAATAGTTAAGAACATTTCGGTTGTTCATCTACTGCTAAATGAATAAATGCATAAATATATATATATTACCTAATTGGTACCTACTAAAGAATTCGAGCTTAAGGTATCAGGTGAAATATTTCAGAAACTTTGGACATTTTTCGTCTTATGTAGTCTCGATTTTTAGATCGAGAAAGACACTTCGAGGTTTATTTTTTAAAAAAACTTTGGAGTTTTTATAAAGTTTGCAGATTACTAATTAATATGAAACTAAGCGCTTTCGGCTTGCAAGGCCATGATCAGAGTTTCTTGTCAAATTAGATACAGTTATTATTAAAGTTATTCTAATTCTAATTAGATGAATTATTTCAATAACAATAAACATCCTCTGTGAGTTTATTTATTTTATTCATACTTGTTCTATACAGTAAAATATTTTATTTATTTCATTTTGATATGGAACCAAACTTTTTTTTGTATTAAAACTAAATCATTTTCTTCTAAATTGTCTATAGATATGTGGTGGAGTGCATAATAATACTATTAGAAATTTGACAGTATTTTTTGATACCTCATGTAATGATTCGTTCGCTTCCGATACCTATTCTTGCACTTATTTTGTTTTACAGTGTGGAAACAAATTAGGAATAAAATTATTTGTGGAGTTAGTTTAGAAGATTATAAAAAACGCTGGGACCCGTCTACTTTGAAATTCAAATGTGAGCTTTTTAAACATAAATTTAAATGTCCATGGCATCCTTCAAGCCAGTATCCAGTGATGGCCGCAATCGCGTTTTCGATGGATTTCCTGGAGAGAGATGGTGCGTCGCAGGTTAAGCTCTGACCATATCTGTCTTGACGAGTTGCAAGAAGGTTCTTCTCGCCACCTCAGGTTGGTTTGGCGGAGTATTTCATTCCGGAGGAGCAATTTTCGTTCAGCGATAGGTGCCCATGGTCTTGCATTAGCGGATATAATCGTGAGCGTCGTACCAGCTCTTGCTGACTCGTCCGCCTTACAGTTGCCTGCTATGTCCGTGTGGCCGGGTACCCAGACAACATTGACTCTTACTTTAGTCTACAGCTCATCTAAGACTTAACGGCATTGTATAGCCGCCTTGGAGGTGAGGTAGATTGAGTTTAGAGACTTTATGACAGCTTGGCTGTCAGTTAGAATAGATATTTCATTGGACTCGAATCCGGTTTGAAGTACCCATTTTGCTGTTTCATTAATAGCTACCATTTCTGCCTGAAATACACTGCAGTAGTCCGGCAAACGGGATGATAGGTTGAGGGGTGGGGACTCTGAGAAGACTCCACTTCCTACTCTCCCCTCTAGTTTTGAGCCATCTGTATAGAAGAGCGTACCATTTGGCTTAACTAGGTTCGCTGTCCACTTCTCTTTGGACGGGATGTCCACCGAGAACTTGCGGTCGAACATCGGAGTGGGTTTCGTGTAGTCTGTGTTGTTTAAGATAAGACTGAATTCCTTCAGAATCTTGGAGTAGCCGTAGTTTACCTTAGGCCATGGTGAGACTGCATTGAGTCTGAGAGCAGCGTTGGCCGCGCATTCCTTCCCATATAGGTCTAGTGGAGTCAGATGTAGGATCATTTCCAGGGCTTTTGCCGTCATGAGAACGGCAGCTAGTCGCTGTACCTTTCCCACCCTTTTCCGGTTGACCTCCTTACATAGAGCTGGCCACCATTCCAATGATCCATACATGAGTGTGGGTCTTACGACCGCCGTGTATAACCAATGGACAATACTGTTTGATGTAAAATAGCCCGTATTTCTGTAGTTATTCTTTCTTTGAGGTCTGAAATGCTAGTTAGCTGTGTTGCATATACTTTGTTTTTGAGATAAAAAATCCAAGGGCGTAAGGTCCGGCGATCTAGCTGGTCACTCGATAGTACCTCTCGTCCAATCCATTTATTAAGGAAAATTTCATTCAAATAATTTCTTACAGTTAAAGCATAATAGGGTGTTGCTCCGTCCAACTGGATGCAGTAGGTTGGGATATATTGCGTTGGGATATAAGTTGGCCAACTCAGTAACAACTTCGTTCGAATCATGCTTAAGTATTTTTCGGCTGTCAAATTTTCATCTACAAAAATAGGACCAATAATATGATCATTTATGATACCTGCCCAAACGTTCAACTTTTAAGGATAATGAGTATGTGTCTCACGCTGCCAATGAGGATTCTCCTCTGACCAATACCTACAGTTTTGTTTGTTTACTTCCTCGTTCAATGTGAATGTTGATTCATCTGAAAAAAGAATTGTACCAAGAGCTATTTTATTTCTTTTCTTCTATTAGTTCTTGCACAAAAGTCAATTTATATGGATGAAGTTTTTATTCATGAAAACATTTTAGGACAGTTGTGTGACTCACATTATTTTGACGAAAAATTTGACGTGAACTTGACGTTGGATTCTCCACGATACTTAATAATATCCACTTTCATATCATCTTCAAGGAAGTGTGGTTTTCTCATTAATGGTTTGACATGTCCAAGTTCTCTGAATTGTGCATGAATTTTAGACATGCACAGTACCTTGTGAAATATTAGGCAACTGAGGATACCTCTGATTAAATAAGTTTGCTACTTCAACTTGACTTCTGCAATTATCGCCGTAACCAAGTCGCTTAGTCTCAGTTAAATATTTAATTATTACTTCTCAAGATTAGTTTTTGATTAAGAATTGACAACTACGATATTTAAATGTGAACACATCAACAACTGACAGACATTATTTACCGATCTAGTTTAATTATATTGGCATAGTTATCTATACAGTTTGAACCTATTCGTGACCAAAAATGTTAACAAGATCCAAAATATTGATAGTGAAGAAATTTGTTGAGATAGTATTGTTAAGGAGCTTTTAAAATCAGGCTGTTTCATTAAAAATATAGATCATGGACTATGCCAGACTTGCGTGTATCACCCTGTACATTTAAGATTATTTTTAAAATGCTCACATTTGAATTTTAAAGTTGACGGGTCCCAGCATTTTTTATAATCTTCTAAACTAATTTTATTCCATAAGTGGTTTCCACATTGTATTATCTTACCCTGGTTTCATATGATTGTAACTTTATTAGACACCATCTATAACGACTTAAATTAGCTAGGATAAGAATAATTTGAGAGTGTATATTGCAATGGTTTATTTTCAACTTCAAAAATTAAGTAAATTTATAATTTTTATTGATTGTTATCGTTAACCACACTTATAAAATAATTCGAACCAACTTTCTAGTGTTAAAAAGAAGGAAATAATGGTAAGAAATAATTTCATTACCAAACACTTTTATATTTTTGTTATTTAATTAATCCGATGTACTATGTGTTTTTTCTATAATGAGTGTTATTTTTATTATATATAAATAAAAATATGTTGAGGAACATAGGAGATCAACGGATTGTTCAATAAATAAAACAGCATTGTTTTTACTGCAGAGAAAAGTTTACACTATCACTACACCAATACACACTTTCGAAAACGCTTTTAGAAAGGTGCGTTAGTTAAAATGTATGTTGGTGTAGTGGCAGTTCAAACTATATCTGATATGAGTATGGCTAACGGTTCCAGATTAGAATCATTTAAAAACATTTCAATAAGTACGTTGTGAGCAAAAACATTCTTGTCCAGACTAACTTTTGAACTATTTTATGGGTTAGCATTTTTAATAAGTTTCTAAAAAGGTTTTTAATAATATAATCATATCTGATATAAAACCACAAATTTTAAGTTTCATAAGCAATATTTTTTCGTAGATATTTTTATAGATAAACTTTATATATTCATTTTCACTAGATTGACATTATTTCTAATTTAATTACTAAATTAGAAAAACAAAACATAGCTAATTATTCTTTTGGAACATTTAAAAAACATTAATAATATAATTTTTTCATTAAAATTGACAAAGCAAAAATAAACAACAGATATGACAAATAATTTAATAAACTGATGGTGACGGAGCGAAATGCAGTTGTCGAAGGTGTATTATTCTTTATTATTGATATGATATAATCAAAATGTTATTATTCAACCACTATAATTTTGTTTCGTTTGATTGCTGGAACCAGGTTGCCCATACAATTTTACGAATGGGTGAACACTGAAAGACTTTAAACAAAATTACACCTCTATATGTATTTTTATCAAGAAATTATTGTTAAATATAATTCAAAGTGATAAAAGTATCAACCAAACTATGCAAACCTTTTAATTTGACCATCATCTGTCAAATTTGTCAAAAACTGACCCTTTAGGTACAACAGAGAAATAATATATAAATACAACTTACTTTTACCGTATTTGGTTTGACAATGAACATTTTCCTTTGATTTCTTATGCATTGTAGAGTGCCATTTATATTGACTAAGAATATTTGTTTTATGTAATTATTGTTACCTATTTTTGTTAAAATTTTCAACCTGAAATACATGTCCTGAATCACAATCACGCAATGTTAATTAGAACAAGTAATATTTCACAATTATTATATTTCACATACGCATTTTGTACATTTCTCAGGGTATTTTATTTAATTCTGTAAATCGGGTGTTTTTACTATTTTTCAATGGTACTATTATTATTATATTTTTATGTTACCCAATTGATATTGTGCATGTATTTTTGAGTTTATTTAAACCCAGTGTGATCCTATGAAATTATAAGTTATGTAGAAATAGATATTGTATATATGAATATTAGAAATAAATATGTATACTTCTAGATTTCTGGCATGATTATTTTCAATACCACATTTTCCTGTTCCAAGAATAACATGCATTTTAAATTAACAAGTAAGAAGAAATATATTTATAGATACCATTCGTTGGATACTGAATTTATATAAAAAATCTATTTTTTTGATCAGACAAACTTTACCAAATAATTCTAAAAACAATAAAAAATAAAATTTTTTAGAAAATCAACTTTATTCAATAAATTGCTTATTAAAAACTATTTCAAATTTCATAGTATAACCGCTTTTGAGCGTGGTATCATTCAGGCAAGCCGTGCGGCGTTGTTGCTTATTGAGCAGCTCATTTCTATGATCTAACCAAATGAAATAGTTCAATGGCTAAACATTCCATAAATAAGTTTTATAATTTAGGTAATTCATAAAATATTCATAAGAGACAGCATGATCACAATATTTTTGCAAATGTTACTGACAAATACTATAGATGATTCAATAACAATCACAAATCTCTTACCTTAAATGGATAGCAGGCAGCATCACACAGCACTACAAATTCCAATCGGCCATATCAAGATGACACAGTCGACCAGAAATAGGTAGGTTGGAGGAGGTAAAAAAATAAATAGTTAAAAAGTCTCCTCTGATATTAGGTCTATGCAAAAACTATATACGTTTTTTTAATTTAAATATTTTACAGTAAATGCAAATGTCAAACATATTGGTTCTCGTTAACATTTTTGGTCTTATTTAACATAGACGACAGTATACATGATATCTTCTCTATCTGTAGGTTAAGGAGGAGTCATAAGCTTCATCTAGACTTACACCTCAATAGGACTAATGTGCTTCCCCAAAGCCAAACATCTTAGTTCATAGTTCAAAATATACTTGTGGGTTATTGCCATCTTGAAAAAAGGGTTAATTTCAGTTTTTTCATAATAACTCGGTTTCCCGTTGAGATACGAAGATTTTTATGCAATACTTTTTTGTTGCTCTTTTTATATGATCTACAATTGAGGTCTTATACATTTTTTACGTATCGATCATGGTTATCCAGATACTCGCATACATTTAAAAATGTTTTTTCGAAATTTTAGCATCTTGGCCTTAATATATATCACAAAATAAGTTTTGAAATATTCTTTACCAAAAAGCATTTAAAAGTTTTTTGATAGCAATTCAAACAAAAAAAGTAAGTCAAGAAAAAATTGGGATAAACCCCCAAAACCCCACCCATGAAAAAAAAACTTTTTTGTTAGTATCTAGTCTCTTTGCTCTTTCCATTGAGATATTACAGATTACAAGTTGGGCCGGCTTGAGAGCCTGATTGATACACAGCGACCTTTGCAGATCTATTGTGCTACCATTGTATTTCAAACTACCTCATTTCTTATTAATTTCAACAGCCTTGTTAGTTGCCATTTTATATGGCCTGCTGCTTTCGGTTTTTTCTCCAAATTCTAGAAAGTGGAGAATTGTTAAGCTTTACATTGGCATAGGATGTGAATTGCGGTTTCTTTCTATTCCAGACAGAATCTGCAGAGGTCTATCTCTTTTTAGTCTATAAGTCATGTACCTATTTAATCGGATTACAGTCCTTCTATTATTTTTACTGACTTTCCGTCATTGGATAGAATTTTGAATGTCCATTAATGATCTGTTTGTTCTGTCTCTGTCTAAGTATAGCTGTTTGTTCTGTCTCTGTCTAAGTATAGCCTATTCAAGAGACTTTCTATGCACTTATTCACTGATGGCTTTTTTAAGTGTATTTACAATTCCCAGGACGAATTAAGATCCTATCAAAGAGGACTTTGTATCCTCCCGGGATAGCTTATCAGTCTTCTCATTGCCCATGATTCCCTTATTGTCCGGTACCCATAAAAACGTTAGCCTACTGCTGCTTCTCCCCTCATTAAGCACAAACATGCATGCTTTAAGTTCCAAACATGCATTCAGTTGACTTGTTAGAATTGACTACTATAGACTCGATCTTTACCTTTCGGGTAATCATTTGCTTACAACGACTTTGTGTAGCAGCAATTTCTGCTTGATATACAGTCACAGGCATAGTTGGACACCTTTCCTTGGCTCTGGAGCCATTCTTTCACTAAAGATAGTTTCCTCCTACAGACAAACCGGTTTCCCAGTTCTCTTTTTTTGGTATGCTTACTTACTTTCATTAAAGTTATATCTACGGGCAGCCCTAATCCATTGAGATGTTCACAAACCTTTTTGTTTGCCTTAATACTGGTGATAATTTGAACATAACAAGTACCTAATTAGTCATTTTAACACAAAACATATTGAATTCGGTTTCTGCTCACCGATCTACACTTAAGAGTACAAAAGTTAGATAAAAAACGTACCAAATATTAAATTTAGGAAACGTATATATATAAATATTACTGTTTTGGTTTCCTTTAATCTAATACTTACACTACTAGATCTTTTAGCTATATTTTGTATAAATTAGTTAAATTAACATATTTATAGTTTCTTTCATAGAGCGAATTTACACTTCGCAATTCTAGAAAGAAAAAATTGCAGCAATTTTTCCGGCAAGTGCACATCTAGTTATACATATGATTATTTTTGGTAATGCCAATCTACTTAAATGTTACTAGCTGCTAGTTTGTGTTGTATTCAACCTAAGAATAAAGAATAGAAAGGAAGGAATGTTGTCATATTTTAATCTAGCAAATAATCGCGACGGAAGTCGGCCATATTGAAGAACCAAATATGACTCATTCGAATCGTGACATTTGACATAAATAGTTCTTCCATGCTGTTTTATATATTATTTTGTGATTTAGGTAGTTAACCCAACTCTTGAATGGGAATTACTTTTCATCTGCAGGATTCTATTTATTTGAATTATTAAAAATTAACAAAATATTTTAATGACAACCACATTGTTATCATAGACGTTCCTTTGTTTTTATACAGACCAACTAAGTCAACTATTTATAATTACCTACTTAGAAGTTTTTAATCTAAATTTATATTCCTCCAACCTTATGACAATGTATATTACTGTATAGATAATTACAAGCGGGAAACAGTTATTATTTTTTAACAATTAATACGAGGCATATTCTATTCTATTCTATTCTTCTGGGGTGCGTTTCATGCATGTACTGGAGCTCTAGGCTCATTGTACCCCCCTGAAGTAATTATACCAGGTTCGTTTCCTTCATGTATTCTAGAATGTCCCTGATATTCGCTTTCACGATTTCCTCTGGCTCAGGAAACTGAATGCCAAAGTGTCTCTGTCTAAGCCACTTAAGGCTCGGACAGTGACATATTACGTGAAGAGGAGTTTCATCTTCCTCACCACATTTTCTGCATAATGGGTCCTCAGCGAGTCCTATTATGTTCATGTGTTTTCGGAGATGGCAGTGTCCTGTAAGCAGTCCCACTGCCTTTCTCAATTGGGTTCTACTTAGGCTGAGTAGTTCTGTAGTTTTCTCCCTGGATGGACCTGTTATGAATAATCTGAATTGCCTGAGTCCAGGCAGTTCCATCCAGAGTGTCTTATGTTGTTCCCTTAGTCGTTCCTCTATTGTTTCCCTTATATGTTGGTATGAGACCCCACATGTGGGAAGAGGTCCGATCAGGGTTCCTTCTGAAGCTTCCCTGGCTAGGAGGTCAGCTTTTTCATTTCCAAGAATCCCTGTGTGTCCTGGTACCCATTCAAGGATAACCTTGTGGCGTTGTGCCAGTTCAGCTACAGTTCCTTGGCAGTGCTTCACTGTTCGTGACGCAGTGTGTACGCTCCCTATTGCTTTGAGAGCTGCTTGGCTATCACTTCTGATCCTGACAGTCCTGTTAGGGACTGTCTCGTCGAGGCATAAGTATATAATACCCTGTGTGTGACACCACTGGTAACCGGAAACTTCAAGTCAGCCATATGCAAGAACCAACGCGGACATCGTCAAATCGTATTATACTCTTTCCTTTTTATTTTTTATTCGTAGTATTCTACTAGTCATTTGTCAATTTCATAACATAACCTATTATATTAGTGTTCTTTTAATCTTAAAGGTTGCCAATACCGGTTTTATGTCGGCATAATATTGAAAGAAAGAAATTTATTGTCATGTGTAAAGTAGGATGCAATTTTTATTGCCGGTAATATTTTGCACGCGATAAATTGCGTGCAAAATAAATCGCAAAGTCGCTTACAGAAACACGAAGTTCAATAAAAAATATTGGGTCACGGATCATTCGCACAATACACAAAAAGAATGCACCTTACGGAGTCGGATTTATGCGTATACTGTAACGAGATAGACACTGTTGAACATACAATATTCAACTGCAACCGCTGGAGTGTAATTAGACATAACACAACAATGCAGTTAGGAGAAGAGATTACGAAGAACAACATGGTGCAAATCATGATGAAGTCACCTGATAAATGGAAAATAATACAAAAAGCGACAAATGACATAATGGGAGAGAAAAAAATGAAGGAAATAAGCAGACAAAATGCGGAGAGACAACCAGCATGAACACATCTGCAGTCATCTTGTGCAAATCAAATCTGGTGTATCCAGGATGACATTTTTAAGGCAGCAAGGGTGGAATTTTTTAGTGGGTATACCTGCGCCGAGCGGGGGAGTTCCACACTACCTGACGGCTTCCCGCCAGGTGACTATAAAAGATTTTTAAACTACCAAAAAAAAAACAATGAAAATTTAGCTAAAATAAACTATAAGGAGCAAATAAAAGTCTCACTAAATCTGTGTGGTACTACAGTAAAATAGAACATAAACTAACCCTATACATGTGGATAATTTATTTGCATCTTTTTTGTTTAGGTTTTTGTTTTTATGAAATGATAAGTAAGTTTTCACAAAAGAGACTGTTTTCTTCTTAGCGAAACATGATTGAATTATTTTACAACTTTATGTAGTTTATCCTGATTCATTTTAAATTAGGGAATTGCAACCAGATGCGACCGACTAAGGGATAGAAAGTATTAACCTGAAATTACATTAAATTATTAATCTGTCAGATAGAAATGAAGATTAATGCGAGAAGTATAAAGCGCCCATATTATTTGAGGTCGGCAAAATTTTTGGTCGCGGATAAAAACTTAAATCATTCAAGATTTTTTTCATTATGTGAATGGTAGAAAAATATAATGATTAATTATTAAACATGCCAATAATAATAAAAAAAATATGTGAAAATGATAAATATGTGCTACGTAATATGTGAGACAAACAATTTTAAAGGAGACTGTTTAGGATCATTTAAGGAGGTCCATTCGTTGCAAGTGAGTAAAATGAAGTGTAGTAGCCAATATATGATAAATTCTAATTAAAATTAGTATTTCAGGTATTGATAAGTAAAATTCTAAATTCTGAAATAAAAGAAAATCAAATAGGAAAGTTAAAGTACGTTTGAAGAATAAGCTGGAGTAAATTCTCAGAATACTAATCTCCGAAACCTCGAAATACATAGGCGTGCAGAACTTCTATCTAAAACGTAATCTTAAAAGAAAAGTTTACGTTAAATTTATTTCGATATTAAAAACAGAGAGATTAATCCAATCCAATACTGGTATAAAATAAAAAGATACATATAAAAAGAATTAAAATTCTATTTATTGTGAAACATACAGTTAATATAAAATAATAAAATAAAGTAAATTATACTAAAACGTAAAATACATAAACAAAAACTTTGAGTTTTTACACATTCCTATTAATAATTAATAATAGTAATAATATTGGCAATAAGAATAAAAATTATATTAGCATTAAAAAAATAATAGTACGATAGGGGAATACTCAAAAATAATTATAGGTAAAACAATACAATTCATGCTATTTAAAATAGCTTTCACATTTATCGAAAACCATGTTTCGCTAATCAACTTTTACTTAACAAACTATCAAAACACCATTAACTAAATACCTATACATTTTGACAGTTTCTTTATTTCTTGTTATTTAATGGGTCATTATTATAACGACAAAAATAACCATAAATAAGGTTACTATTCATAAACAGATTTACATAAATATAAAATGCTTTGAAAATGGTTTATTTATAAATATCTAATAAACCGAAACAAATAATGTAATTCCCTCAAAGTACTTGAATGTGGTAACCTTTACTTTGTGGAAGTCCATCTTACTAAGAACAATAAATAACTGAACGGTTGAACTAAACTTCCACTATTTATTCGATAAATACGTTTTATTGTTCCCTTAAAGTACGTCTATGACCAGCTGAATAATCCCTAGCCTCTATTTATAACAATAGCAGATAACTAAATTTTAAGATAGTTCGTATAATGTGGCAAATTTTCTATCTAAATAGTAGAACCCAATGTAGAATCAGCTAAAATATTGACGTTGTACGAAAAGCACACGTACTAAAATATGCATACCAAAGTAGTTTTTTTTTTCTGAGGATTTACTGCGCCATATTTTTCAAGCGTACTCAAAAATCAGATAATACTGTCCGTGATTTGGCAACGTCGTGATGCTACTATAACACAGCACAACCACGCTTTCTTTCTGTCTAGTGTCATAATAATATACAAATTAATAAAATATAAATATAAAAAATATTAATTTTTAAAAGGAAAATAATTGTACCTACTCCACAAGATGCATACATTCACGTCAGTAACAGAGTTAGATATTGATTCTATTGCATATAATGTATGGTGCAATAAGTGTTATTTACATAAGATGGTAGCCAATAATAAGATAGTTTTATAATTATTAAGAAACCTCGGGAATCGATGGTAAAGGTCTGCCTATCATAGAGAAATTATATTGGAAACAAAAAGCAGTGGTTCGAATAAATGCAAGACTAACCGATGAATGTCAGACAGGGATGCATCTATCCCATATATTTTTTAACATCTATTCACATACAATTTTCAAAAAAGCTTTGCAAAATAATCACATTGAAGTGAAGATCAATGGTGAAATTTGGTCTATGTTGTTATATGGAGCTGAGACCTGGACTCTGAAGGTTGATACGGTTAATCGCCTAGAAGCGTTGCATAGAAGAATGATTCGAATATCCTAGACATTTATGCAAACCAACGAAGCAGTGTTACATAGAGCAAATGGACGGGGTAACCGGTTCGCTTGTAGAAGGAGAAAACTCTTTTTGTTACACGGATGGCTCCAAAACCATTGTGTGCACAGAGGCTGGGATGTACGGCACAAAGCCAAGGACAGAATTACAGCTATGCCTAGAGAAGTACGCGACTATATATCAAGAAGAAATTGCCGCTATCCAATGTTGTGCTACGGAACTGATTACCCGAAAGGTGGAGAACGAGTCTATCGTAATCCATTCTGACAGTCAAGCGGCTCTAGGAGCACCCAGTTTGGTACAGGTGAACTCCAGGCTTGTATGCCGTTTGTACGCTCAATCAGGTGGGAAGCTGCAATCGGTTAACACTTGTCTAGGTACCGAGGCACCAGGGAATCAGGGGCAATAAGAAGGCCGATAATTTGGCCCGGAAAGGTACAAATACCCCATTGATAGGATTGATAGGACTTAAACTCGTCTTTGAAATCGCAAATCCATCTAAAAAAGCAGCCATCATCGAATGGGTGCAAAGAAAGTCTCTTGAATAGGGTACCCCAAGACAGAGACAGGTTAAAAAGTTTATAAGGGGACATTCGGCAAATTTCACGGCAGACTATCTCCCACACAGACGAAAGTCAGTGAGTATGATAGTAGTACTTGTTAATTGGGCATTATTGCCACTGTGAAGGCTTGATAATACTGCAGTTTCTAGAACGTGGAGAGAAAAATCCAGAAGGAGCAGGCTATATGAAACGGCCACTATCAAGGCTGTTGAACTTAATTGGTAAAGCAGAACAATAGATCTGCAAAGGTTGCAGTGTATCAGGCTGTCTAGCCGGCTCAATTTGAAATATTGTAAACTTGTCCCTTAATTAAATTATTATTAACATTAATATGAAAACTACAATTAGAACAATTGCTTATATTAACACATTTAAACTAGTAAAAGTGAAAATGACGATTCTGTACCGCTGTGGGAATTATTCTTTCAGCAGTAGTAATAGATTGATCGATGCTGCTGTTGTGAAATTGCCCAACTCACTGCGCTCGTATATAACTTTTAACACTTAAATCATAAATAGTAAATAAAAACGTTTTCCGTGTAATATAAAGTTAATTGGACACACTGTATTTGTAATCGATATAATGGTACCTTGGTTATACAACATCGTATTACATCCTTATTAATTCTATTAAAACTTTAAATGGGTATTTCGCCACTCTAAATTAAGTAACAATGTGATAACAACTGTGCTCATCAAAATGCCCATTGGTGTACTTTGTAGTAATTATTGCAACAATAAAAATTTCCGTACTTAACAAATAAAAAATTGCTGAGCTTCATGTTATCCGATCACTGAACGGTAACAAAGAAAAATTTTAATTGACACGAATATTTTAATTTCTTTATAAAAATTATGTTAGTTATTAAAATATGCCTACTTACTTAGATGTAACAATATATAATATAGACAATAAGGTTTTATTTGGACATATGAAAAATTACTAGAAAAGCTGCTTTCTAAATTTTTAGTTACTTTAAATAATAAAGTAAAAATCTTTAAAGTAATTAAAACTCAAGAAGATGAATATTTACCTATGATTAATAAATATTTAAAGATGTAAATAAGTTGTCTTTTATTCTAGTTTTAGTTAGATGTTCTTTCATTAGAATGCTTGCATCCTTCCACTGTATAATATTTTCCCAGGAATGCCAACAAAGCAGCTAAAATAATTTTTAATGACATTCAGTCTAATATGACTTTTCTGCTATACATAAACGAAAGAGAATACCAAATTGCAATAAATTCAATTTCCGATCCAAATATCCTAAATTTACCAATTATTTCTTTAAATTACATTAAGATAAACATAAAAGATCATATTTTTAATACCTGGCAACAAATATGGAACTCAAATAATTCAAAATTAAAAGAAATAAAACCTCAAGTGAGATCTAAGTTACCACTATCATCAGGCAGAAAAAACCCAGTTGTTATAAATCGCTTACGTATAGGCCATACTTCACTAACACATCTACATCTTATAACTAAAGAAAATCCATCAAGATGTATTGAACTATCCTAAAAGAATGCCCACAATTCCATCAAGAAAGAATCAAAAATCAAGAATGTTTATCTTCAAAATTTAACAACGTTTTTCAAATTTCAAAAGGATACCAAACTTTTTTACAAATTTTAAAAAACACTTGTATTAATTTAAATATATTTTCATTATATTTTAAAAATTGTTACGTAAAATTCCCACTAATAACTCTTGGTGGTTGATGCGGTAAATATAAATAAGATAAAAAAAAGTTGTTATATTTACAAATAATTTTAGTTTTTATCTTTTATAAAACATATTTAAAATATAAGAAATGTAAGAAATTTGGTATATATCTCCTCTGATCTACATTAAGTTTACTTTCTGTTTTTTATATTGTTCTGATAAATAAATACCTGTAGGCATGTAGACATGGCTACAAATTAACTGTGTTAACATGTTATTTTCGTTTACTCTGTAATTCATTATAAATGTTTGATTTTATTAACTTTATTAAAATTAACAAATTTCTACTAATCCCTTTAAGAAAATTTTTAATAAATAAATCCCTTGAAATAACCCTAAAGTACGTTCTTGATGAAATTGCCATTGGGGATAAAAAACGTCTTTGTTCATAACGTCATACCGCCATTTTAGATTGCGTCCTTGTTGTGTAAAAATAGTTCAGTGAAGCATGTTCCCCTAGATTGGCAGTATGAGTAGGGTGAGAGAACTCAAGCAACCCCCCTGATTTGAAAATAGCCTGGCTGGCAGACCGTAAGGACGGGGACCGGGAAATCAGGCAAGCGGAAGGGCCAGCAACCATTGTGAATGATTTTGTTGAGTTGAAATGCACATACATAACAACCCGGGGATTACATAGTCGGCGAAGTAGGGTATGCAATTGGATGATGCTGTTTATTTCTCAGGACTGACACTAATATTGATAAATCTCTATATATTACGCTACTGGAAACTGCAAACGACTCTACATAATAATTTGGAACTAATTCAGAAAGTTCAACTATAAAATAATATGTTAAAAATTAAAAAAAATATTATTTTTCTTCAAGCGGCCAAAAAATGCATCTTTATGTGCATGTATATACGTAGTAAAAGTACGTCTTTATTGATTACTGGGAGATAAAGTCTTTAAAAGGCCATGGGAGATAAAGTAAATTATGGACGGAGCCTATGACGTCATAAAGTAAGGTTCATTTAAAATTTCTTAAATAATAATACCGATTTATTGATCAATATTTATACAAAATATTTAATTAATATTTGTCAATTATCCTAATTAAAAACATATATATTAAACAACAGTTACGTTATTGTTATTGAATTGTTATTTTCCAATACGTGAATAGTATCTTTCATTATAAAAATTTTGTTTTTTTTATATTACATTGTAGCGATAAAGCAAGTATGAAATAGTTATTATCCTAACAACTGCGGGAAAGTTAATTTCCGCAAGAGTTAGGATCAATATTTTTTTACAAGCAAAATCACCTCCAAAATTATTTAGATACTTGAAAAGATGCGATTGTGACAATTTAATCTTTCATTGTGTCAATAAATACACGACTGTAGCTATGGCAACAAAGCACAGCTGATCAACTTCTGCTTGTTATGGTACCATCAGTAATTATAACCCTAAAACCAAGTTTCTTCTTCGTCTTCGTCAAGGACTCCTCTAACTGCGTTCTCAGCGGAGTACAGTACGACAATACCTCTTTCTCCAAATGATTCATAACATTGTCCAAGTTTTTTAATATGTAAACATTAATAAAGCTTATCTATGAACTTACCTTAGAAATAAACAGTTTTTGTTAAGGAGTTATTGGACTTTTATTTCCATTGTATGGTTTTGAAACAATGTCATCTTTTATGTGATTTAAAACATAATCAAACAATACTGGTGTCAAACGAAAACATTATCTAAATTTTTCATCATTTGTTTGAAGGTGACGACATATTAAGATTTCATAGACGCCTTCAGTTTTCCGTTTCTTAAAAATCTTACTTTCTTGCGACCTTTTCTTTTCTTCTTCCGATGAAGACTTTCAAAAATATTGTCATTGCAATTCCAAATCATAAATTTTTTGCTTTTAATACAGAAACACTCTAATTATTGTCAAATAATGAAACTAAACACAAGATATATAACAAACTATAAACTCACAAAACGAAAGCAAATACAAAAATGGATTTAGGGGGTCAATAACGTTAAACTCTTACTTTACATCTGTGCTCACCGATAGCGGCCGTCTTGAACGGTCGTCAAATTACGGCCGCTTTATTGCGGCACCGCTATCCTAGGAAACCAAAGCTTTAGAGTTTAAAATAATCCATGGCTGCTTTATTTTTCGGTTTATATGTTTAAAAGACGCAAGACTTGCAGGCTTGGTCTTGGTCTTGCGTATATCTTGCAATGCTCAGTCTTGGTCTTGCATAAGTCTTGCACTGCTCGGTCTTGGTCTTTTTCTTGCAGTCTGAAGTTGATTTTGGTCTTGGTCTTGGTCTTGCATTTTCTGCAAGACCAAGACCAGTCTCACTCATCACTATTGATTTAATAGTCCACCTATTAATTCAAAAATAAAAATCAATTGACTTGTCCATGTGTTTTTACAACACAATATTATCAAATCGAAACAAAATTATATTTCATACGTAAAAGAAAAATAAAGAAAAAGTTAAAAATTGATGATGAAAGAATATAGCTACGAGTTAAGGAATATTTTTTGTAAATAATTTTATAGTATTATTATAACAAGAAAATGTTAATACTCTTTATTTAATTTACATAACTATTTTGATTTTATTATAATTTGTCCTATGTCGATTCATGAAAAAGTTACTATAAATCCTTAAACATTATAGAATATTAAAATCCGCAGAATATTTTAGAATGTTATTGCACTGACATTTTAAAAATGTATTAATTATTTTCTCATTGTTAAATTACAATTTATTTCTGTTACTTAAATGATTTAAAATACAACAAAAAAATGTTTAAATAACGCAATTTACAGAAAAGTTGCCTCGGCTAACACCACATTTTTTTGTAATCTTGGCTAAGATGTTCGCCAAACCAATTATAAAAACGTCATTCATGTATTAAATATTGAAGTTCATCAATTCCTATTTAATGATCGTGCTTTTTGACGCATCGAAAGGGTGTAAGGTGAGCTAAACTTTTAGATCAATATTCTGTCAATCTGGCCTATGAGTGTACTCAGCTTTCATTTCCGTACAAGGTTAATTTGTTAATTAAAAGAAAAAATTAATAAACCCTCGTTCTAAAAATAATAATATTGTGTACAAAAAGGTAATATTAACAAGTCATTGTGTTATATATTTTTGTATGTACATTTGGTTGAAAATTTCTACTGCAAATGTTGTTATTAAATTATCTTCCAAGAGAAAACAAACATTAAAAGATTTTTTTTTATTAAAATAAATGAATTATATTAACTAATAACGTCATTATTATCTGTTTTTTATACTAAGTATGGATCATTAATAAAATGTTATTATTATTCAGTCCATTTAAATTCCATTAAATTATTTGATTGTAAACATTAAATGCACCTGAAAATGAAAAATAAAATGTTAAATATTAAACTAAATTATGAAGTACTAGTTAAATATGCATCGATGACTATATTTTTTTATAATTGAAGAGTAAAATCCCAGTTTAATTCACAGGAAAATATATTTCAGTATTTTATTTATTTAAAGATATTTTCTTGCATTTTAACTTTAGGCAAAGACGTGAAATCAGAAATCATCAAAAATGGTATTGACCGTATATTATAATTACTCTATAATAAAAAAGATGCAATATTTTTTTTTAAATAAACCGCATCAACCATGTTAGCGGCCAGTGTTTGTAACAATACCTTAATTGATATTAACAATTACAATTTATGTTAACACGAACATGAAATATTTTCAGTTGTACACAAACTAAACACTACTGCATTTAGATTATTGGGTAGTATGTTAAACAATGTTCGTTCTGCACTAAAAATGGGGCACTCCACTATTATATGTTTAATTGTTTACGGTTCTTTACTTAGGTCACATTCTGGTGGTGGATCTCTGGAGATCAAATGTCCGTGGGTAAGCCTAGTATTGTCCACTCTTATTCTTGTTATAATTAATTGAGAAAGGCAACTAAAAAGGTGTATAATCTGGTTTGATTTCTTTTAATTTTTCTTCCAATTTGAGGTCCATTTTTTGGCAAACTCTTGCGTATAGTGTATTTTTAAATCATTCGCAAGTGGTTTTAAAATGGCCTCAAGGTTTAAATCAGATGCTGATTTAATTTTTGCTTTAATTGGAATACATTTTATGTACAGTATACTACCAGTATTTTAAAAACTAAAAAGATTTTGAATTTCCTGTCTGATCTAACTAGAGCTGCTGAATAAGAAAAAACAGCAGTCTTTTTATATTCATATGAATTTTGATAGAACTCAGTGGCCATAATGGGCATTTAAAAACTATGAAACTGCTGGAAACTTACCAGATACTAAAGTCTAATAAATTTGGTCTAAACTTTATCAACTTGAGTCTACGGACTTTATAGAAGGTTGGTCAATGACTCTGAAGAGCTACATCAGAGGTATAGGGCTGATAGAACGACTATAACTATAGGTTCGTTCCAACACACAATTTGTAATCGTTCCAGAATCGTTATTGAAATCGTTCATGGTTGGAACGGTTTAACGAACTCGTTTGACATTAAACATAACCATACTTTTTTGTTTATGGTATACGTTTTTGTTCTGTAGGACTGTTTAGCAAAAAAATTATATATAGCTGGAAAAATGAATAGTGTCTTAGGAGGTAAATTATGTTATACTATAACTAAAAGGTCAATGTATAAATTAAACTATTTTTTAGAATTATAAGAATACTTGTTAGTCCCAAATAGTAGTAATATAGAAGCAAATACCCCCGTTCATAATATAAATGCGGACTACAAGTGGAGTGTCAACAATACAAAATTGTTGATAGATTACTACGCCAAATATAAAAAACAAGTGGGCACTTATAATATGAGAAGTGTAAAAATGATGTGGCAGAAGATATCAGCCGAATTACAAACTTTAAACTCCAAGTAATTGCCAAAATAGATGGAAGGTATTAGAAAGAAATTACAAAAAATTTGTCGATAATCAGAATAAAACAGGTAAAGACTAGTTGTTTTTCTGCACATAAGCCATTTAAGTTATTAACAATATTCAATTTCTGAATAATACCATATATACATTTTTAATGCATTTTATTTTCTATTTAGGTAGAGGTCGCAAATATTTCGAATACCAAAATGAAATGGAAGAAATATTTGGGAAAAAAAAGAACATTAGTCCAGAAATTCTTCTGACAAGTGATACAGTCGATCATTCATTAGATGAAAATGAAAGAACTAAAGAAATTAATTTTGAGGTAGAAAGAACAGTAGAAAGTGATAGTCCTAGGGAACAAACAGAATATAGTACTGAAACAATAGCCAAAGTACTTAGTACTAAAATACCAAGTGCATCATCATTTACAACTAAAAGAAGAAGAAATAGAAGATTAACGAATATTGAACATATAAGAATGGATAGAAAAATTTATTATGAAGCATAACTAGAGATTGAACGTGAGAAACTCAAGGAAATAAAAGTTCGCAATAAATTACTCGAGGAACGGAATGAAATTTTAAGAAATAGTAGGTGTAACTGCCAGTGCAGCAATGTTCTTAACTAATATTAGTGATAAGGGTTTTTTGTATTGTTTTTTTTATAATTTTTTTTATTTATTAGTACCTAAACTTTTAATGTGATCGAATTTGTTGTTTTTGTTTTGTTTACTTAATAGTTAGCTGTTGGTTAAATAATAATATAGTTTGTTTCAAAAATATGTTTATTTTGATTTGGGAAATAACAGTACTTACTTAAAAAAAGAGACTGTAGACTGTATTAAGAATATATTTTATTTTTTAATAATAAATGTTATTATTTATACATGTTTAAATTAGTAATGAGTTAGCCACCCTATCTCTAATTACAGCAACACCTGCATCAATTTCAAATTCTTCATCTTCACCTGCATCTTCATCTACAATAACATTAAAATTTGGTATCTCTGGGTCAACATTTACTACAAACTCATCGTCTATAGCTATATATAATAAATCCTTCAGGTCGCAATGGAATGGACTTTGATCGCCCACTCACATAGAATCTAACCCAAGTCCTGTCTGTCTCTGGATTTGATTGTTTATTTCAATTTTTAAAATATTTTTTAAATAATAAAAGCAACTTGGGATTGTAAAAAATTGAGAAAACTGGACTATCTGATCCGACCATTAGAGTAAAATAATTTGCTGAACTTGTTTATGATACAGAATGTTTATATGTATTTTACACCTAGAAAAATACACCAGCATGCTTTATTCACCTAGTTCTGTGCTGTACTATAACTATTTAATTATTTACCTTTAAATGCTGCATAATCTTTACTGGATCTTTTTAGGACTGAACCAAGTCTTGCGTTTCAATGGAGTAACCCGTATTGAAACACATTACTGTATACAATTTACCTTATCTTTTGACTTGGACCAAACTGATTGCGTTGCACCCATAAGATTCTATTCTGAGCGGCTCTACAGTTTATGGTCCATCCAAATATCGGATTAAGACTAATCTAATGACTAATCTAATCTAAAAAAAACTGCTACTAGAAGCTACAGTATAAAATACAAAGTGAATGTGATTTATACATATCGTAACCATTTTGTCCTAATTACTTTTATTTTTACTTTATTTATGTACTTAAAAAGTTTTAACAATAACATTTATGTTGTCAGATCCCTATAGTCTGCTTTTATGAGCCCAACTAAATCGATAAATGTAATTAATTTTAGCAAACCGTAATGTTTATATTCAAAATTATAACCTCACAAAGGTTGTCAAAATCGGAGTGATGTCTCTGGACATTGATTTGTGAATTAAAACAAGTTCCATTTAAAGTGAATTTTACTTCATAATTAAACAGACAAGTGGATAAAGAATCTATGTTACATTTTCTAAATAATACGTTTTTTTCAATGGATGATGGTTTTAAAAGCATCAAATTCGTTTGAGATTGGTTTGAGAGAAAACATCGTAAGCCCATATTTTTATAGCGCAAAAAACGTAAGTTCTTTTAAAAATCAGAGATAAAAAGTTATTTATTAAAAAGGAGGTAAAAATTTGTTAAAATGGACTTACGATATTCGCGAATTAGGGTAGCGATATATTTAATGCATATAATAATAAAGCATACACGGTTTAAGATTTAACATAAATCAACCCTTCATCAAAAATGCTAATTTTAATTAACATTAAATTAGCACATAAAGCATCTATGTACTATTGGCTTTAGAATAGCATATACATTTTCAAACTCAAATCGCTTACAATGAATTAATTTTAAGGACGGCCTTAATTTTAAGGACGACCTATTTATTGTGTATAACCAATCACGGTTTAAATAATAATAAATTTGAAATCAGTTAAACAGTTGTCCACTCCCACATCTTTAATGTTTGCAGCATAAGGTATTTTATTGACAAATTGCCTGTCCCTCTGTCCCTTGTAAATAAACTTAATCCCCCAAAACCATTTAATGTAGGCGTTTAAAGGGTGTTTTTATAACTTCGGTAGGTAAACGAAATTCACATTTAACATGTAAATGCCATTCTAAAGCCGACTGTACATCTATTTACTAATTTTTCTGTTGTAGTTACTTTAATTTTTTTTATTTAAATATTATCACTTAATTTGCATATTCTAAAAAAATGAATTTGATTAGTCCCAAATGAAAAAAAGTAGCAAAAAATCATCCCTAAAATATTTTTGAATAATTTTTTTGTCGCATAATTCATCCATATGTGTTTAATTATTATTTTCAGAAACTATTTACTAAAATTATATTGTGGTGGTTTTTTTTATGTTTTTTAGCTAAAACATTTTTATAAATACCTCTGCATTTTCCGTATATTCTAGAAATTTTTTGGTTTACTTATATAAGTAGCTTGTTGTTACAGGATTTGGTAAAATTTTTGGGAGAGTTAAATCATTGTAAACGGATTAATTAGCTACAGTAAACTAGTTAAAAATTAATTTTAAACTGATGATGGTTTACAAAAAAAACAAAATTAAGAAAATCAGTATTACAGACAAACTAAAAAGAGGATGAATTAAATAAAAATAAAAGGATTCAATAAAACTCCACGTCTAACCATGGTCAAACCGAATGTTTTATTGTACAACGATGGAGCATAAGTAATTTCGCCACTAGTAAATTTGTAAATCCTCTACCCACACCAGGTATATTAAATCCTATGAGTAAATTCGCCACCTATTCCTAACCTAACCTAACCTAACCTAACCTAACCTAACCTAACCTAACCTAACCTAACCTAACCTAACCTAACCTAACCTAACCTAACCTAACCTAACCTAACCTTTTTTTTTTTTTTTTTTTTTTTTTTTTTTTTTTTTTTGGGGTGGTGGTTGAAATGCACTTACGCACGCGAATTGGAACCAGATGCCCTCGGCCATCCGCGACCAATTCGCAGTGTGGGACTCGCCACGGGGCCCTACCCACTAAACATTCCACCTCACCTTTCCCGCTACGCTACCGGTACCGCCTGAAAGCATATCATCAGTTGCGCGCGGTTTCTATTGTTGTATTAAGCCTTCGTCTTTCACTATCGCTTTCTATCCCATTCATCTTTTTCCTTAATTTTGATAATTTCAGTTATGTGTGATACAATTATCTCATAATTGTCTTTCGTCCTGACTAGCTCATCCTGGAAATTATCAATTGTCAGTACGGTTCCTATGCTTAAATGCAGGGCAGCACGTTTCAGCTGAAATCTGGGGCATTCAAAACCGGTGTGTGCGGGATCATCTACCTGAGCCTGGCAATACTCACATGATGCATTATCGTCTTTGCCGATCTTGCTGGTATAACTCTTAAAGCTGCCATGTCCTGTCAGGAATTGCGTCACGTGGTAATTAAGGGTTCTATAAGGACATTTCACCCACTATTCTATATTCGGCAAAAGCTTTCTTGTCCATTTGCCCTTTTCGGAAGTATCCCATTCCTCTTGCCACATCCTTATTGTTGCATCCCTTTCTCGCTTCTTAGCCGCCTTGGGCTCATCGGATTCGTAAATCCTAGTGCGCTCATAAATCAGCAGGTGTATGGGTACCTCACCGCACACAACCTGCACAGCTTGCGCTGACACGGACTTGTATGCACATGCCATACGTAGGAGAGCCCTCCTCTGGATCTTTGTTAACTTGTCTCTTTCTCTAGCAAACCTCAGCGCCGTACTCCACACAGGAGCTCCATATAACAGGATCGAATTCACCACTCCAACAAGGACTCTTCTCTTTAGAGTGCTGGGGCCTCCAATGTTGGGGAGGATCTTCGATAATGCCGATAACCGTGCTTCGGCCTTGCTGCAGACTTGGGTAATATGGTATGTAAACCTTAGACGGTGGTCTAAGTGAATGCCGAGGTATTTGAAGTTGTTTGTTGGTGTAATTTCACTATTTTTAAGCTTGAATCTAATAAAGCTTCTGTCTCGGGATCCTTTGAAGATGACACACTCGGTCTTAGCTTCTGATAGCTCAAGGCTGTTTTCCTCCATCCACTGCTGGACCTTTTCGAGTGTTCGGTTTACCACCCTGATCAGGTCATATGAATTATCTCTCTCCACGTATATGGCCAGGTCGTCTGCAAAAGCCACCAACGATACACCCGTGCTTGTTCTTATTCTTAGTATACCGTCATATAAGATGTTCCAAAGGGTTGGGCCTAATACCGACCCCTGTGGAACACCTGCTGTTATTTCCATATTCTGTCCTTCCGCTACCAGTACTTCACGATCTGTGAGGTAGTTTTTGATCAAGTTCACCAGATACGTAGACAGATTTTTCCCTTCTGCCGCCTTTATTATGTGTGGCCATGAGGCCGAGTTGAACGCGTTCTTGATATCTAGCGCGATAACTACTCCCCAGTGTTTTTTGCATTCCCTGATCTTTTCGGTGAGAAGCTTTGCCGCCATGACTGTCGAGCGCCCTTTCCGAAATCCGAACTGGCTCTCCGATATCGAGTCCCTGGCCTCGAGTTCTTTCTCGATTCGGTTCTTTATAATGCTCTCATAGAGCTTCCCTATGCAACTCAGCAAGCAGATAGGTCTATATGAGGTAGGTTGATCCGCTGGCTTACCCTTTTTCCATATTAGAACCAGTGATGCTACTTTAAAGGGCTTCGGAAATCTATGAGAGACACGAAAATAAATTATACAGCCACCAAAGAAAATATATCCGAGGCGTTGGAAGAACTTAGGGACGACTGCGATATAAATAACATAATAGACGCCCTAAAGAAATCTATTAAGAAGACTGCAAAAGAAAGTGGCATGTACCCTTACTGGTGGACGGCTGAAATAGCGCTAGCTAGGAAGGAAGCTAGGGCGGCAAAAAGGGTGCTGGTTAGGCTTAATAGTGCACGCAGAGATGTGGAGCAGGCAAGATACAAACAAAGAAGAAACGAGTTAAAAAAGCTTATACTTGACTCAAAAAAAAACCTATGGCTAGAGATAGTAAATAAATTGGATGAGGACATATGGGGGGATGAATATAGGATCGCCACAAAGGGATTGCGGGCGATCGCACCTTTTAAACTGGCAAAGGCGAAAAAATGGGAAGCAGCCGAGGCTCTATTTCCGAAGAAGCATACAGAAAAATTTTGTCCACTCCGAACGGAGCGCGTGACGGAAATCACCGAACAAGAACTTTTAGAAGCTAAAGCAAAAATAGTAAGAGGAAAAGCTCCAGGGCCGGACAGAATCACCCCCGAGATGGTGGTCATAGCGGTAGAACAGAGGCCCACGTTAATTTTAAATACCCTAAATGGCCTACTTCGTAATCAAACCTAACCTAACCTAACCTAACCTAACCTAACCTAACCTAACCTAACCTAACCTAACCTAACCTAACCTAACCTAACCTAACCTAACCTAACCTAACCTAACCTAACCTAACCTAACCTAACCTAATCTAACCTAACCTTACCTAACCTAACCTAACCTTACCTAACCTAACCTAACCTAACCTAACCTAACCTAAACTAACCTAACCTAACCTAACCTAACCTAACCTAACCTAACCTAACCTAACCTAACCTAACCTAATCTAACCTAACTTAACCTAACCTAACCTAACCTAACCTAACCTAACCTAACCTAACCTAACCTATATTGGAATCTGTTGTCCTATGATTTCGTATTCATTTTGTATTTTTGTATTTTTTGTATTTTTTCAATAAAACAATACCTACATACTCTTGCTTTCATTTCCATGTTATGTTAACATGAGACAATAACAAAGTATCTAGCAATAGATATGTTTACTTCATGTGCAGTGCGATTGATTTGAATATTTTATAAAGGAAATTACCAGAATAAGCAAAATAGGTTGGTATGCTATTAACAATTAAATCAGGTTAATAATTCTCAGAAGTGCAGTGGTGAAATTACTGGTAGACTTAGCATGCCATTAAAGATTGGTGGTTAATTTACCTGTAGAACTAACGCCTTAATGATACTTGTTGACGAAATTACCAACACCGATTAAATCTGCTATTAGTTTCTGGAAGATACTACCATCATCAGGCTATGAAAGAGAGAAATATCGATTTGTTTTAAAACAAATAAATATAAATGTATTTAAAACACAAAATGTTTAAAAATCGACTTTTGTAAAATGACTAACAACATCATTTCATGTTTTATCAGGATAAACAAATTGACCATTTATGTGAAAACTTCTACACATACATTATATAACTTTATAAACAAATTTTTATTTTCTGTTAGTTTTCTTAATGCTTTTGTGTAATTTTGACTGGGTATTTGATTTAATATACATAACGTTGATTGAGTTATTCATTCAACGATAATAATCAATAGTGTTTATGTAGTAAAGGTAAAATGCGTTTCTAACAAGCCTAAACTATTTTTTTTTTGTTATAAATTTCAGATTACTTGTTCTATCTAGTCAATACTTTAATAGAACCTTATTATGAAAAAATTACTAGAATACTTTGAACCGTTTTGATCAACTATTCGCGATTTCGACTACCGTTGAGGGCGCTAAGAAACGTAAACAAATATGGAGGATTGTGAGTAATCTTTTTGTTTGAGGTGTCGAATTTAGTGGTTGAGTTGTGTGTTTTAATTGTTTGGTGGTAATTTTACAAATACAAATAAAAGAATCAAACATCAACCTCCACATAACAATCCAAAATAAAATTAAAAATAATTTGCGATTACTCACAAATTAGGTTTATTATTTATCCTCCAGAGGGCGTCTAGACTTTCGAAAAGCCGAATAACGAGTTTGTTGTAACTTATTGTCTATTTTGTATCGGATATAATTACTTTCATTTTCAATAAAGTGGATATTTTTTAGATAAGGGCATTAGTCATTATCTACTCTTATGTAGGTATCCACAAACATGAAATTGTTTTAAACGCAAAGATACAGGGTAATTAGTAGTAGATCCTTGTTGAACCAAACGAACATTCTTCGAACCTAGCCATGTTTTCGATTAAGCACAAGAAATAAAAAAAAATTCTTTTCTCATTCGACTTCTACGCAATTTATATTATTTTTTATCCATCGACCGACCGCTCGATGTGGCCGGGTTTCATGCTAGGGTCGAGGAGAATATATTTTCTCTTTGATATGTACATGCCGACCAATTACGATTGGGGCCGTGTAGGCAGAACCCGCACCTCCCGCCCGTCTTCGTTCGGTAGAAATGCAGCGGCCGTCACTGGAAAATATTAAATTAACTTTGTTTAATAGAATGAGACTACAGCATGTGCAGACAGGATCTGATGGCCCACTGTGAACAACAAAAAAAACTAAAATATTTCTTTTGCCCTGGGAAAACGCAGAAAATCAAATAGTAATCAAATCCAAATGATAAAATAGAAGATCTGGAAAAAAGTTCTTTATGAAATACGTTGTGATAAAAAAGTACGTTGGGCAAAACAAAATATCGGTGGTAACTAGATTTAACGAACATTTAGCTCGTTTAAAATATGGACGCATAGAAAAATTCCATTCGATAAATGCAGATAGTTTAAAATTGTAAAAAAATGTATCACACAATATGTTGTTTTATAGAAAATAGATTAAATAAGGACAAACGATTTATCCAAGATAGTCCCCTTTATACACATATGTCCAAAAGTTTGGAATAATCTTTTTAATAATTTTTATAAAAAAATTTGTTGATATTAGTAAACATCATTGTGCTACAACTCTAAGTAATACTAAGAAAATCTCGAAGTCAGATAAACATACAAAAAAAAAATGATTTATTCTTTTGAGGTGAAAAATGTACAATGTATTACAAATGTTTTAAAATAAATTAATAAGCAAAAAAAGGGTTTTTAAATAAAATTAATAATCAATAGTTCCTCCATGGGCCTGTATGCGTGACTGTAGGCGATGTGGCATTTTATCGATTAAATGGTCGAGCTGGGCTTGCGGAATTCTCTTCCATTCTTCACGAGCAGCATCTTCCAGTTCTCCTAGAGTAATTAAGGGAGGATTTCGCTTCTGAATGCGTGTTTTAAGAATGTCCCAGGCATGTTCAATGACGTTCATGTCAGGTGAATTTGATGGCCATCTTAATGAGGATATTCCTTCTTCTTTCAAAAAATTTTGTACTGCAGCTGTTCGATGTGGAGGTGCATTGTCATGCATAAACGCACAACAGGATTTAAAACTTCCTCGATATACACAGCACTAGTGATTCTTCTCTTCAAAACCAGGAGAAGCGTCCGTGTACCCCTCATAATACCATTCCAAACCATAATACTCCCACCTTCAAATGGAACACGTGGTTGGGCTGTTTCTAATCGGGCTTGTCGTCCTGTGCCCACCAAACTAGCGTACTTCGCGAATCAGAAACCAAGCCAATTCTTAATTCATCAGAGAACATTACCTAATTCCAGTTAGGACCATGGTGTAACATTTCTTGAGACCATTGCAACCTTACAATTTTTTGTTGATAGGTTAGTTTGGGAACACGTAGAGGTCTTCTGCGATACAAATTTACCGCATTTATTCCTCTTGTAATTGTTTGCCTTGAGATATTCAGTTCTTCAAGTCTAGTAATTTCTCTGGATATGCCTCTTGTAGATTCCTGTCGATTTCTTTGAGCTATCAATGTTATCTGCCGGTCTTGTGCTGCCACTTCTGGGACGATTTTTGACATCATTTGTGTCTTGGATTTTTTTATACAGCACCCTGAGTAAAACCAACAATATTCGCGATATTACTTTGACCAAAGCCCTGTTGTAACAAAGCAATTACTCTAGACCTATTAAAATATGATGATATCATGTCTCTGGGCATTTTTAAATAGCTCAAATGAAATTTAAACAAGAATTGGAATAATGTGAAAGCACCCAAATCAATTAAATATTACCAAATTAATACAAAAACGAATCAAATATAGTATTATTTGGATTTAAAAACGCTTTAAAATAAATATCAACAAGAGTTTTTAAAACACCATAGGCGTAGATATATTATTTCTAAATATTCCAAACTTTTGGAAATATGTGTAGTTTATTAAAGGAAAATTGATAGTAAAAATGTTTTCGAGAGTGAAAATTAGCTTTTTTTGAGGTAATAATTTACCGCGGCAATACTGAAAATGTAATAGGCATTTATAATGTAAAATTGTAGATACATTTTTAGTTTACCTTTGGTCTCTGAAGAAGATAACTTGGTTATCTAAACACGCGGTATATAGACAATAAAAAAGTGTATGTTGGTATAGCGTAAACAGTCTTCGGTATGATAAGAATGAGAAGAATAAAATGTGATACTTCTTTGGTATGCCAAGTAACCCCTACTAATTGAAAAACCCTTAGGAAATGAAATGAATTTTCGGTAAGAGAAAATGATTTCACAACGATTAAAAATGTTAGATGTGATATTCATTCTAAAACTACCCATCTGAGAAGAATAGAGAATGTTCCTAAAGCATTAAAGCAAAGATACTATAGGCAACGAAAGTGGCCTAACATGAGTAGGGCTAGTTTTCGTCGCTACCACAAATTTCATGTTTCCGCCCACATAGCAGACATTGAGAATATCAACCTACCAGACAGATTCTACATCTGTCTCTTTTACGCCTATTTTCTACATTGCAAAATACTTTTATTATTTATATCTCCCCATTTGCCTGATGCACATTTTCATTTTAAAAAGTTACCTAAATAACTTTCAAGTTTATTCTGTTCTGTGAATACAACTGTTTTCAAGCAAATTTTTAAGCCGGAGGTCATTAAAGGATTGGGTACTAAATGTACTGTCTGAGTAAATTGGAAAATTTACATGCACAGGCTATTTGCTGAAGCTTAAATAATATACATGAATATTAGGCGATTTAATATATTTTTTATTTTATTTTTTTGATTGATCATACGAACTCTAAATCACCCCTAAAGTCCAAATAATATTCAAACGGTCGAAATTTTTCCGCACATAGCAAGTGACGGAACGATATAATTTGGGGCAGAAGAGAACAACACTGTTGCCACTTGTCAAAATGAATCAGCAAATTTCATTAAGTTTCAGAAAATTACCACAGTTGATTCTCAGTTATTGATGTTTTGAATATCAATTATGAAGTGAACTATTAAACTGTTATATATTCTCTCAGATACAATGATGATGTTCTCATCATATTTTATTTTAAGTATTAGGCGGTAATTCATGCATTTAACTTTATTAACGGGATAACATGGCAGCACACTTCTCAACCAAGAAAGAAAGATAAATTTCTAACGAATATTTAGAGAACGTTCAAAAATCAATTCCGTGGTTCTCCCACGCCGCTAATTCTGAGACAATCATCAGGAACGTGTCCTATGTCTATTGATGAGATGAAGTATTCATTTTGAAGGAGTTTTTGGCATCAATCACTATATTAAAAAGACAAATTTTTGGTTAACTTTTGTAATAGGTGATTTGGCAACATTTGATGTCAAGTGGAAATGGAACATCGACAGACCAATAAGGACACACCTTAACAAGTGACGACGTCATCATAAATACAAATTGGCGTCCGGTCATGGATTGTTTAAAATAGGTTATGAAATTTCAAGATTTCGAACAACAAATAGGGTCATAAATCGCATTTATAATGGTTTTGATGGGATGCAAAAATTAATTAGGGTCTGTAAGAATACGATGATGTAGTCCAAGGTCCAATATTCAATATCAGTCCAGTCGCCTATTTAGGTTCCAGTTGATCACCCATTTTGTCAGGTTTAAACAGATAAACATGGTTAACTAATATATTGGTTGAGGTTTGAGGTTATATGATTTTTTTATTAGTTATAAATTTATTTTAACGCCAAACATTTTAAAATAATGGAAATTAAAGATGAAATATTTAGGGAACAAGATGACATAGATATAATCGATAATGGTTTTCCCAAAAGAAATAGAAAGAAAACAAGACAGAAAGTAAAAGAATATTTATATTTTTATATATCCTCTAAAGTTTTACTATATTTCCTAGCAATAATTCCCATCATAACCAGTTTTTCCTTGGGAGAAAAGTTTACAGTCCTTTTCCTTGTGGAACTTTATTTCATTTAATTCCCATTGTAATCATCAGAGATTAGATTCTTTTCAGAAAACTGTAATTTAATCTCGACTATAGAAATATATAAGATCTAACCAAAAACATGAAAATATTGATAATGGCGCCACATCAAATTGATAAAAATCAAAATACAACGTAGCCAAATAATTTAACCTTGATTAGGAAGTAATCAAAATTAGTAAAACCCGATCAAGAAGTAAATTGGTGCCTACGGGCATATATGCTTAACTATGTCAGTATAATTCACAATAACTCATAAATGTATTTTCTTATTTTCTCAGAATGCATTTATTTTCAATTTACGAGTAAAAGCTTTAAGGCAAATATTAAAAATATTGTTCCTACATTCCCATAACTTTCTAATACGGGCCTTATACCACAGATTGAAGCAGAAATGTCCAAAGGGTACAAATAAACCTTTATGAACCTTTTTGAACGGATGGTTTGCTCTTAGTCAATTTCATTGGATGGATAATTTAATTAAAATAATTAAAAAATAAATGCTTATAACCTGGATATATTGTTCAATAAAGTCAATTATAAATGTTACTAAATTTATTTTTTGAAATATTTGTAGCTAAATTTTGATTTCTATCTACTGTCCATGATAATACAATTTATCTGGGTGCTGTGCTTACGAAGCAAAAAATGTAGTTTTAATAAAAAATCTCTGTAAATACGAAGAGATAGGTAACATATGAATGTTTTCATAGTTTGGGTAATATTAGAAGGCATAATAAACAGTATGGAACAGATAAAAGGAATAAATTCATTGTAATGGAATTAATTGTTTTTTCGAAAAAACGCTTGGGCAGTTTAATTCTGTTAATTAAAAGCGAAATTTTTCAAAAAGAACTTAAGCTTTTTCCACTTACCAATCTTGGCAGAGACGTTATTGACCATTTTTTTAAATACTAACACCATTTTTTTCTTGATTTTGATCCAGAGAAAGTAAATGTTTGAGGAGGAATAATAGTTAACACTATTATTAAGCCATTTTTTAGGAAGAAACCTTAACAGATCCGCGATATTTAAAATTTCTGCAAAACTTCTTGAACCGATTGTTCCCAAACAAAAATGATTTGTGGCTACAGCAACATGGTGCGCCTCTATATTATTGCGATGGGGATACTTAAAAAATAAAGTGTATCAAAGTAGACCACCAAATATCAATATCAAATATCGAAGAACGGAAACGTATTGAGATTGCAAATATTACTCCTGAAAATTTGGAAAACGTCCAAGAAGAGTTCGCTGCACGTCTTACTCATTGTGTTATAGCTATATATAAGCTAGCTAAGGGTTAACAATTTGAGCACTTAATATAGATTTGGTAGTATTTTTGAATTACTTTGCTTTAAATTTGTTATTAAATTATCTTTTTTAGCAATTACTTTTCATTTATCTGTTCCCGTAAACAAAATAAAATGTATGTATCTGATTTGTAAATGAAAAAATTGTTATGCAAGATATTGCAAATAATATATTTCCGAGTAGGAAATTATAAGAAACAAATTGAAATTACTATTTAAGAAAAATGCTCAGTGAGGTTCTTTTTGAAAAATTGCACTTCCATTAAACAAAATTAACCCGTCCCAGCGTTTTTGTTTTCAATAAACCTATTATACGGAGGTATAAGTCAGATACCAGAGCTGGGTAGTATCCGGATACTTCTGTACCAAATTTTAAAGTATCCGGTATCCGGATACTTTTTTTGATATTCGGATACTTTTAAATATTTATCGCTCGCCGAAATTGTAAAAAATTCCCCAAAAAACTATAGTACTGTCGCCAAAACACAAATGAAATGAATACCCAATCTTAAAAAGGGTGTCAATAAAGTACAACACATGCTTACCTTCATCAGCCATTGGAATATTTTAATTTAATATTTCCTTATAAGTTTTTCTTCAAGTTTTATTATTCATAAGCAATAAACAATTTTCTGATTTCTTTCTCCATCATTTAATGTATTTTTATTATTATATAACAGGTCGGCTGAAAAGTCCCTGGTCTACCATAGTAAAACAAAATATTTTGACAAAATTTATTTTTTTTATTCAACATAGTTGCCTTCAAGGGCGATACAGCGATTATAGCGACCTTCCAACTTTTCGATACCATTTTTGTAGTACTCCTTCGGTTTGTCCTCAAAATAGACTTCAGTTTCGGATATTACCTCAGTATCAGAGCCAAATTTTTTTCCCGCGAGCATTCTCTTCAGGTCAGAGAAAAGGAAAAAGTCGCTGGGGGCTAGATCTGGAGAATACGGTGGGTGAGGAAGCAATTCGAAGCCCAATTCATGCAATTTTGCCATCGTTTTCGATGATTTGTGACACGGTGCATTGTCTTGATGAAGCAACACTTTTTTCTTCTTCATATGGGGCCGTTTTTTCGCGATTTCGGTCTTCAATCGCTCCAATAATGCACAGTAATAGTCGCTGTTGATTGTTTTTCCCTTTTCCAAATAGTCGATGAACAATATGCCGTGTGTATCCCAAAAAACTGAGGCCATAACTTTGCCAGCTGACTGTTGAGTCTTTCCACGCTTTGGTGGCGGTTCACCGGCCGCAGTCCACTCAGCTGACTGTCGATTGGACTCAGGCGTGTAGTGATGGAGCCAAGTTTCATCCATAGTCACATATCGACGCAAAAAATCGGGTTTATTACGACTTAACAGCTGCAAACACTGCTCAGAATCATCAATTCGTTGCTGTTTTTGGTCGATTGTGAGCACGCGCTCACCCATTTCGCACAGAGCTTCCGCATACCCAAATATTCGTGAACGATATGTCCAACACGTTCCTTAGATATCTTTAGAGTGTCAGCTATCTCGATCATATTCACTTTACGGTCACTCAAAATCATTTTATGGATTTTTTTGATATTTTCGTCGGTAACCACCTCTTTTGGGCGTCCACTGCGTTCACCGTCTTCGGTGCTCATTTCACCACGCTTGAATTTTGCGTACCAGTCAATGATTGTTGATTTTCCTGGCGCAGAGTCCGGAAACTCATTATCAAGCCAAGCTTTTGCTTCAATTGTATTTTTCCTTTCAAATAACAATATTTAATAAGCACACGAAACTCTTTTTTTTCCATCTTTTTGAAAATAACAAAAGTTGCTTCACTAAAAATGCAATAACTCACAAACTAATAGTCCGACAGCTGCCAAATTTTTACACGAATCTTTTGTTGATACTATCTAAAAATGAAATGGATTTAATTCTAGTGTCGTCATCTATAGGTCAGACCGGGGACTTTTCAGCCGACCTGTTATTACATTAAAAATACATGCACATCACATAGTTCTAGTACTAATAATTTATGTCTTTGTTAAAAAAAGTATCCTTCAAAGTATTCTAGGAAGTATCCGAAAAAAATATCCGGATACTTGTATCCGAATACCATTTTTAAATGAAAGTATTCGAACTTTTTTAAAAAGTATCCGGATACATTTTTTCAGTATCCGACCCAACTCTGTCAGATACCAATTAAAATATTGACTATAAAGTTGTTACTTAGGTACCCCTACAAAAATTACACAACCAAAAGCTTCTTAAATATTGCTAGGAAACAATCTAGAAAATTAAACGAACAATGGACCCATCACAAATAACTCAATAGTATGAAATTACGCCACTTGTTTAACAAAATTGACTAATGTTTAATTAAAAAAAATTCAATTTATCTAGGTACCAATATTTATGGTAAGGTTGTAAAATATTGCCAAAATATGGCCAACGCATTCCAGTATATTCAAATTTATTGATTATTCTTTAGTTAATTTGAGTACAATCAATAAGGACAAAAAAGACCTGAATTTGTTTACACATGGTTTGAATATTATGAAGGATTTAGTAATTAATTCCGAAATTGTCATTTAACACACATACTAAATGCTAATCCAATAAACTGGAAAATCGAAATTATGATTTTAACGGCAAATAACAAAAACATTTATACGACATCGTAAATAAACGCTTTGACAAATTTACGACGAGTATCATGGCCTCTAGGGAGATTTACTTCGGCTTTAGAACAATTAACACTGCAGTCAACTGTGTCTGTACAATTATTGGGGAGTGACCAGACTGACCGCTCCACTGAAAGGGTTGAAAAGTCCCTTAGAGACACAGAAGTCAGCTTTCGACGGCTTACAGAGAAATCCCGTAAAGTATGCAAATTACAAGTTTTTGGGTTTTTGAACATTTTACCGCAAATAAAATGGCATTGTTACGAAAGTAGGAATCAGTTAAAAGGATTATTCTCGGGATTAGGTAGAAGTCAGTAGGGGTTTTGTTACTTTTAAAAGAAACAAGTAGCGAAATATTGAAAAGATAAAAATTTGTCAAACGAAATTCAAAGCAAAGGGGTAAACACAGCAAACCGAATGTTTTGTTGTTAGCTCAAAGAACTAGTAGATTTTATTGAAAAATTAGTTGCAATTCAAGTATCTATTGGGGATCTGTGTCAGGAAGCAAGAATAACGGTAAGTAAATTTTTTCTTATTGTAAAAGTATTAACGGTCATGCTTTAACCAAGTTAAAATCTTTTATAAAAATATCGTAAATTTAAATCTATCTTTATTAAATTATGTCAATTAATAATTTTACATTTAAAGGTTATTTTTGTTCGATTGATGGATGTCTATAGGATATATATAAAATAATTGTTCATAATTATTACCAAATTAAAATTAACAGTTATATGGACATTTAAAATTAAAATAAAAAGGGATTGCGACAAGAACTTAAACAAAATTTTTTATCAATATTCCAGATTAAAACAACTGTCACAGATGGCTATAATGAAGTTTTTCTTTTAAATTTAATACATTTAATTTCTTACAAAAATCAGCCCTTCTTCACTACAGCTCGGATCTTACTCCAAACTCATTATTTTATTTTATTCTATAGTTTAAAAAATCTTATCAAAACAAGAGGTTTAATGACTCAAATAGGTTAAACAATTTAGATATTTCCAAATCAAAATTCTCTATATTTTAAGTGGCTCCATCTACTTAACATTCTTATAAGTTTATATGTAATTATTTTAACTTGTTAATTTATTACTTTTAATTCATGTTCTCATTGTAGTTTATACCTATTGGAAACATCACAAATCTTTCTAGGAGTTTAATGATTTTCTTAGGAAATGAATACTAAATGCAATATATCGTAAAAAAAGATCTTCCTAAGTTAATCTTTAAAACTTTGAATTTATTATATTATGTTGATGTTGATTATCTTATTTTGTCTATGAACCAAAAATGTTGAGCAGTAATAAACCAACGAGGAGGTCAGACTTTGTATTAATTTTGATTTTTCACTTCTTAGTAAAATTTTACAAATATTGTAAAATTGGTCATAATGAATTATTTTTTGTTTTAATTAGATTTCATGTTTTTAAAACCTCTACCTTTTAATCAATAATATGCTTTAATTTTGTTTGGTTACTGACGGCAATTTTTAAAAATATCCCTAGACTTTCTGATGTGTGTATTTAATAAATACTCAAGTACAGTAGAATCACTTGTACCTCTAAAAATTGTTCACATTTTTAAGACTGAATAGACTGAATAGACTGAATAGACTGAATAGACTGAATAGACATAAAATCAATGTATACATACATTTATACATCTATGGATTAAATTAGATTTATTTAGAAATGTTTGAGATGCTAATAAATATTTTTCCATGAAGTTTTAGGGCTTCTTGGAAAGTACGGGAAAGTATCACTTTCCGCACTTGTTAGGAAAATAACTATAATTAGTTAGTCACTTTTGGCATGTGTTAGGGGCAATACTTTTTCTACAAGCATAGAAAATATAAATTAATTTTTTTCAATTCTTTATTTATGCAGATGGGGACAAGAGTAACATATTCTATTTTTCCATATTTCTTTATTTTCTCAATAAATAGTGCAATTTGAAAGATAATTTTCAACAAACTTACTTAATAATGCAACATAAAAACCTAAAATTGTCATACTGTGTCAGGCACTACTTATATTTTGGGATAATACTAAGACCAAAATATGAAGAAATATGCCAGAAGAAATTGCTACTTTTATGAGAATATCCCACATTGCTAGTGCATTCTGGTGGGGACATAACAATGTTGAAGCAAAATGGAGGATGGAAGTCTTCTGCTATCGCGGAGGGCTATATTGAGAACTCGCTAGCCAGTAAGTCAAACATCAGCAATACAATATTTTCTGGCGTTTCCGAAGTATCAAGTGTGGAACTAAAGTTGCTAATTTTACTGGAAAGAAGAGAAGTGGACAGAGTTCAATTGTATTAAATAATTGTTTACAATTCACTATAAATACCTAACCTAACCTAACCTAACCTAACCTAACCTAACCTAACCTAACCTAATAAATAAAAATTTCCTGTTGTAGTTTTAATGCAGTAAAGCAGCATCATTTTAAGATTTCTTAATGTCATTGTCAATTTTAATAACCAGCTTAATTTAAATTATTACTTCGAAGGTTGCCTAGCAACGAACTTTTTCTGCCTAGTCAGTAAAAGTACAACTTCGTTGTTGACATTGCTAAGGCAGCTACGAATGATTTAATTCCAACTAAGTCAAGTAGAGTTTATAAACATGCTTACGAAAGATTTCTCACATGGTGCAATGATAAAAACATTTCAAACTATTCGGAAAATGTGCTACAAGCTTATTTTTTTGAAATGACAACTAAATTAAAAATGAAAAGTTCAACAATGTGGTCTCAGTATTCCATGATAAAATCATTACTGATGGATTAGATATTAGCAAATATATGAAGCTACGGCTTATCTGAAGAAGCAGAATGAAGGGTATACTACCAAAAAGTCAAAGGTATTCACAAAAGACCAGAAGAAGATTTTTTAAATAATGCACCTGATGAGCAATATCTAGGAATTAAGGTTTTTAAATACATACTACTTTTAGGTTGTTCTAATAATGGGCGTATCTGGAGCATGTAGATGCGATGAAATGGTAAACATGACAATAGACGATATAAAAGATTTAGGATCTGTTATTTATATGAAGATTCCTGATAGTAAATCTAAAAAGCCACGATCGTTCACAATTATTGGAGAAAAATATATAAATCTGTACAGAAAATATACTTCTTTACGTCCACAAGCTATGGAAAGCCGACGATTTTTTTTGAAATTTCAAAAGGGAAAATGTTATCGTATGGTCATGGGAATTCATACAATTAGTAACGTACCCAAAACAGTAGCAACTTATTCAAAACTACCGAATTCAAAATATTACACCGGCCATGCGTTAAGAAGAACTTCAGCTACTTTGCTTGTGGATGGAGGAGCTGATATTACTTGTTTGAAACGGTATGGAGGTTGGCAGTCGAGCACTGTCGCTGAAGGATACATTGAAGACTTTTTGTCTAATAAAAAAACAAACTGCAGAAAATATCTTGATGTCGAATTCTCCTTCACTGTGCCTGAATGCAGCTTCTCATGAGCGAAATTATGTCGACGTTGATGTAACAGAAGCAACAACAAGTAAGGAGTCACAGGAAATTTTGTCGATAACTTTTTCAACTCTGCACAAAATTCGCTTGAATTGGAACTGAATAAATCAGGTAGTGCATTAAATATGTGCGGTGCAACCTTAAATAGCTGTAATTTTACTATTAATAATTATTATCGATAATAAAGTTTAAAACTACTAATAATTATTTTCCCTGTTAAATATTCTACTTTTTTGTACGGCCGTCAGCGTACAAAAAAGTACTTTGTGTGGCGTCTGTGAAATCATACTTCCTTCATGAATTGACGTTAATAATGTCTACTTTTTTTGACGTTTGCGGAAAAAAGTTATTTTTTAAAACTATCTATATGTGTGTAGTTGGTAGGCTGTTTTTTGGTGAACAATAAAACACAATTTTTATATAAGTATAATTCTAGAAAAACTAAATACCCCAATAGGTTGGTTAGGTTATGTTAGGTTAGGTTAATTTGATCAATTTAAAAATTGAATATCTTTTAGTTTCTTAACCTAACAGCTTACAATGAAAAGAAAAAAAATACAATATCGGAATTTGCTGTCCTTTTCATGTGTCGAGTATAAATTTATTATTATTTTCAGTTTACGAAAAAAAAAATAAAACCAACCGATAAAAGTTATACTTGGATTGGGGTTACTTTGAACGGAGTGATCAACGTTAAACTCGGAACGGGGTTACATTGACATCACTATTTTTGTAATGAAAGTCTAAAGTAACCCTCTTATATATTCCGAGGTTTACAATAAATGATATCTGATCGATACAAATAAGATGTGCCTTTAAAAAAACTTTATTTTTAGCCCTTATAAGTTTAAAAAAAAACCTAAGAAAATCAAATTTCAAAAATATTTATATTATAAGGAAATACAAAATATCCTTGTTCTTCTAGTGGCCTTGGCAGATACGCCAGAATATCGGACAACCCAATTTCCGAAACGTCGCCGTTAGGGATTCTTTTAAACTTTTTTAAGCTTTCTAGTGAGACCCTTTTAAAACCTTCTACTAGTAGGGGAGTTGGTTCTTTTATTTGGTAGACATACTTATAAGACTTTTGCACAGTAAAATTTGGCAAAAATAAATCCACCAACTTCCAACTCTTCGGTCTCTTCTATATCATCAGTCTCTTTCATTCCGGACAGACTCTCTTCATTAACTTCAGAATGAACATACTTTTCGTTTTCTATCTTTTGACTTGCTGCCTGACCATCATTCTTACATTTCTCATTATGATTTATTTAACCTGTCGTTATACTCAAATCCCCAACAACATTCAAACGCTTTTTTTTCTTGCAGTCTGTCCAGAAGTGACTCTAAATCGCTGTTCTTTTAAAAAAGCTGTCAGTTTACTCTCAATTTATTCCGCATTATCTCTGATTTTTTTTGGCAATCGATTTAAAATTTTATATCTTTTTAAAGGGTAAATGCCCGTGGCACAAAATCCACTCATCTTGTTTCTTTTGATCCCTAAGCGGTGTCTTTAAATGGATGATTTGGTTTTGGTTCTACTTTGTCCATTTTATCAATAGCTTTTGATAGGAGATATAAGCTCGAGTTAATGCACACCAAATTTTCGATCCTCATTCTCTCGAGCACCCGGCAGTTGGATAAAATATGCTAATATGGATAAAATTGACAACAGACAACAATGTCAATTTAGTAGCTTTATCACAATTCGTAGGTCCAGCTTACTCATATGAGATCATTTTCTAATCTCTATGTTAGTTTAAATAACTTTTTTAATTATAATTGCTCTTAATAATAGTAAATATTTTCCTAAACAGTTGAATACAGGTGCTTGGGATATCCACTAAAAAAAAAGAAAAAACAAAGTATTTGTCGTTGCTGTAGCCACCACAACGACTTCCATGACAATCCGAGAGTAAATTCAAATATTAATGCAATTGAGTTCGGTGCGTGAAACACGCAAATAAATTAATTAATAAAAATAAATCAGAAACTGGTAGCAGAAACACAACGTTTTTTTACAACGCATTAAAATAAAATTAATCATAAAAAGATATTATCCCCGACATTGAAACAATTATGCAGATATTATAAATCGAAAGTGAAAACATCAGGACGATTTTGTGCATAGTCATCCACCAAAAAAGATACTGTGAACATAATTATGTTAGTAATCATTACAAATGACTATTTTATAGATACCAACAACGAAGACGTTGAAAATCGTAAATCGGTCCTTGTAAACAGTTGCTGCTGGAAATTAATTTAGACGTAATAGTCCATATAATTTGATTTTTAAGAAGTAAGCATGAAATTAATTGTTAGTCCACTAAATTGTTGATGGTAGTATGAAAGAGAAAGCAATAAAACAAATCTGATGATATAGAGTAACTGAAAAAAATTAGATGAAGATTAAATTATTTAATTGTGGATGATAAATTGATTGTATAACCAATTTGTGTAAATAATTTAATAAAAAATAAATAAATGAAAATGTTTAGTTTGAAATAGGGGTTTTTTAAGATTATTGAATTATTCATTTATTTACAGATATAAAGAATTATTTACCAAATAGAATGGAAGGTAGGAAGAATTAAGGTGAATTTTTTGACGTTTTTTTAAATGAATTACTTTCTGTGCTTGACAAAATACGCTAAAAACTAAGGATCTTACACCTAACCTAACATAAATAAAGAGAAAACAGCAATTAATATCAACCACAAAGGAATTAGCAAAGGGTGATGGCGCGAGCAGAGAAACATTGTAAGGTCGTGTGATAATAATAAACAAAAAACTCCTTATGCCATATCGGTTATACGGAACGAAAAACCAATAAACTTCAACAGAAAGTATATTGGAAGATAAATAATAATAAAAATTGGTAAATATGTATATATTATTTATTTAAATATTTTTTATATAATTCTTATGTAACAGTATTTGAACTAGAGCTTGGACAAATCTACAGCTAAATCTGTCAAGGGTTCTTGAATCGAGAACCATCTGAAAAACAATATTGTTCTTTTGTCTTTGGGCTAATGTTAATATTATGGATGTCAAATTCATTGTTTTGACAAGGAAAAACTATATAACTTCATAAAACCTCTATTTCCTTGCTTCTGCAAGCTCATGTTTATTTTAACATTAAGATAAAGATACCTTTCAACAACAATATATTTTTTTTTTATTTTTCTCTTTTTTAAAACAATGCTTTGTTTTGGAATCTATAGACTTTCTCACATCTTTACTTGAGAAATTTAATTTTTGATAGACCATGGAATAATTCGAAAATCAATAGATTTGTATCTAACAAACTAGAAACAAAAAATAAGATAAACAAAGAAAAATATCAAAATCAATGTCACAAAATTTTATTTGTTAAGTTTTGTTAGTTTCGGCCTGTCAATAGGCCATCATCAGGCTAAAAACTGAAGAAGGTTAGTTAGCCAACATAGTCGGAAGATAATGAGAAGGCTACCCCTAGTTGTAGAAGCGGAAAAAAATCTACTTCTTTTCATTTATTAATTTTTTTCTTATGGTGACAGATTTCTCTCCTCAAGGTTACAAAATGTAATACATACGAGGGTTGTCTGAAAAGTTTCCGACCTCAACATGAAGATGGCAGTACTCCTAAACAAAAGTTGGGGAATGTGTTTGCGCATGCTTTGAAAAGTACCCACTAAAATTTCAGCCATTTTGGACGCGCAGTTGTTGTTTGACAATAATTTGAGTGAGACGATGTGAGTATCGAGCTGTCATTAAATATTTGTTTTTGAAAGGCAATAAGCCTACGCAAATCAAAGACGAGTTGGACGCTGTGTACGGGCACTCAGCACCATCATTTACCACCGTAAAATTTTGGGCTGCTGAATTCAAACGTGGCCGTACCAGCTTGGGTTACGATGAACGTTCGGGACGTCCAAAAACTGCAACCACTGACGATAATATCGCTCAAGTTCACCAAATGATGCTAGACAACCGTCGAATTAAAATAAGTGAGATAGCAGAGGCTATAAACATGTCCAAAGAACATGTTTGTCACATATTGAATCAAGATTTAGGCATGAGAAAGCTATCCGCGCGTTGGGTGCCTCGTTTGCTCACTTTGGATCAAAAACGTGTTCGAATGAACATTTCCAAATCTCTGTTGGCGCAGTTTAGGCGCAATAAATCAGAGTTTTGGCGCCGAATAATTACTGTAGATGAAACTTGGATACACCATTATACTCCAGAAACAAAAACACAGTCAAAGCAATGGACTGCGAAGGGGGAATCGGCTCCAAAAAAAGCAAAGGTTGTTTCTTCAACTGGGAAAGTAATGGCAACCGCTTTCTGGGATAGTCATGGAGTTATCTTAATTGATTATCTTCAAAAAGGAAAAACCATTACAGGAGCATACTACGCATCATTACTTGACAAGCTGAAGGCAGAAATTGCGGAAAAACGGCCACATTTGCAGAAAAAAAGAATTTTGTTTCACCAAGACAATGCGCCGTCTCACACCTCAGCGGTTGCCATGGCGAAAATCCACGAATTACGATTTGAACTGCTTGACCACCCAGAGATTTTCGTCAAATGAGGAGGCCATCACCTTCGTAAACAACTATTTTGCAGAGAAAGACGCCGAGTACTATTTGGACGGGTTGAAGAGATGGGAGCATCGCTGGGAGAAGTGTATAGACTTAAAAGGAGACTATGTAGAAAAATAAAAATTAATTTAAAGAAAAAATGTCTAGTATCTTTGTTAGGTCATAAACTTTTTGGACAACCCTCGTACATCAAGGCCCTTTTAAACTTATGAAAATGAAATAAAGCACATCCAGCACTCTTATAAACTCTATAAATTTCACTAAAAACTTATTATGTAACATAATACTCAAAATTAGTCAGATTTATTATGGGAAAAGTTATAATTTGAATAACAAACAACAAAATATACATGAGTTCATAAAAGAAAATGGCGAACATGGTTATTGTTAATCAACAAGTAAATATAAGTAGATACATTACAAAAAAAATAAGACAACAGACATTGAGTGTTTAAATATTGGACAACAATAATAAAAAATATTCAATTTACGTGAAGTATAGGAACTACACAGATTTTGTGTTATTAACAAAGTTTTATGCGTCTTATCTTATTCATCGACCGATATTCCAACCCCTAATAATCGCTTCATCATCATTCTTTATTTTTTTACGACCCAGCTCTACTCCTACTACTATCCCATCTTATTACCAAGTCAGTATAAAACTTATTTTGTACTCTATGTGCGGACTTTTGCAATAAACAACGGTTTTAAAACTAAATGGTGGTATATTTAAATTTGGTACCGACAGATGAGGTGTTATACTGTATTTGAAAATCAAGAGAGAGTAAATTCCCAGAATAAAAACTAATTCGGTATGCAAAACTATAGTACAGTACGTGCGGTAAAACTTCAATATTTGTAATGCATTCTAAATTGTTTTTGTTAATTTCAATACAATATTTATTAAATTTCTTGGACAATCACATTATTTTATGATCTTTCATTGTTACTACAGTAGGCCTAAGAGGATTAACGAGCGTCATAGGCGTAACAGATATTTGACAGATATTTTGACTTAAATAGTGCTTAAGTTTCTAGAAATGCAGTTATTTGATTTTCGATAAACGTGACAAATAGTAGTAACTAAAAATGGAAGCAGTTTGTGAGTATACGCCAGTGAAAAAATTAAAACTAGACCATTTATCGCTCAATGAGTGCTGTAGTGAATGTGTACCACTATTTTAAATATCAAAATCCCTCAAACACTAGGTAGACAAAAACTATTAAAAGTCAACGTGGACGAGTTTTTTAAAAATGCTATTCGTAAGCTTGTTCACTCATTTTTTATAAACAAGCAAATACCAACTTTAGATAAAGTTTTGCAAGCCATTACAAATGATGTTGATTTACCCACAATAAGCCGGGATAAGCTATGGAAAACGTTACAGGAGTTAAACTTTTAATTTGAAAAAATGGGCAGACACTCAATGCTAATTGATTCTGAAGAAATTGTATGTTGGAGAAGACAGAACCTCAGAAGAATATAACAAGTTAAAGCTCAAAATAAAATCATTTATTATTTAGATGAAACATGGGTTAATGAAGGACATTGTGTAGGAAGAGTTTGGAAAGACAAAAATATAAAATCATCCCATCAAGCTTTTCTAGAAGGATATACTACTGGTTTTAAGGAACCTATAGGAAAAGGTAAAAGATTAATTATTTGTCATATAGGCAGTACAAACGGTTTTCTTGCGAATGGTTTACTCTTATTTGAATAAAAAAAAACCGTTGATTATCACGAAGAAATGAATGGAGACGTGTTTGAGGAATATTTTGAACAGATGATTCAATTCATACCAAAAGAATTGGTTATTGTAATGGATAATGCAAGTTACCACTCCAGATTACTTGAACCTTTACCAAGCACTAAATGGAAAAAGGATGAAATTGCAAAATGGTTATCTTCTAAAAATTTAGCCTTTGACCATACAATGCTGACGGCAGAATTGTTAACTATTGCTAAAAAACATAAGCAAAATTATAAAATAATAATATTGAGGAAAAAAACGAGAAATTGTAATCCTTCGTTTACCACCCTACCATTGTGAGCTGAATCCGATAGAATTGATATGGGCTCAAGTTAAAGGTTATGTTGCCAGAAATAACACTTTTAAATTATCATATGTTAAAAATCTCTTCAATAAGGCAATATCTGAAGTAACAAGTGAAAATTTGCAAAAATGTATTGGACACGTTACAGAAATAGAAAAAAAAATGTGGGAGCTAGATAACATAATTGGGCTATAGAGTCCATTGTAATTTCTCTAGAATCAGATGGTGAATCTTCTAAAACAGAGTGCGAGGAACCATAACTTTAAAATTATTAATTTACGTACTTTAATTTTATTTTTAGATTTTTATTTTTTAAGATTTAATATTGTCGTATTTTTTGCATGTTGCTCGTCAAATTTTATCCTTGCGGTTGGTTTTTTTTCTCATATACCTACTTAATTGTTTTTTTAGCTCCTCATATTTATTTATAAGTAATTGTAATTATCTGTACATATTATATACATATTTTGTAAATAAACATATGCCTAAAACAAAATGCCTAAAATAATATTGACTTTTTCTTCATTTTACCCAAATTAAATTACTACTTACGAATTATGTTTATCTATCTAAAATTGATAATCTAGGTATAAATAACTAAAACAAATTAAATATTTCTATTTCCATATTAATTTAATTTTGAAAACGCACGTCTATGGTTTACTGCCTTTAACACTGATAACTGCAAAACATTTCTGGGAATTTACTCTCTCTTAATTTTCAAATACACTATAAGAAAATAAAAATTAATTATAAACTACTTCAATATGTTTTTGTATCAGATAGTTAAAATAATTAATAACAATAAACAACTAAACATTTTAACTTTTTATTAGAAAAATCGGTTTTTAAATTTATTAGCATCATCAAATTGACATATAGAAGTTACATATAATTGCTTTATAAAAAGTAGAAGTTTTGTTCAAAAGTTTAGTTGTTTACTGTTCTTAATAAGATAGACTTTCACAGAGTAAGGGTAAGTAGGTACAATAAATTTAATTAAAATTATATCAAAACTTCATCTAAAATAATTAATTTTATTTGACAATATTAGTGATTTTTGAGTTACTTTGGCGATAACTATAAAAAAATATCTAAGAGAATTGTTATACCTATAATATAATGAACGTCATAAAATACGGAAAGAATTCCAAAAACAACATGTTTATATTAAATAACGGAATCTAATGTATTACTTTTAACAAGGTCCTTATTTACCAAAAATAAAATTTATTATATATGGTGAAGGTTATTTCGTTATCTTCGAAATGGCGTTTCGGATCTCTAGAATAAAAATCAACCGAAAACGTCGAAATATCCTCATCCTCTTTGACATGCAGGTATAAGATGTATTTTTCTGTTGTCGAACGAACGTGGGTACAGCAACATATGCCACGCCGGGTAGGCAAGGCATGGCTTGTTTTTACTCTGTCTGTACCTAATAGGTTCCTTGTCAGCTATCAGCCATTTTACGGAGCCCGGGATTGGATGTTTGAAATTTCGAAGATTGACCAAAGAATTTCACCGATGCGTTCAATCCCAAAAAGCAGGTCGGAACAGTGGGGTTTCGCTAAATTGAAAATACGGACTAATTTGGCCGCTGGCTAATAGTCAGCGTCGTCCTCAAAGCTTTAAAAAAATCATTGTATTGAAGAAGGAAAAATTATCTGTTAGTAATAGACAAATATGCAATGAAATTTTTTGTGGAATAAGAATAATTAAGTTTAAAGCATACATATACCATTTTCTTAAATTATTAAAAATTTTAACCAGGTTTTATGTTACTTGAAATAAGTATTAGTAAACAAAGAAACCAAAAAGTATAGTTTATTTTAAAATAGTTAAATTTTTACCACAACATGAATGTAATTGAAGAAAGGAAAAAGACCAATGTCAATGTCACAAATTATTGTTTTTCTGTTGTTATAAAGCTACTAGTTTCGGTTTAAAAACCATTATCAGGCTAAAAAGAATACATAGGTAAATACATTAGACCTCTACAAGAGACAAATTCAAATAATCTTACCTGTGAACAGTTACATAAAATTCAGCAAAAATATGGGTGTATTATTGTGGTCGCAAAGTTATTTAAAAAGAAGGGGGGAGAGTAGGTTAATGACATTAAAAAACGTTTTAAAATTAAGTATAATTATTAATTGAATTAACAAGCTTATTGAGACAAGGAAATTAATTAACAGTGAGAAAGAATGGGGAAAAATTACTCAATTTCATTTCGAGTAGACAAACTTGACAAAACTGATGTAAATGAAATGAGGCACAGCCTCCAAAAAATAACGGAAATTGAAGAAACAGTCTATAAAAATAGATGGTTCAAAGACATCATTATGAGACGAATCTCTGTGGTATCTAATGAATGGTATGGTAGGAACCTCGTAGTCTCTTACGCAGACATGAGGATAGTAATGGTCGAGTTTGGACCAATAAATTTTATCCAAAAAGATTGTATCGATTACCAAAAAACCGGTTAAATTGACCCAATTAGTGTCAAAAAACATTTCTAATGGAATTGGAAGGATCCATGACCCAAAATAAATAAGTAGACGGAAATTCCACATTAAAATAAGCACAGGACCACGTGAACAGCACACTATGCGATGGCGATACAATATAAGTTGTAAGTAAAACATGGAACACAAGAAAACTAGACAAAAATTAAATCTTAAATCGTTAACCACAGAACACTATGACATTCGCAGTAAACCAAGTGCAGTTGACAAGAACACATAAAAAGATAAAATTGCAACCACAAAACAATCAAGTACAATATATAAATAATATAAATTAACCATATTGTAATCAGAAGGGTTAGTTAGTATACTAGTTCAAAAGTGTAACAAATATTAATGAATATAAAATTTTAAAAACTATGTTATCCATGATCTATCGACAAGTAGCGAATTAAAAAGATGAAGAGTCTAATGATAAAATTGAAAATATTGATGTTAATGTTGCATATATGCGAATTAAATTAAAATTAAATTAAAAATTAAAAAAATTAAATTAAATTAAATCTATAACATATTAAGTAAACTGAATAAACAGTAACAGAATGGTAGATAAAATTGAAATCGACTTAGAGCACTATTTACTAATGTGATATTACATAAAAAGAGAACTCTGTGGAGAACTAATACAAGGCAAACAAAAAGAGATTAGAGTAAGATCAGGCTTTAAAAGGAAGATTGCGGAAAATATGAGGCACATGAGAGTCTCATTATTCACAGCCTCATTATTCTCAAATATCTCAAGCAAATTTAGTCTAGGTCCCTTAAAGCATCTAGAAATATAAGAGGTAGAGCGTAAGAGACTACGAGGTTCCTACCACATCATTGATTGGATACCACAGAGATTCGTCTCATAATGATGTCTGAGCGTAAGTGCATAAAAAGATTTAAAAAATTTGACAATAATGGGCAAAGTTTGTGTTGTAAACAATGTGGGCGCAATTAAAATTAAAAAAAAAAATTATAAGGCTCAGTCTGCATCTTTTTTTCCAATCAACATTAAGTACCTATATTATTCCTTTTTAAATACGGTATCCGCCAAAATAAACAGTACCGAAACAGAGAGTGCTGTGGAGTTGTTTTTGTAATATGGATTTATCATATTTGACTAAATTGTCATTAGTTGATATATTAATAGCACGCTGCAGTTAAATTTGATTTAAAAATGGTTCTAACAACGGAAGAGAAAGTGTTTTTGGTATAGAGCATTATTTTCGTTCATACGGAAAAGGTCGTAATGCTAGTCCAAGCTTAGAACAGGTGTCAATAAAATATTAACAAAAATGTAATAAAGCAGCTCCTAGTAAAAGTGTGATGTTAACTGTTGTTGAAAAATTTCGTCGCACTGGTAGTGTATTGTGTCAAAGTAAAGGTTCTTCAGGTCGTCGAAAAACTAACGAAAATGAAGGACGTGTTTTTAACCAAGTTGTGCAATCACCTCAAAGAAGTCTTGTAAGAACTGCATGTGAACTCAACATTAGTGAAACGTCTTTACGTCGCATGTTCAAACCAGTTGGTGGTTATCCATACCATATTCAAGTTGGACAACGACTAAATGCTGCGGACAAACATGCAAGAGAAATTTACTGTGGCCGCATGTTTAATTTACGAAGATCCCGAATTTTTGACAAACATATGGTTTTCAGACGAGGGTCACGTTCATCTTAGCGGCTATATTAATCGACAAACAACCAGATTCTTTGGATTTGAACGTCCTGATATCATTGTAGAGAAACCACTCCATAGTCTTCGAGTTACCGTTTGGTGCGCGGTATCTGGTAATGAAATGATTGGTCCTTATTTCTTTGAAGATGATAATCAGAATCCACTTATTGTCAACCAAGAACGTTATAGAGAGAAAATTATTATACCTTTTGTGAGAGATCTTAATAACTTTTGCCGTGCAGGAAATCTACAGTTTCGTACACAATGGTTCCAACAAGATGGTGCAACGAGCAATACAGCTGTGCGCACCTTAGACTTACTCCGTCAGCATTCCGATAATAGAATAATTTGTCGGGAAACAGACTTTGAATATCCTTCTCATTCACCTGATCTGACGCCACCTGACGCATACATTTGGGGCAAAATGAAGGAAAAAATATTTCATTCGGAAAATCCGCCGGCGAATATTGCCGAACTACGGGAAAGAATACAAAATATTTTTCGGCAGTTCCATCAACCACTTTTTATACTTTTTGTAAATATGTTTATTGACTTACAAAATCGATATGAAGCTTGTTTGCGTCGAAATGGTGAACATTTTGAACACTTACATTACAGAAATTAAAAATTAATGTAATGATGATAGTAAGCATTTTGTAATTATTGAATTGATTAAATTTGACATTTAAGATCAATAAAAATTTTTGTTTCCAAAAATGCACAGACTTCAGAACGATTACATAACTGGAAAATTTCATTGCTTAAAGCTATTGATTATGTATTTTTGCCATCTACATTTCAAAAAAGAGAAAATAAAATAAGTATTTTTATGTATCGATTTGGTGCTAATTTTTCTTACAAGCAAAGTTTAAAAACTCTGAGAATTGTCTCTCACTGTGTTGTTTTGTTTCACGTAATTCTTTGTCCTCTAATATTTTACAAGAAATTATGTATATTTTTTTCTCAATATATGTTTGCTAATTGATTATATTTAAATATAAATTATAAATAATTTCAAAATTCTCCTGCACAATTCATAGTGGACCCTGACATGGTATAGTTCGTTGAGATCGTATTGTTAATATCATAAAAACATACAGGGTGTTTCATTAAAAATATAGATCATGGACAATGCCAGTCTTGCGTGTATCACCATGTAGGTACATTTAAATTTATGTTTAAAATGCTCACATTTGAATTTCAAAGTTGAAAGGTCCCAGCGTTTTTTTGTAATCTTCCAAACTAACCCCACAAATAATTTTTTCCATAAGTGGTTTTCACACTGTATAAAAAAGCAGTTATAGCATTTTTACAATTGTTTCATAGATACCTAAATATATAAATAAATGTAAAAGAAATATTTTACTTTTCGTATGCGATATGTGTTTCATTAAGACCTATTTTTTGTGGTGTCTTTATATAAATGTAGTAGGTCCGAATTCGATCGGCAAACATTGAAGTTGTGTTCTACAGGGAATTAGAATTCAACGAGTGTCCGTATCTAACCCCTAGTGAGCTTGTGAGGTGATTGCCTGTCAATCGTTGACTGTGCACCCTTCTCAAAATCTATCTTCCTTTTTCCACTTAATCAAGTTGTGTTTTTGTTCTTTAATCAGCTTTATATCTTTTAAGAACTCGCAAGAATTATTTTCTTTGTATTGCTACGAACTATAACAATTATACATAAGATTTAAATCAACTACAACATTTTTACAAAAATATGGTTGGCTGTGAAATCGGTTTACGGACGATGGTTTTACGTAATAACGCCCTAAAGAAACATTATTTATAATTATTATTGTTTTATTAATTTATGATTTTAGGTATATTATAAATTTATCGTTTATTATTATTAATACTGTCCTTTATAGAAGGATTTATATTTCTTGGTTTAATTTAATACAAAAATAATTACTAAGAACAATAAAAAACTGAACGGTTAAACTAAACTTCCACTATTTATTCGAAAAATTCGCTTTAACATTCAATTACAGCTGTTTCGCTATAACTAGCATCGTCAGATTGACATATTGAAATTACATTTTTGTTTGTTTGTAACTAGGTACTTGATGTTGCTAAGTAGTTAAGGCTAGACCAAGTAAGGAAGTAATAAGACATAACAATATTAAAGCCTAGATGTTATTAGCCCTAAGGGATTATCCTGGATGTATTTCCCTCTAAGATCAGTATAACTGTGCAATGATATAGAAAAACCAGGAAAAAACTATATCATACTGATCTTTACAATTACTTAATATATTTGTGTTATAATAATGTCTTATCTATGTATAAAATGAATACTCAATCAAAGTAAACAGTTTAATAGTGGAGAATTTCCAAGATTTATTTGTTCATTAACAAATAAATCTTGGAAATTCTCCACTATTAAACTGTTTACTTTGATTGAGTATTCATTTTATACATAGATAAGACATTATTATAACACAAATATATTAAGTAATTGTAAAGATCAGCATGATATAGTTTTTCCTGGTTTTTCTATATCATTGCACAGTTATACTGATCTTAGAGGGAAATACATCCAGGATAATCCCTTAGGGCTAATAACATCTAGGCTTTAATATTGTTATGTCTTATTACTTCCTTACTTGGTCTAGCCTTAACTACTTAGCAACATCAAGTACCTAGTTACAAACAAACAAAAATGTAATTTCAATATGTCAATCTGACGATGCTAGTTATAGCGAAACAGCTGTAATTGAATGTTAAAGCGAATTTTTCGAATAAATAGTGGAAGTTTAGTTTAACCGTTCAGTTTTTTATTGTTCTTAGTAAGATGAACTTTCACAAAGTAAAGGTTAACACAATCAATTACAAAAATAATTATTAACTAACTGAAATTAGAAAATAATCTCAAAAGTATATGTAGTTACATTTAAATTCAGTGATAAATGATGGTCCAACAAGAATTAACAAACTTTATTAATTACCAGTAAAATAACTGTTTCTTATTTAATTTATACAAAGTAAAGTAGGTAACCTAAAATTAGCCCTTATAATGCCACTGACTGTTATTCCTGAATAGGAATATTTTTAATTTTTAAGCTAAGGTCACTTGAAACAGTTACCAGTATAGTAAAATTCGCCATTAAATAGTGAATTTATTCACTTATTTCGTCGATTTTTCCTATATTCGCTAAAATTTAAAGCTGAGTGATTTCCTAAATTCTATTTATATAACTATTGAAGACTTTGAGAACTGCATAGAATAAAAAAAGCATCCTAAACTAACTTTTAACAAAACTTTTTAATTAAAAATAGCTTTTTTAAACTCAATAACAGCTGACATAAGTAAATTTTTTTTAATGACATTAATAGTTATTAGTAATTTGGAATAATATTTAAATCAAAATTAGAGTATTTAGTTCTAAATTAGAGTATTTAATTTACAAAGAAGTATATTTAATTGATTTTGTTTTAGTAGTTTATTTTGATAAAGCCGTAGAGATTAGAAATTATATATTTAGTTTAAATAAGTTTGTATATAGTTATTCTATTTTATATATTTTTTTTAAATTAGTTTCTTTTAATAGTGTTTATTTTTATTGTATTTGACTCAGTTAGTTAGTTAGTGGGGCCTAATAGTAGATGCTCTAGATTTAATTGATTTCTTTGTTAGATAAAAAATTTAATTAAATGTATCCAAGAAATATACTAATCGATAGGCCTAAAGTAATGAAATATCCTTTTAGATTATTTTAGATTGAAATTTAAATTTGTTGATTCAAAATCACTGTCTTTCATAAACTCACCTTAGGTGAAATGTGGCCAAAAGATACTCAGTAGAGTAATTTGTATTAAAATCGAAATTACAAAATAAAATGAAAATTATATATCCACACAAGTGTTAATTTATATAGGACTCACAAATTAATCTTTTCTATTTTTTTGAAATTTCTCATAAATCCGCAAAGTGCGTTCACTTTCTTTACAGAAAACGTGATTTTTTTTAAAGAAGGTTTTTTCAAAATAAAACCACTTTTTTGACTACTTAAAGGTCAAGTTTATGCCGGGAAAGTTAGGGAATTTATTATTTAGTATTACCACCACTAGTATATTTGTAGACCTGCTACAGTAGATACCTGTAATTAAGTTGCTAACTTAACATTAGTAATATAAGCTAGTTTTAAGCAAACAGTTTTTAAAATATTTGTTTTAATTGAATGTGATGACGTCATTAAATGTTTGGTTAAAGAAGGATGTCCGTAGAGCTACTACTGAATAGTTATGATCTAAATTGTTTAATTATTTTTGACCGGTAACATAATAACTTCCATTATTATTGCGTTTATACTGTTTTATAAAGAAATATAAGAATTGTATAAAAATTGTATAAAAAAATGTAAGAAAATAATTATATACCTAGTAAAATGAAATAATTGTTTCTACTGGAAATTACAATTCAACACTCTTGTTACGTTCTAGGGGTTCAAAATAAAATCACTGCTGAACGTAACAATTGTCAGGTGTGCGGTAGCAATCCTTCTTGATGACTTCGTTCAGACGGCGATAGTCGACACAAAATCTGGTGCTGCCATCTTTCTTCTTCACCAAAACCACAGGTGATGACCAAGGACTATCAGATTGCTGTATTATTCCTTGTTCGTGCATGTCCTTGATAATATTTTCTGCTTCTTCTCTCTTTGCTATGGGAAGCCTTCGCGGTTGTTGGCGAATGGGATCTGAACTTCCGGTATTGATAGAATGATTCACAACATTCGTCCTACCCATCTGAGTCTTGTCCATAGCAAAAACGTCACTGTATTCATGAATCAGTTTCTTCACCTTGCTAATATGTTCTGGTGCAAGTTCTGTGCAGGAAGAAGCCAATGTCTCAAATAATTTCTTAGAACTCTTCTCGCATCTTGGTGGCGGGTTCTTCACATCCTGAACGCTTCCTGTCACACAAAGCACGGAACAGCTTTCTCCCAGGATCGTACCTTTTCTTAAGATCACAGGGTACATGTTGGTGTTTAACATTCTCACAGGAACTTCGTTTCCGCCTCTCACCAAAGTTTTTTCGACTAGCAGTCCTTTCCCGAGGTTACTCTCACTGGCTGGTTCGATGAGTCTTATACAGGTCTCTATCTAAATACCCCTTCACTATAGTTAGGTTAGGTTAGGTTAGGTTAGTTCTAATTTATTTATACTCTATTAAAACACTAATTCCATAATATACACTATACTGGCTGACCGCGCTGGTGTCGCGTTTGTATATACCATTCTGAAGCTTCTAAAACCACCTCGAACATTCGTGAAGAGTGTTCTCATCAAACTCCAAAAATTCACCATTATTTAGAGGTTAGTCAGTGTCGGCGCTTGAGCTTGGCGAGTTAGTAACAGTATGTTAGGACCTCGACAACCAGAGAATAGAGGTACAGGCCTACGCAGACGATCTGGTGATATTTGTAAGAGGAACGTATAAAGAGGTCATCTCTATAGTGACTCAACGAGCACTTAACATTGTTACCAGGTGGTGCGACAAGGAACAACTTTCGGTCAACCCTAGTAAAGCAACAGGTGTTAGTTTCAATAGGAGGCGGAAACTGGATAAACTCCAAATGCCCGCCCTCTATGGAGAATCTATTAAGGAAGCGAATGAAGTCAAATATCTAGGGGTAACGCTGGATAGAAGACTTTCATGGAACGATCATGTAGAGAACATTTGCAGTAAAGCAAAGCTATCCCTTTGGACATGCAGTATGCGGTAAGACATGGGGAATGAAACCCAAACAAATGTATTGGCTATATCTGACAGTAATAAGGCCTATGATTTCGTATGGTGCTCCGGTCTGGTGAGCTAGATGTCAGCAAAAGACTACCAGGGAGAAGCTGGTAAAGAAGCTAAAGTCACTGGAATCAAATCGCATCGACTCCAAGTTAGTTTGAAAGTGCCTTCAGGATCTAATACGTCTAGGGGAAAATAACAAAATAACCTTACTTTCGGCACCTGGGCATACCGGCATTGAAGGTAACGAAAAAGTGGACCTTATAGCCAGAAAAGGTGCTGAAGGAATATTTATAGGCTTGGAGCCATTCCTAGGCATAGCGAATAGCGTAGCCAGAGGAACTTCTTGGAAGTGTCGCCAACGACCCTGATGAGCTTCATTAGAGGCATAGGGCTGATAGAACGACTATAACCTAGGGGTGAGCCACAATAGATCTTTTAGGTCGCAATGGAAGGGACGTAAAACAACCACTCATATAGAACCTAACCTAACCTAACAGTATGTTATATAAATGGCAGGCTACTAAGACAGCGCATTCGCCATTTTTTTAAAGAACGAGAAATGTACAAACAGCCATGGTTAAGCTGATCCTTAGCAATATAACCACTGGATTTAACTAAGAATATTAAAATAAAACTTTCCACTATTTATTCAAAAAATTGCTTTTTTAAATTCAATGAAAGCTGTCTCGCTAAAAACTAGCATCGTCAGATTGACATTTTGTTTGTAGCTGGGTAACTAATGTTGATTAGGTAGTTAAGGCTAGACTACGTATGTAAGTAATAAAACATAAAAATATTAAAGCCTAGGCTTCCACAAAGTAAAGGTTAATATAATCAATTTCACTGCATTTAAAATAAAATTTTTAAAGCTGATATATTTTATAGTACCTAATCATTAAATATGTGAAAGGCATTAACGAGGGGCGGAATAAAATCTTTAGACAAAGAGATTTAAAAAAATAAGTCTTGTTTAACTCTAGGTTTGTCTCGTTACAAGCTGTCTCATCTGGTCTCGTTAAATATTATTATCCAAAAATGTAATTGAACTATTAAGAAAATTTTAATAAAACATTTTTCACGAGACCAAAAATGGAACTCAAATGGTGCTCAATGTGTAGTCTCGTTCCGCTTTTACGAGACTAGAAGAATCTAGTTCTGGTTCTAATCGAAAATTGTCTGGGAGGTAGGAAAATATATTTTAGACCACGAAGGACCTATGAAATGATATGCGTCTTAATGTGCTTAAGGGCTGTGACCTAATAGGCGAATATTATGGACCACAAGCACAAAAAGCTTGAAATTGAATAAGATTAATTTGGTAGCACTGAAAACAAGAAAAGTGAAACTGTCAAATGTAGCAAATAAGGATTGTTTTTATTATCCAAAAAAATTGATATTAAACAACCAATGGGTAAAGAAATAGTAAAATTTACAGAATTTTTAATTCAGTAATTACTTTTTATTACCCTTGTTGGAAATTATTGATGACAAGTTAAATTTTATATTGCTATCTAAGAAATAAATTACAATTTATTTGCTTAAAGCCCAGTATTTTCACCTCTAGGTAGATAAGGTTTAACCGCCAGATAACTATCCAAAAGATATGCTATCTAGAACTTGCTATCTCCCTGTTAACTTGTTGCTGTATTTTCATAAATATATATCTCAAAAAGATTTATCTGAAAGATTTTATCCCAGATTTTATTTCAATGTTCTGTACCACCTTAAATGAGGTGAAAGCAAAAGATAGCAATATAAATAATCTGTGTGCTAGAAAGAGGATATAAATTCTAGCAAATATTATTTTTTGGATGACATTTGTATTTACTGCTATCTGCAGTTATTTACTAATTTGGAGTATCTAGTGTGATAACAAAAAATTTGTGGTTTTTGGTGAATTTTTTTTTAATTAAGTTATTTCGACATTTTTAAATATAGTGTTAAGTTTTTGATTACATTAAAATATAATTTATGTTCTACTCTGTAAACTATTTATTTGTTGTAATTTTTAAAATAAATTTACTAAAATGATGGTACTCAAACAAAACACTTAAATGTATGAAATAATCTATATAACAATATTAATACAGATAAAAAGGTAGGGTCAGTGGTTGGGAGAAAAGGATTAATATTTAATAAATAATAATAATAAACATTATTTTTATGATGTAGTCAAATTACAAATAGGGGTACAGCGTTTACAAATAATACCAATGATTCTGGTCAGCCAGAAAGCGATTCTGAGCATGCCGAATCAGAATTTGAGTAAAAAAATTAATAGTTGCTGTCTCGGATTTGACGTTTCAAGCCTAAATTTGATATGTTTCCAATATTGACTTATATGTGTTTGTTTTACTTACAGATTAATGTATGTTGTTTTTTTATGTTATCTTTACGATTTATGATTTAAATATTATAAATGTTTATGTTTTATTATTATGTATGTTCTAAGTTATGTTTAAAATCAAGCTCTTATGAAAATTATGTTAATTATTATGAAAAAATTATGTCTTTCTCCAACCAATTATGAAAATTATGTTATTCATTATGCAAATTATGTTCATTATAATGAAAAATTATGTTCTTAATTATGTCAAACTACTTATAAAAATTATGTTATTCATTATGCAAATTATGTTCATTATTATGAAAAATTATGTTCTTAGTTATGCTTGAACAACCTGTGAAAATTGTGTTTATTAGACTTATGTTAATTACTTTCACTTGCGATTCAATACAAGTTTGCGGCCTTATGAATTAGTTGCAGGTTATGTTAAAGTGCTAATGGTCGGGTCGATCATAAGTCAGGTTGGCCGAACTGTTAGGTTACGATATTAAGAACGCTATTAGAGTGCTGTTTCTCCAGTGTTTAATCTGTGATTGACTGTTGACAGCTGACAGTTAACTGACTTTTGAAAGAGAGTCATATCCGGTGTCAGAGATTCATTGTCGTAAGCTTAGACAAGGAAAGAGAGAGGACGGCGCATTGAAATCAATTTATGTAACCCATTTACCACCAAACTAATGGCGGACAATATTGACATAGGCGTATCATACGATTTTTCGTATACGATTATTAAATAATCATTTTCATTATTTCGTATTACAAATCTAATTTAAAAAAGTCTTTAAATATGTACTGCTCCAAAAAAAAACAACAATCATTTTAAAACATATTTATTTAATAAATATTACAATTTTAATCTATTTTATCTATTTTAAATATATATTTTTATTTCACGCCACTGCAAAACTATTACATCTATGAGCAGATAATAACAATTAAATAAAAAATAATCTTTAAAACTAAAAAAAAACAATTTTCAAAATGTATGTACAATTAATTTAAGTTATCAAACATAACATATGTGATTTAATTAAACATCTATTACCTGAAAGCTGTATTATTAATAAAAATAAATTTCAAGGAAATAGTTTTAAAATACTTTTTACCTATGAAATGAAATTCCTTCCTCTTTTTTAGCACTCTGACTGTTGCACTTATGAACTGCACAATTAACCATTTTAAAATGTCTATTCAGGTAATTAAAAAAGGTGAAAATAAATAAAAAACTAAAAAAATACAATTCGACGTTCCAAATTTGTTTACCACCAAACATATATCAAACGTTTGAAACTTTGTCTTATTTATGGATATGAGATGATTAACCGTCTATAGCATTGCCCACAATACAATCTTAAACTTTCCAAAATAACAATTTTATAATTACCTCTTATATAAATAAATTATTATTAAATGCAATTGATTGTAGTAACCTTTACTTTGTGGAAGTTCTCCTTACTAAGAACATTAAATATAGAACTTTCTAAACAAAACTATTTATAGGGAAATACATCCTGGCTAATCCCATCCAATTTTACTAAAAATCCTGATTGTGTTATTTTTTATAAATAGGAAAATAACGTCAAAATGCAAAATTTCAGATAATTATCATAAAAATTGACTACTTTAAACTTCAAACTGTTGAGGTAAACCACCAGGTGATTGGAGACTTAATTGTTCAAAAGGGTCTTCACCGAAGTTCTATAGAGCAAGATTTATATTCTTAGAAGAAGAATTTCAAGAAGTTTCAAATTTGGCGAGCAGTAGAACTGAAGAAGTTTACACTGGATTGACTTCAAATTTTACTAAAAACAATAAACTAAACGGTTGAAAATTGAGTTTTATATGCTAACAAATTATCTTTAATATTGTTATGTTTTATTACTTCCATTCTTGGTCTAGCCTTAATAATATTTAATCAACATCAGGTAGCTACAAACAAACAAAATATAACTTCAATATGTCAATCTGACGATGGTAGTTTTTAGCGAAACAGCAGTCATTGGGTTAAAAGGGCAATTTTTTAAATAAATAGTGGTTATTTTGTTTAGACAGTTCTATTTTTAATGTTTTTAGTTAATTATTATTATGTGATAACAAAATTGGATGTATTTAAAAAAAGAATGAAAATGAATAAACTTTGTAAACGAAATAATGTTTATAGACATAATTGTAAACCGTACACGGTGCTTAACACTACAGCAACGTGAAATTTAAGGAAAGATCATTAAAACATAATTAATTATACGCGATTGCTGCAACACCAACAAGCTTGTCGCACGGTTAGTAATTTCTTATACCTTCTGCTCACAACATATTATTATTCTAACTAGAAATAAAGAACTTTAATTATATTTTGTACATGGAAAAGTTGTACTCGTATATAATGAGATAAAGTGTTTAAAGTGTTACAATGTCAAAAGATTCTCATAATTGCTTATTGCGGTTATTTAGAAAATAAAACTAAAGGATAGTGTTAGAATATTCATATTTTCTAACTTTTGCTTTTATTAAATTAAGTCCTTCAATCCCTTTATGTTCAGAGCAGATGTCGGTAATCCCCCACAAAACAGCAATTATTCCGTTCACCATTCCAGTTAGGAAGGAGGTAAACTATCTTGGAGTAACCTTAGATAGCAAACTTAGCTGAAACTTCCATCTAGAAAGAGCTATTACTAAAGCCAGGATATCCCCTGTAATCTCAAAAGGGTCTGTGGTAAATCGTGGAGGATGATTCCCAAACAGATTTACTAGATTTATCAATTTGTGAGAAAAAAACAATGGTCACGTAAGGCTGAGTGGTATGGTGGTCTAAGGGACTACAACATACCGCTGCAGTAAGGTTATCTGGCTTGCAGGTAACTGCGTGCATGGTCATTATGGGCGCTATGTCTACCACTCCGAAGGCGGCTATGTAGAGACTTCTAGGTCTAACTCCTCTCCATATTATTTTGGAAAAAGGGCCATCAGGTCAATAGGTAATCAAATCATAGGGGAGGCACTATGGGACCACTTAAGATTGGTGAGGAATTTAAATTCCAGTGCTTGGATTGGTTTGAGACATGCTCGGCACTAGGGCACACGTGGAAAAGGTTTATAACGTTCTATTCTTCTAGGGAAGAATAGGAGGAAAGCGCGGTCTCTTTCCCTAGATCCAACTTTATTCTATACACAGATGGCTCGAAAATACCACTGGGGGTGGGAGCCGAGGTGTACAACAGAAAACCAAGAGTTGACATCTCAGTAAAACCATCTTTCAGGCGGAAACACCTGCTATAGATTTGTGTGCAAGGGAGTTAATTAATGAACCCCTGATAAACAATAACATGTTTATAATTTTGGACAGCCAGGCAGCTCGAAATAGCCTGAATTCCACACGGGTATACTCAAACCTGGTGTCGAACTGTATCGATTTCCTAAATAACCTTGGAGTAAATAACAAAGTATTCCTGCTCTGGGTTCCAGGGCATGCGGGAGTGGAGGGCAATGAGATAACCGACACTCTGACAAAGAAAGAAACAATTTCTTAGCATAGCGAAAAGTACCGCTAAGGACATTATCTCCAGCTGGACAGCAAGGGAAACTCTTGTGGACTGGGAGAATATAGTACTCAAAAGAAACCAAACAGCACAGCTCATAGAGTGGAGTAGAAGTCATCTACAAATTCTAACTGGACTGCTGACTGGAGACTATCGTCTGAGAAACCACTTAAACAGACTTCGTCTGAGTGATACTTTGGACTGCCGCTTCTGCAGTGTAGAAGACGAATCGACAGAGCACATTCTTTGTTACTGCCCTGCTTTGGAAATGAAAAGGCTCCTATCGTTTGGTTTCTTACAGCTGGAGCCTATTGACTTTAGCAAAGTCTCGCCAAATTTTATCTTGGACTGCGTTAAGAAGTGTAGACTGTATGTGGAATTGTAACCCTTAGGGGTGAGCCACAATAGGCCCAAGTTTAGCCGCAATGAAGAGGCGATAACCAAACTAACCTAACCTAACCTCAACCATGTTCTGCATTTGCTGTATTGTTTATGTCCCGTCTATTGCCAGTGATTATTACTGACTTTACAGTTTTGATCGAATTAATTTTATAATGTATTTGCCCGCAGTCCTATTCATGTTCACAGCGCTTATAGTGCTAACATGAGTAATGCTCGGTCCGATTCGTATTATTACGCTCACGCCGATATTTAGGCCGCGGTACGATTCACGCTCACAGCACTGTCAGAACGCTTAAAGTTGAATCGGGCTGCGTCCATAGTACTAACAATTATGATGTGATACTACCCATCGTACCCAACGCAAATGCTGTAAATTTAATTTGGAACGACTTAAAGCATACTGACAGTACTGTGAGCGTGAATCGGACTTTCTTTTATTTGTTATGTAAAAATAAAGTTTGTTATCTTTCCAGGTTAAATAGTTTCATTCCTAAGAAAATATTGGTTTAACATTTTTTAGTTGTAGATGTATAGTATTAAGGTTGTATCGTGGCTTTTTGCTAAAGAGCATTTCCTTTGATTTGTTAGTAAAAAGTAGTAGACCAGTAGAATTGAACCAATTTTCTAGATTCCTAATGGATTCTTGAATATTGCGTGATAACGTAGCTAAACATTTCCCTCTTGATTATATTACAAGATCATCTATAAACCTTGACTTTAAAGGAGAAAATAACTGCCCATATTTTTAATTGCAATCGGGAACAAGATGACGCTGAGAATATATCCCTGAAAAATATTGTTTAATTTTCGGTACAAAAGGATGATTATTAATACGCACTTAAAAATATCTAGTCCAGGGAATTTTAGGTATAAATTTCAAAATGTTTTCTTTAATTGCCCAACATGACAGAATGTTTATAATGTCCAGACTCTATATTGTGTCTTTAGCATGTGTAATATCGAAAAAAACAGCCAGATAATCCTGGCCAAAGCCGAATGATTCATATTTCACCGACTTTAACCCTACTAAGTTATCGGTAGTAGATTTTTTTCGGGCTAAGATGGAAAAACTCATGTTCGAAGGGATCCTCCCCAGGACCCGAATAGTATTGGACCGCTAGGATGATGCCTATCAACCAAAACCACCTCAAAATTTGCCGTTGTCACTGCCACGCAATCACTACCCTAGCATACTTAAAGACGGGCGGCGGTTCCTTGCACACTCTTCTTTTACTCTACCACTCAAAAACATTCTCTTCTCCTAACCATACTCTTCACTGCTTTACTCACCTACATCCATTCCCCCTTCCCTCGCCTCCCCGAGTTTTTCAGCACTTCTTCATTCTTCCAGCATATAAACGCGTGTCCTACATCATCCTCCACTTCACACCTTTCACACACTCCAGTGTCTTTTCCCAATCTTGTCGTGATTCAAGTCCATTTAGCACCTGTGTCAAGAACTAGGTTACTTCGCCCAATTCATCAATTCTCTCCTTCCAATTGCTCTTTTTAGTGCACCTTCTTACTCCTTCCACCTTATTTCCATTTCCTCGTCTATCCAATTCATAACTTACCTTCTCATTATGTTTTTCCATTGTAAACTCCTGGATCTAGCCATCTCATCCAATCCCATCCAAGATCTTTCCAGCACAGAGGCTGCTATTCCTCCCGCTGTCCTGTACACTTGCACTACCCCACACTTTCGCCCCGTAGAGCATACTCTGCTCAATCTTTCTACCAATAACTCTTTTCTTCCATTCTCCCGGTCCTTTCACATTACACATCATTTTTCCCAGCCAAGCCGTCCGAATTTTTGGCTTTTGGCCTTTTTGAACGATTCGTCCCTCAGAATTTTATTTTCCTTCAACATCACCTCCAACTTCCTCGCCTTGCTGCGTCCCTTCACCGGTAATCCCACTGTATTCTCTTCGGCATTACTCTATCTTTCCCAGAATCTTTCTATACATTTTCTCCGCTTTTCTTTACATCTCTGCTATCTATCGGTAGATTCAGGATTGGTATTAAAATAGAGTCACGGTCATTGCCGAAGATTTGCTTGCCCTCAGTAGGTATCACTTGCAAAAATACTGTTAGTTTATTATCTGGTCCAGGACTGCTATTTTTGTATAAATTTAGCGATTCTAAAATCTAAAAATGAGATGACAAATATTTACTATTGAACTAAGGAAATTTCAATTGTTATATGATAAATTTAAGCCCAGTTTCATTAAGTATGATTGAATACCTAACGTTACTTTAGCTATGTCGATTGATGATCAAATATAATCCTTGTATTAAACATCAACCCCGTTTAATCACCATTTTGCTGGTGTAAATAAGTCGGAAATCAGAAATTCCCTTCGGAGCTTTAATTTCCGGTGGCGGTGGTCGATTTGGTCTCAATTTCAAATCGTAATGTTGAATTAAAACTTCCAAAAGTCATGTCATTCAACTATAGAGATATAAAAGACCCAGGTTAATATGAGTTTTAAAAAGTATCTTGGTATTGTCAAACACTTTCTTTAATAATTCACAAATTATTAATATTGATGAGATATGTTTTAAATGAAATCCTTTTTTTACATTTTTCAAGTTGGAATTTCTTGAATTCTGATGATTTTGCTAGTTAAAGGTTTTAACTATAACAATCCTCATATTTCTTTTGCATTTCAAAGCTTTTTTTAATAAAAAATAATGAGTAAATTTCTTCAACTATTTAATAATAATTATTTAATATAATAATGGTTCGCTATGTATCCATATTATTATTTTTGTTTATTTATACCGAATGTGTATTGAAGAAAATGGGGGTTATTTTGAACATTTATTGTAATATCATATTTACAGAGGTTATAGACATTTTTTGTACTTGTTAATTCATTTAAGCCGTTATTTTTAGTTGCACCTTATTTTTTAAAGGTTAATTATAATAAAAGGGCTAGCAGGTTACTCTGGAACAAACACGAAGACGAAGTAATACACAAAGCAACCAAGGCCCTCATGGTGTGTAGGAACATTGCAGGGAAGAACTGGGGATGTAACCCACGTATCATGCAATGGATGTACACAGCAATAGTGAAACCATTAATCACATATGGGGCAGTGGCTTGGGGCGTAAGGGCTAATCTGAATACGACGAGGAAAAACCTCTCGAAGATTCAGAGACTAGCCTGTTCATGTATCACTGGAGCAATGGGAACTTGCCCCACTGCTGCAATGGAGGTGATTTTAAACTTGACCCCACTGCACATTCTGCTAGAAAGTGTAAGGAAGAAAACAATATATAGAATGATCAAAGAAGGAATTATCAGGAAAAAACCACGATCACTTCATTTTGATCAAACTTGGGAAATGCCCCAAGATGATATGCCAAATAAATTTGTGTGATGAATTTTCTCACAAAGTTGAGTAATAAATCTGAATGGGATGAAGACACCATACAGAATTTAAACCAGAATACCATAAAGTGGTATACGGACGGTTCCAAGCTAGACGAGGGAACTGGGATAGGTGTTTTTGGACCGAGAGCCAAATACTCAGAAAGCTTGGGCATCTTTCAAGCAGAAGTCCGCGCCATCGAAAGATGTGTGGAATTCAATATTGGAAGAAACTACCGCAGACAAGAGATTGTGATCATGTCGGATAGTCAAGCAGCCATCAAAGCGCTGAGCTCAAATATAATCAGTTCCAAGATGGTTTGGGAATGCCTAGGCAAACTAAATGAACTAGGCCAGAAGAACACTGTCACCCTCCTATGGGTCCCGGGACACATAGGAATAGACGGGAATGAAACAGCAGATAAGCTGGCAAAAAAAGGAGCTGAAACCCCACTTTTGGGACCAAAACCATCTTGTGGGATCAGCAGTAGAGTTATCTTAGGAAAACTAAGGGAAGAAATGGAGAAGGAAAAATCCAAGTACTGGAATCAGCTGGAAGGACTGAGACAATCTAAGATACTACTGGGGAACTATGACCAGAAGAGATCTCTTAGCTGCCTCAACCTCAGTAAAAAAAGGCTCCGAATTCCGGTTAAGAAGCCAAATGAAGAAACTAGGGTTAGCAGATGAAGCAAAGTGCAGATTCTGTGAGGAAGCAAATTAATTATTTAAAAAAATGTTAAAATCACTTCTAAGTCACTTCAATGCATAAAATGGGCATAGTTTTTGAATTTTAGATATTTTTTAGCTTTGAAAGTATTTGTACTTATAGAAAAAAGGCAACATTCATTAATTACATCAAAAGTACTTTTTAATTGCGTGCATTTTTAGATAGCTAATCGTCTAACAGCCTAGAAAATCATAGTAAGGTTGTTTAACGTTAAATCAAGTTTGTAGTTGGGTAATATTGTAAACCCTTTCATCGTTTTTCTTTATTGGTTATTATACTTGTATAATGGATCCCATATTTTACTAAAATCTGGTATATACTTTTGGGTTAAGTAATAATAGTATATTAAACAACGCATTTCATATGGAATTCTGTTATGACACGAGTTCAAGTTTAAAAAACGAATCGCGAAGCGATGAGTTTTTTAAAGAACGAGTGTCACAACAGCCATATGAAATAAGTTGTTTATAATATTTTTTATATTTTGCCCTTTTTACCATTTTTTAAATTAATTTTTTATTTTTATGTAATTACGAAAATTTTTATTTTAAAAAGTATGTCGGCAGCACTGTGTAATTTATAAAATTTGACAGTTGTGACATTTAAATTATCAAATGTTAATGTTTTAAAATATTTTAAAAAGAATAATATACCAATAATAATATATTATATAAGTAAAATATTATATTCATATTCACAGATACTTTCTTAAAGAACAATATAAAATTAATAAATTGCTATTAGCCACAAATGTTAATGTCAATAGTCTTGCCTTTAGATACTTCACTCATGTCGCCAACCATTTAAAACAAAAATTTGCGTGCGTAAAAGTTACATTACGATACGCAAATGCGTTTTATAATGAAGATTTTTATAAGTGCGAAATATAAAAAAATATTTAAATTACATAAAAATAATCCCATCTATGTCATAATACTTTCCTAAAGTCCTTTATTTAAAACTTTTCATGCTTAAAAGGACGATAATTAAAAGCACAGTCAATACCTTTTTTATTTTTTTTATCTAAATTTAAATATCGTGTGCAGCCGGTGTGGGGTTTTACAATACAGTGTCGCAGGGTAAGGGAGCTCCAAGAATGGCCCGAAAGACATGTCTAAAGCCTCTACGGTTAGGACCGGACGGGCTGACAAGGAATCATTAATCATGTCGGCTCGCAGTCGGCTACAGCTTCAACCTAAATTCGGATCGGTGGTTCTCTGTAGGTAGATAAGTAGATATATACATACGGGGGTAAATATTCGCCATCCACTGTCTACGAATAAGACCAAAGTTTATTCGCCCAGTGAATAAAAATTCAATTTAGAAAATTTTAGATTAAACTGTGAATATATAAATACTTACTTTTTATTCCTGTATAATTAACATAGTTGTAAGTAGAAAATCCTAATTTCGTGGTCGATATATTATTTTGAAAATTTAAAGTGCTGATTGTACCAGAATGTAATAGCAATAATAATAATATTAATTAAGTATTTTACAAAAAAGAGAATTAATATGATCAAGTAAATTAACTCCTGAAGAAAAGTTTATGTTATCAAATACTCAACAAATTTTTACCAAGCAAATATCTATTACACTGTTGTCCGAATTTTGTGTTATTTATGGACCATTTGTTGAGATTCTGAACGAAGTGGAAGCTCTTTTAAAATTAAATTGATGGGTACGCGACAAACTTTATTGTATATTCAAAAAATATTACATGACACATGACATCACTATGTATATTATTTATATATAAAACAATCACAACAAACTCATGGGCTGACGAAATAAACAGTATTACATAACAGGTCGGCTGAAAAGTCCCCGGTCTACCATAGTAAAACACAATATTTTGACAAAATTCATTTTTTTATTCAACATAGTTGCCTTCAAGGGCGATACAGCGATTATAGCGACCTTCCAACTTTTCGATACCATTTTTGTAGTACTCCTTCGGTTTGTCCTCAAAATAGGCTTCAGTTTCGGCGATTACCTCAGTATCAGAGCCAAATTTTTTTCCCGCGAGCATTCTCTTCAGGTCAGAGAAAAGGAAAAAGTCGCTGGGGGCTAGATCTGGAGAATACGGTGGGTGAGGAAGCAATTCGAAGCCCAATTCATGCAATTTTGCCATCGTTTTCGATGATTTGTGACACGGTGCATTGTCTTGATAAAACAACACTATTTTCTTCTTGATATGGGGCCGTTTTTTCGCGATTTCGGTCTTCAATCGCTCCAATAATGCACAGTAATAGTCGCTGTTGATTGTTTTTCCCTTTTCCAAATAGTCGATGAACAATATACCGTGTGTATCCCAAAAAACTGAGGCCATAACTTTGCCAGCTGACTGTTGAGTCTTTCCACGCTTTGGTGGCGGTTCACCGGTCGCAATCCACTCAGCTGACTGTCGATTGGACTCAGGCGTGTAGTGATGGAGCCAAGTTTCATCCATAGTCACATATCGATGCCAAAAATCGGGTTTATTACGACTTAACAGCTGCAAATACTGCTCAAAATCATCAATTCGTTGCTGTTTTTGGTCGATTGTGAGCACGCGCGGCACCCATTTCGCACAGAGCTTCCGCATACCCAAATATTCGTGAACGATATGTCCAACACGGTATCTGTTGTGTATCTAAAGTAGGAACGTCGTTTGAACGTATAGTGGTCCCTGACGGATTTATTACCCGTCACACCACCTAGTCCAGCGACAGAACTACTATTAGTAGCCACTGCAGACAAAGTGCGCGAATCGCGATCTTAAACCGAGTGTTGTGAGTGAAATTAGGTAAGAAACCACATTTTCGCTAATAACTTCTCACCTACCCGAACAACCCCCCAATTTTATTGGTGATTAGACCGAATTAACACTTCCTTTAATCAAATTCATACAAATCTCCGAAATCCACTGAACATTTCACGCTCATAGCGTGCCCGCTCAACCCGGCGCATCCGCCAAAGTTCCTCCACCAAATTTCTCAAGTTCCTACAAAACCTTAAATAACCGATTAACTACCATTTCTAAAACAAAAAACCACACCCCAACGGACCCAACAACACCCTCTACCAGCCGGGGAGTCCTCAACTCCTCGGCAGAAACCCCCAACCCTCCCCAAAACACCAACCTCTTCTTCCCCGATTTTCAAATGTCCTCCAATTCCAGGACATCCCCAATACAAACCCGATCCACAAAATCCAAACTGATCCCCGTCCCCTCCGACGACTGCCCCCCCTCCTCCTCATCTCCCATCACCAGCGCCGCCAACACCAATTCAGCCAGCCCACCTCCTTCCTCCCACGACGAACCCGAACCCAACCTCAGCCTCACCAACTACATGATCCAAGACCTAGCAAAACAGGTCAAGGAACTAACCAAGGAACTATCCTATTACAAATCCAGAACCCAAGAGCTCGAACAAACCCTCGCCACCAGCAATTCCCGTCCCACCACCCCCACCTAGTCCTATGCCGCTTCCGTAAGGAACCGGTACTCCCCCCTCCGAGATCGGAGCCCTTCAGGATTCTCCGATCACTCCCACCACTCCCGCAGAACTCACGCATCCATCCCACGCCAAAACCAAACCCAACAACCACCAACCACCCAACCTAATACCCAAACTCCTAGCACCTCCAGACCCAAAACCCCAACCACCCAAACAACACAACCCAACCCAACCCAACCCGTCAAAACCTTTAACCTAAGAGAAATTCCCAACAGCCTAGCCAGCCAAAAACTTTTGTTCAACTTTTTGAACAAATACGAAATCCTAAACGGCCAAATTAAATCGTTGAACTACCGGTTCAACAAAACTGCCCTCCTCAAAACCACCTCCCAAATCGAGCCGACGGAGCTCGAAGCTAAAATCCGCCGATTCTCCGGAGATGCCGCCTTCTGCTGCATCCCCTAAACTCCAGCCCCAGAAATGCATCAAAACCAAACTCCAAAAACCAAATCTTTCCTTTGTCTGCAGAAATGTAGACAAAGATATCACCGACCAAGAGTTCTCTGCCATTCTGACCGAAATCCAGGTCGACCACATCCGTTGCTGGAGAATCATCTCCAAAGCCAACGATCTCCCCACCTCCATGATGAGAGTCATAACTTCAAACGAAACTCACTTTCACCGAGCCTTGACTCAAGGCATCCAATTCCACGGCCTCATACATCCCTGTGAGGCCTCAAACTCCAATGCACTGCCTGTAATACGCAAGTATTGCACCAAGTGCACCAAACTAGGACACTTGTCTGCCGAGTGCAGATCCAAAGCCCCCACCTGCCCCATCTGTGGCGATCCAGGCCACAAGGCTGAGACCTGTAAAAACCCAATCCCCTTCCTGCCCTAACTGCAAAGGCCCTCATCCTGCGTTCCATCCCAGATGCCCAAAACGCACAGAACCCCCAATCCTCCCCCAAGAAACCGCTCCTATGACCTTACCTCGCCCCAAGAAACTCCTTGAGTTCCACCCCCAAACCCAGAGACTCATCGAAGTCTTAACCACTGCTCTACTGAACGCCGTCCCCCACTCTCGCGACATTGTCGCCCAAACCCTTAACCGGTTACTGCCTGTCACGTACGGCATTAACTGTACCATTCTTCAATCGGGCAACCAAGCCCACTTCACATTCTCTCCTGTTCCCAGGAGAGAATAGATCCACAACTCCCTAGATTTTGATGGACCTAGTCCTAGGCACTATCAACTGCCAGGGACTCAATCGAAAAAGGAATGCTCTCAAGCATAGCCTTTTTCAAGACAATATTCAAATCATCGGTCTCACCGATACTCTAAGCAAAGTCCCGCCCAATTTTTCCGGCTACCAAACATTCCATAGAAACAGGGACCAATTCTCTAGAGGTATCGGTTTCCTTGTCCGCAACGGAATTGCTACCACTACTCTTACACTACCAGCCCACTTCTCCGACTTGGACTGCTTCGGCATCCAAGTCACATCGAATAACATTTCTTTCAACATCTTCGTGTATTACAAACACCCACATCAGCCTCTCTCTACTCAACTCCTACAATACGTCTCAACCATCCGCAATTCCGTCATCTTGGGCGACTTTAACGCCCGCCACACCATGTTCGGGGACACCTGTGTTAATCCAGCCGGCACTCTCCTAGTCAGGGAACTGCTCGCCCTCCCCCTGATTAGAATCAGAAACCCCCTCCCCACCTACTTTGGACACCTTGGTACATCCATTGTAGACCATATAATTTGCTCTGCAAATTTAATATTTCACTTCGATAACGAATGTTATATTGGAACAACAATCACCTCCGACCACCTCCCTCTTTTGGTCAAAACTTCACTGTTCGATCCAATCAGACCACCGCCAACAACTTACACTTATCAAAATTTCAAAAAAGCTGATTGGCAACTGTTCCAACATCACATTTTAACATCCCTTCCAGACAATCAGACATGTCAATCCACTGAAGACATCGACATGCAAGCCCAAAACCTACAATCTCTAATAATCGATGCCCAAAGCATCGCCGTCCCACTCACCACAGTCAGATGTGACTTTCACGCCCTCCCAAACAATATCGTCCAAAAAATCCGTCAAAAACGACAACTTTATCGCCTCTTTCTTCGGACAAGAGATCCCAATGTCAAAACACAGTGGAACCGACTGAACGCCACGGTCAGGCTTGAAATTAACAACTTCAAGCAAACGCAGTGGAGAAATACCACTGCGGACCTGGACTACAGGAAGGGACACTTGTTCTGGCAAAAATTCAACGCCCTAGTCTCTAAAAAGAAAAAACCAAACTCTCACCTATCGATCCGAGGTCAACAATTCCATACATCTGAGCAAAAAGCAGAAATCTTCAAGGAGAACCTCCAAAATACTTTTATCTCCCCAAACAATCCACTTTTTTTCAAAAATTCCATTGCTCAGACCGACCTCCTTACCCGTAACATAACCCGTAGCCCACATGTCATCACCCCCCTTAATGAAGAGATTCCTCTTCACTCTCCATTCTCTATTGATGACATAAAATACTCCTGCCGTACTGGAAAAAACACAGCACCTGGCCCCGACTCTATCTCTCGCCAATCTCTAAAAAATCTCCCAGAAGCTTTCTTCCCGGTCCTTCAAAATCTCTTTAATGATTGCCTCAAACTCTCTTACTTCCCCAAATGTTGGAAGACAGCCAACACCGTCATGATTCCTAAGCCCGGAAAAGACCCTACTCTGCCCGAGTCATACAGACCCATCTCCCTCATCAGCGTTCTGGGGAAAGCCCTTGAGAGACTCCTCAAGGACCGACTCTGGAACTTCTGCGACGCAAACAACATCATTCCCCCATTCCAATCAGGCTTCAGACCAGAGCACTCTACCCTCACTCCTTTGGTCAATTTTCAATCTATTATTTCCAGAGCCCAAAACAACCGTCACTGCAGTGCAGCAATATTCCTAGACGTTCAGAAGGCTTTCGACCAGGTCTGGCACGCTGGACTTGTTAGAAAGCTCATGAGCATCCGCCTCCCCATCCCTTTCGTTAAACTCATTTACTCATACCTAACCAATCGCACTATCAGAGTCAGATCTGGTAGTTCCTTATCCCAGCCTTTCACCCCCCTTGCCGGAGTCCCCCAAGGATCCATCCTTGCCCCACTCCTCTACCTAATCTATACCCACGACGTTCCCATCCCACTGAACCCCCATACCCACATCCAGCTCTATGCAGATGACACTGCAATCTTCTCCTCCGCCCCCAACCGAGACAGTCTCCAAACCCGTCTCCAAGTCTATCTTAACTTATTCTCCAACTGGTGTCGCAAATGGAGGGTCACCCTTAACTCTACTAAGTCCCAACTCATCTTTTTCAAACACCCCGACACCATCAAACAAAATCTTCATCCCGGAAATTTCCGAATAATTCTCAACGGGGAGAGGCTCGACCTACGAAACGAAGCCGTCTACCTGGGGGTGAGATACACTCACACCCTCAGTTGGACGACTGACGTAAAGTCCACTCTGGACTCAGTCAGGAGACGAGCCAATCTCATTAGAGCGTTAGGAGGAAAATTCGGCAGAACCCACCCCTCCACTCTTCTGCACACCTACAAAACTTTTATTCGCCCACTCCTCGACTACAAAGCAATTCTATATAGCACTGCCCCCACCTGCATCACAAGAACTATCCAGACTTGTGAACGAGCCATCCTCCGATATTGTAAATATCAAAACCGTCTCACCCCCAGCATTGTAGTCTACCAAAACACGAACATCACCCCTGTTCTAGAAAGATTCCAAAATCTCCAATCGCGCTACGTCCAGCGCACCCTTCTCTCCGACAACACACAGGCCAAAAACACCCTAAAACTTCCATGGCAAACAAATCGCCGATCACATAAGCCAAAGAAAAAAATCCCTTATCTCCCACTCCGCCTACTCCAGGCAGCCCCCGAGACATCCTCCCCGAGGAATACGAAGTATTCCTCGACACTTCTCCCCTAGCGATTCGCTAAAACCCACTCCGGGGACCACCCCCAACACCATCTCCCGCCCCCGGGAGATGCATCAAAACATCATTCTCTAACTCTATAAATCCCGGGTAACTCCTTCGAGGAATCTCCTTAATTCCTCGAATACCCCGCAAACCCCTCCCCGGCGCTCTGTCAGGTTATAGGTTTTCTGTGGTTTCCCTATAACACTTACCGAATGGCTGACAGGAAGGGAACAATACAGCCACAGCTCTGTACCCGACTCCCCACGATGTCCCATCGCCGCCGCTCCCCCAAGGATTTGAGCGCGTTCTCTGCGATTTCTCCAAGTCAAGAAGCCAAACCCCCGCCTCGCTACACTCACTCACACTCACCGGCACTCTTCTGCCACCTTCCACCACACGAGCCATTGTCTATCTATCTATCTACCCCTCAACTCACCCAAACCACCCAGGGCAATACGACTTCCACTCAACTACGCCACCCCAGCCCTGTAGAGGATCTTAAATCCTAAATCTGGGCTCATCTATTTATCTTTCAACCCTCGTATCAATTAAAATCAAATCTCCACCAAATTTCTTTCGCTTATTCATTCAATTCATGTCCAACACGTTCCTTAGATATCTTTAGAGTGTCAGCTATCTCGATCATATTCACTTTACGGTCACTCAAAATCATTTTGTGGATTTTTTTGATATTTTCGTCGGTAACCACCTCTTTTGGGCGTCCACTGCGTTCACCGTCTTCGGTGCTCATTTCACCACGCTTGAATTTTGCGTACCATTCAATGATTGTTGATTTTCCTGGCGCAGAGTCCGGAAACTCAATATCAAGCCAAGCTTTTGCTTCAACTGTATTTTTTCCTTTCAAATAACAATATTTAATAAGCACACGAAATTCTTTTTTTTCCATCTTTTTGAAAATAACAAAAGTTACTTTACTAAAAATGCAATATCTCACAAACTATCTAAAAATGAAATGGATTTAATTCTAGTGTAGGTCAGACCGGGGTCTTTTCAGCCGACCTGTTAGTACATACTAATAAATAAATAGCTACAACACCTACCCTTAATCTAGTCAGACTATTACAAGATCATAAAAAAAGACTATCCAATACCAAGACCATTTTTACACGACGGTAAGCTTTCCTTTATTTAAACTTTTGATCAACATATCAGCTAACATATTTATCTTGTGTACATAAGTAGTTTACTATTACTCTACCTCTTTCAATTTGCTCTCTAATATAATGATACTTAACATCAATGTGCTTAGTTCTATTATGAAATGTTGAGTTACTTAACAGTTTCTGAGCACTTTGATTATCGTTGAAGATAACTGCAGATTTTTTATACTCCGTAAATTCACCGAAAACATTTTGTAACTGAATAACTTCTCTAGAAGCTTCAGACATAGCAATATATTCAGCTTCTGTCGTACAGAGGGCAACACATCGTTGTTTTCTACTTTCTCAGGAAATAATACCTCAAGAAGAAAATATAAAGGCATACCCTGTATACGAGTTTCTTTGTTCTTCATCATTTGCAAAATCTGCATCTACATATCCCATCAGATCTTCTTGTCTTTTTATAATTAATTCCAACTTTACTGGTACCTTTTAGATAACGTAGAACCCGTTTTGACATCCTCCAGTGAATTTCTTTGTAACATGTATTGAACTGACTGAGAAAACTACAACTATGCAATATCTGGCCTCGTGTTAACTGCCAAATACATCAGACTTTCTATCAAAGATTGATATGGAGCATCTACATTCTTATGCTCACCTTGAAAAAGCTTCTTGATGTTAACTACCCCAGGAGTCGACACTGGTTTACAATCTGCCATGTTAAAATCCTCTAGTAAATCCAACCTTTTTTGATCAAGGATTATGTATATATTAGGGGTGTTAAGTACACTGCGACCTATGAAACCTATTGTGTCCCTCTTACTTGCCATTAGCTCTGATGTTTTTTCAGACTTATAGCAGCTCTTCTAGTCCTACTTTCCTAAGACACTTTAGGACATCGTCAAGGTCCAAATTAGGTAGATTCTCCTCCTCTATTTCGTGTGCTCCCAGGTATCTAACCCTTAAATTTTGCAAGGCAGGGCATTCCGAGAGTATGTGTATGGAGGTTTAGTCCTCTCCCTCACAGAATCTGCAATTTGCTTCATCTTCTAAGTCTAGTTTCTTCATGTGACTTCTTAACCGGCAATGCCCGGTTAATATTCCCGTTATAATCCGGAGACTTTTTTACTGAGGTTATGGAAGACACGAGATCTCTTCTGGTTGAAGTTTCTCAGAAGTATCTAAGCCTGTCTTAGACCTGCCAGTACTTGGATTTTTCTTTCTCCATTTCTTTTCTTAGTTGTTCTAAGATTGCGCTGCTGCTGATCCCACAGTATAATTTCGGTCAAAGATGTGGGGTTTCAGCTCCTTTTTTTGCCAGCTTATCTGCTGTTTCGTTCCCTTATATTCCTAAATGTCCTGGGACCCATAGGAGGGTATGGACCAATCTAAAGGATGATAGTTTTCTCAGTAAAAAGGTATAATACCACTGGTAGAAATCAAATAAGCAAAATGCATTGTTTTTCTTTATAGATGTTGTTTTTTATTATACTAAAAAAAGTAAATAGTGGGTTTGTGTTTTATTCTCTTCAATCAACAAAAACCACAAAGTTTACATAAGAAAAAAATCAAATAATGAATTCGTAATTGTATAAATATTTTTAACAATGTAGTTTATTGATTAAGTAATCTTTTATTTATAAAAAATCCCATCCAACAAACTTATAATTCTACTCCTCAATTATTTTTGCATTCAAAATAAATCAATACGTTATCGCATGAAGTAGAGAAAAACGATTTCTTTCTCGGTTGATATCAACAAAGGGTCGAGACTCGGTATCAGCCCTTAGGGGTGGATTACCACCCTCTCATCTCATCATCGCGATGTTGTAGTCGAGAGGGGTTGTAACGTAAACGTCACTGACTACTCTCGTGTCATCCCAGCAGACATTCGTATTACATTTTCACATTTACCGAAAATTCTCTATACACTGAAGTTTGTAGGATCCAACGAAGTGGAATTATTAAATATGCTGGAATAGGATTATACAATTTTATTTATATATGTTTTTATTGGTACCTAACGGATTTTTATATTTTTCAGTGGTGGCTTCTAAGTCCTGAAAGAGTAGCATATCTTACCGATTTTTTGAACATAAAATCCATTCAGTCCCTTTTTCTTAATTAAAAGTTTTTCATCAAAAAATGGCGAACTTTTGCTTACAATGCAATTTATAGTGGTTCCATCATTCTAGCTCGTGGTAGAATCCACTGTCCGCTCTTATAAATGAATGAATAAATGTAATGAGCGAGGTGGCTGATGCAAGTAGGTCCAGTTAAATTTAATGCAAAAATTAATATAAAAAAAATTAATATCATGTTGTTACCGAAATTCGCTACAATATAATCAAAAATTAAAATGTAATTCAAAACGTAATAAAATGTAGAACACGAAAAAGAACTATGAATGTTAATGAAGTAGATGTTCAAAATATTCTCCGCGAACGTTTTGGCAACATCCTAATCTCAAATAAAACTGTCTTCTAACATTATTTAACATATCAGGCGTGATCGACCTAATCGCAAGCGTTATTCGTTCTTTTAAGTCATTTAAATCAGAAGGTTTAGTTTTTTACACATGGCTCTTCACATATCCCCATAAAAAGAAATCTAATAATGTAAGATCAGGTGATCGCGCTGGCCATTCAATCGATTGTCGCCTCCACCGATTGGGAAATATTGTATCGAGGTACTGCCGGACATTAAGTTGGTAATGTGGTGGTGCTCCATCCTGCTGAAACCATATCGCTGGAACTTGAGGATTACCTGAATCAGGATATAAATTTGCAACATCATTTTGAAGTAGTGCCAAATAATTGTTGCCATTCAAGTTGCCCTCAATAAAAAAGGGACCAATGATATTGTTCCCTACAATCCCTGCCCAAACATTAACCTTTTGAGGGTAGTGAGTGTGTTCTTCTCTCATCCAGTGAGAATTTTCCGTGGACCAGTAGCGGCAATTCTGCCGATTAGCATGACCGTTAAGTAAAAAAGTACACTCATCAGAAAACATAACGTCTTCTAATTGGATAATATTGTTATCCAACATGTCCATCATTTGCTCACAAAAAAAAGTTCTCCTATCAAAATCGTCTTCCAAGAGCTCCTGAGTAGGTATCATCTTATACGGATGCAATTTATTTTCTTTTGATATCTTTGCTATCGATGTATGTCTAGCATTGAATGTAGTGGATGCCTGTCTACTCGATGTATGTGGGTTTTCCTAAAACTCAAGCAACACATCACATCACTCAGTGCATTGGCAGCTGCTTTTTTTATCTGCCTTACATGACCAAACTCGCGAAACTGCTTTTCTATTTTACTTATTGTTCCTTGGGATATAGGCGGTAAATTAGGAAATTTCTCATGAAATAGGCGAGTTAGTTCCTGTTGTGTTCGGATGTTATCTCCGTAACCAATCATTTGTAAAACTGTTATTTTATGCATTTCCGTTAATCTAACCATTTTTCAGAATAGAATTGAACAAACTTTATACTTAAATTACAACAATGACAACTTAAATAAAACAATTTACTACTGCTTGTTAAAATAGCGTTGCCACGGAAATTCTTTAAAGTTTTTTAATGGTTACCATCTAAAAACCACATTGCTATGGTTTTTGTTCACTTTCTCATTATCAAGACCCAAACGGAAAATAAGTTTTAATTATATTGTAATAAGTTTCGAGTATATTTTAGCGAATTTCGGTAACAACATGATTTTAATTTTTTTTACGTTAATTTTTGCATTAAATATAAAAACAATAACATTTTTGAATAGAGAATGAAGAGACCTTTCAAATGATATATCACAAGCCTATGCTTCCCATTTAAAAAATTGGGGGTTGTTCCTGTCATTCTAAGGGGGTTGAAGGTAGAGGTTGCATTTTTACGTTAAAGAATGTCAAGTTATAATTTAAATTTGACATGTTTCGGGATTTTTTATAAATATGTACAGTAACCGAAATAATGAATTTATTCCATTTGGCTTTTACACACCTTTATAAGAATTCTATGTAAACTTGCCATCATATTTGTTTCTGTGCCGTTATTCTTTCTGTGTATAAGTAGATGATAATAGTAAACATTTTCTATTTTTGTGCTTACTACTTTTGGTATGTTTTTAAAATGGTTGTCATAATTGCCGTGAGTCTAGATATTGACAGCTCTTTCGACAGGATTTGTAAAAGTTTCGTTTTCGAAAAATTCACAGACTTCAACTGGAAACATCCTTTTCTTTCTACAAAACTTCCTAACTAACAGATCCTTTAAAAATGTTACAAATGAGCAAACGTCCACTTCACATGCCCCAGAAAACGGAGTACCACAAGGCTCGGTCCTTAGCACAACTTTATTCCTGATGAGTATCAACGATATCTGCTCCACAATAATTCCACCTGTCAAATATGTACTATATGCGGACGATCTCATTCCCTACTGCCAAGGCAAAGTAACAGCTAGTACATGTACACTACTTCAGAAGGCTCTAGATAGCATCCACTATTGGTGTCTAAAATCTGGCTTTCACTTTTCAGCTACTAAATTCAAAGTAATACATTTCAGTAAAAGACTTAACACCTTTCCTCCACAATTATATCTCAATGGAGACCAGCTGCATGTTGTTGATCAACACAAATTCTTGGGTGTTATTTTTGATAAAAAGCTCACCTGGAGACAACATATCCACGAAACCAAAGCTAATTGTTTAACACGGATTAACATCTTAAAATCGTTATTAATAAATATTATTAAGGATTTACAGATCACTGGTCCGCTCCAAACTAGATTATGGAAGCATTCTTTATATGAGCGCCTGCAAAACCTACCTTAAATCTCTTTACACAATCCAAACCACAGCATTACGAATATGCCTAGGCGCCTTTAGATCAAGCCGAACCGAAAGCATAAACTAGTATAATATTTTTCCAGAATATCTGCCCACCCACAAAATCCAGTATACAAATTAATTGATAACATACAACCTGCTCCTGAAATTATTCGATCACCGCTCTCACCTCTACAAATGCTATATCCTATCTTAAGAAACACTAACCTCACTGCTACAACCCCCGTAAAACTTTCTAAAACCCCCCCATGGACCAAAAAACCGCTTCTATTGAACACAAGCCTAAGCAACTACAACAAATACGAAACGCCTAACATAGTCTTCAGACAAAAATTCAGAGAACTAATAAACCAGCAGAATTTCGACTGTCACTACATTAGATAAAACAATAGCAACACACAAACTTCCTGACTTATGCAGTATACACACATCTGAATTATATGGAATACTAGAAGCTCTGAAGACTCTCGTACAGGATAACACAGACTTCCTCTCATCAATATGCTCCATCAGAAACAACTACTCACAGTATCCTTTAGTACAAGATATACTTGACATCTGCCACCACCACCACACTAGAGGTACATGTGTGTACATCATTTGGATCCCTTCCCATGTAGGAATTACTGGCAACGAACGCGCAGACCAAGCAGCAAAACAAATCTGTTCCTCTGAATTGCCAGTAGAACAAATTCAACTCCATCAAGATTTAAAATCAACAGCTCTGCAAACGATGATACAAACATGGCAAAGGTATTGGAACACACAAAACACAAAACTACGCACAATTCAATCCACAGTTAACGCTCAGAAGATGCCTCCATTGGCAAGAAAGGATAAAAGTATTTTAAGAAGACTCAGAATAGGTCATACCCGCCTAACCCATGGTTATCTGATGGCTTCACACAAGCCTCCTACCTGCCAATTCGGTGATAGTGCAAGTCTTACAGTTAAGCACATACTTTTAGATTGCAAACACTACAGCCTAACCCGTCGCAAATAAAAACTCAGTGCAACTCTCAAAAACATACTTGGTGTAACTAACCAGTTTAGTGCAGTGATTAAGTTCCTTTAAAGACTGTCGACTATATAATCTAATTTAAAGTTTATTTGTAAATATCAGTTGTATAATACAACCCGTGTCAGTGGCCTCTAGATGCTGAGACACGTTAATTTTAATAAAAAAAAAATGGTTGTCAAAAATTAGCATCAAATTAATCTGATAAAACTAATTCACAGACTACTTAAATGTTTTCGTTCAAAAGTAAAGCAATTTATAATTTTTGAAGTGGTTTAAGGTAATTTATTACGTATATTCAGTTTTGAAGAACTCACGATAACGAATTATTTAAAATAATTATACTTAATATTGAGTTAAATTCAAGATATTGCTAAATTACTATTAGCATAGCTATAATGATTTATGGTAAGCAAATTTGAGAAGAAAAAGAAAAGTACAAAATGTGCGTAAAAATGCAATTTACCATAGATATGCTTAATAAATAGAGTGAGCAGCTTAAAGCAATAGTAATAGAACGACTTATTCATATTCTACATTTGCAAACGGATTTACAATAATAAATTATTATCTCTATCCATTCAAAAACGGTAGTTAACTGTTTGACCCAAATCCGGGGACTTGCCTACATTGTGTACCACTTTTAATGCGACATTGAAAAACTATTCATACAAAGGTCTATTCGTAAGACTGGTATTTTCAACCCTTATTTATTTAAGAGAAGATCATGAAAAATGATCTGTTTCAAAGAATCAGTAATTTCAAAAGGCCACAAAAGGTTCGGCTAAACCATTAAATTGGGTCATTGGACATCACGTGCCGTTAATATATTTTAAAAACTTTTAGTAGTTTAGATTCGTTATTACATAAAAAAAATATCAACACAAGAACGTATGCCATAAATAAACTTGATTCCTTAGCCGAATTTGCTTTTATTATTTTTATTTTTAAAATGATTCTAGTTCTATTCGGTAATAATGATTCGGTTAGTTAGTTTGAAGAATTATCAAAAACTATGTAACCATCTTCACTTTGGGCCATTTATTCGGTACTGAGAACTATACTAAACATTAATAACAACATTAACACATCAAATTATCCATAACTAAAACGGCGATCGGATAGATTTAAAAGTAAAAAATCCAAAATCCTTTCTACAGAACAAATTGATACGTACTCGCCGCTGCGCGACTTCATGCTTAAACTTTTTTACGTAGTGAGTTACTTACAACTCTAGTTAGGTAATATACTATTATACTCCTATATGGACAGTTTCTATAAGTGTAAGGTGTTCCAATATAGTGAAACAGATAATGTTCCTGTTAAATATCTCGCACGTAGCCTCAGTCAGTTCTGTGCATATGTTGTGCTCATGTAGCGAAACAAAGAAAAAATCAATTGGATAAATGTGTTTCATTTTATAAAAAATTGTAGATAGAAAAAAAATTTGAGAAAAAATAAGGAACAATCTATAGGTTTCCAAATTTTGATTTTTTAAAATCGACAAAATTAAATATTAGTTTTTAATTTTGGTTTAAAGCAGAAATCAAGAAAATAAAATAAACAACAGTTTATTAAAAACAGTATGTTAAAAATTAAATTAAACAGTTTTGTCAATGGAAGCTTTCGATAAAATAATTAATTTGATGATTTCAATATTTGGTAGCAAAGCGAAAAACTTTAAATAAACAAATATTATATAGTTAATTCCTAATTATAATGTATGTTCTTGCAACAAATACAATAATTGTTGTTAGATAGTAAGCTAATAAATAATTTTGATTCTTTATTAATTTTGTAAACTGTCAATTCAATTTTAGAATCAAATTATAGATATAGACCAAAGCTATTAATTTCACCAACCAACCAATCAAGATTAATAACTTTTTCGGTGAAACAAAAGTATTGTGAACAATAATCATGCTGTGAAAAATTTTTAATAGCACAGTTATACTCCAACTTGTCATTCAAAATAGTCACAGCATGTCCAACGGCGATTTAGTAATGGTCCAAAATTTTAATTTATTATTTTGTTAAGAATATAGTCTAGGTTTCCCAAGTATGTAATACATCTTTATACACAAAAGTTTCTTTATGAAAATTAAAAAAAAATTAGTCTGTAATGTCCATAAAGAGCTAGATAAAAGTGAATTTCTTAACAATACTACTCACTGAAAACTATAATAATTGTAGCATGTATTGTATAATAAATGAGAGTAAATCAAAATCAATTAGAATATTATTTTTTTCACTACAATACAAAAAAACACAGTTTATGCTACCACTTCATCACACACACGTTTAACCGTTTAAAGGGTATTTCGAAAAGCAAGTTATCATCTTCAGAGACCGAAGTTAAAGTAGAGATATCCCTATCAACTATATTTATTATTATTTTGTGCTAAAATCTTTTCGTAGTAAATGTCAAATTTATTCAAACATTTGAGCGGTATGAGTGTTGTATGTTTTATAAGGTTAGATTTTAGGTGTTAGGTTACTATTTGAAGTCCTTGAGGATGAAGTGGTGGACTTAATTTATTGATCCTTAGTCTCTCTCTTTCTGCAGTTACACAAGATATGCTTCGTCGTTTCATCCCCAGACTAACAAAATCTGCAATCCGCACTTTCTTCCAGTCAAATTGTTTTCATATGCCCATTAAGGAGACTGTCTTGTCTGGTCATCCTCAGCAGCTGTTGAGATATATTTTTAAAGAGATCTTTTACAAATGCCTTAGAGTGTATTAAATCCTCTAGCTCGAAACAGAAAGAACGTCTTCGATCTACGCAATTTCATATTGTGCCCAGGCCCCCAGACATAAATATTCCTTCAACACCTTTTCTGGCAAAAAAGTCCCTTTTTTCGTTCCTTTCAATGCCCAGGTATACCCAAAGTAAGGTTACTTTGTTATTTTCTTCTAGACGTATTAAATCCTGAAGCTCCAACACCTTCCTCGGTCAGCCATTATTTATCTTAATTCTTAATCATAGGCCTTATTACTATCAGCCAATATAGCTAATACATTTGTTTGGGTTTTATTTCCAATGACACCGCATATTTTACGGCATGTCCATAGGGAGAGCTTTGCTTTATTGCAAATGTTCTCCAAATGAGGATATTTTAATAAGCGTAACCTCTAGATATTTGACTTCATTCGCTTCCTTAATGGCTTCTCCATAGAGGACGCACATTTTGAGTTTACCCATTTTCCGCCTCCTGATGAAACTGATAACTTTTGCTTTACCAGGTTTGACCGAGAGTTTTTCAATGCCACATTACTTCTTCATGCTTTCTTCTTACAAATATGACCAGATCGTCTGCGTAGGCTTGCATCTATATCCCCTGGTTGTCGAGGTTAGAGATCAGCTCGTCCACCAGTAGCGGCCACAGGAGAGAGGAAGGTACTTCTCCCTGTGGGTAGCCTCTAGCAGCCTTTGCCAACATCTCTTCGTGATCCACTTACATATTGTAAAGGATATCCCCCTAGATGCAGCTGTATTGGTAATGCATTATTGAATGCTCCTTCTATATCAAGGAAGGTAGTAAGTGCAATCCACTAATCACGTAGTGATTGATGTTGTGCAATACTTTGTCCAGCGCCGTTCTGTTGATTTTCCTTCCTAATATGCATGGTACTATGCAATGAAAGCCGTTTCCTCAGTTGTCCCTCTTGAATATGCTTATTAAGAAGTGCTTCAACAGAAATGAAGTGAGACTAATTGGCAGAAAGAAGGACGCTATCCCTTCTTCCTACCATTTTAATGTACATGATACTCATGGTGCACCAAACCTCGGATAAGCAACTCATAGCTAAGCTTGTTCTAAAAAACTTAGTTATAAAGGGCAACAAAAATGTCCAGTACTTTTTGCAGTAGGGAAGGAAAAATTCCATCCCCCTAGGAGATTTTTATGGATCGAAGTGATTTAAAGCCCACTTCACATGCTCCAGTTTAATAATTTATGCAGATATTTTCCAACTTTGCTTCATAGGTCGAGCAATCTTCCTGGGTCTGAAGTTCGGCTTTGCATCTCAATAATTTTTTGCAACAAGAGCTCGTGTTTCCCTTCTGAATTAGGTATAGGTTCCATCCTGTCTTTTAAAAAGACACCGTCCCTGGTTCAGGTCCTTGAAGAAAATCTATTGAATTCTTGTACTGGCATTTATATCCAATATACTCTGGCAGAACTTTTTCTAATGTCCATTTGCTCTTCTTATCTCTTTTTTATTTCCTGTATGTGTACTCTATATTTTTTTAATTCCTTTAATTCTTTTACTTTATTACTCAGCATATTCGCATTTTTTTTTCCTGTTTGACCAAGGCATTTATCTAATATTCAATTTAGTGTTAACAGTTTTCCTGGTATGCTTCCAGGTTTGACCTACTGAAACGATCAGTTGCCTATTTCAGAACAGCATTGGTTTTATTGTTGTGGGTATAGCCCCTGTCCTCCCCAGACTGGTGCAATAACCATCCCAATCTGTATATTTTGGGCTCCCCTAATAATACTCTTACGCGGTTTTAAGCTAAAGTCAATGTGTCTGTGATCCGAGCATGATGGCTCGTTATTACTGATTACCTGAGTCATTGTTATATCTAACATTTCCTAATAAGAACGCTTGGTTCATTTCCTCTAATCCCTTCAAATATATATTTAAAAAGGTACTCAATGGTTCGTCGGTCGTATAGCTCCCCTACTCTGCATAGTGTGAGTCCGCATAGCATCCTATGATGACTTGAAGTCCTTCCTCCTGCAATTAAGTTCCGTATTATTATATGTGGAGGATTTGCCTGGGAAGTATCCACAGCATAGACTATATCCGTTTGCTACCCTCCTTCTGAATGGTAAGCTGTGCGCACACCATGTCTTCTGTACAGAAGTTCAGAAACCTTGTACACCCTAAACCCCTAATCCTGTAATACAGTTAAGATGGATCCTAGGCCACCAATGTGACCTGGTCAGTTGATTCAAGGTTCCTGAGGCTCTTGCCTCATTAGCAAATATCCTCCCGATTATATATGAAGCAGCTATAGCACGTTGGAGATTTGGGTTAACTCTTCTTCCCAGGTATGGCTTTATCAGCCTTACCTTTGTTATTGGAAGGAGTGGGGGTGTGTGTTATTTTTATTACTTTTTACTTTTATTTGGATCGATTATTCTTTACACCACAGAAGAATCATATTATTGAAGAATGAAGAACAATTAAGTTGGCATGTCCTTAATCATATTAGGATTTTTACTTCTTTATAAGTGGTTCTACAAAAATAAAATAAACATCTGTTAATTACAACTCGCTTTTGTTTTATTATATGTAACATAAAAAACAAAAATTATAAATAATTTGAGAAAATATAATAAATGAAAATGTGTGGATTTAATTTAATTCCTTATTATAAGTATGTACTAGTTAATTTGGTCTGTTAGAGTTAATTTTATAGATTAAAAGGACAGTCCAGATTTTTAAATTCTAGGTTTTTTCTCCATACGTGAATATCTCAGTGAATATATTTAACCTTAAAAAGAAATTCTTGTTTTTTTTATGTATTTAAGAATAATAAAAACATAAACAATTACCAATGTCCAGTATTTACAGTAAATATTAATGAAATTCTATTAATATAATAGAGAAGATCAACCCAGACATCTGTTCATATCAAGATCTTAGTATTCCAGACAATATAAATACATTTTCGAAACAATATGACTTGATTTCATTTTGATTATTTTTTAATGAGTATACAGAATGCTATATCCTTTATTCATTAACCTGACAATCACTTCCCAAGTTTAAATAAATGAGATATGCAAACCCTATTATAAAGTAATATTCCGCAGTGTCTAAAACTTCCAATTTCGAAAGTTGTCCCCGAATGTCAGCGGGCTTAACGAGGTTTGTGGCATGATAGAACCGAAAACGAAGCGAAAGCTGAAGGCAAGGGTATCAAACTCAACCCGTCTCATTATCCTTGAGTTCGTATGCAGGGCGCCATCTGATCTCTCGATAAAATATTACTGTCATTTTTCATCCTCCTTCAGCAGCCTTTTACTTGTCAGATAGACTTGATCATTGGGGTATTAAAAGAGTCCAATGATTACGCACTTTTATCATAAATTTTATTCAATTTTTTTTTGTTATCAAGTTTTTCGATGAAAATTTCGAGTAGGTTATTATACACATGATTATTCCTATTTTAAAACAATTAGTTAAATAAATATCTATGCAAGTACAAAGATTTAAAAATTAATATTAAACTTGGTTGTCTTAGAACATCGTTGTCAATTTTATTTTTAAATAATAAAATATAATAAATTAATATAATATAATATTAATTGCTGCTAAAGTTAACCACAACAGTACAAAGTTAACAAAGGTCATCTAAAAGTAATATTAGGATAAAAGAGGCATATTTTAAAAACTAATATATGCAGAGGTATCTTAAGAAAACTTTAAAACAGTTCATATAGTATTCAGGGCAAAATATAAAGAGCTACTCTTTTGCTATTTTGCTAATGACTGACTCACTTTATTAATTAATAAGGGGATTATGTAGCTCAAAAATAAATGCATCGTATATATGTGCAACACTTAATGGCTTTATACAGAAATCTTTAACATTTAACGCTTATTAGGTTGTTTTGTTATAATCGTTTATAAAACTTGTGTGATACTACTCGTATTTATCAATGGACCGTCAAATTTGTATTTTAAAGCACTTTTTACCAGATTAGGTATAAACAAAATAATTATGATACAACACAATTGATTGAACTGTTACAAATAATACATGTCATCACCATATACACCGCATTATTCGAATCTCCAAACTGTGGAGTAAAATGAGTTGCCTAATTATTAATCTTGATAAATCCCGACTTTTCTTACTGGTTTTAAAATATGGCAACATCACAATTATGACGTGCAACGCTTTCTGTTTTGCGTATTCTGCTTAAAAAAATTATTAACAACCATAATATTATATTCGCCTTGTAAATACTAGGAAAAATCCAACGGGATCAAACTTAATAGATCATCACTATCATTACATATAATTATTTTATAAATCTTCACGAAAGTCCGCTATTGTATTCATTATTCTTTTAAGGATACCTCTAAATATAACCTGATATATCTGAGAAATTCTTCACTGTTAAACTGTTTTTATAAATAAATTCAATGTCCGTTGGGGCATATAGCCCAGGAAGTAGTTGTTTTTTCGTAGAAAACGGTTAGGCTTTGTATAGAAACTGTTAAGTTTTTCAGTTTTATATTGCAGCAGTTACCTTTGATCTGTTAGTTTGCAAATGAATGGTAGGATGGCGCTTTTGCGACTTTATTATGGAATCGTGGATTCATGGTTTATGTATTGGCGTAAAATAATCATTCTGCATCCTACTCTGCGGGATGAGAAGAACTACTTACCTCGTACTGATGAGACACAATAATGTCGAAACCGGTCTACGAGTAGTGTTATTCCCGTTGATTTGCAAATCCATAGAGACGGTTTTAAGTATCGACGAAGTCGGTCGCCATCACGTTTTCTATTGGAATGTAATTCAATGTCCGTTGGGGCATATAGCCCAGGAAGTAGTTGTTTTTTCATAGAAAATGATCAAGCTTGGTATAGAAACTGTTAAGTTTCTTTACCTTGGGTGCAGGTGGAAACAATTTTCTACTTTTCCAGTTTTATTTTATATTTTTATAGATAAGACAAACATAATTACCGAAAAATAAATTAGGGAATTACATTATATGTTTCGGTTTGTTAGATATTCTTAAATAAACCATTTTTAAAGCATTTTATATTTATATAAATCTGTTTATGAATAGTAACCTTATTTATGGTTATTTTTGTTGTTATAATAATGACCCATTAAATAACAAGAAATAAAGAAACTGTCAAAATGAATAGGTATTTAGTTAATGGTGTTTTTATAGTTTAGTAAGAAAAAGTCGATTAGCGAACGATTAAATAGTATGAAAAGCAATGATTAATAAAATGGTTAAGTGTTTTAAATAGTCATTCATTAATATCAGAATATTTTTGTTCAGTCGATTATAAGCAAGTGAAGAGATCTGTCACAGTTATTTCTTGAAAGAGTGAATAGAATATGGAATTAAAAGAAATAACATGTGATTATACACCAGTTAAAAAATTAAAGGTGGATCATGTATCAACGAAAAGAGTGTTATACTGAATGTCTACAATTATTTTCAGCAACAGAATCCCTCCACTACTGTTGACAGTATAGTTGAAATTTCTTCTAAAGTAATGGGATATGCATGCAAAATCAACTGTATATAAATTTTAAAAGAGGAGAAATCAGCTGGTATAACCCCACCGAAACCGAGAACAGGAAGACCAAAATTGTCAATTATTGTTTAAAAAGCAAGTATTAATGAATAAAAAATGCTGTTTTTCTTTTTCTTTTTAAAAACTGCCCTTTAATATAACGTAAATTTAAGTTGATACAATCAATGTATTCCTACAAAAAAATACCTTATTTTATATTACCGTACATATTACAAAAGAAAGTTTTTCCATGAATATACTCACCATCAACTTCTGATTGGCTAGTTTATTGAAGAATAATAAAAAATTACACCTTAGGCATACGTGTACGAAGAATATGAGTATCTGTTGTCTACGCGGATGAAATATGAACACTCTTAACCGCTAGTCTCGGTAAAATGTTAGTCTTGTAATAGCCTGTACCTTCCTTCGTCTTGTGTTTTTATTTGAGCTCAAACAATGGACAGGAGCTTATTTTTACCTGTCTAAAAAACGCGCTTCACACACATGTCATAGACCCACGCACTTGTCATGCTTCCTTCTACGGTATCTATCTCATATCGGCTGTCAGTTAATCATTTGTGACGGTCTCTAGTCTGCGCTCGGTTTCATGGTACAGTGAAAATTTTTTTACATAATAACGAAGTTTGTAAAATTTAAGAAACATTCATTCAATTGGCCCACCATTTTTTTATAAATAGACTAATGTTTAATCAAAAAACATACCCAAATTATATTTTACTACAGATATTTGAATATAAGAAGTTAATCAATTACATCCCTAAAATAAAACTGTAAATAAAACATACTACTATTAACCCATTAAGGCCCAGAACTATTTTTTTCCAAAATTGGTTATTCTGATAACTTTTTCAGTTCAAGGAACGTTAGAAATGACTCAGAAAAATAATTAAAAAAATCCTATCTTTTTGGTTTTTGAGTTTTGAGGTGGGTCGTTAACGACCCCTTGGGACTTAGGAGTGCAATAATGTACACTTGAGATATAAGGTGGTTTATTAACTGTATATTATTTGAAATTAATTATGATACGTTTGAAAGCATTTATCATGTAGCGGAACTTCACAAGCATCACAAGACTTGTTGGTCTTATTTTTGCATACCACACATCGGAGTCTTCTTTGTCCAGTTAAGATTATGTGTCGTCCGCTTACAATTTTTGGGTACTGAATGCTTGCCCTCTTCGGTCCTGGATATGTGCTTCGTTTTCCATATTTCAGTAAGAGTGCTTGTGTAACTGTACGACGGAAAGTAAGATTGTCCTCACTGTATCCATACTCACGCGCTAAAAGCCATGCATTTGTGACACATACATCGAACATTCAAAAAATTAGCGGAATGTACCACTTTTTGCCTCTAAATGCAATTTGGTAATTTGAGACGTGATTATCCAGCTGATCCACTCCCCCATGAAAGTATTATACCTATTTACAACGTAAGGCTGTGATATGTTGACTTTAGATCTTTCTTTTTCCGAATATCTTTTACATTTGGCCTCTGGTTCTAACCCATACTCATTAGACATAAGTGTGACAATATTGTTATTCTTCCAGCGAACACCAACCACATTATTATGGTTATCAAGTGCAGAACACATGGAGCCTCTATCAAGCTTCTTCATTGTTGCAGTTTCAATTAGTTTGCATTTGCCAGTTCTGTTTTCTCTAGTGGTACCTGTTGCTCCTATACCTTTTTGACCCAACAATGTGATAAGTTTTGCAGAAGTGAAACTGTACACAGTATCCGTACTTTAGTGCTGCAACCCATGCTTTATATCCTAAACGGAGAGGTTTACCTCTTATGTATTGTTTACATCCATGCCTTCCATAGTAAGGAATCATGGATTCATCAATGGATATGTTGCTTTCAACAGGTGCATATCGCAAAAAGTTATTATTTAGTGCATCAATAAGATACCTTACTTTGGCAAACTTATCGTTTTGAGGCAAATATCGTTGTCTGCTGCATGTAAATTGTAAGATATTTCAAAAAAACGACTTCTGCGCATAGACTGGGCCACCAGAGGATTATGAACATCTTCGTTTGTTTCCCAATACATTTTTCTTCGTGGTAATGGAGCGTATCCACTCAAAAGGAGAATTCCTATGTAGGTGTACATATCGCCAACATCCAACTGAAATCCTGCTTTATTTCTTTTCGCAGCATGAGAATCTTACTAAATTTTCAATAATTTCTGGGGTCAAAAATATTTCAAAAAAATCTAAAGGATCACTCTCCCTGGAAATAGTTAGGGGCTGACAAAATTTTAAATCAGTATTGGTTTCATTTTTCTGGAAATCACCGGGTGCTTGCCATTTAAAATCTGCAATTTTTGGCAATGTTTGTGAAGAAATCAAGTTTCCAATATTATGATTCGCAGGTAAGTTTTTAGAAGTAGAGGGTTGAATTGTCTCCTGAATTACTTCTGCGACTTCTTCGCTTTCTTCTGGGGGGTCGGATTTGTCATAAAAGAACTCTGCTTCAGCATTTAGTTGTGCTGCACAAAGACGGTCCGGATCCCTACAGTCTTCGTCTCCTGAATCTTCGGCACTCTCATCACCATCATTAGGTGGTAATATCACAATTCCGTCTGGAATAACATCATCTGCCTCTAAATTCTCTAACTGCTCTAAAAGCTCAGCAGTTGTGAGTGGCCGCTTCCTAAAAAAAATAACCAATAAAAATATTCAAGAACTTCTGAGGGGTCGTTAACGACCCACTAAAAAAAAGAGCATGCAGTTTGGCAACCACGCAATCGAAGTTTGATTTCTTATAACCTTACTTATGAGACATCTTTTATAATTGTACTAATTTACCAAAATAAGCAATAAAATACTAAAAAAGGTACTTACCAGTTCCGATATGAAGTCATTGCACGCACAAGCAAAAACTACTATTTTCAAAAATTTCTCTGAAGCCAGAAAATCATAAAAACCCTGAAACAAGCGCCCGGTTTGCAAAAGGTAAACAATGCCAATATGGAAATAAGTTTTGATCTTTTGTTTATGCAAAAGAAGTTAGGTTTGACAATAAAAATCTGAAGTGGGTCGTTAACGACCCCAGGGTCCTTAATGGGTTAATAAATTTATTGTATCAAGTTCACCTTACTACTATAACTACTACTACGAGTATGATTCTATCAATATAATTTAACTTTACACTACCACTACACCAACACACACTTTTATCTGCCTGACGCGCGTTTTGATAACCAGGTTATCTTCTTCAGAGACCGAAGGTAAACTGTGTTCTTCTCTTCCACCGACATCTACATGCACGCTGATCTGCAATCAACCGTGGATGTGCACTACGCCTTCTCGCTCTTAAATTACAGTTATGCAACCTTCTTCTAACAGTTTCACTAGATATGACTCTTCCGGTAACATGTCTAAAGAAGCTGTTAATTTCTGAAGCAGTAAATGTTAGGTTTCTTCTTGCAGTTACAGCTATAAAGCGGTCTTGAGCAGAGGTTATAGCTCGTTCTGGTCCTCCACTATGCCTGTACGCTGAAGACCCAGTTTCCAAATATCGATTTCATGCATGACTGACAACACTTTGGGACACATTTAACAGTGTAGCAACTTCTTTTTGACTTAAGCCTTCGTGTATCCAATGTACCAATTGATCCAGTTGCACTGTTTCTAAAACAGAGTTTACTGATAGCATGAAACGTATAAGTATGTAAAATATTATTTTTGCACGCAATTTTCTGAAATTTAAAAAATATACTATTGTTGAATAGTGTGTTTTGTCTATTAATTATTTGTTTTCTATAGATACGCCTTTCTATTATAAATAAAAAAATACGACGATTGAAAAGATAAATTCAACTAAAATTTATAATAATTTTCCGAAATTCTTTTTGTGGCGCCACGATATCTAAATGGAAATTGAAACAGTTGAAAAGGTAAACATATGATCTACAACAGTGGTTCCCAACGGGGGCGGTACCGCCCACCGGTGGGCGTTGAAGAGAGATAAGTGGGTTTTTGGGCCAAGAAAAATTTGGGGGGCGTCGAGGAACAGCTGCCGCCCCCCTAAAGTAACTCATTGCTTCTAACAACTTTGCTTTTGGCTTCTCACACAGAAATAGAGGAAGTGAATCCGAAAATATAAAAGTTTAGAAACCGCAGAATTATCTCTAAAGGAGGAATTGATAGAATTGTCAACAAATGAAGAGTTAAAAATGGATATCAAGAATTTTGGCTGCAATGTCAAATTTCAGTATTATATCCAGCTTTATGGGCTGCATCAAAGAACTTTTCATTGTCTTTCCTTCATCGTATTTAGCCGAAAGAGGATTTAGCATAGTCAGCAATTTATTAACAAAGAAGAGAAATAGACTGTCCATAGTGGAGCGCGGTGATTTAAGATTGCTGATGACAAGTATGGAACCAAATATTGACAGATTTCTATCATTAGATCAAGCTCAGCCTTCTCATTAAAAATGTTACATTATTATTATATTGTTTTTTATGATATGTATTTAAGTTAAAGTTTGATCAATACATGAATACTGTATTTTTGAATAAAACATTTTTTTCTTAATTTGTTGTTGCTTGGATTAGTTAAGGGGCCGTCAAATCATATTTAAGGTAGCCTTTGACCCAAAAAAGGTAAAACAATTGTGAAAGAAAGTGCGTTACTAATTTTAAGAATGGAAGAGTTTTTAAAGGGGGCGTTAAGTATTTTGTTTTTGGAAAAATGGGCGGTAGGCCGAAAAGGGTTGGGAACCACTGATCTACAACCATTATTTAATTTATATATTATGCAATACCCTGATCAACTTGACAAGTAGTAAACTTAATTTAAAATAATAGATTGGATTAATTACTTTTTCCAAATTATTGTGTGAAATTTTCTAATCGCCGTAGCGCCATTTTTTTTCAGGTAAACAGATTTATGGACTACAGTAACAATGTTTAGAGGCACGCCAAGCACGACTAAAATGTTAGTATTTTGAATTCGAATTCCTACAATTATGGTTAAAGAGATAACAGCGTATAAAAAGAAAAAAAAAACGACATAACAATTTGCTATAAACAGAGTTTACTGATAGTATGAAACGTATATTTAAAATATTATTTTTGTACGCAATTTTATGAAATTTAAAAAATATACACTTTAACTGTTGAACAGTATATAGTAAAACTACCAACAATTTCTCTTTTTTACAAAACAATCAATCCAATTTTTACTGAAAAATTTTTCAACATTACTGTTTTTAAATAAAATTAGTTAAAAAAGTTTTTACTGAACATTCGCAACAAATTCTTAATTAATTTCATGTTATGTTTATTGCAGGTTCTAATCAAGATTCTAGCACTGATCATTAATAACTAATAGCAAGAAATTGTTAAAATGTAAAGCTAAATTATCAACAGGTCAACTAAGATCTGATTCTTTGATAATTTTTACTGTATATATTTTAATATTGGGATCGGAGTGTGGTCCTCGCATAACAACATATTATCAATATTGAAATGAGGTGATCACAGGTAAGAGCATGTTTGTCGCCTTGTCCCAGCAGCTGACACGGCCACCTGGGTGCTAGAGCTCTGACACCGTCACCGTCATCGGAGCACTGTGCTGCCGGTGCCTAGTCACACCCACATAGCGTAGTATCATCTATTGCTGACTCATGGGTGTTATTACTTTATGCCAAGGGTGTAGATATTGAAAAAAAAATACTGAAAGGATGATTAAAAATGTCATAAATCGTTTTATTGCTTTCATGAAAACGTTTAACAAAATTAACATGATTCTTTGTTATTTGAGGATCGGTTATTCATTTATTTAGTTACTAAATTAGAAGTAAATGTGGAAGTTTTGGTGTAATTCGTTTTAATATTAAATAAAATTTGAAAGTGTGTGGCGGAATGTGCAATATTTGAAAAATTCTAAAATGTTACGTAAACAAACCTTTTTGAAATTAATACAGGTAAAATGTATTAAATAAACCTTAAAAAAGTAAAAAATAAGCTAGAATCATTTTATATCACAAAAACAGTATAAATAGACTAACCAAATAAATGTACCCAAAAGAAAATCTTATATATTGTACTGATTTATAATAATTATGGAATGTAATTTATTTATAATTAATTATTTTTATATTGTTTTTTATTATTTTGTGATGTTTAAATTGATCAATGGTATAATAATTAATTAATTTTGTTGTTGAACGCCCTATAAGAATTGAACTAGCTCAGTGAAATTATTGATTTGTTTAATTTTAAAACCCGACTCTTTACCTTGGGTAGGATTCAAGAAAACTCAATATTAATCTTATATAAAACACTAAATCATAATTGAAAAGTTGACCGTTATAAACAATGTATAAAACTATTAATATTATTCACGTGCTTATTACATGCAAAATTATTTTTTTATTATACAAAAGAAATGATACCTTTACCAAATTATACTGTACAAAATTTACATTTACTATATCATGCGTATTCACATAAGTTTTTATCGCACATACCTCGTATACGTGTCTTCTGTATTTTAACTTGATGTCAAACTACGACGAAGAGTCCCGAATAGGTAGGATCGGCACAGCGGTCATATAGAGTCGTAAACGGTTATCCAAAATGTCTGCCAGGCTGTACCTCTCGGAATGGTAGAGTGAATCTTGCAAATTCTGCTATGATCTGGATAGTTTTTGTTGAATTGACTTTATTGGTAAGCACTGTTAAAACACTTTTAAAATAATATTTTTGTTGAATACTTTAATTTACCAAAAATATTTTTTTTAATTAATAATGATTTTATGGTGCTAATTACCAATCGACGTATTCGGCATGAGTCAGCAGGAAACAAGAGAGCGAAAATTCAATTTCCTGGTCCTTTTATACTTTTTTTCGATTATGACAATTTTGACATATTAATAGAATTTAAATTATTTAAATTTGCAAAAAATAACCTTAATTTCTGAAAAATGAGGAATTATTTTTAAATGTTTGATTATTTTTTTGATAATATAAAAAATCGGTTTAAATTATTGTTTTATCAGTTTTTCCCTATAAAATTTGAGTTTAAAATATACTACTCAGTTATGTCAAATACATTGAAAACTTTCTAAACTTGAGCTACAAATAAAATAAACCTAAATCTATGCATAAATCTATTAAACTAGTCCTATTATAACTTTTAAATACCAATTTAACTTCTAAGAAATAAAATTTATGGTTTCCAGTTACTCTATTATCTGAACTAGGTATTTACTATTATAAGTACTGATTTAACTAATATCTCTTGATATTATCAAAGATTAACATCTTATAACTAATATACAAACTTAATTTACTAACTTACATACATTTTTGCTAACTAAATTGTCACTTATCAATCTTTATTAATTATGGTTTGAAATAGTCTTTTCAGTTTTCACTATGTGAGTTTTTTTATCATTAAAACAACTCTGTCCATCACTGTAAATTTAAGAGTTTGTACACTGATTTCACCTTTGTTTGATATATTTATTGATACAGTTTTTGTTTTTTTAGGTAAATCTCAGGTTGTGATAATTTGTCTGAATACTTATTTAATATCGTAGACTACCAATTGTCTACTTGTAACCATGTAAGTACTTTCACTTTATAACTAATATTTAAACTACTTCAATTACACATTTGTTTGTTAATCATATGAATGAGATTAATTTTATTCCTTTTTATTGTTACATGAATTGGGACTTGTTATTTGAATTGGGAATATTTTGATTGTTATTGAATAATGTCATGGATCCTATCCAAGATAAGTTTGTCAAATACATTCTCCATCTATTTGAATGTTTTACATTTGAGATTATTATATTGAATACTTGAAATAAAGAAAAGTAGCTGATGATTTAATGAAAATTATTATGATATCCTTTTTATAATTACTTATTGAGGTAAGTTTTACATTTTAATTTTACTGAGCTTAGTTATTCATCTCAATATATATTCTTTAAAAATCTGTAACCTTTAATTACTTTAACTTATAGGTTATAAAAAATAGTGATGTAGATATAAGCAAAGACTAAAAGACAGCAACAACACAAGTAAATGGCAACACAAACTATAAATATAATAGAAAGTTAAAAAAATAGATAGATTGCAAACAAACATGTAAATTTTTAAAATTTATTAATAAAGATTAAAAAAAATTTTGTGCAAATTTCTGGTGGTACCGCATAAAAAAATATTATATTTCATCCAAGAATAGTAAAAATTGTCACTCGACCAGATTCAATAAATAAAAAAAAGGAATGTAGGGCAGACAGGAACACACACTTCTTGTCTAGGGACCCATCAAGACATTTTGCAATTAGACAAACAAAACTAGGCCACGGTAAGTAGGTTTATAACAAATGGGTTAAAACATAGGCAACAAAGGGAAGATTACAGACACAGTTTAGTATCACTAAGAAAAGTAATTATGGAATCCCAAATAACTTTTTCTTGCAATGCCAAAAGGTGACAAAAAAATTCAATTCGTAAAGTAATGCTTTATTATTAACGGAAGTATTTTAATTCATTTACATTTAGATTGGAAAAATATAAATAAAGAAAAGAAAATAGTGAAGTAAATAAGTTAATAGACAATATGCATAAAATAATAATATGTAAACAAAATAGTATATAAATTAATTTGATTTCATTAAATATTTATAAAAAAAGGAAAAAACGCTATATTTTCGTGATTCAACTCAAAAGTTATGCATAAATTATATTTAAATCAATAGTGGAAAATATTACAGGTTGAATTATTAGTATACATTGAAAAGTTCGACGTACGTGAGCCCAAAAAGATTCTGGATAATAAAGTATTTAATGCAAACTAATAAAAAATAAGGAATAACATTTAAAATAAAAATACATATTATCTTCATTATAAATTTAATTATGTACTATTTAAAAATATATAAAATTGTTTAGAATTGAGGGAATTATTATATTTGTCGCCATCTATTAATAACACACAGAAGACGCTAACTTTACCGGTAGGCAAACTTCTTTAGTACAAGTTCAACTATTCTTCCATAGGAGGCGCTACAAGACTGAAACTAAAGAATTTTGATTTTTTCTTTTTCATTTTAAAAGAATTCTTTACCTAGCTACATGGCTATTGAATAGTTTTTTTTAAATATTCTTATGATATTATTTGTATTCCATAAACAACAATTTTAAAAATAATTTACTTTTTTATAGATTCTTCTTCTCTTATTTGGTAAGATTATCTACATTTTAATAATTTACATTGTTTTATTACTAACCCTACCTATAAAAAAGGGTCATAAACTTTGTACAAAAACAGTGCCGGGCACCCTGGGCGATATTTCTTCGGTGCGCCCTAACTGCATTTAAATTACATACGAAAAAGGGAAATAGGTAGTAATGTGCCGATTAAGGGTTGGCTCGAGTCAGAATCGATTCCTGCTTTAGAACTCGCATACTCGAATACCAATTTATTTTGATTCGAGTACACTGGATTCGATTCCAGTACTCTAGTCAGGAAGAATCGATTTGTACTCGCTAACTCGATTCAATGTATACGAGTCCCAGGGACTCGAGTCTTGTATACGAGTTTGGTTAACTACTTCACGTCTCGAAACTTCATCTTCAGATTTCCAGCAGATAACTTCAGAGGTGACTGGTGAGAATTTATGGGACCATATAGATAAAAGACTGTTGGAATTTTCAACCATGGAAAACCCCAGAACATCAGCAATTATCAAAGTGAAACAGTACGTAGAGCTACGGTATTTGGATAGAAAAGCCGATTCTTTGTTACTTTGGGAACTTCGCAAAATCACCAATAACGGCCTTTATAAAATAGCTTTGAAGTGTTTATGTATTCCAGCCACTTCTGTGCCTTCGGAACAAGTTTTCTCTAAGGCTGGTATTTTATGCAACCAACCTTTCGTTCTAAAATTTTTATGTAGTTTTTTTATATAATTTTTAAAAATCAGCTCTTTTCCCGTTTTGCCTCGTATACGGGGCAAAATGGGAATTGTATCCGGGGTAAAATGGGTTTGGTATATTAAGTACGTGTAGGTGAACTTAAATAATTCATTAATACAAAAACTCTTAGATATATAATATGTGATATACAAAATATTATTTAGGAACATAATTCACATCGGAACACAGTCTCATCGTCATCGCTGTCAATACCTGCGCAGGAATTATGAGCCCATTTGTGACAAAGACAACATGAAATCCACCCTTCAGTGGAAGTACTATAAAATTCTTCGCAATAAAAACATATCGCATCGTCTTCTTCACTTGTGGAGTCTTCATTATTTTTGTCCTTCAGTGCTTCTTTTTTTGTTAATTTAGGAACTGCTTTTTTCTTAGTATTTTTCCCTACACTGCCTATTTTTCTTTTGACACTATTAGCTTTCTTATTTTTTTCTTGAAGAGATGTTTCCAATTCCATTTTGTAAGGAGTGGATGTTAAAATTGCTGTTTTTCCTCGTTTTCGCTGAGGGTGTTTTGCAACAGAAGTTACTTTAGGAATTGGCTGCAAATCTTGCGGCAATGCAAGAGGAAATATATTTGGCTCTTGTAGAACTACCACATTCGGTGTCTCTTTACGAGCTGGAGGGGCATCAGGCATCCACGAACAATGTGGTAAGGGCGAAGAATCATTGTTGATGTTTTTCATTGGCACATGTGGAGGCGGAGTTGTCTCTACTCTATTTTTATAGATCGCTGATTTTTCTGGAGTCTGATGGGCATTTTCTCCTAAGGATTGCTCTTCATTGCCTTCATCGCCTAAAGGGATATCTGTCGTAGAAGCTGGTAAAAAGTCACTTTCTTCAAAAACATTTTCATTCGGTGGCCAAATTCCAGTTTTTTTGAAAGCACTCATAGCAGTTTTCATTGTTGCTGCATTAACATAGGCGGCGCCAAAGAGAGTCGAAATTTGCCAAAGTGTTACGACTTTTCCGGGATTACTTCGTAGCCATACTCTTACTTCATTTTCATAGTAGTTGCTAAGAGGTTTCATAAAGCCGACGTCCAAAGGTTGCAACTTTTGCGAACAATGAGGTGGTAAACACAGCAGAATCACTCCATTTTCTCGGACATACTTAATAAGGTCAAGATTTTTTGTATGACTAGCATGGCCATCAAAAATTAAAAGTACGGCGTTATCTTTCGAAGCCCCACAAAATTGAACAAATTTTTTAAACCACCTGAAAAAAATATCTCGAGTCATCCAACCAGTATCACTTGTTTCAACCATAGAACCGGGAGGCAAACCATTTTCAAATTCAGGGCGTTTTCTTTTTCTGGGAAAAACAAGGCAAGGAGGTAAATAACTTCCCGAAGCTGAGCAGCAAATTTCAACAGACACGGTTTCCCCCCTGTCTGCAGAAGTGAGAACTCCTACTTGGCGTTTTCCTTTAAGTGCTAATATCCTTGAATGTCCCTTTGGATTTACTGTGATACCTGTCTCATCACAATTGAAAATCTTCTCTGCAGTTAATTGATATTTATCGATAACACTTGTGAGCAAACCAAAGAACTGATTCACAGCAACCTTATTGAAGCCCATTGCTCTAGCTCCTGATGTGGCTTCTGGCTTTCTTAGGGTTATGGTAGGGTGTTTTCAAAGCAAATGTTCCATCCAGTCAGGACCGGCCATCTGAGTGTCTTTATTAAACCTGTTTGCAACACCGTTTACGACCGCCAGTTGATAAACAAATTTTCTTAACTCTCTCATTGTAAAGCCGAATAATCTTGATTCCATGTCTTTTACGTATTTCACAATCTCTAACTCTTGAGCTTCGGTAAACACATTTCTGGCGCTCCCTAATTGCGCTATTTTAAACTTTGACCTCACATCTCTTTTTGCTTTTGCAACATAACGTTCTAATGTGGTTTGAGGCACCTTAAATTGCTGCGCTGCTTTTTTATAACCCATGATACCCTCAATAATCGACTGTACTGCTTCTTCCATTGACTCTTTAGACCAATTTTGACGATTTGTCTTTCTTGTGTATTTTCGTACCATCTGAAGCCAATAAAAAAACATAATACATTCTAATGCATGGCTTGGGGCAAAACAGGGTACCCAAGGACGGGTACCCGTTTTGCCCCATCATCAAAACCCCATTTTGCTCCAAAACACGTGCTCAAATAAAACAAGAAAAGTGTAATCCATTTAATTTTTAGATAGTATCAACCTTCAACAGATTCGTGTAAAAATTTGACCGCTGTCGGACTATTAGTTTGTGAGATATTGCATTTTTAGTGAAGCACCTTTTGTTATTTTCAAAAAGATGGAAAAAAAAGAATTTCGTGTGCTTATTAAATATTGTTATTTGAAAGGAAAAAATGCAGTTGAAGCAAGAGCTTGGCTTGATAATGAGTTTCCGGACTCTGCTCCAGGAAAATCAACAATCATTGACTGGTACGCAAAATTCAAGCGTGGTGAAATGAGCACCGAAGACGGTGAACGCAGTGGACGCCCAAAAGAGGTGGTTACCGACGAAAATATCAAAAAAAACCACAAAATGATTTTGAGTGACCGTAAAGTGAATATGATCGAGATAGCTGACACTCTAAAGATATCTAAGGAACGTGTTGGACATATCGTTCACGAATATTTGGGTATGCGGAAGCTCTGTGCGAAATGGGTGCTGCGCGTGCTCACAATCGACCAAAAACAGCAACGAATTGATGTTTCTGAGCAGTGTTTGCAGCTGTTAAATCGTAATAAACCTGATTTTTTGCGTCGATATGTGACTATGGATGAAACTTGGCTCCATCACTACACGCCTGAGTCCAATCGACAGTCAGCTGAGTGGACTGCGGCCGGTGAACCGCCACCAAAGCGTGGAAAGACTCAACAGTCAGCTGGCAAAGTAATGGCCTCAGTTTTTTGGGATACACACGGTATATTGTTCATCTACTATTTGGAAAAGGGAAAAACAATCAACAGCGACTATTACTGTGCATTATTGGAGCGATTGAAGACCGAAATCGCGAAAAAACGGCCCCATATGAAGAAGAAAAAAGTGTTGTTTCATCAAGACAATGCACCGTGTCACAAATCAATGAAAACGATGGCAAAATTGCATAATTTGAGCTACGAATTGCTTCCTCACCCACCGTATTCTCCAGATCGAGCCCCCAGCGACTTTTTCCTTTTCTCTGACCTGAAGAGAATGCTCGCGGGAAAAAAAAATTTTGTCAAAATATTGTGTTTTACTATGGTAGACCGGGGACTTTTCAGCCGACCTGTTATAAAAATTTGAATGGAATTCTTATATTTCAAATAAATTCCGGAAGAAGACTATAGTCAGGAGACATTACTAGAAACATTAATGGTTTGCTAACAACTTAATTAAAAAAAACCTCTGCTGTATTCTTATTCTAAATTTTATCTGGTTTGACTAATAATAATTTGCACTGTCCCTGTAGTGAACGGGATCTACCAGCAGTGATATAAGGGAAGGCGTTATAAAGATTTAAACAATATTAAGAAATTATTGTAATAATGTATAAAACCCTTTTATCACCTAAAAGTAAATGTATCAGTTTGGTTCTTTTGCTTGCTTCAAAAATCCTAAAAGTTAAGGCATCTTCATAAACCAAGTTTCTTTGTGAACCACTTTTGTAACTGTTGTTTCTGTAAACAGATAAAGAATTACAATGAGTATTTTATTAAAACTTAACCACAATTCTTCTTAATTGTCAAATTTCTAACCTAACCATAAATAATTTTATCTACGAATACAAACTTAATTGATGTGAAAACCCCACTGTAAGTTTTCATTTTACCCATCGATAATTAGCCTAAAGGAGAGTTTTGATTGGTTCTCAGCTGTGGGTAAAATTGACAGGAACTTTTATCCACTGGAACGAGGACCGGACATATTGGAATTTTTGTATTTTCCCCATTATTACGTTGGCAACAGCTTTCAGTTGCTACGGTGACATAACCAAAAGTTCAAACAAACAAAATCACACAATTATTGACAGCAAAAACTTACAAAGTGAAATTCGTGGGTTTTAAGGTAGTTTTTTGTGACTGTGACAGTAGATATATTAGGAGAGTTCTAACCCACTAGAGGAGTGGGTTCCGTATATACAGCATACGAGTTTGTGTTGTATTGCGGGTTGCCTGCTGGTATGACAAAAAGGTGCGTGGCGGCCGCTGTTGGGATTTGAAATTTGAACCACGGACCGTCGTTAGAATTTTTACAATTTAAGCGCCCTTACCCACTGGGCTGCTAACGAAGGATTATATATGTTAAGAATGGGTATTTAAACTCGCGTCGCGTATTTTGATCGTTTTCATGGAATTTGGTCTGTGATAGATATCTTGTAATCATATACAGGGTATGTCGGGATACTAAACAACTTTTTTGTATTTAAAATATCAATTTGATGATATGGTACGGGTTAGATACGGGATATATACAGGGTTTGTCGCGAATTAGATCGTCGAAATATCGAATTATGATCATTCTTAATACGCAAAAATGGCAAAAATGTCGGTACGGGGATATGGTCGTTAATTAAAAATGTCAATTCGATCATTCGTATATTATGATGTGGGTAAAAGATAATTTCGAGTGTACAGGGTATATCGCGAATATCATTCGTAAGGGAGATGTCAATTTTTCATACGGGATATACAGGGTTTGTCGAAATATCGGATTATGATCATTCTTAATACGGAAACGGTTACGTGGCAAATAAAAATGTTTATATACGTGGGGGGTATGACGGTTCTCCATTTTCTGATCGAACAGTAATTCTCTCTTTATACGGGAATGAATTAGGATGTAAAGTTGTGACACAACGATTGTCAAAAGGATACCAATTATTCGATGCTATGACGTCATCACACATATTTTACAAGGGTCATGCGATCAACAACGACCAGTTACATTATGTCTTCAGAAGAGCACAGTCATGGAATTGAAGACATTGCTTTTTATGAAGATAAGAGTAAGGTTATGAAACAAACTAGGGAAGCAAGAACAACGTGGAGCAGTCTAAACTGGGATTGTCGTAAATTACCGAAAACTACTTATCCGTTAAGACGTATTCAACCATGTTTAATAGAACTGAAGAAGAAGAGAGCATAAAAAATGAAATTAATAATGTTTTTGCCATGTCATGTATAATTTTAGCATCCGTCTTTGTTTTAATTTTAAAAATTATTTTAAAAATTGTTAAACGTAAATTTGAATCTTCGTGTAATATAAGAGTTGAGGAATAAACAACTTGTTTTATTTCTAAGTAGTGGTGTATAAAATAAAAACTCATTTGTGGTTAAGGTTTATTTATTTTATGGTAATACAGTATTCAAAAACCAGTGGCGGAGACGTTGTACGTTTCGTTCGGTGCACGAATATAGTCCAGAGATGTGACAGGGGTTTGGATCCTTGGCAAAGTTTACTGTTGCACACGGTGTACCATCGAACTTGCCGACTTCGCAAATGTAAGGAAAAACGTTGAAAATGTTACATTTATTTTGCAGAAACTTGGCTTTTTGTTGACCACGAACGTAAATGTAGTCTGCAGCATACAATAGCTTGCTTTCCAATATTTCATTAACTTTAGAATATTCTACATCTCCTGAAGAGTATCGAATTCCGTGCACATTTTTTTCCAAGTAGGTTGCAGTCTTTTTGTCCTCATTACTTAATGTAGAAAACGGTTGAGGTGGTAAAAACATGTAATGTGAACTTTTGAAACCAATTTCTATCGTTAGTTCTGTGACAACGAAAAATCCATCTACGACAAAGCCTTGAATGTCTACAAAAGCTATTCTCATGTTGACGTCTGCTCGAACACTAACTCTAATCAACGTCTAGTTTAAACTTTTAACAATTTCGGTGAGGGGGAAGTATTCCATTACACAATCATGAATTATGACGCAATAGACTTTGGTATTTTCGGGAAAGCCTATGTTTGCTTCAATATCAAGTTTCACATCGACTGTGGACGCCTTCATGCTTTCTTCCTGTTTGGAACAATCGATAACAAACAATGCCCGTTTCTTGAAAGAGGAATAATCCAGCAGGGGGCGCTTCTGTGTGGAGTTCGCGTAGTTGGGATAGAATTCAATATAGTTAAAATATGCTTCATTGTAGTCAGTTTTACTAAAATCCAATTGCATTCTTTCATTGGGCCAAAATTCACCATTAAGTGACAGTCTTATACTTTGTACATCTGCATTGTCAATAGCGCTTTTCATTGATAACAATTTAAATTGGTATACCCATATTCAATAGGTAACGTTTCTTCAAAAATATCCTCTCTAATTAGGGCCATTAAAAGAATGGGAGATTTATCTAAAAAACTGCGTATTTAATATACTATGCACACATTCAAAGTAATTTAATATATTTATTATCAGCTTGGTTCTCTACAACAAAAATTGTTTATATAAATTACAAAATAAAGCTTTAAAAAACCCTTTTTAGGTTACCATGTTTCCAACCAAAATTGCTATTTATATAACTAGTTGCATATAGTGAAGAGATATCAAAAGGCCTCCTTTTTTTTTTTTCCTGAGGTGAAAATCTTCGTAAGACATCTGGGAGCGTATCCCAGGTGTGCAGGATTCCACCAGAGTAAGACCGGCGGCACTCGTTATCCCCCTTTAGGGAAGACATCGAGCACCGCCGGCCTCAATTCCAGTGACCTACCTGCTAAAAACACCTCCTCTTCCACCAGTTGTACCTAGGACTGCTTTTTCAGCGTTACATCAAAAGACCTCCTAATTACAATTATTTGTGCTTCGATTTACATAAAATTATATATAGTACGTGAAGTTCTGAAAGGTCTCTGTATCAAATAGGAAGAAGATATAATTTACTTCATACCGGAAGGCTACTGATTATCTTTCATATAATTGACATCACTTGCAGAAATCGAATTTCAACACGTTTAGAAGGCCACAGGAAAAAATCGCAAGGAATGGTTCCACCAGAAGAACGGTGCAGGCCACAATATCTTAAATCATTATTGTAGCTATTACCATAACTTGTGATTAAAATATATGTAAAATTGAGGATAAAATAAAGATTATAAGAAGAGGCCACAGGCGGTTCTTTAATAGCCATCAGGCGACAATTTCCCAGAAACAGAAAATACTATACGTACTCAACTCAATGGGTGACAGCTGGGTTTGTAAGCCAGACTAACAGACACCTTAAGTTATAGTACTTCTCCCACATTGTGGTACCTGTCGTATTTCTGTGTAGAAAAAGTCGACCGCCCCTTTTATACCATAAGGAACCTTAGACTTAGACGAAATTGAGCCAGATTTACAAATACTGGGACCATAATAAAGTAACTCAAAAAATTATGCATAATATATTTATCGGGTCTAAAAAATGCCAAAATATTATTATTATTTTTAAGAAAAGTTTAATAATAACCTAGAAAACTCAACTTTCCTGAAAAATTCCGAAATACTATTTTGGGGCCCCCTATATCACAGCTCTTGTAACCCTCGAGATACGGCATATGGGGGTTGAAAACAGTGTTGAGGGGGAAAGGACAAGGTCCCCTATTTCTTTATATTCTTTTATTGTCAATATACTGGTGAGAACATGAAGATTTTGAAAAAAATATCCATTTTTCATGAATATACATTTAACCGGAATTTTAATTGGACAAAAATTAATTTTGCACTCACCCTGATAATAAACGACGTTAGTCAGTGCAAGCACTGACCAAGTGGCCGTTTTGAACCGCCCTTTAGCTACACTGAAATCATCTGCCTCAAAAACAAACATCAGAAATATCGGGCTGTCTTTTCTTCACTATTTTCTTCGAATTTTCAATTGTTTGTCAAATCAATCAATCATTTAGTAAGTATCTGCCAACTGTTTAACCTGAAATAATCTTTCAAATTATTCTCGTTTAATTTTTTCATAACAAACCAAACAATTTCTGTATGTAACCTTCAAAGAGTTGTATACTTTGGATTTAAAACTTCTGCAAACAATATATATGTGTATACTAAAATGTAAAGCAGTTACCTCCTGAAAAACAGTCTTAAGAATTAGTTTCTTAACAGTGCCTGTAATAACTCAAAAGTTTATAATAATGAAAAATATTGCGATTACATAAATATTGCAACAAATAATATATATACAAAGTATTAGAAATACTATCCCAATGCTACATAAGTACATGCTTCCTCAATTATATATTTTCCCAATCCAGATTAGTACCCTCCATAACATTCCCGCATCACTCCAAGCTCCACAATACCATTTTTAAACTTATCAAAGCAGAAAAACATGCGTTTAAAAAAAATTACCTTGTATAAAACGATAAAAGTGTTTTTTATAAAGATATACTTCCTTTATATCTGAGATAAATATAAATTTGTTAACAAGTACTTATAGAATGGCGATGTGTATTCAATTTCAAAAATGTTGGTTTCTGTGGTACATTTGTAAAAAATGGTCTGCATTTATCTTGTACTTAGTTTCATCTGAATATCTTCCATATTTATATCTGCAACTGATAAAAACAACAAAAATAATTTAATATCTTTCCATTTTATTTGGTGAAACCTTTAGATTTGTTACCTTGTATAGAAATATAAAGATTTTTTCATATAGACTTATGTTCTTGATACCTAAAAATATCTTTCATGTTCTTTATAATAGACCTGTAATTAATAAATCAAAACAATTATTTGCAATGTCTTATCATCATATAAAAATGTAAAAACCAACAATAAAAAAAGTTACCTTTTATAGAACAATCATTCTTCTTTTAAAACCTAAATTTCTTGATACCTAATAACTTACAATGTTTTAAAAATTAAAGAAATCACCAGACGATGAAGTAGACCAGAGTCACATGTCTGGATATATCCAATCAAAGACGTTCCTGTAAAATTCTAGAAAGCTGTTTTACAAATTAATATATAAGATCAATAAAAAATGTAATTTTTAACTTGATATTACCTGAAGCACTGTCCCAACAGCACTCCTATGATACCTAGCAGGAATATTACTCAATGATTCTGCCTCATGTTGTTTTCGATGTCTTAGTCCCAATCCAATTTTCTTTTCGCAGGATATAACAGAATCTCCAATTTTCTTTCTTGCTTTCATAATCTGCAAACATTTTTTCACTTTAGATTATCACCCAGAAAAGTCTTTGTTTATTACCTTTTGCAAAACAAGTCTCCAAATGATGTTCAGATTCTTCCAAAAGAATATTGTTTGGAAGATGTAGTGGGATAAAATGAAGCTAAGTTTTAATATTTTTAGAGAAGAGATTTTGATGTATGGTGACATAAGGTTTTTGTAGACTAAATATACTGCTTGGAGTAACTTGATTTTGATAATTAGGACATGAATCTTATGAAAAGCGAAGTATGGATAACTTGCAGATTGAGTTCATCTTGAGAGGCAGAAGAAATAAGTATTATGGGGAATAGTGCTGCAGTTCAGGTTAGAATAGATTTTCAGTTTTTTAAGCATAAAATAGTTTGAAAGGGTGAGTTTTTCTTAGGACAAAATTAATACTGATGATGTTCGACCAAGTGATATTGTCGTAAGAGATAATGGTGAAGTGCTACTTAGATTTTAAGGACACTGTATACATTCTAAAATATTTAATGATCAAATTGAAACTGTTACGAAAAATAATTTATGCTGCCAATGCCAAAACATTGATAGTTTGCAAAAAATTTTGTTATAGATTATTTTAATTTTTTTTTATTTCCGTATTATCATTATTACTAATTTGTTTGACATTAAAAAAATATGAAAAATTATTATTAATATATTCGTAAAAAAAATTCCAAATTTTAAAAATTTTTGTTAATAATTTGACAGCGTTATTGTTGTATCAAAAATGTAAAAATTTATAATAATCTACCTATTTACACGAAAATTATATAAAACAATAAAGGAAACTGTTTTTTTAATGTTGTGTTTGTATAATATTTTGTTATAAAATATACGTTATATAAATAATAATTTTAAAAAAGCCATAATAGATTTTCTTTATAAAATGCCTCAAATTATTTATTTTTAATGAAATTTACAACCTTTTGAAAGGTATTATTTTTTAATTGTTTCCACCTTGTATACAAAAATTTTTACTGCTTTTGTAAACTGTCTTTTACATTCTTCTAACTATAAATATACGCAGGTGTAAAGTATATATATATATATAATATAAAAATGTATATTAATGTATGTACCTATATACACAAAATTATATAAAACATTAAATAAAATATCCTTTTTTTATACAGATTATTAAAATGTTTCAAAATTTGAACTTAAATATGAAATATATCATTTATATAAAAAACTTCCAAGAAAAATCTCCAAGTAAAAATTGAATTTCATAATATTTTTTCTAAAATATACGTTTAACTCTATCAAAAAATATCTTAAGTAAAATAATAGTTTTAGAAAACCTAAAATAATTTTTTTCTCATAAATTAACTCAGATTAAACATTTTTACGCAATAAAAAACATTTTGAATAAAAATAATCACAGAAAGTCAATTATATCATTTAAATTCCCATTTTATTTCACTTACCTTTGGAAAATCAAATTCTGGTGACGATCTTGAAGTAAATCAATACAGATAGAAAATGTTTTTAAATACTAAAGTTTCATGAATAATTTGATAGCGCTATTACTATATCAGAATTGTATAAATTAATATTGATCTAGCTATATTCACAAAATTAAATAGAACATTAAATAAAACGTAATTTTTTTAATATTGGTTATTAAAATGCTTCAAAAATTGACCAAAAAGATAAAATATTTCATTAATAAAACAGAACTTTATTAATCCGTCAAATAAAGATTAAATTTTATATTTTTTTTCTAAAATATACGTTTTACTCTATTTAAAAAATATATTAAGTGAACTAATAATTTTAGAAAACGCACAATATATTTTCTCTATAAATTACCTCAAAATAATTATTTTTAAACAAATTTACTTTGTAAACAATCAACCTTTTCGAAAGGTCTTATTTTTTAATTGATCCAAAATTTCTAATTAAATTCTGTCCTGTATACAAAAAAAACTTTCACCGCATTTTTAAACTGTCTTTTACAGGCTGTCAACTATTAATATATGGAAATGTACAAAATTATTGCAGTAAAAATAACTACAGAAAGTCAATTAAATCATTTGAGTTCCCATATTTAATTGCTCCTACCTTTTTGAAAAACAAATTCTAGTGGCGATCTTGAAGTACATCGTAAATCGATACAGATAGTAAATGTTTTTAAAGACTTACCCTGTAACAAAAAAAAGAAATAATTAGTTTATATGAGTTAAGATTTAAGTACTGTTATTATAAATTGTTGTAAATTAGTTTTGAGGTACTTTAAGAGAAATAATTTTACTATTTTTTCCTAATTTAATAACTGTGGGTTGAAATGTTCTGAATGGGCTACTTAATAAAAATGTATCAGTTTAAATTTGAATAAAATCAATCTAAATTAATGTAAAAATCATCTGTTCTAGAAAATTATTTCGTTTATTTTTGACCTCAGCGTATTTATTTTACTATGAAAAACTTGATGGTTATAATTTTAACAGTGTATCTAATTTATAAAATATATATTTATATCACTTACCCCTTTTATTATTAAAAAGTAGCCCAACTGATGATCGTGAAGAACGCCGTTTGAAGATCTGACGAAATTTTCTTCAATACTCACCTGTAAGAAATAAGAACTAAGAATTAAAACTTGCATAGATAATTTTGTTTCAATATATACAAGGTGTCCTAAATTATATCAGGAATGTATGTTTTGCAAGGTTTTTAACAGAGATATATTTAAAGTAAAATTAGCAAAATTTTAAAATATAAAAAGTGTAGGTACCATTTTTAAAATAAACAAGTTGGTATTACATTTATTTGATGAGATAACCTTGTTTTGTAACAAAAAGAAATTATTTTATAATATAACATTTTTCAATAATCACTCTGTATGTCGCTAAGGCGAGAAATTTATTTGACTGGGAAAATGTAACTTAAAAGAAAAAGGGAAAACTTGAAATCTTAACTACTTATAAAGTATGATGCAAATGTATGGAATAAATTCATTATTTCAGAAACGGACGACTTTTAAAAAAAATCTAAAACACGACAATTTTAATTTTTGAATGGCCATCAACTGCTATAGATGAGTTGGACATTACATCATTAGTGATGGCGTAATGACGTCATTGACGATTTTTTTAAATACAAACGGAGGTCACGTGACAGCTTATTTGAAAGTTCTCCTTATCGCCTTTGCCACAATGTAATCATTTAAATATTTATTTCTACAGGGTTAAACAAAATTATGAACTTTGTTAAGTAACATGGAATTACAATAAATATTCATTCACTGAACTAAAATACACTAAGGACCGCCACTGGGAATAAAACAAAATAGTGTTTATTGTTGGTTTCAAAAAAAAACTACATTGATAAAAACAATGCTACTCGGAATTATTTTTACAAAAATATTTAAATCAGTATTGTCATTGACTCGTCTTTATTCGTCAATGATCTGTGAATCTGTCAAGTTTTTTGCCGACGTTAATAACAGCATTTACAAAAATGAAACAGAAACAGAACGAATCGAGATTTTAACCATGATTGGTTATGGAGATAGAGTGAGGACTCAAGCAGAAGTTCGTAATTTATTTAATGCTTAATACCCCAATCGCGATCCAATTACTCAATCAACAGTAAGTAAAATTGAAAAAAAATTAGAGAAACGGGCCATGTTAAAGATCTTCCCAGAAGTGGTAGAATATCAATATCCTAAGCCAAAAAACTGGACGTTGTACTGGTGTTTCAAGAAAATCCTCATACAGACATGTCGATATTGGGAGAAGGTGAATGTTTGTGCCGGCATTATAAACAATCAAATGGTAGGGTCATATTTTTTTGAGGAAAACCTAACTGCTGCTAGTTATCTAGAATTTCTTTAAAATTATCTGTTGCCACAGCTGAATCATCTATTTCCAAATAGAAATGATTTATGGTACCAACAGGATGGAGCTCCTCCACACTATGGCGTTGAGGTACGAAATTACCTTAATAACGTTTTCCCAGGAAGGTTGATAGGTAGAAGGGGGCCTATCGAATGGCCACCAAGATATCCAGAATTGACTCCGTTAGACTTTTTTTGAGGGGATATTTAAAGAGCAGAGTAATCAAAATCGACCGAATAATGTAGAGGAGTTGAAGGAGCGAATCCGAACGGAAATTGCACAAATAACACCTGAAGTCCTCGAAAACGTTAGGAAAGAATTTACTGCTCGTCTTTCTCATTGTATCATTGCTGAAAGTCGGCAATTTGAACATTTGTTGTAATTTAATTGTATTTAAGTAAACATTTATTCTAAGTTAATTGTATTAATAAACCAACAGTTTTGGTTAACCCTGTAGAAATAAATATTCAAATAATTACATTGTTGCAAAGACGATAAGGAGACCTTTCAAATGAGCTGTCCATGGCGTCATTACACCGTCACCAATGACGTAATGTCCAACACATCTATAGCAGCTGATGGCCATTCAAAAATTAAAATTGACATGTTTTAAGATTTTTTTAAAAGTCGTCTGTTTCTGAAATGTATTCCATACATTTGCATCATACTGTATACGAAGATAACTCACTCTTATATTATTTTACTGTAATTTTATGTATAATTATTGCAGAAAAAAATATATGATTAGTTACTATATTTTAAACAAACAAAATATGACCAGTCCACCTGCTGAGGAAATAACCCTCTATGTGCGATAGATGCATAGTTTGCTCAATACGTATCATATACGTTACTTATCAAATAAGAAATTTATAATATATTTATTTTAAAACGAGTTTAATAAATGAAATGTGCAACTATAAAAAGACAATAGTCGATATTGAAGGTTTTTTAATACATTTTATGGAATTTTTACCTCTAATAAAAAAAGAATGGTTATAATCTAAGTAATAAGGTTTTTAACCATACAAATATATTAATTTGAAAATAATTGTTTTATACCGGTAAATCAGTAACTTATAATTAAGAATAGTTTATGCAATCATTAATTTTTCCAACTCTTAAATCTAGAAAATTAATTTGAATTAATTTCTTCAATTTCTAACGGAAAATGTACTCCACATTATTTCAAACAAAAACCGGCTTATAAAACGATCTTTTTTCTCTTAAATAAATAAAAAATAATAAATTAAATAAACTCACCGATTGGCCAGTCATCATCTGCTTTTCAACCATCACTTTTTGAACTGCCATTGTCAACATTCACATATTTCAGTTTTAAAAAACACTAACACTGTAGTTTTTCAATAACCGGCACTTTTTTCGCGCACAAACACTATTTAGAAGAAAAATCTGTATATATACGCGCACTTAAATCCGTAAAAATACGTTTTTATTAAATGTATACCGGCTAATTTCCGAATAACTTTTGTGTACTACCGATCCCACCGCCTGCACAAAAGGTACTGACTGATACATCTATAAGTAAAAATGACTGTACCTATAAAACTAGTTGATTAATCATATATCGTTAACTAATTTGATTAAGAATAAAATACTTTCTAAACGACAAAATTATTCCGAAGGGAGTTACAGTCTTAAAAGAATAAGATAAATTCAGAAAAACTGTTATGTAGCATAACCTTATTTCTGAAAAACAAAATTAAATAAGGTTCTACAAACACAAATTGTTAGAATTCACAACAGTTAACGATATAAAATAAATATTTAAAAGAAAAATGAAAATACACTTTTTCATTAAATTTTCAAACATATCAGCATATTTTAAAAGTAGTACTGCACAGCCAAATGTAAAATTGTATTTTACAAGTAGCTCGACCCTGATTGTTTTTAATCCAAATTTATATCTCTCTTTGAGCCATGCAAATGATGTATCAATGTTGATGATGGGTGACTATTTTCTGTTGCTGCATTTTCAATAAACAAATCATCTAAAAATTTAAAAACTGATATTTAAAAGATGTTTGTATTGAAGGAAAGTAAAATTACTCAAAATTCCAATTTATTCTACCTGTTATTTTTAAAGTAGAAGGCCCTGACAATAACTGTTGTTCTCCTATTGCACCTGGCTCTGTAGTTCTGGAAGTTGATGGCATATCTCTTTCCTCTGAAGATGATCATTCTAAAATATTATTTTAACTGCCTAACATGGCTTAACATATTTGACTATTATTTACTTCAAACTTTGACCCAACATCAATGTTTTCTGATTTCTACAATTGTTGAACAATAGTATATTATATATTTTATCCTCTCTTATGCTTCACCCCGTATAAAAAACCATCGAAAATAATGCACGTGATAAAGAAGCTTTTTTAACATCGAACCGACACAGGTAGATGCATTATTAAAATTAGGTGTGCGAAAGTCCTCAATAAATAAAAGTTGTAACCATGAAAACTGGCAGCGGAGTGTGGCGAATCATATCGTTTTTATGTTTCATCTTCGGTTTTGTTTTTGTTTGGAAATTCGGGAGCGAATTCGGTACGGTCTTCATATTCTTCGCTGCTGGATACGCATTTTTAATATGAAGAATTCTTATACAATTTACCAACTGATGATTTTTTTTATTTAAGTGTATAGACGACATGTTGGGTTATAAAAACGTACAATTTTCAATGTTTTAATATTCCTACAGGATTTTATGAAATTGCTGATCTTGAAGCGTTTATCAGTGATAAAATGAACGCAAGCAATTCAATAACACCACCGAAGGATATATTTTCACTAAAACCTAATCACAATACGTTGAAATGTGAAATTTTCAGTAAATATAAAATTTCCTTTATGCAATCTGATAGTCTTGGGAGAATATTGGGGTTTTCACCGAAAATACTCGACGTCAACGAAATGCACTCTTCAGATCTCCCCGTCAAAATCATTAAAGTATCCAGTATTCGCTTCGATTGTAACATTACCACTGGAGCCTTTGATGCGAACAGACCTGCCCATACAATCTACGAATTCGTCATACAAGTAGATCCAGGATATTCCATTGACGAAATTCCTCATAATTTGGTCTACTTACCCGTTATACCACAACGTGAAATAACTAACATCACTGTCATTGCCTTAGATCAAGACGGTCAACCTGTAAACTTTAGAGGTGAATCGAGTACGTTGATATTGGAGCTTAGAGCGCGAAACAGATGGGACTAATAATCAATCATCATCATAAAAGACAGTTTACACATTTTCCAACTTCATTAGCTAAGCAGCCGCCGGTGAAACAACTCACGTTGGCAAACAAATTGGTGCTGCAATCGCTGGGTTTTAGATTGAAATGACAACCATGTATGGAAAACGACTTCGTCAAAATGACAATATGCCTTCGATGTTTGATATCTACCGTAAGCCGGTCTTTGATGATTCCATTAGAAAGGCTGAATACAGAACCTATGCTCCATTTATCAAATCATTCAATTGCAGTGACATTGTGGAGTTTAGCATTAATCAGGTTGATTCGTTCTTTGCAATGAGCGAAACTTTGTTGTGCATTAAAGGTTCCCTCGAAACACACGGAGCAGGAGACGTAGAATTAGCAAATAATTTTGGAGCCTTTCTTTTCGATTCATGTACGTACAGTGAAAGTGCTAGGGAAATGGAAACAGTTCGAGATCCTGGAATTGTAAGTGCCGTACGTGCCATGACTTGTTATAACCAAGAAGATTCCAATCATATGGCTATAGCTGGCTGGAATTACCCGAAAGATCCTATTCTAAATGTCAGCGACAAGTCCTTCAACCTTCAAATACCTCTCAAACATATTTTCAACATTTTTAACGATTATTCTATGATTACATGTGGACTACAAACAATACGATTAGTTCGAGCACGAAATGATAATGATTGCATCTATATTACCGACAAGTCCGGTACGGTCTCCAGTACAACTGCTAAAATTAACATTACAAGTGTTGAATTAAAAGTTAAACATATCTTTCCCAATGATGATATAAAGATAAATCTCATGAAATCCATTCAAAAAGATCAGCCTATAGTTATTCCATTTAGAAAGTGGGAGTTACACGAATTGCCCTCAATTACTAAAGGTGCAAGACGTGAGGTTTGGGCTGTTAAAACATCCACTTCAGTTGAAAGACCCCGTTTTGTTATTGTTTTCTTTCAAACTGACAAACGTAACGTGAGCACAGCCGATCCTACTTTATTTGACAATGCAGATGTACAAAGTATAAGACTGTCACTTAATGGTGAATTTTGGCCCAATGAAAGAATGCAATTGGATTTTAGTAAAACTGACTACAATGAAGCATATTTTAACTATACTGAATTCTATCCCAACTACGCGAACTCCACACAGAAGCGCCCCCTGCAGGATTATTCCTCTTTCAAGAAACGGGCATTGTTTGTTATCGATTGTTCCAAACAGGAAGAAAGCATGAAAGCGTCCACAGTCGATGTGAAACTTGATATTGAAGCAAACATAGGCTTTCCCGAAAATACCAAAGTCTATTGCATCATAATTCATGATTGTGTAATGGAATACTTCCCCCTCACCGAAATTGTTAAAAGTTTAAACTAGACGTTGATTAGAGTTAGTGTTCGAGCAGACGTCAACATGAGAATAGCTTTTGTAGACATTCAAGGCTTTGTCGTAGATGGATTTTTCGTTGTCAAAGAACTAACGATAGAAATTGGTTTCAAAAGTTCACATTACATGTTTTTACCACCTCAACCGTTTTCTACATTAAGTAATGAGGACAAAAAGACTGCAACCTACTTGGAAAAAATGTGCACGGAATTCGATACTCTTCAGGAGATGTAGAATATTCTAAAGTTAATGAAATATTGGAAAGCAAGCTATTGTATGCTGCAGACTACATTTACGTTCGTGGTCAACAAAAAGCCAAGTTTCTGCAAAATAAATGTAACATTTTCAACGTTTTTCCTCACATTTGCGAAGTCGGCAAGTTCGATGGTACACCGTGTGCAACAGTAAACTTTGCCAAGGATCCAAACCCCTGTCACACCTCTGGACTATATTCGTGCACCGAACGAAATGTACAACGTCTCCGCCACTGGTTTTTGAATACTGTATTACCATAAAATAAATAAACCTTAACCACAAATGAGTTTTTATTTTATACACCACTACTTAGAAATAAAACAAGTTGTTTATTCCTCAACTCTTATATTACACGAAGATCCAAATTTACGTTTAACAATTTTTAAAATAATTTTTAAATGAAACAAATCATCCATGTCTCGAATGTGACTCTTCTTAAATAAAGAAAGGAAAAACCAATGTCAATGTCACAGTATTTATTACTTAATAGTATAAAAGTTGAAAGTTGAAATGTAAGGCAACTAGTTTCGGCCTACAATACGGCCATCACCAGGCTATAAAATGAAATTTACAAGTAAAAGGTTAATATGCTCCTTGAAGATTGCAAGACAGCAGTATAGTTTGACATTGAAATTGTAGCAAAGTTATGTATATATACTTAAAAAATTGGTTGAAGACCAAGCAAGAGTTATGGTACTATGTTATAAGAAACGAAAGTAAGGATGAGAAAATAAAACAATATTTGGACATTGAAAAAATGGGTTCACAAATTCATGAATTCCTCTGTTAAACCAAAATTAATTCCCTTATCGGGTAATTTGGTACTTGAGGTACTTCAACCTCCTGAAATAATTTTTGTATGCCAAACATTTAAAAGTCATTGAGCCCATGGCTCCCCTTTTTTCAATTTCCCATGGCTCCCCTTTTTTCAATGTCCAAATATTGTTTTATTTTCTCATCCTTACTTTCGTTTCTTATAACATAGTACCATAACTCTTGCTTGGTCTTCAACCAATTTTTTAAGTATATATACATAACTTTGCTACAATTTCAATGTCAAACTATACTGCTGTCTTGCAATCTTCAAGGAGCATATTAACCTTTTACTTGTAAATTTCATTTTATAGCCTGATGATGGCCGTATTGTAGGCCGAAACTAGTTGCCTTACATTTTCAACTTTCAACTTTTATACTATTAAGTAATAAATACTGTGACATTGACATTGGTTTTTCCTTTCTTTATAATTTTTAAAATTAAAACAAAGACAGATGCTAAAATTATACATGACATAGCAAAAACATTATTAATTTCATTTTTTATGCTCTCTTCTTCTGTTCTATTAAACATGGTTGAATACGTCTTAACGGATAAGTAGTTTTCGGTAATTTACGGCAATCCCAGTTTAGACTGCTCCACGTTGTTCTTGCTTCCCTAGTTTGTTTCATAACCTTACTCTTATCTTCATAAAAAGCAATGTCTTCAATTCCATGACTGTGCTCTTCTGAAGACATAATGTAACTGGCCGTTGACGATCGCATGACCCTTGTAAAATATGTGTGATGACGTCATAGCATCGAATAATTGGTACCCTTTTGACAATCGTTGTGTCACAACTTTACCTCCTAATTCATTCCCGTATAAAGAGAGAATTACTGTTCGATCAGAAAATGGAGAACCGTCATACCCCCCACGTATATAAACATTTTTATTTGCCACGTAACCGTTTCCGTATTAAGAATGATCATAATCCGATATTTCGACAAACCCTGTATATCCCGTATGAAAAATTGATAGCCCACGCCCCGTACGATATTCGCAAACGACGCGACCATCGATCAAATTTTTACAATGCACACCCACGCGATGCGAGTTTAAATACCTATTCTTAACAAATATAATCCTTCGGTCCTAGCAGCCCAGTGGGTAAGGGCGCTTAAATCATAAAAATTCTACCGACGGTCCGTAGGTTCAAATCCCAACAGCGGCCGCCACGCACCTTTTTGTCATACCAGCAGGCAACCCGCAATACAACACAAACTCGTATGCTGTATATACGGAGGTACCCCCACTCCTCTAGTGGGTTAGAACTCTCCTAGTATATCTACTTGTGACTGAATAAAATGTCGACAGAAGAGAACGAGATAAAGTATAGTATTATACTCGCAAGCAAAGGTTTTTATCCACGAAAATGTAAGTTTCTGCACGAGCCGCAGGCGAGTTTTAAGGCCGGTTTATGCAACATTCATTATAATTACATTAACATTACATTAAGAAAAGTTGAGCACCCATTTTATAGTGGAGTCGTTCATGCAACACATTAAGGCATTACAATTACATTAAGCCCACTAAGAAGTTGGGAACTTTCAACTTTTCATTTACATTACATTATATTCTTAGTGGAAACAGTAAAAGCGCATGCGCAGTACGATAGCATGGAAATATGAATTCGTATTTATGTCAAAATTCCTATGTTTAGGTTATGTTGACATTGAAGGCCGGTTTTATAAGCAATAAAAAATATTAGAATTCGAATATATTATTGTATATTAGCATGTAGTTAGAGCAAGTCTGAATTGCGGACTAAAAGCATTTTTTCTGTTGGGATGTTTTTTCATGTGCGGCTCTAATAAGGTCAACAGATATTTGAAGATTTTGGGTGACACCAACATCGTAGACAACAAACAAATTCCAACTCGCTTTGAAGAACAAGGTGCCATTTCGAACTATTCTGCCCTCAATTTTTAACAAAATCAAAAATAGAATAGTAGTATAACAACTTAAACTTTTTGAATATTGTAGCAGATTCATAGAACATAACTGTCAAGTGTCTATAATGGATAATTTACGCATGCGCTAATACAGAATTTATAATGTAATGAAGTCTTGCATGAACGACAACATTTTTTTAGTGAAAGTGTAATTATAATGTAATGTTAATGTAATTATAATGTTCGTTACATGAACCGGCCTTCTTGACTCTCATTTCCGTCAACTTTATTTGAGATTATACTTGTAAATTTTTAAATATTTTTTTTATATATACAACTACATTATACAAGTTATTTATTCCTATTTTTTTTTAAACTACTTGTTTTTACTTCTACACTCAACTGATGGAAATAAAATAATGCTGAGAGTATGTTTATAATTGTAATACTCTGACAATGTGTGTGCGGGTTTACGAATTACACAATGTTTTCCATCCATTGCTCCGCAAGAAGTGAAGAAGTTCCATTTTTTGTAAAAATCATTTTCAATGTCATTCCATTCTTTTTCAGTAAAAGGAACCTGCAAAAAATAATAGCCACATTATTTTTAAACAAATATAAATTTATTACACACAATAATAATTTCCAAACACAAATATATGCTTTTTCTTTTTTTCAGGTGCTCCCAGAAACACAAGTCGAAGATCACTTCGAATATCGAATATACAAGTCACAAAGTCGTGAACCCATTAACTTTGAAAGGCAAGGTTGCCACAATTAAAATAAAACGGGTATGCCAGATTACATGTTATTGATTACAAATTGGGCTGATCTGAGAGCCAAATACACTGCGACCTTTGCAGATCTATTGTGCTGCCATTATTCCTTTACAGCACCTCATCTAGCCCGGCCCTTCCAATGAAGTCCAACAGTCTTGATAGTGGCCATTTCATATAGCATGCTGCTTGCTTGCTTGCCAAGCCTTCACATTGGCATAGGACGTGGATTAAGGTTTTCTTCTCTTCCAGACACAACCCTTCACAGTCGCTGTCCAAATGAAACGAAAACCTGAAATGCAATTGACCACGCTGTAAATAAACTTAGCAAATAAGTGCAATGGACCGGAGGATAAGGATTTTAACACATTTTGCAAGAGTTTAGCCTATCAACTAAAAAATATGCCCCTTGAATCAGCACTAGTATAGCAAGAAAAAATTATTCTCTTGCTCCGTCACAGAGTAGCAGTATATCAGCAAGCTCTACAAAAGTATATTTACAAAGGTGAAATAGCTCGTCTTGCTTTATGAGGCATGACGCACCATATGAAAATGTGCAGTCATTTTAATCATATCTGTCACCACCATATGAGAAGGAGCAGCCACCATCACATGAGCAGAGCAGCCAAGACATTGTCGTTTTTTAAATGTCAAAAATGTGTTTGATTAATAAACTTACCTTAAAAAAAATTTCTAAACAGCTGCATATTGCATCTGGTAAAAATTGTTAAATACGGGAAATACTGTTTTTGTGCACCAAAAGATGGACAAGAATCTTCTTAAAACTACTGGTAATTTAAGTCTTGCTGGTAGAGAATCCCTTAAAAAAGTATTTTTCTTCTATATGGAAGGTGACATTTTCTGTAAAAATTACTCAAATCGCTTTTCGCTCATTTTTAAATGTTTCCTGTTTTTTTTCGGACTGAGGAGGAAAAACTCGCCGTTGTCCCCGTCTCGGAATCAATATCCTAAAATACTTCAAGACGGGCGGCGGTCCCTCACACACTCTCCATTTACTCTGCGACTCAGAAACATTGTCTTCTCCACCATATTTTCCCAATACAACGCGTCCCCGAGTATTTCCACCAAGTTCTTCATTCTTTTTCTTCATTCTTCTAGCATCTAAACGCTACATTATCCTTCACTTCACACCTTTTACACACTCAGTCTCTCTTTTTCCAATCTTGTGAAGATATCCTGTTCTTCACCCATGCCCAGTTGCACCTGTGTCAAGAAGTAGTTCACTTCGCCGAATTTCCTAGTCATCCATTCTCTCCTACTTCCAATTACTCTTTTTAGCGCCCCTTCATACTACTCCTTCCACCTTAATTCCATTTCCTCCTCCATCCAATCTATAACTTCCTCTCTCATCGCGCCCTTCCACTGTAGTCGCCTGGCTCTAGCCATCACATCCAAAGGGTAGCATCTTGCCAACACCGCTGCTGTTAACCCTTCCACTGTCCTGTACCCTTGCACCATCCTCAGCAACATTCCTCTCTGAACCCTTAGTATTGGTTTAATACTCGCATATACTTCCGCTCTTTTACCTAACATTTTCGTCCTGTATGTTATACTCTGCTCAATCGTTGTACCAATATTTCTTCTCTACCATTCTCCCGGTCCTTTCACATACCATGCCGCCCGAATTTTTACCTTCTGCGCTGCCTTCGAAATGTAGTTTTTGATAGATAGCTGGCTATCCAAACACTCACCTAGGTATTTCACCGATTCCTCCATGTTAATTTTTTTTCTTTTCACCATCACCTACCTCGGCTTGCTGTGTCCCTTCACCGGTAATCCCACTGTCTTCTCTTCGGTACTTCCCATTCGCATACCTCTATCTTCTTTATAATCTTTCTACACATTGTCTCAGCCTTTCTTTCTATCTCTTCATCATTTTATCCCACAAACTTCATCAAACACGCATTTCCAGAGCGTCGGTCAACCAAAACCCGTCCCGTCAGATAATTCTCTACTAAGTTAATTACCTAGTCCCTCCCCTATTCCAAGCATAGCCAAGGCACCCAGCACAGCCATTCTGCTGACCCCATTGAACGCATTCCCGACATCCCTTGAATTTTCCACCAAGCTCATCACTCTGCCAAATGCAGAAATACACGACTTTCCCTTCACAAACCCATGCTGGTTTCCCCTAAAGCCCCCATTTCTTTCCACTTCCTCCTTAATTCTTGTTTTTATTAAGGGCCGTATTCATAGTCGACGCTTGAAGGTACACTTAAGAGTATCTCAGGTAAGGTGACCTTAAGTCTTCCTCGAAATTTCTGTTTCATAGTGTGTTTATTTACCTTCCTTCCGTAAGGGAGCCTTACATTTGGCAATGTCGCATTTTTCGTCAGTTTTATATCAACTTTCGACATAGCTTGAATCTTAGATTAGTGATAGAATGGTGATAGTTTTTCTTGTAACAGTGAAAATAGTTCATAGTTCGTCAATTAATAATTATTTCCTATTCTTTTTATATAATGACAGATGTACAAATTTATTATGACTCTCCAAAAAATTTCAAACTAACTAAATACATAACAGCTTGGAAACAAATATCCATATGGCAAACTTTTAGCAAGGCTTGAACGATGTCATAAAATGACAATGACATCTAATTTGTTGGTTATTTTCTCTTATATATCTTTTAGGACTTATTACTGCTTCTTCTTCCGCATCAACAATTTCTATAAATTCTTTAAAATCTTCGTAGTACATTACAAAAATCTCCAACAACTAGCGATCACAAAACACAATAACTACCGTTTTAATATTAAAAATCTAACCTCAACACGTCAAAACTCAGTCAAGGTAGACTTAAGGTACCTCCGAAGCTTCCTTACTCTTAAGGGTCCCTCAAGTCGTCTTTATAGAACTATGAAACACAAAATAGTGCATAGGGAAAACTTAAGGCATAAGGAAGTCTTAAGTATTGACTATGAATACGGCCCTAAATGGTTCTTATAGGCATCTAAGTCACCTGTTGCCAGTTATAGAAGCGCATTTATTTCTCAGTCGTAAAATCCATGGTTTGACCCAACAATAACGTTTTTGTCTGTTTATTATTTATTCACACATAATGCGTACGCCAGCTCGCCAATTTTCTTTATGGTAGAAATTTTTAAAACTGACATTTATTCTAGATTGAATATTCAATGTTCTTGAATGTTCAATGGCTTAGATTGGACTAATGAGAACCCGCCTTAAGTAACCAATTATCCAATAATACATCTTTCTTACAAACTAAATCCTCAAATTTGGCCACATTTTTAATGAAATTTATTAGTACCAACCCTTACTCTGTGGAAGTTTATCTTATTAACATTAAAACAATTTCATTATGTTTGAAATAATATGAAATAATAAAAACACTAAATGGAATAAATATATTTTTGAAGGTTTCTATTTTAAGAAGAGCGTTCTTCCATCCGTAAGATACCTGTAGAGACGAGCTTCTGATTCAATTAACTACAAAAGCCCGGATCTACAGGGTAGATCACGAATGTGCTTTGATTTAAGTTTAATATGTATTTACAATAATATGTAAAAATGTAAATCTTCTCTTGATAACATATATTTATACTCTGCTAGTCTATGCATTTTTGATTATATCTGCATGGTTTGTTCGTCTAAAGTTCTACATTTTGGTACTTTATAACGGATTTTAGGTTAGTTTTACTGAATTTTCTTCATAAGATTCAACTTCTAGAGACTTCTTCTTACACTATTTATGGTCTATAAATATTGGCAGGATATATTTCCCTCTGAAACTTATTTAAATGTTATTTATTTTCGATAATTTAATAGTATATTAAACAACGCATTTCATATGGTTTTCTGTTATGACACGAGTTCAACGAGTGTCACAACAGCCATATGAAATAAGTGGCTTATAATATTTTTTATATTTTACAAAAATTTTGATTTTAAAAAGTATGTTGGTAGCACAGTGTACACACAGTGTACACAGTTTTGGAATTTAAATTATCAAATGTAAATGTATTAAAATATTTTAAAATGAATAATAGACCAATAATAATATATTATATAAGTAAAATATGATATTTATACTCGCAAATACTTTGTTGAAGAACAATATAAAATTAATAAATTGCTATTAGCCATAAATTACGATACGCAAATGCATTTTATAATGAAAGATTTTTATTTAAAGTGCAAAATATAAAAAAATATTTTACGTACTATACCTAATAAAACTAGTGTGTTTTTTAAGAAAAATGGTTGACTATAGTAAAGCTACTGAAGCAATCTCATTATTTATGCCAAATTCGGTCATAAACATTGAGGGAACCGGATTATACTCATTTGAAATAGGCATATCATGTTTGTGACACATTGGCAGAGGAAATTGGTAATATAGTACTACGACTTCCACCGTATTGAGCATATTTTGCTTCAATTTAAGGTAAAGATTAGATCGGAAAATATGTCACCCACTTTAGGTGGTACTGTTGTCAATGAAATAAGAAAATGTGTTAATGATATTCCCCATATAGATGGAAAAATTCAGTCCATCACGTAGTAGCTGTAGAAAATTTATACATTTCTCAGAATAATAGTATAATTAACCCAATAATAAATTTTGACGAAAATATCGACAGCGAAACAGAACTATTTGTATAATAACATTATAAATGTAATTATACAAATAAAACTAGGAGTAATATTTAGAATTCTATTTAATTTGATTATAGTAATAAAATTATTTGGTTAGCACCTGTTTTACTTAAATTCATATTAAATTACATAAATTTCGACCCTTATTTAGTTTTGTCCATGTTTATTAACGAGCTCTTTCCTTCACAATTGGATTGAAACAGGTAACTTAACTTCAGTCAATCATTTTTCTTAAAAAACACAAAATTTTAGGCCTAATGTTAAAACTAACCTTCTCTATATTATTGAAAGAGCCAAATTTCTTGTGTTTCTTGAAATTCTAAGGGTTAAAATCTGACTGGAGTGGGTTAATATATGATCCTGCTAAATCACCATATTAAAAAAGTAATATTTACGAATTTTCTTCTTCAAACAGTTAAACTCTCTTTGATATTATGATAGTCCATTAGTGTCCTTTGCTGAGTACGTGGATATATCCTAGAGGAATGGTTTTGGCACCACCTAAAAATTAATTATTTGAATATTTCTATTTTAATATCAAAAAATATTCAAAAACTGAATATAAAAATATGTCATTTTTTATATGTTTTTTTATTAAAAGTTATAATACGAGTCCTTAAAATTTTATATATAGGTACCTACATTTTTGGTTTTGACAAAAATACGAAAACAAACTGAAATGTGATAAACAAGGAAACCGAAGGACGAGTGATTTTATCTTATTCAGTTTGTTTAAGTAGTTTTACCTAAAATAAAAAAGTTTGAATCTGGAAAATAAAAATTTATTAAGTAAAATTTATTACAGGACAGGTGGTATTAGAGAAGATTAAGTATTTTCATTGGACGAAATTACAAAACCTTTACCGGAAAATTTTAAGGACTCGTGGTATTGCCCCTGATTAAACAAGAAATACATTTTTTTATGTTTTAAACAACTTTAGCTTTTATCCTATGAACTAAATTTAAATCAAAAGTAAAAATAATTAATTTAACAAAAGATAATGTTCATAACTTCCGTTATGAACAGAATAACAAAAAAAATTATAATGGGTTTATAAAGTTGAAAAAATAGATATTAAATTCGCTAACAGATTGAACAAATTCAACAAAACTGTAACATGAATTACACAGGACGTAAGAGAAACAACAATAGTATATTTCATAACAAGTGTGGACAGTGAAATTTTATACACAAGTGAAGTGCAAGAAATACACTTTCCAACGCATTGTGTACCCGATTTTTCCTAAGACCCCAATATTTTTTATAATGAAGAACGTTTTTACTTTATTTATAAAATTTATTTTGGTAGTCACGTTAAAAATTAGGAATTAAACAAGTTTAAATATTGCATGAATATATAATTATTTAAAATCAAACAACCACCTTCCTCAGAAATTAACAATTAACAAATATCAACTATTGAAATGTCAAAGCAGTTTTTATAAAAACAATAAGGCATAATACGCCTATAAATAATCAAATAAATAGGGTTATATTACCTTGGAACTGCTAAAAGCATACCTATGTGTATATTTGGTTGCATAGATAATGTAACTCAAAATTTTTAATTTGACATTTATTTTACAAGAAGATAATATTTATTAATCAAATTGAACAAGCCAAAGTGATTTATTCACAAAAATGAATAGTTTTTTATTCATTAATCTTTGATACATTATTACGTTCTGTGCGTTTTCACACGTTTGTCATTTTGCTTCTTCTTTTCTTATTTTTCAGAACGCATATGAAATTACTAATTTTCGAAGTGTCAAAACTTTGCGTTAGGAGTCGTTTTTATAGGGGGTCGTAGGAAAAAAATTAGATTGGTATAGAAATTAAATTAAGAAGGAACCTTGAAAAATATTGGTTTATAAAATTCCGGTAAGAGGAAAAAAGGAAACCAGTAAAAATTGTAGGATTAACTAAATGTAAGTAAGAAAAAAATATACGAAAGAAAATAAAATTATTGTATTATTATTATTTGTGGAAATCTATTATATTTAATATACATAATAAACAATAGCTGAACAATTTCATTATCAACTTTATTTTATGGAACATGAGTTTAAGTGAATCTGAAGTTTAGCAGAATGAATTCATTAACAAAAATAAGAAGAGATTTTTTAAAAATCTAAGGATACCTACTGTTACTTTAGATTGCAAAAAACTTCCACTGTTTATTTAAAAAATTGTTTTTTTAAATTCAATGATCACTGTTTCGTAAACAACAAACATCTTCAGATTGACATATCCTAGTCAATGTGAATCTGACGATGCTAGTTTTTAGCGAATCGGCATTGAATGTAGAAAAGCAATCTTGTGAATAAATAGTGGAAGTAAAAGTTCTATTTTTAATGTTCTTAGTAAGGTGGACTTCCACAAAGTAAAGGTTAATACAACCAATTTCTTGTATTTTTATTTTATTCAAACAAAATTTAGCTATATTAAAATTTACAATCAGTAGCAATAACCAATTTTGTTATTAATGTTTTTATATTTATTAACAATAATAAGGCATAGACTGTCATAAATAAAATGTAAGATTAGTCAGATAACTCAATACAGAACTGATATTTACAAATTGTTTAATAAAATAGGAGGTCGTAAGAAAAATGTTTTACATTACTTAGGCAAAAGTGATTTTTTACAATAATGGGATTATTGCTAAATTATTTGCTAAAGTATTTTCACCCTAGTAATGTAATTATACTATAAAAACTGTACGTCAGATAAAATTAATTATTTATTGCATTGTAGATTGTAAGCTATTTAAAAAGAATTCAATAATATAACAGAGGGCTTGTGTCCACCTATTCTAGTATAAAAATAAAATAGCAAGCAACTTTAACTTCAAATCATATACACCTGAATGAAATATACTCTTAATACAAAATCATAAAATCAGCAGAATTTCCAAACCTTCAAATTCACACTATTTAACTGAAGGAAACAATATGATTTTAAGTACATTGTTAGTAACTTCGAGTAGCAAAACTAATAACAAGTTAGTTAAACAAATAAAAAATTACAACATCGAAAAAATTAAAGCTGTAGTTAAAGTTTTATTACCAGAAATGGTTACTAGGCTTTGCACTGTATCTTTACAATCCAAGTAATGTAATACTAACAAGAATAAAAATAATTTTTTTTGATATTTTTCATGTTTCAAAATACTGACCTGTTCTCTAATTTTATCATCTAGGCAGTCAAATTCTACAGAATGCATTGAATAATTTAATTCTGAATGAACAGTTTTAATGTCAATGTCTAGAGAATCTCTTATTTTGAACCACTTTCTACTTTCCTCTTTAATCCACATTTGTTGGGCCTTTTTAATTATTTTTGTGCTTCCCTTGATTGAGTTTTACATTTTATATTTACATATTTAGATGTTGCATTCTTCTTGAGACATTCTTGGTTAAACCAGATGTTTTGGGATGATGCCATACACCTTTTCTCATGTAACTTCTTATACAATCGGGTTAATTCTTCTCTCGAAGATGACTTAATGAAATTTAATGTACTAACCCTTACTGTGTGAAAGTTCATCTTATTAATATCAGTAAACAACTAAACGGTTGAATAAAACTTCCACTATTTATTCGTAAAATATGTTTTAAATTCAATTACAGCTGTTTCTATAAACTAGCATCGTCAGATTCACATAATCAATCTAAAAGGTATATTTACTACTAGATTCATAATAAGTAATAGTCTCTAATTATACTTCTCAAATTTCAAGCAATGCAATTACAGATTACATTTAATTGGTAAATAATTTATTCCATGTTAAAGCAAAACTGATCCGCGGAATTAAACTCTTCTTAAACAATTTCAATAAAACGAATAAAGAATTGAGTGTAGATAATCGACCGCATTTGCGGATTAGGGGAAATTACCATATTTAATTAAAAATTTACAGACCCATCTTTGATCATTACTTTTGCGCATGTCATCAGTTCATTTGTGCATTTAAATCCCGCAAATCCGAGTATCTCCAAGCGAAATCCGATTGAAATGAATCGAGCAATACAAATCTGACGGCAACAAATCCAATTTATTATATTATTTCTTGTTGTAACGAAATTGTAAAAGATATTTTTTCAAAGCATTTAACAGATATTAAATGACGCATTTCTTATTTAAACAATTCAATTAAATCCTCTAATAAAAAAATTCTCTGATGTATTTGGAATTCCTGGATTTTATAGGATTGTTGATAGATAAGAACAAGAGTTGAATAAAACTCTTCAGTTTTATGGATATAACAACAAATTTTTATTGCGTCACATTTAAGATCTTAATATTTGAACTTCTGTTGTTAAAATTATAATTGTTTTATAAATGAATTAAAACTAATCCAATCTCTTTTTAGGTGATATTACAATAGATTATGGATACTTATCTGATCGAAACGAAGTACAAATCCATTATTTACATTCACAACATTTTAGTCAAACACTTAAATCAAATCATGCACAAACTGACAAAAATACTTATCTTAAAAGTTCTGGGAGTGTTATCACAAAGATTTTGGTAACTATGGTTGACATGATGATGACATTGCAAGAAGGGGACGCTAGTGATGACGCCGACGCCCCAATAGCGTCTATGAGCGGTGGATTCTGCGAGGGATGAAAGAGGGACATGGATGATTCTTTCTCTTCTCTTGGCTACACTGGTAAAAATCAACTTGATAAATAAAACATGCACCAAATTGTAGGTTTGTTATATTGTCATTAATTTTCTTAAGTAATCATGTTCCAGTTTTTTTAATCATTATAAATCATGGTTCATATTATATTAAAACATGTATTTTAATTTAAATACTTGGAATTTGAGCTTTCACTGTGATTAATAGTGATGAGGTTCACTATTTGGGTGTGTTTAGAAAATACATGAATTTACGGCAACACGTCTCCCTGAAAACTCTTTTCGTGGGTTATAGACAAGGAAAATGTCTGTCTCAAAGAGCTGGTGTACATACTGTTGGCGGAGCAACTAAAAAAATAGCTTTCTTAAAACTAGACCAACAAGATAAATATACAGGTCATTGCTTCAGGAGGACATCCTCAACATTGTTGGCCAATGCTGGAGTTGACCTTAAAGTTCTAAAACAGCACGGTGAATGAGTTCTTCAGTGGCAGAAAAGTATATAAAAGAATCGGTTGAAGGTAAAAACAAGATTGCAAGACTCCATTAATACTCCATTAATACATACAGCTGACAACAGCAGTTGAACAATTAATGTCAATCTTCAAAACCTAGAATAAAAGCTTAGTTTATGTTGATTCACTTATTTCTTCAAACAACATTGGGAGAATTGAAGAGTACTGTAAAGTACAAGTGTACCGTAAAGTGCCACTTTACCGTACAGTATGAAAAAAAGATATACTAAAAGTTTTTCTTTTCTTTTATTGCGACAGACTTAAGAAAAAAAATATGTATTTAGTTTTCTCTAAGACCTCAAGAGAAGTTACTACGACCCCCTATGAAAACGGCATCTAACACACAGTTTTGACATGCACTTTTGGCAATATTTTTAGTATAATAATCGTTCGGAAAAATAAGAAGAGAAGAAGAAATATCACACGTGTGTGAGCAAAATTAATGAATTAAAAACTATTAATTTTTATAAATAAATCACTTTGGTTTGTTCAGTTCGATCAAGAAGTATTATATTTTGGTAAAATACATGAAAAAGTAATATTTATTAACAGTGCCAAGGTAATGTGGTCCTATTTATTTTATTGCTTATAGAAGTGCGTTTTTACATGTGTTAATGCCTTCAATAAGTGGCATTTGGATTGCAAGAACAACAAAAAATTGAAATTTGTTTATTTTAAAACTGTTAAAAGTTATCGTGGCTATATTCATACTGTTATGATATTTTTAAGCAAAGACGTCCTACAGAGGGTTTCTGATTCAATGATAAATCATTCAAACTTTTGCATTGAAGTAGGAGATGTTTTGTTTGAATTCCGATTGGAATTTAATTTTTCATTAAATTATTCATTTCCAATGAAACTTAAAGATATAGCTCTAAATTTTCGGTATCCAAGGACAAAATGAGAATTTTTTTTACAATTTACTTTATTTTAATTCGTGTGTTCACCATCAGAAAGAATAGGCATACATTTTTAAACACCCTGTCTATAAAAAGTGCCGGTTTATTATCACGTACAAATATTTTTAATAAATTTTCTGAATTATCGATAGATGACGTTAACCATTAATTACGGGTTTTTCTATAATGTTGAAATGCTCATTACAAAACCATTAAAATATGTTGTCAGATAAAATCAACAGATAATAAAAAACAAGATAGGAAATATTTCATACCAGACCTATGTTTTTAGAGTGATAAAAATATTTCTAAATTTTTTAAAATGTTATTTGAATGGACACCCAAATATATTGAGCAGTTTGCACAAAAAAATTATATACCTATGTTATATTTCAAAAAAGTTCAAGAACACTGATATGGTTTTTGCTTGGGTACTTAATGTCTTATTATAAAGACTGAAACGGGAAATAGAAGTGTACGTACTCTAGTAAATTTCGGTAATTTTATTTGCAATTTATTGTACTAACCCTTACTATGTGAAAGCCATCTTATTAAGAACAGCAAACAACTAGGTAAACAGTTGAACGAAACTATTTATTCAAAAAATACGTTTTCAATTCAATTCTAGCTGTTTCGCTAAAATAATCGCGGATTAAAATTCTTTTATCTTTACAATAACTTAATATACGCGGTTAGGATAAAGTATGGAACCAAGTAAATATTTGCAGGTAAGTGCAGTGGAACAAAACGCATCTGATATACATTTTTTTGATAATAATATACTTCCGGTTTAACGGAAAATGCCATCAACTTCTTTAATTTAAATGGGACACCCTATATATTTTTACAGATTTTGAAAGAGCTTGTTATTTTGAATGCATACATACTGAGTTTAATGTAAACAAATTTGTAAAAACGAGTAATAACTCGTACAATAGATGTATTTTCATTATTTTAGAATAATTAGAAACAAAATTACTTCAAATGTTCAAAATGCTCGCCGTTTACTTGCTGACAATATGCCATCCTATTAACAAATTCTTGAGTCACTCTTTTCATGACTTCTCCACGTATTAGTTCACATTCATCAACAATTCTTTGTCTCAATTCCTGTAAGTTTGTTGGTCGTCTAACGTAAACATGTGATTTTAGATAACCCCAAAGAAAAAAATCTAACGGGCTAAGATCCGGAGAACGAGCAAGCCACTCTATGAATCCTCTACGTCCAATCCATCGATTTAGAAAATTCGCATCCAGAAAATCCCTAACCCGTCTATCATAGTGGGGAGGTGCTCCATCTTTTTGAAACCAAATATTTTGTGGTAATTGCCCATTCTGTTGAAGTGCAGGAATAATTTAGTTATTTAATAGATCCAAATACTTGTCACCATTCAAGTTTTCGGCGATAAAAAAATGGGCCTATAAACTTATTTTCGACAATTCCCATCCAAACATTTAACTTCTGGGGATGCTGGGTATGTGCTTCATGAATCCAATGAGGATTCTCATTTGACCAACCCAGGGGGTTGAAGGTAGTCATCAAATTTTCGGGATCTTTTAAAAACATGTCTAGTAACCAAAATAATGAATCTATTTCATTTGTATTTTCCACACTGTTGTGAATATTCAGCAGTGTAGCTTTCAGTTATTTTATAACCACATTATATCCCGTACTGGCTCTCCATTTTATCCTAAGTACTTTGCCGTGTATTCTGCATGAATTTTACACTTAACGTTAACATAATTTATAATTAAATGTTCAACCCTTTCTAGTACTTTGCTTAACCATATACAGGCTAATTTAAGTTAACACTTACAAAAGAATTACAAATATCATACTTGAGTTTATAACCCTGATCCTAAAATTATTTGATACTCAAATAAACTTTGTTTATATTACTTTATTTAATATTTAAACTTCAAATAGAAATAAATTTCCGTTAAGGAAATTATTTAAAGTATATTTCATAATAAAGTTTAAAGGAGTATGAGGAATTTCTGGAAGGTAATCAGTTACTCAGTTAATCAATTACAATATTTCAGTTCATGAAAAACTGTTAACTATTTAACACAAGATTTTCATTTATATTCAATAATACAAGGTAACATAAATCATAAAATTAAAGATAATAAAAATATGAATACATTAAATACATGAACTGAAAGTAAGTTGCAAAAGAAAAAGAGAAAACATCACTATTATGTCATTTTTGAGAATAGTAGTTTTATAAAAATTGCTATTTTTAAAAACTTTGCGTAAAATAACAATTAGTAGTATTTTTTTAAGCGTTGAAAACGGTAATATCCATAAACCAACGAAGTAACAGGAAGTGAATTAGTGTGGACATTATTTAAAAATTAGAGTTTTAGATGGTACCAAGAAACATTCTTAATGATTATGAAGGTACTGTTACTTGGCCTAATTAGTGACTATGCTTATAGTTATAAGAAACTATTTCAATAACAATCCAAAATGCTTAAAAATTAGAAAACTAAAAAAATATAATTAAATGCTCATAATAGAAATATGTTTTGGGAAGTTTGGCGATTTTAGGTTAGTGGCCATATCGTGGTTACCTTTCTCCTAGTTATAGTTCTTTTCACGATTTGAGACACTGACCTAGGTATTATTTAGAATTAATTATAAGCAAAATTAAAAACAGTAGTAATAGTCATGTCTGACAAAGTAGTCGACTTCAATAAAAAACTGTTTTAATAATATATAATAGTTCAACATTAACATACAGAAAAACTAGTGTTTAATCTAATCTGTATTGGCAATTCATAAAATATCTTGTGTACAATCAATTTAAATATCTTGTATATAAAAAAATATGTATTGATTTTGAAGATTCTTCATTCTTCTTGACTTCTTCACATAATATGTGAATAGAAAAAAGGTGTTTTCCTCCATTTTGTTTCGACTTTGACCATGTTTAATAATCCAGGATTAAAGCTGTTTCCAACCATTCAACAGTTAAAAATAAAAAAACCTTCTACCACAGATTGTCTTGTTGACCATCCCCTTTCCCAGAAATTAGATATTTCTTTCATAGATGTTGCTCCCAACCTTTGTCTCAAGATTCTTTTAATAGAGAGATTAATATAATCAAACAGTTGGCAGTTAACAACCACTATCCAATGGGACTGATTCATAAGTGTTATTTTGATTTTTATTGTAAATTTAGACTATCTTTTAACATTATACCTGACAATACTGCAATGTCATCAAAAAACTTTGTTGGTTCATTGTTATATGTGGGAGATATTTTTTATAAGTTATCTAATGTTTTTAAGAAATATAATATCAATTTTGCTTTTAAAACTAACAACTCCATTTCTCGCTTAGTTAATACAAAAGATTCTACACCTTTGCTACACAAATCTGGAGTTTACATTGCTCTGATTATAATGCAGTATATGTTGGTCAATGTGGAAGAAGACTTGAATATCGCATTCTGGAACACAGAAATTGTATTAGAAAACAAAGTGATTCAGAATATAAGAACTCGCCTTCTAACTTTGCTAATCACATTTTATTAAAAAATCATCCTAGTGATGCATTCGACATCAAACTTTTGCATACATGTAATAAGGGCAATAGGTTGAATTTGTTAGATATCTGTCATTTGTCCTAATGTACAAATACAACCCAGTGATAACTACATTTTCTTGAATTTACCTTTTGAGATTATTAAATAACTTGATGCTTTCTTCTTCTGTTTCTTGATTGCCTGGATGTTGTTATTAATTAGTCCACTACTCGAAAATTAGTTCTGTTGTTTATTTTGATTACTCCATGTTGTAGTGCTCATAGAATTACTCTGTATATTCTAAAGATTATGTATAAATTTATCCTTCACGGTTTAATTCCTTTATTTCTTGTTGGTTTATTTTTCCTCCTTTGAATGTTCGTACATTGTTTAGGTATAACAATGTTCAAACCCTTTCATTCTTTTACGTCCTTTCTTATGACTTTTTAGTTGTTTTTTTAAAAATCCCGTTTTGTTCCTCTATGTTCCCTATATATGTTTGTTTTAACTTAATAACTTATTTATATTATTTTACTCCGTAAATTATTATATTTTATTTACCTACATATTCATATACTTTGACTGATGTAACTTTTAATATTGCATAAATGTATTGATTCTTACATGATAGGTAAGCTTTTCTTTATTACTTTTGTGCCTCACTCATTTTACTGTGTTGTCCATTTTTATATTTATTATTGTTATAGTTCTTGTCTTAATCCTTACCTTACTGTATCTTTTTATTTTTATCCTGATGATTATCTAAGACCGAAACTAGTCGCGCATTTTTATAGTTTTACCAATAAATTTATTATGGTTTGACTTTGTGTTTTATTGATATTATTGATAAAAACGCCCATTACAGCTTACTACATGGAAGTCTTCCTCACTTGTTACATAAAATGATAAAAGAATATAAAGTAGGTGCTATAAAATAAATATCCTTACCGGATTTTAATTTCCTCACAGGTTATTTTTGTCTCTATTGTTTAAAAATTTATCAACAATCGCCGATTATATTATAAAACTAAAAAAGGCTTTTAAACAAGCAGTCTAATTTTTCATTTTTGAAAACTAATTTTAAGATATTAAATTAAAATTTTAATTAGAATCTTTTTTTATACGAAAATTGTACTTTTATTAATAAATTACTATTTTTTTTCATACAAAATAAACCAGCTATTTAATTTAAAACAGTTGAACACCAATTAAAACTAAGAATAATAAAAAAACTCTTCGTTTTAACAAAACTTCCAATATTTATTTAAAAAATTTAATATGTCAATCTGACGATGCTAAGTCTAGCGAAACGGCTGTCATTAAGGTTAAAAAAGCAATTTTTTAAATAAAAATTGAAAGTTTGGTTAAAACGAAGAGTTTTTTATTATTCCTAATAAGATGGACTAACCTAACCAAAAAGTAAGGGTTAGTACAATCAATTTAATTAAAATGAAACATTTAATACTCTAAATAACTAAAATACTGAAAGCTTTTACGAAGTTTTTATTAATTGATATTAAAAAAGGTTCTAAAATAATTTTTTTAATAAAATGAACTCGTGTAACGGCGAAATTTTATTAATACAAAACATAAATTTATTTTTAATAGCAATAAACATGTTGCAACCGATTTGATAGATTAATAACATTAGTTCTTGTTAATTCGAAGTATTTTATCAATGGAGGGAACCGTCATTCTAGTAACCCTTTTTTTGTTCCCCCGCCAGATGCGCATCTAACCAGTTCTGGTCGAGAAATATTCCGCCATCATCAAGCGATCAATACTACGATTTTCATTGCACGAATTTTTATTTTAATGATGAATGCAGACGAAAATTGCGTTATTTTAAAAACGATTAATTCTTATATCCTATACTCAGTTGTTATATTTTAATCAAATTATGCAAATCCAAATACAAATAAAATTAATAAGAAAAAAGCTGTACATTATTTAATAACATTACGAACAAAAGATGTTTAACTATTTTTCAAGCCGGAATTTAACAACAAATTTCATTAACTAATTAAAATTATTGGCACTATGACAGAGTTGGGTCGGATACTGAAATAAAGTTTCCGGATACCGGATGCGGATACTCAAAATGTATCCGGATACTTATAATATAAAAATATATTCGGATACAAGTATCCGGATATTTTTTTCGGATACTTCCTAGAATCTGGGTAATTACATGTAATTTAAAAATAATTACAATTACCTACTTTTCCAAAAAAGGATTTAATTACAATTTCAAAGTACATGTCGTAAAAATAGGAATTATATTGATTTAATTACCATTACATTAAAAAAGAAATTATTAATTACTTTCATAATTACTTTAGTAATTCTTTATTGGATAATACAACAAATTATGACAGAATAAAGAAGGCAATCTGTACGAATAAAATTTTTAAATAGGTAATTCAAAATGTTATACCAACAGCAAAGATTCCCTAAAATTAAAGTTATCTTAAGGGTGGGTTGTATGCATAAAGGTTACTTGAAGTTAAACTGGGTTTGGGATTACAGCTGACACATTTTATATGGCGTAGATACACTCTAAAGCACTCAGGGCTTGTCGTACCTATGTAAAATTTGAAAATGTATCACCTAAAACTGAAATTTAAGTAACTTTAAGTAAATTGATTGTTCTAACTCTTACTTTTTGAAATTCCATCTTATTAAGAATAATAAAAAACTCTTCGTTTTAACAAAACTTTTACTATTTATTTAAAAAAGCAGTTTTTTAAATAAATAGTGGAAGTTTTGTTACAACGAAGAGAGAAACTTCGTTTGACATTTATTAGATTCTAATACTATTTTAAATGCTTGGTAACATAGTCCCGTTCTGAAAGCTGTGACGTGCAATTATATTTATACTGGACAAGCCATATACAGGGTGTTTCTTAAGTAATCTAAAATATTATATGGGGCGCTTCGTTACTCAATTTTAAGACGAAAAGTTCATATAAACATGTGTGATAGGTGTTGTCGTTTATGAGATACAGGGTGTTGAATTTATTGTAATAAGTCAGTTCTGATTGTACGTGAAATTAATTTTTCCCGGTGACGCTACTGGTTTTTAGAAGTAATACGAAAAAACATGCTTATTCTAAGTGGCCTTTGAAATAATGTTGACAAGTGTCAAATTTGAAACCAACGCAAAAATCGTACATTTTTATTTGATTGACTCTGTATTTGGTTAATAACTATGCCAGTGTTTACTAATGTTGAAATGGCTAATATGCATTTTTTGTACGGATTAGCGAATGGTAATGCCTTAGAAGCTAGACGTACGTATGCCCAGCGTTATCCAAATAATTGTTTACCATGTTCAGATACGTTTACTAAGTTACATATTCGTTTACAAGAAACTGGAACTTTTGCTAAATCGAAGAATATTATTGGATGACCCAGAACTGTGAGAAATCCCCAATTGGAAAACCAGATTCTTCAAATTATTGACCAACATCCAGAAACGAGGACAAGAAAAGTTGCAGATGAAGTAAATGTTAGTAACAAAACTGTTTGGAATATTCTAAAAGATAATTTATTGTATCCATATCACGTTCAACGTGTTCAACATTTGTTACCTACTGACTATCCATTACGCATACAGTATTGTCAATGGATTTTACGTGAAATCGCGAACAATCCGAATTTTGTGGCCAATATTCTATTTACGGATGAAGCCAACTTTTCTAGACATGGGATTATGAATTTTCATAATGACCACATATGGGCAGATGTAAATCCACATACCATAAGTGTAAAACGATTTCAACAAACATTTTCGGTCAATGTTTGGCTTGGCATCATCGATGATTATTTAATTGGACCATTTTTCCTTCCTGTACCGGTGAGACATACAAACATTTTCTAGAAAATGAACTTCCACTTCTTTTGGAAGATGTACCTATTATTATTAAAAGGCGCATGTGGTTCATGCATGACGGAGCGAGTTCTTAAATAATGTTTTTTCAGGCCATTGGATCGGACGAGGATCTCCACACCCGTGGCCCCCTAGATCACCTGGACACAATCCTCTGGATTTTTGTGTGTGGGGATATTTGAAATCGCTTGTTTACACAACACTGATATTAAACGTACAAGATCTTCAAAATCGTATCATAGACGGCTGTAATGTTATTCGTAACAATCCTGGTATCTTCGAACGTATTCGACAATCCATTAGACATCGAGCGGATTCTTGCATTTTAGCTGGAGGTGGTCATTTTGAACATTTGCTCTGAAATGTATTATTTTTTCTTTATGTTTAACACATGTTGCTTGTAATAAAATAATAAAAAAATATAAATCAGTAGCGTCACCAAGAAAAATTAATTTCACGTACAACACCCTGTATCTCATAAACGACAACACCTATCACACATGTTTATATGAAATTTTCGTCTTAAAATTGAGTAACGAAGCGCCCCATATAATATTTTAGATTACTTAAGAAACACCCTGTATATGTTAGCACTACAGACCTTGTAGGTCTATGGCTGATGCGTTTCCATTTCAGCGGTATGCTCTCGGAGTTCCATATGAAACTCTTCAGCGATAATCTACTATATTCAACTATCACTTTTGCATGGACTATCCGAGTGCCCATCACTTGGATCCGTTCCAAAATTTTCGTATTAATTCCCAATTTGCCTTTTAATAACTGAACCTTTCCATGGCTTGTCCTTTGCCTTATATTTCCACATTCTGACATTAAGTCTTTGTAGATCCTCTTCAAACTCCCAAGAAGTTATAAATAAAATAGTATAAACTTTTTAGGAACATTCCATTAAACTTTCATTTCATTTACATTTCATAAACGAAAATCCCCAAAAATGGAATGAAACGCCTAATTCCCATTTACAAAAATATTTTATTATATTTGCCAATATTTTTTCAGCCATTTACCAACATCATGCGTCAGACGTTTTCCACATTTGCATTTTATTGAAAACTGCCAGAAGTGTATTTCAATATTGTTTGTGGTTGGAAAATAAAATTTACATTTTCTTCTCGTTTATCGTGTTGCTTGTTATGACAGTGCAAAATCTTGAATTGCGATTTGTTGACGTCAAATTATGTAGAAAATTAAAAAAAAAAACTCATTTTACCACGGATATCTAATAACAAAGTATATCTAAAATAAATTTAAATGGAAAACCACCATCAAACCTATAATGTTATTAAGAACTTTTATAAATACAACCTTTTAACAAAATTTCCACCTTTTATTTAAAAACAGATAAACAGCTAAACGTCAGCAACAGTTTTAGTGTCATAAAGGCTTTGCAATAATTTAAATGGCCAGTATTTGTACAATTTCAGGAAACTCTTGGAAAAACCAACTTTGGTGTTGATTTTATATTCACCCATAAAAATAAATCAAATAATTTAAAATTTTATAGCTGGGTATTTAAAACAATTTAGAAAAACTGCCAAAACTGTATAGCCTAAACAAATACTGACTGTGAGTTTGATAGGCCTAGCGTAAACCCAATAATGAAGAAATCCAATTTTATAGCAATAATTTTTTTGTCTTAACCACCGCAATGGGTTCTTGTTTTACTACAGATAGTGGGATAGGTACATATTATTTTGAATTGAAATAATTAATCATAGATAAATGTCTGGATACTTATTTTTATGAATTAATGTTGAACAAAAAATATATATTTTTTCTCAAACATTAGTCAATTAAAGTTTTTTCGACATTTTAAAAAGTCTGTAAGATAAATCGTTTTTATTGCAGTTTGCACTTTACTTTGCACAAGCATAAAAAATAACTACAATATCCCTTTTGAACTGTAAGTCAGATTCATGATTTTTTATAAATATTTTGAACATTCACCTAAGATTACGACCAAGGTGTCATTTGATCCTAAATATGATGTAGATCATTTAAGAAAACGTTTCAAAAGAGACCGGAAAATAGTAAAAGTTAACAACAATAAAGTAAAGAAAGTAGAAGATTAGATTTTTTGAAAATCTAGAAAAATATTCAAGATTTTCTAATTATTGTTAAAAAAGATTTGAATTGATCATTATTAAAAAAAATGTAAATAGAAAAATTATTCAGTTTGTTGTATTTCAACTCTCTCCTTATTTTCTATTTATTAAAAAAAAACGATAAAAAAAATAGAATCTATTTTTTAAAACAAAAAACTAATTAGAGAGCGAGTTGATGTAAGTCAAATTAGACACTTAAAAAAACCTATCCAAATAAAGTAATCTCTAAGTCTGTAGTTCGACTTTTCATTTTTTTGACGGACTATTATTGGCCTCAATTTTAAAATACAAAATATTTTATTTTCACCAAATTTATGTTTTTAACTTTGTTTTGTGTTTTTCAAATTTCAGGCAAATTTTCAAATTCGGGCAAGGTTGATATATTTATATCTAAAAATAATGTAGTATTATTTTGATTAATGTTAAACTTGAATTTATAAGATTTACCACCAACAATTAATAAATATACAATTTTGGTGTGTTTTGACTTAAAAACCAGCTATAATTAAAAATAGTATATTAAACAACGCATTTCATATGGAATTCTGTTATGACACGAGTTCAAGTTTAAAAAACGAATCGCGAAGCGATGAGTTTTTTAAAGAACGAGTGTCACAACAGCCATATGAAATAGTTGTTTATAATATTTTTTATACTTTGCCCTTTTTACCATTTTTTAAATAAATTTTTTATTTTTATGTAATTACGAAAATTTTGATTTTAAAAAGTATGTCGGCAGCACTGTGTAATTTATAAAATTTGACAGTTGTGACATTTAAATTATCAAATGTTAATGTTTTAAAATATTTTAAAATGAATAATATACCAATAATAATATATTATATAAGTAAAATATTATATTCATATTCACAGATACTTTCTTAAAGAACAATATAAAATTAATAAATAGCTATTAGCCACAAATGTCATTGTCAATAGCCTTGCCTTTAGATACTTCACTCATGTCGCCAACCATTTAAAACAAAAATTTGCGTGCGTAAAAGTTACATTACGATACGCAAATGCGTTTTATAATGAAGATTTTTATAAGTGCAAAATATAAAAAGACTATTTAGATTATTATTAACTAGCATCTAGCATTTAGAATAAATAATGCACTAATTATTTTGTATCTATAATCTCATTCTACTTACAGAAATCTACTCTGACTAATATGGATATATGTAATTGTTACTTACTCACTAGATGTCACTACCGTTCAGGCTTATGTGGTCTGTATTGATAAAATTTAAACTTAAATTTATGGGCTAAAACATTCCTTTTTCTACCATAATACCATCAAATAATTTTTTTTTCAGATATCTTTTTCTATCATCAACAAACTCCATTATCTTGGAAGGTACCGACTTGGAACAAAATCGAACTCTGAAAATAGAAAATTAATATCTAATAACCAATATGAAATAAATTTATGGCATAGGTAATAGTTTATCAATTTTAAACGTAAATTGAGTCCGAGCTGTGTATAGAGGGTTTTCTAATTTAAGAAGGCTAGCCTAGGTAGGTATATATCCTAAACTATTATTAACCTCAAAAACGAGGAAAAATATATTTGGAAAATAACCTAAAATAAATTCGTTAGGCAGAAAACTATACTTACGTATATGTTTAAAATACATAGAAAGATAAATTCGTTCGTTTTATACTTTGCAAAAATAATGAGCTCTTCCATACCATTTATACGAATATTTTAAATGAAATTTATACTAATTAAACCTAATTTATTTTTTACTTAACCAATTAGTGCCACTAACACAGCAAATCTTGTTAAAAATCATCGAAAACTCTGTTAAGTGAATCAAGTAGTTTTTAAAATTTCTAATTTCCTTTATTTTAAAATATTACCAAAAAACTTTAAGTATTGAATATTATCTTAAAATTATTACCTTATTTTTGGAGTACCGCAATAGTTTTACCACATTCATAAACTCAAATTCTATCTACAACCAATCACTATTTTTTCAATAACCATTGCGCACTAATTAATCTTACACTGAGTTTTAAGAAAGTAGAATAAATTATTGAGTCACTCAATAATATGTAGATATATTTTAATTTACCAGTTAAAACATTCTTCTACATTTTTGTATAAAACTAGTCAGTCTGTATCTTTTACTTGTAAAATATCAACTAAACCCAACGCTAAAATGTTTCGATATAGTAGGCTTCTCTCAGTTACTCTATACTCTGTAAGGGATGAACTGTCAGAATTGAAAATTTATGAGCCTATAAAGTCTAATGCCCTTTTTGTATGACATTGTTCGGATATGCGAACGTAGTAGTATTATACAAAGGGTGAATGAACATCTCCCATAGATTCGTTAAAAACCAAAAAATCCAGCTTCACATATAGAAAATGATTTTTTACTTAGTGAATATTTAGAACGGATGTAGTTTTCTTTAAACCATGTAAAATAATCCAAAAAGTAATATTTTCCCTATTTTTAACAAAAAAAAACGCTCATCTAGAGTCAGTAATGATGATAAAAAATTATTTCTTTGTTTGACTACCGATAATTCTTTAAGAATACTAAGTGTGAGGTTTAGTGCAAATATGCCTATAATTTAATTCAGAAATATAATTTTATTAATGCCGGCATTATTTGCTATATTCCCCAAATCTTTGAGATAAACAAAATGCTGAGAGGCCTTTGTTACTATTGTTTCAAATCATAATCTAATATACAGGGTGAACCACTTTCGTGTAATGACGTCATTACCATTTTTTTCAAACGGAACCCCCCTTTTTTTTCAATTTCCAAATTGCCTTTGCTGAGCTGATTCCAGAAATATATAATATGTTACTAAGAACAATAAATAACTGCACAGTTAAACTAAACTTCCACTATTTATTTGAAAAATTCGCTTTAAAATTCAATTACAGCTGTTTCGCTATAACTAGCATCGTCAGATTGACATATTGAAATTACATGTTGTTTGTTTGTAACTAGGTACTTGATGTTGATAAGGAGTTAAGGCTAGACCAAGTAAGGAAGTAATAAGACATAACAATATTAACACAATCAATTTCATATAATATGTTGCTTCAAATGGGTACACGATGGGCAAAAATGCAAAAATTTACTTACAAAGTAATGAAAATAGCAAATAAACGTAAGAAACACATTAAATGAAATTACGTATTGTTATACAACTACTTTGATAAACTATCATGAACATCCAGCACTATTCTTGGTATTGCCGATAAGATGCGGACTCAACAAGAGGTATGCCGATTATTCCATGAAATGCACCCAGATCGTGAACCTAGTTCATATTTTACAGTAAGTAGAATAGAGCAAAAATACAGAGAATTAGGACAGTTGAAGGATGCATCAAAGCAAGGTAGACCAAAAATTGATAAAAATATTCAAAAAGACATAATTTTGTCGGCTGTAGAAAATCCACACTGTACAGTGCGAGGATTATCAAGGGATTTTGTCTTTTGTCTTCAGTATCAAACATTTTCAAAAAGGTAAAATACCATCCTTATAAAGTGCGTCTCATCCATGAATTGGCTGAAGACGACTTTGACCAAAGAACTGAATTCTGTGAGTATATGATGAACCAAAATAACAATTTCATTGATAACGTTTTATTTTCGAACGAGGCAACGTTTTATTTGAACGGTCATGTTAACCGGCAAAACACTCGTTATTGGTCTGATGAAAATCCACACTGGATGCAAGAGTACCATACGCCAAAACCACAAAAACCTAATGTATGGGCTGGTATTGTGAGAAATACAATTATTGGTCCATATTTTTTTGATGAAAACTTAACAGGAGCATTATATCTGGATTTCCTACAAAATACATTAATTCCTGATTTGATCCAGCTTTTTCCTGATATTCAAATACACACTAACCGCAGGATCAGGTTTCAACAGGATTTCGCAGTAGCTGTGCGCGATTTTTTAAACACAACTTTTCTACAAATGTGGATAGGAAGAAGGAGACCAGTGGAATGGCCTGCTAGATCACCTGATCTGAGCCCATTAGACTTCTTTTTATGGGGTTATTTAAAAACTGAAGTCTACTTAAACAAACCTGGAAATATCTCTCAACTACAAGACCTAATCAGAGAAGAAATACAGAGCATATGCTACAGAATAATAGAGACGAAAGTAATGCCCGGTTCAGTCATTGTCTAACGGTCAATGGAGAACAATTTGAACATTTATTGTAAATTTTCATTTGTTTGTTTTTGAAAGTGTATCACAATTGCATAACTACATAATTACATTTAATTTGTTTATTACGTTTAGTAACTTATTATTTTCCATAAACAATTTTCTATTTTTTTTGCAATTTTGCCCATCCTGTACCAATTTGAAGCAAGATATTATACATTTTTAGAATCAGCTCAGCAAAGGCAATTTGGAAATTGAAAAAAAGGGGGGGATTTCATTTGAAAAAAATGGTGATGACGTCATTACACGAAAGTGGTTCACCCTGTATATTAGATTATGATTTGAAACAATAGTAAATTGAAATAAAAAATTGACCTGTTTTGGGAATTTCTAATTTTATTGTTCATTTAGCTAATAATGAATTTATGCGTTACTTTATGGACGCACTGTATATTACAGAGCTTACTTAATTTGTTATTAGAGTTGGAAATTATATAAAACAGATATTAGTAATTTAAGCCAGATACATCACGATTAAAAAAAATCTTCAGCAGCTCTGTATGTCCAATAATTAGGAATATTTATTCAAAAACTAAATCTGGAAAAGGAATTATACTGATAGTAGATGAAAATACATCCAGGATAATCCCTTAGGGCTAATAACATCTAGGCTTTAATAATGTTTTGTCTCATTACTTCCATACTTGGTCTAGCCTTTACTACCTAATCAATATCAGGTACCTCTAGCTACAAACAAACAAAATATATCTTCAATATGTCAATCTGATCAAGCTAGTTTTTAGCGAAACAGCTGTAATTGAGTTTAAAAAAGCAATTTTTTTAATAAATACTGAAGGTTTTGTTTAAAAAGTTCTATTTTTAATGTTTTTACCAATTTATTATAATTAAACCATATAATGCTAGTATGGTGGTGTACAGCGTAGGCAAACTGCAAACAACGTACTCAATGAGTAAATAAATAACGAAAGCAATGATGATACATAATCGAAAAACCAACAAATGTAATCTGGAGTCACTGATTTAATAATTTTTATTACATTTTACTAAGTTTAAAATTATTAATTAGTAAATATTGGTAGATTTTTTTTGTTTTTGTGATCATTTTTTTATTTCAATTTATTATAAAATACATTATATTTATCTACAGTTCAAACTGAGCAGTTAAAAATCGTAAAATTAAACTAGAGTTGGTAACAAAAACGTAAATTAATGTGGGATTCTTATCTATAGCTTTAACATTTTTGATTTACGTAATTCTGACGTAACTGATGATGCACAATAGAAAATTTTAATATTTTACAGGTTTTTAAACATTTTAAGTAATTTACAATACATGATTCTACATAAAATGGTTCAAAACAAAGAATCATATCTTACCTATTCAAAATTATTAAAAAAGTGGGAGATAATAAAACTATTCGTGCCTTAACTTCAACTGTATTTTTAAATTAAAAGATATTTAAAGACTTTGACGGTTAAAGGCATATTTCTTCACATCTTTTATTCCATTTTCTATTTAAAATAAATCAAAGTAAAGGCTTAAACAATTATATTCACTATTTTCAAACTATATTGTTTGATATTTGAAAAATAATTACTAATAAAGCCATCAATGCTAAAGTTTCAATACGCTCGCCCGCTCGCCGAATTTAAAAAGAGCACAGCTGATTCTCCTAAAGGTATGATCCTGTCACTGCGAATGATTGATGTCTATTTGCACCCTAATTCCTCTCAATTTGTAAGTTTGAGGGTGAGAATAGTCATGTAACACCACGAAATTGGTTTAATTTTGCAGCGAAGAACAAATTTGATAAGTGATTAAGATTTTTACTAAGAACAATAAACAACTAAATGTATCAACGAAACTTCCATTTAAAAAATTTAGAATAGTTAATTAAATGACAGAATTAGTACAAAATTTGGTTAAGAACTTTATTTTCTATATGTATAAAATAAAAATGTATTAGAAAACAACTGTTGAGTACTCCTTAACTATAAAATGAAAACCCACCAAAACCATTCTGTAAAAAACTAGCCAAGTTCCGATGGAGCTGCTTGTTTATCTCTAAAAACTAATGAAATCCAGACAGAGTCGTACCAAGTCTATTGGTTATTGTCATTCTTTACGATTGGTTACGATCCCTAAGGTACGGAGACATGTACGAATTCGTCAACTTAGTGAGTTTGATAGGGGTCGTATAGTGGGACTTCGGGAACCTGGATTTTCTTTTCGGGAAATTGCAGTTAGAGTGCAAAGAAGTGTAGACAGCGTGGTTGGTGTTGTCAGACATGGCCGTACGCAAAAAGCAAGGGGCTCTGGACGCCCCCGTAGAACAACAGAGCGTGAAGATCGCCGCCTAAGATTAATTATTGGCCTTATGGGACCGTTTCTCCACAACCAGGTCCATTGCAAATGAATGGTTTGCAGAACACGGAAGACTTATTGGCATGCAAAGTGTTTACCGACGAATAAGACGTTTCGACCTATTTTCATACCGACTCCAGAACACCGACTTAATCGCCTTGAGTGGTACAGAGAACAGTCACTCCGGAATCAGGAATGGAGCAGTATTGTCTTTAGTGGCGAGTCTCGATTTTGTTTAGGCATGCACGATGGTCGAGCGAAGGGTTGGAGTTATGGTTTGGGGTTCTGCAGCTTATGGTTCGAGATCACCTTTAATCTTCATCATAGGTAACATGAACGCGCATCGTTATATCCAAGAAGTTTTAGAACCCCATCTTTTAGCCTATCATGACACCCTGGCAAATCCAACTTTCCATTAAGATAATGCCCGACCACATGTTGCAAGAGTCACAATAGACTTCTTTTAACATTATGATGTCACATTGTTTCAAATTTTTATCATTTACTTATTATGCTTCAGTAAGCACTTATACAAAATTTTATGAAAATAAAATAAAATCATTTAATCATTATATGAATAACTACACAAATACAGACATGACCGACATGCATTTTGTGGTAATTTAGTGGTAATTCTTTGGATACTACCCGTCTTTACGCAGAGATATAACCTGGACGTGCAATACCGTATCACAGTATGTTTTCAAGGATCCACCAACGTCTTTCAGAAACTGAGAGAATAAGATAAGAATTAAAGGACTGTGGCGTTAGAAGAAGCTGTTCTTGATATAATTGAAGAAAATCTTAAAAAAAGTACCAGGCAGATTGCTAGTGAACTTCATACAAGTCATGGTTCAGTGTCACGTATTTTGCGTGAACAAAAATGACTTCCATCACTCGCAATGTGTATAAATAAGTTTGCCACGTAGTTACAAGTTTGTATAACATGCATGAGGTGGTGAAAATATCCATGCCCTTAGTGAATGCCATCATCAATACCAAATCTCTGTGAATGTCTGGATTGGTATTGTTGAAAATTGTTAACTGTCAATGTATTGTACTAACCCTTACTACGTGAATGTCTATCTGTCAATCAAACAATCATCTCTTCAAGAGGATCTTCTACTTGAAGAAGAAGTTCATGGTTTATGCATGACGGTGGTCCTGTTCATTTTAGTTAAGATTTTCGTCAGTATTTGAGTATTTATCAGGACCATTAGATAGATCGAGTTGGATCTTTAAAGTCTAGATTACGAAACGCCTGTTGACAACTAAAAATATTTAAATAATCTAATTAGAGAATCTTGCCAAACAATTCAAAACATCTCAGGGATTTTTCACCGGATACGTGGACCAATGTTGCAGAGAGCATTATGGTTGAGGGTGGTCATTTACAACAATTATTATAGTTATTTTGTTTTTTTTTAATGTGTCGTTTTTTAGGTGTATATATTTTAATTTTTTTTTATCAGTAATATTTGAAATAAATCCATTTTATTAAAATTGCTTTTTTTATTATTTGCCCTACTAATAACATATAAAAAATATTTCTGCATTTGTATAACTATTCATCTTGACTATTTACTTTAAAACCACAACCAGTTTATCAAAGAGACAAATTATTTTTTTAAATGAATTGAGGCTAATAATACATATTTTCGTATTTTAAAATTGTGTTTTGTTTAAAAGTTCAGTAAAAAGAATTAAGGGTTATATGTTTTATCCCCTTAGATGATTAGAAATAACTGTAGATAGCAAATTTATCGATAGGAATTACTTGTAAAGTTTGTTATTGTAACATCACCCATATTTGAGAAAAAAAATAATTTTCCTCAACTTTGGTGGATGACACTTCTTGGGGAAGCATGACAACCTATAAAAATGTTTATTGAGAAAATACTCGTTAAATGTTTTGCAATTATTTTGACTCGCCCTGTATATTAAAAAAGTCGATTAACTTCAGCAGTGAAACACTCATCTATCTAGTTTTGTGATTGGTTATTGACAATTAAGCACATTCTCATTGATTATTCAATTAATAATGAACAATATTTCAAAGGATGCAAATAAAACTATATTTTACGTTACATTTTATTAACACGTTCAAACTTCTAAAATTCATTTTTTTACATAAAATTTAGTTTACAGTTATTACTAAGTAAATGCAATTAACGTCAACATAAGCTGCGCATGCCCAACAAAAATACAGTTACGAGTTGTTCTATTGGTGAATTAGGTACTACCAACTGCGTCATTAAGAAACAATTTAGTTTCTCTTCTTTTGTTCGATTCTGAAAAGTAAATTAGACTTTAATTAATTGTTTAGGAACTACTTCTACTGACTATATTAACTAAGTATCTTCGTATTTCATAGAACCATTAAAAATATATCGTAGAACAAAAAAATTTTGTTAAATTTGGCACACGCGTACTATTTTTAGAATTTGGTATATTCATTATAAAAATTTACACTTTAAAACGCCCAGAAACATACTTTTTTAACTATTGGTTGAATACTTTAAGATAGGCTTCTAACTGACAATTTCAGCCAACTATAATAATAAACTTAGTATGCATAAATAGTATAGCAATTTTTTATAGTATCTGGTTCTGTGAGTATAGCCACTACACCACAATTATAATTTGTTTTTTATTTCTTAAAAATAGCGAGTTTACGAGTGCTGGTGCATTTTTCGGAAAGAAAAGGAGTGGAAATTTTGAAATATGATGCTAAAAATACTTTAAAATCAAAACATAGATCCAAATTTTCTGCAATTTACATTACATCTAATAAACTTACAATGTAAAACTCAATGTTTTACTCTACCAAAAGAGCTGCAAATATTACTGTATTTTCTATGACCGATAATACTTATTTATCTAGGAGTAAAACAATAATTTAATAGACAAACACATATACCTTGTCCAGTATAAATATAGGTGCACGTCATCAAAGTAAACAAATTGCTCTGTTAGTTGGACTTCCTTTGTTCTTTTGCTACTGTCAATCAGTATCTTTTTTCACTGTAAATTTGGTAAATATTGAAATTCATAGTTATTACAAAAGGTAAATAAATGCTTTAAGAAAGGTTTTGTAATTAATTACATTACAATTTGTGGGCTTATTAAATATAACCTTCAAACGAACATAGCTCATTTTAATAGTTATTTATGATATAAGTGATAAAAGTACATTTTTAAGGCACGCATGTGAAGGTTTCACATGCGTGCCTTAAAAGGTACTTTTAACACGCATATCATACAATATTGTTTCTGCAAACGTTCAAATAAAGTAATTGCACAAATTGTACTATTAATATTAATGTTAATAAATAAAATCTAAATATTTTGACGTTTGCTTTCAAAATCTGACAATTCAATTTTGACAGAAGTGCCATTGTTGATATAATTGTTTACAATTGTTTTGATGTATCTGTCAGACGTTTGTTAGTTTTATATAAAACGCAGTTAAGGTTGTAGATTTTTCTTAAAATGGAAGAAAATAATGAAAATGATCCATTTGAAGACATAGAGGCGGCGGCCAATAGAGCAACCTTCGATTTGTTGCCGAGAAAATCCAGGGTTCAATGCGATATAGCCTATAATAAGTTTCAGAAATGGTGTGAAGCGAAAGGCGTTTCTGAAAAATATACTAAAAATGTATTTCTGGCCTATTTTGAGGAGAAAGCAAAGGTATGGAAGGCATCATCTCTGTGGTCAAATTATTCGATTAGAAGGTTACCGGCCAAAGAAATCAAAAATCTTGACTAGCTGGCGCAAATTTGACGACAATTAAGCGTCATGGGGGATGGAGATCTTCCACCTTTGCTGAGGGGTACATCGAGAATTCTTTGAAAAATAAGAATTTGATTGTCCAAAAACTTCTGACGGTGCAGCGAACATTACCAACAACATCAATCCAACAACAAACATCAGAAGAAATTGTGGCCTCAACTTCGACTGGAAATTCAATTATTTCTACGTATCATTCTTCCTTAGCCATGGAAAATGGTAAAACAGCAGTTTAAGAAATTAACTTGTCAAATTGCACAAATTGTACTATTAATATTAATGTTAATAAATAAAATCTAAATATTTTAACGTTTGCTTTCAAAATGTGACAATTCACTTTTGACAGCAGTGCCATAAACATTTTAAGGCACTCAGTGCCTTAAAGTGACATTTTTAAGGCTTCTGTGGAGTGCTAAAAATGGCATTTTTAACACGTTTGTTGAAAAAATATTTTATATTGGCAAAATTGCACTCTGTTGCCGCATTCAAATCTAGCGTAATAATGTAGTAAAATAAATAGAAGAATATTAGAGAAACTTCGTTTGATATTTACTAGATTATAATACTATTTTAAATGCTTGGTAACACAGTCCCATTCTGACAGCTGTGACGTACAACTATATTTATAATGGACAAGGTATATAATTCCAGTAAATTGAGGTTATGAAACGTCGACTGAATTTAGTACCCATCCTAATATGGGCGATCGGAAACAACGGTTGGATTTAATCACTGATTGGGTCGGTACATATCAATTTTACAGCTTCTGACGTCGGCGTCGTTTGAATTAGAACCAACCGTTAGTTGCGTATATATTATATTTTTTTTAATAATTCTTCTACACGTTAAATATCTTATAAAGTAGGTTTTTAAATAATAGAACTTGAAGTTTTAAACAAATCTCTGTTCTTTTCTCATAGATTTTTAAGTTTTTTAATTAAAAAAATCTATTCTTAGGGATTAGCCCAAAACAGCGATCTAAAACAATATCCACCTTTAGATAACATTTGATTTAACTAAAATTAACACCAAATTCTTTTTAAACAAAACCGTTTTCTTCAAAAACATAAATTTCGGATTCGTATCAGTATCTCATTTATAGCGATTGGACTTTGCACTCGTAGTTAAAATGTGACGTAAATTGTTTATTCACCAAAGTTTCCTATCCTGCTTATTTAATAACCCTATTTTGAAGGTCTTAAAATGATATACCATGGCTTATCAAAATATGTTTGAATAAGTACGAATTGCTCGTAATCTTCAGATTGCAAACATCTAAGAATCAATATTTAATAATCCACAACAAATATTACTTCTTTACTAATTTACTTGCAACCAATATTGTATTTAAATACACTCTACGCAAAAAGTCTAGTACAATATTAAAAGTAAAAAATTTAAAGGGAAATACCAAAAAAATGAAGTAAATTTTTTAAATTTCAGAAAATTTATTTATTTATTTAACGGATATACCATTTTACAAAGAAAAAATAAATTACAATATGTGTGAGAACAGTTAAAAAAAAGATTTAAAATATATATTAAAAAAAATTTAAATATTAACACAATAAGTAGGTACAATTCACAATTCTTAAAAGTTCTTAATTTGGCGCTTAAATGACGATAAAGATGAGTCAAATAACTGTATGCTAGAGTTGTGTTTTTTAGCAATCCTAAGTATTTTTGAAATAGTCTCATTCTGTGCATAATCTGTGGAGTGAAATGAGATAGTGAATTGTTCTGAAATGCGAGTCCTTCTGCTTGTATTTAAGTTCACCAGCTTCAACAAATCTGGACAACAAAGTGTACCATTAAGCAGTTTATGAAGAAAGCACAGAGATAGTTCCATTCTGCGATGCTCCAGAGAACTCTTATCTTATATGCCGCGAATTTTAAAAATTTATGTTGAACAGTTTCAATCAAATTTATATCCCTTTGACGATAGGGATTCCATAGGATACAATAATTATATTCAACCTTAGATCTCACCAATGAACAATATAACAATTTAACTAATTTTATAGAAAAATGATTGGAAGATCTCAAAATAAAGCCTAACATTTTCAATGCCTTAGATTTAATTAAGGAGTAATGAGACTGGAATGATAATTTGAGATCCAATTTTACACCCAGATCTTTTATAGTGTCAGCTTTATGAAGCGGATGATTGTCTAACATGTAGTCGATCTGAACTGGGATATAGTTTCTATGGAATGTAATTTGGTGACATTTTTTTGGGTTTGGGATTTGGGATTAAGAGATTTATTTTACACCACCTGACGAGGTTATCAATATCAGCTTGAAGTGATCTGGCGTCTTCAATGGTTTTATGGCAAGAAAAGTTTTAAAATCGTCTGCAAAAATAGATATTTGTGACGAAACTATAGCCTCCTTAACATCATTAACAAAAATAACATTTTAAATATACGTTTCATGTTATCTCTTTAACCCGAATTGTAGGACTTCCATTTCAAAATACTAACATTTTACTAGCGTAGAAGTGCTTAAAATGACTTTAACGAAGGCTTATATAAGACAAGAAGTTGCTACACGGCTAAATGTGTCCCAAAGTGTTGTCAGTAGTGTATGGAATTGACATTTGGGAACTGAGTTTGCAGCGTACAGGCATGGAGGAGGATACAAACGAGCTACAACTCCAGCTCAAGACGACTTTATAGCTGTAACTGCAAGAAGAAACCGAAATTTACTGCTTCGAGAATTAACAGCTTCTTTAGGCATACTACTGGAAGAGAAATATCTAGTCAAACTGTTGGAAGAAGGTTGCATGCATGTCATTTAAGAGCTAAAAGGCGTAGTTCACATCCACGCTTGACTGCGGATTAGCATGCATGCAGATAACGGTGGGGGAGAGAACACAGTAGTTGGAATTTTTAGAACAGGAGGTACTGTATGTTTATGGATGAGTCCAGATTACGGTTGAATATGTGTGATGGTCGAATATTGGTTTGGAGAGAAAAAGCACAGCAATATAATGAACGTTTGATGGCGCCAACCACTCTTTTTTATGGTGGCTCAGTTTACGTGTGGGGAGTCATATGTTATGATGGTGTTTAGTGGTGTTAATGAATATTACAATGACGGTTGTACAATATAGGCACATGGTTATAGAGCCAATAATTGTACTATTTTTTGGTGCAATAGGCGAACAATTTGTCTTTATCGACGATAATGCGCGCCCGTTCTGTGTGAGAATTATAAGTGGTCGCATTGAATATCACGGTTTTATAAGAATGAACTGACCACCATGTCCACCCGACATGAATTTCCTAAATGTTTAGATAATCACACTGACTCGAACAACCCTCCATAAACCTAGAACAGCTCGCCTATGCCTTGCAAGAATATGGGAAAATTTGTCTTCGTCTTTAAAGACTATGGTTTTCAATATTTTAAACTATAACTATAGAAAACCCAAAAATTTTAGATTCTAGCTACTTGTTTTGGCCTAACATTTGGCTTTAAAAACAGATTAATGGTTAATTAGATACAAATTATAAAAAGGAAAGATCACACCTTGTCTAAAATTGATCCTGTTTGAAAAGGGGGATAGTATGATTAAGAACAAGTAACATGGACGATAACAAAAAGTGTAAATAACAAAATTTTTTAAAATCAACAAAATAAAAATAAATGAAATAAAATGTATTTGTTAAAAACTTAAACTGCCATTAATAATGACCGAAGTCTATAAAATTTCTTTAAATTACTGATAAAATATAGACAATAAAATTATAAAATAAAAAATGTGGTGACAATTAAAAGTAAATAAAAAAATGGTCCAAAATATAACTTTTATCTATTTAAAAAAGGGCGTGGGGTAAAATATTGCCAACATAATTGCTGCATTTGAAACTATAGTATTTATAATACATACGTTTGCTCTTTATTTTATTAGGTTCTAACTAATTTTTTATGCGCCATAGCATTTATCAATAATAAATTTATCAAGAATAATAAAAAACTCTTCGTTTTAACAAAACTTCCACTATTTATTTAAAAAACTGCTTTTTTAAACTCAATGACAGCAGGTACCTAGCTACAAACAAATAGTAACTTCAATATGTCAATCTGACGATGCTATTTAGTTTTTAGGGAAACAGCTGTCATTGAGTTTAAAAAAGCAGTTTTTTAAATAAATAGTGGAAGTTTTGTTAAAACGAAGAGTTTTTTATTATTCTTAATAAGATGGACTTCCAAAAAGTAAGGGTTAGTACAATCAATTTAATTATCATCGTTTTCTTTAGTGTTATGATTTTTAAATTATATAATCTTGTCTTTATCGGCACATTTCGATAATCGCTCTATATATTGCTAATGAAGCCATTTTTAAATATGAATTATGCTACGAAAAATATGATGTCAACAACTGTATCTATGAACATAAATATACTTTATATTTTGAAAATAGTTTAGTAATAATATTTCACAAAGGATTAAATAAAGTTTAACAAATAAATTATCTTAATTTTCGATGGTTTTATTATCAATAGAATCAGAAACAGATAAAAGAATTCTGAGCTTTAGTCACAAAATCTGTGATGAGTAAGGGTTTTATTTATTTTACCTGATTGTTAAAATTAAATATTTACTATATTAAGTTGACCACAATACCTACTATACACTAAATAGATTGGTCAACGAGTTTATTTTTGTGATTGACATAAAATTGTAAATCATACCCATGACTAACAAAAACTTTATGTAATTTTGCATAAGCAAGGGTTAGCTTTATGGAAAAATATTCATTTGATCACAGGATATTTTTAAACAATTTATGTTTTTTTTGGTACCACTAATAATATTTAATTTTCGGCTATAAAACAAATACATAACAGGAATGGTAAAAATCTAATTTCATGGCAATATAAACTGATTCGATCCTTCTTAAAAGGATAATTTCAAAATGGAATTAATTTATAAGCATAAATAATTGCGTGCATTACGAAAAACTCAGGAATATTGATTGTTTTGTTTAAAAAATATTGTAATCAAAAAATTGTAAATTTTTTTGGATTGATTACTGAGATACACAATTTACTAGGGACTTGGTTTAGTAAAAATATCACTATTCACAAGTTAAACATTCAACGTTATACAGTGTGGCGCACCGAAAACGAAACAGAGGCATTTATTGGCAGATGATTCCTTTTTTGAAAAAACGCTCACTTTAACATTTGCAGCCCCTTAAACGGGGGTGGCATCATCCCTAAAATCTTAAATGAGAAGGGGGGTCGAATGATGTATGATGTAAAATTCATGTATTCAATTCAGTAGTTTTGGAGATTTATTGATTTAAAGTTTAAAGTAGACCTTAATAGGTACATCAAATTAGTTTGTACTTCTTTCAGAAGAAATTTAAATAAAAGCATTTTCTTGATAAGTAAAGGCTTTTATTTACTACGCCCATGGTTTATTAATAAAAAAAATAGCAATTGAAGTGTCCTTTGTGACAAAAAAAGTTGTTTCTTGAAGAAAGATAAGTAGAGAATGCCACGTACTTATTTCAAATAGGAAATAGTACATTAGTTTGCGATTGATTTGACCAATCTTTGTTGTTAAAATATCATTTATTGCTTTATACATAAATTAACCATGGTATATTCCACGACAGAAAGGGTTAAAATTATTGAAATATTTTTCGGAAATAATCAGTGCGCTAATAGAACAGCAAAAATTTTTAATGAGCGACATTAGAACAATAATGTGCACCGAAAATATGTTCTAGAACTTGTAGCTAAATTTCGGGAAACTGGATCAGTCGCCAATAAAAAACGTAATATTGAAAATCCTATTAGAAACGAAACAACAGATTTTAGGGCAAGTTATTGAAGATCCTACATTAAGTACCCGCAAATTGCAAACTTCGTGTGGTGTTAGTCGACGTACTATCCAACGGATTCTAAAGGCCCATAATTTTCATCCGTATAAAATTCACCTTGTACAAAAACTGGCTGGCATTTTTGGCGATCATTTGGTTGGTCCTTTTTTCTTACCTGGAAATTTGACTGGTGAAATGTATTTGGAATTACTGCAAAATGCCATAGATCCTGCGCTAACAGATATAATTGAAAATCAGAATAATGGTCGATATGTTGAGAATATGTTGATGTTCCAACAGGATGGTGCCCCACCATATTACGCATTAAGAGTTCGGCATTATTTAGATCAGACCTTTCCAGGTCAATGGATTGGTAGAAGAGGTGCCGTTGAATGGCCCCCAAGATCGCCAGATTTATCACCTTTGGATTTCTTTTTGTGGGGTTACTTAAAAAGCAAAATCTATGCTACTCAGCCAACATCCTTAGAAGATTTGCGACAAAGAATTGTGAATGAGTGCCATCAAATTACTCCTCAAATATTGCAAAATGTCCGGCAACGTTTTCAGCAAAATCTTTATTATTGCATGGAAAGTAATGGTGGTCATTTTCAACATTTACTCGGCTGACAGGTCAGTTCATTCTTTATTTTTTAACAACTTTGCTGCTATGTATTGATCTCCTCTTACGATGATGTATTTAAACTTTAAATCAATAAATCTCCAAAACTACTGATTTGAAGTACATAAATTTTACATCATTGTAAAGGAAGTTGAAAGACCTTTTAAATGATAGATCATTCGATCCCCTTTCCATTTAAGATTTTAGGGAAAACTTATTTCATATGGCTGTTGTAACACTCCTTTAAAAAACTTATTCGTTTTTTAAACTTGAACTCTTGTCATAACAGAAAGCCATATGAAATTAGTTGATTAATATACTATTTTTTTATACTGTACGGTAAGGTGGTAAAGTGCTCGTTTCAGTCCGGGAAATGGCACTTTACGGTACACTTGTACTTTATAATAATCTTCAATTCTCCCAATGTTGTTTGAAATAATAAGTGAATCAACATAAACTAAGCTTTTATTATAGTTTTTGAAGATTGACATTAATTGTACAACTGCTGTTGTCAGCAATATGTATTAATGGAGTTGTTGATGGATTTACAGTGTTTTCTGTAATCGCGGAAGACGTGTGGCTGTGATGTAGTACTTTCGCCCCTTTGGATCATTCTTGCAATCTTGTTTTTGCCTTCAATCAATTCTTCTATATACTTTTCTGCAACTGAAGAACTCTTTTATCCACCGTGCTGTTTAAGAACTTTAAGGTCAGCTCCAGCATTGACCAACAACGTTGAGGATGTACTCCTGAAGCAATGACCTTTATACTTTTCTAATTGGTCTAATTTTAAGAACTCAGCTATTTTCTTAGGTGCTCTGCCAACAGTATGTATACCAGCTCTTTGAGATAGACATTTTCCTTGTCTACAACCCACCAAAAGAGCTTTCAGGGAGACCTCTTGCCGTAAATTCATGTATTTTCTACACACATCCAAATAGTGAACCTCATCACTGTTAATCACAGTGACAGCTCGTCGAATATGCGTTTTTGTCTGGTTAATCTTAACTACTAGCTGAGTAACCGTATCCTCCACATCACTAACTTCTAAATTATAGATCTCGTTCCTTCGGCAACCTCCAGCAACTCCAAGTAATGCTATCACTTAGAGTAATAGATATTCTTTATATAATATAGAAAATAAATAAAATAAAATACAAAATGGTGAAAGTTTTATTAAAATGTTATTTGTTTCTCATTCTTAATAATTTTTTACTTTTTCAACTGTTATTATACGATATTTCTACAGTTTGCAACAGTGATAATTGACATTGAAAACAAAATTTTAAGACAGTTATTTCCCATTCCAAAAGGAAACCATCTAGCAGAAAATCGTTCAAAAACGACAGCTCCTCCCTGTACACAAGAAGAACTTAAGAAAGCCATAGTTAATATGATGAATGAAGAGGCTCCAGGACAAGACGGTATCTCGGTGGAAGCCCTGAAAGAAACTGCAAAATTAAATATCGAATGGATACTAAAGGTATTAAATACACTACTTAAAACACAAATATTCCCTAAAGAATGGAAGACGGCGAAGATAACCCTAATACCAAAAGCTAAACCTAACACATACAGACCACTGTGCTTGCTGAATACCATAAGCAAACTTTATGAAGCAGTTATCAAAGAAAAGCTTGAAGAAGAAATTAAGGAAAAGGGCGGATTGTCTAAACATCTGTATGGTTTCAGGAAGGGACATTCAACAATACAAGCCATGGAAATAATTGAGAAAAGGAAAGGATATTGGAACGCTCTTGTAATACTCGATGTAAAAAATGCGTTTAATACTGCTAACTGGAAGTTAATAATTAAACAGCTAGAACAAAGAAATGTATCAAATTATCTTGTTAATTATTTCAGAATACTTTAAAGAAAGGTACATTCAGATTACGAGAAAAGAAATTATAGAAGTCTAAGCCGGAGTGCCTCAAGGGTCAATACTGGACTTAGGTTATCGAATATAAGACGTACTAAAAATAAAGTTACAGGGGCTTTCAAAAACTATTGGATTTGCAGACGACCTAGCATTAGTAGTATCAACACAAGGAGAAAGTAAACTAATAAGGAACACAAATGAAAACTTGCAAAATATTAGCAGATGGATGCATGAAAATAAACTGACACTAGCGCCAGAAAAAACAGAAGCGGTAGTCATCACCCAAAAACGAAAAGAGAAAAATATTAAGTTCCGAATTCAGTATATAGAAATTGTGTCTAAGGACCATATTAAATGAAATTGATTGTGTTAACCTTTACTTTGTGGAAGTTGATCTTACTAAGAACAATAAATAACTGAACGGTTAAACTAAACTTCCACTATTTATTTGAATAAATAGTGGAAGAAAGATGGAATGAGCACCGGGAACGAGCGAGGAGAAAGGTTGGACAAAATATTGCAGCAAATAACTTAATCTATTTAATGATAAGAACAAAATAATTGGGAAACAATACGAATAATGATAAAAGAAATTTTGCTGACTAAAGAAAAAGCAGAAAGAAGTGGAAATTGAGAACACTCGGTGCCAAGAATAATAAAAACTCTTCGTTTTAACTCAACTTCCAGGTTTAATTGAAAAAATTAGGTTTAAAATCACAATTACAGCTGTTTCGCTAAAAAAACTAGATGGACTTCTAAAAAGTAAGGGTCCAACATGAATATTCGACACAGAATATTCAGAAAACGTATTTCCCTAATCCCTTCATTGCCCCTTCCAATTTGATATTTTTATAAATTAACAGGTAACTTTCTTACACTTAGGTACAATTTTCTCAGTTTTGTTTATAATTGTGAGTTTTGATATTGTTTTGTTAAAATGAGTATAATTAAAAGTTGTCGTAATAGAGATTTGCTATTATTAGAAAATGATACATTTTCTAAAAGTAGTAGGTTAGGTTAGGTTACGTTAGGTTAGGTTATGTTAGGTTAGGTTAGCCTAGGTTAGCTTAGGTTAGATATTTATATAAAAATAAATAGTTTTAGCAAAACAGCAAAATTTAAAGACAAAATTGCAAAAAATAACAAGGCTTGCTTTAGTGTCTTATCATTCATGTTATAGTTATAGTAATAATTAGTTTTTTAATAATATTTGAAATTATGATTTTGGAACCTACGATGTAAAAAATAGCGTTTATACTACAGGACTAAAGTATCTTTTAATCCTTTAATACACTATTTGGCAACAGTTAACAATAAACTACAAATTTTCCATTGTAAAAAATTACCATCACACACCGTTAATAAACTATAACATCTTAGTGACGTCACATCGGGGAAAAACGACCTTAAAATGTCTACAGCTTGTTTGCTTGTTTGGAATTTAGTCATTAGAAACCCATAAGTAACATGTCAAAGTTTGTTTTGGTCAGATAAAATGTTGTGGTACCACGAACCTTAATTCTTAGTTAATCGTTTTTCATATTTAATTCCAATTATTAATAATGATAAAATCGCACTGACAAGTCTAGCAAGACATGTACAATAACAACGATTAAGAGCACATTACGTTGAGAAAGTTTCCCAGAAAACTTTACCAATAATATACATATATCACATAGTTTTATGTAAAAAATATAGGTTTTTCAAAAATAACTTTACACTATACTTTATTGAATTTATTTAAAATAATGACAATGATCAAAAAAAGTCAAAATTAAAATTCCCAAAATATGTTAAATTTATTTAAATGTTTTAGGGCCAACCTTCTAAAAAATATTAAATTTATTGTACTGACCCTTACTTTTTGGAAGTCCATCTTACTATGAATAAAAAAAACTTCGTTTTAACTCAACTTCCAAGTTTAATTGAAAAATTTTTTATTCAAAAATATGTTTTTTTGAAGACAATAAATAACTAAGTACTTTTCTCCCTTGATATAATAAATTAAGTGGTTTATGTTAAACTTGTAAAATATAGTAAATAAAGTAATTCTGTTAATTATGTCAATAAATTAATTCATAACTAATTATCAAAAATGGTTAAACCAATAAAAAATGTTGAATACTCAGTTGGACACTATACCCAAAACCATAATGGTAGAAAGGAAAAACATTAGATATATGGTAGTGGAACTCGGAATGCATTGTTTCAAAAGGAATGCAACCTTAGTAGTATATAGTTTCTTACAACAATATTTATTGGACCAAGCCTTACTTTGTGAAAGTTTATAATATTGAAAATCCAAAAAAATGTTTATCAAAACTTTTTAATTATAAAAGACTACTTTCAGTGACATCTGTTTCGAATAAAAGTTATTTTATATATTCTAGAAGTTATATTAAACTGTTGATACTTCAAATTTGATGCAAAATAAATGAAAAATAAAAAACAGTAAATATTTGGGTACAGTTATAATAAATATGGTATTATACTATTATAATAAGTAAAAAATTATTAAGAATGCGAAACAAACAACTTCCACTATTTTATATTTTATTTTGTTTGCTTTGTTTTATTTATTTATTTTTTTTATTTTTATTTAAAAAACATTTCATTTTATGTCAATCTGACAATGATTTTTTTATTCGAAACAGCTGACAATTTTTAATAAAAAAAATAAAAATAAAAATAGAAATAAAAATAAAGAAAAGTTATTTGTTTTGTGTGTATAATATCTTTAACTTTCACAAAGTAAGGTTAGACCAATACTTAAGTAATAGAAATATATAATAAAATCAAAACATAAAATATATAATATATATAAAAATAAATAAATATAAAATGATTATAAGTCATATTATTTTTTTAATTATTTTGTAAGTTGTTTTAAAAATAATATTATACTTTAATTGTAGCTTTTAACTCATAAATATTATTTTATTATAAATGATTAGGGACACAGAAATAATATTTTTATTAACAAATTGTTGAACAACAGTTGTATATCGTAATTCAACTATTTTAGCTAATATTTTTTAAAACATTACATTTTTATTCGCATATTTACTAACCCAATGGACAAAAATTTACATTTTATTTAAAGTATGACAACCCAATACCGAAGACCGGTTTTTTCTCAAAGTTTTCTTGTATTTTTGTTTTACATGGTTAGTTTTGTAAACTTGTAGGTACAAAGTCCTTAGTCTTCATTTATTTGTATATTTATATCTACAGTTTTGTAAACGGTCATTTCCTTGTATTATTATTATATTGCTAAAATATGAACCAAAACTACATGACTTGTTTAAATAAAGAAAACATTTTTTGTATATGCTTAAAGAATGAAAATTTTGTTGTTTCATCATTAATATGCTAATATGCTGGTACTCTTTTATGTTCAATAATAATAATCAAGAAATATATTTAACCAATATTTACTTCATGGAGATCCATCATCCAGAAGAAATCACGGTTCCACTATTTAATTGAAAAAGATATACTTTATCATAACTTTTACCCCTTTCTACAAATTCTAATCTAAAATAATACTTACCGTTGCCCATTTAAAGATATTTATTATTTATTAAACTTTTTATTAAAACCAGCACTTGTCGTTATTTCCGCAATAAACATTTCCTCACAAAATTCACTTTTCGCAACATAAAAATTTGACTAATCATAAAAAAGAAATTTCACTTTTAAAATCTGAGAAGCAACTGGCATTATTTTAGATAGTTATTCATTTATAGAATAATGCTATTTACTTTATAGGATCGTAAACTTTAAATTAGTTTAATGATTTTAATGAATATTTAAAAGGTTTGTATATAAGGATAATTAATAATGTTTATATGTTACTCGGCCAATCATCATCAGCAGTATCTCTAATGTTAGCTGAAGCTGATTCTCTACAGAAGGTGGTTTGGATGGGCATATGGATCTGAACGCTCAACATAGTCAAATCGTATTATATTTAGTAGATAAACAAACAATACTGTTGTTTAAATAATGAAGGATCTATTAGTGAGCCGTTAATAAAATATTTCTAGTAGGGAATATAAACTAATTAAGACATTTTTGACATTGTTTTTGTGTTTCACATAGATAAAAACTTTTCAATAAATAAGCAATATGTATATTTTTTAAAAGCAGCTTTTCAATAAGCTTCGATAGATTTTTTTAACTTTTTTGTGAATTGAGGACTAAAGAGCTGATTAAAAAGATAAAAATTGATAGCAATTCATTCTTTAATACAGATTAATACAGAAACAAAGAAAAAAGGCTCCTTGGTGCTTTATCTTAAGATTTTAAAGGAATTATAGTAGTTCTTTGAGAACAAAGCTGTGGAAGTTTGGATCAAGATTTGTTTTTAGTAGTAATAACCCGAGGATATTGATAAAATTTTATAACAGATTTCGAAAGCTTGTTGCTTGGAAACAGACCGATGCCGAGGGTTATTTGGATAGAGAATTTTTTGCTGGTTATGGAAAAAAATACAGAGCAGAAACAATTTATTTAAATGTGCAATTAACAAAGGAACAAATTTTTTACTGTAAATAGTATTCTTTGGTATATTTGATTCGATAATTTCATTAATATTCTCATCAGTATTACAACCAAATCGTGACATTTTGAAATATTGAATATTTGAAATGTCAAAATCGAATTGAAACGAAATCTACATGATTGAGTAAAAACATCCCATGGGATCCGTTTCCAGTATAATGTTGGTTTTATTGGTTGTGTTCAATCAGATGACCACAAATTAATTGATTTCATTGGATTTCTAATTGAGCAAAAAATTTTCTATAAAATCAGGGACTCAAATGGTTAAGAGAATCACTACTTCCACATCATATTAAAAATTTAAGAAAGGAAACGTGAAATATGCTTCCTTGTAATGATTTATCTCTATAGCATTCTTTTTGTATTCTACATGTCACTATATACAAAAAACAAATAAAAGTTTATATAAACTGATAGAATCTAATTAAAAAAATTGTTTTGGAAACCAAAATTGACATAAGGCGGATGCAGTATGTTTTTAAAAGATGTCTATTAGATTTAAATTAAATAGTATTAAAACAATACAATACTAAATCCTGGTTATTGTTAATCACAATAATATCTAGGCGTTAATTGTTTTCTTAATGCAATACTTGTTCTACTTAACCAATCTATAATCTTTTGATTAAAATAATATTCTTAAAAGCTTAAAATAATATTTTTAAAAGTTTGTCTTTTGTATGTTTTATTTTCTCAATATAGAGAACAAAAAGTAATGGCAGATGCACTATTTTTTTAGAACTAGAACTACTAACAAATTGTAATTCTTTAAGTTATCATAACTCTGTTAATAGTTGGCGATTAAACTGACTAAGAATTCACTTATTAGAAATTGATAAACTTTAGAAAGTTTTAAAAATACTGAAAGCATTTGTTGTACAAACATCCCGCATAACTCTTGATCCAATTTCATATTAATAGAGCTTATGAAAGTTTACAAAATTTATAAATATAAAGAAATTGTAGATTTAAAAAAAAATCAGTTTTATATAATAAAATTATTTTTTATTCAGTTTATATCAAATTAAGATAAACGTAGTTCACTATATATCATAAATGGGGAACTTTCCCTGATAATGTAATTAAAAGATTGGTTTCAAAAATACAATATAACACTCTTCTTTAAATGCTAAAATTTAATGGGTGATAAGGTAAGACAGACTACTCGATATGTGCCATTACCAGTTATATCAGGTATTTCCTTTATTTTGTGGACACTTTTAAAAAACAGCGATACCTACGTATCTTTGAACCTCAAGGCATAAAAATATCGAGCAGCACTAAAGAATTTTATATTAGTAGTACATTGTCAGTACCTAATAAACAATAATCGGAAATCTAAGTCTGTAAAATATTACAAACGTTCGATGTGGTAATAAGACTTTTATTTATAAAAATAATTAATAAAAAGTGACCCTTAAAGGTATGTTTTTTTTCATTATTTGCATTTAATGATCGTTTTAGTTTATATAAAAATAAAGCAATAAATTTACTCCAAGGTAAATCTTAAGGGAGTAAAATCTACTTTGAATAGAAGTATTACAAATTACTTTCTATTGATTTACTTTACAATAGAGATTATTCATTGAATTTATTTACCTATCTACTTTTGAAGTACAACTACTTCTTTTGTTAATGTTTTTAAATTTATTTTAAGTTTATCAAAGTAATTTTGAATTGATACAAAATTATATAAAAATTTCATTGACGTTTTTTTATCAAAGTGAAATATTATTTTTAATTATTTTATCAAATAAGGTAAAAATAATGTACAATTAATAATTTTGTTACAGAAAATTAATAATATAAAACTAAAAGAAAATACACCAATTAATAAAACATTAAGAAATTAACTAAATATAATGACTATAGAGATAGTTAAATAATGCAATTTTTAGAAACTCATTAACATTTTAAAAAGTGTTAAATATTATCCTGAAAAATAATTATCTCGATTTTTTGCTCATCAAATCCAAAGCTTGAAAAATAATTTACTCAAATATTTTCATACGAGTTTATACATAAGTTTGCAGGCTAGTTGTTCTGATTTTGGATTAAGACCAGTTAAATAATAGATTTTGATTTCAGTTGTTTGAAACCTGCAATTACAGTATGTCCATTTACAGAAATATGTTCGACAAAGATACATACATAATCAGTTCCTCTTCTACCGGCTAGAGGTAGAGGTTAGTGTTATTCCACCACGTTTTCCATAATCATCTTCTCTACTTTTTCATATCCCTAACCATCGCTTCCGTACCTCTCCAATCCATCCACATTAGACCAAGTAGACCCCTATGTCTTCATTATATTACCGCCTTGGTCTTCCCTTAATTTTGGAACTCTTTATCAATCTTGCGATTGGCATATGTACCATATGTCGACTTTTCTTGGAATATTTTTTTCAGTGATTTAAATCTTTATCTCTTTCTTCTTTCTACAATTCTCACTCAGTCTGTCAGTTCTACACACCCCCTATTCTTCTTAGTAACTTTTTTCACTAGCCTGTATTATTTTCTTCTCTTTTTGTTTAATGTCTTCACTTCAAATCCATACGTTTGTGTAGGTTTTTACAATGTATTAAACATTCTTTTAAGCTCCTTTGTAAATATTAACAATAACATTTTTTCTTTAATTTAACTTTTTAATTTTCATGGACAATATTTCCCAAAACTTTGTGAATTCTGTGTGGGCCAAATATTTAAAAAATTAAAACTACGATTTTTTTAAGGGTATCTGAAACTATTTTTTATTTTTATAAACTCTTCTAACTCAATTTTTAGTGTATTTTGTTACGAATAAAAAATGAATCTCTTTTTTGTCAATAGCTAATGTTAAAGTGTTGCTATAACAGCAGTTTTGAGTAGATAAAGTATCACTTTAACCGCAAGGGTAGATAAAGTGACACTTTAGAAATATCTATTTTTGGAGCATCACAACTTGTTTGCTTAAACACTTGAGGTCCGCCAAGTGTACACTTGGATACAGCAATCTTATAGCTAATTGACTCTTAAATGTAAGATTCTGCAACGAATGACGATTTCCATCCACCTTAACGTTTAAGTTTTACTAGATCAGTTCCAGATATGACGGAAACAATGCCCCCTGTACATTTCTGAATTTGCAAGTTTTAAAAAATCTGCAATCTCCTTGGGGATATTATATATAGTGTTAATCCCCACCAGTTGAGTAGTGCATAGTGATGAGCAAAGGCAAGACCAAAACCAAGACCGGGTTAGCCTTGGTCTTGCATACAAGGTCTTGGTCTTGGTCTTGCAGTCAAATAAGCAATCTTGGTCTTGGTCTTGTTCTTGCCGGGTCCAGTCTTGATCTTGGTCTTGGTCTTGCACCAAGACTCTTGCAAGTCTTGCACTTTTTTTAAGATTTACTGGGGTCCATTTTTACAAAAAAAGGAAAAATAGTTTTTAAAATCATTACAAGTAAAGAAAGATTAAATGAAAGGCATAGTATTTTTCACTATAAAAATGTTGTTTTCTTTATATTACATTGTAGCGATAAATCAAGTATGAAATAGTTATTATCCTAACAATTGCGGAAAAGTTGATTTCCGCAACCATCTCTCTTGCAAGTATCGACGAAGTCGGTCGCCATCCCGTTTTCTATTGGAATGTAATTCAATGTCCGTTAGGGCATACAGCCCAGGAAGTAGTTGTTTTTTTTATAGAAAACGGTCAAGCTTGGTATAGAAACTGTTAAGTTTCCTTACCCTGGGTGCAGGTGAAAACAATTTTCCACTTTTTCAGTTTTTTTTATTGACTGCACCTTATAGAAATTTATTTCTTGTATTGTTTTCAAATATTTTTTTCTTTTGATTCAAATAATGAAAAACAAAAATAGGACAAATGCTTCGAATAGATATACATAAAAACTATTTTAGTTTCGTTGCCCAAAAATTGAAACACAGTAACCAGACAAAAAATCACGTGCCATTTTTGCCAAGATAAATTTTTCATCATTTGTTTGAAGGTGACGACATACGACATATTAAGATTTCGTAGACGCCTTCAGTTTTCCGTTTCTTAAAAATATTACCATTGCCAAGTCCAAATCATCCATTTTTTGCTTTTAACACAGAAACACTCTAGTTATTGTTAAATAATGAAACTAAACACAAGATATAAATCAAACTATAAACACACAAAACGAAAGCAAATACAAAAATGGATTTAGGCGGTAAATAACGATAAACTCTTCTTCTTACATCTGTGCTCACCGAAAGCGGCCGTCTTGAACGGTCGTCAAATTACGGCCGCTTTATTGCGGCACCGCTATTCTAGGAAACCAAAGCTTCAGAGTTTAAAATAATCCATGGCTGCTTTATTTTTTGGTTTATATGTTTAAAAGACGCAAGACCCCAAGACTTTTGCAGGATTAGTGTTGGTCTTGCGTATATCTTGCAATGGTAAGTCTTGGTCTTGCATAAGTCTTGCACTGCTCGGTCTTGGTCTTGATCTTGCAGCCTGAAAAATGCAAGACCAAGACCAAGACCGCAAGACCAAGACCAGTCTCGCTCATCACTAGTAGTGCACTTTTGCTGTCGGCAATTCACAAAAAACTTACTGTGAGGTACGTTTTTGTGGCGCAAGGCAATACACTATCTCACAATTTCCAACAAACTCACTCCACTTTTCTTGTGTAGTAATGCAAAACGACCTATCCTGTTTGGTTTTAGTATCAGATAATGAAACGATTATCACCGATTTTCTGTCGTCCACATTAAACCCTTCTAATATATTCAATTCATCGGACCTAGTCCCTCCATGCACACCAAAAATAGCAATAACCTCCATCAACAAATAGACGTCATCAGGAGCTTCTACCTAGTCGCTCTATGCACACCAAAAATAGCAATAACCTTCTTCAACAAATACACGTCATCAGGAGCTTCAATCAGAAATTTAATAATGTTATCTGACTCCAGAATTTTAGACTTTTTAGCTTTATGTCCTCCTTAGGTTTTAAAGAAATGTGGTTAACTTGCTAAATTTAGAAACGTTATAATTTTCATTCACCAACAGCGTACGCTTCAGCAGCGATTAATACGACCATAATGACGATGGCATCGCTTTCTTCGACTTTTCAGAAAAATACGCCAGAAGTATTTTTTCTCTTCCACTTTTTAAAAGACTGATATTCTTTCTCATACATCATCCTAGATTTTTGTGGCAACAATAAACTTTATGCTTCCAATGCTCCATTTTCTACATCCAATGGAGGGTTTTCCTTTTCTTGTGTCAATTCTTCTTTATTTATTCACTTTGTACACAAAACGCAACAATATTCTCCGCAAAAACCAAAACGTAACATTTGTTTGACATTTGTTGACAGAGTAATTCATATCCCTAGCAACGGAGCAACACAATTACAATTTTTGTGCCCAAAATTACAATTTTCTTGGAAATTATATTTTTCACCTGAACTTGAAGTCTTGCTATAGAAAAAAATGTATTGCACACGACGATAAAATTGTGCTTTATTTTCGAGAGCGTTTTTTAGCTAATTATACTCCAGATAAACAAATAAATATTATTCTTACTATTATAATCTTTACGTTAGGTTAATCCTGTGTTTCCGACTAATTAATCTTGAAGTAAGGGTTTGTTACAGTACAAAAATTTATGTATTGAACATTTTTATGTATTGTTTAGTGCTTCTCACTTAATTGTACACAAACAAGTGACTAATGGTGAACAAACCTGGCTTAAAAATTCTTACCTGGTACAAAACTAATAAAATAAGATAAACGTCACAAAAAGTATGGTATAAATATGTTTAACCAAATAAAAATAAACGTAGAATTATGTTTACAAGCAATTTAATAAGTTACAACTAGAAATAATTTAGTGTAAGAAAAAATTATGAAAATAACAACCCAAGACAGAATAACTAAATAGAAAATTCCTGTATTAGCTGTTTTAGCAACTCTTATTGTCCGTAGAAAGGTTCTTATTAGATCAGATACATTTTGCCATTAAATCAATACTTGCAAAGGTTGTCTAGAGCTATATTATGAGCTTTATTTCTCCTTTTTAGATAGTTTCAAATATCTTCAGTTGGGTTTAGGTACGAACAAATTGCCGACCAATCTAAAACCAACCTCTTGAAGGTATACCATATTCTATTGTTTAAGAAATAGAGAAGGAAAAATTTAAATACTGAAATTAGCTGGAAGGACTGAGACAAGCTAAGATACTTCTGGAAAATTATGACAATAAGAGATCTCTTAGCTGCCTCAACAAATTTAAGAAATTGTTTTATCACATGCATGCTTAAGAGTTTTGTTTTGGTTTTAATATTAAAATAAATTAACATAGGAAAAGATTAAATTAAATTTATTGTATTAACCCTCATTTTGTGGAAGTCCATTAAATCGAGAACACAAAATTAAAAGCAGTATAATAAAACTGCCACTAGGTATTTAACTATAAAAAATTAGCTTAACATTCATATGTTCAAAAGTTAGTCCTAATAATAGCCTTTATGATTGTTATTATGTCTATTCTTTCAATATTTGGCCTTGTCTAAATACTACTCATAAAACAAAATATTTCTTTAAACTGTCAATCTGACAATGAAAGTGTTAAAGTGAATTTTTAAATGACATAGAGGTGTTGTTAATCTGTTGTCTTCAATCAAATGTTTACAAAAAAGAAACATGTTCCATTATAAATAATTAAAGAAATTATGCAATGTTAATATCGATCCTGACGATTTTAACAAATATTTTGTAATTCTAAACAAAATATTAGTTCTAATAGCCGTCAATACTAAAATGCTTATTTTTTCCTAAATAATTTTAAAAATATCACTATTTTCTTCCTTACATAAATTTGGGTCAATGCAAACTATAAGTAACTTAAAAAATTAAAGGCTTATCCGTTACAATTTTCCTAAAAATATTCCTTAGGTTATATCTTTAATAACATGTTTCCTTTTAAGAATGTCCAAAAATAGCTAAAATTTTCCATTTCATAAGAGCGCCGATGAAAGGCTAATAAAAAATCAGTTTGATGACTTTTATTTTCAAAAATAATATTCTAGTTAAACGGTAGTTTGGGGTTTTTTTTAATATACCTAGGCTTTGACAAGGTGTTAACTTTTTACGACTCAAATTTTTTGTGATTTTACTAAACCTTTGACTGTGTTAACCACAAAATGTTAAAAAAACTGAATTTTTAGGTATGCGTGGTATTTCTTCTGGGGAGTTTAGTTAGTACCTCACGAATAAGAGACAACTGGTGAGGACAAAACATTCTGAAAACTTGCTGAAGATGAGTGGTGTACCTCAAAGCTAGGTTTGGGGTCCAATTCTTTCGGGTTATTTATTAATTAATAAAATAAATTAATATTAAACTGACGTAAAGATGGTAAAGTTACAGTTTTTGCAGATGATACCCGTGTTCACATATGAAAACTTTACAGTCTGTTATATCCAGTGATATTCTTATACTATTAAACCATGGCCATATTCTGACAAACTCTGTTTAATATCAAGGAAACTGTCAAATCTTCTTACAAATCAAATTTGCTTAAGGAACCCGCTAGTAGGTACATTGATGAGACACGTAAGTGACACAACAAACACTTCAGTGGTCCAAAGTCTCTAATAAGCTTATTTCTTGTAATTCCATAACAAAATTCTCTCTTTGAGTCTCATCTAAAATATTAATTACCTGTCAGGAGGTTTTGTCCAGTAGATCTTACATTAGATCTTTACATTAGAATTACAAATAGGAACTATTTTGTTTTAATTTTTACTTGTCTGTATTAATTTATATTAATTAATTTTATTTTTAATTCTTAGGAGCTTAACTTTATCTATAAAAGCTTTATAAATATTTTATAAATGAATATAAACAAATATTTTTAAATATACCAAACTTAAAAAGACACGTTTTCGTTCGATGAATTAAACCTTATGCTCTTCGCATTTAAACTGGGCGAATTATCAAGAACATACACTCTTCCTGAAAAGTATTTCTTACGAATTTTGGATATACTCGTAACAAGATTAATACTTATTAATGCCTTATTGCCAAAAATAATATTATTTTTAAATTACCCGAAGGCAAATTAATCTCTTTTTTTTTAATGTTTCTGATAGTTTAAATGTTTTTTAAAATAAAAATATTCACAATGTCCAAAACAACGGCTTTAAAAGCTACCCAAGCCATTGGAGCTGCTTAAAAATTATACAGGCTTCTAAAATTAATAGTTGGCAGTCCAGAATCAAATTGTGTGAGTCGATTATCCTGTCATCTCTATCTTACAGAGCAGGAATCTGGGGCCTTCGTTACGCAAATGTGCTAAAACCTGGTCAAGGATTTTTTAAACGTCATTTGCGCCTTTCTAGAAATACTCCTTGTTGGTACACCTGTTTCGTCTCGAAACAGGTGTACTAGATATGAGTTTTATATTATTAAAGTTAGGACTTTCTTCGTTAAATAAGTTAAAGACCATGGAAAATAGTAGATTGACTAAACTATGTTTTTTAAGCCTTTTGTCTCTAGAACAGTGTACTTCTAAATATAATTGGGTTAATCAACTTCGGAACTATTTTTACTTATCTGGGCAACAAAACTCAGTTTCTTAATTCAACTTTACACAGTGATACCAAAAAAATTTTGAACTGTTCTAAAGATTATTTAGTAATACAAGATCTACAAAGAGCTCAACAATCCAATTTTTACATTATGTACTAGGATTTAAGAATTTTAGCTGTTGGCCAAACTTATCTTAAATCTTCTCTCCCTTATCATGTTACACGTGTTATGCTCAATTAAGAACAACTAATAAAATATATAGTAAATTCTACTTCAGTGGATCCGCTTACTTTGTTAAAAGTGAAGAACACGAAAAGAGCACGAAAGTTTGGGACACATACTTTTTTATTGTCCAATGTACGGTGAAGTGCGGGATTCTACATTATTCCGTAATAAAAACTTTAAAAGCTTGACTAATATATTAAACTTTGGTACTCCGAAAGAACTTACAAAGTTGGCGTACTGTGTAATGAACATATTTAAACTTAGGTGATTTATTATAAACGAATAATATCTGCACAATTTTTAGTTCGGTGTTTCATGTTTTGAAAATTAATTTTAGTTTCAATATTAGTTGTGTATCAAAAATTGTTAATTGTATATATACCGAACCCTTGTAAAAAAATATTTCTTTTTATATACAATAAATTTACTTACTTATTTACTATAAATAAATATTAGTTGCTTTAATAATACAATAAAATAAATATTTTTTATTATAAAAACTTAAAAAGACACATTTTTTTTGATGAATTAAACTTATGATTTTCGCATTTAAACTAGGCGATATTTCTTACGATTTTTCTATATATCAAGATTAATATAAAATTTCGAAACTTTTATGCCTTATTACCAACAATAATAATTTTATTAATTACCCAAAGACACATTAATCTTTTTTTTTTAATTTTTCTGATAGTTTAAATATTTTTTAAAATAAAAATATTTAAAATGCTTAATTTTGAATATTTTTTTAAAATTTAAATGTATAGACTGAGACTTTCTCTTTTCAGTTACACTGTTTTCGATTAGATCAGAATAAAACATTCTAAACTCTACCTCTGAAATTAAATATTACTATTTGTACTTTAGAATGTTACAATATTTAACGTTTAATAAGAAATCCCACTGTCCTATAGATAACAATAAATTTCCAAAATATTAAAAGCTACTACCTGCTTAAACGACGTAACTGGTTGTTTGTATAAAGAGGCGTGGCTTCATAGTCATTATAAATACATGAACTTCAAAATTTAAATTTATTCTAGTGTGAAATAATGATGTCGACAGTTCAAGAAGAACAGTACGGTAAAATGTTGCTTACGGAGCCTATTTCGCCAAGCTCCAGTGACACCATGTCACCACCTTCGTATAGTTCCGCAGTGGATAATAATTATCTTATTCCTCCGGTGAACGGTCAGAGTAGCCATTATAATCAGCCTTGTATTAGAGAAACTCAATCCATCAGCAATATGAGGGATACTCAATTTAATGGAACATACAAATGTGAAGAGAATGTGGTAAGTTTGCAAATACAACTATTAAATAACTTTATGCAATTTCATAATTCTTATTTATTTACTTTTTAAGACTTTAATAATAAATATATTTATATGATCTATATTTATCTAAATATTAATACAAATTGGTTTTATTCTTTTTTTGAAATTACTTGTAACATTGTGCATTCGTATAAAAATTTCCCTTACTTTAATTTCTTGAAGTATTGTTAAGATTTTGTAAAATTAAGTGAAATCATTGAAAATCTTCTATAGAAAAACCAAATTGAAAATATTGTTCAAAACTTTATTTTCAGTTATAATTTTTTAATATTTATATGAGTACTGGGGGAAAACGTAAAAAATGTTATATCATTACAAACATTTTACAAATAATTTGTAAAAGAATACCTAAAAAATGTCAATTTTCCATATTTAAATTGAAATTGAAAATATTGTTCAAAACTTTATTTTCAGTTATAATTTTTTAATATTTATATGAGTACTGGGGGAAAACGTAAAACATGTTATATCATTACAAACATTTTACAAATAATTTGTATAAGAATACCTAAAAAATGTCAATTTTCCATATTTAAAGCCGCTTTATTGACGTGACTTATGTAAAAGGAAAATTTTTGTATTAGTTTTGGTTTTCTTTTAAAATATAGCTAATAAAACTTTAAAATATGGTTTTTGTTAACAAATAATTTCACCAGCTAAACTGCTAATTTTTATTTTAATATTTTGCATAAAAATATTAAAGCTGAAACATATAACAGTTTCGCGTAAACCATTCAAAGTTTGCAATATTAGTAACTATAAATTACTTTGAAATTAATGTGCGTTAAATAATTTCTTTTTAATGATTCTAGTTTTCTTTAAAAATAATAATATTCTTCAGTTTAATGATTCATAATATTTTTAAAATTTTATTACTCCGTATACAGAATGGTACATTTTTGGTTTTTAGACTTTTGGCATTTGTAGTATCTATATGTTTTTCAGTTTGTTTGATAAAGTTTTTATTATTAAAAAACTGCTGTCAAACCTGCTGCCGTTTTATCAATAGCCTTTTTCTTTTAAAATATTCTAAAACGGCGGCCGAGGCGACTTTTATTGAAACTGTGTTTCTATTTAATAGTTAAAGAATAAAGTTAAAGAAAAAATAAAATGCAACAATATGATTTTTGTTAAAATTTTTTTATAAAAATTTTTCTATATTCTAGATTTTCGATATTGCGAATTTTTGTTTTATATAATTTTTAAAACCAAAGCAAAATTATGCCAGAGTGTAACCATTAAAGAAATTAACATAGCCCTAATTATCTAATTGTAAAGTCAATTAATATCGAATTTACACGAAAACTAAAAATTTATAACCAGAGACGTACTGGTCAAAATACTAGTTTTACACAGCTAGATAGTTATTTATAACATTTTTGATATATATTTTTTTATCTTAGTTTCAGCCTATGGACAATATGCATATTAGCAGATGGACAGAGAAACCCGAAGATAACAATAATTTTTCATACGAAAATCAGAATCAAACGGTTGTCGATTATGAGAAACCTTATTTCAGTGTTCATCTACCATTTGAAGTCACACCGCCTTCTGCAGAATCACTAGCGATGCTAAATTCAAAAGGTACGTATCTATAATATATTTCGAAACGACTGAAGTAATATCATTTATTTCATAACTGTAAAATTACCTGCACTTTAATTTATCGTATTGTTAGAGCAAAGTATCATTTTGCTTTATAATCGTAGTAATAAAACTCAAAGTATATCCACAACGTTTAATAGTAAGGTTAAAAAATTAATGCAACATGTTTCGGTCTTCAGACCATCATCAGGCTATAAAGAAAACAACTTTATCTTCACTTTAATCATTGATGTAATCGGACAACCGACACCATTCGCTCTTTTTATAACTATTTTTGATTCTCCTGACACCATTGTTTTCTTTATGATGGTCTGAAGACCGAAATATGTTGCATTAATTTTTGAACCTTACTATTAAACGTTGTGGATAAACTTTGAGTTTTATTACTACGATTATCTACATCATCCACATTTGAGAGATGGATTTCCTTTTCAATTTTGCTTTATAGTAAAATTATGTTATTTTAAATTAGTAGTAATATTAGTCTGGACCAAGTATTCCAGAAACAAAATATGTAAAGCTTAAAGCCCTGAAATTATTATTTCTGAGAATTATAAATAGTTTACAAGGGTACAGTTAAATATATATATATGTTAGCGCTACAGACCTTGTAGGACCATGGCTGATGCGTTTCCATTTCAGCGGTATGCTCTCGGAGTTCCATATGAAACTCTTCTGCGATAATCTACTATATTCAACTATCACTTTCGCATGGACTATCCGAGTGCCCACCACTTGGATCAGTTCTAAAATTTTCATATTAATTCCCACTTTGCCTTTTAATAACTGGACCTTTTCATGGCTTGGTTGACGACTTGTCTCCATTTCACCTTATCCTTTGCCTTATATTTCCACATTCTGACATTAAGTCTTTGTAGATCCTCTTCAACCTCTGTTTTCCATCTTGTACTGGGTCTGCCTCCTCTATCTTCCTTCTATGGAGCTATCTAGCAGTACTTTCGGTAGTCTTCCTGTTCCCATTCTTTCTATATGTCCTAGCCATCTAAGCCCTTGAAATTTTCTGATTTCAATAATACTAGGACCTTTATATATTTCTTCGAGCTCTTTGTTCGTTGTTCTTATCCAAATTCCGTTTTGCATTTTTCCTCCAAATATTTTCCTCAATACTTTTCTTTCCCCTCTTTGTAGCATTTCTTGTTCTTTTTGGTTTAATGTCCATGTTTCTGAGGCATAGGCCTAATCACATTTGTAGACCTTGACAATTTGTAGACCTTGATTTTCGTATTATTTTGCAATAGTCTTTTTTGGATTTCTTATCCTGTTTCTACTGTTAGGTAATTCCCTTTTATAAAGTCTCGTTCTGTCCATTCTATGTATTTTGTTTTTAGTTCGTTGATATAGAGGCCTTTTTCCCGCTTTTTCTTTAATACTTTTTACTACTTGTCTTAATTCTTCTTTTTTTCTGGCTAATATTGCTATAACATCTGAAAATGCTAGACATTGATGTCTCTTGTGATATATAAGTCTAGACCTGCTTCCCGAATTACTTTCTCCAATACCAGGTTGAAGAGAATGGATGATAGTGGATCTCCTTGCCTTACGCCTTCAGTTACAATGAAATCCTCTGACATACAGTTATTTATTCTTAATTGATTTCCAGTATTTTGTAGTGTCAATCGAATCATTCTTATCACTTTTCTACTTATTCCTAGGTCTTCCATACTTTTGTACAGTTCGGTTATTTTTACTTTATAACTTTTAGAATGAATTTCCTGTAACATGTTACATTCCTATAACATGTTACAGTTACATAATATGAAAAACCAAAAAACACTATCTCTCTGATCGTAACAATAATTTAATGTATTTATCACGTCCGTATGACGTGGTTGAATATGACAGTTTCGGGGATGCACTATAAAATAAATTTTTAAAGACTATAATTTTTTAATAATATTCAGTTATTGTATAACGATTTAAAACAAGTTATATTAATATTTAATTTTTAATTTCACTTTATGTTCACATTATTAATTTTTATATTACCGACCTGTCATTTTTGTTTAATATTTAATGAGCTGACAAAAATCTAAATTTAATGATCTGTTACACTCATTAAAACTTTCAATAGGTATGTTTCTAAATTATTTAGAAATTAATTTGAGTAATCTTCTGCTTTTTTATATTGTGACTTAAATCCACCTTAAAAAATTTACAATTACTGCAAATTATTAGTAGTCTGGTCGAGAAGTCATTTGAATCGGATTTGGGTTACACCGATCCGAAAAATCTGATTTTGGTGTCAATCGATTCGAAATGACAAATATAAAAATGTTACTGAATATCAAAATCCGTTTTAAAAAATTTCCTATTGTTATTAACAATTTAAGATTTTAAAAAAGGGGGTTTACATTTTTGCTAATAACTCATAAATTATAATAGCTAGAACAAAAAACTGAACGGATTCTTCAAGGGCAGGAAATTTCCAACAAAAAGTTCTAATTCCCCGAATTGTAGCTCAATTATTTATAGGTCTAAATTAATGTTGAAAATGGCATAAAAAAAGGTCGGTGCGTCACCGTCGCAACTACCAACTGACATAAATTATTTTTTTTCAATAAGTAAATATTAATACAAAATTTTTTAAAAATTCTAGCACTAACAGAACATTCAGAGAACAAATTTCTGCAGTCAAAATTTTTTTTCCGTTATTTTTCACATTTCTATCCATTTGCTAATTAAAAAATTACATCTTCATTGTTACTAACTTTAAATTCGTTACTGTGAGTAAAATAAAAACATAAGAATTTTGTTAACCCTTGGAATCCATTATCATAAAGCTACTGAACAAAGTGACATAATAAAATTTTAAAATTTTTAGAAATTCAAATTGTTATTAACAAGCAAAGTAAACAAATGCGATTTTAGATGTGAAAAATTTAAATTTTTTAAAAAAATTGTTTACAGTCATTTTTTATACGCTATAATCAATATAAATCCAATTTTTTTAAATGTTTGTGACCAATTGTTTAAAAGATTTTTATAAACAAAAGTCTTATTTAACAATTTTTTAAAAAAGTTTTTTGCCATTCTATTGTTTATTAAAAACCATGATTTTTAATTTAAATTAAATTTTTTTCTTCAAAAATTTTCTAATTGTTAATTAACGTTTTTGTTTATTAAAAATTGTTTAAATTTAATATTAAGAAATGAAAAATATCCCAAAAATCATAGTTTTATCTTCTCTATAAAATGGTATTTTTTCCACTTTTTTTATTTTAAAAAAAAAAAACGTGGAAAAAAAATGTTTTCAAAAATTAAACGTATACTATGGTATTCAGTATATTGTGAGGTGTTATAAAAAAAATATTCATTGTTGATGTAATTGTTTATAACAAATTGTTTAATTAATAAACAATTAAATAATTAACTGACAAATTCGAAAAAAATACCATTTTGTAGAGAAAAGAAAACTTAAGATTTTTAGAATTTTTTTCATTTGTTAATATTAAATTTAAACAATTCTTAATAAACAAAAACCTTAATTAACAATTAGAAAAATTTTTTAAGAAAATGTTTTTTATTAAAGATCATGGTTTTTAATAAACAATAGAATGGCAAAAAAAAATTTTAAAATTGTTAAATAAGCCATTTGTTTATAAAAATTTTTTAAACAATTGGTCACAAACATTTAAAAAAATTGGATTTATATTGTATATAGCGTATTTAAACAATTGTTTGAAAAAATTTAAATTTTTCACATCTAAAATCTCATTTGTTTACTTGTTAATAACAATTTCAATTTTTAAAAATTTAAAAATATTGGTTTTATAGAAATATTGATATACCAGCAATTACAATTTAATAAACCGATAAAAATTAAATTGGTATTGATTATTTTTATTTATTTTCAGATTCTGATAAAAGCCCTAGTTCCATACCGAGTCCAAAAATCTCATCGAATTCGAGTAATCCAAAGAGAGCTCGTACTGCTTATACTTCATCGCAACTTGTGGAATTAGAAAAGGAATTTAACAGTAACAAGTACCTCTGTCGTCCAAGAAGAATTCATTTAGCAACACTCCTGAATCTCAGCGAGAGGCAAATCAAAATATGGTTCCAAAATAGAAGAATGAAGCACAAAAAAGACCAGAAAAACAAGTCAAATTCCCCAGATCAACGAAACTCACCGATAAGATCTACCTGTTCACTGACAAATTCAAGTTTAAATAAGATGAGGATCATCAAAACGGAAGAACCGGGTGTTGTAGATAGGTTAGTTAATCATTCCCTACAAAATCAGTACATACCACAAACACTGCCGAACTATAGTTCGCCTCAGTATTGCGACCAGTGGGATCGCGACAGATCAAATTATTCCAGTCACTATGTAGCCAATTGCGGTCCCAATGTATATATCGAACCACAAACTGAAACTAGTTACTACAACAGCATGAATTATTATCCTATAGGAAGTTACGAACCTTACCAGGATGATTCCAAGCCATCGTACCAGCCACTATAGTACAGAAAATTTTAGATTTTAAGTTTACGTTGAAATTTAGATTCTTATATAAGCATGCTATTAATTTAACTACATATAAAATTATTTGTTGGTGATCTTCATATTGGTTTTAAACCAGGAACATCCAGTGCTCATAAATATAATCAGAAAATAATTTTACACTAAAAAAATTATGTATCTGATGAGGCTTTGTAATAAAAATTAATTTGTATGTTGTTAAATTGTACGTCGCTAAAATTAAATAGCAATACAGAATTTATTTATTTTACTAGAAGCTTTTCTAAAGTTAAATTTAAGTAATTTATATAGTTATGTTAATTGGACTGTTATATTTGGGTTGGAGTATACTAAATATAAGAAAACTGGTTCCTAAGGTGTAATTTACCAAAAAATGTATTTTATTAATTACATTTATTCAGTTTAGAGTGCAATATATATTTTTTACATTTTGTGCTATAAAATCAATTTGTCTATTTTTATAAATTTGGGTAATATTAGATAATAATAATTTTCAACAAATAAAATAAAACACTTTCCCTCAGGTGCACAAATGTAGGAGATATATAAAATATAAAATGCATTGTTTAAAAAAATGTATTAAATAAATAGACACATTCCAGGAAATCAAATATGCTTAAAGATATATTTTTTAATATCCTACTGTAATATTAATGTAATATTATTTGTTACAGTTATTGTACTTAATTTAGTACATGCTATACTTGTATTTTTAATTTTGTATATATTTAAAAAATAATTTCTAATACATTTTTTTACAATTCATTTAATTTCAGAGTAACATTGTAAAAATAATTATTTGTGCACTTTATTTTAACGTAATTAGGTATACATTATTTGTAATGGAATATAATGTTTACATTTTTTTATTTTCTATTTAACAAGTTAGTGAATCAATTGATTTTATATTAAAATTGTAATATAAAAATCTAAAAGGCATTATTTTCTTGTAAATAACAATCATTTAAATACTTTAATAATTTCTATAGTACTTACTAAACATCAATTATTCCGTTTGGCAATATATACCGATTATTTCTATAATTATGTTTTATAAATTCATAAATTCTTGGACAAGACGTTGACAGTTTGTCACAGTTGATATAATTTCCTGAGGGTTAAAAATCTTAACGTAATAATATAAAATTTAAGTGCACTTTATACATCTTTTACTCTGAAATAAATTAAACCACATTAGTTGTAAAAAGGGGATACGCAATAATTTACCTTATAGAAATAAAAATTAATTTGTTTGCCATATTTATATAAAAAATTGTTATAAATTTTTTCCGAAAAGTACACTAAGTGTTACACAATCTACTTAAGTTCTTGCTACTTTTGCAATTATCTGTAAGTAATTTATTAAAGTATCTTTTTTGGGATTAATTTTATAATTTATTGTATAAAAAATATTTTATTTAATTTACTATTATTAGTTTTTTATACAGTGGTATATATTCTACAAAATGTAGGTTTGTTATATACAAATACTTTGTACAGTTGGATATATTAGTTTTAAATAAACTTATTTAAATAAATGTCTTGTTTTATATTACCTTTTAAAAATTACAACAATTAATTTTATTCTTATGATAAAAGTGGCTGAATATTTTTAAAACCAGTAAATGTTCTTATGTGTATTATGAAAAACTAAAATAGGAGTCCGGTTCTGACAATAGTACAAATAGTAGTGTAATAATTGCTTTTTGCTAAAACTTGTCAATACGGTGTTTTAAAGTGTTTTTTAAATCTTGAAGTTTTCATGTGTCTTTAATTTAACGCAGAAATGAGCTGTAAGTTATTTAATTACTAATATTATATAGTAGAATTATACAGTCGTAAGTTAGCTGAATTCAGTAAATTCTCGAACTATTGAAAAAGTGGATTTTATTATCAGCCAAACTATAAAATGTAAACCATTCAATACAGGACAGCATCCAGTACAATATGACCCCAGTAGACTAAATTTCTTCATAATAAGCGAATATTTGTCAGAAATTTTTACCTATAAGAAACTGTCTAATGCCTAAACCTAAAGTCTAACTAAAAGTTACTATAAAGTAATTTAATCGTTCGATATTTTTAAACCAACTGCAAGCAAACGTTTTAAACGTTTTACTATGTAACGATCAGTTGAAAATTAATTGGACCCAAAAATACAACTTAAACTGTTTTCGTAAGAATGTAGTAATATACTGGAACTTGCATACTCCCAGACCAGTATAACCTTTAATATAATCAATATCACTTAACCACCCAATGTAAAGCCATTATATGCAAGAACTTCCTACTTAACTTTTATCGAAATAATCAAATAAAGGAAACACTCTCTATACTTTTTAGCCATTCCCAAAAGAGAGAAAGATTTTAAATTACCAACTAAAGATTGATTTTCTCATCAAGATCGATTTCAATTTTCTAGAAGCTAAAAAAACCAGTCCAACTCTAAAAGAACAAGTTGTCCCCCTTAAATAAGTGACATACAAATCCGAACACCCAGTTTAAATGATTTTATTTTAATAAAATTTGGTGAATTCATTTATTTTACTGAAATAAACAATTGATATAATTTTCAGCCTTATCAGTTGAAGATTCCGGTTTTTATACTGCTTTTTTGTAGTCCACTAACAATCCAAAAATGAATATTGCAGCCGTAGTAAAGATCCAAATTTTGCGGATTTTGGTTCTTGACATTCTTTACGATTGGTTACGATGCCTAGGGTACTGAGACCTGTACGATTTCGTAAACTTAGTGAGTTTTATAGGGGTCGTATAGTGGGACTTCGGGAAGCTGGATTTTCTTTTCGGGAAATGCAAAGAAGTGTAGATACCGTGGTTAAGTGTAGTCAGGCATGGCTTCAAGAAGGTCGTACGCACAGAGCAAGGGGCTCCGGACGCCCCCGTAGAACAACAGACCGTGAAGATCGTCGCCTAAGATTATTGGCCTTAGGGGACCGTTTCTCCACTACCAGGTCCATTGCAAATGAATGGTTTGCAGAATACGGAAGATCTATCGGCATGCGAAGTGTTTACCGACGAATAAGACGTTTTGGCCTGTTTTCATACAGACCACACTGGGTCCTCCCTTTAACTCCAGAACACCGACGTAATCGCCTTGAGTGGTGCAGAGAACGGTCACTCTGGGATCAGGAATGGAACAGTATTGTCTTGATTTTGTTTAGGCATGCACGATGGTCGAGCGAGGGTTAGAAGACGATGTGGTGAAAGGAGAAATCCACGGTTTCTTGTTGTTTCATGTTCATCAAACTGTTGCAGTTATGGTTTGGGGTGCTATAGCTTATGGTTCGAGATCACCTTTAATCTTCATCAGAGGTAACATGAACGCTCAGCGTTATATCCAAGAAGCTTTAGAACCCCATCTTTTACCCTATCTTGACACCCTGGCAAATCCAACTTTCCAACAAGATAATGCCAGATCACATGTCGCAAGAGTCACAACAGACTTATTTCAACATAATGATATCACATTGTTACCTTGGCCACCAAGATCTCCCGACTTATCCCCAATTGAGCACGTGTGGGACATTATGGGTAGGAGATTGCTCAATTTGCAATGTCCTCGTCAGACTCTAGAAGAACTTCGAGAGGAGTTGGTGGTTGCTTGAAATGAGATCACCTGCTGAGAAACATGCCTAGGCGCGTTGGAGAATGCGTAACACATTGGGTGCACATTATTAAAGTTAAAAGGGCTTTAAAGCAATGCAATCATTTTGAAATTTTTACTTATTATGCTTCAGTAAGTACTTATACAACATTTTATAAAAATAAAATCATTTAAACTGGTTGTTATGGAAACAAATATTTATAAACTTAATGTAGTATGTCAAAATAGAGGAAGATATAAGGAGATTTACTGCTGGTTCACTTAGAAAAACAGTCAGTTCATCCCAAGAAACAAATACAAATGACTAAATAAATGCACGAGGGAACTCGTTGTTGTTGCATGGAGTTTTATTCTTGTTGTTTACTAATTTGAGGTGGGTAATTTAAAATATCTCCCGATTTGTTCATTAGCAGCTCCAACTTTGATTAGTTTGAAGTGCCTTTGGACAGCTGTATCATATACTGGTTCCTTCATGTGATATGTAAAACATGTGTAGAATTTTTAAGATTATGGGTAAATAAGAGAAAACCCATTGTAAGTATCAAACATGTGGTTGGAACCTTTCAATAATGAAAATATTTTCAACTTTTTGTGGTTGATACAAACAGTATAAATAAAAGGAAATGGTTTTACCCTATTTGGCGAACAGTTCTATATTTTGTCGATGCGCCAGTAGCCCTAGCTTTTTCATCAACACAAAATGTACACAAAAATTCTTCTTTTAGAGAGAAAGGTGGGACAACTGATTTTAAATTTAAATTATCCCATTGGTGAAATCTGTTTTGGCTATTATAAGGTCGGCGATCGTTAATATGGTTAAGAAAAAGATTTATGTCGTCAATAACATCTATTTAAAAAAAATTAAGTAAAAACACAAAACATGCGAAAAATAATTTTAGGTTAGAATCTCCACTATAATTCTTTAGTGACAGGTTCAATCGATTTGTAAATTAAAGTCTTCAGTAGCTTTTATTCGCAGAAAAGTTGGCGCTACTAGAAGATGAATAAACACTTAAGGACGACAATCCTCTCAGTAACGCTACGAAACACTTTACTGAAAGGTGAATAAACCGGCCCCTAAGGTATACAGTATATGATTTATCCTAATCTGAATAAACAATGAACTATATTTAGTACTTAGGTACGGACGCACGTAGAACAGTCCTTTAAAGTCCTCTTTCCGAAGAGAGACGAATTGGACTAACTACGTACTACACACTGATGGCTCCAAAACTCCAGATGGAGTTGTAGCAGGAGTGTAGGGTACCAAAAGATTGTTGAAATCGAAGTAAACCTCGGCAAACATGCTACCATCTTTCAGGCAGAGGTTTTCGCCATTGAATTGTGTGCTGATAGGAAGCTGATAATTCACCCTCTTGTAAACAAAAACATACAAATTGTATCAGATAGCCAGGCACTGAGCTCCAACCGGCTTAATTCAAAGCTGGTATGGAACTGTATTAAATCCTTAGAACGTCTTGGTTCCAACAACAGGGTAACTTTGCTTTGGGCACCAGGACAAAGCGGAGTAGTGGGTAACAAAAACGACGACACTCTTGCCAAAAAAGGAACAGAGTCTAGATTTATAGGACCTGAATCATTCTTTGGCATTGATAGAGAGGAAAATCCTTATGTACTGGTATGATATCCCACGACTAATCCATTCGAAGGCTTTCATTTCCAAACCCTCGAAAAATATAACTTGCATATTCTGGAGTGGGATAGGAAAGACCCACGCATTCTTATAGGACTGCTTACGGGACACTCTCGTCTAAGATACCACCTCAAGAGTCAAACTTCAGACTGCCGCTTCTGCAGTGTGGAAGACGAGACTGCAGAACACATATTATGTTCTTGCTCCGCCCTGGAAATTACTAGGCACCGCAATATTGGTTTTCAAAAATTTGAGCCTAACGACTTTAAACAGGTCTCGCCGCAAATAACTATTAACTTCGCAAGGAGGATTGGCTTGTATGACAAATTATAACTTAGGGGTGAGCCACCATAGACCCAACGATGGTTGAGCGTCCCACTCACATTGAACCCAACCTAACCTAGTACTTACGTAGGTATACGTAATACGCAGTTACACCACTAATGCGCATTACCTTTAGAAAAGATAAAGTAGAACCAGGGCGAAATTTAAAAACCATTAGAAAATCTAGTAAAGGTTCGTTTAATCCATTGGGAAGTCATTGCGACACTTTCTGGTCTGAGTGCAAAAAGTTCGGCAAGAGATCTCGTGGTTGTGCGGCACCACTTTCTAGAGGAAAATTGGCGGGCAGAGTAGAACTGTATTTTTTTCCTGATATGTGTTTTGTATTTAAATGATTTTATCACTATGAACGCAAATTTAAATAAAAATAAAGAGCAGGAACTAATGCTTGTTTTATTATTACTTTCTTCAAGCTGTGATAGTCATAAAGAATGATATTCCCTGTTAGGGAAAAGAACATATTTGCCAATAGACACATAAAACGACCAATACGAGTAAATAGTCAAAATAACAAAGAATAATAAAAAAACTCTTGTTTTAATTTTAAACTTAATTTTTTTAATTAAACTTGGAAGTTCAGTTAAAACAAGAGTTTTTTATTATTCTTCGTAAGATGGCCTTCCAAAAAGTAAGGGTTATAATAAATTTAATTGGTCAAAATAACCTTTTATTTTATTATACAAGAGAATGTTAAATAATTGTTGTAACAATGACTTTGATAAATTCACAACATATTATATTCTACTGTCTAGTTTGAATTAAAGATCTGAACCATCCTCAGATTCATTGATTAAAATTTACTGCGCATTTTTTCTAAAATGAGTTTCTAGAGCTCCTCAGTAATTTTTACTTGTAAATAAAAATTAACGTCAACATAAAAATTTTAATACAACCCTCAAGGCCAAATGCACAATCCATTGATACTTCACCAGTGCGGTTTTTAACTGCACGCAACCAGTGTCAGTTTTGCTGCCAGTGTCAAACTTTTTTCCCAATGGAAAAATGGAAAAATTGAAGTCTTTTTTGCTAATTCTGAGAAGGGTATTTATAAGTTAATATGTTTGTAACAAACATAATTAATTTTTTCTATTCTTAATGTTGATATTAGGTACCTGCGATTAATAGGTAAACTTATTTAATCCTTTCGTATATGTGAGTAAATACCAGGTTTGACTTAACAAAAGAACGATGACAAACATTTGAAAAAACTACTTTTGAATAAACTATGAGCAATATGATGTTTGTTGCAGTACACAACATTAACGTCAAAATGCTTTTTTAATTGTTTGGTGCATCTGACTGTTTAGGAAAATAAACTACTTTTAGTAAACAAAATACTTACCTTGTATAGAACTATGACAAAAGATAAAATTTTTATCTAAGGAGGGTTAAAAGTTGACGTTTATGCAGTAATAAATCATAGAATAGAGAGAATAGCTGAATTACAAATATTTGGCAAAAATATAATTATGAATAATAGCTATTTAATGCTGATTTGTTTTTTAACCGTACTTTTAAGTTAGATGTATTGTTTTTATTTGACTTATTTATTAAATGTCACTTACTATACTACTCCGAGTATATTAGTTACATTATTTTAGATTTATAGTTTGTCAAAAACCAGTTTTTGGAATTTGGAATTTAGGAAAGGTAAAACACTGTAATATACAGAAGAATCTACATCTAAATTTATCTCGGACAAATAATTAAATGCGGAAAAGTTAATCAGACAACGGAAATAGAGCGAAAAATTAGACAGGCTTGGGCAGTATTTGGTCGACAAAAACAAATCTCAATTGCAATTAGTTTTTGACCAGTGTAGTAGGTATTCTACATGTATTATAACCTACGTACCACAAATGTGGACACTAAATAAGGGCACAAGGGAAAAAATAAGCCGTACACAAAGAAAAATAAGAGCACAAACGTGATGGAAAAATGTCCTTAAAAGAACAGCCAAACTATAATCGATGAAAAAATCAAGAAAACTGGAAAAAAGAAGTGGAGTCCTACGTCCGACAATGGCTAAAATAAATGGAAGAAGAGACCTAGGCGTGATTTTTGAGTCTCGTTTCGTGTTACGCTCTACATTAAATGTCTGTGGTCATAATGTGTGAAAACTGGGTGTTCTTAAGACACAATTCTGGGAAATGTGTGTATTTTAGATTATAATGAATCTGGATTTATTGGTTAAATATGTAAGCCCTGTTTCTTATGTGTTCTAAATTAGATAGGTATATACCCTTGCGTAATCTATTGAAGATTTTCTGCTACTGCAATAAATGAATAGGTCATCCACACATAACTAACTTTAATTGGTTATTTCAGTTTTTTTGAAATATTTAGTGCGGAGCCATGTGGTATTCCATTTTTAGATATTTTAAATTAGACACTTCTTTAATTGCAAGAAATACGATAAAGAATCCAGAGAACTTACAAATAAATTAACCATCTTAAAAATAAGCCGGCCTTATAATTTAATGCATTTACTATCCTTGAACAAAAAGAGTATTTTCGATTGTTTATTAGCCTTTGTTAGGGATGCCAAAATTTGTATATAGGTAATAGTAGTAGTATTGTTGTAACCTTTGTGTTTTTCCACGTGTTAATTTTTACCCAATCAATCCGAGGTCCACCTTGTCTTGTGTATACAGAATGCCCTAAATGACCCCTGGGCGAGAAGAGTTTATCCTTTGTATGTAATCCTTGAGGAAAAATTAGAATAGTGTATATAGGGGAAATAATAGTGAGTATTCAGTTTATTAAACAAATGCCAAATTGGTTACAAAGATAAAATAATTACTGGAAAATTGTCAAATTTTGTTTCTGGTTGCGTGGGCCTCGACCCAAAGGCCAAAAAAAAAAATTAGACACTGCTGTAGGTATATCTTATAGCAAGTGTAAAAAAAACACTGTTATAGATATGAATAGCAAATGCAGTAATTTAGATTTGTCTATAAATTTTGTAAAATGTTTTTGAAAATAAAGCGTATTTCACTGCTCATTCTATAATTAAATTTTGTATGCACACACTTCATTGATATTGCTTTTTACGATTAACTATATTATTTATTGTGGGTGTTCTTGGTTAATTTGTTCTGGGGTTGTAAGTCAACATGAAGTTGCTTATGGCGTTTTCGGGTGAAATGATCTGAAATCGCTCCCAGATTGATCGAAAATCTATGTCGCTGGGAAAAAGAGTGACACAGTTCTGTGACAGAACACCATTCACCAGAACAAGAGTTGATTTGAATATTCTAACCTTACTTTTGTATTAAATTGTTCATTTACTTTCGGATAACTATAATAAATTTCAAAATATTAAAAATGGAAAATTGGCAAACTGTTTACGAAAGTGTGGAAGAACCGCTCAGAAATGGCCAAAATCTAGTTTTGCAGAATATAAAATGTAGGTAACTAGTACCTATAAAATTTTATAATTTTCCTATTTTCCACCTTTCCTTGTAAATAAGGAAACCCAACTCATCGTCACTATTTTCTGAAGACGATAGAAAATTCATAAGCATCAAAAACTCTTCGCTATTATTTTGAACACTACCCGCCATATTTCCTCTGCATCTGTCGATCTGACCCTGGATCTCAGATCAATTCCGATTAACCCGAGAGCGATCCAGTCGATCAGCCGAACAAGAAAATCGACCATGCTTGGTGATCAATCAGGCCAACCGAACGCACCAACGCTTCCACTATAAGGCTGCTGATTAATGTTTTATCTATTATTTTGTATTTTTTGCCAAGATAATAATAATAAATAATTGTTATTGGTTGAAAAAGTATAAACAGATCGAAAAACATACTTTAATGTTTATGTATGAAGTTAAACCTAGCATAACCTATTTTGGAAGTAAGTAGTAAATAAATATTTATTTACTGTACACATTTCAAATAGCGATAAACCTATTATATGATTAATCAAATAATCAATATGTTATGTCTTATTTCTTCTATACTTGGTCTAGCCTTAATCCAACCTAAACAACATAATGTACATACCTATAGCAACAAACAAACAAAATGTAACTTAAATGTCAATCTGACGATGCTGATCTTAGCGAAACGGCCGTCATTGTAATTAAAAACCTAATTTTTTCAATTAAACTTGGAAGTTACTTTGAAACGAAGAGTTTTTTATTATTCTTAATAAGGTGGACTTCCAAAAAGTAAGGGTTAGTACACTAAATGTAAAAATATTTTTATTTACTCATTTAGTACCTACTTATTCAAAAATGAATATAAATTCACTTATCCATGCATTTTCAAATTGATTTTTACAACACAATACTATCAAACCAAAAATTATTGGATACTTTATTGATTGTTTTGTCACTGTGATGTCATGTGAAACGGGAGTGACTGTTGACCAGTATAAAACTTATTAGTCCTAAAACCTAATATTTAAAAAAATAGGCTGACGGTAATGGAAAAAAAATGCAAAAGAGAATGCCAGTAGTAAAAAAATGCTATATGAGCCACGGTAGAAAAGTGTATTAGTGTCTCGGATCTATTAAACTCTTCCACTTAGGCGCATAATTATTATTTTGCTGTAGGAAATAGTATGTTACTAGCCTTGTAGCATGACAAGCCAACTACCCAAGAGCGAAAAATTGTAAGCACATTACGTTAGCCAAGTGAGGATAATGTCAATTATGCGTAGGTACCTTACTATTTCTACAGACCGTAGAAAGAAACGATGCAATAATCTGGTTGATAATCATTGGATCGGAATAAAAATTTATTTAAAAATTTTTAAATATTTTAATTTTAACATATTTAATGTCGTATCCTCCCTAGCTTGTACTAGTAGGAACGTATAATCCAATCTACCTAGTTCGATATTTTTCCTCTGGTTGTGCTATTTGATATACCTAGGATTGTATCCAGACCTACGAATACTCCTTTCAGCATATTTCCTTGTAAGAAGGTCCGCTTTTTTATCCCTTCAATATTCAGAAGGCCAGATGTTTACCCTAGACCAGGGGTTCTCAACCGGCGGGTCGCGACCCCCCGGGGGGTCGCGGGACGGGTCTGGGGGGTCGCGAGATAGGTGATAAATGAAAAAAACTCAGCCCATATAAACCATATGAGCGGCGAATATCAAATGAAGCGACCATGTACTTTTTAGAAACTGAATTGAGTCTGCTTGTTAAATACAATAAGTATATTTAATCAATTTACAATTAATCAATACTATTTTAAAATACAACTATAATTAATAAAAAGGAACAAATGGAGCTCTAAATGACTCAACGTCGCTGCTAAAAATGATGGTGCCAGCCGCGCCGCTTATATCATAACGTAGGCCTTATTGTTGTGAGACAAAATTTGTTTATTCTAAAAAAGGCACACTACACAAAATATATTGCAAAAAATACATTTGTTTAAAGTCCAGCAGGATGACTTAATGAGAAACTTGAGCTTGCTTCAAATTAACTAACTGTAGAATGCCTGGGTTGATTTTTGTCAAACACAAAATAATATCATATTTTCCAGTGCCAAACCATTTCTTGGTTTGGTTTTTAAATTCACCATTGTCGAAAATCCTTTTTCTCAATTGTAAGAAGTAGAAAACGGTATCAAAATCTTTAATGCTAGTTTGGTCAATTCTGGGTGTTCCTTCTTTATATTTAGCCAAAACTTGTCGGGACAAACATCGTCAAAAGTTAATTTCAATGACTGATCATTTGATATATCTATCAGTTCATCGTGGAGGCCAGCATTCAATTCAGCTTTTTGAACAGCATTTTCAGAAAATGGTTTTGTTATCTAAACAGATCCACTTGCACTTTAACAGGAATATAATCATTCAACTGCTTTATCAAGGCTTTAAGGTGTGATGATATAAGTAATGAGAGAGATAATGTGTCAATGGATGTACTTGAGACATACTCCTAATAATAATGATAAAAATAAATATATAAAACTAATAATAATAAATATCATTCAATAAATATAACGATAACTCATGATACAAATATACAAGATACGATAACTAGCGGTTCAAAACTCGTCCGATCTGCGCATGTGACGTCACTTGTGATATTCTATAGCGCGTTTCAACGTTAATATATAAGAATTTTATATTTATTTAATCAATTTATTGTTTAAAACTTTTATTACTTATTTATTCTACATTATTTATCAAAACAAAATTCAAATGACTTAAAATTGAGAATAAGTAAATAGAGAATTGTTAAATTATATTTTTATTCGAGAATTAATTAAAGGGAACGATGGTAGACGTAGACTAGGTATAATAATTAAGTAAGTGGGCACCCATATACAGCACACGGCATTTTAATTAATTTATTTTATATTTTTCCGGAAAAATTTAAAATAATAACCTGTAAACAATGGCGTCAGGTCACTAGGTGACGTCACTAACCACGCCCCAAACATGCGCGATATTTTATCTTGTATATTTGTATCATGACGATAACGTAAAAGTCGGCAATTTATATTAACCAACACAATATAAGTGAAGTTAGCTGCGTTCATGATACAAATATACAAGATAAGATCGCGCATGTTTGGGGCGTGGTTAGTGAGGTCACTTGTGATCAGACGCCATTGTTTACAGGATATAATTTTAAATTACTCCGGGAAAATATAAAATAAATTAATTAAAATGTGATGTGCTGTATACGGGTGCCTAATTACTTTATTCTTATACCTACTCTACGTCTGCCATCGTTCCCTTTAATTAAATCTCGAATAAAAATATAATTTAACCTTTCTCAATTTTTTATTCTAAATTTTAAACCATACATGTATGACTTGAATTTTGTTTGGATAAATAATGTTGAATAACCAATTAAAAGATTTTAACAATATACCGTCAACCGGGGTTATATAGGACGATATATTTAATTATCTGTCTATTTTTTTTATTATACGAAATTAAAGCTAACTAATGCATTCTATGATAAGAAGTTAACCTAGCAAATATATTAACATAAAAAAATATTTTAAAACTTGTCACGATTATATTTATTTATTTTTTTAAAGTGCGTCCGATATAACCCTGCTTTTGGGGGAATATCGGACGATACCATTTTTACATTGAAAATGAAGCTTTAAGACTGGTATCCGGTATAGTTTTGGTTAAAAACCTTAATCGGACAATTTGAAAAGAAATTTACCATGTAGGGTTCAGGATACAGGGTGATGTAGTAAAAATGAAAGGCAAAATCGATATAATGGAAATAAACGTCTTTATTCATAACACAAAATCTTGTAGGAACATCAAAAAATGAAACAGAAAAACTTCAAACAATAGATTAAAAATGAAAAATAACATTCTCAACACGATCCCTTAACTCTGTAACTGCAGACCTTCAAACACAAAAACACCGCGATGGATTTTAGGCTTACTTAAAATAGGTACTGTGGACCTGTTCAAGTTTTATTTTGATCTTGTCTTCAACGTCCGGAAAAATAAAGGAATCTTTGTGACTCTTATAGGATCTAAGGCGATTCACATCAATATATTTTATTCCAATCTTGTCAATTCGCTCAACGAATTCTTTGGGCGTTCAAATAATGGCGCACGAAGTCTTTGATTGTTTGCTTCTCAAAAGGATATCCGAATTTTCCTGCAGGCATCTACTATAACAACGCTCTTTAGTTACTGACAAAATTGGGGGTCTCCCGAGTTTCTCAGCATGCTCACCTCTGTAAATATCGTAAAGGGTGCTTTTTGGTACCCCGTGCATTTCTGCTGCTTTCTTGGGAATAATTGCCCCTGAAAAACATACTTTTAGTTAATTTCGATTTTATGCGAAAAAGAAGGACTCAAAATAAATTTTGAGGTTATGGGGTTCTTTATAAGATTAAAAAAAATATTTATCCCATTGCACTATATATCTATCATGCACAGGGTTCACAAGCCATAGGACACTATTTGGCTGTCTCAATTTTAACGAAAAAAGTTACTGTAATAATTAATTTTTTATGAGCTTACCTTGATTTTCTTATCGATCGCGAAACACAATTACGACAAGTAGGTTATCCGTTAATAAACGGATATTCTTGTTCAGTAATTGAACTGTCATCCAACATCTGTAGCGCGCGCAATTTGAAAAGCAACCACATCGTCCGATATAACCCCTGACATCCGATATAACCCCGGTTGACGGTATTGACTAAATAAATATCAAATTCCTATACAGGGTGTTTCAAAAAAAGGTAACACCGTCTCTAGGATAGGTAAAAAACAGAAAAATAATTGGGGTTGGCTTAGTGAAATTTTTTTCTAACGCCATCCGTTTTCAAGATAAAGGGCGTTGAAGAAAATGAAAAATTACACATTTCTTACGATTTTGCCGAAACTACTGGCACAAGTGACACAAGTCACAAGTGACGTCACATGCGCAGATCGGACGAATTCTGAACCCCTAGATATCATACCTTATTAATTTGTATCATGAGTTGCATTTTCAATAACTTTTTTACATGGGTTTGTTCAGAATACGATTTTTAACCGCGTTGTTATATTTGATTTAACATCACAATTTTAGTAACATCGATATTAAATTTATAGATGTTACGAATATTTGTACAGAATAACCCTATAAAGTTAGTGATATAAGCTTGTAGTGAAAAAAATTTATTGTATGACATTATAAAAATATCAAAGACAAAATTTCTTAAAACTTGATATCGCACGATTAACTTCTAACCTTATATTGCAACCCTGTCGATTTTCTTTGCAAATATTTAAAATATTCAAGCTCGTTTATTTTAGACGACATTTTTTATATTTTTTAAATTTTTGAAGTTTTTATTATTTTTAGTACTTTATGGGATAGTTTTTTTTATAATTTTAACCCTTTAAATGAAATTATTACAAATGTTTTAAATGTTGGATAAAATCAACCTAAATGCTAACAAATACCTTTTGGATTATAATGAATTTATTTATTGAAAATAAAAATAAAAAGATGTATAGAATATATTTATAATTTTATAAAACAGAGAAAAATAAATTTTCTAATATTTTAACTTAATACATAGTGAATATTAAATAATTTGAATTGAAACATTCATATACCTGAAGTTATTTTCAACTTTCAATGAATAACATAATCCGCTATAAAATAATCATTACTCATAACAAAGAAAGTTTAAAGATAACAGTCAATTTCCAAATTATTTGCGGAACTACCTGCCTAAACGACTTTGTGGATGGTTGTTTGGATAAGGGGGCGTGGTTTAGTCATTACTATAAATGCTTAACCTTAAACACTTTTATTTTATTTTATTGTAAAATTGCAATGTTTCCAGTTCAAGAAGGACAGTGCGGTCAAATGATGTTTACGGAACCTATTACGCCGGATCCCAGTGATACCTCGTCACCACCTTGGTATAGCTCGGAAGTGAATAATGATTATTATATAAACGTAAATGATGGGAATAATCAGTATAATCAATCCTATCTAAGAGAAACTCAATCGCTCAATACTGTAGGAAATGCTTTCATAGACACTATGAGGAATGCTCAATTTAATGGAACATACATAAGCGAAGATAGCATGGTAAGTTTTTAATTTTAACTTTTACAATTTATTGTTTATATTTTTACTGTTCATGATTTTAATAATATTAGTTGACGTTTAGCTGAAAACAAATTCAATATTTTTCTGTCTATTATTATTTTTGCAAAATGCTTTCACATTTTTTATTTCTATTTTAATTTTCACGAAGTTTTTTTAAACCATAGAAATATATGTGTAATATTAATAAAATTCAATCGTTTCGGATGCTAATTGGCATTATATTCTGCATTTTTATAATATAATTCAAGTTTGTGTGACGTCATCGTTTTCAGTATTGCCGCCATCTTGCTTTTTTTTAAATATCAGCGTTTGTTTGGTGATGTTGGTTTACAGAAAAGCTTATTTCATACTCTTTTTAAAAATAATAGTAGGAATAAATAATTAACCAAATAATTGAATAAAATTTTTTTAAATATTAAACATAAAATAATTTACACATGGTATTTTACCATTCAGAACATTAGCAATTAATTATTGAACTAAATTATAATTTCTGTGGAGATGCTTAACTAAATTAGGTACATATTTTGGTTAATTATTTATTATTGAGTCAAATTACTATCATTTAAAAAAAATAGATGAAATAAGGTTTTCTTTGATGTATGACCCAACCAACGTTGGTATTTAAAAAAATGCAAGAAGGTGGCTATATTGAAAATTATAACGTCATACAAACTTGGATTAACTTCTAAAAAATGCAAAATATAATGATAATGAGTATCCCAAAATTTCGTGATACGCCACATTATTGTGACGTCACTGTCACCATTGCTTGACATAAAAGTCATGGTATTATATCCAAACAAACTGGCCTTATGGTAGTTAATTTGCATTCAAGTTTTTTGTATTGTGGATTTTCTTGTTTTTTTTAAGGGGTTTTTGACATTATAGTGGTATATAGACATATTATTATCATTAAAGAATAGTTTGAGTTTTATTTAAAGAAGTTTTATTTTGTTCTACAATAAGAAAAAATTTAAATAATATTACTTAACCTCAAAAGCAAACTTTTTTATATAAAACAAAATAAACTTCTTTAAATACGACTAGAAATATTCCTTAAAGATAATAATGTGTCTATTTAGCACTATAATAACTCATAAACAATAAAATTCATGAAAATACATAATATTAAAATCTTCAATGCAAATAAGGTACAATAAGACAAAAGTTTGTTTGGATATAATGGCAACAGTGACGTGGCGTATTTTAAGCTTATTCATTTCAAAGATTCTTGTCAGACTGTTATGCAACCCTGTATATACCTTGTATAGTATAAATATAGGTGCACGTCATCAAACAAATCGTAATATTCTTTTGACTTGCTTCGTTACTTTGCTACTGTCAATCAGTATCTTTTTCACTGTAAATTTGGAAAATATTGAAATTCGTAAGATGCTTTAAAAAAGGTTTCGTAATTAATTTTATATCAAATACTCTAGGGCTAATAAACTATAAACTCCAAAAGAACATAACTCGTACTAAAATATTTTATATTGCGCTCTGTTGCCGGGTTCAAATTTGGTGTAGTATTGTAATCAAATAAAAAAAAATGTTTGAGAAACTTCGTTTGATATATTCTAGATTCTGATACTATTTTAAATGCTTGGCAACATAGTACCGTTCTGACAGCTGTGACGTGCACCTATATTTATACTGTATATTATGGTATAATAATTAAAAAGCCTCTTTAAAACCACAGCTCAAAATAATTTTAAAGGGGGACCAACAAGTTTAAAAAATTGCGAAAATCGTCCAAAAATCACTTTTCCATTCTCCCACGAAAGTGTAACTTTCTATCTTGATGACAGAAATGAGACATGACAGGTGTTCGATTACTGGGTGTTTCTAAGTACTAAAATCCTAGGACCAAAAAGTAAAAATTACGTTTTATATAATATTTATTGAACTGTAATACGAAAAACTACCATTTATTTAATAAATATTTCTTTCGATTTGTCCGGCAACAAACTTTTACAAGCTTTTTTAAGGATCTTATTATATTTGAATTTATTTTAAATTTTCAAACTCTAAAACTGTTTGACAAAAATGTCAACCACGTAATTTCTCTGTAGTTGGAGACTACAGCGTTGTTGGAGCAACACAGCAAAATGTACTGAATTAAAAAAAATGTACCTACTAAATTGATACTAGATGTCTTTTTTGACATTAAAACAAATACATTAAAATAGGGAAATGAAAAGTCTAATACATTACATGATATAAAAGCATTTTCCGGAGCTCGGTGTTTTTGATTGGCCGAGGCGAAGTGTAGCATAGCTGCTTCGAAAATTTAGTTTTAATAACTATTTTATATCTAATTTCTAGTTATTTGAATATTTCCTACCATAATAATGATTAAGATCCTACAATATTAAGTCAAAGATCTCTCTCTAATTTCTTAATAGTTTGAAGTGTCCCTTGGAGCACTTCTAACGATATCAGAAATAAATATTAACGATTTTTTTGGTTAAAGGCACTCGAAAAATTATAGGGTACTCTAATTAAAAGCATAAATAAATTTTGAGCAAGAAAATAGTAATTAGGTAAAACAATTATTTTAGATATTTAAATTTTCAAATAATTTAAATCTTTAAAACATAAACTAAAATATACAAAACTATACAGTTTTTTTAAAATAGCAGAGTTGCTGTCAGCTTACTATTTGGGTAAATCTTACCAATAGTATCTAGTTAAAAAATTTATTTATTTTTTGTGTTGCTAATGAGACGATTTAATTAAATTTTTACATTTTGCACTTACAAAAATCTTTTTATAAATTATTAAACGTATTTGCCTATCGTAATATAACTTTTACTCGGCAAAATGAGTGAAGTGGGTATCTAATGACAAGAGTATTTGGATTTGGATTTATTAATTTTATATGTATTGTATTTGTGAATATGAATATGATCTTTTACTTATGTAATTAATATATTATTATTGTTGTATTATTCATTTTAAAATATTAGGATTTAATAATTTAAATTTCAAAACTGTCAAATGTTTAAATTACACAGTTCTACCAACATACTTTTTAAAATAAAAATTTTCGTAATTTAACTACAAATAATAAATTAATTTAAAAAATGATAAAATGGCAAAATATAAAAAATATCATAAACAAACTTTTTTCATATGGCTTGAACTCGTGTCATAACAGAAAGCCATATAAAATCCGTTTTTAATATACTATTTTATACTTTCCTTCGTATATTAAGCAGTATTATTTAAAACAGAAGCGCGACTTAAACCTAATATGTATATTTTGTTACAGACTAAAAGAACTATGCCGTTAATTCAAAGACGTTATGGTAAACTTATGTTCACGGAACCTATTTCGCCAAGTTCTAGTGGCACCATGTCACCACCTTCGTATAGCCCAACAGTGAATAATGATTGTCTTATTTCTCCTATAAACCGTCAGAGTAGCCATTATAATCAGCCTTATTGTAGAGACCCTCAATCCCTTAAAAACGTGATAGAAGCTAACTTTAGACGAACATACAAATGCAAAGAGGTAAGTTTATAAATTTAATTATTAGAAATACTTCTCCCTACAGCACAAGTACGTCCATAGAATGTTCTCAAAACATTCTTAAAGAATGTTGTAATATTCTCAGAATATTCTATAAAGATGCTAAGAACATTCCCAGAATGTTCTAAGAAAATAGTGGACAGTTTCGAATATCCTATGAATGTTCTCAAAACATTCGACAAGATATTCTAGTACATCCTGTAAATATTTTTAGCATATTATATGAATATTTTCGGAATATCCTAAAAACATGTGAAAATTATTTTTTTTTAGTTCTCAATTAAAAACCAAACAATACTTTTCATGATCGTTTTTTTATATCTATTTATAATTTTTTTTTCATTTTTAAGTCGTAACAGGCATCAAAAATCAGAATGTAATGTGCACCTTAATTTGTGGTTTACGTGCTAGACTTTTTCTTCTTCTTTCTTTAATTTTCTGTAGCCTCCTCCGTATCAGCATCTACTCGTAGATTCAATTGGTGTGATAAAAACATAATTGAAAATAATAAAATAAAATATTTTAAGAATTAACAAATTATAAATTTAATAAAACGAATTTTATTTGTTTTAAAACGAAATATTATTTAGAATATTCTATAAATGTTTAAAGGATGTTATACATTTATGTTCTGTAACAATGTTCACAGAATATTCTTGAAACATTTTTCTCTGGACGAGGATATTCTTAGAAAAGTGTATAAATATTCTTACAGAATATTCTCAAAAAAGAAAATTGTCATCTTGTCAGAATATTCTGTGCTGTCTGGGTCCGGCCCAAGCGACATTGTTTGGTGCAAAAGCGTGCCTACCGCTCGGTTTCACAATCGAGAGTTAACTTCATGTTAAGATTTAACCCGAAAATTAACCAATAGAAAAATTTGTTACATGTTTGAAAAAAATTGGCTGTTGGTCGGTTTTTGAGTTAAATCTTAACTTGAAGTTAACTCTCGATTGTGAAACCGGGCGTAAGTAATGACAATAAATACTTAGATTTTATAATTTTATTTTTTTATAGGCTAAAACAATGATGTCGTCAGCTCAAGATGGACCCTATGGTAAAATGATGCTTGCAAAACAAATTTCGTCAAGTTCATGTGACACCATGTTACCACCTTCGTATAATTCGACAGTGAATAATGATTGTTTTATTCCTCATGCAAGCAGTCAAAATAGTCATTATAATCAGACTAACTTTAAAGACACTCAATCTCTTAACAGCATGATAGATGATCAATTTGATGGAATATGCAAATGTGAAAGACAGTGTGGTAAAATTATGGTTAAAGAATCTATTTCACCATGTTCCAGTCAAGGGTCACCGCCTTCAGTGAATAACGATAATGTTATGCCTCCCTTAAACAGTCAAGCTAATCAGACTTGTCTTATAGAAACTCAATTCATCAACAACTTGTGGGATGCTCGCTTCAATGAAACATACAAAACTGAAGAAGACGTGGTAAGTTTATATTTTAATTGTTTTCATAATTTTTAATATTTTTTGTTCATTTACTGTACACGGTGTTTAAAAAATGGCTTTTTTTTAACGTTGTGAATAAGTAAAAAAGTAAAAATTATATTTCACTTTAAAAAATATGTATTATTTTCATAATTTTATTTTATTACAGGGTAAGAGAATACTCCCTTCATTTGAAAAAGGACAGTATGCTAAAACGTTGCTTACGGAACCTATTTCGCCATATTCCAGTCACACGATGTCACCACCTTTGGATAATTCGACAGAGATTAAAGATTGTGTTACTACTCCCGAAAGCAGTCAGATCGGCCCTTATATCCAGCCTTGTGTCAAAGAAACTCAGTCTCTAAACAATATGATAGATGCTTTTGATGAAACATACAAATGCGACGACAATATGGTAAGTTTTTGTCAAAAGACATTTTTTTATATACCTAGACAAACTTAATGTAGTATTATAGATTAGTGTAATTAGGTACATTCAGAAGCTACATTTGCACTGAGACCTCATTGTGTCCTTTGTGTATAATTAATATATAGGAAAATAACAGATTTTCATAACATCAACAACTATAGGTATGTATACGATTATTCGAAATTTCGGAACGGTATATTCAAAAAACTTAGGGTAATCTATTTTGCCATCTTCGCCATTAAAAATATAAAATTAGAAAGTTTTATTGGTAAAACAGTTATAAAAATTGTTGTTATCAACTGCAATAATAGTTTTCGCATTATTTAAGAAAGAAGGTACCTACATGAATTAATTTTATTTTAATGACTTCCTAATAGGCGGTTTTTTTCGGAAATGCTATTATTTCGTAAGCTGTATGAGTCATAAAATAACCCCTGTACAGAAAGGAATGGAATATTTTTAGTTTTTAAAATGTTGCAAATATTTTAGGGTCCAATGGGTATATTTAAAAAAAATAGCACTTTATTGAAATTCGAAAATATAATAAGACAGTTTAAAAAATACAAATTTTTGTAGAAAATGTTGTCGTTACTGTCTCTTCTAAATTTTGCTAGCATTACTTCTTTTTTATTCCAATTTTGGTATTAAAATTTCCTTTCCTTTACACACTCATATATATGTTCTTCACAGAATTCTTCCTTTTCTTTACACATTCGTAAGTTCTGCACAGAGCTCTTTCTTTTTATTTAGTTTTGCATCTTTATTTGGTTCGGATACTATTTCTATAGTCATTTTAGTTTATTTATCTTTTTATCTTTGCATTTCTATTATTTCATTTTCTTCTCTTTTAAAAAACGATATCTCAAATGTGACTGATGGGAAAAATTAAATAAAAAACCCATAGAATTTTATTGATGGAAAAATTGTGTTAGCTACTAGTTTCGGCCTAACATAGAGGCCATCTTCAGGTTATAAAAACAGTTATGTTTAGCCGTGTAAATTAATAAAGAAAAAAAGAACAATCCTTAGCTTAAAAATTGAAAATATGATAATATTGACTTTCCTCGACCAACAATTGCAAGGATTGTTGCCTCCTTCAATATCTTCAATTTCTAGACTAAGGTATTTTTTTTCTTTCTTTATTAATTTGGCCTCTATGTTAGGCCATCTATAAAACTAGTAGCTAAAAAAAATTTTTCATCAGTAAAATTCTTACATTAACTTTGGGTTTTTCATTAGATCTTTCTTCTTCTTTATACTTTCTTTAACAATTAATATATTTAGCCCCTTGTTCCCACATACTTTTTGAATTTGATTTTTTTTTCTTTTAAGGTTCTATTATTTTATGTTTCTTGTTTGCAAATAAGTTTCCGCTATTTCCTTTTGCACGCCTTTTCTTGTCTGTGTTTTCATGTGTATTGGTAGTTATAACTTCAATCAGTATTTTAACTCATTTATTTTTGTATATAGTAACCAGTGCGTTATACTCATATATACATTGTTGACCTCAACATATTTGCTTGTTTTCTTGCTATAGATCAAAAATAGTACAGTAAAGTTTAAATGAACGCCCCAAATGTAAAATATGGTTTGAAATTATTATAAGGTCTTACAAAATGATTTTTTTTTAATTTAATTTCTTTGAAAGGTTATTAAAATATGATATCGAGCTGTTTCGGAAATTTCCGAAAAATCCAACGGATAACAATCTAAATTATAAGAGAAAGATGATTTATAAAGGTTGAATAATTGCTGCATTTATATCCATGAGCTCGGTAATGGTTTTGGTTAAGTGCATTTATCCCCTACATCAATTCGGACTTATTCATTTAGTCTGAGAACATTCTTACAACCAAAAAAATGTTCTTTGATATTGATCCGAGAAGGTTCTTAGTACCTTAATTATACAGCACCTATTTGAAGAGTGCAAGAGTTATAAAGGTACCTCTAAGGAACTGTTATAAAAGTTTTTTGTTTTTTAAGATTTTAAATCTTTATTTGTGGCCATCTATGTAACGTTTCGCCCTAGCGATAGTAGTTATTGTTGCACAATAACTAGACCTTACCTCGAAGTAGGTAATTTTAGTTCTAGTATTCTTGAGCTGTAAGAGTAAGATTTATTTCGTAGATATCCATCTCGGTTACAACTTAATACTACCTAATCAACAACAGGTACCTAGCTCCAAACCAACAAAATGTAACTTCAATATGTTAATCTGATGATGCTAATTCTATAGCGAAACGGCCGTCATTGCATTTAAAACGTATTTTACGAATAAATATGAAAGCTTAATACAACCTTTTAGTTGTTTACTGTTCTTACTAAGATGGACTTTCACATAGTAAGGGTTAGTACAATAAATTTCAGGACTTATACAGTGATTTTGCTCATTATTATGAGGTCCCTTTTGCATTTGTAGGGACCTTTTAACTATTTTTAGAGATTTTATTACGCTGTTTTAGCACCTATTTTTGATATAAAAATATTCTTACAACTTATAAGTTGGGATTGCTTCTTAATTTAGCCTCTCACTGTATATATTTTTATGCCACTACCAAATAATGCTAAAATAAATCAATTTAAAAATCATTTATATTTAATTAATATGATATTTTATGAATGTATATTTTTATATTGTAGTTTCAGGCAATAGAAAACTTGGTCGAACTTCCATTGGAAATTACACCGCTTTCCGAAGAAACATTAGCAGTGTTAAATGCTCCAGGTACGTGAATTTTGTATTTTCAAAGAAATTTTTGATATTAAAATTTATTTAATACTCGTAACATTAGCAAAACTTTACAATTTGTTTAAAAATACGTCATTTTTAAACTAATGATACCTATTTGAACTAAACAATTATCGACAAATTGACATATTTTTATATAGTAAATGGTCATCAATATTTTTAAATAAATGTACACAGATTAATAACTTTTGCAATACTGGTATTTAGGAAAAATCACGTCAATTTATGTTGGAAGGGGCAAACATTATGGCTTATTTAAACTTACTGGAAAAGGCACCCCCTCACCCCTAGCTGCATCCTTTTTTTTAAATTACTTCCCATATTTTTTATGTAAAATGTGGATACTCCTCTTTGAGCTGATTTCAAAAATGTATAATACTTGTAGGTTAAAGTGGTTAGTTTATGAGATAAACAATTTTTCTTTTAATAGCACAAATTTTACTTATTTTTTACATTCACCTTATTTGCCTGTAATAAAATGGGTTTTACTTTTTGCAAGAAAGTATTGAAATTGTCGGTTTACACTACCAAAATAATAACTGTGCAAGAGCTGCTGCTAGAATATTTAACGAATAAAAAATATGAGAAGTAACTTAAAAAAAAGGGATGCTGCTAGTGGTGAGGGGGTGGCTTTTCCAGAAAGTTTAAATAAGCCATAATACTTGCTGCTTCCAACATAAATTGACGTGTTTTTGGATCTTTCCTAAATACACATATTACAAAAGTTATTAAAGGTGGATACTTTTATCTGAAAAGCTGTGTTATGATTGAACTTCATGTTTTGCTAGCTAATTATTATTTGCATTTTTATTGTTGCTCGTTTAATAGATCTTTAAAAAATCCTCATCTGATTCTATGGCATTTAAACATACAGTGTGTAAAAGCCAAATGGAATAAATTCATTATTTCGGTTACTGTACGTATTTATAAAAAATCCCAAAACACGTCAAATTTAAATTATAACTTAACATTCTTTAACGTGAAAATGCAACCCCTAGCTTCTACTCCCTTAGAATGACAGGTACAACCCCCAATTTTTTAAATGGGAAATATGAGCTTGTGATATATCATTTGAAAGGTCTCTTCATTCTCTATTCAAAAATGTTATCGTTTTTAAATTTAATGCAAAAATTAATATAAAAAAAAATTAATATCATGTTGTTACCGAAATTCGCTACAATACAATCAAAAACTAAAATGTAATGCAAAACGTACTAAAATGAAGAACACGAAAAAGAACTATGAATGTTAATGAAGTAAATGTTCAAAATGTTCTCCGCGAACGTCTCGGCAACATCCTAATCTCAAATAAAACTGTCTTCTAACATTATTTAACATATCAGGTGTGATCGACCTAATCCCAAGCGTTATTCGTTCTTTTAAGTCATTTAAATCAGAAGGTTTAGTTTTGTACACATGGCTCTTCACATATCCCCATAAAAAGATATCTAATAATGTAAGATCAGGTGATCGCGCTGGCCATTCCGCCTCCCTATCCACCGATTGGGAAATATTGTATCGAGGTACTGCCGGACATTAAGTTGGTAATGTGGTGGTGCTTCATCCTGCTGAAACCATATCGTATTCGCTGGAACTTAAGGGTTACCTGGATCAGGATATAAATTTGCCAACGTTGGAATGACATCATTTTGAAGTACTGCCAAATAATTGTTGCCATTCAAGTTACCCTGAATAAAAAAGGGACCAATGATATTGTTCCCTACAATCCCTGCCCAAACATTAACCTTTTGAGGGTATTGAGTGTGATCTTCTCTCATCCAGTGAGGATTTTCCGTGGACCAGTAGCGGCAATTTTGCCGATTAGCATGACCGTTAAGTTAAAAAGTACACTCATCAGAAAACATAACGTCTTCTAATTGGATAATATTGTTATCCAACATGTCCATCATTTGCTCACAAAAAAAGTTCTCCTATCAAAATCGTCTTCCATGAGCTCCTGAGTAGGTATCATCTTATACGGATGCAATTTATTTTCTTTTAATATGTTTGCTATCTATGTATGGCTAGCATTAAATGTAGTGGATGCCTGTCTACTCGATGTATGTGGGTTTTCCTGAAACTCAAGCAACACATCTAATTTGAGTTCATTACTCAGTGCATTGGCAGCTGCTTTTTTTATCTGCCTTACATGACCAAACTCGCGAAACTGCTTTTCTATTTTACTTATTGTTCCTTGGGATATAGGCGGTAAATTAGAAAATTTCTTATGAAATAGGTGAGTTACTTCTTTTTGTGTTCGGATGTTATCTCCGTAACCAATCATTTGTAAAACTGTTATTTTATGCATTTCCGTTAATCTAACCATTTTTCAGAATTAAATTGAACAAACTTTATACTTAAATTACAACAATGACAACTTAAATAAAACAATTTACTACTGCTTGTTAAAATAGCGTTGAAACGGAAATTCTTTAAAGTTTTTTAATGGTTACCATCTAAAAACCACATTGCTATGGTTTTTGTTCACTTTCTCATTATCAAGACCTAAACGGGAAATAAGTTTCAAGTATATTATAATAAGTTTCGAGTATATTTTAGCGAATTTCGGTAACAACATGATATTAATTTTTTTATGTTCATTTTTGCATTAAATTTAAAAACAATAACATTTTTGAATAGAGAATGAAGAGACCTTTCAAATGATATATCACAAGCCTATACTTCCCATTTAAAAAATTGGGGGTTGTACCTGTCATTCTAAGGGGGTTGAAGGTAGTGGTTGCATTTTCACGTTAAAGAATGTCAAGTTATAATTTAAATTTGTCGTGTTTCGGGATTTTTTATAAATATGTACAGTAACCGAAATAATGAATTTATTCCATTTGGCTTTTACACACTGTATATACTTTGCCAAAACAGTATTACAAAACTTTGTAGTATTTTTAAAACACCAATAAACCATAACTATTTTACTAAATATAATTAATCATTGGTATTTATTTGCAGATTCTAATGGAAACTCGAATTCCAAAATCCCATCGAATCCGACTAATACGAAGAGATCTCGTACTGTTTACACTTCGTCGCAACTTATGGAATTAGAAAAAGAATTTCATAGCAACAAGTACCTTTGCCGTACAAAAAGAATTCATTTAGCAACGCGTCTTAATATAAGCGAGAGGCAAATCAAAGTCTGGTTCCAAAATAAAAGGATGAAGTACAAAAAAGACCAGAAAGATAACTTTACCTCACCAGATCAACTATACTCACCCATAATTTCTAATAGTTTGTTTACCAATTCTAATGTAAACAACTTGGTAATGATCAAAGCCGAAGATTCAGTTACTGAAGATGGGTTGATTAACTCTACTTTGCAAAATCAGTACAATTCTCAAATTCTACCTCAATATAATGACCAGTGGGATCGCGATGGCATAAATTATTCCAGTGAATATATACCCAAGTGCCACCCCAATGAGTATATAAAACCGGAAGATTTAGCTAGCTTCCCCAAAAGCACCAATTACAATCCGGTCGGAATCACGTACAAAGCTCACCAGAAGGATTCCAACTTTCTGTTCTAGCTTTTAAAATATGGTAAATTCTACATATTAATATTTAGACTCCATATAATCCTTTTTTTTATTAGTTTAACCGCATATAAAATTATTTGTGATATTTTTTATAGATGCTTAATGTCTTTTTATTTTTTTTTAAACTTAAACTGTTTTAATTCACTTTAAATACCCAGTGCTTAAAGTTATCATCAGAAAGTAGTTTTGTACTGTAAAATTATGTACCTGATTGGTTTATATGTGGTACTACGTTATTGAACGTAGCAAAAATTTTAAGATATAAGAAAATATAATTGCAAAATAAGGTTCGCGTACTATTTACAGTTTTCTTAATTTTATTGTTATTGGTATACCATACATTAAACATAAGAAACTTACTGCCTTAATTGCAATATACATTTTATATTATTGTAGCACTAACTCATTTACATAACATATCCTCTATTGTGACTAATAATACTAAAATATATTAATTTTAAATACAAATATTTGTTATGCCTATTTTTGAATAAAATGTAAAATAAAAAAAGCATTTAAATTTGTTTTCATTATTTAAAGATATGTATTTAAATTTTTATTTTACATCTTGTCATTTGTAACAATTTTAATAATTGGTACGTGTTTTCAATTCTATTTACATTTAAAAAATTGTTTAAGATTAACAAAAATTTATTTGACCGGCCGTTTTGTAAATTAATTACTTACTTTTAAATGGGTATCTATTTATAACATTTAATTTTTTATTTAATAGTTAATTGAGTCAATAGATTTTAACTAAAAAATCTATTTAATACATCTTGTATTGTTTTATAAAATCACGATCCAATTTCAAGGCTAATTAATTTATTATAAATAAAATATTTTAAATCGATATTAATATGTACACTATTTAATTATTGTAAATAATTTAATTAAAAAAAGTATAATTTTATAATGATATTGGTTATAGTATACATATTCTTTGACAAGAAATTAATAGTTGTAATTGAGCATAAAACAAATATTAATAATATATTTTTTATTAAAATAAAACATGGTTATATTTCACAAAATAATTTAAAATTTTAAGCGTACTATTTTTTATTATATTTTACGTTAATAGTGAAAATAATACATTTATTTTAAATAGAGGGCATGTAATAATAATTAAAGGTTAATACTTAAAAGTAACGTTTTGTACTATTAGATAAATTGTAAACTCGTACCATTTTTTTAATCGTCTGTATTATTTTATTACAGAAGTTAAAATTATTTTAATTTACTTTTTAATAGTTATTTAAACAGATTTATGTATTATACAAACAAAATTTTTGTAAGGTTTTAAATATACTTATTTTAAAAATTTATATCTTTTTTTACATCCCGTTGAAAAACTATAATTTGACATTGTTTACTTGGAAATCAAAAGTGTAAAACATTGTGTTGGTTTAAAGACGGTATAATTTTGTACAGAATCGAACATCTATTACATCCTTAGCAAAATTGTAAGAAATAAGTATAATGCCAGGATACATTAGTAGAGAATTCCGAGATTAATTTTTTGAATGTTGAAAATTAATTGTTATTCCATTGAAAAAGGTATCTATAAACAGGTAAGTTTAAAGTGTGTTCAACAATATAGTGCCTACAATAAAAGGGGACTGATGGTGACAATAAACTTCTTAGGTACTTGTATCTCAGGTATTAGCAAGTTTGGGTAAAGAATGCAGGTCAGGATTAAATTTGCAAAAATAATTTTTTAATAGAAACGCATATTAAAGGATATTCACAATAAAATGTGATAAAAATTTAAATATGTTAATATAATTTAAGTCGGTAGCTCAGTGTGTTAAGCGTCTGTTTCTCATCAAACAGAATTTTATCGGCGGACACACTGCTGGTTCATGCCCGCTCCTAGCCGAGATTTTTTATTTCTCGGTGAGTGAGCCGATAGGCAGGACCAGACTTGGAAGCAATACGCATCATTCATGTTGCTTCACTATGGGCGGCGTCCCATTAGCTACTGGCTTCGTGAAGTGGTAGATAGGGTTTTTCCAGGTTTTCCCTCACCTCTAGAGTAAATGCTACCACCAATCATCAGTAAGGCCTGGACCGCAACGGCAAATAATAATAATAGCCGTCCCTCCCTCCGTCTGTGACTTCTGGAGGTCCACTCTTAAAGAGGTGGAATGTAGGGGTACTATTATTATTATTATTATAATTTAGTTTCATTATAACTATCCTGCTCTGCATGCCCTGTATGAATCCTTCACTTTTATAACATGGTTTATAGGTCTTTTCCAACAATCAGCGTCTGGGTCATCTATATTTTGCCGGATTAATGCAATTAAAGAATGACATAATGTAGGTATAGTATTTTGGGTCCGCACTTTTTTCTTTAGTTTTCTCCACATATGCTCTCAATAGGGTTGAATACGCAGTAGTAAAGAGGAAGACGAAGAACTGTAGGTATGTCCTTTGGATGCTCCAATGGATGCACAAACATATGTCTTCTGTATGTTAAATGTCCTCAGAACCTCCAAAAGCTGGGTTTTTTAATATCCTTCTTCAAAGTACATGTTGTTTTGGAGCATAAATTCCTGGAATTCCGCTTTTGTATTTGAAGAGCCTGAAAACTTCTTCAATTGGCGACTATGGTAACTGGCATTGTCCATAACTATGACACATGCCGGGGAATATTTGGCAGTAAAATGTTTTCGAACCAATCTTCGAACAATTCGGCTGTAGTATCTTGGTGGTAATCCAACGACGAATCTTGAATGTTCTTCGCCGAAAGTTCCAAACTGTTTGGAATCCAACCATCTTCTGATCCATGCATGAATAATCGTGATCCGTTTTCCTTTGTTCGATGGAGTTTTTGATTGGTATCGCACTGTTCCATCGGCCCATACTTTTGCCGGCGTATCGTGGGTATCATACCAGGGCTGCGATTTTCGAAATCAATCGACGGTCATCGTACACGACTAACCGCATGCGACGGTCGCATCGAATGAATTATAAATGTTGTATTTTCGACTTCCGACCGATTGCTTTTTCCTATTGCAAAGTTTTGAACGTGGCAACACAGAAGATGTCAAAAATATAATCTCTAATTTTATTTGTTCGGAAATTAATAACTTAGCGGTTGTTTTAAGAGGTGGATTGTCTAAAGTCTTGGGCATTATTATTCAAAAAATGTCAGGAAAAGTGGCAGGAATAACGGAGAAACAAAAAAAAATATTGAGTATGTTAGCGGCACCCACAATTATAAGTGGAAAATTTTCAAAAGTTTTATCATTTAAAGAGGGAGAAAACCATTGGGTAAAAATAACTACCATATTAAATGAAATTCCTCGATCGCAAAAAAGTTGTAAACAATGGAGGAAGGTTGGTAGTTATGATACAAATTATGTATATTATTTGAGTATAGAATTTAATAGAACATTGTTGTTTTATCGTTTTATCTTCTAATACATCTACTCCATTTAAATTGATTTGATTATTAAAATTCATAATAGCATGTATTAAATGTAATACATAAATGACAAATAAATAAACCAATACTGAAATTACTAATAACATACAACATTACCGTCGTACACGACAGAGAACATCGACTACTTCAGATCAACCAATGTTATATCGCACACGATAGATTGTGTCGGTCACGGGGATTCAAAAATACATATTCTTTCAATTTCGTGCGAAAGAGCATGCGACAGAGCATCGCACAAGCTCGAAAATCGCAGCCCAGGTTTCATCCAAGTAGATTATTGGTCTTTGTAATGGTCTGTAATCACTTATGGCAGTCAAATATTCCAAACGCCATTGCCTAATCCGTTGGGATTCCATAATAACTTGCCATTTGTCAATTTTGCAGTATTTGGATAAAATTGTCCATAGGTTTCCAATTGATATCCTTATCTCAGTGGAGCTCCTTAAGGTAACATTCGGATTGCAGCAGCCGCGTCTCTGCGGTCGCTACCCGGCAGTTGCGACCCTGGCAGTTCAGCACCGCTTTATAGGGATTTGTATGTAACGCATTCCGAAGCGCGCGACTCTGCAGCTTGGCCGGAGGGCACAACCCCAGCAGTGCCGCCGAGCCGCTCCGATAGCGGTTCGGTCGCGCCGCTTGTTTATTTACTTTAATAAAAATGGCGTTTACTGATGAAAATAACGAGTTTTTTATTGAATTAATAGCAAAAAACCCACCACTTTACGATTGTCGGCTTAAACTGTATAAAGATAATAATATTCACGATAACATATATGGGAGGATATTGCGAGAAAACTTAATAAAACATGTAAGTGCCTATTCATATTTTTTTCAAAGTACAAATACTTATACATAAAATATAAATGAAGCTTGTGGGGTAATTCTCTTAATCGTAGGTTCATACCTACTCTAGTTTATTCTATTTATCCATTATTCTTGCCATGAGACTTTTCCGGCTTCTGAAGTGAAGTAATCTTTCAGAATATCTCTGATTTCAAATCCATCTACTGGACGTGGCAGGCTGCGGCCGCTGGTATCCGAAAGGATGTGGCAGCGCCGCATAGCTTCGGCAGTAGGTCGCGGCAGTCTGTCGCGGCTGCCCAGTCGCGACTGCCTAGATCCGAATGCTACCTTTAGTCTTGTATGCAATGATCCGATAGTAGGCACCAAGTTTTCTTCGTACATAGAGTAGATAATTCTTCCTATCAAATTTTTATCACCGTCATCAGTGGTTCTGGAAACACCACTATCGTTTCGTTTTCGTCTCGGATGAATTGGCCTCGAAATGTGAACTCTCACTGATGATTCCGGTATCCCTGTCAAATCGCTGGTTTGTCTTACAGCAGGAGAAAAAGCCCAACTCCTTTGGACCAGCTTCTGACGAACATGTCTGACGATTTATTTGGCATCAAGGGATAAAACTCATCGTCGAACAGGAACAGTAACACAGGGCGCCGCTGATGCAGTTTCCTAAGGACGAAATATTTTTCACAAAAATTATTAAAGAGCACAGACTAATTCTCACTACGGGAACACAAATGTAAATGATTATACTCAACCCAAATTATACAAATACAACCGATCCTGTGTACAAATTTTGACCATAAGCAATAAACCGTGACAAACGATCGCAATAGAGGTCCCTTTTTATTGTAGGCACTATATTGTTGAACACATTATACTTATTCCCTCTTCTGTGTGTGGTATAGAAATGTTTTTTTTCATAAAGTCCACAACAAGATAATCCGTCTTGACTTCTGTTTACATGATATTACAATAATAATCCCTCGGTAGGGGTCAACAATCCGAAAGAATTACTTTAGGGATGTACTTAGGAGGCAGGTAGATATTGTGATAATGCTATATATAATGGTTTGAGTTGTGTACGTAAGTTATAATTATTAATTTTCAAAATTTTATTAGTTATCACAACGATTTGAATGAGAAAATATGTTTCGATCGAGGGCAAAAAAGTGCATTTGTCACCCTGTGCAAGAGTATCTAATCGTGTAAAATGTTAATAAATTTTTAAAGAATATTATTTTTTAGCTTTTCTAAAATTTATTAGAAAAACAGAAAAAGGTGAAGAATTAAACATTAAGGATTACTATTTTTGCAAAACTTAGGGCTAATAACATCTAGGCTTTAATATTGTTATGTCTTATTACTTCCATACTTAATCTGGCTTTAATACTACCTAATCAATATCAGATACCTAGTTACAAACAAACAAAATGTAACTTCAATATGTCAATCTGACGATGTTAGTTCTATAGCGAAACGGCCGTCATTACATTTAAAGTATTTTACGAATAAATAGTGAAAGTTAATTCAACCTTTTAGTTGTTTAGGTACTGTTCTTTATTCCAAATTTCATTCTATATTTTGTAAAATAAAATTGTAAGGAGCTTGTGAAGCAAGGTCGAATTAGGCTAATCAACCAGATAAATTTAATAGGGACGTGATACCATAAATAATATCGAAATTCGGGAAATATCTGAAGCTTTTAATAAATGGGGCAATAGCGGAATTCGGATAGCTTTTGCAGATCGGTGTAAAATTTAGTTTTGTAAGTCTCCAAACTGCTGTTATATTTGAAGTATGATTAGTTAGCTATAGTACGGTACCGTAAATTATGGTAATCCACATTTTCTTTAGACGAACTGGGGTGCTATTCTCGAGTTTACACGAAAAGTTTCTCATATGAAAGTATTCTCTTAAAAATATGCGCATGCGAATTTAAACCCGTATTCTTGAACAACTTGATTACGTACACAAATATCCTTCGTTTGACTAATCTGATAAGTTAAAGCAGTGCATCCATCCTAAAAACAAGTTTTACTTTAAAGGTTGGTGTTGATGTTGGTTATATCTTCGTTTTCCTTTAAATTTGACAGCTTTTATTTGTAAGACGCCCATACAGTGACGATTGTTGTGTCTCGGTAAACATACCTTTAGTCGTAACCTTAGGTACCTTGTCGTCTCGACAAACAAATGCCAAACTTTATAAATCACAATTATAAATCTTATAAACTGATTTTTGATTATAAAACCTATAGTTTAAGTTATTTGGTTGAGTTTCTAATTATGTTGACAACTGCAAAAAAAGTTAGAACGGGTAATATATCCTAAGAACAGAAAGAAACTCTTGTAGAGTTTATGGAAAGGAACGTGAAACTTCTTCTGCTTCTTCTTCGATATTCTCCAATATATTTATGGCCGCTATTTAACTCAATTCGTATAATCCAGCCATATTTTTTGTTTGCTTCTTCTCTCTCAGTATTCGATTTTTGCGTTTCTCATGGAGCAGACCCAGTAGAAAATATTCGCATGAAAATATTCTCCTACGCGACTAAAAAAATCACATTCTATCGATCAAGAATATGCATTTGAAGTTCTCATACGAAAAACCAATAAATTCGCATACGCAAATCATTCTCATAAACTCGAGAATAGCACCCCTGGGGGTTTAGTTTTGAAATATTTCACAAGTGAAATTGTTCATATTTCGATCAACTCAAGTTTTGAACTAATTTCATGAGTGAAATAAAATTCGAATTCGAAAATATTTCACAAATATAACTCGAATACTATTTTGCTGTCGAAATATATATTTCACTTGCGAATTACCTACTAGTTTATTTGGTTAGGATCGTTAGACATTTTGTGTTGTGGTTTTCTGCTTGTATTTTAAAAAAAAAACTATTCGTTTTAACAAAACTTCCACTATTTATTTAAAAATTGCTTTTTTAACCTCAATGATAGCCGTTTCGCTAGAATTAGCATCGTCAGATTGACATTTTTCTTGTTTAGTTTTTTGAATCTAGTTTTTTTTGACAAAATGGCCATTTTGGACCTTTTAGAGGATTATTTGCTGCATTATTTTAGACAATATTGTTAAGTTTTGGTGGATATTTTAAAATTGGATGGTTTTGTATTCCACCAACGTTTTTGTTGTTTATTAACAAATATTTTTTTATTTTTAAAATCAGTCATCACTAAAACAGTATTATTTTATGTACAACTTCATAATATTGTAACTAAATTAGAGATTCTGCTAAATTTATAATTTACTGAAACCTATGTGAATCGTTCCTATATACTATTTGCATTTCCTATCAAATTTTTTAATTTTCAAAACGCATTACCAACTACCAAAAGTAGAATTATATTAAATTTTGACGACTTGGGGGAAGATTCGAAGAACAAAATAAGAAATAATGGTATTTTTAACCTTAAGTAATCTTATGTTTTTCTCGCACGTTAATAATTTGAACTAATTCGACTGATTTCCATTGTTGTCAAATTGTGTCGATCGAATTAAATTCATTTAAGTGAGTTTATAAAAATATCATTTCACTACAATTGAAAACTAGGTATAGCATTTCAATGGTGAATTTAAAATCGAAATATTTCACTTGCGAATTCAATTTCACTGATATTCAAAACTAGACCCCCAGGGCAGAAAAAATTCCATTTAACCAGTATTGTCGTAATTACGCAGAGTATTATTTCGCACCACAAGCGAAAATTCCGCAGTTTGTGGAACCATAACTTTACTGTTTGCGAACAAATTGATTATTACTTAATGGAATTTATATTTTCACTGTACACAATAGATGGCATTTTCCATACATATTTCAAAATAAACTTTATTGGAACACAGAAATTTTTGACTTATAAGAAACAAACAATTTCTGTATTTTCTCTTCGTTTAATTCCGTTTATAATTTCTCAATTCAAACTTTCCACCTTTTTTAGCTTTTAATAATTAAACTGCTTTTATAAAACACATTTTGAAAGATTGACAAGATATTTTTTTATTTTAAAAGGTTATTTATCAAAAAAGGATCAAAAACTTTTCACAAATTATTTTTAAAATTAAAAAAAAAGGTTATGTAACTTTGATCTTTAAGATCTCTTCGATTCTTGGAAACAGAATTGATACATCTCGTATTATGTATTATTTCAGCTTCGGAGAAGATATTAATAGTTCATTTTTTTATTGCAAAAAAACCTCCGTTACTATGAGATTTAGAGGTATAGAGAACATTTTTCTGTGAAGTTTTACCAGACGGGTGGTACATGCACCTCTAAGATAAAATTACTTATAAGTTCAGTATCCGCCAAAATAAACAGTACCGAAAATAAAAATATCAATTAATTTTTAATTTCTGTAATGTAAGTGCTCAAAATGTTCACCATTTCGACGCAAACAAGCTTCATATCGATTTTATAAGACAATAAACATATTTATAAAAAGTGGTTGATGGAACTGCTGAAAAATATTTTGTATTCTTTCCCGTAGTTCGGTAATATTCGCCGGCAGATTTTCCGAATGAAATATTTTTTCCTTCATTATGCCCCAAATGTATGCGTCAGGTGGCGTCAGATCAGGTGAATGAGAAGGATATTCGAAGTCTGTTCCCCGAGAAATTATTCCATTATCGAAATGCTGACGGAGTAAGCCTAAGGTGCGCACAGCTGTATGGCTCGTTGCACCATCTTGTTGGAACCATTGTGTGCGAAACTGTAGATTCGTGCACGGCAAAAGTTATTTAGATCTCTCACAAAAGGTATAATAATTTCCTCTCTATGACGTTCTTGGTTGACAGTAAGTGGATTCTGATTATCATATTTAACGAAATAAGGACCAATTATTCCATTACCAGATACCGATTACCAGATTAATTGCACTTTGTTTATACAAAGTGCAATTAATTTTTTTTCTGCGTAGTACTTTATTTGATCCATTTATATACTTTCAATCAATTAAAACATAAAAAAAACTATCATTATAATATAATTGAAATACCTTTTAGACAAAATTATAAAATTTCTGTTAGTAGGGAAAGTGATGAAATTATGAACAATTCGTAGAAAAACTGTAGAACGTTACACGAGTTGTAATCCCATTATACTTTTTTACATCGTCTGTAATGGGTAAGTTACAAATCTTGTTACGTAATCTGAGTCTGATAATGAGTTGTCATTAACCTATGATTTCATTATTAAGGTGCGTCCTCACTGATGCGCCGCGCCGCGCCGTGCAGCGCTAGACGTTCGCGAACGTTCACAAGCACATTGCTTGCAGAACGTCTAAACTGCTGCAACATTTAATAGTCCGTTTGTGTTTGCGAAGGATCCAGTTTTGTCCCGCGCATTTTCATATTAATCATAATAAGTTTCCGTGTCATCATGGACCAGTCTATAAAAATTGCTTGCGCTGCGTTTAATGTTATTAATGCTGGTATATCGAAGCCAAAAAGGAAATTAGTAAGAAAACGCCGATACTGGATGACAGAGTTATTTAAAAGTAGCAGCAGAGACAGTGGAAGTGATCTGCTAAATGATTTAGCTATTCAAGACACAGGCCAGTTTAAACATTTTTGTCGCCTGTCCTCAACAGATTTCGAGTTTATTGTTAGCCTAATTGGTCCGAAAATAATGAAGAAAAACACTGCAATATACACTAAAACACTGTGGAAACTACGAGCGCATCAAAATAAAGTGCCCCAAAACAAACAGACGTCCACACTGAAAAACGTTCATCGCGCACTTTTCTTTGATGTACCGACTCCTGGCGGATCGTGTTTGTTCGCGCGCGTTCCTACGCGTTCGCGCGCAGTTTACTGCCCACATCAACTAAAAAGTCAATGTTTGGCACGGCTCGGCGCGGCGCGGCGCATCAGTGAGGACGCACCTTAAAATGTACCTAATATTAAAATAAATACAGGGTGTCCCAGACTTATTTATCCAGGCTATATCTTTTAAACAAATAAAGATTCTCGAATGGGACAAAAACTTATCTATTCCATTTCCAATACACTTTAATATGGCGTAGAAAAAATTATCCCCTAAATATGCATCCCTTAGTTACAACCCCTAACTTTAAATTTCCTAATAGCACCCTGTCCTTTTTTTTATAATTTTGGATTTGGTCTTCCATCGTCTATTCAACAAATTTTTCAAAAAAAGTGGGTTCGTAGGAAATAAGGAAAATATTAGTTTATTTTTTATTTTTATTAAATTAATCAAGAAAGCCTTATAGCTTAAGGGAACAATAAAAATAACAAATAACTGATTAATATTATTTACATACGAGGTTCGAATTGTAGTTCACTTGCTGCAACACACATTTCGAATCTTGCTAGAAGATTTCTTGTACATGTGGCCTTGCAGGAGTAATTTGGCGACATGCTTGTCTTAGATTTTCTTTTAATTCTTCTACATTTTGTGGTTTTTATTGATAAACAATATCTTTTATCGTTCCCCCAAAAAAATAGTCAAGAGGTGACAAGTCAGGTGAGCGTGCCGTCCACATATTTCTGGAGAGTTGTTTGTTATCCAGTGGTTATTGAAACTGTTTTGTACATGGTCGCTAACGATTCTTGCATTGTGTGGAGGTGCTTCGCCTTGTTGCCGCCACATTTCTTGACGTTCATTAAGAGAAATATCTTCTAGCGAATCGGGAGGTATGTTTTCTAAAAAATCTAAATATTGAACACCCCAAATATTTTGAAATCTTGTTTCCATCATCCAATGTGAGTTGACGGGAGACCAATAATTTGAATTGTCACGGTTGACTACACCATTATTGTGAAGTCTAGCCTCAGCGCTCCACAATATTTTTGATAAAAAAAGAGGATCATCAATAATTTTTAACATCATTCTTGCAATAAAATCAAGGCGTCTTTGGTCATCACCATGTTGTAATTCTTGAACTAAGTGCACTATAAAATGATGTTAATTAAAATCTTTTAAAATTCTATGAACCGAACTTCTGGAAATAACACTTTCATTGGTGAGGGTTCTAATAGACACCTTGGATTAAAATTTACATATGCTATAACATTAATTAGATTCTGGTCACATCTTACTGTGCGTTCAATTGTACCTCGTTTATTATTTGGAAAATGTTCATATATAGTGACTTTATTATAAGATATTTTTTTGTGAATTTTTGCACACTCATTTGAAAGATAATAATATCAGCCTACGAAACCCAAATTTAGAAAAACATTATTATTAAAAAAAATTAAATACCAAAAGTATAATAGTATATTAGAAACATTTTTCTAATTGAAATTTTTTCTTCAATAGCTATATTGAAAATGTAAAAAACCGAAAAATTACAAATCGAGCACGATTTACCTACTTACATTTAATGTAAATAATATTAATTAGTTATTTATTATTTTTAATACATTTATTTTTAATATTCCTTTAAGCTTTAAGGTTTTCTTGATTAATTTAACATAAATAAAAAATGAACTGATATTTTCTTGATTTCCTACGAACCAAGAAATTTAAAGTTAGGGATTGTAACTAAGGGATGAACATTTAGGGGATAATTTTTTCGACGGCATATTAAAGTGTATTGGAAATGGAATAGATACGTTTTTGTCCCGTTCTAGAATCTTTATTCGTTTAAGAGATACTATAGCCTGGATAAATTAGTCTGGGACACCCGGTATAGTAGATAATCAATAAACTGTTATTGTGTATATATAGTTAATATTTTTTTGGCAGAAATAATTTTTAAATTAATATCTTGAAATAATTCTAATCCGTAGGGTTTAAAGTTTGACACTCTGTATTTCAAAAATATAAAATAGTTTACTAAATGAACAATTGGTACCTTATCGTAAAAGTAAAACTCATTAATTTTTTCTTGTATTTATATTTATTTATGATGAATGTTTGTTTGCAAATATAAGTACACCTTATACATAGGTTTTACAAAATAGTGTTAAAAGGAATATATTTATGTATTTACACATTTAAACAAGTAAGTCATATTTATTTTATAATTTTTATTAAATAAGTCAATTTGGTAAAAGTTCGGTATAGCGGTTTTCGCTATTATAAGAGATTTTTCAAAAATTCTTTTTCAGGGCGTTTCTATAGGTCGATTATGACACAAATCTGTGTGCGCGTTTTCAAAAATTCATTTCTATAATTTATTATTAATGAAAACATACTTACGGGACGGTGGAGTGAATAGGGGTGCTGGGTGGGGACGAAACAATAGAAATCCTACATTAAACACCAAAAAACAGTATTTCAGAGTACACACCGCACTTTCTGTTCACAAAAATGTTCAAGAAATTGTTTAAAAAATAAAAATAAATAATAATTAATACAATAATACCGCCATGGCTGTCACGACTGTCACTGCATAAAAAAGAAGAGTGCAATAGAACTGTCAATGTGTTGTCAAATAGAGTGAAAAAGTCTTAATAGCTGAAAAAAAAGGAACATACAGGACAAAATTGATATGAAAAATTAAGTTATTCCTTCTTCCTATTATAATTTGTGGAGAAAAAAGGAACATAACTAAACATAAAGAAGGAGGCATTTCTACAAAAAATACCACTGCTTCTATCAAGCCTGTCATTTTAATAATGACGAACTTCATGTTATCAGCTAATCAAAATAATGGCGAACGAGATTTGTCATGTGTGGGATAGTTTTTCGAAAAATTTAATACTTTTCAAAATTAATTTACATTTTTCATGTGCCCCGAGTGCAGTGTATTAGTGTTTTCTTGTGTTTGACGTTGGATTTCTACTGTTTCGTCCCCACCCAGCACCCCTATTTACTTCACCGTCCCGTAAGTATGTTTTTATTAATAATAAATTATAGAAATGAATTGTTGAAAACGCGCACACAGATTTGTGTCATAATCGACCTATAGAAACGCCCTGAAAAAGAATTTTTGCAAAATTTCTTATAATAGCGAAAACCGCTATACCGAACTTTTACCGTCAATTTAAATTCACATTGCTATACAAGTACAATTTGATGTTATCAAATAAAACTTTATAAATATTTTGATTTTGTAAAGGTTTATTTATTAATAATATACCGAATTGTGACAGCGTATTTAAATATAGATGATAATAAATTAATTTAAAAACAATGACTAAATTTTTACCTAAAATTCTTTACAGAGAAACGTTTTTCATATGCTAAAAAAATGCTACCAAACTATACCAAAAAGCATTGGCATGACATTGAAATGACAGTGGATTTTGATAACTTTGATAATACTCCATCCCCAAATGACTTAATCATTGACGAACAACAGCAGTCAGACATTGATGGTAAGAAAATTTTAAAGTAATTAGTAGATCCAATTTGGTTGAGTTTTATTTAAAAAAAGATCAGATGCATCAATTTTTATCGTTTACTATTTTAAAAATCAAAATTAATAAACGTATAAGTAACATAATTTAAATTGGTAATTAAAAGTTAGGTACATATTATTTAAATTTATATTGCTACCTAGCAGTGTATATTTAGTTTCAAAAACTAATATTTAAAAAAATAGAATGTCAGTAGTGAAAAAAATGCCATATTAGCAACGGTAGAAAAGTGTATTATCTCGGATTAATTATAGTTCATTGGTGTGAAGTTGGCAGCACAGTGAATTAATTAGAAATGCAAATCCTTCAAAGCCCAAGCAAGGGTGATTCATGAAAAATAACTAAAAGTTTGAAACATAGTTATAGTTGTTATTTTTCAAAGAGTCCATTCTGTAGTTATGGATTAACTAACCCAAGTTTGAAGTACCATCAAGGTGCTCAGTAGTGGTACAGAAGGATTTAGAACAGTACAATAATACCTGTAAAAACAATGACAATGGTCAATATCTTAAGTTTGAATTACACTCCAATTGTTCAATTTTTACTGCAGAATTACTAGCCATCCATTGTAACTAGTTACAAACAAACAAAATGTAACTTCAATATGTCAATCTGACGATGCTATTTCGATAGCGAAACGGCTGTCATTACATTTAAAGTATTTAAAGAATAAATAGTGAAAGTTAATTCAACCTTTTAGTTGTTTATTGTTCTGAATAATACCTTAGTGTGACAAAGACCCAAGAACGATAAACATTTACCAGGATTGCCTAATCGGGCTGATTTGTCCGCCAGCTGTGTGACGTCACTGCAGTCCTTCATTATAACGTACACCATTTAAATGCATGGAAATAATAGGAATTAGACAGTATTTTTATGATTTCTGTAATACTAACGTACCACTATTTGGATTTTTAAGATTAAACACTTATAATTTATAATAAATATTCTCATAAAATTGTTTTAATATGGCCGAGGACTGCAGTGACGTCACGTGCGATCGTTTTTTTGGCGAACGTACGTCTTATGGGATTAAGCAATCCTGGTAAAATGTTTATCATTTTTGACAAAGACCTTTAAATTTTAAAACTTCGTAGATCAGATTTACCATTGCTGCAAAAACCGTGAATCTATATCTTTGATTTAGCTATCATACATGAAGAAGATACAGTAACGTTGCTGTAATTGTCACTATATATTGTAGTATATTGCAGCAGTAGAAACATGTGGTTTTTAAAAAGAGGTTTCAAATAATTAGAGGTTCAATCAAATCAATACTGCATTGAAAGTCTTATTAGAATAATATCAAGTAATAAAATACTTATTGAGAATTATGAAATATTTATATTTATATCCTGTACCTAACCCAGAAGGCGAAACATTTTCAAAAATGGTATATCTGCTGAGTCTCTTTAGACCAGAGAAATATCCAGATAGATTATGTATACATAGTGATTTATTAGAATGGCCAAATAAATATAAAGTCCGGAATAGATAAGAGATATTAGCGATGAGAGCATTTATTCATTATTTCGTTAAAACGTTTAAATACCCAGATAGCATAAACGTTCTCAGAATATTACAATAATGTGTGAAAATTGAATATTCTGGAACGAATATTCTAATGACATTCTTAAAACTTCTTAGAATGTTCCCCAATAATATTATTAAAGCATTTTATATAACAAGATGAAATATTTTTATGGTTAAAAGAATATCTAAAGAAAATTCCAATCAGAATTTTTTTAAAACGTGAATAGAATGTGGAGGTTAATCCACTTAGAATGTCCATAGAACGTTCCAATAATATATAAAGTATTTTGTGGTAATATTGTAAGAATATTCCTAGCATATTTATTCACAGATTTTGGAAAAATTAAAAACATTGAGAGCATTTCATACACATTCTCATAACATTTGATATTTATTCTCAGAACATTCAATATTATGTATTACTAGAATGTTCTCTCAGAATATTCCAGGAAAGTTAACAGAATGTGGAAGTCAGTCCACTTTGAATGTTCATATAACGTTCCAGTAATACATAAAGTATGTTGTGGTAAGATTATAAGAATATTCAAACGTTTCAGCAGATGCTTCTAGGAGTATTCTAATAATATTCCTGTGCTATCTTGGTAATACCTGATGTTTAATTTTGAATCAATTTTAATGTTAGCCCAATTATTCCGTTGTCAGTTGTATACTTTAACTTAAGAGAAACTTTTAACAGCTAACCACAAACTATTTATGCGCCTCCATCACAGGTCTGCCTGTGAGCAGCGGAAGTCTAAATCCAGTGCTATACCTACAGTAAGTTTCTTGTTAAAGTCGGTCACCAGAACATTTTAATCAGAAAAATTCTTAAAAAGGTTCTTTGAAGGATTTCCATCCTTTTCTGTATTCGCCTCTCCATCCTATATTTAAAAGTGACCTACCTTATTTCGTTTTTAATAAAACTGTTAAAAAGTTCTATTACTTTTGATTTTTCTTTATTTTTATTATGGAAGAAATAATATGTTTTTTTATTCCATCAAATAGATTTAGAACCAAATAATGACAACGGGAGTATGAAATTAAATTTGACAAAAGAATTCGGCTCTCAATGTCAAGATTTTTTTCAAAAGGAGCCAAAATGTCTACAGGAAATATTATTAAAAGAAAAAATAGTTCCTCCAAAATATCAATTTCTGTATTCCAATAAGGTTAGTATGAAACATTTGCTTAAAATTAATTAACAGTTCAACTTACTTGCCAAGTTCTGACGTTTTCTCAGATTTATAGCAGCTCTTCAAGTCTTATTTTCCTGAGGAAGTTTAGGACATCGTTGGGCTTCAAATCAGGTAGATCCCCCTGTTCTATTTCATGTGCTCCTAGGTATCTGGCCCTAAAATTCTGCATGGCAGGGCATTCTAAGTGTGTGTGTATTGAGGTTTCATTCTCTTCCTCACAGAATCTGCACTTTGCTTCATCTGCTAACCCTAGTTTCTTCATGTGGCTTTTTAACCGGCAATGCCCGGTTAGTATTCCCGTTAAAATTTGGAGCCTTTTTAACTGCGGCAGCTAAGGGATCTCTTCTGGTCATAGTTCCCCAGTAGTATCTTAGATTGCCTCAGTCCTTCCAGCTAATTCCAGTACTTGGATTTTTCCTTCTCCATTTATTCCCTTAGTTTTCCTAAGATTACTCTACTGCTGATCCCACAGGATGGTTCTGGTCCCAAGTGAGGGGTTTCAGCTCCTTTTTTGCCAGCTTATTTGATGTTTCGTTCCCCTCTATTCCTATGTGTCCTGGGACCCATAGGAGGGTGACAGTGTTCTTCTGGCCTAGTTCATTTAGTTTGCATAGGCATTCCCAAACCATCTTCGAACTGATTATATTTGAGCTCAGCGCTTTGATGGCTGCTTGACTATGCGACATGATCACAATCTCTTGTCTGCGGTAGTTTCTTCCAATATTGAATTCCACACATCTTTCGATGGCGCGGACTTCTGCTTGAAAGATGCTCGGGTATGGGCCCAAGCTTTCTGAGTATTTGGCTCTCGGTCCAAAAACCCCTATCCCAGTTCCCTCGTCTAGCCTGTTATCGTCCGTATACCACTTTATGGTATTCTGGTTTAAATTCTGTATGGTGTCTTCATCCCATATATTACTCAACTTTGTGATGAATTTTCTCACAAAGTTGAATTTCTTTGGCATATCATCTTGGGCCATTTCTTAAGTTTGATAATTCCTTGTTTGATCATTCTATATATCGTTTTCTTCCTTACACTTTCTTACTTTCTATTTTACTTTTATTAATTATGTTATAAATTGTAATTTAATAATAAAGATGTTTTTAATATTTGTGAAAATGTAGTATAAATATTCAATATTGAAATTGGCATTTTAAAGGATGGCTGTATCTTCCATAAAGTATTTATTTACAAAGACACAAAATTTAAGAATATACTTTTGATTCCAGTGGCGGTCCATATTTTGTTAAATTATAGCTCTAAAAAAAGTTGGGTGGTGAAAGGGGTGTTGATCCCCTCTGAAAATCTATAATAAATCAAAATAATTGAATGCAACTGTTTCCAATTTATTATATAGCATAAAGTACATTTCATCCTAATAAACATAGCATTACTGCTTAGATTGAAAAGACTAACAGGAACCTTTACTTACGGTTTAGGATCGACCTGTCTTCTTGATTATAAGGAGATCGAACCTCTGTCATGACTCTCTCCTTTTTTTGATTGTTTTTTACAATCATTTCTTTTATCCTTCTTACGTGTTTCTTCCTTATTGTTTCTTTTAGTAATGTAAAACTTGTTAACTTGAATTTTCCTCTGGGATACAACATTCTTAGCATGAATTTGGTCCCAATTTTCTATCCACTTTAATTTAAACCAACACACCCATCATTCTCTATCTTTATAACTTCTGAAGTTCCTTTTTCCTCTTCTTTTTTTTATATATTAACTTTCTTATTCATCCATTATTCTTCACTTATTCATGGATGTTTAAGCTTTAAATTTAAATTACTTACAATTCTTACGTTCTACACATACAGCCTGATGATGATGATCTGAAGACCGAAACATGTTGCACTAATTTTTGAACCTTACTATTAAACGTTGTGGATAGACTTTGAGTTTTATTACTACGATTATCTACATCATCCACATTTGAGAGATGGATTTCCTTTTCAAAATTAAAGATGCTGCACTTTGAAAATAAAATCTAATAAACAAAAATCCTTGAAGGACAATATGTTTCAAGATAAAAATATGTTTTGTACCTTTGTTTAAAAAAAAAATAATGCACAGTATACCATTTTTACAGAATCAACTTCGCCTTTAAATAATTAATTAAGATTAATTTGTACTATTTACATTGTATTTCAGGTTAATCCAGATGTTCAATCAATCAATCAGTCAAACCACAATCGAAGTTTGGCCAAAAGTAATCGTTCGTTAAATTATTTAGTATTAAACGACCAAAATATTTTAGAGAAAACTGAATTAAATTTGAATGAAATGACAGGCCATAAAATTGCAAATTATGGTCAATATTTTCATGCTAAAGCATCACAAGCACAGAGTGTTGAAAAAATGTTAGAAACACCCAAAGCACACATTCATTTAACTATTAACTCCAAAAAATCATCGTATTGTACTTTACAATCTACGAGTTTACAAAAAGACCAGCAAGTTACGAACAGCCCTGGAGATTATATGGATTCAAGTATACCCAGTTCTCAAACTCCTTTAAAGTCAACCAAAGAAAATAGTGAATCAGAAGTTTACAAAAAGATATTATCTCATCCTCGAGATTTTCAAGTTACAGAATCACAAAAACAGGTACGCCGAGCTAAAGAGATACCTACATTGCATACTAGTAAAATGAGTGAATCTGGGGCTGAAACAATTTCAGCTTTACAACCTTTGAAAGCAACAAATTCTGAGAATATCCAGCTTAAATATTCTTCATGTTATACAAGTGCGTCTAGCTCACAATCTTTTCAAAGAAGTTCGTATACTGGTCAACCAATGAACTTGTTATTAAGCGCTAAAAAAACTTCTTGTTCAGAAAACAAAGAAAATAAAAATTTTACAGCAAAAACTCCAGAATTAACCTCTATCGCTCAAAACTGCCTAACCAATATACCTCTTTTAACTTACCAACAATACTGGAAAGATCAACTATGCCGCTTTAGATATGCACATGAAGTACAACAACTGGCACAATACAATAAAGACTTAGAAAAAGAGATTCATAGAAGAATTTTGTACTTTCAAACATTATCTAATAACCAAATTGAATTTCAAAAACGTTTAGCTGAACAACAAAACAAAAGTACACCCGAAGTAAACAAATCCAATGCAAATGTCGGCAGTGCAAACAAAAAGCAAAAAGGTCAGCAACGTAATCGGCATTACAATCGGAGAATGGTAAGACACTTACATCATATAGATAAATATACGTTTTTCTAGAGCGAGTTTTCAGCATTTTCTGTCGAGACAGTCCCCATTTGTAAGTTCCCTAGAGGCCATTGCTTCTTCAACATCCTCTCTCTAGGAGCGTGTCGGTTTTCCCCTTTTGCTTCTCGTAGGTGGAGTCCATCACATTTTTTTGGCCATCTCTTATTTGTCATTCTCTGTAGATGTCCATATAATTTAAGCGTTTAGCTTCAATGATGTCCATTATGTCTAGGACCATCTCCATTTCTTTCCGAATATTGTCGTTTCTTACTCTATCATGATGACGTCATTACGCTATCACTAATGACGTAATGTCCAACACATCTATAGCAATTGATGGCCATTCAAAAATTAAAATTGACGTGTTTTAAGATTTTTTTTAAAGTCGTCTGTTTCTGAAATAATGAATTTATTCCATACATTTGCATCATACTGTATGTAAAAACATTTGGTAATTAAACTATGTTGGCTTGGTACCTATTTCATTTGGAGATTAACATAGTTATTTTAAAAATATTAATTGATTAAACTGTGTGTTTGGTAAATTTGTTAACTAAAATTTATATAATCACAAAAAAATAATATCTATGTATACTTCTTACCAAACCCTTCTTTCAGTTCGTCATAGTTTATTCATTTCTTTCTAACACATTAAGTTGTAGCCGACAGAAAAAACGGTAGTTCCGTGATTATTTCTCAAACAATATCAAAACAATGCAGAGCTTATGAGTAATTAACGTATATTCCCGTATTTTGAATGCTCCCAACTTCTAGCCAATCAATCATGCAAATTAAAATATTTTGTCGCAGAATACTGTAATGCAAATGCCCCTTTACAGTGTCAAACACTGAAGTGTCACAATTGTCGTTCAGGTCAGTATTTTACGTTATTTTATGTGTTAAACACGCTATAAAGTGAAAAAATTAATTTTATATTCATTATATTCAAACAATCTAAAACAGTTTATATAGTGTAAAAGTATCAACTTTTTGGCAATTATTTGAAAACTTTTCCATTTTTAAGAATCTCATAAATACTAATGTTTTGTTTTTTATATCTAAGGTGCAATAAAAGTTAGTTTCATAATTAGCTGAATACGATCCTGGTAACTGTCAGATTTGCATAGAATTAAATGCAATAATACTCAACATTCCCAAAATAGTGTATGACGTCACAAACTATGACGAACTGAAAGAAGGGTTTGGTAAGAAGTATATATTCGTTTGTATTTTAGATAACTCCAAAAATGTATAATAGTAGTAACAATAATTCTCACTTCAACCCATATGGACCAGTACCAATGGATCGACCAATTATTCCACATCCTAGAAGTTCACACTTTATGGTCCAACCAAATATGATCAGTAAGTTAAATAACTTATATATAATAAAATACGTATTACTGTTACTGATTTATTGCAATATCCTAACTTAATCAAATCATAAATTTATTTTCATTATGTCTTTAGTATTATTTTGATTACTTTTTTCTTTTATTTTATTTTATTTATTTTTTATATTTATAAAATTTTTATTATTCTCTTTTCATTTTTTTCGGAAATGAATTTGGAATTATGTTTCAAAGTGGTTTATTTAATAAAAATTAAAAATCAAAAAATAATGAGCATAAATAATGAAAATAACAATTATTCTAGAAAAATCAAATAAAAAGTAACAATATAAAAAATTTAGACGATAAATTTAACATTTTAGTATCTGGTATTGCAACCTCTGCCTCTGACAACATCTCTCATTATTCGCGGAAGGCTTCTTATCAGGTCACTTATGTAATCCAAATCCAAATTTTCCCATTCTTCTATTAAAACATTTTCCAACTCATCAAGGTTGTCTAGAGCGATATTACGAGTTCTTATGCGTCTGTCTAGTCCCAAACATGTTCTATTGGGTTTAGGTCTGGACTAACTGCTGGCTAATCTAAAACTTAGATACCAACCTCTTGAAAGTATTCCAATGTTATTCTGGCAACTTGCGGGCGAGCGTTATGGTGCATTAGAATAAAATTCTCACAAATGATTGGAACAAATGGCACTACATTTTCCTCAAGAACCTCCCTTATTTACCGATCAACTGCGAAACTCAATTAACTTCGTGTGGTATTAAAAACAGATGCTTTCCCATACCCTAATCGAACCACCTCCATAATTTCTGTCTGCTCTTATGTTACACTGAGCAAATTGCTCACCTGTGCATCTATAAACTGGAATACGTCTATCGGATCCAAAAAGTGAAAATCTTGATTTATCCGTAAACAGTGGAATAACTTTTGGTAAACTTTAGCAACCATAAAAAAAATCAATGAACTTACATACAGCAATTCTTTTAATATGTAAAATAATGTTTTCATTAATTGTTTTATAGTCCACCATATGAGACCAAGTACGTCAACAGAAGTCATTTATCCATCACACACAATGCCAACCTTGCATCTTCAACCCGTGTTTTTCACACACACAGGTAAAAATCAATCAAATAGAGATGTGTAGATTATTTCTCTCGAATCAGATCAGAGCCATATTTAATTATACTTTCTGAAAATAATGGTTTTCAAATTTGCAGGATTGAATCACAACTTTGCAAACGCTAACTGTGTAAATCAATTAACAAGTAAGTATTAAAATATTCTAACATATTTTTATTTTGTCCATTTACACCTTATAAAAGCAAAAAAAACTAAATTGGCATTTACAATAAATTGAAACACAAAGGTTTTTAAAATTTATTTAATGTTTTTAGAAATTCTTAAACTGTCATCATCTGACTTACTTCTTTGAATAAAATAATAAATAAAAACTATTTGAAAGTAATTTAATATAAATAATGAAAAAAACTTATCTTACATGCTCCATCTTCTTAGGTAAAACAAAATAATTTTTAATTCATCAGAATTAAACACATTTTTGTAAGTGTCGAGTAACCATTTTGAATAATCATTTCGGTTTACTCTCATTGATGAGACTATACTTTCCTTCACTACTTTAATGATATTATATTTTAATAGATCTAGAGTAATTGCTTTGTTACAACAGGGATTGGGTCAAAGTGATATAGCGAATATTGGGTCCTGTATCAAAAATTTAAAAAAAATACAAGACACAAATGATGTGAAGGATCGTCTCAGAAGTGGCAGAAGTCGATGTACAACAGCAGCACAAGACCGGCAGATAACATTAATAGCTCGAAGAAATCGACAGGAATCTACAAGTGGCATATCCAGAGAAATTGCTAGGACTGAATATCTCAAGGCAAACAATTACACGAAGATTAAAAGTGGTAAATTTGTATCGCAGAAGAGCTCTACGTGTTCCAAAACTATCCTATCAACAAAAAATTGTAAGGTTGCAATGGGCTCAAGAAATGTTACAACATGGTCCTAAGTGGAATTACGTGATGTTCTCTGATAAATCAAGAATTGGCTTGGTTTCTTATTCGCGAAGAACGCTAGTTTGGAGGGCCCCAGGACGACAAGCCCGATTAGAAACAGCCCAACCACGTGTTCCATTTGAAGGTGGGAGTATTATGGTTTGCAGTGGTATTATGAAGGGTAAACGGACGCCTCTCCTGGTTTTGGAGAGAAGAATCACTGGTGCTGTGTACATCTAGGAAGTTTTAAATCCTGCGTCTATTCCGGGGGCCGGTAGGTGATGGATTTGTGTTTATGCATGACACATTTAGATGGCCATCAAATTCCCCAGACATGAACGTCATTAAACATGCCTGGGACATTCTTAAAACACGCATTAAGAAGAAACCCTCTCCCAATTACTCTATGAGAACTAAAGATGCTGATGGGAAATAAAGTATCTCAAGGAAAAATAAATTTGAGAAGTATAAAGGGAAAACAGAAGAGGGCCAATTTTCTTTTAATTTTACTCACAGGCTGTGATTTTATTTGAAATTGCACAATAATCAAGTTTTTTGTGCAATAATAAATATTCTAGGGGCTACTTTAGTTAAAATAGTGTTTACCACCATACAACATCACTAACCAATCCACTTTTTATTTGGTAAGTGATTGCTCAAGAGTTCTCAATTCCGATTAAGATTTAATGTGATCAAAATATATTAATTTAAAAGACAGAGGAAAAAATAAAGGAAGATTTTGAAAACATGGTGTATCATAAACACAATAAATTCAGAAAGCTGACAATTTTAATAACCTTTAACAAATAAAATGCATCATAACTTAAAATGTTTCCTTAAAATCTTGTTGTTTTCTGGCTGACATAAAGATAAAAAAGATTTGGGCCGTTTCATAAATCCATACAGCCAGTCAATTCCTGCTTTTTTATTAAAATCCCATTAATCTGGATATATGCAATTAGGTAACACTTTTGCAGATTCATAAACAAATCTTATCAGTTGATTACGAGTCAAACCATGTTTGCGCACTAATGACATACTTGACAAGCACATTCTCCTGAAAAGTAGAAAACATGAGTCTGTTAGCGTACCTATTTCTTTTTTTATTTTATGCTACTTTCTCTAAGCGGTATTTTATTTAAATATCTTTTATGCGTGACTATAAAATTCTGGATGTTTTTCGCTGGCCCAAATTGTTTGACAAAATTTTTCACCGAGCATTAGTTATTAGTTAAATCAGCCCTGTTGGTCTTAACTTTGCACCAACTATAAATAATATTTTACTTGATACATTTTTAATATAATATTTTGGGCACATTTGGCTACAGGCCGATCCTGCCCATCGAGATGTCCAAACCTTCCCCAACTGTATTTTCTTATTAACTTATTTTGAGCCAAATTTTTAAACCAATATAAGTAATATTTATTTATTTATTTATTTATCTAAATAAATAAATAAATATAAGTAATATGAATAAAGATTTCAATTTTCAACTAACCCAAATGATAATGAGAAAACGAAAGTGCTTTTTCATTCTTTCCATATAGAAACAGTATCAAAAATGTAAGTTCATGGTGGAGACATGTACAGTTAAAGTATGTTTTGCTCCCTATTAAAACATACCTATATATTCAATATTTTTTAGACCAGCATATAATACCAAGTACCACAACACCAATGGTTCCCTTAACAATGCCAACAATACATCACATAAATAATCAACAAAATATGTTCTCCACACATGCAGGTAATAGTCATAGGTTAAGTATAAACGAAACGTATATTCTTTAATCTGTTTATAGCAAGTCTACTAAAATGTTGCTCAATATTTTCTTAGTAATAATTATTTTTACAATTTGCAGGGTTAGATCAGAACTTTTCAAATGGTTATGGAAATATTAACTCGGCAAACCAATCGCCACGTAAGTATTTTATGCCTATTTTGTTTTTTTTTGTACATGTATTGCTTAATTTACAATCTACATCATTAAAGAGTATTAAGTAAATGAGATTTAAGTTTTGCACATGAAAGGGAAATATCCAATGATATTTCACCTTTTTCTATTGCTTTTTAGTTTTCCAGCAGGTCTGAAGGCCAGGTTCTAGCAAGTCTTCTTGTGGTAGGGCTATTGTTGAATAGTTCTTCTACTAGCTGATTGGTATGATGCATGGTGTTTTCTTTGTATGACGCCGAGGCTTGATGGATTTCGTCTATGATAAAAGGAATCTGTAGGTCGTTATGCAGTGTTTGATTACTAACATACCATGGTGCATCCACTATCGATCTTAGTAGTTTTGACTGAAATCTTTGGATGATGCTCAGTGGCGTTGGTTTTGCACCTCCCCAAAGATGGAGTCCATAAGTCCATATAGGTTTAAGCATCTTTTTATAAAGAAGGATTTTATTTTTTAGAGAGAGTTTTGATCGTCGTCCTAGTAGTCAGTACATCTGTCGGAACTTTATGTCTAGCTGTTGTCTTTTCATTTTAATGTGTTTCTTCCATGTGAGACGTTGGTCCAGATGGATGCCAAGATATTTTGTCTCTGTTGCTGTAGGTATACGTACGTTATATATCCTTACAGGTGGGCATGTGTTGTGACGTGTTGTAAATGTTACTTGCATTGATTTTGTCTTATTTATTTTAATTCGCCATTGTGTATACCATATATTGAGTATATTCAGGTGTTTTTTGCATGTTTTAAGAAGCTGTTGTAGGGTCTTCGTCTACTGAGAGAATCGCTACATTGTCGGCAAAGGAAGCAATTGTGGTATTGTCGGTTTCAGGTATGTCAGCCGTATAAAGTAGGAAGAGCAGTGAACCTAGAACACTGCCTTGTGGGACGCCAGACTTGATAGGACATATGCTCGACTGCTGATTGTCGAATTTGACGGAGAAGTTTCTATTGTCGAGGTAGGATTTAAGCAGAAGGAAATAATTACTGGAAAAAGCATTTTTTAGTTTGTAGAGCAAACCTCTATGCCAGACTTTGTCAAACGCTTGGTAGATATCTAGAAATACAGCGTTGCAATACTTCTTGTCTTCAAGACTTTGTGATATTTGGTTAACTATTCGATGAACTTGTTGGATAGTTGAATGTTCTTCCCAGAATCCGAACTGGTGTTTTGGTAGAAGTGTTTGGAGATTATGGTCTGTATGAATCCTCTGCAGTAGTAATCTCTCAAAGACTTTGCTTATTGTTGGAAGCAGGCTGAAGGGTCGGTAGGATGTAGTTTCGTTGTGTTGTTTCCCTGGTTTTGGGGATTATAATAATTACAGCAAATTTCCAAAATATGGGAAAGTAGGATAAACTTAACATTCGATTGAAAATTATAGTTAAGAGAGTAACGACCTTTCGTGGGAGTTGTTTTAGTATTTGGCCGGAGATTAGGTCGTATCCAGGAGTCTTCCTTACATTGAGTTTGCATATTTGGTTTTTAACTTCTGTTGGAGTAAAGTTTTTGATAGGAAGAGACATTTGGCATGGTGCGTTGCTAAGTTCTTCAATCTCTTCATCAGAATCTCCCGGTTCTGTTTCGAAAACACTACTTAGATGTGCAGCAAAAGTGTCTGCTTTTTCTTTATCAGAGCGAGCCCCTTAGGGTCTTCGTTCCATAGAGTATGGTCATTTGGTAAGGATAGGGTGAAAGATTGGAGAGTATCGAACGAGCCATCCCTCTCTGATCATAGAATGATTATGTTCAGGTTAGAGTGTAATCCTCCTGAGCCAGCACTCAGGAGAAACCCCAGGAAAACTAACTGGGAAAATTACAACACTAACCTGAACATAAATCTTGCAAATCTCAAGAATAAAAGAAATGCCAGGAATCATCTGGCATTAGAAAACGATCTCATAGAGCTGAACGAGGCAATACTCGATGTCTATGAATCCAGTTGTCCCCTCCAAAGGACTAGAAAAGCAAAAGATGCGATATGGTGGAACAGTCATCTGTCAAACCTAAGATCCGAGACGCGACAGCTCTTCAACAGAGCCAAACGTAATGGAGATTGGCAGAGCTACACCGAGAAACTTACATCATATAACAAGGAGATTAGAAAAGCTAAAAGAAACAGCTTCAGAAAATTCTGCGAAGAAATAGATGCTACACCCTCTGCAGCAAGGCTACACAAAGTCTTAGCAAAAGGAAAAATAGACACTGTAATAGCACTACGGAAGCCAGACGGAAGCTTCACAGAAAGCGAAAAAGAACGAGCTCTGCTCCTATTAGAAACTCACTTTCCCGGAGGAATTGTCCCTTCGGAAACAACAAGTGAGAAAACTAAAAGACCTACCAGGGAAGACACTGCAATGGCAAAACACATATGCAGTGAGGAACGGCTGAGATGGGCTATGAACACCTTCCAGCCGTTCAAAACCCCGGGAACGGACGGAATATTTCCTGCCCTACTCCAACAGGGCCAAGAGGCAATAATTCCACACTTGATCCGAATTAGTCGGAGCAGTCTTGAACTGGGATACATACCAGAAGCGTGGAGAAGGGCCAAAATCACCTTCATCCCAAAAGTAGGGAAACGGGACACTACGCACCCCAAATCCCTTAGAACGATCAGCCTCACATCGTTTGTTCTAAAAACGATGGAAAAAGCTGTAGACAACTACATTAGAACAGAAATCTTGGAACAGGTGCCATTGCACCCTCGTCAACATGCGTACCAAGCGGGAAAGTCCACGGAAACCGCTTTAACACAGTTGACGGACGAAATCCAAGACGCACTGAACAAAAAAGAGACCGTGGTAATACGGTGGTATATGCCTTTCTAGACATAGAAGGGGCCTTTGACAATACGCCACATGAGGCAGTCAAAAGTGCATTGATTGAGAAAGGAGTAGATAGAACGACTTCCAGTTGGATGTCGCAACTGCTATCTACAAGAATCGCAGAAATGGAGGCAGGACAAGACACTATCTCCATTAATGTGACCAGAGGCTGTCCAGAGGGGGGAGTTGCATCCCCGCTTATGTGGAGTCTCACTGTGGACAGTCTGCTCTGTCAATTGACTAGGGAAGGCATACCATGTCAAGGGTATTCCGACGACATGGTTATCCTGGCAAAAGGGAAGTATGAAAACGTCCTCTGTGATATTGTTCAAAGAGGATTGAACATTGCGGAACAATGGTGGGACTCAGCATCAACCCCACCAAAACCACACTAGTAGCCTTTACAAGGAAAAAGAAACCTAATCTAAAAATCATAAAAATAGGGGAGAACATCGTCGAGGGGAAAACAGAGGTAAAATATCTAGGGCTAATCCTAGATAGCAGGTTACTCTGGAACAAACACGAAGACGAAGTAATACACAAAGCAAACAAAACAAAGGCCCTCATGGTGTGTAGGAACATTGCAGGGAAGAACTGGGGATGTAACCCACGTATCCTGCAATGGATGTACACAGCAATAGTGAGACCATTAATCACATATGGGGCAGTGGCTTGGGGCGTAAGGGCTTATCTGAATACGACGAGGAAAAACCTCTCGAAAATTCAGAGACTAGCCTGTTCATGTATCACTGGAGCAATGGGAACTTGCCCCACTGCTGCAATGGAGGTGATTTTAAACTTGACCCCACTGCACATTCTGCTAGAAAGTGTAAGGAAGAAAACAATATATAGAATGACCAAAGAAGGAATTATCAGGGAAAAACCTCGATCACTTCACTTTGATCAAACTTGGGAAATGCCCCAAGATGATATGCCAAAGAAATTCAACTTTGTGAGGAAATTCATCACAAAGTTGAGTTATAAATCTGAATGGGATGAAGACACCATACAGAATTTAAACCAGAATACCATAAAGTGGTATACGGACGGTTCCAAGCTAGACGAGGGAACTGGGATAGGAGTTTTTGGACCGAGAGCCAAATACTCAGAAAGCTTGGGCACATACCCGAGCATCTTTCAAGCAGAAGTCCGCGCCATCGAAAGATGTGTGGAATTCAATATTGGAAGAAACTATCGCAGACAAGAGATTGTGATCATGTCGGATAGTCAAGCAGCCATCCAAGCGCTGAGTTCAAATATAATCAGTTCGAAGATGGTTTGGGAATGCCTAGGCAAACTAAATGAACTAGGCCAGAAGAACACTGTCACCCTCCTATGGGTCCCGGGACACATAGGAATAGATGGGAATGAAACAGCAGATAAGCTGGCAAAAAAAGGAGCTGAAACCCCACATTTGGGACCAGAACCATCTTGTGGAATCAGCAGTAGAGTAATCTTAGGAAAACTAAGGGAGGAAATGGAGAAAGAAAAATCCGAGTACTGGAATCAGCTGGAAGGACTGAGGCAATCTAAGATACTACTGGGGAACTATGACCAGAAGAGATCTCTTAGCTGTCTCAACCTCAGTAAAAAAAGGCTCCGTATTCTTACGGGAATATTAACCGGGCATTGCCGGTTAAGAAGCCACATGAAGAAACTAGGGTTAGCAGATGAAGCAAAGTGCAGATTCTGTGAGGAAGAGGATGAAACCTCAATACATATACTCTCAGAATGTCCTGCCTTGCAAAATTCTAGGGCTAGATACCTAGGAGCACATGAAATAGAGGAAGGGTATCTACCTGATTTAAAGCCCGACGATGTCCTAAACTTCCTCAGGAAAATAGGACTCGAAGAGCTGCTATAAATCTGAGAAAACATCAGAACATGGCAAGTAAGGGGGGACACAATAGATCCTATGGGTCGCAGTGTAATCATCACCCCTAACTCATTCATACTCATTCATACTCATGGTCATTTGGTGAGAGGTTAGTGACGAATTGCTCAAAGCTGTCATTGTTCACATCTCTGATTGCTGATTTTAGTTGCCTATTTAGTCTGTTGTAAGTGTGCTGGTCAATAATGTTTCTTGATCTTTGCCAGATTCTTCTTGCCCTGCAATAAGCTGACGAATGTGGAGAGGGCCTATTTTGTTAGTATTTTTTTTTAATAATTCGATTCATAGCTAAGTTAAAGATGAAATTGTTATATAGTAATAATGTAAATAAACTGATATTCTCTTCTTACAGATTTTTATAATATACACTTCAATTGTTGAACAGTGTATAATACAGGCTTAATCTCCTTTTTTACAGATAAGTTCAAGTATTTCCGATTTTTCCTTTAATATTAAAAAATTGTTTATAATTTACAAAACAATAGAAAATAATACCACACTCCTTAACAAAAACAATGATCCCCCATGCCAAATACCTACTTTACTGTATATTGAATGATATTTTAATATTAAATACTACGCTACTGTTTTAGGGTCTTGTTTATAACATTTTACGATTTAATGTCTGTCCACTCCAAACAAATGAACTATAAATAATGTTTTTTATCAGTAATACACTAAAATATTAAAAAAATCATTGCGTCTTTTAATGCTATTTTTTAGTTCTTTGTATTTATGTTTCAGATCTATTAGAAGCACCAAATAATGCCAGTTTACATAAATCTAGTTCCAAAGTCGTCGGTAAAAGCTTGCCAGACCTTACTGATAATAAAATATAAAAATATATCTTACTAAATTGTACACAGAGTTTCTGTTAGAATTAGATTTCATCCGATGCTAAACTGCTTATTTTTGTTTTATTTACATCAGTTATACGATAAAAATATATATAATAATTTTCCTAAAACCATATTCAATAATACTTGGTATAAAGATACACTTGTTTTAGAAATATGTATAGTAAAAGGCTTAACTTTTATTTTTGTAAGATCATTGTTTTCTGTACATCTATCTCGTAGATCGATACTGACAAGATTTCTGTTTAAAACACTTGGAATGCTCTCTACCGACATCGACGAAAATTCAAAGCTTAGGCCGAGAGACAGGCAGATGGCGATAGTGTCACAATATTTATTAAATCAAATTTAAAAGATTTGTTGGATTTTTAATAATAAAGTAGCTATTTTTCAACTTATATGGGAATTTCTTTATACGTTTTATATATTTTTAATTGTTTTAGATAATAATTTTCCTTTATTGTCATTAATACTTATTGACCGTGTCAGTGTATGTAATTTTAAACATTTTTTTTTTTAAATTATTTTACAGTATTTATTAGAATTAAATTTTCACTTGTACCACAGTTTTTTGTTCTGTAACTGTAACAGTAACAAAAAGCGTACTTATTTGAACTTATCACAACGAAGATTTTCTAAAAATAACAATTTTTTAAATGCTGTGGAAAGTTTCCAAACATTTATAAAATTAATTTTTGACACATAAAATTTCAGACAATTCAGTTCACATTAAAACCTATACAAAACCAAATTAAGTATCATCTTAGTATATTAGAAACTAAAAAAGAATTAACGAGAACAAAACCTATACACAATTATTTTTTTAAAACAATAAATTTCTAGTAAATTTTGGCAAGATTTGCAACAAAATTTTATAAATATTAATTTTTTTTCAATGATAATGGAAGAAATCGTGATAAATGCTACAGAGAGTTGTTCTTTACAATAATTGTCTTTCATAAGACTGCTACTGTTCCCATTTTTTCGTTCTCAGTCTACTATATGAAATCATCAGCTGCCTTCTCCTTTTCTTTCAATGTATTAACTTTAATTTCCTTGGCTACAACTTCTGCACTTTTTTGGTCATAGTTTGGGCATCTATTTGCCCTCTCCCTCGCATATTATTCCTCATAGTCTCATGTTCTATTGAATGCCTCAAGCAGATTCACTATCAACTGTTTCTATTTCATAGAAAGTATAGGCTGCCACTACTGCCACTGTTTCACTAAAACCTTTCTTTTTATTATACGTAAATATTTATAGGTTGCCAGGAGAAAAGTTTGGTGAAAGGAGATTTTGAAAAGAGACTAAAAAATATAATTTTACAATTAAATAAAATAAAAAAGTATTCATTATTAAAAGCAAACAATATTAGAAAATTATTAAATTTTAAAAAGTTAACAAAAAATAAAATAAAAGAAAAAGAAAGACAAATTAACAAAAGTTTTATCAAATTTAAACAGTTTGTGTAAGAGTAAGAATTTTTACTTTCTAATATTATGATTCCAGAATGACACTGCTCAACAATTGAAGTGAACATTTTTTAAATTTGAGAATATTGCGTACAAGAATAATATTTTAAATATACGTTTCATGCTATCAGTAAACTCTGTTTATAGCAAATTGTTTTTGTCGTTTTTTTTTCTTTTTATACGCTGTTATCTCTTTAACCAGAATTGTAGGAATTCGATTTCAAAATGCTAGCAATTTGGTCACGTAGAAGTGCTTGCAGTGACTGTAACATTGTTACTGTAGTCCATAAATCTGTTTTAAAAAAAATGGCGCTACGGCGATTAGAAACAGTGGAACTCGATCAATTAGTACGTTGGATACAAGATGGCTTAAGTCAAGAAGTTGCTACACGGCTAAATGTGTCCCAAAGTGTTGTCAGTCGTGCATGGAATAGATATTTGGAAAATGGGTCTGCAGCGTACAGGTATGGAGGAGGATGAGAACGAGCTACAACTCCTGCTCAAGACCGCTTTATAGCTGTAACTGCAAGAAGAAACTGAACATTTACTGCTTCGAGAATTAACATCTTCTTTAGGTATGCTACCGGAAGAGTGATATCTAGTCAAACTGTTAGAAGAAGGTTGCATGCATGTAATTTAAGAGCCAGAAGGCGTAGTTCACATCCACGGTTGAATGCAGATCAGCGGTCATGCAGATATCGGTGGGCGAGAGAACACAGTCGTTTGAATTTTCAGAACTGAAGGTACTGTATGTTTATGGATGAGTCGAGATTTCGGCTGAATATGTGTCGTGGTCGAATATTGGTAAAAAGAAAAAGAGGACAGCAATACAATGAACGTTCGATGGCGGCAACCACCCTTTTGGTGGTGGCTCAGTTTGCGTATGGGAGACATATTTTATGATGGCCGCACTGATCTATGAATATGTACTATAAAGAGACATGGTTGTAGAGTCAATAGTTTTACTATTTTTTTTTGTGCAATAGCCGACCAATTTGTCTTTATCGACGATAATGCGCACCCGCACCGTGCGAGAATTGTAAATGATAGCTTTGACTATCACGGTTTTATAAGTATGAGCTGTCTAGACAATTAACCCTTAACTACTACCGCTGGGTGAAATTGACCCATGATAAATTGGTATTTTGTCAGTACGCAATAGTGGGGAGTTTCTATCGCTTGGGCTTATCAGTATGCTCCAAATAGCATATGAGACTACTTGCGGCAGCGTTGTCTAGTAAAAATTAATTGTAATAAATCTTCATAATGAACATATTGGTCAAAGTGACCCAGTTATAGTGTAAGAGGTGAGAATTTGTCCAGGTAGGTAGTTGTTCACTACGAAATGTAGACAGTTAAATTTTTATGAATTGGCCGAAAATTACGAGTTTTGGTTGGATGATAACAACCCAGAAGAAAATAATGATAAGACACTTTCAAACAATGATAGACTGGATGAATCCAGATTTCGGCTGAACATGTGTGATGGTCGAATATTGGTGTGGAGAGAAAGAGGACAGCGATACAATGAACGTTTGATGGCGCCAACCACTCTTTTTGGTGGTGGCTCAGTTTGCGCGTGGGGAGGCATATTTTATGATTGGCGCACTGTATGCGCCTGTATGACGGCTGTACGATATAAGGACATGGTCTAGACAATTAAACCGATTCGAACTGCCCCTTATAACCATAGAATTGCTCGCCAATGCCTTGCAAAGAATATGGGAAAACATACCTGAGCAATTTATTAATAATTTAATATGTAACCATGCCAAATAGAGTAACAGCACTAAGGCAACCTAGAGGTGGACCCACACGATATTAGTTTTCGTGAAAGGACTTTATGACCTGTGCAGTAGATGATTTAAAATTTTTCAGTTTTTTCTGTTTCATTGTAACTTTTTTTTTATGAAAATTTTGTTTATTTAATGTTTTTGGGTATATTTAACGTGAATGCATAAATATTCGAGGTTATGGAATTTTGATTTATTATTAACCAATGACAAAAGAAAATTACAGATTTTTGTAATATCCACTTCAATTGTTGAGCAGTAATTATATATTAGATGTTATAGAAAATGAACTCAGTATACATACAAGTAACTATGTCTAGATTTATATTAATAAATTTTTTCATCTTTTAAACTTAAACTGCAGAAAATATACCTCCAATAGCAGTAATGATTAAAATTATATACATTTTTTTTGGTTGTGATGAGAAAGTCTTGATTTTAAATGTATATATTCTAGAAGGTATAACTAGTTGTAGTCTGAAATGTTATTTAAATTTTTTAAATGGAGGCATTTTAATAACGATAGGTACAATTGTTAAATTAACTAATTTTAAATTTCCACAAGAATGGCAGAGAGTTATTATTATACTAAGGAATAATCTTTATGAGAAGAAACTAGATTAATTTTAAATTTGAACCAACATTTATTACAATCCCTACCTAATATAAATAGATATTGACAAGTTTAATAGAATCATATCACAATAACAAATCTTCTATTAAACGTTTCAACGGCATAATCCTACTGATTTTGCCATATACATCAAACCGATTTAAACAGTAATGCCACTCACTAATAGGACGAATTGATTTGAGTGATGGCCGCTGCGCGATCTTCTAGTCGACGCCATATATCAGTGAAGAGAGTGGTAGAGGGAAACGAACAAGTAACGTCACGGAATCGCGGAGTAAACGCTGAATCTGTCGTCATTCTACTTATGCCATTCCGTCAGTTGAAGTACAGATACATAAATTGTTTTCCTGCATGTTTACTTTGCGTCCAAAGGATTTAAACAGGAACGAAACTGAAAACATTATAGAACATTATTTTTATATTTGCATGTGGATAAATTTAAATGTTTTTCAAAATTTGAAGTTTATGTCAAATTTAAATTATTGTGTAAAAAAAATAAAAATGTCTGCAATGTAAACAAATATTGTAGTCTTACAAATACAAAAATTATAATTTAAAAGAAAGTTAATGTCGAATAGAAAAAGTTTATATTAGTGGTAAAAAAGGTATGAAGTTATAGAAGAGAATTGAAATAGAAAAGCTGTAGCAGTTTGATGTTCTTTGTTTGGAGTTTTGACGATTGATCAAAAGTTTTTAGAATAGAAAAATAAAAATGATAATTTTATTAACGGAAAGTTAATACATTTGGAGAAATACAAATACCAATAAAATAGAATAAATAAACTAAAAATTCTAGCCTGAATAAAGATAAAAGTCTTTGGAATTGTTCAACATTGGAGAAGGTGATCTGGTGAAACTACAAGGAGGTAGAAGAAATAATTAAAAAAGTAAGGGACACTGCGGTAGATAAGGTTAGTTTAGATAGTTAAAATAAGACAGATAAGTTAGATAGGTTAGATAGGAATTAGTTAGGCAGAAGTTTAGGTAGAATAAACTTTATTTGGCTATTTATTAAAAATTTATATATAAAAAAAAATTAAACATAAATTTTGATAGAACCCTACCTTAATTTGAAGAAATTTTAAATTTAAAAGTAAATTTTCATAATAGTTATTTATGTAATAAGGATCATAAAGACGATCATTATGGTACAAGGCGTGTGCCATAATGATTGTTTATGACTCGTATTACATACAAAATTTTATCTGATGGCATTTATATCAATACATTTTCGAAAAATTAAAAACTGCATTTTCGACATGTCACAATGACAACTATTTTTAAAGGAGTAAGTATTGTGTTGTTTCAAATATTAGTAGGTGAGTGAGCTGTGCTTTGCCTTTTCCTTGACAACGTCATCCGGTTGTAACGGCAATATTTATTTATCGCTGTCAAACTCAATAATTATTGTCAGGTAGAATTTAATATAATTTAAAAAATGAGTGATTCTGAAGCTGATAGTTTAACTTCTGATTTGAAAGAAATGTCGAGAAATATCGTGGACTCCCTTTTGCCGGAAAAATCACGGAGTGTATATGAAATGGTGTTTAATCGGTACGAAGAATGGTGTTCTGCTAAAAAAATCAAGAATATCACTCATGAAAATGTATTGTTGGCTTACTTTGAATGCTTATCTAAGGAAAGAAAACCATCTTCTCTTTGGTCGTATTATTCGATGATAAGAAGTATTTTATCAACAAGAAAAACCGTCGATATTAGTATGTTCCTACAGCTGGTTGCATTATTAAAACGTAAATCAGAAGGTTACAGAGCTAAAAAATCCAAAATTTTTACTAAACAAGATGTTACAAAGTTTTTAACGGAAGCGTCAGATGATACATAAAGTTGCCATGATAATTGGAATAAGTGGAGCATGCAGAAGAGAGGAATTGACAAATATGCTTGTTGAAAATGTAATAGATGAAGGATCCATTTTTAGAATTACATTACCGAATACAAAAACAAAGGTAATGCGAGAATTTTTTGTAACTTCGGGGAATATCCCAGGATTGAATATGGTAGAACTTGTCAGACAATATGTGAAAATACGACCTTGCAACACAAACCATCTACGTTTTTTTGTCACTTATAGAAATAAGAAATGCACAAAACAACCCGTTGGAATACATACCTTTGGTAAAATGCCAAAAGTTATTGCCACTTTCTTGAATTTACCTCGCCCTGAAGAATATACCGGACATTGTTTTCGGCGATCGTCTGCTTCATTTTTGGCTGATTCTGGAGCTGATCTGTGTACCGTGAAACGCCATGGCGGATGGAAAAGCAATACTGTCGCTGAAGGTTACATCGAAAATTCGAAAGAGCAAAAGAAAAAAATATCAGAAGCAATTTTTGGTGCCAACAACCAAACAGGATTACAAGTTTGCCAACAATCATCAACTACTGATGTAAAAACTGTAGAATCCATTGGAATTAATATTACAAATTGTAGTAATTGTTCTTTTACCATTTATAATAAATAGTTTTGTACATAGTTATGCATTTTGAATAAACTTTTTTGATCAAACCATTACATGTTTTCCTTATAGAATTTCATTATGGTACTTAGTACCTTCCTTATGTCATCAAAATTGAGTGACATAACGTTGTCATTATGACATACTATAAATTAAATTAAGTAGATGAGTACAATCATTACAATACATATCTATACACACATATTATATAATTTTCCATTCTATTTAGGTTCAATTGCTTATGTTTTTTCATCAATCAAACTTCCTGAAGACAAAGAAAATTTTTTGACTGATCTCCAAAAAAAATGTTGGCAAATTATCATAGTATATCTGATTGTAAATGGTTTTTATATTTAATAGTAAATTTTGAACAAAAATTACCGTTTTACTGCAAATTATTTTATTTCTTATAATACGAACTATGTAGATTAATAAACGAGCAAAAATTGTTCCTATAAATTACTAGAACAAACCTAAATAAAAAAATACACAATAAACACTTAAATGTTTTATGGTTTTGATTGCCTTGCAAACTCATTGAAGCGTTTATTCATTGAAAGAGTAATTAATGAAGTTGTTTATCTTATTTATGGGTCCAATAATTGTTTACATAAGTAATCAACAAGCTTTTGTTGATTCTGGACCTTTAGAAACTTTAGTCAGATCTCAAGGATACAAAGTAACATTTCAGTGTTGAAGGAAAGAAGAGCGAAAACAGGGCAGGATTCAGAATGATTGAATAAAAAGACTTTCTTTTAAAAAAAACAAGCACATGCTTTTATGGTTATTTTTACTTTTTCAAATTGCTTATAGATATAGTTTGACTTTCGTTATATAATTAATGAAAAAATGTTTAAATTTTACTTAAGTTTTCTCTTGTTCCGGCAAAAAGTATGTGGGCTTACTTTTTAAGTGTAATAAGTATTATCGACAACAGTATTGACAGTTTTTCTATCTTCGTTTATTAATATCTGTGATCTTTTGCGAGTAGTTTATATAAAATATATAAACCTCTTGCTTGACTCGGTCCTGGTGAATTTCCCAACCATTCTAGTAATTTATGTGCAACTCACGTTTTGCACTGTTTTTATTGTTTTTGTGCAATCAAACAAAAAGTTTTTATTCATTAACTTGAATGACATCGATCAGCCTAGTTTGGTCATTTTATCTGCATTTTAAATGCCTTTTTGATCATCATACTCTGACACCCAGGCTACCGTTAGGTTAGGTTCTATATGAGTAGTCGTTCAACGTCCCTTTCTCTGCGACCTGAAAGATCTATTGTGGTTCAACCCTAGGTTATTATAGTTCTATCACCCCATGTCTCTTACCCAATGTATTGATCCTAAGTCGCTCTTTCTCTCGGTATTTACAGAAGATATGCTCTGCCGTTTCTTCCTTAGCCTGACAGAATCTACAGTCCGCACTCTCTACCAGTCCAATCGTTTTCATATGCCCAATAAGATGACTTTCTTCAGTCGCCTGCCTACACTATTCAAAAATCTTTACAATAAAGTCGTTTAAATGTCCTCCAGCGGCAAATAACCATTATCGCTTTAAAACAGTTCATACGCACACTTAATACAAATTAAATAACGGTACCTTTTTAACTCTGTCTCTCGAGTGTTCGCCGTAGATCTTCGCTGACGAACATGAAACTGGTAGCCTATCTTCTCTTGTAGAAAACACGTGGGATGGAATCTTCATTGGTTAGGGGTTACTTAAAGGCAAAACCTTTTACGATGTAGGAATTTATTATTTTCACTCGTGGATTTATTTATACAATTTATTGGTTGATGAGACTCCCTTTTTACTAGTGATGTGTTACAAAGTTCTACACTACGATTATTTTTGATAAAAAGTAAGTCAAACTTCTTATATTTGATACTAACTGTTGTATCATTAAAATTACAGTTGGAACTATTATATTATAAAGTGACTCTGCTTGATTCAACAAACCTATTTTCTATTAAAAATCGAAGAATGTTAACTTATAAAGTTAATAAAATTTATGACTAATCAAAGTCTTTTTAAAAAAATGTAAATTATGAGTTGAATGTTTTTAATAACTGTTGAATGTTTGTATAAAGGGTCTTGACTCTTTATAAAATTAGGCTTGAATCTCCCTAATTCTTCCTGACTGGTTCTTTTACGTAAAGACTGAGATCCCTCTCTCAATATTCTCTGACCATAAAAATGCTTCATAGAAGGAACTATTCCTTAATTTGCTTATTTCTAACTAACTACTTATATTTTACAAACAATTTTTTACATAATGTATACAACAATCATTTCTAATATTCAATATTGTTTTTATAATTTATTATGGTAGAAAAAGCTCTCAAATTATATTAACACTGAGGCTTAAAATTTATAAATTCGACCGATATATTTCCGAGTAACTCTTACGTAATCACGCAGGTGGCATTCTAAGTTTTTAAAGTTCGCGGAAACTAAACACTTCAAACACGCAATGTTGTTCTCGAGCACTTGTAAATCTGTTAATCTGACGTCACACATGCAGGTGCCATTCGTAGAAGAACTTTTAATATAAACTTTTAATATCCTTTTATATGTTTAACGGAAAAATATTCTTAGAAAATTTATAATTTGTTCGTTTGTTTCTTACATTTAGAATTATATTTTCATTATTATTTTCTTAATGGTTGTTATGTTTATTATTTATTGGATATTTATTTAGTTTCAATTAATTAGTGTTGATTTTGTTTTTGATTTGATCATCATAATACATATTTCTTACTGAAATTAATCTTTTCTTTAATGAATAATTTTTATAATAATATAACTTCGTCTCAACATATTGAAAAGGTATTTTTAAGGGTCATTTCAAAATTTATTTTAATTTAATGTTTAATTTTTTTATTTGCGGAGAAATGTCAAAATTTGAAGTAAACGTCAAAGTTAATTTTTATTAGGTTAGATTAAAAAAAATTATGTAATGTAAACAAAACTTGTATTAGGTTAAGTATAGATAAGAAATGTTAGTAAGAAAGTATGAAGTGCAAGTGAGTAGTGATGAAGAAGTTTCGTTGCCAGGGGATAGAAGTTTTGACAGTAAGTTTTGAAAAAAAGTCAAAAAAAAGGAGATTCATTTTTAAAAAAGAAACAGGTTAATAAAGTATAACTTATAAAGTGGTAAAAGACGAATAGAAGAGGTTGTAATTAATAATAAATAAATAAAAGGATTCAGTTGAAGAAAACTGTAGCAGTTAGTTAATTTTGGAAACAGTAAAAGTAAGTGGTAAGAACGAAAAAGATATTCAGAAAGTAAAGTGAAGGTAAATAAGTTGGAAAGTAATGTAGCTGAACCAAAATTATAAACCAAATAAACCAAGAAGTTATAGTAAATTCAAAATTTATAAGTAGCTGTAGAAGATTAGCATAGCTGTTCCATGAGTGAATAGAAGACCTGGAGGAGAGTTAAACCTAGAGAAGATAAGTGAAGCTAGTGAAACAAAAAGGAAAAGGACAATTTTAAAGACGAATTCTGCGGTAATTAAGGTTAGTTAAGATAGTTAGGTAATTAGTTAAGACTAGATAAGGTAGATGGGTAGCAGCTAGGGATTAGGTAGATAGGAATTAGTTAGACATCACTTGATAAAATTTCATTTGGTTAATCATTTAAAATTCAACCCTACCCTTATAAAATAAAAATAAAATAAATTCAAACATATAAAATAAAATTTGGTATTGAGTTAATCATCTCAATATATTTAGACTGGTATTTGTATAAAAGTGCGGCTCTGGATTTACAAAGTGTAGCATATATACATACAGAGGTTGGTTGTATAGTAAGTATAGTGAACCGGAGTGGAACCCCGAGCCCGACGGAGAGAAAAGAGAGAGTCAAGGGTGGCCGAGCTCACAGCCGTCCTAGATCATCAATCATCCTGAGACAATCGCGCGGCGCACAGCTGTCGCACACCCCGACACGCTGTCAGCCACCGGCCTACTGGGTTTATATTAGAGGAGAAGAAGACTCTTGACTCTTAATACTAGATGCATCTCAACTGATACTGAATTTCAGAAGGATTGCACCTCGCTAATTAAACCGTTTTTACTATCTTATTCATAAAGATGAGCAGTTATTCAGTTAAGAAAGATTTATTGATGAGCGATTCGCGATTGAAAAGAAAGGATTTACATAAATAGTGAATTTACTTTTTCATTTAAAACGACATAAGGTTGATATAAACATCCGGTTTTATGGTGTATTATACTTTTTTTTCAATTAAATTGTGAATCTAAAATCAGATTGTCCGGATATCCTTAAAATTATTAAATATTTAAATTATAATTCAGCAGTAGGAGGAAGATTATTAAATAATTTAATAGTGAATGTAAAATCATGTATTTTAGTGATTCGGTATCTTTAATTTGTATTGTTTGGTTATCACTAAAAGGCAAAGTTTATGTTAATAGGGAAGATGAATAATTTCTTGTCAAAAAATCGTAGTAACAACTTTTAGCTATTAAACAAAACTTTTCCGCGTAATCGGATCTATTTTTGTCACCCACTAGCTATGAATGTCCATTGTTTGCTTTCATCATTTCATAATTATCGATGTTTTGAATATCAACTGAGGGATAAAAAAAAGTGCTTAAAAACGTTATCAATTTAGAAAAAATTTGTTCAGTTTTTGAATCTAAAAATAAAATTTTTAGCAAGAATTACTAGGCGAAGTTTTTATTGCCGTTGTCTGCGATTTTTGCTTACAGAATAATCGGAATCTATCTCGAAGTTTTACGCGATAATAAATAGTTAACTTGCTCCCAGTACATAATACATAAACTTTATTGTCAAATGGTTGCGGCGTAAAAACTCGTAAAATATTTACCTTGGAATTAGAGGGTGTAGAATATGGGTTCATATGGCGAGAGAGCGAGCAACAGGCGGCCAGAAGTTCTGATTTTGCTTTTCTAGCATACATATTCTCACGTTTCTCGGTCTCCAGAGACAATGAAGAGGCATTACAAGATTGTTGTAGCTATAATCCCTCGGGATCTCTAACGTTTTCACTTTGAACTTGGCGGCAACGGCAGCCACTGCGACCGATTTACAAGTTTCTGAGGTTTGTATTTGCTTTGTGTTTTGTTTCGCATAATTTTGTTACATTTGATATATTATTTAGTAGCTTTAACGATTTGCTGCCTCTCATAGTTTTTATTATGTTTCAATTTACGGCATATTTCTTGATCTTGACCTCTTTAAAATATAATTATTTTCCTTATCTATTTGTTTGTGACATTTATAAAGAATAGAAGACAAAATTTATTTTTCTTCTATTTATTGTTATATCTATTATTTCCTCTTGCTGTAAGGCATAATTATTTATTGCAAAATTAGTGAGTTTTGACTATGTCCAAAATCACGTAAGTTATTACCATGAATGTATGGCTAATGGCTCGGTGGAATCTATGATAGGGCTATTTAAAACTATGCGGTGCTTAAGGACTTTATTTCTATGGCTACTAATAGAAACTTGGAAACGAATATTTAAAATTTCAGGATAGAAGAAAGCGATTTTCCGCAAAAAAAAAGATCAGAATAATGTCTTTTTACTTCCAGTCCTTTAAGAAAATCAAAATTTGGTTTCTACCACAAATTTGTCGTATTTGGGTGTCATTGTTGTGTACGGAATCCTATTTCAAAATTTCTTTGTGTTTGTCCTACACATACAGCATTACATTTTGGATCATTATTTTTTTAAATTTTTAAAATACAGAATGTTGGAAGATAACGCCCTTGTTGAAAGCATCTTTTGGAAGGTCCCCATGTGGAGATAGTCCTTCAAACCATTTGGAGCTGAAGTTGAGGCCGCCGAAGCCTGAATCTAAACCACTTCTGAGTCGTTAAGAAAATCACTACATCTCAAGCTGCCAGAATCATTAGATAAACACCCAGAAACGTTCATTCCTAATGCTCTACGAAGAAGCTGAAGCCGCCCTTCTAGACAGTAGGTACAGAAACCTAAAGTTAAGTCCACTTTTTACAATTCCTTTCTGTTCATTATCGTAAGTACAAATTCTATAAATAATCAAAACCGTTTCATTTATATACCTTAGACTATAAGTCTTAAGAGTGCAGCGTGGTCGGTCTTTTGTATAAAGTAGCTTCCTTATTTGTTGTTTAATTAAACTAATTACAAGGTGTCTCTATCTTTCTCACCTTAGTTTTTGTGTAGTTTGTTCACTTAATCGTAAACGTACAAAAAGATAGTGGCGCCCTTATACATCCCAATCCTTTCTATAGTAAGCATTCACTTGGAGTCGAACCATCCCCTGGAGAGGGTCTCATAGCTGGGATCTCTTTTGGGAGAGCTTTGTAGTTACAAATTGGCTCCCTGCCTTTTTGGGAACTATTAAAGGTTACAATTTCGTTTATTTCTTTCCCGAATATCTCTATCTTTGCTTCTTCATCGGTGGTCTTTTTGTAATCACGAATGGATGGTAAAGTGGATTTTAACTATCTTCTTTTAATGCATAGTTAGAAAAGAGTATAATAATATTTTATGTAATATAACATTTATTAACGACAATGTCATATTATACAAATTTAAAAATTATAATACAATATTTTTAATTGATTACTAACTAATTTATAACAATTCAACTATATAGAACTACGAATATTCTTTTCAAAGAATTAAAAAATTTATTTATGGCTGAAAAAAAACAGCACTTACAAGAGATGTGTCTTCGGCAATGAAATCATTAATTATAAATTCAGAAATATATTTTTCTTTATATTCTCTACATAAATCAAGAAAAATATCTAATTATTCTATCGATTAGCAAACAGCAAAAAAAGGTTGACACATTTCTTCCTTCCTTTCGATTATCTTCTTTGTTTCTCTCATATATACTTTTTGTTATAGTTTAATAATTTCTTTTGAGAATTTGTTATTATTCCCAATAACTTCTTCTTCTTTATATTATACAGTGTGGCGCACCGAAAACGAAACAGAGGCATTTACTGGCAGATGATTCCTTTTTTGAAAAAATGCTCGGACCCGTCGATTTTTTTTTTCGAGGGGGACACAAAATTGGCATAAAATCACTTTAACATTTGCAGCCCCTTAAGCGGGGGTGGCATCATCCCTAAAATCTTAAATGAAAAGGGGGGTTGACAAGTCTTTCAAACTCCTTTTATAATTATGTAAAATTCATGTATTCATTTCAGTAGTTTTGGAGATTTATTGATTTAAAGTTTAAAGTATACTTTAATAGGTACATCAAATTAGTTTGTACTTCTTTCAGAAGAAATTTGAGTAAAAGCATTTTATTGATAAGTAAATGCTTTTGTTTACTACGCACATGTTTTATTAATAATAAAATTAGCAATTGAAGTGTCCTTTGTGACAAAAAAGTTGTTTCTTGAAGAAAGATAAGTAGAGAATGCCACGTATCTACTTATTTTAAATAGGAAATAGTACATTAGTTTGCGATTGATTTGACCAATCTTTGTTGTTAAAATATCATTTATTGCTTTTTACATAAATTAACCATGGTATATTCCACGGCAGAAAGGGTTGAAATTATTGAAATATTTTTCGGAAATAATCAGTGCGCTAATAGAACAGCACAAATTTTTAATGAGCGACATAAGAAAATATGTTCTAGAACTTGTAGCTAAATTTCGGGAAACTGGATAAGTCGCCAATAAAAAACGTAATATTGAAAATCCTATAAGGAACGAAGCAACAGAAGTGGGGGTTTTAGGGCAAGTTATTGTACATTAAGTACATTAAGTACCCGCAAAATGGAAACTTCGTGTGGTGTTAGTCGACGTACTATCCAACGGATTCTAAAGGCCCATAATTTTCATCCGTATAAAATTCACCTTGTACAAGAACTTACTAAAGACGATTTTGATAAGCCATTAGAATTTTGTGAAGTTATGAGTGAACGAATTACAAACGATGAACAATTTTTATTTAACATTTGCTTTTCCGACGAATGTTCCTTTTTTTAAAATGGCGAAGTAAATCGTCATAATTGTCGATATTGATCGGACTCTAATCCCAGAATTTACCATGAGGGACACACACAGCAGCCACAAAAATTAAATGTTTGGGCTGGCATTTTTGGCGATCATTTGGTTGGTCCTTTTTTCTTATCTGGAAATTTGACTGGTGAAATGTATTTGGAATTACTGCAAAATGCCATATATCCTGCGCTAACAGATATAATTAAAAATCAGAATGATGGTCAATACGTTGAGAATATGTCGATGTTACAACAGGATGGTGCCCCACCACATTACGCATTAAGAGTTCGACATTATTTAGATCAGACCTTTCCAGGTCAATGAATTGGTAGAAGAGGTGCCGTTGAATGGCCCCCAAGATCGCTAGATTTATTACCTTTGGATTTCTTTTTGTGGGGTTACCTAAAAAGCAAAATCTATGCTACTCATCCAACATCCTTAGAAGATTTGCAACAAAGAATTGTGATTGAGTGCCATCAAATTACTCCTCAAATATTGCAAAATGTCCGGCAACGTTTTCAACAAAATCTTTATTATTGCATGGAAAGTAATGGTGGTCATTTTCAACATTTACTCGGCAGGTCAGTTCATTCTTTATCTTTTGAGTTGAAAGACCTTTCAAATGATGGATCATTCGACCCCCCTTTCCATTTAAGATTTTAGGGATGATGCCACCCCCGCTTAGGGGGCTGCAAATAATGTTTATGTGATTTTATGCCAATTTTGTGTCCCCCTTGATAACAAAATCAACGGGTCCGAGCGTTTTTTTTTAAAGGAATCATCTGCCAGTAAATGCATCTGTTCCGTTTTCGGTGCGCCACCCTGTATTTTCCTAGTCCACGATACGGTTATTTATTTGTACCGCTTAATGTTTTTACTACGCATTTTATATTATATTTCTTAACTTTTTTCATCAGTCTTTAATATTAAGTTTGTACCTCTTTTGTAACATTGTTTTAGTTTTTAGTTCATTTTTAATTTTTCTTAAATTTGAATTCCAATCTTATTCTGTTCTTTTTTTTAAAGAGAGTTTTTTGATCACAATTAACGAAACCACATTTTTTGAATCGAAATAGACAGAAAACTAAAATAAATGTTTTAGTATTAAAAATGGAACAAATTTTATTAATGTTCTCCTTCTGAGCACGTAAACAGATTATTATCTGCAAACAATGGAAACTAAAAGCTTTAATAATAATTTTCTTTTATACTTTGCACAGTATCAAAATCCTAATCATTTTTATGAATTTCATTAGAATCTAGGTTAAAAATAACACTTGATAACATCTACATGCGTGACTAGTTACTATTCTCGTGCCAAAACGAATATGGCGGATTTTCAACTATTATGTATAAATTTATAAAAATAAAAAATTACTTCTGTTAAAAATATTATGCAAATAATATAGCTTCGTGGATAGCTTCATTCAACATTTTAAAATAAAAGGTAATTTAATTAGTAACCCAACACATTTCTGAATAATTGCATAACGGTTGTTATACGACTAAGAATAAATAATAAATCTAATGTACTACAGTATCCGCCAAAATAAACAGTACCGAAAATAAAAATAAAACTTAATTTTTAATTTCTGTGATGTAAGTGTTCAAAATGTTTACCATTTCGACGCAAACAAGCTTCATATCAATTTTGTAAGTCAATAAACATATTTATAAAAAGTGGTTGATGGAACTGCCAAAAAATATTTTGTATTCTTTCCCGTAGTTCGGCAATATTCGCCGGTGGATTTTCCAAATGAAATGTTTTTTTCTTTATTATGTATGCGTCAGGTGGCGCAGATCAGGTGAATGAGAAGGATATTCGAAGAATATCCAAGAAATTCTATTATCGAAATGCTGACAGAGTAAGTCTATGGTGCGCACAGCTCTATGGCTCATTGCACCATCTTGTTGGAACCATTGTGAGCGAAACTGTAGATTTTGTGCACGGCAAAAGTTATTTAGATCTCTCACAAAAGGTACAAGAATTTTCTCTTTATAACTATGTGAAAGTTTATCTTATTCAGAACAATAAACAACTAAAAGGTTGAATTAACTTCCACTATTTATTCTTTAAATACTTTAAATGTAATGACAGCCGTTTCGCTATCGAAATAGCATCGTCAGATTGACATATGTCAATATATAAATAACAAAAACGGTTCAAGGAAACAATTTTATCTAAAAAAATAAATAACCATAATTGTCAATTTATTTATATTATTTATTTTATTAAAATTAAAAAATTTCGTTTACTCTTCGTTAACTATTATAACTGTTTTTGAAAATAAGCAGGGTTAATATAATATATGGAAACCCCTAAGTATCTCCTCAACGGCTTAAATGAAATTGCTCATCCCCTTTTAAGAAATAGTAATCCAAAATTTTTATCAAATTTAATGTACCATATCCGATTGAACCGGAAATGCATACCAGCTTTGTTGTTTTGAATGAAACACCCTGTATATATTTACATCTTTGAGTTCCTTGTAAAATTCTGAATACATTACAACTTTTCCTTCATATTCTTATTGAATGATTGGGACTTTAATCAATAATTTATTGATTTTAACATATAGTCGCGTCAATGCCTGCGGAAATGGGTCTGCTGTCGGGAAAGTGGTGCAAGGGGACGGATCGGGATGCGGTTTTCTGCATTTTCTTCCCACCGAAAGTTGCATTGCTGCAGCTCAAAGTGTACGCAAAGAATTTTAAACTTGATAAAGAAGTGTTAGAACTTGCCCGTATCGAGTTCTCGGAGGTTTTCGAGGCCGTTGATCACGAATATAATCTGGAAATTGACCTCCGAATATCTGGTACACCAGAACCTGACCCTAAACGTCATCTCCGGGGGTTTTTCTGACACAATCAAAGAAAATCAAACAAAAATCATTTTTGGGGATTTTTTGGCCCGCTGAATCCAAATCAAGCATGCGCGAGCCCCCCACTGGCACCTAGTGCACCGAAACCCGGGCTAGAACCTCATCTCCGAGAGTTTTCTTGAGAAGAGTGCCAAAAACCCCCCGAAAATCATAAGAGGGCAGTTGTGTGGGGCGGTGGTTCTGAATTTCAAGTCGAAAACAACCCCCCGAAAACCTAGTGCACCAGAACCGGAACCTAAACGTCATCTCCGGTGGTTTTCCTGACACAATCAAAGAAGGTCAACCAAAAATCATTTTGGGGGGTTTTTCGGCCCGCTGAATCCAAATCCAAATTGGCAACTTAACAGTTTATTCATTTTAACAAAAAATAACACAAATAACTCACTTCTGCTATTTGACAATATCCTAAACGGTCTTCAAATTCTCATAAAGAATGTTGCAAACATTCGTTCGGTACTAGCAGCAATAAGTATCGTATGCGTAGCTGTAAGTAATTTAAATTTGTGGGTTTAGTTCAGTATACTTTATTTTTTAGATAAACTCACAGAAAAAAAATCGAGCGGAGTTAGATCATGACTACGAGGTGCCAATTCGGCCTATCCATCGATCTGGAAAAACTAAATACAGGCGCATAATTCTAGAATAATATGCAAATGCACCATCTTGCTTAAATCATACATCTTCAGCAATAATTACTTGGATGAGGTTAAAGTGTTGCAATGGCGGATACAATATTATTTGAGAATAAATCCAAATACCGATCTCCAGAAAGATTACTTTCAATGTAGAAAGGTCCAATAATATTATCGTCTATTATTCCTGTCCGCACACATTTATTTTTTACGGATACTGGGTATGTACTTGCCTCATGCAGCCAAATGCTGCTTCATCTTAGAAGAGTTTGCTATAGATCTGTTATGTGATATTTTCGTTGCCATTTCGAATTCGAGTACAACGGTTAACGCTGCAAACGAAGAGAGACAGAAATTATTTGGTAAATTGCTCTAACAATGTTAAATATTGGTGCCGTAAACACAAGACATGCGCTATCAGTAATGGACCTAACCATAAACCTAAAGCAGAGATGCAGCAATATTTGGTCGGAAGTCCGTTCCAAAGAAACGCCGTAGATGCTTTGGGGCCAGTACCAAGAAGTGAGGGTGGAAATAAATATATCTTCTTTTTCAAGAGCTACACACAGATCAAGGACGAAATTTTGCAGGTAGACTGTTTCAAGAAGTCTGCCAAAAATAGGTACCTATCCATAAAACTAGAATCACTGCAATGCACCCGCAGAGTCGAATCTTTTAAAATTATCTATCGAAAGTGGTCTTGGAACACCTTACGATTGGAATAAACATATTCCACTATTTTCAATGGCTATCTGATCTGCTGTCAACGAATATATGGGTCTAAATCCTGTTAAAGTCCTGTTTGGTATAGAAAGTCGATTACCTTGATTTATAGAAGCACGAATACATCGAAGAACTGCAGAGGATGATCGAAGACGTTTAGGAACTGGTGCTTGATAAATTACAACTATCCAGTGAAAAGGTATTATGACGAGCAACATAGAATACTTATCCAACAGGGGAATTGGTCTGGTTCTAAAATGCTGGACGGAAACGAGTGATCTGTCCGAAACTACAAAAACAGTGGAAAGGTACTTATGTAATTAAAAAAAAATAAATGACGTATCTATGAAATTCCTAGAGTCACTAAGGGAAAACCTGTAGTAGTCCACTATGATAGGTTGGCTCTATATCAAGGTGATCACATCCGTCTGGTACACAGACGGATCCAAAACAAGCACCAGCATTGGGATTGGGATCTGCGAAGAAAATACAGGGAAGACGTTTAGTCTCAACCTGGGTTCAGTAGATACTATCCTGCAAGATGAAGTGGTTGATCACTTCAGGTGGGGACAATGAGCCTAGAGCTTCAGTAAACGCACCCCAGAAGAATAGAAGGATAGAATAGAAGGTGATCACAGCAGGTGCAGTAACTTTGGAAATTTGGTTTCAAGAGATCATGGAAGATCACATTACGCGGGGAATGGATTAAAGAAGGGGGCAGTGTAACGGGTTGTATAGACATTAAGAAGAGAAGTCTATAAATTAGTAGTTAAGGTTTGTGTAGATAATTGTTCTAGAATGTTCTGGAAGTCCTTATTGGATGAACTCGATATATCGAGTATGTTTTATTTGTTAATCTGGACATTTATAAAACATTTCATTTTTATTTTAGTTAAGAATCAGTTATAGCACAGTCAATGAATCGAATAGTTGTTAGGTTGACAGTTGTAAATATTTCCCAGCTGAATTCTTTTAAATTGGGACAATTTATAAGTAAATTGTGTAAAAGTCTCCACAAGTGTTTTAATATACGGTATCCGCCAAAATAAACAGAGAGTGCTGTGGAGTTGTTTATGTAATATGGATTTGTCATATTTGACTTAATTGTCATTAGTTGATATATTAATAGTACGCTGCAGTTAAATTTGATTTAAAAATGGTTCTAACAATGGAAAAAAAAGTGTTTTTGGTAGAGCATTATTTTCGTTTATACGGAAAAGGTCGTAGTGATGGTCCAAGCTTAGAACAGGTGTCAATAAAATATCAACAAAAATTTAATAAAGCAGCTCCTACTAAAAGTGTGATGTTAGCTGTTGTTGAAAAATTTCGTCGCACTGATAGTGTATTGTGTCAACGTCAAGGTTCTTCAGGTCGTCGAAAAACAGTATGCACTAACGAAAATGAAGGACGTGTTTTTAACCAAGTTGTGCAATCACCTCAAAGAAGTCTTGTAAACTCAACATTAGTGAAACGTCTTTACGTCGCATGTTCAAATCAATTGGTGGTTATCCATACCGTATTCAAGTTGGACAACGACTAAATGCTGCGGACAAACGTGTAAGAGAAATTTACTGTGGTCGCATGTTGAGTTTAATTTACGAAGATCCCGAATTTTTGAAAAACATATGGTTTTCAGACGAGAGTCACATTCATCTTAGCGGCTATATTAATCGACAAACACCCAGATTCCTTGGATTTGAACGTCATGATGTAATTGTAGAGAAACCACTCCACAGTCTTTGAGTTACTGTTTGGTGTGTGGTATCTGGTAATGGAATGATTGGTCCTTATTTCGTTGAAGATGATAATCAGAATCCACTTACTGTCAACCAAGAACGTTATAGAAAGAAAATTTTTATACCTTTTGTGAGAGATCTAAATATAACTTTTGCCGTGCACGAAATCTACAGTTTCGCACACAATGGTTCCAACAAGATGGTGCAACGAGCCATACAGCTGTGCGCACCTTAGGCTTACTCTGTCAGCATTTCGATAATAGAATAATTTCTTGGGGAACAGACTTCGAATATCCTTCTCATTCACCTGATCTGACGCCACCTGACGCATACATTTGGGGCATAATGAAGGAAAAAATATTTCATTTGGAAAATCCGCCGGCGAATATTATTTCAGAAATTTAATTTTGTGTACGTCGAATTTGATTAGGCAATTTTTAATTTACCGCTCAACAGTTTAAACAATTTTTTGTTGTTGATGTAAATAAAGTTGTTTTCTTATTTCCCTTTTAATTATTACTTGCACTTCACTGGGAATGCACAGGTAGAAAGGAAAATGCATTAAATACTGTAATAAACTTTAATAATTTCACAACACGAACTGGATCATTTCTTGTTTTAGACAAAATGAACTTATCAAATGTGAGAGATAGCAACGCATTAAAAACATTGCTAGAAGTATCGATGACGATTATTATAATAGCATAGGGTGCGGAATATAACTGGGAAAATAACCGGCTGTCGATAAACGGAAAAACGTAAACTAGTTAATAATTCTTTACTTTTCGTGTGTTCGATAGGATATCGATAAATAAACAATGCTTCGATATTTCTCTGTAATTATTAATTAAAGAAACGAAATTAACAGATGTATTACTTTCAATTAAATCTATACTTTTCTTTGTAGCTCTTTTGAAGAATTAATATAAACTATTTTGCAACTTAGATTTAAGGTTTAGTTTTCTGAATGGGTTAATTATTAATATTCCGTAAGAATCAGGAGTCCCTGTCTATTGTTTTACAAAACAATACAATTACGAGTTTACATAGAAAAATATAACAATATTTATAAATAAAGTAAATCATCCATAACACAAATGTGACAACAGTGAAAAAAGGAAAATAACAAAGTCAAGACTTTAACTCCCTATCTTTGATTTGGATAATTTTGGATTTTTCATTCTCAATGTGCTATCCTTTGCCACAAAGATCTATTTTGTTTTGTAATGAACTTAAGTTCTTCAAATTTTATTAATAATACCATTTTTAGTCTGTAATGTCTTTTTTCTTTTCTTACATAATCCATCAGATCTTACCATTTTAAATTTTGATGTCATATCTTTTGTTCATTAGTTTCCTGATGATGGCCTGCTTATAGGCCGAAACTAGTCGCTGTTCTATAGTTGTGATAGTAAAAGTCTGTGACCTTGACTTTGCTATTTTTCTTTCTTCAATATATTTATAGCCTAATTTTTTATTTTGTAGATATAATTTTAATTATAAATAACGAGACTGCTTATGAAAAAGAGTTTTATTTTAAAAACTATTCTACAATCGAATGCTCTCCTTCCCTTGCCACACACCGTTCCATTCGTTTTTTCCATTGGTCCAAGCAATGCTGAAAGTATTCTTTTGTAAGAGCATTTAGGAGCTCCGCCGATTTTTGCTTCACAAAAGTCACAGGGTGCTAAATCAGGCGAGTACGCGTGTTCGAGCACTAGAATGCCTCTAGCGGCTAAATAACGCTTCACAGACGCGCGTTTTGCGCAGGTGCGTTGTCCTGGTGCAAGATCCACGGTTTGTTTTTCCACTCCGGCCGTTTCTTACGAACTCGCGTTTGCAGCGTTGCCAAAACTTTCAAATAGTAAGTTTGGTTTACAGTTTGACCCTCTGTAACCCATTCAGTTATCACGATGTCGTTGATTTCGAAAAAACGATTAGCATGGCTTTTGATTTTTGACATCCTTGCTTTTTTTTCATTCTCAGCAATGCAGGAATTTTCCAGTGCATGGATGCCGCTTAGTGTCAACATCGTATTGAAATATCCAGGTTTCATCGCAAGTGATGATGTTTTCCATCAATTCAGGCTCTTCATCTAACCTCTGAAGAAAATCTGAGGAGATCTGTTGACGGACGAGCTTTTGGTGAGGGGTCAAATGTTTTGGGACCAACTTCGTACAGACTTTCTTCATGTTCAATTCGTCATGTAAAATTTTTCTTTATTGACGTTTATAGTCTCAGCAATCATCCGAATGCTCATACGACGATCTCCGCGTTATAACAGTCGAAAAAATGCTCAAGAGATAGAGAATTCTCACCATAGGCCTCTTTCAACAAACTTATAGCACTCACACCTAGTCGGAGTTTTTTTTTAATTTATCGAGAAATTTCTCATTGTTGTATTGTGTTCAGTATTTATTGTAACAAATTTATTAAAAATTATAAAGAAACTATTTCATTTTATGTTCTGTAATAAACTAAAATCAACAATAATAAAGGAAGGAAATCCAGATTACAATTTTGGTACACAAAAAAACCTAATTTCCGCCATTTCTTACAAAACGCATAAAAATTTATATAGGACAGCAAATAAAAACTTACCTTTTTTTTATGAGGAATCAAAAATAAATATATAAAAAATGGGGGTTGCAATTTAAAAAAAAGAAGAAATCTTCGTTTTCTCTAGTTCATTCATAGGTTCTGACCAACCTGTATAATTAATTTCTTATTTATACACTAAAACTTATAATTTATGCCCTTAAGTGCAAAACTATGTAATAATATTTAAATTTTATCAATTATCTAATTGATATAATTAACATTTTATTTATCGTCTTTTTGGAATTTTTTTTTTTTCAAAAAAACTTAAATTTCTCTAAAACTGTAAATTTTAGGTACATGGTACCTTACATAAAGTGGTCCTTAAATTTAATCGTCTAACCAAAAAATGAAAAAAAATGTAGTATTCCATTAAAAATAGTGAAGTTGGTGTCAATTTCCGGTATAAACAGAAGTGCTATAAATTTGAAAATATTTTAGTTGAATTTAGAAGTATCGAAAATCCCTGTATACCAAATTTCATCTACATAGTATTATCCGTTTCCCATAAACTTCTAGGTGAAGGTCGATATATGACACACTCTGTGATAATTATTTTCCAAATAGTTTTAATATAACCACTATACACTATAAATGATGAAATAAAGCTGATTATTAAAAAAATTAGTATTTTGTAGATTTAAATTAAATAACATTATAAATAAAATAAAAATAAATAAAAATAGGTGTTCTCCACATTCAAGTTAGGTACATATTTTTATATACTGGTATTCTGTGTTGCCTATATATGATACCTATTAACTTACACTTTTACCATTCAGGAAATATAATATCTCAAGCGTGATATGATTTTTATTTATATTTAAAACTACGTAATGTTTAATCATTACAATTTTTATAAGATACATCAATTTTTCATAATTAACTGCATGTTTAATTTTATTAAATAAATGTTTGGTTTTTGATAATTGAATACCACAGTAAATTTTAAGTAGTGGTTTAATATTTTTGTATTTATAGAAATATACATTTATTGTAAGTATATGTTACAGGGAGAGTCGATTATTAGTAATAGTAAGTAGACTCTCCCTAGGTAGAGTCAACACCAACTAAAATTAGGAAGAATTAACTATCCCTGCCGTATTTTAGTAAAACTTGATTTGCATATGCTGTCTGAAAATGTTACCAAAGCATTTTGTAAATGTCCTACAAACATAATCCACGAAAATGAAGTTCCTATGGATATAACAATAGCTGTGAGGACTGTTGCAACTTCACAATCACTTGGAAGTGGATAAGGTTTCTTTAAATGCTCTTGCAACACTAAATGCGAATCCATGAAGTGTATGTGTAAAAAGAAAAAAGTGTCACAAATCTTTACCTTGCTGTAATAAATAATTAACATTTATACCTCTTTATGTTTTATAAGGGTTTTGGATTCGTTTTTATTAAACATTTATATGTTTTTCTTTCTGTGTTGATTTGGTCTTTTAATTTGTTTTTTGTTCCCTTGCAAATAAATATATCTATCTATTGATGTATTAGTTTTGCTTTTTTATTCGTTTTTGTTAGCTAGTACCGTTTCCTTAAAAATAGTTAACTGTTACTACCTCAAGTCAGTAAGAGTATACTTTTCCTAGGTATAGTCAACTCTGACTAGTAAATGTTGATCGTAACTGAACCCTTCCCGCTTTTAATCAACTTTTTCTGAAATCTAGGAAGAGTGAAGAATCGACTCTCCCTGTAACATATATAACAAATTACATTTCATTAAAAGTTCTGTCCCAGAATATCTTACACGTTTAATGCAAAAGCACGTAATTTTAATATTTTAAAAATGTCATAAACCAGTTATGTTTAGTTTTTTTTTATTAAATCGTGTGAATCCAAAAGCAATATTAAGCCATTCAAATTCCTAATGTAAGAAAATACATTTAGATAATATTAATTACCAGGATGACATGTAAAAACAGCTTATCTTATCTTTACATTAATAACAAAAAACTTACTCGAGGTAAAATTCAAAATTGCTACATTTTTCATTAACTTCACCACGTTAAATTATAAGAGCGCTAGGAATAGATACATGTGCCATGTCATCGGAAAATAGAACCACTCTCGGATCTTGCTGTCTGTCAGTTTAAACCATCTCAAACAAGATGGATGGCCGTTGAATGGAAATCAAGCAGCGGAAGTTCTCCCCAACCCCAATGAAAGGGTGCAATGTAGCAACGAGGACGAAAACGGTCGCTCCCGTTCAAACAACCCCCAAAAAATTTATACCAATTCGTAATTTTTTACTTGAAAGACCTTATACGCTCTTTTTAATCGGCTTTAAAAATAAATACAAACAAAAATGTAGGGATATATTAATTTTAAAATAAGAACTCAATACTAATTAATAAAAATTTAATGAAGTATTAAGAACGCTAAACAAATACAAAAGTTATTTGTGTAATGTTAATAATATGATGACAAAATAGGGGTTGGAAAAATAGAATTCATTATTGATAGATTTTTTATAAATGTAAACTCTATATTTTATTTTTGCTAGGAGAAAAATATAGTGCGTCCATAAAGTAACGCATAAATTCATTAATGGCTAAATGAACAATAAAATTAGAAATTCCCAAAACAGGTCGATTTTTAATTTCAATTTACTTTTGTTTAAAATCATAATCTAATATACAGGGTGAACCACTTTCGTGCAATCACGTCATCACCATTTTTTTCAAATGAAACCCGCCCCTTTTTTTTCAATTTTTAAATTGCCTTTGCTGAGCTGATTACAAAAATGTATAATACATATAAAAACTCAAAAGAAATTACCAAACAAATTTTATAAGGATTTTTTTTTTTCTAATATTATACCTACTCTGCAATAGTTTCTATATTTCCTTGATAGAGGCAACCATAGTTCCATCAATTAATTTACTTGAAAACATTTTTGAGCAATTTAAATACAAAGCGAAGAGTTCTAAGCGTATTCCACATCGTCGTCCTTAAGGGAACAAATATTTGTAATTCTATGTTTGGTTTATGAATTGGTACAAAGTCCTCCAGTTTAGAAGCCGACCCTGTACAAAACATTAAATAATGGCGAATACTCTTTCCAAAACTTTCCGTTATTCTATTTTTCGAAGATGATAAAAGGCGGTACACGCGTGAATGATTGAGTCAGTTATCAGCTAGGACAGTCTTTTAACAGTGAACAATTAGTGCGCTAAAAGTAAGTGAACAGTGAAATAAGTGCATATAAATTGTGTTATACCGGAGTGATATAAATAAATTAGGACTGATATACCGGGTGTATATATAAAGTAAGTTTAAGTGTATATTTTATAAAATGAATAGACAGTAGTTAGCCATAGTATATATAATTTATTCTACCCACAAAAACTGTATAAATAAATAAGAAAAAAATTAAACAACTTTAACTTTATTATAAAAATTCACATCTACATGCTTATTGGAAAATTGTAACGACAGAGGAATTATAAGTCTTAGTACTTTTTTGTAACCGTAATTCTGAAACACAAAATAATAAAACAATATGAATTTCATTTAATCTTATTTTGATTTAAATGTATTGTAAAAACCCTTAGTTTGTGGAAGGCTATTCCTTTAATGACACTAAACAAATAAACTAAAAGTTTGAATTAACTTTCACTATTTATTCATAAAATATTTTAAATGTAATGACGGCCGTTTCGCTATAGAACTAGCATCGTCAGATTGACAATCTAGCATTGTAGCGGATGTCGTTTTAAATTAGAATATTTGTGAAACTGTTACGCAGAGCACAAAACGAAAAAGTAAAGAAATATTTTTATTTCTTTGTGTTTCTTATTTATTTATCCAATACCATGGATAGCCATTAGATGAAGCTATTTGTTTTATGATATCAATTCTTGTTTATATATAGTATGTTTTCAATTATATGGTATATTAGAGTATAATAAAGAATTATTTGAATTATTGACATTTCAAACTTTGTTTTTTCTAATTAATTTGGAAACGTGTTTTTACAATTATTTGTTTAACGTTCTAATATTTTTTTGTTTTATTTAGTGTAAAAATAAAATTATTTTAAATAAAAACAAATTATTTTTCTTTGTGTATGTTGGTACACAAACATTCAGCTTTCATCGATGTGACAAGTTAGATTATTTCACATAAAAACCTGTAAAGACACACAAATATGGTGTACGGTATAGAATTCCAAATTTTAATACGACACTTGATAAGGGGCGAGTACGTCAACGCTCGTCAACTGTCAAGGGTAGTATGACAACCAACATGGCCGACCCTTACGGTTCACCCTACTTATTTGTGGATTGACATATTTTTCTATCATGAGTTTGTCTCCCCGTTTTCGGAACATATTATTTTACTTACTTTCATTGATTTAGAATATCTAGATAACGTTTCAACCTTTTGAAACCGTAGTTATAAGTAATTAAAATAGTAATTATGTAATTTTTTTACCAACTTTTGTTGATATTATGTTTGATATTAAACATTTCAATTTTGGCAATAGTTACCTATGTCATACAATATTTATTTTTATTTGTGATAAAGCAGACATTATGTTATGTCCAAATGCATATTTTTAACTGCGATAAAATAATAGAGATAAAATGACAAAGAAAACGCATAAATATTTGATATTATATTTTTTTTCCAAAGATATGCGATTTTCTATTAAATGTAATAAACTACAATACTGCTAACAACAATAAACAACGAAAGTTTTAAACAAAACATCTGCTTTTATTTAAACAAATTAGCAAGTTCAAATTTAATGACACCTGTTTGGATAATCGTTTGATAGACATCATTGTCAGATATATTGAACTTACATTTAATTTCTCAAGCAAGCAGTCGTCATAGATTTAACACTAAATATGTGACAGTTAAGCTAACAATAGTTATTTGTTTTACTAGGTATAAAAGCACAAGATTTAATGTCGTGGCTGGTGTTTCATAGCCTCGCTACGCTCTACTTTGATTAAATCTGCTTTTCTGCCGTGTGAAACATAAAATTTTTTCTTCAAATTTATTCCAATTCCACGCAAAATCGACTTTTTCATATTTAAATTGCGTTCCATTATCAATATCCAAATAAATAAATTATTTTGTCGAAGGTAAATGGGCCTTGCTTTACTATCTTTACCGCTGATGACGTTTTGTATGTTTGTTTACTGCCTACTTTGTCATTGTCAATTTTGAAAAGTTAGAAGTTAGAAATGGATTTACTGCAAAGTGGGGATGAATTGATACAATTAACACTACCTGAGCTAAGAGAGCAGGCGCGAGATGAGGAATTTAACCTTTTATCGGAAAAATCAAAAATTGTATATTAACTCACATACAGCAGATTCATGGAATATAGACAAAAGAAAAATATAGGATGTTTCTCTGAAGATGTACCGATTGTCTATTTTTCCGATCTTTCAAAGAAAATAAAGCCTTCAACGTAATGGTCTACCTATTCGATGTTGAAAGCTACCCTGAACATAAGAAATAAAATTGATTTGGCAAAAATCCCAGTTTAAAAAAATAAATCGAGAAATTTTTATCAGATGTGTACGAAGGTAGGAATATATTGAAAATGATCTATTATGGATTAAAGAATTAATTTTCAATTTATATTTTAGGTTGTACTTGTTGTAGTCGCTGAGGCTTCTAGATGTGATGAGCTTTTGCAAATGAAAATAGATTATATAAATGCTATGGACGACAAATTGCTAATTATGCTACCAAATACTAAGACCAAAAGATCAAGATCTTTTGTAGTAACGGAATATTTAAGCGTTTACAGAAAATATGCAGCCTCCAGACCCTCGAATTTAAATAATCAACGTCTCTTCTATAAGTATGCGAACGGTAAAGCACATCATAAATTCATTAGCATTCACAAATTCGGTAAAATGCCAGAAGAAATTGCTACTTTTCTGGGACTATCCCATGCGAAAGAGTATACCGGGCACTGCTTTCGCAGATTTTCGACCACGTTGCTGGTGCATTCTGGTGGGGACCTAACAATGTTGAAGCAACATGGAGGATGGAAGTCTTCCGCTATCGCTAGCCAATAAGTCGAACATCAGCAATACAATATTTTCTGGCGTTTTCGAAGTATCAAGTGTGGAACTAAAGTTGTTAATTTTACTGGAAAGGAGGGAAGTGGACAGAATTCAATTTTATTAAATAATTGTTCACAATTCACCATAAATATATCTGATAAATAAAATAGAAGTAAATCATCCAGAGCACAAATGTGACTGATTGGTAAACGAAGAAAAATATCAAAATCAATGTAACAAAATTTTATTTGTTAAAAAGCAGCAACTAATTTCGGCCTATCAATAGGCCATCATCAGGCTAAAAATGAAAGAGAAAGTAAAAACGTTACATATCAAAGAATCAGTATAAACCTACCTTAATAACTATAGTTGTAATTAAAAAATAACAACTTCTACCATGCTTGCACATAGCAAAATTTATGTTTGATATTTTTCTTCGTTTGATAAATAAAAATTTAATAATTTTAATGCAATAAAACCAGTTTATTATCATCAGCATCATTTTGAGCTTTTTTAATACTATGGTCCGTTTCAATAACTTCCATAATTTTACGTCGACACGTATAGACAGTATTTCCACACTTTTCTAAGTTTACAAGATTTAAAGATCAATTCGAATAAAACTATCCAAATCAACTTATTTGAAGCGACATCAAACAAAGTACCAACATAAATTTTATATTTTTATATGGGGTTAATAAAATAAAAAATATAATAATAGTTGCTTTTATGCGCTATAATTAGATTCATCACTACTAGTTTCAGTTTCTTCATTGGGATTTATAATTATAGGTGCAATCTCTAGTGTATCCAACAATCTCTCTTTATCAAAACATTTAAAAATTTCCTCTTCAGTATGATGGATATTTTTTTCCAAATTTCTAGAGCTTCAGACCACATATTTCAGTCTGTTTCAGTGGTTCCGTCTCTTGTTTTGATGTACCCCATATCAGTTCTATGGGATTGAAAATACAATGATATGGGGGTAAACGTAGCACTTTGTGTCCATATTGCTCGGCTAAATGGTCAGCCGTATATATGACTGGTGGTTTATTTCTTAAAATTAAATGATTATCCCAAGGAAATTTCCAAAGTTAAGCTTAAAATTCAAACTATTACTTTCATTTCTTAACCATTAACAATGTTCAGAAGTTCAGCTTTTAGCATATTTTCTGTGAAATCAAGGTTTTGACTAGTCAACCATTCTTTAATTTGTGTTTTGTTCCAACTTGTATTAGGTGTTTTATAGAGCATTGTCCATAACAATTATGCTGGGTTCTGTGAAATTAATTAACAGCTGGTCCTCAAACCACTTTAAAAAATTATCCTGATTCATTTCACCATGGTAATCGTTTCATTTGGTTTTTGAGAAAAATATTGCTTTTGCACCGTCAATAAACCCATTTTCATTTCCAGCATGAAGTATGATATATCTACGAAAAATAAAACTTATTGTTGAACAGAAACATTTAAAATTACCATGTAAATAGATACAGAGACTTATACTATTAATTGTACTAAAATAACCGGAGAGTTTACCTTTTACCATCAACTTTAGTCGTTTTGACACTCCTTTTATCAGTATTTTGCCACGAATGGTTTATGCTACCATTTTGAAATATCCATGTTTCTTCAATAAAAATAAATTTATATAGACCTGCTTCTTTTTCTTTAATGTAGTTCCTTAAAAATCTAACCCGTTTTACAGCAATATCAGGAAGCTCCATGAGCCGCCGTCTTGGTTCATCTTTTTTCGATTTGAAACCAATTTCCTTTAATAAATTTGATAAAGACCTTCGAGAACCTTCAAATAAAAGCCTTACTTTTAATTCCGCAAGTAAAGAATTTAAAGTTACATTCTCTCCTGAAAACAAAATAATAATATTTTTTCTGGTCTTACAATTAAAAAAAAATTAAAAAGCTGTGTTCAGAGGAAAAAGACGTCGCCAGGGCATAAACATCTATTTATACCCTTGATACATAAATAACTATTAATCAATGTGAAATCTTCTGAAGTAAAGTAAATATATTTACTAATACTACTAATGCATTAATACATTTGCAGATAAAGGGTTCTTGCCCTGCGGCACTGAACAAAAATTTATTGACTTACTACTCATATTAAAGCTATGCTTTTGACACCAAATATACCTACCACAACAAAGAAATAATAAACACTTTATCAACACAGGATCTTTAAAATCTTTTCCCTGAGTTTTACGAGAGCACCATAGTGTTCCGATATTTTTATATGTTCTTTGTTTTGATACAAAAAGTTGGTAAATAAATAAACAAATACCATTAAGTAATAATTTTATTTATGCAAATAGCATGTGGTATAGATATATTGAAATTAAATATTGTGATTTATTACTACATTCCATATCATGACCTTTATAAAGAATTTTGTTAATATTTTGAAATATTCTTAGAATATTTTAGTAATATTATCTTGAATGCTACCTACAATCAAATAACGTAATAATCTAAAAGTGAATTTTAACGTAATTGCATGTTTAAATTAAAATTTCAAAAGAAAAATCTTAAGCTAACTTCATTTCCAATTTATAAAGTCATCCTTATTTTAAGCAGAATATTGAGAAAAGAATACGCATAGCTAAAGCTATGTTCTTTAAAACTATTGTTTTATTCATAAGTTTCCCATCGTGTCGATATTCTACCCCTATAGAATTTTTCCCTTATTGACTGATCCAGTTGAACGTCAGAGGCTATATTTATTCGGCTTACAATAGGGGTATTTTGAAATTTAAAGACGACTGATGAAACGAAATACTGGATATCATTTCCTTTATTCATATAAGTTTTCTTTCTCGAGATATATTTGATGGTGTATGCTGCCGCTGAACAAATATATATTGATACTTTATGAAAGGTTGTCGGTGTATTTGCCTGGTCCCACTTTTGCTTAATATTAGCGGAAATGTGGGTCAGTTATGATCTATTTTGTTTAAGGCTGCTTTTAAAACATTTAATTCAGTCATGGGAATATTAAATACTGTTTTATTTTTATTTGGTATGTTTTAAATGTTATTATTATCTGTAATATCATGGAGAATGGTGCTGTTTTTATTGTTTTTGTTGAACTGTTTCCTTTTCTTCGATTCGTTAGTCTGTTTCTTATATAAACATATTTATCCAGTGTTATTATATGGTGCATTTCAAAGTGTACAGCATATGCAATGCTACAGAAATTTTCAAATCCTGGAAAATATCTAGAACCAATCAGAACACATAATAGAATATATAGCATTAGCTGGGTTGTTTAAATAAAACTAGCAGAATATTTAATTTCTTTTTGTTGGTACCTACTTGAAATTTCCAGAGTTGTCAACGATTTAAATAAAAGAACATGTTTAATAATTGTAATAAAACAGGTTCTTTATTTAATATAATAAAAAATAACATTCACAATTTATTTCTATAGTATTAAATATACAATTATAATTGAATTGCATTTTTTTTAATTTTTAAATATTAAAAATAGATATACCTTAAAAACTCACAAAATAAATTTTCTTTAAAGTCTTAAATTTCCTCGCTAATAATCCTAAGTTCGGTATGGTAAATAGCATTATTTTTGAAGAATTTTATTTCTCATAGAAAAATGTGTACTCCTAAAATGCAAACCCATGGTGTGTAGCTAAACCGCCTTATTAATAAATAAAGACTAGAGAAAGAATAACTTTACTCCAAGGCTTAAGCTAAGAATAATCAAATTTAGTGTTAGTAAACATGGAGTAAGGAAGGGGTAAGCTTAATAAATAATTATTGTTATTATTAATTATACAAATAAAATTTAGTGAATTTTAAATTTTTTTAACTCATTCTGCCTTATTAATAAAAATTATCTATTTCTTCGTTAATACTCCGTTACATTGTCGAAAGTTTTTGCTGTGTTTAGATAGATCAATTTTTGTAGTATTTGTGTGAGATTCGTTGGCTATTTTTAGATGCAGAGTAGTTGTTTAAAGAAGCTATTACTAGAACATCCTAATATTGGTAAAAGGTAATGAAGAAAACTTGCAAAATATTTTGTTTACTTTATTAATTATTATTAATGCTATTAAGATGATTGTGAGACAAAATGGTTTTATTTTGAGTGTATCAATTTAGGCATTGTTCCTAATGAACCATGGTATTGCAAGAATTGCTAAGCAATGACTGGATAATTATGAATAAAGACTTTTTTAATAAAACAATTTTGTTTTATTTTTCACTTTTAATTAAAAATCATTTAACAAAATATCTTGAACAGCTTCCACAACCTAACCTAACTTAACCTAACTTAACCTAACCTAACCTAACCTTATCAACCACAATACAAGTTGTAGGGATTTTCGACTAAACAAAAAACACAAATTTAGTCAAAAAGTTAATAAAAACTAAATTTATCAAACACAAACATCTTCAATTAACAAGAAAACAGATCATTGCCGTAAGATCAAAAAGTTTATCTATTACATACAGCCACGGTCATATACAAATAAACATTGTTTACTTTCAGTATTTGCCCTGGGACGCCATATTGGAGTTTATTTGACAGGTTGTTGGATTGCCTAATATCGGATTTTGCCATCCAATTTTTGGACACAACGGTAAATTATTTCTAAGCAGCTTAAAATGTACACCAACGATGTTAAAACCCTAAATAAATACTGTCAATTGTCAAAACTACATCAAACAGCAACCGATGTTTCTCTAGTCCCAACTTATTGTGGACTAGATAAAAGTGCGCCATCTCATCATTGGTATTAGAATTTTGCACTATGACAGTTGTCGGTTTAGATCTTGGTAATTCAAGTGAAACATCTATAGTATTGATGCTTTGTGATCAAACAAGTTAGACGATATTACGCTAACGGAAGAAAACATTAGAGAACATACGATGAATGATCACGTCTTAAAAAAGTTTCAAATTTTATATCCATTCTTAAATTATATGACGTTAAAATGAATGAAACACCGAACGAAGTGTTTTGTTTGAACTATATTTTCAGGTTTTAACATTACGCACCCCGGCAAAAAAAGTGTCACAACACAAAAATACCTGTTTCGAGAAATTGCTACTTTTATAGTTTTTTGCTCATACAAACGTCAATAATTTAAAAACTATAATAGTCAGATTAGTGAAATTTTGCGTGTAAATAGGTTATTTATATGTTTATTATAAAACATAAAATTCAACAGCAAAATTGTTTTTTTTTCAAACTAACTTTTAAGAAAATTTTATTTAGATGTATATTATGACTCTTTTTTCAATTGAAACGTCTGTAATTTTTTTTAATAATACACCATTACTTGTATTACAAAAGTATTTAATATCAATCAAAAATAAAGGAAACGTAAACAAATTATAAAATTCTTATCAAAATATAATAAACAAACAAAAAAGTCGTAATGTAAATTACTAGCTTTGACTTATTATCAATTACACTGGTCCTTCGTAATTTACCACACTACTTTCAATAAACTTAAATACAGAAGATCCAATTTCATCAGCTCCGCGGTTTGCTTCACCTTCATACCAATAGAAACAATCGTTTTTATCGTCACCGATATGAGACACTGTAAAATTGAAGGTATTGAGTTTTGATTTATAATAAAAAATAGAGGTATTGCCTTGTGGAAGTTGCAGGACTGCTTGCAAATCATAAATTGCAATAATTTTATTTGACCTGAGCTTTTTTTTATCAGCGTCTTTTTCAAGTCGAGAAAGATCCTTTTCTTCCATGTGTTTAAGATACTGGATTTCTATATCTTTCTTTGTATCACCCAGAGCATTCTCATAACGTACACAAAGTTCACTCCTGTCTTTTTTCGGCTTGAAAAAGCTGCTATTAAATTCACCATTAAATATTCTTGAGTACAATGTTTCATTGGCAAAGGGCACGTTATTAGATTCACAGAAGATTTTATAATCTCTATAGACATCACAGTGATTTTCCTTTGATGAATTTTTTCTTATGTAGTGAGATTCCATTCGTGGTATTGGACTCAAAATTTGCTCAGGAACATTATTGTGAAGTACGTTACTTTCTTGATTATATAGTTGCAAAGAGGGTAATTCAGCATAATTAGAACCACAGCGGGTATTAGGTGAGCTATGTTTGGAAACGGCATTTTTGCTGCCGACACTGCTGCTGTTTCTGCTACCACTATTCGACGAGGAAGTCGATGAAGAAGAATCAGAAGACATGGACCTATTGCGCTGTGGAATATTCTTAGACGTAGAAGAAGTCACAACCAAATTTTCTGATGCACCAGTATTTGCGCAAGGTTGGGTTTGAAGCTCCTGTTCCGACAAAATTAGTGATCTCCGTTTAACCGTTACACCTTTCGTTAGTCAGTTGTACTATCAATGCTGCTCGACTATTTTAATTCATGTTGAACCTATTTATTTTAAAAGAAAATGTCATAATATAAATTTAATCAGAATAATATTTAAATACATAAACAAAGTACAATATAGTCATAATATTGTTTTAGTTCAATATTTTATACAAAAAAAAAAGACCGAACACAACATATAATCCATGACTATTAAAATATTTTGGAAAAAAAAAGACATTACAAATATTGCGTCTTTACAATATTCCATAATACACGAATATAGATAAAAAATAGTCGAAAAAAGAGAGCCTTTACAGGTTATGTCTGTTTTTTTATATGACGTGGCTATATCTACAAAGCTTTTTCGCCAACAAAACATTCATAACATAGATAGTGTCGCCTTTTTTGTAAAAAAACTAATTCTTTAAAGTAAAACTTACCGATAAAAAGTCACATCACACAATAAAACACTTTTCTGGCGGCACAATACAAACCTACCCCGTACTAACACAAATGTGACACTGTTCATGCCGGTGATCAGAGCGAAATGGCTCTGTAAAAAAGAGTACTTAGTACCATCTAGCGGTAACCATGTGTCACATAATAATGACGTTAATTCAGCCGAACAAATGAAGTGCGCGCTATTTAATGCTGTGTTTATGTCATTTTGTACACAATGTGTGTTATGACTCTTTTCTTGCCTGGGTGCGAAAAATTTGTTCAACAATATAGTGCCTACAATAAAAGGGGACTGATGGTAATAAACCACTTTTATGGTCAATATCGTCAGACATGTTCATCAGAGGCTGGTCCAAAGGGGTTGGGCTTTTACTCCTGCTGTAAGAGAAACCAGCGATTTGACAGGGATACCGGAATCATCATTGAGAGTTCACATTTCGAGGCCAATTCATCCGAGACTGATGATGACGGTGATAAAGATTTGATAAGAAGAACTATCTATATATCTATATCTATCTATATTTTTTAATTTTTTCATTAAAATGTGCCCTAAAAAAAGACCAATAATTATTGAAAAATTATTATTATTAAATACTATTTAATTCTTCCTTCCAAATTGTAAGCTGTTACCTTTTCATATTTTGCTTTTCTGCTGTCATCTTACCGATTTAATTAAAATCCCATGTTATGATTAGCGACTTTCTTAAAATCCTATATGACGGTAAAATTATTGACGCAATGAAAGAAGGGTTTGTTTTGAACTATATATTATCTTATTAAACGAATCAAAATAAACAGTAGTTCTTATTAAATAATAAACAATAATATAAAGTGCCATGTGAGATTCCTTTTTGAACTGTTACGTATTCTCACAATGTATCCCCATTCTCGATACTTTTCGTGAAGAATTTTAATATGTCGCCGATTTTACAAACTCTTAAAACAAGTGGCAGCTGTTTCTGATGTTAGGAGATGAATTTTATTTCAATATTTGATAGTTTTCGTGCCGTGGCACTCACCCCATTCATCCTCTAACTCTGTATATTCTCTTTTATTCCCTTTTTCTCTCAATATGCAAAGCATTTCGTAGCTATAACTTTACTTAAACATTGAAAACACTTCAAAGTTTTCTCGACTGCTCCGCACGGTCCGGGCTATCTGAAAGACAGAAAAAGAAAGAAATATAATGTCAGCTGCTGAAAATTATTGTGATTATGCTAATTCTTTTTACTTTTATATCGCTGGGTGTATGCTATATGTCGACACCATATTTTTTGGAGGATTTATTTACTAGATGTTTGAATTCGTCCTTATCGAACGAATAAGCATGGATTGATAGTTGTTTTTTTTGTTACCATAGACTTATATATATCATAAAAATTGCAAAATATTACTGAAATTGTTAGATCTTATCAAATTCATTTTGATTTATCGATTAAAAAAAAGTTTATATAATGATATATAAATAAAACTATTTTCTTTGTTAAACTATTATTAATTAATTATTATGTACCTATATGACAAAAAATATGGGCCCTTTTGGAAGATAATTTTAAATGGCACCATATGGCAAGTAATACATCATTTAAAAGCTTGTTTCAAACCCTTTCCAATGATACCAAAAAAATAATTCTTCTTCCTTATTTACAACTTTCAACCCAAAATTATAAAATTATTAAGGTTTTAATTTATTTGGTAAAAAAAATATGTTCTAATAATAAAAAAAATTAAATAATGTGTTAAAAATTTTCACCATTTACTTCCTGGCAATAAAAAAGTCTAGCAGAAAACTCTTCCTGAACGCGTTCAAGTGTCTCTCTAGAAATTAACCTGCATTCTTCACTAATTCTTCGCTTTAATTCGTCAATGCTCTCAAATGGTGTACTATAAACTTTTGATATTAGGTACCCCCATAAAAAGAAATCTAGTGGGTTCATATCGGGAGAACGCGCAGGCCATTCTATTGGACCCCGTTGTCCAATCCTATCTGGATATTTTTCATTTAAATAATTTCTAACAGGTTGATAATAATGGGGAGGAGCACCATCCTGCTGAAAAGTTATTTCCATATCATGGAACTCGTCAGCATGATCCTCAAGAATCTCTAAGATTCGGGGTTCAATACCATTCTGGAGTAATTCCAGATAAATTTTCCCAGTTAAATTTACGTTTAAAAATACAGGCCCAACAATGTAGTTTCCCAAAATTCCTGCCCACACATTCACTTTTTGAGGAAGCTGGGTGTGACCTTCATAAAAAAGGTGAGGATTTGTGTCACTCCTTACGTTCTGGGTATTAACTTTACCATTAAGAAAAAAAGAGCACTCATCACTAAAGCAAATTGTTTTAAGATAATAAGGATCCTGTTCTATTTTATTTCTTATTTGCTCACAGAATTCAATTCTGCGATCTGGATCATCTTCTGTCAGCATATGGAGCATTTTCATTTTATAAAGATAAAATTTTTGTTTGTTTAAAACTCTTTTTACAGTTGATGAAGACACTTCACAAGTTTGTGCAACATTTGAGGTGGATTGTATGGGGTTGACTACCATTTCGGCAACTATTTCGACTTGTTTGTCTTCACTAATTCCAGGTCGACCACTTCGCTTAGCGTCTGCAACGTTTCCCGTTCTATGAAATTTATCTAAGAGTTGTCTCAGGTACTGCCTGGATATTGGTCGATCTGGATGCCTTTAATTAAAAATCCGTTTGGCTTCATGCAGATTAGTTCTAGCCTCACCAATAATTAGTTGCCTGCATAGTTCGCGACATTTTAAAAATTTTAAAAAATTTTAAAAAATTTTTTAAATTTTAAAATTGTTTTAGATTGATCTTGACACTTTTTACATCTGTCATTTGGAATTATTGTGTTTTTAATTATGTGTTTTTGGTAATGTTTTGTTTTAATTATTTATCTTGCATGGCTATAATAAATGCTTCGGTTTCAGCAAACAAACCTCCAGATTTGAGCCATATGTTGGAAGCAGCTTTATCTACTTGAGGTTATGTCATTTAACATTTATATATGGACTCCTTGTATTGTTTTATTCTTGCAGGTTGTTTTTTAGGTTTGGTTTTCTTCTATTGTAGGTGTATAATTTGTGTTTTTAATCTGTAATGGTGTTTGGTCTATACCTATAATCAGTTCATGCAATGAGCTGTCTTGTTTGTCAAAGAAATATTTCCTGAGTAATGTTATTTGCCTGTTGTTATTATTATTATAACTATTTTTTTTTTAAATTACACATTTATCAATTTGACTAAAATATAAAATAGTTATTACAATTTTTGGTTAATATTGTAATTTTCGTTCTATATTATGATGCAGAAAAATCTAATTATTTACTATTGTGTTTAGGCTAAACGGTCTATTATTCACTTTTTAATTACATTTTTAACCAAAGCCAAAAATTAAATAGCTCCAATCTAAGACAGAAAAATCACATTTTTGAAAATTAATTTTAACTTTCTTTACTTTGTTTTCATTATGTATAAAAATACAAAGAGATTTTATTATTTGTTTATTTATACAAAGTATTACAATTTTGGCTTAACTCTAAAAATAAAATGTGATAAATAAACCAAATGCTTCAGCGGAAATTCAACCTGCTTAATAAAAAATTTGGAATTCTTTATTAGATTCTAGTATCTAAAATTTTAATAATTTTATTTAAAAATTTCAAGTTAGCGTAAGCTCACGCACATTGTCTCATATTTTATTACTAAATTTAATAAAATTATGTAATATGTTATAGTTGGTATCTTGTTAGCTAACTAAAATTCTTATTCAAAATAATAAACTGTATGTGTTTTTTGTCAAAGATTTTAAGTTTCAACAAAATTGTTTTTTTTTATATTAGTTTTAATATTATATTACAATTATAAAGAATTTGTTTAATATTTTAACACCGAAATGTAAAAATACAAAACTTCTTTTTAAAAAAAATAATCGACAATGACACAACGGTAGGTACTCTCTTAAAAAAGAGATACTTATCTCAAATAAACATAAAATGTAAGATGAAAATTTCGGGCAGATAATTTCCTGGTATGTGCTGGCTTCCTCATTGATCATACATTTTCCGTTTCCAGTATATTTACCAAGTGCCTTTATCGCATTCCAGTTATCACAAACACCTATTAACCGCTCTTCGCTTGCACTTGTCATTGATCCCGATTCGGAGCATTCTAGATAGAGAGTTGCTCATTACTCACACCCTGGAGTTCTCATTTCCCTTCTCCTCGCCAAGACAGATACAGAGAAGGACACACTAAATACTACCCATGTCTAAAAAAAGTAATAATCGAGTGCATAATTTATCTAAAATATTGATAAAAATCAAATAGTTGTAAAAAAGTTTGTGAATAATATTTAAAATAATACATTTGAAATGTAGCTGAAATTACGAACAGTGTGAAAATCACTTATGGAATAAAATTAATTCTGCTTTTAGTTAACAGAATAATAAAAAATTATTATGTTTAATTCTACGTTATTTGAAACATACAGGCTAATTTGAATATACAGGGTCATTCACGTGTGTATAGCCCGTGTTCTTTTTTTTAATGGAACTCCCTTTAAAATATTATATTTTGAAAACTAATTAATAAACCAAATTTAACAAACTTAGGTCCTTTATGAGCCCAATTTAATTAACACAGGGTGAATCACTTTTTAAGAAATAAAAATACATATAAACACCTGCTTTGATTATTACTTTATTGCATACTAGTGTATTCGACGCCACTTCATACTTCTTTCGTTATCTTTGTTCTTCATCTTCTCCTACTATCTCGTTACAAAAATTTTATCTAGATCATCAATTACTTGCTCTTCCCATCTTAACTTTGGTCTTTCTTTGGCTTTTATTCCTGAATTCTATTAAGTTATTCCTTTATCCATTCTGTTTATATTGCAGTACCATCTTATTCTTTTTAATTTTATTTATTTAAATATACCTATTCTAGTTCATCAGTATGTTTTTTTTATTTCTTTATAGTTTAATTTTCTGTACTCACTAAGTTTTTCTTCCAAATTATTCTTTTTTATTTTTCTATAAAATTTTTTTAATATTTTTCTTCCTTTGTTACCTCAGGTCTAATCATTTTTTTATATAGCCCTAGTTTATATTTCTTACTAATTCTGGTATTTTCTATTAATGTTTGATGCTTGTAATAAGCCTTATATTCAGCTTTCTCTACTCACTAAGTTTTCTCCTCCAAATTCTTTCTTATTATTTTTCTATCATACCTCAGGTCTAATCATAGTTTTATATAGCCATATTTTATATTTCCAACTAATTCTTGTGTTTTTAATTATTGTTTTATGCTTGTAATATGCCTTATATTCAGCTTGTATCTTCTTGGTTTCTATTATTTTTCGTATTTATCAAGGTTTTCAAAATCAAAAATTTTGTATTTTTTTTTTGTTTTAAGTTCCCTATTTTAATAAATTTGCCAAAATGTCTTTCTTCATCTCTGCTTATTTTTATTTATTTGGATTTACTTTGGTTGGCCATCAATCCTCTATTTTGAGCTTCTTCGGATATCTTTTGTATTGTTTCTGTCAGCATTCTTCTGTTCTTCTGTACGAGTATAGTACCTTCTATTTTACATGCTCTGATTATTCCCTCCATTTTTAAGTAAAACAAGGTCGCTGGCAAACCACTTTGTTCTTTTTAGTTAGTCGTACTGTTGCTTTTGACCTCTCCATTGTAAATATAATCACCCTTATTAGTTTTTCTAGCATATTTAAAAAGCAAATATCTTTAAATTGTATCAAAAGCCCACTTAAAGTCTACAAAACTCTTCCTATTTCCATGTTATGCACATTGCTCCTTTCTACGATTTGTTTTACGTATTGATTTTTCTGCTTTATACTTACTACAGACAAATTTTACATACAAGTAAGTAAATACAATGAAAAATAAATCATTATAATATTTATTTATGTAATTAGTGGATTTATTGAAATTGGATGTAGTTGTAGCATGTCTATCGCCGTGCTACCTTTCCTTAGTTCAACCCCGACCCACTGTATATTAGACACAACCTTACCACCATCAAACTTACCCCTTACAATAGAACGCACCTGAAACAGAACCCTTACCAACACGAGCGCAACCGTCCAACCGGAAACGATTGACAACACCCTTATAAATTATTTTATATTTATAAATTTCTTTCTTCAGACGGAACCCTTATTGGCAAGTTGTCTGCAGAATTTAGGCAATCCATTTATCTGGTTGTATCACAGAAGATACAGCTAGCTAGTAAGGAGAGATAATCCGCTAGTAGGGAGAGATATATTCGCTAGCCGGGAAAAATATAGTCTCTAGTTAGTAGAGAGCAATATACCCATTATAGTAGCAGTTCCCGTTTAACGAAAAAGCAAGTTTCATCACCAAAGCAGTTCTTTTTGACGAAAAAGCAAGTTCCATTACCGAAGCAGTTCCTTTTGACGAAAATGCAAGTTCCAGTACCGTAGCAGTTCCTTTGTACCAAATAAGATAAGTTAAGTCCATTTACAACATTTCCGTTTACATCTCCTGTGGCAATTAACAATTGTTTACTAAATAAATATACCCACGGACTATAAGTCTTAAGGGTGCAGCCTGTTCTATTGTCATTAAATATAGTTTTCTTTGCTTCCAAATTCAGTTTAATCATAAGGTGTTCTATCTTTTCAACTTAGTTTTTGTATAGTTTCAGTTTAATCGTAAACGTATAAAAAGATAGTGGCGCCCTTAACCCTTATATTCCACCAATCCTTTCTATAGTAAGCATTAACTTGGAGACGAACCACTCCTTGAGAGAGCCTCATAGCCAGGATCTCTTTTTGGAGATTATATAGTTATTAATTAACTCCCTGCCTTTTCGGGTACAATTAATGTTACATAGTAACCTACTTTGTGGAAGTCCATCGTACCAAGAACATTAAAAATAGAACATTTTAAACAAAACTTCCACTATTTATTAAAAAAAATGCTTTTTTAAACTGAACAATTTTTAAATACATAAATACAGTTTTTTTAAAAGTTCTATTTTTAATATTCCTAGTGGATTTTTCTCACATTATGAACAATTTAAACCTCTATTTAACAATTTAGATCCTGAGTGTCATTTATCATTAAAACCATTTAATCAAGGAAAGAAAAAAAACTCGGGCTGTGTAATCTGCTCTCACGTAATTTACCCTGTATATTAATTTATAAATGTTTAACACCTATAGCTATTATGTATTTTTAAATTTTATACCATTGATCCCAGATTGATCATTTATTCGTTTAGGAAAACTTGCTTGGAACTTTAAAGAAGGTAATCTAGTTTGGAATAAGTACCTACTATAACAACGGAGTTACGGCCTTAAAGGAATAAAAAGCCCATTTATATCCCACAAACACTATTACATGCTCAAAACACCTTCACTCGCTTAGTCATTGAATACAAATGTATAAAATACACAAAAATTTGTAAATTGAATAGCAAACACCAGTAGAATCAATCTATTGTAGAATTATAATACTCATAATTTACTAAAAATAAAAATGAATTAGTTTAAATTGCTGAATTGTCAAGACTTAATATTATTTTGTTGTTAAATCCAGCCCTGCAAATTCATTGAAGGAGCCCAGTATTTAACGTCGAACTTCAAGGCGAGGGGTTCGAAACGTCGTGCCTCTCTTGCCGGCCCGCTTATCTCTTTTGATTATATTACACCTAACCTCAATAACTGGAACACAATTTATAATGCTTTCAGAGATATCGATATCAGTGATGTCTATAAATACCTTCATTCACCGAATTAAAAAATACTTTTACCTTTGATATACACATCTACAATTTACATAAGAAGACAGTTCTCTAAATAATCTTATTTGTAATAACAATTAACAATAGGTATATATTAATAATAAATTTTGAAAAATCGGCAACTCACTAAGCATAATATTATCAGTAGTAATTTAACTGGTGCAATGAAAATTATCGATTCATTTTCATTGCACGAGTTAAATTTTATAAGAAAATTTTTTGAATCAAACAAATCGTATTGTGCCTCTGTCATTTGCTGTCACATTGACATCAACTGTGGCGACTATAATTTTTATGAGAAAAGTTTATGAATAAATCAAATCGTTTTGTGTCTCTGTCAGTTGCTGTGGCGATAACAATATTGTACAATGTCGCGATTTGGAAAAGCTTCTGTTGTAGATATTGACAAGAATATAGACAATCTTACGCCAACGAATACGAAAAAGTCAAAAATGTCAGTATGGAGACAATTTCAAAAGTTTTGTACTGAAAGAAATCACTTATCAGAACGAGGAACTTCGGTGGAAAAAATTGCCTTCACTATAAAGGACTGGGCAAGCAACATGCGCAAGAAGGATGGATCCTTCTATAAAGAAAGTGTAGTGAAAACAATGTAGAACGTAACAGCAAAACTTGTTCAGGAAAAATATCGCGAAGATTTCGGTATTGTAATAGATCCATTTAATGATGTAAGATTTAAATCTGATAGGAGTGCCGAGATGATACGCGCAAAATATTACAAATGAACCCGGAAAAGAGAAAAGAAAGCTCATCGGCTTTTACTCACAAAAAATTGCTGCAAATTTTGAAGTTTTACGATGAAAACGAGCCTGAAGGTCTGCAGAAAAAAATTTTTCATCTCATATCTTATGAGCTAGCATTTCGAAGAGGTGAGGCAGTCAACTGTTTGACGGATTTTTTTCAAGAAGAAAAGTTTCATGATGGAACAAGCACAAATAGAATAGAATATAATCCAGTATTTTCAAAAACCTTCCAAGGAGGAGGCCGTAGATTAGCGGACAGTAAATGGTTAATCCGAAACATTAGTAATGAAGACATCTGCCCCGTTAGGTAGGTCAAATTAAGGGTTTTTTATTTAATTTTACTTTTCAATGCTTTTTTTCAAAATTATACAGAAAACTTTTGTCAAAACGAGGATCTAACGTGAAGACGAACCGTCTGTTTCTTACACCGAATCGAGAATGGCAAAATAGTGGTATATGGTTCAAGAACATCCCAGTTGGTAGAAACGAGATCGCAAAATGGACAAAGCTGTCTGTCCAAAAAGCAGGTCTCGATAGCGAAAAGTTCAAATTCACAAACCATTCTCATCGAGCAACTGCCGTAAGCCATCTAGCCAAGGTTGGGGTAAACGAAAACCAGCTAACGAAAATAACGGGACATGGAAATGTTAATTCAATAAAACCTTATTTATAACTTGATAAGGAGTTTCATGAGGAAATAATAAAGAAAATGAGAAACAGTGAGAACAGCGAGGTTGGTGATCTTTCAGTTTCAACTTCTTCTTCCAGTAACTTTGTTTCTGACCGACAACAAACTTCGACTGGTTCAATCATAAATTTTTATAATTGCGTTTTTAATTGTAAGAATTTCAATAACTAGGCTTAATAGTGTTCATGTTATTTTAATAAATAATAAACGTTTAATATAATTACGTCTGCATTTATTTTGGAGGACCTGATAATTCGCACTAATGCAAATTGGCTGAAACAACAATCAAAAAATAGTCGAAACATTCTTGAAATGTCAAATTTGACAGATGAAAAAAATTCTCATAGAATAATGTTTTATTAAATATTAATGTAGGACATAACATGTTAGTATAAGTTACTGTTTGAAGACAGTTAATTACAGTTCTTTGTATTAAAATAAATCAATCAAAAGAGGGGAAAAGTATGTCAAAGGAAAGCTCAGCAAAATACTCCATTAGAAACTCCCATAGATCTATTATCAGAGAAGACGCAATGTTCTATGCATAAAACTCTGTAGGTTTTGTCGCAATGATTACAAGAGAGTGTCTATGAGTCTGACAAAGAAAACCAATCGATTCTCTTTGTTCCGTCCTCGTGCTGGCAACGCTTTATTATTATTCGGGAGTTAGTTATTTTTTAGAGAATATATTTATGAATAGTTTCACTTAAATAATTATCGTTAATATTAATTGTAGAAATTAAAAGTAATCTGAAGAAAAATATCCAAATCAATATCACAAAATATATTTTTTGTAAAATAACAGCAACTAGTTTCGGCCTATCTATAGGCCATCATCAGTCTAAAAATTAAACAGAGTAAGTGAAAGCAATACAGATTAAAGTAACAGCATAAACCTACCTTCATAACTAAAGTGAGGATTGAAACAATTAACAACTTTCACCATGCTTGCCTGTAGTAAAGTGTATTAAAAATTGCGTCATTGAAAACTAAAGGAAAAGTACTACATGAAAGGAAATAATTATTAAAAACTAGTAGTAACTCATTAAAACTGGTTAAGTTATTGGTTAAATTGATTGTACTAACCCTTACTTTTTGGAAGTCCATCTTATTAAGAATAATGAAAAACTCTTCGTTTTACCAAAACTTCCAATTAATTTAAAAATTTGCTTTCTTAACTATAATGACAGCCGTTTCGCTAGACTTAACATCGTCAGATTGACATATTGAAGTTACATTTTGTTTGTTTGTAGCTAGGTACCTAATAAACATCAGGTCATTATATAACATCAACTGTCATTATAGTTAAGAAAGCAATTTTTTAAATAAATATTGGAAGTTTTGGTAAAACGAAGAGTTTTTCATTATTCTTAATAAGTTATTGGTTAATAACAAGAAGAAAATTGTAATGCATCTTAGGATAATGATACCCAAAAGCCTGAAATATAAAGGGAAGTAAATAGGAGCAATATTTATATAAGCAGCAAATAAAAAGGAAAAAGGTCAAAGACATGTTGGCAAATGCATCATGATTGTCATTGTGAATGATGAAAGCCAATTTTTCCTCATTTCTTCATTATAATTAAATAGCAAAGATACTGTAAGGGGATCCTTATACATGTATGAGAAAACATTGTAAAATATAAATATAAAAGATGCTTAAGTAGGTTCTAGAAGAAATAATTATTTTAATAGAGATTTGCAAATTTCCATTGGTTTAAAAACGCGATATTCTTAAATTTATGCAGATATATAAGATTTTTCAGCATTTATTATTCCTTCTTTATCTGATTTATAAATAAAATGGTTTTATTAAAGAACTTTAGCTTTTAAAATAATCAAATTTGGGACCAAAGAAGAATAAAATCAAAATTGGAGTCAGTTTAATAGTTTATAAACCGATTATGTTTTACATTAAACCAGGAACACACAAACATAAATTATCCTTACTATATGTTCTTGACTTAATAATTTATTTTTAGCAAGCTATTATTCATGAGAAAAGAAAAAAAAAATAACGATTAGGTACAAAGTTTATTCGAGCATTTAATTAAATAGAATGGTTTAAAATGACACACAGAGAAAAAAGAATTGGAAAAGCGGCTGCTTTTCCAGTTTAGGGTCTTGAAAAATATTATTTATTATGTACCAAGAAACCTATACTTTAATTTGTTAAGATAAATAAGTCACATTTAAATAAAAGTTTAAATACATTATTTTTAATAAATTTGCTAAATTAATAAGTTTAATATTGGTCTATGGCCTATGGTAGGGTTGACTTAAAGAAAATATATAGCAAATTATTTTAAAATGAAATGTACTATATGAAACTTTGCAAATGCATTCTGTAGTTTTATATTTAGATCAGCTTATCTACTAGAGGTTTTATTTTCATTAAGAGGTGTTTTATTTTTACAATTTTGTTTTTTACAGATTATAAATTTCACGTAAAAGAACTTTTAAATTACAAAAAGATAGCTTTTTTGTGGAAAAAGCAAAAAGTAAATTCAGATACATTTTACGCTTTTTCCATTATATTTTTCTTTGTTTAAATTATATTCCCTTGGTGCCATTATTTCAACCCCATCCTGAAATAAGAAAACAAGTGAATTGTTTTTTTTAAATTTTTTATTCTATGCGTCACTGTATCTATTTTTAAATTGTCATTATTTTTTCTAGTATTTAATTCAAAAAATTCAATAATTTCGTTTAATGGTTAAAGTAAATTTAAAATGCCTATTTTTTGCTATCGATTGTCGTTTTTGCCGACATTTAGCCGACTTGTTCTTTTAGAATTATCAGCTAAGTTTTGAAACATGATGGATTTCATTCCTGAACGAGACAGAGACTAACCTATCGAAATCGAGACCAAGTCTCACGGTCTTATTATTCCCATTATTTTGTGAATACTAAAAACATTTTTTTTATGAAAAAATAGCTATATATTAACACATACAAAAATAAATTTGAAATGTTCTTTTATATATTTTTTTCAATTTTGTTTTCATCTGCCACAAACAAAATTTAGGCGAAAATTAGTTCAAAAATAATAATTTTGTTAAAATAGGCATGAAAAAACAAGAAATTTTTCATCAGACATTGGTGAGCGATATTAACATGAATATTCTGAGAACTTTAATCTGTGCCAGTTGGTAGGGAAGCGAGTTTATTTTACATAGTCATTCGTAAATAAATAAACAGTATATTAAGGGCGTCCGTTGCGCACATGACCTTGAAATTTCAAATTTCAAGGATAGCTGTCAAGATTTTGAAGGTAGAATGAAATGCGGTTGCCCCCCACAGTAAGTAAATTATGAGTAGTATTGTAAATAGTTTTACCCGAAAAAATTTTTCAATTTTAACCCAATAATAGTAATTGTGCGCCTAGGTAAAAAAGTGAGTTATTATTGTCAAAGTCTATTAAAAGTAGTTCCTGTGTTTTTATACAGGGTTTTTCTGCATTGGTTAAAAAATATCTAATAACTTTACTACCTAAACAAAAGTCAATAAAGTTAGGTATAGAGGCTAGTAGTGAAAAAATATATATATTTTGTTTTTATGGTAATCCTAATTTTCATTAAAAAAGCAAGTGTAAATGTTAAAATTTATGCAAAAAGAAAAAGACAGACCACTATTTCGATTGTTTATTGATTCAAACTGAAATTTTCTTCTTTGCAATTCTAACAAAGCAAAAAAATAAAGAAGGGAAAAGCCAATGTCAATGTCACAATTTTTATTATTATAAATGTTGAAAATCTAAAGCGCTACCAGTTTCAGCCTACAATACGGCCATCATCAGGATACAAAGAAAAACATATTACAAACTAATTAGAGACTAATCAGTACAATTCCTTACATATAAAAGTTACATAGTAAAAGGTTAAATATTTTCCAAGAAGATTGTAAGACTGCAGTTGATGTTGTAACATTGAAAATATAACATAACAATGCATATATACGAGGGTTGTCTGAAGTTGGGGAATGTGTTTGCGCATGCTTTGAAAGGTGCCCACTAAAATTTCAGCCATTTTGGACGCGCAGTTATTGTTTAACAATCATTTGAGTGAGTCGATGTGAGTGTTTTTATGAAAATGAAAAAAAATGAAGTATCGAGCTGTCATTAAATATTTGTTTTTGAAAGGCAATACGCCTACGCAAATCAAAGACGAGTTGGACGCTGTGTACGGGGCCTCCATCATTTATCACCGTGAAATTTTGGGATCCTGAATTTAAACGTGGCCGTACCACCTTGGGTGACGATGAACGTTCGAGACGTCCAAAAACTGCAACCACTGACGATAATATCGTTCAAGTGCACAAAATGGTGCCAGACAACCGTTGAATTAAAATTGGACAGATAGCAGAGGCTATAAACATGTCCAAAGAACGTGTTTGTCACATATTGAATCAAGATTTAGGCATGAGAAAGCTGTCCGCGCGTTGGGTGCCGCTTTTGCTCACTTTGGACCAAAAACGTGTTCGAAAGAACATTTCAAACTCTCTATTGGCGCAGTTTAGGCGCAATAAATCAGAGTTTTGGCGTCGATTAATTACTGTAGATAAAACTTGGATATACCATTATACTCCCGAAACAAAAACACAGTCAAAACAATGGACTGCGAAGAGGGAATCGGCTCCAAGAAAAGCAAAGGTTGTTCCTTTGGCTGAGAAAGTGATGGCAACTGGGATAGTCATGGAGTTATCTTAATCGATTATCTTTAAAAAGGAAAAACCATTACAGGAGCATACTACGCATCATTACTTGACAAGCTGAAGGCAGAAATTGCGGAAAAATGTCTACATTTGCAGAAAAAAAGAATTTTGTTTCACCAAGACAATGCGCCGTCTCACACCTCAGCGGTTGTCATGACGAAAATCCACGAATTACGGTTTGAACTGCCTGACCACCCTTCTTACTCACCAGATCTAGCCCCAAGCGACTTTTTTTTGTTCCATAAGCAAAAAGTTGCGCTCGGAGGACAGATATTTTCATCGAATGAGGAGGCCATCACCTTCGTAAACAACTATTTTGCAGAGAAAGACGCCGAGTACTATTTGGACGGGTTGAAGAGATGGGAGCATCGCTGGGAGAAGTGTATAGGCTTACAAGGAGACTATGTAAAAAACAAAAAAATAATTTAAAGAAAAAATGTCTAGTATCTTTGTTAGGTCGGAAACTTTTCAGACAACCCTCGTATAAACTAATCGTTAAAACTAAGATAAACTACTATGTTATATATAGAGAGAAGTGGTGGACAATAAAAAAAGAAAAGAAAAAAACTGAAAGGACAGATAAAGTTAAAGAGAGAGCCTTAATCTCAATAACAAAGCATGGTAATGAACCCATTTAAAGACGGTTCTCACAACTAAGAGAAACTTTTCTAGTGTCTCTGACACCCAATATGAAAAAGAGACATTAATAGAAAGTATTTAAAAAACATGGTAAAGGAACGATTGTCCATTTCCAGCAAGGCGACAAAAGATTTTAAAAAATTGATTGCACCAGCACTTAGGTAAAGATTACTATTTTAAGCAAGTGCGATAGGCACATAGAGATTGCAAGGTAGTCATAAAACGTATGACAAGATATAGGTAAATTACACAAACCATGGAACATAAAATTAGAAATGTATCTATGATCACGAACAAATTGGTACCAAAAGTATTTTCAGGCAAGGGGACAAAACAACAATCATCCAGACACTCAAATAGCATTAATTTTATGAATAATCGCACATTATAAAATGTTAACTAAGTTAAAAGAGACACAATCAAAATAACATTATTTGTTTTATTATTTTTGTTTTTATTTGCTTTATATTTGTTTTTATTATTTTATTATTTGTACCATGTTCTTAATATGATCAACTAATATTTTTAATTCATTTTTGTGTTTTTGTCTTTATTATTTCATAGCTGAAGACAAAATTTACTTAACTACAAACTTTGACTTTTTATGTATTAAATGTTGATGAATATTTTTTCTCAATATTTTTGATTTATTTCCTGTTATGCTTTCATTTTATCAATCTCTATTCCTTATCTAGATAAGGTATCTCCTCTTGTACATAGTATGTTATACTAATATTGATGTGTTTTTTAGAACTGTAACCAAGAAAATTGGTAATTCAATTGTCAATGGTTAAAAAAATGTTATGCAGAAAATTAAATAATTTTGAATCAATATGCAGTAACAAAAGCCTGCCTTAACATGACTTCTTGACAAGAACATATTTTCAAAGGATCGAGACGAGTCAAAAGCGACGAGTTATTCATCAAACTAATAGCATCAAATTAATACTCAAATATTCATGCGGTTGCCAAATTAAAATCCGCCCCCAGCCTCTTTCGATCCGAACAAGAAAAAAAGACCCTAGACGAGAAGAAACAAGACGAACCATCGGCCGTGCAATCGCTCAGAGTGGCCAGAAGACAAGACAAATCGAATGTCAGCCGCTAATAAGTATCCAGCAATAGCTGGACAAATGTATTTCCTTGCTGGCTACAGGCCGACATAAAAAACTCATCCCGTACTTTGTAATTTGTATCGTGAAGGTAATTATAAGATGTTAGTATATCTGGTGGAATGAATAAGTTTAATGAGAGGTTTTATTTTTTTCAATAAATAAATGTCATTCTTAAATTGGAATCTTAGAGACGTTTGAAAAATGAATGATTTTTGGTTTCAAAGCTTAACTGTGTTTTTTATTTTATTGTCTGTTGCATTCATTCAATCTAAGGACATAATAGTTTTTGAAATATTTATAAAATGTTGAAATAGAATATTTTTCATCAATAAATTATTCATTTTATTAAAAATAATAAATATAAAATAAAAATAAGTAAAACAAACATAATAAAATAAAACAGCAATACGCTATCTTAATATGTATAGGGAGTTGGTGCAGCATTTTTTGCTTCTACACAGATTAGAATTTTTAGCTAAGGTTATATACAGAGTGGAAAGTTTAACTGAAACAAATTCTGTAATTCAATAAATAAAGGTTTGTCGCAAAATTCCTAAAACACGTCAACTTTTATTTTCTATGGGGCATAAAATAAAGAGGTTTGTTTATTTTCTTAATTATATTAAGGGTTGTAGCGACCCCCAACTTTTTTTTTTTAATGAAAGGGTAGGTTGATCTTTTTTTTTATTTTAAAGCTTTTTCAATTGCAAATACAAGTAGGTATTTTTTTTGTTTTTTTTTACAAGCAATGTGTTAGAAAAAAATAAAATAACGAAATGTTTTTTAATAATACCCTCCATTTTGTTGCTGACAATATCCCAATCGATCATAAAAACTATTCCTAACATTTTGTAATACTTCCGGCGTTATTTCAATAATTTCGTCTCTGATTCTTTGCTGAAGCTCGGCTATGTCGTTAGGTTTAGTAGTATAAATCTTACTTTTTAAATATCCCCATAAAAAAATCTAATGGGGTGAGATCGGGTGATCTTGCTGGACACTCAATTGGGCCCCTTCTTCCAATCCACCTATTCGGAAACACTTCGTTGAGATAGGTCCGTACAATTTTAGCAAAATGTGGTGGTGCCCCGTCTTGTTGAAACCACATCTGTTGGTCAAATAAATTGGGATCCAACTTATCGGGGAATAAAATCCTTAAAGTAGGAACCAATTCATTTTAAAGCATAGTTAGGTATGTTTCTTCAGTTACATTTTCATCGAAGAAAAAAGGACCCACTATGCGATTCCCAATAATTTCAGCCCAGACGTTTGTTTTTTGAGGCCTTTGGGTATGGGATTCACGCATCCAATGGGGATTTTCGTCAGCCCAATAACGGCAGTTGTGCCGATTTACGTGTCCAAGTAATGTGAACGTAGCTTAATCAGAAAACAGCACCCATTCCAAAGGAATTTGACCACCATCGATAAATGCCATAAATCGTTCGCAAAAATCAAGTCTACGATCAGGATCGTCTTCGTTAAGCTCGTGAAGGTTTTGCATCTTATATGGGTACTTTTTGGCATCTTTGAAAACTTTTAAAACGCTTGTGTGACTGACACCATGAACGCGAGCTACTTCCCTAGCTGGAGTAACAGGATTTTCTTCAACTTCCAACAACATGTTCAACCGGGTTTCTTCGTCGATTTGTAAAGGCCTCTTACATGGCCCAACTCTCGATATCGACTTTCAATTTTGCTAATTGGAGGCGATTCTGGATGAACTTCAGCAAACAAACGAGCAACTTCAGCCTGTGTTCGACTTCTGTTCCCATATCCGATCATCTGTAAAATTTGGATACGGTGCGTTTCGGTTAAATAAGACATTTTCTTATTTTATTGGCTTATAAATTTGTTGTAGAAATTTAAAACAAATACCTGAAGACACCTGTAGAATTATTAATTGAAATTTGAGCTTAATCATCTTAAAATTTAGACCAAAAAGGTACTATTGTAAAATTCGATATCCAGTTATCTAGACTTTTTGTTTTTTAAAATTTTCTCTGGAAAAAGAAAAATAATTTTCTCGAAAAAAGCTACGTAAAACTTTTCAGTTGCATTTAAAATACCAGACTCATTTTCTTTATCACATCCACTCAAAAATGTCTTATATTTTTCTTCAAAATAAATTCTACCCCTTCTGATTGGTTCATTACAATGATAATCAAGGATTATATCGCAAATTACAGAATCGTGATCAGACAAATGGTGCTGGACCACGCGACAGTGAACTAACTGGAAACGAAGTTAGTACACATTATAATATATTAGGTATTTTCCAACACAACAGAAAACGGTATATGTATCGTTTATTTCCTACTCTACCACTACACCAAAAATTAAATTCTTTTTTCTGCTATATATTGCTTTGTTTAAGGGAAAATTTATTAATCGATGTACAAAAAATAAAACTTTGCTATTTTGTGTTAACTACAGTGAAAAGAATCTACCGGAATATATCTATACGTAGTGGTGTCTTTCCTAAAAACATCAAATTCTAACTGGTTATTATTTCTAATTACTAATGTGTCCAAAAATGGTAACTGTTCATTATTTTCTAGTTCAAATATGAATTATATGCTTGCTAATTTTAAATTTAATTTTGAAATAAAATCTTCTACTGATGATTTCTTGGTATTGAGAACTTCAAAAATGTCATCCACATATCTATACCATATCCTTGGGAAATACTCGAGCTCTTGACTAATCTGTGTTTCAAAATTCCTCATAAAAAGGTTGGCTATAAATGATGATAGACAATTACCCATTGCTGTTCCTTCATATTATTAATAAAACTGAATGTTACATTGAAAATAATTTTGATCCATGCATAATTTAGCTAATCGTAGGTATTCAGTTCTAACTTCAACACCCAGATTATTCAAGATGAGTAATTCTTCTAGATACTGTAAAGTTTATGGAATCGGTACACTAGGAAATAAAGAACTAACATCGAACGAGATTAAAGTTTCCCCATCTTCTAGAACAACATCTTTAACTTTCTTTATAAATTCTAATGAATTTTTAACTAAAAAACTGTTACATTTTATGGGTAGATTTTCAAACTCGTTCAATAACCATTTCGAAATCTTATAACTAGGTGTACATATAGTTGAAACAATAGGTCTCATTGCCTTCCCAGGATTATGTATCTTAGGAAAGCAATAGATCTTTGACAATGTAGGGTTACTAACAGTTAATTTATACTTTAACGAATCGGTGACAAAGTTCTTACAACTTTTGAGAGTGCTCTTGTCCATGGAAATAATTTTATTTAGTGGATTTTTTTGAATCAACGTAAGGACCATTCTCGATCAAGTGGTCCACTCTTTCGAAATAGTCTTGTTGGTCCATTATAACAACCTTGTTACCTTTGTCAGCTTTTAAGTAAAAACATTCCTTTTGACAATATTATTAATTTTTTTAATTTTCTGTACATTTTTGTTTTTATTTGAAATATTTTTGGTTTTGTAATTATTACAAGAGAGAGAGATATTGAAAAGAATTTTCAATATGTCCAATCAATTTTCCTAGGTCCCTACGAGAAGGCACAGCAAAATACAAACCCTTGTTTAAGAACTCTGTTTCACTACTGTAAAAAGTTTGGTGAACCGCTATTGAAAATGTTTAACCTATAAATTAAAACGGGAAAATATCCTGAAAAGTGGAAAGAGGCTAGGATATGTCCTAAATTCAAAGGTGTAGTAAAGTCAAATGTTGAAAATTACAGACCAATATCTCTCCTTTGTAACTTTTCAAGGGTTTTTGAGTGTATATTCCTCAGTTAAAAGGACCAACATTGTATTATTCAATTCAAAATCTATGGTTCGTTGCATAAGAAAATCATAATTTCAACATGAATCCAATTTCAGGACAAAACCGAAGTTAAAAAATAATTAATGTTTGCTAAGTATTCAATATAGAGTAATTAATTTCCAAGTTTTTTCAATTTTATCATTAAGCAGGCAATACAACTTCATTAAACGAATTACTTTGAAATTGTGATTGATCTGTAATAATTTTTTATTTCTTTTTAAATGCCACTTAATAATAAATAAATTTCTGTTTTACGGATCGGACAAATATGATTTTAATACTGAGTATCAAAACTGTTTTCATAAACTTTTGGTATAGGGAGTGCCTAACAAAAATAAAAGTTACATAATCCGATATTCTATTTATGTTATGTTTGAAAGAAGAGAAAAAAATGAAAGGTACGAGTTATCGTCCATCCTGTAAACAAAAGGGAGAATAATTAATATTTAATTACGAAACTCTGTTAAGCAAAATACTTTTTTTTCTTCAACGTACAATAAGATACAGAGCGTTGATTAACCTACGATTTTCACATAAACGTGTCCATAACTTCTGAAGGACTTTGTATAACACTTCTAAACCTTATATTAAAAGCTTCAAAAAAATGTAAGCAGTCCGAATTCGGTATAATATACAGGGGTTCCCATTTAAAAAATCACGTTTTCTTTATAACGGAGTTATACAACACTCTGTATAGTTTAAGGTAACATCTACTATTTTTGTTAATAAAATTTTCTGATATCTTCAAAAACAACCTATATACCGAACTTTGTAGTAAGGTTGGTACACCCTGTATATTCGGTTTCAGAAAAAAATTATTTAAGCTGACAACACTGCAACATCATCTTAAAATCAATAAATTTGGAATCGTTGCACATACGTCAAAGGTAAACATAATGTTAGCTAACATAGGTTTAGCAAAGCGTTTATGCAGCTGGCCCTTAATGTTTAATAAATGCAAAAAGATTATTGCGGTGTTTATTAATTTTATATTAACAAAAGTAAAGTAACATTTTGAACCAAATAAAATGTTTGCATCAATAGAATAATTTCTGAAAACTTCAAAGGAATCTGCCTAAAATATATAACGGAGGAGTATATCTATTGTTAAGCCAAACGAAACAGGAAACAACTTTCACTTTTTTAGCCGAAAAGACATCGGCATCTTTCCTGTAGTGGTTTAAGTTGCCAAATTAAAAATATCTTTCATCGCTCTAGAAATAAACCGTTTAACTGTTTAGTGAAACCTGTCAAGTAAGAGCGTGACGCTAATTACTTCAAAATATAAATTTAGATAGAATAACTTGACACTCTTGATAAAATTTGTAAGATATACTCGGAACTCGGAATATACAAGTGAAACGTTTAAATTAATCTTGACAAGATTTCTCATATATGACATTAACTTTTGTTCAACTCGAAACAAACATTTAAATTGTTTTTAGTAATTGATTTATTAGTATAATAAATAAATAAAGGAATAACATTTTTAGTTTTTAAGTAGAGCTCCCGTTTTTCGTGCATCGAATAATTTTTTTCAACAATACTTATTAATATCATAAAAATGTGAAATGTGGAAGTAACAATCTAGTACTCAATAAATACAATAAAAGTAGTTTAACATAATTTTTTACCAACGCAACTAAAATTACAGCTTACAAAGGAACTAGTCAACTGGACTCAATTTGTCCATCGCTCAAAAAAAGGCTCGTGTCGATTGGTCTAAGGAACTGCTAAACACGTATGGCATCGTGACAGGTGATGAATCGTGGATTTACGCGTATGAGCCCGAAAGTAAACAGCAGTCGATTGTATGGATGTTTCAAGATGACCCCAATCCATCTAAAGTTGTTCGCGCACGAAGCACTTCCAAGCAAACGGTCGCCTGTTTTTTAGGAAAAAATAGACATGTCGCAACCGTACCACTAGAATAACGCAGAACAGTCAATTCTGAGTGGTACACACATTTGTTTGCCAGTTGTTTTCCATGAAATCAGGAAAATCAACCGCCGAAGACGAACGCGACAATGCGAACTCCCACACATCGGCTCAAACAACTGCATTTTTGAACAGCCAAATCATCGATTTGATGAGTCATCTGCCGTATAGTCTAAGTAACAAGTTTCAGTTAAAATTCACATTAAATAATGGTATACATTCAATAGATCCTATAGTCTATATAGAAAGGACAAGGAGTAATAAATCATTCATTTAAGTAGATTTCATGGACGTACCAAAATGTATTTTAAGAGGGTATACCGTAAGGTACATTTTGTATTGAACGAATGAGTTGCAGCTATGCTAAAGAATACATGATTTAGGTCAGAGGTAACGGGATGTACTAATTTTAATAAAAAAAAGTGATAGAGGTACATAAATTTTAGTAAGTTTGATAAAGAAAGGCAACACAATTTATTCTTAATAGAAAACAAACCAATCTGTAACAATAATTATTTGATATATTTTTGTTCTTTTTGTAAGAAGATTAATTCAAACTTTGAATATTGTCACAAATAAATTACAATGAAATATATTTTTAAAAAATTAATTAAAGTCAAGATAGCAAGATATTGTTACAATTTTTATTAAATTCAAAGAAGCAAAATGAATATTTTTTATTTGTATTACTCCTACATGTAGTGTTTGGGGAATTTTTCTCAGAAATTTTAAATGGCAAGTGGCCTACTGTAATCGGCTTAATACGATTACACCTATTTACAGATTATTCGATTATTGAGAGGGATTTTCCAAACAACCCAGTTTTCTTAGAAACATTATCGGAAATATTATTTTAAAAGAAAGTAGGTACTTTAAATCAGTACTTAGTATTAGTTCTTTGAGTATCGAGCATGTTATCAAAGTAGAGGTAAATATGTGGAAAATTGACAATATTTGTGATTATTTAATCGACCCTATTATTAATAATGTCCTCCTCCGAGTCGGATATGGAATAAAATGTAAGTAATAAATGTATTCTAATAATTATTTCTTTTCATTTTTTATTATATTATAATTTAAAACGTATTTTTTTCCCAAAATACACACCACTGCATTGCGTTATTGCTTATCTGCTAACGCTTTAACAATAAAGAAACCCTAAACTTTGCTACAACTGAAACAAATACGGGGTCAATCTACCTGGTTTTTAGATTTTGTGGAAGAAATGTAATTTAAAGTAAGAGATTTATCAAAAATTTCATGGTGCTCCCTGTAAAGGTTTTGCATACTTAATTTGGGTTTATTACTCCTCGTACTTTTTGTACATACTATAAAGTATTTGCACAGTTTGTAATAAAGTGGAGAATAAATCAATTTTACGTACTCTTTTCGAGTGCCCAATTTACAATGTCATGAAGCCTAAAACTCTGGCACTTGAAAATTTGGACGCTCTCATTACATCACTGGATAACTAAACGGTCAACCATGCCAAGCTCATTTATGCATATATTTCTAACATATTGAAATTGTGATCATTTATTGTGGATGAATAACACATTCTAAAATTCATAATTTGTTTGTACAATTTTTTTATTTTACTTTACATGTATATATATACTGTCTACCTACTTAATACTCAAACTCCTGCTGTAACTATTAGTTAATAAGCCAATAAAATATTATTATTATTAGTCCTGATTTGGCACCGAATGACCTCTATTTATTCCCGTACCTATAAAACAAACTGAGAGGTCAACGTTTTTTCGACACCTGAAGAAGCGGTTGCTGCATTTAGAATGCAAAAGAAACAATGGAGAAAATGAAAAAAACAAAGTGTATAAAAAATAAATGGAAAGTTTGAAAAGGGAAAGGAAAATGGGAAGACAAGGAGGTTAGAGAGTTGAAGTTAAAAACGGAGACAGTTTCGGAAGAATGCCTTAAGGTGGTAACATGACTTAAACAAGGGAGAAAAGTGAAGGTTTCAAGTGGGTAGGTCTTAAGTCTTAACCAAACTTAAATTAACCAAAAAAAAATTATAAAATTTATAGAGGTAAAAGTGTAATTTCCTCTTTTTTTTTCAGCACTTAGTTTCAATAATATGACAAAAGTAAAACATCCATCCTATCGTTTTTATAAGAAAAATATATTTTTTTTTTATTTTGACAATGCCTAAAACTCAATTAATACTTTTTTTGCAAAACTGACATGGATTGTTTAAAAATTTTTAAAATATTAACGATCTGTATAGTTAATAGCATCATTCTAATCTGCTTTTAGGACTTGCATAAATAATAAAATTAATACTCTCAGGGAAAAACAGATTAGGTAACTGTGGATTCACTCGTTGCTAACAACAAACCATATTTAGCAGAAAAATATACGTTTAGCTAACGGCTTTAAAAAAAGATTTTTACACATACAGATACATAATATAAATTCAAAACAGGCACGTTTTAATACGTGCTCTATATATTGTGGAAACCTTTTGGTTTTATTTTTGAAAACACCAAGGAAATTCCAATGATTGGCATTCAGCGAAGTGATCCAAAAATAAAATTGTAAAAATCAAGCACTACTGCATTTTTTACAACGGCTGCATATGAATGAGATTTTTTCAATTAAATTACAATCTGAAATTCCAACGGGAACGAAACTGAAGTGACGACAGCTGTGTGACCATATCTGTCCCGATACGTTATTTCGGTTGATACTTTCCCTGCCTGGATAACGAATAAATCTGCATGTCATCGTTGCCGATTAGTGATCAAATTACTTTGAAATATGTTTTACTTCATTCGGAAAAATAGATTATGGTAAAAATATTTTTCAATAATAACGCCCCCCAAACGCCTATCTCTTTATTTTTATAAATTTTATTTATCTTCATAAAATTAAAATATGTTGTCCGGATTTAGATCTTCTTTAATGCATTTGTAGCAATATGTATATATCTAGTGAATATTTTATTACAATTATTTTTTTCACCTATCAAAATATCACAGTTTTGTGACTTCGTCCAATAAAAATGAAATGTTTTGTGCTAATCTAGCCAATCATTCCGGTTTATAGTGATAAAACCACTAGCCGTTTTACCAGTATTGATAAAATCACTTCTTCTCAGGTTGGTGGTAATGGTCGTTTAAAAAAATTTCTTTATTTTTTTCTATATTTATTATTAACTCCTTCACATCTTATACGGTTTTTCTCTCTTATATTCTTCCACTCGGTTCACCCATTTCTTTTTCTTTTCTTTTAAGATTGTTTCTTTTATATTCTTCTTATTTATTGTAAGTTGTCCTTTTTTTGGTCTATTCCTTTATTTAATACGGAAATTCCTGTGCAGTGTAATATAACTTACTCTGTTTGTGGTTATTAATTTTAAATAAATAATAAGCTTAAATTAATCCAGGAAATTTTCTTTCGGGCACAAATATTCTAAGAATTTTCAAAATATTCGTGCCCTCAAAAAAATTTTAGGAAATAATTTAAGCTCTTGTGATATTATAAGTGCAATCGCATAATCGCATGTCCAAAAATAGTCACAACAGTTCAAAAATAGTCGGAAAATTGTTAAAATGTCAAATTTTACAGACGAAAAGAATTTTCCTAGATAACTTTTCCTTTTAAGTGTAGTATAACTGTAAAATGTTTAGAAAATATCAATTATATTGACTTATTTTTAAACTTTATGTATCAATAGTTATTTACGTTACAAGTCCGGGAAGTGACTTATTACGGTACGAGATATATGTTTATGGACGAGGCGAAGAAGGAGGCAAGTCAAGAAAATCTAATCGAGTACCGTAATAATCACTTTACGGACGTGTATCGTACTATATTTTTTTTCATACTGCCTTTGGTTTTAAACGCAATAAAATATCAAATTGAACTTACATATTTGATCATTTTATTAGGAAGTCAGGTAGACTGCTGTCAAAAAATTATGTTCCTTGATTTATTCTTAACATGGTTGATTAGCTTTGTAAATAAAAAATGAACAGCGGTTACCAAGTAACAATGAAAATAAAGGCAGAAATATTAAATTTTTCTGCACACACGAAATATCTGCGGAGAAAATAGATATGAAATTAGATGAAACTGCTGAGAAAACAGCGGAAGCGATAGGGCCAATCATTCCAGTTAAGTCTGCGAAAAGATATGAAAAAGAATATGCGCTGTTTTGCAACTGGCGTGAACAACACAATTTGAAAAGTAGTGCTGATGAAAATGTGATGTTGGATTACTATTTGGATTTGGTAAGAACAGTTTTTTTAAATAATATTCTTTTTAACAGTTTAAATTTTCAGTCAAAAACATTTAACCCTTCTTTATTATGGGCCAAATACTTGATTGAAAAATCAATAATTATGGTTAATGAGAATGTCAATATATCAAGTTTCCCAAAGTTGATAGTTTTTTTGAAAAAACAAAATGTAGACCATCAGCCAAATCAATCGAAGGTACGGGTACTAAGCTAGTAGTTAAGATTAACCAGACAAAAACGCATATTCGACGAGCTATCACTGTGATTAAAAGTGATGAGGTTCACTATTTGGATGTATTTAGAAAATACATGAATTTACGGCAACACGTCTCTCTGAAAGCTCTTTTGGTGGGTTATAGACAAGGAAAATGTCTGCCTCAAAGAGCTGGTATACATACTGTTAGCCGAGCACCTAATAAAATAGCTGAGTTCTTAAAACTAGACCAATCAGAAAAGTATACAGGTCATTGCTTCAGGAGGACATACTCAACATTGTTGGCCAATGCTGGAGCTAACCTTAAAAATTTAAAACAGCAAGGTGGATGGAAGAGTTCTTCAGTTGCAGAAAAGTATATAGAAGAATCGATTGAAGGCAAAAATAAGATTGCAAGACTGATTTTAGCTAGGTGTTCAACCATTTGGTTTTTTAATGTTCTTTATAATGTTTATAGAAATTGAAAATTTATTATTAAATTACAACTTGCGTGATATAATATAATGATTAGAAAGTTACATGCCAACAAAAAAAAGTATATATTTAATATTTTAACAAAGTTTATATTTACAGTGTAGTTTTAAGATTAACTGTCTGATCAATAGTAAGTATTGATTGGATGATAATATCTACAATTTTCTAGTAAAAAGAAAACTAATTCAACCATCTGAGTTGTCCAAAAGGCCACTTTTGGCTTGGTTAACTAACGTGGCGTGTACTAAAAGAATGCTCGTAGGCAATAGTATAAAAAAGTCGGTTTCTTGTGACGTGAGATGGATCATTTTTCAAATCGCTTGCGGCTGAACTGGGATGTTTTGATGCGGGTCCGCAACTACACAGACAAGTGATACGTCTCAAATAGGCGCATCTCACGAAAAACGCAAGACAGATAAGGATAGTGAGGAGTGGTGTTTGTCCCCCTTACCGGAACTCGCTCCAAAGTGGAAACAGGGTCTTCTAACAAAAACTCCCAAGAAAAATCGTCTTTATAAAGATGATAAAAGCACGTCTTTGCATGTTATGTGACAAACACGGAGTGAGTGACTTGAGATATTCCACAAAACATTTCATTGTTGCTCACTTTGTTCGATGACGTTCCCGTGATTTAAAAACGGGGATTATAAATGGGAGGCGCTTTTGTATTTCAAATATATATTTTTACATTTGAAGTATGCATGTTTTCCAGCCGTTCTTTAAGAACGAGATAACTTGACAAAAGAAAAATGTTAAATAACGGAAACTGCTGATTTCCAAACTTACTTGACTTATATTTGTTTTGATACGTACTATGCTATATTTATGTTATAAATACTCCATATTTTGCTACGCTAATAATATTGTAACAAAAATTTTAGTAATTAAAAAAAGATTATTTAAAAAAATAAAAAGGAGATGCTCAAGTGTAAACTTGTACACAGTGGTATTTTTAAGTACTTAGAAAAAAATTTGTGAACCAGTAATACTTAAAAAAGAGATATTTCATATTTTTGCGAGACAAAGAGCAAGTAAAATGGTATGAATAGTTTTATTTTCACTCTTTCGGAAGTCTCGATAAAATATAATCAAGGTTCTAACGATTAAAGAATTATCTGCTAAAAAAAAACAAAAAAGATCTTGTAGGAAGGTAAAATAAATTAGTGATATCGTATTTTTTTAATAGATATATGGTTATAAGGAGTTAATCTCCATTTTAATGGATAAATAAAACAAATTGTTGCTACTAGTTTCGTATCTCAGGACTAGTAACATCGTTACATTGTTAAAACAATATATTATAATAAATGTAGATAAGAAACAAGAATACACAAATGATTAACATTTCAAATATTGATCATGACTATATGTATTTTCCTATTTATATTTCATCATACAGTTGTATATCTCGTAAGAATAATAAAAAACTCTTCTTTTTATTGTAACTTCGACGTTTAATTAAACAATTAGGTTTTAAATTATAATGACAGCTATTTCGCTAGAATTAGCATCGTCAGATTGACATATTGAAGTTACATTTTGTTTGTTTGTACCTGATGTTGATTAGGTAGTATTAAGGCTAGACCAAGTATGGAATTATTAAGACAATAAAATATTAAAGCCTAGATTTTATTAATCCTAAGGGATTATCCAGGATGTCACAATTGACTTAAGCCTGGAGCTTAGGACTTATCCGAAAGTGTCTTTAAGATTTTTGCATATTATTAGGATATGTTTCATATGGATATGGGAAAATGATAGTGATTACATTCAAGTGGAGTTTCTGATAACGTCAAAATTTAATGTTGAGGCTATTTCTCCTACACATCTCTGGAAGTCTAATTAGCGGAACGGTGGTTGTTTCATGGTGGAATGTTTCATTTTATGAAAATATGTTAACTCGGCAGCAGTAATGCTGTAACGGCGAGTGAATAGTCAACGCATTTTACCCCAACTACCTGCTAGAAAGAAAGATGTTCATAATCCAACATGAATATTCGACACAGAATGTTCAAAAAAAGTATTTTCCTAATCCCTTTAGGTTAGGTTAGGTTAGGTTAGGTTAGGTTAGGTTAGGTTAGGTTAGGTTAGGTTAGGTTAGGTTAGGTTAGGTTAGGTTAGGTTAGGTTAGGTTAGGTTAGGTTAGGTTAGGTTAGTGTTTTATTAATCATGTTATGGTAATGGTAATAATTAGTTTATTAATAGTTAATTAAATAAAATCAGTTTTCGAAGATAATTTGGTTTTATTACCTACTTACCTGTCTGTAAATACCTAAATTCTTGCGTCGTAAATTCCTGTAATAAAAACATAATATTTCTAACCGTGCGTCGAAAGTTCCTGTTCCAAAAAATTTACCTGTTTTCTTGTGTCGAGAATTCATACGCCTTGCTGTAAAGCTTCTTTGGCGGCTTGATTCGCTCTTTGCTTTCCAAGAATGCCAGTATGTTCTATTGGCTAATGACACTCCAGAAGAAGCAAGGAGGTCGACTGAGCATGTTATGAATTAGTTGAACTATCCAAAGATGAAAAATATTTCTTATGCAATCAACAACTGTATCTTCAATGATTTCTTCTTTGAACTTACTATTTTCTTTACATTATGCTATGTTGTATGTATGTATGTTGTTCTTTAGATACTGATGGTATTTGGTCTTGATAGACCAAAACTAGTTTAAACACATTTTTGTACCTTTAATAATAAAACATGTTTATTTGTTCCTCATTTGTTTCTCATTTGTAAAACTGACAGTTAACTTGCAAAATTTTTACAAGTTAGTAGTATTATTTACATTAGTGTGATTGGGGTAACTGATGATGTTTTGTTGATCTACTTGAATCAACTATCAGCTAGATTCAGACCTAATATTTTATGGGCAAAATGGTCTATGCTGAAAAGCTGCTTGGAAATGAAAGAAAATGCCCCTGTTCGCAGGTTTATTTTCTTAAAAAATTTCAGATTGCAGATTTCAATAGGTAATTATTAATTTTTTTTAGAATTTATCTACCCTTTTTACAAATGTGAAACAAATTATAAAACAATACACGCAAGGTAACGGGTTTTACTGGCCTCCATTCGCCAGTAAAAACCATCTTACCTTGCTGGTAATGTTATATACTATTAAAATCAGCTTTTACTAGCTTCAAATAGGACCATTTTGCATTTGTCTTAAATGTTCTACCAGAACCAACCCGTCTGGTCGATTTTTCTGTTTTCATATATCGATTCCAGAAATCTTGGACCATTACACAGAAGGATTTTTCACTTAACGTTTGCTTCGGCCATCTTTAATAATCTCTCTGGGATCTTAAAAATTTTGATTAGGCTAGTTTTTTCTAAACTTTTGCCTTTTCTCTAAATGTTTTGCCTGAATGCTACATTGAATTTTAAAAGTTTTTAAACAAAAATTTTGAATTTTTCTAAACTTTAGGTGGGTTTAGAAGAACCAATTTTTTCGATCGCGTTTTTTACTAAACGAATTTACGTTAGAATATATATAGAAAATATTTGCGTGCGAACACTGCGTTTGAAAGGTTTTTTAAAAAAGTGTAACTCATTAATAATGAAAATAGTAATGTAAATAAAACACCAAAATGTTCACAAAATATGGTATTACATTTTAATTGCTTGCCTACATTCTCTGTAGTTGCTGCTTTCTACAAGATATTTCTAATTTAATTTTGTCTTATATTCAAATTTAACACTGCAAAATTTCAATCAGTGCAGCATTAACTGAAGAATTTGCAATAGAGATCTGGCCTAGTTTTGGGAAAGTGTTTAAAACCAAGCCTAAGTACCAAATACAGCCCAAACTATTTATTATTATTATTTTAACACAATTACGAGTAATACCTTTAAAATAAGTTATTTAAAATTCCATTTCAAATTTCGCGCCAAGGCGTGAAAACCTGTCAAACACCTGCCGTGACGTCACTTGTTCCTAAACATTGTTAAAGTTCTATGTAATAGAAAGGTATATCGCAGTATTATGTTAACAATATGGATTCTACAATCTACAATTCTAGATTCTACAATCATAGAAAACAAATTAGTGGTTTAAGAAAATGTGCAAAATGTCTTTAGATTTTTTTCATTGATAATTATTTTAATTTTTTCTTATCATTTTACTGGTCTTTTGCTTTACCAACTGGCTTATAGTTGCTTTAAATATTTACACTTAAAATAAAATAGAAAAAAATATTATTTATGAATGATTTATTTCAAGGTCAGTTAATTAACATTCACCGTTTTTAGACTTACCTATTATTTAATTAGCTACTTTAAAATCTATTACGTAATTAAAAAAAATAATCCTTACTTTTTCTTGTTAAGATATTTCTATAAATTTATGGATGTTTATTTATATATTCCATGTAAAACCAGGCGGATCTCGTGCGATAGGCGTATGAACGTAGTCACGAACACGTCAGTGACAGTAAGAATCGTACAAAGCCCGCCCAAAGTCACGCATCTACGAGCTCGCAGTTCAACAACACTAACCAACCAAACAGCACGACGAACTGCATAACCTATAATTATTGGAAACCATCGACCGTGAGGCTATGTTATGCGAGAATGCACCGCTTTCCATATTGTTTTTTTTTTAATAATAATTGAAGTTTGCGAATAGAACTCAGTCATGAAATAGCTGGATTACACAGCACGGTGCGTAAACGACGAAAAGTTGTAGCTGTAGAAAACGAAATGTGTTTTTATCGACAATAATATTACTAAATTTTATCAACTATAAATCAAAGTATATTATTACAATTTTATTTTATTACACACATAATACCATTGAAATAAAGTTAAATGTTAATTTGTCAAATCGCTTGAATCCAAATTAACTAAAATATTTGATACAGAATAATTTAATTCAATAGATCACTATACGGGTTGGGATAAAGTATGGAACCAAGTAAATATCTTTTAAACGAAAAGAACGATATTTATGAAAATTTGTAGGTAAGTGCAATGGAACAAAACGCATCTGATGTACATTATTTTGATAATAATATACTTCCGGTTGAACCGGAAATGCCATCAACTTCTTTAATTTAAATGGGACACCCTATATATTTTTACGGATTTTGAAAGAGCTTGTTATTTTGAATTCATACATACTGAGTTTATTGTAAAAAAATTTGTAAAAACAAGGAATAACTCACTGTTAGTAGTACAATAGATGTACCTACATTTCATTATTTTAGAATAATGAGAAACAAAATTACTTCAAATTTTCAAAATGCTCGCCGTTTACTTGCTGACAATATGCCATCCTATTATCAAATACTTGAGTCATTCTTTCCAAGACTTCTCCACGTATTAGTTCAAATTCATCAATAATTCTTTATCCCAATTCCTGTAAGTTTGTTGGTCGTCTAACGTAAACACGTGATTTTAGGTAACCCCAAAGAAAAAAATCTAACGGGCTAAGATCCGGAGAACGAGCAGGCCACTCTATGAATCCTCTACGTCCAATCCATTGATTTGGAAAATTTGCATTCAGAAAATCCCTAACCCGTCTATCATAGTGGGGAGGTGCACCATTTTGTTGAAACCAAATATTTTGTGGTAATTGCCCATTCTGTTGAAGTACAGAAATAATTTCGTTATTTAGTAGATCCAAATACTTGTCACCATTGAAGTTTCCGTCGATAAAAAATGGGCCTATAAGCTTATTTTCCACAATTCCCATCCAAACATTTAACTTCTGTGGATGCTGGGTATGTGCTTCATGAATCCAATGAGAATTCTAATTTGACCAATACCTTGAGTTATGGCGATTAACTGTTCCATTTAAACAAAAAGTTGCCTCATCGGAAAAAACTATGCTAGAAGCAAAATTTTCGTCGACATTACAGATGTCCATTAGCCGTTCGCAAAATTCCAGCCGTCGGTCAAAATCATCGTATGACAATTATTGAACCAACTGTACCTTATACGGATGATACTTTTCACTCTTTAATATCTTTCCTACAGAACGTCGACTGATACCATGGCATTAGTGCCAAATTTGTGGTGGAAGTTTGATTCTTCTAAATCGATTGCAATATTTTGTTTAACAGTTTCGTTCGTTGCAGTCTGCGGTCTTCCAGGTTTTAGTAAATTTTACACCATCCCAGTAGTATTAAAACGTTGTAATGTTTTAGTTACTGTTGAGCGTGATATAGGACTTCTCTCCGGATGCAAATTATTAAAAATATGACACACTTCTTCATGAGTTCTAACACGATCACCATAACCGATCAGCATTAAAATTTCAATACGCTCTTTTTCACTTAATTGAACCATTCTAAATTGTGCAATTTATTTCCGTCAATTAGAATTTGACACTTGAAGAACAAAAGACATACTAAGCAGTACTTGTTTATCTATTACAATGCATACAAACAACTCTAATGCAAAAAACTCAAAGGAGGTTGGTTAAAGTGCTATATTCCTCGTTTTTACAATTTTTTTTACACTAAACTCAGTATGTAGTTTTTTCAAAATCTGTAAAAATATATAGGGTGTCCCATTTAAATTTAAGTTGATGGCATTTCCGGTTAAAGTATATTATTATCAAAAAAATGTACATCAGATGCATTTTGCTCCATTGCACTAACCTGCAAATTTTAATAAATATCGTTCTTTTCGTTTAAAAGATATTTACTTGGTTCCATACTTTATCCCAACCCCGTATAAAGCAATAAAAATGAGTTATCCAAATTTTATAATTATATGTAATTGAATTAGACAATACAGTGTGGCGCGACAAGTTTTGAATAAAAGTAATGGCGCATACAGTTCTGTTAAAAATCTGAAATTACGAAGCTGTAGGTTTTGGATGATGCTGAGTTCAAATATAATGTTTTCCTTAATTTGCACTTCCGGTTATACCGGAAATAGACGTCAACTTTGGTATTTTAAATAGAACCTTATATTTTTTTATTTTATTTTCGAATTCTACATGAAATTTTAGATAAAATTTGTGCACAATGTCCTATACCAAAAATGAACATGAAATGAAAAAATAAAGATATCTTCACTTCATTAATATCGAAGCTAGTGACGTGAAATTGTAAGCAATAAACAACAAGGGCTTGCCCCTTAACTCCATATGTCCAAACCATTGATATTTCATACAGGGTATTTTAAACTTAGCCGACAACATGAACAATTTAAATCATTTATAAGTTGCTTACTTTAAATAGAACACCCAGTATATTATTACATTTTCCAAAGAATTTTTTAAGCCAATTCGTTTGGTATCAGTATTCCCTATACCTAAATCCAACCACCTTTAAAATATTTCATTATCTTAGTTAAAACTAAACAACACTTAATGATTTCAACATTAGTAAATGGTAGGCCATGGCTGTCAAAGATTTGATAGAACGTTTTATTTTGACGGTGTTCTTTATAAGTTTATATTTCATAGTAAATAATGGCAAATTTAGTAATTTTTTTAATCTTATTATTATTTACAGCGAGTGTAATAGAATTATTAAACGGACTTGCCGTGTATTTGCAGAAAGATATCCATATCGACCAAATGCAACTGGTGATATTATAAGAAGATTGCTTAAAAACTGCCGTTAGTTTGGTCAATTTAAGACAAAAATTAATAAAAATAAACCACTACTGGACAATGACATAAAACAAATTAATGTTTTGGCTTATTTTACGGCGCCTCTCCAAATGCCTCCGTTAGAGATTGTGATAGAGATTTTACTTTGTCGACGAAAAAAATTCATCGCATGTTAAAAAAATACAAATGGAAACCATTTTCATATCATTTGGTGCAACACTTACAATTATGTGATCTTCCTCGAAGGGTAGAATTCTGTGAATGGTTTTTAATGAAGACCCAAGAGGATGAAAACTTTATACACAAAGTTATATGGTGTGATGAAGCAAAGTTTAGCAAAAATGGATTATTTTATTGACATATCTCCCATTTTTGGTCTAATGAAAATCCGTATGTTAGTAGAGAACGTTATTTCCAAGATAGTTGGAGTTTTAATGTTTTTTGTACAATAAAAGACGATAAAATTTTGGCATTACAATTTTATGATGAAAATTTAAATGGTGAAAGATATTGCCACATTTTAGAAGCAGCCATATGACCGGTTTTACATACTTTAAGAAATGGGGACGCGGCTTCATCTTGGTATCAGCAAGATGGAGCACCTCCTCATAACTTTGGACCTGTTGCTCAGCATCTTTACCCCATGGTTGATGACTTTTGTATTACTCTTTTAATATGTTTTGTTATTCTGTACTATGTGATTTGCTTTTTTTTAAGCAGTTTTGTCCACAAATTTTAAATAATTTTTTCGACAATAAAGCTTAGGTATTATTATTTTAGATGGATTGCCAATTAAGGTCCGTTTCGTTGGCCAGCTCGCTCTCCTGACTTGGCTCCTTTAGATTTTGGCATTTGGGGTTACATTAAAAATCATTTTCCAAATCTGCAGGAAGATAAGATGCAGAAAGTCTTACTTGCTTTTATTTCGCTAACACCCGACCATATTTCCAGAATTAGAAGATATAACTTAATGAATAGGATTCATAATTGTTTAGAAGTAGATGGTGCTAATTTTGATTTATTATAAAAGTTGATTTGTTTAATATTACATTTAGTTTTTTTTGTTTGTAAGTTATCTAATTAAATTAATACAATACCTATTCAAAGTTTTTTTACACTATTTGTTACTTTTCAAAAGTAATAACAAAAAAATAATAAAATATTACCTTAATTCTTGGAAATAATGGCCTACCCTTTACTAATGTTGAAATCATTAAGTGTTTTAACCAAGATAATGAAATATCGCTAAAGTGGTTGGATTTGGGTATACATAATACCGATACCAACCGAATTGGCTTCAAAAAATTCATCGGAAAATGTGTTTAAATTAAGCAACTTATAAATGACTTAAATTGTGCAGGTTGGCGGCTAAGTTTAAAACACCCTGTGTGAAATATTATGGAGTTAACCGGCAAGCCCTTGTTGTTTATTGGTTACAATTTCACGTCACTAGCTTCAATATTAATGAAGATATCGCTATTTAATGTGGACTAGAATATTTTGAAAATTAAAAAAAAAGAAATATTTCGAAAAAACTTTATTATTAATAAAGGACATTGTGCACAAATTTTATCTAAAATTTCATGTAGAATTCGAAAATTAAATAAAAAAATATTAGGTTCTATTTAAAATTTCTATTTAAAAAGTTTGTCCGGTATAGTTCCTGTATAACCGGAAGTGCTACATTCAGGACAACATTATATTTGAACTTAGCCTTATTCAAAACCTACAGCTTTATATAATTTCAGATTTTTAACATAACTGTATCTGCCATCACTTTTAATCAAATCTTTTCGCGTCACACTCAGTATAATAACTTTTGGTATAAGTGATTGAAAAAATGTGTTAATTTTATTAACGTTGTCTATTTCCTATTAGTTCTGTATTAACAGTTTTTTAATTATAATAATAAATATTTACACCTTCTAAACATAAAAATAATTTGAAATACGAAAAGCCCTTATAGGGTGCCTGTTTTTAAAATTGATCCCTGTTATATTCGCTGCCGATCTATCGCAATCTTTTAGAAATATTTTAATTCAAATAACACTAAGGGCGGTCTGCTATCTAAAAAGAAAATGCGGATTGTCTTAATCCTTACAATCCTTAGTCCTTAGATATCGGCCCAGGGGAAGTGAACAAAGCTCTTGGAAAGCTTTAGGAAAAGAAAAGGAATTGATTTTGCATAATGTCTTCAGGTGGCAGCTTTTATTGTGTTCCATATATCTGGAGAGAAGAGGAAGAGGCGCCATATCTTGACTAAAATAGTCTGCCAACAAACCAGGTGTCATTGTATAACGCTTATTTGATACGGATATAGTGTTACAGGAATGTTATTTGACTAAATTGGACCGTTACATATATCTCGTTTTTTTTCTCTATTTTAGATATGAGAAAAATTTACACATTCTTTGTCCCATAAATTTAAAGTTTATTAGTTGAAGTTATAGTAGTATAAAATACCTAATTTAATAGAAAAATATATTAATTTATAGTAAACATTCTATAAACAGTTTTAAAATAAAAGTAAATAAAACCTGAAACTGAGGCTGCACCTCATATTTTTTTTAAATCTTTATTTTAACAAAAAATACCAATTGTTTAAAAAACCTAACAAAATTTGAAACACTAGATTGAGTAACAATAAATCATTAACAAAAAGAAGGACACTAATCAATTGATTTAAAGTCTTTTAATCTATTAACAAAAATATTATAATTACTTACATCTTTTATAAATCTAGGTATATTGTTATAAATTTTAATCGCTTATCCCAAAAATGTTTTTTTAAGACTTTGTTTGGTAATTATCGACATCAAAGTAAAATCTAATGTTTATGGAACTTTTTTGACACACATGTAGAATCTTATAATTCATTTTACATTGTTCAAATTCTAAAACTTGTTCTTACTTATGTAAATTAAATTCTAAATAAATTATATTGTTATTATATTTTGTGTTATTTGAGATTTACTACCCCATACCGGCAGCAGATATTAAAAATGTGCAAGAAATTAGGTTATATACAAAAAACCAAGTCTTTGCTAAATTATTAAGAACATAGTAAACAAAGAACTATTGAACAGTTCAATGAAAGCTGTTACAATATTATTTTATGGCTATATTGACAAATTGAAGTTAGATTTTGTTTTATGTGATAGCTGTTATGTATTGAATATAACAAATACTCTTTAACTGATATATTTTATTAAGAATAATAAAAAACTCTTCGTTTTAGCAAAACTTCCAATATTTATTTAAAAAAAAAAATTTAAATAAATATTGGAAGTTTTGTTAAAACGAAAAGTTTTTTATTATTCTTAATAAGATGGACTTCCAAAAAGTAAGGGTTAGTACAATCAATTTAATATATTTTATTTTATGGCAATTCCAATTATAAGAAAGTAAACAACAACTATAAACACTAGGTAGGTATATAACATTTCCCCCCTTAAGTGAAAACAACAAAATATTTAATAATCTAATCTATTTGGCGGTTTCACGGAATATCTAGGCCTCAACGTTCGAACATTTGTGTTTTGAAAAGTTGATGGTCGTGCCTCATGGCTAATATTAGCTTCAACGTTTTCTAACAAACTATCTTCGTGTTGGGACGTAGAAAATCTTACATTATTTGCCGGTTTTTTACCCATAACATCATTTGAACAGTCACCTTTATCTAATTTTATTTGATTACTATGCCTAGTCCAAATTAACTCATCATCTTTTTTACCAAGTAGGTTTGTTGCCCTAATATTTCAATAATTTGACCATGGCACCACTTATTTTTATTATTACGATATTCTCTAACATATAAAAAGTTTTTTAATTGCAATTTAATATCCAAACTTCGTTGTCTACTATACGCATTATAATATTTTTGTTTACTTAAAACTTGTTGTTCAATAGAAGGCAGTAATAGATCAAAATTACAACGCAATTTACGTCCTATTAATAATTTAGATGGTGTTTTATTCGTAGCAGAATGTGGCGTAGTTCTATATTGCAATAGAAATCTTAATTATTAAATGCAAATCCAAAGTTGGATTATCGTACTTTGATTTAATAATAGCATTTTTGATCATTTTTACGGCACTTTCTGCTTGCCCATTAGTGGTAGGATGATATTATGGAGCTCCTGTTAAATGTTGAATACCACTATATTTTAAATATTTTTGGAATTCTTCACTGGTACTTGTACTTGCATTATCAGTACATAGTTCCAAAGGTAAACCATATCTTGAAAATAATTCTCTAAATACCTTAATTGTTGCAGAAGTAGTTAAATTGGTCATTTCAAAACATTCAATCCATTTGAATATTGCATCTTCAATTACTATAAAATGTTTATTAAAAATTGGACCAAAGAAATCAGCATGTAATCTTGTCCAAGGAGTTTTTGGCCATTTCCAGGGTGTAATAAACGATCTTGCTGGATTTTGTGAATTTGCACAACAATTTTTACAAGATTTTGCCAAATTTTCTATTTCAAAATTAATAGATGGCCACCAAAAATTGGAACGAGCTAACGACTACATTTTAACAATACCTAAATGTGCCGAATGTAACTCCCTTAGCATATGATTCCAAAAATCTTTTGGAATTACTAACCTATTAGCCTTTACACTTTCCTCTGTTTTATGAAGACCATCTTTATCTATAATATAACCCAAATATTTAACTGCATTTTGGAAAAATACACATTTTTCTTTCTTAACCCTTAAACCACAATCTTTTAAACTTTGAAAAACTGTAAGAACAATAAATAACTGAACAGTTAAACTAAACTTCCACTATTTATTCGAAAAATTCGCTTTAAAATTCAATTACAGCTGTTTCGCTATAACTAGCATCGTCAGATTGACATATGTTGAAATTACAAAAAAGTAAAGGTTAACACAATCAATTTCATTTGAAAAACTGTATTTAATCGTTCCAAATGTTCCTTATCATCCCTTCCGGTAACCAAAATATCGTCCACAAAGCAAGCAATACCCGTTTGAGCAAATAGCTGTTCCATAATTTTTTTGAATATTGCTGGAGCGCATGCAACTCCAAATGGCAAACGTGTGTACGCAAATAAACCTTTGTGAGTACTTATCGTTAATAATTTTCTAGATTCATTTGACAATAATATTTGCTGATATGCATCTGCATACTCAATTCTAGGAAGCGGAAATTGTCTATTAAGAGTTATTCTACAATAACATATCCGAATGTCTCCAATAGGCTTTAAAATCGGAACAATAGAAGTCCCCAAATCTGAGAATACTACCGGAACTAATACTTTATTATTTACCAAAAATTCGATTTCCCATTCAAATTTTTTTTTAATCGCAAAAGGTTCTGGCCCAAGTTTATAAAATTTTGTAACAGCGTCTTTTTTAAGTTGGAAATCAATTTCAAATTTATTAAAAGTACCCAATGTGCCATCAAATAAGTCATTATATTTATGTAACAAATCCGATAATTTCAACAAACCTACTTGATTTACATTATCTGTACGCTCATTAAAATTTATTTTACATATCGCTAATTTAAAATCTCTCATTTGATTTCTGCCAATCAAAGGTGGACCACCGTCTTTAATTACATACAATTTCAAGCAATATTTTTTTCCTTCATATTCAGCTTCTAATTTAAGAAACCCCAATGGCTGAAATGATATCTCATCCTCGTCGCCAATTTGTTTTGTATTGAATATAACAAATACTCTTCAACTAATATATTTTATTTTATGGCAATTCCAATTATAAGTCACATTGACAATCTATACAGGGTGTTTCTTAAGTAATCTAAAATATTATATGGGGCGCTTCGTTACTCAATTTTAAGACGAAAAGTTCATATAAACATGTGTGATAGGTGTTGTCGTTTATGAGATACAGGGTGTTTTATGTGAAATTAATTTTTCTTGGTGACGCTACTGATTTATATTTTTTTATTATTTTATTGCAAGCAACATGTGTTAAACATAAAGAAAAAATAATACATTTCAGAGCAAATGTTCAAAATGTCCACCTCCAGCTAAAATGCAAGAATCCGCTCGATGTCTAATGGATTGTCGAATACGTTCGAAGATACCAGGATTGTTACGAATAACATTACAGCCGTCTATGATACGATTTTGAAGATCTTGTACGTTTAATATCAGTGTTGTGTAAACAAGCGATTTCAAATATCCCCACACACAAAAATCCAGAGGATTGTGTCCAGGTGATCTAGGGGGCCACGGGTGTGGAGATCCTCGTCCGATCCAATGGCCTCGAAAAACATTATTTAAAAACTCGCGTACAATCACTGAAAAATGTGGAGGAGCTCCGTCATGCATGAACCACATGCGCCTTCTAATAATAATAGGTACATCTTCCAAAAGAAGTGGAAGTTCATTTTCTAGAAAATGTTGGTATGTCTCACCGGTTAACCGTACAGAAAGGAAAAATGGTCCAATTAAATAATCATCGATGATGCCAAGCCAAACATTGACCGAAAATGTTTGTTGAAATCGTTTTACACTTATGGTATGTGGATTTACATCTGCCCATATGTGGTCATTATGAAAATTCATAATCCCATGTCTAGAAAAGTTGGCTTCATCCGTAAATAGAATATTGGCCACAAAATTCGGATTGTTCGCGATTTCACGTAAAATCCATTGACAATACTGTATGCGTAATGGATAGTCAGTAGGTAACAAATGTTGAACACGTTGAACGTGATATGGATACAATAAATTATCTTTTAGAATATTCCAAACAGTTTTGTTACTAACATTTACTTCATCTGCAACTTTTCTTGTACTCGTTTCTGGATGTTGGTCAATAATTTGAAGAATCTGGTTTTCCATTTGGGGATTTCTCACAGTTCTGGGTCGTCCAATAATATTCTTCGATTTAGCAAAAGTTCCAGTTTCTTGTAAACGAATATGTAACTTAGTAAACGTATCTGAACATGGTAAACGATTATTTGGAGGCATTACCATTCGCTAATCCGTACAAAAAATGCATATTAGCCATTTCAACATTAGTAAACACTGGCATAGTTATTTACTAAACACAGAGTCAATCAAATAAAAATGTACGATTTTTGCGTTGGTTTTCAAATTTGACACTTGTCAACATTATTTCAAAGGCCACTTAGAATAAGCATGTTTTTGCGTATTACTTCTAAAAACCAGTAGCGTCACCGGGAAAACTTAATTTCACGTACAATCAGAACTGACTTATTACAATAAATTCAACACCCTGTATCTCATAAACGACAACACCTATCACACATGTTTATATGAACTTTTCGTCTTAAAATTGAGTAACGAAGCGCCCCATATAATATTTTAGATTACTTAAGAAACACCCTGTATATCTTATACACATAAGAAAGTAAACCACAACTATAAACACTAGATAGGTATATAACAATAGCGATCTGATGTTGGTTGAGTAGTGTGAAGATTAGACCAAATAATGAAGTATACTATCAATATGACATTATTAAAATACTAGTAAAAATCTGAAACATTGATATGATGTTTTTTTATTTAAGTGTGTTGTTGTCTCGAATCCATTTGGTTTTAATTTTATTCTCAACTTCAAGCCAGATTTTTTGTAATAGATTTATGTAAACACAAATAAACTACTGTAATTGTTATTTATTACTTAACCGCGATTTTAGTTTAACTGTATTTTCCGAATTTTACATTTTTTCACCGTTTTCTTATACTATAATTTATTATACTTATATGATTTTCAATATATGATTTATTTATGCAATAATTATTATTTCCTAGTTATAAGATACAATAATTTGATTATTACTAATTGAAATAACGGTATCGATTCAAAAGCATTTTAATCACGCGGTGGAAGTTAAAACACTGGATCAATTTAGTAAATGGTTTTATAGAATATAAAAGTGCCACCTTGAAATTGATTTGAGAGACAGGCTGTCACAAGAAAATGGAAAGACGAAAGAGTTTTAAGTAGTTGGCAGAAGTTTGAGCAGAGACTGTATCCCTTGGATAAATATTGTGACTGGCAAGAATATTATCAAACACTGTCACTGTCTGGAAATTTCTTTATTGATTTTATATTTCTCTTCGTTATTCATAAATGCTTGTAAGAAATTGGTAAAAGAAAGTTTTTTTATAATATTTGAATTAAACCAGACTTTGGAGGTTCATAAAATAGAATACTATTATTTAGCTTTCATTTTAAATTGTCTTAAATAATTTTAAACACTAGGTACTAATATTAGATTAAAAAATATCTTTATGAAAGGAAATAATAGAAAATTAAAATTACCAAGCAATTGATATGTTCGTTTTGTTTTTTTTTTTAATTAATTTTATTTTAAAAAATAGAAACATTGTTTCAGAAAAATGAAGAGGAAAAACTATCATTTGAAAAGTTAACTGTTCAAAAAAAAGTTGGGGGCAAATTAAAAACACAAGTAATAAAAATTGTAAGGACATTTAAAACAATTAAATATTACAAATACGTGCTATAAGCAACAAACAAAAAAATTAATTCACTCAATTTTATTTATCCCTCTTCTACCTTAAACAAATTATACTATCTTTATCTTCAAAGAAAAACTAATATACTTAATGTCTTAAAAAAATTAATATTGATTTATAGCTTGTATAAAAATCGTGTAGGAGTCTCTCGGGTACATTTGGATAGAAGCGAAAGTTCATTATCTCAAACTGCCCTCTTTAAATGCTTATTATGTTGGTGTATGCAGCGAGGGATTGCCAATTTGATATATTGCTTTTTGGTGGGTAACAATTTACCCCCCATTGCTAGCGGCGATTGCCAAAGTAGATATTTGGAGCATAGGTAAACACTTTTTACGGTTTGTTAGTTTGTTGTAAGGTCGTCATTCTACTTTTAAAACTTTATGGTTACGCAAAACAGGTAGTTTTCCAACATAATAAATAACAAGAGAGATATTTTATTAGCAGATGACATTGTTTTGAGATGGGAAGGTTGAATATTGAAAGAATTATTCGTTTCAACTTCGTGCGGACTGACTTATTTTAATAGCTATTTATGCCACACTTTAAAGCTCGGGGCCGAATTTGTACCGACTATTCTGTTCAATTATTTTACTGAAACGAGACATGCAAGCAAAGATGGTTTTTTTCGTAAATCCAATAAAAGACTACTATTTTTTAAATTCTTTAATTAATTTAATTAGCATAATATAAACTTATTTAAATACAAAATAAAAAAGGTATAAATCATGATGATAATTTAATTCAAGTATCGCAATATCAGTATCGATCTCATCGTCATCACTATTGTCTACATTTATAATCAATCTATTTACATTAGAACAAGCTTGTAAGTATTTTACCTCTACTTGTTTAACATGTTCAATGCAACTTGTCCAGTGTTGATTGTCTATTGCTGCGACTTCACTTTCTATCAACTTTATCACAGATGCATTTAGTTTTGGAGATTGGTTTTTGCTGGCAATGTTCCTTTTCAACTGATCCCAAAGTAGCTCTATAGGATTTAGGACGCAGTAATAGGGAGGTAGCCTAAGTACTTCATGACTTGCTTGTTTTGCCAAACAGTCAATGACATACTATTTTTTGAAGGTTTTGGTACGTAATACTTCTAATAATTGTTTTTTTTTGTGTAGCACTCTTCATAGTAAAGATCATTCTGTTCCAAAAAAAATTTCAGCTCATCTTTCTTTAGTTCTGGAAGTAAGTTTCAGAAAACCATTTCTCAAAAAGAGGACTTTACATATCTTGATGGTAATCCAGAAACAATTTTTTATGTTTTTAGCGGAGAGAAGGAGCGCTCTTTCAACCCAACCGTCAGAACTGTCACAATGTAGAATGCTAAATCTTTTTCCTTTGTTTGAAGAAACGTCTACACTGATTTTCGCTGGTTTTGATCAACCCATCCTTTTTTCACCGTTGCATTTGTATATTTTGTGAGGGTTTGTAAATATTCGTTTCTAAATACAACCAGTCTCTTGCTCTCCATAATAGACTGACGTTTATCGATAGTCTTAAATTTAAATCCGTTGGTTTTCAAAAATTGCCACAAAGTTGTTCTTGCACAATCTATCACTTCTTTTCTTTTCAATCCGATTTGAATGATAATAATAATTAAATAAAATAACAACACTAAATACCAAGGATTCCATGAAAATATTAAAACCAAACCTGTAAAGGTCAAAACCAGGTAATATAATACAATGGAAATAATGATAACCAGACCGTCGTTAATCTCTAATAAAAATAAGATAGTCAGTTCGCAGGATCTTGAAATGAATAATTCCTAGCTATTTATATTTATAGTTGTAATTATGGTCGTATGATCTTTTACAAATTATATTAGCTACCCTTTAAACAGTATACATAAAAAAATAAAGTATGTTGTAGTTAATATTGGTATTGGTATAGTGTTTTTCCAGAAAAATGGTTGATTGCAGTTAAGATACCTGGGGAGGAAAGATCTTGTCAATACATGGATAGTATTAGGGGCCGGATTTTAGATATTTACGTATTAAATTTATCTAATTTAATAATATTTTAAGTAAAACAGGTGTTAACCAATGCTGATAGAGCGTAACAGCAACGTATTAGGTATCAAAATATAACTGAAAACCGCGAAAAATGAAAACTGACAAATTTGACCAAAAAAACTTAGAATTTTATCTGCTATGCCTATTTCAAATTATTATAATCTGGTCCTCTCTAGTAATCGGGCATATTTATGGCCGAATTTGGCAGAGATTGCCTCAGGTAACTTAACTGCAGTCAACCATTTTTCTTAAAAAACACTATAAAGATAGTTTTTTTTTACAATATTAATATTCCGGAGTATTACAAATAGTTTATTTTTCTTCTTAGTGATGAAATCTTGCCATCTGTTAAGATCTGAATTTATAAGGTACAAGATTTCTTAAACATTTGCTCTTGGGGCAGTTCAGAGAAATGATCAATTCGTCTGACTGTTTTAGTGTCGAAATTTTGCAGCAGTTAAGAAAATGGAGAATACTAAAGCATTTACGATCTTGCTTTTTGTATGATTGGTAATGTTCCTATAATGCGTAGATTTGTGAGTCGTTGATAATCTTGCAAGCTGAATGCAGCATCGAATCTTGCTCTCGCAGCTCTCATTATTGTCGAATAGCCAACATAAAACCGCCAATATTTATTCCATGACCTCCGTCAAGTGATTCTAGACACCTAGGTTAACATCCCATAAAACATTTAATTTGAATAATGCTATTAAATATGTATTTTAGGTTAAAAATATATTCATTTTTTAGTTTCAATTAAACACACACTCTGCATAATTAAAACTAAATAATTATTACTATTTGGATTTGTTCAAAGTCACCGTTGGTTTTTAAGCTAGATTAAAACTTTTAATTAAAATAGTGAAAGAATAAAGTATACCTACAATTGAAAATGGAACATTAAATATGAATTTTTCGTACATTAGACACAAATAACTTAAAATCCAAAAAAAAAGATAATCCTGCTTTTATTTTCGGCTCTAGTTCAAAATGTTAAAGAAACTCAATAACATAAACTTTGAAATAAGGATAATTTATTAGATGTCACAACCAAGTTTAACAGAATATACTCCATTTAATAAAATTAATAAAGATGGCAAGTCAAGCAACTTTCATTATTTCAAATATAAGAATAAATTCAAAACTTTTGTCAATTATTGACAATATACAGGGTGGTCCAGAATTATGTACATTAATTTCTAGAGCTGATAGAACATCACAAAATAAGGGTACTTCTTCATGTATACTTTTTTTCAAAACCGAATAATAAGGGAGATTTAGCCCTTTAAAGGGGTTAATTAAAAATCATATTGTTTTAAATAACAACCAAGCAGTTTTGATTACAAAGTTCAAACTTGGGAATCAATTATAAGGCATAAGAATAATTAATTTTATAATATAATCCACCCCACCCAACTTTCATGTAGGGTAGTTTTGGGGATTAGGTACGGTTTTTTACTTTGTTTTTACCCCAATTTTATTTAATATTTAAATATTTTAAAAAAATATTTAAAATTAAAATTCCTCAGACATTTTTACGCAAAAAAGGTCCTCTTGTAACAATTCGCTAGATAATACCGTTTTCGATTTATTTAAATTTTAAAATTTGGCGTAAAAACCCTCACCTACCCCCAAAACTACCCTACATGAAAGTTGGGTGGGGTGGATTATATTATAAAATTAATTATTCTTATGCCTTATAATTTATTCCCAAGTTTAAACTTTGTAATCAAAACTACTTGGTTGTTATTTAAAAAAATACGATTTTTAATTAACCCCTTTAAAGGGGTAAATCTCCCTTATTCGGTTTTGAAAAAAGTATACATGAAAAACTACCCTTATTTTTTGATGTTCTATCAGCTCTAGAAATTAATGTACATAATTTTGGACCACCCTGTATACATACACTTATTTAGAAAATAAAATTTAAAATAAACATTATAACATCTTTGTGTTCTGATAAATATTTAAAACAAAATTTTTAAAAGTTAAACTTTTTATAAATTATGAAGTTTCAAACTTCCAGGTACATGCAATTTATTGTACTAACCCTTACTATGTGAAAGTCCATCTTATTAAGAACAGTAAACAACTAAACGGCTGAAAAAAACCAGTTCATTGATATCAGGCTCTTGAATATTATGGTTGATGGCCATATTATGTAATACCACACATGCATTTACAATGAGTCCTGCCATATCTGGTTCATAGTGTAGGACTCGGTGTTTTAGAAGACAGCGCCACATATTTTTCAACCGCCCATTGCAATGCTCAATTGAGCACCTCATTGTCAAAAAGGCTTGGTGGAACCTTTCTTCGGCAGCGGGCTGCACTTCATTTAGGGGCGTTAAAAGCAATGGCCGCAAAGGATATCCTAAAAATAAAATAGCTTTGAATAATATAATTTGTCATGTTTTAATAAATATCATCCTAAAATTTTTAAAAACAGGCAGAATTCACTTTCATATGTGTAGACATTTTGTCTAAATAACTTTTTGAAGAGACTATGAAGAATAAAACCCTACCTGAGTCTCCAGCAAGAAAAAATGGCTGATTAATGTTGAGACAATCAAATTAGTGTGTCATCTATTACCAGTATATATTCTGTGTTCCATATTAATTGACAGAACGTCAATTGCTGTTTCCTGATATATATGTCACGGTTGTTATCGATGTAGTTATTAATGTATAATAAAGATTCAGTGTTTGTTTTACAAGTAAGCAGTTTCATTAAATAAAACAGAAAACACACTTCTATGGCACATTGCTCAACTCAACAGGTTATGGGCCCAGATCAAAAAATACATACATAGAAGGTTTTGATTAAGTAAAAAAACTTAACGTTCGGCACAAAATAAAAAGCAAAATGGCGGGCATAAACAATGAAAGAATTGGAATTAAACCATTTGATGGAAGGACTACGACCATTGGAAGTTTCGAATGGAAATTATACTAGATCAAAATAACGTGAAGATCTGTATTGAAAAAGAAAATGAACAATCCGATGAAGCATTCAATAAATTGGATAAACAATGCAAATCAATAATTGTGCAGTGCATTTCAAACTCGCATCTTGAATATGTGAAGGACAAAAAAACGGCGTTTCAGATGTGGAAAGCATTAGAATTAGTTTTTCAAAGAAAGGGCATAGCTAGTCAATTGTATTTAAGAAAAAAACTGCTCACTATGAAACTGGTAGCAGGAGACTCACTAGAATCCCATTTCATCAAATTTGAAGAAACCGTTAGAGAACTCAAGTCTGTAGGTGCTACTCTTGAGGAAATAGACGTCGTGTGTCATTTACTCCCAACGTTACCAAGAAATTATGATACAATTGTAACTGCATTAGAAACTATGGACTCTTCCCAAATGAAATTAGATTTTGTGAAAGCTAAGTTATTAGATCATGAGATAAAGAAAAATAGTACACAAACAAACAACAATTTATACATGCCAGTGGCTTATACAAGCAATTATAAACAAAATTACACTCAGAAAAGAGGTCAACATGTCAATGCACAGGAATCTAACCAGAAAACAGGCTCAAATAATGGAAAGAAGAATATTATATGTCATAATTGTAGAAAACCAGGACATACAAGGAGTCAGTGTTGGTTTAAAAAACAAGTAAATCAGACTATGGAAAGAGGGACAGAAGAAAGTGATAGCATAGCATTTATAGCTTCTGGAACAGCCACTATTTTTTCGAAAAATACGTTTTAAATTCAATTACAGCTGTTTCGCTAAAAACTAGCACCGTCAGATTAACAAATTAACAAATTGTTTGTTTGTAGCTAGGTACCTGATGTTGATTATGTTGATAATGCTGATCTTTACAATAACTTAATATATTTGTGTTATAATTACGTCTTATCTTATCTATGTATAAAATGAAGACTCAATCAAAGTAAACAGTTTAATTAACAAAAACAGGTAATTCTGTTACTTATTTGGTTTGTCAATCAGTCTCCAGACTTCTTTATAAAACTCCAAGGGTTTGTCATTATTCAAATATTTCTAGGATATTAACCAACCACTTAATGTAAAACTTAAATTTGACACCATAGACATTGCCTTAAAATTATGTAAATGTATTGTTAGGTTCTGTTTATTTTTCTGGTGCAAAAAAGTTTTCTTTTCTCTGCCAGTTGCAGAGATGAAAAATTTAATTTATATATAAAAAACAAAAAAAATGAAGTATGCACCCAATAAAGTTATTGGCACATAATAGGTTTATTATAATAAAAAACGTAGCCAAAAATTGTGATTTAGTCAATAATTAAATATTTTGATTCCGCAAATATTTTTTTGACTCTTTCCATCCAATAGATATTGAACGAATATTTTTATGAGTATTGTGTCTTAAAGGTTATGCTGGGTAATTAAAGTAAAATAATTAATGAATATGTTTTTCTTCAAGCGTATAATGATAACCATATTACTTTTGGCAACACATTTCTTAGAAATAACCTACAATTTTACTAGTAGGTAAAATAATAAGAATTCTTGGAATATTATTAATATACCTATATTACTTGTGGAAGAAGACTTCATTGTTTTTGTTTTACCAAAACTACAATTATTTATTTCTAATCTCAAAACAATATTGGCATCTTCTGCTCCTAATAATATATTCAATTTTAGCATTGCTTTTACTTTCACCGTTACTTTTTCCTAACATTTCAGAAAAAGTAATCACAACCACAGGAGTGTAACGGTAAAAAAATACCTAAATTCAATTTATTCAAATAAAATCTATTCCTCTTCATATCAAAAGTTTCGACTGGTCGGTCACTTGTGGCCCTAGCTGTAATATTGACAGCATGTCAGCATTGTTATAATACGTGGGGTTATGCTGTGCTTGTCAGCCGCCTACTAGTTATTACTTAATTTTTATTATGAAACTTACAGGCCAATCCAAAAATGTATGACTGCAAATTAAAATCCTCAAAGTTTATCAAAGAAATCAAAAAGATAAATAAGACAACAATATTAAAACCTAGATGTTATTAGCCCCAAGGGATTATCCTGGATGGATTTTCCTCTAAGAACAATTAAATGTGCAATGATATAGAAAAAACAGGAAAAAACTATATCATGCTGATCTTTACAATAACTTAATATATTTGTGTTTTACAATTACGTCTTATCTATGTATAAACCGTAAACTCAATCAAAGTAAACGGTTTAATAGTGGAGAACTTCCAAGATTTATTTGTTTATTAACTACTTTAAATTGTTGATCTGCATGTCTTTTAATTTCAAGTTCTTCCAGGAAATCTAAATTTTGTTTTTTATCACAAATGTGTAATATTTGAATGTCATTGGTGTATATGAGTGAGTCTGGATGTTCAAGAACGTGTTTTGCATAGTTTGACTTATCTGGTTGTTGTAATCTATATGCTCTTAAGAGTTCATTGAATATTATTTTAAAATGTCTTTTTGTTTGACCTACACAAAATTGGAGACATTGGTACAAAATTGTTAAATGTAAAAACAAAATTACCTAAATTAAAAATTCTGCTGTTTACAAAATTAATTGTCCAATATGTAATGCTGTATAATATGTAGGTCAAACACAAAGAAATTTTGAAATCGGATTAGCTATCTATTTGTTTAATTTTCATCCTAATTCTTTGAATATAAATTATTTCTATCTACTTAATAGAATTTTCATTTTTTTATTCTTATTATTTTTTGTTTTTATGTTACAGCTGGCCCGGGTGATGGTTTCCAGTAAACCATTTAAAATAATAATCTCTTTCAACTTTTTTGTACGAAAAGATACGTTGAAAAGTATTAACAAGATTACGAAATTATATTTAATGTAGTATAATAATGTGGGACAACAGCCAATACAAAATTTGACGTAATTTAATGATAGGTTTGGAAAAAATGAACTCGGGCTCTCTTCAAAAATAAAATAACCCGAATAGATATTCACCATGATGGTGTATTAGCTTCAATAATACATAATAGCCCTTAATAATAGTGCGTGTTTCAGGAAAACCTTCGCCATTGGTCGCTCCGATGTATAGCGGTGATCATATCAAATTGCTTATATGATGCCATGGTTGGAAAAATGGTTATTGGTGGTTTCGTGACTTGAAATGAATGGTTTGATATTTCACCTTTGTTTCTTGTTAGAAATAAAATTATAACGGGGTTCGTATAGATTTAAATATTTGTAGTTGTGAGAATGGCTACTTTATTTTAATTCTTATAGATGCCATTCTAACTAAAGAATTAGAAAATTAATTATTTTTATAAGGCCAACAAACCTTAAATTAGATTAAAGTATTTTAAAACATATAAACCATGTAGGTAACATAAATAACAACCATACATTTTTATCCAAAGTAAATGATCTCGATAAAAAATATTATATAGAATTAAATATTTATTATAGAAAGAAATTATTTCCTCCAAAAAATATCCCTTTTCATTATTTTTTTTTATTAAGCTGTGTACATTAGATAATTTGAGTTTGGTAAAATATTTATATTGGTCCGGTTAACTTAAAAAACAGAAAATTCCTTTGACTATTCATGCTAAAAAAGCATAAATTAAAATTACTACCTATTATGCAATTTGCATGTAATATATCGGAAAAACAATTTTTAAATCCAGTTATTTTTAATTTTTAGACAAAACAGTTGGGGTAGTTTTCATAAATATCTCATACAAAATTTAACAAAGAAAATTCTACAAACTGTACTTTTATGAAAACAAAAGAAATGCAAACATCATCCTGACTTTTCACTGCCTTACTTTTTGAGCTTTTAGCCACATTATTACGTAATCAAATTTGATCCTTTGTAATGCAGATTAAACGTTTTTTATGAATTTTATGAATTAATGATTTATTTCTGTGTACTTTCAGTAGATGTTGTTAACTTCAGAAAAGCTTTTTTAACTCGGTCAAAAAACTTTATTAAAATATATAATTATCCTATAAAATGTTTAAACTATATATAAAAGACGATACTAGATATTAGAAGAACAATGGATCAACTGCAGTGGTCTTAGGCAGGCGAAACAAACAATCGCCGTTCCTGACAAAGCTAGGACAAAGTTGTTACTGGATAAATCCAGATCACATCTGCGCCTGCTTGTAGGAGTCCTTACTGGCCACTGTGGACTTAGAAGACATCTATACCTTTTGGGCGTAGTCGAAGACCCAAACTGCCCAAACTATGGTGAAGAGGAAACTTCTTACCACTTCCTGGGCACCTGTGAGGTGTACGCACAAGTTAAACAAGACATCTTTGGGTTGCGAAGAATCGAGGAAGTAGACTTGCACACCCTCCCTCCAAGGAACATCATGGCCTTCATACGAAGGTCAAGGCGTTTCGAGACGGCGTCGAACGAGTGAAATACAGAGGGGGGAGAACCTGGAGTATGGCAAAAAGGGCCCGGAGGGCCTACTTATCATGCATCAACCACCTCACCCGCTACATTCATTCATTCATTCAATAGAGTGGGTTATAATTTGTTTTAAAGATTGAGTTATAGTTTTTTTGAGGTCCATAGTGTTTTATAAAGAGGTCATAAATTAAGTTATATGTTTTGGTATTTTTAATAAAGTTTAAAAAAAAACGTATCTTTCTTCAAATTGTTTGTCTAAAAGAACACATTATCTTGTTTTTGCCTGTAGGATAGTTTTATTTCACATCCTTTTTAATAATTTTTTTAGGATTTGCTCCAGAATCACGTTCAGTTTGTAATTTTTTAATCGGTAATACTTCTGAATATATACTCAGAACATCTAACAAAGATCATCATGTTAACAATAATAATGTTTATGTGTACTACAGAATACTGAAACATTGATCCAATTAAAAAAAACAGGAATATTATCAAAATTGCTATAAAACTAAAAAACTCTAACAGATTTAAACGAAATAAATCATCCATATCTCAAAGGTGACTGATGGGAAACAACCAAATGAAAGTTAATGTCACAGAATTTATTCTGCGACATGTGAAATTCCGGAAAATTGACTTTGGATTTTTTTATTTGGTTGTTTCTAAAAGATGTATTTGTCCTAAGGTGTATGTAATTAGGAATATGCTATTTCAAGTATTATTCACTTCAATTATTTGAAAATTGTTTACACTTTTTCGTAGAAACTCAATTTTCTTATATTTTTAAGTTTTAATTATACAATTGTCTAAGTAGTCGTCTCAATAATCACAAATTAATTGATAATAACAACTTACCTTAGTTATTTTCTGTGAATTTATAACCACCACAAGCACTTTGAATTTCCACATTAGGCATTGTACCCATAGTTTAACTTTATCGTTTCTTTATTTTACTTAAAAAACAATACATGATTATACTCCAACATTTTCAGTAAGTAATTGAAATATTTACAAAATCCAAGTAATATATCATAAACTAACAAACACTTTATAGTTTAAATAGTTACAATAAATATTTTTATTGTCAAATTATTGTAATCAATGATCATTATCATAGAAAAGAATAGAATCCTCATTACCATATGGCGCGGGTACCAGGTTGACCAGGAAACACAAGATGGCGTCTTCTTTTTACTTCGTGTGTTACATTTATTTGTGGTAAAACCACAGCGATTATTTGGGTATATTTACGTGGATATCTGAATATTCCAAGTAACCTACAGCTTAGACACAGTTTTATCGTAATAATAGTGTATCATTATACAAAAATAACATTCTACATAACTAAACGTCGTGAATTTTGAAAGCGTTAAAACATTAAAGAGCGGCATTTATCTTAATTTAGATGCAGCATAAATAAATTATTTTACTATTTTATTGAAAATTTTACTTGTTTACCTGTTTGAAGGTAATAGTAGTAATAGTATTAATAATAATAGTTAGATATATAAATGTTGTTTATTCTGTAATTTAAAATATAATAGATTGTTATAAAGTTTGGTATTTTTTGTGAGATACAATTGTTATAATCTAATAATGCTCTCCTATATACTTTCTTCAAATTATAAAATTTGTACTAACCCTTGCCTTGTAATAGTTTATCTTAATTATTATTATTCTTAATTATTATTAGACCTTATCTTATATTAAGAAGTAAAAAACACAATCAATTTTAATTGACACAAAATGATCAAACTAATTTTGTACGACTTGTATGCTGATAATTTAAGCTTACAACATTAAATATTTATATAAATAAAAATGAATTTTAAATTAGAAATAAATGCAAATCTAATGATTTTATTAAAAATGAAGATATCAGATCAATTGTATTAAATTAATAAACAGTTATTTATACATAAAAAAAGTGTCTACTCTTCTAATAAAACAAAAGAAATTATACTTTCCAATATTAGCAATATCATATAAATGAAATATATTCGTTGATTACTAAAGCGTGATAGAAACGCTTAAACTGTATTATGTCAATTCTAATCATGTACCACATATCTACTTTTTCTCGATTCTCGTTTTTGTAATCAGTTTAAACAGTGGTTTTCAAGTCTGCACGTAACTCAAAAAACATCATATTTTTTCATTAAAAAAGTCACAACCATAATTATAGAGTACAAGTTTTTTATCAGACTGAAGAATCGGTAAATATATGAAGATTAAAATAAAAACAGGAATGCAAATTAGCTACTGCACGCAATTACGTCATGTTAGTTGGCAAGCGCGCTATTTTTGCTTTTGGTTTCAGAAACACACCCAATAATCATAATCCCATCTGATAAGTAGTTATACCTACAGGTGATAAATTAATAATAATAATATTATATAAAAAAATATTTAATGATATTATAAGGAAATTGCTTGTAATTAAATATATTCTTAATCTAAATTACCACTCCTTAATATACACAAATTTTTAAATGTTCTCTGAAAATGTCCTCTGTGTTATTGTTCAAAGAGGACTGAACATTGCGAAACAATGGTGTGACTCGATGGGACTCAGCATCAACCCCACCAAAACCACACTAGTAGCCTTTACAAGGAAAAAGAAACCTAATCTAAAAATCATAAGAATAGGGGAGAACATCGTCGAGTGGAAAACAGAGGTCAAATATCTAGGGCTTATCCTAGATAGCAGGTTACTCTGGAATAAACACGAAGACGAAGTAATACACAAAGCAACCAAGGCCCTCATGGTGTGCAGGAACATTGCAGGAAAGAACTGGGGATGTAACCCACGTATCCTGCAATGGATGTACACAGCAATAGTGAGACCAATAATCACATATGGGGCAGTGGCTTGGGGAGCAAGGGATAATCTGAGTACGACGAAGAAACATCTCTCGAAGAGACTAGCCTGTTCATGTATCACTGCAGCAATGGGAACTTGCCCCACTGTTGCAAAGAAGGAATTATCAGGGAAAAACCTCGATCACTTCATTTTGATGAAACTTAGGAAATGTCCCAAGATGATATGCCAAAGAAATTCAACTTTGTGAGAAAATTCATCACAAGGTTGAATAATAAATCTGAATGGGATGAAGACACCATACAGAATTTAAATCAGAATACCATAAAGTGGTATACGGACGGTTCCAAGCTAGACGAGGGAACTGGGATAGGAGTTTTTTGACCGAGAGCCAAATACTCAGAAAGCTTGGGCACACACCCGAGCATCTTTCAAGCAGAAGTCCGCGCCATCGAAAGATGTGTGGAATTCAATATTGGAAGAAGCTACCGCAGACAAGAGATTGTAATCATGCCGTATAGTCAAGCAGCCATCAAAGCGCTGAGTTCAAATATAATCAGCTCGAAGATGGTTTGGGAATGCCTAGGCAAACTAAATGAACTGGGCCAGAAGAACACTGTCACCCTCCTATGGGTCCCGGGACACATAGGAATAGAGGGGAACGAAACAGCAGATAAGCTGGCAAAAAAAGGAGCTGAAACCCCACATTTGGGACCAGAACCATCTTGTGGGATCAGCAGTAGAGTAATCTTAGGAAAACTAAGGGAAGAAATGGAGAAGGAAAAATCCAAGTACTGAAATCAGCTGGAAGGACTGAGGCAATCTAAGATACTACTGGGGAACTATGACCAGAAGAGATCTCTTAGCTGCCTCAACCTCAGTAAAAAAAGGGTCCGAATTTTAACGAGAATATTAACCGGGCATTACAGCCTCCATTCGTCTTTGAAGGTTTCTGAACAGGTCCTGTATGTATTGTTGTGGCATGTTTTCCCATAAGTCACAAAGAACATTTTGAAGATCGTCTAATATACTTAGCAGTGTCGGATGTTGCTGAATTTGCCATCCTAGATGGTCCCAGACATGATTTATCGGATTTAGATCCGGACTATGTGCAGGCCAATTTAGGGTGGGTATTTCGATTTCTTCTAGGTACTGTCGAACAACTTTAGCAACGTTTGGACGCGCATTATCCTGCATTAGCACAGAGGTATCACCGATATAGAGCATATAGGGCACTACATGGAGTTCTAGGATATTGGTTATGTACCTGTCGGCATTTATTCTCCCATCATTCACTGCTACTAACTCCGAGCGGCCGTCGAAAGAAATTCCTCCCCAAACTATGATAAAGCCACCACCAAAGCTTTCAGTTTGACGTAAATTAACCTGAACGTGTTCAATACATCGCCTATATACTGATGAATATAAGCAAAATCTTGATTCAACCGTAAATAAAATATTGGACCAATCCTGAATATTCCAATTAATGTGTTCTCTAGCAAATTGTAATCGTGCTACTCGATGTTGCTTGGTAAAGCGTGTACCTCTAGCACTCTGGCTCGAAAACCTGCCTCTCTAAGCCTGTTTCTAACTGTTTGTAGGCTTATTCGAACATTACGGGCAGCCAATAGATCTGCTTGCAGCGTTCTAGCGGTGGTATGCCTAATTCTTAACCCTGTTAACCTCAAATAACGGTCATCTATAGCCGAAGTTACCCTTCTGCGGTCTTAACCTAGTCTTTTGGATCCTAATATTATTATTTGTCGTTCAGATTTATTAAGAGCTCTAATCCGAAACCAATTCGAAGATAGGGTTTCACTCAATTCATTACTAATTTATAAAAAAAATTTTAGATCTCTACGGTAAATAAAAAACAAACTAAAAGTTAGGTTAACTTTATAATTAATTATTTCCTGGAATATTAGCTAGAACAACATCAATTTACTAATGACAAACAGTTAAACAGTAAAGATTGAATTGTTTATTAATAACTTTAAATTGCTGCTTTGCTAGATGTCATTTTATTTCAAAGTAGAAAAAATAATAAAAATACCTTTTGCGAACCCCAACATCTTAAATAACTTACTTTAAAAAGTTTAAACTAGAATTTGATTCTGGCTAGATTGTACAACTCCCCTACCTTGAAATCTTCAATTTTCAAATATAGAGCACAGGAAATATGTTCGGTGAGAGTGTGAATGAGGCATCCATTTATAAGCCCCCTTCTACCTTCTTCAACAACGTTATCGCGCCTCGTGTCCTGATTGTAGTTGTTACATTCTCGGTAGGAATTATTCGAATTCGCACGGTTAGGTATCTCCACATACAAATGAGGTATTTTGCTCCTACCGTTTGCCTCGTTGCCACTGTGAAAGTCTCTAGTCGCAGAAAAGATAAGTTTATTGTTGGTTGGAACACACACTTCATTTCCCTGTGCCGCGGCCTTTATCTCACCGCGCCGGAGTTTATCCATTTCCTTTTCGGTCCCGTTCCCTCAAGCCGCCCCACGAATTCTCCCTCAAACCCCTACCCACTACAGTTCTTTCAACGTTCTTGGGACAGAGGCGTTTTAAATTACGTATTATTTGTTTTATTCCATACACAAGTTTAGTTTAAGAAAAGAGGAAAATATAGAAACTAAGAGCAGTTTAGTAAACCAAAATAGTTATTTACGTTACAAGTCCGTAAAGTAACTTATTACGGTACGAGATAAATGTTTATGAATATCTAATCGAGTACCGTAATAATCACTTCACGGACGTGTATCGTACTATATTTTTTTCATACTGCCTCTGGTTTTAAACGCAATAAAATATGAAACTGAAATGACATATTTGATCATTTTATTAGGAAGTCATGTAGACTGCTGTAAAAAAATTATGTTACTTGATTTATTATTAACATGAATGATTTGCTTTGTAAAAAAATGAACAGCGATTACCGAGTAACAATGTAAATAAAGGCAGACATATTAAATTTTTCTGCACACACGAAATATCTGCGGAGAAGATGAAATTGCTGAGAAAACTGCGGAAGTGATAGGGCAAAACATTCCAGTTAAGTCTGCGAAAAGAAATGAAAAAATATGCGCTGTTTTGCAACTGGAGTGAACAACACAATTTGAAAAGTAGTGCTGATGAAAATGTGATGTTGGCTTCCATTTTGGATGTGGTAAGAACAGTTTTTTTAAAGAATATTCTTTTCAACAGTTTAAATTTTCAGTCAAAAACATTCAACGCTTCTTCATTATTTTACTCGATGGTAAAATCAATGATTTATCGTTAATGAGAATGTCAACATATCAGGTTTCCCAAAGTTAATTGCTTTTTTGAAAAAACAAAATGTAGACCATCAGCCAAACCAGTCGAAGGTGCTGACAAAGGAACGCTCCAGATAAAGAATATCTATTATTCAAAGTGATAACATTACTTGGAGTTGCTGGAGGTTGCCGAAGGGAAGAAATCTATAATTTAGAAGCTAGTGATGTGGAGGATACGGGTACTCAGTAGTTAAGATTAACCAGACAAAAACGCATATTCGACGAGCTGTCACTGTGATTAACAGTGATGAAATTCATTATTTGGACGTGTTTAGAAAATACATGAATTTATGGCAACACGTCTCCCTGAAAGCTCTTTTGGTGGGTTATAGACAAGGAAAATGTCTGTCTCAAAGAGCTGGTATACATACTGTTGGCGGAGCACCTAAGAAAATAGCTGAGTTCTTAAAACTAGACCAACCAGGAGGACATCCTCAACGTTGTTGGCCAACTATTTATCATATGTGCCCAAGCATATTTTAACATACTAACACATATAGCATCACAACCATAAGCATTTGATTTGATACCAAATAAAATTTTACTAACTTCATCCACAGTTAAGAATTGCAATTTAAATTGGTTTTTGGGATTATGTAAACCTACAAATTTATGATTGTTATTGTGCTCTGTCAAGACAGAGCAGAAGTAGTCATTAACATTATTAGGATCTTGTAATGAAGTAGGTAGTTCAAATACACGTTTTTTCGTATTAAGTTTATTAATTACTCGCCAAATTGGCTAAAAAAAGGATTAAAATATACCATATGAATCAAAAGATTATTCTAAAATATTATGTTTGAGTATATTGCTACTGATGTCGCCCATACAAATAACTTCGTCTACTGTGGGATACTTGAGATATGGCACCGTCAATCAAATCAATGAACGACTATACATTACCTTTTGGTGGACGATAAAAGGTACTTATTATAATAAATAAATCTGTAATATTTATTTTTATCCACAACTGCTCGCAATTAGCATCGTTCTTACTTAGCTCTGGCATATGAGAAGCAACAATATTGTTATTAACACAAATTCCAACACATCTTTCACGATAATGTATGTCCAATCTAAAAAGAGCCTGGAATATAAATCGCAGCATTGTCAACATTATCATTCAGCCAAGTTTCAGAAATACCTAGGAAATCTTAATTATTATTCAATATTAAAAACTTGCTAAAATGCGCTATTATAATAGAACGTTCAAATCACAGAATTTAAAAAAAAATTTCATTATACTAAGACAGTAGAGAGTAACTCATAATTATAAGTTTTGTTATAAATCCGAGCAAGGTTAAAAACGAATTGACACAAAAAGTACTCAAACAAAAAGTAGCATCCAATAATATATTAATATGATTTAAATTTTTCTTTAATTTTTATGTTTGATTTATTATAGTTTATTTGTTAATATCCCACGTTGGTATTGTTAATTTATTATGATTTAAATTTAATGATTATTTTTATTTAAATTGTTTATAATTAATTTATCAATATCCCGCCTTAGTTCCATTAATTTGATATGTTTTAATTGGTTTGATTATTATAATTTATAATTTTGTTTTGTTTTATTGGTTTTGTCAAATGTTTTAATTGATTTTAATGATTAAATACTATTTAATTTTATATAAAGTTTACTTGTTCTTCTGTAATTCTATGGTTGGGCGCCTTATCAAAATTTTAACTAACTCAGACTATTTGTTTTGAAATTTAAATTTAAAATCTTACTCTTATCAGGGTAGGATTCAAATTAAAATATTATTTAATAATTAACACACAATAAATTTAATGTCAAGTATTTCAAAGAAATTTTACAAAAACTGTTAATTGGTTTTCATATGTTTAGTACAAATAAATAAATGAATAGCCTTATATGAAAAGAATGGAGATGATACATACAAATAAAATTAATTTACAGTCACAAAATAACAAATACACAAATACTAAACCTTAACTATGGCACGTACCTTTTATTATAAAGTTCGTTCTCTAAAAATTGCTACTGTCTAAATGGAATGGCACGAAAAATTCGGATCGGCTTCTCCTCGTCTGCCTTCGGAACAGTAATACCACAATTTGGCGGCTAAGGACCAGTTGCAGAAAGAATGCTCAAATCTTTCAAATTCTTTTGGAATCAGTCTCTGATTTGACAAATTTATTACTTTGGTAAGTAAATTAATAATGGTTGATTACTTTACTGTATGTATTTTTAATGTTACATGTATTAATTTAACATAAACAGCTTTTAATTAATGCAAAAAATTTTCTTCTAGTAATCAATTAATACATACGATGTTAATTGCTCTGCTACCAAAATCAAAAGAGAGTGAACCAACGATTTTCCGGCCTTTTTATAGGCTTCCAGGAAGAATGACAAGTATGACATCAAAAAACGAAATTCCATTGTTTAAATGCAAAATTCTTACGAAAATTCTTGAATATGAAGGTAATGAAATTACAAAAATAATAGTATCTTTGTTAACTTATAGTGAGATCTCATCCTTATATTTATTAAAAAAATTTAGTTCTTTAATTTTAAATAGACTTTTTCCTTGTAAATTTATTATTAAAAAATAGGCAGTTTGCTGGAGCTGTCATATTTTCTAGACTTTAAAATTTAAAATAAAACTATCAATTGTACTTAAAATTACTATAAATCAATTAAACTAATCCTATCTTAACTAAAAATTACTATTTTTAACCCCTAACAACTAAAATTTAAACTTTTAAAAGATTTTGTTATTTGTATCTCTTACACATTATATAAGATAAGAGTCTCTGTGTTAACAAAGATTAACATTTTAAAATTTATATAAACACCTTACTCACTTATCCTACATACATTTTGTTACATAAAATGTCCTTTGTTAATGTTTATAAACTAAGTTTTTCAATAGTTTTTTTCACTGGGTACTCTTTAAGTGTTCTATTAAAAAAATTATGTGATTAAGACCAACACTATTGATATGGGAATTAGTTTACTGTATTTCACCACACCTGCTACATGTTTTTAATTGTTCTTGTGTCTTTTTTAGGTACTCATGATCTATTGGTATACTTGTTTGTACAATATCGAAGACTATAATTTGTCTTTTTATAATTTTGTAAGTACTTCCTTTTTATAATATTAATTTAAATACTTTATTAACTAAAATTACATGTTGATTTCTTAAACATGTGAAAACCATTAATACTTTTGATTTTTATTTTCTTTTTATTGTTTCAGATTAAACTTAGAATTTTAAAAGAGAACTAGGAAAAAGATGAATTGTTATGTAAAAGTGTACTCATTATGGATTGGAACTATTTAATTGTTATAAAATAGCAAAATATGGATTCTATTCAATATAAAATTCCCATTACATTCTTTGTTTATATTAAATGTATGTCTTGTGAAAATTATGAACTTGGAAACTTAGATGTACAAAAGAAAAAGTAAATGCTGATTCTATAAAACTTATTAATATATCCTTTTATTGTAAATTATAAAGTAAGTTCTACTTATTAAATTTTTAACTATTAGATATCTATCTCAATATATCACCATTTATCGATAAATTTATATACTAAATAAAGAAAAATGTGTAACAGTCATAGTAGTTTTAAACTTTTCAATGTTACGTCTCTGGGCTACTTCCTATTTATTTTCTTTTATAGTAAAACAACACTTTGCCATTATATTTGCAATTCGAATGTTGAAACCTTGCTTCTGCCTCCAACTAACCGCATGAAATTTTACTTTACTTATTGGCCAAGGAAGTTTTAGTAGATGCTATATTTACATACACTTTAAACTTGAACATATTTTTGCATAAGTTTGTGGTTTATTCTCGTGGAAATTTGGTTACGTAATGATAATTGCCACTAAATAAAATCATTTTTGTTCTATAGATTAAAAAATCGAATTACAAATAAACCAACCTCTTATGTATTGGTCACAACAGTTTATTAGTAACAAAAAGAATTTTAATTTGTTTCTCATAAAAAAAGTTTAAACTAAGATCGGTTATGTTTATATCAAAAGTTCCTGCGACGTCAAACGTCAAAATGATGATTGTGATGATTTGAACCAAACTACGGTTCGTATTGTAAATTCACTGATGCTCCATGATTCTGAATACTTTGGTGATACAATAGTATATTAAACAACGCATTTCATATGGAATTCTGTTATGACACGAGTTCAAGTTTAAAAAACGAATCGCGAAGCGATGAGTTTTTTAAAGAACGAGTGTCACAACAGCCATATGAAATAAGTTGTTTATAATATTTTTTATATTTTGCCCTTTTTACCATTTTTTAAATTAATTTTTTATTTTTATGTAAGTACGAAAATTTTTATTTTAAAAAGTATGTCGGCAGCACTGTGTAATTTATAAAATTTGACAGTTGTGACATTTTAATTATCAAATGTTAATGTTTTAAAATATTTTAAAAATAATATTATAGCAATAATGATATATTATATAAGTAAAATATTATTTTCATATTTACAGATACTTTCTTAAAGAACAATATAAAATTAATAAATTGCTATTAGCCACAAATGTCATTGTCAATAGTCTTGCCTTTAGATACTTCACTCATGTCGCCAACCATTTAAAACAAAAATTTGCGTGCGTAAAAGTTACATTACGATACGCAAATGCGTTTTATAATGAAGATTTTTATAAGTGCAAAATATAAAAAAGGTATTTATTTGCTTCACCATGCACACACTGGCTTTATAATGAAAATTTTTAGTTTTTAAAACTACTTTTACAATAATATTAAATATTAACGTTACCAAAAGATATCAACTGATCGACGAGCTGTATTTGACTGATAGAGGTTCCTAATTTTTATATTCCTTATATAGGTTTACACCTAGTTACCTGTATCTATGCCTGTTTTATTAATAAAAAACGAGATATGAATTTAAATATCAAATTTCGAACTTTACAATCCAAATTACTCTTTTAGTTTAATGTTTTTGAATAAGTTTTTTCCTTGAGAAAAACTGAAATCTTATCTCTTTTCTAAGTTTTAAGTTTTATATGTTTAAATTTTAAGTTTGACAGATGCTTTGTCGGGATTATCAATGGCCCTGTTCCAACCTAGCAGAGAACCGTTCTAAAATAGTAATTTTTGTGCGCAGTGGTGTACTGAGTTGCGCAGTGCACTAATTTGGTCTCGTGAGTGGTAATATTACCGTTCTAGAACGGTTCTTTGCTTGGTTGGAACAAACCTATACAGTTACATTTATTCTTATTTTGTTAATTTATAATTTACTTCAAATTCATCCCTAAATATTATCATTATGGTTCTTTTTATACTTTTTTGATTTTACATAGGTCAAATTATAGCTTTTTGGTTTTAATACTGATTTTTTACAATTATTCAAGCATTTCTTGTTTAATACCAAATTTTTATATATTCACCCAATCTAAACTAAGAACAATAAAAAACTCTTCGTTTGAACGTAACTTCCAAGTTTATTTGAAAAAATATGTTTTAAATTACAATGACGGCCGTTTCGTTGAAAAGCATCGTCAGATTGACATTTAAGTTACATTTTGTTTGTTTGTAGCTAGATACTTAATGTTGTTTAGGTAGTATTAAGGCTAGACCAAGTATGAAAGTAATAAGTTATAACAATATTAAAGCCTAGATGTTAATAGCCCTAAGGGATTATCCTGGATGTAACTCCCTCTAAGATCAGTATAACAGTGCAATGTTATAGAAAAACCAGGAAAAAACTAAATCATGCTGATCTTTACATCTTTACAATAACTTAATATATTTGTGTTTTACAATTACGTCTTATCTATGTATAAAATGTAAACTCAATCAAAGTAAACAGTTTAATAGTGGAGAACTTCCAAGATTTATTTGTTCAATAACAACTTTAAATTGTGGATCTGCTAGATGTCTTTTTATTTCAAGTTCTTTAAGGAAATCTAAATTTTGTTTTTTATCACAAGTGTCTAGCATTTGGATGTCATTGGTGAGTAAGAGTGAGGTTAGATGTTCAAGTAGGTGTTTTGCATAATTTGACTTATCTGGTTATTTTAATCTATATGCTCTTAAGTGTTCATTGAATCTTATTTCAAAATTTCTTTGTGTTTGACCTATATATACAGCATTACATTTTGGACAATTAATTTTGTAAACACCAGATTTTTTTTAATTTGAGTAATTTTGTTTTTACATTTAACAATTTTGTACCAACATTATTTTGTGCTTTAAATGATATTAATGCTGATGTTGCCGAAGATATTAGTTTTGAACGTATTTTCAACGTAAGTAAGAGTTAGTACTATAAATTTAATTTACCAACCTAAACTAATAAAAAACATAATTTATAGATTGTCTTACTTATTTTCTTTTATTTTAGGAGCTACCAGCAAAATTACATTGAAACTAAGAACTCTACCTAGAAATTTTGCTTTATTGCTTTCGTTTGATGCTAAATGGTTGATTTGAGATGTGAAAGTTTAATTTTACTTTATTTATGTAACTATCTGATTTTATTTATCATCCTTTTTTATTAATTTTTTTTTAGTTTTTTATTAGTTAGTTTATTTTAAATATTTATTTCAAATATACAACATTTTGTTTGTAATTTTCACAATTTTGTCTCCTAGGTAAATATCTATTTTATGAAAAGAGTGATACATTTTTAGCTGCATCCGAAGACGGCCGTAAATCACAGTCGAGGGCCCGTGAGCGAGACTCGTCGGAGGTCCCAATGTTCAGTTTACGCTTTTGCCAGTTTATCACCTCTTTAAAAATTTATGGACCGCAGATATTGACAGTAATTCGTGTAAGACTGTTATTCACAAGATTTATTGATACATAATTCTTCAGTAACAATATTTGTCAAGTATTTAGCGGAAAGTGAGTGGCAGAAATCAAGTAATAGATCAAAATCGAGCAATAGATCAACAGAACGGTCAGCGATTCTACGCATTAACGCAGTTAAAAATATTTTTATTAGGGGTAGGTGAGAAAATTAAAATCTTTCATTTTAGATTTCAATTGTAGAAAAGATACTATATACAATAAATAAATGTAGAAACTATAATCTTAGTAATAAGTAGACTGCATCAAATTATGAAGAAGAACACAAAAATAAATATTACGAATAATACCAATGAAAACTAGAAAAACTACAAACAGACTGAAAGAAATATTAAAAGACTGTAATATTAGTATTTGTAATTTCGAAATTTTTAAAAATCAATATCAGTTACCAAAATTTAATTATTAAGTTCATTACTCTTGTGTTAATGACCGTATGCGGTCGATGCAAAGCTAATTAAAAAAAGCTACTTCGCACTTGATAAAACAATAAAAAACAAGATCCTGTTAAAGAACATCAAAATCAACATCTACAAGGTCCTTATAAAACTTATAATGCTGTATAGATATATTTTTATGATTAAACTGTAATAATGCATACCGTTCTTTTTTATTTTTGTGTCGTGAATTTAAGTATTTTTTTTTTATTTTTAAAGATCAATTATTGAATAATTATTGATATTCAGTTTTTTGGATTTGTCTATAACTGTTTTACAATTTTTGACAATAAAGCATACTTCTCTCTTTCTCTCCCTCTTACAGATATAGATATAACTAAATATTTCTAAATGCAGAAAAAAGAAAAGACTAATACTTTATGGATTTATGTACCATAAACTTTTGATTTTAGGTACCCCCATAAAAAGAAATCTAGTGGGTTCATATCGGGAGAACGCGCAGGCCACTCTATTGGACCCCGTCGTCCAATCCACCTATCTGGATATTGTTCATTTAAATAATTTCTGACAGGTTGATAATAACGGGGAGGATCACCATCCTGCTGAAAAGTTATTTCCATATCATAGAACTCGTCAGTATGATCCTCAAGAATCTCTAAGATTCGGGGTTCAATACCATTCTGGAGTAATTCCAGGTAAATTTCCAGGTAAATTTACGTTTAAAAATATAGGCCCAACAATTCCCACACATTAACTTTTTGAGGAAACTGGGTGTGACCTTCATAAAAAAAGTGAGGATTTGTGTCACTCCAGTATCTTACGTTCTGGGTATTAACTTTACCATTAAGAAAAAAAGAGCACTCATTACTAAAGCAAATTGTTTTAAGATAATAAGGATCCTGTTCTATTTTATTTCTTATTTGCTCACAGAATTCAATTCTGCGATCTGGATAATCTTCTGTCAGCATATGGAGCATTTTCATTTTATAAGGATGAAATTTTTGTTTCTTTAAAACTCTTTTTACAGTTGATGAAGACACTTCATAAGTTTGTGCAACATTTGAGGTGGATTGTATGGGGTTGACTACCATTTCGGCAAGTATTTCGACTTGTTTGTCTTCACTAATTCCACATCGACCACTTCGCTTAGCGTCTGCAACGTTTCCCATTCTATGAAATTTATCTAAGAGTTGTCTTAGGTACTGTCTGGATATTGGTCGATCTGGATGCCTTTCATTAAAATTCCGTTCGGCTTCATGCAGGTTAGTTCTAGCATCACCAATAATTAATATTGCTTCTTTTTCCTGCATAGTTCGCGACATTTTAAAAAACTCTTATTTATTATAGTTTTTTTTATTACGAAGAAGTAAATGGTGAACATTTTGAATATATTATTTATTTTTTTTATTATAAATAAATAAATAAAATATTTAAAAACTTTAAAAATTTTATAATTTTGGGTTGAAACTTGTAAATAAGGAAGAAGAATTAATTTTTTTGGTATCATTGGAAAGGGTTTGAAACAAGCTTTCAAATGATGTATTACTTGCCATATGGTGCCATTTAAAATTATCTTTTTTATTATTACGTCACCTACTATCTATAAAAAAGTAATATACATTCCCTAGTTCACTTTCCCAAAATTTCAAATTTCTAATTCTAACGGTTTAAAAAATGGGGGGGAAGGGACTTTAGAACTGCACTGTATATTGAGAGAAAAATTACCACACTGCAAAAATGTAAAATAAGAAACAAAAGTACGTACATATAGTGTTAAGTTGAAAACAAATTTTTATTAGAAACCAGTAGTTTTTCATTAAACGACAAATAATTTTTACACCAATTTTAATTTTTGGTTTTTTTTCGCGAAAATATTTAAGGTATCATCGGCTGTAATTTGGTTTTTAATTATTTCGTTTTCTATGTTAAGAATACGACGCATGGCGGAAAAGCTTTCTCACAGCCAGCCGAGCTTACCGGAAGAACTATAGCTGCTTGCAATAATTTGTACAAATTTGGGCACTACTTTTAAATTCAAAATATTTTAAAAGCATAGAAGTACGAAATTTCAATGCAACTTATCGCTTTGAAGGTGTTTTTACCACCTATTTACAGCCTTCTCCCGATTAATTAAGCGCTGAGTTATTTATAGGATTTGGTTTACTATATTTTAAATAATCTCTAAAAAAAACAGCCTGTTCCAACAGATTTGCTTACTTTTTGTAATTTTCAATTTCTTATTTTTGGGTTTTCGGTGTGGGCAGTTAAGTGTGGGGGGTTAAGCAAGAATTCCCTTTTTTGACAGTTTAAACAATTAAATTCATGGGACTTAGTATTACCAAAAAACATTTTTCTAACCAAAAAATAAAACATTCTATACTTGCTCACTACAAAAGGTTGCTCTATTTGTGATTATTTTTTATTTAGTAGCTGAGTAAACAATAAAACAGTAGAAGATTAATTTAACAATGAATGCATATAAATTTAGTTTAAAAAAGCCAGGGAAACATCGAAAACTGTGAAAGACTAAACGCTGAAAGAAATGGTTGCAAAGTAAATTAGTTTTTTACCGAATATTTGGTCCAATAATCCCCATCTGAGCAGCCACTGCTAGGGCTAGATTTTGTAGCCCGGTAATAAATAAAGTAAGCGCTACAAACAGGTGCTTTTATGATAGATGGCCGTTCAATGACCAAACAATTATTGATCTTTCATCACTGTTAGATTTTTAAATATTTACCATCAAAAAGCAGTGAGTTGATGTTATTTAAAATATTTATATGAAAAACTTATTTCTACTTTTTGTTAAAGCCACATTTTAAATTATATTTGTTTTGCTTTTATCTTTTTGTCTTTTTATCTGTACTGTTTGCCAAGTAATAGGTACCTATTGATTTTAAAGTTTATATTTTGTTCGTGATTATTGAAATTATTTTCGTATTACTATTATAGGTAACCAAACAACAACTAAATTATTGAACATTTAGATTTCATTTTCAGTAAACTGCTATTGAAATGTTTGGCCAAGAATTTAAAATAAAAATATCATTGATTAAATCATTATTTAGCATAAATAAAATAGAATTTATTGTTATAGTTCATACTTTATAAAAGAAAATTAAATCCCATTAAAATCTAATTGTTTCCTTTTTTTGTCTTATTAAATATATGTACCATTGAATAAAATGTAACATTTTAGAACAATTTTCACATATTCTCACTCAAACATCATTTTTCAAATAAAACACTGGTTTTATTGTTATTAGATATTACAGATTACAAATTGGACCTGCTTGACATCCTGATAAAGTATAGATCTTTGCAGATCTATTGTGTTGCTTTTGGAATTTAAAGTTCATCATCCTTGATAATGGTCATTTCATAAACCCCCTGCTTCCGGTTTCTCCCCTCCAAGTTCTATAAACTACAGTCTTCTCAAGCCTTGACATTGGCATAGGCCGTGGATTGCGGTTTCCACCTCTTCCAGACAGAACCTGCATAAGTCTAAAACTGTCTGGCCTACAATACTCATGTGCCTATTCAGCCTGCAATGTCCAGTTAACAGTCCCACTATCATCCATACTGACTTTCGGTCCGTGTTAGAGTAGGTCTGGATGAAGTTGCCGAATGCTCCCTTACAAACTGTTTGACTTGTCTGTCTAGGTGTACCTTTCCCACATTTTATAGACTGTCTTTTCACCCATTCGATGATGGTTTGCCTTCTCATTACCCCTAATTCAGTTGTGCCCTGGTACCAGACAAATTTGAGCCTATTGAAGCTTCCCGCACCTGATTGAGCCCACATACGCGTTTCCAAATAAGCTTCGAATTGACCTGGATACACTAAACTGTCAAAAAGATTGCAATTACCCTTCGGGTAATCAATCCCGTAGCACAACATTGTATTGTGGCACATTCTGCTTGATATACAATCGCATGACTGGACTTATATCTTTGTCTTTGTGTAGCATACCCCAGCCTCTTTACCCACAACAGTTTTAGAGCCATCCGTCGTTCTCCTGATACAGGGGAAACAATTTCACAACCTTCTATTTTTGATATATTTACCTAATAACATTTTTAAAACTATACCTAGGGGCCATTCGGTCTACGTTCTGCTTTAATTTACTGATATCAATTTTCCTTGCCTACAGCTTATTGAGGTTTAAGCTGCCAATCTATGTACTATTCACAAAGCTTCCCCTTCAACATAAATATGCAAAGGTAGTAACTTTAGTAAACTAGTTGAGGCCGTTTTAAATGCCCCTGTAATACTAAAGTCTTAACAGTTATTAGAATAGCCCCAACAAAGCTGGGTTTTTGTCTACCAAACTCACATCTAAGAAAGAACCTACTGTTATTTCCTTGTTCTTGATGAACTTTGAAAGCAATTTATCGAGATCGTCCAGCGCGCAGCGCTAAGTCCGTTGAATTGCCCGGCTGGTACGCATAATGGCGATTACTCAGGGCATTTGTTTTTAGCACTTGGTCCCTAATGTACCTGTCTATTAGTTTTTCCAGTGTTTTGTTTTACCACAATTATGTTACCTAATGTGTGTAATCCTAAGATGCGCAAAGAATTATATCTAGATGCATTTATAGTGAATACTTTAATAAAAAACATTAAAGGAAAAAATATCAAACTGAAGTTCACAGTTTGTTTTATATAAATGGCGTTTTTACTGCGCATAAAGGCCTTTCACGAAAATTAATATCGTATGGGTCCACCCCTAGCTTGCCTTAGTGCTGTCACTCTATTTGGCATGGTCCTTATTAAATTATTAATAAATTGCTCAGGTATGTTTTCCCATATCCTCTGCAAGGCATTGGCGAGCTGTTCGGTTTAATTGTCTAGCAAATTTTAAGCATAAAAAAGAGCCTTTAGGGAGAAAGCCTGTTTTGACTAAAGAATTAGAAAACAAACTGGTGCAGTATATTCTAAAGATGAAGAAGCAATTTTTTGGCTCGACCATAGCTTTTCAACTAGCCATACAAGGAAGAACAAGAGACATCTATAAACACAATAAAAGAGAAGAAAGAGATAAATACGAGAAAAGTTTTTGTAGAGGAAACGCCTTCTACTTCAACTAAAGATCGAGATATTAAGAAACGGGTGTCACATAATCATCGTCTGAGGAAAGTTTCATCTGCTTCTTCGAGTTCGGAATCCAATGGAAGTGTTTTTGTTCAGAATTCTTCAGACGAAGAAACTTTTCCACAAGAATCGAATCATCAACGAGACGCATTCTGCCTTTTTTGCGATAAAACAGAAGTTTGGGTAAAGTGCGTAAGCTGTGGCTTTTGGGCACATGAAGAATGTGCGAGAGCTAAAAAGGATCCCTACATTTACGATTTCTGCAATTAGTTTTTAAACATCGTTTTCATTTTCATACCCCCGTTCTAGAATATCGAGTTTATTTTTATATTCATGTCGTAGAGTTGTCTATTTCTTGTTTCATTTTTATAGATATTTACCTCCATATTGGTATATATTTGTACTAGTTAGTTTTAAAATAAAAATACTTTTATTTTCATAACTCTTCATTTTTCAATGCCCAAAACAATTATACACCCTATTCTACATTATAACCTATCCCTCGTTAGGATATACTGGTATTCCACATTACCCTCCCGTTTTTTGAGTTTTATAAAAGTCATGTTTTTAGCCCTTTTAGCCCTTAGGGCTATTAACACCTAGGCTTTAATATTGTTATGTCTTATTACTTCCATACTTGGTCTAGCTTTAATTTTACCTAAACATCAGGAACCTAGCTACAAACAAACAAAAGGTAACTTAAATATGTTAATCTGACGATGCTAACGAAACGGTCGTCATTGTCATTAAAAACCTAATTTTTTCAAATAAACTTGGAAGTTACGTTAAAACGAAGAGTTTTTTATTATTCTTAATTTTTTTTAATTAAACAATGGAACTTTTGAGTGAGGTTCGTACAATAAAATTCAGTTTTGTTAAACCAATGTTTATTTTGTGTTTTCAGTTCTTTATAATGGTCTAATATTTCTTAAAATAGTTATATACTACGTTAAAAATAAGAAAATTCCATTTTGTTAATTATTAAAAGATATATTTTCAAAAGGAATCCATTCAATTCGTAATTACTCGTGTTTCTCCTAGGACTAAATCCAAATATATACGCGATCTGAAACAATCCAAAGACACTTACAATTTCCCCGAGTCCGAACGGATTCCTGAGGGATCGTTCAATCTTCTTTCAAACCCGCCCACTCTAAGAAATCTCTGGGCATTCTTCCGCCTACAGTTAAAAAGGTAATTTCTGTCCGATCAGTGTGTCCCTTGGGTAGTATGACGTCACCTGTCCATTTGGACCTTTAATTTTTGTGATGCCTGATGTGGTAGAGACAAAAGTGTAAACAGCTGTTATTTCAGTAAACAAATTTTAGTTGCTTGTCTTAACTATCGTTTATTATTAAGTCGTAACCATCATATGATTTTCTAATGCACTGGTAAATAATATTGTAAGTAATGTTTCAAAAATAAAACAGCTTAATACTACTTTTTACATAAAAACATTACTATAAATAAATTATTAAGTGTTATTAAGGAATTTTTATTATTTAAATTCACTTCAAGAAGATTGACTCTAGTAAATAATATGTAAGCTTGCAGTTTTCTCGAAGCTTTTTCTGTAATAAAATTAAGAATAATATGACAAAGAATATAACCTTACATTCAAGAAGCAGCAGCATAGCAATTTAAATTATGAAATAATAATTATAAATTATTATGCTCTCAATTGCACAGTAAATTTTTTTTAGATGAAGATATAACTCGTTTAGGAAGTACATAATTAATTTCCTAAAAATAAAACAACAATAAACCCACCTAACAGATATTTTATTGTTAAAGACATAATATTATAATGATTGAGGATACAAGAAGTATAAAAAAGTACCTACTGAAGCATAATAAGTAAATGATAAAAATTTCAAAATGATTGCATTGCTTTAAAACCCTTTTACCTTTAATAATGTTTGGATGCACCCCGATGTGTTACACATTCTCCAACGCGCCTAGGCATGCTTCTGATCAGGTGGTCAATATCCTCCTGTGGTATCTCATTTCAGGCAACCACCAACTCCTCTCGAACTTCTTCTAGAGTCTGAGGAGGACGTTGCAAATTGAGCAATCTCCTACCCATCATATCCCACACGTGTTCAATTGGGGATAGGTCGGGAGATCTTGGTAGCCAAGGTAACAATGTGACATCATTATGTTGAAAGAAGTCTATTGTGACTCTTGCGACATGTGGTCGAGCATTATATAGTTGGAAAGTTGGATTTGCCAGGGTGTCAAGATAGGGTAGAAGATGGGGTTCTAAAACTTCTTGGATATAACGCTGCACATTCATGTTACCTCTGATGAAGATTAAAGGTGATCTTGAACCATAAGCTATAGTACCCCCAAACCATAACTCCAACATTTTGATGAACATGCCTTTCAACAAAAAACCGTGGATTTCTCCTTTCACCACGTCTTCTTTTAACCCTCGCTCGACCATCGTGCATGCCTAAACATAATTGAGACTCGTCACTAAAGACAATACCGTTTCATTCCTGATCCCAGAGTGACCGTTGTCTGCACCACTCAAGGCGACTACATCGGTGTTCTGGAGTTAAAGGGAGGACCTAGTGTGGTCGGTATGAAAACAGGTCAAAACTTCTTTCGGTAAACACTTCGCATGTCAATATGTCTTCCGTGTTCTAAAAACCATTCATTTGCAATGGACCTGGTAGTGGAGAAACGGTCCCCTATGGCCAATAATTTTAGGCGGCGATCTTCACGGTCTGTTGTTCTACAGTGGTGTCCAGAGCCCCTTGCTCTGACCATACCTAATGACGGTGTCTACACTTCTTTGCACTCTAACTGTAATTTCCCGAAAAGATAATCCAGCTTCCCGAAGTCCTACTCTACGGCCCTTATCAAACTCACTAAGTTGATGAAATTTTACAGGTCTCCGTACCCTAGGCATCGTAACCAATCGTGAAGAATGTCAAGAACCAAAATCCGCAAAATATTCATTTTTAGGTTGTTAGTGGATTTCAAAAAAAGCAGTATAAAAACCGGAATCTTTTAACTGATAAGGCTGACGATTTTATCAATTGTTTATTTCAGTAAAATAAATAAATTCACCAACTTTTATAACAATAAAATCAATTAAACTGGGTGTTCGGATTTTTATGTCACTTACTATAAAATCAATACGAAAAACATTTTCTAATTATTCACTCTGGTATCTATTTTGATAAATAGCTTTATGGAATTGAAAATAAATAATGTTGTGCTTATGGTTGATCCCTGAGGGATACCATTAAGCTGCAAGTTTTGAGATGAAGTAACATTATTTACTCTGACCTTGAAGTATCTTTCACTAAGGAAGTTTTTTATAAAGTGCAAGATATGTCCGCGAATTTTCCATTGGTGTAGATTTACAATAATTTTGTGTCTCCAAAAAGTGTCGTAAGCTTTAGTGATATCAGTGAATACTGAGATGCATATATGATTGTTAAAAAATCCTTCATTGATTTCAGATTCTAGATCAATTAGATTATCAATAGCGCTTCTCTTTTGGCGAAAACCATTTTGTTCAAATATTAATAATTTATTTTGTTGTAGGTACCAAAGGAGCCTACGGTGTACCAATTTCAATTTCTCCATGATTTTACATGCAACGTTTCTTAAAGACATTGGCCTGTAAGATTCTAGATACGTTCTTGGTTTTTCTGTCTTTAAAATAGGGATTATTATGGCTTCATGCTATTTTGACGGAAATATATTATTTGTCCAAATGCAGTTGTAAAAGTTTAGTAGATACTCTTTGCTGTTTTCAGATAAATTCTGTAAGAAAATAACGGGGATTTTATCAAGGCCTGGCGCTGAATTTTTTGTTGACATCAATGCATCATTTAATTCTGCTTTTGTAAATTTATAATTGGTCGGACTAAATTCGTTTTCGTTCAGGTTTATAGGTTCTTTTTCTTTTATTATTTTTGTTTCTATAAAACTGTTAGAATAATTGATATCATTATTGTTAGATTCTATTTGGTCAGCTAATGTTTCGGCAATTTCATATTTGTTTGTCATAATTTTGTTATTTACGGCAAGAAAGGGTATCTGTTGGCAATTTTTAGTTCCAGAAATTTTTCTTATGTTTTTCCAGACCATTGACGAAGGTGTCGAGGTAGAAATAGTGGATATAAATTTTTCCCAGGTTTCTTTCCTGCTTTTCTTCATAATATATCTTGCTTGAGCTCTTAGCTCGGATAGCACTCGACAACGAGAGTGGAGCTACGAAAGTGAGTGAATTGGTGGCCGCAGACTTCAAATCGATACTTAAATTCAAAGTTCAGTGTAAGTAGCAAAGTTAATGGGATAAATTTACAGGAAAATTAAAAAGTATTAAACCTACTACATGTCCATGGTTAAATCTTAATACCAACCGTGCTAACCAAGTAAAAATTTATAGACTAAGATTAGGCCATACCAGATTAACTCATTCTTATCTGTTTAATAATGAAAATCAACCAATATGTGTAAATCTCGACGTAAGCCACATATTGCTAGCATGTCCATCATTAAAGCAAAAAAGACTCTCCAATAACCTTCCCAACAACCTAAGAGAACTGTTAAATGAAAAGTGTAATATCCAAAAACCTTATAAACTATTTAAAACAAACACAATTATTTTATAAACTGTAAGCATTTGATATGTCGCTAATAACCTTTGTAGTTGATGCGACATTAAATTAAAATTTAAAAAAAAAATGAAAATAAAAAAAATTGTTATTTGAAAGACACTAGCATATTTAAAATAGATCCCTGTAAGTACATATTAAAAGAGCCTTGACTTAACAAAGGAAGCATAAGTTTTCCACTTTATGGGAAATAAAATTATGCACTTAATTGCTTATGTTTCGTGAAGCGTTAAGTTACAAACCCCCGAGTAGGATAATAGTTAAGATGAAACCGCTGCTGCTTTTCTCGTTCCTTAGTTACACCACAGCGCTGTCGACAGTTAACATGTTCATTTGCGATGAATTTGCTAAAGAGAAAGTAAAAAATGTTCCTCTCACACATTTCTTGTATACGTAAATATTTTTTTTAGTTTCGTTAACATCTACATCCTTTCAATTCCCAAAATTATCTTGAAACTATTTTTAATGCAAATTTATTTAATAAATTTCTCGGTGAATATATTTTAGTTTAATGACATCTTCTTACTTTAGGTCAGATATCAACTATTTTTAATTTGCGACGATGTTTTTGGTACCAAGCAAGTCGATAGACGTATAGATTTTCCAGAAACTCCCGAATTCAATCAATCACAGGATTACAGCTAATAAAAACATTTCTCGTAGCAGTAACTGTTGGCGCGTCTCTCGTTCCATCCCTACCATCGACAGTACGAGCCATCTGCCGCCCGATGCATATTTTTCATTCTCGATTTGACTTTTCTGTCTCATTTGATTTCATTTTTCTGGTTTTATTCTAAATTGGACTTTAAATGCAACGTTTTGTTATTTTTTTTTTAATTAGTCCTTTCAATGCAATCCTTCCTGAAGAATGATATATCATCATAATCATACATTGACAAGATCAAAACGAACGAAAAGTATTTTGATTTAATTATATAAATCATGTAAGTTATTCATTCTCTAATGTGGGTAAAATACAAAAGGTTCAAAGAAAAACTCAAAGTCGATCTCACAATATCTAATTTAAGATTGAAAAGTTGCAACTAGTTTTGGTCTCACCGGACCAGACTGTAAACTACAATAAGATTATTGTAACTTGACTATACTAAAACCAATAATGATTAAGAGTAGAAGTAGGCACAGTTGACAGCAAATCGAGGGCGTGCTTATTAATTTTTGAGAGGGTTAAGAATCAAAGAAAAATTCTTAGTACAATTATTTCAAATATTCATACACATTTTTTATTTATTTCATTTAAACTTTGCAATATCGTAATTTACCTAATCGTTGTAGTAATTATTTTTACCATTTTAACGCTTATTAGCATTATTACTTTCACCAATTGTTAATATAACACGCTGATGCTAACTAACGTACCTGTAAAACGTACAATTCATACTGTATGATTCAGCAACCAATGATACGTTCATGCTTGCATTTACATTACTGTGGCCTACGACGATGTGGTGGAAGTTACGGTAAAGTGACAAAGACAGAAATATCGTTGCGTACACCGTTGCCACTAGTAATAAATACCTAACACTGTACAGAAAATAATGAATTTTAACTGATCAGTAATCAGGAAATGATTTTTGTCATAAATAATACCTTTTAATCGTACTAGTATTGCGTATTATCTATGATTTGCCATAACCTACAACTCTACTGCTTACTATATTTTGATTCTGCTATAAACTGGTAACATAAAATTTAGATATGACAACTCTCAATGATTATTGTTTTTAGTATGCATCTTTTTTTTTATCCATTTCGAAGTTAACTTTTTATAAATTTATAATGTTTCACCATATTTTACAGTGGTTTATTTAATTGTAATATCTTACTTACAAATATTTTATTGTTGACCTGACTTTGAATCACTTTATTATTGTTTCTTCTTCTATTGACAATTTATTATGGCGTTACAAACAAGCTTCATACCGTTTCTAAAGATAAATATATTTAAGAAAAGTGGTTGCTGCAAATGTTTAAAATAAGTTAATATTTGCGGTGGTTCCCCAACTGTTTCTGACGGATTTTCCGAGCAAAATATGGAATGCTTCATTATACCCCAAATGTAGGCATCAGGTGGTGTTAAATCTCGTGAATGAGGTGAATACTCGAAATCTGTCAGACTAGAAAAAAATTTGTTACAGAAACTCACAGGCTTGGCTTGTTTTATAAAAGCTTGGCTTGAACTTAGCTTGAACTTGACTTGAACTTGACTTGAAATTGGCTTGAACTTGGCTTGAGCTTGGCTTCAAATATTGGCTATAAAAAATTTTACATAATGAACAACTTGAAAAATAAAAATAATTATATTCTAATATTACCAACCTACCGCAAAAAAGGTAGTCTATACTCTGGTTCACAGTTATTATGCAGTGTGGCCGGCATAGGCCAATGTAAATCTTATGGGCGAATATTCAACACTGTTGTTGCCGCTTTGGTTTCTTTATACGTAATAATTAAACGTATAAAATTTGAATATTTTAGCGGATTTACAATATTTTCCTTTAAACGCGTAAAATTTATCTAAAAGCATAATTATAAATATTCTTAATTACTCACTATACGATTTTCAAATGAATAATTTAGTCAACATTTAAATCATAATAGTAACACAATGGCAAGTTATATTCCCGCGCCAGTTGGAACCAAATTCGAAGAACATGCCGATATGGCAACGCCGTCATCCATAAACGTAATGCTGCATAATAACTGTGAACCAGAGTATAGTTCGTAATTTGGAGGCTCGTGAAAAATATATTTCTATGGATTGAGGGGTAGTAGGAATGGACAAAAACTCTTTTGCCATTTTATTTGAATTTAGGAAAACATTCTCATGACATCGCCCCCAATGAAGAATATCTTCAATCCAAGGCGTTTCTAGGTATAGATTTCATACTGCCAAGATATAATATTGTCCTTAGTTGGCGATATTTTGTATATATTCATCGTTTTTAGCCTAAGAATACCCATTAAATTCATTTGTTTCAACCTCTTCGTCATTTTCACACTAGTAAGTAGATTTTTATGTATTTTCTCAAAATTTTCAATGGCCTTCGTTTGTAAACTTTTTTCCCAATTAGTTGCTGAAAAATATTTCCAATATTTAAACTATCCACTTTGTTTTGTCATTGTGTTTTAATATTTTGTCGCGAGCTACTTGAAGTAATAATATAACGTTCTCCCTATTCACTTTTTGATTAAGTCTACCACTCACTTTTCTAATGTATCTAGCAATTGATTCCTACTACAATCATAGGCAAAATACATGTTTTTCTGACTCCAAAGTCAAAGTTAAACTTTACTGAATCCTGTTAGATAATTAAACAGTTTGAATGAAAGACCTCTCAGCGGAGAAATAAATGAAATATGAACATAAATCCATTTATTTTATATAATTTTATAAAAGTAACAATAAATATATACATTTTCTAGCGCGCATGAACCATTTATTTTATTTCTAGATATCCAATAATTATTTAGCATTTCTTTGTAAAATTAACCTTACTTAATGCTGTTAATGTCCTGTGTCTATGACTAACTTGTACTCCTAAGTCTTTACACCTAACTAGTGAATAAAACCGTACTTTAACTATGTTGATAAATGAACAAAAAGATAAATTTTTTGGTAGCCTAAAGGTAAAAACATTTTAAAATTAATAATTTTGATAATGATACTTTTAACTTCCTCAATTGATTTAATTTTTAGTAATAATAGATAGAAAGAAATCGTTTCCTCTTAAAATATGTATTTAAATATTATTATTTAAATACTCCTGTCCAGATTATCCATTTTCCACCAAAGTGTCATTAGAAACGCGTAGAAGAGCCTAAATTACTATGCAAATGTCTCCGGAAAGTTGTCCAGAGAAGAGACACAACAGATGGCCACTATGAAGTATAAAGACCACTAACTTTAACTCCCAAGATTCCGTATGCCGTTTTCCTACTTCCTTTCGTCTTCCTTCTTAATTAAATATTTCGAGGGCCCTTTCCGAACTCAACTATGGAGGTTTTCTATAGATAGTCTGTTTTTCCTCCATTCTGGCATAAATTATACTGAAAATGCGTTGAAATTTCCGCCAACATCTGTTTTGATTTTTTTGTTTACATAAAAAGTTGTCTAAAAAAAGAGAACTTGCTATAATCCATAAACTGATTTAAATGTGATAAAAGTTAAAACTGTATAAAGCTTTATTTTACATTTAGTGACTATTTGAGATACTTTATATACGTACTTGTTATCTTTTAATTAAGCATTATTTTTTTTATGTATTTTTTCATTAAATTAAATTTACCTGCTATTTATGTTTTATTATTTAACACTACAGAAAGAGCTGAAGACCTCAAGCAAAACATTTTCAGGAAATAAAACTTTAAATGTAACTCCTTATCCTTGTTTTATCAAAACCATTCTAGCCATTATACCAAAGAATTTATTCTTCTAGCTCTAAATTTACTAACGTGCGTAAAAAATTAAAAAGTAAAATTATATAATCTCATCAGCAAATAGGTTCTACGGTGGTTGGGTAGCACCGAAGGGTATATTAATTTCCTTAGTAGAAATTAAGTTTATTGATGCTCTTAAGCAAATCAAACAACAACGCCTTGAAATTCACAAGGGGTTTATTAATAGATGTAACCTTTGAAAAGGGCGAGGTGTCGTTTATTTATAAAGGAATTAAAAAAAAATACCAACATACTTAGATACTGAATTTTTTATTGGAGTATAAAAATATTGCTGGAGTATGTACAAAATGTAATATTTTGTTTTATAAATGAACCTGTTGCCAAATAACAATAATAATAATAAACAACTTAATAGATTTTATTGTCACTATATATTTCAAGAGGTAGTTTTCACAATAATTGTTATTGACTGAAGAATTATAATAAAACCAATTAGACCCCTAAGTTGTAAAATTCGAGATGCACATCATAAATGTAAAAGGACCTGATTCAGGTAATTTTGTTTCTCAGAGAGGGATTGTGGAGGACTACAGCTTGTTTATTTTAGTCTTTGTATTTCATTGGAAGTGTTCACTTGTAATACGGCCTGCAATAATTTTATAATTCATTTGTTATTACAGACATTAATAGCAAAGATTTTATACCCCAACGCACAGAATAGGCAGTATGTGGCGTCGGTGGATAAAAAGTAATAGCGCTTCTTCCAGTGGTTCGTTAAAGAAGAATCACTTGTGACGAGAAAAGCATTATAAAAAATGTGTATAATTCCTTACTTCAGCAAGGATATAACATGGGTGCTGCAGCAAGAGTAACCAGTAATTTGACGAAGGTGCCTCTTACTTCAGTTAGACGAATTGTTGAAAATTCCATGGAATCAAGAAAAAAGCGTAAAGATTCCGGTGTCACAAACAGTCTAGACGACTGGAAAAAAGATTTGATAAGGGGAAAAATTGACACTATGTATGATGAGCAGCGTATCCCTACAATCAAAAGTCTGAAACAGCGGCTCATCAATGACAAAACTCACATCAACTGTGGCCTCACTACTCTTTGGCGAGCTCTGTCTGCAATGGGCTTTAAATATGGCAAAATTGACAAGAGACAAGTAATAATGGAATTCACACGTTCTGAATATATAACGTCAATAAGAAAATACTGGTCTGAAAATAGGCCAATACTCTACCTCGACGAGACGTGGTTTGACACGCGTGACACCCCTTCCAAAGGATGGTCTGATTCCTCTGATAAGTGTAAAACTAAAGCACCATCAAATAAAGGGAAGAGAATCACAATATTGCATGCAGGATCAGAACATGATTGGATCCCAAACGCTATGTGGCTTTCTTCCAAAAATATTAAGGACTCTTGTGTTGATTATCACAAAGATACGACAGCAGAGCTTTTTGAAGATTGGTTTAAAAATTGACTGTTACCCAACATTCCGCCAAACAGCGTTAAAGTAATGGACAACGCAAGCTATAATAGTCAACAATCGCAAAAAATTCCTGGCTCAAAGAATACGACATTGGATATTCAAAACTTCATGGCTGCAAATGACATATATTTTGTGGAAAATTATACAAAAAAAGAACTTTTACAAAGTGCTGCAGTTATTTTCTTTAACAACACCGTTTGTTTGTGATACAATTGCAGAAGAATTGGGACATACAGTGTTACGACTACCTGCCTACTACTGCGTGTTCATTCAATATATTATGCAAAATTCAAATTTCTGTAGCACATTTGCATCTTTTACCTGATGATTTTCTACACAATGAGATTAAATCGGGTAGTCCATTTACTGTGAAAAATACTATACATTGTATAAAATACTAAAGTTACCTATCATAAATATTGAAACAGTTTTGAACTAAATTAAAGAAGTTTTATATTACTTTATATCAGAAAATTTAAATACTTATTACGAAAGTAATTTGAATTACAGCCATTTTAAAACATACGTTTTGAATACTAAATATCAATTATATCTATTCCTAGCGTGTAAGTCAAGTTAATGGCAAAAAATTTTAAACCACGATTCCTTGTTAAAAAATAATAGTTATTTTTATGAATATATTGGTTTGCATGATTCCCCAAGAAGTGTCATCCAATTAAAGTTGAGGAATATAAAAATGTGTATTTTATTTTAAAAATAATTACTTATAAAATTATTAAGTTATTTAAGTAGCAAAATACACATTTATTAAGTATTTTCTTTGCAAAAAAATGTACATTTATATGAAACCGATTTGCAAGCAATAAAAAAACGAAAAGCTAAAAAGAAATGAAATTTGTGCCTTTATGGTAAAGCATATTATTTAAATTTATCAAATATATTTGGGATGTTATAAGGTCTCTTCACCGTATACTTTTCTCTTTCCCACAGTAAAGCAACGCTTGTACGACGGCCTTTAGATTGATGACATCACTTTAGGTTCGCATGTATATTGAAATAATATGGTGTAGTGTGTGCCGCTTGTGACAAATTTTGTAAAATATATGAAACGTTACTTCTGAAGCCAAGTGGGATTTATGTTTTGCCTGCAACACACTTGTCCTTTTTGATTAGGTATGTATGATAAAATAGTATTTTTTGCATGGAAATTTATTTCAGTTTCCTTTGGATTATAGAAACTTTATTTATCTATAAATTATATGGTCAATTCAAATAAGTTTATGTATTTCTAAAAATATATATTTTACCAGCTATGGGCCACGGTTAAAAAAACCATTAAAAAGCTATTTTGGGAACATCAAGGCTTTGATCAGTGAGAGTAAATGTAGTGAAATTTTCCGGGAAATGAAAAATTTACTGGTAATGTTCGTCAGAACTCACAAACAAACGTAAAAGTTGTTCCTTTTTTCACACTTAATTTGGCTGGAGATTCTAATATAACATAAGTTCACCTTAGTTCTCTAAAGAACGTAACTTGATTATCGAGATGCGCTTTGGACAGTAAACAATTGTTGATGTAGTGGTAGTGTAGACGGTGTTCGTTATCAGTACCTATTACGGTTTCAGATTCAACACTATATTTAAGAGACCTATATTAAGTCCATCATAAACATTTACAAATACTAAATATTAGATAGTATTCTTTAAATATTATTAATTTTCTTCATACTCAACAACTTCTCTATTTTTACTTAGCAACATTCAACAAACTTTCCATTAACTCTCGTATTCAGACTTTTGTTACTTCAACCGTAGTATTTTATATAAAATATTATCTATATTATGATGGTTTGTTTTTATAGATTTTTATTTATTTTTTTGTTTTTGTTTTTTATTCGTTAATTATGTTATTAAATGAAATATTTGGAATTATTAACTGTTGTATACTTTATTTTTAAATGAACGCCCCAATAAAAATTTGCTAGCTCAGTAAATTTTGATTTATTTAGATACTCTATTCTATATCTTGGGTAGGATTCAAGTAAAACTCAATTGAACTACTTTATAAAACATCCAATTTTAATTAAGGAATTACTTAATAAAAGAATTTTATAAACAATTAATTTTATTCAAAGATTTATTACATGCTATATTTTACCTAATACAATAGAAATACGGCCTTTTATACCTTTTCCTTAATTATGACACTAATGACATTAAATTTGAAATCAATTGTTTCAATTTACAAAATTTAACCTAATTTTACATAAAATGATAAAAAATTTTAACATCTTTGAATGTTTCCTTGATAATATATAGAAAATCTGTATTCTTACATTCATGAAAAAGCTATTTAAATTATTTTTTGATTAGTTTTTACATATAAAATTGATGTTTGAAATCTGCTAATTGTGTAAATGAATTTGTGTAAATTTGAGCAAATAACATGAAATGGATATTAATTTGTGCATAAATTTTCCTAAGATAGTTCTATTATAATTTACAGAAATTCTTCCTCTATTTGAATGTTTAACATTTAAGATTACTATACCAAATATTTTAAATGAAATAAAAAAAAGTGGCTGATATATTCATGAGAATTATTCTAATAACCTTTTATACTTTCATACTTAAGGTAAGTTTTACATTATATTTATATTTGAGCTTAGCTATTCATCTCGATATATTATCAGCGAATCACATTTTATTGTCTGTCATCTTTCATAGATTTAAAGATATATTTAATACTTATATAATATGGCAGTTGATACGGCAAAGAAGAAGAGCACTACACTACGGTGCCGATAATATTTCTTATTCTTTTTCGTTGGTGGATTTTATCTATATAGTGCATGCTTTAGAAATCTCGAAAACATTTACCCAATTGAATTTTTCTGTTTTGCAACATGCGCACAAAATATGCGCAGAACTGATTGAAGGCTACCTGCGAGAGAGCAAACGATACATTATCTGTTTCACATATCGGAACATCTTCCACTTATAGAAACTGTCCATATGTCCATATAGGAGTATTAAATATATGAATTTAAATAACAAAAATAATCAAATGTCAATATTTATATTATTAGATTTGCTTCACACAATAGTGCGAATCACAGTTCTTTTTGGGTCCAATCTAGGTTTGATAAAACCACGGTTCACTCAAATTGTATCATATCTGTTCACGATTTAATTTCTCAGTATCATTAATAGTCAGTTGAATATAGTTTGCTGGTAATTAATAATAAATTTAATGAAATATGAATATTAATTGCTTATTTTAATATTTGCAGTCGACATGTCATTGAATTTTTTATTTTTATTTTTCTGTTATATTGGTAGTAAAGAAAATAATATAAATATAAAATAAAAACATGTTACCTATTTAACTATATATTCTACGCAACAAATATATTTTTTTCCTGTTGAAACTGAATAATTTAGAACATTTAATATAATTGTAAAGTTCATTGTAAAATACATTTAAAATATTATATCACATTATCTTCATTTTACGTAAAGTTTTGTTAAAGAAGTGCCACAGTACCTCCTTTGTCATTTAAAATTTTCGATGGGTGCTTAGGAATTTAGAAGAGGTGCTGGAGGGGGATAATATTTTCATACCGTAAATTGTCAATTTAAGAATAAAAATCGACTTGTACTAGGTTTTTTCATATAGTACATAATAACGGATGGATTTATTCCATACATATTGACCACACTGTATATCTTTCCACTATCATTTTTGAAAGTAAACAGTGAACTAAAACATAAAACATTTTTTTAGTAAACCTAACATTATTGACTTTTGTTTAGGTAGTTAAGTTGTTTATTATAAACTAAAGTAGAAAAATACAGAGGTTACCTGATTAGAACTAAATCTCAATCCTTTTAACAGCATGTGAGGTTAACAACTGATGCAAAGACAAAATGAAAAAATGATTCCTGTCAAAGTCAAATTTCACTATGTACAGGATAGTAGCACGTAATGAAGTTTATTACGTATAACTATCCGGTAAAATTTTATTTTCCGCAATGAGATCTAGTAAATAAAGGCATGTTTTAAACACAGTACACATATTATTGTTCAGTTTCACATTAAATGCCTTAATTATAGTATAAATAAGTAATACTAACGAATACTTCATGGAACAACATTTTGTTGACCACATTATAAAGTAAATTAATTTAAATTTGAAATTTTAATACAATAATTTTTTTTAGATTTTATTTGATAAAATAAAATAATGAATATCGACGAAAATGTTTGTACGCTTTCCTGAGTTAAAAGGGATAATTATATCCAAAATAATTACTCTAATTTTTTAAAGGCCCTGCACGTTGTTATATGCACGAATTCCCTAACGTTCTCCCGGACACATGGGGAAGTCGGGTCGTATATCTACGACCCAGTCTGAGATAATTGCAAAACTATTGTGCAACATGTGGGGACATTTATAAGTGGAAGTACCTGGTAGAATACGAAGTCACGACCACCAAAGCAACTGCTAATGTTTTCTCTGTCTTTTAATTAAATAGGAACGTGTTTTTAAATTTTTTCCTATATGTTTTATGCAAATTGCTTGTGTATATAATGGAAGTCAAGGAAAAATCGTAAATAATACAAAAAGTTGGATTTAATTACTTTTTCTTGACTTCAAATTGATATAGAAATTAATATACAGATTCTACAGTGTCTAAAAGGGGAGAGTGGATAAAAATCTTGCAAAGAAAAAAATCAATCAAAAAATTAATTGTTATTATATTTATTAGCTTAGTAATTTTTGCACTATTCTTTTTTAAAGACTCAGGTTCTTTTTCCATCGTTATTTTCTGGTCATTTAAAAAAAACGATAAACATACTTAAATAGAAGATATTAGGTACCAATGAAATAATTATACAAGGAAAGCAACTTGGAAATATAAAATGTGGCGAAATAATAGACAATAATATTTACTCAAACAAAAAAGCAGGTACCTATTATAGAATATAACAAAATATATACAAATCAGTGGCCAAATATAACAATGCATAATATAGAGAACAACAATCAGTCCAATCAGAAGTCTTAAAATGCAAAAGGATATAAGAAGAAGGATTTTTTTAGGTTTTTGTACTCACTATTCTTATTTTATAATTTTTAATAATTAGCAAGGCGAAACAACTGTTATTGAGTTTTAAAAAGTAATCTTTTAAATAAAAGTGAAAGTTTTGTTAAAAAGTCCTAGTCATATTAAGATAGTTTCGTTGACTTTAGTGCTAAGAATGACCAAAATATTTAAGAAAAATAGTCAACTTGTTACAGTTTAAAAGTTCTAATAAAATAAAAATCATTTAACATAAAAACTAGATGTGTGTTACCTCTTTTTATAATCCAAAAATACCAATAAAAATAATAATAAGGATTGTTTTCTTTAATTTTATTTGTAAAAGTGTAGGTTTCCTAGATTTATTGCTTTTTTTAAATCCCTAAAAACATTATACAAATATTTCCTTAGAGGTTTGTTTTGATTGTAACTTTGCCATATGTCAATTGAAATTTTAGTTGTTTTACAAGAAGCCAACAGTTTAACCACATCATTAAGTATAAAAAGATATCTGGTTACCTTCAACTGGTTTGTTTCAAATAGTTTAACTTTTAAAAAAATTGCCTAAATGATAGAATAGGAAAGTACACTGGCAGCTTGTTAGAAACTTCCGTTTGTCTTTCTTTCTTTCTTTTTCTTTGTGAGCTTCTGAATAAAGCATGTGCTTCTAAATCCCATAATTTGTGGATATAAATTGATAGCTAACATTTGGACTCGCAACAACATTAACAGGTATATCTTATCTTTACCTTCTTATACAATCATTTTTACAGTAGCTAAAGCATATTTTCTTATTAATTATTCTTTTTAGGCCTTCTTCTTTCTTCCCTTCTTTACTGCTTTCTTTCTGATATTTACTTCAATTCTAACATCATTGAACATTGAACTTCACCTTATTTGTGCTTACTTAACTACTTGGTGCTTACGGAGAGCTTCATTAGGACCCTTTACTAGTGATGCATAAGCTATTACACTACTACCGACACCAATTACCTAATTTGGAGTATTTTATATGGAATTCTCAGCATTATCACTAGATATACATATCAAACACAAGAAAGCACACAGTCATCCAAATAACGTAGGATCTACACTTATTATTCTTGCCACCAGAGAGACTTGAAAAGTGTACTCACTCGTTACTACTTTAACTACTTATTTAAGTAATAGTAAGATTCCAATTATAGTGACTTGTTTTATTTTATATTGATAAATTGCTTCATTAGTATATAATTATATTTTAATATGTAAACCAAAAGTATATATACATTTGGGGCATAGGTACACAATTATTATATAAACGCAAAATAATAGTTTATTCACCAATATTACACATACAGATTAAATATTAATAATTATTACTTTCAATTTTTTCATCATTGTCATAATAACAAATAGCTGATAAAACTTCAAACCGCTTAATCTTCTTTACCTAATAGGTACAGGTCTTGGTCCAAACCTAGACAAGTACCAGCCACTTATTATACCATTCAAATTAGTGCGTTATTTAAGTTCTGTATTATCTATTTAAATTTAATATTGTCAATAATTTGTAACCCACGTACTCTTTCAAAGTTTGAACCTTGCTGGGATAGTTATAATTTATTTATATTTGGTACAAATATTAAACATTTTAGTGGTCTTACAATTTACTATAATTTATACCCTTTTCCTTAGTCAAATATAGTCAAATACAGTTTGGAATATATTTAGGTACTGCACTTCTGAAGTGTAGCAAACTGAAAAACATATAATCTGGATAAAACTTTAACAAAAAATTGGAATTAATATTAGGAAAAAATGCTCTTTTATATTACAATAAAATCGTGGTAATAAATATTACAAATGAAGAGAAGGTTGAAAAAAATCCTGGGAACTAATAAGAAAATTGAAAGGACAACCAGAAGAATTAAAGCAAGATAACGAAAAAGATGCTTCACTTTGTGAATTGAGAGATCCTGAGCAGTTTCTGTTCTTAGCAATAAAATTTGATGTGGCTTTTTGTACGACTCCCAAAGGGCTCCAGCTCAAGCAAAGTTGTATTTTCCCGGTTTTTGAAGATTTGTCTAATTTTCTATTACTTTTATCTAAAACGGTACCGGCTTTAAGATAACGTTGTTTTCTTTTCCTTGATAGCTTTGGCTCAAAAGTAAAATAATACATTTATTGTACCAACCCTTACTTTTTGGAGGTCCATATTACTAAAAATAATAAAAAACTCTTCGCTTTAACTTATTTTCCAAGTTTAATTGAAAAATTCGGTTTAAAATCACAATTACACCTTATTAAGAATAATGAAAAAACTCTTCGTTTTACCAAAACTTCCAATATTTATTAAAAAATTTGCTTTTTTAACTATAATGACAGCCGTTTCGCTAGACTTAGCATCGTCAGATTGACATATTGAAGTTACATTTTGTTTGTTTGTAGCTAGGTACCTGATGTTTAGGTAGTTATAAGGCTAGACCAAGTATGGAAGTAATAAGACATAACAATATTAAAGCCTAGATGTTATGAGCCCTAAGGGATTATCCTGGATGTACTTCCCTCTAAGATCAGTATAACTGTGCAATGATATAGAAAAACCAGGAAAAAACTATATCATGCTGATCTTTACAATAACTTAATATACTTGTGTTACAATTACGTAAAGATCAGCATGATATAGTTTTTTCCTGGTTTTTCTATATCATTGCACAGTTATACTGATCTTAGAGGGAAGTACATCCAGGATAATCCCTTAGGGCTCATAACATCTAGGCTTTAATATTGTTATGTCTTATTACTTCCATACTTGGTCTAGCCTTATAACTACCTAAACATCAGGTACCTAGCTACAAACAAACAAAATGTAACTTCAATATGTCAATCTGACGATGCTAAGTCTAGCGAAACGGCTGTCATTATAGTTAAAAAAGCAAATTTTTTAATAAATATTGGAAGTTTTGGTAAAACGAAGAGTTTTTTCATTATTCTTAATAAGATGGACTTTCAAAAAGTAAGGGTTAGTACAATCAATACAATTACACCTGTTTCGCTAAAAAGTAGCATAGTCAGATTGACATATTAGAAAAAATGTAATTTGAATATGTCAATCGGACGATGCTAGTTTAGAATTGTGTAAGAAAGAGCATCGCTTTTGATTATCTTTTTGTAGGTTAGTATTATTTATATTTTATTATACACATATCCTATAAATAAACTCTTTTTGTAGAGCATCAAACTGTTTTTTCTAACTCAAGTATCAAAAGAAAGAGTTTGAGAATCCACTCTTAAATATATATTATATAAAAAAAAATAGCACGCATCTGTCTTATCAGTCAAACCCCAAAAACCACTAATTTTTGATTTGTTGTAGTAAGGTGCGACCGGTACGATTTTACCCTGTATATTTTTATTCAGGTAACGAAGGCACAATTTCCTGTCAGTAATGCGTTTTAAATTGTTAGGAATTCTTCTGTGGGTAGATGCACTAAAACTAATATTAACTTGCTTTTTTGAACTTTATTTAATTGGGTATGAAACCATGTGACAAAAGTATAAGTTTTTATATGAAATATATCAATAAAAAAATACTCATTTTACAACGGAAATTTTTTTTCGCGTTTTAGTGACATTGCATTAAAAATAAATTATAGGCCAAGTTCACCATTTATCCGACCTCAAAACTGTTGAATACAATAAAATAACGGGTATCTATTACCTAACATATGAACAAGGCTTAGTTTATTTGAAAGTTTTATGGTATAAAGTCCATATCTATTCTTTTACCGATCAATCAAACGTTTTTCTATGCAAATATAAACAATATTTTTATCTTGCCTATTAACATTTGTTGGTCATATTATTATTATATTTTCGTATGAGACGATTGAAACATCTCTTGGAAAACCCTATTTTCCGTATCACACATGGATGTCATTAGCAACACCCCAGCATTTATGATGCCCTATACATTCCAGCAGAATGTTTGTAGAAGGACAGGAAAGGTACTAAATACATTCAGGGTACTTGCTGTAAAATTTCCATAAGAGCGTCCATTGAATTATTCTATATTATTTAAAAACAAACTTAAGGCGGATTTAGCGGATGCATAAGCATAATTATATTCATAAACATAACTTTAATGTACAATTCATAAAAGTTAAACTATGTAGTTGCAAATGGACTGATTTATCCAACTCATAAGCATAAGTCATAGTGCACAATTCATAACGCATAACCTTGAAGTTCCCAACTTTTACGGATAATGATGTGTCGAAATAGAAAGTGCGCCTGCGTGGATTCCATGGAGCTGTCATACTTGTTAACCTCAAAAGTTAATTCAGAATCAAGTTTTGAAGATATAAAAAAATATATCAATATTCTATGATCAATATTCTATTTTGATGAAATACAGAAATAAATATCAATGAATGAGCAAATGAGGTTATAAATTTGAAAATTTGTTATTGTTGTTGAATGACAAAGGTTACAGAACACACTAATTTTATATGTTCCGTGATAGATACAACTGTCACTTGTCACTAACACTTATGATTATGCTTATGCATTGAGGAACGGATAAACTACCCATCTGTTAAGCACTATGCGTTAGAGAAGTTGTTATAGTTATGATTATGCATTATGATTATGCTTATACAGCCGCTAAATCCGCCTTTATATGCAAATATATCTACCAATTCGTGAACTGACCATCTAGGGTAAGCAGAAAAGAGCAAAAACAGAATGAATGTAGCGAAGTAAAATGTATTTCAGATGTAACGGTCATATTCTTGGTCTGATGGAATTCCACACTGCATGCAAACTCCACAGTCTGGTATTGTACTCCACGGGCTGGTATTGTAAGAAATACTGGTCGGTATATTTTTTATGAACCATTATATCTGGATTTCTCACTAAATACATTAGTTCGTAATCTGATCCAGCTAATTTAAACCGCATAATCCCTTTTTTACAAAATGGTGTAGATTTCGCAGCAACTTTGCAACAAAACTTTATTACAACCGTGTAAAGAGGGGGCCTATTGAAATAGTCGCCTAGGTCCCTTGATCTGAGCGCATTGGATTTCTTCTTAAGGGATTATTAAAAATTTAACGTCTACATAAACAGTCCTGGTGATATCCGTAAACTTCAGGACTGAATTAGACAAGAAATACAAAACAAAACCGCCGCTATGCTCCAGAATATTAAAAACGAAAGTAATGCTGGGGTTTTCATTGTCTACATTTTTGTTTTTGGTAGTGTATCATAGCCAAGGATTACATTCCATTACAAAATTTCATAAAAATTTATTTATTTTTGGACACCCTATACCAATTTGGAACAACGTTTTTTAGCTCAGTTCACCTTGATTAACAATAAATGCATGCTTTACTTCATAAAAGCACTGTATTCAATTCTATTATAAATTATTTTCCTTTGTTATGTTTATAACTTCTTTAATTTAAAGCTTACAATTATTAATTATTATATTATATTATTATTTACACTACACGTTAACAATTAACTTATTTTTATAAAACATTTTATAATAAAAAGAAACAATTTAATTTCAAACGTAAATAAATTACCTTCTTCCTGTATTTGTATACCAAACAATCTTCAGGACCCCTATTTTCGAACGTGTGATGTGAAGTGAATGTGATGTGAGTAGGGAAGTGATCGATCCCTGACAAAACCTTTCATGGGTCGTATTTTCGATATCACAACGTTGCCTTGTTATATTTATGAAAAATGAAAGAATTTTGACGTATAACGTACATACTAGAAAGTTGGCAACGTTTAATAAATTGGGTTTCAGGCAGTTCAAACTGATAACTATATTCTTTTATTTATGATAACTACAACTATATTCTTTTATTTATGAGAGACGCAAGTTTCAAAACAAAACTACGGTAACAACTCTAATAAACATATGATTTTGACAGTACGCTGACGCCTGAATAATAATGCGCATGTTTCACTGCTTCGACTGGGTCTGACCAAGCGAAGTGTGATGTGAGCTATCATATAGTCGAAAAATACGGTTCACCGGTTTCTCACTGGTGATCTATCACATCACATATTCGAAAATAGGGGTCCTATTTTCCCTATTTTCGAACGTGTGATGTGAAGTGAATGTGATGTGAGTAGGGAAGTGATCGATCCCTGACAAAACCTTTCATGGGTCGTATTTTCGATATCACAACGTTGCCTTGTTATATTTATGAAAAATGAAAGAATTTTGACGTATAACGTACATACTAGAAAGTTGGCAACGTTTAATAAATTGGGTTTCAGGCAGTTCAAACTGATAACTATATTCTTTTATTTATGATAACTACAACTATATTCTTTTATTTATGAGAGACGCAAGTTTCAAAACAAAACTACGGTAACAACTCTAATAAACATATGATTTTGACAGTACGCTGACGCCTGAATAATAATGCGCATGTTTCACTGCTTCGACTGGGTCTGACCAAGCGAAGTGTGATGTGAGCTATCATATAGTCGAAAAATACGGTTCACCGGTTTCTCACTGGTGATCTATCACATCACATATTCGAAAATAGGGGTCCAGGTTTTTACTTCATATGAGTACATTCGCTATAAGTATCTTCGTTTGATCTATTTCCAATTTCCATAATTATTACTATAAAGAAATAAGAGTTCCTTGTTAAATGAAATTTATTATACTAACTTTTATTGTTCATCAGAACATAAAAAATATAACTTTTTAACAAAACTTTCATTTTTTATTCAAAAAATTGATTTTTTACCATAACGACATATCTGTTCTTCAAGTTTTTAATTTTAATATGATACTTAAAATATTGGATATTGATTTAAATTTAGTTTTTTTTTATAAAAGGGCCTTATTAATAATTAATCAATTGGGGATAAGTACGGAGATCTTGGTGGCCAAGGTAACAGTGTGACATTATTATGTTAAAAGAAGTCTATTGTGACTCTTGCGACATGTGGTCGGGCATTGTCTTGTTGGAAAATTGGATTTGCCAGGATGTCAAGATAGGGTAAAAGATGGGGTTCTAAAATTTCTTGGATATAACGCTGCGCGTTCATGTTACTTTTCTCCTTTCACCACGTCGTCTTCCAACCCCCGTTCGACCATCGTACATGCCTAAACAAAATCGAGACTTGTCACTAAAGACAATACTGTTCCATTCTTGAACCCAAAGTGACCGTTCTCTACGCCACTCAAGTCGATTACGTCGGTGTTCTGGAGTTAAAGGGAGGACCCAGTGTGGTCGGTATAAAAACTGGCCAAAACGTCTTAATCGTCGGTAAACACTTCGCAAACCATTCATTTGCAATGGACCTGGTATTGGAGAAACGGTCCCCTAAGGCCAATGATCTTAGGCGGCGATCTTCACGGTCTGTTGGTCTACGGGGGCGTCCAGAGCCCCTTGCTCTTTGCGTACAGCCTTCTCGAAGCCATGCCTGACAACACCTAACCACGGTTTCTATACTTCTTTGCATTCTAACTGCAATTTCTCGAAAAGAAAATCCAGCTTCCTGGTCCCACTATACGACCCCTATCAAACTCACTAAGCTGATGTAATCATTTTAAAATTGATTTTACTATTTTATTTAAATTAACTAAATGTTAAACAAGATACCAGATATCAGAATTAATACCAAGTATAATTCCATGAACTATATATTTTACAATGTTACGATTACATCTGTTTGTAAGTATACGAATCATAATAAATACATTTTGTCTACGACCGTGCTATAAAATCTTAACCCATTAGCGCCGAGAAATAAAAATCCTTGAAATTAATAATATTTTTATTCTTAAACAGGTGGAAATAGATAACAAAGCACATTTCTAATAATGTTTTGTTTAATTTTTTAGACAAACCCTCTAAAAGGGGATGTTCCCATATGGGACCTTTAGGCGTTACCTCACTTATAACTTATGTTGTGTATGAAAGCTCCGTTTGCTTTCAGTGTACATAATAAGTTGACACCAGTAAAAAGATTGTCGAAGAAAAAGTTATATCTAAGCATTCTCTTATTTCCCATTTCCTCGATCATTGCTAACAATGGAGCTGCGCATTTACCGAAAAGTAATTTATAGTTTGTTGTGTTTGATCTGGGGTTTTTCTCTTGATAAATCTCAAAATTTACTAGGTAGCCACTTGGAGCGTTAAGACACCAAACTTTGTAACCAAACCTAACAGGCTTACCACGGATGAATTGTTTACATCCGTAGCGACCAAAGTAGCGCATCATTGACTCGTCGTATGATAGGTTTTCTTCCGGGGTGAAATGTTGAAGAAACTTTACTTTTAGTTGATCTGTTAGCAGACGCAGTTTATACATTTTGTCTGAGATATCATGAGCATTATTATTTGCAAAGTGTATATACCTACATATTTGTAGAAACCTGTCGCGTCTCATAGCCTCTGAAATCATGATATTTTTTAAATCTTTTGAGTTTTCCCAGTAGTTTCTCTTTGATGGTAAAATGTTATAGCCACTCAAAATAAGAATTCCAATGTAAACTTTCATTTCTTCGGAGAAAAAGAGTTCAAATAAATCAAAACAGCTCATCGCACTGTATTTAGAGTAATCTGTTTTTGGGAACTCGTGGCCTAAGTTTTGTAGATCACCCTGAACAAATTCAAAGTTTTGTGGTTTAGTTTCTGTTTTTAAAACAGAATTAGAAACTGGTGATTCTATTTCTACCTCATCTACATCATTATTTTCCACACCAAGTCTCTCGTTATTGTTAAATACAACTTCTGCTGGAGCAGAAAGTTGCCTGGCAGATAAATTGTCAGCCAAGCCCCCCTCATCTTTATCACCTGAATCTTCATCAGTTAGAACGTTACTTTCAGGAGGCTCAATATATATATCCGTAACATCTCCTTCATCGTAGGCGATATCCAGAGCTTCTTGTAGGGTTATACCACTAAAATAACATATTTGGTATATTAACACTCACATGTGAGTAACCGCCTAAAGCGCCCATATGGGAACATCAATGTTTATACAAAAAAATAAAAGGTCTAATAAATGTTTTTTGTAGATCTGTCTATGCTGACAAAAACTATTATGTATCTATATTTGAATATACAGATTGTTATTTGAGCAAAATTAAAAATACCTTAACAGTAATACTTACACTAAGTTGATGTCCATGTTTTTCAAATATTCTTTCAGTCACGTTTTTCAAGCACTAATAGAAATATAAACACTAAAAATAAACTTGGTAAGCTTTTTTACGAGTAACCTGAACTATAGCAAACCAGTCTGGAATAAAAACAAACTGCATAAAGACCGTATGTGGCGATAGATAAGGGTAAACATCCCCGCTTACTATCGGTTCCATATGGTACCGTTAGGCGCTAATGGGTTAATTATACATGTGCTTGCTCCAGTATAATGTTACCCATTATTCACTAGTGAATAATGAACAATTATACACTGTATGACGTCAAAACAGCACGTATGTCTAAACTTGGTATGAGAATATTCTTTGTTCATAACATGGTAGCATACACTCCAATACACACTCGTAATAATTGTTGCCTATACAGAATGTACTTTGGTATATGGTATACTTTATACGCAGATACACACGAATATTATTCAATACGAATATTTTATATGAACTTTTATTTACATGCTATTCTGCAATTTTCTTTGTCTTTGCAGTCTTTTTGATTTGTAATTTTGCTAAATAAGAAGTATTTAACAAAATAATAAATATAACTTTGTCCTAAAATATGTGTTAGTTACATAAAAACTTAAAAATCAAACAATATTGTGTAAAAAAAGTATAAAAGCAATATTTACATCAAAATCAAATATTGGCTTTTTGATAGTTCTGACTTAAATAAGTAGTAATTTAAGTATGAACTCAAATGATAATGCTGCTACGACATTGTACTTTACTTCATAAAATAAAGATTTTTTATAATTACTAGTAAATTTTATTTGAAAGTCGTGAACAAAGTATAGTATTCTACTCGCATGTAATGGCTATTATTCACTCAGATGATTTACAACACTCGTCTACGGTTCGTGTTGTAAACTTCATCTTCGTGAATAATATCTACCATTACATGCTTATTGAATAATATACTATTATTTAGTAAAATTAAAAACATAATATATGAAAATTAGTAAGAAAAATTTATTAGGTTTAATAATCAGAGAACTCATAATTATACCATAGAACAGGAATAATTACATACAGTTCCGAAATTCGATTGATGCTGTGTCAGTGATGATATATTTCGATCAGTTCAATCAGTTGTCTCGTGTCATTGCAAAAGCCTTAATTGATGTCACATTGTTAGCTTGGTCACCAAGATCTTTCGGCATGATGGGTAGGCGATTGCTCAATTTGCAACGTCCTCCTCAGACTCTAGAAGAACTTCGCGAGGAGTTGGTGGTTACCTGGAATGAGATACCACAGGATGACATTGACCACCTGATCAGAAGCATGCCTAGGTGCGCTGCAGAATGCGTAACACATCGGGGTGCATCCGCACATTAGTAAAGGTAAAAGGGCATTAAAGCAATGCAATAATTTTGAATTTTTTATCATTTACTTCAGTAAGTACCTATACAAAATTTTATAAAAATTATATCATTTAAACTGGGTTAGTATAATTAAAATACTATTACAGTTTTGAATATGTACCGGGTGTCCGAATAAGAACGGCTCTCGGCCATATATCAGTAACCATTGATAGTACAGCTTCGGTAAAAAAAATTTTATGATAAAAATGGCCTCGAAGAACACCTGGAAATTATTTACAGACTCGTAGGTCTACCACTAGAGGGCGTAATTTAATACTAAGAATTAAGAAATCAAAATTTTACAAAAATTGCCTTATTAAAGGGTATTTTTAATGCGATAATCAAATTCTACGAACAATTCTGCGTATTTTTGGTTTCAAAAGTTTTAGTCTTTTTAATCTTTTCAAATATAAGGTGGGGGAAAGTGGGAACATTATTTTAGAAAAAGGTCTGTAAGTCCGGTCCTGTTTAACCGATCTTTGCAAACTTGGTCTTGTTGATAACAGCTTTCTTCCACCAATATTATAGTTATCATTTCCAAACAACCTAATAAGTGACGTGCCCGCTAGAGGGCGAAACTTTTTTCTTTTTTTAATCTAGTTCTCTTTGAAAAATATTAAATAGAAGCATGCAATTTTAACCATAATTTATAAAATTAGACCAAATTAGCAACAAAATGGTGAAAACGGCATGTCAATATCTTTTTCCTATCCCGAGATATCAGAAACGTGTAAATTTTAAGTATTTTCCTTTGAATATTAGAATACTCTGGTTATACTGAACGGCATAATTTTGGACTTCCTAAAATTGAATGTTCTTGTCCTCTTTATGATGTTTTTAAATGTTTCAATATCACTGTTACTGTCACCGGTAAACGCCTGTAAGGTATTTGAAATGGAAAAAATATAAAAATAGTAGTGGGCCATGGAAAACAAAGCACGCAGACATGTGTCAAATTATTAAACAAAGTAAAGTAAAATTAAACTAAAACTTTTGAAACCAAAAATACGCAGAATTGTTCTTAGAATTTGATTATCGCATTAAAAATGCCCTTTAATAAGGCAATTTTTGTAAAATTTTGATTTCTTAGTTCTTAGTATTAAATTACGCCCTCTAGTGGTAGACCTACGAGTCTGTAAACAATTTCCAGGTGTTTCTCGAGGCCATTTTTATCATAAATTTTTTTTTCCCTAAGCTGTACTATCAATGGTTACTGATATATGGCCGAGAGCCGTTCTTATTCGGAAACCCGGTACATATATGTGAGTATGAAGTATCTTGTAACCATGTTTTTTTTAATAATGAATTAATTTAGTTTAAGTTCCAGCAATTAAAAATATTCTATTTTGTTGATAGCAAAATAAATTAATATTTTCACGAGGCGCCACTGAGCGTTAAGTGGTGTCCAGCACATGCATCCTCGAGCGGGCAGTATAAGTACAGCAAGGACTAATACAGGAATATTAATGTCTTAGAGCACCGCTCGTTCTTACCACCCTTTCCACAAGCTTTGACCATCACATAGATCATGCATTTCTCCCTCTGACCCCCTCAAAACTCCATTCGGGGCAGCGCCCTTAACTTACTACCGACTACCACCCGATTTTATTGCTTAACCAAATATAAATTAAATTAACTACTGCTTCAGTAAGCAATTAAGAATTAAGGGAGTTTTGCGCTACGAGAAATAAAAAGCGATTTAGATGACTTTTATTTTGGATGCTGCAGCCGAAAAGAATAAATCACTACATAATTTTGTGGTGACGACAGTGCTTTTCCTCCTTTTTATTTTCGTTTTTATTTTCTTGTTTGAAAAAGCTACTTTTTTTGAAAATATTTACGGATAGTGTATTAGAGCTACGTTTGAATTTATTGTGAATATTAAAAAGTAGTTGATTTCTTCAGAATTAAAAAAAAAAAAACTCTTCAGTAATTTATGAAAAAAACTAAGAAAATATAACAATAATTTAAAAAATATTTAGAACAAACTTAAGTTGAAAATCAAACCAACTTCATAGAGATAAGGAATGTATCTTGACCGAATTTCAAGCAAAAATTGTATTTTTTTCCAGATATACTCATATCTTACGTTTATAAGATATAATAATAATAATAATGTTTATTTACTAAAAAATACAATACAATACATGAGAAAAAATATATATAATTGCATAAGTAAATAAACTAATAATCACTGAAGTTGTCAGCAATCAAGATCGCTAACAACTTGTACGTGATATTAATAAATACAATAAAATACGTAATACAATAAAATTTATAAAAATTACCAATTGATACAATACGTCAATAGGTTACATCATAGAAAAAATCATTTTAATAAAATTAAATATAAAATAATAAATAATAAAAATAATTATATATATATATTGAGGTAAAAATTTAAATAGGTATAAAGTTAAAATATAAAATCAAAACATTAACAAGTTTACAAAAATTACTAGGTAACATTCACAAATCCATAAAAACAGAATTAGGAAAATAAAGGCACATAATACATAGAATTTCTTCAATACTGTTTGGTTTTCAGAATGTTATTTAAGTAGAAAAAGATTGTTTGTTCAACCCTCTATTATTTTACGTATATCGGTTTGCTTACTTTGCTTTATAAACATTATAAGTTCTTTTTTAAAGCGTTTGAATGAAGTTTCATCTTTTATTTTCTGTGGTAAATAATTAAAAAGTTTAGTACCTAAATAATAGTGATTTTTTTGTCCAATTGTTTTGTTGGTAAACGGTATACGATGCAGATGTTTCGTTCTCGTTGGATATGGATGATTTGGAGTAACAAGATCTGATACATTTTTAAATTGTTGGCACCCTAACTGGATACTATACAATTGTCTAATATCTAATGTCTCAGATACTTCTGTTTTTCTGATATGCTTGTAATACAATTCAATATATAATTTTTGCCTGTGTAAATGTGAAAGGAATCCAAGAAAAAAACCGATAGACGTCTTCTAAAAAATATTAAGTGTAAAGATATTTAAAAATATCTGAACTAAAAGATTATAAATGAACTAAAAGATTATTGATAAATCCTTTCTCATTTATAAAAAGAAAAAATATGTATAGCGATTATGGACAAAAGTACAATACCGGATGTCTGACCCATTTTAACTGCAAATATATCGGAACTTAAAAACCATAGGGAGGTGCCGTTTTCGAGGAACAATTTTTTTTTATATAAATTTTTTTTTTGGTACAGAAATTAGTAAAATCTAATATAGGGTGTTTTAAAAAAAAGATGTTTTTTAAACGCAAATATATATTTTTATTCTATCTGAAAGACGAACTCTTTCCCTTTGAGAAAATGTATAGTTTGTAAAAGTTTTGGAGGAAAATGAGTGAGTTACTTGATTTTTTGGGATAGGCTGTTATGTAGACATCTACGGGTTTCAATGTAAAAGTAGGCTTTGGAATTTTTATAGATTCTACAAACTGACACAAAGAACTGTCAAATTAATTCATTGCGATTTGTTTTCGACTACCAAAAGAAAGATTTCGTCAGGTATTTAGGAAATGGTACACTGCATTTTTACAAAATGGATCTATGGAAAGAAAGAAATATCAAACACATAATGATGATATTTTTTTAAATAGAAATAAATAGAAATAATCGAATATTTCTTCGCAAAGTATCATCCACAACTGGAATTTCAAAATACGAAGTTCAGAGATGTATGAAGGTATTGAAGTTAACTCCTTATAAAATGCAGATACATAAAAAAATATATGAAAGGGATTTTCAAACGAGAATTGTTTTTTCTGAGACATTTCAAGATTTATTTAGAGAGGATCCTGATGTTTTACTTATAATGTCAGATGGGGCTGGATTTCATTTAAACGGGAGATGTAATAAACATAATTGTCGCATATGGAGGTCTGAAAATTCAAGAGTAATTTGCCACACCAAAGTTGAACGTTTGGTGTGGCGTTTCTAAAGAAAAAATATATGGACCGTTCTTCTTATAAGAAACTACAATTACTGGTGATGTCTACACAGACATGTTACAAAATTACCTACATCCACAACTGGAACAAGATGGCATCATAAATTCAGTTTACTTTCAGCAAGACGGTGGACCACCACACGGCTAGAAATTCTTTTACAGAAACATTTGGAGATTTGGAGGTGGATGGGGAGAGTTGGACCAATTTAGTGGCCTGTTCACTCATCAAACTTGACGATTCCAGACTTTTTTATATGGTCTCTTTTATCAAATATGAATGTATGAATGAATGTATGAATGAGTAAGGGGTGATGATTACACTGCGACCCATAGGATCTATTGTGTCCCCCCTTACTTGCCACGTTCTGATGTTTTCTCAGATTTATAGCAGCTCTTCGAGTCCTATTTTCCTGAGGAAGTTTAGGACATCGTCGGGCTTCAAATCAGGTAGATCCCCTTCCTCTATTTCATGTGCTCCTAGGTATCTAGCCCTAGAATTTTGCAAGGCAGGACATTCTGAGAGTATATGTATTGAGATTTCATCCTCTTCCTCACAGAATCTGCACCTTGCTTCATCTGCTAACCCTAGTTTCTTCATGTGGCTTCTTAACCGGCAATGCCCGGTTAATATTCCCGTTAGAATTCGGAGACTTTTTTACTGAGGTTGAGGCAGCTAAGAGATCTCTTCTGGTCATAGTTCCCCAGTAGTATCTTAGATTGCCTTAGTCCTTCCAGCTGATTCCAGTACTTAGATTTTTCCTTCTCCATTTCTTTCCTTAGTTTTCCTAAGATTACTCTACTGCTGATCCCACAGGATGGTTCTGGTCCCAAATGTGGGGTTTCAGCTCCTTTTTTTGCCAGCTTATCTGCTGTTTCGTTCCCCTCTATTCCTATGTGTCCCGGGACCCATAGGAGGGTGACAGTGTTCTTCTGGCCTAGTTCATTTAGTTTGCCTAGGCATTCCCAAACCATCTTCGAACCGATTATAACTGATTCATATCAAATATAGGTATTATAATCCTAATTCAGAGACTCTAGAGTATTCCAAGAAATTACCCCAGAAATGTTGCGAAATTCTTTCCAGAACTTTTTATTCAGGTTACAAAAATGTATAGACGAAAATGGACAACACTTAAAGTGCTTTATGACTGATATCTGATAATATAATTCTCAATTTGCTTTTATGGTGGTATTTGACGACATAATTGAACAAACAAGTTTGGTCAAAAATCACAATTGAACAACTAATGATGATTACTGTAAATGGAGCAAATTTGGATAGGTACATCCTGTAATTTAATGGTTACATAAAATACATGTAACAATAAAGTAACATTGACTGCAGTAAAAAAAATAGTAATAACATAGAGTGTATGTAAAAAACAGGAAACAATTTATATAAATGCAAAGTAATTGTTATGTAACAAGTAGATGACAATGTTCCGGACATTTTATTGTAACATATATGTAAATATTACATAACATAATATTATATAACATAAAATAAAATTAAGTAAAAAATATATAAAGTTTATATAATATGGTTTGCTGGGACATGACACCAAAAAATTCCGCCTCGGTGTCAACGAACGTAGAGTTACGACCATGTCTGTAAAATTTGTGGTTCCAAAAAAGCGACTTAACTGATGATTTTAAAGAAATATCCAAAAAATAAAATGATAAAAAATGTATTGTAGTCAATGTAAAATTGAGGTTAGAAACTTTTATAATTTTTCTGCTGAATAAATACGAATGTTCCCAATGTCGTTAAGGAGATAATATTTCATTAGCTATCTATAAACTGCTATGAATAATTCAAACAAATTGTAAGAGATGTAATTAAACTAATTGCTGGAATAATTAAAAAATTAACTTACCTACCTATTGTAAACTAAAATTGTTCTTAAAACAATACACTTGTAATTCACTGTTTAAAACTTTCTATTTTATAAAATGTATTGTATAATATTAAGAATAATAAAAAACTCTTCGTTTCAACGTAACTTCCAAGTTTATTTGAAAAAATATGTTTTAAATCACAATGACGGCCGTTTCGCTAAGAAGCATCGTCAGTTTTTTATTATTCTTAATAAGATGGACTTTTAAAAAGTAATTATGTAATTATCAATGATTCATTACAAGTTTTAGTCAATTTTTTAGGATCCTAAATTCAGGACCATAAACATTGAAACAATAAAATCAAATGTATGCAATGTTCAAAGTTTTAATAATTTACTTAGGATGTGATCATGCGCACTGCAGTAGGCGGGAGCCTCCTTAACTTTTAAACGGTGTTTAGCTAAGTTACTTTATGTGTACTGTGCTATTGTTAATGCTATTATTTCTAACTTTACGGTGAACTATAAACATGGATGCTGAATTTTTATTACTAACAGCAGCAGCTGTTATAAATATAGTGATAATTAATATTGCAAGAAAGAGAAAAGCTATACACAAGAGCATTTTGCACTTGCCAGATACTATTTGGAATACCTAGGACTCTTCTCTTTGTCTAGGACACCGTATCACCACGAATGAAAATGAACCGCTTATGCTCAGGTACACACAAGGAACAAATAACGAAATAACTTTCTATTCTATTCAAATAACAATAACTAAAGCAGAGGTTATGTTATGTTACAGAATCAGTTATACCAATTTCTGCAAAAATAAACAACATTGACGTATAAACCACCCTATATTTTTGCTCTAATCTGTCAATTAATTGATAGAAAATAGGACCGGTCTATAAATATATCACGTCAATTATAATTGAAGAGAAATAGGACAAGTTTTGATGATTTGAAAATTGACAAAAAAATTTACACAAATGTGTATGTATCTATCAATTATTTAGGATCCTAAAAAATTGACTAAAACTTGTAATGAATCATTGATAATTACAAACGGGCTTAACAATTAAACTTAAATATTTATATATTTATTTTATAGTACATAAATTTTTTCTTGTTATAAAGAAAACTACATTGATGTAAGTACCTAATACAGTGAAATTTATGGTACTAACCCTTACTGTGTGAAAGTTCATCTTACTTGGTCTAGCCTTAACTACTTATCAACATCAAGTACCTAGTTACAAACAAACAAAATGTAACTTCAATATGTCAATCTGACGATGCTATTCCGATAGCGAAACGGCTGTCATTGCATTTAAAGTATTTATAGAATAAATAGTGGAAGTTAATTCAACCTTTTAGTTGTTTATTGTTCTGAATACCTAATACAGGTTGAAAATTTACAACTTTTAGTAAATCGTGTTCACAGGTGATATTTTCAGAATCATTTAAATTTTAATTTACATATTTTTTACATGCAAGCGTGTTATTTCCGTAATCTACGTTATACTGCGAATACGAGGGTTGCCTTTTATATTTTGGAATTTGGTAACCCTGGTGTTGCAATCAGGCAACTGACAGCTCTATCGTAAAGTTGGACATTTTTGAGGTTATACGTTTTGACATACGAGCGTTATTTGTGTTTACAGTAACTTAAAAGATTCATCTCGACCTAAAAATGGAAATAAATCCTTAACATTTTTGTACGATTATTTTTTTCGACGTGGATTAACTCACCAGACCGGAACTTTTACATTGCCCAGGAGACGAGTGACGGATATGTCAGTCACTTTTTAAAAATATCTGGAATAATGACAAAGTCGGTCCAATGATTCAAACAGGTTTATTTATTATCAAGTATGAAAAAATATAAAGAATTTGAACAAAAATTTTTACACAAAACTAAAAATAAACTATATTTTAGAATTTGGCTTGTGTATGGTATAGCCCAAAACAAGGAACTACACATAATCCTACATCGCATTCTTTGCACATATATCTGGTATCCCTCCTTTTTGGTTGACCCTTTGTTGTGTGCGAACAAACATGACATCTTCGTGAGGCTTTTTTACTGCCAGGAACTAAAATTGGAAAATGTCGCTGATTCAGTCTTGCATTACCAACGTCGCAGTGTACTGGTCTCATTTCTTTCGAATGGAATCTAAAACAAGGATTAAACTGTTATGTTATTTCCGCTGTAGAAGCTGTACAGTGAAGTCATACCTTTCTAATAATTGACGAATAACTGCCAAGTGGAACTTTGCAAATGGAACTTTATCGACTCGCCGAGTTAAAAACATGGCGTGACCGTTGAGCATACTTATGTCTATGGAATGGAAAAATAGTTTTTTGTACCATTTTATACTCTTACGGGTACAATCTATGCTACTTATCATCATGTCCGATCGATCTACGGCTCCCATTTGTTTATTATATTCAACAATGCATAATGGTTTTCTTACATTTTCGTTGGTGGCTCTATCTATTTTGGGAAGAGTTATCATAATATTTTCATGCAAGGTTGTTAGCATAGTTACATCCCGACGGTCTTTCCATTTTACGACTAGCATATTATCACTGCTTCTCCAATCCACACAACCTTTTTCTAATTTTTTCTCTAACACTGGCATGTGTTTTCTGTTTTGTCTAATTGTTCCACAAGAATTAGTATTTCTTTCAATCAGAAAAGATGATAAAGCTGGACTCGTGTAAAAATCATCAGTGAACACTGTGTGCCCCTTATCTAAATAAGGTTCTAAAAGTTTTGTAACAACTGCACCTGAACAGCCAAGCCCATAAATGTCTTCGGCTTTTCTATTAGTTTCCTTACCCATGTATACTGTAAAATCTAAGACGATACCCGTTTCACAATCACACAGTACATACAACTTTATTCCAAAACGATGTCTTTTAGTCTTAATGTACTGCTTAAAGCTTAATCGCCCTTTAAAAAGAATCATACTTTCATCTATGACAAGGTTTTGAAATGGGTAAAATTGAGACTGAAAGTTCTGCCTAAGCAAATTTAAAATATTCTCCACTTTATGCAAACGACTACTAGATTCTGAGTTTTCGTTATTTGAAAAATGCAAATAACGTTGTATTTCAAAAAATCGGTTCCTTGACATGAACTTACCAAAAACAAGAGTATGTAGCAATATATCATTTGACCAGTATTCTTTCATATCACGTTTTTTTATACGTGCCATCAGCATAGATAAAGCAATAAAAACAAATAATTCTGGAATGTCCATATTTTTAAAATTATTTGCGTTTTGTTGCATTGCGTAAATATTTGTTTGTTCTACAATTTCCTTTGCAATGTCTGGTGTCAATAAGCTCAAAAAATATTCTACTTCCTGAGAATCTTCAGTCAAGTTTTCATTTTTTAAACCGCTGTTACTACTATTGAAAACGTGCAACACAGGAACGAAGTTATTTTTTGTCCAAATTATTTGCAATGGTCTTTCGGCTTCATCTGGTACAATGTTTAAATTTTTTTCCTCGTCTTGCTGTATGATTTCCTCTGTATCAATATTTGGTTCATTGATGTGTCCATTATCAAAGTTAATTGAGACTTCACTTTCACTTGCTGAACCACTCGGTAGATACTCGCTACCGCTATCCACGAATGGTTCTTCTTCACTAAGATATAAATTCTCCTCGTCGATGCAACATAAAATCTGTTTAACTTCATCTGATGTTAAACCACACACATCAGAATGGCTTTTCTGAATTCTAGCCCTTTTACGCGTTCCAGAAGGACCGGCTACTTCTTCAGACATTATAACTGACACTATACTAACGCTTCGTTACATAGAACTGCTAAAACTAAAAAACAAAAATGGCTACGATGCTTCTACGGCAGCCGTCGGACATTTCCGTCGGTGACCGATTTTTCCGTCAGCGGCCTGTAAAGTAAGCAAAGTTCTGACAGATATATCAGTCGGTGGTCTAGGAAGCAATGTAAATTTTAATTATGTCGGAAATATACGTTCTTGGCCTAAACGATTGAAACAACTTACGACGGATATATCCGTCACCAGGCGGGTACGATTTTTTTTTTCTGACGGATAAATACGTCTTTCGTACTGAAAGGGTTAATGTTGCATAAATATTTTAAGGTCAAAACATTTTTTTCGCATTGGATCCCACACAATTTGTCAATCGCTCAAAAAAAGGCTCGTGTCGATTGGTCGAAGGAAATGCTCAAAAAATACGATTGCGGTGCTTCAAAATACGTCTATGACATCATGACAGGTGATTAATCGTGGATCTACGCGTATGAGCCCGAAAGTAAACAGTAGTCGACTGTATGGGTGTTTCATGATGAGCCCAATCCAACAAAAGTTGTTCGCGCACGAAGCACTTCCAAGCAAATGGTCGTCTGTTTTTTCGGCAAAACTGGACATTTCGCAACCGTACCACCAGAACAACGCAGAACAGTCAATTCTGAGTGGTACAAAACCATTTGTTTGCCAGAAATCAGAAAAACCAACCGCTGAAGACGGATCACTCTCCACCACGACAATGCGAGCTTCCACACATCGGATCAAACAACTGCATTTTTGAGAACCCAAAACATCGATTTGATGAGTGATCCGCCGTATAGTCCTGACTTGGCACCGAATGACTTCTTTTAATTCCCGTACGTAAAAAACAAACTGAGAGGTCAACGTTTTTCGACACCTGAAGAAGCGGCTGCTGCATTCAGAATGCATGTTTTGGAGATACCTTAATCCGAGTGGCAAAAGTGTATAGATCTTCAAGGGAAATATTTTAAATAACAATAAAGCGATTTTCTATACTTAATATTTGTTTTTGTTTTCTAATCCCGAAATATAAAAGGCAACCCTCGTACCATATTTCCGCTGCCAATGTTTCAACGATTCGTCTTCCACTAAATTTATAATTCACACTTTCCGGCTTTCTTTTAGATTTAGCAGCACATTTTTAAACGAGTTCCTTGGTCCGTTTTAGGGACATGAATTTTATATTTTTTTGTCTGAATATAAAGAATTTTGGGGTTTAGTCACAATTATCATTTTCAAACACCTTTTTACTAAAAATCGCACAAAACCGTTCTCAGCTGGTAGCCTTGTTGTTTGAATTTTTCAGGGCAGAAATAAAATTATTTAATTGGCTGAGTTCGTACATAACACGTATCAAATATATTATTTTTATTAAAAATCTTATTAGTATTAGTAAAATTTATAGCATTGAAGCATTCGTGTCATCAATTCTAAGTTTATATCTTTGCCGCAAAGAAACTTCTTGAGTTTAATTAAAGATTTTCTGGCTATCTTAATTCTTGCTTTTATTTCTTATAGCTGCCCAGCAGTTTCATTTATTATTTTACTCTTAAGTCTATATTTTGTTGTTTTGTTATAACCATATACTTTGTTTTCTTCAAATTTATATTTAGTCCATATTGTGAAAAATTTGACCCTTTATTTTTATTTCTTCGTCTCCTTCTCCAAGAGCCTCCTCAAATATTGCCTCACTGTAAATATTGAAAAGAAGAGGAGACAAAATGCACCCCTGCCCCTATATTTTTATATCTTCAGACAAACAGTAATTCATGGTACTAACCCTTACTATGTGAAAGTTCATCTTATTCAGAACAATAAACAACTAAAAGGTTGAATTAACTTTCACTATTTATTCTATAAATACTTTAAATGCAATGACAGCCGTTTCGCTATCGAAATAGCATCATCAGATTGACATATTGAAGTTACCTTTTTTTTGTTTGTAACTAGGTACTTGATGTTGATAAGTAATTAAGGCTGGAGCAAGTAAGGAAGTAATAAGACAACAATATTAAAGCCTAGATTTTATTAGCCCTAAGGGATTATCCTGGATGTATTTCCCTCTAAGATCAGTATAACTGTGCAATGATATAGAAAAACCAGGAAAAAAACTATATCCTGCTGATCTTTACAATAACTTAATATATTTGTGTTATAATTACGTCTTATGTATGTATAAAATAAAGACTCAATCAAAGTAAACAGTTTAATAGTGGTGAACTTCCAAGATTTATTTGTTCATTAACTACTTTATATTGTTGATCTGCTAGATGTCTTTTGATTTCAAGTTCTTCGAGGAAATCTAAATTTTGTTTTTTATCACAGGTGTGTAATATTTGAATGTCATTGGTGTGTATGAGTGAGTGTGGATGTTCAAGAACGTGTTTGGCATAGTTTGACTTATCTGGTTATTGTAATCTATATGCTGTTAAATGTTCATTGAATCTTATTTCAAAATTTCTTTGTGTTTGACCTATATATGCAAAAGTGCCTCCATTGTACCCATTCCTTTTCTGAAGCCTGGTTGTCATTTATTTCCATATTTAATTTGCATAAATTCTGTTGTGAATAATACACAACATTTGGCATTTGGTTTTTTGGGCAGCGTAACAAATGTAAAACTTTTAACTTATTTATGTATAATTCCATATTAGGTAATGTATAACTAAACAAATACCTATATCAATTTTTCTTAAAACTGACATTCTTTTATATATTCGTTGTACGTTGACAATGCAAAATCTGACGCGCTGCATTGAATGATCTAACAATTTTCTTTACAACTATGTCACATTTATAACGGCAAAAAAACGATCCATCAAACAGTCGTCTTCACTTTTTTATACAGATTAAATCCATTTTTTCAACATTGCATTCACTGCTTTAAAAAACTTAAACAAACAATGGGTTTATTGGGATATTGTAAGGAGTATTTAATACATGACAAACGAAACAAATTCGCCTGATCGATTGTGAGAAATATGATAACGTATATGGTTTTGTTCACACACTTACAGTACAAATTTAAATTTAAATTAAAATATTTAAAACTTAAACCTTTTGGGAGCTTGAATTATATTTTGTTTATTATTTAATTATGGTATAGTTTTGTCATAACGATTATAAGCGTGGAAATGCAATAGACAACATTTAAAATATTACCAAGATTCTCATGGTAAGTAGAGTCTGAAATAACGGGTTTTCGTTTCTCATGGGCAATTTCACAAAGGTAATTATTTCGAGAATAAACAAATGTATAGTTGAACATAGTATTTACTTTAATAACAAATTTGAAAAACAACGGCATATTGTGGGTGGATGTTTATAGTAGATATAAAATTGTCGATGGAGGTTATTAATAAAACAAAAAAACAGTAACTACCAAATAGTACCTATTTTGTTCAGTGGCTTTCCAGATCGCTATTTAGTGCCGTAAAGTTTTAAATTTAAAATGTGTACTCATTATTTTTCTAGTTAGATGTCACCTACAATTATTTAAATATTTACTATTCATTTTAAAATATTTTAAAACATTAACATTTGATAATTTAAATGTCACAACTTTCAAATTTTATAAATTACACAGTGCTGCCGACATACTTTTTAAAATAAAAATTTTCGTAATTACATAAAAATAAAAAATTAATTTAAAAAATGGTAAAAAGGGCAAAATATAAAAAATATTATAAACAACTTATTTCATATGGCTGTTGTGACACTCGTTCTTTAAAAAACTCATCGCTTCGCGGATTCGTTTTTTAAACTTGAACTCGTGTCATAACAGAATTCCATATGAAATGCGTTGTTTAATATACTATTATTGTACTAACCCTTACTTTTTGAAACTCCTTCTTACTAAAAATAATAAAAAACTCTTCGTTTTAACAAAACTTCAAATATTTATTTGAAAAATTGCTTTTTTAACCTTAATGACAGCCGTTTCGCTAGACTTAGCATCGTCAGAATGACATATTGAAGTTTGTATTGTTTGTTTATAGCCAGGTACCTGATGTTGATTGGGTAGTATTAAGGCTTGACCAAGTATGGTAGTAATAAGACATAACAATATTTTCTGTGTCTACAAAATTAATTTTCCAAAATATAATGTTGTATATTATTATGATTTTCAATTTGGGTATACTGATTTAGATTTATTTTAGTCTTTATTTTTTTTTATATCCCACGTTGGTATTGTCAATTTATAATGTTTTAAATTTTGTCTATACTGATTTAAATTTGGCTATAGTTTATTTTACCTAACAGCTAAAGAAGTTTATTATTTAGATATGTTTGTATTTGTTTGATTATGATAATTAAAAAATTTTTGTTTGTTTTATTGGTTTTTTCAAATATTTTAATTGAATTTGATGATTTAATATTATTTAATTTTATATACAGTTTACTTTTTCTTTTTTATTTTTAAGTTTGGGCGCCTTGTCAGAAGTTCAAACTAGCTCAGTTTACTTAATTTTAAAGTTGAAATTTAAAGTCTGACTCTCATCTTGGGTAGGATTCAAATTAAATATTGTTTAATAACTAATACACAATAAATTTAATGTCAAGTACTTCAAAAAAAAATTATTAATTGGTTTTCACACGTTCAGTACAAATAAATAACAAATATTCGGATATGAAAAAATGGAGATGATATACAAAATATTAATTTACAATTGCAAATAATTAAAAACAAAAATACAAATCCTTAATTATCGGACGTACCTTGTATAACAGAGTTTTTCAAATATTGTCCTTGTCATGCGCAACGTAACAAAACTGAGATCGGCTTCTGCTTCGTTTACTCCCGCAAATGGAACAGCGTATTCAAATTGACAAGATGGCTACTATGGTTCCGTTTTGGAAACGTCTCTCGAATTTAATCTTTAAAATTCTATGGAATCTGCACTTGCTTTATGCAGTTTATTACTTTGGTAAGTAATTTAATAATAGCTGATTACTTTTCTGTATGTATTTTTAATATTACATGTATTACTTTAATATAAACAGCTTTTAATTAATTAAAAAAATTTCTTCTAGTTGATAATCAATTAATACATACGATGTTAATTGCTCTGCGACCAAGAACATAAGAGAGATGAATAGATGTTAACTGCTCTACTACCAAAAACATAAGAGAGTGAATAGATGTTAACTGCTCTACTACCAAAAACATAAGAGAGAGTAATCATGGATTCTCCGGCCTTTTATAGCTTCTTGGAAAAAAACAAAAAAATGACGTCATCGGATTTCAACTGTTCGAATTTCAGAACAAAATAACCTACATTTCCGAAAATCCAGGTAATAAATTCACAATTCTGATAATACCTTTGATAACGTACAGATAGATCTCATCCTTATATTTGCTTAAATTCTGTTTGTATAATTTTCTAAGTACTTTTTCCTAGGAAATTTTAGATTCAAAATACACAACTTCCTTGAGCTGTCAACTTATTTTAGACTTTCAAATTTTGAATTAACACTAGCTATTATATTTAAAATTACTCTAAATCCACTTAACTAGTACTATTTTAACCCTAACAACTACAATTTAAACTTTTAAAAGATTTTGTTATTTGTATTACTAATACCTTATATAAGCTGATATTTTCTGTGTTATCAAAGGTTAACATTTTAAAATTTATATAAAAAACTTCTTCAATTATCCTACATACTTTTTGTTACATAAATTGTCATTTGTTAATGTTTATAAACTAAGTTTTTCAATATCTATTTCACTATGTATTCTTAAAATGTTCAATCAAAAGTTTATGTGATTATATTCAAAACTGTCGATATGGGAATTAGTTTAATGTATTTCACCACACCTGCTACATGTTTATAATTAATCTTGTGTCTTTTTTAGGTACTCACAATCTATTGGTATATTTGTTTGTACAATATCGAAGACTTTGATTTTGTAAGTACTTCCTTTTTACAATATTTATTTAAATATTTAACTAACTAAAATTACATGTTGATTTCTTAAACATGTGGAAACCATTAACACTTTTTGATTTTTATGTTCTTTTTATTGTTTCAGATTAAACTGAGAATTTTGAAAAAGAACTAGGTGAAAAGTGAATTGTTATAATGAAAATGCATTCATTATGGATTGGAAAATTTTGATTGTCATACAATAATTGAATATGGATCCTATACAAGATAAGATGTCAAATACACTCTTTATTTATTTGAATGTTTGTAATTGAAGAGTAAATATTGAAAATTTAAGATGTACTAAAGAAAAAGTAACTGCAGATTCAATTAAACTTATTAAGATATCCCTTTTTTGTAAATTATTGTGGTAAGTAACTTTAATTCTATTTTGTTCATTTACTAATGTGTATTGTTTATTTTTACATGTTGACTTTCCAATATGACTACCTACCCTATATTGGCTTTTATCTTATAATGTTTGTTTATTATTATCAGATATGTAAGTTATACTACTTTGTTTTAGTGTAACTGTAGAGATACTGTTTGTTTATACAAATTCATACTAATTATATTATTTTTAGGTCAGAAGATTCATCTCATTTTTTAACAAGATGTATCTACTAAGTCCAAATGAAAACCTGTTGTGACCAGAGAATATTGTTTATTTTGTGGCTTTTACTGTGATATTATGACCAAATTTATGATATAATCAAGTTTATACTGTACTCAAGACAATACTTCTTTTTGGGTAATTACATGGTTTAAGAAGAAAAGTGTATTTCATTATGCATATCCTTTTTTTTTATTAATCCATTAGTGTAATGGCTATGATGAATGCTTAAAAGGTAAGTTTTGTTTTTATTAGTAATAATGATCCATTACAATATGTAGGTCAAAGACAAAGAAATTTTAAAATAATATTCAATGAACCCTTAAGAGCAAACAGATTACAACAACCAGATAAGTCAAACTATGCAAAACACGTTCGTGAACATCCACACTCACTCATAGACACCAATGATATTCAAATATTGCATATTTGTGATAAAAAACAAATTTAGATTTCCTGGATGATCTTGAAATAAAAAGGTAGCAGATCAACAGTATAAAGTAATAAATGAACAAACAAATCTTGGAAGTTCTCCACTATTAAACTGTATACTTTGATTAAGTTTTCATTTTATACATAGATCAGAGGTAATTGTAACACATATATATAAATTTATTGTAAAGATCAGCATGATATAAGTAGTTTTTTCCTGGTTTTTCTATATCATTGCACAGTTATACTTATCTTAGAGGGAAATACATCCAGGATAATTCCTTAGGGCTAATAACATCTTGGCTTTAATAATGTTATGTCTTGCTACTTCCATACTTGGTCTAGTCTTACTACTACCTAATTAACATCAGGTACCTAGCCACAAACAAACAAAATGTAACTTCAATATGTCAATCTGACGATGCTAATTCTAGCGAAACGGCTGAATTTAAAACGTATTTTTGAATAAATAATCGAAGTTTTATTCAACCGTTTATTGTTTACTGTTCTTAATTAAATTAAACAACTGGCATTACTATTTATTGATAGATTAATACCGATACTAATATTGATATGAATCAATATCAGTAACCTCACATTCTGCAAATAGGTAGAAATTTAGTTCTAATCAAGTAGTCTCTGTATTTTTCTACCTTGGCTAAAAATGAACAGATTTACTACCTCAACAAAAGTCAACAAAGTAAGGTTCAGAGGCTAGTAGTTTACGTACTGAAGAATTGGTAATAATTTCTCAAATCACATTATTTATAAAAATTGTGCATTAGGTTCTGAATTCTGATTTTGATTGTAATGAACAATTTATTAAAATCCATCGATAAATCACTAAAAATACGTTTGTCCACAGATGATTTAGTCTTTATTAAAGGAATGATTTAAATCTTACATGAAAATTTCTCAGAATACAATAAACCTCTGATATAGTCAAGAACTGTAGAAAAGCCTAAAATTAAGTTGTATAATTTTGATTAATTTTGATATAATTTCTAGGTGTATTAATTGATCAAAGGATAAATTAAAGGAGTATATTAATCATCAAATATTGTCAAGTAATAAAAAAAGAATGTATTACAATACTTATTCAGTATCAAATTACACCGAATGTATTAGAAAGTGTGCAGAAGTGTGTAGAAATATTTAGTTTACAATAATTCTTATTTTGTATTTATATTGCATTACCAAAAAAATTTATTTTCAGAATAAACATTTAATATTTAGAGAAGTAGTTATAGGATCTAATTTTACCTATCAGAACTTTTAACGAGGACATCGAGATCTACACTATATTCAAATATTTTATTTTCTCTATTAGGTATGTATTTTGTCTTAATATACATGGCAGTAACATCAAAAAATATTTAAGAGCAACTTTTTGCGAACCGTTTTAAAAAAGTCGGAATTTTGAACTTCAACGCCCTGTATCTCAAAATCTAGCCATATGATAAGGTTGGGCCCATGGAGACTTTTGATCAGGACATCAAATTAGTGCATATCAAAAATTCAGGCAATTTTACGGTGCTCCCGTTTCCATAAGAAAAGTGCGGGGTCCTTTATTGTACAATTGAAGCATTAAATAAAAGTAATGTTTCACATTAGGATGAGTAAAATAATTGCTATTATTGCTAGTACTTGACACTTTCATCAATACACAATTTAACAGTAGGTAATTAAAGTTTTAATCGTATAATATATGCTAAAATTTTTCAAGCTTCTTTATTCATATTAAACAAATTTCTGTGTTTGTAATCTCTATTAATTTATTTAGTCTAGACGTTTTTTTTTGTCAATCATCGCGTGTTATATAGAGACCATAAAATATGAAATATTTATCAGTGATGTTTTCTATCTACACAGACTACATACCTTCATTAGCTACTTGTTGATTAAAATTATTCAAAACATTTGTATAGTATTTTATGTTAGTGTAGCGTACGTAGTCAAACAGTTATCGAAAAATCATTATTTGCTAATAAAAAATGTATACTAAACTCTTTAAATACAAAAAATCGAAATAGTAAAACCAATTTTTATCATAATGCATCAAAAATCAACAATAATAGATTATTATTTATTGTTTAGTGTTATGTTTAGAAAGTTATTATTCTTACCCGTAAAAATTGATATTTTTCAGTGTTATCAGTGTACTAAAAATTTTAGTGGTAGATACTTTAACTAAACTATTTACACGTTACACAAAAATCACCAAAAACTAGAAGAGAGTAAGTACACAACACATCTGTAAGCATGACGAAGAATGACTGAATACCACTAATGTTACTAATGTTAGAGTTACTATCATCAACTGCTAATTTAGAAACCCTTTTAAACGAATTATGTATCCTGGTCCGAAATCATTAACGGAATTCTGTGTTGATTTACTTCGAATGATCCACTACATAAAACTCATTTGTGTGTTCGAAAAAACATCGACTATAAACGTAGAGTGTATATCAAAAATATATATTTTTAGCTGTACCAACCTTAATGATCTATAGTAATTTGTCATACTACTTTTAACACTTTTTTCGTAAAACAATGAAGGTGTAAATAGTTGAAGTGTAAATTACTATCAAGTGGTCGTTGACAATATTAACTACTTTTAAATTGAGTTAATTCAATAAACTGTCTTAATTGCTCTAATTATTTTAATACAGGGTGATTTTATCGATGGTACATTATACGTTATTAAATCAGCTCGAAGTGAACTTAGAAAATTTGTAATAAGGGGTTTTCGACAAAAAGGAGTCAAAATATGCTCGGCTTAAAATGACTTTCGGTTATGAAAGAATTTATTACACTACAAATTGTTTTGTTGATTATGTACTTACTATAAAGGGTTGTAACATGTCTATCGTCATGTCACCTTGCACTATTACCGACCGTAAACGATACCGCTATTATTACCGTTAAAACCGACCCCGATTCACTGTTAATACTAATGTACACAAGACACCCCTTATAGACGCTAACTATTTATCTGTTGGAACGAGGCCAGTCAAAGAACGCGTCCCTCGCTTGCAATTGAATAACGAACGCATTTCTTCTGACAAATGACACAAAACACAATTTCCTTCTTGAGCTAGACTATTTGATGAATCGCCAAGCAATTTTATATCCCTTTTCAACTGATACTCTCGTCTGAAGAGTTTGAACAAATCCTCAAGTACTCAACTTGTGAAATTTCCCCTTTTGGTTGTTGAAAGATACAACCTTCTAAGTTGGAGTCGAGTTACCGTCAAGTTATCACTAAGTTGGAGCCAAGTTATCGCTAAGTTGGAGTCAAGTTATTGCTAATTTAGAGCCCAGTTACCGCCTATGTGAAGACAGTCCCTCAAACCACTTCTGAGCTGTTAAGAATACTAGTACATCCCGAGCAGCCAGAACCATTAAAGAAACTTTCATCTCTCCACGAAGAAGCTGAAGCCGCCCTCCTAGACAGCACAGAAACTTAAAGTTAAGTCCTCTTTTTACAACTCCAGTTCATTATCAGCAAGTACTTACAGTTTCAATAAATAAACAATAGTTTTAAAAACCGTTTCATTTATATACCTTAGATTCTAAGTCTTAAGGGTGTAGCGTGGTCGGTCTTTATTTCAAGTAGCTTCTTTATTTGTTTAATTAAAGTAATTACAAGGTGTTTCTATCTTTCTCACCTTAGTTTTTGTGTAGTTTGTTTGCTTAATCGATAGCGTTCAAAAGATAGTGGCGTCCTCATTACTTATACATCCCAATCCTTTCTATAGTGAGCATTAACTTGTAGTCGAACCACCCCCTGGAGAGGGTCTCTTAGCCGGGATCTCTTTTGGAGAGTTTTTAAGTTACAAATTAGCTCCCTGCCTTTTTGGGACTATTATTGTTACAGGGTTTCTTATTGCATTTTGACCCAAACTTATTTTTATTCATTTCGACAAGTTTTTTTTGTACCGACCAAAAATGTAGCAAAAGACCAAATTAATTGAATTAATTTTCTATAATAAAACTCAGAATTAAATCATTAAGCAAATTAGCAGAAAACGCTGTTACACAAATTAGTACCTACCTATTTTCAACAAAAATAAATTTTATGAAGAAATTATTACTATTATATGACAAAAAGTTACATCTAGTTGGTAGTCATTACATATGATGAGGATATTTAATAAATAAAGATAATAATAAATTATATATCGAACTGATATAAAAATACTGTATCAAATAAACATTTTAATGATACTTATTTAATTTAAAAAAATAAATTTATTGCTTTCATAGAAATTATATTTGATTTGAAATCATTTAAAATTCAGTAAAAGTATAATCAATTAAAAAAATAAATTATGGTTAAATTGTTTTTGAAATTATCCCATTATATGAAAATATGTTTCTTTTTGTATACAAAAAAGTAACACAAATAGCATTATAGGTATAGGATGGACTCTGAATTTTGGGCCTTACTTCATATGTTGTAATCTATATTATATAGTAAAATTTTATACTAATTTTAATGAAATTTATTGTACCAATAAATAAAAAAATGGCATTTGAGGAAATAATCATGCTTTTAGAATAAATATAAAGTGTTTCTTGGTCAATTTTTTGGGACGAAAGATTTTTAAAAAGGAAAGTATTGTTGAAGAAAAATAAATTTTTATTTTATCTGACTAGAACAATTTTATTTTTCTTTGTGGTTAAAAAACCTGAAATAATCATAATAATTCAGTAACCTAAAACATTAGTAGTGATTATTTTTGCCGTTGGATAATGTTGATCCTGAAACACAACCATAATAATTTTAACAGTAAATTAAGATACCTACAATTTAAGAGTAAAATTGTTATTGTAGGCCTAATAGTTTCCGATATAGTTCATCAAATCTTTCATCAATGCGGAGTAGTATTTCAAGTTTAGATCTATACAGTTGGGTCCAAATCAAAAAAATTCAAAGATAAAATAATGCATTTATTAAAACTAAAGATTGTTAGTTTTATTCAAAAACAAAACTGTTATAATAAAAATAACTATATCGAAACAAATCCATCAAAATAATAAAAACAGGTTTTAACTTTGCCGAAACTTCTTCAAAGGTTTGACAGGTTTTCCTCTATTTTCTCATACCTATCTTTTTTGTTTACCTGTAGGGCTATCCATTCAGTTCCACGTCGACGACGATATCTGGTCGATTCTCGCAGGATAATAGAACACTTCAAACCTGCTTCTTACAGTTACAGATCATCTGCATAGAGTGCATCCCTTATCATCATCCTTGGAGTAAGGATGTTTGCTGTTAGAACCCTCTCCAATTCAAGACGAGCGATATCAATACCAAATTCGTTTTGTACCTATCTGGTGGTAGGTTCTAAGTGAGTAAAACCTGATAATTAAGATTTTTGTTTTACCTATCTATTATTAATTTATAATACCTTAGAAATCGAATATGTTATGGTGGCAATAATACCTGCTATCACACCTAGGGCATTATAAGCAGGCATTATGATAATGCTCGAAAATTTTATTGCTTATCCAATTTTATTTCTCTCATAATAAAGAATAAAGATCCATTTTGTACAAAAAATAATGTTTCTTTAAATACTAAAAATTAATAATAAAAATAAAAATTACAATTTTGAAATGTCCCGGAAAATGTAGCTGATCCCACTATAGAATGGTCGGTGTTTTTTGTGATGGTAGAGGTGGCAGCACTAACGCTATTTTGTATAGTTTGTAAATTGTCCATTAAAGAATTTTCAATAATCGATACGGAATTAACTGAATTGGCAATCATTTTGGCTACTTTATTTTTGGATGAAATACTTTCTTCTATATATCCTTCAGCTACTGAAGAGCTTTTCCATTTCCCATGTTGTTTTAGCATTTCAAACGAAGCACCTGCCTCTACAAGTAAAGTTGACGATGTGCGACGCAAATAGTGGCGGCTATAAGCTTCTGCATTATCCAGTTTTAAAAATTTTGCGATCAATGTTGGGACGCTTCCTATGGTATTTTTTCCAACAGGCTGTACTGTACAAAGACTCTTTCTATAGGTAAGAAAGAATCTTCGCTCCTTTATTCCAGCTGGGCTTAATGCTGCGTACTTTTTTATTAAATTTAAAGCGCCTAAATCTTCTTCAATGATAGTAAAACTTTTTGAAGGTATCTTTGTAACCAAAACCGTTCCTCTACATTCAATATCATCAATGGTCATTTTGACCAACTCATCTCGTCTTAAACCTCCAAAAACACCCATTACCAATATGACTTTGTTTACCAAGTAGATATCATCAGGAGCCTTCTCAATAAATTTTATTATTTGTTCTCCTTCCAAAACTTTAGACTTCTTCGGAACATATCCTTTCGACTAAACTTTTAAAAAAGATATGAAACGATGGTATCGCGAGATGCCTATATTTTTATAGACCATTAATGTAGACCTTAGGGTAGAATACTTGGTCCAGAGAGAGTTCGGACTGTATTTTTCCGACTAAAAATATTAAAATTTGTTACACATATTTATGTACCTATTAAAATAAAATCAATACCTTACCAGTTCCTGAAAATATGCCATTAGAACGGTTTCGGTTATTTGAACAATTGCGTTGGCATCTTTCCAAATACCAAATATGCCATACTCCCGATCATACTGTTGCCTTGATTTAACTGGCAAAAGATTTTCGGTCGCTTTTATGGCATTTTCTCTTATATTTTGTGGCATTTCTTCCATTTTAAGCAAATATTTAAACAAAAAATACCAACTGACTAACTGACAGAAACATCAAAGTCAAACTTAAATAATCACTGCAAGTCACTTAATAATGTTCTGTAGAATTATTTTTGTTTATAAAAATCAATTTTTAGGTAAAACATAAAGCATTGTATGCACCACGGGCATTTTTAGGCTCTAATACCCATCAAGCGAAAACCTAACCCTCGGGCTACTATTTCCACCTTCCGGGCATTATCGTCCTTACAATGCCCTCGATACAGCTATTTTAATTACAAAAAGTGATTCTATGCCCATTATGCATCATGCATTATGGGCGAATCAATGCCCATAATGCGTTTCATAATCAGATTCAATGTATGATATGTTTTTATTAAGAATAATAAAAAACTCTTCGGTTTAACGTAATTTCCAAGTTTATTTGAAAAAATTGGGTTTTAAATTACAATGAAAGCATCGTCAGATTGACATATTTAAATTATATTTTGTTTGTTTGTAGCTAGGTACCTGATGTTGATTAGGTAGAATTAAGGCTAGACCAAGTATGGAAGCAATAAGACATAACAATATTAAAGTCTAAATAATAATAGCCCTAAGGGATTATCCTGGAAGTACTTCCCTCTAAGATCAGTATAACTGTGCAATGATATAGAAAATCCAGGAAAAAACTATATCATGCCGATCTTTACAATAACAATATATTTCTATTACAATTACGTCTTATCTATGTATAAAATGAAGACTCAATCAAAGTAAACAGTTTAATAGTGGAGAACTATCAAGATTTATTTGTTCATTCACTACTTTAAACTGTTGATCTGCTAGATGTCTTTTTATTTCAAGTTCTTCGCGGAAATCTAAATTTTGGTTTTTATCACAAATATGTAGTATGTGAATGTCATTGGTGTGTATGAGTGAGTGTGGATGTTCAAGAACGTGTTTTGCATAGTTTGACTTATCTATATGCTCTTAAGTGTTCATTGAATCTTATTTCAAAATTTCTTTGCACAATTAATTTTGTAATCACTAGATTTTATAAAAAATTAGCTTTTAGAAATAACAAAACGTAATTTATTTTACATCTATATTTTCGGTTATATTAATAGTATTTTGTTGATTGCAGCATTAAAGAAACGACTAAAAAACTATTTTTTATAAAAGCATTATTTATTACATATTTTTTTTTATTAAAGATTTAGTTGGTCATTGATAAAAAAAATATGACAAATACAAATTTCATTTTGAAGAATCCATTATGAGAAATTAAAAAATATTACGGTTGCTTTGCTACTGCTCTTTCTTTGATTCTTTGTTCCCATGATAAATAGTCAAAGATACCATCCGATTCTTGGATCGTTAATACGCATTTCAGACGAATATGATTGACAAAGACCAAAAGCCTCAACACAACCCAGACACATCTGTATAAAAATAATATCCGTCAAAAACACAATCCGAAAACTAATACGAAACATTCTCTAGCGTAGTTATTACGAATCATTAATCAAGAGTTGGTCAGGAAATGAGTCAACCCTTCGGTCCTTTCTAACCGAGAATACGGCAGTTTACATACTGGACTTGGACATTGTGGTCGGCATCTTAAGACACATGGTCTTTGGTCATTCTATGCCGCGTCTTTAATACTTAATGCGTTAAAGATTCAGAAAGGATTTGACATATTGTTAAAACTGAATGGTATGGTGTTGTTTTAATATCATTCGTTCAGTGTCAGGTGTAATAATTAGATGTATACATTCAAATTAAATGAAACATTTTTATTTTTATGTTTCTTATTTACTGCATAGGTATTAATGTATGTATATTTGTTTTAATTGCAGATTGCTGTCCAATGACATTTTTAACAATTTATTTAGATTATTACTCTTACTTGTTATTGTTATTACCTATTTACTTAAATCACTTCTAAGGTGAAATTGATTGTGGTAACCTTTACTTTGTGGAAGTTCATCTTACTAAAAAAAAATAAATAACTGAACGGTTGAACTAAACTTCCACTATTTATTTGCAAAATACGTTTTAAAATGCAATTACAGCTGTTTCGCTAATAACTAGCATCGTCAGATAGACATATTGAAGTTACATTTTGTTTGTTTGTAGCTAGGTACTTGATGTTGATAAGTAGTTCCTAGCTAGACCTTAACCGTTTAGTTATTTATTGTTCTTACTTTTAAGGTATGTTTTCTTACCTATTTCAAGGCTTTGTCTTTTCAATTTTCACTTTAAACATTTTTTTTAAAACATTTTTAAAATAATTTTGAGGAAAACTAGGTAAACGCCCCCAAATGCATAGTCGTTTAGCAGTACAAAGTGTGGTAGTTACAAGACTACAGGAAATAGTATATTTAAAAATAAACATTTGGTAAATATATACAGTGCTTTTCAGGTAAAAGTATTCACTTTTAATAACTTCTGTAATACTGGTATTAAGGAAAAATCCAAAAACACGTCCATTTATGTTGGAAGGGGCAAGCATTATGGCTTATTTAAACTTACTGGAAAGACCACCGCCTCACCCCTTGCAGCATCCCTTTTTTTTAAATTACTTTTCATATTTTTTATGTACAATTTGGATAAACCTCTTTGAGCTGATTTCAAAAATGTGTAATACTTGTAGGTATAAGAAAAACATTTTCTCTTTTAATAGCACAAATTTAACTTATTTTTTACTTTCACCTTATTTGCCTGTAATAAAATGGGTTATACAACAGTTCAATCTTTTTAACTGTGCTATTTATTCTACTTCAAAAATCTAAACAACAAAAAACTCTACCTACTTTTATTGAAGTTTGACATTGTCAACTAGAATTTGTAGCCACTATTGATGGTGTACTTTGATACATTATTCATTTTGTTTCGCTGAAATTGTTTACTCTGCAAGAAAGAATTGAAATTCTAGGTTTATACTACCAAAATAATAATTGTGCAAGAGCTGCTGCTAGAATGTTTAACGAATTACATGACTAAAGACATGCAACTCATAAGTATGTAATTCAACTGATGGAGAAATTTACCAAAACAGGGTCTGTTTGAAATAGTGCATAAGCGAGATGGACTCGTAATCCAAGTGGCAATTTTAGGGCAAGTCAGCTTAGAGGCTCAACAACCCCAATCGTTGTCAACACATTTTCTCAACTTCACCTACAAAAATGTCTTCTAGTAGTGAACATGATGACATTATGAGCACTCAGACGGAGATATCAAAAAAAGCTCAAGCTGCCACACAAAATTTGTTGCCAAAGAAAGGTAGGTACGAAATTATCTATCAAAAACTTATGGATTGGCAACACAAGCACAAGTATGATCAAAAACTATGAAACCATCTTAACCATAGGCCAAATTATCCAAAACTAATCCCCCTACTGAAACGACGATCGGATGGATTTAAAAATAAAAAATCAAAAATCCTGTCTACAGAACAAATTGATACATATCTGAAAAATGCTCCAGACGATAAGCATTTGTTGTCAAAGGTAAAGAATTAAAATATTGTATAATTATCATCACATAATAATGGGTTTTCAGGTTATCCTCATTATTGGATTAAGTAGGGCTTGTCGTAAACAAGAACTTAGAAATATAAAAATGGAAGACATTTAGGATACAGGAAATTCTTTTGTAATTAATATTCCAGATTCTAAAACTAAGACGAGACGTTCATTTATAGTACCAGATACGTTTTATACTATATGTCAAAACAATATGTTTGTTAATCACAGAAATGGAAAATGTACAAAACAGGCTGTGGAGATAAACATAATCGGTAGTATACCACGTAAAATTGCTGAATACCTTCAACTGCCGGAATCAAACCAATATACTGGCCACTGTTTTAGGAGATCAGCAGCCACTAAGTTAGGTGATGCAGGCAGGAGGTATTATGCTATTATTTAAACGACGAGGTGCTGGCAAAATTTTACAGTGACGGCAGGCTATGTGAATCAGTCATCTAAAAATTAAAAAGAAAACGCTTCAGGAATATCGAAAGCGATTTCCAATAATAATTATCAATCGTCATAATCATTCTTCACCGTTAAGGCATAAGGGACCAAAAACGAACAATAATTGTTTTATTGTTATTAATAATTATTATAATAAAGTTTAAATAATTGCGATTTCCTTTATTTCATAGAAGAAAATAAAAGGGCGTAGAAAAAGTTTAGAACGTTATACAAGTTCTAATCTGCTACGCGAATACAAACTATAATATCAACTTTTTTACTTCGTGCATAATGGGTTACTTACAACTCTAGTTACGTAATATACTATTATTAGCACAGATCAAAACTACTCTTAACCAAATATAAATTAATAACACCTGTGGATTTATGATAAACTATTAAATGTTTTTGGATATCTGGAGAAGAAAAACAAAAGTAGTCCACACACTCAGTAGAAATAAATGTTTAAGACATGATATGTGTGAGGGTGAATGTATTTTTTTTCACAGACCTTTTCACTTATAGATGTTTGAATTTCAGTTCGACGATCTTATAGAAGACAAAAGAAAGAAGTATATAATGATAACAGATACTTATGCCCCTCCAAATAATTCCCAAAACGCGCATCTCAAAACATCCCTAAATCGGGCACCCTCTGTATTTAAACTTCGTATAGAAGTCCACGTGGTATCACTGCAACCCTGTTAGTTAATGACAATCTCTCAGTTTCAATTAAAAACAGTCGTAAAGGATAATAAGCGCTTGTAGAGAAATGTAAAAAATATGTAGCAGGTAATTATTATTGGTAGGTATATTAATAAAAATTTTTTAAATAAAGTTTTTATATATTTGTATTTAATATATTTATTTTAACAAATAATATTAATTATATTAAAAAGCTTTGGTTTGATTGCAAGATAAAAAAAAAAGTGTAAGAAATACTTTAGGTATGGCCAAAATCAAACTTAATAAAATGTTTTTATCACAATTGAACACTCTTTCAAGACTCTGATAATTTTTCTTAAAAATGAAACAACACTATATAGAATAGGTACTTCTTATATCATAGAAAACTTTAAATAATTGTGTAGCAAAACCCCCTGTGCAAACCCCACTGTAAATTTTCATTTTACCCATCGATAACCTAAAGGGGAGCTTTGATTGGTTCTCAGCTGTGGGTAGAATTGACAGGAACTTTTATCCACTGGAATGAGGACCGGACATATTGGGACTTTTATATCTTCCCCATTATTACGTTGGCAACAGCTTTCAGTTGCTACGGTGACATAACCAAAAATTCAAACAAACAAAATCACACAATTGACAGCAAAAACGTACAGTCGGCTTTAGAATAGCATATACATGTTAAATGTGAATTTCGTTTACCTACCGAAGTTATAAAAACGCCCTTCTTAAACAATAAAGGAATGGCAATTTTTAAAACGCCTACATTAATGGTTTTGGGGTATTAAGTTTATTTACAAGGGTAGGTCATGTCCCGAATAAATAAGTTTTTTTCGCATTTTTGCACTGATATAATAAAAAAAGGGATTTTAATCCCAAACAAACATTTATTATCGAGGATTCCAAACTAAGTGAAGATGTGGGCGAGGACAACTGTTTAACTGATTTCAAGTTTATTATTATTTAAACCGTGATTGGTTACACAAAATAAAAAGGCTGTCTATTCAATGTAAGCGATTTGAGTTTGAAAATGTATATGCAATTCTGAAGCCGATAGTACAAAGTGAAATTCGTGGGTCTTAAGGTAGTTTTTTGTGACTGTGACTGAAGAAAAGTCGACAGAAGAAAACGAGATGTCCTGTACGCCACCTGACATTCGCAATATTGCAACGACTGCAATAGAAAATCTTCTACCACAAAAATCACGGCACAAGTACAAATGTGTTTATGGAAAGTTTTTACAGTGGCGAGCAGAACAAAATACAACATCGTTTTCTTAAAATTTTGTATTGAGTTATTTTGTGATGCTGGCAGAAAAATATTCATCTTCTTCTCTTTGAAGTTATTATTCGATGCTTAAGAGTACTTTTATTCATCACGATATAAATATGGAGAATTATAAAAACATTCAAGCATTTTTGAAATGAAAATCTGAGGCATATACACCTAAAAAACTTTAACCTCTGAACAAATAAAGAACTTGATCGTAGATAAAGTATAGTATTATACTCGAAAGCAAAAGTGCAGCAACTTTCATTTTCGTGGATAAAAACCTTTACTTGCTCGTGTAATAATATACTATTATTGAAACTTGTACCAGGGTAAAGAACAATGTTTTCCACCGAAGTTTTGTACAAAATTTGATTTCATTTGTAGCAAGTCTTCTGTATAAACCTCTTGTTTTAATTACCTTTGGCAACTTGTTTCATGAATAGATTGAATGCAATTGGATTCAAAACTGATAATAAATAATGAGACTATTATTTTACTAATTAATTAATATAAAATAGTTAATTTGGATATTTGATGGTGTTTGTAAAAAAAATACTGACTGATATACGTGCTAAAAGTGATTTTTTTTGTTTGAAGAACGAGCAGAATGAATTGAGATGTAAATTATTCAATGAAAGAGAAGCGTTTGTTTTAAAAAACAATAAAAATATTAACACAGTGAGGTCCTAATGGTTTCAAAGCAAAGTTGTTCCAAAGGTGTTATTAAGCACCAAAAAAATGAACACAATTATAAATAACATACTCTTGCTAAATTGCTTGAAAATTAATTTTTATAGGAAAAATTACTAACCAGGTATTATGCTACTGTTCTTAGTACATAAACAGATTCTACTTTCAGATATTAAAGTGGTAGTGAAGAAAAATAATTTGCTGAAAATTTTCATTGGCCTTCAAGTTATTGCCACCAGATAAATTAATCCACTGGACTTTTATTAGATATCCCTAAGAACAAACCGAAAGAAACAAGAAATATTTTAGAAGTAAAAGAAATAAAAACAATTATATTAGAGATTAAAATACTAAGATAGTACTTTTGTTAATCTGACAATGAGTTTTTGCCCGAAACAGTTGTAATTTTCACTGTACTTTTACAAAGTAAAGTTTACTACAACAAATTTGATTTAGCATATTTTAACATTAGTTTAAATAAAATGGGCTAAATACGTTTTTATTTTAATGCAGGTTTAGCATTATTAACCAATATTTTTTTACAATTTTGTTTTTGTTGCAGGCTGCCAGGTAAAGTTTAAGCGTGTACCAACAGAAAAAACGACAGCTTTGATCGTGACAGGTATTGTGATTCGTGCCGAAAAAAATTAAGTAGAGGAAACTGAAATTATCATACATAATGAAGAATTATTATGATCTAAGAACCCGCTGGACTCTTAGCCGGTGATTTAAAAATTGGAATGCATTCGTACGGAATCGGGCATTTTTTATAGAATTTTTACCTGATAATTGCAAGACAGGTCGTCACGCTAACGTTTAAATCCCGCCTCCTGTGACCGAAGCCTGCCCACAAAGTTGCTCACGCCGATTTGCCATTGGTCGTTTACTAAACCACGTGACTCGCTATCATCCTCCTCATCCCCAAAGAAACAAAAACAACCATCGCTAACAGTAACTACAGACATACACGTAACAATCGCTGACTATTTCTCGCGGAAAGTCGCTTAACATTTCCCGCGAGCGGTGAAGACAACTTTTGTACGCTTTTCCACGTTTTCCGCGAAGAACTGTGTACGTAGTGGTGGAAAACTTATTGACAGTGCATTGTGATGTTGAGTGGCATAAGGACTTGCGGTGGTCGATGAAAATTAAGGATTTCGGCCGAATGCCGACGGGTCACCTGGACGAGGAGGACTTTGTTGCTGTGAAGACGCGGTCCAACACACCAGAAGGTGCTGCGGCCGGCGCGAGCGGGACGTTTTGGTTATCCGCTGTACCGGCCGCAGCACAGCCTCTCGAAGGTTATTTTTTTTCTTAAACTACAAAAATATATTTATATATTTTATACTTATTTTCGTCTTTTGTTCATTTAACGCGCTTGCGCTTCTATAAAAATTTTAAATCCGCACTAGTAGATTTTTCTTCAAAATTGCATTTAAACAAAGTTTATCCACAAACAAATATTGATTAATCTCATTATATAGGCTTACTCATACATTTATTGACAATAGGGTAAAATTTAATCAAAGTATCAACAAAATTTCAAAAGCCTTATCTCTACTATTTACTTATAAATATTGAGTTTAAATAGAAAAATAATTGCTTAGAAGATATAGTAACTGTATTAGTTTACTTTTTGTCCAATCAAATATACAGGGTGTTTAAATAATTTTAGTCCTCAAAGTGGAGAAATATAGCGAAATTTTGGAAAATTAACCACATACATCGACTGACATTGATTTCAATTTATTTCTTAATCATCGATAAAAAGGATTCTAGGTTATGCATTTCTTATGCATAAAGTAATTTTGAAAGTCTGATGATGTAGAGGGTTTCTCATTATATTTTGACCCCCACTTATTTTCCTTCAATTTGAGAATACAAAAAAAAGTTTCAAATAAAAGTTGTATTACTATATCTGTATCGACCAAAAATGTAGCAACAGACCGAATTTTGTTTAAAGGGAGTGCCCAATAAAATGCATCTTCAATATTTTAAATGGGACACTCTGTATTTTTTTATAGTTTTGCGTAGCTCTGCTTTTCCTGAAATATATAACATAGTGGAGCATTAGTTTTGTTCTATAATAGCGTATGGTACGTGGTAAGATAAGAAACAAATTCACCTCGAAATTCACATATAGTTCAAAAATAACTTATATATTTAGAAAGTCAACAAAATTAATGACGTAAGATACAATACTACATTTAAGATTACAATAGATGCTCAAAGTGCCCTGCATTGTTATCAATGCACTAGTAATATCTTCGTCTCAAATTTTCTAATGCGTCAGATATTGCGTTATTATGACCATTTAAATTTTCAATTTCCGCGCAATTTTGCCGTGATAGTGTTAATATTTGTATTTGAACCAAAATACACTTTTTCTTTTAAAAACCCCCATAAAAAGATGTTACATAGTGTTAAGTCGGGACTGTTTGGCGGCCATTTAATGGTATACCCTCACACATGAAATTGATTATTTAAATGTTCTTGAATGGCTTTTTAATTGATTTTGTGTATAATTTTGATTTAATAACTCATCCACTTCTGTAATGACTGTGTCCAAATATGATTCCCCAGTTAATTTAGAGTCATAAAACATTGGTCCAACTATTTTGTTTTGAAATATTCCGCACCACACATTTATTGATTTTCTTCCTGACTGGACTTTTTTATTTGCTTAATTTTTCTTTTTCTATTATTTTTTTGTTCCCACGAATACCTATTACTTCTATTAAAAATACCTGAAATTAAAAAATTTGATTCATCTGTCCATAAAGTGTTATCAAAATAATTAGGATCATTGTTCAAATTTATAACCATTTCTTGGCAGAACTGTAGAACCTTCCTCTTATGAACGTCGGTAAGTTCTTCTACCGGTAATATTTTGAAGGGCTTATAGTTTTTATACTTTTTTAAAAGTCTATGTATCGTCGCACGGTAGCATTGTTTAATCTAGTTTCGGAATTTTCTAGAATAAAAATGTTATTATGGATTTAATCTATTATTTAGGTATTTAATTTTTACCTTCAAAGTAAAGCAAAGCATTATGATCTCCATCATTTCCTACGATAGTACGTTTCTTCCGCTCAAACATTTGATCATTTATGACATGACGATAATTGTATAAAAATTTATTTGCAGAAGTAGTCTGTCGATCCGGATAAATCAGCCTATATTCTCTTCTTGTCGAGAATATATCTACTTTTTCACATGCAGTATAACCTATGGTATGAGGACTGACAGTTTATAATAAATTAATAATTGTTTCATTTTGAAATGTCAGTTGCATAGCCACCTATGGTTACCCTTTTGTAGTACCATACGCCATTAGAGAACTACACTATGTTATATATTTGTAATCAAGAAAAGCAAGGCTAGTCAAAACTATAAAAACATACATTTAAAATATTGAAGATGCATTTTATTAGGTTCTCCCTTTATACAAGATTAGGTCTGTTGCTACATTTTTGGTCGGTATACTATCCTACAAGTTGAAAACTGCAGCAATAGCTCTTATAAACCTTTTCTGTGGAAAACCTAAAATAATATTATATAGACCCTAAGGTATAGTTTTTAACTACATACATCTCATATCAATTTGGAAGTGTCTAGTATAAATGAGAGTATAAGAAATCACTTAATACTTTTAAATTGGAGTTTCTTGGTGACTTTTATACAATAAAAAGACATTTTAAAATAACTGTACCAGTTTTACCTCACTACAACTATGTCTAGTTATATTTTTTTAAATTTTTATGAATTAACATAATTAACTTTTATTCAAAACCCGCAAAAAAAGTTATTATAGTCACTATTACAGAGAAAGGTTATTTGGTGCCTTTATTTATTTAAAAAAAAATTAACAATCTCCTCTATATTTATTTACAAACATTTTTATATTACTTAATTTGTTGTCATATAGTTGCGCCTTTTTTATTTCTGGCTATTAATTGATTAGCTATCTTGGACAATTGGCAAACTTGCTGTGATTCGATTGACGTTTTTTACTTTTAAAGGAGGTGATCGTTGTCATAAAGTGAGTTTCTTAACCAATAATAATAATCTAATATTCCTTTTTATATCTTATTGTGCATCTCCTATCGGATGTTCGCTCTACTCACAGCAATCAGGACCTTGTTGACTGTGAGTTAAACCAATCCTTCAGGTTCTTTAGCCAGGACACACGGCGTCTTCCAATGCTCCACTGATCTTTCCCTGGACTATCAGTTTGGAAAGTGTGCATTTCCGTCCTCTCATTATATGATCCAGATATTGAAGCTTTCTTTTAATCATGATGTTAATGATTTCGCACTCCTTTAGCATTCGGTTTAACACTTCGGCATTAATAACTCTATCTGTCCAGGGAATACACCTTGTAGCTTGACTAGTTAATACACATATGTCCAAAAGTTTGGAATATTTAGAAATAGTATATCTACACCTATGGTTTTTTAAAAACTCTTGTTGTTATTTATTTTAAAGCATTTTTAAATCAAAATAATACTAAATTTGATGCGTTTTTGTATTAATTTGGACATATTTAATTGATTTGAATGCTTTCACATTATTCCAATTCTTGTTTAAATTTCATTTGAGCTGTTTAAAAATGCCCAGAGACATGATATTTTAATATGTCTAGAGTAATTGCTTTGTTACAACAGGGCTTTAGTAAAAGTGATATCGTGAATATTTTTGGTGTTACTGAGGGTGGTGTATCAAAAATAAAAAAAAAACCAAGACACAAATGATGTGAAGGATCGTCCCAGAAGTGGCAGAAGTCGATGTACAACAGCAGCACAAGACCGGCAGATAATATTGATAGCTCGAAGAAATCGACAGGAATCTACAAGTGGCATATCCAGAGAAATTGCTAGACTTGAAGGACTGAATATCTCAAGGCAAGCAATTACACGAAGATTAAATGCGGTAAATTTGTATCGCAGAAGACCTCTACGTTTTCCCAAACTAATCTGTCAACAAAAAATTGTAAGGTTCAATGGGCTCAAGAAATGTTACACACTGGAATTACGTGATGTTTTCTGATGAATCAAGAATTGGCTTGGTTTCTGATTCGCGAAGAACGCTAGTTTGGAGGGCCCCAGGACGACAAGCCCGATTAGAAACAGCCCAACCACGTGTTTCATTTGAAGGTGGGAGTATTATGGTTTGAAGTGGTATTATAAGGGGTACACGGACGCCTCTCCTGGTTTTGGAGAGAAGAGTCACTGGTGCTGAAGTTTTAAATCCTGTTGTGCGTCTATTCTGGGGGGGGGGGGTGGTGATGGATTTGTGTTTATGCATGACAATGCACCTCCGCATCGAACAGCTGCAGTACAAAATTTATCCACATTAAGATGACCATCAATTACTCTACGAGAAAGAGATGCTGCTCGTGAAGAATGGGAGAGAATTCCGCAAGCCCAGCTTGACCACAGTTATGCATACAGGCCCATGGTGGAAATACTGATTATTAATTTTATTTAAAAACCTTTTTTTGCTTTTTAATTTATTTTTCATCTCAAAAGATTAAATCATTTTTTTGTATGTTTATCTGTCTTCGAGATTTATTTAGTATTGGTTAGAGTTGTAGCAAAATTATGTTTACTTATATCAAAAAAATTATTAATAAAAATTAATAAGAAGATGAAATATTCCATTATTCCAAACTTTTGGACATATGTGTAGCTTCTTTATCTTTACAAATGTTGATCTGGCTATCTTTATCCTCTTGTTTATTTCTTTTCTTTGGTCACCCGATTGTTTCATCCAATTTCCTGAATATTTATATCTATGATGGTGTTTGCCATGGTTCACATGGTTCAAATCTTGTGGGAATTTTGTAACTACCATTAGTAGTTGGTCTTCTTAAAGATAATTTTTGGCCAGTAATCTTTACATCGATCATTTAATTTTTCCATAAGTTGTGTGTCTTCAAGGTTGCTTTAACAAGACAGTGTCTTTATGATGTACATGAATATTTGCTCAATTTTTATCAAATGTGTTACAATTTTATATTATCTATATTCGTTCAATTCAAAATTTTACATTTTACGGATTAACCGTTTTACGTTGATTAATCTTAATTCTTTTAATGCAAATATATAAAAAAAATATGATTTTTTTCCAAATAACATTAAAAGCGGCCTTTTAATGATACTTTGGCAGGCTTAGAAGTTATACTTTTAATGCCTAGACAGAAAAAGTCCACTTTTACTGACTAGGCAGAAAAAGTTCGTTGCTAGGCCACCTTCCAAGTAAATATTTAAATAAAACTGGTAGTTAAAATTGACAATGACATTAAGAAAACTCAAAATGATGCTGATGATAATAAACTTCATCCTCACTTTGCAGTAAATCCATTTCTAACATGACAACTTTTCAAAATTTACAATGACAAAGTAAACAGTAAACAAACATATTCAACAAACGTCATCAGCGGTAAACATAGTAACCCAGTTACCTTTGATACAATAATTTAGTTATTTGGATATTGAAAACACCAGTCGCGGCATTAAATCTTGTGCTTTTATGCCTAGTAAAACAAATAACTATTTTTAAATTCTATTTTTTATTAACAATATTAATAAAATAGTGTCCTCTGGATATAAATGTTCTATAGTGAGATTTTGAGCACATCTGTAAGGTCTGTAAGCAAAAATCTGTAAAAATCAATATGGTTAACTCTATGCCCTACAGATTCTGTATCTTATAGAAAATGCTCAGAATTCCATCATTAGTCAAAGTTATTTATGATCTAGTAAAAAACATTCACTAAAATTTAATATTTATATAACTTTTTCCATCTCATTTATATTTGGTTAAATATTTACGAAAACTTATCAACCAACAAATTTAGATAGTCCTAATGAGTTATAGGGAAACACAAACTTATTTTAAAGTATTTGATTATCATTATTTGGTAAGAAGAAATTCAAAGTGGTATACGTTATATTATTAGCAATAAAGAAAAAATCATTACAAAAATTCAATCGCAAATAAATGGCGTTACTATTGTTTTGGTTTTTGTTATCAGTAGATTGTGAAACTTAAAGGACCAGGTGAAACTGAATTACAAATATATTTTATAGGTTGTAATGAAACTGGATTTATTAACAGTCAGCCATCAATGGCTGAATTCATGACTGCCTTACCGCACCTTTCTGGAGAACTACCTCATGGGCCACCAATTAGTCCGCAGCAAACACCACCATCAAGTGGATATCCCATGGATGTCCCTCACGGCATGGGATCACCTGGTGTCAACGTACCAGAATACCCGTGGATGAAGGAAAAGAAAACTACAAGGAAGAACAGTCAACAAGGTAAGTGCTTTGATCTTTTCAATCTTAATAGGTTATACTTACATTAAATTCGCCTGAGAAATTAGTATTGTTAAATACAAAGTATTTAATGTGAATTATATTATATAAATCTATTATTATGCAAATAAGTATTTGTTTAATTTGTGCATACTTTGAAATTTTAATTAACTAAGTTTCTTAATTACCTTTGGTAACTTTTTTCGCTACTTCTTTATATTTCTTCAACGTTTACAAAATAATTTTTGTAGCTATATATAAAATATTGGACTACGAGAAAAACCGTAAAATGCTTATGTGTTTTGGAAATAACAGTAGGTATATAATAGCCACCTTTAAGGTGGAGCAACATCTCCCATCTTTGTTAACTTCTTTTGATAAAAATAATAACGAAAAAATATATGTTTAATATTTATTTATTTAAAAATAAGAACACTTCTTGCTTTAGAACTTGTAGAATCATTCTAAAGTAACCCTTGTACAACGTACTTTTTAATAGATAAAATTGCTATAACTATAGTCTTTTTGACACATAGTTGAACGTAAGTAAGTCTTGATAAGTCTTAATTTAATAAAGGTTCATTCTTTTTTGGCGACAGTTACAGGAATGGTCAGCAAAATCCGAAGTGCTTTCCATACATTCGGGAAAATACGAGGGTTGCCTTTTATATTTGGGGATTGGAGAACAAAAACAAATATTAATCATCGAAAATAATTTTATTGTTTTTCAAAATATTCCCCATGAAGAATCTATACACTTTTGCATGCGTTTGAACCAATTGAGGTATCTCCAAAACATGCATTCTGAATGCAGCAACCGCTTCTTCAGGTGTAGAAAAACGTTGACCTCTCAGTTTATTTTTTACGTACGGGAATAAAAAGAAGTCATTCCGTACCAAGTCAGGACTATACGGCGGATGATTTATCAAATCGATATTTTGGGACTCAAAAATATAGTTGTTTGAGCCGATGTGTAGGAGCTCGCATTTTCATGGTGAAGAGTCGTCCGTGTTCGGCGGGTGGTTTTCCTGATATCTTGGAACACAACTGGCAAACAAATGGTTGTGTACCATTCAGAATTGACTGTTCTGTGTGGTTCTAGTGGTTAGGTTGCGATATGTCCAGCTTTTCCGAAAAAACAGGAGACCATTTGCTTGGAAGTGCACCGCGATCGTATTTTTTGAGTATTTCCGCGTCGACCAATCAACACGAGCCGTTTTTTGAGCGGTTAGCACTGATAATGGAGGAGTCATATAATAGGGAACTTCATACCTAAAAACTGCTATATAATGTAACTCCTATCGACCTTTATCGTGTGCATATTAGTGTTTGACAACACTAAAGTTGAGATTAACGAATGGTCGTATGCTTGCTATTTAACCTAACTTCCTTATTTGTTTTTTTTGAACTTTATTTGGCAATACTTTCAATTTCTTATGGAATTTCCTATCAATAATACCTTTCAATAAGTGCTTTGTTTTGTCTTGTTCCAACACCAGCGAGAATTGTGAAAATGTTTATTTTGATCCCAAACAATAAAGATATTCGGACTAGATAGTTTCATTATGTTAACAGACCTCTCATAACCACTAATATTATTACTATTTTGATTCGTGACTTTTTCAAATTCTAACATAAATTATGATATATTTGCTTCTATGAAGATGTGCCTTATTTCTACATAAAAGTGTTGTCGCCCTAGAATGAATTAACTTGTTCTAGAAATCAGAGAAGAATACAAACGGAATATTATTTTTTCTTCTTTTGTGCCATCACATCATTATTTTTGATCGATAACTTGGGAAAAAGGTACGTCGATTCAAAAGTCATTGACAAATAACTTTTAGCACACTGCACACTGCAAAAAACAAAGGTATAAAAAATAGGGAGAGTTACATATGTTAGAGACTAGTACGTCATAGCACCACTCAAAAGATTCAGGTATTTTTTAAAGTTGAATTATTATACTGATTAAAGTTTGAAGGAAAAATTGAAATGGATTTGATTGTGGAAGAAAATTACAAAAATTATAAAACATCTAGGAGAAGTGATAGGTTCAACATAAAACGTCAAAACATGACAACGCATGGAATTGTAATGCTATCTGTAGAACATCATAAATTAACATTTTGAAAAATAATTAATTACTTTCTCGTAGAGGCACATTTGGAAATATTTTAAGAAACTATAAGAAAATAAAGAATGTCAGACATTTTGAAATATATATTAAAAATTATATACTAAAAAAGATGTGATAATAATTTTTTTTATTAAAAAAATTTACTTTCATCTGTCAGTTAAGAAAATGTTTTCTGGTGTTGTGACAGTAATTTTAAAACTCATTCAATTAAATTTTCATTCAAGACCATCGTATGGTGTGGTATTTTTTAACAGTTCATGGATGTCGGACGCTTAAATTTTTTACATTAGGTACATTCGGTATGAACATGACAAGAAAATATGGTCCTGTTATTTTATTCTTATAAATATCACACCAGACGATGGTTTTTAATTAATACTGCGCACAAGTTTTGATATAGTAATTACACCACCAGCGACAATTTTGTAAGCTGACAGATTCATTCTCGTCAGAAAATGTATTTCTTAATTTCTTAATCATAATGGATATTCTTCTACATTTCCTTGCATTACGAAGCAAGGAATTAGTATGTCATACTATGTCATCTTTCAATGTATGAACAAACTGGGTTTGGTTTGTATGCATGATATTTGTTTTCTCGAATGTTTGCGTCTACTTAGGTAATTTATAATTAAGGACATTCCTTTTTCCAACTACATTGCGAAATTATAACACAGCTAGCATCATCTGTAATCTTCGTGTCTTCATTGGCAACCCGCTTTTGAAGTTTTTTAATAAAACTGGCAATTCTTCCAAGTTGTAATTTGTACAATGGTTGACTCTATCGGTTTGTTTAATATTTTTATTGGGATGTCGATTGTTAAAAATAGCAAATATTTATTTATAAGTTTCATCTACAAAATAAATTATTTCAATTTTATTCTTATGTTAATTTCTTGAATATAATATGACATTTAACTAGCGAATTAAAAAAAAAATTATCTTGCCTTGTAGCGACTAGTGAATAGACCGATAAGACATGGTCTCAGATTTTGACGCATAACTCAAAAACAAAAAATCATAGCCACTTCTAGTTTGCACAGTTAAAAAGCCAAGAAAATATCCTACACACTCTAAAAATTTCAGTTTTCTTTAGTAATTTCTACCAATTTTATCCTAACCGAAAAATTACCTTCGTAAAATCGACTTTTTCCATACATATACCTTCCTTCGAAAAAATGAAAATTTTCGAAATCTCTCCAAATAAGCTGAAAATTTGGATTTAGACTAATTTTACCCTCCTAAAAACAAATCTGCCAACAGAAAAATTCTACAAAATTTATCTTGCCTTGTAGCGACTAGTTTTTAATAGTTTTTATAACAAGCTTGACCGTTTTCTATGAAAAAACAACTACTTCCTGGGCTATGTGCCCCAACGGACATTGAATTACATTCCAATAGAAAACATGATGGCGAATACCGAATGACAGCTTATAATTAAAGCAAGTAGTTGTTGATTTACGTATATAACTAGATTAATTACCAACTCACAAAGTGTTAAACAATTAGTTTACTGAAAATATTTCTTAAATGAATTAATTTTTGCAAAACGCAAAATGAATATTTATAATATTAAAGTTTATTACTATTCATTTCAAACATACTTTCTTTATTTAAAGTGAGAAATGTCCATTCTTAAATTTATATATTTCTCGTTTACAAAAAACCGTTCAGCAGAAGTGCAAGTTAATTGACAAAATAATTAATTAAAAAGAAGCCCCAATCTTCGGCAAACTATACTAGGGGAAAATTCTAAAAAAATTAATTATTTTAAAACCAAAGGAAACCCATCACAGTTTCGTGCGAGTATGTCAACGCCTACTGAAACATTGCATGTTGCAAAGCAATAATATTTCGATGTCCTTCTGAAATATGATACTAGCGCAACTGACGGAAACATCACGAACACTTATTATTGACATCATTTCAATGTTCTCAACATAGCGGCCATAATTATGGTCTTCAATGTTCGTTTTCTTTCTCGTTTTATTGTATTTTAACGTACAGCACTTTTATAAAGTATAAAGTAATACTTTCAGTAGGTATGTGTGGGCTGCCAAGCATTAAGAAATAACGTGCACCATTCAGCTTTTGCTATATACAACAACAATGGCCAAAGTTAATATATGTACAAGCCCACTATGTTTATGCATTTATGGTTATGCGTAGTGATTACAATACTTTTATTAACATTTAAAATAGCCTACTGCTCTTGGTAATTTAAAAGGAGTTATTTTAAGAAAACGAAAATTATTTTTACTACGAATTATTTTTAAGCATGTAACTAAGTATACAACATTTTAAACCAATACTAAAACAACAAGATGAAATTTCATGCAGATTTATGCATAGGAGTCCAACGTCTCTCTCATCATATGATTCCATCAATTGCAGTGCCTTGAAGTCCTGTTCATTATCGTTTGTTTCTTATTCAGGCTAATTTTCTTATACATATTTCTATTTTCCTACTTTACCTTGAAGAAAAAAATATTGAAAATATAGTAAGTTACCCATGTAGTACCTTTCTAGGGTAATCAGTTTTTTTATTCTTGATGTTTTCGAGAAGTTGACCGCCAACCAAACCAACTCTTCTTGTTGATAACTGCTATTTTTAACGCCGATACCTCGATTTTGTACAAGAGGACGGACTAGACTTAGCATTTTACCATCCTATAACTGAGAATAAGATTTAAATTTTTATCTGTAAAAAATTCCCTACATCTAAATAACGCTCTATTTTGCATTATATTTTTGGTTCATCCCAAGTATTTAGATAGAATGACAGTCAACGCTCTCTGCATTTATGGATATTGTGGTATTTGAATATTTTCTTCTAACAACCAGATATTTATTTTTCAAGAGCCAATCTTTGACTTTCTTCATTGACCTTAACTAGAAGAAGTTGTAGAGAATTGATTATCCGCTAGCATCGGATACAAGAGGCACTTCTGGAGGCACTCCACTAGGACGCTTTTTTATATCTAAATCAGTTGTTGCTGCATTTTTAATTAGAATTTTCGCGCTTTGCTTCCAGTATAAATTACCTATATATAAGAAATGCTACGCGATCGAGTTTTACATTGTCAAATACTTTTTCGTTGTCCTTGAAACACAAAAAGACGTACTTTTTCTGATCCTGGTACTTTTGCAATAATGTTTGGAGACAGTATGCCTTTCCTTGCTCCAAAACCACTCTTAAATCCAAATGGACTAGCACCACTTACTTCCTCAAATCCTCTTTATAATATCGTATGTTGAACTTGAAAAAGACGTTAAGAAAATAGCTCCTTAGGCTAATGAAACGATAGTCTTTACTTTACAGAGGGTAGCGTTGTTTAATTTCGGAAGAGTAACAAAAATGTAGAAAAATCACGGACTCGTGATGTTTTCAAGCAACTCAGTTTCGTTTAAGAGAAAACCGATAAACTTTTTGAGGAAATTCTGTTACTGGTTGCATTACTATTGAACAGATAATTTTGCAATTTTATTTTTTAATGTGTAGGAGGTCAGTATAAACTTAATTTCAACTTTTTGTGGTTACTCCCGGGGTGCCATCTTAGAAAAAAGGTATGGAAGAGGTTTTCACGATGTATCTTCTTACAGAAAATGTTATAGATGTATTGTATCAAACTAAATCCAGTCCAACTGTGTTGCCATTACCTACTTCTTACCATAGCATTGATAATAGAAGAGTTATAAACAAAACTTTCAATTCCATTGTTAAAACAGTTTCTCATATATGTTTATTTACTAATATTTTATATTGAGTTTTATATTACCACTTACCTTTAGGCATGCTTATGTTTACCCTATTATAATTTGGCAAAGGAGTGTAAAATTTCCATATTATAAAGGTACAGTTTATTCAGGATAAATTTTACAATAGATACAATAAAATCTTGAAATATATAAAATTAGATAGGTCATCCATCTCAAATATGGTTGAATCCAATAGAAAAGATCCAATAAAACTGTAAAGGCAGTAAAGTCTGATGATGGTCTGATTTAGACCAAAAGTAGTTGAAATAATTGTACATTACTTGAATAAAAGTCTGTGGTTTTGACTTTGCGTTTTATTGGATCTTTTCTATTAAAATATATAGTTAATAAATACGGTATGCGCCAAAACAAAGGACACTGAAATCAGGAAGCCTGCGAAATATAATCGCTTCATGTGAAACAAGTGAGAGTAGTTGTCATGGTATTTTTATATATTGTTTATTTTAACAAACTGTCAAAAACCAGACATCATCGTAGAGAAACCTCTTCAGAGTTACCGTGTAATGATTTGGTGCTGTCAGATACTGGATTATTGGGCCCTTGATTAGTGGAAAAGACCCGTTACACTAAATCAAGTGCGATATGGAGAACAAATTTTGACACCATTTATTCAGATCTCCAAAAATTTTGTAGTGACAGAAAGATACAGTTGACTACCCGATGGTTTCAACAGGATGGGGCTTCTTGTCATACAACGACAGATTCCTTAGATCTTATTCGAGAAAATTTTGAAAACCGCGTAATTTCCCGTAACACGAATTTTCCTTACCGTTCTTATTCACCTGATCTAACAACTCTTGAAGCTTACGTATGCTGAAACAAGCCGTTTTTACAGAAACTGGCCTAACCTAATTTGTACAAGCCCGAAGCGAAGGGTTCTTATCCAGTCTTTAGGATATCGACTCCCGAGCCCTTTTGCCACCACTCCCCGTCCTCCTGAACCGGTCTGTAAAAATATCAGTTCTTCGGTTCAAAGAACAGACTTGTTGTCTTGTCCATTAAACCAGTTGATGCTAGGCATCTTTTTCTGGTATCCTCTTCTTGTTGTCCCTTTCGGTTTGGCAGGCTTCGTTGGTCATCTCGTGTTATCCGATTTGATCGGCCTCGTCTTTTTCTTTGGGTCCTCTTCTTTTTGGTTTACCTGTAACATATTTAGATTTTGATCAGTGTGGAAAAAGCTGGTACCTTTCAGATTGGTGTAAAAGTCTTTCTTCTAGGAAGGCCAAAGTTTGTGCAACCGAATTTTTTGTTAAACGAAATTATCCCAACAGTTTAAATTGTCCCATTGGTGAAATCTGTTTTGGCTATTATAAGGTCGGCGATCGTTAATATGGTCAAGAAAAAGATTTAACATCCATTAAAAAAAAATAAGTAAAAACACAAAACACGCGAAAAACAGTTTTAGGTTATAATCTCTTCTGTAGGTAATTCCTCAGTAACAGGTCCAATCGATTTGTAAATTAAAGCCTTCAGTAGCTTTTATTTACTGAAAAGTTGGCGCTTCTAGAAGATGAATAAACACTTACTGGCGACAATCCTCTCAGTAACGCTACGAAACACTTTACTGAAAGGTGAATGAACCGGCCCTAAATTTTGCTTTTTTAATTAACCTATTGTAATAATCTTGAAGAAAATCCCCCTACCCCTATCTCACCCCGCAAGAAAGAAGTTCAATACATTTCATTTTAAAGCAACAAATGCGGGCTCACCTTTCAGCCTTTAGGTACCGCTCGACTAAAACTGAAAGAGGAGTTAGGACCTTCAGATTATCAAAGTCATTAAATAGTCAACATTATTTTATAAAGATTATCTGCATAAAACATCTAATAATAGTGTATATTTTTGAGGGTATTACATTTGGTGACTTTATATCTTTCTACTGGTATTACACTATCTAATTTTTCAACAGTTACTTTTGTCTTTATATAAATTGACATTGAATTGTTTACTGTATTTTTGTGTACATGCGTGGTTTTTTAAAACTATAAAACTAATAAATGTTTTAAAAATAAATCCAAATATTAATGATTTACTTGCTTTATTGCTTTTACTGGTTTATATTTGTCAACATACTATAATAAATCTTACGTTAGAGGTTTGTGCTAGGTCAAAATAAATTTTTTCGTTTCTATTTGTTGAAACGTAACTTTCTCCAATTTTTTGTTACGTTATTCACCTACCTTGTGAATACATCGTTTACAAGATTATAGTGATTTGTGTTTTACACAAAAGCTACTTAATGTAGCTGTCATAAAGTAACACTAATGATGAAACATTCATAGCGGGGGGCAATATCCATTCAATTAACATTGTCTGACATAATGATCTGTCGTAAAACGAGGATGCTACTGATTTGGATTAATAAATGTGAATCCACAGGTCCACTGTGCGTCTTTATGTCGTTTGTATATTTGAATACAACAGAACCGTATTATTCGTTGAGTGCCAATGACATCTTTCAATATTTATTGAATTAGTATAATTTCTTTATTAATGAAATATCACACTTTAAAAAGTGTTAAGAAATATTAATTACTATTAGACATTATAAAACATTATTTCTCTGATTTTTACCGTGCCTCAATAGTTTTAAATGATTTTTAGTTAATGTTTTGTAAAGTTTGTATCTACAGTCCTAAAAATGCTTCCATTTAAAGAAATATTCAAAGAATATTGAACAGTTGTGTCGCAATAAAGCCAATCAAATATTTTATTCGTTCATATACAGGGTGTCCAGGAAATTAATGCCAAAAATTCGGGAGCAAATAGAAAAGGTCAAAATAATGTTAGAAGTTCAAATAAATTTTTGTCATACGAGCCTTCATTTCCGAGTTATAGACCTCTAAAGTTTCGAAATAAAAACCTTTGTTTTGTCATAATTTCTAAACTATACATTGGAATACTATAAAATTCCAGTGACGGATTGCATACATCCATGTCCTGTGTTTGAGGGTATAAATGAATCTACATTACGTACAGATAAGCAGAGACGGCTTGTGCCCATTGGTTAATAATCCGTAATTTTAATAGGGACCATCTGAATAATATTTAAATTTTAAAAATAAATTTTCCAATCCATTTACTAATGAAAATGTACTCTTGTTTGAACTCGATAAAATTAAGGGTTTGGGAGAAATTTGAACTTTTAGATCTTTAATTATAAATTGTGACAATTATTGATAGTTCTCTTCAGAATGTCTGTCTTTCCAAATAATTATTTTATTATTTCTCAAAAAAAGTAAATGATAGAAAAAATATAAAAAATCAATATAAATTGACAGTTGAAATTTGGTTAGGTTAGGTTAGTTTAAGTTATCTTAGGTGAGACTAAAATAGCTTGGGTTAGACTAAATTAGCTTGGGTTAGACTAAATTATTTTGGGTTAGACTAAATTAGCTTGGGTTAGACTAAAATAGCTTGGGTTAGTTTAAATAAGCTTAAAATTTGACATTTTTGCATCTAAAAATGACATTTGGCAGTTGAAAAATAAAAATTAACATTTAAAAATGACAGTTGAAAAAAAGAATTGAAAAGTAAAATTAAATAAAAAACCCTTAATTTAACCTACCTAAGGGGACAGATGTCTTCATTACTAATGTTTCGGATTAACCATTTACTGTCCGCTAATCTACGGCCTCCTCCTTGGCAGGTTTTTGAAAATACTGGATTATATTCTAATCTATTTGTGCTTGTTCCATCATGAAACTTTTCTTCTTGAAAAAAATCGGTCTTTCTTATAAAAATTATAGTCGCCACAGTTGATGTCAATGTGACAGCAAATGGCAGAGGCACAATACGATTTGTTTGATTCAAAAAAATTTCTTATAAAATTTAACTCATGCAATGAAAATGAATCGATAATTTTCATTGCACTAGTTAAATTACTACTGAAAATGTCCTTCTGATATTCGGTAAGAAAATTTCAGACAATAACAAAATTAGTATTCCAATCTGACATGTCACAAAGCTTAATAATTAATAGTTTAAACTTTTGTACCATAGAGAAATATAATATATTTTTATTTGTCTATAATTTATGCGTTGAGGTTACAGCGTTCTCTATGGTTTCAGCTGTCAGAAAATTTCTATTTAAACCAATAAGGTATATATATAAGGCATGTTGGAGGTCTTGTTCTATTTAGTATGTCGTGACGTTTCTGTTGTGTTGAATCTTTTCTATTCCTTATGTATTTATTTCATCCAGATTGCATTAAATATTATATTTGAACAGTTCTGATTATTTTGCTTCCATCTAGGTATTGTAATTTTGCCACTGTGCCATTTTTTCCAGGAAAAATCATCTTCCCAACCATAAAAGATTTCTCCAAATTTCACTGAAATATATTTTTTTGTGAATAACTGAAAAAGTTTAGCCATAATCTTGGGTAGAAACGAAACTTATTTATAATTCAATTTAACAATAGTGTATTTCTTCTTCCATTTCCAATTTCTTGTTAATATCTCACCACTATTTGGATTATTTTATTTTTTAAAGGAACTTGAATTTTATTGACGTTATAATTATTGGCAAAAAAAGTTAGTCAAAACGATTTGGTAGTTAAATAATAAATAAATAATAATGTAGGGAGAACAGGACATTAATGCTGAAGACAAATGAAAATCATAAGAAAAACACGATTCTAAGCAAACCAAAAAAGCCTCTACTGTTATAATCTACACTGATAAATTAAGTAACAAGAGTAAAACTGTAAAATAACTAAGATATAGAGATGCCAAGCAAAAATTTTTAAATAAGCTCTTTATGGTAATATTTTTTACAGAATAAAGGCAAACAAACCAAAGAAACGCCAAAAAATAATATAATTAAATTGAAAAAATAGTAATTATGCGCCAAGGTAAAAAAGTGATTTGTTGAGATCTTTAATGGATCCGAGATAATAATACACTTTTCTGCAGTCGCTCATATAGTATTTTTTTCACTACTGGCATTCTATTTTCTTAAATATTAGTTTTTGAAAATTTTTTGACGGGTTACCAGTCGCTTCTGTTTCACATGACATAACAATGACAAGGCAATATATCCAATAATTTTTGTTTTGAAAATGCATGGATAATATGTGTCAATTAATTTGTGAATTTTGTCTTTGCATCAATTAACCTCGAATTCTGTCAAATAAATTGAGATTAAGTTCTAATCAAGCAGTTTTTCTACCTTGGTTAATAATGAACAACTTCACTACATCAACAAAAGTCAATAAAGTTAGATTAAAAAGCTAGTAGTACAAAAAAAAATATAAGGTTTTTAACTACAAACCATTTCTAAAGTAGATTTCATATATTTATCTTGTATAAAGAATGCTAAGCCGGTCCTGAAAGGACCTTTTCGTCACGGACAACAATGTTAAACACCACAACGAGACTCTGTGCGTTAGCAGTGCCCAGTGGGAGAACCCTTATGCCCTAGCAGGGAGGCCCGTTAACACCGACGCTGACGACGATATAATATAAAGAGTACAGTCGAACACCGATTGTTCTGAAGCGTTGCTGATATTTTTAAGCAAGGATTACAAAAAAATTGTTTTAGTTATCTTTTTAAGTTTGCACTATCAATACCACTTTTTAAAATACACAAACCTCTAAGTTAAGCAAATGCTTTGGTCTCACGTATAAAAAAATTATTTTTAACCTTACTATAGTCAAACCACGATAAGTGAGAGTTATAGCCATCATCCGCTATTTTAAGCCTCCAAGACCTTGATTTCTGGATACATAACCTTCTGTAAGAGAGAATTGATTTTCCCTCATGGACTTCCGTAAGTGAGACTGCTACTTATCTATTACCTCTATAAGCAACAGTCGAGCTTTATTTACTTATATTTTAAGAAGAAACAAATGACAAAACAAGTTACAAATTTAACTTCGGCTATTTTATGACTCATTTTTAACTTTCGTAGAATTTACTACCATTGATTTTGTATTTGTTTCTCGTCAATCTTGTACCTATTCTAGCAATCGGATGTTGATTGAGAAATGGTAAAGCTAGACCAAGTATTGAGGTAAAAAGACAACAATATATTAAAGACTAGATGTTATTAACCCTGGAGGCAGGACAAGACACTATCTTCATTAATGTGACCAGAGGCTGTCCACAGGGGGGAGTTGCATCCCCACTTATGTGGAGTTTCACTGTGGACAGTCTACTCTGTCAACTGACTAGGGAAGGCATGCCATGTCAAGGGTATTCTGACGACATGGTTATCCTGGCAAAAGGGAAGTATGAAAATGTCCTCTGTGATATTGTTCAAAGAGGACTGAACATTGCGAAACAATGGTGTGACTCGGTGGGACTCAGCATCAACCCCACCAAAACCACACTAGTAGCCTTTACAAGGAAAAAGGAACCTAATCTAGAAATCATAAAAATAGGGGAAAACATCGTCGAGTGGAAAACAGAGGTAAAATATCTAGGGCTAATCCTAGATAGCAGGTTACTCTGGAATAAACACGAAGACGAAGTAATACACAAAGCAACCAAGGCCCACCCACGTATTCTGCAATGGATGTACACAGCAATAGCAAGACCATTAATCACATATGGGGCAGTGGCTTGGGGCACAAGCTGAGTACAACGAGGAAAAATCTCGCGAAGATTCAGAGACTAGCCTGTTCATGTATCACTGGAGCAATGGGAACTTTCCCCACTGCTGCAATGGAGATGATTTTAAACTAGACCCCACTGCACATTCTGCAAGAAAGTGTAAGGAAGAAAACAATGATCAAAGAAGAAATTATCAGGAAAAAACCTCTACCACTTCAATTTGATCAAACTTGGAAAATGCCCCAAGATGATATGCCAAAGAAATTCAACTTTGTGAGAAAATTCATCACAAAGTTGAGTAATAAATCTGAATGGGATGAAGACACCATACAGAATTTAAACCAGAATGCCATAAAGTAGTATACGGACGGTTCCAAGCTAGACGAGGGAACTGGGATAGGAGTTTTTGGACCGAGAACCAAATACTCAGAAAGATTGGGCACATACCCAAACATCTTTCAAGCAGAAGTCCGCGCCATCGAAAGATGTGTGGAATTCAATATTGGAAACAACTACCGTAGACAAGAGATTGTGATCATGTCGGATAGTCAAGCAGCAATCAAAGCGCTGAGCTCAAATATAATCAGTTCGAAGATGGTTTGGGAATGCCTAGGCAAACTAAATGAACTAGGCCAGAAGTACACTGTCACCCTCCAATGGGTCCCGGGGCACATAGGAATAGAGGGGAATGAAACAGCAGATAAGCTGGCAAAAAAGGGAGCTGAAAACCCACATTTGGGACCAGAACCATCCTGTGGGATCAGCAGTAGAGTAATCTTAGGAAAACTAAGGGAAGAAATGGATAAGGAAAAATCCAAGTACTGGAATCAGCTGGAAGGACTGAGGCAATCTAAGATACTACTGGGGAACTATGACCAGAAGAGATCTCTTAGCTGCCTCAACCTCAGTAAAAAAGGCTCCGAATTCTAATGGGAATATTAACCGGGCATTGCCGGTTAAGAAGCCACATGAAGAAACTAGGGTTAGCAGATGAAGCAAAGTGCAGATTCTGTGAGGAAGAGGATGAAACCTTAATACACATAATCTCAGAATGTCCTGCCTTGCAGAATTCTGGGACTAGATACCTAGGAGCACATGAAATAGAAGAGGGGATCTACCTGATTTGAAGCCCGACGATGTCCTAAACTTTCTCAGGAAAATAGGACTCGTAGAGCTGCTATTAATTTAAGAAAACATCAGAACATGGCAAGTAAGGGGGGAAACAATAGATCCTATGGGTCGAAGTGTACTTATCACCCCTAATTTATACATACATATTAACCCTAAGAGATTATCCTGGTTAAAGGGAGGGAAATATCCCTTTAACTAAGAATTGATATAGGAAAACCCAAAAATCTAGATCATGATTCTTACAATAACTTAATGTATGTACATTTATTTCTATATATAAAATGAAGACTGAATCAAAGGAAATAATTCAGTAGTGGAAAACTTCCAAGATTTATTTGTTTATTAATATATTTTAATTGCTAATTTCCTAGTTTTTAATTTTAATTTCTTTAGTGTTTGAATGTCATTGGTGTGTATAAGTGAGTCTGGATGTTTAAGCAGGTGTTCATTCTATCTTGAAAAATCCCTAATTGTTTGACCTATATAAACGAAGGGCTCTGGGGAAAAACGACTTCAGTCCACTTTTTCAACAGAACGAGTTTGAGGAGATATCTATTAGCATTGGGAAAATACTATACCATGACTGAATCGAAAAAAAAGAGTGGCTTAAGTCCATAGAATTACCAAAAAGTAAGGGTTAGTACAATAAATGTAGTTAAAATAAATCGATTTTTAACTACAGTTTAACCATACTTAAATTTAAAAAATACAGCAAAAAAACTCTGGTTGAGAAGTAACGCACCAGACGCCACTGGTGGGCGTCCCGACGTACAACGCACAACGACGGAATGAATTATGGCCTTGCTCGACATCCGACACTCCATTTACAGATCATTCTGGTGAGCCACTGCCCGCTTGGCCACTTCATCTTCCGCCAACATTGTAAGCACGTCGTTAATGCCTCGTCAATTGCCCTCCTGCTAAACGTCTTGATAACACACCATTTGTAAACTTTATTGGTTTATTTATCGGTTCTAGTTTCTCAGTGGTTCCTCGTTTTTCAAACCTATCCATTATGTATCCAAGCTTTGGAACTGATACATAAAATTAATTATCCTCAGGTCAAATAAAAGTATTACAGGCCAATCTTTATTATACAACCAACAGTATTTAAAATGTTAATTCTATTCTTTAATAGAAAATGGCAAATCATTAGATATCATTAGACAGCTAAATTTTTTATATGAAAAGTCATAAAAAATAATTACTGCTGATATTCTGGTAGACATGTTCTAGTCTGTATGATTATTGCATTTTATATCTTTAAAACACACCTTAACTTACTTAATTTTAATCCGGAAAATGGACTTTTACGATATAGTGGCACTTAAGATTTCATTGCGTATCATCACATATCCCGTAATAAAATTTACAAGCTTTTTTATATATAAAAACTAATAAAAACTCACTAAGGTTTCACACGTATGAATATAAACTTCTTGAAATTCAACAGCAAAACAATAAACAGAACTTACATTGATTATTTTAATGTTAACAAATATATTTTCGTGGACAGGAACGAATTGATCTTTAAGTGGAAATCTGATAATTATAATCACTAACAGTATTATATTAAATATTTAAAAACAATAATATTATGTCGTTATCCTATCACACAAGACAGAAAAGTAACTTCTCGATGCCATTCATGAATAATAATAATATATAATAATAATAACTGCTTATACCACAATACACAAAAAAAAATCTCTAATTTTACACTTAGAATTAAGGTTTTATATTATTAAGTTTTATGTTATATTATTTTTTGTACTTCATTATTTATTATTGTGACATGTAAAGTACCTACGTTTCACAATAATTCGTTGACTCGGTACCTGACCTTAGGGGATTAGTAATGAAAGGTTATAAATTTTTCACTGTACAGTAAACATTAACAGATCCGTAATCCGGTTTTCAAAATAGATTTAAATAAAACTCAGTAACATTTACGAAAACTTAAATTTATTTTGTAAAAAAAATCACTAAATTTTTTAAAAACAAACAAACAAATTTTAAGTTTATTTATTAATTGAAATTAAACAAAACTGTTGAAACTTACGTATACGTATACGCTTTGGTCTATTTTATCTAATTGGCAGATGTTGTCAAAAAATGTTTCAAATAAAAAAGATGTAGTTTAATCATGGCCACATTTTAAAAATATTTTGTACTACAGGGTATCCCAAAAAATTGATTTAAATAAAACTAAGTTAACATTTACTAAAACTTAAATTTATTTTGTAAAAAAAAAATCACGAAATTTTTTAAAAACAAATTTTAACTTTATTTATTGATTGCGATTAAACAAATGAACTAATTCTCCATTATTTACAACTATTTAATCTAAATGTAGTTCAGTATCACTATCATCTTCATTTAAATTAATAACTAAGGGTGCTACAGTTACATTAACATTTCGATATGTACCTTCAACCTTAATAACATGCTGAATCGAATTTTTCCAGCTATCAATGGGAATATTACTTGTCACATTTCTGATTAACTCTATAACACTTGAGTTTAATGTGGGTGAAACGTTTTCCGATCTAACTTTGGATTTTAGCTGATGCCACATGTGTTCTATAGGATTGAACATGCAATAATATGGGGGAAGCCGTAACACTGTGTGGCCCATATTTTTAGCAATAGTATCACAAACGTATTCTTTTTCAATACTGAACGCTGCTACAACTTGTAAGAGATCACGTTTTGTGTACGATTCTTCAAAATAAAGGTCATTTTTTAACAAATACTCTTGAGTTTCCCATTTATTGTTGTTGCTATTTGGTACTTTATTTAATTGACGGCTATGATAAGTTGCATTGTCCATTACAATTATACTTTTTTCCGGTATATTCGGCAATAAATAATTCTCAAACCAATCTTCAAAAAGTTCTGCTGTCGTATCTTTGTGATAATCTATACTTAAATCTTTAATATTCTTTGCTGATAACAATAAAGCGTTTGGAACCCAAACCGTTTCTGATCCGGCATGTATTATTGTAATTCTTTGTCCTCTATTTGATGGAGCCTTTGTTTTGCATTTTCCCGATGAATCAACAAAACCCTTCGTTGGAGTATCATGGGTGTCATACCATGTCTCGTCGAGGTAGATAATTGAAAGGTTTTCACTTCTATATTTTTGAATAGCTTGTAAGTAATGACAACGTCATCTCTCAATAAATGCAAATTTCAAACGTCACTAAACATATTAATATTTTATTTTTTGGCTGTTCTTTTTTGTTTGAGAGTACAGTATGAAATAAAATGCTGAACGTCACACGTCAGGTAAACCTTTACAGTGCTCGTTTGGAAACCCTCACTGTAAAGTGTAGTTACCGGACTAGTAACTTAAATATGTATTACCTATTATTATATCATAGCAGCTTAATTTTTATGAAGTATAATAGCTAAAATGCCACAATTTTTTTGTTTCATTGTCTGTAAGTATTCCAATAACGAAAGTTTTTATGGCAGAGATTCAGTAGGTTTGTACATTCAATATTTGTACAATGCCAAATGAATTGTAAAGAAACATTAAACTAGCAGCCGGAAAGTTCAAATAAGTCATTATTTTAATGATATGAATGTAGCAGCATTAAGAATTTATTTTCGGTTCTATTTATAGACACACGTGAAATACAATTTCAATCAACTAATGGCATTTCAAATAGACCATATTACTTTATATAAATACAGTCCTGATCACGAAAAAGTTGTAAGTAATGTTTAAATATTACATACATTTCAAATGTATAACTAAAAACACAGCATTAATATACGAGAGTGCCTTTTTTATTAGAAAATGTATAATATATTGATGTAAATCATCACTGCTTTTTGTAATAGGTAAAAACATTACAATTAGAATATGATGTAAGAATAACTAATCACTTGCCTCCTCAATTTACAGATACAAGCATGCTAATCTTCTATTTTCGGTATTACGTAATTAATATTATTAAATATTTGTAAAAAGATGGATACTATTTAATATTTTAATAAGAGCTTTAGAAGAATACGCTAAAGCAACGTATTTATACGACAATGGACTAGTTTATTTTGACCGTATTCATTGGTAATAATAAATTTATTTAGGATAAGGTGCCTAGTTACTTATACTGGTATTAATTTTGCATGTAATATTTCTTATTTCGTAAAATTTGGCAATAAATAATCAGCAATGATGAAGTGTGTTTAATACTCAATGTTGACAGATTTTAAAAGTGTCAATCACAGATCAAATATATTGATAGGTTTGTCTTCTTTTTATGACAACAAATAAAAGAGAAAAGGTTTGTTAGTTAGTTTTAACCCACATATATCTACAGATATCTGTAGGATATCATTAGGTTTTAATTTAAAATGCGGATTAAAGGATTAAAGTTACCCTCATATGGGTCCCCTCCTACGTTGGGATCTTTGGAAATTAAAAAGCTGATTGCCTTACCAAAGAAGCTATTTCTTCTTCTCCGATGGTGAACGTCCAATAAATTGCTCAAGACTTGAAACCTGTGCTTAAAAAAATCAATGCAAGAATCTGGCAAAATCACAAATAAGGACATTGGCCACCTAATCAGAACGTTCCAAGGCATGTTGGAGAATGCGTAACACATAGGGGTGCATCCACACATTATTAAAGGTAAAAGGGCTTTAAAGCAATGCAATAATTTTGATATTTTTATCATTTACTTATTATGCTTCAATAAGTAGGTATGTTACTTATACAAAATGTGATAAAAGAAAATTCATTTAAACTGGGTGTTCGGATTTTTATGTCACTTAGTATATTTAACTGTAACTCGTGCTAATGGTCTAAGTTACCGCAAGCACGTTAATTTAAATAAAAAAAATACATTAAACGGGTCTTGTAAAATTTCGTTGCAAAGATGTGGTGGTTTATGTATAATAAATAGAAAATATTTATTGGAAGTAACCATATTACAAATAATTGAAACTTTTACTTGTTTTGTTGATCATAAGATGGTAAAATTTCTCAAAACAATGATTTCTCTAAAAATTGACGTACAACCCTGTTCGTATCCAATTTAAAACATTCTCCACAGAGTAAATCCGTCTCAAATTAGAGATAACTCCTTCATAATCCCAGGTTCAACAACTCATTGGCTGTCTTGTATCTAGACCTTATGCTGTCTTTCTTTATCACCCTTGGAGATATCTACCTGTTAGTTCCCTCTCTTTTTGTTTTATCGCAGATGTTATATCGGTTGAAACAGAAATCCACTCCTATGTCTATGCTAAATTTGGTTAAAATTTATTGTCGACGGATTTACTAACTTTGTATTTTAAATAAGAAAGTTTTGTAATGGTAAGTTTAGAAGTTTTAATAATATTGGTCGAATTTAAATATTTATACCTGTTTTTTATACATGTTTTAATTAGAATGTTCTACCTAGCATACCAACAGTCTGGATTAACTTTATAACTTGATAATTTCACTTTAATTTGCTTTAAACACAAATATTTTACATCACTAGATGGCAGATAATATTAAATTTACATAATTGTTAAAAAATAGAACATAATGTAGTAATACCAACATTTTAATAATAACAAATTCCACAAAAGCTTCACAAAACAATAATGCAACTATGTATTTGATTACAAAAAACTGTAATTTATAAATTTGAGTAAATTAAAAACTATATTAGTGACAATAATTTATTTAAGTTGGATTCAAAATCTCCTTTAAGTCAGAAATCAAACTTACGTTTAATAAAAAACAAAAAGTTGGCTTTAAAACTTGCTGAATCCCAAGATAATAATTTGGAGGGAGTTGATTTTTGATTGTGGAATAAATAACATGTACTTTTCATTCTATGAAGAATCAAAAAAAGTTTTTAAGTTTTGAAAAAAGAAATTTTATATGGTTAAAAAGTTACATATCTGTGTTCCAGAGAGTTTTTGGTAATTGGTGACCCTATATAGCAATTAACACAATTTTGGAATATTTTAAATATAAAATAATGTACTACAACCAACCTCCAAATTTCCAACTGGTCGACAAGAATTGGAAGACCATTATTATAAACTGTTAACTAAAGAAAATTAATTATAGTATTTATTTATGTTAATTTACTTTTTTTGTTTTATATTATTTTAATTTTGTATTGCAGTAATTAATGATAATTCAAATTTTTCAACTTTCTTTTAAATTTGCAGGTGAGAAAATATAATATGGGCATTATAAAATATATCATAAATTATTTAAATTTGTGTTAACTATTTATCATATAATAATTTAAATAATTTTGATTGTGTTGTAAATTAAATTAATTTGTTTATATACTGTTCATGTATTTTATTAGACATGGCTAAGAATTGGTTCTTAAATTTTAGGACAAACCCCTTGGGATTTTGTAGGTTAAATTTATTAACAGGCATAAATTAAAACAAACATTAAATAATTAAAATCATATATTGACGCTATAACATCAAATTATTATATTAAGAAAAGCAATCAAATTTGTTTATTCAAAATTGACTTCTTTAAACATTTTGATCAATGGGCAGACTATTTAATGTTAATATTTTTATTAAAAAATATTTTTTATCCCAATGGTATTAAAAGCGGCCTTTTAATGACACTACGCAGGCTTAGAAGTTGCACTTTTAATGCCTAGGCAGTAAAAGTCCACTTTTATTGCCTAGGTAGAAAAAGTTCGATGCTGGGCAACATTCCAAGTAATAATTTAATTCAAACTGGTTATTAAAATTGACAATGACATTAAGAAAACTCAAAATGATAATAATAAACTCATCTCAGGTGGTGATAATTGCATCAATTCATCCTCACGTTGCAGTAAATCCATTTCTAACATGCCAACTTAAAATTGACAATGACAAAGTAAACAATAAACAAACAAATTCAACAAACGTCATCAGTGGTAAACATAGTAACGCACGGCCCAGTTACCTTTGATAAAATAATTTAGTTATTTGGATGAAACACCAGTCGCGGCATTAAATCTTGTGCTTTTATGTCTAGTTAAACAAATAACTATTGATCTTCAAATATGCCTTTATTTAAATAAATAGAAAACAATAGTTATTGAACTAACAGCTCTGATTCATAACGACTTTACCTACATTTAAATTGACTAATAAATTAGACCTAAGCAGCTTTATGTTTTATAAATTGCACAGAGCAAACAAATCGTTAATACCTTGCAATCATCTTGATAAATTTCCTGATAATACAACAACAGACATTGGTTTACTTATCGATTGTAGTTTCTAAGATGTTGCGTTCCTAGTAAATGATACAACATTTGTTAGTCCTAACTATCAATTATTCTGAGAAGTTGCACTAAGGGTTCTTCTTACTAACCGAAGTATTAATGAACAAACAGCAACAATATTAATTTTATTTAGTGTTACATCAATACGAACATATACAGCATATCCCATATAAATTCCTAGACTTTTAAAATAGATTTTTGTATGTTTTGCATATACTGAATAACCGAGGAGTTGACTATAAAACTGTCAGAATCATACAGAACATATACAACAACAACAAAAATATTGTTATAAGTCAAAACAGAACTTCTGAGACATTTACAACAGCAGACGGGTTACGACAAGGAGGAGAATTAAGTCCATTGCTATTTATAATCTACATGGATGAGATATTAAAACAATGTAAAACAAACACAAAAAGACTCCACGTAGAATTTAGAAATATACAAAAAGTAGATGTATCAGAAGGAGCATTTGCAGACGATGTTGTAGTTATCGCAGAAAATGAAAAAGATTTACAGAAAAATTTATATATATGGAATACAGTACTAAGAGAAAATGGCATGAAGCTCAATAAAGTAAAAACTAAAGTCATGATAGTAGGACATAATGCTGAGGAAATGAATATACAAATAGAAGGACAAATGATCGAGCAAGTAAAGGCTTTCCAATATCTTGGAGTAGAAATAGAAGAAGGAGGAAAACAAGAAGCTGAAATCAACAACAGAATAGATAAAACACTAAAGCTCTACTTTGCAATGAACAAACATTTTATAAGCAAATCTGAAATCTCGCGGGACACAAAAATTAAGATATTTAAAACCGTATACAGACCTATCCTGACCTTTGGATGCGAATCTTGGGTACTAACAGAAAACAAAAAGAAAAAAAGAAAATACAGGCCATAGAAATGAAGTACCTAAGAAGAGTTCAAGGAATCACAAAAAAAGACAAGATAAGAAACATTGCAGTAAGGGACGAACTACAAATAGAATCTACCCTAGAATTTATTGAAAAAAGACAGCTGAGCTGGTGGGGACATTTACAAAGTAGACAAGTGAAAAAGATATGGGAAGCAAGAATTCAAACAAAACGTAAGAGAGGTAGACCAAGATTAAGGATGGGGTTATAGAAAACATACTTAACAGAAGAGGAATCCAGAAAGCAGAAGCTAAAGCATTGACCAAAAACAAACAGAAGTGGGCTCAATTTGTACATAATTAATATTGTATCGATTTTAATACCTACATCTTATAAGGTAAAAGGGAATCTGATTATATATCTATATATATATTGCATATGAAGCATTTAAGAAATTGAGAACAATAAACAACTAAAGTTTTGGAAAGAACTTTATTTAAAAAATTGTTTTTCTAACTCAATGACAGTTGTTTCGCTAAAAACTAGTATCGCCAGATTGACATATTGTAGTTACATTTTTATTTTTTTTTAAGTAGCGGCCTGATGTTGATTAAGTAATGTTATTATTAGACCAAATATGGAAGTCTTGTCAATAGATACTTCAATCATGTTGCCAACCATTTAAAACAAAAATTTGCTCGCGTAAAAGTTACATTACGATACACAAATATGTTTTATAATGAAGATATAAGTGCAAAATATAAATAGTATATTTCCTTAGGAGTGCGAACAAGACAATTTGCACGAAAGTTAGGAACAGTATTTTTTCTACAAGCTAGAACATTTATAAAAATAAAAAATTAGACAATCAATTTAAAAAATGATATTCATAACAACAACTACATAACAAAAACTAATTATTTCATTTAATTATTATTAACTAGATTAAAAGTAAACAATGTGAAGCATTATTCAAGGTTAATGCTGTAGATGTGGTTCTTTCAATGGAGGAAATTACATGTTTTGTATTGTTTTTGTAGGTTCCGTCGGTGCCAGCTGGAGTTGAAATAATATTTTCTTGCAAACGATTTTCAGCAATATCTGGTGAATTTAGAACATTGTTATGGTGGGTCTCGACGCATGTAGAAGTACTACTAGTAGTGGCGGTACTACATGACATTTGCAAAATTTTGTTTGACATTTCTTTCTTATTTTTTAATGACTCCTCCAAATATTCTTCCACCACAGCTCTGTATTTTCAACCACCGAGACGTTTGATATTAGTAATTTGTTCTTGATTATCAGCTAATATTGTCGCCGAACTGCCCAGAAAAGCCGCTATTTTAGATGGCTTCAGATGTACAAGTAATCACAAAATTTCTGGGAGTAATGTTTTTTAAGTCTCTAATTTTAACTAGAATTAAATTCTGTTTATCTTCTATATCGTCTAAAGTTATTTTTGTCAACTCTTCACGGCGACAAGCACCTGCTAAGCCGAAGATTGTAGCAACTTTTACCATAAGATAAGTTTCGTTGGGAGCTTCTTCAATGAATTTGGTTATCTCTTCTTTAGTAAACACTTTAGATTTTTTAGGCCTGTACCCTAAATTTTGTCTCATTAAAAAGGTGGTTAGTTTAAAATGTTTTCCAATTTAACTTGATTTTACACATAGTTTTCAGAACCGAATACTTGGATCATAGCGTTGGGGCCTTATATTTTTCCGACTGTTCCGATAAATAGGCTAAGAATATATCTTCTCTAAAGGGCTTCACTTTATTTATATCACACCATTTGCTAAATTATGCATATTGCTTTCATATTTTTGGGACGACCTTTGGGGTATTAAGACTATTGCAGGTACCCGCGGCTTTGTCTAAAATATGAACCGGTATTTCCTCATTGTCTTTTGCTTCAATATTTTCCATTGTTTATTTAAAAAATCTGGGCTTGGACTTACTTATTAGTTGTAGTTAAAATATGGACAAATTGATTTAGCATTAAATATTGAGCTTTAAGATTATAAAAGGCTAAAAAAGACAAGCCGATGCGGTCAAGTCACGAGTTGGACAAAAGACACTATAAAATATGTTTCTTATTACACCTGTTATTTTTTATCTTTTTTAAAAAGTGCATCACTCATCTCTATTTCTATTTATGTTTTTGTACGATTATGTAGTTGTCTATTATTTAACAAGTTTTGTGTTTTCCTTATCTAAACATGTATTGTTAATTATACTTATAATCGTAAATGATCGTGGTTCATGGTCGAAGCAAACTTTTTTGATGAATATTTTATTAGCGCACGATCATTAAATTTAGTCCATCGAATAAATGATATAACGATTATAAAGAAGATATTTTATCTGCAGTATGTAAAAATTCTGAATAATTATAAAATAAAAAAATATGAAACATGTGACTAGAATCGAAAACATTGCGAAGGGCCAGGTCAATGATGTCGATATGATGACGCGTCACCTTGCGGCTACAGATTGATTTATGGTGGGTCTGGATTAATTAACGAACGCAAGCACAGGGCAACATCGAGGGACAGACAAATCCTGCAGCAGCCCTACCCGCACTGCTGCCCTCGATCCTCATCCACTAAAACCAAACAGCCCGACCACTGTCGGCTGTCGCAGAACGATCATAATTGTTTCTTGCATGGTACGTTTCAATCATCAATCACTGGAAGTTCGTTCTTTTTCTACCGATGTCTCGCTTTCGCTCAGTTTCCTTATAAATAACTCTGAATTAAGCGCCACGCTACGTCACATATCTGAAAATAGTAAGTTAACAAAGTTGTTTTAAATAAGAACTTTTGTAGGTATGTATACCTAATACGTAACATTTATAAATATACAGGATGTACCAACCTTACTACAAAGTTTGGTATATGGTTTGTTTTATAAGATGTCAAAAAATGTTATTAACAAAAATAGTAGATGTCTTTAAGGTCCATATTTTGAAATTACCTTAAACTTGGTTACAAACCAAAGATATGATTATTTCAATGAGAAAACCTGTATATTATACGGAATCCGGACTCTTCACATTTTTTTGAAGCTTTTTATATAAGGCTTTGATACGTTATACAGAGTCCTTCAGAAGTTATGGACACGTTGATGTGAAAATCGTAGGTAAATCAACGCTCTGTATCTTATTGTACGTTGAAGAAAATATTTTGCCTAACACAGTTTCGTAAGATGATACAATATCACCGTATCCTATTAAATATTAATTATTTTCCCTTTTGTAAACAGTGTGGACGATAACTCGAACCATTCATTTTCTCTCGATTATGTAACTTTAATTTTTCTTAAGCATTCCCTATATCTAAAGTTTATGAAAACGGAGTTATTTTGTAATATTTATTATAAACCATAATTATTAACCTTGTGAAAGTTTAAAGTTTTTTTTCTGGGTATTGGTCAAATAAAAAAAAATAAATTAAATAAATATATTTTTTTTATATTAAAATTGGCATAACAATAAATTGGTGATAAACATTATTATTTTCCTTTAATAAAGTAGTTTGTGTGGTCTTGTCTCTTACACCTATCTGGATTTCGATCTAGATTTACTTATATAAAATATTTATTACCCGCCTACATTTAAGAAAAAAAAATTTTTAACTTTTTTACCCTTTTACTGTTTTCTGTGTTTTTACAATTTTATTCCATTTCTTCAAATATTTTAAACGTATACAATTTTAAGTATAGACTTTGTGGTGATTTTGTAAGTTTTTAAAATGAATATTATTGTGTGTGAATTAATTAATAATTTTTAGTTGTATCTATTTACAGCTGATGATGGCCCATGGCCGAAACGTTGTTGTTATGCCAATTTTAATATAAAAAAATATATATTTATTTAATTTATTTTTTTTATTTTATCGATACCCAGGAAAAAAACTTTAAATTGTTATTGTACGGTCAGGAAAATTTCCAATTTTTATTATGTGAAAGGAATAAACTTTGAATGTAACAAACAATCCTTAAAAATAATAATTTATTCTATATAAAACAAGTCACCAAAATTATAATTCTAACCATAATATTAGAACTAAATGTCCAAAGTGTTCACCGTTAACATTATCTCAATACCGAATTTCATAACGGATGAATTGAAAGAGGGGGCCCAAATGTTTGGCCAGCTCGGCCTCACGATTTAATTCATTTGTATTTCTTTTTTTGGGGTTTTATAAAAAATGAGGTTTATAAAACTTCCCCGATTACTAGACAGGACATGAAAGAGAGAATCACAGCGGCATTTCAATCTGTTAACGTTAATATGCTGAAAAATGTTCAATTATTTGAACTTAGACTGCAGCATTGCATTGATGTTAACGGTGAACACTTTGAACATTTAGTTTAATATTATGGTTAGAATTAGATTAAATTAAATAAAACTTAAAAGTTAAAAACTACAGACATCGAAGGTAAAAAACAAAGTAGGTAAGTAATAAAAGTTAAAATATATAGGTATAATAATAATTATTTGTCAAAATGCAAAAGTAATAATTAAAATAGAAATAAAATAACTTGATGGGGATTACTCTTTTTTTACAATTTACTTTTTTTTTTAAGTTTAATAAAAAGTTAAAGTTAATCAGTAAACAAAAGGCACAACACACTTCAAATTACACTTGGTGCACATTCGTTGCCACCTTTTTTTGAACAATCTAGGAAAACTGGGTTCTCACACTTGATGCACTTATACGCGGTTTGCCTTCTTTTTTCGTATGAGCAGTACCTACAAATTTTCCTTTTGGGAAGCCTATCCTGTATTTCCCTCTTTTCGGCTGGTACTTGGTCTTAAACGCCCAAAATTACTTGACAACTAAGTACATTACATGTAACATGCATCTCACAGACGTAGTGGTTTTTAGTAAATTTGTCATATAAATTACAAAAAAAAATTGCACTTACCTCAAACAACTTGAGTCCTTGTTGCCGGTAAACACACTGAAGGAGAGGTTGCACTTGCAGCGCTAAGCCGACCTGTGGCAAATTTTGTAACTAGCCGAATCTCTTAGACGTATGTTACCAGTTTAGGGTTAATAAATAAATAAATAAATAGTGGAATTTTGTTTAAATAGGTCAATTATTAATGTTCTTGCTAATGCAATGTATAATAAGTAAACTATGAATACTTGAATAGCAAAAGTAAGACTGCGATATAACCACGCAACAATTAATTTGAGGTTATTATTTCTTTGGCCACCAGCTGCGAACATGTCTGTGTTCAGAATCATGCAGACTGTGATTGTTATTGCTCGTGAGCGCGTGGACTATGATCATGATCGCTGTTACCGTTTATCTTTTTCTTAACTTTTCATGTGAATATGATCATTTTTAGCCAAAGGAAATTATGTTTTGTGATTCTATCCATATTCAGCTACCAAATAATGCTGTTAACTGATTTAAAAAAAATGAACTTTGTTTGGTTTTAACCGTGGCCCTCTATTTATATTGTTTGAAATGTATGTCCAGCCATGGACATATCAAAAAAAGTTCATTTTCCTTATGCATGGTATTTTCTATTATGTGTGGTATTTTCTATTATGTATGACTCAATAAAGGCTAAAGTAATCCACAAATGTAGTAACTAAGACTTCTAAACTCTTTATAAAATTTTGATTAAATTTTTATTATTTTAAAACTTAAAAAAAAAATAAACAATATTAGAAACAATATAAACTAGTTTTGAAATGATAAACACTTTTTACTTGTCTATCAGATGTAAGGTTTGATTAAAATGTTTTTATTGAAAATGCAATAAACGGTATAATTAATTTGTATGTTAAAGTCATTATTGCAACATTAGAATAATATGAAACACTTAATTCTAATAAAAAATTAAATTATTACCTATGGGCTTTACAACTAATGATGTCGACTGATTATGGAATCTATCAACACTTATAGTATTTAAAGTAATACCACACTATTATTGAAATAATTACTTTAAGTATCGGTATGAATTGTTTTTCAATTAGCGAAGTCTAACTCTGAAGGATAATTAAATAAAACTTAATAAGTTTGATGGAAAATAAATGTACAAAATGTGTAAAACAATTTTTCGTTGAATTAAATTTATAGGTTAGTATACAATTATATTATATGTAAAAAATTAAAAACAATTTTTAATTATATTTACTTTCAACGATAGTGAAGATCATTTTATTGCTGTTATTGAAAATAGATAAGTAAATTTGTCACAAAAAGTATCGCATCATTTTAAAAATTGAATTATGGTGTAAAATAATATATCACATTTTTCAGAATATTTTAATATGAGTGTATGGTATCCCTTAGATGTATAAAAGCCCAAAATATTCACAGTTCAAATCGCCTTTTTGTTGAAAAACAAAAAATGAATAAATTTTGATAAATCCTATTGGTATTATTGACATTTGAAATTCCCCAAAACCAGCAGCTCTAATCGTGGCTTTAGTTTAAGATGGACGATCTCAGCAATATTTTGCTGAAGTCATGGGAATCAACTAATCCAGCGTTTCTAGAGTCCTTAGAATATTTAGAGAAACTGGAAGTTACAATAGAAGACCAGTTCCAGGACGTCCCAGGTGTACTAATCCTGCAGATGACTATTATTTAAGAATTCAGACTTTCCTAACCAAATGTTACAGCCAGGCAACTGCAAAATGTTCTCTCTGGAGTCCGTAATGTTAGAATATCTGTCAATACGGTTAGAAACATATTAAGGAATTTTTTGAATCAGACCCAGAATGGCGGTTACTGCTCCATTGTTAACCAGAGCACTCCATTTAGAACGTTTAAGGTTCGCAAGAAAACATGTTAATTGGGTTATTAATAATAATAAAAAACTCTTTGTTTTAACAAAACTTCCACTATTTATTTAAAAAACTGCTTTTTTAAATCTTAATGACAGCCGTTTCGCTAGACATCTTGTTTACTCACAGCGCAAACCAAACTTTATACATCAATGAAACTATGTTGAGACCACCTAGTTCGTTCCTATCTGATGAACAATCTGAAAAAGATACGCAGTCCATATCTCATTACTCCTGCGAACAGGAGGAACGAGAAGAAGATAGTTTAATACCCAATTTAGAAATGAGTAAATTTTTTACTCCAGATCCTTCATTCAAAGAACCCGTTTTGAACAACGACGTCGAAACTAAAGCTTTGTCGCTGATAAGAAACGTATCAAACATTTTAAAACGTTACAGAAAAAAACCAGATTCGACGGAAATTCTGCGCACAGTACCATTAAATCTGACTGCATCTAACCTCATCGGTTCCAACACCGGAAGAAGCGGTTCCGCGGTAACAGATTGGCCACACTTTGGGGTGAAGAGTGATTGCAGCTGCTCCACAAGCAGTTATCAATTTTTTGATACAAAGGTGTTTCGCGATGACCAAGTTTTGTTCAAGAACGACAGCAAGAAGTTTGCAGATAATGTTTCAATGCAGGAATTTCCTCCAATAATACCGGAACGTTTCTACAATTTCAAAAACATCTACTCAGTGAATGCTCATAATTCTAAACGGAAACCGTGCGTTTTGAGCAGATTCATCAACGAGTCTGATGTCAAGATCAACGATTTGGAATACAAGAAGTGGCTGAAGCGTAACAATTGGGTGAGGTACAGTAAAATGTCCGTATCTACAGATTCTTTTTCCATACGTTCCCAAACGATTACAAAGAATTCTCCTCCGTCGGTTTGTGATAAGAAAACATCGCGGAAACATGAAGATGAAATGGAAGATGGGCATTACTATGAATTTATCATGTACGAACATTTTGTGGTGGTGAACTTTATACATCTGTTCATGTATTACTTCCATACTTGGTCTAGCCTTATAACTACCTAATAAACATCAGGTACCTAGCTACAAACAAACAAATAGTAACTTCAATATGTCAATCTGACGATGCTAGTTGTAGTTTCCTTTAAAGAAATGAGAGTATTCTCGGAGAAATTTTAACAAACTAACATTCTTCAAAATTAACATAGAGAATATTGGAATGATTATGTAAAAGAAAAGGGTAATGTTAAAGCAAGTTTATTGTTTTGTTCTAAGTCTAAACAAATTGATTACCATAGAGAAATGAACAACGACATTTTTACTAAGTGGATAAGGACACAATTAATTCCAAATTTAGAGGAACCATCGTTAATTGTAATGGATAATGCTCCATACCACAGTGTTCTTTTAGAAAAGCAACCTACCACTGCTTCAAAGAAAGATGAAATTGTTACCTGGCTGACAACAAATAACATCAAATTTGACCCAAAATTTACAAAACCTGAATTATTGCAAAGATGAACAAAAAAGAAAATGTATGTGTTATTGATCAGTTACTAAGAGAGCATGGTCATGATGTGTTGAGACTACCTCCTTATCATTGCGAATTCAACGCTATTGAATTAATTTGGGCAAATTGCAAGTCATATTACAATAAGCATATTGCTAGGGACGGCTATTCGGATAGTGCTGATAGGTATGTGGAAAGAGGCGCTTAATCAATGTAATGGAGATATTTGGGAAAAATGTAAGACATGAAATTATTCAAAAGTGGTATGTCCGAGAGCAAAATATAGTTGATAGTGATATTCAACCCATCATAATAAATCATGGAGATAGCTCGGATTCTGAAAATGAAGGAAATATATAATTTTGATTTTTTTTTCAATTTATTTTAATAATTTAGTCATTTAGTCATATTTGTTGAAATAGGTTGTAACAAAGATTTAGGTTAAAACAATGTATACGATGTAAATGTTTATATTTGTATTTTGAATGAAAACATATTTTTCATCCAGTAACTGGCTTTGGCTGTTGGATGCTCTGGAGTATAAATAAATAAATAAATAAAAATATGAGAATTTAAGCTTTTTGATCTTGGGCCATATCTTTCTCGACTACAGTATTTCAAATAGAGTAATTTCTTCCAATAATCATAACACATTTAAAATATGCTAGCTCATTTATTTAGAGACTCGACTCTTATCTTGGGTAGGATTCTGGTGAAAATTAATTGAACTACTCTTAAAAATATCTGATTATAATTACGGAATTAATTTAATAAATTCATTTTATAAAATATTAATACTATACAAGGATTTATTACATGCGGTTTATTACGTAATATTATGGAAATATCTTTGAAATGTTAAGTAAATGCTAAATTCGTCCATGCTTTAATTTAATGTCATGCGCAAACACAAAAAAGTTTTAAATTTGTGCATAAATCTATTAATTTAGTTGTATTATAATTTTTGAATACTAATTTGATTTAGAAGAATGTAAATTATTTTAATTTATAATTTGAACTACTATTGTACTTTTAGATTGGTTAATTTTTATAAAATTTTCTAATATTATCAAAGATTAAGGATCTTATAACTAAAATACAAACTTAGATGAATCTGACGATGCTAGTTATAGCGAAACAGCTGTAATTGAATGTTAAAGCGAATTTTTCGAATAAATAGTGGAAGTTTAGTTTAACCGTTCAGTTTTTTATTGTTCTTCTACATACCTTTTTTATAACTTTTATGTTTTGTTATTATTAATAACTCTATTATTGACAGAGAAGATCAAACCCAAAGTTGTAAATGATCGGTTAATCTGAACTGGAGTATATACTTTTCTCTGTAACAAGGTATATATAGTTATATGTTAAATTTTATTAAAATCTGTTAAATACATTGAAAACTTTGATACTGTTCATCCAAAGGCAATCTGTGTCAAAAATAACTGAATACCAAATCAATACTATGTATTACTTTTTCAACAGTTCATTTATTTATACAAAACCTAGATTACAACAGTGCTGCTCAGTAAGAAAAAGACGATTTAATTATTTATATAATTATTATTAAGTTTACTTCAAATAAAACAGATATGATGTGGTTTAATAACAAAATCTAATACTTCTTTATTTTAATGTTATTCATAATTATTAGAATTTAAACTTGAAAAAAAGTCTAAATTCTGTAAATTAGAGCAAACCACAAAAATGATAATTGGTTACAGATACAACTACATATTATAATACATTAATTAAACAAAGGTTTTGATATATACCGCTGATTGATGTGATTGTCGGTGAGGCTCAGTTGAATGTGGAAACATCAAAACATCTGAAACATTAATAAAATACAAAAAAAATATATCTGAAGGCGTCTAGAAACGCATTAAAAATCTAATAATATAACCGAGACTTTCATAATTAATTTGTTTTAATTTTTCAAAATTCATTCGATTTGACGTCCCGATAAGGTTCTCGACTTCGAAGATAGTAATTTTGGCGTTCGAGACGGTCGAAAGGTACTATGTGATTAATGATTTAATTTTACCATGCAACAAACAATTATGTATACCTATTCTGTCGCGTTTGACTTACTTCGAAATGCATTTAGGAAATATTTAAATATATCATTTTTTAACAGAACCTATTTGAAACACGCATGAAGTAATTATCTTCTAGGAGTTATACTTGTTTAAAATACATGAAACATATTAAACGCAATAATTTATTTGACCATATTTTCATAGCGCTCTGTGTATTTCGTTATAGCGATGTATTGTTTGTACTATTTGTTTAAATTATGTAGATCAGCCTTCTTTCTCATATGTGGCTGAATCAAATAGATAAGAAACAAAATATACCTGCCTCCTTTTTATTTCTCCTAAAGTAGGGTAAGTATCTAGTAGTTGTTGATATTTTCAGAACAAAATTCTTTTTAAGTTTTTAGTTTTAATAATTTGATTTTATAATACCCTATATATAATGGCATAAGCTTTCTAGATCCCATTTCTGGAGTGGATCAGTCCCTTTTACTTATTTTATCTTCTTGGCAATTTCTCTCTATTTTTTTCTATCTCTAGTTTTTCCCTGCTATTCTCTGACTCCGATCTTGGTCTTCCACTTTTCTTTTTCCCGCCTGGATTCCATTGTACCATTGCATACGTCACTGCTTCATTTCCTGCTCTTCAAATATGACCTAGCCATCTGATTCTGTATTGCTTTATTTTGGTTACAACATCTTCTTTCAGTTCTTTCTTAATCTCGGCGTTTGTTCTGCTTCTATAATAACCTTGTTCAGTTTTGATTGGTCCTAGTATAGTTCTCATAATCTTCCTCTCAGCTATCGGTAGGTCTTCCTCATCTTCTTTAAACCATTGTCTTGTCTCAGCTGCATGCAAAAATATTGGCCTGATGATTGTTTTATATATATTCATCTTTGTTTTCTTGGTTAGTATTTTGCTTTAAAGTAATCTTTTATTTGTGAAATAGGCTTTATTGACAGGTAGTATTTTTTCTTTTATTTCTGGCTTTCTTTCTTCGATTTTGTTTATTGTCACTCCCAGGTATTTGAAATGTTCTACTTCTTCGAACTCTGTATTTCCTATTTTACTTTTATTTTTTATTCGTTTTTTTGTCTTTTCTTGATTTATTTTTAGCCCCATTGTCTCTCCTTTCTCTAATAATTCTTCTAGCATTTAGCATTTCCTTCATTAATTTTCTGTTCTTTGTTTATGTCTCTTAGAACATATTCTAAGGCTAGATTAAATAGCGTAGTTGATAAAGCATCTCCTTGTTTTACTCCTTTATTTATAATAAATTCTTCTGTCTCCCCTCTTTGCGTCTTTATGCTAATTTTGGTCTTACTTATTGTCATTTTTATTAATTTTCTCAGTTTTTGTGGGATTTCTAGTTTTTTCAGTGTTACCATTAGCTGTTTTCTTTTGATAGAGTCAAATGCCTCTTTGAAATCAATAAAAAGCATTTCCAATTCTAATTTATTCTCGTTTGATTTTCCATTATTTGCTTTATCGTGTGTATAGCGTCTATAGTAGATTTTCCTTCTGTGAATCCAAATTGGTATTGTCCTACTGCCTTTTTAGTGATCTTTGATAATCTTCTCCTTATTATTGATGTTAGTATTTTATACTTAGTACTAAGTAGTGTTATTCCTTAATAATTTTTACAGATTTGTTGGTCTTCCTTTTTATGTATAGTTATTATTTTTTCATTCTCCCATTTCTCTGGCATTTTCTCTTTGCATATCTTTTTCAGTAGCGTGAGTATTTTTTCTCTCTGTTAATCTCATCTTTACCAGGTGCTTTTCCATTCTTGCTCCTCTGTATTACTTCCTCTAATTCCTCACTGTTGGCTCTTTTAAGATTATAATACCCTTTGATAATTTATTAATATAAAAATGATCTTTAAAATGATTTCTTAAATAGTTTTATGCATCATGTAATAAGGTTTCGCGTTTTAGCAATAAAATCATTACCTACGTTTGTTTTAAACTATTATGTACAAAATTATTTAAGATATATTGGATTAAACCAATGGATTGCTTTATTTAAAAGTTGTTCAGACCAACTTGCTTTTTTTAACTATTATCTTTTGTTCAAGTTATAAAAGTTTTGTATGTTTAAATGTGAAGAAAGATATGACAGATATAAATGAATTATGGTTAAAATAAATGACATTTTAATATTTTTGGTTAATGTAAGCATATGGTTGTAGGGTTTTATCCATGGAACATTTAATTTTTTTTAACTGTTAAAATACTGTCTAAAAATAATGATTAAACATTTTTTGTTCGACCATATGTTGATTTTAAAAATAGTACACAGATAAAAAAATTTGGGCATTATGTTTTCAATAGCAATCATACTTGGCCCTAAAAATTTAAATGAATTCAAACATAAAAATAAAATATTACAGATTTTGCATATAATAGCGTCAATTAATGCAAGTAAAGAATTATTCATAAATTACATTTTTATAATTATTATGAAGAAGAAGAAATATATTATATGTATTTAAATTTGTATAAGTTATGAAATACTATGTTTGTTAATTGGCCGAGTTTAAAAATTTCCGAATAGCTCATTTGAAAGTTATTTAAATGTTTAAATAAATTGTACTTTATTTTTACAGTTTAAATAATCAGAATGTTACATAAGATATAGTCTCAGGCATCCTGATTGGATGCTCCATTGCAGGTTAGGTTTAAAAAAAAAGATAAACGATTGCAAACAATAATTTATATTAACATAAGAGAATTCAACAAAAATCTAGACTTAAATCAGTCAAATCAAAGTTTCTAACCGGGCGTTAAAGTTTTCTGGTGTGATCTGATTAAATGTTTGTTTTTTGGAATATCGCGAGTTTTCTGCTAATACATTTGCCTTTTTTATACACATTTTACTGTTCTACATATTTAAAATAACATTTTTAAACTGTTATTATCATATAAAATTGGTGATTTTAACAAAATATACCATAAAATTACAAATAATTAAACTTATAAACCAGAATTTCTATCTAAATATTATTATTTTCTAAAAATTACAGCTTATATTACAGGTACCTATTGTAATTCGCAATATATACTTTACTTATATTAATTAAAATTCAAATATAGTATTAATGTCCATTATAAAATTTATAGCGTATAGATTGCAACGACAGGCTGTCACTGTATGAAAATCACTTAGTTGAACACAAATATTAATACAAACCAAAGAAATAAAATTACCACGTCAGCAATTTAAATTTGTTGATTAACAGATAAATCTCTGGCGATAAAATTATTTTTCGAAACAGCTTTCATTGACATAGAAGTTTATTTTTTCAATAAATTTTTAAAGTTTTGTTTAACAGTTGTCTATTAAGTATTCGCAATATAATATATTTTAATTTATTGTACTAACCCTTACTTTTTGGAAGTCCATCTTATTAAGAATAATAAGAAACTCTTTGTTTGAACGCAAATTATGAAAAATTATGTTTTAAATTACAATGACGGTCGTTTCGCTGAATAGCATTGTCAGATTGACATTTAAGTTACATTTTGTTTGTTTGTAGCTAGGTACCGGATGTTGTTTAGGTAGTATTAAGGCTAGACCAAGTATGGAAGTAATAAGTTATAACAATATGAAAGCCTGGATGTTAATAGCCATAAGGGATTTTCCTGGATGTACTTCCCTCTAAGATCAGTATAACTGTGCAATGATATAGAAATAAAAACCAAAAAAAATTATATCATGCTGATCTTTACAAGAACTTAATATATTTCTGTTTCAATTACGTCTTATCTATGTATAAAATGAAGATCCAGAACTTCCAAGGTTTATTTGCTCATTTGCTCAATTTAAGTTATTCTGCTATATTCCTTTTTATTTCATATTCTTCAAGAAAATCTAAATTTTTCTTTTATCACAAGTGTGTAGTATTAGAATGTCATTGGTGAGTATGAATGAGTTTAGATGTTCAAGTAGGTGTTTTGCATAGTTATACTTATCTGGTTGTCTTAATACATATGATCTTTTCATTGAATCTTACTTTAAAATTTCCTTCTATTTGACCTATACATACAGCATTACATTTTGGACAATTTGTAAATACCAAATTTTTATAATTTGGGTAATTTTGTTTTTACACTTAACAATTTTATGTTTAGCTGCTCTTGTGTTGTATAATTGTCTCAGTAATTAATAAGTTATCTTATGGTAAACTTAATAGTGTTTGATAAACTTTTTATGAAAATTGAAAAATCAGATTAGCAAATATGATTAATAGTGAAATTTGTTTATAGTAAGGGTTGGGGGTGAAATAACTCGTTCGAAATCAAGCTGAACGATGTTTCAGATCGTAGCAGAGATGTTTCAGTACGCGGAGATGATAGTATTATTAATAGTTGGTGTCTGCTTTTGGGCTATGTGCAAGTCATTCTACGTCACTTCTCTCCCGTTTGTTTTCTGTGATCGATACCACCGCTAACATCTCATGTCATCGCAAAATCCTTCCATCCTCTTCATATCTTGCGACAGTGCCGTATTATGCATCAAAATTAAACTTCTTCTTAATTTGTTACAAAAACTTTGTATAATAAATTAGCAAAGTGTGTTGGGATGTTTTAAACATAAATTACATTTTTTAAGTCACATTTTGTTTTGATTTGATTTCTCCAAAATAATTTACACTTTACACACAATATGAAGGTTTTATTTAATTTCTTTTTCTTTTTAAACAGAAGATGTTACTGGGGATATTTCTTTGAAAATTAAACCTAACAATTTATTTATTACTAAGGATGACAAAATTAATTCTTTGATAATCTAATACTTTCAAATAAAACTTATTATACTGAATATACTGAACGAATCCGTAGGATGAGTGATTTTATCTTATTAAGTTTGTTTGAGAAGTTTTGTCTAAATTAAAAAAGTTTGAGTATAGAAAATAAAATTTATCTAGTAAAATTTTACAGGACTAATGGTATTTGAGAAGATTTTTTTTTGAAACATACTGTACAAAAACCACTTTATTTAATAATTTATCGTTATCTTTTCACTAATTTTCACTATTTTACTATTTACTATTTTCGCTATTTAATTGTTCAATATTGTTATTGAATTTTTGACAGTTCTACGATTTTATCAATACTGGTAAAACCACTAGTGGTTTTATCAAAGGTAATACCACGAGCCCTTAAAATTTTATCTTTAAATTTTTAGTTTTGACGAAAACTTTTTTATTTGGCAAAAATACGAAAACAAACTATAGTTTGTACAAAAAGTACGAGGAGCAATACACCCTAATTAATTATGCCAAACCTTTACAGGGAGCACGATGAAATTTTTGATAAATCTCTTACTTTAAATTACATTTATTCCGTAAATCTAAAAATCAGGTAGATCGACCCCGTATTTGTTTCAGTAGTAGCAAAGTTTAGGGTTTCTTCATTGTTAGCAGATAAGCAATAACGCATTACAGTGGTCTGTATTTTGGGGAAAAAATACGTTTTAAATTATAATATAATAAAAAATGAAAAGTAATAATTATTGGAATGCATTTATTACTTATATTTTATTCTATATCCGACTCGGAAGAGGAAGAATCGTTGTTGACATTAATAATAATAGGGTCAATTAAATCATCACAAATATTGTCAATTTTCCACATATTTGCCTCTACTTTGATAATATGCTCGATACAGTTTGTCCAATTTTCCTTACTAACATGACCTACAGCACTCTCAAACAATTTCACAACATCGTTTATTTTAAAAGTAGTATTTTTTTTCCAACTTCCCCCTTTACCTGAGCCCATATTAATTCTATCGGATTAAGTTCACAATGATAAGGGGGAAGTCGAAGAACTGATATACCACGAGAAGAAACCTACAATGTAGGTTTTGTATTTATTCTTGTTCATTTTTGCAATTCTGTAAAGTTCTTTCCTTAGTGGAAATTTTGGAAACTTAATATTTTTTGAAATAAGTCACTCCAAAAGCTCTGCTTTACGCCAACGACTTGTGGGCAATGCTTCTCGTAACCGTGAATGGTAACTTGCGTTGTACATAACAATTACAGCCCCTTTTGGAATCAGATCCAACATTTGAACAAACCATTCCTCGAAGACATTCCCGTTCATATCATCGTGATAGTCCCCCGTGCGTTTTGAAATAAAAGTTAATAATCCACCATCAACAAAACCTTCAGAACTTTCAACATGGAGAATGATAAGTTTTTTTCCTTTTCCAGATGGTGGCTGCAAACCTAACGACAAACCTTCCACGAATGCCTGCCTGCCGCTTTTAATGTTTTCATCTTGCCAAGATTTGGAAACTGTATATCCAGCATTTATCCATGTTTCGTCTAAGTAAAAGATTTTCTAATTTTGTTCTCTGGCATGTCGAATGCTTCTTAAATAGTCTCTTCTCCAAAAAACTATTTTCGGTTTATCTATCAAGAGAGATTTTCTACTATGTTTTGTATATCTGAAACCCACATCTTTCAAAAGTTTGCATAATATCATTCTGGAGAATTTTGTATAGTCCGTATCTTCTTGCACTGATGTCATAATTTTGTCGTGTTGGAATTTCCTTTCGTAAGTAAAATCCATGGACTTTACGCCTTAGTCTTTGTTCGGCCTGAAGGAGTTTTAGAAGGTTGAAGAGTTCCATTCTTGCTTTCTTTTAGTAATCTATAAATTGTTGATTTAGCAACACACACCATGGCAGCCGTTAATTCCACAATATCATCAACACTTGCACTTGGATCCTTGTTTTTCAATGATAATATATAACAATTCAATATCAGAGTTTTTTCATTTAAAGATAATGGACCTGTTTTTGGTCGTTTAGATGGTCCTTGGCTTATCGACATTGTTGGGTAGTTGCACAATTAACATTCAACAAATGTTTTAAATATATTCCAACTGTTTACAATATTATAAAAACCATACAACTTTACTCAAAGAACTAATACTAAGTACTGATTTAATGTACCTACTTTCTTTTAAAATAATATTCTCGATAATGTTTCTAATAAAACTGGGTTGTTTGGAAATCCCTCTCAATAATCGAATAATCTGTAAATAGGTGTAATCGTATTAAGCCGATCACAGTAGGCCACTTGCCATTCAAAATTTCTGAGAAAAATTCCCCAAACACTACATATAGAAGTAATACAAATAAAAAATATTCATTTTGCTTCTTTGAATTTAATAAAAATTGTAACCATATATTGCTATCTTTATTTGTGACAATATTCAAAGTTTGAATTAATCTTCTTACAAAAAGAACAAAAATATATAAAATAATTATTGTTACAGATTGGTTTGTTTTCTATTATGAATAAACTGTGTTGCCTTTCTTCATTAAACTTACTAAAATTTATGTACCTCTATCACTTTTTTTTATTAAAATTAGTACATCCCGTTACCTCTGACCTAAATCGTATATTCTTTAGCATAGCTGCAACTCATTCGTTCAATACAAAATGTACCTTACGGTATACCCTCTTAAAATATATTTTGGTAGGTCTATGAAATCTACTTAAATGAATGATTTATTACTCCTTGTCCTTTCTATATAGACTATAATGTGGTTGAGAAGTTTGTCTAATAGTTAATAATGTTTATTTTTATTTTCATTGTCATATTGTTATAATATTTCTCTTACCCACAAGCTTAACCCGTAAAATGTAAGCTGCCTGGATATACAATTCAGGTATGAACCTTATTATTGTAATTTCTTTTCTTAGGTATATTGTGAAACTAGTAGCTGTTAACAACTTTTCTTATTACTTAATAAAACTTTGTGACATTGACTTGGACATTTGATTTCTATATCTTAGTCACATTTGAGCAATGGATGATTTACTTCATTTAAAATAAAAAAGTTTGAGTCTAGAAAATAAAAATTTATCTAGTAAAGTTTTACAGGACGAATGGTATTTGAGAAGATTATTTTTTGAACCATTCTGTACAAAAACCACTTTATTTAATAATTTATCGTTATCTTTTCATTTTTTTTGTTGTTTCATATTGTTTTTGAATTTTTGACAGTTCTATGATTTTATCGATCCTGGTAAAACACCTAGTGGCTAGCATTTAGCACAGAACATTGAAAATTAAGCGTTTTCATTGGACGAAATCACTAAACTGAGATATTTTGACAGGTGAAAAAAATAATCAGTATAAAACGGAATGATTGGCTAGTATTTAGCACAGAACATTGAAAATTAAGTGTTTTCATTGGACGAAATCACTAAACTGAGATATTTTGACAGGTGAAAAAAATAATCAGTATAAACCGGATAGACGAAATTACAAAAATATGATAATCTATTAAAAAATACTTCTGAATTTGTATTTTACTTAAAATTGCTTCAAATTTTAATATTGGCAGACCTTATTTTCGACCAGCCAAAATATTAATTTTAATATAATCAATAACCTTACTGTAAAAAACTAGTTTCATTGTATAGTTCAATTGGTTTGATGCTTGCTCGATCTTATGTTTATTTTTCAAACGTGGTTTTTAATTTTAAATTAATTAAATTATTTAATACAAACTTATTAAAAATACAAGTTTTCTTCGCCAGAAAATATAATATCCTGGAAACTGTTTACTGTTTTTAATATGCGATATATGAAAGGTCATTGGAAAAAAAGAAATTGTTAAAATGTTCGGTAAAAAAACATAAAAGGAGAATTTATCGCAGAAAAATCAGGGGATAATCCGGTGAGATCGCCACAGATTGTAGAGGTGAGAGTTCGTACAGAAACGTGGTCACTGGCGGGCAGAGGGCAACTTGCGGATCAATTCATTATACTCCAGAGAGGGTCCGAATTTGCACCGTCATCTTCGGGAAGGCTTTCCTTATACGAACACCCCAACCGCCGCCGCCACCGTTTACCCTTTTGAAAAATTATACCTACTAAACTTGGCTGCTGCTTGTTTTTTTTTTTTGGTGATGTTTCAGTTTTATTTCCTCGATAAAAGATATTTATTCAGAGTTGTATCTATACGTTTAGCTTTATGATTAATAAGTTCCGAGTCTGTTCCTGAAAAGAGCAGGAAAAATTTCAATTTAACGCTTTTTTCCTAATTGAAATTCTGTAGGTAATGGGATTTTAAAAATCAACGAAAACGTTTGATTTATGTTTCTTTTAATGTGGTTAGCTTGTTGTACGTAGTAGATACGTATTTTTAAACATTTAAGTTACACAGTGTGCAAACCACTTATGGAATAAAATTATTTGTGGGGTTAGTTTAGTAGATTATAAAAAACGCTTGGACCCGTCAAATTTAAAAAGCAAATGTGAGCATTTTAAACATAAATTTAAATGTACAGAGTGATACACGCAAGTCTTGCATCGTCCATGATCTATATTTTTAATACTTGTTGCTTGTTGCTATCATCATTATGTCATCTGCGAAGCCACATTCTGAGATAGATACTTGTTGTAGATTTCTATATCCCAATTGTACTTTCTTTGTTGTTTTATTACAGTTTTTGATGATTTGATCAATGTATATGTTAAACAATGCTGGGCTTAATCCTCCTCCCTGTCAACTTCTCTTTTCAACTCCTACTTGTTTTAAGCTGTCCCATAATCTACTTCTTGGCACAGAATCAAAAGCTTTTTCCAAATCTAGAAATGCCGGGTAGATTTTTTTTTCGTAAAATACAGTTTTTTCTATTATTTGTTTTAGAATTAATATATTCTTCTTGTGCATGTACTATCGGCTTCAGAATAGCATATACATTTTCAAACTCAAATTGCTTGCATTGAATTCATTTTAAGGATGGCCTATTTATTGTGTTTAACCAATCACGGTTTAAATAATAATAAATTTGAAATCAGTTAAACAGTTGTCCACGCCCACATCTTTAATGTTACACAGAGGGGGATGCAATTGAGAGAAGGAACATAAGGTTTTCTATTGACAAATTGCCTGTGTATTATACAATACGGTTTTATTTGTTTTTTATTGCAACCTCTTTACTGATTCCTTTTTTGACAACGTTTTTATTACGACGAACTTTGGCTATTGACTCGGATTTAGAATTTTGTTTTTTGATTGTGACTATTTACTGGATTTTCTTATTCTACGACAACATTGGCACAGATTTATGGTTACTATTTAACTATTGTGATGTTTTAATTTTAATATATCCAATAAAATATTAAGATTTAGCGGAGACAAAATTGTTTAATTTTTGGTATTTTTGTTATGCATCTGATTAAACAGAAGAATCTCTTTTAAATGACTCCAAAATCATTGAAATCTGTAAAAAAACAAAAAAAAGTTATATGACATTTGTTTATAACAAGTTTGAACCTTCCCCCACCCCCCCTATTTGAAGAGTATTGGCAAAAAGTCCCCAACCAACATTTTTCATAATCTCATCAAGATTTTAAAAATTGTATCTTTAGTATACATTTAGTATATCTCTTTCGGAGATAATCATAATATTATGTTTTTGAGTGTTTGTTGCACCCCGTAGCGGACGACTTTCAAACTTGACAAATATTTCCAGTCATTTTTCATTATCGATTTTTTTATAAATTTTTTTTCTTTATGTTGTAATAAACTACCTAGCAAACCTTAGTGGGACACCCTTTATATAAAATTTTATTACAATTACTACATTCATTTATTTTTAATGATTTTTCAAAACCCTTAACACCCCCTAAACATAAGCCAATAAGTTTAATATATTAAAAAATAAAAAGCATTGATCTTATAAATGTTTTTGTCAATTTTTGCTTAAATCTGATATCTATTTCTTTTTTTAAAAACCACCTCTTCCAAGTGTTTTTTCTTATTACTATTTTGTATTCCTTAGTGAAGTAAGTAATTGTAGGCGTTTTAAAAATCGCCACTCCTATGTTGTTTAAGCAGGGTGTTTTTATAAATTCGGTAGGTAAAGGAATTTCACATTTAACATGTATATGCTATTCTAAAGCCGACTGTACTTTTAATTTTTCACAATGTACTGTGTCTAAAACGCATGCACAATTCAGAGAACTTGGACATGTCAAACCATTAAAGAGAAAACCGCATTTTACCGGAGTTGGCTAACTTATATCCCAACGCAATTAAAATTAATAATAGTAGTGGTAATTTTATGTTATTAAGATGGTTTGTATGTTTTACTAACCCTTTTTAACCCTTTAAATTTGAAATTTATTTTACGAGTGTTCTTTACGTATAGTTGAGAGGCAAACCATCCATTAGAAAACTTTATTACCGAATTGAAGAAGTGCAAGTTGACCGATTTACAAGACAGTTTAATCGTTACTGTGGTGATTTGCGGTGTAAATAATAGACAGTGAAGCCATCATCGAAAAAAAAAACGTAGATATGGATTCAGTAAGATCTGCTAAACCAGTTGGCATTCGTGTTAAACAGAGCAAATAAAAAATTGCAATAAATGGGGCAAGTTTCTTCCAATTACGTCTCCTGATTGGGGAAAGAAGTGTAACCTAAGTATAATGACTAGTAATTACTTATTTTCATAATGAAACTTGGGAATATCCCAAAAATGAATGATTGCCATAGAATACTATTAAATATTTTTTTTTTATTTTCAAATTATGTTCTGTTAAAAGGTTATGTAAAAGAATTGTTAAGAGTAATAAGTTTCAACCCCTCCTATAATTAGAAAGTGATTAAAAAATACCTGTAGATAGCAAAATTTTTGGTTTGGTATAACTTGTTAATTTTTTATTGTAACAACAGCAAAAAATTAAAAATAATGGACTTTCTTCCACCTTAACTGGATGACACTTCTTGAAGAAGCATTCAAACGAATTTGTTTATTAAGAAAATACTTATTAATTTTTCACAAGGTATCACTTCCTTAAATTTTTTTTGATTTTTTTAAACCCACACTGTATTTTAGTTTAAATTGGATACTATATATTTAAATCAAGCAAATCATCCATATATCCAATGTGACTCTTCTTAAATAAAGAAAGGAAAGAACAATGTCAATGTCACAATTTTTATTATTATAAATGTTGAAAATCTAAGGCGCTACTAGTTTCGGCTTATAATACGGCCATCATCAGGATACAATGAAAAAACACGATATTACAAACAGATTAGAGACTAAGAACAATAAATAACTGAACCGTTAAACTAAACATCCACTATTTATTCGAAAAATTCGCTTTAAAATTCAATTAAGAAGTAAAAGGTTAAATATTTTCAAGAAGATTGTAAGACTGTAGTTGATGGTGTTTCATTGAAATTATAACAATAATATAATAATAAAATAATATAATAATATAATAATAAAAATTGTGACATTGACATTGGTTTTTACTTTCTTTATTATATATTTATTTTGCTAATATTATTTATATTAAATGTATTTTGATATTGGTGTTGCGTCTAATTTTTATTAGTCACCAACAATTTTATAAATTTTATTTTACAAAGATAAACTTTTTTCGCGCAAAAAAACAAAAGAACTATTCTAGCATACAATTTTTTTTATATTGTGTTTATGCATTATGTAACACCATTAAGAGTACTATTTTATTCACAACTTTCTAAATGTAAAAGTAACCACAAATCATTTTCAAAGAATGCATATTCATAAAGTTTTATTTTAAAGAATTCCTGTTAGGAAACTCCCTTGCAAAAACTAGTGTCCCCTAAAAAAGTAATAATAGCCATTATTATCTCTATGTTAATTTTTAATGTGTCCCTGAAGACCATTTGATAATTTCAAGACACTGCCTTGCGGAAGATGCCTTTTTTTGGTTGATACGCCATAGCTTTTTATTGACTCCCTGACATTTCTGTCTTTAAAATTTTTGCAGTTAATTACCCATCACTTTGGACTTCATGCATATTCCCGTCTGTTTATTTTATATTTGGAGTTCAAGTATATTGTTTGACAGGGGAAGCGAAAAGAATCATAAACAACTTGAATATATATGTTTAAAAACTGTTAAGTGTTACTTTATTTTGTTAGATACTTAGCTCTTAATTTTGTAATAGTTATTTTCTTAATTCGAGTATTAAGATATAACTTCAACAAATTTTAACTGTCAAATTCAATGCATTAAGAAGAGCAAGAAATGGAGATAGTAGGAAATATTCTCTGTTTCTCTCTGTTTAAATGCACCGTTAATTTATTTTTCTATGACCTATCTGGAATTTTCAGATTTTTCTATACCCTCTTGACACATTGTTGTAACTTTTCCGAAAATGATAAAATAATTTTTTTTAATTTTTGTTTATCTTTTTTGTGTATTAATCTACGGCAAGTTCTTGCCAGGAAACACAGAAATTTAAAGCTGGAAAGTAACCAATTGGGTGGTCGGATGATGAATTTAAAAACATTCATAGACTTTTCAAAGAATAAGCGTAATATGAAAAACAAGCTATGAACGATAATATAATTGAAATTTATAATCCCATTTAAAATATTGGACATAGTTATATAAAAATGCTGTACAAGAAATTCGAAGGTATCATATCAGGAAACACAATTTCCAAGGAGTTGTTGGATGTGTTGCTATAAAAGGTCCAAATGTGGATTGACATTTAAATTTTAAAAGAAATTTCCTTTAAACATTTTTTGTAAAGTAAACATCTTAAATATAGACGGAAATTTTGGTGGTTCTACCGATAAAAAGAAATGCGCACAACAAACTACAAATGGAAAACTTTGACAGTTATAAAATTTTGATATTATAATGCCGAAAAAAATGGCCTCAAACACTTCCTATTTCCTGGCCTTCGGAATATTAAAGTCACTGCAAGCGACTAAAATGTTAGTATTTTGAAATCGAATTTCTACAATTCTCGTTAAAAAGATAACAGCGTATAAAAAAAAGAAAACGACTGAGAGCATTTAAAATATTAATTTCTTTTCGCAATTTTCTGAGATTTAAAAATTATTCACTTCAATTGTTGAGCAGTGTACAAAAATATAAACCCAAAAGGAAAATCCAAAGTCAATGTCACAGAATTTTATATAATAATGATGACAAATAATTCAAGCTAATAGTTTGGGCCCAACATAAAGGCCATTATCAGGCTATAAAAAAAACACATTTATGTCAATTGTACACATTCTGATGCCAATGTTTCTAGGTTACATAAATATTTTAAAGGGTGACATTATTTAGGATTTATAAGATGAAACTGCTAGAGATAGTACAGTGGTATGTTTGAATGAACAATTCAGATCAAAAGATATATTACTTAATATTTGTGTATAATTTGTGTTTGTGGTTCATTTTACTTTTGTCTTCCATATTCCTGTTAGCTATATTCCGTTGTCTACTCTATTTTCAATGATAATTTTGCTTTCTTTCTTATCTCACTAATAAACTTTGTATATTTTACAATGTTTGTTTTCCATCATTATTATATTAACCTTGTTCTTCACTACTAAATATTGTTTGTACTTATCTAAGCAATTTATGGATTTTACCATGTTTTCTCCTTTACTAATTTGATTAAAATTACTTACTGTTGAATGCACTCATTTATCATGTTATTTTATAATGTTTGCATAATTTTTTGTAGTTTCTTCTCTTTATTTGGACCACAGATATAATTCAGAACAATAAACAACTAAAAGGATGAATTAACTTTCACTATTTATTCTTTAAATACTTTAAATGTAATGACAGCCGTTTCGCTATTCTGAATAAGATGAACTTTCACATAGTAAGGGTTAGTACCATAAATGATTATAACTCTATGTTCTTTGTTCACTATGTTTAACGCCCGCCTCATTTTTTAAATATATAAGAAGTTATATTTTGCACCATTATCTCTTATTTACTTTTATGTGTCACCATATTTAAACTTTTATAACTTTACCTATGTTTTATTAGTTTTATCAGTAGTTTAAGATTTTTAATTGGGGATGTTGTTAAAAACTGTACCTATTTAATTTTATTCTGTTGGTTTTAAAAAATAATTTCTAATTTGGGTACACTTTGTTGTCGTCTATGTTTTACTTGTTTTTTAATTTCTATCGTCTCCCCTTAACAATGCTTGCAAGTGATGTTTAAGTATTTTTTAAGTAAAATTAATTTTGCATTTATTTTTCAAAAGATATGTTCTTTCCTTTTTTCTCTGATGATGGCCTCTATGTTAGTCCATTCTGTCACAATTCACAAAGAAAATTAATATGTCTATTGATTATATTTACAGCAAAGAAGCTTTTATTTAATGTGGATAATATTTAAGAAAAAAATATAACGACCGACAAGTAAAGCTAGTAAAATACTAATTGCCCCGATGAGTATTTGCACGCAAAACACTTTTTATTAATATTTTAATGCACTGTTTGCATTAAGAATCTAATTAATAAAATTTAATTGTTTATCAGTCGTGATGAAGCCACTTTTAATAACAGTCAGAAGGTGTTTCTAAAACATTATTCATAATAAAAAAAAGTGAGAAATAATCCTCCCCCAGCAGGAATTACACCGAAGCGGTTTATTTACAATGATTTTGATGATTTTATTGTGTTGCTTTTCTGCTGGTCACGGCACGAAGAATAGTCGATGCGAAGGCATCATCAACAGTAGTTCATTGGCATTTAACGTTTGTTGGTGGCCTGCTACCGAAATCTTTTGAAGAATAATTAGATAAAAATATTTGTTGGTGAACTTGTTTTATTGATTGGACTATTGTTTTGCAGGTTGTTTATATGAATGGTAAAAATTAAAATAGAAAAAAAAACGCCTTTTAACATAAGTAATCAAAATAAGTAATCTAAGGTTTAGTGTTTACTTGAAAAAACTTTAATAAAAAAAAATAATTATAAATAAATTGTTGATGTTTTGTTAAACGGTTGTTTGTTTGGAGTTCTTAAGTAATCTTGAAAAATTAACATGCTTATTACAGTTCTGAGAATACAAAATAAACAATTTTTAAATAAAAAATTAACTTTATAAGTGAACTATTTCGTGTTTTCCCATTTCTTTAGAGCTTTCTCAGAAACAACAGTTTTCAATTTCCAATTTGCCCATTATTTTAAGATGATACCCCAAAGGGCAGTGCTCAGTGAGAAAACCTACGGTCACTTTTATATCCTTTTTGCTCATTTCCAGAAGGCATTTTGCTCTTTCAGGTAATATATCTACATACCTTTTAACCTGACTCAGTTGTGGCGTATTCCTCCAGTGAGATCGTACCAGATTCTCTTTCCAGAAACTATGTTTTTTTTAAGTGGCCTTTCTTGAGACCACAAAAGGGTTCCGGGTTTCGCAAAAGAGCTTCCCTTGCAAGTCTATCAGCTTTCTTATAACTGATTATCCCTCTCTGATCTGGCACCCACATCAAAGTCACCGTATTGTTCCTTGCCAGTTTCTTACGGGATTATTTACATTCCCAAAATAGCTTTCAATCATAAGTAAAAGAATCCAGGGTCTTTAAAGCATCCTGACTATCTGTAGGGGAGACGCTTCATGGAACGCTAATTTGGAGAATGTTTGTAGTATAGCAAAGCTTTCCCTTTGGACGTGTCATAGAATATGCGGTCATGGAAAATGGAAATCAACAAATGTTATTATTATTGATTAAATATGGTGTTGGTGGGCTAAATATCAGCAATTGATTACCAGAAAGAAGCTGACCAAGCATCCACGGCAGACATGCTAAATCCGATCGACTACAAGTTTGTTTGGAAATGCTTTCAGATTCGAATTCATAGCGTCTACGAAAAAATAACACAATAACCTTACTTTCAATACCCAGACATAGAATTAAAGTGCAAGAAAAAGCGAATAGAGGAGCTAGAGAAACTGTTGAAACTTCAGTAGGATGCTCTCTCTTACCCTGACTGGCTATACAGAAAAGTCGACACTGCTTCAAAAATACTTTTATCTTTTACAAAGAATAAAACGTGACGTTCACAGAAAAATGTAATTTATTGACAACTCTTAATTTGACATGACATTAAGTATTAAATAACCAAAACAATAGTGCTAGATTTCTTACACACTCCCACCTTGCGTTATTTGAATCTAATATGAATAACGCAATCAATATCTTTTAGGTTTCTTCACTAGCCTACCAGATCTCGTTTTTAACACATGTTTATGAAAATTTTCAACTACGTTGGTTTTGTCTGGAGCAGTCAAATCACGCTCAGCTATTTGTGTATCGGGTCTAGTAAAATGTAAAATTTTCTTTTCCAGTAAGTATAGGCATTGTACTGGTCTTAACAACTCACTAGTACTGGTCTTCAGCTTCATAATTCTTACTTTTCCGTCTCGTCCAGATATAATGTCTATAGAATGCTCCCACCCTCTTAGGTCAAACTTTCCATATGCCAAAATGTTAGTAGACTGTTCAATAAATAAATTAAGAGCTTCCTTATCTGGTACACTTGTTAAAACGTTATCAACGTAAAAAGACTTTAATATTTTAGATATGAACTCTGGACCGTAAGAATTTTCTCCACAAAAGGATTTTTGTAATGTTTCTAACTGTTCTTCTCGAAGGGGTGTATAGCCTACTTCTTCAGCTATTCTTTTAGTTATATAAGATTTATGGGTACCAGTATCAATTAAAAGCCTTATTTTAAAAGATTTCTTACCTGCCTTTACCTCTACAACCATAGTTTGTGTTGAAACTTCAGTAGGATGTTCACTCTTACCCTGTATGGCTATACAGAAAAGTCGACACTGCTTCAAAAATACTTTTATCTTTTACAAAGAATAAATGTGACGTTCACAGAAAATGTGATTTATTGACGTTAAGATTTGTCAAAACTAAATTCAGTAGTTCTCTTATATAAAATTCAATCAACAGATCTTCTCTTCCAAATCGTTGTTTTAAACTACTCAATGCTTTATGATAGTTACCTTTGGTAGCGGGGTAACTTTCAATCAATTGTCTCGCTTTAGAACCTGGAGTTGTGGCTTGGACTAAATATAGTAGTTTGTCCTCTTCTTCAATATCAGAATCTTCATCAATTCTGCTAAATTGATTCCAAAAATTGAGCCAGTTTCGTATCTCACCTCCAAATTGTCTAAATTCAATCTTCGGGATCTTAAGTTTACTCTTCGTTCGGATTTTTTGGAACCTGTCTTCTCACTTGTCAGCTTGTCAAATTGGAATTTTATTTTATGGTATTTAGAGCTTATCTTATCCATTGCTTCTACTTCTAAATTCATAGTCGCTTCGTCCTCACCTGAATCTAACATCATATCTAACATAAGTTGATTCAGTTCATTTATCTGAAGTATTCTATCGTCTAGAATTCTAATATTACTTTGCACTTCTAGAAGATCACACACCTCTTGAGACAAGCTATCATCTAGATTATCACAAATTCTTGTAAAAGCAAATCTTTGTAGTGCTAAAGCTCTCCTGGTTTTTCCATACTTGCGATAAAAGGTCCTGTCACGGTCGCCAAATGTTGAAACTTCAGTAGGATGTTCACTCTTACCCTGTATGGCTATACAGAAAAGTCGACACTGCTTCAAAAATACTTTTATCTTTTACAAAGAATAAAACGTGACGTTCACAGAAAAATGTAATTTATTGACAACTCTTAATTTGACATAACATTAAGTATTAAATAACCAAAACAATAGTGCTAGATATTTCTTACAGAAACAATACCGAACAGGATGATAGAACGAATGTTACGTTCTTTCTGGTTCAAGCTAGAGGGCTTTTGGGAGATCTTTCTAAATGAAGTCTTAAGAGCTGCTTCACAACAAAGTATTTGGTTATTCACAAACGTTACCTTTTAATTAAAAAAAGGGTATCCTTCAAAAATTTTAAGTGTGGTCAGTAGCAGATTCAGTTGTGTAGTTATCAGTTTTAGCAATAGCAGATTTCAATGAAGTATACCGGCTGAAGAGTACAATGTGCAATGGCTTGCCAACAGATTTTTGGGAATAAATGCTGAAACTCAAGGATCTACTCAAGTACTACTGACTGGCATATGAAAACAATTGGACTAACAGAGAGTGCGGACTGTAGATTCTGTTAGGCTGAGGATGACACTGCGGAGCATATCTTGTGCAACTGTTGAGTACTCAAGAGACTGAGGATTGGGTCTCTATTAACTTGAGTCTACGGAATTCATGACAGCTTCGGTAACGCCCTGATGAGCTTAATCAGAGGCGTAGTGCTGATTGAACGACTTTGACCTAAAGGTGAGATCTTTCAGGTCGCACTGGAAGGGACGTTGAACCTAACTAACAAAGGCTTTAAAAATAAGATGCCCAAAATACTAATAGAAATGAAAAGGCCCAAAAAGTAACAACAAAAAGTAACTATCTATGGGTGTATGGTTAAAACTAAAAACAGATATGTATGTGATCATGATATGATCAAGAAGCAGATTTCCATATTTTATTTTTTTAACAATGGACTAGTTTAGTAGGATCCTATTAATCAAAATGATAGCAATATATATTTAGGATAAGATACCTACTTACTTATATTGGTATTCATTTTGCAAGTAATTTTTATCATTTTTATTTTCGAACCAAAAATAGAATAGAAGTAATTTCTTTCATAAACCAAACACAACCAAACAATAAATTAAACTAACGAAAATGACAGAATATTTTGTTTAGTGTTTTACTCCTTATTTGATAAAGTGTCAATCAGAGAACAAAAATATCAATATGTTTATCTCTTTTTAATGACAATAAATAAGAGAGAGAGATAAGTTTCTCGGTTAATATTAAAGCATATCGACAACATCGCAAATTTTCTACCAATCTTATTGAAACACGTCACTTACCACTTATGACGTATGTAACCATTAAATTTAAATTTCAAAAGCCGATTATGGCTAGAGGATTAATTTTATAAAAATTTGATTTGTACAGTTGAACCACTATAAACCCATTTTATAAGATTCAAATATAAAAAATAATAACTAAACTAGTCCATTGGTTGATCTAACTATATAATATGTTTTGTTAATAAAAAAAAGGTTTGTTAATTTTTATTCTTTACTATAAAATTTTAAACTATTAATTTAGGTTTCTACATTTAAAGATGAACGAACCTTGATATGTACATTGAAACACTTTCAATTTCAACACTTTAATTAAACGTAATTTAACTAAAAGTACCTATCAAAAAGCATTGAGATGTTATTCGTTACTTAATAAATGTTTTTAATAACACATTGTTTATTTTTACTTATGATAATATTATTTTCTATAATGTTTTATATTATAGGGCGAGAAAGTAATATTATAGTTTGAAGATTCTTTTTAATCTTTTATAAATTTTTAAACTATTTTTAGACATAGATTAAGTAATAATAATATTTTTGATGTTAACATTGCCTTGCTCGTTACCTACTTCCACGTTTTAAGAACGGTCCTAACCATTTTTTAATTATATTTTTTTCTGTAAAATAAATTTGCTTATTATAAATAAAAGATAAGTAGGAAAATTAAAAAGTATAAAGAGGGAACTGTTAAAAATATAATTTTTCTTTTTCAATTGATTGATATTTTTATTTCTTTTCGTTACAGGATCAAGAAAAAATAACAAAAAACTTTCCTCAATGCTTTTTGGCAATGAAGACAATGATGGTGAGCAATTACATTTTCACTTACACATTTATTTAATAATTTTTAAATACCAAAAACATTAATTCAAATACTACCATCAATTAAATTTTATATTCCGCTTCTTCCCTTTGTCAAGAAAAATATTTTAAATTTAAGAATTTAACAGAGATATTCGCAAAGTAATTATAATATTATATTAAACAACGCATTTAATATGGCTTTCTGTTATGTCACGAGATCAAATTTGTCACAACAGCCATATTATGAAATAAGTTTATAAAAGTTTTTTGCCATTTTATCATTTTTTAAATTAATTTATTATTTGTATGTAAATTACAGTAATTTTGATTTTAAAAAGTATGTTGGTAGCACTATGTAATTATAACATTTGACAGTTTTGAAATATAAATTATAAAATGTTAATATTTTAAAATAAATAATACACCATTAATAATATATGATATAAGTAAAAAACGATATTCCTATTCACAAATATTTTCCTATAGAACAATATAAAATTAATTAATTGGTATTAGCCACAAATGCCATTGTCAATAGTCTTGTCATTAGATACTTCATTCATATTGCCAACCATTTAAAACAAAAATTTGCGTAAAAATTACATTACGATACGCCTTAGAACAGAAAATAGTGAGGAAGTATTGCTCGTTCAAGGACAGTTGACCGGGTTGATTATCCAAGATGGCTACCGGAAGTTACTTTTTAACAGTGAAACAAATATACATATACAGTATCGACACTAATCATTATATATTAAAATAACCATTTTAATAAGGAAAGTAGAGGAAAAAAAATAGTATAACATTGCCTAAAATGGGGGTACTAGATTTAAGGAAATAAAATCAGTTATATACTACACAATTTTTATTAAAATTTTTCATTCTACCACTATTGGCCCTTAAATTGAATTTTGTATAAACATGTCCAATTTTTTATACATTATTTAATTTACTTTTACATATATAATAAATTTTAAATATACTTCATAGATGCTTTTTATAAGTTGTTTCTTACGAGGACTTGATGGTAGAGTTTCAGGAACAGGAACTGGTGAAATAGTTTCACTGCTAGTAGTTATTATCTCTTCAGCATAAAGGTAATTAGTCCTTACTTACGAAAAATATTCTAAACTTAAATAATTAATCCAAATTTTTAACAGAAAACTAAATTTTTATAACTTGTAAACAAACTATGAGTCATAAATGGTTATCCAATATGGCCGCCTTCCGTCACCAGATTTTAACATTGTAGATATAACATAAACTCCTTCATGAAATTTATGGTACTAACCCTTACTGTGTGAAAGTTCATCTTATTCAGAACAATAAACAACTAAAAGGTTTAATTAACTTCCACTATTTATTCTATAAATACTTTAAATTCAATTACAGCCGTTTCGCTATCGGAATAGCATCGTCAGATTGACATATTGAAGTTACATTTTGTTTGTTTGTAACTAGGTACTTGATGTTGATGAGTAGTTAAGGCTAGACCAAGTAAGGAAGTAATAAGACATAACAATATTAAAGCCTAGATGTTATTAGCCCTAAGGGAAAATCCTGGATGTATTTCCCTCTAAGATCAGTATAACTGTGCAATGATATAGAAAAACCAGGAAAAAACTATATCCTGCTGATCTTTACAATAACTTAATATATTTGTGTTGTAATTACGTCTTATCTATGTATAAAATGAAGACTCAATCAAAGTAAACAATTTAATAGTGGTGAACTTCCAAGATTTATTTGTTCATTAACTACTTTATATTGTTGATCTGCTAGATGTCTTTTGATTTCAAGTTCTTCGAGGAAATCTAAATTTTGTTTTTTATCACAGGTGTGTAATATTTGAATGTCATTGGTGTGTATGATTGAATGTGGATGTTCAAGAACATGTTTTGCATAGTTTGACTTATCTGGTTGTTGTAATCTATATGCTCTTAAATGTTCATTGAATCTTATTTCAAAATTTCTTTGTGTTTGACCTATATATACAGCATTACATTTTGGACAATTAATTTTGTAAACACCAGATTTTTTTAATTTAGGTAATTTTGTTTTTACATTTAACAATTTTGTACCAACATTATTGTGTGATTTGAACGAAATTATTGCAGATGTTGCCGAAGATATTATTTTTGAAATTGTATTAGAAATATTTCCACAATATGTAATATTTTTATAACTTTTAATTTCTTTAGGGTGTTGAGGGAATATTAGTTGTAGTGACACTTTCTGTTCTTTCTTATTAATTAATTTATTTATCAAATGTATTGGATAGCCATTAGATATTGCTATTTGTTTTATAATCTCAATTTCTTTATTAAAATTATTTTTGTTCATTGGAATTGAAAATGCTCTATGTATCATAGAATTATAAGCTGCTAATTTATGTGATATAGGATGATTTGAATGATATGGTATGGTTACATCTGTTTGTGTTGGTTTTCTGTATATTGAATAGTTTAATGAATTATTAACTTTTTCAATTCTCAAATCTAGAAAATTAATTGAATTATTTTCTTCAACTTCTAAGGTGAAATTAATTTTAGGATGTAAGGTATTAATATAATTAAAAAATATATCTAATTGTCGTTCGCTACCTACAAATCCTGCTAACACATCATCAACATATCTATACCAAAATACAATATTGTTTTTATAACTAGAATTAAAGATTTTGCTTTCTAAATTATCCATAAAAATATTTGCTAAAATTGGAGAAATGGGACTTCCCATTGGAAGACCTTCATTTTGAATATATACTTTCTTATCAAAAGTAAAATAATTTTGGCTAATGCATACATTAAATAGGTCAATTATATCTGATGTTATACCTGGATGGATATTTCTTTCATCTAATAACTTTTTAACTAGAACTATACATTCTTTAGGAGGTATTTTAGAGAACATATTAGTTACATCAAACGATACTAATTTAGTATTATTTTGTAAATTACATTTATTTAATTTATTTATCAAATCTAACGAATTTTGTACTGAATATTTAGATGTGTAACCATAATTATTTAGAATAGTATTTAATTTTTTAGCTACCTTAGTATTAGGAGTGTTAACATACGAAACTACAGGTCTAATCGGTTTTGACTCTTTATGTAATTTAATAGTTCCATATAATTCTGGACATTGGGGATTTTTATTAATTAGGTATTTTTTATCATAGTCATTAAATATATAATTTGAATTATTTACATGTTCTTTTATTTGGTTGGAAAATTTTTGAGTTGGATCGTTTTTTAGAATTTTGACATTACTTGACATTATGAAATCATTCACTTTAGATTTATAATCTTCTTTTTTTAAAATTACTGTTGAGTTACCTTTATCTGATTTTGTAATAATTAAAATTAGACAATTAGATATATTTTTTAATTATATTAATACCTTACATCCTAAAATTAATTTCACCTTAGAAGTTGAAGAAAATAATTCAATTAATTTTCTAGATTTGAGAATTGAAAAAGTTAATAATTCATTAAACTATTCAATATACAGAAAACCAACACAAACAGATGTAACCATACCATATCATTCAAATCATCCTATATCACATAAATTAGCAGCTTATAATTCTATGATACATAGAGCATTTTCAATTCCAATGAACAAAAATAATTTTAATAAAGAAATTGAGATTATAAAACAAATAGCAATATCTAATGGCTATCCAATACATTTGATAAATAAATTAATTAATAAGAAAGAACAGAAAGTGTCACTACAACTAATATTCCCTCAACACCCTAAAGAAATTAAAAGTTATAAAAATATTACATATTGTGGAAATATTTCTAATACAATTTCAAAAATAATATCTTCGGCAACATCTGCAATAATTTCATTCAAATCACACAATAATGTTGGTACAAAATTGTTAAATGTAAAAACAAAATTACCTAAATTAAAAAAATCTGGTGTTTACAAAATTAATTGTCCAAAATGTAATGCTGTATATATAGGTCAAACACAAAGAAATTTTGAAATAAGATTCAATGAACATTTAAGAGCATATAGATTACAACAACCAGATAAGTCAAACTATGCAAAACATGTTCTTGAACATCCACATTCAATCATACACACCAATGACATTCAAATATTACACACCTGTGATAAAAAACAAAATTTAGATTTCCTCGAAGAACTTGAAATCAAAAGACATCTAGCAGATCAACAATATAAAGTAGTTAATGAACAAATAAATCTTGGAAGTTCACCACTATTAAATTGTTTACTTTGATTGAGTCTTCATTTTATACATAGATAAGACGTAATTACAACACAAATATATTAAGTTATTGTAAAGATCAGCAGGATATAGTTTTTTCCTGGTTTTTCTATATCATTGCACAGTTATACTGATCTTAGAGGGAAATACATCCAGGATTTTCCCTTAGGGCTAATAACATCTAGGCTTTAATATTGTTATGTCTTATTACTTCCTTACTTGGTCTAGCCTTAACTACTTATCAACATCAAGTACCTAGTTACAAACAAACAAAATGTAACTTCAATATGTCAATCTGACGATGCTATTCCGATAGCGAAACGGCTGTCATTGAATTTAAAGTATTTATAGAATAAATAGTGCAAGTTAATTCAACCTTTTAGTTGTTTATTGTTCTGAATAAACTCCTTCCTTACTATTTTATGTTCTAAGCGATACGCAAATGCGTTTTATAATAAAATAAGATTTTTATAAAAATATAAAAACTTTTTTATTAAACAAGAAATAAAGCACTAATTATAAAAACATATATCATAACATATAGGCATAATTTAGTTAATCAATAAAATAAAGAACTAATATAGGATTTACCATAATATAATAATTTACAAAAGAAATCTAAATTATTTTAAGATAAGGATAAATACAAGGTTTTAGAGAAGTATAAGGTATAAAAACAATTTTTTATATTTTGCACTTATAAAAATCATTATAAAACGCATTTGCGTATCGTAATGTAACTTTTACGCACGCAAATTTTTGTTTTAAATGGTTGGCGACATGATTGAAGTTTCTAAAGGCAAGACTATTGACAATGACATTTGTGGCTAATAGCAATTTATTAATTTTATATTGTTCTTTAAGAAAGTATCTGTGAATATGAATATAATATTTTACTTATATAATATATTATTATTGGTATATTATTCTTTTTAAAATATTTTAAAACATTAACATTTGATAATTTAAATGTCACAACTGTCAAATTTTATAAATTACACAGTGCTGCCGACATACTTTTTAAAATAAAAATTTTCGTAATTACAAAAAAATAAAAAATTAATTTAAAAAATGGTAAAAAGGGCAAAATATAAAAAATATAATAAACAACTTATTTCATATGGCTGTTGTGACACTCGTTCTTTAAAAAACTCATCGCTTCGCGATTCGTTTTTTAAACTTGAACTCGTGTCATAACAGAATTCCATATGAAATGCGTTGTTTAATATACTATTTAACAATGTTCATTTACCAAAACCTGCTAAGGAATATCTCAAGTTTGAAATATCACTGTTTATAAAAACAAAAATATAATTATGACAATATCAAAGTCAATTATTGAATACTGTGCTCCTGAAAAATAAAATGATAAATTAAATTATTTGTATAAAGCTACTTCGGTTACCTCAGCAATAAACTGGCATTACTATTTGAGTAAGTTTTAACTTTTTGAATGTTTTGGGTAATAAAGTAATAATTTTAAAGTTAATCTAGATTATTTAGTAACGACAGTTAATTAAAACTAATATCTCGTAAAATCTCTTGTATATAGAGTTTTAACCACAAAATCGAGAAGTGCAAAGATCTCAAAATGATATCTAAAAGGCAATTTGGGAGTTGTTAGCAGTGGTTAGTCGAGTGGTGATGTAACAATGTCGATGACAGCGCACGCTGGTGGCGATTTATGGCGGTATAACTCCGAAGAGTTCGAGCCCTGCAGCCCTTAGGGCCCATTACGGATGTTTCGAAAATGTTTCCTGAGAATATTTTAAAAAGGTTCCGCAAAATGATGTATTGTTTATTTGAACATACTTTAAAATCCCTTTACTAAATTCGTTTTTTGTTAAATTTTCATTTAATAATGAAAATCAGTATTACATATAAGATTACAGTGTTTGTCATTCAGATTACAATAACATGTATTCTTAATTAAAAATTTAAAATAATATTATATCAGTAGCCCCCTCTCTGCATATTTATATGGTATTCATCGTATGTAACCAGTAAAAATATATAGTTAATATACCAATAAAAAAACTTAAAACAATTATACAAGTAAATAAAAAGATCGAATTAAAGTTACCCAAGAATTTAGCAAAGATTTTTGAAAGGAATGCTGTTAAAATATATGTACAAAAAATCTCATATTACTGAAAATTCAAATATATTGTTACAATATCCGCAAGGTCTAAAGTCGACCCTTTAAGAATGTTAAATAATGGGGAATGCCCCTCTAGAAAACCTCCCCTTGAATCCTATTTATTCGAAGACGATGTCGACTGAAACATTCTAGTCTGTGGAAGGTGTGAGAAGCCCTTGGGGTGATATATAAAAGGTAATACACGCGTAAGCCAGTTAGTTATCAGGTGGAATAGTCTAGCTAACAACAAAAATCTTATAAAAAAATAAGAAAAACATTACAATACGAAGATTCCTGTAAGTGTCTCCTCAAATTATTATATTTCTCCATAGTATATACAGACGTTTAAACTAATAACTATTAAGCTTTTTGACAGATGTCAGATTGGATTAATAATTTATTTCCAATTGTGGTATTAAATTTTTCTCGTAATACCACTCAAGCTTAATTTTTTTTGGGCACGAATATTTTAAGAAAATTATTTCTTGTCGGAGCTAATTTTATTTATTTATTTAAAAATCACAAAGTTTATCAAAGAGATTTTGGAGACAAACTATTTTTTAAATAAATGAAGGATAATAATACATTTTTTTTTAATTTCAAATTGTGTTATCTTAAAAAGTTCTGTAAACAGAATTGTTAAGGGTTATCATTCTTAACCCTTTAGATAATTAGAAAGCGATTATAAAAAAATACCTGTAGATATCCAATTTGTCGATCGGAATAATTTGAAAAATTTATTATTGTAAGATCACCTTAACTCGAGAAAAAAAAAATAAAAACTATGTATTTTCCTCAACTTAGTTTTCTAAATATTCTTGCCTTCAAAAAATTTCCGGAAATAATTTAAGCTCCTTTGACAATAAAAGTGAAAGTTTCACACCTCTACTTTTTAATCAATAATATGTCTTAATTTTGACTCGTATTGTTTTTCCATCAATAATAAAATTCTGTGACATAGACATTGGGTTTTTCATTTGGTTTCCCATTAGTCACGTTTGAGATATGGATGGTTTACTTTGTTTAAATAAAAAAATGTTATAATTCTCTTTAGTGCAGACGTTTTAACTAGTAATTATAAGACTTTGTGACAGACGTCAGATTGGGTTAATTATTATTTTCCAAATTATGGTGTGAAATTTTCTTAACAAATACCAGCACGAATATTCGTGCCCTCAAAAATATTTCCGGAAATAAAAAAGCTGCCAAGTGCCTAAACAGTCAAATGGGAAACTATTAACGAATATAATGAAAAGAAAACTATTGATATGGTTCAGGCATGTTAAAAGAATGCTTAAAGCCTTAGAATGAACGACCAAAGGGAGAAGAAAACTAGGAAGATCAAAGACAATATTGGGACAGGGTATCAGAAAGTCAATCAGCGAACAAAATAACCAGGATGGCTTATAGTACGATATATACAGTGTGTCCACTTAAGTTCGCACCATATGGGAAACTTTCTTATTATTAGTTTTACGAAAAAAAGTTATTCTTCATAAAAAGTTCTGCATGGTGTTAAAACTAAATTACAACCATCAGATATTAAAATTTTTCAGTCGTATACGAGGTATGTTCAAAAATATGAATTTTACCAAGAACCTCAATTTTTTATAATATCGAAAATTGTTATCAATAAAATTTATTTAAAATTGTAAACTATATCCAACAAACATTTAATTCATTTGTTATCAAAAATTTGATAACCTTTTAGTTTCCCAACTTGACTGTTGCAGCAGATATGTAAATATCATGGCAACTTGATTAAAAATGTACTTATGCATTTATTACTGTTGTAGGGTAGACATGCAATAGCAAAATGTAGAAAATCTCATTTTAAACATTTTGTATACATGGCTGTATATTTGTAGAATTCTAAATAAATTTTCTTAATAACAATTTTCGATATTATAAAAAATTGACGTACTTTGCTCTTGGTAAAATTCATATTTTTGAACATACCTTGTATACGACTGAAAAATTTTAATATCTGATGGTTGTATTTTAGTTTTTACACCATGCAGAACTTTTTATGAATAATAACTTTTTTCGTAAAACTAATAATAAGAAAGTTTCCCATATGGTGCGAACTTAAGTGGACACACTGTATATTTGAGAGAGAGGGCGATGGATATTTTGATTTTGATTTGGAATGTATCTTATCTCTTCGAATGTCAGATTGTTGGTTGCATACTTTTCATTCAGGCAATTAATATTGTTGAAGGTCATTATACAGTCGCTAAATATTTCTCTAATTTTTTATATTGGTTAAATTATATAAAATACTGTTTTTCTCGTGCAATTGTTTCTTTTGTGGATTTCAATAAGAATTAACGTTATTTATTATGTAGGTTTTATAATTTCTTAACCATAATTTTCAATATAATATGTTTTTTATAGTTTTACTGAAGAAGAAATAAAATATTTCGAAAGCTCTCAAAATGAAGTAACAAGACTTTTACTTTTTTATAATATATCTAACAGGTCGGCTGAAAAGTCCCCGGTCTGACCTATAGATGACGACACTAGAATTAAATCAATTTCATTTTTAGATAGTATCAACCCTCAAAAGATTCGTTTAAAAATTTGACAGCTGTCGGACTATTAGTTTGTGAGATATTCTTAGAGCAAAAAGAAACAGGAAGGAGTATATGCAAAATGACCTTGAGTCCAGAAAGGAGCTTGCATATGGCGGCCAAATGTCAATTTTAATTTCCGTTTCCAATGCCGTACTGTAAAATAATCAAATTTATATTAGGGTCTTTATTTTGATTAAATTCCAACCAATCAAGTATGTGAATACATTTAGTGTTGTAAATCATTTTGTATTTATAAAAACCGAATGATACGCCTATGCACTAATTTTTGACATTTATATGCAAATATAAACATAAACAATGAGTCATACAAGGAGCTTCAAGATGGCCGACTTCCGTCGCAAATTGTTCTTAAAGTTAATATATGACAGACTCCTTCCTGTTTCTTTTTATTCTAAGGAGATATTGCATTTTTAGTGAAGCAACTTTTGTTATTTTCAAAAAGATGGAAAAAAAAGAATTTCTTGTGCTTATTAAATATTGTTATTTGAAAGGAAAAAATACAGTTGAAGCAAAAGCTTGGCTTGATAATGAGTTTCCGGACTCTGCGCCAGGAAAATCAACAATCATTTACTGGTACGCAAAATTCAAGCGTGGTGAAATGAGCACCGAAGACGGTGAACGCAGTGGACGCCCAAAAGAGGTGGTTACCGACGAAAATATTAAAAAAATTCACAAAATGATTTTGAGTGACCGTAAAGTGAATATGATCGAGATAGCTGACACTCTAAAGATATCTAAGGAACGTGTTGGACATATCGTTTACGAATATTTGGGTATGCGGAAGCTCTGTGCGAAATGGGTGCCGCGCGTGCTCACAATCGACCAAAAACAGCAACGAATTGATGATTCTGAGCAGTGTTTGCAGCTGTTAAGTCGTAATAAACCCGATTTTTTGCGTCAATATGTGACTATGGATGAAACTTGGCTCCATCACTACACGCCTGAGTCCAATCGACTGTCAGCTGAGTGGACTGCGGCCGGTGAACCGTCACCAAAGCGTGGAAAGACTCAACAGTCAGCTGGCAAAGTTATGGCCTCAGTTTTTTGGGATACACACGGTATATTGTTCATCGACTATTTGGAAAAGGGAAAAACAATCAACAGCGACTATTACTGTGCATTATTGGAGCGATTGAAGACCGAAATCGCGAAAAACGGCCCCATATGAAGAAGAAAAAAGTGTTGTTTCATCAAGACAATGCACCGTGTCACAAATCATCGAAAACGATGGCAAAATTGCATGAATTGGGCTTCGAATTGCTTCCTCACCCACCGTATTCTCCAGATCTAGCCCCCAGCGACTTTTTCCTTTTCTCTGACCTGAAGAGAATGCTCGCGGGAAAAAAATTTGGCTCTGATACTGAGGTGATCGCCGAAACTGAAGCCTATTTTGAGGACAAACCGAAGGAGTACTACAAAAATGGTATCGAAAAGTTGGAAGGTCGCTATAATCGCTGCATCGCCCTTGAAGGCAACTATGTTGAATAAAAAAAATGAATTTTGTCAAAATATTGTGTTTTACTATGGTAGACCGGGGACTTTTCAGCCGACCTGTTATTATATTTACTATTCAACTTTGAAACCATTAATTTAAGTTTTATTAAAGTAAAAAAATCGGACAATGATCTGGTAACAGATTAATAATTATGGTATTGATGTTTGTATCAACTTGATTCATTCAGTATTGTTGTTAACACAATAAACTTATAAATATGTATATAATAATATTTATATTTAGTTGCGGTAGTTCGTTTTTGATATTTGATATTTGATATTGAATATACAAATTTATAATCCGATTTATTCATTATGCGCAACCTTGCAACAATTTGTATTAGATGCGGTAACTTACGTGAGATTGGTCCAAAACGCAGCGCGTGCCTGTTTCCGGCCGTTGACAGTCGACAATATGTAATTCCTGCTATCAAGATTCCTAGATTATCCAGATTTTCTTCACATTTGTTTCACTTCCCGATATATTTATGGTTGTTGTATGTGTTGAGTGTACTGGATTAAGCGATATCCGTGTGGGATAAAAAAACCTGTTGGAATCTGTGAATTTATAGCACTAAAATGCTTAAACCGTTAAAGTCTGAGTTTAAAATGTTAATCCACAAAAAATATAATAACATAGGTAAAACAATAACATATTTATAATATATTTAAGTTTCTTTTTAATAGATCTTCTATTAAAAATAAACAATACAATATTACAATTATTAATTCTAAAACTGTAGAAGTTTAATTTCTTTTTTGTTTACCATAATCAATCTCACAAAATAAAGATAATCTTATGAAATATGGATGGAATTGAAACAAAAAATAGCGTATAGTTTTAAGAAATATCTTTCCAGAAGTTATGGAAACCATCTCTGCTTAAGACCCTGGAAAGAGATTCTACTGAGCAAATACCAACGAAAACGTCAAAAAGTGGTACCGCAAGCTATGGACCAACATGAAAGCGAAGGGCGAAAATGCATCAATAATTGGTTGAAAGACATTTCAAATAATTTCTGCCGATGTATTAGGATCATTAACCCAATGTGAAAATGTTCTTCTTTTTTAGCAAGAAAGTGTGATACCTAAAAATATTTACATATTTTGATGAAAGAACCTGAGTACGAAGGATCAGGGTAAATATATTTTACAAAATATGAAAATAATCGAATGCAATTTGTATAAGAAATCACACTTGAATTCCAAATTATCTGGACTTATTTAGGCACGATTGTAATTCATTGGAATATTTTATGAATAAAAAAATCCATTAACTGTCGCCATATTACATGGTATTTTTTAGTTCACTTTCATTTATACTTTTCTTTATAGATTGTGAGAAGCACTTACCAAAACGCGACATTTTTTCCTATTTTTGAAGTCTATTTTCGAGGAGTTTGCCAAAAATTGGACATTAGATAAACCAGAACCACGGCAAAACATCATTAGACTGACGAAATGGTGAAAGGAATGAACCATTGGATTAGCCAGTTATTTGTGGGAGATTATGTTGGATTATGATTGTCAACGACACCTTCGAAGCTTTTAAATGGCTATTTGATCAGTTATTAATGAATATTTTAGACAAACTTCTACGAAGTGAGACTAATACGACTAGGTAAAGAATAAGTTGAAGATCTCCGTATGAAGATATCCCAAAAATGGTGCGTAACTCTAATTGAACATTGATCTAATAAAGAGGTACTACGACACCTGAATAGAGAATAATAATTATCAAAAGGGGAAAAGAAGGTGACTTAGTGCGGCTTTACAATCTCTGAAGACGATGTGGCTTGTGTCCCAAACTACAGCAAAAACTGGGAGAGTCCATACAATAAAAAGATTAAAGTTATTAACCGTATGGTCGCAGTTTCCAGGTAAAAATCATATTCCATCATTAACGTCTGGCAGCGTTAAATAGAATCATTCTAAAAATGGACAACTTTAACAACTGAAAAATTAAGAGAAGGGAAGTGACCAGAATACATTCAAGACCAGCATTATTCCTGAAATAATGAATCTAAGAATTAAGTATGAGAGCATTTTAATGATGTTGCTTGCTTCACAGTGTAAGAATTATCATGCTAGGTTCTTCTTTATTTTCTTTTCATAATTATTAGGTTAGAAACTTTTTTTCCTTTGAATTTGTCTGTCCTATTTCGCTCATGTAATTTAGCGTCTAGAGTTTTCGTTTCATAACGCTGGAGGAGAGAATAGAACATGGAAGTGAGTTCGTTTTCCTTGTTTTGTGCCAATTATTTGCAACGGAGCAACACAATTGCGATTTTTGTGCCCAAAATTACAATTTTCTTTGAAATTATATTTTTCAACTGAACTTGAAGTCTTGCTATAGAAAAAAATGTAGTATTGCACACGTCGATAAAATCGCATTATCTTCGAGAGCGTTTTTTAGCGTCGAGACGTAAGTCGAGACATAAAAGTACAGTTTTATCGTCTTCTACAATAAATAACTATTATTCGTTCAGTTTTTGTTATTGTTGACATTTTTGTTCATAAATAAACATGAAGTTAACGAAGGAAGAAACCCTTCGACTCCTAACTTTATATGCTGAATGTAGATGAAATTTAAGTAGCATGACCTACAGAAATCAAAAAGCTGCGGAAGAGGAAATAGTAACAAAGTTTGACAAATTATATCTTTGGTGTGTCTGAATTTAAACAAAATTTTAGCTGCACCTATACCCAGATATGTTAAAAGACAAATAAATTAATGAAATATGTGGCAGGTATATATACATTCAAAGTTTAAAATGGTGCAGCCACTACACTTTGCATAAGTACCACGAATTCTCCTGCTTGTATACTGTCTAAGCCTTTTTTTATGAACCCTTACTTTTTGGAAGTGCATCTTACTAAAAATAATAAAAAACTCCTCGTTTAATTATTTTTTTTTTTAAATAAACGTGGAAGTTGACTTAAAATGGAGAGATTTTTATATAATTCTTTTAGTAGAGTTGCTAGAAGAGTTAATTCTACTCGCCATTCTCTTAAAAACCGGAGCCATTGTAATATTTTCTTTAGTTACCTAAACCCAATATATGTATACAAACACGGTTATAATGAAAATATTGTATTGCAATAACTAACATATAAAAAAAAGCTAGTAATATGGCATATACTTAAACCATATAATGACTCTTATTACTAAAAACATAAAACTAACTTTTTTGACCACTTTATATTTAATAACAAATAATGACTTGTAGAAAAGTTTTGTGGACATACGTGATGTCGAAAAAATGTTCTGTAATAATTTGGACACTAGAAGTTTTTAAGTAAATATGCTTCTAAAAGTAAACTACCAACAACTATAACCTAACTTATTTTACTAATACAGCTTTCTATCTAGCATTTAAAACAAATATTGGAAAATAAACTGTTTGATTTGGTTTAAATCTAATTATTCATGCATTAGTTTAAACTTTGTAATTAAACTTTCATTATTTATTCAAAAAACTTAATTTTTTAAACAGTCCCAGATATCTTGTAATTAATTTGACGGAATGAAAAGAATCCTTAAGGTTAACTTATTACTTGATTTATCAATACCATCTTCGTCATCAATCTAAATTACAGAAAATATGTAAAATCTATATTTAATCAACATTGATTTATTGGTGTAACCCTGGTAAAGACTATAATATTCGTTATTGGTGATGTATGGAATCACCTAGATAATTTGAAATAAAAATTAATAATGAGCATAATTTATCATAATAATATTACACTAACAGTTAATTTAAGAAATAAGCGTTTCCAGCGTACAAGGTCATATCTTCATAGTTTTAACATGAAATACTTAACTTAATAGAATTTAGTTAATAACAGAATATATAATTTAATAAATATATATATAAAATTTAACATTTAACAATGTTAATATGGTATAATAAATTTAAGCTAAACTAAAATATGACTACGGTAATAAAATTGTATTTTTAATAAAATTATCATCAAGCTTTAGTGTACCTACTCACTTTTGGATAGAACGATTTAATCTCCCTGTAAGTTGTGTGTAAAACAGTAGCTGTCGGATTTTAACACTGCGGTCAGATAAGAGGGACATAATAATGTAGAAGGGACCTACACAAGAACGGCCATCTAGATTGTAGATGCTAATAGAATGACCGCTGGCCAAGCACGACCCTCCCTTCGTTGTAGACTCACTCTCACCAAAACCGCCGGCCGGAAGCAAAAACAAGCAAAATGGATATATTTCCTTTTTGTTCTCCTAAACTTATATGGGAATTCTACTAGATAGGGCCCGTGATACCGCGAGCGGTCTGTAATTGAGAATTGTGTGAATTGAATCTGACTATTTAACTGAAAACATTATTATCACTTAATTTAATCGTTTAAATGTTATATAAAAACTTGTCAAACTGTGATTTATCTGTAAGTATGAAAAAACTGTTAGTTCCTACACAATTTGACCATTTTCGATGTTAATAATTAAATTTTTTATTTAACAGTACTTTATCGGCCAGTAGGGATCATTGGCAGTTTACTTTTAAATTTAGATAAAGATTGAGATAATGGCTAACGTGTAAAAGGTAGAAAAATAATAGTTTTCCTCCCTAGGATAAAGTTAATACACTTTTAAACTGATAATCTGGCAACCTGCTTTAAAATTTCTCTGATAAATTCCAATCTATTGTACTAATAGATTTCTACCTTAAATGGTCGAAAATCACTTTATTGTGTTTCAAAATATTCCCCATGAAAATCTATACACTTTTGCATGCGTTTGAACCAATTGTCGAAGCACTTTTGCCACTCTGATTGAGGTATCTCTAAAATATGAAGTCTGAATGCAGCAACCGCTTCTTCAGGTGTCGAAAAACGTTGACCTTTCAGTTTGTTTTTATACGTACGGGAATAAAAAGAAGTCATTCGGTGCCAATTCAGGACTATACGGCGGATGACACATCAAATCGATGTTTTGGGTGCTAAAAAATACAGTTGTTTGAACCGATGTGATCCGTTTTCGGCGGAAGGTTTTCCTAATTTCTTGGAAAACAACTGGCAAGCAAATGGTTGTGTACCACTCATAATTGACCGTTCTGTGTTGCTCTAGTGTTACGGTTGCGACATGTCCATTTTTTCCGAAAAAATAGGCCACCATTTGCTTGGAAGTGCTTCGTGGCTCATATTGAAAAACCCAAACAAACGACTGCTGTTTACTTTCGTGCTCATACGCGTAAATCCACGATTCTCACCTGTCACGATATTATAGACGTGTTTCGAAGCACCGCGATCGTATTTTTTGAGCATTTCCTTCGATCAATCGACAAGAGCCCTTTTTAAGCGATTGACAAAATGTATGGGATCCAACGCGAACAAATTTTTTTTTGACAGTCAAATATTTATGCAAATGACATGTGTTAGCCAGTTCTCGCCTAATACAGAAAGTCTATTTGAGTGAGTGCCGGACAATCACAAAGGACGTGCTCAATTGTCTTATCCCCTTGTTCACATCCTCTACATAGTGGGCTGTCAGATAAACCCAACCTGTTCAGATGTTTTCGTAAATGACAATGGCCAGTAAGTATACCTGTGACCAACCGCAGGTCCTTTCTGGTCATGACCACGTATTTCTTGGCTGCTCCGCTATTCGGATACTTCAGAAGTTCCTTGGATAGTATGCAACCTTTTTATTCGTCCCATCTTCCCCTGAATTTGTCAAGGGAGCGTTCCTTTACTAGGTCAACCACCACTGATGCCGGCAAGCTGACAAGACTACCGGGTCCCAAAAGCCTTTGGGAGGCAGCTTTTCTAGTCAACGAGTCAGCTATGCGGTTGCCTTTTGAAATTCCATGACCATTTATCCAGCCTAGAGTAACCACATTATTGTTGCAGGCTTCCGTAAGGGCCATGTGACATTCTAATACTAGACCTGATGTGATCCATGGCCTATTTAAGGCTAATAGTACTTGTCTGCTGTCCGTAAGGATACGGATGTTTTTGCCAATGATTTCTCTTTTGGTAATCTCTTTTGCGGCTATGGAGATGGCAGTTAGCTCTGTCTGAGATATACTTGCATTACAACCCATTGCCCATTTTTTTATATTTAGGTTTAGGGATCTGGAGTAGTAAATTCCACATCCTGAACCTTCTTTTGACTTAGATCCATCGGTAAAGATACATATAGTACCTGTCGCCAATGCATTTTGAGCGTTGTCATTAATGATTATCTTGTAGGGCCTGTGAAAGGCATATCTTGGTGAAATCGATTCTGTGTTTGGAAGCTCGTTTATAGCTTCGCGCCACAAACCCCACCTCGACTCACCATATTCTACTTCGAGTTGTGTACCGGTAGAGCGGAGCCGTAGCATGGTCATCAAAACCACCTCCTTGATATATATATCAAGTGGGGTGAGACCAAGGATCACCTCCATCGCTCCATCGTTAGTGTAGTTCTCATGCCTCCAGTTATGTTAAGGCATGCTGTTCTTTGTAAATGGTCAAGTTTGTGGACGACTCTCAGCTGGTTTGTTTTTACTCCCCAGGCAATAGCGCCGTAGGTCTTATGATTGCATAGGTCTTATGATTGCAGTGTATATCCACTCCGTGACCATTGGTGACAATCCCCAGGTACGACCAATGGTTCTTCTACACTGTTCATAGGCAATATATGCTTTTTTTGACTCTATTTTCTAGATGAGAGTTCCATGTTAACTTGCTGTCAAACGTGATCCCTAGATATTTCACCTCTGCAGAGAAGTTTAATTCAGCTTTTTGGAGTTTTGAAGCCCGAAGGTTTACAAGCTTCCTTTTCCTTGTAAAAAGGACCATCTCTGTCTTTTGTGGGTTTAATAACAGTGAGTGATCCTTGCACCAGCTTTCTATGATATTTAGGGCCTCTTGCCCAGAATTACAGAGATTTATGCAATAATGAATGTATGCTGGTCCAACTAATGCCTAAGGTTATCTCATCTCATGGTAGGTCACATGACGATCTTACAATATCAGTTCGCGCACAGCATCAATGGTTTTCGGAACAACAACTGATGTTGGACGACCTGCTCGAAATTTATCCATTTGATTCATTCATGCTCTCATATTGTATAAAAAATCAAGATTTATACAGTAACTTAATACTTTAGAAGAAACCATTGAGAGGCTTTATATATTTTTTATATATTCCGCTATAAATTGGACCTTTGGAAAATTGTATATTTTTTCACTGTGCACTTACAATTAACACGCCTAAAAAATTCTAATAATATCTAAACTTGTTATAAATATTTATTTTACGGTATAGATGTAATATTTAAAATAAATAAATTTTTAAGTTCTCGTTCAAAAGGTAACGCCACTGTCCTCTGGGCTCCATTAATCTAACAATCGCAAAAAACATAAAACTTTTAAAACATTAAACTTTTAAAATAAGAAAAACAAATTTCTTGATAATTTGAATATGTGGCTAAAGAAGTAAATCTTACAGCACAAGATGTTTTTATCGCTTTAGTCTTTTCTCGAGTTCCGCAAGGGAGGAACGAGGGTAAAAACCCTGTGCATGTAGATTAAAAGACGCCGCAACGAACCACACCGCTAAGTTAAATATTGTCCCTGCACCCCCTGGGCAGTGCCGTCTCCAAAAGTGACTTAATCCACAGTAAGTAAAAACAAAATTAATGAAGAGTTAAATTTAACGGTTTAAACAAATCACCAAACTAAAATTTAAAATTCACTTAAAAGAGTTTTTAATAAATACGTCCCTGATTCTTCGGAGTATTTACACAAAGCTGGGTTTTAGGGTACAGTATGAAATAATTATCTAGTTTACGTTGGCCACATAAAGAATTTTTGTTGACCCTATTGACAACTTTGACAATTGAATCTCGTTTGTCGTATATAGTACCTAACCTCAAAATGCCGGGTATGCATAACGCGCAAAACTTTCATAATACTCTGTTCAATGAAAGTAAATTATAAATAAGTAATGCAAATGCCAAAAAAAACAATCGCACGAATAAACTACAAACATTATTCAAAGAAGGTGGCTAATAAAAATATACTTTAGTCCTATGTATTTTGAAATTATTTATTATGAGGGTACAATTCTTATTTATGTGTTGCTGTTGATAGCTGGCATAGAGATAGTGTATTAATTTAGAAGATTCACCCAGTTCTTTTGAAATTTATATTAAAATTCACGCATTTAATTTCAAATGTATGACAACTGGGGGTCTATTCTCGAATGTCGAACAAAATATGTCGCATTCGACATTTGTCGATGAAAATTGTCGCACAACTTCAAATTGTGGTATTCTCGATTGGATTCGTCTTCCAATTCGCATGAGACATATTTTGTCGAATATCAGGAGCTGGCAACACCGATTTAACGATTCTCAAATATGTCCTATGCCAATGTAGGATGTGAGTTTTGGTTTTTTGATAGTTATATTTGTATCAATTTGTATTTGTGTGGTAGATTGGATTGTTTTTTGTTTGAGGCTCGTGTTTAAGGTGGATATATACCTATTATGATACATCTTCAAGATATGTAATGCACTTTCACGATTCCCTGCTTGTTCTATTAAGGGTTCGAGATTAATTATTAGTCTCTACCTAATTCTTTAGTTAATTTGAACGTTTTAATAAACTTTCTATGAGATGAAAATAATGTAAAAACTTTTCTACATATTCCTCGTCTCTCTCGAGGCCGTTAATACATTTCTTGATTTTCTAAATTTTCAATAGCAATTAATAAAACTGCCATTTTCTCTCTACAAAAATATCTGAAAAAGTACCAAACAAAACTATTGATAGCTTCTGTATATTCCTTATAGTGTATTCATTTTATGTTTTTTTAACGTTGAAATAAAAACATAAAAAAGGATTGTGGTTTCATTTCCCATATAATAATTAACAAAAATTAACATGTATAATGATAAGCTACAAATTTCGCAAGTAAATAATGAAATTCTCGCATTCGACATAAATTGTCGGCTGCTTTTGACCATTCTACAATTTGTCTATCAAAAATTTGCAAAGGTGACTTTTGAGAATAAGGTTATTCAGATTTTCTTCGACAAAGAGGATTTCTCGCATGCGACAAAATATGTCACTGTTTGAGAATAGGGATCCTGTACTGTCCAATACCACCAAGATTGAAGGATAGTCCGACAGATTACGCTGTTCATTAAATATTAAATCGAAAAGAGGTTTAAAGCAAAGGCGTACTTAATGTAAATGACAATGTTTAGAATGTTTTAATATTAGTGAGATACCTTACGAGATCTCGCATGCTATTTGCAAAGCTAAGACAATGGTTTCAGTAGATTAGTGCAACGAGCCACCATACCAGTCAAGCAGTTGAAATTATGGTTTACAAGGCCAGGAATTCACTTATTCTGGTGTGTAGATTTGTCCTGTGGTGAAATCAGTTATTTTCACAATTCACCTACAGATATATAAAAGTCAATACTGGTGACGTTTTCAAAAATGTATCATAAATTATTTTGGAAAGCAGATTGTGAAATTACTTACACAGTTTTCTTGTGGCTTAGAATAAAGGACAAATAGAAATTATTCTTCGTCTTTGCAAATAGAATTGAATTCCGTTGTTTTGGTCTGATGTATAATTTAAATATAATTATAATATCGGCACTATATTTCATCTGCAATTAAACTTGTTTTTCTCTGAGCCTGCCCTTTTAGTAAAACCTACTATTGGCGGAAGTTTCTCTTATTGTGGATAGTGTTGGACAATATAGTTGAGAGAGCCAAGCAGTTACATAGAAAACGCTCGACGATTTCATCTTCTTGTTCGTATAGAGGTGTATTGCATATTTTCATATATGTCGACAGAATTAAACATGAGACCCGGAAAATATGCGAGCTACAAGAAAATTTATAGCAACCAGCCAATCACAAGCCAATATTAACGATTGTACATTAGAAATTTGTAAATATAATAAATATTATAAAATGACCGAATAATTTAATCAATATACATCAATTTTATTGGACGTATTAGTGTTTTAAATGTAAGAATATTTATCCAATTTTCAGACAAATTCTCTAACTGGCTAGTTTTTGGATCCAATAATTTTTCTAACATTGAGTTGAAAGTGGGCTGACAGGACTCGACTTTGCTTTTCTGGTAGTTTCAAGTCGAAAATGGTCGAAATAAAGTCTTATGATCTCGGATTGAGTAGTTGAATTGACAAATGGCTACTGGCAGCTGAAATTTTTGTTTGTGTTTATGTTTTATTGTTTTAATTATTTACTGTTACTGTTGTTAAAGTTGTTAATTATAAAAAATGGCGAAGAACATTTAATTTAATTTTGCCGAAAACACCACAAAGTTTAAAGTTATGATTAGATGTCATTTCAACTACTTAAACCCGATCTCAAATTACTCTTTCAAGTCTGCTTAAATTAAAACACGAGTCGAAAGCTCAACACAATCTCAAATCGATCTCAACATCTTTCAATCCTGGGGGTCTAGTTTTGAATATCAGTGAAATTGAATTCACAAGTGAAATATTTCGATTTTTAATTCACCATCGAAATGCTATACCTAGTTTTCAATTGTAGTGAAATGAAATTTTTATAAATTCACTTAAATTAATTTAATTCGATCGACACAATTTGACAACAATGGAAATCAGTCGAATTAGTTCAAATTATTAACCTGCGAGAAAAACATAAGATTACTTAAGGCTAAAAATAACATTTATTTCTTACTTTGTTCTTCGAATCATCGCCCAAGTCATCAAAATTTAAGATAATTCTACTTTTGGTAGTTGGTAATACGTTTTGAAAATTAAAAAATTTGATAGGAAATGCAAATAGTATATAGGAACCATTCACATAGGTTTCAGTAAATTATAAATTTAGCAGAATCTGATTTAGTTACAATATGATGAAGTTGTACATAAAATAATACTGTTTTAGTGATGGCTGATTTTAAAAATAAAAAAAGTTTTGTTATAATAAACAATAAAAACGTTGGTGGAACACATACAAAACCATCCAATTTTAAAATATCCACCAAAACAATATATAAACAATAAACTAGGTATATTGCCTAAAATAATGCAGCAACGTTCTTGGCGTAAACAAATCATCCTCTAAAAGGTCAAAAATGGCCATTATGTCAAAAATGAACGTTCTCGCTTCACTCTCGTCCACTAACTAATAAAAATATCATACTAATATCTAATATAAACAATACTAATATACTTTGCTAACTAACTATAAACTAGATTCAAAAAACAAAACAAGAAAATACAAGCAGAAAACCACAACACAAAATTTTTAACGATTCTAACCAAATAAACTAGTAGATAATTCGCAAGTGAAATATAATTTCGACAGCAAAATAGTATTCGAATTATATTTGTGAAATATTTTCGAATTCGAATTTTTTTTCACTCATGAAATTAGTTCAAAACTTGAGTTGATCGAAATATGAGCAATTTCACTTGTGAAATATTTCAAAACTAACCCCCCAGCATGTAAACATGGCAATAGTTAAGTAAGTTTGATTTTTTTACATATCTTTTGACATATGACATTTTTGGTATCGATATTTAGTTATCTATTCAAAATATCGATTGTTACTACAAACATAAAACTATAATAGCGACATGGACTCTCCCACCCAGGGCTCATGTTTGCTTTTGTTAACTGTATAATATAATCAAATAATAAAATAATTTTCATATTTTGGCTGTATACTCGTTCGGGTACCTTTTTAACTCAATTGGATTTCTAAAACCTTCTCTATGGTCCCATCTCTTTCTGTAAATTAGATCAGAGTGTAAAAAATACAAATTATATATTATTAGGGTTTTTATTTTGAATAAAAATTAACCAACCAAGTGTGTAAATAAAATTATTGTTGGACATCATTTTGTGTTTATAAGAAACCTATGCACTCATTTTTGACATTTATATGTAAATATTGCTTTGACAGAATACTGTAAACAATGAAAATGCGTCATATAAGGAGCTTCAAGATGGCTGACTTCCGTCGCAAATTTTTCTTATGGTAAATATATGACAGATTGCTTTCTTTTTCTTTTTGTCCTCAAATATAGGGGTAGAGCAGAAACTTGAGGGTATGGCTACTTTCTAAGCTAGCGGGTGCTTTAGTCCAATTAACTGCTAACTAAAGAGTTAAGAGATGTTAAATATGTTATAATTATTAAAATTAATATATTTATCTGTCTACTACACTTACCATGCAATTACCGATTTTAGTAAATTGCTAAATCTAACATAAAGTACAGTCAGACTTTTAAAACCAAAAACATATTAACCTAAAAAGAAGATAAAATTAGGTAACAGTTTTAATTATTCTTAATACTATTGTAACATTAGTTTCATAACTGTAGAACAATCAAGTAATTATAATTTTTCTTTATTTACATAAAACTTTGCAGGAAAAATATAAACATAAGCTATGTTGATAAATTTACAAAACAGTCGACAAAAAAAATCTTTAACCTATTAACATCAACTTTTAAGAAATAAGGCATAATTACCTACTAATATTTTGTTTTTTTGCATTTTAATATGATGAAAATGTGCAAATGAATACAATATAATTTTATTACATCTATTTTTATACATTTATTTATTTATTTATCTAGAAACTACCTTTTTCTTTAATAAACTAATAAGTAAGTTAATAATGCAAAAGAAAGTTAATTAAAAGTAATAAAACTCTTTTTGTTTTCCTGCTGAATGGAGTCCTGAACACTTTTCTTAGTGTAAATATAGAAAGTAAAGGTGGAAAGAAGAAAGAATAATAAGTTTTTGCGTCTTAAATATGATCTAAATTTGAATTATTTAATTTTAAAAATTTTACATCGCCATCTAATAGGCAAAAGTAAAACTGATGATAACTCATACCGTGTAAAAATCAGTAAAGATTAGGTAAATTTGTATTTGACCATTGGCAACACTTAACCTTTTATATATACTAGATACCAACCTTTTCATTTTGTCTCCTTTAACTTCTGCACTTATAAAGTTTTTGTTATTAGCGTAAAACTCGTGAATCATAAAAAAATCACACTGCGGCAAATTATCAGAACCAGCCTTTTCATAAGATGGATCAGTTAATATATAATAAATACGTATATTTACTTTAACACACCATTAACACAACAAATAAATTGACACAAAAATTAAAGGGACAAATTTAAACAAGAGCCATTGGCGCTTCGTCACAGTCTCATATTGCAATCTTTATTTTATTTTGAGTTAAAATTAAATTTTATTTTGTGTCCACCACATGAGTCATCTCTTGGCGCCATATTTTTTTTGTTTGAATTGTACTTACTTATTAAAATATAATATTTTTATTATTATTGACTCCAAATGTATAATTATATTTGATTACTGTCCAAATTTCACATAACTATTAACAAATTAAGTTTAAATTGCTTTTTTTTTAGTGAGTGTTCAGTACCCCATTAATAGTAATGTGATCAGATTCATAATTTATTTATTATTATATTTATATTTTCTATTATGTTATTTTTTATTTTACAAATCACATCACACGTTCTAGTATTCTTGTGTAATTCTACGATTTGATGTAAGTTTTAGTTGGTATGAAGTCCAATGATCATATTTTACAACTATTTATTATTAATTTATTATCTTTTGCTTTTGTTTTGAGAATTAATTTGATTATTAACCCGGTTTGTTCTGACCCAAGGTACATTGTTTATGTGGTCCAATTTACATGATGGTAGTTGTACCTTGAAATATTTTTTTGTAACAACAAAAAGGTACCTAATTTTTAAACTTGATTGTCAATTATTTATACCTACATTTGTAAACAAAAACGTTTGTAGACTGATAAAGTTAGAGAATGGAGTAGAACATTTACTTTAACTGTTCCCTTAATTAAAATATAAAAAAATGTCTCAAAGTACGTCACCTTCCCCTACATTAAAAATATTGTTAGTTTTTAACTGAGTTAAAAACTTAATATTGCTATTGTTGTTAATGAAACAATTAATTTCTGTAATAATTTTTAAGACTATACTTATTAGATATAAACCGTAATTTTTACTAACAAAAAAATCAAAAATTTTTAAAATTTATTGAACCTAAGTTACATCCCTTGTAAGACTTTATTATTACAATAAACAATATAACCGTAAGTTCAGCATATTTTTAAATATAAATAGCTAGGTAAACAATTTTCCAAGTTTAGTATTTTTCAGTTAAGGTTGGTTTCAGTAAAGTTCGAGTCGATTTTCAGTCCAAGATTTATTTTATAAAGTTATTATTGTGGAAGAAGAAAATATGTTTATAAAGAAACTATGCTACAAATAAATAAACTTTGTGTGTTTTTCGGGACCTTAGTGGAGAACATAATTAACTTCTACCACATTTTTTATATTAGTGCACGTTCAAACGAGGTTTTCATCAGAATGTATCAAGGTTCAGTATGTGGAATTTTTTATTAATTAGGCAGTATTTTTATCCTGAATTTTAAATCGTTTCTATTTTGTATGTGCTAAATATTACAACTTATTTAATGCACCTTTCACTTACTTTCTAAATTATTAAAAAACTCTTAGAAAATAAAATAATAAGGAAGAATATAAAAAAGCTTCTTGTTAACAAGCTTTCATTTTAATGTTAAAGCACCGTTCCTGTTTTAAATGTTCCCCTTCCCCTCATATAAATCTCTTGCAGGTTCCACTCCACCGTCAACCATCTCCATCCCGCCACCCAATACCGCTGCCATATCTCCTCACCACTACGGCGATAATATTTAACTAAATTCTTTGCTCGATATAACTTGCCAACCTTAATCTATTTCGATGTTTGAAATCTTTTTCAGGCGAAAGTGAAGGCAGAAAATTAAAATGCTAACTTGTTCGCCGTTTTTTCTATGTGATTTCATTCAGCACTAATATATTTAAGACAAAAATACATTTTGGACAGCCCTTGGTTTTCATAAAATATTTGTTTCTAACACAGTATTTACGTAATTTAATCAAAATTGACATTTTAAAAATACATTTTGTTTGTTTTCAATTCATAAATCTAGAATATTAATTGACTTATTTTCTTCAACTTCTAAAGTAAAAAAAAAGTTAATAATTCATTAAATTATTTAACATTCAGAAAACCAACACAAACAAATGTAACCATACCATATAATAATTCGAATCATCCTATATCACATAAATTAGTAGCTTATAATTCTATGCTACATAGAGCATTTTCAATTCCAATGAACAAAAATAATTTTAATAATAATATTATCTGTATCATCCACATTTGAGGGATGGATTACCTTTTTAATTTAAAAATGATTTTGATAAAACAAATAGCTACATCTAATGGCTATCTATTACATTTGATAAATAAATTAATTAATAAGTAAGAACAGAAAGTGTCACTATAACTAATATTTCCAAAGAAATTTTGAAGTAAGATTTAATGAACAATTTAAGAGCATATAGATTAAAACAACCACATTTGTCAAATTATACAAAACACCTACTTAAACATCCAACCTAACTCTTACACACCAATGACATGAATGAATGTATGAATGAGTTAGGGGTGATGATTACACTGCGACCCATAGGATCTATTGTGTCCCCCCTTACTTGCCATGTTCTGATGTTTTCTCAGATTTATAGCAGCTCTTAGAGTCCTATTTTCCTGAGGAAGTTTAGGACATCGTCGGGCTTCAAATCAGGTAGATCCCCTTCCTCTATTTCATGTACTCCTAGGTATCTAGCCCTAGAATTTTGCAAGGCAGGACATTCTGAGAGTATATGTATTGAGGTTTCAGCCTCTTCCTCACAGAATCTGCACTTTGCTTCATCTGCTAACCCTAGTTTCTTCATGTGGCTTCTTAACCGGCAATGCCCGGTTAATATTCCCGTTAGAATACGGAGCCTTACACCAATGACATCCAAATACTACACAATTGTAATAAAAACTAAAATTTATATTTCCTTGAAGAACTTGAAATTAAAAAACATCTAGCAGATCAACAATTTAAACTAGTTAATGAACAAATAAATCTTGGTAGTTCTCCACTCTTAAACTGTTTACTTTGATTGAGTCTTCATTTTATACATAGATAACATAAATATATTAAGTTATTGTAAAGATCAGCATGATATAGTTTTTTCCTGATTTTTCCATATCATTGCACAGTTATACTGATCTTAAATGGAAATACATCCAGGATAATTCCTTAGGGCTAATAACATCTAGGCTGGTTATGTCTTATTACTTGCAAACTTGGTCTTACAACATTAGGTACCCAGTTACAAACAAAATGTAACAATAATATCAATCTGACGATGCTAATTTTAACGAAACAGCTGTCATTGAATTAAAAAAGCAATTTTTTCTAAATAAATAGTGGAAGTTTGGTTCTATTTTTGATTTTTTTAGTAAAATGGACCACAAATTAATGGTTAATACAATCAATATTAGTAGGAATTCACATCAGACATATTTATACTTACAATTCTTGAGGGCCATGTAAGTGGAGAAATATTTACTTCATTCATTTCATTTCCATTAAAAATTTATTAAATATGTTTGTTAATAAAGAAATAAGTAGTCATTTGTGATTGAAATAATCTGCAAAATAATGGTGTTTATTTTTTTACTATCATATTATTCATAAATCCAAACTTTTTGAACTGTCTACTAAATATATTTTGATAGTACTTATAGATGGTGGAGTTCCCAAAGTATGTGATTTCAATATAAATACACTTTAAATTTTGTTCTTAATACTGTTTACTTTTACGTAAATGCGAATGTAAAAATACATTGTTTTCTGACCATTATTATTCTTTAAAAGACAATGGATATGTTTATTGACAAAAAATATAAAGGACAACGAGAAAACTTTGTTATCCTACCCATACATTTTGTAAATCATTATAGGATATTTTAAAAATTATAAGTCTTAACAAATAAACATATTCACCGATTTTAGTTAAACATTGTCCGCGAAAAACTAAATATTAATTTCGTAAAATATAAACTCCATAAAATTATTATTGTTGTATTTATTATGAAATGAAATAATACTTGATCTAAAGATGTCAACCGCATTTCCCAAAGAATGAATGAGTGTAATGAAAGTAGCTAATGCATGGCAATTTGGCCCGTTGGGCCCTTTTTCCCATACCCCAGGTTCTTCTCCCTCTGCACTATCACTCGTTCGATGCCTCTCCGAAAGGCCTCGACCTTCATATGAAAGCCATGACATCCTTTAGAGTTAGGGTGTGTAAATATTGGAAAGAAGTGGTAAAAAGCTTCCTCCTCCCATATTTTAGACAGTCTGGGTCTTCGACTACACCTACAAGGTGTAAATGTCTTCTAAGTTCACATTGACCAGCAAGGACACCGACAAGCAGGTGCACCTGCAATTTGGATTTGGAACAACCACCTTGTCCTAGCTGTGTCAGGGTAGGCGATAGTTTGTTTCGCATGCCTAAGGACACTGTAGTTGGTCCATTGCTCTTTAAATCCTCTCTCTGCCCATTCCTTGATCAGAGTTGAGGTTTGTTCTCTTCTTAAGCTACGCATTTTAAGAATCCGTTTGCTTCCGTATATAAAACGGATCCGTTTAGAATGAAAGCCTATAATTGAATCAATGTGAATAATGTACATTGATTCAATCATAGGCTTTCATTCTAAACGGATCCGTTTATATACGGAAGCAAACGGATTCTTAAAATGCGTAGCTTTAGCCCTTATGTTGACTCGGGTCCTTAGCAAGATTTGTTGGCTCTCTGCTTGTAGGGTTATGTCTCGTCTGTCTAGGGTATTAGGGCATTTTTTAACTGGTGTCGTGCTAGTTCAGGAGTAACAAATCACCTTTAAAGCGACCGAGCTATTTGAACAAATGCTGACCCTGCTTCCTGAATACCGTATTATCCAAGGCAAAATGAAATATAACTCATAAAAAAAATTGAATAAAATAATAGCAAATAAAATGTACATAAACAGAATTAAAAGAAAAGCTTAGTATATGTTTAAGTTATTGCTGTTGATAATCAAGTAATTTAACGTTATTGCAATTTCAATTTTTTATTAAAAATTTGATTTTGTGTTATGGAAATGTACATCTTATTCTTTATTATACCACAGCATTTATTTAAAATACAACTAGAGTCTGTATTTAAATTTTCCTCAGTATTTAGTTCCGATACATTCTTGGAGCTGCATTCAATATCTGGGAAATTTACATCTTATTCTTTATTATACCGCAGCATTTATTTAAAATACAACTAGAGTCTGTATTTAAATTTTCCTCAGTATTTAGTTCCGATACATTCTTGGAGCTGCATTCAATATCTTAAATTAGTATTTCCCTGAAACATTTTTGAAATGATAACACCTTTTTAAATAAATTTCAATCAATATGTTACTTTTTGGTACCTCCAAATGTTGAAAGTATAAATGCGCTAATCAAAGAAATAATTGCCTAACTTAACCTACGGTCCAAAAATTATTTCCTTTATTGTGAAAAAATTTTCCGCCGAGTTTTCATTGACCAATGCCAATAATTTATATAAAAATTTCGCTTTCTCGTTGCTTGGTAAAAGCCCTAAGCCAAAGGCTGGGGAATTGTAGGATTGCAAAAAAATTACCTTGTCTTTTATCAATGTCCTGGGGGTATTACTACTGATAATTATTTCACCTGCGTTAATCTCCAATCAAAGTACAACTGATACAAAGAGGACGTTTTTTTGACGTATGTGCATTAAGGACATTATATCCTGGCAAATTTGTATCCTTATGGTTAAAGTAAAGATTAGCTGAATAAATCTCACCCTTATTTCAAAATAAATAATTGTTTTCGATATATTTAGAGTACCATTTTCCTATAAATACATTTACGTTTGGATCAACACTTTCCTTTCACATTTCAATGGTTGCTAAAGGTCAATGTAATCACCGATGTTAATAACCATACCATAATTTAAAACTTTTTTTATTGTTGCCTTTGTATTGCTCATACGTTATTTGTCTCCCATTCAAATGGATTGATCAATCTTGTTTTTGTTTACTTTTTTATAAATGTGGGGTGCACGTATAGAAACATCTTTCATGTTAGAATATATTCTTTTGTGCGGGACATGCTATAGTTCAATTTATTTATACATGTTTCGAATTTATCATATGATTGGAAATGTGTTTTGGTGATATTGCTATAATCATGGGCGTTTTCTTGGTTATACATCACGTTAGCATTTTACTTAATAGCACCTCAATCATATGCATTGGACTGCAGCAGTAGGTACAGATTTTCGATAAATATATTTGTAAAAATTTTAATATTTGTATTCTTTTTACAAATACATGAGATATTGTCATGATTTTTAATATTTATCGCCAATAATAAAAATATTATTTACTAACTATAAATCGTCATAAACATACACTGTTTTACTTTAATTTTATCTAGATATCAGCGTTTCGCTCTGTAATCCTCCAGAGGTATTCAAGAGAAACAATGTTATATTTAGAATTAAATTTGTTGTATTAACCCTTACATAGAACAAATGGCTACCAACGTATAATGGTTACCCAATTCATTTAATAAATAAATTAATAAGAAAGAACAGAAAGTGTCACTACAACTAATATTTCATAAACAATTTAAAGAAATTAAAAATTATACAAATATTACATATTGTGGAAATATTTCCAATACAATTTCAAAAATAATATCTTCGGCAACATCATCATTAATATCAATTAAAACATAAAAAAGTAAAGTTGGTACAAAATTGTTAAATGTAAAAACAAAATTAGCCAAATTAAAGAAATCTGGTGTTTACAAAATTAAGAATAATAAAAAACTCTTCGTTTTAACAAAACTTCCACTATTTATTTAAAAAATTGCTTTTTTAATCTCAATGACGGCCGTCATTTTTTTTATTATTCCTAATAAAATGGACTTCCAAAAAGTAAGGGTTAGTACAATCAATTTAGTTTACAAAATTAATTGTCCAAAATTTAATGCTGTATATATTATAGGTCAAACACAAAGAAATTTTGAAGTAAAATTTAATGAACACTTAAGAGCATATAGATTAAATCAACCAGATAAGTCAAATTATGCAAAACACCTACTTGAACATCCAACCTCACTCTTACACACCAATGACATCCAAATACTACACACTAGTGATAAAAAACAGAATTTAGATTTCCTTGAAGAACTTGAAATAAAAAGACATCTAGCAGATCCACAGTTTAAAGTTGTTAATGAACAAATAAATCTTGGAAGTTCTCCACACTTTGATTGAGTTTACATTTTATACATAGATAAGACGTAATAATTGTAAAACATAAATATATTAAGTTATTGTAAAGATCAGTATGATATAGTTTTTTCTTGTTTTTTCTATATCATTGCACAGTTATAGTGATCTTAGAGGGAAGTACATCCAGGATAATCCCTTAGGGCTCATAAAATCTAGGCTTTAATATTGTTATGTCTTATTACTTGCATACTTGGTCTAGCCTAAACAACATCAGGTACCTAGCTACAAATAAACAAAATGTAACTTAAATATGTCAATCTGACGATTCTTCTTAGCGAAACCTAATTTTTTCAAATAAACTTGGTTACGTTCAAACGAAGAGTTTTTTATTATTCTTATATTTAGAAGATAACGGATTGAAAACACACCAATAAACCTATACAGTTTTTGCAAACATTCTTTTTAAAAAATGCAACATAAACATCATCTTAAAGATACGCGTCATATAGATCCTTAGCTTATCTCTTTCATTATCTCAACTCTTCAGATATTTGCTAGATATACAACTATATGACGAATTAGTCACATATTGTAGTTATTATGTTATAAAACATTTATATATAAGCTGAGATACTTTTTACCCCATAGGTATATAAAATAGAAAGGTACCACTATTTACATTAAAATTTACATTAAATTAAAATAACCACCATTACATAAAATCAATATCCTTGGTCAATTTTATCTTAATGTAACTATAGTATCTACACATATAATATTGATACTTTCGTGCCTCCCCCTAACATTGCGCTCTTTATAGAAACAGAGATGTACAATATGTAACATACATGCTGTATATTTACGAATGAGTTTTTTTAATCTTAAAAAATGCCGGTTCTGTAGTCCTTAATTATTGTCCTAAAGGATCAAATAACTGTACGAGTATTTAATTTCCATTATTTTAAATCCACTTTAGTAATTAATTTTTAGAAAAGCGAATTGCACAAGCTACTTTTAATACGCGATTAATGCGCGATTCTTCATCGCTGTCTTGTTTTCCATAAACGTTATTTGGTTATTGTAATTTATTACTATTTTACAAAGTTTGACGTGTTGCCTATTCGTGAATGATAAAGTAGATCAACAGCTGTCACCAGGTGAATTTAATATCATGGTATCTGTCGCCATTGGCATACGTCCTCTTCTTCGTTTCCTCGCTAAAGCTGCATGGAAATTTATTATGAAACTCCAATGTATACCTTCTGCTAGTTGATTTTCAACTTTTGTTTAAAGTTTCCGAAATGTTGCGGTACAGATGTGGGGGTGTAGGACTTACAGTGCGACATCGCGCCGGTTGTGCAGTTGTCGATTTCATGTCTAATAATCAGTTTGCTGGGGATTACATTATATTCTTAAAAATAAACTCCGATTTGAAAATGTTTGCAGTTATCAGAAATATTCAGACTAATGTACAATTTAGTTTATTTCGAATGTGGTTGGGATAAACAAGAAATGTTTTCAACTCTAAAATCTATAACAACATTATTATTTCTAACCTTATAAAATACGGCGTGCATCGTTCGCCCCATTCTCTTCACATTTTTTTTTCTCAACAACCTAGTCGGTGATAAAACGGTTTCCTGGAACGCTTGAATAATTTACAAGGTTGCCACTTATTATTAAACAATTTTAGTGCATATTAATACAAGGCTAAAAACGTAATTCTTAAAAAAGTCGGTAATATGCGTAAGGTCAAACTCTTCGACAATAACCTTAAAATTGAGCAGGTATACAGTATACCTAATTATAGCACAAATCAACATTCTTTCGGTGCGTCATAGTTTATCGAATTCTCTGTAACGCGTTACAATCAATCAATAATGCGAATTAAGATAGTTTACCGCAAAAGTACTCGCACAATGCACAATGTCAATGGATAAAATAACAATTTTTCATGTGTGGTACAATGTGTAGTTAAAATTTTTGTTTATATTTTATTTATTTTTCTAATACAATATTTTAATTATGCCGTGATCTACCGAAAAAGAACAAATGCTAATATGTATTAAAATTCAGAACAATAAACAACTAAAAGGTTGTATTAACTTTCACTATTTATTCTATAAATACTTTAATTGCAATGACAGCCGTTTCGCTATCGAAATAGCATCGTCAGATTGACATATTGAAGTTACACTTTGTTTGTTTGTAACTAGGTACTTAATGTTGATAGGTAGTTAAGGCTAGACCAAGTAAGGAAGTAATAAGACATAACAATATTAAAACCTAGATGTTATTAGCCCTAAGGGATTATCCTGGATGTATTTCCCTCTAAGATCAGTATAACTGTGCAATGATATAGAAAAACCAGGAAAAAACTATATCCTGCCGATCTTTACAATAACTTAATATATTTGTGTTATAATTACGTCTTATCTATGTATAAAATGAAGACTCAATCAAAGTAAACCAGGCAAAAACTATGTCATGTTGATCTTTACAATAACTTAATATATTTGTGTTTTACAATTACGTCTTATATATGTATAAAATGTTAACTCAATCAAAGTAAACAGTTTAATAGTGGTGTACTTCCAAGATTTATTTGTTCATTAACTACTTTATATTGTTGATCTGCTAGATGTCTTTTGATTTCAAGTTCTTCGAGGAAATCTAAATTTTGTTTTTTATCACAGGTGTGTAATATTTGAATGTCATTAGTGTGTATGAGTGAGTGTGGATGTTCAAGAACGTGTTTGGCATAGATATGCTCTTAAATGTTCATTGAATCTTATTTCAAAATTTCTTTGTGTTTGACCTATATATACAGCATTACATTTTGGACAATTAATTTTGTAAACACCAGATTTTTTTAATTTAGGTAATTTTGTTTTTACATTTAACAATTTTGTACCAACATTATTGTGTGATTTGAACGAAATTATTGCAGATGTTGCCGAAGATATTATTTTTGAAATTGTATTAGAAATATTTCCACAATATGTAATACATTTATAACTTTTAATTTCTTTAGGTTGTTGAGGGAATATTAGTTGTAATAACACTTTCTGTTCTTTCTTATTAATTAATTAATTTATTTATCAAATGTATTGGATAGCCATTAGATATTGCTATTTGTTTTATAATCTCAATTTCTTTATTAAAATTATTTTTGTTCATTGGAATTGAAAATGCTCTATGTATCATAGAATTATAAGCTGCTAATTTATGTGATATAGGATGATTTGAATGATATGGTATGGTTACATCTGTTTGTGTTGATTTTCTGTATATTGAATAGTTTAATGAATTATTAACTTTTTCAATTCTCAAATCTAGAAAATTAATTGAATTATTTTCTTCAACTTCTAAAGTAAAATTAATTTTAGGATGCAAGTTATTTATATAGGTAATTAAAAAATATATCTAGCTGTCGTTCGCTACCTACAAATCCTGCTAACACATCATCAACATATCTATACCAAAATACAATATTGTTTTTATAAGTAGAATTAAAGGTATACTAATGCATTTATGCACCTGTGACACAGATCTGTATTCCCCCTACATTTACAATATTATTATTCCTGTGATATTGCTTTAGATTTTTGTGCTTTATAATTTTTTTTTGAAAATACTCTCACTTTGTGAAATTTTCAATACATTTATATTATTTCTGATTTTAAAATGTTAAATCCATGACACACTTTTTCACCGCTAGAATAAAAAAATGGTTATGAATTTTCCCCCCTTGGACTGTTTGCGGTTGGGTTTAAACTAGTTATATTTTCATAAGAATTGAGACTTTTGATTTAATGAAAATTTATTGTCGTACTACCAGTAGCTATAACATTTTAATCATAGCCCCGATTAAAAAATATAGAAATTCGATTTAGGTAACTATCCAATTTATGTACATCCTAACTTAGTTATTTCTTACTTAAGAAATGTGTAACCCAGTGTGTAGGATGTAGAATTAGATTTATAAATAAATGCGAAGGTATCTTTGATTAATAATGAAAATATAGAAATTTGAGAGATTTAATGATTTAGATCGACGTTTATTGAGTAGGTACAGGTTAAAATTTCTCTTTTTTTTGTTTGTAAATTAAAGAATTGCTGTACAGTGCAGCAGTCGATTGCAAAATAGCAGTTTGCGTAAAACTTTAGTTTCATTTTAATTTTTAATAGTTACAAAAACTTTAGTAGCTACTTACTTTGGACAAAAATCTAAGTTTCTGGTATTGTTACTCAGTCATTTTTTTACATTGTATAACCTTTTCTGGCTGTTTTTATGTCTATTAAAATGTGAATCAAAAATAGATTAAACAGAATGGCACAAAAATATTGTGAATATAATATATTGTAATATTTAAATATTTGACAATAGTAGAATGATTATAATATCAACAGAAGTTGTTTAATATAACTAAATCCAATAATTTTTATTATATTGTATTATTTTATTATATATTTTGTGTATTTGTAAGAGAATTTTAAGTTAGACATTATTTTATTATGTATTAAATCAACATTATATTTAGTACATAAATATGTTATTTAAAACTTACTAGAAACTTCGCGAAAATTGATTATATAATGTGTAAAAAAAAGCTGACAATGTGTAAAAAGGAGACAGATATATTTGTACTATATTTTATTCTCGAATGATCGACAATAGACGAAATGAGAATGTCTAGTCATATATATGAAAGAAAGAGATACACATATTTTTTCAGAAATGACTAATCTCTAGAACAAAAAAATGAAGTTTCTAGAAAGTTTGAAACCTATAAAAGACTTGAACAGAGGTCGTAAAGGGTAGTATATTATAGGTAGTCAAACATTGAAGATCTGAGTGTGAACAGTCTTTTTTAACAAACAGTTTTTAAAGTAGTTATTATAACAAAGTGTTAAATAGTGACGTTAAGAATAAAGTAAAACAATCAAAAAGTAAAATAAAGTGCCAAAAAAGTGACATTAAGATCAAATAAAAAAAGTGAAATTAAAATATTTTTGGTCGATAAAAAAAGAAAAATATAAGAGTACTTACTATTATTAATATCATAAGTTTTATTGAAACTACATAGATTTTATATTACTACTAGTTCCGGCCTATTTACAGGCCATTATCAGACTAAAAATAATTTTCTTCTTCTTCTATCTTCTTCTATGTCGCATTTGCCTGTTTTTCTTCGATTCCCTGCTATTGTTAAGTATCCATCTTTTTCTCGGTCATCCGATGCTTCTATGGCCCATTGAAGATATATCGCGTGCTATTCTTACTACCCTTTCGTCGTTCATTCTGCTGATGTGTTCATTTCATTCTTTCCATCTGTTCAATACCGACTCATTTATGTTCTCGACCCCGCATGTTCTTCTAATGTTTTTCCTTCTTTCCCTATCTATCAATAGGTTAGTTTACACCGTGTGGAGCAATTTGGTCCGAGGACCAAATCGGTTTAGAACATCAAGTGTATACACTGACTGTTTTGATGGATTAAAATAGTCCAGGATTAAAGCCTGGGACCAAAATTGACATTTGACATTTTCATATTAAAATGACATAATCTTGAATCTTTAGGTAATTTGATGGTAGATTTTTTTTGAAAATGAATACAAAAATAGTAGCTGTGGTAATAGAGTTTCTGAGAAAGAAAAAAAATATTGAAAGAATCAAAAGATTTAAATTAGAGTTATCGGAGTCTCCATATTTAAGAAGCAATTTAGCTTATTCGCTCTTGAGTAGCAGTCACTTTGTTGGATTGTTAAGTAATCAAAGAATGTGGATGAAACCTAGGAGTAACGAAAATTGGATGATAATGTTAAATCAGTACGATGACTGACTGGTAAGAAAATTTTAGAATGTCTAAAACCTCCTTTTTGTTATTGTGTGATATATTAAGACCAAGCTTAGAACCGAAAAACACTTTATTTTGACCATATTTTGACACGATCTTACGTGACAGCTGACTTATTTTTACTCTGTGATTTTCGCCAACCGTCACTTTGGTACACGAATTATAATGCGCCGTGTTTATACCGTTAAAAGTTGAATTTAATCCACCCTAGTTGAGACGGATCAAATTCGAGTACCAAATTTTACTCCTTGGGTGTTTACACCGAAAATAAAGTACACGTGACGGCATTTAGACATCGGACTAAAAATTTGGTACGCCCGGTGTAAACGTACTTAATGTTTTCCCACTTATTCTTCGTAGTATTCTCATTTCTAATGTTTGTTTAGTTGATGTTGAGGGCCGTGTTTCCGCTGTATGTGTCATTGTTGGTCGGATTGCTGTTTTATACATCCTAGACTTGACTTCCGTCCTAATATTTGCCATATAGTGTTATTCAGGCACGCTGCCGTTCTTGTGGCTTTTATAGCTTGTTCTCTTAACTCATTCTCAATGTCAGCATAGCTAGAGATTTCCATACCCAAGTAGGTACCTAAACTTGATTTCCTGTTGTATGATTTAGTCATTTATAACAATTTTGCATCTAACTGGTGTTTTTTAGATGGAGTCCTGCATTTAGTTTTATTAGTGGATATCGTCATATCTTTGCAGATCATCTTCACTTTCAGCTACGAGGATCGCATCATCTGCGTAGTATATGATTCCCTTGTTTCCGTACTCTCACTATTATTTCATTCATGATGATATTGAAAAGGAGTGGGCTCAAAGAATCTCCTTGTCGGATGCCATTTTTAACTGGTATTGGTTCTGTGAGTTTTCCTAAAAATAATAATAAGAGAAATGCATTACAAGAATAACAAGAGTTAAAATCTTTATAATCTCACCTGTAACAGATACATAAGTACAACATTAAATTGACTATATTATGGTTGCAGAATTGTATTGTTTTAGAGTTAATGACATTATAAATTATATGAAGAATTAATGGTTATATCCAATATATAAAAAAGGGGGATAACATCGAGGAATGTATTGGGGACATGACGATAATTAAATCAAAGTCTAGATAAATTGACAGCCTCCATAAGACCAAACTTGTCATTGATCGAAAAGGTCCATGACCTAAAGTAATAAAGTAATAGTCGATAGAGAAATAATAGCACGTTAAGAAAAACTTAGGCACACTTCGAAAGTAGGTGACCATGTGAACTATGAAATATATAATGGCGATAGGGATGTTAAGGTAGAAGCATGTCTTGTGTTTCATTTTTACTATTAATTCTTCATATAATTTTTAATGTCATTCAATTCTTATTTAAACAATTTTTTAACTATAATAAAGTCAATTTTATGTTGGTTGTTACAGGTAAGATTATTTTGAATATTGTAATGCTTATGCTATATTCCTCTTTTTTTCCTTTTAGCCTTATGATGACCTTTAAATAGTCAGAAATTAGCAGCAAAATAAAATCTGTAATTTTTTAAAACGACGTATACCATCGACATTGGTTTTCCTTTTCTTCAAATAAGTTTGTAACAAAATTTCCACTATTTTATGATAAGTTTTCGATACAACTGTCATTGAGTACCTAAAAAGATGACGTTTTGAATAAAATGGTGGATTTTTGTTACAAACTTTATTTGTATGAACTTCCACAAATTAAGAGTTAGTAAAATGCATTTTATCAACTAAACTATATATGTTTGTAAATTAGTATGTATATTGTTTCAGTTTTGATATCAGTCAGTCACCGCCGTAACGGTCGGTGATGAAAACCGCTGTATCAAAATGTAAATTAATCAATAAAACAAAACCTGAAGGTAGATCAGAGGAGTGAGGGAAGTTATTCAAAGTGGTTTAAAAATCGTTTATATTCGGATTGAATTTCCACCCTCCTTTTCAAAGTGGAGTAAGCATTTCTCATTTAATTTTTGTACCAAAGTATTAAAGCCGTAAACGGGGAATAAAAATATCCCGATACATTGCAGAGAGATGAGGGTTTGGAGAGCGGGCGAAAGCGTTTCTGGGGGAGGCGCGTGTAAAACTTTTTGATTGACAGCTGAGTTTGTCCAATCACAAGACCGGAATACTGATGAGGAATACGTCAATCACGCTTACAAACCGTGCAGCTTGCTTCAAAGAGAGCGTAAACTCCAGATACCGAACTAAACAGAACTAAATTCAAACTACGAATATCTTTACTCGGGTATTCCGGCCTTCGGTGAAATGTAAAAACGAAATTAAAAAACTTTGAACAAAAAGATTATTTAAAATTGTTTTAGATGTAAAAACCAATTTTATTTAAAAAAATAGTAAGGAGATGCAAATACCATTAAGGGAAAGTTTATTGATGTTTTACATTAAGCATAAAATTAATTTAATAATTGGATTACCGAATACAAATTACAATAAACTTTTTTTGGTATAATTAGGGTTGCTGCATTAAAAAAGAACGCCTAATTTATGATTTATTGTTATTATTTTTACGTCATACATCTTAAAGATTTTAGTTGCTTAAACTTTTTCATATAAAATTTATTATACAAACCCTTAGTTTTTGGAAGTCCATCTTACTAAGAATAATAAAAAAATTCTTCGTTTTAACGTATAATTAAAAAATTAGGTCTTAAGTAACAACAACAGCTGTTTCGCTAGAATTAGCATCGTCAGATTGACATATTGAAGATACATTTTGTTTGTTTGTAGCTATATACCTGATGTAGACTAGGTAGTATTAATAAAATATAACAATTTTAAAGCCCAAATGTTATTAGCCCTTAATAGCATAAACGCTTATCAAAGCTCTGTTAGCTAACAAGTTGTTAACTTTTGACAAGTGTATGTGCAACAACAGCGCGTGCGCGTGAATTTTATATTTATTTATTTTAGATAAAGCTGACTGTGCGGGGTTGTCGGCTTAAATAATTTTTCCCTTAAACTGAATAGTTAAATTTTAGTTTATTTAACTTGATTATAAAACAACTAACCTTTATATTTATAAATAAATGGAGTTTTCATGTCAAAATATATATGTTACGGTTAAAGTATTTACTTGGCTAGTATATAAACTAGTTTGTATACTATCCAACTAGTTTATATAAGTACTAGCCAAGTAAATACTTTAACCGTAACATATATAAAAAATAAATGATTCTCTAGTTTTGATGTAAATATGTGATTTTAATTTTTTAATATGGTTTCAAGAAAATAAAAAATATAAACTACTAGATTAAATGGATAGGGAATAAAAAACAAGATTAAAAATAGAAATGAAAGAGGTTTGTTGTCGCTATTCAAATTATATATTTAGTAAATATTTAAACCCTTTTTTTATTGGTAATTTGTAATTTTGATGAACTACCTCTCATTTGCTCATACGATCAAAACCAATAAACCGTTAAAATAATTAAAAATATCCCTTTAAATATCTTTATGTCAATTTTAACATCTCTCGTCGAGTACTCAAAATATCCTAAAAAATTTAAATAGGCGCATGCGCTTCAGGGGAATGTATCCTTTACTAATTTAACACACTTTATAATCTTTTGGGGATGCTCATCTTATTTTGAAAGAGCGTTTCTTGCTCAAAAGAAAGTCTTAAGAAATAATGTACGGCACTCCACGTTCAGCTACTTGCAAACCACTATTTACGAAATCAAATAGATATCCTAGCACTTCCTATCCTTTTAATTTACCAATTAATACTGTATATTGAGGATAATAATCACAGGTTTGACAGAAATGGGGACATACACTTACACAATACTAGAGGTAAATCAAATCTCCGACAACCCTTCTTAGGTTAGGTTAGGTCTCTAGATTAGAAGTATCTAAACATGCGCCTGCTTTTATTGGGATAAAATGTTATAATAAAATGTTAACCACAATCTGGATAAATAATCTTTCTAGTAGATGTTTCCACAAAACTGTCGATACATTAAGAACAATTTTTTTGGGGGAATTTTGTAATGACTGCTAGATATTTCTGATTGGATAAATTTTATAATAAATGTTTTTTAATGATTTTTACCAAAATGTTGAATCTGGAACCGTTGGAGAAACTGATACTGAAACCGTTTACACTGCAACCACACCAACACACACTTTTAACTGCCTGACGCGCGTTTCGATAATCAAGTTATCTTCTTCAGAGACCGAAGGTAAACTCAAAAAAGGTAAACTAAACTTTAGTAACGGATCTCTCATAATTTTGTCGCTGAGACATAACGTATTGTCGTATATAATAATATAAGAGAGAAAATTTTGCCGGCAAAATTTTCAACTGGTATGAAAGTTTGTCGCTTGGCAATTTTTGTTCATTTGAATTTACCATTTGTGAGGTGTATACCTAATATGACTGGTGCGATAAGTTTTATACATTTTTTTGTTAAATTTGTCTAAATTTTGTGGATGAAAAAAAATAATAAATTAATTTTAATTAACATAAAGTTAACACGTTATTTAAACGGCCCATACACGATTCAATTTGTTGTACAACAAATCGTACGATATATTATGTCTGTCAAACCGTTTGAAAGAAAATTGGTACGTGTGTGGGGTAGTCTTTCGACAAATCGTAAGGCGCGGTCGAATCGTTTGGTAGTTCAGCTTGCTTAAAAATCTGTTGTACCTACTGTTGTACAACTCAGTTGGATATGCGACGGATTTGAGCGTGTGTGGGTATTCGCCGATTTGTCGTACAATTTCAATTCAAAAGTATTTGTACTTCAAGAGAAAAATGGATAATGATCAAGAATTTTTAAAGGACTTTATCGAAATATACAAAAATCAAAACTGTTTATGGGATGTAAAATCCAATGATTATTCCAACAAACATAAACGAAATGCAAGCTATGAAATTTTATTAAACAACAAGTCTTTCTTCGGCACTAATTGCATCTCGCATCATAGTATTTTGTTTAGTAATTTTTGGTCGTAACAACTCAACATTTTAAACGCATCATCATCCATTCAAAGATAATTTTTATAATCATCAGGTTCTCTAGTACGTAGCTCATTTAATAAATTAATTTGCGAATTTTTATATCTTTGCAGTAACCAATTTTTGTACCAAGTTTTTTTCTTCTTTTTACTAATTTTTTTATTATTTTCATCGGAAAATAATGCAACAATTGCACCAGATATTGTTTTTTTTATCAACTGACATGTTTAAGAACTTGGAATACACTAACTTGTTGTACAACAAACCGCTTGAAATGTTTTAACGTCTGTGGGCAAAATTATTTACGATCTGTCTATACGATTTTCAATGCGATCTGTTGTACAAACGTTCGTACAACAAATTGCATCGTGTATGGGCCGTTTAAGAGCGTTGACAAGAATGTATGCAACTGCCCCTTAAAATTTGAATTTTAATTTTAGAAATGAAGTTGAATATTGTCGGATTTAAAAAATATTTGAAAGGTTCAAATAATTCCATTTGACCTTTGGCAATTGACGTATGACAGATGACGTCACGTACGGCAGCCAAAGGCATCACATATGGAGTAAATATTCTTAATGCAGGACATCTCATTTTCACTGAAAAAACTCAAGAACATTTTTAGATAATCAAATTATATGGTTTATGTCTGCAGCACAGATCAATAGATTTATAAAATGTTTAAAGGACCTTATAAAATGCTTAAGGTGTATTTAAGTACCAAATCAAAAAAACGCTATCATGAAAAATTGCTTTTGAACAATATATGAGTAAGTCTAATCTAGTTTGTTTTGGGTTGGTTATACGATACTATTTCCTGACAATTATAGAAATAGCAACCTTCATAAGGAACAAATAACAATGTATTTATTTGTATTTACTACACTAAAAAGCTAATTCCGTATGAATATTTCGGTTTTCTTCAGACTATTTTAAGCTCAGCTGGTAATAAAAACAATGTACGTCCGACAAAGTAGGTTTTGAAAAGCACGCTATGCCCGATGTTAATTATACATACAAGTATGTTTATTTATGTACTGTTACTTTCACACAAATCTCTAAAAACAATAGTATCACTTCTCCGAGTTCGTGTCATCTCTTGACGACAGAAGAGGAAGTGAAGTCGTAGAAAAACAATTCCAATCATTTATCATTCTTCAACAGTGTCCGATGTCATTTTTTAAAATCGTTACGACGAAAAAAAAACTATCTACAGGAATATAGATACCTTTGTAGTCTAAACGTAAATCATAAATGTATCAATATTAAAAATAATATTTTACAGTATACACCCATGTTTCAGGAGTTTAATAATTTTTTTTTATTTTTTTATTATTCTTTTAATGTTTAATTTATACAGAAAAAATATTTTCAAAAAATACAGAAGCATCGTAAGATAGTTTGCATAAAGAATTAAACCATGTAAATATTAAATTAGGATAACTACATGTTAACATAGAAGTACTAATTCTAGACCCGTTTATAAATACAATTAAATAATTTAAATTATAGATGATAAACAAAATTAATTTCAACAGAAAACACCTACTATAGTGAAAGATAGTTTTAAAATTTATTTCATTATTGTATTTAAAATTAATTAATGTTAAATAGTTAAAGAAAAATACGTTATTGTTAAGTCAGTTAACGATTATATTTTTGAAATAAATATTTTTTTATAATAAAATCATCAAAAATACCTTTTTTTCAAGTATTATTAATAATAACATTATTAATACAAGTACAAGTAGGTCGTTGGTAAAGTATAGTAAGTAACTCGTGCTGTAAAGCAATTTATGCACTCACGGAATTACGCTTCTTACCACACACGTTATTATTGACATTACACAGAGAGCATAAGCCTCATTTAAAGGAATATTTATTTTATAAGTTCATTTATTGGCAATATTATTATTTTATAATCTTATCAATATTATTTATTGTGTATACTAATGAAACAATATGTTGTTTCCAGAACAAAATATCTTTGTAATGTATTAAACGAAGATAGATGTATCCGAAAGCTGTATCCGGATACTATTTAAATTTTGTATCCGTATCCGTGACCAAATTTCAAAGTATCCGGTATCCGGATACTTTTTTTGATATTCGGATACTTTTAAATATTTCTCGCCCGGCGATAATGCACCTAACGTAAGCACAACACTGCCCTTCCTATTACCTACTTCAGCACCAGTTGAAAGGCTTTTCTCTTTTGCAACTATGATTGATACGTCTAAAAGAAAAACGATGAACACTTTGAGGTATTGGTACTTACAAAGGCAAATGCACTTCACTAATACTTTCTGTATTAGTACGTTTTTTATTTATTTTATTTAAGTTTCCTTATTAGTTTATGTTTTATATTAGTTTTATGGGCATATGTAATTTCGACACTAGTAAATTTGTAAATCCTCTGTCCACACCAGGTATATTTAATCCTATGGGTAATTTAGTCACCGATATTTTCATGATTTATTAATGACGCTCCTTCTTGATAAGGATAGATTGTTTTGAACCGACAAATCATTAGTACTTCTTGTAACCTAACCTAACCTAACCTAACCTAACCTAACCTAACCTAACCTAACCTAACCTAACCTAACCTAACCTAACCTAACCTAACCTAACCTAACCTAACCAAACCTAACCTAACCTAACCTAACCTAACCTAACCTAACCTAACCTAACCTAACCTAACCAAACCTAACCTAACCTAACCAAACCTAACCTAACCTAATCTAACCTAACCTAACCTAACCTAACCTAACCTAACCTAACCTAACCTAACCTAACCTATTTTGGAAACTTTTGTCCTATGATTTCGTATTCATTTTGTATTTTTGTACTTTTTCAAGAAAACTATACTATCTACATACTCTTGCTTTCATTTCCCTTTTTATGTCACATTATGTTAATATGAGACAATAACAAAGTATCTAGCAATAGATATGTTTACTTCATGTGCAGTGCGATTGATTTGAATAGTCTATCAAGAAAATTACCAGAATAAGCGAAATTACTGGCAGGCTTAGTATGCCATTTAAGATTGGTGGCGAATTTACCTGTAGTACTAACGCCTTAATGATACTTGGTGGCGAAATTACTCCTAGTTTTATTATTCATAAGCAATAAACAATTTTTTGAGTACTTTCTGATTTCTTTCTCTATTATTTACTGTATTTTTATTATTCTATATTACTTTACAAATAGATGCATATCACATAGTTCTAATACTAATAATTTATGTCCTTGTTAAAAAAGTATCCTTTAAAGTATCTTAGGAAGTATTCGAAAAAAATATCCGGATACTTGTATCCGAATACATTTCTAAATAAAAGTATTCGAACTTTTTTAAATCCGGATACTTTTTTTCAGTATCCGACCCAACTCTGGTACCTACTTATCATTTAAAATAATTATCTCAAAAATATCTGAACGAAAATTGTGTTACAAAAAATATTTGGAAGAAAACTTGTGGCACATAACCCAACTTATAAGCGTACGTAGATAATTCGCATGCGCATTAAATATTTTCTAACGCCAAATAATTAATGTACATGAGATTTGCAGTTGGAAACTTTTTGTTGAACAAAGCATGTAATATTTTACTTTCTTTTATTTGATTTCTATTTTTTATTGTTCTAATAAATTTATTGTTAATGAGTGATTTTTTTAATTATTTTCCTTTTCATCTAATAGAAACATTCGATTAATGCCTGAGATAAAAAGAGCTCATGGTAATTACGCATATTTTTTAATAAATGTTTTTACTCAATATCAGATTTTTATTATACAAACTAAATTTAACTAATTTAAATTAATTACATTATCCTTTTCAATTGAATATTTTGCTTTTCTATGAGTTTTGAATATTTTCCAGTAATATAAGTTAATCAAGAGGAATTGGGGATTCAAAAGCTAATTAGGTAACCAAAAAAGTAAAATTGCAAATTATTAATATTAAAACGTACATTTTTGTAACAAGTATAGATTTTCTGGAATTTCTGGACACTGGGCTGCTCTAGTAAATATTAATTTAATAAATACTTTAATTGAAAGCAGCAACTCACAATAACAAAAGTAATTTGTAATAAAGACTTGCCATTATGTTGAAAAATAAATATTTAATCACCATTTTATTCCACCTTCTTTATTTCGTGTACAAACAGCAGCTCATAACCTAGGGAACAGTTTTATTGTTTTTACAATTGTGACAACTTCTTTATGTTTGTTTTTGAGAACCATGGTTTTATTGTTTATACATTAAAGTACAGTTGAACATGACCACGCACTATGAAATTGTTATGTTTTAATACTGTAATTATGACGACAAGCGAAGTTATAATGTAGTTTTGGTTCACAGGTAATTTGTAGTAAACGTATTTATGAAACCGTCAACAACAATTGCCGTACTTTCGCCATATTGAGACTTCGATGATTATAATTTTAAAATTTCACCTTTTTATCATATTATTATTTCCGTCGAATAGTTTTTACGTTTTCATTCGTGTTTATTACAGGATATTGTAATTTTCAATAGGTTATGTTTAACTTTTATATTCAATAAAAAACAAAATGTTAATATACTTTTTCCGGTCTAGCGGAAATAACAAAAATTATCTTAACTGTTTTGAGTTTCTTAAATTATGAAAAAGCTCTACAAAAGACGTGTAGCATCACTGCGATTATTAAGAACAGTAATTCTGGTAATTATTTTATTATTTTTATTGAGGTTACCAAATTTGCCCTCAAAAAAATTTTATGATATTAAAATACGAAAATTCAACCAACACATTTAAGTTTTTTAATATTGAATATCGTTTAATTTTACATCAGAAACGTGTCACATATCAGAGATTAACATTTTTTTGCGAGATCGAGATCGAGAAAGACAAAAAAGTAACGAAACAAAAAAAAATACAAAGATAAAAAATCCAATAACAAGGGTAAAAAATTAATAATTTTATAAAGATACTGTTTGATCCTTTGAAAGAGATAAATGCCTGATGGTTTACAACGTATTTGGTCAATATTTTTCTTCTTTTTTCTTTTTGTAACAAATAAGAGTTCTTTCCACAGTAACTTATCAAATAATTGCTACTAACATTAAATTCATTATCTACCACTATCGCTAAAGGAGTTTTCGTTTTCACTTCTGTCACTTAAATGTTCATTGGAACCACTAGCTTGATACGATGGTTCCGAAATATCGGTTATCTTTCAAATAATAATCCAAAAATTTGAATAATTGAACGTATTAATAAGAAATACTAAAATCTGGGAAGAACATTACAGAAAGACTTTTAACAAAGTAATGGTTTCGGCAACGCATATGGATGACGATCTGACGACTGAACTAGATATACATGACATAACAGAATGCCCTTCAGAAGAAGAAGTGATACAAGAAATTAGAATATTGAAAAACGGAAAGGCAGCAGGACAAGACGGAATAGTACCGGAGCTTATAATATATCGAGGAGAAGAACTGCACAAACAAGTTTTGTTTACTGATACAATAAATATGGACAGAAGATAAAATCCCAGAAGAGTGGTCCACCGGCCTAATTGTACCTATATAAAAAGGGGGACAAAGTACAATGTAAAAACTATAGAGCAATAACCCTACTGAATACAGCTTACAAACTAGGTATTTTTCAACCTACTAAACAACAGATTTAAAAAACATGCTGAAATCTCTTAGGTGACTACCAAAATGGATTTAGACAAACGTTCAACTTTTCAGGATATTGAGTTATGTGTCTTACGCATCCAATGAGGATTCTCCTCTGACCAATATCTACAGTTTTGTCTGTTTACTTCCTCGTTCAATGTGAATGTTAATTCATCAGAAAAAAGAATTGTACCAACAGCTATTTCATTTCTGTTCAATTTATTCACAATTCTTTCGCAGAAATCCATTCTACGATCTGGATCGTCTTCTATTAGTTCTTACACAAAAGTCAATTTATATGGATGAAGTTTTTCTTTATGGAAACACCTTAGGACAGTTGTGTGACACATTTTCCACGACACTTAACATAATAACCACTTTCACATAATCTTCAACGAAGTGCGGTTTTCTCTTTAATGGTTTGACATGTCCAAGTTCTCTGAATTGTGCATGAATTTTAGACACAGTACCTTGTGAAATATTAGGCAACTGAGGATACCTCTGATTAAATAAGTTTGTCACATCAAGTTAACTTCTGCAATTATCGCCGTAATCATCATTAAAATTTCAATCTCAATTAAATATTTCGCAAGATATTAGTTTTTGATTAAGAATTGACAATTTCGATATTTAAATGTCAATACATCAACAACTGACAGACATTATTTACCGATTTAGTTAAATTATATTTGCATAGCTATCTATACAGTTTTTACCTATTTGTGACAAAAAATGTTAACAAAACCAAAAATATTGATACTTAGCGAAGAAATTTGAGGTCTGGATTCAGCTAATTAAAAATGAAACCATTATTTAAAATGTAAAGCATTATTATTTTCACAATTTTATGTATTTACTATCTTGAAAAAAATTATAAATAATTTCAAAATTTTCCCTGTACAATTCCTAATAGACCCTACATTGTGTAGTTCATTGAGATCGTATTGTTAAGGATCTTTTAAAATAATAAAAACATACAGGGTATTTGAATTTCAAAGTCCCAGCGTTTTTAATAATTTTCTAAACTAACCCCACAAATAATTTTATTCCATAAGTAGTTTCTACACTGTAAAATAAATTAACGTGAGTTTGTTGAGTACTCGTTTCGCTATTCAGAAAGTGTCTTGTGGACGAGATTTTTCGTCTAAATGAAAAAGTTGTCCAGGCAAAACAAAACTGACCGGCTAAATTAGTGCCTTCAACACCATAACTGGACAATTGAAAATTGGGAAAATGTTACCTTTTAAGATGAGAACAGAATTAACCTTAGATCAGATGACCGTTAAATTCGCGTTCTCAGAGCTTCAAAAAAACAAGCTACACTCTACGCTGCGGGATCTATCTCAAACTATAAAGAAGATAAAAAAGGAACCGTAATGTTTTGGAGAGGTATTATGAAGGGAGCAAAATCTCCTTTGCTACCTTTCCAACAAAATTTAACCGGTCGGAGTATGTTGATTTGGTATTAGAGCCGGTAGTTAGGATTTGGCGAGATGCATTTGGGGATAATTTTATTTATTTATCTTTATGTAACATAATGAACCTCCTCAAACGAGCAGAGTGGTTCGACAATTTCTTAAAACAGAAGGTGTTACCATTTTTGACTGGCCTGCATGTTCACCGGACTTTAATCCAATTGAAAACTTGTGGGACCAGCTTAAAAGAGGGATTAGTGCTCATCGGGACAATCCAGGAACTATCGCACAGCTCATTCAAGCGGCGTTAAAAGAATGGGAAAATATACCACAAGAAAATGTTGACAATGTAATCAGAAGCATTCCAACGCAAATTGGAGATTGCATAAGGGCTAGGTGGGGCAATACGAATTAAAATTAATAACTTTCCGTTTTCTTCTCGTTCTTTACTAGTTACTTTAATTTTGGTTAATTTTCAGGAACCAAAACAAACCATTATGTTTGTTTTGTCAACTATAATTAAATATTTAATTCGTACGTGAATTTTTTTGATAAAAATATTGTGAAGCATGAATTTTATTTCTAAATAAATAATTTTCATATATTCCATACATAGTACAAAATATTAGGTACACACACACTCTAACCAAACCCGTCCCTTCCAGAATGCATCCCTCTAGGAGCGGTGCATTCCGGGAAGAACTTTCTCCACCCCCCATCACTTCCGATGGGGGCCTCAATCCTCGGGCTTGTGCTTTTCCTTCCACTATCTTGGTTCGGAGATGGTTTCCAGGTGTCTTCTGTTTGGTCCGGGATGGTGCTTGGCACCTTTATCCTCCTGTCTTCTTTTTCGGCGTTCAGAGTGTGTGCTTTTCGCTGCCTCTGAAAAGTTAGCCCTTAGTCGACGAACTGCTGCTAAAGGTAACCTTAGAGAGTGGATCCACTTGTTAAAGCTGTTCTTACTCAAGAATCTGCGCATCTCCCTAAGGATGGGCAGAGTCTTTTATAGGTGGTTCCTCTTCTGGCTGCTTCTTGACAGATGTTGTTTCTTCTTAGTTGTCCAGCTGTTTCCTTGGTTTAGGATGTGTCTCCTGTAGTCTTCTGCTGTGTAGTTTGTTAATTCCCTAAGTGCTGTGTTCGGGTGTGTCCTGAGTTCTTCAAATCTTCTTCTGGCTCTGGCTTTCATGATTTCTTCTGTCTTCTCCTGGTTTAGTTCCTTGTGTAGTTGTATATTTCTTATGTACCATGGGGTGTCTGCTGCTTGCCTAAGGCAGATGTTTTGCTGTGCTTGTATCTTCTTTTTGTAGGTTTTGGCTGTGTGTCCCCAGGCTACGGAGGCGTACAACATGATCGGAATAATGATTGCGTTTATAAGATGTATCTTTGTCTTCAGTGCTAGTTTGGATTTTCTTCCTATGAGTCCGGCTAGTCTTCCTCTTGCTTGTTTTGCCTTCTTTGTGTGTGATGTTTTGCACATGTTCTTTGAAAGTTAGTCCTTTGTCCAGTATCACTCCTCGTTTTTCCATTGGATCCCTTCTCCTCCTATGTTGATGTTTTCTTCTGGTTTTTTCCTTCTTTTGGTAAAGTAGACTGCTTGGGTTTTCTCCGGGTTTATTTGGATTTTCCATGTTGTACACCATTCGTCTATTTGGTCCATAGCCTGTTGGAGTCTTCTTGTCACCATACTTGGTTGAGTGCTTCTTGTAACGATAGCCGTGTCATCTGCGTCAAGAGCCATCATTGTGTTTTCTGTCTTTGGAATGTCTGCCGTGTATATGTTGTAAAGCACTGGTGAGAGGACTGCTCCTTGTGGTACTCCGGCTTCTGTTGTTCCTATTTCGGATTTTTCGTTTCCTATCCTTATCCTGAATCTTCTATTTTTCAGATAGCTGAGTAGTAGTTTCGTCAGTTCTCTGGTGTATCCTGCTTCTCTCATCTTGTATATCAGTCCCTCGTGTCATACTCGGTCGAAGGCTTTGCTGATGTCCAGGAAGATGGCTCCAGTAGATTGATTTCTATTGCATTAATCTGTTGTGTATTCTACTATTTTTAGTACTTGGTCCGGTGCGCTGTGTTCTTTTCTGAATCCGAACTGTTCTTGTGGCAGTATTCCTATTGCTTCGGTTTCTTCGTTTAGCTTCTTGAGGATGACTCTCTCGGCTATTTCGCTCATCGCTGGTAGTAGATGGTAGTAGACTGATGGGTCTGTAGTTTTGTGAAAACTGGGGTTTTTTTCCTGATTTCCTTAGCATCACTATTTCGGCTTCCTTCCATTGGTCCGGGAAGTGTTTTGTTCTTAATATTAGGTGATTGCAAATAAGTTTGTTTGGGTGTACTTCATATCCATGTATTGTATAGCTTTAGGATTATACTATTTTAATTATTAAATAATATTTTACATTAAGAACAGTAAACTACTAAACGGTTGAATGAAATTTCCACTATTTATTCAAAAATACGTTTTTAATTCAATGACAGCCGTTTCGCTAGAATTAGCATCGTTATATTGACAAATTGAAGTTACATTTTATATAGTTAATGGCTTTATGCATTTCAAAAGTTCTCAATTAAAATTAAATCTTCTAAAAAGATTTCGAGATTTAATTTAACTAACATAATCTTCAAATTATTTAAGAGTGATATTTATATATTTTTTTACTTTACAGAGAACGGTCTTCCAAGGAGACTAAGGACGGCCTATACAAATACGCAATTATTAGAGTTAGAAAAAGAATTCCACTTCAACAAATACTTATGTCGACCAAGACGAATTGAAATAGCAGCTTCTTTAGATCTTACCGAACGACAGGTAAAAACTTAATTATTATTAATTGATTCTGGATTTTTTACTTTCCAATTTTATAATTTCACTCGATAGCCGAATAATGCACCATTTTACCTGAGTGAGTTTCCGAGAAACTTTTATACTATTAACTTTTAAATGTGGCAAAAGCACTAAAACAAAATCAATTACTAAGTATGTTATAATTATAAAATCACAAACATTTTATTCAATTCTTATTAAAAACGTTTGATGTACAATAATAAAAATATAAGTAGATTTTGTTGCTAATCGTTTTAAATCACCTGCATTTTTAACAGGTAAAGGTATGGTTTCAAAACAGAAGAATGAAGCACAAAAGACAGACATTGGGTAAGCAAGGCGAGGATGGAGACGATAAAGATTCCGTTACTAGTGAAGGAAGTAAAAGTGCTAAACTTTCGGATAAATTTCTCGATGACGAAATGTCAAAAAAGAGCTGCCAAGGATGTGAAATGCCGACGGCCCTGTGCAATTCACACGAGGAAATTTCCGAAGTTACCTCTACAAGAGGAAACAACAACAACACTCCTAGTGCGACTAATAACAACACTAATTTTAACAATAATAGTAATGGTTAGTACCAATACATTCTGCTGCTTTAATTATTATTCAGAATTATAATATGAAACAAGATTCTAAATCAAAGATCTTCTATTTATTTATTTACCTTTCTATTTAATTTTTAGGAGCAAGTAGTATTGGTAGCTCCGGTAGTTTTGATAAATTAATGAATGAAGAAGATTCTCGATCTAACGAGGGAAGTGGACCACAACCATCTCCAAGAATATCAAAGAAAACTCCCTCTTCGATATCAAACAACGTGGTAGTAAAAATAGAAGGACGTAGAAATTCACCCAACTCTTGTGATAGAAAAGTAGGAATAAGAAAAATATCTCCAAGTCCTAGTCATAGTAAAGACATTGGTATCGGTTTAAATTCCCTTGAAAATATTGCTACGAAGTTGTCGCCGAAAAGCTCATCTGGAACGCCTGCGATACCGAGTGGACCTTTGAGTAAGTTTTTAAAATTTTAAATTCATACATTTACTCTATTTTCACTTAGGTATATTATACCTGCTTGATGATAAGATGAAGAAATTATTGAATTTTTAAAAAAACTACATATTATAGTAAACAATTCGGAGACACCCAATAAATCAGTGTTCCAAAATTCACTGTACCATGGATGTTTCACAAATTATTAAATTTAACTAGTTTCCAGCCAGTTAAATTAATAATTTTCTTGTGGACGTTTTTTGCAATGTCCAAATTTAATTTCAGAAATAGGAACTAGCAAGGGTGAAAGGAACTGTTATTTTTAAATCCTTTTTTATTATATTCGATGATCATTATATTTAGGCATTTTTATCATTATCAGTTTTGAGAAAACATAAGTTTATTCAGAAAATAAAGCCTCCATCTTGTTGAAACCAGATATTGTCACTAGGTAAATTTGTATTATTGGCATTTGGATACATGTTAGCAAGGACAGGTATAAGTTGATGTTAGATTTTCTTCAAAGAAAAAAAGGCCAATGATTCTGTCATCGATGATCCCTGCCCATACATTCACTTTCTGAGGATATTGCGTGTGTGCCTCAGTCATCCAATGTGGGTTTTCTTGACTCCAATACCTGCAATTTTGACGATTCACGGTACCATGTTAAAAAAATGTGGCTTCATCGGAAAAGAGGATTTGATTGATGAAACGTGGATAGCCGATACATAAATCCTGCATAATTTCAGAAAATTGAAGCCGGCGATCGGGATCGTCGTCGTTTAATTCCTGGTCTAGTTGAATTTTGTAGGGATGGTATTTTTCTTTTTTTAAAATACGCAATACCGATCGTTGGGAAACTCCAGCATATTCACCCATTTGTGTTGAACTACTGTGAGGATTGTCATGGATATTTAATAAAACATCAAGTTTCACATTGTCTTCAATTTTAGGACGCCCAGCGTTTGGAATATGTTTAACGTGCCCAGTTTCTCCAAATTTTCGGACTATTTTACTTACTGTTGATTGACTGATGGGTCTGTCTGGATATTTTGCGTTGAATAAATTGCATACCTCGTTCTGTGTTCTTTTTTTATCTCCACATCCGCTAAGAATTAATATTTCTATGCGTTGTGTTTCATTTAGGTGAGCCATAATTTAGTATTCAAAAGTAAAAATTACAATTGACAACTGATGACAATTCACAAAATCAAAAAATATTTACGACAACAAATATTACAGTAACTATGCCAATATTACTTGCTTGATTTAACATTTGACAAAAAGTTTCAGTGTTTATGAGATAACTATTTGTGTCTATTATTATTTTTTACTTATTTTTGCTTTTTTAAGTATTTATTTCAGAAAGTCATGGCAGGAACCGATGGATGGCATTTGGAACATTTAATTTAAAATAATTATTATGCATAATTTGGTTACTTTAAAGGACGTTATGAATTAAATCATTAGTTGTAATTTGGTTGAATTTAAATAAAAAGAATGTTTTTGTACCCTTAAAAAAATATTTTAGTTACAAATGTAATGTCGTTTAATAGAGAATTAAATTCTCCTTCAAATGAGGTGTCGCATTATACCGATTTCTATTTAAAAAAATTAACGATTACGTCACTACACCCACACCGGTGACGTCATCCTTACTCCATGTACGTTATAACATGGGTATTTTATAACAAAAATCGACCTGTTTCGGGATGATAATATTCCATAAATTAGCCATCCACTGTATACCTACTTGGTTATTTCATAATAAAATCCATAATATTTATAAACACAATTTTTTTTTTTTAATTTAGTGCCACATTTGTTTATTTTATAGAAATAGATTAATAACGAATGGTTTGTTTTTAAAAATATAAATTAATCCATTGTTTATTTTGTAGGCTTACCTACGAACATGGTATACCAGCAAGTACCCCGATCATCTCCAACTACAGCGACGGCAATAGCTTCAGCAACCGTTACAATACAGAATATACCGAACGCTATCCCACCATTTGCCTCTAGAGGTGCATCAGCAACCCATTTTCCCAACCAATACAATATGAATAACAGCCAGTCCGACTATAGAGCTGATAGAACAAAACATTACCAGAATATGTCACAAATGTACTCTCCGGACATGTATAACCCCGAACACACAGGGATAAATGAAGCACATACGTACCACCGAGGTCAGGCTCATTCTAGTAATTTGGGTCATGTTAAATTCAACAGTAGAAGACAAGCATATACCGGTTACGCCAATCAACAGCAGTATTACTATAATAATCAGAATGTTGAGAAATACGGTATGAGCCAAAATAACTACAACCAAGCATACCCAGACCATTCTGGATACAATCATTACGGCTACAGTTATAACAGCGATGGAAGCGAATCCGTACAGATGCAAAACTCTGTACAAATGAATGAACACCAGGGTAATTATTATCCGATCGAGGGTTCTATTCCGAAAGTTCAAAATTCGGTTGAATATCCAGGAAAAGTTGCATATTATGAAAATAACTACACTTCTAACCACATACCTGCAGCCTCAACGCAAAGCGGTGATGCAGCTTATAATATGGGTCCAGAAGTGTTTCCCAACAGCAACAACGGTCCAGCTGGAATTATGAGTCCACCTGCAAGTGTTCCAACAGAAAATAACGATAACTACAATAATTTCCATCATTATTATCCAGGAGAGAATCAATCGCAAGTTCCAGTACCCGGGGAAAGTAGCAACAGCTCATCAGATTTTAACTTCTTAAGCAACTTGGCAAACGATTATACGCCAGAGTATTATCAAATCTGATTCAGTGCAATTAAATGTGTGTAGTTAGTTGTTAATATTTTTAAAATTTGTTGATTTTTATAGGTTCATTTTTGTTTACTTGCCAAATCGTTTTTATTCTATTAAATTTTATATTTTTTGATAGTAAAACGTTAAAATATTGGTATGTTTTTATGTTTGACATACTTAAGTTACGTTTTGTTTTGCTTATTATTCTCAATATAATATCAATGACATTCACTATGCTGGAATTAAAAATTCGATTAAATTATTAATATTGTATTTAGTTTTGTAAAACCATTATGCAAAAGAAAGTATTTTATCAAGAAACGGTCTTAATTACTGGTACTCTATTTGTTATGCGTTTGTTAAAAATTATAGGTTTTGTTTTATATTTGTTAGATGAAAAAGTTTGCTGATTTAGCAAGTAAATAGAAAATGTGGTTTGTTATAATTTTTGTACATTTTTAACATTGAATTATGTAAATAAAGAACATATAGATTTTTAATTTAAAACATTTTATTCATATTATGCGACACAACAAAATTTAAATACTTATAATGATGGATTGTCATTATAATACTTCGGTCCTCTATCTTTACTTTGGCAAATTAAATAATAGTTAGTTCATATTTTTGGTATTTGAGTTAAATGTAGCAAAAACTATAAAAAATCATGTTTTAGTGAGCCCGTTATTATGTTTATGTTTTAAATGTTGTTCAAATAAATTGCAAAACGAGAAATTCTATTGACAATCCCTAAACTGTTATACGTTTTAGGTTCTTAGCAGTTTCTAAAATTGTTAAGAATTGTCAAAGCAATCATTATTATTTCTAAAATTGTACAAAATAGAGTAGTAGACATGTTGCACTACAGTACCGAGACAGAACCTGGAATATTTACCAAATGAAATTAAGCACGCCCAAAAATATTAACGTTAATAGGTATCAAAAACAGATAAGTAAATTAGAAAAGTTAATATTTTCGTTTCAAAACATCAATATCATTTCACAGAAACACGAAGTTTGATAAAAAATGTTGGGGTCTTTTAACAATGAAAATGTAGCTAAAATAAGGAGTAAATAAAAGTTTCACTAGATCTGTAACCCTTTACATGTAGATCATTTATTTGCACCTTTTTTGTTCACATTCGTCTTTCTATGAAATGAACTATAATAGATGGTTATAAAAGTATTTTTGGTAAATACAATTTATTAATTCTACTATCATATCTTTAACTGGGTTTATTTTAATATTAATATATAAGCATCATATCAAAGAATACCCCAACTACATAGTATAAGTGTACCTATATCAATGTCTTTAAACTCTTAACCCTTATTTTTATTATTAGTATATTTTTAATATAGTACTTAAACAAAATTGAAGCATAAATTTTAATAATAATGATCAATAAAAATACTTTTGGTGTTCTGTGAGCACGACATAGAAACATGGCGCTTTCAGACAAAAAAGAAATTGTTAGTTGGGGTATTATTTGATCAAATATTTCTATGTTAATTTGATTAACAGATCAAAAATAAATATAAATGTTTTTTCGGAAAACTGAAAAAATTCAACTAAAACAATTTTTAAATTAATTACTTTTAAGTAAATAATATAACCCGGTTTAATGATTAATTATATATTTTATATACAAGAGATTCAGTAATTCTTAATGAAGTTGGTAAATATTCCAAAAAATATTTTAACATGTACAAAAATAATTTTATTGTATAATTTTGTGAAAATGTAGTGTAGACTGTTCATGTAAATATTCCTATTATATAATCGTATTATATAGTATATTGTACAGTTCCAGTAACGCATTGGTACTCTAGCATTTTAATTCTGAATATACAACTATAGCTTTAGTTTGTTTTATTGCTTAACCAAACATCCTATTAATTTCGCTAACAAGATATTACTAAATAACAAAAAGTTTATTGCTATTAATTTCTTAATAATGTTATACTTTATTGATTTATCTATATTTCTATCAATTTTTTAAGAACAAAAATTATTAAACAATAATATTCTTGTTTTTCTTCTAAATAGGGTTCCAATAAAATAGTCCAATACAAACAAAAATGCAAAATTTTAACAATTCAAAAGGGTTTTTGGATTAAAACTATTAAAGAAAGAAATACAACAGAAAACCACAAAACCACAAAAAATACTCCGAGAAAAATAAAACATTGAAAAGTAAGAGTTTAAATTAAGTTTCAGTTAGATCTTTATAGTGCAAAATGAAAATTACTCACATCCTTAAGAGTGTAGGTGCAAAATTTGAATAGTCACAGGTTATATTTATAAAATGTTCAATAATATAGTGCCTACAATAAAAGGGGACTGATGGTAAAAAAACACTTTCATTGCGATCGTCTGTCACGGTTTATTGCTTATAGTCAAAATTTGCACACAGGATTAGTTCTGGTATTTGTATATTTTGGAATGAGTATAATCATCTATATTTGTGTTCCCGTAAAGAGAGTTAGTCTGTGCTGTTTAATAACTTTTGTAAAAAATGTTTCGTCCTTGGGAAACTGCATCAGCGGCGCCCTGTGTTACTGTTCCTGTTCGACGACGAGTTTTATCCCTTGATGCCAAAGAAATAGTCAGACATGTTCATCAGAAGCTAGTCCAAAGGGGTTGGGCTTTTACTCCTGCTATAAGAGAAACCATCGATTCGACAGGGATACCGGAATCATCAGTAAGAGTTCACATTTCGAGGTTTCCATAACCACTGATGAAGGTGATAGAGACTTGATAAGAAGAACTATCTACTCTATGTACGAATAAAACTTGGTGCCTACTATCAGATCATTGCAAACAAGACTAAGGGAGCTCCACTGAGATAAGGATATCAATTGGAGCCCTATGGACACTTTCATCCAAACTAGGTTTCAAATAATGCAAAATTGATAATGGGCAAGTTAATATGGAATCCCAACGGACTAGGCACTGGCATTTTGAATATTTGACTGCCCTAAGTGATTACAGGTCTTTACAAAGACTAATAATCTATTTGGATGAGACCTGTTTTGATACCCACGATACGCCGGCAAAAGAATGGACCGATAGAACAGTGCGATGCCCATCAAAAGCTCCATGGAACAAAGGTAAACGGATCACGATTATTCATGCTGAATCAGAAGATGGTTGGATTCCAAACAGTTTGGGACTTTCGGCGAAGAACATTCAAGATTCGTCGTTGGATTACCACCAAGATACTACAGCCGAATTGTTCGAAGATTGGTTCGAAAACACTTTACTGCCAAATATTCCCCCGCATAGTGTCATAGTTATGGACAATGCCAGTTACCATAGTCGCCAATTGAAGAAGGTTCCAGCCTCTTCAAATACAAAAGCGGAAATCCAGGAATTTATGCTCCAAAACAACATGTACCTTGAAGAAGGATATAAAAAAACGCACCTTTTAGAGTTTCTAAAGACATTTAACATACAGTGTATGTGACACAATTGCAGCATCCAAAGAACAAACAGTTCTTCGTCTTCCTCCTTGCTACTGCATATTCAACAAGATTAAGCATATGTGGAGAAAACTAAAGAACAAAGTGCGGATCCAAAATACTATTCCTACATTATCTCCTTCTGTAATTGCATTAATCCGGCAAAATATAGATGACCCAGACGCTGATTGTTGGAAAAGAACAATAAGCCATGTTAAAAAGTGGAGGATTCATACTGGGCATTTCATACTAACATAGAACCCCTTATAATTAATGTAGACGACGATAGTGATAGTGAAACTGAATTGATATATTAATATATTTAAATTTTTATTAAATTTTATTGTGAATATCCTTTAATATGCGTTTCTATTAAAAAATTATTTTTGCAAATTTAATCCTGACCTGCATTCTTTACCCAAATTTGCCAATACCTGAGAAAAAAGTACCTAAGAAGTTTATTATCAATATTTTAATGTATTCCTGAAACATAGACTACATATTGCACAATCAAATTTATGATGAATAATTTTTTGCATACATTTTTTAAAAAGTTCATCAAAAAACAAGAAATTTAAAAAAAAGTCTCAAATCGGAAAATTTTTCACCAAGTTATGGCTTTTAAAAAAAAATACCCGAAATTTTCGATAATTCATATATCTCGATTGGCTGAATAAAAAAATTTGAAAAAATTTATAGAAACCTTTTTCGAAGGATACAAAAAGATGCCCAAATTTCAGCGATATCGGAGATGTAAATCCAATTGGTAGGATGAGCTGGCATGGAATGCCCCATATCCCTACTAACACTGAACGTTCCGTAGACGTATCTTTTAGGTATTTTTAGGTCTGAACGTTCCAGACCTAGAAAAAACGTTTCTCAAACGTTGTATGAATTATGTTTTAGGACAGATTTTATTAAACGTGTATGTAACGTTTGACGAAAACTAAAACAAGAAGCAACTTTATTTGGTTAAAAAAGTTTTAAACATAAGAAAGTTTTTCATTATATCTGTTTCTAATAACAAAATTTTAAAAAATTCGCCATATAATATAATAAACTATTACATTTTTTAGTCCCTTTTCAATAATTTGTCCAATTTATCTATAAATATATTATTCCCTTATATCCTTGCATATAAAACATAAGTGTTTGCAATGCTATGTAAAATTGTTCCGAGAATGAGAAAATCTATGTTGATTACAAAATAGAGTTTTTTGACTTCTTCGTTTCGTTTTTTGTTTTAGATAAACAGATGTGACGATCGAATATACCCTCTTTAATTATCGAACACACTCTTTTTAATTGTTGAACACAGCTCATTCAAAAAATGATAGATGACATCAGTGACAGCGTGTGCGAAGTTGAAAAGTTGATTTTCGTTCGTTTTTAAACGTTTTTACTTCTTTTCCCTTTCATTCCTTGTAACTAATAAATATTAAAATAATTAGTATTTTCAAGTATCGACAGTAAAATTAAACTTTGGTAGTGACGCCTTGAGATTTTGTTTAATTGTGAGTGTTTTCTTGCAGTAAGTATTTAAAAACTCTTCCTACTATTAAGCTATGAGTTCTCTTGGTGGTAGACATGCATTGCTGAATAAACATTATAAAAGATTTAAAAGGTCAGGTTCAGGTACGATATGCCCTTACTCCGAATCAAGTGTTCCGTCTTCAATAGCAGGTCCAAGCAGTTCAAATTCTTTAGACGCAGAGGCATGTCAATCATCGGGAAGTTCAGAGGAGAGTGATTTTGAACCACAAGGATTCAATATAGATTTAGGCAATGATCAGTTACCAAATTTTTACTCAGAATTAAAACTGGTGTTTTTTCAATTTCAGGTTAAAATGTTTGCAAAAATTGGTGGGGCCAATGTCGGTGAATTTGTAAAAAGATGCTTGGCATCTACCATATCCGATGAAATAGCTGAAAAGTTTAGCTACATTGGAAAAAAAAAAGATAATTTTAGTGTTCTTCAGCTTTCCAAAGCAGTAATAGGTAATTATATTTTTATTTCTATTATGCAAATTTAATTACAAGTAATTTTATTCTGGTCACTGTTTTTAGATGCATCAGACAAAATTTCAGTAATATCTTCTAAAAAAGAATGTGAAAATGCCATAGCTTGTTGGTTGAAACGGGCCAGAGCTAGATTGGATCGCCGGGAAAAAAAATAAACCAAAAGTGGTAAATTATCTAAATACATTTTCTTTTGAATAATTGTGTTATTATATTATTTTTAAAATATAATATAGATTAAAAAAAAGTATATATTTGTTAGTATTGTTTCATGTTCTTTTCCATTTAGTTTTCAAAGATGTGCCTAGTGAAATACTTATTATTTTCTCCACCATCGAATTACTTAATGTTCCAGGTGATACATCGGCAAATTAAACATAGGCTAAATATTGACTCCCTCCTCATTTTATAGAAAAATTGTATTATAAATTTTTGAAGAGGTCAAGTTCGATACATTTGAGTATGCCAATCCTAACTTATTCAATTAAATGTATTGACAAAATTACAAAATTTTACTTTTTTAGGTTATAGCTTTATGGAAATTATTTGTTTATTTGCTCATGTTTGGTGTAATACACACCTAAACTTAACTATGAAAGTTTCATAATTATGCCAACAAATTTAATTGAATAACTAAGATTGGCTTGAGTACATCAGTGAGAAATAGTACTTTGCAATGTACGTTATTGAAACGTTCCAGGTATGTATTTGACGTTTGAAACAAGTTTCTAAAACGTTTCCAAAAATCATACTGGCAACGTTTTAAAGAGGTTTTAAAAAAAACGTTCCTAATACATCTAATAAACGTCAAAAAACGTTTCCGAAACGTCATTTGAAACGTCCATTCAACGTTCTTTTATCTGACACAGAACGTTCTTAAAACGTTCAAATAACGTTTAAAAACGGACAAAAACGTTTTGGGTACGTAGAGTAAGTTGTAGGCAAACGTTCAAACAACGTTACTGAGACGTATTAGTGTTATTAGGGATAGACCTTTGTTTCTTCGTTTACATTTTTTAAAAATAATTTTTTTTAGGATTCGAAAAAAAACGATTGCACTGGCTTAAAATTTTGCGCTTACACTCTCAATATATAATTAAGAACTAGCTCTCTTTATACAACTTAAATATTTGATTATACTTAAAAATTCTAAATGCTAAATATCATATCACAAAGTGTGCGCACCCTAGTTCTTTTTATACATTCTATATCCGGCGAATATTTCATAAATATCTGCCACGATCTAAAAAACAGCGATCAGCTGATGCGTCGCTTTAAGGCGATAGTCGCAGAGCGTCGTAGCGTATATGCATTTAATGATACCGAGAAAGAGACGCGCCATTCAGGAATGGATGACTCACTCTCAGAACAGCGCCCTGCGAGGATAATACATCAATGTCAGACACCTTATTTCCAATATTCAGTGATGCTCTATGATTTGCACTATGTATATCTGGCGGCAATTCAATCAAACCCTATTTTGATAAATTTATTTTTGAATTCAACGGTTATTTACGAAATGTTATTGCACTATTATTTTCCAAAAGAACCTTTTAATTAAATGCAGTTAAGTATTGTTCTATAACAACTTATTAATATTGGAAGTAGGAAAAATGAAACCAAAACCCCAATTTTTATTTTTTTATTTTATTTGAAAAATCTAATATATTACCAATATTCTCAACCTATTTTTAAACATTTAACCTTAAATCCCTTCCCACTCTTGGTTTTTTATTCCATGTAGTGGGAACTCTCCACCCTCTCCTTCGTCCTACTGTTGGTTTTTTATTCCATCTAGTGGGACATAATTCCCTAATTCTCTCCTCCCCTTCGACCTCTTAACTCCTACCCTACTTATGGTTTTTTACTCCATCAAGTAGGGACATATCAAATTCCTCTCTACTTTTGGTTTCTTACTCCATTTAGTAGACTTCCCCCCAAATCCCCCATATCTTATTAATTCTTGACAAATTTATAAATATAATTTTTTTAAAACCACACACAATATTCAAAACCACCCATTAATGAAATGTAACATTAAAAATCTTCACCTATCTACGTTGTGTTAATACCCTCAACTTACTCTTGTGACTCTGCCTGATGATGGTCTGATCTAGACCGAAACTAGTTGCAATAATTGTACATTAATTGAATAAAAGTCTGTGGTTTTGACCTTGAGTTTTATTGGATCTTTTCTAATTTATTAATAATTTAAGGACCATGCCTTGGTAATGGAGTATATGGAAGAGAAACTGTTAAATGCCTTAATTTTTAAGGGATTGTTATTTAACAGATAAGTTGATGATTGTTTATTAATTTTCCAAATAACCGGATTTAACTCAAACATTAAATTTACTGTTGAAATTAAAAATGGTAACATTATTAATTTGTTAGATATACCAATAATAGTCACAATAAAATAAAAAGAGTACTTTTTGATAAAAATGTTTGGTCAGGATGATATTTAAACTACAACACCAAAGCATTTCAAAGTATAAAAATAACTATTAAATTAACATCTCGAGAATGTCATCCCCAAATCCTAAAAAATCTTAAAAAGGTATTTAATTAATAAAACGATAATATTCAATACCCAATAAATCTAATAAATAAAAGTATTAAACAACGTACAATTAAATTATATAATATATAGTAATACAAAAATAACGAAAAATGCAGATTCATGTACAAATCAGCTATCAGAAAAATTAAAATACGTTATTTCTAAACATAATATAAATGGAGGTATTTCACACATCTAAAGACAATTTAAAATGTTTATACACAAACTTAAAAGTAAAATAAATTTTATTATAAAATCTTATCTAATATAGTTAATTCCATGCTCAATCTGCCCAAAAAACAGGAATTTAATCATAAAAACACAAAAATTTTAAATCGAGGCTCCAATTATCATAAATCGGTTTTTAAAGAAATTACTTACATTACATAAGACGATGTTAACGATACATTTAAAATCAAAGTCAACTGTATTACAATCTAACAAAATAATATTCTATATAACACAACAATGTATATATCAATTTTTCTAGGGTAGGTACTTATATTTTAATAAAATTTTAATGTGTTCAATGTGTACATTAGTGGTTTTTATTTATTGTCAGTTTTTGTGTTACTTCAATTAATCGATTTTATCATTGTGACTATTTATATAGTTTATATCAGTCTTTTGTAAATGCTTCCAATAATGGAGTGAAAAGTCAAAAAATGTAGTTATTTACGAAGCTATGAGCCCAATGGTCTAAGATTAAGGGTAAACCATAAAATCATCATTAATAATTTGCAAATAATGCAAGAACATTTTTTTGTTGAAGGTATTGCCTACTTGATGTGTTTTAATACATATAGGGTAAGTTCCACCTACTGCTCATAAAACGTTTTATTATAACTAAAAATCGATTAGATATTGAATATAGATTCAACATTGAAGGCATAAAAAAACAACCCAATTAAACAATCAATATCATTATCCTTTTCTTCAAAAACTGCAAGTATATTATTATAATGTTTAAATATTTAGTTGCATATTACTGTTTAAACTTATGTAAATTCAAATTTAAAATGCTCAAAAATAGTTTCTAATATTTTATATTTATTTCCAAAACCAGTAGCGATTCTCGTCTAATGTATATTTTCATAAAAAGTAGAATTTTAAAGAGAAACAGGATTGAATGTTTTGGTTTCGAGCAATATAAATAAAATATGTTTAGAATAAAAATTAAGTTTTAGATTGTATATCGGGAGTCTGGCCCAAAGAAAAATATATTTGATTACGGTTGTGAATAGTGTATAATAGTGTAATATATTGTAAATCTGGAATATAACGCATTGTTTCTCCTACACATATAGTTTCCTAGCCATATTTTCACAGTCAGGTTTTTGTGATACTTTTTTGGACTCCATCGCTGCGATACCGGCTCTTAAAATTTAAACTGTACGTTAATGTTGATACCTAACTGAATGATGATCTAAATTTATATACAACTTAAACATAGTGCACGTAGTGCATATTTTTTTATTTAAGAAATCAGGATTTAAAGAATCCTTATATTAGGACGTGTCGCGCCATCTATGCATGGGTATCCACAGCATCTATTCCTTTATTAAAGTTGTCTACTTACTATTAACCTTTAACATGTAGGAATCATTCAGGAGAATTGATTGGTTTTATATGTTTAATAAAATAACTCGGCTAGATTAATTGTCAATATGAAGATACCACAAGGGCTTTTGCCTGCAAAGGTTTTTTATAACTTCAATCCTACCAAAATTTTTATATAAATTGGACTGGAGATGGTACGTAGGTACTTGTGCTTTTCATTTAAGTACCAACATTTAATACCGATATTTTAAATAAACGAGATTTTCTCTGAAGACTAAAGATGAATAATTAACGTAAAGCTATAGTTATGCAAAAAAAATTGCTGCTTTCTTCAAAAAAACTGAGTGAGTAACAGTAATTCTCAGTTCCTAAAAATGGGTGTAGTTGTTTACAACTATCTGGATAGTGTGCAATTCAATTCTACTTCACCAATGCTAAGCCCTATCTACCTATACACTTATAAATTTTATTTTACCTGAAACTAGTACTCAAGGAGTAAATGCTTAAAGTGCAAATTGATTCAACAGAAGATTTAAATTCAAATTGTATGTATTTTATTTTGCCTACCTATGATCTAATTTATTAAAACCTTAATAAACAAGAGGCATGATACATGATAGCCTGATGATGGTCTAAGACCGAAACTAGTCGCGCATTTTTATAGTTTTACCATTAAATTTATTGTGGTTTGACTCAGTGTTTTATTGATATTTGATATCAGCCACATCCACATGGATCCTTCGACTTTATTAGCGACAGTTAACGGACTAGGTATATTTGGAAAGGAATAGATTTTAAATTTACTTATAAAATAAATAAATTACAATTTTTTATAATTCTTTTTTAAAGAATGCTTATTACTAAATTTAGTGTTTTAAATACATTAACTTCGGTAGTGGCAGAATTTTTGTCTTAACACAATATTTATAATTTTTTTTACATGGGTATAGTGAATTATAAGCAGAGACAACCCATTTAAACTTTTCTACTATTTGTAAATATTTTAAGGTATTTAGTAAAATATAACTAATTTTATATTAACCATTTAAAAATGAATTATTATATTGTTGAATTTTTAACCTCAAAAATTATATTCAAGTTCCCTTTTGTATTTATGGAACATTGCTCTTATTTTTTTGTGCTTTAAGCAGGCTTATACATTATTTCCAATTTTAGGTAGAGAGTTTATTTTTTGAGAATGGCAATACGTCTGTTATTTAATTTTTCAAAAAGGGATTTTTGATATCTCACTATCTAAGAAATTTTCGAACCAACTTCTATTTGGGCTGTAGGTACATATTGGAATACTGGCTGTTTATCTAAAGAAATTCACAATGGAATGTCTGAAAAGATTCTTTTGGCCTTTGTCAAATTGCATTTTTCGTTTTTTTTATATATAAAATATAAAGGCACTGCGTCCTCTGCCACAAAAAAAAGTTTCAATGTTCTTAAAATGTAAATTTTATTATAAAATAAATATTTCTACAGAAAACAAACAAATATTCCAGTGTCCAGTGTAAAAAATTAAATTTTAATTATCTTGACACTTTTTGTCTTCAACTAAATGGATGTTTGGAGATGAGCTACTATCTCTCATATCCTGATCTTCAAGGAACCTATCCATAAAGTCAGTAACACCAGGATGAAGAGCATATTTCTTTTTTTCCAATCGCACCTAAAAAATATTTGTTAGAATTAAATTAACAAATAAATAAAACATTACAATGATTCAGCCAACTATAGATCAGTTGATGGAATAATTAGTGGAAAACAAAGTTGTAAATTGTTCTGCTACAATTGTACTGTAAATTTTAATCTTGTGTTTTTATAATAATCTTTCAAAAATTAGCCTAAAAGTGTTACAATACTTTATCAAAACGGTAGTGATACAGAAAACTAAATACTAAAGAGTATGTTTTAATTAAAATAAGATATTAACATTATTAAAGAAAAAGTCTCCAGGTTTCTCATATCCGGCACCACAGAATCTTCAACGCCAGAGCTGGAGCCAGCGGACTGGTACACCTCCTAAATATTTCTGTGGTCACTTTTACGCCGGGTTCAGCAAAGTAGGGAGTCGGACGGATTAGACCCCTCTTCTAATATCGGATACTATCATTGTCTTATTGTTTGTCTAGTAGTGATGAGCGAGACTGATCCTGGTCTTGCGGTCTTGGTTCTGGTCTTGCAGAAAATGCAAGACCAAGACCGCTGCAGGATCAAGACCAAGACCGAGCAGTGCAAGACTTATGCAAGACCAAGACTTAGCATTGCAAGATATACGCAAGACCAAGACCAAACCTGCAAGAGTCTTGCGATCTTGCGTCTTTTAAACATATAAACCGAAAAATAAAGCAGCCATGAAGAACCCATAAAGCTTTGGCTTACTAGGATAGCGGTGCCGCAATAAAGTGTCCGTAATTTGACGGCCGTAATTTGACAACCGTTCAAGACGGCCGCTATCGGTGTGCATAGATGTAAAGTAAGAGTTTAACGTTATTGACCGCCTAAATCCATTTTTGTATTTGCTTTCGATTTGTGTGTTTATAGTTTGTTTTATATCTTCTGTTTAGTTTCATTAAAGGAAAATAATTAGAGTGTAGCTACAGTCGTGTATTTATTGACACTATGAAAGATTTAATTGTCACAATCGCATATTTTCAATTATATAAATAATTTTCGAGGTGATTTTGCTTGTAAAAAAATATTAATCCTAACTCTTACGGAAATTAACTTTTCCGCACTTGTTAGGATAATAACTATTTCATACTTGATTTATCATTACAATGTAATATAAAAAAAAACAAAATTTTTATAATGAAAAATACTATCCCTTTTATTTAATCTTTCTTTACTTGTAATGATTTTAAAAACAATTTTTCTTTTTTTTGTAAAAATGGACCCAGTAAATCTAAAAAAAAGCGCAAGACTTGCAAGGGTCTTGGTGCAAGACCAAGACTGGACCCTGCAAGAACAAGACCAAACCCAAGATTGCTTATTTGACTACAAGACCAAGGCCATTCTTTATTTATTTATATAGTAAAAAAGGTAATGGCGTTAGATTCTCTTTGGTGTACTAAACAATTATTTTGTTAGAAATTTCTTGATTTTATTTACAGCAATCGGTAAAAGTTGGTGCTTTTTAATATAAGAAATGAAGTTGAGTATTGTGACACAATATACTATTTTTTAGTTTTCCAATACTTGATGTTGGGTTGTTATCTAGCTATCCACCTGCTTTCCATACATTCCATATTCATTGAACGTATATTCTACCATTTCAAACAGTATAGAAATTACTAAAACATTAATATTTAAAACACCGGGTAAGTCAAATAAATTGACAGCTATCTACTTGATAAAACTGCATTTTCCAAACTGGACGATAGTTGCATAGAAGACAAAAACTCGTACTAACCTTATTCGCAAAAATATCGTGCCTTTCCGATTTTTTCCATAAATAATAAAATTGTACCAATTCACCAACAGATCTGGTCCGAACCTTATTAAGTTGGGTTAAATAGAAATTTTTTCCAAACACTCGAACTCCAGCTTCGAAATTTCGACACTCTTCCTCTGACCAGGGTGACATATTCTCATTGTATACTCCAATGTTCATTTTTATTCTTCTTAAAGCTTCTTCTATATTATGTCCACACTGCTGTAACAAAAATAGAAACTGTTCGTTATCTCTAAGGTGACTTCCTAGCGGCAAAGATGGTTTTTGTATATTTTCGGCTTTTCGTAGGTAATCTTCTACTGTAGCATTTTCAATTATATTTGGATCCCAAATTAACTTATCATCGTTTTCGTATGGCAGAGCATCATCATAGTGGCAAAGTCCTTCTGGTACCTGAGCTTGATAATCACTGCCAACCATAATAGTTTTGATAATAGTCTGGTTTTCAATTTCGTCAGGATTATAATTGTAGTGCGAGTCGTCATCTTCATTTACCTTAGAACGTAGCAGTCTCGATGCGTCTGGATACTTTTCATTTTCATAGAAAGGTCTTAGCGTTGAATGTCTAGATGCTTTACTTATTGATCTACGTGGACTTTCGTTTTCTTGATTTTCTGTTAAATACAAAACTTTCTTTTTCATTCGAGATAAAACAAAATTTTCTCCGGATGACGTTGAATCTTCTCTTTCCAGCCGAATATCTTCAATGAAACCATTGGTTAAGTTTTCTACGGAAGAATCGGATGATTTGTCGTCATCGTCCGTTGAATTTTTGTCCACGCATCTTTTGGGTTTATCCATTTCGAATTAACCTAAAACTAAAATAAAAATATACAATGACGTCAACAGCTTAACCTCACCTAACCTAACCTAACCTAACCTAACCTAACCTAACCTAACCTAACCAAACCTAACCTAACCTTACCTAACCTAACCTAACCTAACCTAACCTAACCTAACCTAAACTAACCTAACCTAACCTAACCTAACCTAACCTAACCTAACCTAACCTAACCTAACCTAACCTAACCTAACCTAACCTAACCTAACCAGAAACAGAATAAAAATAATAATCAATAATAATGCCGGTATCTTCAATATAGCTTACTTACTTATTTTCAATCAAAGAAATCTAAATATATTGTTAGCCTCATTTTCCATTTAATTAATTCTCAGTTAAAAACAAATTATAATGAAGAATGAAATATATTGTTACAAAAACGCCGAGCTCAAGCGCCGACACTGAGTAATAATCTATTCGAGAACGTAATGTCCTTCTCGACTGTTCGACTAGGTTCTAGAAGGCATTTAGACGGCTATATACAGGAAAGGGGTGATAAAAATAAGTCGTTTGATACAAACATGCACTAGTAAAATGTTAATAGTAATTAAGCGAGATATGGGGCGTTAAAGTTGACAAAATATTTTTGAAAATTCGTAGAAAACAACTGAATGTATTGGTCTCAAAATTGGTACACTATGGTTTTTAATGGTAATAAGCATGATATTGCCTTAATTTTTAATAATACTTCTAGATGGCGCTTGGTTACACAGTTAAAATTTGATAGATCAGCGGTATTTTTCTTACCACCTGTATAATGTGCATTTTATTACAAAATACTAAAAACTGCATCATTTTGAAACAAAAAAGGTATACTTGTTCAATTCCCATATTTTAAGTCGTTTTCAAGATATTGCTATTTTAATATTGCAGTGCATATCATTACACTGCAACTTAATTACTAGAATATTTTAAAGGGGGCTGTGAACTAACAATACGGCTTTCATTAAAAATGCCAAGAGGCAATGAATTTACAAATTAATGAACTATAATATGTCAGATAATAAACTGCGTACCTTTATTGAACTTGATAAAAACAGGATAAAACCATTTTTCTTTTTGTTATGGGTTCCCATGACAACTTGCTAAATATCAGTTAGGAATATGCATCTCAACAAATACAAACCGATATAAATTAGCGCCATTTAGTTTATTGAGTAATCAATTTAATAAAAAACTTACCTAGACTGTCGCCAAATAAAAAGAAAACCATATAAATTTTAATCTATCTCTGTTTCAGTTGTAATTTCTACCTTTTCACTATACATTTTAATGCTTCTTTGTTCTTTATTCGTCATAATGTTTATGGCGGTGTATAATTCTGTACACTGATCAATAACCTAATTTACCCTCCGCTTTTGTGAGGGCTGCTGGTAAGGGTAACTATTTTATCATAGTGACCGTATTATCTTCCCCTCGCTAGGTGGTGCTGAGCTGCATAAGTTGTATATTTGTAAAACAGAAATATTAAAATCGAAGGAATTATCATTATTATTAGTAATAAATATGAAATTTATCATTTATCAATGACTGATTTGCACTACTCGTGCTACAAACTGCATCTACAAAATCCGTCTTTGTGACACTTGTTTTATAATATAGGTGCTATTTTGACAGATATATATATAATACCAGCTTGTAATTGGTCAGATAATGTAAAAATTACCATATGAGTGATATAGTCGTACATTTTTACAAAATGGTTTTTAAATTCTCCAGCCCGGTAAACACAGGATATCCTATGGATATCCATAATATAATGTCCACGATTGGTCCCTATGGACATAGACACAGAATGGACATCCAATGGATGTCCATTTACCACTAGTTCAATGGATATCCGTTTAATGACATTCACTGAACCTTCAGTTCTCGTTTATCACTGGACGTGAAGATTTATTTGAATGATGGACGTCCGTTGGACATCTATTGTTCATCCTTTGGCCGAACCGAAATATACCATGACACGGAATATACAATGATCTGTGACCACGATTCATAAATGTACTACGTCCGCTATATTCTCAATTTGCTACTCAAATAATTTTTTGCACTACCAAATGAATATTATATTTTTAATTTTATGTGATAAGGAAACAACTAATTGAAGGCAGCAAAAGTTTAGACCAGATTGAATACGGCTCAACAAATGTGGTTTTATAAAAATAAATAATAATTTGATGTTATACTGTGTTGTATTCAACATGGTCAGTGATATTTTATGAACAGTCTAAAAACTCTGAAAATACTGTATTCCCATGTTGGCACCAATGTGCCCAACCTAATTTTCCATAATGTTACCGTCACTGATGTGACTGATGGCTGACGTGTGACGTGGCGCCATTTGTGTTCATAGTTCCTAGCTAGTGTAGTGGTTTATTTGATTTTGTGTCTAGTGTGTAATACCAGCTAATACTGATATTTTCAAAGTTTTTTACAAGTAAGTATGTATTTAATACCATATAATTAGTAAGCTCACTCTTAATTTATACCGTCGTGTTGAATAACCTGAATGCTAATTTCTGGACACGAAAAGTGAAGGTTTTTATATAAGTTTAAGCACACGAGAAATATGGATAGAAAATCCCTTCTCCTCAGAATTCAGTTGGCACGGAGCTAAAAATAAAAAGATGTTTAAAAATCTGGAATTGGCAAAAATGCTATTGGGTAAGGATTTGTCTCAAAATATTTTTGTACTTTCCAGTGATTTGTAAATCAATAATCTATATACAATACATGCATAAATCACAAGTGTCTGTCTGTTCATCGTCGCATCTGGAATCTTTTGTCCCCTTTCTGTGAAAATGTATTGTTTTAGGTGCATCTCAACAATCCAAACTATCCGATAATCAAAAAGTTACCGAGGAAGCTGTTAAGAAGTGGCTAAGGAGAGCTAAAGAGAGAAGTAAAAATGAGGAAAGTGCCAATTGACAGTAATAATATTTAAGTAGTCTGACTTGTGATAGTTGTTATTTTATTATGTTTTATAAGAATATCTTTTATTTTCGTTTATCAAGAATTATTAAACTACTACTTTTGAACAATTAATTATTATTATTTTTAAATTTATGAGCAGTGGGTACCTTTCCAAACAAATGTTTTAGGGGGAGTGCTAGAATTACGAAAAACTATAGTCTATAAACTATCCGTTTCTAAAACATCCTAAACATCCAGTTTACGTCTATAACCTTTCCAGTTCATGTCCAAAACGTATCCAGTTCATATCCTAAACATCCAATTCACGTCCATAACAAGTACATGAGATCTTTATCAGCTCATGTACAAAATATATCCAGTTCATGTCCTAAATGTATCCAGTTCATGTCCATAACAAGTACATGGGATGTCCATAATCTATCCTGTTTATGTCCAAAACGTATCCAATTCATGTCCTAAATATCCAGTTCAGGTACGTGAATAGTCCATGAGATGTCCATGGTTTATTTATCGTTTCCAGTGAATGTCCACATTTGTCCAAGATATATCCATTCTTTGTAAGAGACGGACATCCATGGGATGTCCAATTTTATGGCAAATGGGTATCCGATGGATGTCCATAGGATATCCTTCTGGACATGAACGGATATCCCATGGATATCCCTTATGTCTAATGTGGATATCCATTGGGCATCCAGTGTATGTTCTTGTGTTATATGGGAGTATGGGTTGCCGTTATAATAAGAATATAAACTGTAAAAATTGCACTGCTTACCAATGGATCCACAGGTAAGAATTTGTTTTTTAAAAACTATATCATGCTGATCTTTACAATAACTTAATATATTTATGTTACTTTGATTGAGTCTTTATTTTATACATAGATAAGACATTATTGTAACATAAATATATTAAGTTATTGTAAAGATCAGCATGATATAGTTTTTTCCTGGTTTTTCTATATCATTGCACAGTTATACTGATCTTAGAGGGAAATACATCCAGGATAATCCCTTAGGACTAATAACATCTAGGCTTTAATTTTGTTATGTCTTATTACTTCCTTACTTGGTCTAGCCTTAACTCCTTATCAACATCAAGTACCTAGTTACAAACAAACAAAATGTAATTTCAATATGTCAATCTGACGATGTTAATTATTAGCGAAACAGCTGTAATTGAATTTTAAATCGAATTTTTCGAATAAATAGTGGAAGTTTAGTTTAACTGTTCAGTTATTTATTGTTCTTAGTAAGATGAACTTCCAACAAGTAAAGGTTAACACAATCAATGTTAAAGTCACTGCAAGCACTTCTACAATTCTGGTTAAAGAGATAACAGCCTATAAAAAGAAAAAAAAAAGACAAAAACAATTTGCTATAAACAGAGTTTACTGATAGCATAAAACATATATTTAAAATATTATTTTTGTACGCAATTTTCTGAAATTTAAAAAATATCCACTTCAATTGTTGAGCAGTGTAATTACAAAGGAATAGAGATTAAAATTTTGGTAAGCATTAAAAGATACATAAATAAATAATAACAAAATATAGCAATGTATCCACACATTAAGTCAGTTATCACTATTATTTGAAAACGCGGAAAATGTAGGTAAGAAAATTACGGTAAAAAAATTTATTGGAGCAACAATTCTCGGACCTTTTACTTTTATTCTCAAAAATGTCAAGAATGTATTTATTCAATGAAGTTTATTAGTACCCCATGTATGTATAATATTTTCTTTGGTAAGAAAGTTGAATTATGTTATATTAGACAAAAGTCTTTCATAGCTTTTCAGTCACCGGTACGTGTTTCTTTCCGTCAGCTTCTCGACTTCTTTTTGCAATAAAATTGCTGTTGACTGTGATGAATCGGTTGCATATATTGTCAAAAGGCCGTATGTGCGAATTACAATGTTATATTCCCCTGAACTAACTTTTTTTCAGTTGCGACGTCTCCATTTCCATAAAAATCGAAACTCAATAGATTTTTGTTGACATTTTTCAGATAAGGGTGCAGCGTCCATAACATTTCTATTAAGCATACCCTGCTCTGGGTTTCAACCAAAAAAATATTTGAATGAAAGACTAAATATTGGTAATAATTGGTATTGTTCGAAAGTGAGGGTTGATTCCATAAAAGTAGAAGGCTATGAGGGGGTGGTAGGGGTAGAAAAAGTGTAGCCGACTTGACAACCCATGATGGATCGGGTCGGCGGGGCCCAACGTTTGCTAAAACCTTTCAACTCAGACTGTGACAGCGTCCTATATAACAGAATCCGAAAACGTACAACTTTCTGGATTAAAGGATATATCAGAATGTTGCTGCTTACTTTACTGTTAATTTCGGATAGTGCCAAATAAATTACTTCTTGTAACAGATTAATTTATAAAATAAAAAATCTCTTCGTTTTAACAAAACTTCCACTATTTATTCAAAAGCTAAAACTGGCATCGTCAGATTGACATATTGAAATTACTTCAATAGCTTGCATAAGTAAGGGCAAAAACAATAATTTTAAACCAAATGAAAAACCCAAAGTCTATGTTAGAGAATTTTATTCTTGATGAAAAACAATACTAGCTGCTAGTTTAGGCCTAACATTGAGGCCATCAGCAGGCTATAAAAAAGGATATTTTAGTGATACAAATGAAAAAGAAAACAAAAAGCATACCTTAGTGTAAAAATTAATACATATATAAGGACCACAATTAAAACGTAAAATAAAAAATTACAAACATTTTCAAACGAATCAAAGCATAAAAAATAAATATAAGAACATGTAGGATAAAATGTAGAAAATTTATGGTCTAAAATTAACTTTTTATATGTTTAGAAAGAAAGAAAAATGGGGGGGCGAGTTCAACATAGACATATAGATCAAAAACCTTTCCAGTGTAACTGTAGTCCGACAAAACAGAGGACAAGAAGAATAAGTCACAAGAAAAAGAACAAAAGGTTTGTGAGGTTATGTTGACAATAACAATTAAGATTAATTGAAAATGAAGATAATCAACCTACTAAAATGTAAGAAGCATTAGAAAGAAAGAAAGAAAATCAATTATTGAAGAAAGTGGACAACAGAAAACAAATAAAGAAAATATGGAGACAGAGTAAAATATGTTACAAACAAATACCATTAAAAGGGAAGACTAAGAAATATGTAAAGGTCCTAACTGTTCATTCAAACATACAACTGCACTGTCTCTTGGTGCTTCATCGATCTCTAACATTTCAAGTAAATAACTGAAACATAGGGAATTTTTTGTTAATGAAAAAGAAATAATTCCAATTTCTTATGTGCCTCACTTAATAAAAGGTTTGTAAAATAATTGATTAAAATACAAATGGTTCTTTAAATGGCAAAAAGGTGACTGCTGCATGGAAAGACATAATTAAATTGAATAAAATAGGTTCTGACGATTATGATACCAAAATGTCGAATAATAGTTGCTGATGACTGTATATTATAGGGAAAATATTTAAAAAATTAAAGTGAAACATGCAGCACAAGTTTTTTCCCATCGTGTTCCTGCAACCAGAGTCCGTCCATTGACTTTTGTGACCCACGGAATTTTGCTACGGTTTTTCTTACAAAAAAAACGTTTTTTAAGTTTTTTTAAATACGATATCTCTTGAACACAGTCAATTTTAGGAAGGGCAGGATCGTTACACTCACCAAAAAAAAATTGTTCGAAATCAAAAGTGTAGATCTGATAAAAAGGTTTAACAATATTAATTTTTTGGCTACATTCTATAAATTATAGTTTTCGAAATAACTTTTTTTCGTAAATTCCACAAAACTTCTAAAAGTAGCTACGATGGACAACCGTTTTTATCAGTTTTCAACACCCTGTATCCGAACAACTAAATAATTGTACATTTTAAGATCGACGAAATATCAATTTACTCAATAATACCTCTACATCGGTTAAAGCAAAGGGCGTCAATCTGTCTTTACCCTTCTGTTCTCTGTTCTGCTTAACCGACATGAGTCTCAGTCACGTTTTGGTTGTCGGATGTCTTTGTATTTGATTAATAGCTCTCTCTTATTAACATTGGCATCTCAATTCTAAATTACTGTGGGACAGAGAAACTAACTGAAACAACATATTTTCATTAAGATATTTTATTGTTCTTTAATACTGATTCAGCAAGTATTTATTGATATCACATTGGACAGACAGTACCGATACATGCCTGTGTCTTTATCGTTCCGACTGCATTTTTATTAATGTGATATTATACTGTGACAGTTTGTTATGCGAATTATGTTCAAGGGGAATGGCATAAAATAAAATACTACTTGAAAAATACGTATCAAGATTTTTCTAATAACCAATTTTTTTAAAATAAACTATATATCACTCAATCAAAGTAAACAGTTTAATAGTGGTGAACTTCCTAGATTTATTTGTTCATTAACTACTTTATATTGTTGATCTGCTAGATGTCTTTTGATTTAAAGTTCTTCGAGGAAATCTAAATTTTGTTTTTTATCACAGGTGTGTAATATTTGAATGTCATTGGTGTGTATGAGTGAGTGTTGATGTTCAAGAACGTGTTTTGCATAGTTTGACTTATCTGGTTGTTGTAATCTATATGCTCTTAAATGTTCAATGAACATTTAAACTGTTTACTTTGAGTCTTCAGACGTAATTATAACACAAATATATTAAGTTATTGTAAAGATCAGCATGATATAGTTTTTTCCTGGTTTTTCTATATCATTGCACAGTTATACTGATCTTAGAGGGAAATACATCCAGGATAATTCCTTAGGGCTAATATCATATAGGCTTTAATATTGTTATGTCTTATTACTTCAATACTTGGTCTAGCCTTAATACTACCTAATCAACATCAGGTACATAGCTACAAACAAAATGTAACTTCAATATGTCAATCTAACGATGCTATTTCGATAGCGAAACGGCTGTCATTACATTTAAAATAGTGACAGTTAATTCAACCTTTTAGTTGTTTATTGTTCTGAATAAGATGAAGAATGTATTTGACAACTTTATCTTGGAAGGATCCTGTAGTATTATTTCATAACAATCAAACAAGTCCCAATTTATATAGCTTTCTCTGAAAGTTAAAGTTAGAATCTAAAACAAAAAGATTATAATTAAAACTATTAATTCAATTCATATGTTTAACAAACAATTGTGTAATTTGGGTAGTTAAATGTTTAAATATTAGTTATAAGGTGGAGGCACTCACATTGTGACAGGTAAACACTTTGTAGTTCTTCGATAACAGATATGTATTCAGGCAAAACCTTATAACCTGAGAAATACCTAAATTATAAAAATTGTGTAAATAAATGCTATCAGACAAAAGTGAAATCAGTGTATAAACTATAAATGTTACAGTGATAGACAGAGTAATTTTATTTCATTATAAAAACTCAGATAGTAACTATTTCAACAACAGTTGATAAAAGTTGATGTGAGACAATTTAGTTGTTAGAGAAAATGTATGTAAATTAGTAATTTAAGTTTGTACATTAGTTGTAGGTTTGTTAATATTTGATAATATGAAGTACTTGTAATAGTTAATATCTAGTTCATATAATAAATTAAAATAAAAAGCTTAATTTTCAAGTCAAATTAGTATTTAAAAGTTATAATAGGACTATATTATGAGATTTATGCTTAGATTGATATTCATTTTATGTTTTTTGCTCAAATTTATATAAATTTAAGGAGATTGACATGCCCAAAATGAGCACATTTCAAACATCAATTTTATAAGGAAAAACTTATCAAAAAATAATTTAAATAGCTTTTTTATGAATTATTTAAATAAAAGTTTTGTCCAAACTTTTCGTTTTTTAAATATGTTTTATTTTTTAACTTGTGGTTAATTACTTTGTTATAACCCTCCTTACTGTGCCCTAGTATTGTTGGTCAATTTAACAAAAGTCTTATACCTCGACAAGAATAGTGTTAACCTACCTATCCTATACTCTTTTGATTTATTCAGTCTGGGCGAGTAAGAAAAAAATAATGAAAAAGAAAAGATTCATATAATTTAAAAAATATATAGTCAGTAAAATAGGCATCACTATAAATATTATTAGCCATTATTACAAAAATGGCTAAGGCTTGTATGGAGAGCACGACCCACTAGGATATTTAAAAATTAACACCAAAGCAGTGCAGAAGTTCCATAGTGGAAAAGAACAATACAATGAAAAAATTTAATAATAATTATCTAACATATAAATAGAAACTTGATATGATACATAGCCACTTATGTAGGTACTTAATTAAAAAAAACAAAGCAAATTATTAATTTAACTAATTATTTAAGGTTTAAAAAATTTTAAACTTTATTGGGAGCATTTTTTTTCAAGAATCTGTAGACCTAAATTTAATAATTTGATAGTTAACTTCATTTTTAACGGTAATAAAGAACCTAAGAAGGGAAAGGGTTGTAATCTAATGTAAATTTAAGTGTAAACCGCTACCCGTTACTTAAAAGCCGTTTTGATTGGTTAATCAGTCATAATATAAAACCAAAATTAAAAGCCCTCCGTCGGAGGCAACAAGCCGTGATGACATTGAATTAGTACACGAAGACGTTTAATGGGATGTTAAAATTTAAATTTAGGGGATGTATTAGTATTTATGATAAACACTAAAAAATTACATATTATGTAAAGACCAAGGAAAATGATTAATGATAGTTTGGGTAATAATAATTTTTCAACTGAGAACAACGATGCTAAAAACGGGTTTAGAAAAGAAATAAAATGTCAGTTTTTGTTTATAAGGAGAAAAATTATTCAAAAACTTTAAATTATAAGATAAATTTAGATTTTAAATTTTGAAATTAGAGGTTTGAATTCAGATCTAGTTATTTTTTTTTAAATAATAAAAATGTTTATTTAAAAATATTCTACAAAGTTGAATATAATTTGTAAAATTAATAAAATAAACATGCAATTTCACTGAAATAGTGATACCACACAGGGTAATCACTATTTGTGTGTGATTTTATACAATGAAAATTAACAAGTAAATAAAGTAACCATATATATTAATGCTATAGATAATATGATCAAATTCAGTAGATAATATGATCAATTTCAGTAGAGTGAGTAGGGCACTGAATTAAGTCATCTAATTATTTTTTTTTTTTAATTAAATTGGAATTATCAGAAGATGGTCAGAAAAATCAGAAAGAGTTTATCAAATGTTCAAAAAATTTCGTACCGGTATTGGCCATACATTCTTTAATAATTTTTTTATATCTTTGTTTTTTAAAATTTTTAATTTTTTTAAGGTTTTCTGGTAAGCAGTTGTAAAGTTTTGGTCCTAAATGATTAAAGCATCTCTGAAATATTATTTTATTGCATTTTGGTAAAATTGCAGAACTGGATCTTGTATTATGCGAATGAGTTACAAAGTTTAATTTTATTTTTTGTTGATGTATATTCATAATTATCTTAAAACAAAACAGTTTGCGCGCATTTAAAAATTTACTTTCGCTGAATAGTTTTTCACTAGGATATTTTAATTGTTTTCCATATATAATTCTTATTAACCATTTATGTATTGTATTTACAGAATTTAAATATTTATCTCTTATTCCAACCCAGCCTAAAATGCCATATGTAATTTGTGATTGTATAAGTGCATAATACATTATTCGTAGATTGGAAATACTTAAGAACTGTTTAAGAAATTTAAATTTAGATGTAAGCCCTCTAAGTTTGCATACAACGTTATTTGCATGCAAATTCCATCTTAGATGTCTATCAATAACATTCCCGAGATATTTTATAGATTCTGCTTCTGGAATTTGAATACCTCGAGAAATGTTTAATGTACCAAGGTTTGGAAGGTTGTTAATATACGAGGTGAATGGTAAATACTTGGTTTTTTCCAGATTTAGGGTAAGTTTATTATGCTGAAACCACTTTTGAATTTCAAGAAAGTCGTTTTCTGTATTTTCTTTCAAATTATCCCATGTACTAGCTTCATTATCATCATTTATGAATAAAAAAGGCATATGTAGGTAACTAGGCATAAACCTATAATAGGAATGTAAAAATTTATAATCTCTCTCAGTCATATACAGCTCGTCGACCAGTTGACATTTTTTAATAACGTCAATATTTTGTTTTCAAAAGTCGTTTTCAATAAGTCTAAATTTTATTGTAATAATATTAAGCGTTGAGCGTCAATTTGCGATATGATTTAAATGAATTTATAAAAATATTTAGTTAACTTTTAATAAATAATAATATACCAAAAAAAATGTAATTTACAATAAAACAATTATTAATCTTAATTTCGTCTTTAATTAGTTGAAAAAGATATTTCAATAATTAACAAAATTTATAAATGTTTATCACAGCAAATAGTATGATAGTTAAATACCTCGGCTAGGGGTGAGTAAATTCATTAGCTCTGACTGTTGTATAACATTTGTTTCTCTAAGAAATAATAAGGGCGCCACTGAAATCTTTTTATTTTTTATGATACTACTGAGGAAAGTTGTTTTAAGTTGACAAAATTAAACAATCAATTAACACAAGTACATTTACTCTTCAGTTAAAACAGCAATGCCATTTGATTCACAACATTTTCAAGATAACAAATGATTTTTTAGAAAATATTATAGAATTATTAATATTTCTTTGGAAAAAGCTTATCTATCTTATTTATTCTGTATTAAAATTTTCATAAGTTTAGTCTTAATTGGAAAGTTAAATTATCTATCTTTAATTAATAAAAATGATAGTTATATTGGAACAAAATTTAATTTTCTTTTTTTATATACGTTTTTGTTACATATTTTTTGTATAACTGAATTTAACTGTTTATGGTATTATGCGAAAGGAAAAAAGAATTTTAAAATTATGTTTTTATCGAAGAAAAATATACAAAAAGTAATACCCATATGAAAACCAATAAAATTCCTTCTCAATCTCATCTTGAGAACTGAATGTTACTGTCATTTTAAACTTCATACGAATAAAGAAATATAAACTGTTTTCTATTTCTTTCTTATTCTTTTCAGATGCCATTTTCATATTTTGATAAAAGCCACTGTGAATAGAGTGACAAGTGACAGCAAATTCCTGTTGGTGGTTCTCTAGTAGAATTCAGTTAGAAAGATGTTCACGTCAACTGGGTGGTTCTCTGGGGACCGGTGATATCACGTAGGGACTAGAAATCGCTTTGAATTGACTGTTTCACAAGGTGAACTCTTTTTTTTCTATCATGTAGGTCGAAAACATTCCTTAATACGCACTATTTCTCATAAAATAATAACAAAATATTTATCACACCAACTATGGCATGAAAATTATAAATTTTATATAAACTATTTTAATTATGAGGTAGGTAATCTCATGTATATAATATAATATAATAATAATATAATAAAAGAAAACAACAAACAAGTAAATAATTTTAATCTTTTTATTAAATATACGTGAATAAAAATGAATTTAAATATTATCTAAAATACTATACCTATGTTTGTCTTTGTATTTAAACTTCCGTACTTATTTTATTGTTTACTAAAAAACATACTATTTAAAAAAAAATTAAAAAGTATTTTACTTATTTCTCCTTTTTTACATTCAAAACAAAATAAGATCAACATCACTTTTTATTTACTTAACGCAAATGATCATAATATTTATCTTATGCTGATCTTAAGTTACACTTCGTACAGCTCTATGGTCTAGATGAAACTTAGTACATCTAAAGGTTCTAGGAATAATAGATCCTCTTTTGCAATCTCATGGTGGCCGCAATATTCAGCATTGCCTTCCACTACCACTTCACAGTAGATGTTCTGAAGCCGCGATAAAAATCTTAAATTGCATTTATATGGGGTCACTAGAGCCTTAAACCTTTAATTGTCCCAAGGATGCTCTTGGATCGTCTCAAACCTAGGATATCTTGCCAAATATGTATTCTGGGTTCCTCTTAATAATTGTCTTTAGCTCAGATATTGTTGGAAGTGGTAGCGTTTAACTGGGTTGCTAATTTATATTGTAACATGTCTACCGTCATGTCACCTTGCACTATTACCGACCGTAAACGATACCGCTATTATTACCGTTAAAACCAACCCCGATTCACTTTTAATGCTACTGCACACGAGACACCCCTTATAGGCGCTAACTATTTATCTGTTTGAACGAGGCCAATAAAAGAACGCGTCCCTCGCTTGCAATTGAATAACGAACGCATTTCTTCTGAAAAATGACACAAAACACAATTTCCGTCTTGAGCTAGACTATTTAATGAATCGCCCAACAATTTTATATCCTTTTCAACTGATACGCTCGTCTGAAGAGTCTGAACAAACCCTCAAGTACTCACTTTATGAAATTTCCCCCTTTTCCTAAGTTGGAGTCGAGTTACCGCTAAGTTGGAGTCAAGTTACCGCCAAGATACCGCTAAATTTTAGAGCCCAGTTACCGCTTATGTGAAGACAGCCCTTCAAACCACTTCTGAGCTGTTAAGAAAACTATTACATCCCAATCAGCCAGAACCATTAAAGAAACTTTCATCTCTCCACGAAGAAGCTGAAGCCGCCCTCCTAGACAACACAGAAACCTAAAGTTAAGTCCTCTTTTTACAACTCCAGTTCATTATCAGCACACACAGTTTCATTTGTATACCTTAGACTATAAGTCTTAAGGGTGTAGCGTGGTCGGTCGTTATTTCAAGTAGCTTCTTAATTTGTTGTTTAATTAAAGTAATTACAAGGTGTTTCTATCTTTCTCACCTTAATTTTTGTGTAGTTTGTTTGCTTAATCGATAGCGTTCAGAAGATAGTGGCGCCCTTATTACTTATACATCACAATCCTTCCTATAGTGAGCATTAACTTGGAGTCGAACCACCCCCTGGAGAGGGTCTCTTAGCCGGGATCTCTTTTGGAGAGTTTTTTAGTTACAAATTGGCTCCCTGCCTTTTCGGGGCTAAAAATGGTTACAAATTGGCGTCTTTGAAGAACTAATATTGTTAATGTATTGTATGGTTACAAGAAAAAAAAGTTTGTTTACTATTGTATTATATTTTTTTTGACAATTGTTAGTAAACATCTATTAAGATAATTGTTACAACTTAATAAGATCTCATCATTCTTTAAAAGAGATTCTATCGAAGGTAAAAGAAGAACGAGATATGTTAACGAAAGTTTTCATCAAGTCATGTAACGAGTATCCAGCCAATGAAAACGGACATGATTATAGCCCGTTTAGAAGAAATCGAAGATAGTGTCCAGATTATTCGCCTTTGCCCAACAGATTCGAATGATGACTAGACAATGACGATGATGAAGAATTGAAAATGGAACTTGAAACAGTAGAAAAGTTTCTTGAGTACTTGATAAGAAATGTGAGTTTGCCTTTGCTAATGAAAGACAAAATGGAACAATTGTCAAACGTCAGGAGACATTTCACACTACCCAAAACCGAATTTAGGAAATTTGAGGAAGATGTTCGATACTGGATAGGATTCTAGGGTCAACTCTGAAAGATCCACGAAGATAATGATCTTGACGAGGAGGATAAATTTCAATATCTGATGCAATCCATGGAAACAGTGTTACGGGTCAAAAAAATTAAACAATTTAGATTATAACTATTCAGTGGTAGCTCCTCGGACATCCTTCTTTAACCAAACATTTAATGACGTCATCACATTCAATTAAAACAATTATTTTAAAAACTGTTTGCTTAAAACTAGCTTATATTACTAATGTTAAGTTAGCAACTTAATTACAGGTATCTACTGTAGCAGGTCTACAAATATACCAGTGGTGGTAACACTAAATAATAAATTCCCTAACTTTCCCGGCATAAACTTGACCTTTAAGTAGTCAAAAAAGTGGTTTTTTTTAAAAACCTTTATTTAAAAAATCACGTTTTCAATAAAGGAAAGTGAAGGCATTTTGCGGATTTATGAGAAATTTCAAAAAAATAGAAAATATTAATTTGTGAGTCCTATATAAATTAACACTTGTGTGGATATATAATTTTCATTTTATTTTGTAATTTCGATTTTAATACAAATTACTCTACAGAGTATCTTTTGGCCACATTTCACCTTAGGTGAGTTTATGAAAGACAGTGATTTTGAATTTACAAATTTAAATTTTAACCTTAAATAATCTAAAAGGATATTTCATTATTTTAGGCCTATCGATTAGTATATCTCTTGGATACATATATTTAAATTTTTTATCTAACATTCTATCTCCTATTAGGCCCCACTCCAACAGAGGTGAGTCAAATACAATAAAAATAAACACTATTAAAAGAAACTAATTTAAAAAAAAATATAAAATAAAATAACTATATACAAACTTATTTAAACTAAATATATAATTTCTAATCTCTACGGCTTTATTAAAATAAACTACTAAAACAAATCAATTAAATATACTTCTTTATAAATTAAATACTCTAATTTAGAACTAAATACTCTAATTTTGATTTAAATATTATTCCAAATTACTTCAGGCCTTGTTATTTTTATTCCTCCTTTCAATCTAATGGCTATGAATATTGACTTCATAAGTCCTACTTTAGGAAACAATTTATAATAAAGAGACCTGTACCATAGTGCCTGAGAGTATTGTATAATGCTGTCCTAAGGTATTTTTACTAAACCTGCAACAACAAGGACTCCAGAGAGCTACCGAACTGAGCAGATAAGCCTTAAACTTTATTATTTAAAAATAAAAGTACATTATGTTAAACTTTAACAAATGATTCTTAGTTTATTTAGTGTTTGTAGAATAATTATTTCACCTTATCTGATTAAGTCACTTTAATCAGTTATTTTATAAGATTGTACAATTTTAAATCTTTTACACAAAGACACTAATATTTGTATCATCCGAAGAACTTCTAGAAGTTATTAGGGGTAAGACTCTTATGTTCTGTGCTCACCCAGATAAACCCTGAAATGTACTTTTGTTATATTTAAAATTGTTTATTTATTAGTTTAAGTAATACTTACTGTTTTACATTTTCATAAAAACAACAACCAAAATAAATACACCTCGAATACGACAAAGAAGTGCTGCTTTTGCTTTGAACCCGAAATTGTCCCAACCCTTCAGTGTATGAGACAATCTTTTACTAGCAAACAATCCTTTATAAAGTCCCTTCAAATCCTGTCCTTCCCTTTTCCACCTTTTATTAATGGCTTTTTCCTTTTCTGCTGGTAACAACAGGTAGTGTAGCGAAAAAATTAAAGAACCGTTTTCCACCGTCTGCATTGAATTATGGAAAGTCTATCGAACAGGACAAGAACAGGTTCGCTAGAGATGAATTCCTAATTGCTAAACCCAGTTATGTTTTACTGCTGCCATGTTGTACCCGAAACTCCTCTTCATGAAATTTTTGAGGACTTGGGAGAGACATCGTAGTAACATCAATCTTATCGATTCCAAAACAGCTGAAAAGGAAGTTTTAAGAAAAATCAAGTCAGTTGATTACCAGGAATTAATGACACTACATTATTAAAATGTTGAATCTGGAACCGTTGGCAAAACTGATACCGAAACCGTTTACACTACCACTACACCAACACACACTTTTAACTGCCTGACGTGTGTTTCGATAACCAAGTTATCTTCTTCAGAGACCGAAGGACCGAAGTCTGTGTTGGTATAGTGGTAGTGTAAACGGTTTCGGTGACACTACTTTATGACTATAAGGCGCTGATAAATTCACTCATAAGCATCAGATGATTTTGAAGAGTTAGTTTCTATAACACCTTATAACATGTCTATCTTCATGCTGCCTTACTTTAGACTACCGTTATTATGAACCTTAAAATAAACCCCAGTTCATCACTATCACTAAAACGCACCTGAAATAAACCCTTAACTGAACGCAGCCCCTAACCGGATACCAAGTGAGAAAATTGACAGCCCTTATCTATAAATTACAATGGTCCTACTACACCACCCTTTTCCTTGCCGTAAACTCAACGAAGCCAGTTCTATTCCTACCAGAATTTACCGTTTCAAGAGTGGCACGTGTTAAAATGTATGCAGGTGAAATTTTAGGTCCATATCAAAGAATATATGCATCAGAAAATTCTGCATCGTGATATTCAGATATTTTACAGGGCAAACTCGCATAATTTCAAAAAATAGAGAAACTATTAGAAGAAAGCAGCTCAACAGAGGACTTCCGAATGAAGAGAAAATAAAAAACACCGCACAGAAGAAATAAAATGAGGCAGAACTGTCAAACAGGTTCGAAGAATGCTAATTATCTAGCGAAACGGCCGTCATTGCATTTCAAACGTATTTTACGAATAAATAGTGAAAGTTTAATTCAACCTTTTAGTTGTTTACTGTTCTTAATATCCATATTAATCAGATAAAGTCTTACCCTTACCGCAAAAAATACCTCATCCTAGAAGCTAGGGGGTTTGAACCATTCCTTGCTAACTGTTGTCTTCTTTATTGCCTAGCACCCATAACAAAATTATGTTATTCTTCTGACATTATTCTTTAATGACGTACAATCTTACTTCTGATGACAAAGTAATTGGCTACTTTGTCGCCTAATCCGTAAACATGAAGCTCGTACCGGAATAATTCGTTTCCCGGACTTGTAACGTAAATAACTACAATCAAAAAAAAAAATTAAAAAAGGTACACAAGATTCTAGTATATTTCGTTTCTACCTTTAATCTACTAACGGGTAGATGCATACTTATTTTCCACTAGTAGGTTTATGTTAACTAAATAAACTTTACCAGCAACCATGCATTTATTGTAAAAGAAATGTGATTAACATATGTCAATCTGACGATGATAATTCTAGCGTAGAACTCTTTTTATATTCCGTAAAGTTGTTTTTTGTTGTTAAAAATGGCACTTCCTTGAAACCAATTTTTTCTTCCCATATATGGTAAATGAATTGATACTCGGAAAAGCAAAAATGTGAAATAAAAATGTAACGCGTGGTAGTGGGATAGAATGGGATCTCGGAAAGAATGTGAGCGTGCTAATGGGTAGTGACGGGCCGAGTGATGGATCGGTGAGAACCCCATCACACAAAACCTAAATAGACGCCATCGAGAGCGTAGTTGCCAGACTCTCTGGTACAACAACAACCAACATCTTGGCTGGCCAGTTTCTGCTTTTCATTTCAGTTGTTTTCAAACTGTAGAAACTTCTGAAATGTGTAACGTAATTCGAACTGAAAGGAAGCAGGGGCGGTTATTTGTAAATTTAGAGGTAAATATAAAGAATACATTCAAACTTTTGTAACCGCTTTATGTTTTTAAAGAAATTTAATTTTTATATGACACCCTGTACCTATTTGTGTTAAAATAACTAATGTAATGATGATTTAGAAACTACAGGTACTCGTACATTTCAGCCTTTTGCTCGCAATTCTATTGCTAGCTTTTTTTTGTGAAACAACTGCGCATGCGTTTCAGACTTTTGACTGCAACAAAAAGGCGCACAAAAGCATAGAACCATTTCTATTTATTCAAGGTCAAATCCGCGCAATCTCGCCTGTTTTTAGGGAATTTTGATTGAACAACCCACAATCTATGTTGGCAGAAATGTCAGTTTACGTCAGCTGATTCTATCCTGTTGTCCTATAAGCATAATAAACATTGAAGTATTTTATGATAATATCTATATGTTTATTCCGAAGTTCGTGTGACCTTACAGTTTGTATTTGTATGAAAATCCATGTTTTAAATTAAAGGTAACGTAACCTCAAATATTCAGAAACTGACACTTGTCAAATGACGAAAAAAATCTCAAAAGTTGCGGCAATGTACGAAGGCAGGGTCAAAATTTGCTAGCAATTCAAAATAGACTTGCAGGAAAAAGGCTGAAATGTATGAGTACCTTAAAAGACTTAAAAAAAATTGATTAATATTCTTTGCTTTTAGAAAAGTACCTGACTCTTTTTTATCAAATTTAAGTTAAGGCAAGTAGCAGAATCGCGATGTCATATAAGAAAAACTACTTTTCTCTTCAAGTTATATTTATTGATTGTCTTGATTAATTCGCACGTCAAATTACAATAATAAAAATGAATATGCTGAATTAGCAAAACAATATATTATATTTCAATATAAATTAAAAACTAGGTTACCAATTTTTATACAGTATTAAATTAAACAATAACTAAAAATATACAATTTATCCGTTGCACAAGCTAAAAGGTGTCACCTGAAAGAGTAAGGAACCTCCTCAAAAGGATCACTGAATACTTACTGAACACTGTCCTTTGAGGTATCATCTTAAAGTAATGGACAAAATGGATAGTGAGAACTCTCGTTCTGTAAAAGCTCTAAAGAAAGAGCGGATGCATTATTCTGCTTAAAAACCTAGAAAAATTACCTTCGCTGAAAGTATTAGCATTCAAGTAGATTAAGATGGCGACAAAATACGAGGGTTGCCTTTTATATTTCAGGATTTATTGTTTTTAAAATATTCCCCAAAATATTCCGAAACATTTTTTCCGCTCTGATTGGGGTATCTTCAAAACATACATTCTGAATGCAGCAATCGCTTCTTCGGGTGTCGAAAAACGTTGACCTCTCATTTTTATTTTTTACGTACAGGAATAAAAAGAAGTCATTCGGTGCCAAGTCAGGACTATACGGCGGATGACTCATCAAATCAATGTTTTGGTGCTCAAAAATGCAGTTGTGTGTCTTCGGCGGTTTTCCTGATTTCTTGGAAGAAAACTGGCAAACAAATGGTTGTGCACCACTCAGAATTGACTGTTCTGCGTTTTTCTAGTGGTACGGTTGCGATATGTCCAGTTTTTCCGAAAAAACAAGCGAAGCTTGGAAGTGCTTCGTGCGCAATCAACTTTTGTTGATAGATAGATGATAGACGTGTTTCGAAGCACCGCAACCATCACGAGTCTTTTTTGAGCGATTGACAAATTGTGTGGAATCCAACAAACAGTTTTAGCATTTATAACATCTAAAAAACAATACAATATGATTTATTTATTTGTTTTTTTAAGAAGTTGTTTAAAGGTTCTAACTCTGGCAACGCTTCAAAGGTTCATCAAAGAATTAACATGTACTTACTGAAGTTCCATCCACTCCATACAGATTAACAGGCAGAAGCTTCGAAAAAGGCGAAGTTTCTTGCAACCCTATTTATGAGTATGTGTTTGTGACCTCACAACCAGTCTTCGAGCTAATTTAATAAAGAAGGCATATTTTATAACGGAGCTTATATGGAGAACGGCAATGTAGATGACAGGAATTTGATTTTAAGTAAAAATAAACAAAGATGTGATGAATATGTATTAAAAATTATCTTCTTTCATAGGATGTGAATCGGAGAAGGTTTTTTAGTTAAACCTGAATATACGAGGTTATTTAAATAAAGACTATGTATAATTACCTTAATTGTGAATATAATTGAATTTTATAATTTGTACATCTTTGTAATTCAACATTTAAAGTTTTCAACTACAGACAAGTATAAGAATAAAACAAAAACTTCACCGAAAATTACGATCAAAATTTAAAAATAATGGTAAATAACTTCATATAAAAATGTTTTGGTTTGGGTGTACAGTTTTTTCTAATCAGTGATTCCCACGAGACCTCTCGTCTGCGACAGTCTCGCATGGTCTCGTCTCGTTTTCGAGTCGATGATGCGAGAGTTTTTTTGTGCGAGACGAGACATTTTTGGTCTCGTCTCGCAGAACTTAACCTTACAGAATAAAATACATTATTTGCATTAAAGATTAGTTTGTGCCAAAACTTTTGAGACATACTTTAAACCATTTTCAAATTTTTCAATATATTAGGAAACTTTCTTTTCTTGCGTTTAAATATTAAATCAAGTAGGCAAGAATTTCATACCGGAAAAAAACTACGTACAGTGTGTTTATTTTAATGTGACCCCCCAATTAAGTATTAACTTTTCTGTTTTTCTATTTAGACAAAAATTTATATTATTATAATTTTGTATTATACGCACCATTTTAAAGTAAATTTCGTGTATCATTTACTATTTTTAAATTCAGTTGTTTTCACAGATTTAGTCTGAAATGGTTGGCACATTCGTAGCTTAAGAATTTATAGATTATCCAGCGGGGTCAACATCCCAATACAACAGTAATGTGCAAACGGTTTCGTTCTAAGTATAACGGCCAATGGCCATTTGTACTTGAAACACGAAATCTACTTAGAATCTAAAAATACATAATATATGATCCATTTAAAAATTTATAATGTCGATATGTATGAGAAAAAATAGATGCTGCAATGAGTAGTTCATATTAAATATGATTTTTTTATTTAAATTTTAACCTTACAGCTTTTGTCTATAACATATTTTTTAATAAATGCGCAAAACAAAGAACTTAAATAGGATTAAAATTATAAATGAACACCTTTTACATACGACGAGGCTTCGAGACTTTTGCGAGACTCTTACGCGAGACGCGAGACGAGACAAGACTGCGGGCTGCGACACGAGACTCGAGACAAAACTTTATTTTTCGGTTGCGAGACGAAAGTCTCGTTTATCTCGTGGAAATCACTATTTCTAATTATTAGGAATAATTTTTTAACTTAACACTTTCTAATATAAATGTATCTTAAAAATAGGAGATTTTTTGAAGAGGAAATGTTTGATGAAAACATTTTTGAACTAACCCTTACTCCATGCAGGTCCATTATATTAAGGACATTAAATGACTATGCATATCAAAAATAGAACTTTTTAAACAAAATTTAATATAATTAAATATAATGACAGTTGTTTGGCTAAAAACTAGCATCGCCAGGTTGACATATTGAAGGTACATTTTGTTTGTTTGTAGCTACCTGATGTTGATTAAGTAGTATTAAGCTTATAGACCAAGTATAGAAGTAATAAGACATAACAACATTATTGCCTAGATATTATTATCCCTAAGGGATTACTCTGGGTATAATTCCCTCTAAGGGAACTGTGCAATGATATATAAAAACCAGGAAAAAACTATCATGCTGATCTTTACAATAACTAATATATTTATGTTATAATTACTTCTTATCTATGTATAAAATTAAGACTCAATCAAAGTAAACAGTTTAATAGTGGAGAACTTCCAAGATTTATTTGTTCATTAACTACTTTAAATTGTGGATCTGCTAGATGTCCTTTTATTTCGAGTTCTTCATTTTATACACAAATACGACGTAATTGTAATATAAGTATATAAAGTCATTGTAAAGATCAGCATGATATAGTTTTTTCCTGGTTTTTCTATATCATTGCACAATTATACCGATCTTAGAGGGAATTACATCCAGGAAAATCCCTTAGGGTTAATAACATCTAGGTTTCAATATTGTTATGTCTCAATACTTCCATACTTTGTCAAGACTTAATTACTTAGTCAACATCAGATACCTAGCTACAAACAAACAAAATGTAACTTCAATATGTCAATTTGACATGTTAATCCTAGCGAAACGGCTGTCATTGAATTTAAAACGTAGTTTTGTTTAAAAACTATTAATATAATCAATAACATTAAATGAAGTATTTTTTATAAAATCTTTCACAGTTTATTTAAAAAAATTAACTATTTAACTCAATGACAGCTGTTTCAATGGAATATCATCACTTTGGCAATGATTGTCTGACGATGATAATTTATCAAAACAGCTGTCATTGAGCTAAAAAGTTAATATATTTTAAATAAATCGAATTGGTTCCAATTACTAATAAAAATTTTCGATTTTAACATACATGGATATTTAAACTTTTAAAATATATTAATAAAATTATTATTTCCTCTTTAGACTTAAATGATCTAAAGCATGCATGAATAACAAATGCCAAAGTTGTAATTTTAAAAATTATTATTACTTCCGTTTACCCAACCAGGCATAAAGTAAAAACTATTATATTCAAAAAGATGATTCTTACATTTGTTGAGAATAGCTCAGCATGAGGTATACAAAACATTTTTACAAGACATATAAACAAACAGACAGATTCTCTTTGTGGTATCTGACTTTCAAAATAATAAGAGGTGTCAAATTTTAAATCCTTAAATTTACTTAAATACAGGTAGATAGTATTATATGCATAAATATTTGTATTGAAGTTAAAAGAACATTCTGATTATTCGTTTATATTATTGTCACTCTTGTTAGATAAGGGTGTTTAAATTATTAGAAAAGGAGTAGATATTGATAATTTCATGTTAAAGAAAAAGCAAAATATTATAAAAAAAAGTAACAATATAATCCTATCACTAATTTAATTCTTTCTACAGTTGAAAATATATTTATAATGGAAATTACATAATTAATTATTTAATTCGTTCAATTGAAATGGAGAAAGAAAAATCAAAGTACTGGAATCAGCTGGAAGGACTGAGGCAATCTAAGATACTACTGGGGAACTATGACCAGAAGAGATCTCTTAGCTGCCTCAACCTCAGTAAAAATAGGCTCCGAATTTTAACGGGAATATTAACCGGGCATTGCCGGTTAAGAAGCCACATGAAGAAACTAGGGTTAGCAGATGAAGCAAAGTGTAGATTCTGTGAGGAAGAGGATGAAACCTCAATACACATACTCTCAGAATGCCCTGCCTTGCAAAATTCTAGGGCTAGATACCTAGGAGCACATGAAATAGAGGAAGGGGATCTACCTGATTTGAAGCCCGAGGATGTCCTAAACTTTCTCAGGAAAATAGGACTCGAAGAGCTGCTATAGGTCTAAGGAAATATCAGAACATGGCAAGTAAAGGGGGACATAGATCCTATAGGACGCAGTGTAATTATCACCCCTAACTCATACATACAAGTAGTGTTATACCCCTGTAGTTTTGGCATTCCTGCTGATTTCCCTTTTTATGTATTGTTACAATTTTTCCTACTTGCCATTCATTTGGCAATTTTTTTTTTTTCCAGATGTCTCTTATCAGTTTGTGTATTACTCTGTGCAGAGCATCCCCTCCAAGTTCACTATTTATATTATCCTTCCCAGGTGGTTTTCCATTCTTGCTGTTTTTTGATTATCTCTATTACCTCCTTGATTGTTGGCTCTTTTACATTGCTTATTTCTATATCTTCCTCTATTTCAGTTATCTCTTCTGCTTGATCTTCTATTAACAGTTCCTTAAAATGCTCCTTTCATGTTTCCATATATGGTTGCTCCTGTATTACTATTTGTCCTTGTTTATTTTTAATTCCGTTAATTTTTGGTTTGTATTTTGTATTTTGTTCTCTGATTTTTTTGTAAAACTTTTTTTTTGTTTTGATTCTTACTTTCCTTCTCTATATCATCCAACTGCTTTTCCACCTGTTCTCTCTTGCACTGTCTTATTATTTTATTACTTTCTTCTCTTTTTTGCTCAATACATGTTTATGTTCCACTTTGTTAGTCCGTAGCCATTGATTGCGAGCTTTCACTTTTTCTTCAATTGCTATTTTACATTTTTTGTTAAACCAATCTTTCTTTTTTATGTTTTGCTCCACTCCTAATACTATCTCCGGTGTTTGGCTAAACTAATAAATTTTATTAAGGATAATAAAAAACTCTTCGTTTTAAGAAAACTTCCAATATTTATTTAAAAACTGCTTTTTTAAAAAACTCAATGACAGCCCTTTCGCTAGACAACTAGCATCGTCAGATTGACATATTGAAGTTACTATTTATTTTTGTAGCTAGGTACCTGATGTTTATTAGGTAGTTATAAGGCTAGACCAAGTATGGAAGTAATAAGACATAACAATATTAAAGCCTAGATGTTATTAGCCCTAAGGGATTATTCTGGATGTATTTCCCTCTAAGATCAGTATAACTGTGCAATGATATAGAAAAACCAGGAAAAAACTATATCATGCTGATCTTTACAATAACTTAATATATTTGTGTTACAATTACGTCTTATCTATGTATAAAATGAAGACTCAATCAAAGCAAACACTTTAAAAGTGGAGAACTTCCCAGAATTATTTGTTCATTAACAACTTTAAATTGTGGATCTGCTAGATATCTTTTTATTTCAAGTTCTTCAAGGAAATCTAAATTTTGTTTTTTATTACAAATGTGTAGTATTTGGATGTCATTGGTGTAAAAGAGTGAGGTTGGATGTTCAAGTGAGTGTTTTGCATAATTTGACTAATCTGGTTGTTTTAATCAATCAATTTAATAAATTTTAGTTATGGAATAATTTTTCGCAATAAAACATATTTATAAATATGATGGTTTGCAAAGTACATTTTCATTTGCTAACCGTGAACCATTTAACTCTATATAGTAAATAAATATTTCATTTCTAGCCGCACCTCGTACCGCTCCACATTATATTCACGTAGGTGTAGTCTCGAGTGCACTAGAAATGATAAATCAGACGTGTTTGATCTGGATTGTATGCTTAATAGCTTTATTAAGTTATTGACAGCAAGTCTTTAAAAAAATCATTTATTAACACAGATATAGGTATTGTTGTGGTCAGACAACTCGACACTTTTAGATCAGATATATTTAAGTTAATTAAGTTCAGTGCCACTGTCACTCGACATTCTTTATAAATTTATCAAGGTTTATCATCTTGGTATTAGGTTCAAGATAAAGGGAGAGTTAGAAACAACCATGGAACGTTGAAACTTTTTGATTATTGAAAGGTTTTCGTGAGTTTTCTAGTCATAATTTACATATCCATAATTAGCATAAACACCAAGAAATGTGTGGTGATAAAAACTGGTTTTTCTTTTATAAGTTACGTTAAAAGAAAAATTCGATGCTCTAACTAGGGAATTTAGGAGGAATTTTGTAGGATTTTTATATAAAAAATGGCTGCTACTGCCATCACCATTTTTATTTGTGATATATAATCACACTGGTAAGCATCCTAAATATTTATTTGCCTAAACTTGTTATACATTTTCTCGGTTTATTTGTATCTTTCGGTTATTTTTACCTATCATTATGACTTTCATTTAATTACAGTTTACTTTTAGGTTTCGAGCTACTCATTCTATTTCTATCGCCGTAGTGTAACAGGGCTAGTACAATAAATCAAATTATTAATAAATTAAAATGTTGTATACATGTCTTTGAAAATTAGATTCATGAAGCACAGTGTTAATATATTTTTAGCTTCCATTTAACATTTTTATGTATACCCTCCCGAAATTAATACCGTATTCAAATAATATCCGAATGAGAAACTAGGGTCTCACGCTCAATTGAATTTCTTGTAAAATTTTAAAGAAGGCAAAAGGAAGTAAGATAAGTCAGTCTGCTATCAGTCCTATCAGAGCGATGGTCGAACTGACAAGAGCGTCATGTCTTCAGTTATTCTGTTATTCTGACAGACACCGTCTAGCCTTTACAAGGTAAAGAATTTTTGAAACAAATCAGATGGTGCCATGGGATTATATTAAAATTAAAAACAGTTTTATGTAAAATTATAAACAATTATAATACAATACATAATGGTATAACTTAAGAGTTAAAGGAAGTTAAAAATTCGTGGAGGTATAGGTACAGTTGTATTATTAATATGTAAATGAAGTAGAGTTTAAGTATCAATTCTCTCTATTAGGAAAAATATGTTTAGTATCGTTTGTCAGTGATTTTCATTATATCAAAAAAAAATTTAAAAAGTAATAACAATATCTATAGAAATATATCGTAGTATTAAAACTTAAAGTATGACAACCAAATACAAATAGAAACAAAAAGTTAAAGGTACATGATATTACAGTAAGTAAAACTACTACAAAACAGCAAGCTAAATATGTAACAAAATCATTACAAACTCACCTGTATGTTCAGATTGTAGAAATTGTGAATTAATTTATGGAATTTAAACATCCATGAATCAGTGATGAATAAGAGAGTTATGATATAAAAAGAAGAGGAAAAAGGAACTTTAGAAGCTATTAACGAAAATAGAGTCTGATGAGTGTGCCGGTTAAATTCAAGTGGGACCAAATTCATACTAAGAATACTATATCCCAGAGGAAAAATAAAAAGTTTTACATTACTAAAAGAAACAAGTAAAAATAGACAAGTGAGGAAGAAAATTGGATTGATTAAAAAAAATAATCAGATAAAGGATAGAGCTATAACGGAGGTTCGATCTCCTTATTGTAATCAAGAGGACAGTTCGATCCTAAACTGTAGGTAAAGGTTCCTGTTAGTCTTTGTAAATATACTTTGAGTTTTATTACTACGATATATCTGTATCATCCACATTTGAGAGATGGATCACTTTTTCAATATATAGAAATGTTACTTCAAAGTTGACGGTACAAAGTTTTCTGTTTTGAAATGAACTTCAACTTCATTACAATTTTAGCTATAAAAAAGAAATCGTTATTACAAACTAAACAAACTAGAAGTAATAAAAACAAACAAAAAGACCAATGCACTATGAAGATATGTAATAGAGTGTAAGTATGCCACAAGTAAAGATCAGCATGATATAGTTTTTTCCTGGGTTTTCTATATCATTGCACAGTTAGTCTGATCTTAAAGGGGAGTACATCCAGGATAATCCCTTAGGGCTATTAACATCTAGGCTTTAATATTGTTATAACTTATTACTTCCATACTTGGTCTAGCCTTAATACTACCTAATCAACATCAGGTACCTAGCTACAAACAAACAAAATGTAACTTAAATGTCAATCTGACGATGCTATTCATTCTAATTTAAAACATAATTTTTCAAATAAACTTGGAAGTTGCGTTCAAACGAAGAGTTTTTTATTATTCTTAATTATAGTTTAATTAATTTATATGTAATTCTAACTTTTTATTATATAGCATTTTTTTATTGTACTTTTCATTTTTATTTTAATTTGAATTATGCTTTAAAAAAACTTCTACGGTCATGGGATCTATTCAGCTACCTGTTGTGACAATTTTATCTAGGGTTTCTATTGTGCAGCACTGTGCTGCTCCAAATAATTATAGTACAATAATTTTATTTAAACACATAACAACTGTATTTTTTATCATTGGAAGGCAGAACTTAACATTATACCATGAACATTATAATATAGTTTCAGTAGATAATTAATTGCATTTTTAAGTGTTATATCATTTAATTTAATTTACCTAATTTCATGAAAAAAGTTCAATCTTAATTAAATTTTAATAAGAAAATTATTGAATAATAATAACAATAATACCAATCAATTTAATAAAATGTAAAACATTTTAATTACAACATAGGGCTAAAAATAAAACCAGATCAATATATTTCACTAAAGACCTAACTCTTCATTTTCGTTAAAACCTTAAATGGTTAATAAATATAAAAGGATATATATGTATAGATACGATAGTGCTCTACCTGTAGAAAAGAGAATTTTCTACCTTCTGGTATCCGTTAATAACGACCTTTTTAATACACTAAAGATAACACATTGAAAAAGGAGTGCGAGGTTAAAGAGTAGCATGCTGGGCTTAGAGAGATACCCGCTGTGCATGCCACTGTTTCACCTCATCACTGGTCGAGTAACACAGCCGTACGTCAAATGACGGATTTAATAAGTAACAAATATTTATTTATGTTCGTTTTGGGATCTCTGGGGTCTCCGAGAAACCATGTCAAAATTACTGACAGAAATGTCTGTTTGGAATTTTACAAAATTTATTTTCTATTATGGCATAATTTAATTTAGTATTTCTAAAAATTTTACGGCTGTTATGTTTACGTAATGCACATATAATAACAAGTTAGGTATTGCTAAGTATATTGAATATTTTTTTAAATATTTGAATTCACTTAATCACAAGACCGGTACCTGATAAATACTAAATAAGCGTTATGGAAAAAGTCATTAATAACTTGAGCAAAATCATTTACATTAAGCATTTTAGATTACCATATAATGGAACCCTAAATTTTTCAATAAGAAGATCTACTCCTTTGACATTTAATATTTTTTCTACACCAAAAAGGGAAACATCAATCGAATTAAAATATGTAAGGGTCATACGTGGTGTAAAATGGGTGCACATAAACTTGTGTAGGGATCAAAAAGGGTATTTACGAACTAAATTGGCCTAACTTAATCCCACCATTAATGTCGCCTGCAGACAAAACAAGGTCACATAAGAAAATTGTTAAACTCGCCAAGAAAGGATTGAAGTAAAATAATGATCAAATAGGATTTTGAAAAATTTATTTACATATTTAAGAACATTTTAATTTAAACATAATTCAAACTTAAAATTTCTATTAATTAATTAAGAATAATGAAAAACTCTTCGTTTTACCAAAACTTCCAATATTTATTTAAAAAATTGCTTTATTAACTTTAATGACAGCCGTTTCGCTAGACTTAGCATCGTCAGATTGACATATTGAAGTTATGTTTTGTTTGTTTGTAGCTAGGTACCTGATGTTTATTAGGTAGTTATAAGGCTAGACCAAGTATGGAAGTAATAAGACATAACAATATTAAAGCCTAGATGTTATGAGCCCTAAGGGATTATCCTGGATGTACTTCCCTCTAAGATCAGTATAACTGTGCAATGATATAGAAAAACCAGGAAAAAACTATATCATGCTGATCTTTACAATAACTTAATATATTTGTGTTACAATTACGTCTTATCTATGTATAAAATGAAGACTCAATCAAAGCAAACACTTTAAAAGTGGAGAACTTCCCAAATTTATTTGTTCATTAACAACTTTAAATTGTGGATCTGCTAGATGTCTTTTTATTTCAAGTTCTTCAAGGAAATCTAAATTTTGTTTTTTATTACAAGTGTGTAGTATTTGGATGTCATTGATATGTAAGAGTGAGGTTGGATGTTCAAGTAGGTGTTTTGCATAATCCCTTAGGGCTCATAACATCTAGGCTTTAATATTGTTATGTCTTATTACTTCCATACTTGGTCTAGCCTTATAACTACCTAATAAACATCAGGTACCTAGCTACAAACAAATAAAAAATGTAATTTCAATATGTCAATCTGACGATGCTAAGTCTAGCGAAACGGCTGTCATTAAAGTTAATAAAGCAATTTTTTAAATAAATATTGGAAGTTTTGGTAAAACGAAGAGTTTTTCATTATTCTTAATAAGATGGACTTCCAAAAAGTAAGGGTTAGTACAATCAATTTAATTAATTAATTACTTTTAGATAAAAAATTAGATAGGTCATCCATCTCAAATGTGGCTGAATCCAAAAGAAAAGATCCAATAAAACTCAAAGTCAAAACCACAGACTTTTATTCAATTAATGTACAATTATTGCAACTAGTTTCGGTCTAGATCAGACCATCATCAGGCTGTAAAGAACACAATAAATGGTAAGCAAGAAGTGCAAATAGTAATCGATAGTAGAAAATAATATTATACAGGTTAAACAGCAATACCAAAGATAACAATTTTAGTACAAAATGAGAATGTGTCAACAGAACAGAAGTTATTTCAAATCATAAAAATATCAATACTTTTTCTCTTTCTTTTGGAATACAATAAGCGAATCTTATGTATTTACCTATATATGTATAATATAATACTAATATGTGTAGGATTACTTTTAGATAAATAATTTTACAAATTCAAATCTAGATATTTCACAACATTTAAATTCTTTTTTTTATATTTATTAGTTGTCTTCTACGTGTATACAAATCTTTGTTTCTAGCAGAATCATTAAGGCTTTGAATTTTCATATATGTATCAATATGGAAATTTAGGAGAACATCCATAAAAATAAATATTGAAGGATGCTTAAAATAAAAGCTTTTATTAAATTTTGAATAAATAGTACATTAAGTATGGAGAACGGTAAGGGTTTTATACCGATCGAAGACAATTATTGTCTAAGATCGGTTACCCTTAACGTTCGAAATGCTTATAACGTTTTTTGCATGATTGATACTTTTATAAATTATGAAATTAAACATTTTCGTAATATTGACAAAAAAGTACTTTTTTGTACGCTGACGGCCGTACAAAAAAGTAGAATTTTTAACAGAGAAAATAATTATTAGTTGAACTTTTAAACTTTATTATCGATAATAATTATTAATAGTAAAATTACAGGTATTTAAGGTGGCACCGCACATATTTAATGCAGTACCTGATTTATCAATTGTTGCTTTAAATCACTTACAATATTTCTGACATTGTAAAATATTATTGAACTGTCAAATTTGTTTTTGACTTGGCAATCACAAAACCAGTAACCACGAAAATGTAGTGCGCAGTTTTATAATTTTTATTCTCTGAATTTATCAACTTCGTTGCGATCGTTTTGAATTTTTATTTAAATATTAATTAGTTCTATAGTCTGGATGCCGTTTGCGGAAAAAATAGCTTGTTTCATTCGTAGCAAAAGCAATTTTTGTGGCTCGTCTGAAATTGTCGGCCTCACTAACAACGTTCGGCCATCAAACATTCAGACTCGCCACAAAAAGTTATACTTTTACTCCTAATAAAACAATATATACTATTATCTATTAAAAATACCTATTTATTGTAAATAATATTAAATGGTTGGTTACCTGCAAATAGAATGAGATAATTTATTTTATTTTTAGCAATGACAGAATGGATTTCTTATAATCATTATTTGGGATAGGATAAATAGAGATAGGAACGTTAAATTTTTAATATACGGGGTAGGGCAAATACAATATACAGAGGATTTACTTGTATTTTTAATTAAAAAAGAAAAAAAGAATATGACTGTATTTTAAAAATAGAAAATTAACTGTTAGATATTTCACAAATTAAAATTAAATATAAGGAAAAAGAAGACTTGGTATTAATATAAACTTTTATTATGTTATAATTCTAGAAGTAAATTAGTAGAAGTTTGTATTCTTGGATAAAGAACATTCGGTAATCAAGAGGACAACATAGATTTAGTACATGGCGACTCTGTTTCAAATATGAACACATGTAAAAACAGTTCACTTAAACACAAAAAATATTACCTCTCTTTCCAAGATTATTTACCATAAAGGAGATTTACTTATATTTTCGCCATAATAAAAATTAAATTCTTTTAAAAGTTATTAAACAAAAATAAAACAGGTAGTGAAGCACCAGAAAATTTTGTATAGAATTTTATTCCCAAACATCTTCCATGCCATCATATTCCTCCGTATTTATTCGAAAAGTTATTTCAATAATAAAAAGTGTATCGAAGCCAATCATTTATATTGGCACTGTAACTACAAATTAGCAATTTTAATGATTCAGAACAATAAACAACTAAAAGGTTGAATTAACTTCCACTATTTATTCTATAAATACTTTAAATGCAATGACAGCCGTTTCGCTATCGAAATAGCATCGTCAGATTGACATATTGAAGTTACATTTTGTTTGTTTGTAACTAGGTACTTGATGTTGATAAGTAGTTAAGGCTAGACCAAGTAAGGAAGTAATAAGACATAACAATATTAAAGCCTAGATGTTATTAGCCCTAAGGGATTATACTGGATGTATTTCCCTCTAAGATCAGTATAACTGTGCAATGATATAGAAAAACCAGGAAAAAACTATATCCTGCTGATCTTTACAATAACTTAATATATTTGTGTTATAATTACGTCTTATCTATGTATAAAATGAAGACTCAATCAAAGTAAACATTTTAATAGTGGTGAACTTCCAAATAAATCTTGGACAAACAAACAAAATGTAACTTCAATATGTCAATCTGACGATGCTATTTCGATAGCGAAACGGCTGTCATTGCATTTAAAGTATTTATAGAATAAATAGTGGAAGTTAATTCAACCTTTTAGTTGTTTATTGTTCTGAATAAGATGAACTTTCACACAGTAAGGGTTAGTACCATAAATTTTAATGATATTCTGATTATAATTACTTTCATAATACTATATTTTAGAATAAGCAGCCACAGGTACAATTCCACTCTTTGGGGACTAATAAAACTAGTACTTTAGTCCCACATTTGCGGTACGAAAGTTCAACTTGAACTCACAAGGAATTAACATTTTTTAATCCCATAGGACAAAAATAAAAACAAAACATAAAACGTTTAAACTGTAGAAGGAGTTAAAATGTAAAAGCAAATACATCATCGAGTGTTGTTTAAATTCTCGCGTTGACGGTTTTTTTATTTTTCATTTTTTTTTATTTGGTACCTACTTTATACGTTTAATTTTATTTGTTTATTAGTTCGTAGGAATTGTCCATAACTCAAATATGGCTGATATCAAATATCAATAAAACAAACCAAAAAAAATTTAATGTAAAAACCATAAAAACGTGCAATTAGTTTCGGACCAGATTTAAAATTTTTTTACAGCCTTCTCTATAGTTGAATGGACAGAATCGCCTTTGTTCCGACTATGTCCGCTGGATCAATGAAAGTATCTAAGGTTATTCTACCAAAACATAAATATATATGGCAACTAGAAATCTGTTTTTCTGTGGATCACAACCATTACTTGAAAAGAAAAAGTCGAGCCCAACTTCATTATCTGAAAGGCGCAGTTTTTATCTATAAAATTAAGAACAGATGAAACATCAGCTCTCCTTCATGCCAAAAGTAGCATATTCGGTTTTTAATTCATACACAATAAAGTTTGATTTATAGTAAAAAACAGATACAGTTTCTTGGGGACAAGAAAGAACTGGTCACAGAGTGACACAATATAATTTGGACCATGCAACCTTTTTCTTTTCCTGGTCTTTGTCTTTCCTCGATAAATTTTATTCCTCTATATGTAATAAATACTTGCTTTCCGGCTTTTCCTGTGGCAATTTCATAAGTATCGTACAACTATCTTTTCTGGCCATAAAGAAACTAATATTGAATTCGGTGTTAAAAATTTTCGAGAACATTACTAAATTTGAGTGCGGTAGATTATTGTCTTGGCATTTTTGTGCGTAGTCGTTAAATATACCTAATACATTTCTCTCACCGTGGATGTATTCCCTACTAGTTTTCTTGCGAAGATAATGACTCTCAATACAAGGAATCAATCGAATGTGATTACGAACCCCTTTTTTTAATCGTTGAATCTAATTTTCTGTGATTTATTTACCTCTTAAGTCTATTTATTTATACCTGTATTTTGGCTTCACTGGTTTTATACATTTGTGGATAAAATCTTTCTATTTATTGACGTCTTCTAAAACCAAATATTTTTGAAATATACCTCTCATCTATTTTATTAGAGCATCTCAGCAGACATTTATTTCCACAACCAGGTCTAGTACTCCTAGTCTTGATAAGTTTTTGTAATTTAGATATTGAGATGCATGCTTAGCTTAAGGTCTGTAATTTCTTCGATTTGCTACTTATTCACTCTTCTTATTGTCTCTTTTTTTAACTGGCAACTTGGCTGTCTGATGGTTGGGTATTTGATATTTGCATATTGGCTACTTGATTGTTTGTTGCTTGAGATTTCTTGAGTTTAGTGTCATTTTTCTGGCCCACCTAATTTGAATTCTACAATTGATGAGTTACAGCAATTGTAGAATTGCTGAGATACAGCAACTAAAAGTAGAACTACCGGTTGAGCTGGAACTATTACTTGATCCAGATGACGAAGAACCAACACTACTTGAATCCGATTCTTGGATCCTATATGGAATCATCATCATTAACTAATTTCAAATTGGAGTTGGATATTGTCTTTCTGTTCTTGTGAAAAGTCAAAACGTGAGAATGAAGTATTAGGATTCCCTCTATCTGTGGCCATATCTCAGTTTTTATTATCACTATCAAGACAGATATTTCTGGAATCAACGAAACATTATTAAAGCTAAGATAAAATACATTGTCATTAAATTTAAATGCCAGCTAACATTAACCCTGTACTTGATTTTGTTGTGATGCATTATGCTCTGGCTTATTTGCCTTTACAAGAGACAGACTTCTGCATGTCCGTGAGATCGACGAATTTTGCATATTAGGAAAGTGACCCTAGTTTACTGCAAATAATATTAAAAATTGGAGAGGATGACAAAAAACAACGATGAAGAAAATATCAGTAAATCATTTAAAAAAAAGTCATAGTTCACAATAAAAACATAAGTTAGTTCTGAAGTCGTTTGTTTTGCTTGTAAAAAACAGTCATATCCGAGAAATCGAACAATATAATTTCAAACATATTTGTTATGTTTTCAATAAAAAAATAGTAAAACTAAAAATGTAACGGTATTTTGCACCGCACAATATTACTTTATTCTTTAAAACGAAAAAACTGTCACAACAGAAAAAAGAACAGTAATTTACCTATTAAAATAATCTCCCATAAAAAATATTTTGCAAAAAACAACTACAAGTGTAAATATGACACTTTTCTAGTTAAAATTCTGTTTTTTACTCGTGGTGGTTTCAAGAATCTCACTTTCGGTTTGAAATAAATCGACAGACATCGCAAAAACTCGATCACTAGTGGTCTAGTAGATTTCACAATAACTGGTATTGACTAAAGAATTATAATAAAACCAATTAGACCAGTAATTTAACGAAGGTGCCTCTTACTTTAGTTAGAGGAATTATTGAAAATTCAGCAGCGTGTCCCTACAATCAAAAGTCTGAAAGAGCGGCTCATCAATGATGAAACTCACTACAACTGTGGCCTCACTACTCTTTGGTGAGCTCTGTCTGCAATGGGCTTTCATATCGCAAAATTGACAAGAGACAAGAAATAATGAAATCTACATAATAAACTGGCGTTCTGGAATATATAACGTCAATAAGAAAATACTGGTCTGAAAATCGGCCAATACTCTTCCTCGACGAGACGTGGTTTGACACGCATGACTTCCCTTCCAAAGGACGGTTTGATTTCGCTGATAAGTGTAAAACAAAAGCATCATCAAATAAAGGAAAAAGAATCACAATATTATACGCAGGATCAGAAAATGGTTGAATCCCAAACGCTATGTGGCTTTAAGGGCTCTTGTGTTGATTAGCACGGAGATACGGTAGCAGACCTTTTTGAAGATTGGTTTAAAAATTGTCTGTTACCCAACATTCCGCCAAACAGCGTTATAGTAATGGACAACGCAAGCTAACACAGTCGACAATGGACTAGTTAGTGATTTTTTTTTATATTTGCATCTTATAAAATAGGTTTTTAGTAGTTCAACTGTACAAATAATTTTTTTATAAAATTAATCCTCTAGCCATAATCGGCTTTTGAAATTTAAATTTAACGGTTACATACGTCATAAGCGGTAAGTGACGTGTTTCAATAAGATTGGTAGAAAATTTGCGATGTTGTCGATATGCTTTAATATGAACCGAGAAACTTATCTCTCTCTCTTATTTGTTGTCATTAAAAAGAGATAAACATATCGATATTTTTGTTCTCTGATTGACACTTTATCAAATAAGGAGTAAAACACTAAACAAAATATTCTGTCATTTTCGTTAGTTTAATTTGTTGTTTGGTTGTGTTTGGTTTATGAAAGAAATTACTTTTATACTATTTTTGGTTCGAAAATAAAAATCCCTAACACCTTTTCTTGGTGTTATAGCGGTTCCTTCAAAAATAACCAATATAAGTAATTGTTCTCTCGGGGAGCAACCCTTCTATCAGTACAGTGAGAGAACGAATTTCAAGAATACGGTTTTGGCACTTTTAATAGAACCACGCCCACTTTCTATTGGCTGTTTTATTCTATCACCGTCAAGAATAGGGGTCTTGTTTGTTTATTACAGATAAACACGATTTTCTCTCCTGTCATATATCTTGTAACTGGTACAATCAGTTAGTCACAGAACACGGTGTTTTGTGCCGCCAGTTCTTTGAGAATACTTGAAACGAACGTAGCTAAAATGTGACAACGTTGACTTTTAAACCCACTTCATTATTGGTTATTAGTTGGCGCTACGTTTAAAATTACTTGTAAAATGAATACCAATATAAGTAAGTAGGTATCTTATCCTAAATATATATTGCTATCATTTTGATTAATATAATCCTACTAAACTAGTCCATTGCAATAAATTCCTGGCTCAAAGAATACGAAATTGGAGATTCAAAACTTCATGGCTGTAAAATACGTATATTTTGAGGAAAAGTATACAAAAAAAGAACTTTTACAAAAGTGCTACAGTCATTGTCTTTAACAAAACGTATGTTTGTGAAACAATTGCAAAAGAATTGGGACATAGAGTGTTACGACTACCTCCCTACTATACTGCGTGTTCAATCCCATAGAGCTTATGTAGCACCAACTTAAATCGAGTGTTAGCGGAAAAAATACTTCTCCGTCTTTAAGTGGTAATGTGGTAGAATTAATTAGGAACTGTATGAATGCTATTTCTACCGAGAGTTGGAAAAGTTCTGTTAGTCATGTTATAAATGTTGAAAACTCATACCTTTCTGTAAAATCAATTGCGCCAATTATAATTAATTTAGATGAGGATAGCGATAGCGACACTGAACTAAATATAGAATAGAATTGTAACATTTAAATAAATTACTTGTATATCTCCTATATTATGCAAAATTCAAATTTCTTAAATTCGACCCTGTAGCACATTTGCATCTTTTACCTGATGATTTTCTACACAATGAGATTGTAGTTTATTGCAGTTAATAAGCCAATACTATTTACTGTGAATAATACTATCTATTGAAAATTTCACACCTCTACTTTTTAACCATTAAACTGTCTTGATTTTCATTCGTTACCATGGAAATTTAAAAAAATTCCGGAAATTTTTTGTAGCGCCACGATATTTATGTGGAATTTTTTCACAGCTGAAACGTCATAGAACGCTGAAACCTCAACATACAGATCACAGACAAATATAAATATGTTATATTTCTCTATGGTGCAGACATATAATTAATTTAAGCTCTTGTGATATTATAAGTGTCAATTTTTTACGTGCTGATGATACTTTTAGTTTATTATTCTTTAGTAATTATTTATTATTTTTTTTAATAACTTGAGAATTTTGAGGTTAGAAACAATTTAAACAAAAGGTTTTATTTTTATTTAATAGCCGAATGCTATTAGTTTTAATGCAAAAATAACGTATTTCCTATTCTACATAAAGATGATCATATTTCTAATTTCAGCAGACCATAACTTAATTTTTGATACGAAGAAATAATTATTACGATAATTTCTAATGTTCTTTTATTATTTTGTTAAAAATAAAAACATATACTTGTTCATTGATATTATTGACATTTGTTGAAGAGCAATTCAACGTCTTGCACAAACATCATCATGTTTTTTCTCGAATACCTACATTTTTTTTGCCAATTAATTTATTTAATATTAAATCCTTGCATTTAAAAAACCGAATATACAATATTTTTGTTTGTTTCGTTACATTTTTATTTATCTTTTTTATGTTATTTAATTTCTATCGATAATATCACTAAATTACTTTTCACTGCGAATTTCTGATACTGCCATAAAAAGCTTTGTGGGTCCGCCTCTGTTGGTGTTATCTTTTGTAAATTAATAGTATATTAAACAACACAATTCATATGGCTTTCTGTTATGGCACGAGTTCGCTTCGCGATTCGTTTTTTAAAGAACGAGTGTCACAACAGCCATATGAAATAAGTTGTTTATAATATTTTTAATATTTTACCATTTTATCATTTTTTAAATGTATTTATTATTTTTATGTAAATTACGAAAATTATGATTTTAAAAAGTATGTCGGTAGCACTGTGTAATTTATAACATTTGACAGTTTTGACATTTAAATTATGAAATGTTAATGTTTTAAAATATTTTAAAATGACTTATACACCAACAATAATATTATATTATATAAGTAAAAGATGATATTAATATTCACAAATACTTTCTAAAACAACAATATAAAATTAATAAATTGCTATTAGGCACAAATATCATTGTCAATAGTCTTGTCATTAGATACTTCACTCATGTCGCCAACCATTTAAAACAAAAATTTGCGTGCGTAAAAGTTACATTACGATACGCAAATGCGTTTTATAATGAAGATTTTTATAAGTGCAAAATATAAAAAATTTATTAGAACTCCAGGACGGTGAACCTAAATATATATCTCCCAACACTAAAATTACATTTTAAACGTTACTGTATACACAGTTTTATATAAAAGAATTATTGTTTAATTACAAAAAATTACAATGTAAGTACAATGAAAAAATCTTTGACAATTCGCTTTGATATTTTGCAACATGGTAGGTAGGGGGAGAAATATTTTTAACATAAAATAAAGTAGATACGTCAGAATGAAAGTTACATATTAAAATGCAAATTTATATGGAAAGTCGACCATCAAACTACCTTTACTCGAAACAATACAAGTAGAGCTGTCATTTCACTAACTTCCCGTAAATGACATACACACACACACCAAACATTTCCAAGAATAGAAACGTTCCTATAGACACAATCATGGCTGGATGCTGGCCAATCAGTCTTTCAGCATCACATCTTTTCATAAACTAGTATCGCTATTGGTTCTTTTAGCCACAGCGCAAGACACGTGTAAAGCATAGCCCCGCCTCGACAGTGACGCAGCTGGGTTATCCGACACAGCTTTCTAAATTGTTGGTAAGTCGAGACCCAATCAAGTCGGCACAGTCAGTTTCGTAACGGACATTTAATCGTTTAGTTCTGAAAGTGTATTCTGTGATTAAAAAAACACATGTGTCGTGATTTTTCGTCACTGGAGCAGTGAAATAAAAATGATGACGATGGACATAACTATGTACGGTCATCATAATCAACATAACACACCGTATAATTCCTCGGAATCCAATTATTACAACTATTCGAACGATTTAAATCATACGTCTTCCCCTCACCAATTTCAAAATTATTATTCTTCTAATTATCATTATGAAGATCCGTATTTGTACGCTCCTACTTCTAGCGAACCAACTGATTCACCTTCATCGCCTCATAATCTTAACTATTATTCCCAACATGTCCAAGACAACCCTATTGTGAATACTGACACTGGACTTACTTATACTAACTTAGATTACGCGAATAGTGCAACAGGGTATAATCAAAATAATTACAATGATAGCTTCTCACGAGGTCACTCTGATGTTCTTCATCATAACGAAAGTTCAGAAGATTCCCAACTGCAACAAAACTACATTCAAGAAAACAAGTTCCAGGTTGATATTAGCGATAGTACTAACTACTTATTGAATCCTGGTGCTCAAAACGCTTGTATGGAGTTTCAGCATCTTCACAGGTACAAACAAGAGTTAATTCCAACCGAAGAACATTCTAGAATAAGGCAACATCATGCCTTGCATTCACTAAACCCGGTTTCGATAGCTCAACCAGCTTTGCCAACTTACAAATGGATGCAAGTTAAAAGAAACGTACCAAAACCTCCTGGTGAGTACCAATATTTTATATTAATATGTATTGATTTTTTGATTATTTCTATAAACAAAAATATATATTACATTCTATGGTTAAAACGTAAATCAATTATTCTACACATCGATGGCTTATTTGCAATTGGACGTAACCCACATTTTTTTCAAATATTGGATTTAGTGATGAGCAAATGCAAGACCAAGACCAAGACCGGGTTAGTCTTGGTCTTGGTCTTGCATACAAGGTCTTGGTCTTGGTCTTGCACTTTTTTTGAGGTTTACTGGGGTCCATTTTTACAAAAAAAAGGAAAAATAGTTTATAAAATCATTACAAGTAAAGAAAGATTTAATGGAAAAGATAGTATTTTTCATCATAAATTTTTTTTATATTACATTGTAGCGATAAATCAAGTATGAAATAGTTATTATCCTTACAAGTGCGGAAAAGTTAATTTCCACAATTTTTTTTAAAAGCAAAATCAGGTACTTGAAAAGATGCGATTGTGACAATTAAATCTTTCATAGTGTCAATAAATACACGACTGTAGCTATAGCAACTAAGCATAGCCGATCAACTTCTGCTTGTTATGGTACCATCAGTAATTATAACCCTCAAAACCAAGCTTCTTCTTTGTCTTCGTAAAGAACTCTACCTGCGTTCTCAGCGGAGTACAGTTTTTTAATAATGTAAACATTAATAAAGCTTATCCATGAACTTACCTTAGAAATAAACAAAGTTTTTGTTCAGGAGTTATCAAACAATACTGGTGTCAAACGAAAATATTGTCTAATTTTTTTATCCTTTGTTTGAAGGTGACGACATATTAAGATTTTCTTAAAAATCCTACTTTCTTCCGACCTTTTCGTTTCTTCTTTCGATGAAGACTTGTCTTCCAAAAATATCATCATTGCCAAGTCCAAATCATCCATTTTTTGCTTTTAATACAGAAACACTCTAATTATTGTCAAATAATGAAACTAAACACAAGATATAAAACAAACTATAAACACACAAAACGAAAGCAAATACAAAAATGGATTTAGGCGGTCAATAACGTTAAACTCTTACTTTACATCTGTGCTCACCGATAGCGGCCGTCTTGAACGGTCGTCAAATTACGGCCGCTTTAGAGTTTAAAATAATCCATGGCTGCTTTATTTTTCGGTTTATACGTTTGAAAGACGCAAGACCGCAAGACTCTTGCAGGCTTGGTCTTGGTCTTGCGTATATCTTGCAATGCTAAGTCTTGGTCTTGCATAAGTCTTGCACTGCTCGGTCTTGGTCTTGATCTTGCAGCCTGAAGTTGGTCTTGGTCTTGCATTTTCTGCAAGACCAAGACCAGTCTCGCTCATCACTAACTGGATCGCGCCATTATGTTAAGGAAACTAGCCTGCTTTTATTTGTAATATGACCAATAAAAATCACCTATTAGTAGACGTAACCCTCGAAAAATATAATTTTTAATAAAACAATATGTCTTATCACACATAATATTCTTCGGGATATCGAAAATATAAAATTACCAACTTAATATAACAATTCAAAGGCTCCTAATATTTCTACTTACTTAAATTTTTTTATAGGGTAACTTGGGGAGAGATGGTGAACAAAATTTAAAATATCCCAATTTTTTTTGTATTCACATTTATTAAAAAAACTAAATATACAATGATATCGTCTGTCAATGTAGTTCAACGAGGTCCTTAAACCGAAACAATATTTGGCTTCTAAAAAATTATATTACACAACAACAATATGTTATGATTCACCATCTCACCCATACTACTGTGGGTGAGTTGGTGAGTAATATTTGGGTGAGATGGTGAAATAAAAAATATGGACTACATTATATTTTTTTGTGTTTAAGTAAGAATTTTCCACATATATCACAATTCTTTCCGTATTTCGTACAGTCTTCGTGTAACCAACGCTGACACCGAGCACACTTTATCCAGTCAACAACTTTTTTAGTATATTTATATTCTTCACCACATCCAATACAGTAGTCATTATCATCTTCAACTTCATCAACATCGTCATCGTCCAGTTCTGGTTCACTTTCCTCATCTGACGTGTCAGACATATCCAGTTTCGTTGCTTTGGCTTTAGTTTTTGATTTCGTTTTTGGTTGCTTACTTTTTGCTTTTTCTACCTTGTTGCGTTTCTCTTCAACTTTTTCTTTTAGATTTTTTATATTGCTCTCACTATTCAGAACTGAAGCTAAATTTCTTGATCTTTTGCGAACCGCTTCAACACGAGGGAGGTTGGGTACTGGAGAAATGTTATCCAACATTTTTCCCGGTGTAATGTCATCATTTGGGTTAGTTGAAACTAGCAAAACACTGCAATTCTCGTGTCTGTCTGATTGAATGGAGTCAGTTGAGGAGATATTTGATGGTCCAAGTTCAGCAGAAACATTTCTGAGAGGTGCCTGATGAGAAGAGCCTTGTTCTGAATGATTTGCAACATTTCTGGTAGTTTCCTGATGAGAATGGCCTGGTTGGAGAATATTTGCAACTGTTCCGGTAGGTACCTGATGAGACGGGCCTGGTTGAGGATTATCCGCCTGAGACTGAACATCTACTAGAAAAGCATAGTCTGGAATGATATGAGGGTTAAATGGTACAATACCGGTGGCGCGAAATCCGGAGATCCCATTGCTTACAGTTGCTGCTTTTGACCAAGCTTCATTTAATAGTCTGCCAAATACTGGCCTATTTATTTTTCTTGTAGGATTAGCTTTCATAAATACATTACATGCAGTGTAATAAAATGCTTTAAATGACTTGAAGAATGATCTGTCTAAGGGTTGCAAATAATGTGTTGTGTGACTAGGTAGGCATAGTAAAATAATACTGTGTTCTTCTGCAAATTCTAACATCTCAACTGAATTACAATGGGAACTGTGACCATCTAATATGAGTAATACTGTCCCTGGTGGTTTTCTCGGAAGAAAATGATTTCTTAGCCATAAAAAGAAAATTTCACCTGTCACATAAGCTGACTTCTGTGACATATAGATTACGGACCCAGGGGCATACCGTCTTTGAACTCAGGTTTTTCATTTTTACCTTTGAAAATACATGCAGGTGGAAGAAACATACCTTCTCCATTGCAACAAGCAATAACGGATATTGTCTCTCCTTTTTCTCCCGATGTAACATTAGAAACACTTTTAGAGCCCTTTGCGGCCACAACATATCCGGGTTTATTATTTAGTTGAAGTCCAGTCTCGTCAATATTATAAATATGGCCGGGTTTATTAAGCAAGTCATGTTTTACTAAAATATCTTGAAGCAAATCAAAGTATTTTGTGACATTTTCCTTGTTCATATTTTGAGCTCGAGCTTGGGAAGTGCCCTCGGATTTTCTTATTGAAAGTTCAGAATTGCGATTTAAAAATAAATGCAACCAATCGATGCCCGCCAGTTCTGTTGTTTTATTAAAATTATGTTTGATTTGTAACTGTTCAGCTAATTTATAAGCCATTGACCGCACCTCAGATCTTGTAGGTGTAAAACCGTATTTTTGCATTTTTTTAATATGTTGAACAATTTTCTTCTCATTTGCGATACCTAGCAGTGACGATGGACCAAGAGATTTTTTTCTAGACAATTATTAGTAATTCTTCTTTTTAGTGTACTCCAAGGGACTCCAAACGTTCTTGCTGCCATGTTTAAACTCATGCCGTCATTTTGAACAGCACTTACAGCATTTCTTAATGATTCTTCGGTCCACTCACCACGTGTAGATGTCCGTTTTCTCTTGTAAAATGTTGGCATTATAATCTGCAAAAATATCAATGTTGTATCGTAATAATTACTATCAACCTGGTTCACCTTCTCTCCCCTTTTAGAGTTCACCATCTATCCCGATTCCAAGGGAGAGATGGTGAACTCTTTTGCTCTTAGCCAAGGACGTTTAAGGCATTATTTTGAGGTTAGAGTACGTAAATCAACTTTAAACTATAAGTATATGCATAGATGATTACTTACCTCTTATTACTAATACCGATTTTTGGTATAAACTGTCAAGTCCAAATAAATTTTAATTATTTCGAAATATTATTACTCTATTTACTAGCAAACGACAAAATATTAAAACACGTGTTGTTCTCATGACGAAGTAGTCTATACTAAAGCATCGTACTTCATCACCGAGAACCATCTCCGTCGAACAGTGTACGAAAAAAAGCGATTCGCCGTCTCACCCGGTTCACCATCTCTCCCCAAGTTACCCTACTTATTAGTTTTTCTTATTTCCTGAAAAATCTATCTAAGTGGGGTTACGTCCTATTGCAAATAAGCCATCGACATCTTTTAGGCAGGTATATAGCCTTAACCAATATACTGAAAGAAAATAAAGAAAAGAACTCTTGTCGGTGTAACTCTCTCCATCGGATTCTGTCTAGAGTCGCCTCGTTGACCTTCTTTTATACGAGACTGCCAATTTTTTTTATTTGTTTCATGTAACTTATTCTTGGTCTTCTCCTTCCTCGTGTTTATTGGACATTGTCTGTAGTTTAAATAATTTTGCTTAACTGTTTTTATATTTAATCTTTTATTAAGAACACTGAAATAATAACATTATAATAAAACCTTCACAATTTTATTGTAAAACAAAAATTTTTGGTCAGTGACAGATATTTTGAAATAGTATATTGTGTATCTAGGAATAAAAGCGATACATTCCCGGAAGGCAATGTAAATTGTTGGCCGAGGCAAAGCCGAGGCGCACATACAAGGTGCACATACAATTTTTTCTGAAATCGCATCAATACAAAAACTAAAAATTTTTTATAAATGCATATTAATTTTTGATAACCATCTTATTGCCTATAAAATCGTTTAAACTACGTGCCTTTCTAAAACGTCAAAGTCACAATTACAAACCAAAGAAATCAAAACTGTTGTCACTTGAACAAATTGAAATTTTTGCACAACTGCAATATGACTGTAAATATTTAAAAATAATTTAATAAATACGAGTTGGTTGTTTGAGTATATTTAATGAATTTACTGTACATAAAAAACTGACGTAGGCTGAATTTTTAGGCCTAGGCCGGGAAAAATTTTCCTGTACTGTCCGAGAAAGTTCGTTGCCCAGCAAGAAACGAATTTATTAGAATAGCGTAATTTGGGGTCCGAAATTAGTCTGAAAAAATAAGTTTTCCGAAACGATTTCAACGATTTTAACTAGACAGGAAAGTAGTAGATTGACTGACGAGGCTAAATTCATAGCCGAGCGTAGCGAGGCATGGAATTTACCTAAGGCAGTCAATCTACTTTGCTGCCAAGTTGAACAATGACGTTTGACTACTTAACTGCCGTTAAAAGACCAAAAAATAGCTAAGTTCCAGAAGTATTAGTATTTTGAATTTTAAATTTGTGATTTGTCTTATTTTGTAAGAATGGGGTTTTAAACTCAAAATTAATATTTTTTTTAATAAATTGAATTTTGAATGATTAACCAAATGAAATTTTTTCTAAGTCAACTGATGCCTAACTAATTTCTATCTAACTAATCCCTATCTGCTACCTATCTACCTTATCTAGTCTTAACTAATTACTTAATTAATCTTAATTAACGCAGAATTCATCTTTTAAATTGTCCTTTCTTTTTCTATTTACTTCTTCGACCTTCTGTTACTTTCACCTCCAACTGTCCATTCTTAATCACCATTGCTTGTAAGTGACATTTAACAATAACACGCGCGTAATAGGATCTCATAACATACACGTCCGTTTAGATAAAAAAAATCCTTGTTTAATCAAATTGTGTAATAAAATTTTTATCTACGTAATACTTTATTTGGTCGATTTACATACTTTTAGTAAACAGACAAACGTTAAAAAATAATAATATTGGAGACATTCCATTTAAATTAAAAGAGTAATGCGCCTAAATGTCGGTAACACATTATACAATTTCTCAAAAATAAGTCTCATTTTCTCATAGTATGTGATGGTAATAAACGTCATGTTATTTACACTGTCAAGTTTTGTATGCGAATGAACATTTTCTCAACTTCACTTACAAAAATATCTTTTAGTAGTGAAAATGATGACATTATGAGCACTCCGCCGGAAAAATTAGAAAAAGCTTAAGCTGCCACATAAAATTTGTTCCCGCGGAAATCCAAAATCAAAAACTTATGGATCAGCGACACAAGCACAACGTAAAATCATTTTCGGAGAATGCTATCCTTGTGTACTTTGAAGAATTATCAAAAACTATGAAACCATTTTTACTATGTTATTTATTCGATCCTGAGAATTACACTTAACATTAATAATAACATTAACATATCAAATTATCCAAAACTAATCACCCTATTGAAACGGCATATCGGATGGATTTAAAAGTAAAAAATCGAAAATTCTGTCTACAGAATAAATTGATACGTATCTGAAAGCTGCTCCAGACGTTAAGCATTTATTTTCAAAGGTAAAGAATTAAAATATTGTGTAATTATCATGACATAATAATGGGTTTTCAGGTTATCTTCATTATTGGATTAAGTGGGGCTTGCCGCAAACAAGAACTTAGAAATATAAAAATGGAACACATTCAGGATACAGGAAATTCTTTTGTAATTAATATTCCAGATTCTAAAACTAAAACGAAACATTCAATTGTAGTACCAGATACGTTTTTTATACCATATGTTAAAAGTATATGAGTTTGCGTCCTCCTGGAATGAAACTTCCTTTATTTGTTAATTACAGAAATGCAAAATGTACAAAACCGGTTGTTGGGATAAACACAATCGGTAGTACATCAGCTACCGGAATCAAAGCAATATACTAGCCACTGTTTTAGCAGATCAGCAGCTACTATATCAGTTTATACAGGAGGTGACATGCTATCAATAAAGCGGCTAGGTGGTTGGCCATCTTCTACAGTGGCGGAAGGCTATGTGAATCAGTCACATAAAAATTTAAAGGACAACACGAATATCGGAAGCGATTACCAATAATAATTATCAATCGTCATCTTCTGACGTTACAATTATAAATAACGGTTCATCACCGTTAAGAAATAAACTTACAATAATTGTTTTATTGTTGTTAATAATTATTTAAATAAAGTTTAAATAATTGCGATTTCCTTTATTTTATAAAAGAAAGTAGATGGGCGTAGAAAAAGTATAGTACGTTATACGAGTTGTAATCCCATTACGCAATTCCCATTCACCATTACCCCATCCCACTACGCAATCGCCGCTGCGCGACTTCGTGCGTAAACTTTTTTATTTCGTTGGTAATGGGTTACTTACAACTCTAGTTACGTAAAGGTACTCGTACATTTCAGCCTTTTTCCTGCAAGTCTATTTTGAATTGCTAGCAAATTTTGACCATGCCTTCGTACACTCCGCGTCATATAAAACAGGTACATCTTTATTTTCCCTGTGTAAATCAAACTTAACTAATCAAAATGACAAACAGTCGCATTTGTCAAATTTGTCAAGCGCATTATCCACGATGGCAGTCCATTTAAGGTAATTTGATAAAATGCGAATAATTTCCAAAATAGAGGATGGTTGGTCCATTAGACGAATTGCCCAAACGTTTAATAGAAGCAAATCCACGATTCAAAACATTAAAAAAAGGTGTGATAACGACCAAACTATTTGCAGAAAAAGAGGAACTGGAAGACCATTTATAACTACAGCGGAGCAAGACGAAGCATTAACTGATTACTTAAGGGAAAATCCATTTTATACGGCAAGACATGCAAAAGTTGCAGTAAACTTTAATGCTTCAATAACAACCGCATTAAGAAGAATTAGAAAAACTAATTTAAAGAATTGTGCGGCCGCCCGGAAATACAAACTCAATGAAGAACATAAACAAGGTAGATTCATTTTTGCCTTAGATTATGTTTTAAACGTTACATTAAATTTTTGGGAAAGGGTAATTTTTTCCGATGAAAAAGTATTCCAATCACATAGTGACGGCCATATTAGAGTTTATAGACTGCCTGGAAGTAGGTTTAATGAAAATTATATTTCTTCTAATAATAAGTCTGGACGATTTTCTGTAAATGTTTGGGCTTGGATGTATAGAGGAGGTTTAGGAATGTGCTGGAGAATCGAAGGAAGATTAAATGCTAGAAACTATTTGGATATTTTAGATGGGGTAATGTTACCATCGGTTAGGGAAATTTTTCCCAATGATAATTTTATTTCTCAACATGACAATTGCTCAGTGCATACTGCTCGCAGCGTACGCAATTATATTTCTGAACATAATATTGAAACGATTCCATGGGTCGCTAAAAGTCCAGACCTTAATCCAATAGAGAATGTTTGGAGGCTTGTGGTAAAAAAATTGAAAAATTTAAATACAATTCCACGAAACAAAGAACACTTATGGACGCTAATAGAAGAAACCTGGGAGAGCTTGACAGAAGATGAAAATTTAACATTAACTTTAATTGACTCAATGCCTACAAGATTACAAGAACTTATCAATAATAATGGAGGTATGACACGTTATTAATTATTGAATGTAAACTTTCATGGCTTCTATGCTACCATGATCTATAATCTATTTGTTAGTTCATTTAATTGTTTATGTATGAATGATAATAGATTTTTATTTTTTCCAATTTGTTTTATTGCTTTATAAAATTTAATTTCATCATTACATCTACTAACATTTTTATTGAGCTGGTATGACTGCCCTAGAAATTATACCATAACAGCTGATTTAGCATTGACATTTTGTAAAAGATCAAAAACACTATTTTTGATTAAGTTGTACCAGTTTTATATGACGCGGAGTGTAATTTGCCGCAACTTTTGAGATTTTTTTTTTCGTCATTTGACAAGTGTTGTCAGTTTCTGAATATTTGAGGTTACGTTACCTTTAATTTAAAACATGGATTTTCATACAAATACAAACTGTAAGTTCATACGAACTTCGGAATAAACATGTAGATATTATCATAAAATACTTCAATGTTTATTATGCTTATAGGACAGCAGGATAGAATCAGCTGACGTAAACTGACATTTCTGCCAACATAGATTTTGGGTTGTTCGATCAAAATTCCCTAAAACCAGGCGAGATTGCGCGGATTTGACCTTGAATAAATAGAAATGGTTCTATACTTTTGTGCGCCTTTTTGTTGCAGTCAAAAGTCTGAAACGCATGCGCAGTTGTTTCACAAAAAAAGCTAGCAATAGAATTGCGAACAAAAGGCTGAAATGTACGAGTATCTTAATATACTATTATAATGTCCTATATATACGTAAAAAATCCTCTTTTCAAATGTATGCATTATACCGGACAACGATCTCGAATATTATCATGTCGGATCTCAAAACTACAATTATTCTTTTATTGCTCATTGAGAATTGTGGTATGATATCGCTTAACTATTTATTTATAGATGTTAGTCATAATATTGATTTAAATTCAAATAAAGTTTTGTTGTGACTATTTGTTCCTGAACATTGTTTGCCGTTGTAAATAAGATAAAACTGACATATGTAAGTAAATAAAAACTATGCAGATAAGGGAACGGCTATGCCAACGTGTTTTTGATAACTTCCTAGGAAGTGATTCAGTTATAAAGAAATCATAAATATTATCAAATAATATGATTTAAAAGAGATCTTGATTTTGTATATATTGCAGGGATTTTTACGACTCGCCATATTACTTTATATCCGTGGATTTATTTTAATTAGGTATTATTAAACAAATATTGGGTGAAATGAATAAAATATAGCGCTTGCTAAATCGATGAGGGTTTTAAGATTCTGCTTATGATTAAGTGAATAAATAGCCAAGTCCAAGATCTGGGAATAACTCCGAGTTTTTCCGAAAACCTAGTAGTTGCTTACAAAACTTGATGAATAAAAAGAAACTGCTAATCTTTGGTTAAGTTAGAGTTTTTCGTAAGTTTTTGGTTTGACCTTTTGACATCAGCCACGGCAGAGTTCATACAAGGCTGGCAACAAAAATAGTACCTATCTTGCTCGACGGGAGATGCATTACTTTAAGATTTGAGATCAAAAGTGTTGATTTTCTTTACACTCGGAGTTTTTGAGCGAAACTGATACCCGTGGTGGTGATTTTTTTATAATAAAACAAATAGTTCTTAAGATTTGTAGCTAATCCTGATTTTTAGTTTAGTATCGCTAAGGACGTCGACGTTCACAGAACTACAGTAACCAAACTGTAAGTTATGTTATTGGTATAAGAAGCAACGTCTTTAGAGCAATTTTTTTATTCACAATCCTCATTTTCTCTCTTTTAAGTTTGAATTTTTCATCTCCATTTGCTGCAAGAAAACGATTCCTTAGAATTGAGGTATGGAGAGATCATTTGCTACTTGCTGTGAATTGGTATGGGGATTATCTTGAAAGGCTAAAAGAACATCTAGTTTGTATTGAAATTTTACTACCATTGTTACGGGTTCATTTTTCATATGCAGACAAAAATACGGAAATCAGTACTTAAAATAAGACTAAGGAAAGATTAATTGAATATGTATCTATTGATCTAAAATCATTGTTTACACTGTCATTATAAACTTGAATTTGAGGTTAAACTCTTCTTCTTATTCTCTAATGCCTAACTATAATATACTATAACCTTATCCAATTAAGACTTTAAAAAACAAAACTAGCTTATAACAGAATTGTGAATATAAAATAATCTACTCACCATTATCAACATAAAGTTGTAAAACAAATAGTACTATTTGTGGCTCAATTTGCTGTTCGAAATATTTAGAGAATTTAATATTTAAGGTTCAAGTACTTATCTTACTGAACATATGTTAGTAAGTACTTAATGTTCTAGTCGGTGTAGTCACTTGCAGAAAACCTTTATAGTATAATTAAAAATTGCCAGGAGTAATATTATGGTCTCTTACAGAGATAGGTAACCAGATAAAGGGGGGAAGCACTATGGGACCACGCGGGACTGGTGGGGAAGTTAAATCCCCACCAAGTCCTTGAAATGGTATCAGACATGCTTGCCACACGTGTACACGTGGAAAGGGCCTTTAACGTCCTATTCCCAAGTAGGGACGAATGGAAAAGAGGCGAATCTCCTTCTGTGGGTCCGACTGCGTTTTATATACGGATGGCTCGAAAAATCCACTGGGTGTGGGAGCCGGGGTGTATAGCAGAAATCCGAGAGTTGACATTTCAATAAACCTTGGTAAGTACGCTACTATCTTTCAGGCGGAAACGTTTGCTATAGATTTGTGCGCAAGGGAGCTGATTGTTCAACCCCTGGTAAACAAAAGCATATACATAATTTCGGTCAGACAGGCAGCTTTAAAAGCACTGAAATCCACCCGGGTTGATTCAAAGCTGGTGTGGAGCTGTATCGAATTCCTTAATAACCTTGTAGCAAATAACAGAGTAACGCTACTCTGGGTTCCAGGGCATGCGGGAGTGTAGGGCAATGAAAGAGCCGACACTCTGGCAAAAAAGGGAATGGAGTCCGCGTTTATTGGACCGGAACCATTCCTTGGCATAGCAAAAAGCACTGCCAAGGACAATATCTCCAGCTGGGCAGCGAGGGAAACCCTTCTGCACTGGGAGAATATACCCCGGGGCTTACCCACTCGAAAGCGTTTATATCTCAACCTTCGAGTAGAAAAACAGCACAGCTCGTGGAATTGAGTAAAAGTAACCTACGCATTCTTACTGGACTGTTGACTGGACACTGTCGTCTGAGAAACCACATGAGAAAGCTTTGTCTGAGTAATAGCTCGGACTTTCGCTACTGCAGTGTGGCAGACGAATCGGCAGAGCACATTCTTTGCTATTTCCCCGCGTTAGAAATGAATAGGCTCCGCTCGTTTGGTCTCATACAGCTAGAGCCTACCGACTTTAGACAAGTCTCGCCAAAATCGATCTTGGACTTTGTTAAGAAGTGCAGACTGGATGGCGAATTGTGACCCTTAGGGGTGAGCCACAATAGGCCCTAGTTTGGCCGCAGTGGAGGGTTGGGAAACGCCCCGCTCACATTGAACCTAACCTAACCTAATATCATTATAGGATGGTTTTCACATTTCCCGTTTCTTTGATTTCTTCACAATTTTGCTTACAGTGTGGAAAAGCCAAATGGAAAAAAATCATTATTTCGGTTACTGTAAATATTTATAGAAAATCTTGAATCGCTTCAAATTTAAATTATAAATTGCCATTCTTTAATGTGAAAATTTGACAGTTACAACCCCCAATTTTTTAAATGGAGAGTATGGTTTGTGATTTATCGTTTGAAAGGTATCTAAAAAAATAATGAACTGTAAACAACTAAAAGGTTGAATTAAATTTTCACTATTTATTTGCAAAATATGAAATGCAATGCCGGCCGTTTCGCTATAGAAATAGCATCGTCAGATTGACATAATATGTCAATCTTCTTAATAAGATGGACTTTCAAGTAGTAAGGGTTGGTACAATAAATTTCATAAAAAAATAAAATTATCTTATTGGTGAAATTCGCTAGAGTATCCAGAATACTAATTTATTTCCGGTTTCAGTCTATATAATAAAATATACCTATGCTAAAACCATTTTAGTGGTTTTTTAACTAACAATTTAAAAAAATCCTTAAATGTTTTGTAAAAAGGGTTATCCCGTTTACATAAATAAATAAATAAATTTGGACATGTAAAGTAGAAAAACCCACATACATCGGATAGACAAGCATCCACAAAATTTAATGTCAGCCATACATGGATACTAAACATATTGAAAATAAAAATTATAGGAGACCAAATTTTTGCCCAAAAAATGATGGAAATATTGAATAATAATACCATCCAATTAGAAATGTTTTCTGAAAAGTGCACGTCAAAGGAAAATCCTCATTGGATGAGAGAGGACCATACACAATACTCCCAGAAGGTTAATATTTGGGTGGGGATTGTTAAAAACCATATTATTGGTCCCTTTTTCATTGATGGGAATTTGAATGGCTATAATTATTTAGCAATACTGCAAAATATTGTGGTGCCAAGTTTGGCAAATTTATTTCCTGATCCAAGCAAGAAACCCTCAAGTTCCAGCATATACCATATGGTTCCAACAAGATGAAGCACCTCCACACTACCAACTCAATGTCTGCAACTTAACATTTACAAATCGCTGGATAGGGAGCCGAGGATCAGTAACTACAACTAAACCACACAACGCCTGATATTTTAATTAAGCTTGGAAGACATTTATATTTAAAAAAAGGAAAATACCAAAATCAATTTCACAGATTTTTATTACTAAAACTATAGAACAGCAGACCATCATCAGGCTAGAAAAAACATATAGATGAAGTAAAACAATGCAGATTACATTAAATTATCAATAAACCTACCTTAAAATTAGTTACATTTAATAACAAATTGAAAAGATAATTGTTCAAACCCACAAGCTTTGCTAAGGTATATGGTCAAACCAATAAGGGAAATTATGTAAGAAAAAAAAGACATTACAGAATAAAAATCGAATTATTAATAAAATTTGAAGAATTTAAATTCATTACAAATAAAATAGATCTTTGTGGTAAAGGATAGAACATTGAGAATGAAATATTCTTATTATCCAAATCAAAGATAGGAGTGTAAATCTTAAATAGACTAAAATTGGGTGAAAAACTAAAAAAATCTAGCTTAAATGTGAGCCTAGCTTGAATTTAAGCTCTTGATTATGAAAATTTAACTTTGGTAGTATAAATGTTGGCCATTAATGAGAGCCACACGTCATAAATAACGTGAGTAGTATCAAAATTAATATTGAAATTTTAAGAAACATTTTAAAGTAGTGTACAAATTGTCCATAACACTAAACTAACAAAATAATTAGACATAAATAAATTGAAATTAAGAAACCACACTATGTAGGAAATGGCGGCGATCAGAGTAACGACGCTTCAAAAAGAAATTCATAGAACATAAAATATTTGGAATACAAAACAGTAATAAATACATAATGTCTGTGGATGAAAATAGCAGTATGATAAAGAACTAATTATTGGAGAAATAAGAAATAATGATAAGCAAATTATGTCCAACAACTATATGTAATAACATTAAATTAATAAAATTAATGAAAAAAAATTAAGAGCAACAAAATTAATCAAGTTGGCTGACCAACATTACCTGAAAATACAGTTAATGTCAATAATTGGTAAAAAAGAAAAAAGGTTTATAGTTAATTGTATACAATACAATTTATGTTTTGAATATCATATCATTCATTTTGCAATAAATTTAAAAACTATAAAATTTTTGTATAGACAATAAAGAGACCTTCCCATTTAAAAAATTGGGGGTTGTAACTGCCACTCAAAGGGGGTTAAAGGTAGAGATCAAACTTTCCCGTTCACAAATAATGTTAATTTATATTTGACGTGTTTCAAGATTTTCTATAAATATTTACAGTAACAAGAAATAATGAATTTATTCCTTTTGGCTTTTTCACACTCTATATTATTAAATAACATTTTTTAGGTTAATTACTTTAAACAAAAAGCTGGGCCAGTTAAAGCCCAACTATATTTTATAAAAACTCTTTTTTATCACTTATTTCTCAACAACATTTTGATTAATAATTTTCCTTCCAAGTATTTCTTTTTACTCATTTAAAAATAAATTAAAAGATAAAATTAATAATGGTAAGTTAAATAAACGTTCTTGTCTGGAACCGTAATACAATTTTTTCGTTGTGTGTAATCAATAACCATAGCATGTAAGATCTCGGTCATTGATAAGGCAATATCCTCTACTACCCTAATCAGAGAAAACTAACGAGTTACTACTATGAAGTTACTTTACTGTTACCTATAGAAAGCCTATCCACTATTATTTTTAGATTATGTGATGTTGTATTGGATTAATTTATATTTGTGACAGTTTATATAATTGAAAAAATTATCAAAATTTTTAACTAGTTTATTTGTAAAGTATAAATTTATTATTTCGTCAGTATTTCTTATGTAATAGATTTTGCCATCCAAGTGCTTCGTCCATAAAGCATGGCCCGTTAAAATCCGGAGACTTTTTACTGATTTTGAGGGAGGCACTAGATCTCTTTGGTAGTAGTTTCCCAGAAGTAGCCTGCCTTCTTCCAGCTGGTTCCAGTACTTGGATTTTTCTTTCTAAATATAACATTAAAAGCATACCGCACTTATAGTATGTACAAAAAGTACGAGGAGTAATAAACCGTAATTAAGTATGCAAAACCGTTACAGGGAGCACCATGAAATTTTTGATAAATCTCTTACTTTAAATTACATTTCTTCCGTAAATCTAAAAACCAGGTAGAACAACCCCGTATTTGTTTCAGTTGTAGCAAAGTTTAGGGTTTCTTCATTGTTAAAGGATTAGCAGATAAGCAATGACGCAATGCAGTGGTGTGTATTTTGGAAAAAAAAATACGTTTTAAATTATAATATAATAAAAAATGGAAAGAAATAATTATTGGAATACATTTATTATTTACATTTTATTCTATATCCGACTCGAAAGAGGAAGAATCGTTGTTGACATTAATAATAATAGGGTCGATTAAATCATCACAAATATTGTCAATTTTCCACATATTTGCATCTACTTTGATAACATGCTCGATACAGTTTGTCCAATTTTCCTTACTAACATGGCTTACAGCACTCTCAAACAATTTTACACCATCGTTTATTTTAAAAATAGTATTTTTTTTCCAACTTCCCCCTTTACCTGAGCCCATATTAATTCTATGGGATTAAGTTCACAATGATTAGGGGGAAGTCGAAGAACTGATATACCACGAGAAGAAGCCATTTCTTCTACAATGTAGGTTTTGTATTTATTCTTGTTCATTTTTGCAATTCTGTAAAGTTCTTTTCTTAGTGGATCTTTTGGAAACAATATTTTTCGAAATAAGCCACTCCAAAAACTTGCGTTGTCCTTAACAATAACAGCCCCTTTTGGAATCAGATCCAACATTTGAACAAATCATTCCTCGAAGACATCCCCATTCATATCTTCGTGATGGTCCCCCGTGCGTTTTGAAATAAAATAATCCACCATAAACAAAACCTTCAGAACTTCCAACATGGACAATGATAAGTCTTTTTCCTTTGCCAGATGGTGGCTGCAAACCTTCCACGAATACCTGCCTTCTGCTTTTAATGTTTTCATCTTGCCAAGATTTGGAAACTGTATATCCAGCATTTATCCATGTTTCGTCTAAGTAGAAGATTTTCAAATTTTGTTCTCTGGCATGTCGAATGCTTCTTAAATAGTCCAAAAAACTATTTCCGGTTTATCTATCAAGAGAGATTTTCTATTATGTTTTGTATATCTGAAACCCACATCTTTCAAAAGTTTGCATAATGTCATTCTGGAGAATTTTGTATAGTCCGTATCTTCTTGCACTGATGTCATAATTTTGTCAAGTGTTGGAATTTCCTTTCGTAAGTAAAATCCATGGACTTTACGCCTTAGTCTTTGTTTTAATGACTCATCGATCTCAATTGGTTTTCGGCCTGAAGGAGTTTTAGGGGGTTGAAGAGTTCCATTCTTGCTTTCTTTTAGTAATCTATAAATTGTTGATTTAGCAACACACAACATAGCAGCCGTTAATTCCACAATATCATCAACACTTGCACTTGGATCCTCGTTTTTCAATGATATATAACAATTCAATATCATAGTTTTTTCATTTAAAGATAATGGACCTGTTTTTGGCTTATCGACATTGTTTGGTACTTGCACAATTAATATTCAACAAATGTTTTATATATATTCCAACTGTTTACAATATTGTGAAAACCATACAACTTCATACAACTTTACTCAAAGAACTAATACTAAGTACTGATTTAATGTACCAACTTTCTTTTAAAATAATATTCCCGATAATGTTTCTAATAAAACTGGGTTTGGAAAATCCCTCTCAATAATCGAATAATCTGTAAATAGGTGTAATCATATTAAGCCGATTACAGTAGGCCACTTGCCGTTTAAAATTTCTGAAAAAAATTCCCCAAATACTACATATGGGTGTAATACAAATAAAAAATATTCATTTTGCTTCTTTGAATTTAATAAAAATTGTAACGGTATCTTGCTATCTTGACTTTAATTAATTTTTTAACAATATATTTCATTGTAATTTATTTGTGACAATATTCAAAGTTTGGATTAATCTTCTTACAAAAAGAACAAAAATATATAAAATAATTATTGTTACAGATTGGTTTGTTTTCTATTATGATTAAACTTTGTTGCCTTTCTTTATCAAACTTACTAAAATTTATGTATCTCTATCACTTTTTTATTAACATGAGTACATCCCGTTACCTATGACCTAAATCGTATATTCTTTAGTATAGCTACAACTCATTCGTTCAATACAAAATGTACCTTACGGTATACCCTCTTAAAATATATTTTGGTACGTCTATGAAATCTACTTAAATGAATGATTTATTATTCCTTGTCCTTTCTATATCGACAATAGCAGACAATACAAGAAAAATATTATAATATTATACATTCTAATTTAACAAGCTGGTACGCTCCTGTTTTTACCGATCTAATTTTAATCAGATATCCATTATACAGTTGGAAATACACGAAGTCACCACGTCTTTGACTCGAACATATTATAACGAATTGACCATATCGCTGAGTAAAAAAAATCGTGTGACAGTAGTTCTTGGACGCGTGGGTTTTCAGTCATCTAGCTTGACCAGCTAACTTGCGTGTATGTTTATAAAAGTTGAGAGGCGGCTTGGTCTTTTACAACTGATATGCATATTTAATCTGGCGGCGTAAAATCTGTATAAAATAATATAATTGCGTAAAATTGGATTTGACTTATTATTTATACATACTTGGGTTTAACATTCCTTCTAAGGCATTCTTTGATAAACCCAACGTTTTGTGATGCCTTAACAAACTTTTTTTAACAACTAAATAAGTTAATTCTTCTCGCGAAAATGTTTTAATGAAAATTAAATCATGTAAGACATCATATTTTTTTTTATTGTGGGTAGAATTCAAAAGAGTTTAAAGTCGTTCGTACAATGTTTGAAGCTGTTCGGTCCAGTTTGTACGAAAATAAAATCCGTAAGACGTCGCTAGTGACAAAAATCTTAAAGTAATATTTAGCTACTTACACAAAATATCGTCAATTGTTACAGTATGGCTGTTTGTTAGGGGTCTTATTAAGCAATGACAAAAAGAAAAATCATGGTCATAGCGCTGGCACCGGCGACCCAATCGCCTTGTTTTAAGGTATAGGACCTTTTTATTATGTATAAAAAAAAATTGATACAATATTGACAGTTTACAAAAGGATTCCCTAAAAAAATATTTTTGAGTTAAAGTTATATATAAAGCTATTTAGAAAAGTGATGGCATTTGATAATAAATATACGCATCAGTTTTGTTTGTTTATATCTGCCAACTTTCATACATGTCATATAAGCAGCTTTCAAGAATTTCGACTGTCAAAACGTCGTGGGATACCCTGTATATTCCAATTATAAAGAAATGGTGTGCCTCTATATTATCGAACAATCTATGTACTCATACGCCACAATGTTGTGACGTCACTGTCATAACATTTTATCCAAACAAACTGTGGCCTTATGCCTTATTGTAGTTAGTTTACATTGAAGTTTTTTGTATTGTGCATTTTCTTGTTTTTTTTGTAGAGTTTTTGACATTATGGTGCTATATAAACACATTATTATCGTTAAGGAATAGTTTGAGTTATATTTAAAGAATTTTTGTCTTGTTTTAAGGTGAGAAAAAATTAAAATAATATGACTTAACCTCAAAAGCAAACTTTTTCACATACAACAAAATAATGTTTGAAAAATTTTAAACATATTTTTGCAAAACATGTTACTCTGAATTTTCTGATGGATGTTGTACATTTGAATAAGAAATTTGGGTTGTATTATAATCATTTAAAAAGTATTTACAATTAGCAAGACATCTGAAGAAGGCAGTTTCAAATGCTTCTCTTTCAGACAAGATTAGCTTCAAAAAGGTAGGTTCTAACAAAAGTCTAGGCTGTTGTAAGGAGCTTTTTTAAATTTACAAATTACGTAAAGAGACCACAATAATAATTATAAAAAAATCAAATTCTAAAATTACTGTAAAAAAGTATAAACCATGTTAGGCCTTGATACAATAATCAAATTTAAAAAAAACAAATAAAAATATAACAATGATAAAACATAAGTAATTTTAGAAAGGGAAATAAACTCTATCATTAAATCAGTATTAAAATTAATTAATATTATTTTAGCCGATATTGAATCAATGATCATAATGTAAATATATAATAAAACAGATCAAAAATATTTATTACTTAACTAAAAATGCAGTAAGTAAAATCAATTAATTGGCAATATCATCAGCAAAAAAACAACTTTTTAAAAAATCCCAGAAAAGTTGAAATATTAAAATAATAAAATTGACATATTTGAACAAATTAAGTATAATAATTGGGAGAAAGAAGTTAATAAAAGTAGAAGTTTAAATTAAGTTAAATAAGAAAAATAATTTGATTTACATCTTATTTCTAATATTTCGTCTATTATGTATTGTACTTAAAACTCAACGTATGAACAAGTTTCATATATAAACAAATAAATATGTGATACTTATTATTAGAATGTTAGATATTAAAATAAACAAATCATTATCTGAAATCTAATAATTACTTACTCCTGCGTTGAAAAGAAGATTTGACTGTTATCACAGTTATATTTAAGCTTAAGTTCATATAATTTTGCCACCGGTAATCCCGTTTATCTAATCTAATAATCCGTTAAACCCTATCAATTTGTTTTGAATGATATTATGAAATATTTGTAGTAAGAAATATTTGCTTTGTTCTTCCAAATTTAATAAGGGAATAAACCAGCTAAAATAATTTTTAGAGAAATACAATGACTTGACAAGTACTTCACATTCAAAGACGTGACCTAATTTGTATAAAAACTAAACTAGACCAGATAAACATTTTCGTGTTTAATAAAAATGGAATAAAAATTCTTTAGAAAAACTCGATTTTCTTACGCTTTATTTATACTAGAATTTCTCAAAAATGTTTTCAATGAAACTGTTTGTGGACGTAGTTCTGATTCTCTTTATACGAAAATAAAATTATTAATATACGATATAAAATTCAATAAAAAGGTGCAACATTTACTGTCATTTTAATAAATTTTATGTAAAGTAGTCCACGATTATAACAATTAAAAATATTGCTACTATTTACTATCAAAATAAATATATCAATTTTCTCGATTAAACAGATCTATGGTTCCTTTGAAGTTACTTCTGTCTCTCATGCACTGGCTTTGTTTGTTCTTTGCTTAATTTCACTATTTCATAATTTTTGACCTGAAAGTATTTTTTTAATATTTAAGTCCGGAAACTGTGAAAAATGGAGAATGGATAATACATCAATATCAATTAGTAGTAGAGACCCGGGCAAAGTGGCCATCACGGGCAAAGTGGCCACCTCAGGTTAGTGTGTCTGTCAGGTGCTGCTGCAAAAGCCCCACCTGACCCCCCCAAGGTTGTCTGTCACTCATCAGAATGGATGCAGAACGAGATTTTTGTTCAATGGTTTGACCATTTTTTGAGTCATGCCAAACCATCAGCCTCTGGATGTCTCATTTATGGGTCCGTTTAACACATTTTATGTTCAATCTGTTGAGAAATATCTGAAAAACAACCCTGGAAGGGTTGTTTCTCAGTTTCAAGTATGCCAACTTCTTTGGGAAGGCATTTTTGAAAGCAGTAAACCCAGCAATAGCAATTAATGGATTTCGAAAGTGCGGAATTGTGCCAATGAATCAAGATGTATTCACAAAAGCTCATTACGTTCCTGCTGAATGTACTGATTTGCCTCTTCAACAACGTAGGCCTAATGAAGATGAGCGTGAAGATCCAAATGAAACTGAAGAGCCCGCACTTGTGGCAGCTCAAGAAGGTTTACTTCCAACAAGATTAGTCTGAGACTGGGCAGGAAATTCTACTGCAAGAAGATGCACTCCAGCAAAGACCAACTTCCAGTCCCCAACCAGTGACTTCTTCCAGTCGTCAACCAGGGCCTTCTCATTTTGCTGTAAGCCCAAAGGATATTATTTCCTTACCCAAATGAAAAGCCTTTACAAAGACAATCAGAAAAAAGGTTCTGCTGCTGTATTGACTTTAAGTCCATACAAGTTGGAATTAGAACAAACAAAACAGGAAAAAGAAGAAAACAAAAGCAAATGGAGGCGAGATGCATTATGAAGGAGGAGAAGAAGAAAAACCAAGAAGAAAAAGGAAAAGCTTTGTTGAAGAAAAAAAAACAACACTGTACCAAGAATAGGAGGAAATAAAGATCAAAAAAGAAAATGTGGAGTGATACGTCAACTAAATTTGGAAGAATATTCTGACAGTGATGTAAGTAACACGGATGCCTTTACTGCTGCGAACTGTATTCGTCTTCAAAGGACTGTGAAGGGTGGGTTAGATGCTCTGGATGCCACCGCTGGGCCCACGAAGCCGACCCATGTGGGCAAAGTGGCCATTTTGCAGCATGTCCATTTTTGTGTGTTTAAAATACGTGCCGATGCTTTTAGCACTACTCAATTATACCAATGGATAGCTAACAACACAAGATTCACACGTAATTTCAATTTAAAAATAATAAAATTTGTGTAAAATAAAAATAAAAATTCCTTAGAGTGGCCGCTTTGCCCGGGTATCCCCTAATAGCAATGCCAATTATGATCCCAGAAAAATCCACGCTGATCATGTGAAAAACTAGATCCTCTGGCCTCAAATCAAGGAAAAAGTGGATTGAGGCTGCGAAGATGAACCACATTTATTCTTCAAAGAGTGACACTATGGGGGTTTAGTATTAATATTGTTACATGTCATTTGCTTCATAATATAGTGTAACATACTTACATAATAGGCGAGTGGACTAATTTTTGTTTTAATTTATATTTACATAATATAAGTGAATATTAGACGATTTTATATTTTTTAATTTAACCAATAAAGTCAAAATAAAATTCAAACGGTCGAAATTTTGAAGTGACGATTTAATTAGAAGGACAAGAAAACAACACGGTTGCCACTTGTCAAAATGAATGAGCAAATTTCATTGTTTTAGGAAATAATCGCAAATATTGATGTTTTGAACATTAATTAAGAAGTGAACTACTAAACTTTTATATATTCTCTTAGATAAAATGATGATTTGCTCATAATATTTAAAATTAAGCATTAGGTGGTAATTCATAATTAAAGATGTTTAGTTTTTTAAAGTGACAACATTGCAACACACTTCTCCTTCAAGAAAGAAAGAGAATAACATAACATGTTGCCAAGTTTTTAACGAATATTTAGAGAACGATGACATAATCATCAGGAACGTGTCCTATATTTATTGATGATATGAAGTATTCATTTCGAAGGAGTTGTTGGCATCTATCACTATTTTATGAAGACAAATTTCCTGTTAACTTATTTTTAATAGGTGATTTGGCAACATTGGATATCAAGTAGAAATAGAACATCAACAGACCAATAAGGACTAATAAGTGACGTTATCATGAATACAAATTGGTGTTCTGTCATGGATTGTTTAAAATGGGTTATAAAATTTCATGATTTCGAACAACGAATAGGCTCATAAATCGCATTTATGCTAGTTTTGATTGGATGCAAAAATTAATTACGATCTATAACAATACGATGATATAGTTCAAAGTCCAATATTCAATATCAGTCCAGTCGCCTTTTATGAAATATAAACCCTAATTTCCTGTGTCCGGAGGATACGCCAGAGCCAAAATCCTGCATATTTAAATGGTTGATGTATTCAATCGTCTTGTATTCTTCACAAACCCACCAAAACTGCCAATAAACAATAATATTTGTACTGCATGTGCACAATAGTAAATAATATAGATGCTATGTGCCTCGTCTCAATTGAATTACACCACCAAAAATTTTTTCCCATTTGATTTGCCGATTGGCGTATTGGGAGTAATTTCAGCATTAATCGTAAGGGTTCATAGGATACTTTACAGGACTATTTTACCACCATAGTTCGAGAAATATTACTATTTCCCAGATTCAATTCGTGTGTTTTACGGAGGTGGTTAGAAAACTATTACTGGTAATGGTGTAACTGCGCTTGCTGTAAAAATTACTGATGCAGTAAGAAAGGTTTACTGTTAATGTAATATAAATATTATGTATTTGATCTTGCAGTAAAAAATATTACTGGCATAGTAAAAATTTAGGAGGTAAAATATATATTATAATTCTACTAGTACGGCTAACAGTTGTTGTTAATAATGACAATTTAAAGATTTTCAGCCATAGTAAACTTTTTAGTAGTAACAAATTCTTATTGAATTATTTTCCTCGGTGATCCCTATTAAAAATCAAGGGATTGTGCTTACTCTGGGTAGACCACCCTGTATGAATACATTGATTATTTTTTTTGTTCCAAAAACTAATAAACATTATTTGTGTGGTATGTTGAAACTTTTTCGTATTCCAATAAGCAACTCACCTACTAGAGAAATATTTTGGAATACGCAACAAAGAAACGTAAGCTATAATAGCTGTAATTTTTTTATTATATTCATAAATTCAAATAAATAAAAAAATAAGCTTTATACATGTGACCAATGTCAAATTTGAATGGCAGTTAGAGGAGATCCACGCAAACCGATAATGTTCCTGTTACTAAAAGCTTTCAGGGGTTAAAATGTGATATATAAAGAACCGAGCTCTCGAAAGTAATCATAAATAATTTTTAGAACGATGATTGTAAGCTATTAATATAGTATAGTTAATCTAATAGTGTGGTAGATTATGCTCAAAAACATTTGAAATTTAATTTTGTTGATAGTGTATATTAAAATGGGAATGTTTTATAAGATTCAGATTCTGTTTAGGAAAATTTCATGTTATATATCATAATATAAAAAATCCTAATCTACATGCTATCTTATCGGATCTGCATTCCCTCACGGGACAATGTCAGAAATATAATTAGTCAATACCCGTAAATAATATGTTTGAAAAAACAAAAGGATAAATTTTAACCACTAAACGTTTGATAATTTCATGACTTGTAATTAAAAGCATAGCAAAAGTCATAGTGTTTGTATGTGATGCATTGGAAAAGTAATTTGGTGCTGTTTTTTATCATAAGGATAAGAATTGAACATTTTTTTTCGTTTTGACAAAAACAACAATATTTCAATATTTTTTATACACAACTCTTAAATTAATTTTGTGTTTAAAAAAGTTGATCAATACCTACGAAGGTTTTATTTTACATTAGCAGCTGATCACAAAGCGATAGTTCAATTTAGGATATAAAATAAGAAAAAAACAAAAGCTACTTTGGACAACCGTGCTGCAGATGACGGTGCAGATCACCCTGCATCGTCGATATCAATGAAACTGTCATACCCTCAGAGTAATAATTAAACATAGAGTAAGCATATTCCCTACTACTTTTCGTCGAAACAGATTTGTTTACCAGCAGATCATTGCCAGACGCTCTGTTTTGTAAGTAAAAAGTAGGAAAAAAACGTAATAGTATAATTTACAACAATTTTATTTTACTTTCAAGAGGAAACTTTTAGTCAGAGAAAATATTCTTTAATACATTTTAATATTCATTTTCTTACCTTTCAATAATACTGATAAAAAAGCTCTGCACCAATTGTATCAAATACCCACACCGAAAATTTGGCATCAGTGCCTTTGTTTGTTATTGTCTAGAGGTGATTAGCGCTTTGTTGGTTAGCAAATTGTGAACACTGTTTAACGCCCAGTCTCGAAAGTTAATTAAATTAGTGTGGTATAATCAACAAAAAATCTACCTAAGGGTGCATTACATCGAAGGGAAGTCTACCAAGATACAAATTACAGAATTTGTGAGTTTCTTTTAAGTTATTCTTAAATATAAACCTCATTAAATCCAAATATTAGTACATTTCAACTAGTGAAATATCAACAGTCTTATCAGTAAAAACTGGTTCGACGGAATTTGTTTGAATGGTACAGGACCGCAGTCACATTGGGCAAATTAATGTTTTGTTTAATAATGGATAAAATTAGTTTAGGTCCGGGTACTTCCAGTAATGGAAGTAACCCCCCACCGAATAAATCATATGCATCAGTAATAAGCTCATCTAAATTCCCAAGCAAAAAGCAGGCTATAGTTTTGACTGCATTGGAAAACATTAAAATAGAAGAATATTTAATCGCTTTAGGAAAGTTAATTGAACCACATAATATTATATTTATATCTAGAATATCCAATAACCGTATAATATGTATTTATCTAGCAAACGAAAACCTAGTTGATTCTTTTATAAACAATCATAACGGCGAAATAACTATAGGACAAACTACCATTAAGTCCAGGCGACTTATAACCCCAAGTGAACGGTTACTATTATCAATTGTCTGTCCGTCAATACCCAATAATCTAATAGAAAATGAACTCAGAAATATAGGAATTAATCTAGTATCACAAATTACTTGCCTCCGCATTGGTACAGCCCTCCCAGAATTCAAACACATCCTAAGTTTCCGAAGACAAACCGATATTTCCCCGTTAATAAACGCAACACTTCCTGACTCCATTACCATTTATCACGAAGATACATCCTATCGTATTTTTTTATCCCTAGACAATAATGTTTGCTTTAATTGCAAAGAAAAAGGCCATATTGCAACTGAATTTTCTCGATCAACCCCTCCATTACTTCAATCTCAAGAATCAAATTCTACAAATATCCCAATATCGCCATATCCAACGCAAAGTATAGAAAAATCACCCTTGCCTTCCACAAATGTGTGTTCTATTGTAGAATCTATCAACACTTCCTTACATGTTTGTAGGCTCGCTGATTCGCCAACTTCAACAAACATCAATGTAGCATCTGGTATAAAGCCTGGCAGTAATCCTACAACTACGACTCCACTTAAAGTCAGCACCGTACTAACTTGCAATACAAACAACTCTTCCAAACGCGCTTTATCGGAAACCCCCTCTCCAACTGAAAAAAGTAAGGAGCAAAGCTCGTTTCAAAAGACTGCTCCTCCTAAAAGTTCCAAAAAAGCTAAATCAAAAAATGAGTCCTCAACGGTGAACTTAAAGGAACAACTGATCCTAGCAAAAGACGTATTCGAGGGGGACATGGATAATAGAGTGTTAACCCTGCAAGAAACCTGTCACTTCTTTGAAAACGTACGTGGCTCGACGGATCTGCTAAGTGTAGCTAAAACATATTGATAACGAAACAGGGTTAATTGAGTTACTAAAGGGAATGTTTAATATCCTGCTAAACGTATTTATAGTGATTGTTTTTGTTTATTTATTGTTATGGATGTTAAAAACTCATTATAGTAATGTTTTGAACGTAATTTTGAGTTTTCTACATATTCCACGTTAATATGATTATTGGAATAAATGACTCTATTTGAAATACTGTAGGCGAGAAAGATGGAGCCAAGATCAAACAGCTTAAATTCTTATATTTATTTATTTATTTATACACCAGAGCATCTAACAGCCGAAGCCAGTTACTGGATGAAAAATATGTTTTCATTCAAAATACAAATATAAACTTCTAATTCACAGCTGCAGCTCCCCTTTTAAATTGAAAACAATATCCTGATCGGTAAATTATTAAACAAGATACAATTCATCACAATGCCTCTTGAACCCAAGCCACAGGTTCCAAGGGTCTTCCGTTACTCAAAATATTCATACAAATTCAGCACGATTTGGTGGGATTGAGAATTTAATGTTTTTCCAGGCATATTTTAAAAATAAAAACCTTGAAAAAATATTCTATATTTGTTTGATATTTATGACAACAAATAATAATGTTTTATATAGATCAGAGGTTTAGCCAGATTCAAAAATGATACATCAAATTATAGGTTAGAAAATTTAACTTCAAAAATTAATACTTACATTAAGAAATCCAACACTAAGTGAACAGTAAGTCGTTACAACAACTCTTTTTGAGAAAATTTATAAACTCAATGCACGAAAATGTAATGAAAAATTAAACATAATATGAATATAATTTTTGTAAGCACCAAAACGCTGTCAAGTTGACAACTAAGCAGGTTCAATGATAACATTTTACCACAGATTGTTGTTATATTACTGTCTTTGTCTGATGTATTACTAAATGTTGGAAGTGCGGCTTAATTTCAACATTTTATATTCTGAGAGTAGAAATGAGACAAAATTTAAAAATATTTTCATACATGTGCAAAGATACACCGAACAGACTGTATATCCATGTTAATCATTACTGCCACATTTATATAAGGCTTTCCAAATCACGTGACATAAAGATGGCGTCTGTGGGCAAACCTTAGAACATAACACTGTCAAAGTCACAGACCACATATAATCAGTTTCATAAACCATTCTATACGTGGTTGTTGACAGTCATCCCTGTTTGATCCTACGAATAAAGAATTGAAAGGAAGTAACGTTGTCACATTTTAATGTAGCAAATAATCGCGACGGAAGTCGGCCATATTGAAGAACCAAATATGACTCATTCGAATCGTGACATTTGACATGTATAGTTTTTTCATGCTGTTTTATATATTATTTTCTGATTTAAGTAATTAACCCAACTCTTGAATGGGAATTACTTTTCATCTGTAGGGTTCTATTTATCTGAATTATTAAAAATTAACAAAATATTTTAATGACAACCACATTGTTATCATAGACGTTCCTTTATTTTTTATTTAGACCATCTAAGTCAACTATTTAATTACCTACTTAGAAGTTTTTAATCTAAATTTATATATTACTGTACATATATATTACTGTACAGAGAATTACAAGCGGAAAACAGTTATTTTTTTTGAACAATTAATACGAGGAATAAGTATATAATACCCTGTGTGTGACACCACTGGTAACCGGAAAGGAAGGAGTATAATACGATTTGACGATGTCCGCAATGGTTCTTGCATATGGCTGACTTGAAGTTTCCGGTTACCAGTGGTGTCACAAACAGGGTATTATAAACTTATGTCTCGTATTAATTATTAAAAATAATAACTGTTTTCCGCTTGTAATTATCTGTACAGTAATATACATTGTCATAAAGTTGTAGGAATATAAATTTAGATTAAAAACTTCTAAGCAGGTAATTATAAATAGTTGACTTAGTTGGTCTATATAAAAAATGAAGGAACGTCTATGATAACAATGTGGTTGTCATTAAAATATTTTGTTAATTTTTAATAACTCAGATAAATAGAACCCTGCAGATGAAAAGTAATTCCCATTCAACAGTTGGGTTAACTACTTAAATCAGAAAATAATATATAAAACAGCATGAAAAAACTATTTATGTCAAATGTCACGATTCGAATGAGTCATATTTGGTTCTTCAATATGGCCGACTTCCGTCGCAATTATTTGCTAGATTAAAATATGACAACAGTCCTTCCTTTCTATTCTTTATTCGTAGGTTTGATCTACTTCCACAACCAACCACAAGGAATGTAACAGGCATTTTTTCAACTTATAACGTTAACAAGTCCAAATAATGTATAAAATCTATTTTATAAAGTCACAAAAACTATATTCTCACAACAATAAAAACTTCTACACCAACTTAAATATAGAAAGCACTATGACAACAATATAAAACCATACTATTGTTTGCCTACAGCCGCCATATTGAATAATTTTTGACAGGTCGTTGGAAAGCCTAATAGACAATAAATTTATATTTATTTATATATTTCTATAGTACAATAAGTGGCGACAGTAACCTTTTTACCAATAGTATAGCCTGAATTTACTTAAAAAATTCGTACCAATCAAATAAATGTTACTTTGAACCCTGCCGGTTTACCTTGTAATTTTTTACTTATTAACTGTCAACTATTGACACTTTACAAACATTTTTCTGAATTTTTTATTTAAATCACACCTAGTTTTGTTACAATGAATATTGATTATGAAGACCTTTATAAATGGATCGACTCCCACATTATTACTCGACCTAAACGAAATATTAATAGAGATTTTTCGGATGCTGTGCCTTTAGCCGAAATTTTAAAGCAACACTATCCAAAGTTAGTTGAGCTTCACAATTACAGCCCCGGAAACGCCCTATCTAACAAGTTGATAAATTGGGAGACCATAAATAAAAAAGTTCTAAATAAAATAAACATTAACCTGACGAAAAAGAACAGACAAGATTTAGCCAATGGAAAACCTGGAGCAATAGGACGTCTATTGTCACTAATAAAATCAAAAGTGGAAGCCAAAGAAACACCTTGTGATCAGGAAACTGACGATAAAGTATATTACATAGAAGATACAACCAATTTTTCTTCAAGCGAAGATGTAGTTCCTGTTAAAATCAATAACGGTGTAGAAATGATAGACAGAAAGTTAGTGCCCGTAGATACATTTGAAAAGATGGAGAAGGAAATCGAGGAAAAACAAGAAACCATAAATGTGTTAACCAATAAGGTAGATCATTTGGAAAAGTTAATAGCTCTAAAAGAAGAAAGAATTAAGGATTTAACACAACAAATACAATCAATCATCAATAGTTCTGGAGAATCCTCTTCAAATTTAGCTTCACCTAAATCAAGATTTTTTACCAATTTATTCTAAACTGTTTCTGTTCATTAATAAATTTTAGTTTTATACCAATTATATTATAATATTATATATAACCTTCTGTTTTGTGTAAAGCTTTGTTGTTACTTACGGTTCTCTTTGCTCCTAGTATCCTTTAAACTAAGATGCTAAAAACCGAAGGTGTATTTAAATAAATAAATTATAAAATAAAAATAAATAAAAGTTTTAAAATTGTTTCTTGTTCAAACCAATGATTATTTTTGTTGGTTTTTCCGATTTGGTATAATCTATAGATTAGGTAAGGTTTTATGTGAGTAGTAGATAAACTTCCCTTTCACTGTAACATAAAAATATATTGTGGTTCACCCCTAGGTGAGCTTGAGCTTGTGCAGCAGCATTTGAAACTTTTTGTCTTTTGCAGTTTCTTCGGCAACTATATCTGCGGTTTTGAATTCATGGTCAATTGAAGTCTGCCGATTTAATAATTTTGGAAACTGTTATACGAGATAAACAATACAAATTTTCGTTTTCTTTTCCATTTATGCATCGAATTATGTAATAGAGACCACTAAGGAAATATGCGTACCTTAGTAACCGTGAAGAGGTCATCTGTGGTAATACACGGTTTGGATGAAAAATTCTGGAAAGTTGCTCATTTTCTGTAACGAGAATGAAACTTTTACCAAATATATAGTTAAAAAAATGTGTTGTTGCGTATATGATAGCCAGTTTTTCTGTCAAGCTGGTTATGGTTAAATTCGGATTTTGTTTGTGTTATTGATGTAATCCATCGTGATATAATAGTTTTCACAATAAATGGTATTGACTGAAGGATTATAATAAGACTAATAAGACCCTTAAGTTATAAAATCCGAGATGCACATCATAAATGTAAAAGGACCTGCTTTAGGTACTTTTGTTTCTTAGAGAGGGATTGTAAAGGATTACAGATTACACTTCTTGTTCATTTTAGTCTTTGTATTTCACTGGAAGTGCTCACTTGTGTTACGGCGTGCAACAATTTTATAACATTTATTTGTTATTATAGACATTAATAGCAAAGATTTTATACCCCAACGTACAGAATAGGCATTATGTGGCGTCCGTGGATAAAAAGTAATAGTGCTTCTTCCAGTGGTTCGTTAAAGAAGAATCACTTATCTTGTGACGCGAAAATCATTATAAAAAATGTGTATAGTTCCTTACTTCAGCAAGGATATAACGCGGTTGCTGCAGCAAGAGTAACCAGTAATTTGACGAAGGTGCCTCTTACTTCAGTTAGACAAATTGTTGAAAATTCTATGGATCAAGAAAAAAGCGTAAAGATTCCAGTGTCACAAAAAGTCTAGACGACTGAGAAAAAGATTTGATAAGGTGAAAAATCTACACTATGTACAATGAGCAGCGTGTCCCTACAATCAAAAGTCTGAAACAGCGGCTCATCAATGACGAAACTCACATCAACTGTGGCCTCACTACTCTTTGGCGAGCTCTGTCTGCAATGGGCTTTAAATATCGCAAAATTGACAAGAGACAAGTAGTAATGGAATCCGCACGTTTAATAAACTGGCGTTCTGAATATATAACGTCAATAAAAAAATACCTGTATGAAAATCGGCTAATACTCTACCTCGACGAGACGTGGTTTGACACGCATGACACCCCTTCCAAAGGATGGTTTGATTCGAGGTTTGATTCCTCTGATAAGTGTAAAATAAAGGAAAGCAAATGGTTGGATTCCAAACGCTATGTGGCTTTCTGCCAAAAATATTAAGGACTCTCTTATCACGAAGATACGACAGCAGAGCTTTTTGAAGATTGGTTTCAAAATTGTCTGTTACCCAACATTCCGCCAAACAGCGTTATAGTAATGGACAACGCAAGCTATCATAGTCGATAATTGCAAAAAATTCCTGGCTCAAAGAATACGAAATTGGAGATTCATAACTTCATGGCTGCAAATGACATTTATTTTGAGGAAAAGTATACAAAAAAAGAACTTTTACAAGTGCTGCAGTCATTTTCTGTGATACAATTCTGACTTAAGGACTTCGATTATATTGCCTCCAATAAATCTTTCTACCGGCCGGCAGGGCCGGAGTGGACTTTTTACTTTTACATAGAGAAGCAATTGAAATATTGATAGATTGATATAAATTGTCTAAAAATATGTACAAATGTGCAAACATCTATAAAAAAAGTAAATTCCATCCTGTTCCGTTCAAATTTTATAGCAGGTAATACCTGGCTAAAACGCCGGCCGACAATACGGGACAAAAGGGACGTTTATTGGCCTTAAGAAGTGAGAACAGTGTGCGCGGAAAAAAATACTTCTCCGACTTTAAGTGGTAGAATTAATTAGTAACTGTATAAATGACATTCCTACCGATAGTTGGAAAAGTTCTGTTAGTCATTTTATAAATCTTGAAAACTCGTACCTTTCTGTAAAATCAATTGTGCCAATTATAAATAGTTTAGATCCTGATTTTTTACACAATGAAATTAAATCAAGTAGTTTATTGCAGTTAATAAGCCCATACCATTTACTGTGAAAAATACTATACATTATACAATTTTATATAATATATTTCTAACACAATAAATCGAATTTTTTTCTTATACATACACACCTACAACCGGATATCTCAGTTGTTTTATTAAAAATTAAGAATTTAATAATATTTTCTTTAAGTATATAACTGGTATAAAGATTTATAGTTGTGTCTTTAAAATTTATATATTGTAAAAGTTATATTGCATAATTGAGTATATAAAAGTAATACAATGTGCTGTAAGTTAATACGTCGATGATAATAAAGCTGTTTTGTCAACACATTCCAGTCTTGTTGACTTTATCTTCAGCTGTGTTTGATTCCTCCAGCTACCACGTAATATGGGTCGATGCATTCAATCGGATATTCAGTGCAGTAGAATTTTAACAATGGGAAATTTATAGAATTAAATAAAATGATAACATATAAGTAAATATTTAAAACATATTTATTAACTCATGCAATAAATAAATATAAATGGTTTGAGGATCGGAAAATTTAAAGAGGATTTTTTGAAAAGAAATATATTAAATACATTTTCTGTACTCTGACGATGCTTGTTGTAGCTGAATAGCTGCTATTGTATTCTAAAAGATAATTTTTTCATTAAACGTGGAAGATAAAGTACCTCAATTTTTTATAATATCGAAAATTGTTATCAAGAAAATTTATTTAGAAGTCTACAAAATGTTCAAATGTATACAAAAGGTATACAAAATGTTTAAAATGGAGATTTTCTACATGTTGCTATTGCATGTCTCCCCTACAACAGTAATAAATGCATAAGTACATTTTTTATCAAGTTGCCATAATGTTTACATATATGACATTAAACGTAAAATACCGGTGGTATTGAATTTAGAAGAAAAAATAGAAATTGTGCTAATTGTGGGTGATAATTATAAAACGTATCGGGAAGCAGCTGAAATATTTAATAACAGACATCAAGGAAGAAATATACAACATACAACAGTTATGAGACTTATGGTAAAATTCAAAGTATACGGAGATGTTAAAAATAAATTCAGCAACAAACGTGAAAAACGCGTAACAAATGAGGCGACGAAATTAGATGTAATGTTATCCTGATAGATACTGTGCGTCTAGAAGAGTAGGCAGATTGGGACCATAAATATTAAACTGAAGTAGATATGCATATCTTTAATAATTCTTTGGTCTGCAGAACATTACTGCCATCTGGTGTCCTCAGTGTACAGCTTTTTAAACGGCGGGTTATTTAAACGTATATAAACTATGAATATTATTTAATGATACTTTTTAAATGGAAAGATGGAATACAAATAGAAATATAAAACCATACATTTAAAGAATCCTTTAACAAAAAAGAACATATTTTTAACATAAATATGCACATATGCAACACACAATTATATTTAATTGGTTGAGAGACAAAAAAGTATCAACTCCTAAACCTTTCTTCAACATTAAATAAAACAAAATGTTAGCAGAACATTATTGATACCTGCTTATGATAAAAAACACTTTTCACCATTATTGTTATGAATATCAAGGTATAATGATGAAATGGTATCTTTTCTAATTGTAGTTTCTAAAATCACCTCTGCCAATCTTTCAATGCAGATATCATATAGTTGGAAACATCAAAATAATTAAAATAAAGTAGGGTACCTTTCAAATAAAGAAAGGTTTAAAAAAAATGCGTTAATTAATAATAATAAAATTAATTTTAATTATATTATTTAATGTACTTATAGCTTCCATGATATATATACTCTCTATCTTACACTATGAGAAAGTTGAATTTTACAAGCTTTGTTGAGGCCAGAAAATGACCTTTTCTATGGCTATCTACGTTTCCACGCTAGATGGCGCCTGAATTGACAGATAAACAACACTATTAAAAGTCAGATACAAATAAATTGTTAGCAAGTATAGCTTCTTTTTTTTTCTCATTGATTACACGGCATACTTTTGAATGATATACCACTTATATAAGTTTCGACTTCACATAATTGCTTGGTTGGTTGGTTGTTTATGTGTTGCTCCTAGTAGAGGTTTTTTTATTAAACATCGAGAAACGTTTAACGTACGTTAAAAAAGTTTAATAACGTCTAAATAATCGATTAAATAATAGGGTTGTCAGAGTTAAGCTGCTGAGCAATATGTAACTTTTTTTGTATGGTTTTTTAAATTGTTTTTTTGAAAATAACTGAAACTGTTGCAACGGCGCTATTAATGGTTGGGGGGCTGAAGCCTTGTGGTTTGCACACTTTAGGCCGTAGAGTAGTATGGAATGAATTTTATATTATAATATAATTTTTTTATAGAGAATATATTAACAACAATTTTTGTGCAGGATAAAAAATGTTGTGTAAACCATGCCAGTAAAGTGCTCATTAAAGCCGTAAAAAATATCTTTTTTCTCTCTGAAAAATGTCACTTTCCCACCTAAGTATATAATATACTATAGTACTGATACTAAGAGCTTCATATCAAAATAAAAATATACCTTGTTTTATAATTCTGTAATTTTACTTTGTAAGGTAATGCACTAAAGTGTACATAGATAATTTGATTTCTTTTTCAATAAGAATTAAAGTGGTCACTATTTAACAACTAATGTGATATGTTTGAGAAACTGTACTTTTTTTGCTAGAAACTAACATATACTATGGAATACCTCGTTTCTAGTTTTTAATGATATAAATTATTGTACTGTACTCTATATTTTGTTTTGGTTTCTGTAGCTAGTTTTCAAGAAATAAACACTATGGTAAAAAATAATCCAAAAATACACTAAATTCTCACAAAATAATAGAAAAATATTACACAGATATGACAATCGCTCTTTTACAGCTTCCCAACAGGCATAATAAGTTTTTTGAGAAAACATAGTATTCATTTCTTCGACCGAGGAAGTCTTTCCGGACATTTCATATATCTTAAGTGTTGAGCTGCAGAATTACATATTGCAACAAAAAAAGTTAATAATTGAATGGTTTCTATAGTTAAAAGTTACAGTTATGGTTTTAGTTATAAATATTGAAAAAACTTGAGTTACAATAAATTTATAATATTAAAATAAACACAATTTCATAATTAAAAACGCCGTCTTGCTGATTGTTAATTTTGTTGAATATGTTTTGGTTTACTCTTCAAAATTTATAATTATAATTTAAAATTACATACTTTAATATTTACCACGAATAAATCCTACTACAGAAATATACTTTTAAACAACCATTAAAAGAAACCCTATACAATAATCAGGCACTTTCACACGACTTGCAGAACCCAGTTATCCTCTAATATTGAACAATATTGGATAGAATAACCTTAAACAAATAAAGATTTAATGGATTTCGTATCTTGCTTGTTTATTTTAGTCGTAGTGATATTCAACCCTTGATCATTGACGTGCGTCGACCTCTTAGTCTTTTTTTATCAGTAGATATTTAAGTCGAGTGACTTGCGTATTCGAATAGTCACCCTAATAGGGTTTTCGTGGGTAGATAAATATCTAACTTTTACAATTAGCTAGGTAGTTCGTTTGCCATTCTTTTGACGACAAACAATTATTCATTTAGGAAAACATTCCGTTTTTTTATGTAATCCTAACCAAATGGAAAAATAAAATGTTTTTTGTTGATTATCTATTATTTCATTTCTTTCCTTTCTTGGATTTTACTAAATATTAAATACATTTTTTTTTTATTTGACATTTGACAGTTTAGCACACTTTTCATTGGTTATCAAAATATCATGGATTGGTATTGTATGTTTTTAACGTAACCTTGAGATTTAATTGCCCAGTTGTGGTCCTTCATTCAGTATATTCTTGAAATTTTAACCCCATTTTATTAACCTGTTAATGTTTGATTTAAATCACAACACTCTGGCTAATTAAAACAAAGGACTATAATATTTGCTAAAATATATTTTTTTCACTACTAGCTTATTTAACCAAGGTAGAAAAAAAAATACAGGGACTACTTGATTAGAACTAAATCTCACTTTATTTGACAGAATGTGAGGTTAACTGATGTAAAAACAAAATCAAAAAACATTTAAAAAAAATGTTTTAAAAAATAGAATGCCAGTAGTGAAAACAATGCTATGTGAGTTATAAAAATATTACATATTGTGGAAATATTACCAATACAATTTCAAACAAAATTTTCGGCAACTCAGCATTAATATCACTTAAAACACACAATAATGTTTGAACAAAATTGTTAAATGTGAAGACAAAACTACCCAAAATTAAAAAAATCTGGTGTTTAAAAAATTAATTGTCAAACAAACAAATAAGGAAGCTACTTAAAACAAAAGACCGACCACTCATATTGATTATTTATTGAAACTGTACTTGCCGATAATGAACAGAACGGAATTGTAAAAAGTGGACTTAACTTTAGGTTTCTGTATTGTCTAGAAGGGTGGCTTCAGCTTCTTCGTAGAGAATTGGGGATGAAAGTTTCTGGATATTTATTTACTGGTTCTGGCAGCTTGAGATGTAGTGATTTTCTTAACGACTCAGAAGTGGTTTAGATTCAGGCTTCTGTGGCCTCAACATCAGCTTCAAATGGTTTGAAGGACTATCTCCACATAGGGACCTTTCAAAGGATGCTTTCAACTTAGCCTAAGCTTGGCTCGGACTAAGCTCTAACTTAGCGGGTTGTGCTTCCAACAACCAAAAAGGAAAGTTCACAAGACGAGATACTAGAACGCTTTTCCGACTCTTCAAATGGGCATATTAGTCGAGAAGGGATATAAAATTATCATACTCGTCTATATATAGTCTCGCTCAAGACGGAAATCGTGTTTGTGTCATTTGTCAGAAGGGATGCGTTCGTCACATTCGCTTGTAAGTGGGATGCGCGTTTTTTGTTTGGCCTTTTTCAGACGACTACATAGTTACGCGTCGATAAGGGGTGTCTCGTGTACGGTAGCGTTAACAGTGATTCGGGGTCGGTTTCAACGTTAATAATAGCGGTATCGTTTACGGTCGAATAATAGTGCAAGGTGACATGACGATGGACATTTTAAAAGAGCATATAACTTGCAACAACCAGATAAGTCGAACTGTGCAAAACACCTTGAATATCCAAATTCACTAATACACACCAATGACATTCAAATACTACACATTTGTGATCAAAAACAAAATTTAGATTTATTTGAAATGTTTTGCATTTTTAAAATGCAATTAAGATTTGTTTTTATAGTATAAAATATAACAAAACAATAACTAAAAGAACAAACCCGGGAAGTGGTAGATTTCAAAATTAAAATTTTTAAATATCTTTGTTAGCTTGACCTGTAAAGCAACAAAGTGAAACAAGCTCTACTAAATGTTAAAACCGTATCAAAGCCCATATAGTACAGGAGTTCGAATTAAGGTAAAACCTCGCAATTCTTTAAACCTGCATGGATTAACTTAAAATTTTAACAGAAGGTAGGTAATAGCCCAAGAATCAAACTCTATATTGAACAGAAAGGCACCAAAGCCTTGGGTTGCCAAATATTTTATTACATTTTAACCACAAAAAAGTGATTTTAAGCAAAAATTTGCTATACAATTTGAAAGTAACAATTTTTAAATGAAAAATGCTCCGAAGTTTACTGTTTTCCAAAAGAAAATTGCTTTGTGTTTTTAATATATTTCCTTCATTTTCAATGATGAATTGTTCTTTCGAAAACTATTTTGTAGAGTCTTTCAAGAGCTACAAGATTCTGAAAATTAAATTCCTTAAGATACTTTGTTTTTTAAATAGTGTAAGGGGCTCAAAAAAATGGTACTCTTTTGTAAATTATGAAAAAGAATTTTGACTTTTTAAAACCTTAAATTTTGCTACTCACATTTTTTTTATAAAAAGCATCACTAGTTGTTTGTGACTATTTCCCTAGACTATTTTTAACTGACAAAACGGCATAGCAACGCCACTTTTCATATTGACAATACGTAATATCTCAGCGATAAAATTATGACAGATCCGTTACTAAGGTGTCTGGTATTTCTATAGTTGTCAATTTCACAAACGTCATTAGAGCGTCTTCATAATTTTGATATTGTTTTGTTTTTCTCGTAAAATAGTCTTGTCGAATACCATTCGAAAGAGAATTTTTTCCCGGCCATATTTTCTACTGGTTTTATTCAAGTTTCTTGCTTTTTGGCAATTTGGCAAATAGTGTAATATTATATACAAAAAAACTATTAAAAACGTCGATTTTTTCATCTAAAATTTGCTACAGTCAATCACGAATAACTTGTATAATATCATTGTTACAAAAACAATGTTTTTCATATAAAGACTTTTTCAATCGATTCCCGTGATTAAAATGTAATAAAAACCACCCCCGAGATAGGCGATATAGATTTTGATTCTTGAGTTAACACTTACCTTCTATAAAGATTTCAATTTAATTCATGCAATAACATACAACCAATAACATACATATAGTACGTTTTAAATTATAATATAATAAAAAATGAAAAGAAATAATTATTGGAATACATTTATTACTTACATTTTATTCTATATCCGACTGGAAAGAGGAACACTCGTTTTTGACATTAATAATAATGGGGTCGATTAAATCATCACAAATATTGTCAATTTTCCACATATTTGCCTCTACTTTGGTAACATGCTCGATACAGTTTGTCCAATTGTCCTTAATAACATGACGTACAGCACTCTCAAACAATTTCACAACATCGTTTATTTTAAAAGTAGTATTTTTTTCCTAACTTCCTCCTTTACCTGAGCCCATATTAATTTTATGGGATTAAGTTCACAATGATAAGGGGGAAGTCGAAGAACTGATATACCACGAGAAGAAGCCATTTCTTCTACAATGTAGGTTTTGTATTTATTCTTGTTCATTTTTGTAATTCTTTCTTTAGTGGATCTTTTGGAAACTTAATATTTTTCGAAATAAGCCACTCCAAAAGACTTGCTTTACGCCAAAGACTTGTGGGCAATACTTCTCGTAACCGTGAATGGTAACTTGCGTTGTCCATAACAATAACATCCCCTTTTGGAATCAGATCCAACATTTGAACAAACCATTCCTCGAAGACATCCCCATTCATATCTTCGTGACAGTTCTCCGTGCGTTTTAACATAAAAATTAATAATCCATCATCAACAAAAACTTCAGAACTTCCAACATGGACAATGATAAGTCTTTTTCCTTTTCCAGAGGTGGCTGCACACCTAACGACAAACCTTCCACGAATGCCTGCCTTCCGCTTTTAATCTTGTTTTCATCTTGTCAAGATTTGGAAACTATATATCCAGCATTTATCCATGTTTCGTCTAAGTAGAGAAGATTTTCAAATTTTGTTCTCTGGCATGTCGAATGCTTCTTAAATAGTCTCTTCTCCAAAAAACTATTTTCGGTTTATCTATCAAGAGAGATTTTCTATTATATTTTGTATATCTGAAACCCACATCTTTCAAAAGTTTGCATAATGTCATTCTGGAGAATTTTGTATAGTTCGTATCTTGCACTGATGTCATAATTTTGTCAAGTGTTGGAATTTCCTTGCGTAAGTCAAATCCATGGACTTTACGCCTTAGTCTTTGTTTTAATGACTCATCTATCTCAATTGGTTTTCGGCCTAAATGAGTTTTAGGGGGTTGAAGAGTTTCATTCTTGCTTTCTTTTAGTAATCTATAAATTGTTGATTTAGCAACATACAATATAGCAGCCGTTAATTCTACAAAAAGAACAAAAATATATAAAATAATTATTGTTACAGATTGGTTTGTTTTCTATTATGAATAAACTGTTGCCTTTCTTTATCAAACTTACTAAAATATATGTACCTCTATCTTTTTTTTTTTATTAAAATTAGTACATCCCGTTATCTCTGACCTAAATCGTATATTCTTTAGCATAGCTGCAACTCATTCGTTCAATACAAAATGTACCTTACGGTATACCCTCTTAAAATATATTTTCGTACGTCTATGAAATCTACTTAAATTAATGATTTATTACTCCTTGTCCTTTCTATATAGACTATAGTATACTTCCAAAAGCCGTCTAGTTTATGTTTTGCCCTAAGATGAGTTGTCGACATTACCAAACTATTATTAATTAAAGATTTTTCTTTAGGCTTCACACGACAACAAAAAAACTAGTCTTTTAGGTACCGGTTATCTCTTGACTGTGGGGACACGTCGCATGATCATTGATCCAATTTAATACGACTGAATGAGCCGTCAGTTAACAGACACCACAGACACTGATATACCATTCGATTTTCAGGTATCAGATATCTGGTACATGAATTCGATCTTATACCTATAATTTACAAAACATAACCACTTGCCAAATTTATTTAATGTAATAGACCTGTCAGATTATAATCTCTATAGTAGAGATCATTCAAAAGACAACAAACAAATACCATATTAACACAAAAACATAAAAGGGATATATTTAGTGCAAAATATAAACATTATTTTAAAGTAATAATAAGCTGTGGCAAAGATAATAATAGAGGAATTAAAGTTTTATTATTTTACCTGAAAACGTAACACAATATGATGCATATTTTATTTAATTTTAGTAGCAAACAAATTTTTAGTTGACCTTGAATATAATTTCATTGATCTACGTCAGCAATATGTTTCGATCAACAGACCATCATCACGTTAGAAAAAAAGACTTTACGATATCAGAATACAAGTAGTGATTATTTCAATAGCAAAATTACTTACAAATAATTATAATACATAATACTATTCGAATCTGGTTTCATGCTGTCTGCAGTGTTTTTTGGATATTTTTAATTATTGTCTAGGTATTTGACAAAAGTCAATAAAAACATTATTTAAATAAATTAAGATAAATAATTATTAAGAACAATAAAAAACTGAATGGTTAAACTAAACTTCCACTATTTATTCGAAAAATTCGCTTTAAAATTCAATTACAGCTGTTTCGCTATAACTAGCATCGTCAGATTGACATATTGAAATTACATTTTTGTTTGTTTGTAACTAGGTACTTGATGTTGCTAAGTAATTAAGGCTAGACCAAGTAAGGACGTTATAAGACATAACAATATTAAAGCCTAGATGTTATTAGCCCTAAGGGATTATCCTGGATGTATTTCCCTCTAAGATCAGTATAACTGTGCAATGATATAGAAAAACCAGGAAAAAACTATATCATGCTGATCTTTACAATAACTTAATATATTTTTGTTACAATAATGTCTTATCTATGTATAAAATGAAGACTCAATCAAAGTAAACAGTTTAATAGTGGAGAACTTCCAAGATTTATTTGTTCATTAACTACTTTAAACTGTTGATCTGCTAGATGTCTTTTAATTTCAAGTTCTTCTAGAAAATATAAATTTTGTTTTTTATCACAAATGTGTAGTATATGAATGTCATTGGTTTGTATAAGTGAGTTTGAATGTTCCAGTAGGTGTTTTGCATAGTTCGACTTATCTGGTTGTTGTAATCTATATGCTCTTAAGTGTTCATTAAATCTTACTTCAAAATTTCTTTGTGTTTGACCTATATATACTGCATTACATTTTGGACAATTAATTTTGTAAACACCAGATTTTTTTAATTTTGGTAATTTTGTTTTCACATTTAACAATTTTGTTTCAATATTATTTTGTGTTTTAAATGATATTAATGCTAATGTTGCCGAAAATATTATTTTTGAAATTGCATTGGAAATATTTCCACAATATGTAATACTTTTATAGCTTTTAATTTCTTTAGTTTGTTTTGGAAATATTAGTTCTAGTGACACTTTTTGTTCTTTCTTATTAATTAATTTATTTATCAAATGTATTGGATAGCCATTAGATGTAGCTATTTGTTTTATGATCTCAATTTCTTGACAATCAAATATCAAGAATAATAGCTCTAAACTACTTAAACGGAATGTGATCGGGTTCTGTCCATAAATGCCATAAAATCCACCACCACATAATACCCTGAACGCCTTCAGCTGCATATATGTTTAGAAGATGGTGGAGGCCCTTTTCAGGAGTTGGCACTATGACTTCCATTCCTTACTACTTGATTTAGGGTATTTGATCTTAGGTTTTTAAAAGCTCTAATTGGAGTCTTGCTAAGCTAAATCAAGTAGTAAGGAATGGAAGTCATAGTGCCAACTACCGAAAAGGGGCTCCAGCAGCTTCCAAAAATATAATATATACAGCTGAAGGCGTTCAGGGTATTATGTGGTGGTGGATTTTATGGCATTTATGGACAAAACCTGATCACATTCTAGGTGAATTTCCTTATCCAGATCCCTCAAAATGGACATACTTAAACGGAAATTTAGGAGGAAAAATCAATAATCAATCAATAAAATATATAGACTTACAAACAAGGAAGTAAAATTAATATACAAATAGCAAAATATAATGGAAATACTTAAAATAAAAATACTTAGAACACTGCCTAAAGCACCTAAAGATGTTGAACTATTCTTACAAAAAAAAGGAGACGAGGGTCTGGAAATAAATGGAAAAATAAATACAAAAAGATATATAAACAAGATATTTTTTAGGACCTACAATGATCATAAATAAAAACATTTTTTATAATATATTTAATACTTCTGGTTTTGCTATTTCTTATAGAATTCAATATTCAATATTCAATATTCAACATTGTCGACAATCTATGTTCGTATGCCCTTTTGGGGATATACTCAGGAGGCTTGGGAAACCGGGAAAAAGTGCCTCCGAGCGTCTGTGACCAGTCCTTGCACCTGCTGACCTCCACTTCCGGTTGAAAAAAAAGGGTTAAGTATTCGATGAACGAGGAAGCTCGGCCATGTGGATACATTATCGTATCTTGCAAAAATAACCGGGCGCTAGCCGGTTTGCATACGTCTAGGTCGCTGCCGGAAGGAGGCATACGAACTGGAAGTGGCAATTTCCCACTGGTGATGGACGATGATCGAGGAAAGTATGCCCTTTCGTGGAACGACTCCTTTCGACCCATTAAGCACTATCCGACATTTGCATACGATTCCGGAGAGGGCATCTCGATTTATGCCAGCATCAACTGACCGGACTAACCTATAAATAGTCGATAATTTATGTTCGTATGCCAATCTCGGTGCCGATAGACTACGACATTTTAAGTAACAAAAGCTGGTTTGCATACGCCCAGGTCACTACCGGAAGGAGGCATACGAAGTGGAAGTGATAATTTTGCAGTAAGATTTCTCGGGCATAAATTTGATGTGGTTGTTTTTTTATATAGCAAAGGTAAAAATTATATTCAATATATAAAAATGAAAGAATATTGACACGAACGATATTTGTTCATTTTTCAATTTGATCATGCGTGTTTCTTCGTGGACCGCTTATTCTGCATCATCATCAGTATCATCTGTGTCTGTGCAATCATAATCATCTTCATTTTCGCTTTCGGTGTCTGAACTTTCAGGTGATTCCATAGAATCTTCATTGTAAGCTGCAGTGATTTTCGTGGACCTGTTAAAGAGGATAATTTTTGTAATCGATTTCATCTTCGCGTGATCAAAAAATGTACCTGATCGTTCCTCAGCTGCATTCTCGTTGATAATAATATCATTTACTTCTGCGGGAAGGGTGGGTCCAAGGTACCAATGGAAATCATACTGTTCATCTTCCAAAATCCAGCCCCACTCGTGTGGCTCAAGATCTGTTGGCACTCTGAGATAAGCCCCGCTCCACAACTGGGATATAAAAACAGTTCGCCTGAACTGCTGCTCTAATTCAGCCTCACAAGGCGGCAGCCGTGAGGGGTCGTTCTTGACTAAACTTTTTATCAGCTTCTCGGTAACATAAACCAGGTGACAGGGGTGCCTTGGAACTGTAGCACGCGTATTGCTTCATTATTACATTTTTTCAATAATGATCAAAAACATACCTGATATCAGGTGATCCTTCTGGAAAATTTACAGGATCTGGGCCCGTTTAAGGAGGACCTGTCTCAAGTCCAATTCGATATTTTTCGTTGAGAGCATTAAAATTACTGTAACATTCAGAATGATAACCGATTTCTTGATTTACTGTAGTCGGCACGTGGGTGGTGCAGTAACGAAGTTGAAACTGAATATGGCTTCTCAGAGACAATTGACACTTCTGGAGAGTACGCTCGTTAAATTTTTTCACTGTTGTGTCGTTTTTCTTACACACGAAACACTTCAGTCCAACTGTAACTGGCGATTTTGGCGATTCTGACATATTTTTCCGGGTAGACATCTTGTAACGCAAAAGTTACAAGTTTGGCACATTCAAACTATTAAACCCAACTGATTTCTCTCTTCGTGATGGCGTCGTTTCTCAATATCCCCACGTGTAGGAAATAATACTCGCCAGACTTAGGTATAAATAGCAAAGGATGGATATACTTATACAGTAGAACTTCGATAATTCGAAGTTCAAGGGACCGGGCTAAAACTTCGAATGGGATTGGCCGAGTGTCAAACTCGGGGTAGATGGCGCTCAGGTTTTATTACTCAAAACACACGAAGTGCCCAAACTAACCCGCAGTTTTTCCAATGGTAATGTGAAATTGTCGGCAAATTGGTAAAAGGAATTCGTAAAAGTATTTGATCTTCTTTCAAATATATCTACGGGGAATAAGACAAGATTGAAAATTTGATATTTCCAGTGAAAAAAACCCAGGTCAGGTTTGGGAGCCCAGTTCTTTTCGGTAATAAAATCGGAGCGCCATCTACTCTCAGTTTGACTCTCGGCCAGCCTCATTATGGAGAATTTCTAATTATGGAGAATTTCGAATTATCGAAAGTCGAATTATCGAAGTTCCACTGTATCTATTATATTCTTTGGGTATAGTGTCTAAGCCAAGCCGGTATGAGAGATAAACAAAGGTAGGCAGATAATATCTCTCTTTCTACCTGCTCGACGTACGAATGAACTCTATACGTGAGCAGTAAACTCTCACAGTTACACAAACTGCGATCCCACTCGTACAATGGGAGATTAATATTTTCCCGACTTTTTTAAGGTCCGATTGTATGTTATTGGAAATATTAATATAGTAAGCCCTGATTTAACCCATTTACACACTATCGACCATGTTTGGACACTCGCAAATAGATGTGCCTTTTGCTCAGTGGAAAACCTTGGAAATGGGTTTATCGGGGAAAAAACTTGTGGTCCCTAGGGTAATTTCCACTTTTTTCACTTTAAATTGTTAATAAACAATAGTAGCGCGATCTTCAAGGTGAAATAATTGGTATATTTGGATTCAGCGGGACAAAAAACATAAAATAAACATTATCTGCAGAGGGGCCCTTTTATTGAAAGTTTGGGAATTAATTAAGTAATGTTGGCACCGCGCAAATTGTATGCAAACCATTATTTGATAAATACTTTCACTTCTACTAACCGTGGTCAAAATTTCAACATTTCCTCAATTATCGACTATTTATAGGTTAGTCCGGTCAGTTGATGCCGGCATAAATCGAGATGCCCTCTCCGGAATCGTATGCAAATCGTATGCAAATGTCGGATAGTGTTTAATGGGTCGAAAGGAGTCGTTCCACGAAAGGGCATACTTTCCTCGATCATCGTCCATAACCAGTGGGAAATTGCCACTTCCGGTTCGTATGCCTCCTTCCGGCAGCTACCTAGAAGTATGCAAAACCGGCTAGCGCCCGGTTATTTTGGCAAGATACGATAATGTATCCACATGGCCGAGATTCCTCGTTCATCGAATACTTAACCCTTTTTTTTCAACCGGAAGCGGAGGTCAGCAGGTGCAAGGACTGGTCACAGACGCTCGGAGGCACTTTTTCCCGGTTTCCCAAGCCTCCTGAGTATATCCCCAAAAGGGCATACGAACATAGATTATCGACAATGTTTGTGTCATGGGCCAACGGTCTATAGCTTTTAAAACTAATAATACTCTTGCCAGATTAATCAATACTAAAGATATTATCCTACTGTTAGATAAACCAGTAGTTTTTAAGTTATAATGCTCAGATTGTAATGCAGTTTACGTTGGTCAAAGTGGTAAAAGACTTGAAGCCTGTATTCTGGAAAATAAGTATTTTGTTAAAAAATATTCAGTTTTAGAAGTTAAGAACTCACCTTCCTCTTTTGCTAATCATATCTTAGAGGAGAATCACTCTTTTGATGTTGAATCACTTCATGTTTATAATACAGGAGTTAGATTGAATTAGCTTGAGTTTTTAGAAATTAAATCTGCTATCAATGATAATTCTCTCTTTTGTTTGAATGAAAACCAACCTAATAAAAATTATTTAATAATAAATTACACTTTTGTAGATTTTATCTTATTTAGGTTATGTTGTGCTTTTAATTCTAATTCTGATATTCTTTCTTTCCTAGTCTTAAGAATTTAATTATATTCTTTTTGACCTTTATGATTTTCAGGCTCTTTCATCGATATGTATAGATTTCGTGAATTTTTATAAGAAACACATTTCTTATATTATTATCTTTTAGTCACCCTACACTGTTATGATTCCTCTTTGACACACCAGTTGGTTGGTAAGCCTTTCTGATTTATGTTGGCATTAGACAATTTCCGTTTTGTATTCGCCTACCTTAACAATACCTTTCTTTTCATACGTATAAACTTCTTATTCAAGTGCAATGGTATAGTTTTTCTGTTCGGCCAATTGAAATGTTCTTTATGCTATTCATATTAGTTTATATAGCTTTTCTGCTTATTTCGAAAAGACTAACAAGAACCTTTAAATACGGTTTAGGATCGACCTGTCCTCTTGATTCTAGGGAGATCGAGTCTCCATCATGGTTCTCTCCTGTTTTGATTGTTTTTTACAATTAACTCTCTTAATTTCTCCAAACTTTCTGTTTCTACTATAAGTTTTAAACTATATATTTTACCACTGGGATACAACATTCTTACAATTAGTATGTTCTTTCATATTTCATTCCACATTTATTATTAATTTAACCTACACAGCTATCAGGCTTTATCTTCGTTAATAGTTTCTGATTTTTTTTCTTCTCCTTTTTACTTCATAACTTTCTTATTCATCGATGTTTAAGTTTTAAAATCCAATAAATTAATATTTGCAATTACAGGGGAGTTTGTATATTTTGTGATATTTTGATCTTGCTTGTTTTATCGTAACATATCATGTACTATTAACGTTTTTCTTTGCACTTTGTTACCTAAATTTAAAAAGTTTTAACCATAATTATTAAATATAATCAGATAACCTCTACTAATCATACTTTGTTATAACTATTTTATAATTCTTCCCTGATACCATTGTCTCTTTATAGCCTGATGAGGCTCCAAGGACCGAAACATGTCGCATTTACAGTTATAAGCTTTATTATTAAAATTTTGGATTGACTTTGAGTTTTATTGCTACGGTATACCTAGTTTATGAAATAATTTATGCACATAAATAGAAAAATAAAATCAAAATTTACATACAAATTATCTGAGTTTTTGGTGCACAGTTCCGCTCATTTAAATGAAATTAAAACTGAGTTTTAGGTGATGCATAGCATATAGTGTAATTAAAACATCAAACGTAGGCCTACGTTTACTCATTGAATTAAGTTATAATGTCAATAGTTTTTTTTATATTAAAATTTGCGTAATTTACGTTTGATATTTAATCTGCATAAATAGGTGTGTCAATAACATTTTACTGTTTAATGGCCGTAAAATAGAAAAATGAGCAATTTGAATTAATTAACAATGTTACACATGATATAAATATTAAGTCTAAAAACAAAACGGGCTAAATAGTTTTTTAAATGGTTCTAGATCAAGGTCTTTTCTAATATACTTTTAGTTATATGATATAAAGAAATAAACTTTTTAATAATAGAGAATATTTAATTATATGTTAGTATTTTCTCTGTAATTAATAATAACAATTTACCAAAATATTTACTTCTTCCTGGGAATAGAATAATAAATGAATTTTGCTACAGCTGTGCAATTTCTAAGGCTCGTGTTGCAATTTCATCTTCGTTTGTAATAGCCATTATTCTACGCTTGTTGAATAATATACTTTTATTATTTATTAGAAATATAAATACAGTGTGTAAAAGCCAAATGGAATAAATTCATTATTTCGGTTACTGTACATATTTATAAAAAATCCCGAAACACGTCAAATTTAAATTATAACTTGACATTCTTTAACCACTACCTTCAACCTCCTTAGAATGACAGGTACAACCCCCAATTTTTTAAATGGGAAGTATAGGCTTGTGATATATCATTTGAAAGGTCTCTTCATTCTCTATTCAAAAATGTTATTGTTTTTAAATTTAATGCAAAAATTAACATAAAAAAATTAAAATCATGTTGTTACCGAAATTCGCTAAAATATACTCGAAACTTATTACAATATACTTAAAACTTATTTCCCGTTTAGGTCTTGATAATGAGAAAGTTAACAAAAACCATGGACATGTTGGATAACAATATTATCCAATTAGAAGACGTTATGTTTTTTGATGAGTGTACTTTTTTACTTAACGGTCATGCTAATCGGCAAAATTGCCGCTACTGGTCCACGGAAAATCCTCACTGGATGAGAGAAGAACACACTCAATACCCTCAAAAGGTTATGTTTGGGCAGGGATTGTAGGGAACAATATCATTGGTCCCTTTTTTATTGAAGGCAACTTGAATGGCAATAATTATTTAGCACTACTTCAAAATGATGTCATTCTAACGTTGGCAAATTTATATCCTGATCCAGGTAACCCTTAAGTTCCAGCGAATACGATATGGTTTCAGCAGGATGGAGCACCACAACATTACCAACTTAATGTCCGACAGTACCTCGATACAATATTTCCCAATCGGTGGATAGGGAGGCGCGATCACCTGATCTTACATTTTTAGATTTCTTTTTATGGGGATATGTGAAGAGCCATGTGTACAAAACTAAACCTTCTGATTTAAATGACTTAAAAGAATGAATAACGCTTGCGATTAGGTCGATCACGCCTGATATGTTAAATAATGTTAGAAGACAGTTTTATTGGAGATTATGATATTGCCAAGACGTTCGCGGAGAACATTTTGAACATCTACTTCATTAACATTCATAGTTCTTTTTCGTGTTCTACATTTTATTACGTTTTGCATTACATTTTAGTTTTTGATTGTATTGGAGCGAATTTCGGTAACAACATGATATTAATTTTTTTTATGTTAATTTTTGCATTAAATTGAAAAACAATAACATTTTTGAATAGAGAATGAAGAGACCTTTCAAATGATATATCACAAGCCTATACTTCCCATTTAAAAAATTGGGGGTTGTACCTGTGATTCTAAGGTTGAAGGTAGGGGTTGCATTTTCACGTTAAATAATAGGTCTGTTCCAACCCAGCAAAGAACCGTTCTAAAATAGTAATTTTTGTGCGCAGTGGTGTACTGAGTTGCGCAGTGCACTAATTTGGTCTCGTGAGTGGTAATATTACCGTTCTAGAACGGTTCTTTGCTTGGTTGGAACAAACCTATAGTCAAGTTATAATTTAAATTTGACGTGTTTCGGGATTTTCTATAAATATGTACAGTAACCGAAATAATGAATTTATTCCATTTGGCTTTAACACACTGTATAATCTCACGACAAGCTTTTACATCACATAGTTTATTGAGGTATGATTTATTTAAGCTAATTTTATTGCTTTTAGTGTGAAATAAGTAAAAGCTGGATTTTAAAATTATTTTTTAAAAACCTTACTGTCTTGATCATTCCGAGACTGAGACCAGAACTAGATTACAGAGCCAGTATCACAAATCCCTACCATATATCGTCAACCTTTGGCAAGAATTATTTTAACAATGGACAGCAGGCATTAAGTATTTTACTCGTTTATATGTACATTGAAATGTGTTGAGCAGATTTCCGGATTTATCTACGATAATCAATATCTAAATTATCTTCGAATATATCCTTTTCATTTATTGGACTTATTTGTATAAATAAACCTTTATATCTGTTATGAAAATATATTTTTAGACAAATTTATTCCAAGAATTTTGTTAACAACTTTATCTGCGCCAACAATTAATAACAACCTTTTAATTAATTTTTACGTATACACAAAGTAATCGATATTAATGAAATACGAGAGTAGATAGCATTATTTAGAATTATTATTTACTTTCTACATTAACTAACCATCACATATCTAATTGAAAATAATTTTGAACATGAGTTGTCACACAAAACGTAAACACGGTTTTTTTATCAATCAATATTTTTGGGAGATAAAATCTACATAAAATAAAATACTGTTCGAGAGTTTATAGTAGGGGAACAAATTTCGCTTTCAAACGAAAAGTATAAATATTAATATGCACTAGCAACCCAGCCATGTCTTGTATAGATTTAATTGGCAAAAATTGATAAGGGATTTACTGTCTTAATAATGTGGAAAGTATTTTATATTAGAAACTTATGCAATGAGAATATAATATTTATTTTTTCTACGATCACTATGAAAAGAATGTAAATAGACACGGCTTACTTCAATACAAAGTTAGTAATTTCGTGAACTGTGCGGAAAAGTGTGCGGAATTCTCTGTACCGCATTCTGAACATGCGCATACCTATAACCTATTAAATCTCCCACGCATCTATCGTAGGAGGCCCTGTAGGAGGCTGACAGTTCATGATTTGTAATATATATTTTAATGTTAGCCACATTTAAATGGTTTTAATTATTTTTATAGAAAAATAATACATAAGAATTTATATAACCTTTTAATCTAAACATTTGACAACGCAACGAATCATTATATAATTGTTTCAAAGTATAATGGAAGTAGTTGATAATAATTCATATTCAGAAGATGAATATATAGAAAACACACCACTAGAAATTTTGGATATTGCTTTGAATGCAACTCTAAACCTTTTGTCAGAAAAATCGAAAGAAAAGTGTGAATGCGCTTATCGATAATTTATGGAATGGAAAGAAAATAAAGAAATACTATAATTTTCTGAAAATGTAATGCTTGCTTATTTTTAAGAACAAACTAAATCTTATAAAGCTTCGACACTATGGTCCCAATATTTAATGTTGCGAAGTACATTAAGTATAAAAAAAAGTGGATATTTTTAAATATATGAAATTAAAAGCATTTCTGAATAGACAAAATGACAATTACAAGCCTAAAAAATCAAAAACGTTAACATCTGAAGAAATGCATAAATTTTTGTAAGAAGCACCTTATTATAAATATTTATTAACAAAGGTAAATAAACGTTTAATTATTTATAATATGTTATTTAAAAATAATTATTTTAACTTCTAGACTGTCCTTGCGATCGGTTTAACTGGTGCCTGTCGAAGAGAAGAATTGTGGAATTTAAAATTAGATGACTTGGAAGATTTAGGGACTGCCCTATTGGTTAGGCTTCGAAGTACGAAAACTAAAACTGAAAGATCCTTTACGGTAACTGGAGAATTTTTTAATATCTACAAAAAGTACGTTTGTCTGCGACCTGATAACGTCATTGACAGACGCCTGTTTGTGAATTAACAAGGGGGTAAATGCACAAGGCAAATTGTCGGAATTAACAAAATTAGCAACAAGTGGCAGAATTTTTACAATTGCCGAACCCTAATATTTATACTGGCCATTCTTTTCGACGCTCCTCTGCAACTATTTTAGTAAACGCAGGAGGAGATTTATTAACTCTTAAACGCCATGTTGGATGGTGATTAAGCAATATTGCAGAAAGCTATGTCGATATGATAAAGAAGTGTCAGAACTGGCCCGGGGGCTCGAGGCCGTTGATCACGAATATAATGTTCAAACTGACCTCCGAACACCTGGTACACCAGAACCTGACCCTAAACGTCATCTCCTGGGGTTTTCCTGACACAATCAAAGAAGGTCAACCAAAAATCATTTTGGGCGGTTTTTTTGGCCAGCAGAATCCAAATCTGCTATCGGCGAACACCCCACTGGCACCTAGTACACCGAAAACTGGGCTAGAACCTCATCTCCGAGAGTTTTCTTGAGAAGAATATCAAAATCAACCCGAAAATCATAATTGGGCAGTTTTGTGGGGCGGTGGTTCCGAATTTCACGTCCAAAGGAGCGCCTGCCGCAACGAGATTTTTATCTTTATATCTTGTGGAATTGTTGATTCTACTTAAATAATGGGAGGAAGAGAAATTATTGTAAAGTAAATAAAGAAGTCAATATTTATACAACTTCCTTTATTATATATTTTTGCTAATACTTTCACACATTATTCGGTCTCTTGTTTTTCCTGTCGTCTTGCGATGCATGTTCTTCTTAATTCTTTCTCTACTGCCTTTAGCCACATAAATCTGAGCCTTCTACTTTCCAAGATCCCACCATAACAGAAAACAGAAAATATATCAGTATTTTTTAACTGTGGGTCACAGCCCCTAATAACTTCTCCATTGTACTTTCTTATAATTTCATGATTCATGGTTCTCATTATTTTTCTTTCCGTTGTTCCATAAGCTCTTCTTCATTGTTTGTTTTTCTTGTTAGTACTTTTTTTTTGCTTTAAAATATCTATCGGCGGTAGTTATTAGTAATTATTTCATTTGGCTTTTTCACACTGTAGATTTGAACTTTTTGGTATGTCTGATACGAACTTGAAGCAAAGCCACGCCCAACAAGTTGTAATATGATTGATGTAAGTATAAAAAATACAGAAAACCAATATAAGTCATACTAAACTTAATAATCAAAATATTTGCCATTGTTTTTAATATTTATTTCAGCCGATTTTAATAAATAAAAATATAGAAACCCAGTATTACCCATAATGTATTTTAAAAATATTTAGCTGGACTATCAAACTTAGTGAACGGTAAATTAATTTATCTGTAGTAATAGTGGACGAAATTAGGAGTACAAATGCAGTGCGTGTATTTCAGTAGCGTGATTAAACCTGATAATAATCGCTTTATTCTCTTTAAAAAAAGTAGTGTCATGCAGATATAATTAACATACAATATCAAATGGTTACTAGTTACTAGATAAGTGCATAAGCCTGATGTCAAACCGTCTGAAAATATAACAAAATATTTATTTATCTTGAAAATTTAAATACACAGTAATCCTATATTATTCCTTATTTTATGCAATTATTTTATTTAATTTAGAATATAATAGGATAAAATATTCAACTTTAAAATTAAAATAATTAAAGAAATGAAATTTCTTGTACAAACCCTTACTTTGTGCAAAATTAAAACATTAAACAAATAAATTTGAACCAAACCTCCAGCGCTTTATTTAAAAAACTAATTTTTACTTGTCTCAAAATCAGTATCATCGTCAGATTAAAGTTACATTTTGTTTAAATGAGTTAATTATCGGATTTTAATTAATTAGTGTTAAGACTAGTATTAAAAACAAAGTATTAAAGCAATAAAGCATCACATATCAAAACCTATATATTATTAGCCCTAATGGATCACGATGTATTTTAGATTACTATAAATTAATATTCAATGATATGAAAAATCTATACATTGAGCACTTTAGCGTAAATTTAATGTTTTTTACCTACAACTATTTTAACGAAATCATCGGAAGGATGGATATATATTTTGAATTACAGATGGGGTTTAATTTAAAATATTGATTACGTCATTATTTTAATGTACCTATATACATTAACGCATACACTAATATTCTCTTAACTTTTTAAAACTGCTTTAAAAACGATATCAAAAATTGAAGACAAGGGGGAAGTCTCCTATATTCTTTTAATTTTTTAAAATCATGCCTAATAATGGTTAATAAGCTGAGATTTAATTAAGAACAATAATTAACTGCACAGTTAAACTAAACTTCCACTATTTATTCAAAAAATTCGCTTTAAAATTCAATTACAGCTGTTTCGCTATAACTAGCATCGTCAGATTGACATATTGAAATTACATGTTGTTTGTTTGTAACTAAGTACTTGATGTTGATAAGGGGTTAATTGAATTTTAAAGCGAATTTTTTGAATAAATAGTGGAAGTTTAGTTTAACTGTGCAGTTATTTATTGTTCTTAGTAAGATGAACTTCCAAAAAGTAGAGGTTAACACAATCAATTTCATGAGATTTAATTCATGAAACTGCCAAATTATACATAACTATCTAAATATTCCTTCATGAAGTAGTGGTTTTAAACCCTCTGTTCGCATTTTACAAATTGGCTATAGCGCACCACGCTATAGCCATGGTTTTGCTTGCGCATGGTTTTGTTTTTATACTTTTTTGGAGCTGTGTTTTGGAATTGGTGTAATATTTGTGTTTTATCCAAATTAATAAAAACAAAACTAAAACGCCAACAAGAAAATGGAAAGAATTTAAATAAACCAATCGCATGTTCTTCTATTTTTTTTCTATATCATTTCTAACCTTAGCTGCCAAGGCTATCTGGCCAAGTTTCTTATAACACTAGGACACCGTCTGATGTTTGATATTATTCAATGCAAATTAACAATAAATTTAATAATTTTATTTGTTGTACTAACCCTTACTCTGTAAAAGTCCATCTTATTAAGAACAATAAACAGATAAACATTTGAACCACTTTTTGTTGAATTTAAAAAACAATTTCAGCTAAATTAGAAGATATAACAATATTAAGAGAGTATTACAGCTAGTCTTAAAGGTCTTCAAAATCCGTCTTGGGCGTGCGTCCTCACACTTCTACCTTAAGATTTTTTTTAAACTCTTATTACTTCTTAATGAACATAAAACACATAATGTACTTGTCTATAGAATGAAATTTTGATTTGTCGTTAAATATGTATTTAGAATTGCCATTTTAAACATTTTTTACATCATTTTTTATTAAGAAAAGCTAACTATTTTTGCATTTCTGCTTCTATAGTTTAGTTCAGTTTATTTTATTCTTTAATTATGTTATCGGCTCATATAAAAAAATATACTTAGTATTAAGTCTAGACCAAGTATGGAAGTAATACGACATAACATTATTAAAGCCTAGACATTATTAGCCCTAAGGGATTATCCTGGATGTATTTCCCTCTAAGATCAGTATAACTGTACAATGATACAGAAAAACTAGAAAAAAACTATATCCTGCTAATCTTTACATTAACCTTATATATTTGTGTTACAATTACATCTTATTCATGTAGAAACTAAAATCTCAATCAAAGTTACGAGTTTTCAAGATTTATTTGTTTATTAACAAATTTAAATTGTTGATCTGCTAGATAAAGTTCTTTAAGGAAATCTAAATTTTGTTTATTATCACAAATAAATAGTAATTGAATATCATTAGTATGTGTGAGTGAGTCTGGATGTTCAAGAAGGTGTTTTGTATAGTTTGACTTATTTGGTTGTTTATGTGCTCTTAAGTGTTCATTGAATCTTACTTCAAAATTTCTTTGTGTTTGACCTATATATACAGCATTACATTTTGGACAATTTATTTTGCAAACATCAGATTTTTTAATTTAGGTAATTTTGTTTTCATATTTAACAATTGTGTGATTTGAAATTACTGCAGATGTTGCCGAAGATATTATGTTTGAAATTGTATTAGAAATATTTCCACAATATGTAAAACTTTTAGTTTCTTTAGTTTGTTGAGAGAATATTAGTTGTAGTGACATTTTCTGTTCCTTCTTATTAAGTAATTTATTAATCAAATGTAATGGATTGCTATTAGATGTAGCTATTTGTTTTATAATCCCAATTTCTTTATTAACATTATTTTTGTTTATTGGATCATAGAAGTATAAGCTGTTAATTTATGTGATATAGGAGATTTGTATATTTTTTGTACATTGAAAAATATAGAAAATTTACATTGAGCTAAAATGTGATTTTTTTTAGATTGGATGTTTTAGATGGAAGTTTTGATAAATAGTTGTTAATTTAATGTTCTTCTATCAGGAATATGCACTAATATTATTTTCTTATTTTTAAATGCCATTTAAAGTTACTGAATAAGTATGACATTGACGTTTTCTCTATTGGACGAGAAAATATGAAATATATGCATCAAATCGTACAATTACAGTTTAAAAAGACGTATTTATTGTTGATTTTTTTTAAATATAGATATGTTATATTTACCGTATTCTCTATAGACAACAAGAGATAATATCTTCCTAAGAACATCGAACAAAGCAAAATCAAACAATTAGTCGCATTATTAAATTAATGATAAAGGTATATGGAGAAGAAGATTCGAGAAATATGTTTTAAGCTCAACAACCAACCGTGTCATGTTGAGGTCCGTCATCAGTAATTACCGATGTAGCGTGTAGTTAACACTGAGCTGTCACAATAGATTAATGAATGTCTCCCCAGACTTGCAGCTCTCACAACGATGAACTCCCACCCAAGAGACCGAAATTTTTAGACTCTGATTTTTGTTTAGTACAGTGTGTTCTAAAAAATACAATTCATTTTATTTTAGGTTTTTATATATTATAGTTAAGTATATTTGTTAGGAGTTGGCAGCTAAGAAAATTCGTAAAATGTTGGAAACAACTATGTACTAAAGATAAACACGAGAAAATTACATCTGATGTTTTTGAAGTTTATTTTTCCCAGCTATTGGACTTTTTGCCAAGTGCTGCAGTAGTTGTCTTAAATGACGCCAGTTACCATTCAAAACTGATAAAAAAGTTACCAACGACGTCATGAAACACAGGAAATATTAAAGAGTGTCATGGGAGCAAGAATATTTCTTTTGACGACGCCATGCTTGTTCGAATTTCGAGCATTCTGTTATACCCGATCGGGTCGCTTTCTCTAAAAATGTGACAGATAGTGACAGAATAATGATAACCACGTCGTGTAATCTTGTATTTTAAAAAATTGTAAAAGTATATTGTATTTTATGGCAATTGTTGCCCAGAAATTGTATATTTGGCATTAAAAAAATGGTAATTATGTTTTTAACAATCTCTATTCATGGAATCCATCAGAAAAGGTAAAAAGAAAAAATAAAGGTAAAAAATTGAAAGAATACGCGTGAATGGAGACGATCCTCAATCAAAAGGCAACGCTCTCCAATCATGAAAACGGAATTACTGCAAATTGCAAAGCGCTGCCAACTATATTATAAAAGATATGTAATTGACGAAATGGCGAAGGAAAAAGGAATAACTGTATTACGTTTGCCACTTTATCACTGTCAATTAAACCTTATAGAATTAATATGGGCACAGGTAAAAGGTGAGGTGACAAGAGACAATACAACTTTTAAATTGAATGTCGTTGGACAACTTTGATAAATTTTTTTGGAAAGGTAACACGGGAAAATTGGCCCAATGCCATAAACCATGTAAAGAAGGAAGAAGAACGATTGTGTAGTGTTGATATCAATATTGAAGAACTGTTCGAACCCATTGTAATTCCTATCAGACCAGGCAACGAATCTGACTCATCGTCGGATGAATACGACGAAATGGAAGCCGACAATTAAAGTGTTTTTTGCATTAATTTATATTTAATTCTTACTTTTTAATAAGTATGTATCATAGTTTTATTTTACTTTTAATTTTTATTTGAATTGTGCTTTAAAAACACTTCCTACGGTCATGGGACCTATTCAGCTATCTGATGTGACAGTATTATCTAGGATTTCTATTGTGTTTGGGTTAGTTAATCCCTAATTACAGGGTGGGCTCTTTGAAAAATAACAACTATGACTATTAAATTGATTGTACTAACCCTTATATTTTTGAAAGTCCATCTTATTAAAAATAATAAAAAACTCTTCGTTTTATTAAAACTTCCACTATTTATTTAAAAAATTGCTTTTTTAAAGAAATAGTGGAAGTTTTGATAAAACGAAGAGTTTTTTATTATTCTTAACTATGACTATGTTTCAATAGAAATATATACTCCAAACAAAGGAACTATACGAGCACAAATAATTTATTTAACACATAATAGTACATAATTTTATCTTAACAATTAAATTACTACAATTAAAATTAACTTGATAAACATAAAACTGCAATAGATCAATATTCTATTTCTTATTGATGATTTCTATTTGTTGATATACCCAAAGTTAAATTTTAACCCCCCGCTGATTAAGTTTTGTAGCGAGGGTCTTTGAATTTAGAGGATATTACAATCCTTTAGTGAACTTAAGAGGACCTCGGTAAGCAATTTGTAATCCCGTTATCAGTCAGATATTTTTTGTGTCTGATTAAAAGTGATAGTACTTTGTTCGGGCAATGTTTAATCTCCTTAAAAATCTAATAAAAGTGTTTTGACTTTCTATTATGCAAGTATTCAGCTTTCTTATCAATTGAAGATTCCGGTTTGTATACTACTTTTTTTGAAATCCACTAATAATCCAAAAATGAATATTGTAGCCGTAGTAAAGATCCAAATTTTGCGGATTTTGGTTCTTGACATTCTTTACGATTGGTTACGATGCCTAGGGTACGGAGACCTGTACGATTTCGTTGATAGGGGTTGTATAGTGGGACTTCGTGAAGCTAGATTTTCTTTTCAGCAAATTACAGTTAGAGTGCAAAGAAGTGTAGACACCGTGGTTAGGTGTTTGCAGGCACGGCTTCGAGAAGGACGTACGCAAAGAGCAAGGGGCTCTGGACGCCCCCGTAGAACAACAGACCGTGAAGATCGCCGCCTAAGATTATTGGCCTTAGGGGACCGTTTCTCCACTACCAGGTCCATTGCAAATAAATGGTTTGCAGAACATGCGAAGTGTTTACCGACGAATAAGACGTTTTGGCCTGTTTTCATACCGACCACACTGGGTCCTCCCTTTAACTCCCGAAACACCGACATAATCGCCTTGAGTGGTGCAGAGAAAGGTCACTCTGGGATCAGGAATGGAACAGTATTGACTTTAGTGACGAGTCTCGATTTTGTTTAGGCATGCACGATGGTCGAGCGAGGGTTAGAAGACGACGTGGTGAAAGGAGAAATTGAATGTTATTTTTGAAGGCATGATCATCAAACTGTTGGAGTATGGTTTGGGGTGCTATAGCTTATGGTTCGAGATCACATTTAATCTTCATCAGAGATAACATGAACGCGCAGCGTTATATCCAAGAAGTTTTAGAACCCCATCTTGACACCCTGGTAAATCCAACTTTCCAACAAGATAATGCCCGACCACAAATCGCAAGAGTCACAATAGACTTATTTCAACATAATTATGTCACATTGTTACCTTGGCCACCAAGATCTCCCGACTTATCCCCAATTGAGTACGTGTGGGATATAATGGGTAATGCAACGTCCTCATCATACTCTAGAAAAACTTCGAGAGAAGTTGGTGATTGCCTGGAATGAGATACCACAGGAGATCAGAAGCATGCCTAGGCGCGTTGGAGAATGCGTAACACATCGGGGAATGCATCCACACATTATTAAAGGTAAAGGGGCTTTAAAGCAATGCAATCATTTTGAAATTTTCATCATTTACTTATTATGTTTCAGTAAGTACAAAATTTTATAAAAATAAAATAATTTAAATACACCATTTTAAACAAACAATAAAAGAAATAAATAATTAATACCACATAATACAATACCAATAAATAAATAATCAACTAATTTTCAATACCTAATAAATCGCAAAACATCAAAATTAATTTTTTTTAAATATTGACTATATTTGATTAGCTAAGTTGTAGCTTAGTTTACGTTTGGTTCACTGCGATCTGAAAGATCTATTCTAGCTTACCCGTAGGTTATAGTGGTTTTATCAACCCTATGCCTCTGTTGGGGTCGTTGGCGATACTTTCATGCCCGAGCTTCCGAGCTCGAGTAGATGCAGACCACGAAATCTATTAATTTATTAAGCTCTTGCACAAGATACGCTCCACCGTTGCATCCTCCTGCCTGACAGAATCTGCAGCTTACACTCTCTGTCAGTCCAATTGTTCACCGGCGCATATTCTACGACATGTCTAGGGATGGACAGAGTCTTTTATAGGTGGTTCCTCTTCTGTCTGCTTCTTGACAGATGTTGTTTCTTTTTAGTTGTCCAGCTGTTTCCTTGGTCTAGGATGTCTCCTGTAGTCCTCTGCTGTGTAGTTTGTTAATTCCGTAAGTGCTGTGTTCGGGTGTGTCCTGAGTTCTTCAAATCTTCTTCTGGTTCTGGCTTTCATGATTTCTTCTGTCTTCTCCTGGTCTAGTTCCCTGTACAGTTGTATATTTCTTATGTACAATGGGGCGTCTGCTGCTTGCCGTAAGCTGATGTTCTGCTGTGCTTGTATCTTCTTTTTGTAGGTTTTGGCTGTGTGTCCCCAGGCTACGGAGGCGTACAACATGTTCGGAATGAAGATTGCGTTTATTAGATGTATCTTTGTCTTCAGTGCTAGTTTGGATTTTCTTCCTATGAGTCCGGCTTGTCTTCCTCTTGCTTGTTTTACCTTCTTTGTAATGTTTTCCACGTGTTCTTTGAAAGTTAGTCCTTTGTCTAGTATCACTCCTAGGTATTTGGCCTCGTTTTTCCATTGGATCTCTTCTCCTCCTATGTTGATGTTTTCTTCTGGTTTTTTCCTTCTTTTGGTAAAGTAGACTGCTTGGGTTTTCTCCGGGTTTATTTGGATTTTCCATGTTGTGCACCATTTGTCTATATGGTCCATAGCCTGTTGGAGTCTTCTTGTCCCCATCCTTGGTTGAGTGCTTCTTGTAACGATAGCCGTGTCATCTGCCTAGAGAGCCATCATTATGTTATCTGTCTTTGGAATGTCTGCCGTCTTTATGTTGTAAAGCACCGGTGAGAGGATTGCTCCTTGTGGCTGTTGTTCCTACTTCGGATTTTGCGTTTCCTATCCTTATCATGAATCTTCTATTTTTCAGGTAGCTGAGTATTAGTTTCGTCAGTTCCCTGGTGTATCCTGCTTCTCTCATCTTGTATATCATTCTTTCGTGCCATACTCGGTCGAAGGCTTTGCTGATGTCCAGGAAGATGGCTCCAGTAGATTGATTTCTGTTGTATCCCTCTGTTATGTATTCTACAATTTTAAGTACTTGGTCCGGTGCGCTGTGTTCTTTTCTGAATCCGAACTGTTCTTGTGGCAGTATTCCTATTGCTTCGGTTTCTTCGTTTAGCTTCTTGAGAATGACTCTCTCGGCTATTTTGCTCATCGCTGGTAGTAGACTGATGGGTCTGTAGTTTTGTGGAAACTTGGGATCTTGTCCTGGTTTCCTTAGCATCACTATTTCTGCTTTCTTCCATTGGTCCGGGAAGTGCTTTGTTCTTAATATGCCGTTTATGATCGCTGTCAGAAATACTATCCCTTTTCTTGGTAAATGCTTCAGTGCATTGTTGTTGATGCCGTCGTATCCAGGAGCTTTTCTGGCTTTCCTTCCTTTTATTATGTAGGCTACTTCTTCTGGTGTTGTGAATACCAAGTTTCCGTCTACTATTTCTTCGTCGAAGTCTTCGATTTAGTCTTTTACCTGATCTGTGAAGTCCATGCTTTCGTCTGTGTGCTCATTCAGGGTGAATTGGCGCTCCATAGTTCTCCTGAAGGCTTCGGCTTTTTCTTCGTCCGTGAATACGATTCCGTTGTCTCCGTGGATTGGGGAATGTCCTTTTTGTCTTGTCGTGATATATATTGGCGAGGTTCCATAATCCTGGTGTATTTGGGTCCAGTTCTTCTTTTCTTCTGTCCCAGTCTTTGGATCTGTGTACTTTAAGTTGTTCCTTCACTTCCTCATGTAGTCTGTTTGCTTCTCGTTTGTCTTTGAATCCTGTTCTGTTGGCTCTTCTTCTTGCTCTGTTTTTCACCCTGATGAGCACTCTTAGGTTGTCACTGATGTTTGAAAACCTTTTGTACCCTTCTACGTTTTTTCTAAAGAAGAGAGAGTTTTGCTTATTCTGTAGCTTGTAGGAAATGCGCAGAATTCCACCACAAGCTGAAAAGAAAAATCCAAAAATCTGAAATTTTGACTTTTAACCCAAAAAAACTTTTTACGCACACATGTCCACCAAAATCAGGTTCTCTTCTAATTTTTGTTATTTGTGTCTACTTTAAACGGATTAATATTGGTAAAATTGTTTTGTAACTTAACACACATGGCATGTTTGATCATAAAACAACATTTAAGATTCCTACGTAAAAAGTTAGAATAAATTAAATTATAACTACTTTAGATTTAAAATATATGTTTGTTTAATTAAAAGAAAAAGAATATTTAAAATAGTAATGAATAATAACTTGTAATATTGTTTTATTCACAAAACAGAAACTTAAAATTTTATCGTATTGTGCTTATTTACTCGTTTAATGACCTGACTTACCTATGTTTATTAACTTGGTGATATTTTTCAACAAAAGCAATACTTTATCCACGTCATATGTGTTTTTGAACATGTAGATATGGTATTATTAATAGAAAGGTCCACTTGAGTTTAATTAAAATAATAATTAGGAAATATTTTAACTCCATTGCTTCATGTAACATTCCACCCATTCACCCATTTTCATAATATGTAAAACCATTTATGACATTATAATAAAGTGTTATAGCAGTAATCTATAAATCAACAGAACTGTAAAGCTCTAAATTAAATTAAAAAAATGACCCGAAATATCAAATGTCACTGATAAAAATGAAAACGTAAAGTGCATGTAATGCAATTAACATGGAATGACAGTTCATGTTGACATATTCAAAACTGACTGGCGAAAAATGTAACAAAAACGCCAGTGCTTGCCTTATCTGATATATCGTTTGAAACGCGATACGATCTTGAATTTGCAAATAACTTCATTTAAATAATATATTTTATTTTTTTCTACCCACGCATCCAAAGACTCTTTGGAACATTTATAAAGTTAAAAAGAAAAACAGAATTGATTAAGTAAACATTTAATATTTTTTTATTAAAATTAAATAACAAAATCTTTATTTTTTTTTTGATTAATTTTTATCGCACTTGTTTTTTTATCGAATATCTGCCCTATTATGTTGATGTTAGGATGCTCTCTATTTCATTTAAAACACAAAATAATGTTGGTACAAAATAATTGTTAAATGTAAAAACAAATTCAACTATCAGATGATTGCAAACAAGACTAAGGAGCTCCACTGAGATAAGGATATCAATTGGAAATCTATGGACACTTTTATCCAAACTAGGTTTCAAATACTACAAAATTGACAAGAGGCAAGTAATTATGGAATCCCAACGGATTAGGTAATGGCGTTTTAAATATTGAACTGCCATAAGTGATTACGGGTCTTTACAAAGACCAATGACTAAATCAGTACGAGCGTCAATGCTTATGCCACCCCATACTATTACCGATCTTCCTCCATAGCTAAGTCTTTTAAAAAAATTGGCTTGATCGAACAGTTCGCCTCTTCAGTATATTCTTTTACGGCCATCAGGTAAACGTAAACAAAACCTTGACTCGTCAGAAAATAAAATCTTACTCCATACATCTACATTCCAATATTGATGCTACCTGGCAAATCGAAGACGCGCTTTTCTATGATTTCTAAGTAACTCTGGACTAGTTGCAGGTCTTCTGGAGCGTAATCCATTTTCTCTTAATCGCCTTCGGATAGTTATTTCGTTAACAGCTACTTGACGTACTTCTTCTAAACGAGCCATGATCATCTCGAGCACTTGTACTTGTCGTCTGCCAGATCCTCTTTGTCTCGGAAAACTAAGTTTTGGAAACAAATCAGATATCTTGATAAAGTTCATCATGGGCACATCCACTAGCAGAATTAACCTACAGGGTGAGTCAAAAGTAGAGGAAAAAATTGTTTTATTTTCTCCTCTTTATATAAGGGGAGTATGACATTATTTTGATACGTCAGAATAATAAACTTAAAACTACAGTTTTTATCTACAAGCTGCAAAAAAATTCAAAGAAATCATCCTCCGCGTTCGGAAGTTAAAGCATTTTTAAATAAATTAAATTTTGAATGGATAGAATTTTAAGTCGGTGAGTGTATAAAATTATAGCTTCGCTGGAAATATTGCTGTTTAGCATTTAAGTAGATTAAAGTAGATAAAAAAATTATAGGTCGAAGTACAGAGAATCCTAAATCACTTGTATGGCCTAAGATTATCTAATCTAATCTAATCTAAGGTAAACAAATATTTGATAATTTATTAATTGAAAGACATAATTAACATAACTGTATTTAATTATTCGTCTAGAAATACGTTAAGCAAGTTATTAAATAGAAAAATATTTCTATTTGCAGCTTCCGAGGTATAGAAACTCTAAATCATTTCCTACTAGGCTTCCTCGTTTTCTAAGGAACAATCAACTACCTTCTGGTCCATATACCCCACCGGATATTTCCTTACAATTCAATAGAAAACGTGACTTAGTTTTCTTAGATTAGCACTTAGCTTGATCTGTGTTGGTTTGCAAATGTACGGTAGAATGTCGCTTTTGTGCACTCGGTATTTTGTATTCACTACTCTGTGGGATAAGAAGATGTAACTAACTCTTACTGATGAGGACACAATATAGTCGAAAATGGTCTGCGACTAGTTTTCCTTCCTTTCATTTATAAAAGGACATAGATGGACTTAAAAATTGACCTGGTCGATCGCCATTACATTTTCTATTGAAATCTAATGTAATCCGATGTCCAGAGGGGCATATCACCCACGAAGTAGTTGGCCATCTTGTCTGGGTGACACATTTTCTATTAAATGCATATTGCTGTATATTAAAAAGCTTTTTTTGCTTATTTATTAAATGTTGAAAGGGCGCATTACAGGACAATGTTTTCTTATTCGTATTCCTGCTGCAGTGAACCTCATAGGTCAGCAATTGCATGCACTTTCAATAAAATCTAAGTAATAGTCAACTAAAGAATGGTCGTATGTGTTAAAGACATTTCAAATCAGTTATCTACTTTCTAATGTACAACAACTAAGAGCAATATGGAATGAATAATTTCATGTACTTTATCTCGGCTACTGTATTATATAAATTGGGTCCTATATTGTTTTTGCTATTTATCAATGATATTGCTAACTTAAGCATCGGCGGTAAAATGTATCTTGTGCAAACGACACTAGCTTTTCTTGGAGTCATCCGGATATCACCGAACTTCATAGAATCGTTTCACATGACTTAACCATCATCAAATCATGGTGTCATTCTAACCATATGTGTTTTAACCTTTTTAAGACAAAAGTTTTATCATACACATCTGCAATTTAAACTATTATGTTAAATCATTCCACTATAATAGAGGTCGTTGACTCTGTGAGATTTCTGGGACTTGTCGTTGACAGCTCTCTAAAATGGGATTTACATATTGACGCTTTGTCAAAAAAACTAAGCTCTTCTTGTTACGCGCTGAGAACAATATCTAGGGAGCTTTACCTGTCAGCTTCACCTGTCAGCTTCCATTACAGCCTATTTTGCCGTCTTCGAGTCACATCTCCGACATGCATTTTCCTTTTTGGGGTACATCTTGTGTGACTCAATTTGAACGTATTTTTAAATTACAAAAGAGAGCTGTTCGGTATACACTGAAACTAAGCAGTAAAACTACTGTAGGGAATTCATTAAAAAACATAAAATACTAACACTTCCACCCCTATTTATCTTTGAATCCATTTCCTTCATTCGGAAACATATACCTGAAGTCTCAGACAGACCATCTCATAACTACCCTCTTAGAAGTGCAGAGTATGACCTTTATTTACCAAAAACCACGCACGGAACTAATCAAAAGCTCTATTTTTAATAACGCTAAGAAAATGCACAACAATCTACCCTTTGAAATAAATTACATTTAATCAATAACCGCTATTCGTAACGCTTTATAATTATACTTAGTAGAAAGAGCTTTGTATGCAGGTGACGACTTTTTTACAGAAAATATTTAGGACCATCTCACTCACTGGAAGGTTAATTAATTTATTTATTTTGTTGTTTGTGGTTTTTTTTGTTGTTTCTTTTGACTAAATTAAAATCTTAAGTTTTAAATTTTATATTATTTATTTTTCTCATTATACAATGTATACATAAAGTATACATCTATATTGTGAAGTTTTATTTGTTTGTATGTTTTATGTTTTATTACTTGTAGATATTGTTATTTTGTTCTATGTGCTTTGCTTTTTTTAAACAGCTTTGTCCACAAATTTTAAAAACATTTTTCGACAACAAAGCTTATTATTGAATGTAAAAACCAGCCAAAAATAAATGCATGCTAGTTTTTAAACAATAAAAAGATTTATATGTAACAGTACTTCTAATCCGTATCAAATTGATTTTTCTTAACCAGTTCTTTAAACAACCCTACATATAAACAGGTACCATTTGTATCGGATCCCAACCTATCCTAACTAATTTTGATTATATTGGTGGAAAATATACTTTTATCTATTCAACTTTTTGGTTGAGGGCAAGTTAATACAAGAGGGTCCGGAGTCATCAATTCTTCAAAGTGACAGTTTTATATATTAATATTCACATCTTTTTTCGGCTTTTATCTACCATGCCAGTAGACACAAGACGCGTATGTTTCATTCATCTGTTGTTCCCTATTTATATATTATGTGTGTATATTCTGGTATGTATCTAACATTTTTAAACAAAAACTAAGATATAATTATAATCTACGGTAGCAGGAAAAACCAATCTTGTTGTGGACTTTATTTAACAATAAATACACAAATCAGAAAAGTCTAGGGATATTTTTTAAAATCAACGTCAGGTTTTATTGAGTTCATTTAGGAAAAAAATAATACTTGTTTAATATTTAATGATAATTAGTGTTTTCTTACACATAACAAAATATTTTCTTTAAAAAACATAAAATCTAATTAAGACAAAAAATAATTCCATATAACCAATTTCAATATCTTTGTAAAAGCTTTCCAAAAAGTGAAAAATCAAAATAATATAAAGTGTGACCTACACGGTGTTTTATTACTTCTTTTCATCTTTGAGGTATACTCGCCCGCTCTGCTCTCAGAAGCTTTCGAAAAAGAAGTGGTCCATAAATGTTACCCATATTGGGAGTGCCTCTACGTTGAAGCATATCTCATACATGCTCAATAGGATTAAGGTTCGGAGATTGTGCTGGCTATGGTAAATCTTCAATTCCCCGCTTTCAAACCATTTGGTCACAATACGCGCAGTATAGGCCTGCAAATCGGTCCACAATAGGACAAAGAATGTCCTTAGTCTTTCCATCTTTTCAGATGGTTGCCACACTCCTGTTCGCCGACAGTCTGGGTAAATTCCAAATCTAGATTCGATACTACTATAGCCATTTCTTGAGTATCCCAATTCTGAAATTCTTGCAACTAATCCAGTTTTCTTACGCGATTACGTCTAAATCAAATTAGAAACTAATTTAAAATTTAAACAGTCTAGGATTTCTCCTTTACCATATTTCAGGATTGTTTTACTTTTTGCAACTTTTTTGAACGAACAGGTATAATTAGAATTACAAATTTAACTAATACATACATTCCACGTGCAATTTAACCGATACAGAAATAAAGTATATCTAATTAATCATTTTTTTTTAAATTATCCCTAGACTTTTCCGATGTGTGTAGATTAGAAATAATTGACGAATGAAAAGAAACATAGTATTCGGTAGGTTTAAAAGAGATAGGTAAAAAAAGATAAACCGATTTAAATAAAATAACTAACAACAATAAAATTAATTGTAGTAACCCTTACTTTGTGGATGCTCATCTTACTAAGAACATTAAAAATAGAACTTGTTAAACAAAACTTCCACTATTTATTTCTAAAATTGCTTTTTTAAACTTAATGACAGCTGTTTCGCTAAAAACCAGCATCGTCAGATTGACATATTGTATGTAGCAACTACAAGCTGACAAAAGTAATTTACAATATGTGAGAATTTTAGAATGCGTGTTTAAAGGATACAACAACTACTGGCATTTAATTAAATTAGATAGGTCATACATCTCAAATGTGGTTGAATCCAATAGAAAAGTTCCAATGAAACGCAAAGTCAAAACCACAGACTTTTATTTAAGTAATGTACAATTATTACAACTAGTTTCGGTCTAGATTAGACCATCATCAGGCTGTAAAGAACAATATAAATTGGTAAGCAAGAAAATGCAAAACAGTTAACGGTGATAGAAAATAATATCAAACAGTATTAAATATTGGAAATGATTTTGGTACCATTATTTCTTTTGTTAAAATTTCATTGCAACTTTAAAATAAGATCTGCTTCAACCTAAGAACTTGTCGTTCATAAATAGTTTTTTGACTTGGTTGAAACATAACAACTCGGTTTTGAATAATCGAAATTTAAACTTAAACGCAGTATTCGATTTCAAACTACTAATATTTTAGTAGCGTAGAAGTGCGTGCAGTCACTTTAACATTGTTACTGTAGTCCATAAATCTGTTTACCTGAAAAAATGGCGCCGCGGCGATTAGGAACAGTGCAACTCAATTAGTATGTTGGATACACAAGAGCTTACACAGGAGGAGAATGAGAACGAGCTATAACTCTTGCTCAAAACCGCTTTATAGCTGTAACTGCAAGAAGAAACCAAACATTTACTTAGTGATGAGCAAATGCAAGACCAAGACCAAGACCAAGACCGGGTTAGTCTCCGCAAGAGGATCAATATTTTTTTTACAAGCAAAATCACCTTAAAAATTATTTAGATACTTAAATAGATGCGATTGTGACAATTAAATCTATTATGGTACCATCAGTAATTATAACCCTCAAAACCAAGCTTCTTCTTCGTCTTCGTCAAGGACTCCTCTACTTGCGTTCTCAGCGGAGTACAAATGATTCATAACATTGTCCAAGTTTTTTAATATGTAAACATTAATAAAGCTTATCCATGAATTTACCTTAGAAATAAACATAGTTTTTGTTCAGGAGTTATTGGATTTTTATTTCCATTGCATGGTTTAGAAACAATGTCATCTTTTATGTGATTTAAAACAAAATCAAACAATACTGGTGTCAAACAAAAATATTGTATAATTTTTTCATCATTTGTTTGAAGGTGACGATATATTAAGATTTCATAGACGCCTTCAGTTTTCCGTTTCTTAAAAATCTTACCTTCTTCCGACCTTTTCGTTTCTTCTTCCGATGAAGACTTGTCCAAATCCAAGTCCAAATCATCCATTTTACTTTACATCTGTGCTCACCGATAGCGGCCGTCTTGAACGGTCTTCAAATTACGGCCGCTTTATTGCGGCACCGCTATCCTAGGAAACCAAAGGTTGAGAGTTTAAAATAATCCGCAAGACTCTTGCAGGCTTGGTCTTGGTCTTGCGTATATCTTACAATGCTGTCTTGGTCCTGCATAAGTCTTGCAGTGCTCGGTCTTGGTCTTGATCTTGCAGCCTGAAGTTGGTCTTGGTCTTGCATTTTCTGGAAGACCAAGACCAAGACTGCAAGACCAAAACCAGTCTCGCTCATCACTAAATTTACTGCTTCGAGAATTTACAACTTTTTATGCATGCTACTGGAAGAGTGATATGTAGTCAAACTGTTAGAATAAGGTTGTAAGTAATTTAAGATGTAATTTAAGAGCCCGAGGGCGTAGTTCATATCCACGGTTGACTGCAGATCAGCGTGCATGCAGATATCGGTGGGCGAGAGGACACAGTCGTTGGAATTTTCCGAACTGAAGATACTGTATGTTTACCAATGAGTCCAGATTTCGGCTGAATATGTGTGATGGTCGAACTTTGGTGTGTAGATAAAGATTACAGTGATACTTTTGATGGCGCCAACCACTTTTTTTGCTAGTGGCTCAGTTTGCGTTTGAGGAAGCATATTTATATGGTGGTGTTAATGAATATGACAATGACGGTTGTACGATACAGGGACATGGTTATAGACATAATAATTTTACCAGTGTATAAACAGGCCTGGTCGATTAAACCTTCCCTTAGCAGTTTAGTAATCTATTCAAAGGTTCAAATTTGATGTGTTTAAAATGATAAGCTTCAACAGAATCATTTTATTTATTTAATTTACGATCATCAAAGATAACAATAATTTATAGATATATTAATTCAAGAAATATATATATTAAAATCATTTTTCATTTTTAAAGAATGACACAAGTTTACAGATTGTTTTAAAGAGCACAACCATCATGTGCGACTGTCATGAAGTTAATAAACAACGTACTGCAGCTGCGCATCAAAATTAAATGATCACTGCCATTATACCCAGATTTTATTAGCCCTAAGGGTTAACAACACCTAGGCTTTAATATTGTTATGTCTTATTACTTTCATAATACTTGGTCTAGTCTTAACACTACTTAATCAACATCGGGTAGTTACCTTGAAAGAACAAAATGTAACTTCAATATGTCAATCGGACGACTCTCGTTATTCTCTTGTACTATAAAAACTATTTTTTAATTAAACACGAAAGTTTAGTTCAAATGTTTAATTTTTTATTATTCTTCGTTAGTACAATAAATTTAAGTTATAAATTAATTAAAATTATGGTTTTTATTGTAAAGTGATCATTATTTTATAGAAAGTTTAAGCAGCAAAATTAAGTTACCGGACAGAGCACCCTGTATTTATAAGACAACTTTCATTTGTATGGAATTGATCTATACATAATCCTTTGCTTTCTGACAGTAATATCTAGGTTTTAGTAACAAAGTTTGTGTAATTTCATTCTTTTATAGTGCTGTCAAAGTGCAGCTGGTCAAGCACTGGACGCAAGGGATTAGTGTGCCACTGATGTTTATATTGAGCAAGTCCCTTGAAATACATATATGTGCAATTCGTGAATCTATTTATTATTAAACGCATCAGAAAAGAAATTTATTTTTTTAACCAATTTTTCATTACTAGCGATAACACCAAAAAGTCAGATAATCAGCCAATTTTATTATAAATTTGGTTACTTGTAAAATAAAACGTTCTAGATCAAAATGTATTAATAAGTCTACAGTGGATGCTTTTTTTGTTTCACTTATACATATTTTAAAAGCCAATCATTCCGTTTTTTACTGATTATTTTTTTCACCTGTCAAAATATCATAGTTTTGTGATTTCGTCCAATGAAAACGCTTAATCTTCAATGTTCTGTGCTAAATGCTAGCCAATCATTCCGTTTTATAAGATAAAAGATTTACAGATTTATATTTATAAGATTTATTTATAAGATAAGATTTATAAGATAAAATCACCCATCCTCGGACTCGTGATTTTATCACATTTCAGTTTGTTTTCGAATTTTTGCCAAATAAAAAAGTTTTCGTCGAAACTAAAAATGTATCGACAAAATTTTAAGGACTCGTGGTATTACCTTTGATAAAACCACTAGTCGTTTTACCAGTATTGATAAAATCATGTAACTGTCAAAAATTCAATGACAATATTGAAGAATTTAACAGCGAAAATAGTGAAAAGTAAAATAGTGAAAATGAGTAAAAAGATAACGATAAATTATTAAATAAAATGGTTTTTGTACAGAATGGTTCAAAAAATAATCTTCTCAAAAAACCATTCGTTCTGTAAAATTTTAGTAGATAAATTTTTATTTTCTAGGCTCAAACTTTTTTATTTTAGACAAAACTACTCAAACTGAATAAGATAAAATCACTCGTCTTACGGATTTTATTACATTTCAGTTTATTTTCGTATTTTTGTCAAATAAAGAAGTTTTTGTCCAAACTAAAAATTTATGGATAAAATTTTAAGGACTCGTTTTATTACCTTTGATAAAACCACGAATCGTTTTATTAGTATTGATAAAATCATAGAACTTAAACAATTCCATAATGATTAAACAATTAATTTTCTTGTTTGTAAGTAACTATAAATCAACATTATTATTATGTGTAAACACACTTTCTGTCTGTCTCTTGATTATTAATGTTTAAATAAATTAGGTCATACGTTGGCAACACAAAATACATGTAATTTGGATTTAAATATCCTGTGATTATTAAATCTTTACTTTTTATAATTAAAAATGGAGTCTAACAGCGAAAATAGATTTAGTGACAAGATATTAATGAATTATTTAAATAAAATATCTTAAGAAGATTACTTTGAAAATTCTTTAAAATTAAATTGATTGTACTAACCCTTACTTTTTGGAAGTCCATCTTATTGAGAATAATAAAAAACTCTTCGTTTTAACAAAACTTCCAATATTTATTTAAAAAAGCAATTTTTTAAATAAATATTGGAAGTTTTGTTAAAACGAAGAGTTTTTTATTATTCTTTAGAATTACTTACTGAATGTATTGATCTTTTGAAATTCCACACATTTAAACATTTTAAAGGTTACTTTAGAAATTATTTTTAATTATATACAGTTAGCTAAAAGTATGGGAATGCAGATTTGGTTTAAACTAAATTAAAATGGACTATGGATATCAGAAGAAATATTTTAAATAGTTGTTTGCTGGATCTTGCTTGGCTGGATTACCAGTTTCTAGCAGTTTCATAATCTGCTAATAACGCTTTGAGAAACACCAATCCGCTGAGTAACTTGAATTTACCGCATGTCACCTTCAAGAAAACCTACAGCTTGATTTGTTTCGTCTAACCTTAAATGTCTATTTTCCATGATGAAACACAAAAATTGTAGACCAATTAATACCTCTCTCTTGATTTTGTCGGCAAAAATTCATAAATAGCAGTTTTACAAATGATTGGTTACGGAGATAACATCCGAACACAACAGGAAGTAACTCGCCTATTTCATGAGAAATTTCCTAATTTACCGCCTATATCCCAAGGAACAATAAGTAAAATAGAAAAGCAGTTTTGCGAGTTTGGTCATGTAAGGCAGATAAGAACAGCAGCTGCCAATACACTGAATAATGAACTCAAATTAGATGTGTTGCTTGAGTTTCAGGAAAACCCATATACATCGAGTAGACAGGCATCCACTACATTCAATGCTAGCCATACATCGATAGCAAACATATTAAAAGAAAATAAATTGCATCCGTATTAGATGATACCTACTCAAGAGCTCATGGAAGACGATTTTGATAGGAGAACTTTTTTTGTGAGCAAATGATGGACATGTTGGATAACAATATTATCCAAATAGAAGACGTTATGTTTTCTGATGAGTGTACTTTTTTAATTAACGGTCATGCTAATCTGCAAAATTGCCGCTACTGGTCCACGGAAAATCCTCACTGGATGAGAGAAGAACACACTCAATACCCTCAAAAGGTTAATGTTTGGGCAGGGATTGTAGGGAACAATATCATTGGTCCCTTTTTTATTGAGGGCAACTTGAATGGCAACAATTATTTGGTACTACTTCAAAATGATGTTATTCCAACGTTGGCAAATTTATATCCTGATACAGGTAACCCTCAAGTTCCAGCGAATACGATATGGTTTCAGCAGGATGGAGCACCACCACATTACCAACTTAATGTCCGGCAGTACCTCGATACAATATTTCCCAATCGGTGGATAGGGAGGCGAGGATCGATTGAATGGCCAGCGCGATCACCTGATCTTACATTATTAGATTTCTTTTTATGGGGATATGTGAAGAGCCATGTGTACAAAACTAAACCTTCTGATTTAAATGTCTTAAAAGAACAAATAACGCTTGCGATTAGGTCGATCACGCCTGATATGTTAAATAATGTTAGAAGAGAGTTTTATTTGAGATTAGGATGTTGCCAAGACGTTCGCGGAGAACATTTTGAACATCTACTTCATTAACATTCATAGTACTTTTTCGTTTTCTACATTTTATTACGTTTTGCATTACATTTTAGTTTTTGATTGTATTGTAGCGAATTTTAGTAACAACATGATTTTAATTTTTTTTATGTTAATTTTTAATTTAAAAACAATAACATTTTTGAATAGAGAATGAAGAGACCTTTCAAATGATCTATCACAAGCCTATACTTCCCATTTAAAAAATTGGGGGTTGTACCTGTCATTCTAAGGGGGTTGAAGGTAGGGGTTGCATTTTCACGTTAAAGAATGTCAAGTTATAATTTAAATTTGACGTGTTTCGGGATTTTTTATAAATATGTACAGTAACTGAAATAATGAATTTATTCCATTTGGCTTTTACACACTATAATTTTGTACATATACCATTCTAAAAACTATAAAAATCCAAATACCATATACACAAATCAATAAAACTAAAGATAGTAATGGCCAATTTGGGAACAACATTTATCCAATTAAATGTGATGTATAAAATGTTTTCTTTCCATGCCTCCACGCATAAAGTAAACTTTTAAAAAACATTAGTTTTAACTCATCTGGTTTTAAATTTCACTTTTTTAATTTATTTAATGGACAACTTTTCCTGGAATTACTTAAATGGATTTAGAAAATTCCGTGAAACTTCGTTACTTCTCCCAACTATACCGACTTGAAGTTAATAAGATGAATTAGGTATCAATTGAATTAGATTGGACGTAAAATGGACTTTACGTGGTAATTTCGTTGAGTTAATCTGTCTTCGTTGTTTAAGTTGGTTGTATGAGGGCATTTTTTTATATTATCTCCAACCAAGTTAAAGTCGAGAAAGTCTATATGAGAAAAAAAACAAAAAATATATTATTTAAATACCTCAGGCAAAAAGAAATCGGTATAGGTTAGTTTTATTTCATAAAATAATATTTTTTTTACCTTTTTAAAAATGTTTGATACTGAAGACTTTCCAATACCAAAATCCCTAGATAATCCTCGCACTGTACAGTGTGGATTTTCTACAGCTGAAAAAATTATGTCTTGTTGAATATTTTCATCAATTTTTGGTCTACCTTGCTTTGCTGCGTCCCTCACATGTCCTCATTCTCTGTATTTTTAATATATTCTACTTACCGTAGATTGTGAAATAGGTTCACGATCTGGGTGCATTTCATGGAATAATCAGCATATCTCTTGTGGAGTCTGCATCTTATCGTCAATACCAATCATCATTAATATTTCAATCCTGTCACTTTCGGTTAAAGGCATTTTGTGAAAAAAATTCACGAACTTACCTTCTCTAAATCGTTAACAATACGAAACTGTGCTTTAATTTTTTGACATTGTTGTCAAATAAAAAGAATGATAAAAAATAATGCCAAACAAAAAGATTTTTATAGTCTAGGGGCTTGGATCACTAATAAAATAAGTAGTAATTTCATTTAATGTGTTTATTATGTTTATTTGTTATTTTCATTACTTTGTAAGTAAATTTTTGCATTTTTGCCCACCCTGTACCAATTTGAAGCAACATAATATTATACATTTTTGGAATCAGCTCATCAAAGACAATTTGGATATTAAAAAAAGGGGGATTCTATTTGAAACAAAATGGTGATGGTATATTAGATTATAATTTGAAACAATAGTAAATTGAAATCAAAAATCGACCTGTTTTGGGAATTTCTAATTATATTGTTCATTTAACCAATAATGAATTTATGTCCTACTTTATGGACGCACTGTATATTGTTTTATGACTTATTTACGGAGTTATGTTCGTGTATATAACACATTGGTTTGTTCTGTGAAAAAGATCCTACTGCAAAGTTAAATGGAGAATTGTTGCCACAGGAAAATAACTGTATTAACATTCTCTTAAAAAGTTCTGATTTATATTAAATCCAAAAGTATTTTCAACTTCGGAAGATTATTTTCCATTTGATCATGCTTTCAACGAAATTTCCACAACAAAATTTTAATAAAAAACAATATTATAAAAATATATGACAATTTTAGAATGAACAGTATTAATGAAATAATTAGTGCACAAAAAGTGAAAAAAAATTTAACCAAGCAGGTCATAATTAATAATTAATTTCATAGCCAAATTTTGAATTTTCGATGATTTTGAATAACATTCCTATAGCGCGCGTTTTTGGCTATTCGATTTTTTTTGAAAGCAAAGAGGATTTTAAAAAAATAACTAGAGTAAAGAAAGTTTTAGAATTAAATTACCCAAAAAATAAAGTAAAAATTTTTTAAATCCGTCAAGTAAAAGGAAGATATTGATTTTTTTCTAAATTTAAAACCTCTTTTTAAGCTAATAACTTCTCAAGGAAGCAACTTGGCATAGAAGTTGCGTTAAATCGCCATATTTTGAGTTCCCCCACATGTCCTTGCTCTAAGTCGGTTCTTATGAGAATCACCCTATATATTTGGCGATTAGAGAGAAATAAATATTGATTATAATTATTTTGTGTTTTTAACTATTCTTCACTAATACTTATTTATTATTTTTCAGCAGCTAAGCTTCCGACTTCTTCCATTACCGACTATCAAAATGCCTCCACAAACAATATCACGTTAGAAGTGCAGAATCCAGCGTCGAGAAATTCATGCTTGGGTTCGAATGCTTCTAGTCTTCTGAACCTTAACTGTTTAAATACTGGAAGGACAAATTTCACCAACAAACAACTAACCGAGCTAGAAAAAGAATTCCACTTTAACAAGTATCTGACAAGGGCAAGGAGAATAGAGATAGCATCGGCTCTACAACTAAATGAGACTCAAGTGAAAATTTGGTTTCAAAATAGAAGAATGAAGCAAAAGAAGAGAATGAAAGAGGGATTAATACCACCAGAACCTGCTATTAATACTGGAAGTAATAGTAATTCGCCCACGTCTATAGTTAACACTTTACAAAATGAGTCTGTTGCTGAAAGCAATGAAAATAGTCGAGAATCAAATTGATTTTTTCATTTGTGGGTAATGAATTGCAGTTTTTAAAATAAAGAAAATAAGTGAGATAATAAAATTTTAGTTAAAATTAATAAAATGATGGAAGTAAAGTAACAAATAACAGGACAAATAATTTTGAATGTATTCTTAGTACAAAAGTGGTAGTAGATTTTATTATTAATTTTCTAAGACTTGATTTAAAACTTTTTTATTTTAAAAATACAGTAAGACGCATTGAATAAAGCAGATTTCACAAATTAATTTTGATGCCTGTTTATCTATTTTTAATTAAATTAAGTAACAATTATAGAATAGGGAAAATATTTGTACTGTTTAACAAAACCATATTACAATAAAAATTAAAATTTAAGAGCATGTAGGCTATAGATTTAAAATTTAGCTTACACAAATTTCACTGAGCATAATAGAAAACCCAAATCAAAACAAAACAGGCATAAAAAACAGCACTGCCCTCTGTTTTTGGGTTTTTTCAAAAATAAGCATACTTACCTCAATATCATTTGTTTATCATAGATATGGAAAAGGATTTTTAACAACAATGAATTAATTAAATAGATTTTTCCAAAAAAATTTAACTATTAGAAATTTTTTAAAAAATGGCAAGAATGTTGATTAAAAAATAATAAAAAAATAATATTACCAGAAAACTTTTTAACCAAAATAACTTAAAAAAATTGATGATATACATGTAAAAAAATACCAATAATTTGTAATTGTATTACAAAGTTTTCTATATATTTTTCTATTTAATGATTTATAAAACAAAAAAAAATCAAAACTATTCAATACTTGGCGTTTTTTTCTACAAAATAAAAAAAATAGTAAAATGAGTATTTCCATATTATGATAAAATTGGAAATAATGTAAAAAAAACAAACTTAATTTTAATAAAAAAAATATGAAATGAAAAAAAAACAATTACTATCTTTTTTTCATACTGTACGGTAAAGTGCCATTTCCCGGACTCGTGCTTTACAGTACTCTTCAATTCTCCTAATGTTGTTTGAAATAATAAGTGAATCAACATAAACTAAGCTTTTATTCTAGTTTTTGAAAATTGACAACTGCTTTTGCCAGCAATATGTATTAATGGAGTTTTTTATGGATTTACAGTGTTTTCTGTAATCGCGGAAGACGCGTGGCTGTGCTGTAGCACTTTAACAAAAGTTTTACCCCTTTGGATCATTCTTGCAATCTTGTTTTTGCCTTCAATCGATTCTCCTATATACTTTCTGCAATTGAAGGACTCTTCCATCCACCGTGCTCTTTTAGAACTTTATGGTCAGCTCCAGCATTGGCCAACAACGTTGAAGATGTCCTCCTGAAGCAATGACCCGTATACTTTTCTGGTTGGTCTAGTTTTAAGAACTCAGCTATTTTCTTAGGTGCTCAGCCAACAGCAACCAGCTCTTTGAGACAGACATTTTCCTTGTCTATAACCCACCAAAAGAGCTTTCAGGGAGACGTGTTGCCGTAAATTCATGTCTTTTCTAAACACATCCAAATAGTGAACCTGCATTTTTGTCTGGTTAATCTTAACAACTAGCTGAGTACCGGTATCCTCCATATAACTAACTTCTAAATTATAGATCTCTTCCCTTCGGCAACCTCCAGCAACTCCAAGTAATACTATCACTTTGAGTAATAGATATTCTTTATCTGGAGCGTCCCTCATGAAGCTTTCAGTTTGTTCCTTTGTCAGCACCTTCGACTGGTTTGGCTGATGGTCCACATTTTGTTTTTTCAAATGATTTTACCATCGAATATTTGGACCATGATGAAGAAGGGATGAATATTTTTGACTAAAAATTTAAACTGTTGAAAAGAATATTCTTTAAAAAAACTGTTCTTACTACATCCAAAAAATAAGCCAACATCACATTTTCATCAGCACTACTTTTCAAATTGTGTTGTTCACGCCAGTTGCAAAACAGCGAATATTCTTTTTCATATCTTTTCGCAGACTTAACTGCAATGATTTACCCTATCGCTTCCGCAGTTTTCTCAGCAATTTCATCTAATTTCAGATCCATTTTCTTCGCAGATATTTCGTTTGTGCAGAAAAATTCAATATGTCTGCCTTTATTTACATTACTTGGTAACCGCTGTTCATTTTTTATTTATCAAGCAAATTAACCATGTTAAAAATAAATCAAGTAACATAATTTTTGCACAGCAGTCTACATGACTTCCTAATAAAATGATCAAATATGTCATTTCAGTTTCATATTTTATTGCGTTTAAAACCAAAGGCAGTATGACAAAAAATATAGTACGATACACGTCGGTCAAGTGATTATACGGTACTCATTAGATATTCTTGACTCGGCTCCTTCGTCGCCTCGTCCATAAACATCTATCTCATACCGTAATAAGTCACTTCCCGGACTTGTAAGGTAAATAACCATTTTAATGCCTTCTTAGATTTTTGTTAATTTATTAAGAAAATTAAATTGCTAAAACAAATCTTATCGGTTTCATAGTCAAATACAAGTTGTTTACAAATACAGAAAGTTACTTACATAGATTACTCAACAAATTTTTAACAAAAATAATAAAGACATTTAGAATAAATTGTTTTTAATCTACAACTGCTTGCCAAAATTAATTCATTAATTATTTGTGTAAAGAATAATTTTATTCACATTTTAACTAGCCGCAATTTACATTTTTGAAAAACTTTTTATATAATTAGATTTACATGATATAAAATGATTTTATATTTTTATAATAATACAAATTTGGTTTAACAAGATACAAGACACAAACTCAATGTGAACACTAGATAACAAGTAGATACATGGATAAATTAATCAAATTCAAAAAATCTACTATAAAAATCTAAGCATACCACGTACTTAGACTTTATTTTTAAACTATCAAAATAATTATAGTATAAATTTTCGTTATCTAATTTATAATTGATAACAAAAGTACTTTGGAATACAACGATATTTATTTGTCTGAGAACCTGATTAATGGATGCTTGTACATTTAATAATAAAAATATTTTACAAATTGCAATTCAAATTTGTTGATATAATTCTTATTTATCGCCAAAGAGATTTTCTAAAAAATAAAAGACATTAGAACTAAATTATTGTTTAGAAGGTTGTAGGATATTAATAAAAAATGCTTTTTATGTATTATTTGTAGTAGTCTAAAAGTGTACATTACTATATATTGTAAATAAAAATGTAATTTATTGATAATACCGAGAATTAGGAGAATAAACTACACAAATTGGTATTTTAACCAAAACTACCTCTTTTAAGTACATGTTCTACAAAGAATACCTACTTGATTTTTAATTGTGTGACAGAATAAATATTAAAATAAATATATTAATTCAAAGTCTAATTTTGTTTCCATTTACATTTATACACACTATAGGCCTGGAAAACCAAGCTAAATAATTTAAAATTGCATAAAATGTCTACTATTCTATTGTAAAAATTGTATAAATCCTTTTGAATGTGCCTTTCCTTCCTGGATGTTAAATTGGAGTTAATTAAATTAGTTGTGTTAACCTTTACTTTGTGGAAGTTCATCTTAATAAGAACAATAAATAACTGAACGGTTAAACTAAACTTCCACTATTTATTCGAAATTGGAGTTAATTAAACTATGGGATTGTAGGACATTCTATGATATTTATGTAATAATATGAGTTCTGTTAATCTTTAAATTGTTTTCATTCACTATATCATTTGTATCAGATTTTCTTTTTAACAATTGGAAAGAAGTTTGTGCAATTGATCTTTAGTTTTGCTGGTTAGTTCGTCAACCAATATAATGTAAAAAAATTTCAGTTAGTTTTTTCCTTTGTTTTTTTTTAGAGGGAGACTCATGGATTTTTTTATTGTAGAAAATAGGCGAGTATTGATAATCGTGATTGCGTTATCAACGCGAGAGAAACAGATGTGGAATCTGTCTGTTAAGTTAATATTCACAATGTCTGATGTAGGCGGTAAGATGGAATTTGTAGTATCATAGAAATTTTGCCTAAGCCATGTCAGGCCACTGTCGTTGACGATAGTACATGGATATGACAATAGCTGTAATACATATTTCATTATTGCCTTTCCTATGTGTTGAATTCAATTAAGTCATCAGAAAGTAACTTGTATCATATCAACCTCATCATTTCCTGTTAACTTGGAGCAATCAAGTTCATTGTACAATATTTAAATTAAAAATTTATGTGGATAAGCTAAAATTTACATGGTTGCAGCAGCTGTTATATGAAAATTTGATTTACTACTGTGTTGGGAATTCCAATTGAGTTTTCTACAATCGTATTATGTTTCTTTCAGAACAGCTTGGTTCAAGAGCTAACTTAAAAGTTGATGGAATGTGATATTTGCTACTTTTTACTTTGAATTTGGGGCAGTCACTATCACTTGAGTTCTGCGATCTCTTGGAAGATCTTCACAAGGTTTCAATGATATTTTCATTGTCCTAAGATAGGAGGTATGAGAGCTTATTCCAGGAAGATTGTAATTTTTTGTTTCACTAATCACAATGTCAGGCACTCCTATAGGGTTTATATTATTTATTGCCTCACGAGCACATTTGTCAGTTTCTTCTTTGAAAATTTTCTTTATTTTGTTGTTGGCTCTCATATAGTGCTTTATTTCCTTTCGAAGCTACGGTGTTAGTTGGGTAGATAAGGCTTATGGTTTCAAGTGAGCTGGGGGAGTCTGTTAATATGATCGCTTTCTCTATTTGGGAATCATTTATTTTAGCTATGGCAGGATATTGGAGGGTCAAAGGTTTAAAAGATTTTATTTTTAGAAAAAATTTTATGAGTATGTACTTACTGAAGCATAATAAGTAAGTGATAAAAATTTCAAAATTATTGCATTGCATAAAGCTGGATAATATTCACTAAAAGCTAAGTCCAAATTTAAAGAAGGAATAAGGATATATGTCATATAAAATTACATAGTTAAGTTGTCCTTTGACTATTGGAATTTTCATTTGATTTTACGTTTGATGAAACATGATTTCAACTTAGAGACGTAGGTACAGCCAAAGACAAATGAAACGCACAAGGCAACCACCAAAATTCATAAAAATTCAACTAGTTTCATTTATTTATTATATGCCTGGCAACGCCGATGAAATGTATTAGAAATACGAGTACATCAATAATTGTGACCGTAATAACGTAAATCTATCTATTTGGAGGGGATAGCAGACGTTTCAACTATACATTTTGGCAAATTTGGTTTATTCCACAGTTTTAGTATTAGAAGTGACTATAACAATAATTATTGTTATAGTCAACAATAATTATTGTTATAGTCACTGGTATTAGTCTATGGTTAATTGTGCATATTTAGAGAACATTGGGCCGAATATTAAATAATACGTCTACTGTGTAGTTTTCATAGTTTCTAAGGGATTTTTACATATTCATTTTCTGGTTCAACTATTTTGCATTGTTATAACAATCAAAATTTTCGTTGTCTGGAATTTAGTAAATAGATGTTGAGTTGAGGGTGTTTTTATATTTACTCAATAGTAACTCATAAACCTTATTCTATGATAGTAATTATTATAAACCGTAGGAGGATGGTTAACTTTCTAACATTTTTGTAAATTGTAGAGGTTATCCATAACTCAAATGTGGATAGTACGAATAGTAGTAATAAAACTCAAAGTCAACCCACAGTATGTAATTTAATGAAATGTTACAGTAGCGACATGTTTCGGTCACAAGACCATCTTCAGGCTTTAAGAAAAGAACACAATATGTCAGAGAAATGAAATACAAAGTCAAATATATAAAAGACAAATATAACATGTATAAAAGTCAGATCATATAAGATAAATCTAACAAGAAATAGAAAATGATAGTTTTATAACAGTCAATATAGTTTATAAAATATATAGAACAAACAAAATCAATGTGAAAACATAAAAATATCTTATAATGTATAATAAAATATGGAAACTCACCTCTATGTGCAGACTGCAGTGTTTAAACAAATTATAACAGATATTATGAATAAAAAAGGGAGTATTTTAAGTTAGAGTAAAAATAGGTTGAAAAAGGTAATTTAAAAATAGTTTAAATTATTAGAACAAACCGTATGGAAGTTTGATGTGTGAAAATAAGAAAATCTGGCATAAAGAAGTAAACATTTCAGAATGAAACCAGGTATCACCATTCTATAGAAAGGCTTGTAAAGAGTTCTCCAAAATAAGGAGATCGATCTCCAAGACCAAATCAGGAACTGGCCTGGTTTAATAGCGGGGTTAGAAGAAGAAACAATGTGGAGAGATCCCCTAGACGAGGGGTTCAAGGAAATTTCCAACAAAAAAGTAATAACTCCCCGAGTTGTAGCTCAATTATTTATAGGTCTAAATTAATGTTGAAAATGGCATAAAAAACAGGCGGCGCGTCACCTTCGCAACGACCAAATGACATAAATTTTTTTTTAATAAGTAAATATTAATAAAAAAAAATTTTTAAATTCTAGCACTAACAGAACATATCAGAGAACAAATTTCTGTAATCAAAAAATTTTTTCTGTTATTTTTCGATTTCTATCCATTTGTTAATTAAAAAATTACATCTTCATTGTTACTAACTTAAAATTCGTTATTGTGAGTAAAATAAAAACACAAGAATTTTTTTAACCCTTGGAATTCTTTATCATAAAGCTACTGAACAAAGTTAAATAATAAATTTTTTTTTAAATTGAAATTGTTATTAACCAGCAAAGTAAACAAATGCGATTTTAGATATGAAAAATTTAAATTTTTGTAAACAACTGTTTACAGTAGTTTACGCTATAAACAATATAAATCCAATTTTTTTAAATGTTTGTGACCAATTGTTTAAAAAATTTTTATAAACAAATGGCTTATTTAATAATTTTTAAAAAATTTTTTAAGAATCCGATCAGTTTTTTGTTCTAGCTATTATAGTTTATGGGTTATTAGCAAAAATGTAAACCCCCTTTTTTTAAAATCTTAAATTGTTAATAACAATAGGAAATTTTTTAAAACGAATTTTGATATTCAGAAACACCAAAATCAGATTTAAATGACTTCTCGACCAGACTATAACAAATTTTTTTGTTGTGAACATTATCCCGAGTCGAGGATGAGGGATAATATAATTTCTGAAATCAGTTCATCAAAGAAATGTAGAAAATCCCAAACTGTATAGGGTGTTCCATGGGGTGACCATAGGGGGGAGCGGATTATATAATATGTATTGAAAATGAATTAAAACACTGTGACTTTCATTACTAACGTTCCGTTCCTGTGTTTGGGAACTTTTTTAAAGTTTAATATAAAATTAAAATACATCGATCGTTTGCAATACAGACAATAGAATTTAAAAAAAACACATAAGTAATATATAAATAAAATCATTTAAATAGTAATTAAAATAACATTATTTATATCTACATTAGCTGGTATTTGATTCATACAACGAGTTTGACGATATTATAAATATAAACCTTTTTTAAACTAAAGAGACTTGGTCACAATTCTATTCGCAGCGTTGCAACATGAGGTCAGCAACTAATCCCACCTGAATCTAGTTGTGCGTTTCATTTGTCTTTGGCTGTACTTGAACTTGTCTAAATATTATCGTTTACATTTGTCTGATTTTGGATTTGACTTCGGAATCATAAGTTAACCTCAACTGTCAATAACTTTTTCTTCACCCATGTCTGTAAACGTGAAAAATCACACCGTCAAGTGACATTTAACAGAATATTCAATGATTAAATCCAACGTTTTTCTTTATGATGGCATTATTATTTGCAAGTTTTCAAATTTGATCGCGTATTTGAAGAGAAAAAATGTTGGCTATAGGCCTAAGAAAGCGAGCATTTTTACACGGGAGCAATTTGAAAATTTTCTGATGGAAGCACCGGATGAAAAATTTCTAATTCACAAGGTAGGTAATGTAAGCTAGTTTAGACAAAAGAAATACTCTAATGAAGATTGTTTCATAATTTGTAGGTCGCAATGATATTGGGAATATCTGGTGTCTGTAGAAGAAAAGAATTATATAATATTACTATGAATGACATTCAACAAACCGATGGTTTGTACCCAATACAAAAACGAACATCCAGCGTAATTTTTCAGTTGTTAATAAACCAGAAGATAAAATTCCATATTTAGAAATATATATAAAACTTCGTCCATTACAAGTAAAATCAATTCATTTGTTAAAGGAAAATGTTGTGCTCAAGTAATAGGGAAAGGGACAATCGGGGGCTGGCCTTGTCAAATTGCCAAATTCTTAAATTTGCCTAATCCCGAGAACTATACTGGCCATTCGTTCAAAAAAACATCACCAACGCTTGGTGTCCTCGGATTAAAGCGTCATGGAGGTTGGCGTTCATCGACAGTGCCAGAAAGCTATGTATGCGATTCTGCAGGAGTTTCTGTTAGAAGTGAAACCACAGCCCAAACAAGCAGGATTTCATTAAATAATTTAACAAATTGCACCATAAGTTTCAATATTAATAAATAATTCGTTAGTTTTCTTTATTCTTTTAAAAAATAAATTAAAATTAAAAGATTTTTCAACTCTACGATAATTGAATTACTTACTGTCGAGTTGAATTACTTACCGTCTAGTTGCTAGTAAATGTCACAGACGTAAAATCTGTCACGGTAAACAGTCAAAAATGATCAATCGTGCAAAATAGTATATTAAACAACGCATTTCATATGGAATTCTGTTATGACACGAGTTCAAGTTTAAAAAACGAATCGCGAAGCGATGAGTTTTTTAAAGAACGAGTGTCACAACAGCCATATGAAATAAGTTGTTTATAATATTTTTTATATTTTGCCCTTTTTACCATTTTTTAAATTAATTTTTTATTTTTATGTAATTACGAAAATTTTTATTTTAAAAAGTATGTCGGCAGCACTGTGTAATTTATAAAATTTGACAGTTGTGACATTTAGATTATCAAATGTTAATGTTTTAAAATATTTTAAAATGAATAATATACCAATAATAATATATTATATAAGTAAAATATTATATTCATATTCACAGACACTTTCTTAAAGAACAATATAAAATTAATAAATTGCTATTAGCCACAAATGTCATTGTCAATAGTCTTGCCTTTAGAAACTTCACTCATGTCGCCAACCATTTAAAACAAAAATTTGCGTGCGTAAAAGTTACATTACGATACGCAAATGCGTTTTATAATGAAGATTTTTATAAGTGCAAAATATAAAAAAGTATTTAACTAAATATTTTTATGCTTTCACCTCGAGACATTGTGAAAAATTGTTGACATAACCTGAACATTACAATTATAAACTTCGTGAAATAGGAAAATTGTTTATTTTATTTTATTTCTTATGATTTACAAACATTTAAAAAATATGGTATTAAAAATTAAAGTTTTTTACAATAAAGTAGACCAGTTGTTATTCTAAGTGTAACATAAGTCTGTAAAATTTAAAACAAAAGTAATAATACATAAATCTTCCCAATGTAATTAGGAATACGATCTAACATTAATTAAATAGCAGAAATATTTAAATTCTAGTCGAACACAATCCTTTTGCTTTTATATATAAATGGACGAATTGTCAATAATTTTAGTTATCATCAATCTGGTACACTTTTTTTCTCTTTTTAATTACAAAGTTTTAGAATCTAAAATGAAATTTTGTTGTTAGTTTACTTATTCTCCTTTTTGTATTATAAATTTTAACATAATTTTATTATTTGATTTATGTTATGTTAAAATTGTTTGACATGAGTATTTTTTTTATTTATTTAATTACAATTTTTACTTCTGACAATTTTAGGGACAAAAATCTTAGCAAGCCGAAAACAATCACTTAATATTTAAAAACAGCACACACTCAACAAATATTTGTATTTTAATACAATACCTTTATATTTAATATTATTGAACAAAAACATTAGATATAAGTATGTTACCTATAATATGTACCTAAAAAAACAGAATTTTATGTGCAATCCAATAGTACAACTTTTGATATTTTGTTTATCTTAAGAATTCAATCAAGCATTTTTAATATAAATATTTCCCTTTTTTAGGAAAAAATAGCTTTTTGCAATAACGTCCAACATATTTTTCTAAACGTAAATGATTAGAAACAGTATAATACTTATATCCAGATTTATTCATTACGTAACCCAATCTTTCAAAGATATTCAGCAATGTACAAAGCAGTATTAATTTATGTTATTTTTAAAGTTAGCAAACAGTAAAATACAGTAAATATAAGATTGTTATTAATAATCATCTTAAAAATGGCAGCTATTCACAAAGGCAGTTATGAATCAAATTTATTTTGTGAAAATTATAATTAATCTAAATATAATATCTAATATTATTGCAAATAAAATAAAAAATGCATGTAGTGAAACATACCAAATAACGATTACCTAAAAACTATAATTCTGATTTTAAGTTATTCGAGAAATAAGAAAAGTAAGAATATAAAACCAGGAAAATAAATAATGTTCACGTTTTTTGTTGGATATTAATTTGGTTGCTAGGATAATTGTTTATCTTAGAAAAAATAAATAACCTTATCTCCTTATCTCTTATATTGTTTATACATTGCTATCAATAATTCCAAAGTATTAAATAACTAAATTAAAGAAATGTATTGCCTTCACAAAGTAAATTTTAATTTAAAATTTACATAGCTTCTAATATTAATAGAATTAATAAAAATAATCCCATTACTGAAACATTGCATAAACGGGTTGCATTACTCCAACCACATTCAATGTCAGTTTTTAATACTTCGATAACTGAAATGTTATTTTTATTATGACATACAGCTGTACGAAGATCATCTTTGGCATGTCTACATGTGTATTTGGGATCACTGAAAGACGACGTAAGAGCTGGACTGTCTCCGCACAAATACTGACGACGTTTTCTTAACCATACCTCAACCCACCTGCAAAATACCAACATCAATATGGAAAAAATGAATTTATTGATGAAATTAAAAATTATTTTGGTTATATGCTCCTACGTAGGTACGCACTTACCCTAAATCACAATCACAAGTCCACTTATTTCCAGTAATGTCCAAGTCAATTAAAAAAGGTTTTTGATACAAATTTGGCATATGCCCTTTTGAAGGATTCTGCAAATTTTTTAGAGCTTCGTTATTTCTAACGTCAACAGTTAAATTTCTAACTCTCTTAATATTATCAAACATAGTAGATGGTATTTGCGTTATACTGGTATTGTGAACCCCAAAATGTAAAACAGGACTTCTTATTCCCTAGAAATAAAAAAATATGTTAAATTACTTAAAATAAATTAACTATTCCTCCATAACTATACATTCACATCCAAATAACAAACGCTTGAGAAAATATACTAGGGAGTTATCACACACAGTATAACGCAGGTTATACTTTTATATTAATAAAGTAAAACTTTAGGAAAATCTTGAAGACATTCAGAGAGACTATTTTTCTATATTTTAAACTAAAATACAATAAAATAGCGCACCTAATAACTTTCATTCTCAATAAAATAAACGGTGAGTACTTTTAATTATCCAAAGCTTTTTTATGTTTCACGCTTCGTGTTACGTAATTGGTTCAGCAACCAAGTGGATACTAATATTTTCTCTGGGTGAAGCTATCCTAGTAGCAAAGGTAGGCAAAGGATACCCCCAAGGAGGGGTGCTACCGCCTCTTCACTGTGCTATCCTCGTAGATAGCTTCATAGAATTTGGAAGCAAACATACCATCATCGTTCAATAAGTCCCGGGACTAACTAGGAAAAACACGTTTTATTTCGAAAAATTTTAGAAAAGTTTTACTCATCAACATAATCACCTTTAAGTGCGATACAATCATTTTAACGCTTTTCTAACTTTTCGATACCATGCTTCTAGAAGGATTTCTACTTGGATTCAAAATAAGCTTCTATTCTATTACTTCCTTATTCGAGCCAAATCTTCTTCCCTGGAGCATGTATGTATGTATGAGTTAGGGGTGATAATTACACTGCGACCTATAGGATCTATTGTGTCCCCCCTTACTTGCCATGTTCTGATATTTCCTCAGACCTATAGCAGCTCTTCGAGTCCTATTTTCCTGAGGAAGTTTACGACATCGTCGGGCTTCAAATCAGGTAGATCCCCTTCCTCTATTTCATGTGCTCCTAGGTATCTAACCCTAGAATTTTGCAAGGCAGGGCATTCTGAGAGTATGTGTATTGAGGTTTCATCCTTTTCCTCACAGAATCTGCCCTTTGCTTCATCTGCTAACTCTAATTTCTTCATGTGGTTTCTTAACCGGCAATGCCCGGTTAATATTCGGAGCCTTTTTTTACTGAGGTTGAGGCAGCTAAGAGATCTCTTCTGGTCATAGTTCCCCAATAGTATCTTAGATTGTCTCAGTCCTTCCAGCTAATTCCAGTACTTGGATTTTTCTTTCTTCATTTCCTCCCTTAGTTTTCCTAAGATTACTTTACTGCTGATCTCACAAGATGGTTCTGGTCCCAAATGTGGGGTTTCAGCTCCTTTTTTTGCTAGCTTATCTGCTGTTTCATTCCCCTCTATTCCTATGTGTCCCGGGACCCATAGGAGGGTGACAGTGTTCTTCTGGCCCAGTTCATTTAGTTTGCCTAGGCATTCCCAAACCATCTTCGAACTGATTATATTTGAGCTCAGTGCTTTGATGGCTGCTTGACTATCCGACATGATCACAATCTCTTGTCTGCGGTAGTTTTTTCCAATATTGAATTCCACACATCTTTCGATGGCACGGACTTCTACTTGAAAGATACTCGGGTATGTGCCCAAGCTTTCTGAGTATTTGGCTCTCGGTCCAAAACCTCCTAACCCAGTTCCCTCGTCTAGCTTGGAACCGTCCGTATACCATTTTATGGCATTCTGGTTTAAATTCTGTATGGTGTCTTCATCCCATTCAGATTTATTACTCAACTTTGTGATGAATTTTCTCACAAAGTTAAATTTCTTTGGCATATTATCTTGGGGCATTTTCCAAGTTTGATCAAATTGAAGTGATCGAGGTTTTTCCCTGATAATTCCTTCTTTTGTCATTCTATATATTGTTTTCTTCCTTACACTTTCTAGCAGAATGTGCAGTGGTGTTAAATTTAAAATCGCATCCATTGCAGCAGTGGGGCAAGTTTCCATTGCTCCAGTGATACATGAACAGGCTAGTCTCTGAATCTTCGAGAGGTTTTTCCTCGTCGTATTCAGATTAGCCCTTACACCCCAAGCCACTGCCCCATATGTGATTAATGGTCTCACTATTGCTGTGTACATCCATTGCAGGATACGTGGGTTACATCCCCAGTTCTTCCCTGCAATGTTCCTACACACCATGAGGGCCTTGGTTGCTTTGTATATTACTTCGTCTTCGTGTTTGTTCCAGAGTAACCTGCTATCTAGGATTAGCCCTAGATATTTTATCTCTCTTTTCCACTCCCACCGAGTCACACCATTGTTCCGCAATGTTCAATCCTCTTTGAACAATATCACAGAGGACATTTTCATACTTCCCTTTTGCCAGGATAACCATGTCGTCGGAATACCCTTGACATGGTATGCCTTCCCTGGAGCATCCTTTTGAGATCAGCGAAGAGCCAGTAGTCACTGAGGGCCAGATCTGGAGGGTATGGTGAGAGGGGAAGCAAATCGAAGCACAACTCGTTCAATTTGGCAATTGTTTTCATTGATTTGTGGCACGGTGCATTGTCTTGATGACAGATGATTTTTTTTCTTCTTCATGTGAGGTCGTTTTTCATGATTTCGTCCTTCAAACGCACCAATAACTCAATGTAATAGTCGCTATTAATGATTTTTCTTTTTTCAAGGTAGTCGAAAAAAATTATACCATTCGGGTCCCAAAAAACTGACTGAGTTACTGAGTTACTGCTTCAACTGGCCTCCCCGAGCGTTCTGCATCACTTGTATCAGTTCGACCGCGTTTGAAATCAGCATACCACCGACAAATCGTTGTTTTCGATGAAGCAGAGCCTGGATAACACCATTCAATCCATTGCTGAGCTTGCACTGTATTTTTTCCCATTAAATAGCAATGTTTATTAACACACGATATTCGTTTTTTTCCATTTTTTGAACAAATGCAAAAGGAGCGTCACTCTCACCACAGTAACTTTGTTGTTTATGGTTTGATTGACACGAATTTTTGACACATGTCACTTGAAGGTTGGTACCACGAATACATATAACAAGGATGTGAAACTCCTATGCCGAGCTATAAGCGCCCGTGGCTGAATTTACGGCTCCTATCTGGGCGGAGTCTAGTCCACGGTCGTTGTCTACTTTGTACTGCGCATCAGTTCGAACATCATACGATCATAACTATTCGAAAACACATGCGATTGGTTATCTCTCGCACAAAGAAAAAGACAGCCTGTTGCGCAGTACGGAGTACGCAACGACCGAGAATTTAACCCTGCCCAGATAGGCGCCTTTTCTCCTGCTACCCTCTCCACTCGAGGTTCACATCCTTGTTATATGTATTCGTGGTTGGTACCTTTAAAAAATAAATTTTATTTGACAAGAACTACGCCATCTCTGGGTTAGTCCCGGGACTTATTGAACGATGCAATAAATAGCCTATGCTGATGATCTAGCGCTATTAATATTGTTGACAGGTGATATGAAAAAGAGGGTTTATCAGTAAATCCACAAAAAAACACCATTGTCAAAAAAACTGCAACATGGTCTAATACACAGTTTTGACTATCCTTTCAAAAATCTACCTGATGGTAGATGGTAGCAAATGCAAAAACTACTTCTTTAGGATGCCAAATAAAAACTAAACTGGCAGATAATAACATATGAAGTAAACAATGATTGAAGGGAAACACAAAATCAATGTCACAGATTTTTATTTAGTACAATAGCGACTAGTTTCGGCCTTTTTAGAAGGCCATCATCAGGCTAGAAAAAACAGGATGAGGTCATTACATATTCAACAAAATTACAAAAAACATACCTTAGTATAAAATAGTTAAACAAAGAGTTAAAAAACCATAATTGTTCGAACCAAATACTTGCGTTAACATAATAGTGAACTGGTAAAATTATTAAAGTTATGAAAGTGGAACAAGTGTGACATCGAAATATTTAATAACAAGAATAAGTATAAAATTAAAAATTTATGATGATTAGACTTATACAACTAAGAATATTTATAGAAGGTAAACCTTTCTATGTGTGGGTCGACGAATTTAAAAAACATCAGGTAGGGAGAAAATAAAATTAAAACAAGCGCCCCTCAAAGTTCTCTACAAGATCTACAAGATCTGATGTTCCACAACCCTACATCTTATCTTGGTTTTTCCATCAACTTCAATTTAAATATTTTCTCATTACTTATATTTTACTCCATTTGCCACTATTATCTCTTCTGAGACCTCTTACATTGAAAATAAATATAAATTGTTTTAATTTTATTTTCTCCCTACCTGATGTTTTTTAAAATCGTCGACCCACACATAGAAAGGTTTACCTTCTATAAATATTCTTAGTTGTATAAGTCACATTTTCTAATTATCATAAATTTTTAATTTTATACTTATTCTTGTTATTAAATATTTCGATGTCACACTTGTTCCACTTTCATAACTTCCTTTAATAATTTTACCAGTTCACTATTATGTTAACGCAAGCATTTGGTTCGAACTCAGAACAATAAACAACTAATAGGTTGAATTAACTTCCACTATTTATTCTTTAAATACTTTAATTATAATGACAGCCGTTTCGCTATCGAAATAGCATCGTCAGATTGACATATTGAAGTTACACTTTGTTTGTTTGTAACTAGGTACTTGATGTTGATAAGTAGTTAAGGCTAGACCAAGTAAGGAAGTAATAAGACATAACAATATTAAAGCCTAGATGTTATTAGCCCTAAGGGATTATCCTGGATGTACTTCCCTCTAAGATCAGTATAACTGTGCAATGATATAGAAAAACCAGGAAAAAACTATATCATGCTGATCTTTACAATAACTTAATATATTTGTGTTATAATTACGTCTTATCTATGTATAAAATGAAGACTCAATCAAAGTAAACAGTTTAATAGTGGTGAACTTCCAAGATTTATTAAACTGTTTACTTTGATTGAGTCTTCATTTTATACATAGATAAGACGTAATTATAACACAAATATATTAAGTTATTGTAAAGATCAGCAGGATATAGTTTTTTCCTGGTTTTTCTATATCATTGCACAGTTATACTGATCTTAGAGGGAAATACATCCAGGATAATCCCTTAGGGCTAATAACATCTAGGCTTTAATATTGTTATGTCTTATTACTTCCTTACTTGGTCTAGCCTTAACTACTTATCAACATCAAGTACCTAGTTACAAACAAACAAAGTGTAACTTCAATATGTCAATCTGACGATGCTATTTCGATAGCGAAACGGCTGTCATTATAATTAAAGTATTTAAAGAATAAATAGTGGAAGTTAATTCAACCTATTAGTTGTTTATTGTTCTGAATAAGATGAACTTTCACACAGTAAGGGTTAGTACCATAAATTTCATTTGGTTCGAACAATTATGGTTTTTTAAATGTTTGTTTAACTATTTTATACTAAGGTATGTTTTTTGTAATTTTGTTGAATATGTAATGACCTCATCCTGTTTTTTCTAGCCTGATGATGGCCTTCTAAAAAGGCCGAAACTAGTCGCTATTGTACTAAATAAAAATCTGTGACATTGATTTTGTGTTTCCCTTCAATCATATATTTTAATAATACGATTTAATAACATGATTAAAATTGCTCATAAATCAATCAACTTTTCTACACTCATTAAGGAAGAAATTCCGTATGTACCACATGCAAAATAGCTAGGAGTCTCTTTTGACCAAAAATATACTTGACAGAGCGGAGGGAGATTAGATGGAGGTGAGTAAGGCAGTAGAAAGTATGGTTAGGAGAAGAGAATGTTTCGTAGTGGCAGAGTAAATGGAGAGTGTGTGAGGGACCGCCGTCCGCCTTAAAGTATGCTATGGTAGTGATTCTGAGACGGGTCCTGTTCGGATCCTGAGGAGGATCTGTTCGAGCATGAGTTTTTTCATCTCAACCCTGATGTAATGAAAGAAAAATGTAATATCTCTCTTATTCTAGAGCGGCACAGTGTTCCAGGTAGATATCGCTGCCATTTACCTCGCAAAGGCAGATCCATTAGCTCGCGAGGGCACAGCAAAGCCTCTTAATGGACTAGAACCTTGTTGTAGTTTAATAACATCAACTATCAAATTGCACATGAATAAATGGGTAGTAACGTAGTCTTAAGAATTGTGTACAAGGTCGCCAGGATTAAGGATCATAGCAGGTGTGACGTCAAAAATAAGAGTACCTGTTAAAGCACAAAAGACACAGGGTACAACAGGCTCAACAGGCTCAACGAAAGAATCATAAATTAATGTGATATTTTATTATACACAATAAGTAATTTAGTTGTAGTATACATTACCTTAATTTTACTTACATTTAAAATGTTCACTGCTAATTTCTTAAGCCCTCTGCCGGTAACAGTAATATTTCTTAGTTTTAATGGCCAGTCACCAGACATTTGCTTTTCTAAATTGTCATCCGTAGGTGAATCAACCTATAAGATTTTCATATTTAAATTAATATCGTTGAAATGACCTACAAAGTTATATAATCAAGAGTAGGTTGTAATATAATCAAACTCTTACATGTATTTCTAGATTTCTTAGGCCAGTATTGTATTGAAGTAAAGATGGAATATTTAAATTTTTTATACTGGGAAAGTTATCCATTTTTAATGTTTGAAGTGAATACATTTTACAAAACACTCCCGTCTGAAATGAAAATATTTATTAAAGATTTATATTACAGAACTAAATGAGTAAGTCAGCGGTAGTAAGATTTGTTGAATCTAAACATTTTAATGCCAAATTAATATTAATGCCAGATGTGTAGGGACTCGCGAAACTGGTCTCAACACAAAAATAAAACACACAAAAGGAACAACAAAAAAAAAATTTTATACAAATAATTGTTTAAACCAGGGATACAACCATAGATTTATGCCAAAATAAATTATTTGACTATTTTAACATGACACATGAATGGCTAAAGGAACATAATCTGTCACTTTCGGAGACAAAGTGGACGATTTTCATATTTACTAGAAAAAATCAATTAGCCCAAGGCAACTTGCAGTTAGGATCATATCCATTACCAATAAAATAAACTCTCAAATACCTAGGACTACATTTAAATCACTTATTTGAGAAACCCGACAAATCCACATATGACGTATTTTGACATTTTACGAAAAATCCGTTATCAACAGGCACATCGTTTGCTCTAACAACTCGACACATCCAAGCACTCTCCTACATGATAACTGGCATCCAATATTGCTTTTACTCAAACAAAATAGTAGCTGTGAACTTGTCGTGTTTTAAGACCAGTTCATAGAAGACGACCTAAAAACAATGTTAAGAAACAAAAGCCTCACAAAAGTGTTTACAAGTATACTCTTAACTACAGCTCAGGGCATGTTCTGGTATGCAAAACTGCCTTTCTATGTCTGCAAGCTATTAGCAAAGATCGTGTTCTTTGCTTGTGTTTGCTTTTATCTGCTGGAAAATCGCCGCAAGAACTACGGGGAAAAATACTCCTGGAACTTCCATACCAGTTGGCCTTATCGATCTGATTGTTTAACATATTGCATCATTTCCCACTAAAGAAGCCCACTGCAGTAGTCGACATTATAAGTATCTGAGCTAAAAACTTGACATTAAAAAGATGCATGATTTGTTTTTATCTAAGTATCCCAACACTAAAGTAAAATAGTTTTTAAAGAAAGGTTTAGTTTAAGTTTTGGACGACTACAAGTCGACACTTGCTGTAAATGTGTGGAACTAGCAGGGAAAATAAAATCCAAAGAGCTAAATGACAATGCTAAACGTATAGCTGTAGCTAAAAAGACAGTCCATCTAAGACATGCTAAAAAGTTTAATTCAAAAATAAATACATTAAAAGAACTTTATCAAAATGACTCTATTGTAGCGAGAGTTGCTGTTGATTGTATGCAAAACATATTTTTGCCTCATATTCCCGTTTAAGAAACTTTCTACCTACATCAACTAACAGTTTCTATTTTTTACATGCCTACATGATGTTAAAACGGGTAAAGCATATTTTTACATGTACCACGAAGGTATGGGAAAAAAGGCCCCAATGAGGTTTGCTCATTTATTGCAAATTACATAGAGAAGTGAAAGAGTACCATTTAACATATCGACGTCTATGCAGTTTTCTTATAACGAGAACTTCAAAAGCACGGTGCATATGACTATATTGATGGATTAATAAATCGTACAAAATGGGCACAAAATATCCTAGACCAAACCAACTGCTATATAATAATTTTTGTGAAAAATATTTCGTCCTTGGAAAACTGGTCCAAAGTGGTTGGGCTTTTACTCCTGCTGTAAGAGAAATCAGCGATTTGAAAGGGATACAGGAATCATCAGTGAGAGTTCACATTTTGAGACCAATTCATTCGAGACGAAAACGAAACGATATTGGTGTTTCCAGAACCACTGATGACGGTGATAAAGATTTGATAAGAAGAACTATCTACTCTATGTACGAAGAAAACTTTGTCCCTACTATCAGATCATTGCAAACAAGACTAAGGAGCTCCACCGAGATTAGGAAATCAATTGGAAAACTATGGACACTTTTATCCAAACTACGTTTTAAATACTGCAAAATTCACAAAAGGCAGGTTATTATGGAATTCCAACGGATTAGGCAATGGCGTTTTGAATATTTGACTGCCATAAGTGATTACAGGTCTTTACAAAGACCAATAATCTATTTGGATGAGACCTGGTATGATACCCACCGACAAAAAGATGGACCGATGGAACATTGCGATGCCAATCAAAAGCTCCATCGAACAAAGGAAAACGGATCACGATTGTTCATGCTGTATCAGACGATGGTTGGATTCCAAAAAGTTTGGGACTTTCGGCGAACATTCAAGATTCGTCGTTTGATTACCACCAAGATACTACAGTACACTTTACTGCCAAATATTCCCCCGTATAGTGTCATAGTGATGGACAATGCCAGTTACCATAGTCGCCAATTGAAGAAGGTTCCAGGCTCTTCAAATACAAAAGCAGAAATCCAGGAATTTATGCTCCAAAACAACATGTACTTTGAAGAAGGATATAAAAAAACGCAGCTTTTAGAGGTTCTAAGGACATTTAACATACAGAAGACATATGTATGTGACACAATTGCAGCATCCGAAGGACATACATACGTCTTCCTCCTTACTACTGCGTATTCAACCCAATTGAGCATATGTGGAGAAAACTAAAGAACAAAGTGCGGACCCAAAATACTATACCTACATTATGTCTTTCTGTAATTGCATTAATCCGGCAAAATATAGATGACCCAGACGCTGATTGTTGGAAAATAACAATAAACCATGTTATAAAAGTGGAGGATTCATAAGGGCATTTCATACTAACATAGAACCCCTTATAATTAATGTAGACGACGATAGTGATAGTGAAACTGAATTGATATATTAACATATGTAAATTTTTATTGTGAATATTCTTTAATATGCGTTTCTATTAAAAAATTATTTCTGCAAATTTAATTCTGACCTGCATTTTTTACCCAAACTTGCCAATACCTGAGATAAAAGTACCTAAGAAGTTTCTTATCACCATCAATCACCTTTTATTATAGGCACTATATTGTTGAACACACTTTAACTACTTTACATTAACATTTATTAATAATTAAACTTAAAAAAAAGTGATAAACAAAAATAGTTAACAGGTTTTTTTTATTATCTCAAAACTATGTTTATGGGATTTGTAGAGTTTCTCAAATAAGTGATTCATTTGGATAGAAAACTCCTATGGAAGGATTATATTCACAACGTTATAAAAATTTCAGAAAATATTTGTGGATGGCGTAGATGCAATATTTATTCTACGACATTCTTTTGGTTTATAAACCAAACAAAAGCATTTGATCACATACGGCTAGATGACGTAATCCACCTGTTGTATAAAAGAAATGTTCCTATTAATATAATCCAGACCATCGAAAACTTATAAGCAAGCAATTAAGTTGAGATTCGCGTTAACGGCAAATTATCAACACCTATACCAGTCAACAGTTTTATAAGACAGGGAGACTCTCTCAGTCCTTGGCTGTCCAACATAAGTATGAACGAAATAAGGGATACAAAATGGGTGATATAGAAAGAAAAATACTTTACTACGCCGATAATTCCGCGATATATGCCGAAAATGAGGATGATCTTCAAAGATTACTAAATACTTTCAATCTCACGGGAAAGAAGTACAACATGACTATCCCAAGCGAAAAAACTAAATGTATGACAACTTTGAAAGAACCCCTCAGATGCAAAGTAGAACTAGATGGCTACATAATATCTATTAAATAAAAATAAAAAAAATGTGTTACCTCTATTGAATTTAAATTAAAATCACTTATATCCAACTCCACTAGGTGATCTGCTACACCTAGCAAACTTGTATTACTAAGAAAAGTAATTGGATTTCCAGCTATGGAGAAATATCTTAATTCTTGAAGTTGGTGAGTTACGATTGGTATGGCTGTAAGATCATTGTTATCTAGGTCTAGCACTTGCAGCTTTGTCAAGTTTGTTGCCATTTCTGGTGGCACATTTGGTAAATAATTATAAGATAGTGTTAAAGAAATTAAATTTGGTGTGGGTAGATTCGGTATCTGAAAATAATTTTAATTTCTAATTAAATTTAATAATAAAATGTAAAACTAATTTTTCAAAATTTTGTATATTTTTATTGTTTGAGCTAATTAAAAATAAATATTAAATATGTGTTAATTTTTCACAATGCTTTTGTAAAAGAAATAATAAAAGTTCTTTATTTTGAAACCTGGACAGAAAAAATAATTGTCTGAACTCCTTTATTAATTTTGATTAAGGTCAAGGTATGATATAACGAAAATAAGCCTACTAATAAACCAAATCTAAGTCTAAGGATAGTTTTAAAAGGCAAAAAGTTATGCAGAAAATTTCACACCTCTACTTTTTAACCAATAAAATGCCATAATTTTATCTAGTTACGATGATAACTAAAAAAATTTCCTGAAATTCTTTCGTGGCGCCACGATATTTAAATGGAAATTTTTGATAGCTGAAACCATAGAGAACGTACAGACCATAGACAAATAAAAATATATATTTCTCTATGGTACAGATGATTAAACTAGTAATTATTAAGTTCTGTGACAGATTAAGATTGTAATATTAGTTTTTTGCCAAATTATGGTGAGAAATTTTTTTACCAAATACCACACAAGCTTTAATTTTTCCTGGAAATTTTCTTTCGTACACGAATATTTTAAGAAAATTATTTTAAAAAAATTTCCGGAAGACATGAATTATTACCTAACTAATTTTTTTAAAGATCTCATTTAAAAATAGGATTTTTCAAAAAACTTACCGATGAGAGAGAGACGTTATCTAGTTTTAAATGAAGCAGAGTATACTCTAATCCTTGAAAACTAAGGCCGTTTGATTCAAGAGCTAATTGAGTATTATGACTTAAATCAATTGATGAAAGACGAGGTAGTCCCTTGAAAGTACCCGCGTCTATTTGTGCTAGTCTGTTATAAGACAAATCTAAAAAACTAAGTCTCTAAAAAAAGATTAAAATGTTATTTATTTCATCAACCCCTACTTGGAATTCTATCATATTGAGAACACGAAATACAGCAATTTACAAAACTGCCACAGTTTAATTATAAAAAAATGTATATTATTATTAATAATAACATAATATCTAGACTTTAATGTTAATATTTTATTGCTTCAATACTTTAAACATAAAATAGTTATCTTATAAAACAAAATGTTACTTTAATCTGTCAAGTCTTTTAAGTACAATTTAATGGAAGTTTTGTTAATCTGTTGTTTATATTGTGTTCTCAATTAGAATTTTTTTGTACTCTTAAAATTTTGTATTGTCAAAATTAAACATTACAAATAATAAAAAACGCCATGAGACTATTATGGCCCTGTATTATAATTCTGATCTATATTGTGCAGTATTTGCTGATTCAAGTCACCCCAGTGTTCAATCATCAACACAAAAAATTCAAATGGACACAGATCAATTTAAGGCAATATTGGAAGTTTTTCGAGCTTCTCAGGCGCAAATGTTACAAACAATATTGTCACAGCAAGTTAACCAATCAACCCAACCTAAATTTCTAACCCAGGATGCCCCAGTTGCGAATATTGTCCCTTTTGAAAACTTTGATGCTACAAAGGAAAAATATTTTTGTTATTTGGAGCCATTAAATAATTACCTTGATATAAAAAACATCGCAGATACTTATAAACGAGCAAAGTTATTGTGTGTGTCAATTGGATCCATACATTACAATAACCTTTCTGCATTTCTTGGACCAGAAAAACCTGTCAAAAACTTAATTTATTCTGAACTTGTCGCAGAATTCAAGAAGATGCTTATTCCACACAGAAGTACAATAGTCTTTCAGCATTATTTTTTGAACCTTACTCAGAAAGATAAACAAACTATCGCTGAATTTGTTGCAACCCTTCGTAGAAATTTATCCGAATGTGAGTTCTACACAACAACTGGATTAGAGAGCAAATTCTTCAATCTAACGCAACTAAATTCGAAGAGTTCGTTACTAGAGCCACAGCTTTAGAGGCATCGAAAATTGAGAGTCAAGTTCTAATGCAGGCCTCATCCGAGCCAACCCTTGTTGATACAAACAGAGTATCGTAAACCCAGAAAAATTTTCAACTGGAACAGAATCGATTTACAGAAAAGGTAGGTTTAGGAACTATTTACCTTCTCCTCACCGTTACCAACGTCACATTCCCTTGTTTGTTGGGTTGATCGAAATACTTTAAAATGCTATTCTTGCGGAAAAATTGGTCATTTAAATAAAGTATGCATATCTACTCTGATTAAAAATTCTGGAAAAACCGAGTCCGCAAAACATTTACGTGACAGTTCTGACCGCTCTAACAGTTCAGACATTGCTTATGGAGTAAATAAAATAGAAAATGAATTCGAAGCTCTGAATCTGAATATTCCTACAGTTGCAATTTCATACAACAATAAATGCATCTCAGGAGATCTATTCATCATTCCATCAGGACGATGCATTGCTTGGTCGTGTAAGAGGACTTGGTATAGAATCAAAGGAAGTGTATAAAACACAGTACCAGTGACAATCGAATGATGTTAACTTTGTTCAATATATTGACGATATTATTTAGGACTATTCTTCAGTTTTCGAAGAGAAGTTAAAATACAACTCAGAGCATGCACATGTTGAAAAAGAATTAGAATCCCTGGAAGCTCAGGGTGTAATTTCGCTAGTTGTGAATACTGACTGGGGATCTCCACTTGTAATCATAGCAAAGCCGGACGCAGATGTGTAGATTACAAATGCAGATTGAACAAAGGATTAACCAACCAAGTAGTAGTAGTATCCCATCGGCAAGTGAACTTCTACAAGTATTAACGTCTACAGGATTTGGTTAGAGAAACAGATCAGACACTTAATGTAGAGGAAGAAGTTGAAGAATTCATCTTAAGTTATGCAGAAGAGTTTGTTGACAGATGTTTAAATGGGGCAGCTTTAATTTCTAAGAATCGTCATAACACTACTATTTAAGTTAAAGATGTACAACTATTTTTAAATAGAAATTACAATATGTGGACCCCTGGTTTTGGTACTGATGAATTGAGACCTTTTAAGACAAGTTTGACTAATGAAGCACATAAACAGAGAATTATATACAGGGCCATAACAGAGACTTTAAGTAGGTACATTTTTTTGGATACTTCCTTAAATATTTCTGAATATCAAATTAGTTTTTTAAATATAAATTCTGGATTATTTTTCTTTATATTAATATAGTAAGTAATTTTTTATTTTTTAACATGGTGATTTATTTTCCAAAACTTCATAAGTTTTAGTTTCTTAAATTAGTATTTTAAAAACACGAAAATTTAAAATGATTTATGAGAATATAAAAAAGTCATCTACCTTAAATCTAGTAAGTAGTCCACCATGTGACAAAGAAGATATACTGTTCCAAGAGAGATCCAGTTCACATAGTGTCATAGCCGTTGAAACCGACATACTGTTAAGGGGCATTTTACCTATCATATTATGGGATAAATCCAGTCGTTCTAAACTTTCTTCTCTAAATAGATTGTCAGGTAGTGCCCTTAATCTGTTATGCGATAAGTCTACTATTCGTAAATTATTCAAAAATCTAAATAAATCATTTGCTACATCTGCTATTTTATTGTGGGATGCCTTAAGAACCTGCAGTAAGAAACAAAAATGCAATATTTAAAGAAACGAGTATGTCAATAAAAAATATAAAGTATAGGTATAATCGCCTGCAAACGTCGATAAATAGTAATAGAAAAGATACAATTTCATCAAATGAAAGAAAACACAGAAGATAATAGACTCATATGAGATATTTATATTTGTTGTGCATTTTAAATCATTTCCTGAATTCCTGAAAACAAGGAGGATAAAAAATGCATTACGAATTGATGTTATGATAGTAGGTTATGATAAGTTAAATAACATATGTGTGTGGTTGATAGACGCTCCTTCCACTGAGAAATTAAAGGACCATTGTGGCTGATCCTTAGGTTACAATCATATTCCAGTCCCATTTTTTAATAAAGATAATTAGGGTGGATTGTGACTCACCCATGAAGTCTGCGGGTTCAAGTTAATATAAACCGAGTTTACCTATCCTTATTCAAACACTTGTAAGTTGTACAAAATACACACCTTCGTGCCATACTCTATACAGAGTATCTGCGACCTCTAACAACAACCTGTGCTGTGCAAATCACAAGAATTCTCGACACAAATAGATGGGACCTACAATTTAACGCTGGATCCGAACGGCAATCTAAGAGGCTTTCCTGGGAAGAATTTTTTCGGTGGTTTGCCATTTTCTATATTTCGGCGGTATTGGGGATCGAGCCCAGGACCTTTCACTGCCAACGCACATGACCAGTACACCACGGCAACCACTTTCTGCCTTTCTACCCTCAGTCTAGTTCTTTACAAATGCCCTTTAAAAATACTGTGTTCATTGTCCACTCATTAGTCCCATTATAATTTGTAGATACTGTCTGCTGATATCCAACAGATCTTCAGCTCTTTTTAGAAACATGTACCTTGTACAAGACAGAGCTCTACTGCAAAAAACTGTTCTCGGTTGAAAATGCCCTTGGTTTCCCATCCTAGCTAAAGAGCAGGCCAAGGGGATGCGTAGCTGAACAGAAGATCAGCAGCGACTGGTAGTCACCTTGGGGCACCGGGCAAAACATCATTGTATTTAGCCTTCCCCTGGCATGCGGGGCTCTGTCAGGGGTGACCACCCTTTCCCTAGCTGCTCGTGGGACCAGATATGGATACCGAAAAAAATACTAAAAGACCGGGAGCGTACCGTCGAAAGATGAAGCGCGCCCGTAGAGTTCTTGCTGGAGATGGTGGAACCGTAGAGGTACAGCCAGCTCCGGCATTGACACCGGCACCTCAATCGAACCAGCGGAGGACGCGAGAGGGCTGAGAAGCCCATAAAACCGAAACCGGAAAGGGCTCAGAAGAGGTCCAGACCGGACGGAAAAACACCACCTGAAAGGGTGAGGAATGTAGGGGTTGCCATTGTTCCCAGTGGCTACCCCAGCGTTACCCTTACCTCGGAACAAGTAGACCTCATCCGTGAAGAATAATTATGGTTTACAATAAATATTACAAAATAACTCTGTTTTCATAAAATTAACAAAAATTATAGTTACATAATCGGATATTCAATTTACGATATGTTCCATTTGAAAGAAGAGAGAAAATGAAAGGTACGAGTTATCTTCCCCCCTGTATACAAAGGAGAAAATAATTAATATTTAATAGAATACGGTAATATTGTATCATATTACCAAACTCTGTTGGCAAAATACTTTCGTTTCTTTAACGTACAATAAGATACAGAGCGTTGATTTACCTACCATTTTCACATCAACGTGTCCATAACCTGAAGGAAACCTTATATCAAAAGCTTCAAAAAAATGTGAGCAGTCCGAATTAGGTATAATATACAGGAGTTCCCATTTAAAAAATCATATGTTTGGTTTGGTTTGTGTTGTTATACAACACTCTGTATATTTTAATGTAATTTCAAAATATTGACCAATGTTAATAACTTTTTTTGATATGACGGATACTTTTTAAAATCGTAATTAAGCTTATATCGCCCAATGGTGTAAATTTTGAATTTTATCTTGTTTTCAGTGATTACGAAGTTCTGTTCTTTGATTTAGTACAGTTTACTTATAATATAAATAAAATAATTAAACTAAATAATTAACTTCACTATATTCCCAAGCAGCTGACATCGACAAGTTAAAGTTTAAGTTTTTTATTAAAATGCATGTATTTGCTTAGTATTGTTAAATAAGATAAAAATTGAATTCTTACCTGTAATTTTTTCGTGTTTCTAAACATGTCAAAGTCCATCTCGTACATTCCATTGTAAGAGATGTCTAACCATTGTAAATGCCTTAAGCTACCAAAGACGTCTCGGCTAGCATTCAACAAATTATTGTGAGATAGATAAAGATGCGTCAACGATAGTTCCACGGGTCTAAAGAATTGTTTGGAGATCGAAGAAATATTATTGTGTGATAAATCCAATATTTTGATGTTTGAATGGACAGTTCCGATACCTTGACAAAAATAACATACTATTTCTGGTATTTAGACATGATATTGATAAACTTAACTATTATTAGAAAAGGATATCTTGATCCAATATTGTTATTTTTTTTTCAAAAATGGAAACTCCGTATTAAACAAATAATTAACAGTCTTCAAAATTATTTCGCAAACGTAAAATAAGTAGTAATCTAGTTTTGCTCGATGTTTATTCCTCATTGGTATAACGGCCAATTTCTACCAAGACTACTTTTTTTTCAAAAATAACATTACTAAGTTTTTGATCAAACAGTTGGAGGCATTTGTTTTGCCATTTTCTTAAATAAAGATTTTTTTCATATAAAATGCTTGAAAATATGAATAATATAGTTTTTTAAGACGCTTATTCGGCTGGTGCAATCAGTTGTTCGATAGCATGTGTAGAAAACTGTTATGGGTGACTTGCAAAGTATAAGGGATAAAATTACAATGACAAGTGTGTCGTCTTAGAATAACAACAGTCTTGTAAGAAGAACCAAGTCTCAACAGCAGCAAGTACGAAAAATAAAACCCGATAACTTCACATTGGTAATTTACTAATCCTTAAAAATATCCACTGGTATACATAAATTAAACTTTGGATAATAATCCAGTTACAGACTAAGTGACATAAAAATCCGTTTACACTCAGTTTAAATGATTTTATTTTTATAAAATTTTGTATAAGCACTTACTGAAGCATAAAAAGTAAATGATAAAAATTTCAAAATGATTGCATTGCTTTAAAGCCCTTTTACAGGCAACCACCAACTCCACTCGAAGTTCTTTTAGAGTCTGAGGAGGACGTTGCAAATTGAGCAATCTCCTACCCATCATATCCCACACGTGCTCAATTGGGGAGTCCTTGGTGACCAAGGTAACAATGTGGCATCATTATGTTAAAAGAAGTCTATTCTGATTCTTACGACATGTGGTCGGGCATTATCTGGTTGGAAAGTTGGATTTGCCAGGGTGTCAAGATAGGGTAAAAGATAGGGTTCTAAAACTTCTTGGATATAACGCTGCGCGTTTAAGTTACCTCTGATGAAGATTAAAGGAGATCTCGAACCATAAGCTAAACCATAACTCCAACAGTTTGATGAACATGCCTTTCAATAAAAAACCGTGGATTTCTCCTTTCACCACGTCGTCCTCTAACCCTCGCTCGACCTCACTAAAGACAATACTGTTCCATTCCTGATCCCAGAGTGACCGTTCTCTGCACCACTCAAGGCGATTACGTCGGTGTTCTGGAGTTAAAGGGAGGACCCAGTGTGGTCGTTATGAAAACGGGCCTAACGTCTTATTCGTTCGTAAACACTTCGCATGCCAATAGATCTTCCGTGTTCTGCAAATCATTCATTCGCAATGGACCTGGTAGTGGAGAAACGGTCACCTAAGGCCAATAATCTTAGGCGGCGATCTTCACGGTCTGTTGTTCTACGGGGGCGTCCAGAGCCCCTTGCTCTTTGCGTACGACCTTCTCGAAGCCATGCCTGACAACACCTAACCACGGTGTCTACACTTCTTTGCCCTCTAACTACAATTTCCCGAAATGAAAATCCAGCTTCCCGAAGTCCCACTATACGACCCCTATCAAACTAAGTTGACAAAATCGTACAGGTCTCCGTACCCTAGGCATCGTAACCAATCGTAAAGAATGTCAAGAATCAAAATCCGCAAAATATGGATCTTTACTACGGCTACAATATTCATTTTTGAATTGTTAGTGGATTTCAAAAAAAGCAGTATAAAACCGGAATCTTCACCTGATAAGGCTGAAAACTTTATAAATTCTTATAATAAAGGACCATATTTTAAACCTAGGAACAAAATCAGCTTGATGTTAATACCTGATTATGAAGAGATTACAGAACAAAAAAAACCTAACAGATTGGCCTAAATAGTTTATTATGCTTCTTTTAGCTGCTATTAGCTTTTATTATGTATTTGCTCGCTTCATCAAGAGGTATTCAGATTCGGACGCTTGTTTTAGATTTTTTTGCTTAATTTTTTATAGAATTTTGTTTGAGAAAAGCTCTCACTTTGTAGAATTGGTCAAAATATATCTCGTATTATTTCTGATTTAAAAACGTCAAAGCCAAGGCACACATTTTCTTTGTTACTATAAAAAATTTTGGCTTTATGAATTTTCCACCCTTGGGTTGATTAACAATACTTTCCGTCCTATTTTTAGTGTTCATATGACTGTTTTTCGGTAAGGTAGACGGAAAAAGTTAACACAAGTTTGATCGATGTGCAGAATACGGCGATTACGACCTATGACAATCTAATGAAATTTAATTTTGCTTTAGCAAATAACAAATTGGACAAGATATCCTAGTTTTTGTGCGTTTGAACAGATTTTAACCTATAAATAATTGATGTATAATAAGGAAAACAAATCCTAATCCCAAATTACCACCATTCTTATTTCCCTAAATGTTGGAAGACTGCCAACACTGTTATGATACCCAAGCCCGGAAAAGACCCTACCCTGCCTGAATCATACAGGCCCATTTCCCTTATCAGCGTTCTGGGAAAGGCCCTTTAGAGACTAATCAAGGACCGACTCTTGAACTTCTGCGACACCCACAAGATCAACCCACAGTTTCAATCAGGCTTCAGATCAGAGCACTCCACCCTCACTCCATTGGTAAACTTTCAAACAATTATCTCCAGGTCCCAAAATCAACGCTTCTGCAGTATCGCAGTATTCCTGGATGTTCAGAAGGCTTTTGACCAAGTCTGGCACGCCAGACTTATTAGAAAGCTCATGAGCATCCACCTTCGTATTCCTTTTGTAAAACTCATTTACTCCTACCTCACAAACCGCACTGTCAGAGTCAGATCTGGTAGTTCACTATCCTCACCATTCACCCCCCTTGCCGGAGTCCCCCAAGGGTCCATCCTAGCCCCACTACTCTACCTCATCTACACCCACGACGTTCCTACTCCACGGAACCCCCACATCCATATTCAGCTCTACGCAGAAGATACTGCAATCTTTGCTTCCGCTCCCAACCGGGGCCGCCTTCAAACCCGCCTCCAAGAATTCCTCAACACCTTTTCCGACTGGTGTCGCAAATGGAGGGTTACCCTTAAATCGAAAAAATCCCAACTTATCTTTTTCAAACACCCCGACACTCTATATCAAAAACTTCTTCCCGGAAACTTCTGAATAATGCTTTGGGGGGAGAGGCTCGAACTCCGGGACGAAACCGTCTACCTGGGGGTGAGATACACTCGCACCCTCTTTTGGACGGTAGACGTAAAGTCCACCCTAGACTTGGTCCGGAGACGAGGCAATCTCATCAAGGCATTAGGAGGAAAATTCGGCAGAACTCACCCCTTCACTCTTCTGCACACCTACAAAACATTTATTTGCCCACTCTTAGACTACAAAGCTATTCTACACAGCACCGCCTCTGCCAGCATCACAAGCACTATCCAATCTTGTGAACGAGCCATCCTCAGATATTGCAAATATCAAAACCGACTCACCCCCAGCAATGTAGTCTAGCAAAACACAATCATCACCCCAGTTTTAGAACGATTCAAAAACTTACAATCGCGCTATTTCCAGCGCACTTTTCTCTCTGACAACACATTTGCCAAAAACTCCCTAAAACTTCCTTTGGCAAATCAACCGCCGCTTCTGAAAACCCAGGAAAAAAACCCCATATCTACCACTACGCTTACTCCAAACAACCCCCCGAGACACCCTCCCCGAAGAATACGACGTATTCCTCGACATATCACTCCTAGTGATTCGCTAAAACCCACTCCGGGGACCACCCCGCAATCTCATCCCCCGCTCCCGGGGGATGCAACAAAACATCTATCTCTTCTCCAACAAAACCCGAGGAATCTTCAGAATTCCTCGAACTACCCCGTTAGCCTAGCTAAGTTATAGGTCTTCTGTGGTTTTCTTATATCGCTTACCGAATAGCTGAAAGGAAGGGAACAATACAGCCACTGCTCTGTACCCGATTCCCCACGATGTCCAACACGCCGCCCACATTTGGGCCAGTTGTCTACGAATTCTTCGAAGCCACGCCCCACAGACCTCGCTACCCCCAACTGGTACTCTTCTGCCACAACGAGCTATTATCTCCCAGTCTCAACTCAATCTACCCAGAACAATACGACATCGAAATAAAACCAACGCCACCCCAGCCCTGCAGAGGATCATAAATCCTAAATCAGGGCTCATCTATTTTTATTCTCTAACCCTCGTAGAAGAAAAATAAAATCTCCACCAAATTCATGTTCACATTCATTCGTTCGTTTTGTGATGCAACAATGGAATGGTCTCAGCAAATTGTTCCAGTGCATCTTGAATCATATACAAAAATGGGAGAAATTGTGGAAAACAAGACAATACCTAACACTACTTAAAATTATAAACTTAGCAGCACGTTCAGCGTCATCAAAGTCTGAATGAGCCAGGCACCACTATTATACACAAGAAAATGTTCAACACATTTTCTGGATTTTCTAGTGCGTCCACTTTTCAAGCAAGCAAAAAATTATTTCTTCCTGAGGGTGAACCGAATCCGAGGCTTCATTGCCTAATTGACTATGCTTACCCGCCATTAGATAGTACTAACAATACTAGTAACAATACTATGTTAGGTCAAGTTTTAATGCCAATATAACAGGTCGGCTGAAAAGTCTCTGGTCTGACCTATAGATGACGACACTAGAATTAAATCCATTTCATTTTTAGATAGTATCAACCTTCAAAAGATTCGTGTAAAAATTTGACAGCTGTCGGATTATTATTTTGTGAGATATTGCATTTTTAGTGAAGCAACTTTTCATATTTTCAAAAAGATGGAAAAAAAAGAATTTCGTGTGCTTATTAAATATTGTTATTTGAAACGAAAAAATACAGTTGAAGCAAAAGCTTGGCTTGATAATGAGTTTCCGGACTCTGCACCAGGAAAATCAACAATCATTGACTGGTACGCAAAATTCAAGCGTGGTGAAATGAGCACCGAAGACGGTGAACGCAGTGGACGCCCAAAAGAGGTGGTTACCGACGAAAATATCAAAAAAATCCATAAAATGATTTTGAGTGACCGTAAAGTGAATATGATCGAGATAGCTGACACTCTAAAGATATCCAAGGAACGTGTTGGACATATCGTTCACGAATATTTGGGTATGCGGAAGCTCTGTGAGAAATGGGTGCCGCGCGTGCTCACAATCGACCAAAAACAGCAACGAATTGATGATTCTGAGCAGTGTTTGCAGCTGTTAAGTCGTAATAAACCCGATTTTTTGCGTCGATATGTGACTATGGATGAAACTTGGCTCCATCACTACACGCCTGAGTCCAATCGACAGTCAGCTGAGTGGACTGCGGCCGGTGAACCGCCACCAAAGCGTGGAAAGACTCAACAGTCAGCTGGCAAAGTTATTGTCTCAGTTTTTTGTGATACACACGGTATATTGTTCATCGACTATTTGGAAAAGGGAAAAACAATCAACAGCGACTATTACTGTGCATTATTGAGCGAAATCGCGAAAAAACGGCTCCATATGAAGAAGAAAAAAGTGTTGTTTCATCAAGACAATGCACCGTGTCACAAATCAATGAAAACTATGGCAAAATTGCATGAATTGGGCTTCGAATTGCTTCCTCACCCACCGTATTCTCCAGATCTAGCCCCCAGCGACTTTTTCCTTTTCTCTGGCATGAAAAGAATGCTCGCGGGAAAAAAATTTGGCTCTGATACTGAGGTAATCACCGAAACTGAAGCCTATTTTGAGGACAAACCGAAGGAGTACTACAAAAATGGTATCGAAAAGTTGGAAGGTCGCTATAATCGCTGTATTGCCCTTGAAGGCAACTATGTTGAATAAAAAAATGAATTTTGTCAAAATATTGTGTTTTACTATGGTAGACCGGGGACTTTTCAGCCGACCTGTTAATTGTACGTTTAGTTGCTGACAGAAGTGTTCACAAGCACTGTATTTTGTGTTATATACAATGGAATCGTGGATTACTTAATAAAAACCCATTCAATAATAGAGGCCATGAATCAATAATTTTAAGTGCCTTAAAATACATTATAAAAATAAAATATATAGAAAGGTCGACGGAAAAAGTATTAATTAATGCTCTATATTTTTTTTTCACTTTTAGTAATTAACATTTTTGTCTCACCTGCTCCTTCAAAATTACTTGGAATAGTAACCACCAAATTTTTTAAACTGTTATGACTGACATTGACGCTGAATATAGATAGTGTTCCCACTTGATCAAACATAGTAAAATCAAATGTATCTAACTTGTTGTACGCCATATCTAAATCTTCTAGTTCTGGTAGATTTTGAAATGCTTCAAAGGACACATACGATATTTTGTTCCCTTTTAAATTCAGCCTTTGCAAACGTTTCAAGTTCATAAAAGCTCTTCTATCCAGTGATTCAATTTTATTATCATCCAGGTGCAGTTGTATGAGATTTGGTAAGTGCACGAAGGTATGCTGCCCGATAGTTCTTAACGAATTGAAGGAGAAGTAAATTTCTTCCAAATCCTCATGAATATCTCCCTAGATAAAAAACGAACCATATTTATTATATTTATTGCTTACGAAAGTTAACATATAAAAACAATAATAAATAGAATCAGCCAGGTTGAACTGCATATGGCATATTGAAAAAAATATGTTAAAGTGAAATTCCTATAACCCTTAAAATAAAAGTGTGTCAGCTACCACTAGTGAAATTTGGAGGTGGAATGTGAACATTTACCAAATTTACCATTATAAGGATAAGAAATTGAAAGATCCAAGCTAGAAAAATACTTTGCGGATCAAATAAGAAATACTGAAGAAAACGGGAGTACAAGACACTAATCACCAAATTGGAATGAATGTTCGATGGACATGTAGCGAGACTAACTCGCATGGACAACAGAAGCAGAGGCAGACCAACGTGCTGGAATCCGTCTGGTACACAGACGGATCCAAAACAAGCACCAGCAGTGGGATTGGGATCTACAATGAAAATAGACGTATAGTTTCAACCTGGGCTGAGTAGATACTACATCCTGCAAGCTAAAGTGATTGCCATCAATACATGCTCGGAAATCATCCTGAATGAGACAGTTCCTAACAGGACTGTCAGGATGATGAAGTGATAGTGACTTAGACAGTGACACTTTGGCATTCAGTTTCCTGAACCAGAGGAGATCGTGAAAGCGAATATCAGGGACATTCTAGAATACATGAAGGAAGTGAACGTGGTATGATCACTTCAGGGGGGTACAATGAGCCTAGAGCTCCAGTACATGCACGAGACGCGCCCCAGAAGAATAGAATAGACCCCTGACATAAAGGGAATCCACAGTTGATGGACGCAATTAGCACAAAAAATAATTTTCTGGAGATGTGCTAAAGAAGCTTATACTTTTCAATAGATAAGAGATGAAGCTAAAAAATCATGATGAATATATTTAATATGTATAATGGTGAGATCTCTTTTAATTGATAAAAATTATACTAAAAGAATAAATAATTTAAAAGCTGATTAACTGAAAACAAAAAGGTGTATTAGAATTACACTAGTAATAATAAGTAGCAGAAATAATTACAACAATACATATATTTACAATCTAAAACCTATGGATAGAGCAAACTGAATAATTGCTGGCACACACAAGAAGAAGGAAAAAAAAACTTATGTCAGAAGAATCATCTAAGCGAGTTTATCTGTAACAGTACTTCAGTAAACTTACTTGAAAAGTTCCTTTATGTATTATATCTATGATATTATCTTGAAGCTCTAATTTTTCCAAGCCAGCCAAAAAATGAAATGAAGTTTCTGGCATTGTTTTAAGTTTATTATTGCTAAGATCAAGCTCCTTTAAATTTGTTAAAACTTTTATTGCATCTATTGGTATACTTCCAAACGATGAAGAAAGTCCATGTGAGATTTTTAAATGTTTTAGTGAATGAGCGATCTAAAACGTATACACACTTTACTCCTTTTGAAGCTTATAAAAAATTTACGTAATATTCAGTAATTTAGAAAGTGTATTAACTTTTTCTGTAAAAGTCTAGAGAATACATTTGCAGTTTGTTATTATTAAATAAAAGCAATTATTACCAATAATATTTTTTAATTACTTACATCTATAAACGCATTATTTTCAATTGTGCTAATTGAATTTTCTGATAAATCTAGGAACTTCAAACCACGAACGTGTTGGAAAGCATTATTTTTAATAGCTTGTAAATTTGCAAAAGTTATTTCCAGTTCCTCCAAATCAATTCCATATTCTAGAAAATTATCTGCTGATAATGTCGTGTAAGTAAGTTTTGATAGGGAAAGGGATCTTAAACTCCGCAACCTAAAACATTTTTTTCTGTTTAGACTAGACCAAGCATTGTTTGCTAATTGTTGGCCAACTAATTGTGCCTCCGTTCAAGTAAAATATTCGATGGTTCACTAACAATCATCGTTGAATAGGTTTAGCTAAAGACAAAAAATGGATAAATGTATTCACCGTATTTCTGGGTAAAAACAAGTGTTATCACGCCATCAATTTCGGTTTTTAACTTAAACACCCATTTTCCGCTAATGTGTACTTTCTCGATCTACTCATTTTCACGTACCTTTTTTCTGGTGTATTTCTTCTAGTGGTTTTAAAAGATGTGATTTTAAGTCTTATTTTGACTAGACCAAGTATTGAAGTCCCAACATTAAACAATTTAAAAATCTAAATATTATTATCTCTAAAGGAATAATCCTGTCTATATTTCCCTCTTTACTGATCTTTACTGATCCATACATCATGTATTTTTGGTACATTTAAGTCTTATCTATATATAAAATTTAATTAGTTAATCAAAACAACCACTGTAATAGTGAAAAAATTTACTTGTTAATCTGCTAGATGACTTTTTTTTAAGAAATTCTAAATGCTTTTTATCTATTTCTTTGGTTTGTGTGTTTTTGTTCGAGTAGGTGTTTTGCTTATTTATCTTATCTGGTTGTTACAATTTATTTGCTCTTAAGTTTTCATTGTATCCTATTTCAAAATGTATCCTTATTTCGTACCAATATTTGTATTTTTAAAACAAATAATGCACATGTAGCTAAATTGAAATTATATTAGACAATATTATTAAAACTTTTAATTTCGAGGGTGTCAATTCAGTACCTCGTATCTACAGATTCTAACAATATTTAGTGTGCAAATTTATGATTTGGACTGATAAGTTTTAGGATTATGGATGGATTTACGAATAATTCCTTTTTACAACTCAAAACATAAAACATAAAATTGTTTGCCAAATATTTTTGTACCGAAAACGTGGAACATAGAGCTTTTTAATTGTAATAAAGCATTGTATACAAATTATCCGAGAAACATAATTACCTTCTTAATTCTTGCAGTGATATCGCTGAATTTTCAGTACCGCTTAGGTCCAAATTGTACAAAGTAAATTGAAAACCGTTAAATGTTTCTGTAGGATTTAATTTTTGGATATCATTATCTCTAAGTGATAATGTTCGCAATAACTGAAATGGATGAAAAACAGCTTCGGGTAAAAGAGAAATGTTATTTCCAGACAAATCTAATATTTCCAGAAAATTTTCCAGACCGGAAAATGCCATTGGGTTAATATTCGTAAGGCCGCAGTTTCTAAGGTACAATTCCTTCATTTTTGCTTGTCTGAAAGCGTTTTCCTAAAATTCATAATTATTAATAATAACTGGTATAAACTATGTTTTGGTGGTACCAAGGGTAAAATTTTCACAACGACTAGAATCTACAATTTTTATTATCAAATGACTGGTCACTGATCTCAAAAACAATAAAAATTGATATAGACTTTTAGGAATAATTTATTTAGCAGAAAATAAAAAAAAACATTTAAAATGATTAATAAAATATATAAAAATGTAAAATATACACAAGAGTATAGGCATATTCAATCAAAATAACATTTAAAAGATAATAATCAAAATCAAAATTAATAATATCAATATAAACTTTGGTCTCATACTTAGTTCTAAGTTTAGAGCAGGAAAAAAACAAGGCTATATATTACAGATAACCTTTATATAAAATGTATTTTTACCTCTAAAGTAGCAATCGGATTGCCATCCAAATATGTTTTATTCAACACATTAAAGTATTGAAATGACATGGGTTCCAATACGGTTATCTGATTGTACTCCATCCTAAACGTATCCAAATTTAACTGATAGTTTAAATTTATATGAACTCCTGGATCAGTTGATGGATCCATTTTATCAATTCTGTTATAACTTAAATCTAATGTTTTTAGAAGTCTTACGGGCTGTAGAGCCTGGTAAGGTATTGAACCTAATTGGTTGTCTGCTAAAATAAGGTAAGATAATTTGCCCATCCCATCTCTGAAAACAGATGGATCTATATCTCGCAAATTATTGCCTCGCAAATCTATTGTTTCCAAATTAGGAAGACCCGAAAATGCATCCAAAGGTAGATGAGTTATAAAGTTTTCAGCTAAGATCAAGATTTCCAGTGAATGCTCAATTCCTCTCCAATTTTCCGGTGATATTCTGTTAATATCATTGCCTAAAATATCATTTGGAGTTACTAAATACACATATGCAAATTTTATTTTTTAAACATTGAAAAATGGTAGATTGCAAATGCAAGACCAAGATCAAGACCAAGACCAAGACCGGGTTAGTTTTGGTCTTAGTCTTGTTCTTGCAGGGTCCAGGTTGCAAGTCTTGCACTTTTTTTAGATTTACTGGGGTCCATTTTTACAAAAAAAAGGAAAAATATTTTTTAAAATCATTACAAGTAAAGAATGATTAAATGAAAGGGATAGTATTTTTCATTATAAATTTTTTTTATATTTCATTGTAGCGATAAATCAAGTATGAAATAGTTATTATCCTAACAAGTGCGGAAAAGTTAATTTCCCCAAGAATTAGGATCAATATTTTTTGTACAAGCAAAATCACCTCGAAAATTATTAAGATACTTGAAAAGATGCGATTGTGACAATTAAATCTTTCATAGTGTCAATAAACACGACTGTAGCTATAGTAACCCTACTTAAATAGGTGAGTTTGTTGTTGCTTTGAGTAAGGGGTGATTTAATAAATTATGATATTTTTAAAAACAAACATTTTAAAAATCATGTAAAACAATCCTAATTTTTTTACTATTTGTCCAACAAGATAAAGATAATAATATATTATTTGTCAAAACATATCTAATTAATAAAAAAAATACGTGCGGGAAAAAATCTTACCCACACTCCGTGCGGAAAAGAGATATTGTCTGAATTAAAATGCGGAAAAGTATTGTTTTACGCATGCCTTTAGAAATTTTTTTTTATTTTTTATTCATTTTGACAATTTCTGCAAGACCAAGACCAAGACCGCAAGACCAAGACCAGTCTCGCTCATTACTATGCAAAAATAATAATTTTTTAGCTTAAATTTTGAAAAATACTATACTGCTTTCAAACGAAGTTAGTAACCAATTGTATTTATAATTTTGCTATATATTTATGGTTTTTTTTTGTGTTGTGAACTAACCTGTTAGATCAAGTCTTCTTAGTTTTTGCAAATATCTAATGGCTCTATTAGGAACCACAGTTAGACTGCAATGACTAATTTCCAATTCCCATAAAGAGCGCTCTAAACCAATAAAGGCTTCATCTGACACAGTGGACAATGGATTATTACTAATAATTATTTTGTAAAGCCCTGAAAATTATTTGAGTTATGGATATTTTTGTTCAATTTACAAACCTACAATTTTCTAAAAATAATCATGCACAAAAGACCAGATATCTAGTAATTGGAAACAATGAAATATTTAATACATCCAGAATTTTTTTGCTTCTATTAACTACGTATGAATCACATAAAATATTAGTTACCACTAATAATCTTGTTAAATAACAAATCAGCTAATTTTAAAACTATTTTGATCGATTTTATCTAAAGATTCTCTAAAACTTTGAATGTTCAACAATAACAATAAACTTAATGGTGTAGGTAATTTTATATTTAAACAAACCAATGAAGTAGACGTTTACAGGGTACTTCTTAGTATTAAATCAAATGCAAAATGACTCAATGGTATTACCCTTATATTACTACTTATCATTAACACTTCTGCCCAAGCAAAACATTGCCTAATGCTTGGAAGAAGGCCAAAGTATTTTTTATACCTAAAACTGTTAACACGGAAAACCTATTGGATCTCAGACCAGAAATTATATTGTGTAGCAGGTCAAATAGTTTTAAAAAAGAATATTCAAACAAGTTTTAGGGCAAACTACAACTTTACCAAAAGTATCTGATGATGCATTACTCATTACAATACTTCACTACTACGGCTTTGACGTAAGTGCTGTTGAACTTACAAGCAATAATCTGCCGAAAAGAGGTAATGGAGAGCCCTCTGAAATGGTCACTGTAAAAAATAGGATTCCAAAAAGCTCTATTCTTGGTCCTTTGTATGTACAGATAAACCCAGGAAGCATTTTTAATGATAATACTCAACTGTATTATGTATTTAAACAGATGGAAGTAAAAGAAACCTGCTTGAATATAAATGAGGACATTGATAAATTACTGCAAGCCCCTAATAAATTTTGCCTCACACATTTTGAATAGCTAACGTATAAGGAAAAACATTCCAAACGGGATTGTGACCAAAGCTAACCAGCACAAAAATGTACTAGTCAATAAAGCAAGGAATTTAGGCTTGATATTAAATACTACTTTAATTTATCAGGATCATATTAGATATTTTCATCCGGTAGGTTCAGATCTATTGCGTTGGGATATAAGTTACCCAACTCAGGAACAACTTCGTCTCTAATCATGCTTAAATATTTTTCGGCTGTCAAAATTCCATCTACAAAAATAGGACCAATAATATGATTCCCTATGATACCTGCCCAAACGTTCAACTTTTGAGAATACTGAGTATGTGTCTCACGCATCCAATGAGGATTCTCCTCTGACCAATATCTACAGTTTTTTCTGTTTACTTCCCCGTTCAATGTGAATGTTGATTCATCGGAAAAAAAGAATTGTACCAACAGCTATTTTATTTCTGTTCAATTTATTCATAATTCTTTCGCAGAAATCCATTCTACGATCTGGATCGTCATCTAATAGTTCTTGCACAAAAGTCAATTTATATGGATTAAGTTTTTCTTTATGGAAATACCTTAGGACAGTTGTATGACACATTATTTTGAAGAGAAATTTGACGTGAACTTGATTCTCTACGACACTTAGTATAATATCCATCATTCATCAATATTCATCTTCAATGAAGTGCGGTTTTCTCATTACAGGTTTGACATGTCCAAGTTCTCTCAATTGTGCATAAATTTTAGACACAGTACCTTGTAAAATATTAGTCAACTGAGGATACCTCTGATCGCCGTAACCAATCATCATTAAAATTTCAATCCGGTGAGTCTCAGTTAAATATTTCATTATTACTTCACAAGATATTAGTTCTTGTTTAAGAATTGACAACTACGATATTTAAATGTCAACACATCAACAACTGACAGACATTATTCGCCGATTTAGTTTAATTATATTGGCATAGTTATCTATATACAATTTTTATCTATTCGTGACAAAAAATGTTAACAAAACTCAAAATGTTGATACTTAGTGAAGAAATTTGAGGTCTGCATTCAGCTCATTAAAAATAAAACCATTATTTAAAGTGTGAAACATTATTATATTATTATTGTATAGTAGATTACCCATAAATTTCTATAATAAATATGATCAATATTAATAAAATAGTAAACAATAACTTTTACTTACCTGTACTCTGAAGAAAATACGGTTCGATAGTTCTCATTTGGTTGTTTTCTAAATGTAACATAAATACTTTTGAAATATTAACAGTTTCTGGTATACGAGGTAAATGCACATCTAAACATCTCACAATTCCCAAATCTGGTACAGATTTTGAACAGCTGCATAGTGGATTAAAGAAACAAGGAGGATTATGCGCTAATTCTGTTTCTTTTGATTCAACCATCGATATCCATATCATAATTAATATACTTCCAATCATAACTGCATATCCAATTTTCATAATTTGTAGCAGATTCTGTAAAGTTAAGATGCATATAACAATAAGGTTATTAAATCCTGGAAAAGCAGGACGATTGGTAAACGTATCTACACAGAAATTTTGTGATTTTAACGTTTACGTATGACACATCAAAAAAATATTTATAGTGGCAAGTAGGTAGTATAAAATACCTGCAAATCAGTTTTACAGAACAATAACCTAGAAAAAAACGAATCTTGCTGGCGGTCCCTTTGATATTGTAGTGCCCGAAATATTTCACATTAAAAACAATTTACAGAATTATACAGTGATAAAAAAGTAGGTTTACTTAAACTAAAATAAATTTAAGTACAGCAAAGTTATATCCAAGTAATTTTTTGTGAGGAAAATGCTCAAAATTATTGGAAAATGGATGTTTTTTGGATAAATATAATTTAAAAAAAAAGTTTGCGCTTTTTATATCCAATTTTGTAATCATTGAAAATTTTATTCTTCTTTCGGCATTTAATATTTAAAATGTTTCAGTTTTGAAGTACTAAGTGTAAGTTGAATTTAAATATTGTTCACTTATAAGGTATATGTTAATTTTATTCCTTTTTAATTACACTATTTATGATTTAAAAATAATAGATGGAAAAATATTTATTTATTTGAAATATACAAAGTGGCGCACCGAAAACGAAACAGAGGCATTTACTGACAGATGATTCCTATTTTGAAAAAACGCTCGGACCCGTCGATTATTGCATGGAAAGTAATGGTGGTCATTTTCAACATTTACTCGGCTGACAGGTCAGTTCATTCTTTATTTTTTAACAACTTTGCTGCTATGTATTGATCTCTTACGATGATGTATTTAAACTTTAAATCAATAAATCTCAACTACTGAATTGTGTAACATGATATGTTAACTAAAAACGTAGTATTTTTAAATTAATTGTATGGCTAACGCTAACACCATCTATTGTATAGAGTTTTTAACATGTTAATTATTAAAAACGATACCTGTCAGTAATTCCAAATTTATACACGATCTTTAATGTTGCATAGTCCAATACCTTCAACCACGATTCATTCTCTTATTTTCATTGGTAGTACACACAGGTATGTTTCTTGATTCATATTTTTGGTAAAAGATTTTAACTATAATTTCTATAAATCTTGATAGTACTATATAATCAGAGGAGAATTTTCACATTTATAATTATTTCAAGTATATTTTGAGGGCAATTTAAAAGTAAAAATTGTAAATTAAAAAAAAATACAAAATGGCAAGTTGAGTACATTTTTGGAATTCTAATTGTTTTATTAATGTATCTTTTGTTATTACTGTATTTTCTGTAATATATTCTAATGGTAAATGTAGATATCGGAATACGCTGTTTTGTACTTTTTGTACGTAAAAAAAATAAACGAACACGTGGCTAATGCTGACAATTTTTCACAGCATTGGAATATAAAATACCAAAGACATTACAAATTTCAATTTCAAAGACATTACTGAGTTACTACCGAGTTACCGCTGATTGGTTCTACACTGGTGGACTGTTCACCAGACCGACCATTCACTGGACCATCCCTCTCCTGGATCAACCAATGGATCGCAGATGTAAAAAAAGATAAGTCGACCAACGTAAATAAATGCATTTATAATATTATACAGCTGTCTCGTTTTTCTTTATTCCTTAAACGTAATATCAAAATCATTGTCGTATCGTCAACTGTATTAGAATTAGTAATTGTAAAGAACTGTTTGCGGATTATTTTTTTTGTAACGTATTCTCAACTTCATTCATTTTAGCACCAAGGAAATCTATTTATCTTTTATCTGTTGGTACATTTTCATTTTTTTTTACTTCATAGACATATTTTTCTGACATTTTTCTGTCATCTTATGATACTTATTTAAATAACTCAGCTTAAAACAACTTTCTTCAGTAGTATGATAAAAAAATAAAAAGACTTCAGTGGCGCCCTCATAATTTCTTAAAGAAACAAATATTGTACTATAGGCAGAGCTAATGAACTTACTCACCCCTAGCCGAGGTATTTAATTATCATAATTTTTGCTGTGATAAACATTTATAAATTTTATTAATTATTGAAATATCTTTTACATCTAATTAAAGACGAAATTAAGATTAATGGTTGTTTTATTGTAAATTACATTTTTTCTTTTGGTATATTGTTATTTTTTAAAAGTTAACTAAATATTTTTATAAATTCACTCTTAACATTTAAATCATATCACAAATTGACGTCATAATATGGTTACAATTGAAGTACATGAATTTTACATCATTGTAAAGGGAGTTAAAAGACCTTTTAAATGATGGATCATTCGACCCCCCTTTCCATTTAAGATTTTAGGGATGGTGCCACCCCCGCTTAGGGGGCTGCAAATGTAATTTAAATGTATTATTAAAGAATTAAGGAATTCTAGAATATTAAACTTACTTCTGCTTATTGTTTGGAAAACAAAAAAAGTTATTCCTTTGTATGTTGCTAATAATTTAAAAAAGAACAACTACAAAATGCTATCACAGTCAATCAAATTATTTTCAAATAAGTAGGAACAAAGAAAATAATTAAAATATTAATCACTGTAAGCAGCTCAGTTAACCTACAAAATGTTAGTTAGAATTGTTGTCATGCACCATTTGATGGTTACCGTAATATGCCCAAGATTCGCATCTGTATAGATTATTATTATGTGTCAGATAGCTAATTTGCTGATCTTTTATGACAGTATACAACCGAGAAGGGAAGCTTCGAGGTCTTTTATGTATCCGACACAATAATACACTTTTCGCCCTCGCAACGTTATTTTGTCACTCGTGCGTGAATGACTCTTTAACCAACACGTTACGTATTATACTATTATTTCAAACAGAAGAGTAATAACATAAAAATATTTCAAATCCATAGAAGTAAAAGTCCAGGATTAGGAAAAGATATTCCCTAAAAAAAAAGCCCATGTTAAAAATAGAAGACAAGCGAAACTTCGAAGTCTTTAAAAAATCCGAGAATACGTATGTGGATATGACTATTAAGTAAGGAATTTTTTTTTCATTTTGTCTTTGCATAAGTTAACCTCACATTCTGTCAAATGGATTGCGATTTACTTCTGATCAATTTCTAAAAATGAACAATTTTACTACTTCAACAAAATTTAATAAAGTAGTGAAAAATAGTAATTAGAAAAGTGAGTTTTTATTATCGAGAGTCATTAACACACTTTTCTACCGTGGCTCATATAGCATTTTTTTCTCTACTGGCATTTTATTCTTTTAAATATTAGTTTTTCTACTACTCCCACATTTGGTAACAGTTTTGTATGACTGAAGATCGAACTTTTCAAAAACTGTTATGAAAAGTAGGTAAGTAGTAAGAACATGCAATATCTATTAAGAAAACTGCACTAGATTTTAGTATACATTATCAGAGTTTAGTAAGATTTATTAAAAGAACGTCGAAGACATGGAGCTGTACAAGTGGGAGACAAAAAATCTAGAATCGTGTTCTATGAGAGGGAGGTAATCGAACTAAAAGTATATTTAAAAGAATATTAAGGAAAAATTTAGTTTTACTTTGCTTTATTTTTTAGTATACTGTGATCATTAGCCCCAGATACTGTGACAACATACCCCATCTAGAGGTATTCAATATAAAAGTATTATTAAGCAGATACATATTAAGATTATACCTAACTTAATTTATTTTAAGTTTATCCAGTCAATTTTATATGTTTTAAGTGTTATTTAACAACATCTATACGCCAATTGACTTTGGATTTTTCTGATTTAACAAGACTGACCTAGTTATCCTGATAATGATGAGTTATCAAAAGAAAAAATGTACCCAGAATAATTTTTTAACTTTAATTATACCTGTAAATGAATTGATAAATTTACTGGTTAAAGTCATTACTGGATCTAACAATAATTAAATTTATGAATGTCACTTTTGTAGAAGTTTTGTGGAACCTGCTATAATTTAAGTAGGTATTGCTACTTAATTAATCTCTAAACTAGGTAAAATATATAATACAATAAATTATTAAGAATACTAAAAAACTATTCCTTTGAACTTCTACTTTTAATTAAAAAATTAGATGAAATTTTGAAGAAATATTCAGTGAACAGTCAAATTATGCAATACACCTACTTCAACATCCAGAATCACTCATACACATACATTTGTGATAAAAAAGAAAATTAAGATTTCCTTAGAACTTGAAATAAAAAGATATCTAGCAGATCAACAATTTAAAGTTGTTAATGAACAAATAAATATCCACTATTAAACTGTTTACTTTAATTAAGTCTTCATTTTTATACATAGATAGGACATAAATGTAACACAAATATATTAAGTTATTGTAAAGATCAGCATGATACAGTTTTTTCCTGTTTTTTCTATATCATTGCAAAGTTATACTGATCTTAGAGCGAAATACATCCAGGATAATTCCTTGGTCTAGCCTTATAACTACTTAATAAACATCAGGTACCTAGCTACAAACAAACAAAATGTAACTTTAATATTTCAATCTGACGATGCTAGTTTTTTGAGAAACAGCTGTAATTGAATTTAAAAACCTATTTTTCGACTAAAAAGTGGAAGTTTCATTCAAACGTTAAGTTGCTTACTATTCTTAATAAGATGGGTTATCACATATTAAGGGTTATTACCATAAATTATGTTAAAATAATGAATAAAAACTTAAAAATCACCTATACCAAGTACTTTTTATGTGTTCTGTTCTATTTTATTGGAAATAAATCTTCCATTAACTATTTATAGTTATATTTATATGTTGTACTATAAACATTTTACGTACCATCATATATCCATAAAATTTATACACGTGAAACACACTACACCAAAAAAACTAAGCAAATTTTCAGTTATCAACTCACACACAATTATTGGAACTGACACAAAGCTTACATGTAGATAAGGAATCCCTACAAGTCTTCACAAACCACGGGTTTCATTTAATGGGATTAAATAACTTTACTTTTTCCTTGTACTCAATAGGTTCGTAATATATATTTTATATTTTAAATAAATTCAAATAAACTACTATAGATTCCACGAGGCTTGAACATATATTAGCAATATTGGATTGTTTTTTACGAACCCCAGTAATTAATATCATTTACTTCTGACCTACATCGCCTTAGTTTGTCTATGATGCTATATAAAATATGACTAATTTCAATCGTCTCGGATCAACAATATTAGCATTAGAAATGATGTTAATTAGAAATTACACGTGAGTTAATTGTAGCTTCCGTTCAACGTTAAGGAGGAAAATCTGTGGATAAATTATAATACGAGGTATACAAAAGAATTATTGTAAACATATTGCTCATATGGCAATAAAAATTTATATCAAAAACATTTTAATAAAATATAGAAATACTAAAAGTATTTTGTTCGTATACTTACAAAACAAATGCCAATTATTCATATTCGAGGATCTGGAGTCTAAATACTTAAATATTCTGTTGCTAGAAAAGATTACCATTTTCATTTGCAAAAGTTCATTAGATCTGCAAGCCCCAGCCAACTGAAAGAAGCGAGGGCTGGCCAAAATCTTTTGATGTTGGTATGAACAAAATTGATGACATTGAATAATTGACAAATATCTAATTTTGGTTACATGGACATAAACAGTGCATATCATTATCATTAAAATGATGATATAAAACACCTAACGCGTTATAGTTTTATTATTAGTACATTTTCATACAGTATTGGTATATAGACCATATTTAACGAAATTTTAATGGAAAATGGGCCCCCCCTTTTTTCACCTACGTACCGCCACTGGCTTCCTGTAATGATTAGTTTAAAATGGAGGGTGCATGTACGTATGTAAGTTAGGGGTGATCAGTACACTGCAACCTATAAGATCTATTGTACTCCCCCTTACTTGTCATGGGTCTGGTTTTATTTTCCTACGAAAGTTTGGGACACCGTCGGGCAATAATTCAGGTAGATTCTTTTCTTCTATTGCATGTGCTTCTAGGTATCTGGCACTAGAATTCTGCAAGGCGGGGTATTCTGTGAGTAGGTATGTGTATTGAGGTTTCGTCATTTTCTTCACAGAATCTACACTTTGCTTCATCTTCTAACCCTAGTTTCTTCGTGTGACTTCTAAACCGGCAATGCCTCGTTAATACTCCCGTTAAAACCCGGAGCCTTTTTTACTTAGATTGAGGATTTTTTGGATTTTTACAGGTTACATCCTCAGTTTTTTACAGCAATGTTCCTGCACACCATTAGGCCCTTGGTGGCTTTGTGTATTACTTTTTTTCATGTTTTTCCCCAAAGTAACCTGCTATCTAGGAATAGCCCTAAATATTTGACCTCTGTTTTCCACTCGACGATGTTATCATCTATTTTAATGGTTTTTAAATTGGGTGCCTTTTTCCTTGTGAGGGCTACTCCTTTATCACAAAACACATACTTTCATGATTTTTTTGCAAGGATAATCATATCATCGAAATACCCCTGCTATGCTATGCCTTCCCTGTTCAGTTGAAAGACCACAGTGAGACTCCCACTTCCATTTCTGCGATTCTTGTAGGTAGCAGTTGCAACATCCAAGTGGAAGTCGTTTTATCTACTCCTCTCTTATTCAGTGCTCTTTTGACAGTCTCATGTGGAGTATTGTCAAAGCCCCCTTCTTCTTCTTCCTATTGACTTTAAAGTAGAGATGCGTTTCTCTTTAAGTAATTTAGTGAGTATATTTAAAATTAGAGAAAACACTTTAAATATCCGATGCCCAAAATATATGATCATATTTATACTCGGAAATAAAAGGTCAAAGCTATCAAACCAAAGCAAATAAAATAGTTGTTTTTTAATTATTGAAAAATTATGGTTACAAGATGTGCAAAATACGTCTTTTAAAGCACCACCAAAACATGTACATTAGGTACAAACTTTATATACATTGTTAAATGTACTTTGTTACTAACTATTTGCGCAGCGTTAATGAGAACAACGCAATAAGCTAATATAATATTGAATACACTACTTTAATAACTTTAAATTAGATTAAAATTGTCCTTAATCATAAATATGAGTAAACTAATTACTAAAAAAGGTAACAGATAAAATAAAGTCAGCCCCAAGTATTAAATAACTAAATTATTATTTCTTTGCACGCCCTCATTTGGCAAAATTTATAAATTAAACCTCATAGGACGAGTAACAGATGGCGATGAATTTTTCTTTATATTGATTTTACGTTGAATCAATAGGTACAGTACAAAAACGTGTATAATAACTGTCTATAGTTACCTATATTCAATTCCTCTATTAACCTGTAGATGTCGGGAATGATTTCTTTAAGGAACATACTGATTTGATTTATTTTTTTCAGAAATATGGTATTAGTGGTATTAGCATTGTGTAATGTCTGTTTATACAATGGTTATACTCTCTTTAAACTTTGTTTAATGATGATTTAAACAATGCATTAAGGTACATATGAATGTCTTAATGCACATATTAATAATATACTTTAAGTTTTAAAACATAAGATAACAAGCATTTACTTAGGTATACTAATACTAAATTGAAATCAACCTTGAGTATTACTTTTAATTTTTATATTTCATTTCACTTATATAATTGATCGATTTGCATATCAATATATTGAACACATTTATTTCTATTAATGCGAAAATGCATAATACATTTGGCTAAAAAAATAATTTTTCTTACGATCCCCTATGAAAACTGCACACATTTTTGACACTTCGAATGATAGTAACATCATATGCGTTCGGAAAAACAGGAAAAGAAGAAGCAATATCATACACGTGTGATATTTTTTAAAAACGTACAAAACGTAATGATTTAACCAAAAATAATAAATAAAAACTATTAATTTTTGTAAATAAATCACTTTGGTGTGTCCTATTAATAAAGAAAATATTAAGAATAATAAAAAACTCTTCGTTTTAACAAAACTTCCAATATTTATTTAAAAAATTGCTTTTTTAACTTTAATGACAGCCGTTTCGCTAGACTTAGCATCGTCAGATTGACATATGTCAAGTCTAGCGAAACGGCTGTCATTAAAGTTAAAAAAGCAATTTTTTAAATAAATATTGGAAGTTTTGTTAAAACGAAGAGTTTTATATTATTCTTAATAAGATGGACTTCCAAAAAGTAAGGGTTAGTACAATCAATTTAAGGAAATATTATCTTTTGGTAAAATAAATGTCAAATTAATACTTTTATAAAACATATGGTATAAGTTCTATGCTTTTGGTTCCAGGGCAAAATAGTCCTTATTTTATTACTTATAGAAGTGTGTTATAAATGCCTATTTATTTTTAAATTTGAAATTGCTGTGAAATTTCAATAAGTGGAACTTGGGGTGTACTAAGGGTATGGGCTTAACATAAGCAACAACAAAAAGAGAATTACAGGAATTAAAAAAATTAATGTTGATTCCTGGGAAAGGTGGTTATTTGATTTTAATTAATTAATTTCTATTCAATATTTAGTCGTTTAAATTCTAAAATTTAACTAACAATTATTAAAATAAATTTTATAAATATAATTAAAAAACTCATAATTATACAGTTACTGGAATCATAGGAAACTTGTGTACACAACGCGTTGGAAAATCTGTTTACTGTTTACTCGTTATGTTTTTGAATCATTCTTACCCCATTCTTAAACTCAACGTTTTCACTGGTTTCTGTTCTAAGGAAAATACAAGCTCCATATGCATTCGCACTGGCAGAAAACATTTACGGGTTATTTAGAATCCAACAATATCCAATATCTTAAACGCATCAGGAAAGAGTAGTTGTTTTAACTATTAAAAGTACCTCGATTATTTCCTTCAACCCCTGTATCCCAATTTAATTTCATTGACCAAATCTCTTGAAGCAGGCATTTTGGAATTTTTGTAACGGGACACGTGTAACCAATCATATGTGCAGCAGACAAAATTGTTCTCTTGGTTACTCTTTCGGAAAAATAGTTTACAATGTAGCTTCTATTCTGGAGAGTACTATTCCCAATTCTCTTAACTGCCTTTACAGATCAAGTTAACAAACCGTCCAGAAGTAGAATTTATAAACCCTGGTGCAACGACTGTGCAACCCCTATACTTATAAAATAAATAGCTTTTTAAGATTAACAGAGACCACGTCAACGTACCCCTTCAATAATATTGCACAATAAGAAAGCTGCTGGAGCCTTACAACTGCAACTGGCACTAATTTTAAGTCTTTTGACTTGGTTTTTAGTCTTAAGATCCTAAAAAAACATTCAAATGCATGCACATTAATTTCTGCACACCAAACCAGACCGTCTGACTTTGATATGCCATTAAAAATGGTTTTGGGACACCAGCAGTAGAACCAAAACAGAATATGTGGTATACAGATGGTACAAGATAGATGAAGGGCTGAAATAAGAGTGTTGGAGCTATATTTTCAGTAGAAATACAAACCATTATCTGAAAATGTAAACATTTCTATAATAAAATAGCAGAGAGCAATGAGGTTACCTTCACAAAGGAATAATATAGAATTAAGAAACTAAACTGCAAACCTTCTCAGTTTAAGTATCAACTTAAAAATAGAGTAATCGGTCAGAGAACAGTAGCGTTTTATATGAATGTGTAACATAAATAGGTATAATATTTTTCTGGAAGGATTTACTACCACTTTAAGTGCAAAGTGCAGAGAATTCTAAATAGATTGTAAGACCTAAGAAAAACTAATCTTATCTAATGTAAACAGTTTCATATAAACAGTTATCTATATTTTAATTTCTAATTTAGTTATCTTATTCGTTTTAAGTATAACATAAACTTTTTATAATATTTTCTTATGTTGTATAACACTGATTTTGTCTTACTTGCTAAATACTTTAAAATGGAATTATAATTTTATATAATTTAAATTTGTAGATAGTTATTATTTAGTAATAAAGTTACATATTTTCAAAGGTTCACACATTAAAAAATTTGCGGATCTTTATTTAAGCAATATTTTCTCTGGAGATGGATTAGGAAACTTTCCGGTTTTATAACTAGTCGCTGAAAATCGCTTGAGGATATTTCCTGATTGCGAGTTGGTTCACTTTCATTCGTAGGGGATAAGGGTAAATTATGCGCAGTGCAGTCGCGCGCCACTGCACTGTACAACTACTGCGGTGGCGAATTTGGCGCCGAGACGGCAGGCATGGAGGAAATCCACTGGTGCCGATACAAAAGACATTTCACTAAATTTTAGAAAAATTATTCCAAATAGAAAATTAATATTTTTTGTGAATAACACTAAAATGATTGGAATAATTTTTTTAAAACAAAACTTGCAAGTAATACTATAAGAGATACTTAGAAAGGCATATTTGAAAGAAAATGAAGGTAGTACCAACACGAAGCTAAAAAGATAGTGAAAACATGTAAAAAAATTTAAAAACAGTATTTTTATTGAAAACGAAGGTAGTACTATGGAAAAATATATTTTTTAATAAAACAAAAGGTAGTACTCCCAAAAAAGTGAAGTAGTATCAATAAAACAAGACTTTTTATGAAAGAATACAATAAACAGTGCTTTTTAGCGACGTGACTTACGAAAGTAGTACTACGAGAAAAAGATACTTTTTTGAAAGAAAATAAAGGAAGTCATTCTTTATAAAAAATTCTGCTTCTTTTAAAAATGAGAATAACACTGAAATATCTTAGATTGGATCTACAGGGTGTTGCCAAATTAAGAAAACATGAAAATACCTCAAGAGAGAAGAGAAGAAAAGACTTTAATTTATTAATGCCCTATACATCTTATCTAATGTTTGGTATGTGAATCTCATTTCCTCGAGAAATTTTTTTTACAAAAAATTAATTTTGGTCGTAAAATTAATAATCTCCATCCGTGGACACATAAAATTGGAATTTTAATTTGAAAATTTGAATTCAGCCTTTATTTTAGATTAAAAGCAATTTTCTTTTATATAAATTTTGTTTAAAATAAAAAATAATGGTACTTATCTCTTGAACTATTTTCATGTTTTCTTAATTTGGCAACACCCTGTATATCCAATCTAAGATTTTTCAGTGTTATTCTCATTTTTAAAAGAAGCAGAATTTTTTATAAAGAATGACTTTTTGTCGTAAAATGAATAATAAAAATGTTTCTCCTATAGGCAACCCCATCAGTGGACACACTGTATAACAATACTGTGGTTTCTAGAATTTGTCGAAGAAAAACCTGAAGCAGTAGACTTTATTAAATAACCACTGCTTTTAAATACAAAGGCAGCACAATACTGTCAAGCCAAATTATAATCTATAATTTTTTAACATATTTATGAGAATTAACTTAATATTTACATTCTGGTGGCAAATTTTGTTTGTAGATTGGACTAACTTTTAACTAATTGGCTGTTGATTTAAAAGTTCTTTCCAACTACTTCACAATTTTTGTAAACATGCTGCGCAATTTTAAAACTTGTTTACGTTGTACTTGTACATATTTTCGTTGGCAACACTGTAAAGTTCGTCGAGTAAAGACTATAACATCGAGGGCACGTCAGTGCTTTGCAGTATGACGGGCCGTATGGTGGCCCTGCAACGATGTGAAAGTGTCGAGTGACCATGAAGCAGGGCCGGCAGAGAGCCCCAAAGCGGGGGGCCCTCCTGCTCCTGCTTGTCCTTTGGGCCCGATCCTGTATCCCGCTCTATGCTCAAGAATCAGACGGTAAGTTTGATGTTGTTTTACATTGATTCAACTATATTAATTTATTAATGGATAATAAATAATAATCAAGTGGCTGAACTAAAAGTAAACAAAAATGTTTAATAAATATATATGCAACAAATTACTACAGAAAATAAAAATATTGAAAATGTAAATAAATAATTTTTTTCTTAAATGTTATGTTTTATGACAAATTTAAAAAAAAACTAAATAAATGTAAGTAAACTTATCAAGATTGTAGTCATGGTAACATTGTTATCGAAATATGGTGAAATAATTATTAGCACGCAATATTTTAAGTCGACTGATAGAAATATCCACAATTGTAAGTTTTTTAATACATTAAAAAATCAATTTTTATTACACCAGTTTTTTCGTTATAAAACTTAAATATTTTTTTAAAATCACTTTAAACAAGTTAACATATTTAACAATTATTAATTTTTTTTACATACAACTTTCGTGGTAAGTATATCTACGACTTTAATAAACTGTTTAGCAAAATATTCAATTAATTTATGGTTTCAGATTTATGTTTGATGAATTCGAAGATGATTTTTTAAAAATTAATTTATTAACTATTTGACAAAATACTATTTTTTCAACAATAATCTTCTTAAACTTTATAATTAATAATTATAATCAAGAACCAAAAATTAAAGACGAACAAATACTAAATATCAGACATTCTACAACGCAAAATATGACTATTTATAATAATTCATAATCTTCTTTACCAACATCGAAATATTGTAAACAGAATCATTCATTCTTTTTACTAAATAAAATAAAAAAGTTTTTTTTAACTGAACAAAACAAGCAAAAACGTTATTGCGTTTTAGGTTTTTTAATCACCTGTTGTTTATAACAGCTCAAATAAGATATTTTTTAAAAACGATTCAATTATAAAAATCTATTTATTATTCGTATAAAGTAGAAAACTCTACAGCTGACTTTAAATAAATAAATAAATTGTTGCAGTGTCGCCAATACATCGATTATTAGGTACGTTTTCTGTCCCTGAACAAAGAAAAGTGCAGTTTAAATTATGTATGCTTATTATTCAAGGTTATAATAGAATGAATGAAGGTGAATTTATAAGAAACGTAAAAGAATACATTGGAATTTATTACAAAAAAAATGGAGCTGTTCATATAAAACTTTAAATATCAAAATTATCAACTGATGTATTATTTTAATTTAACATTTGTTTATTTTCCTTAATTATGTAGTGTCTTAGTGGACTATATTTTTATTTAGTTGTAAATTTTGTTGGTAACTTAAACTTTTCGAATGTCAACGAACTTTTACTAGTATGACATGCAAGTCAGGGTGGAGTTGTTTACAGTTGAGTTTAGACACTCTTCAGAAATAGTCAAAGTTTTGTTTAAAAAGTTCTATTTTTAATGTTCTTAGTTCAAAGCTCAAAATTTAATAATTTTTTTTTCACCACTAGCCTCTGGACCTAACTTTATTGGCTGACAATATGTTAAGAGTAATTATGCACCATTATAGAAAATTGAGTCGAGGTCTTTAATGGATCCGAGACAATAATACTCTTTTCTTCCGTGGCTCATACAGAGTGGTCCAAAATTATGTACATTAATTTCTAGAGCTGATAGAACATCAAAAAATAAGGGTACTTCTTTATGTATACTTTTTTCAAAACCGAATAATAAGGGAGATTAAGCCCTTTAAAGGGGTTGATTAAAAACCAACTACCCTACATGAAAATTGGGTGGGGTGGATTATATTATAAAATTAATTATTCTTATGCCTTATAATTGATTCCCAAGTTTGAACTTTGTAATCAAAACTGCTTGGTTGTTATTTAAAATAATATGATTTTTAATTAACCCCTTTAAAGGGCTAAATCTCCCTAATTATTCGGTTTTGAAAAAAAGTATACATAGAGAAGTACCCTTATTTTGTGATGTTCTATCAGCTCTAGAAATTAATGTACATAATTCTGGACCACCATGTATATAGGGTGAATGATTAGTGTGAGGAAGCTCAGTAGATCTGTTATAGTAAAAAATACAAAAAAAAGTTAATGACAAAAATTGTAGGCAACTTTAAACTACACATTTTAAAATTAGTTACAATCTTACAGGGTGTTCCATAAGATGGTGGCACACCAAACTTATGTTTTTTTAATGGAATACCCTGTATTTTATTTTAAATTCGAAATCTGCATCACTTCCACATCACAACAATGTAAAGTTTTATTATGTTATACCGGATATTTAAAAAGTTATAACCAATATTACCTGAAAATCGTATCAAGTTTAACTCCCTGTATAATTCAAAAGGAGTATAGGAGCATTGATCTATTGCAACCATAGTTTTTTAATAATTGTTAAAAATTATAAAACATATATCGTTTTTATAATATTCGTTAAATTAAATACAGGGTAAGTCAAAATGCAAGTAAATTATTTTCATATTATATTCAAATGTTATATCAAAAGTTCATACTACCCATCATAAAAATTGGGGGTTGTATATCTCCTTTGAAGCGGTTAAGGGTAGTGGTGTAATTTTCACGTTAAAAGATTCAATTTAAGGCGGATTTAGCGGATGCATAAGCATAATTATATTCATAAACATAACTTTAATGTACAATTCATAAAAGTTAAACTATGTAGTTGCAAATGGACTGATTTATCCAACTCATAAGCATAAGTCATAGTGCACAATTCATAACGCATAACCTTGAAGTTCCCAACTTTTAACTTTTACGGATAATGATGTGTCGAAATTGAAAGTGCGCCTGCGTGGATTTCATGGAGCTGTCATACTTGTTAACCTCAAAAGTTAATTCAGAATCAAGTTTTCAAGATATAAAAAAATATATCAATATGAGTTTGGAAGAGGGGCTTTTCATTGAAGAAATTGAAAAATTCCCATGTATATGGGATCTCAAAAATAAAGACCATAAAAACAAAGTGGTACTGGAGAATGCCTGGGAGGCATTATCTATTTTGGCAGAGTGTACAGGTAGGGGAATATCATCTATTACATTCATCATTGCATAGAATTCCTTTATCATTGAGAATGTGCTGAAATTTCATGCATGAATATATGTCTAAAGATGTTTTGCAATTTTCTTGGATATCTGAATCTTTTTTTCAGTTGAAGAATGCCAAGAATTATAGAAGAGCCTCAGGAATAAATATATAAGGGAAAGAAAAACAATAAAAAATCTACCATCTGGCTCTGCAATATACTGTGGGTCATGGACACACTTCAACAAAATGGGATTCCTTGCCCCAATTATTCAAAAGAGGAGGTGAATATTATAATTGATTGCTGTGGGTTGATTTAACATACCTTCATTTGCAGAACGACATCAAATATTCTGAAAAAGAGACCACTTGAAGTGGATCCAACTTATAGTGTGTGGCAAAATTTTGAAATTGAAGATGATAGTATGCTCATAGAAGACACCCAAGAAGAGGAAGCCTCTGAGGTGCTTGCTTCTACAAGCAGTGTGGTTCAATCACCTATAAATACTCAAGCTAAGATTTCAACTACAGTTTCCAGTAAATCTCAAGCTGAGTCTCTTCGTCAAGAGCGCAATGCTTCAAAAAAAAAGAAGAATGATGAGTCGGTCAATAATCTCATTGCCCAATGTAGTAGCATTGGGCAGAACATAAATACATTCTTGAAACAAAATCCTGATGATGAGTCTCAAAAAGGAAACAAAGAAGATTACCATTTTGCCCTATCTATAGCAGAATCCCTTTCCAAGATTAAAAATAACAAATTAAAAATTATTCTTAAATCTGAAATCCTTATTAAAATTGCAGAGTTCATGGAGGACGATTAGATATATTTCTTTCTCAAATATGTTTGTTCCCTGTTTTTCTTCCATAAATATTGGAATTCTTCAATCATTTCTGCATTATGGGTATTTTATCAAGAAAAAGACTGTTGTTTCTTTTTATTATTTTGAGAGTCAAGAATACTCTTGCTCTTTAGAGTTTATTAAGAATACGAAATATTTGTTGAGTTGAGTTTCTGTTTTTTTTTTAATTTTTATTTTGCATTTTACACCATGGTAAATAAAAAGTAGTTTTGGACTTATTTGTTTTATTGAAATATACATATTAATAATTCTGAACATGATAAGAACTCAGGTAAATCATCATTCAGACAGACCACCCTTATTAACAGAGGCTTCTTGCCAAGGTACACAACCTTGCTTGGAGTTGAAGAAGTCTGACAAACTGTCCCTATAACTTTTTGCTCTCTGGGTATGATTATTAGATGCAATTTTTCTGACAGACTGTAAATTTTGCCCCTCATGCCTCCATACTCCTTCATTAACTATACCATTTGATTCCTCATCAATATAGCCAGTGGGACAATATTTACGTTCTGATGGAGGAATGTCTTTTTCAGAATTTTGAAGGTAGTTGTGGAGTACAATGGTTGCCTGGACAATCAGATCTACCACTTCTAAGCTGGCATTGATTGGTCTCCTCAGAATTCTCCAGCGTTGACTCAATATTCCAAATGTATTCTCAATACACCTTCGTCCCCTACTTAGTCTGTAATTGAAAATATTTTTCTGTTGACCTAGGTAGGTACCTGGCTAGGGCCTCATAATATTGTCATGCAATGGAAATGCTGCATCTCCTACTAAAAAGTGTGGCATAATTATGCCTGTGTCTGGCAATTTTTTTGGTGGAGGTATGTTTAATTCTCCACTAAGTAATGCACTTCCTAGGGTACTAAGTCTGAATACAGAAGAGTCAAGATTGGAACCTGCTCCAACTATATCAACCATGGTGAAACGATAGTAGGCATCACAGGTTGCCATCAAAACAATACTGAATGATTTTTTGTAATTAAAAAAAATGCTCCCAGAATTATCTGGTGCCATAATATTTATGTGCTTGCCATCTATAGCACCTATACAATTTGGGAGGTTCCATCTTTCAAAAAATCCTCTCTCAGTGTTTTGAAAATCTTACATTGTGGGTTCTGGTAATTCAATGGGTTGCAATATTTTCCATATGATCTTGCAGGTGTCTTTAATTATTTTATGTGCTGTAGTTTCTCCTATACGGTAACCCCATGCAATTTCCTGCATAGAACAGCCCTCAGCCAAATAGCTTGAAATAAAAGAAAACTTAGTGAACATGTTTTTTTTAAACTGGTGTCATGCACTTACTGTATAGTCAACATTAGTCGCTGTCTTGGTGATATTTTCAATTTTCCCTTACAACTTTCTTTGATTTCTCTAAAAACCAACTTGAAAAGATAGTTGAATTGTTTCAATGTCATTCTAGTGTATTTATGGAACTGTTCTTCATCGATCATACCCATGTCCCTGATGAGAGTTGCATATAGACCTTCGGTGTCCCTGTTGCGGTTGATAGGCCTCACACCCCAACGTCTTCCTTTTCTCCTATTGGATACAACAACTGCGACACTTGTCGTTAATAAAGTGTAGTAGTATGAGAACAACGATACAAGGAGCTTCTTGGTCTTCATGATCAATATTCTATTTTGATGAAAATACAGAAATAATCATGAATGAGCAAATGAGGTTATAAATTTGAAAATTTGTTATTGTTGTTGAATGACAAAGGTTACAGAACACACTAATTTTATATGTTCCGTGATAGATACAAGTGTCACTTGTCACTAACACTTATGATTATGCTTATGCATTGAGGAACGGATAAATGACCCATCTGTTAAGCACTATGCGTTAGAGAAGTTGTTATAGTTATGATTATGCATTAATGAAAATGTTATGCTTATACATCCGCTAAATCCGCCTTTAATATATAAAATTAGAATATTTCGCAATTTTTTATGTACAGTAACCGAAATAATTAATTAATTTGTATTTTATTATTAATAAATTTATTTTTCCACACTGTATACAAAGCTATTATACCTTACTAAATGTGTGCTATTTTATAGAAGAAAAATCCCTCTAGCAGTTTATTTTTCATTTTCTTTTTGATATTGTCCTCACTGCTCAGGTGTCGTCCCTTCGATCGTGTCTTTTAAAGTGATGTCAAAGGCAACTTTGTAACAGATTCTCTTCAAGTTATTTTTTACCTTTTTGTAGAATTCACGTGAAAAATTTTCCTTTTATGCGAGATCACGAGTTTATCTTTTACTTCCTTAGAGGCAAACTTGACTATTGTTATAGTATTTGATTAAAATAAATGATTTATTTAGTTATCTTAAATTTAAAATATGTCTTAATCTAGAAATAAACGGTAAAGATTTAGGTAATCTTTTTTTTCGGTTTAAATATACATACCTATTTTATAAAAATCTTCAAATTTGATAGTAGCTCAGGTCAATGTAAAATGATATTTATTTATTATTTGTACATTAACTTTACACAACAGGCAACGAACAATAATTTCTTTAGGTCACTTTACGAATAATTTTCTTCCTACTACGTATTCAGTTTCTATTAATTAAAACTTTAAATACACAATTATCCAGCTATTTAAATAGTATTAACAGTAATATTACTTAATTATAAAGTTTTAACAAGTTAGTTTATTAAATTAATCTGCAACTATACTCATAAAGTTAATAATTTATTGTTTATAATTATTGTAGTATATTATGTATTTGCTTTCTTGTTTGTGAGCTTTCCAATTTTAATATAATTATTTTCTAACTAAAATAACATAACATGTTCAATTTCACAAGTCTGTGCTAGTTTTGAGTAATCAATCTCTGGTGTTGACGTATTGGATAATTATTTACTCTTGTAAATGCTAGTTTACTTGCTAATAGAAAATATATTAATTTTGCTGCTTTATTTTGTGGAGCCAGTTATAGGTAGTAGTAGTAGTAATAATGTATAAATAAAGATTGTAATGGTATAATTGTTTATTAATAAACGTGGAAACAACTTAAGAATAGCTTGTTACAATTAATTAATAGAGAACGTGTGCTTTTACATAAAACCATTTACTGCCAAATATATACACACAACATGTTTGTTGACATTTGACATGATCGTCATGTCAGGTCTTAATTTTAGATTGCATACAACCAATAACACTTTATTTATTCTTGTAATTATAAAAGTGTTTTACTGTTTTGCAAGGATTTATTGAAAATTAGGTTTGTTAGGAAATGCACCTTGTATTGGTTTCTACGCATGGCATCAATATAAATTTTTATTTTATTGTTTTTTTCACCTGTCAAGATATCACAGTTTTTTAAAACGCTTAATCTGCAATGTTTTGCGCCAGATGCTAGCCAAATCATTTCGTTTTATACTGACTATTTCACTAGACTATTTTTAACTGACAAAACGGCATGGTAACGGCACGTTTCATATTGACAATACGTAATCTCAGATGTTGTTTAATAAACTAAATAGTCTAATAACATTATATACATTTCCAGGCTTAAACTTTTTTATTTTAGAAGAAACTACTTAAACAAACAGAATAAGATAAAATCATTTCCCCTAGGGACTCTTGGTTTCATCACATTCCAGTTTGGTTTCGTATTTTTGCCAAATAAAAAAGTTTTCTTAGAAACTAAAAATGTATCAAAGGTAATGAATACCAGTCTACTTAACCAAAACAATATCTTAATTTTAAAAAATTTCCGGAATTTTTTTTGTGGCGCCATGATATTAAGTGAAAGTTTTTTGACAGCTAAAACGACTTAAAACGCTGAAATCTCAATGTACAGACAACAGACAAATAAAAAAGACTGTAGAATTTGTACACACTTTATGAAATTGTAGGTGAAGGGAGGGTGCATTTTGATTAAAAAACTTTTTTTTTAAATTAAGTGTTTGGTGTGCCACCATTTTATGAAACACCCTGTAAGATTTTAACTAATTTTAAAATGTGGAGTTTAAAGTTGCCTACAATTTTTGTCAGTAACTTTTTTTTGTATTTTTTACTATAACGGATCTACTGAGCTTCCTCACAATAATCAATCACCCTGTAGTAAATGATGTTGTTAAAACTTATTGAATTTGCCAGATTCTTTTTACCTGTCTATTATTTGTCATTCTGAATAAGTGTCCATACCATTTCGATATATTTTAATAATGGTTCAACATCTAGATCTTCTCTGACTACCTCGTTTCGTATTCTATCTATTTTTTTGATACCCAGGATTTCAATTCCATTGCTTGTAGTTGGCTTTCTTGTTTTTTTTGTCACCACCCAACTTTTGGGCCCATACGTTAATATTGGTTTGTATATCGTGTTGTAAATTGTTAGTTTCGTTTTCTTAGATATTTTCCTTCTCCTTAAAAATGTGTGGTTCATGGAGTGGTAGAGTTTTGTTGATTTTCTATTTTTTCTGCAATTTCTGCTTCATTTTTACCGTTTTAATGTATATTCACTCCGAGGTATTTGATGGATTCTACTTGTTCTAACGATGTATTCTTAATTTTATTGAAATTGTTTCTGCCTTGTTTGCTATGGTTATTATTTTAGTTTTATTATAATTTATTTTTAGGTTTTTCTGTTGCAATGCCAAGTTCCATAATTCTATATTGTGTTGAAGCTCATTTTTATTTCTTGTATATACCACTAGAAAATTTTACTTTTTGAATATTTTAATTGTTATCAACTGCCAATATTATAACAACATTCTAGAAACAACGAATTTTCATTGGCGTTGGCGATTCTGGAAAATATTTGCAAGTTTCTTGATTAAGCATTCTAGAAACAACGAATTTTCATTGGCGTTGGCGTTTCTGGAAAATCTTTGCAAGTTTCTTGATTAAGCAATTATACCCAGTTACTGTAACTCTAAAAATATGTCCCCACATCTCTTAAAATGCTTTGTCGCTACACAAATCAGGAGAATAATATATACGACATTTTTGAAAGCGAGAAAGACATTTAGAAATACAAAAGAGCATATTCACAATGTCAACGTAAGTTTTAAGTTATACTTATGGCGATGTATTTGTTACTACATCGTTATGTATTTGTTTAGTAATAAAATGGTAAGATTATAAGTATAAATAACGTTATTCCCCAAGGTCACCCTTACGGTAACGTTAAAGGGAACTTTTACGGTATTTGTTACGTAAAAATGACTCAACATGCAGAAATTGGCTTTTTTAATATTTCTAAGGAAACTAATTATACCAGATTTTAATTTTAGGGAAAGTGGGGAATTAAGAAACATCTTGTAGAATGTACCACATCCTAATTTGTATCTTTGACATTTTAAATGAAAATATAGTTTACTCTACTTAAAACATAATGTTGTGTATCTTTAAGAGACATAAGCTATTAATCATTTTGTATTTATCCCATACTATTTATTATACTAAAGTTTTGCAAAACTTTCCCTTAAGGGACACCTTAACGTATAGAACACACGTAGAGTTAAGTTCAAGAATTCTGACTATCGTTGAGAATATTTAATCGATTTTGTGGCCCAATTTTGTTCACTGATTACACGTTAAGTAACTGAGGACTATACAGAAATAAAGGCACCTATTCAATTAACTTATTTATAAATTTGATATAGATATTAGATATTATCTAAATGTTCTAAAGTAGCAAGATCTTTTTATTCTCAGGGGGGTTATGTTCTGCAAGCTTCCAGTTGGACTATTAGGTAGGTATATAAATGAAAAATTGATAAGTTATAATTACAAATTTATTATGAAAAGCTAATTTCAAACAGTAATATATCCAATAACTAATAAAATAATAAGTAGAAAAAATAAAAAAGGAATTTTATTAACTAGAAAAGAACTTACTTGATGTTGAAATTAAGTCAAATAAATTATTGTTATTTATGCAATGGTAAATAAGCTAATATCGAAAATTAATTATTAAGTATCAAATAAATTATTTTGTGTTAAATCATATAACTTAATTACTTAACTAGTTATCTGACCTTAATACGTAGAGTCCTGCGGAAACCAACGAAGGTGTACTTGGAATCTTCGACTTTTAAATAATATCGTTGTTGATAGACGTTTGGTTTTTTGTGTAAAATTATTCCTCCCAATCGATTTATGAATATAGTTCTTTTAATTTTATTATAAATAGTAAGTACACTTAATTTCTTCTATTTTATACTCCGAGAATGTTTTTAACGACACTTTCTGATTACTTTTTTAACTTATATTCTTAATGTCACTATTTGGCACTTTATTTTTACTACTTTTAAAACCAGTTTATTGTTTACTATGTTTAAACTGACTAGCCGATGATTTACTTTCACTTAGTGACTGTTTACAATGATCTCTCAAGATATAGATACTGACTGCTTATATACTTTAAAGATACTGCCTGATCTTCTATGGTAACTTCCAATGATATTCTCCCCCAACGAACTCTGCTCAAGTCCTTTTATAGAATTCTAGCCTTCCAGAAGTTTCTTTTATGGTTCTATGAATTAATCATGTGCTAGAACACTATGTGCATCTCTCTCTTTCCTATATACTACTAGACATACTTGTGGATTTTTCTAGAGCACATATAGTCTTCTTTTTTCACATTATATTATTAATTTCTAGATATTTCTGGTTTAAATTAAAATAACATGTTTATCTACAAAATATAATATTGATACATTACATAATAAAAATTATTTCTAGGTTAAAATTTACTTACAAATACACAAAATATATAATAAATGTTATTAGATTAAGGTAGTATAAAACAACTTCTGTTGATATTATACTTATTTTACTATTATCGAATATTTAAATGTTACAATATATTTTCTAAACAATGTATACCAAGACAAAGAAAAAGCTTTTATCAAACTCCCTTTGAGGAACCATTTCTTAGTATACTTTGATTATTGCGAATGTTTAAGAAAATCAAGGTTGGTACTTATTTTGCAGAATAAATATAAATTCGATTTGTCTTCTTACTGCAGAAATATACAATCTTAAATGATCCATTTTACAGCTAGAATATAGGTACATATAGGTAAATAAAAATGCATTGACCAATAAAATGAGGATTGAGGTTTAACTGAACATTTGTTGGTATGTTGGCGCGCAGTCCCCTTCTGCTTTATGGTTTCATTTTCATTTTTCGATTTAATCTAACATGCAATGCCAAGTCATGGGTTTTTATGACATTTTATTGTGAAACAAAGGACTGAAGTATTTTCGTTGCTATCAACGAATGTAACCTGAGCACACCATTTACAGGAACGTACCTAGAAAGACAAATTACTTTTGTTTACCAACAATGGCAAGTTCAAATAAAGTTTAGAAGTTATTGGATGCGATAGAAATTGATATACCTACAAATGTTGTTATTCCTACTTTGGAAATGGATTCCTGTGCAAAATACTAATTAATTAAAACAAAAATGTTTCAATTTGTAATGTAATTTAAAAATAACTCCCGATTTTTTAATAAGTATATCGCAAGCAAAAAAATTTTAGAAACAATGTTCAGGATAAGCCATTACATGGAAGTCAAAAGGGAAGCTTACCAAAATTATTATTGGCGGTGTTCGTTAATACTAATGTTTATTTACAGAAAAACAGTATAAGAAAATATATGAAAGGTAAAATAAAATAAACAAAAATGATCACAGAAGTGGTGAGAAATGGAGATCGCTAACAACTAGTGCGTGATATATTTCCAACAATAAAATTAGTAACAATTTGGTAAATATAATACAAAATACAATACAAATTACAATAACAAAAACACATGTTGCTTCTGCGTTACAATTTGGTCAGCAGATAACAATCGTTTTAATAAATATGTATGTACAACAAAAATATAGATATGATATCATGTTAAAAAAAGGTAATTGATTGTTTACTATTTTATGAAAAAAAGCTCTATTTTGAGATTTAATCCAGTTATTTGTTTAGAGTTTAAACTGATTAAAATTTTGGTGTTTTTTAAATCAACTGGTATGTGATTTAACAATTTAGATCCTAGGTAATCAAAACATTGTTGACCTTTGATGACGTAACCATATAATTACTGAAAATAAAAGAGTATTTATCGAATATTTTTATTTTGATTAATGCCTACAATATTATTAAATAAATAGTTATACAGTGAGGAAGTAAAGATTTGCATAAATTTACGATTTTTATTTATAATCTCAATAAACGCAAAGTAATTAAACCTAGTAGGCCTGTGAGGATAAATAAATTAAAGATATGAATAAATAAATGAATAAAACAAATAAATAAATAAACTTAAACAGAAAAATAAATAAATAGTATTACTCGATCCTTGCCACTCTGTATTCCTAGCATATAATTTCTGTTTAGGTTACTTGAGAACAATATTTCATAATTCGGTGTTTTCATTAGTAATAAATCAATGAAATTCCTTTGTAATCATATAGTAAATTATAAATATTTAATCCTAAACTCATTACAACGCAACAATTCTGGTTATTTTTTATATAATATCAAATTGAAAGTAAGTTAAAATCGATAAATTCAAATAGAAGTCGAAACGCACCTTTATTGGTCGTGACGTCAAAACTCATATCGATGACAGTTTGTTTACATTTAATGTGTGGTAATTGAGAGAGTTGGACTTTTATTTTTGATTTTATTGTGAATTATTGGTTTTATTTGTGTTATGCAATCATAAAATGTCGTCAGTAGGGTTTGTGAAAGCATTGTCAAACAATTTACCATCCTTAGACTTTTTCATGGTTAGGTTAGGTTGGATTAGGTTAGGTTTCAATGTAGCTGAATTTCGAAATGTAACTTTTGCATTAAAAAATGTCTAACTGACTTATTTTTATGAAAATTAACAAAACATAAAGAAAAGAGATGAATAAATATAAATATAAAACTTCGCACAATCTCGCAGATACACTGTTTACAATAAAATGATGGCGCTTTCAATGACACATATGAGTAGTGACGTAGGCCACCCGCCATGTTGGATCTAGTCGTTTACGCGGCAAATTTCTGAATTTGAATTTGAGAATGGATTAACTGTGCTACAAATTTTTTTTAATTTAACTTTTTTTTAGTTTTTGGGGTAATTAATTGCTGCTCTGTCTTCCTGCATGATTTTGAAAAAAATGGAAAACACCGAATTGTATTGGGTTAAATATATAAAACAAACTTAGTTTTTTAAAAAATGACAAAAAAAAATTTATTCAGAAAAACTTTTGACAGTGCTTGATTCAACAGCGTTCACAATAAATTGATTTATTTTTAATGTTTTTTTATAGTTTTTTCCAGATCCCACATGTTTTCTACTAGTTACATTTGAGATATGTATGGTTTCATCATTTTATATTTGATTGTGGTGGCGTAGAGTCCTAGTAAAATTTATCAAGCCATTGTTTGGTTTGCACATTATTTGTTCCCTAAAAACAGTAGTCTTTTGTCAAAGCTCTGTTAGCTAACAAGTTGTTAACTTTTACAAGTGTATGTGCAACGATAGCGCGTGCGCAGGCATTTCATATTTACTGATTTTAGATTAAGTTGACGGTGCGAATAGTTAGATTTTAGGTTATTTATTTTCATTATAAAAAAACGAACATTAATCTCTATTATGCCAAAATATATATATAATAAATAATTCTCTAGTTTTAATGTTAATATGAGATTTTAGTTTGTTAATATGGATCTAAATGAATAAAAAATATAAACTACTAGAATAAATAGATAGGGAATTATAAAACAGTATTAAAAATAGAAATGAAAGTTTTTTGGTCGCTATTCAAATCATACATTTAGTAAATATTACAATCTCTTGTTTTAATTGTAATCTGTAATTTTAATAAACTTGTAAGTTATCCATGTCTCAAATGTGGGCTGAATCAAAACGTTCGAAGGAAACACAAAGTCCATCCCACAAACAGTTTATTAAATTGTAGCAACTAGTTTCGGTCCTATAGGACCATCATCAGGCTGTAAAGGATGTTACAATAAATAGAGAAAAGAACTTGAAAAATGTTTGAATAACAAAGAAAATCCGTTCAAATTAAATCATTCACAATCAATGATACAAAATCTCTCCAAATAAGAGTTACAATCAAATGTCAAAAAATTCTTTAATATTTAATTATGTTAATATAATTTGTTTTTTGATAGAATTTTTTAGCATTTGATTGTAACTCTTATTTGGTGTTGTCGTACACTCGAGATTTTGTATCATTTTTTCAAGTTCTTCTCTCTGTATTTATTGTAACATTCTTTACAGCCTGATAAAGGTCTTAAGACCTAAAATTTAATAAACAGTTTGTGGGATAGACTTTTTATTTCCTTTGAACCTTTTGATAAACTAACTGTCATTTACTCGTTAGATCAAAACCGTGAAAATAATTAAAAATATCTCTTTAAATATCATTAGGTCAATTATGTTAATTCAGTAAAAAAAATAAGTGACGAAGTCCGTATAAATAACAAAACATAAAATTATCGTCTTTCCAAAGTCTAATCTACTTATTTACTCAGAAAATGTGACAACGTAGCCTGAGAATCAATTTTTACATCTCTTGTCGACTACTCAAATTAGTCTTAAAAATTCAAATAGGCGCATACACTTCAGAGGGATGTAACCTTTACCAATTTCACATAGAGTTAACACATTGTTAAGTAACAGAGCTTTGACAAGCGTTTAAGCAACCGGCCCTATGTTTAACTAATGATCCGACAGCAGTCAAATTTTTACACGTATCTTTTGAAGGTTAGTAGTAACTGAAAATCATATGGGTTTAATTCTAGCAGTGCCATCTATGTAATAAGACCAGTAATAGACTACAAGTTTCTTATTTTTTTCGAAACAATGTTTAAAGCAGAATTAAAAAAACCCATTTAAATAAACAACGACGTATACATAAAAATGGCATTTTAAATTATAAAAGCCGATGCCCATTTCAAAATATAAATCGACCTGCCCGAGATAAAAATATTTTCATGTACAAAGATATTGAATTTATGCAAACCTTTACGTCCTCACTGTATAAATGGAACGAATATATTTTTTTGATCCATTTTGTGTATGTAGTTATATAAAAGCTGTAAATGTTCGAATAGCATAAGATATGCTACACACACACAACCATCCGACCCAATTCTAAGAAATTATGGTTTTTCTCGTTGTTTATTACTATGTTGAAAGTATTCCGAGCGTAAAATTGCAAGAAATTTGAAAACAGCCGTTATTTCGTTTGTAACAGTTGAAACATCTTAACGAAAAAATGCCTTGTTAACCATTAAATTCAATAGTCGTTTGGCGCACTTGTTGGCACAATATCAAAACCTTAGCTATAGTTTTAAAGTTTATATGGTGTACGTCGAGAGCACTTTTACGTTTTACTCTAGATAAAGTAACATCAAAAATATTAAAAAGTATAATCAATCACCAACAGTATGGTGATAAAAATGTTATTAAGAACAATAAACAACTGAACAGTTAAACTAAACTTCCACCATTTATTAGAAAAATTCGCTTTAAAATTCAATTACAGCTGTTTCGCTATAACTAGCATCGTCAGATTGATATTGAAATTACAGTTTGTTTGTTTGTAACTAGGTACTTGATGTTGATAAGGAGGTAAGGCTAGACCAAGTAAGGATGTTATAAGACATAGCAATATTAAAGCCTAGATGTTATTAGCCCTAAGGGATTATCCTGGATGTATTTCCCTCTAAGATCAGTATAACTGTGCAATGATATAGAAAAACCAGGAAAAAACTATATTATGCTGATCTTTACAATAACTTAATATATTTATGTTACAATAATGTCTTATCTATGTATAAAATGAAGACTCAATCAAAGTAAACAGTTTAATAGTGGAGAACTTCCAAGATTGATTTGTTCATTAACTACTTTAAACTGTTGATCTGCTAGATGTCTTTTAATTTCAAGTTCTTCTAGAAAATCTAAATTTTGTTTTTTATCACAAATGTGTAGTATATGAATGTCATTGATGTGTATAAGTGAGTTTGGATGTTCCAGTAGGTGTTTTGCATAGTTCGACTTATCTGGTTGTTGTAATCTATATGCTCTTAAGTGTTCATTAAATCTTACTTCAAAATTTCTTTGTGTTTGACCTATATATACTGCATTACATTTTGGACAATTAATTTTGTAAACACCAGATTTTTTTAATTTTGGTAATTTTGTTTTCACATTTAACAATTTTGTTCCAATACTATTTTGTGTTTTAATTGATACTAATGCTGATGTTGCCGAAGATATTATTTTTGAAATTGCATTGAAAATATTTCCACAATATGTAATACTTTTATAGCTTTTAATTTCTTTAGTTTGTTTTGGAAATATTAGTTCTAGTGACACTGTTTGTTCTTTATTATTAATTAATTTATTTATCAAATGTATTGGATAGCCATTAGATGTAGCTATTTGTTTTATGATCTCAATTTCTTTATTAAAATTATTTTTGTTCATTGGAATTGAAAATGCTCTATGTATCATGGAATTATAAGCTGCTAATTTATGTGATAGTAGATGATTTGAATTATATGGTATGGTTACATCTGTTTGTATAGGTATTCTGTATATTGAATAATTTAATGAATTATTAACTTTTTCAATTTTTAAATCTAGAAAATGAATTGAATTATTTTCTTCAACTTCTAAAGTAAAATTAATTTTAGGATGCAAGGTATTAATATAATTAAAAAATATATCTAACTGCCGTTCGCTACCTACAAAACCTGCTAACACATCATCAACATATCTATACCAAAATACAATATTGTTTTTATAACTAGAATTAAAGATTTTGTTTTCTAAATTATCCATAAATATATTTGCTAAAATTGGAGAAATAGAACTTCCCATGGGAAGACCCTCATTTTGAATATAAACTTTGTTATCAAAAGTAAAATAATTTTGACTAATGCATACATCAAATAGATCAATTATATCTGATATTATACCTGGATGAATATTTCTTTCATCTAATAGCTTTTTTGTACTGAATATTTAGATGTGTAACCATAATTGTTTAGAATACTATTTAATTTTTTAGCTACTTTAGTATTAGGAGTGTTAACATACGAAACTACAGGTCTAATTGGTTTTGAATCTTTATGTAATTTAATTGTTCCATATAATTCTGGACATTGAGGATTTTTATTTACTAGGTATTTTTTATCGAAGTCATTAAATAGGTAATTTGATTGATTTACATGTTCTCTTATTTGGTTAGAAAATTTCTGAGTAGGATCGTTTTTTAGAATTTTGACATTACTTGACATTATGAAATCATTCACTTTAGATTTATAATCTTCTTTTTTTAAAATTACTGTTGAGTTACCCTTATCTGATTTTGTTATAATTGGGTTATTTTCATCTACTTTATTTTTGATTGATTTTAAAGCTAAAATGTCATTTTTAATACTTTGACTTTGACTTTTAAATTTGTTTGGTTTTATATCTCTAATGAGACTTGCTATTTGCATTTTTTCATAAATAAAATTATTGTTAAACTAATTTTTTTACAAAATGACGCACTCTAGTACTTGGCAAACATAATTCAAGATTTGATTGAGGTCTTGCTTATTCATAGCGATCTGAAATAAGTGGATCCTCTATTAGTTTCACCCCATTCTGTGTAGTTCAACCAGGCTCCACCACATTTTTGGCCGGTAATATCATATTAACAAGAATAATACTGGTGGACGACCTAATCTCGGACCTCGACAACCAGGGGATAGAGGTACAAGCCTACGCAGACGATCTGGTGATATTGGTAAGAGGAAAGTATGAAGAGGTCATCCCTAAAGTGACTCAACGAGAACTTAACATTGTTACTAGGTGGTGCGAAAAGGCAACTTTCGGTCAACCCTAGTAAAGCAACAGTTGTTAGCTTCACCAGGAGGCGGAAACTGGATAAACTTCAAATGCCCGCCCTCTATGAAGAATCAATTAAGGAAGCGAATGAAGTCAAATATCTAGGGGTTACGCTGGATAGAGGACATTTATAGAACGTTCATTTGCAGTAAAGCAAAGCGATCCCTTAGGACATGCCGTAGAGTATGCGGCAAGTCATGGGGAATGAAACCCAAACAAATGTATTGGCTATATCTGACAGTAATAAGGCTTATGAATAAGTATGGTGATTTGGTCTGGTGGGATAAATGACAGCAAAAGACCACCAGGGAGTAGCTGAACAAGCTTCAATGGCAATTGTCTACCACTCCCACCGCTGCCATCGAAATTTGGATAGATCTTCCTCTACTCCATATCTGGATGGAAAGGGAGGCGATGGCTGGTGCATACAGAAGACTAGTGAAATGTCAGAATGCAGGGCAGAGCAGTGTAAGAGCCAAGGCTGGAGAAATAATAAAAAATCATCCGATACTGGAGATGGTACCAGATGCAATGCAACCTAAATACAACTACTACAAGCCATTTAGGGTCCTATTCCCAGGAAGGGACGAATGGGAGACGAATAGATCGAATCTTTTAATGGCTGACTAGTGTTGGTACACGGACGGCTCTAAAACCGAGGGAGGTGTTGGGGCTGGGGTGCATGGAGGGAAACCAAAGGTGGACCTGAGCCAAAACTTGGGTAACCTATCCACAACTTTCCAAGCGGAGGTTTTCGCAATGGAGATGTGCCTGCTGGAGATGCTTAAGCGTGACTGCAGGAATAAACTTATAAAAATCATTTCCGATAGCCAGGCGGCACGAAAGTCAAGAAATCAAATAGGATCGACTTCAAGTTAGTTTGAAAGCGCCTTCAGGATCTCATACGTCTGGGGCAAATAACAAAGTAACCTTACTTTGGGCACTTGGGCATACCAGTATTAAAGGTAACCAGTAGCCAGAAAAGGTGCTGATGGAATATTTATTGGCCCGGAATTATTCCTAGGCAGAGCGAATAGCGTAGCCAGAGGAACAATATCGAACTGGGTAGAAATATTTTCACAATATGTAATATTGTTATAACTTTTAATTTCTTTAGTTTGTTTAGGAAATATTATATTATATTTTCTGTCCTTAATTGGGTAGACATTTGGTGTAGCTATTTTACATATATATCGTTTGATGTAACTAATATGTTCACTAAAATACCTCCTTAAGGATGTACGAGAATAGTTTTAGTTAAAAAGCTATTACATGAAAGAAATATTAATCCTGGTATAGTATCAGATATAAAGCAGATATACAAAGTAACTGTCATTTGAGCGCGTAGGTATACTGATATTGAAGGGAACGAAAAAGCGGACCGTTGAGACAGGAAAGGTGCTGAAGGAATATTTATAGATGTGAAAACATTCCGAGCTAGAGGGTTTAACACAGTCAATAAGATTAGTCTGCATCAACTCGAGGCAAAGACCCTGTCAAGGGTCGTAAGTCCGGCAGAATAGTTGATTTTTTGTATTAGTTTCTTTAGGAAAAAAAAGTTAATTCTGTTAAAATATGCCAATAAAAGTAGATTCCTTTTATTCTTCCTTTCCCAAGTATGCAAAGTTCATTCTTTTATTTGAGAGGAAAGAGCGATTAAATTTGTTGATCAATCATATTATTGGAACAAAAAAATGCAAATATGTACGAAAATATAAATTTCTCCACAATCTGCAAAGGTCTAAAAACCCGAGAAAAGCTTCGGAACCCTACCAACTTTGGTACCATTGCCAACTTTCTAAATTAGAAATCCTTATAGCAAATGCAGTTAACAAAATATTACAATATAATAATATTGATATTCAGTTAAAGTCATTGACTCCGTCAACAATAAACTGTTATAAATATGCCCTATCAAAATAATTTTTCTTATCTTTTGTAGTAATTTGTATTCATGATTAGGAAAATGTGCAAATGTCTTAGTTATATTATAATCGTTACATACATTAAATAAATAAACTGATATTAGGTTAGGTTAGATTAGGTTCTATGTGAGTAGTCGTTTAACATCCCTTCCACTACGACCTGAAAGATCTATTATGGCTCACCCCTAGGTTATAGTCGTTCTATCAGCCCTATGCCTCTGATGAAGCTCATCAGGGTCGTAGGAGACACTTCCATAAAGTCATTGGGCTTGAGTTGATGAAGACCAAATTTATTGATCCTTATTAACCAAAATATGCTCCACCGTTTTATCCTTAGCCTGACAGAATCTGCAGTCCGCACTTGAACTTAACTTCCAAGTTTATTTGAAAAAATTATGTTCCCCTAAGGGATTATCGTTGATCCAGATCCTGTGGATCTGCTAGATGTCTTTTTATTTCAAGTTCAATAAATCGAAATAATTTCGATTTTATTTCGGTGACATAAAAATTCATCTCCCTAAGAAAAATTATTTATTTTGTACGTCCTTAGAACACTATCCCTCCATGGATAAAACTCTAAACTGCAATTTCTTTTCATATACCTTTATTAAACTAGAATAATCACATTTCCTAATAAAACCATTTATAAAAATGTCTTAAACTCATCTTATTTTTCGTCAGGAACTGTAGTTATACCACAAGATAAGAAGTGTAAGAGAGAGCTTTTATACTGCAGACATTTATGCAATTCTCGAGAAAAAAGAACATCTCAAGGATTTCAACCACTAAAAATTTCTTACAATAGCAGACTCTTCAAATGCATCAAGTACAACATATACTTCAAATATACCCAACTCTTTCACTGACTAATGCTATAAAATATATTCACGATATAAAAAACAAACCCATTTTCTTTTTATGAGTTCTTTCACATTGACTAATACGTGGGATTGTCCTCAAAACAGTAATCAAAAATATTTTTATAAAAAAGTCAGTAAGAAATTTTTGCTGGATTATTTATGGAAATATTCAGAATTAAATTAAACCAAATAAAACCGACTTTTGCTCCTTAAAGAAACTACAAAGTGTAACTACCAAATAATATTATTAACTATGCCTAGGTTTTAAAAGCTAGTTCAAGTTAAAATCAAAAATTTCTTGTACATTCTTGTACTAAATCACAAAATTTCTTGTACTAAAGCTTAACTTAACAGTTATCGATAAAACAGATAGGGATCTTCCTAGCCAAAAGCAAGTTCAAGTAAGGTTAGCTTCTCAGTAGTTATTTGAAGTAGATATTAATCATCTTCAAGAACTGATGAAGATTTTCTAGAGCTAATTAAAATCGAGTTAAATCCTCGGATGATTAGAATTTTTGTACAGCACTCCAGCAATTTTGAACAATGGAGAGATATTGATTTTTAAATCTTACCAGATTTTCAAAAGCAGTTGTTTGTTTCCTATTTAAAGGAATACAAAATATTGATTTATTAGCATCAGCAAGCCAAGCCAAGCCACCAACATATCTACTAATTCTAAAGAATACATTTGCTTGTTTATAAAAAATGAGTGAACAAGCTTACGAATAACATTTTTAAAACTTGGGCAGATCATCCCTTCACTCGTGTTCTTCCATTAACAGATAAGTTTATTGTGGTATATCAAGTTTATTGTGGTATATCAAGTTTACTGTTCCCATATTTCTTCTCTTTTATTTCCGTTTATATCTATCTATATCGTCAACTGTATTAGAATAAGTATTTTTAAAGAACTGTTTGCGGATTATTTTTTTTTTGTAACGTATTCTCAACTTCATTCAATTTAGCACCAAGGAAATCTATTTATCTTTTATCTGTTGGTACATTTTCATTTTTTTTACTTCATAGACAGTTTTTTCTGACATCTTTCTGTCATTTTATGATACTTATTTAAATAACTCAGCTTAAAACAACTTTCTTCAGTAGTATCATAAAAAATAAAAAGATTTCAGTGGCGCCCTTATAATTTCTTAAAGAAACAAATATTGTACTATAGTCAGAGCTAATGAACTTACTCACCCCTAGCCGAGGTATTTAACTATCATAATTTTTGCTGTGATAAACATTTATAAATTTTATTAATTATTGAAAATCTTTTACAACTAATTAAATACGAAATTAAGATTAATGGTTGTTTTATTGTAAATTACATTTTTTCTTTTGATATATTGTTATTTTTTTTAAAGTTAACTAGATATTTTTATAAATTCACTCTCAACATGTAAATCATATCACAAATTAACGCCCAACGTCATAATATGGTTACAAATTGGCGCCCAACGTAATAATATGGTTACACTATATTGGGATAATTTTTCTCAATACAAATTTTAATTTTAAGTTTGAATTTGTTATTTTTCTTTATTTAATAAGGGTAGGGTTGAAACAAAATTTATTTTAAATTTTTTTTTTTTTATTAAATTGAATTTTGAATGTTTAACCAAATAAACCTTTATCAAGTTCTTTCTATTTTCCTAAATAAATCCTATCTATTTTCCTAACTAAATCCTATCTAATCTTAACTACATAAACTAACCTTATCTACCGCAATGTTCTTTTTTTTTATTGTCTTATTGTCCAATAGCCTCTTTTCTTCAAACTGCTTATTGGTCTAGTCAGACACCTTTTCCAACGTTCCAACACTATTATCCTCTTCTTCTGTATTTGGTTACTTTATTCTGTTTACATATGTTTTTATTTATTGATTTAATTTTTTTTTAACAATTTACTTTGAATAATTGATAATTATATTAACTTTTTTACTTTTTTCTTCTAAAATCTCCAACCAAAAATGTCAAAAAAAAATCTTTCTCCATAAACCGTATCTGTTACTGCTTTGCTATAACTGGCACCTTCTTTATTTCTTATTAATTAAAACTTCTGCTATTCGACCTTTACTTTCTTTTAAATTATACTTGTTCAACTTATATCACTTGTTTTTAAAAAATCAAATTCATTTCCTTCTTCTCGTGACTTTTTCCAAAACTAACTGTCAAAACTTCTATCTCCTGGCAACCCAACTTCTTACTCACTTTTACTTACACTACTTAACTATCCTTAACCTAATACACGTTTTGTTTACATTACATCAAATTTTTTTTAATCTAAACTAATAAAAATTAACTTTGACATTTCCTTCAAATTTTGACATTTCTCCGAAATTAATAATTAAACCAAAATAAATTTTGATTTCACCCTGAAACATACCTTCACAATTCCCCCCAATTAAAATTTTACATAAATTTAAATTTTATTTTGAATTTATGAAAATTTAAATTTTATTTTGAATTTATGAAAATTTAAATTTCTTATTATATAATTTTTTAATTCCCTTTTATTTTCGTATATCTCGATAGCTATTCCCTTCTTGTTAATCTCATCCACTAAATAAAAAAAAATTCTTCTACCTATTTTAACATCTTATCATGAAAATTCTATTATTTAATTTAAAATACTTGTTGTATTTACTTGAATAATAAGTGGAAACCACAAGTAAAAATAGTTTTATTAGTGCTTCGAATACAAACCAATATAAAATTTTTATGTCACACTTGACACTCTTTTTTTGTCACAAAATCAACAACATTTTCTAAAAAATTTCCATAACAACATTTCAGATGTTTTAAGTTACAACTAAATTAATAAATATCCTTATGCAACATCCTCCCACCTTTGCAATTTTTAACTGTCACAAAAATTGAAAACAATATTACTTAAATCGAACAGGTTTTTTAACAATTCGACCACTACGTGTGGTGACATTGGACGACTCTATTAAATTATCTGTCACATTTGAAGGTTGACATTTTTCATCGATGTTTTTTGAAACACTCTCAGTATTATCTGAGTTGTATATTTCTAATGGATAAATTCTTTGAACAGGTCTTAGTAATTCTCCATTTTTGGTTTTGAGTTTTACCAATCGTACTTTTCCATCCCGTCCTGGATAAATATCTACTACTAAAGCTAACAACCAATCAAGTCGATTGATATTATCAGACCCCACCAATACTACCTCTCCAACCTTTACTTCGTATACGTTTTTCTTATAATCTCTGAGGTTTTTAAGTTGACCCAAATATTCAGACCTGAAACGTTTTCTAAGTTGCTCCGATAAGTTTTTCCTATATTTTGCACGTCTAGAAAGAAAATTTGAATCTATTTTATCACAATCTACTATTCCACTACTTTTGATATCCCTAACAAACATGGCAGGCGTTAATGTTGAATATTCCTCAAGCGTATCAGATACATAAGTTATTGGACGATTATTTATTATATTTTCGCAATCACATAAAACTGTTGTTAACTCTTCATAACTTAAACAAGCCCTACCAAGAACCTTTCTTAAGAGTTGTTTCAACAGTCTAACCAAACGCTCCCAAAATCCTCCCCACCACGCAGCTGACGGAGGAATAAATTTCCAGTCAATAATATTCAGTGTTGAAAATTTTTTAATTTGCTCCCAATTCAATTTTTTAAAGTAGTTGGCAGCGCCAACAAAATTCCTTCCATTGTCACTGTAAATCGTTACTGGTCTCCCTCGTCTAGAAATAAATCTACGAAGAGCTTGTAAGAAAGCTTCTGTAGAAAGTGAAGTTACTAACTCAATGTGAACTGCCCTATATACTGCACAGGTGAACAAAACAATCCAAGCTTTTGTTTTATCTCTTAAAAATAATGGCCCAGCAAGATCCACACCAGTCACATCAAAAGCACAAGCGTCACGAACTCTATTTTGAGGCAATGCCGTGGGAATGGGCTCAATATTTTTTGATGAATATCTCTTACAGGGAATACATTCACGAATAGCATTTCGAATCGTTCTACGACCACCCAATATCCAAAAGCGTTCTCTCAAATAACTTAAAAGACCAACCACTCCTACATGACAATTTTTTTGATGTTCCTCCATTATTAATCTTTTAACCACTACATGATTGGAAGGCAAAAAGAATTGGAGTTAAGAAATCAAAATCATCATCGCGATTAAGAAGTCTTGTTTTAATTCTAATAATGCCTTGTGTGTCTTTAAATGGGCACAAAGATTTTATCGACTTATTTTTATCCAAATTTTCAAAACTTTCCTGTTGTACAAACTTAAGAACCAACAATTCACTGTCAATATATTCTTGAACTGATATCTCTCCTTTCTTACGTTTTCCACCATTTCTACAATTAAAAATAAAACGTCTCAACCAAGCCACCATTCTCACAATTTTGCTATATTTTTGAGAAATATCTGTAACACCAATCTACTTCAGATACTGTAAAACAAGTCACAACACCTTTTATTTTTTCTTCTAAAATTTCTGTTTCGGCGTACTCTACTTCATCACAAAACCAAACACAGGAAGGACTTTTAAGCCAATCAGGACCCTCCCACCATTTTGATGTTAGCAATTTGCTACTGGAACATCCACGTGAAGGCAAATCAGCTGGATTCAAATGACCTGGAATATATCTCCACTGATCCGGTGATGTAATTTTTACAATCTCATCCACTCTGTTTCTAACAAATACAGACCACTTGTCTTTTCGCTGGATCCATGCAAGAACCGTAGAGGAATCCGTCCAAAATAAATATTCTATCTGAATATAAGCATGTGAATCTGAAATAGACTGGGCTAAACGTGATCCTATTAGAGCAGCCATTAATTCCAAACGCGGAATCGTCATTTTTTTCAAAGGAGAAACTCTAGTTTTAGCTTGAACGAAGTGAAGAAAAACTTCTGAATCGCGTTCAACTCGAAGAAAACATACAGATGCATATGCATTTTTACTAGCATCACAGAATACATGCATACTTAGTTTTGTTTTTCCTTCGACTATAGAAAATGACCTTGGAATTTGAAACTGATATAAAAATTTCAATTCCTTTGCCCAAATCTTAAACTCTTTTCTAAAAACTTCTGGCAATTCCTCATCCCATTGAATTTTTAAATCCCAAGACCTTTGTAAAAGTAATTTCGGGCAAAGTGTTACTGGACAAATAAAACCGATTGGATCAAATATTTTATTTGTCACTGATAATAAAAACCTTTTCGTTATCTTATTATAATCTAACTGTTTAAAATTATCACAAGAAATAAATAAACAATCCTTCTTTCTATCCCAAACTAAACCTAAAACACTCGAACAGGGACCATCAGATTTAGAAATTTCTGGATCAGTGTATTCCCAAAGACGTAAATCAAACTTAGCCTCAGCCATTAATTCCGTGGATTCCCTTCTAAAATTCTCAAGATCATGTAGATTTTCGACACTAGTTACACAATTATCTACATAAAAACTCCTTTTAGCTTTTCCACAACGTTTTCAGAATATTTACTTTTACCATTCTGACATTCACCCAAAATATTCTGAATATGAAACTGAATAACACCTCCTAACAAAAACGGACTGCTTGTGACACCAAATACGACTCGACAATGTCTGTATGTAATCAAATTTCCTTCTTCATCTTCCCATAAAAACTTTAAATAATCTCGATTATATTCACTTAAACCAATCTGAAGAAAGGCCTTTTTAATGTCTGCAATAACACCAATTTCGTGCATCCTGAACCTAAATAAAATAGTAGGAATCTGTTCGATCAAATTGATACCTTTTTCTAGACAATCATTCAAACTTGGAGAATCCTTTTCATGCGATGAAGCATCGAAAACTGGCCTAATTTTTGTAGTTTGACTGCTAAGTTTGATAACTGGCCTATGTGGAAGATAATAACCACTTTTATACGTTGACTCCTCAACTACTTTTTCAATGATGCCTTCTGCAAGCCATTCATCAAACACCTTTCCATACTCAAAAAATATCCACTATTTTTTAATTTATTAATAGTACCATTCAATCTGCGAAGTGCTAAATAATAATTAGAAGAAATGCTAGGATGTCCTTCAATCCAAGGTAGATCAACAATATACCTACCACTTTCATCCGTACATACATGGTCATAAAAATCTCTCATTAATTCTTCATCCCTGACCTTTTTAGTTTTCTGTTCAACAGGATCCCTAATTCCTAAAAGCTCTAGATCCCATAAATAACTAACTTTAGAATTATTAACCAACATACAAGTTACCATTGATGCTAAATTTTCAGATCTGGTATCACACAAATATTTGCCCATTAAACTCCAGCCTAAGTATGTCTCCACTGCGGTTAAGTTGCTAGAGAGCTGCAAAATTTTACCAGTTAACAATTTTCCTATAACATCAGCTCCAATCAATAGTTCCACTTCTGAAAATGGATCATCTATAAAAACAATACCTGCTTCATCCAACTCTTTCTGCAAGGAATCTGGCGAGGCCCCATAAATATTGACACATATTTTTGGTTGATTTAAACACTGAAAAGTACAATTATAAGTTTTGTTTAAATTACTGACGTGAACTTTGTATAAAGAATGCTCTTTTTCTTTACTTGTGAGCCCCCCAAATAGAGAATGAATTATTGTCTCATTGGAAATAATATTATAATTCATTTCAACAGCTGTTTTGTGTAAAATATATGAACTTTGTGAACCAGTATCTAATAAAACTCTTACCTTCTTTTCTTTGCCCATATCATTTCTCAAAATTACTAAAAAAGTTTGCAAAACAATTTTGGGTAAATTACTAAGACTTGTTAAATTATTTTCTACAATCGAATCTTTTTTATCAATTTCAAAATCATTACTTTTAGGGCATAGAACAGTATTATGTTTTTGTTTGCATTTTTCACACCTAATATATATTCTACATTTATTTTTTAAATGACCAGGTTTTTAGACAATTAAAACAAGCACCTGCTTTAATTACTACATCCTTTCTTTCATCCAATGTCATGTTTTTAACTTTTGGACAATTACAACTTCTGTGACTGTTAACATTACAAAATATGCATAAGGATACGTACGTGCTTATTAAACCTGTTGCCGTGGGAACTTGATTACAATATGGCTTTTTGTGTTCCTTCTTTGTGGATATAACTACAGAACCGGTCTTGGCTAAGTTCATTTTTTCTTCGTTCTCTACCTCGATACGAATAAAATTAATCAAATGTTCCAATCTATCTTGTGGTTTTGCTTCGGAATTAGAGCTGAAAGATCGCTGCCATATTTTCAGTAGACCTTCGGGTAAACAAGACTCCACCAAAGGAAATAAAATGGATGAATACTTATCAGTAGTTATGCCAAGAGTTTCTAAAGCTCTCAGTTGACACTCAAGTTTGTCATAAAGTTCCGAAAGTGAACGGACAGGAGAGGTTACCAAAGCAAGCAAATTTCGAATATACATTTCAATAAGTAGTTCTTCTCTGCCAAACCTACTTTTAAGAGCTTCAACTGCTTTGGGATAGTTTCCTTCAGTGGGTGGAAAACTTTCTACTACTCTTCTTGCTCTGGATCCAGGTTCTGTACATTGTAACAGATAACTAAATTTTTCTTCATTGGATATACATAGATCTTCATCAATTTTTTCGAAATAGTCCCCAAAAATGCATCCAGTCGCAGAGATCACCACCAAATTTTTTCAATTCAATCTGAGGCATTCTGAATTTTTTCGTAATAGAAGACTGGCTTACAAGTTGTCCATCGTCGTTTGATTTAACAGTACTCAAAAAAGAAATTTGTTCTCTAACTTGAACAAACCTTTTCAGATAAAAATCCGTTTCACTTGTCTCATTTAATAATTCATCTTCACTTACATCTTCTTCAAGTAAAATCTCAAATATCTCTTTGTTCAAATTAACCATTTCTTCATGTTTATTTTCAAGAATTTTAAGTAGAGCCATAATTTCATGATGTGTAACATCCTTTTCATTAATCTTCTTCAGAAGACTATCATATTCTTTTGTAAAAGACTGCCTGAGCACTGATCTTACTTTCTTTAATTTTTCCATATTATTCAAGTTCTATATCAGGAATTGTCCTGTCACGGTCGCCAAATGTTGTATTTACTTGAATAATAAGTGGAAACCACAAGTAAAAATAGTTTTATTAGTGCTTCGAATACAAACCAATATAAAATTTTTATGTCACACTTGACACTCTTTTTTTGTCACAAAATCAACAACATTTTCTAAAAAATTTCCATAACAACATTTCAGATGTTTTAAGTTACAACTAAATTAATAAATATCCTTATGCAACATCCTCCCACCTTTGCAATTTTTAACTGTCACAAAAATTGAAAACAATATTACTTAAATCGAACAGGTTTTTTAACAATTCGACCACTACGTGTGGTGACATTGGACGACTCTATTAAATTATCTGTCACATTTGAAGGTTGACATTTTTCATCGATGTTTTTTGAAACACTCTCAGTATTATCTGAGTTGTATATTTCTAATGGATAAATTCTTTGAACAGGTCTTAGTAATTCTCCATTTTTTGTTTTGAGTTTTACCAATCGTACTTTTCCATCCCGTCCTGGATAAATATCTACTACTAAAGCTAACAACCAATCAAGTCGATTGATATTATCAGACCCCACCAATACTACCTCTCCAACCTTTACTTCGTATACGTTTTTCTTATAATCTCTGAGGTTTTTAAGTTGACCCAAATATTCAGACCTGAAACGTTTTCTAAGTTGCTCCGATAAGTTTTTCCTATATTTTGCACGTCTAGAAAGAAAATTTGAATCTATTTTATCACAATCTACTATTCCACTACTTTTGATATCCCTAACAAACATGGCAGGCGTTAATGTTGAATATTCCTCAAGCGTATCAGATACATAAGTTATTGGACGATTATTTATTATATTTTCGCAATCACATAAAACTGTTGTTAACTCTTCATAACTTAAACAAGCCCTACCAAGAACCTTTCTTAAGAGTTGTTTCAACAGTCTAACCAAACGCTCCCAAAAATACTACTCTAAAAATCCCTTACACTTTATACCTACTACCTCCCCCCTACTCATTGAAAAGTCTGATTGTTTCTTCACCTTTTTCCAATTCTTCTCTATTAAAATTAAAAAAGTTTTTATTGTTTTAATTTTAATGAATATTTGATTAATTTGTTTTTTGGCCTTTTTTATTATTTTTTTCATTTTTTTTTCTTCCACATAAATAGTAGTAATTAAATTGTCCTTGTTCTTGCTTTCATAAATATCATATTTATTAGAATTAACTTCTTCTTTGTCTTCATTTTCTGGTACATTTTTATAAACTTTTCTATCATCTGCAATATTAATTTGAATTATTTTAATTGTTTCATTTTTCTCTGTTTCAACTTCTTTATATCTTTTCTGGTCTGTTGCCTTTGAATTTTTATTAATTATTACTTCTGCATTTTCCTCTTCCTCACATTCTTTTACTTCTCCATTAAATTTAATACCCATATCTTGTACCTTGTTCGCATAAACTATCGAACCACATTGCTCTCTTTGTCTTCTAACCTGTTCTTCTGTTCGAACCATATCCTCTTGTGTTTGTCTCCTAAACTTTTCAAATTCTATTCCTAACTCTCCTTTAAGTTTTCTTGTTTTTCATCCTGCACCTTCAAATTTCCTATTTGTTTATCTACACTTTCCTCTATTCTTTGAATATTTTTATTAGTCTTGAAGATCTCTTTGTCAATCTTTTTCGTGTTTTCACTTATTTTCTTTCTATTCTCTTTTATCTCATTTTTCAATATTTCTTCATCTTTCTTTATGTTATCTATTTCTTTTGAGTGTGTTTCTTCCAATTCCATAATTCTTCCTATCATTTCATCTCTTATTTGTTGTTTTGTGTTTCGTATTTCTTCTTGTAATTTTTTATTTTGTTCCCCTATTTCTTTTTTCATTTCTTTAAATTTTCTGTCCATATCTTCTTTTAATTCAGTTTTCATACTATTCATATCTTGTTTATTTTCATCTATCTTCTTATTTATTTCTTCTTTTAATTCAGTTTTCATGCTATTCATATCTTTATTCATATTTTTCATCAAATTCATCATTTCTGCCCATGGTGGTATATTTTTATCCCCTATATCCTGTTTGGCTGAACTCCTACTATTTTCTCTTTCACCTTCACTCACCCTACTTCTCTCAAACATACCCGCTACACTGCCTACCTCCTCACCTTGTTCACTTTCATCTCCTTCCATCTCCTGCCCTTGTATTAAATATTCTGCCCTAAAATCTCCAGAACCTTGTATTCTTTCCACATCTACCTGTACCTCAATCTCAACTCGATCCCTTTGATCTGCTACCTCTCCTTCATTTGCCTCACATATCTGCTTTCCATCTCTAAGAGTCATTCTTCGTTCCGACATATTTAATTATGTGTTAAATTTTAAATATAGAATATTAAAAATTTGAATTTTATTTGTTTTATTTCTCAATTATTATGAAAGATTATAAACCCAATTTGAAAAATCTTGTAAATAAAAATCCCAAGTTGTTTACTTTTAAATATAAGTTGTATTTAATTATTAAACCTATCAGAAAGCTAGAAAGCCCCACGTTGAAATATTGTGAGGTCCCTACTCGGGCGCCAATTGGGATAATTTTTCTCAATACAAATTTTAATTTTAAGTTTGAATTTGTTATTTTTCTTTATTTAATAAGGGTAGGGTTGAAACAAAATTTATTTTAAATTTTTTTTTTTATTAAATTGAATTTTGAATGTTTAACCAAATAAACCTTTATCAAGTGATGCCTAACTAATTCCTTTCTATTTTCCTAAATAAATCCTATCTATTTTCCTAACTAAATCCTATCTAATCTTAACTACCTAAACTAACCTTATCTACCGCAATGTTCTTTTTTTTATTGTCTTATTGTCCAATCCCCTCTTTTCTTCAAACTGCTTATTGGTCTAGTCAGACACCTTTTCCAACGTTCCAACACTATTATCCTCTTCTTCTGTATTTGGTTACTTTATTCTGTTTACATATGTTTTTATTTATTGATTTAATTTTTTTTTAACAATTTACTTTGAATAATTGATAATTGTATTAACTTTTTTTACTTTTTTCTTCTAAAATCTCCAACCAAAAATGTCAAAAAAAAATCTTTCTCCATAAACCGTATCTGTTACTGCTTTGCTATAACTGGCACCTTCTTTATTTCTTATTAATTAAAACTTCTGCTATTCGACCTTTACTTTCTTTTAAATTATACTTGTTCAACTTATATCACTTGTTTTTAAAAAATCAAATTCATTTCCTTCTTCTCGTGACTTTTTCCAAAACTAACTGTCAAAACTTCTATCTCCTGGCAACCCAACTTCTTACTCACTTTCACTTACACTACTTAACTATCCTTAACCTAATACACGTTTTGTTTACTTTACATCAAATTTTTTTTAATCTAAACTAATAAAAATTAACTTTGACATTTCCTTCAAATTTTGACATTTCTCCGAAATTAATAATTAAACTAAAATAAATTTTGATTTCACCCTGAAACATACCTTCACAATATATTTAATTAATTTAATACTTTAAATGATACCTGGTTTATATACCAATGTTAACTATCAATCACTGTCAACATGTAAATCATATCACAAATTGACGCCCAACGCCATAATATGGTTACAAATTGGCGCCCAACGTCATAATATGGTTACACTATATATTTAATTATTTTAATACTTTAAATGATACCTGGTTTATATACCAATGTTAACTATCACAAGGTACTAGCTAAGGATTAGATTTAAAGACAGATTTAATTAAAAAAGTTAATTAATTTATTAATTAATAAAATTATACTCTATTGTTTCAGATTAAGACGGGTATGTTATATTTTTCCGGTGCAACAAAAGTGCTGGTTCTTTTTCAAATCTGTTTATTAAATAATTAGGTAGTTTAATCTAACATTTTTCCAGCTCAAGAACTGGAAGACGATTACGCTATTACGCTAGGGAAAATCCGCATTAGACGATGAAAGAACATATAGCTACAATTTCCCGAAAAAGGTTAATGTTAAGGCGGGAATAGCTGGAGATAGTATCATAGGCCCATTTTTCATTGATAACATTTGAATGGCCAAAAGTATTTAGCACTCATCCAAAATAAAGTCATTTATTAAACTTATACCCTTATGCATTAAACCCACAAATTTCAGCTAATATAATATGGTTTCAGAAAGATGGGTCTCCACCCCATTACCAAATAAATGTACGGCAGTATCTCAAAACGATATTAAACTTTTTTATTGGGACATATGAAAACAATTGTTTATAAAACGAAGTCCGTCAATTTAGATAACCTAAAAAGATGAATAACGCTTGTGACAAGATCAATCACTACTGTTATGTTAAATAAGATGATGAGAAAGAAATTTTATTTAAGATTCGGATGTTGCCAAGACGAGGGACGAACACTTTGAACAATTACTAAATTAACATTAATATTTTTATATTTTTAATAACGAATTTTCTAAATAAAAAAAAGTTCTTCAATTAATTGTTACTTTTTGCAATAAATTTTGAAACCCTTAAAATTTCAGAAACATTTAAATTTGGGTCCAGGACATTGATCATGAAATACGTCTAGAATTTTCTGAATAATCTAAAAATTATATAATATATAGGGTGTTGTATTTAAAAAAAACATAGTTATTTCATTTGGCTGTTCCACACTATAATATAACATCATAATTTAAAAATCTCGATTTTATACTTAGAGTTTAATAAATTTTGCGAAAGCTCGGTAATAGTAGGTATATTACATAACAAGTGTGGAAAGTGTAACATTTTGCACGAGTTAAAGTTTAGCACGAGCCGCGTAGCGGCGAGTGCAGAAACTAAACGAGTGCAAGAAATACACTTTCCAACGAGTTATGTACACTATTTTTCCTACGATCACGTAAAAAATCCTTCAACAAAAGTATTTTTTAAAGCATAAAATCAATTAAACAATATCACACACACTGAAAAGATTATCAACACACGTACTGAAAAGTATATCAACACATGTATTGAAAAGTAAAAAATCCTTCAAAATAATTTATTTTTATTTTTAACAGGATGACATGAACTAAAAGAATAATTATAAAATATTTATTATAACAGAAAACAAAACAATAGAACTTGTATTGGCAATTACAATACAATATTTGACACAAGGAATATTTAAAAAAAAATTAAATGGTCCTTGCTTTGACATTCATGTGTTTTTACTATTGATAAATTTGACGTAAATGTCACAGATCATAGAACTATATTTTTTTACTTTTCAACACGTGTATTGATATTTACTTTTCAATACGTGTATTGATATTAGCTACTTTCTTAAGTACAAATAAGTGTGCAAACTAGTACTTTCATATGTGGTCGTAGGAAAAATGTATAAAATTTACTTTTTTAATTAATTTATACCACCATATTCCTGATTTAATAACTAAATAATTAACAAATGAACTAGCTTTCCATAATTGATTCTATATTATAATGTTTAATTGATTGTAAACCATGGTAATTCTTAAACCATTAGTAATTCCTAAAAATACAAAATTCTTGCACAAACAGGTACGGGATATAGTGCAGGTAAATGACTATAACTTCTTTGAGATACAAAGTAGTGATTTGTTTTATTGATTTTGGTTTAAAGCTTGAAACATCGTCTAAACGTTGCGTGATTATACTGTACCCAACTAACGCTTTTCAAATATCACATTATAAACGTTGAATGTCACGAGGATTATAAATTATGCCATACTAGATATAATACAGTTGCTGCATTAAATTTTTTTCTTTCGTAACTTAATAAAAAGACTTCTACAATTGCTAATTAAACAAGGTATAGTAATATAAAAAAATAATGACGGATGTAAGGTGGCGGGGTTAAATAAACTGGACTCTCGATCATAAAAAAAGCGCAGAATAGTAATTCAAGCTAGCCCAAGCATCCACCCTTTCACCAAAAGATAAAAAAACTTTTTACTTAGTATACTTTTCGAGATCTCATAGAAATATTGTACAGAAAATATGTAACTATACTATACTATACTAGTCATAGTTGTTATTTTTCAAAGAGTCCACCATATAATTAGGGATAAACTAACTCAAACACAATAGAAACCTTACATATACTGTATTTGAAAATCAAGATAGAGTAAACTAGACCATTTATCGCTCAGTGAAAAGAGTGCTGTAGTGAATGTGTTCCACTATTTTAAACATCAAAATCCCTCAAACACTATTGACAGTGTAGTTGAAACAACATCTAAGGCAATGGGATATGGAAAATCTACAATATATAGAGTTCTAAAGGAGGAAAAATCAGGTGGAATTACAATGGGTTCGAACTGTTCTTCAATATTGATATCAACACTCCACATTCGTTCTTTTTCCTTCGTCACGTGGTTTATGGTATTGGTCCAATTTTCCCGTGTAACGTTTCCAAAAGAATTTATCAAAAGTTGTCTAACGTCATTCTAAAAGTTGTATTGTTTCTTTCCACCTCACCTTTTCCCTGTGCCCATATTAATTCTATAGGGTTTAATTGACAGTGATAAGGTTGTAAACGTAATACAGTTATTTCTCTTTTCAAATAATCGAAAAAGTACTGGGTGGTATTTCATAGCTGGAGTGTGTAGAGAAAATACACAAAGTAAATAAAGCAGTTTCGGTGTATTTTGAATGGCAAATAGTATGCAAGAAAATGATGAACTGCTTTAACCGATCAATTGCAATTGCATAATAAATTATGCAACTGTTTCTGCAGTAAATTATGTATGTAGATAGCGTGGCTGGTTAAGCACTTGCCGTTGACATAAAGAAATGTTTTTTTTTGTTTATCCCGTGCACTAAATTTTACGATTAACTTTTTATACTTCTAGAAAACAAAGGATAAAAGTGTGGACGAGAAATAACTGAGAAAAAGTTTCTTTTATATGGGATATCAGGTGGTATTTTTGGGAAACATATAAATCAAAATTATCCATTGGTCCGTTTGATTTTTTATTCCTGCGTTATTGATATTCCATAGACGTACTGTTTTATTTTTTATTCATCTCCCTATGTAGAAAGTGATTTTTTTCAAAACTATAAAAATGTTTTTATGGAATAAAAAAAAATTTTATGGGTACCCACAGTAAATTTATAGAATGCAGGTGTGTGTTTTTTTAATGTTGATATACTATTTTTTACAAATACATTTTTTTAAACTTAATTTCCAATAATTACCATCTTGGATATTTTATATGAACATAAAAAAGTATATAAAATTAGAATTCTGACTGTTTAATAGGCCTCTACTGTTTAGAAATCCTTGATGTGTTCCATCAGTACTGTTGTAGAATTATATCCGTTCTGTATCTTAAGAACGATTTATAATTTTTTCTCAACAAATAAAAAATGAAGGGAAATTGTAAAAAGAAATATAGTTACAAAATGAAAAATCAAAATTATGAATAATTTTAAAAAAATTATAAACGAAGTAAATTATCCATATCTGGTATGTGACTAAACAGTGATTGAAGGAAAACACAAAATCAATGTTACAGATTTTTATTTAATTTAATAGCGACTAGTTTCGGCCTTTTAGAATGCCATTATCGGGCTTAAAAAACAGGAAAAAACAGCATTTTTGTTCGATTAATTATATTTTTGAACTTATTTTGACAATTTTGATAAGGTATGTTTGTTTTTGAGTTCTGTTAATTTTTGTAATCGTAGTAATAAAACTCAAAGTCTATCCACAACGTTTAATAGTAGGGTTCAAAAATTAGTGTTTCGGTCTTCAGACCATCATCAGGCTAGAAAGTAAACAATGGTATCAGGAGAATCAAAAATAGTTATAAAAAGAGCGAATGGTGTCGGTTGTCTGATTACATCAATGATTAAAGTTAAAACATTTCAAATATGACAAATAATTACAAATAGAAGTAAAATTCAAGTTTAAAGTAAAAAGTTAAAGGTACATGATTTTGTAATAAGTAAAACTATGGCAAAACAGCAAGTTAAATATGTCACATAATCAATATAAACTCACCTGTATGTGCAGAACGTAGAAATTGTAAATAATTTAAATTTAAAACTAAAACATCCATGAATAAGTGAAGAATAATGGATGAATAAAAGAGTTATTATATAAAAAAGCAGAGGAAAAAGGAACTTCAGAAGTTATAAAGATAGAGAATGATGGGTGTGTTGGTTAAGTTAAAGTGGGACCAAATTCATACTAAGAATGTTGTATCCCAGAGGGAAATTCAAAGGTTAACAAGTTTTACATTACTAAAAGAAACAAGAAGGAAGAAACACGTGAGGAGGACAAAAGGAATGATTGTAAAAAACAATCAAAAAAAAGGAGAGAGCCATGATAGAAGTTCTATCTCCTTATAATCAAGAGGACAGGTCGATCCTAAACCGTAAGTAAAGGTTCCTGTTAGTCTTCTCAATCTAAACAGTAATGCTATGTATATTAGGATGAATAGCATAAAGTACATTTCAAAATTCGCCGAACCGGAAAAGTTTTACCAGCGCACTTGAAGAACCTTATACGTATGAAGGGCAATTATAATTAAAGTAAGAAAGCATAAACGGGAAAAGGTTTAGTGCCAACCTACATCCGGAAGGGTTACATTTGAGAGATGGATTTCCTTTTCAATTTTTGTAATGTTGACCTCATCCTGTTAATTCTAGCCTGATGATGGCCTTCTAAAAGGCCGAAACTCGCTATTAAATTAAATAAAAATCTGTGACATTGATGTTCAATCATTAAAAAATTATTACGAATATAGAAAAAATTGAAAAAAGGTGACGTTTTAGGCATGCTATTAAAAAGAAGATATTTATTTTATTTAATTTTGATACACAAATAAATAAACCTAATAGGATAAGGGCCGGTTGCATAAACGCTTGTCAAACCTTTGTTACTTAACAACATGTTAACTCTATGTTGAATTGGTAAAGGCCGCATACCCCTGAGGCGCATGCGCCTTTTTGAATTTTTAAGAATAATTTGATTAGTCGATAAGGGATTTAAAAATTGATTCTTGTAACATTTCTTAGAGTGAATAGGAATAGGAAAGTCGAAAATTCTATGTTTTAAAATGGAATTCGTTACTTAAGTTTTGTTACTGAATTAACTATATCCTTGACATAATGATATTTCAATTTTTTAACGGTATACTGGTTGTCATCTTATGATATCAGTAAATAAAAGTTCATCAAAATTACAGATTACCATTAAATATTCACATTTAATATTCACTGACTATATAATTTAAATAGCTAAGACAAACTTCCTTATATTTCCCCATTTCTATTTTTAATACTGTTTGTTTATTCCCCCATCTATTTATTCTAGTAGTTTATATTTTTTATTCATTTGAAACCACATTAAAAATTTATAATCACAGATTAACATCAAAACAAAAGAATCATTTATTATTTACATATTTTGGCATTAAAAATCCATTAATTTATCATTAAGGTTTTTTTTAAATTAAATTAACATAAACTAACTGTTCTGTTTCAAAGAAAACTTCTTAAACACCGCGCGCGCTATCGTTGCACATACACTCAATACAATTGTTAGCTAGCAGAGGTTTGACAAGCGTTTATGCATTATTAAAAATGGTAATTATTTTTACGAAGTAAGGGACCATTTTCTTAAAGAATCCCCCAATTATTATCAAGAAGCAAATCTCTCAGCTTGTTTTACTTTCTTTTTTGCCTGTCTGAAAGGGCCATGTTTCTAGCAAGATAACTGTCACTTGGCAATACTGTTGTGCTCACAGAACACAAAAAGTATTTTCTATTATCTGGTTATTCTTCATTTTACTTTAAATTCTATATTGAAAATATACTAGTAATTCAAATAATGTAAAGAGATAATAAATAACTGTCCTTTAAAAGAGTAAAGTTTTATTCACTACATACTACTTTTCTCCATATAATCAGAAATTTATATTTCTCTTAGTGTATCAACTAAGTTATCTTCCAATTTCTATGATTTTAGTGACGATAGTTGTCTGTTTAACAAATATTAGGTTAGATTATTCTTTCATTTTGAGAAGAACTACCAATCTTATAATTATTAAAACACACCTATGTCCAAAAGTTTGGAATATTTAGAAATAATATATCTACGCCTATGGTTTTTTAAAAATTTTTGTTAATATTTATTTAAAGCGTTTTTAAATATCAAAATCAAATTAATACTAAATTTGATTCGTTTTTGTGTTAATTGGTCATATTTAATTGATTTGGGTGCTCTCACATTATTCCAATTCTTGTTTAAATTTCATTTGAGCTGTTTAAAAATGCCCAGAGACATGATATCATATTTTAATAGGTCTAGAGTAATTACTTTGTTAAAACAGGGCTGTATCACAAATTAAAAAAAAATCCAAGACACAAATGATGTGAAGGATCGTCCCAGAAGTGGCAGACTTCGGTGTACAACAGCAGCACAAGACCGGCAGATAACATTGAAACCTCCAAGAAATCGACAGGAATCTACAAGTGGCATATCCAGAGAAATTGCTAGACTTAAAGAATTAGCATCGTCAGATTGACATATTGAAGTTACATTTTGTTTGTTTGTAGCTAGGTACCTGATGTTGATTAGGTAGTAGGCTAGACCAAGTATGGAAGTAATAAGACAAAACGATATTAAAGCCTAGATGTTATTAGCCCTAGGGCTAAACTTCCACTATATATTCGCTAAAAACAGCTGTAATTGCAGTTAAAAACGTATTTTGAGAATAAATAGTGGAAGTTTAGTTTAACCGTTCAGTTATTTATTGTTCTTAGTAAGACGAACTTCCACAAAGTAAAGGTTACCACAATCAATAACATTATTTCAAATAAAAGTTATAGTTTTCTCCCAATTCTGTATAATAACTTAGTAAAGATATATTTTACGCCCCTAACGTGACCTTTGGAATAGATTTTTTCCAGACCCTTTAGAAGGTACGGCTTGGTCAATCCCACCCTTACATTTTTCACTAAGAGGTCACTTCTTTGTATTCCTGAAAGTCCTTGTATTGTATTTTTTATTCCCTTAGCTTGACCGGTTTTGGAACAAAGAAGAACATGCTTTTTTCTCTCTCATTCTAGCTCAGTCCATGGCTTCAGAGTTAGATAACTGATTATTATTCTTGATCTCTTTATGTGATCCCTGTGTGTTGACAGAGGATACTTTCCTCTTTTTAGGTACTTTTGGCATGATTTGGCACCCAAAAAGTGCATGGACCATTATTACTTTCATGGATAAATCGTTACGGAGGTCCAGATATGTCCAGGACATGTTCTTTTCACAGTGGAATATTCTCAACTAGCGATTTGGAGCTTGCTTTATCCACACATGTTGAGACATCCTGTCTAGCAGCCAGTGAATTTTACTTCAGCCCTGTTTTCTGGTACATCCTCCATAGATGGGATTCCCTTCTTAGAACTGGCTTTATCCCCTTCCACAATATTTTAAAGAACCTCCCTCAAAAGGCCTTGTGCTTTCGCCGGGGTCCACTTAGACTTAGTTTATTTTTTCCTTTGGTTTTTCTAGAAAATACTTCAGTTCATCTTCTATCTCCTAAGGTGTTTTGAAGATAAAGAGAAAGTTATTTTATTAAAACACACCAGAAGAATTACAACACCATTTTTTTACTCTGTACTGAAATTTGTGTTGAATCATTTTGTTGCGGAGAAGTAACCAGCAGCAAAATTGCTTATTTTCCATTTAAAATTTTAAATAGCTTTTACAAGTATACCCAATCCTCCTGTTTTGACAAAAAGACTAATTACAAACAAGCTCCAATAAAAATTTTATTTTCGTTTATATCAAATTGTTGCTCAAGTTAGTGTAAAATAATGCATGGGGTGCTCTAGCAATATATCTACATACATATTTGAGATTTCGAACCGTACATTAATGAAAATAAATGTAAAGGTTGGGTTTTGCGACCTTTTCCTCTATTACCATTTATTTATATGCACGAGTGTAATTTGACTCTGAAATATCTCCATCACACGTCTGTGGTTTAAAAATTTATAGTTTTGAAAGATTTATTTACTGCTTGCCAAACTACTTTCATAAAAGCAAGAAGGGAATACAGAGAATTATTGCAAAAGTAGGTACGTGGAGAATTAGAGATTTTTAAATATTCAGGCTCCTATGGAGCTGACCTAACTTTTAAAAGTTTCTGCAGAAAACTTTTTATGTACTTAAAATGCAGTGAAGACTAATTTCTGTGAAATGGTTTTAGTTTTTTTTCTTCGGATTTCTAAATCGAACGAGCTAAATATTAAAACTTTATATCTCGGTGTGTAGAATTTAAAAAATTACATTATTTTTTTCTCATATGGAATGCCATACTTTTTTCCACATTTTTAAAACTGAAACAGTTAGCCCTATACATTTCCAAATTCTTTTTGCAAAAATCCCAGCCATATCGGAGAGAACCACCTTTTTCCCAATAAATTTGAATTAGCACATAAAAAACCGCAACTTTATGGGATTTAGAGATAAAGCTTTTAAATTACCAATGTGCAAAGACAAAGGACTGAAGATGGTCTTAAATAAATTTTACATTCTAAAAACTTGAAAAACTTGAATTTTCAAATGGCACCCTATATAAATATTCATCAGTGGATACTGTATTTCATCCCCTTCAACATTGTTATTTACTATTCTTACCTATTTTTCGTAGTTTAAAAGTTATTTGAAAGAAACACAATTGTGGTAAACTTAATATCAAAGGTAGATGATCAATAAATACTTTGAACAATATTATTACTTCAAAGACAAATTTTACACCTTTTTAATTTTATTAAAAGGTGATTTCCAGCAACAATTCTAGTTGCTGGAATTCCTATACGTTTCTTAGCATCTTAAGGTGTAATAGATCTAAATGCTTGTTTTATTCACTATTTCATATCTTTAGGTGTTGTAGATGGCGTTCGATAAACAAGATTCTTAACATAACCCCACTTAAAAAAATCAAGTTTTGTCCGGTAACCGAGTTGGCCATTGCACAGTTATTCTGATCTTAGAGGGAATTACATCCAGAATGATCCCTTAGGGATAATAACATCTAGGCTTTAATATTGTTATGTCTTATTACTTCCATACTTGGTCTAGACTTGATACTACTTAATCAACAGCAGGTAGCTACAAACAAACAAAATGTAACTTCAATATGTCAACCTGATGATGCTAAATCTAGCGATACAGTTGTCATTGTGATTTAAAAGCGAATTTTTTTAATAAACCGGTGAAGTTAAGTTTAAATGAATAGTTATTATTCTTAGTTAAATAGAGTAACGCTCGAGAATGTTGAGATGGCGTTTTTTAAAAGTTAATAATCCTCCCATCTCATTACGTCACTGGAAAATAGTCAGATTACTGGAAAATACACCTTTTAGAATGTAATTAACTCGCTCTTCCTTATTTTGAAGCGCTCGAGAATTTCTGATAATAATTTTTTTTTAATAATGTGATCTCAACAACCCCGACAGGCGGCTATATGTATGGGGATTAAAATTGGTAGAGGTACTTAACCAGATACATGGTGCCCCCTTGTTTGTTAATCTGCGGCGATTTAGTAAATCTTTAAATCCCCTCATGGGCTTCCTACTAAAACAAATATATCGATTTTATTTTAAATGATGGTGAACAATTTAGTATTGAAAATGAAATAAAAATTCTTTAATATTCTGTATATTTTGTAAATATGGAGGCAAATTGGAAAGGAATTCGGATGTTCATATATTTTACATTTGGTTGAAAAGTTTTTTCTAAAAGGTTTTTAATATGGAGTAATGGTTGGTTAAATAAAGTTCATTTATCGAATATATTATTTAGGACAATGCTCTTAATTTTGAATGAGGAAATATGATGAGATCAGAAAAGTACAATATATAAAGTGCAATTTTTATTTAAGATAATAATGTAAAATTAAATAACTTAAATGTGTCAAATGGTTAAGAAATATTTTAAAATTATTTGTATTTTTTCCTTTAAAGCTATATTTTTTAAATAAAAACAAAGCAAATTTATAAAGTATTTTAATAAGATTGGATCATGTCATCATTAAGGCTTTGTTGACATATTACAATTTTTGTTAGTAAAGTTTTTTAATTTAAAGGAGCATTGCCATGGACTTATAAACACAACTGGACCCAGCAATAAGATGGTTAGAGGCAGTTGAAAATCTCATGGGCTATGAGTCACCCTTGCGCAGTCTACGGTTTCTAATAAACCCTATTAACTATTGTGAAAACATCAGTCGATAATTTTAGTCTAAACCAAATTGCCAGTGATTGAACATCGTGTCGCATACGGAGTATTAGTACAGTCGAAGTTTTAGTATTTTAATAGTTAGTTTTTTGTGGTTTTGTGTTGGAGCATTAGTATTTTGTTTGTTAGTTGTATATTTAGTAAAGACTTAAGTGAATTTTAGTGTTAAGTGCTGGTTGAAAATAATTATTTCTAGGGATTATTTCGGCTTTTAGATATTAACAAAAATAAATTTATATTTCTTATTAATTCCAATAACATTTCATAAATCATAGTAAATGTTATTCAAATGCAGGTACAAACAATCTTTCCGAACTAGAAGATTTTATGATATATTTATCAACGATAATTGTTATTTTATCTTTTTAACAATAATTTTACAAGTTAAAAAATATTTTCTGTTAAATTTTATTTTTATCTCTCGCGACCCCAGAATTTTGTTCCGCGCTCTGCTCTAGTTTAATGCAGGTATTCTAAATTATTTGGACAGATGGAAGGAAACTGAGGATAATAGAAAAATTTTAAGGGAGAAACATGACAGTGATATTTTTTTATTCATATGTATTTTATTAATATTTGTATTTAATCTTTAGACTTTTAAACTTGTCACATACTAGTTATGTCATGGTCCTTTCATATAGATTCTATTATCTTCTAATTTTATTATTTACCGTGGTATTTCAATCCTCATATGAATACCTGTTAGAATTTTCTCAGTCTACCTAAAATACTTTTAAGAATGCTCTTTTCTTAGACATAAGTATTCTCTTATTTCTATATAGTAATTTTGATATTTTTTTGTTAATATTAGCATTGTCTAATAACTACTCTGATGAGTTAATTGCTTAGTTTAATTTCCTTTTGGCCTTCTAATTGTGTTTTAATATTTTGTTTGTTAAAGGCATGTCATGCCAGATTTAATGAACTGAATTTTGTCTTTGTAATTTTATATAAAAATACTACGCTAAATATAGCTAAGTAAAACTTGGAATGTTTATATTGATTACACCCTTTATATTTTTATAAATTATTTATTGGAGTTTTAATTATTTATAGTAATAAAATTGTTTAAAAAAGGAAAAAATTAAAATTATTTTTAAAATAATGAGTGATGCGATAATTTTTGTGGGGTGTATATTTATATAAAACAACTTGAAAAAACTATGTATGTCAAATGTCAAAATTGAAATGAGTCATATTTGATTTTTGGAGCATATATATACTAACGTAAAGACAGCAAGCAACCGTGATTGTTTTGTATCACAGGGGAAACTGTCTGGCACTACAGCCAGTGTCGTAGCATTTTTAGGAGGTTTTAAATTAATACCCTTATAATATATTTTGAAACAAAATATTTTTTAGACTTGAATTTATGTAGTACTAGCAAATAATTATTTACATAGAATCATAAAAAATTGTATAAAATAGAGAGTTGAATTTATTGCATAAATTTCTAGATTCTTTTCTTAGTATTCTTAATAATATGGCGGTATATTTTCTTGATATTTGCTGACGATTTAAAGTGGTTTAAAAAAACTAAAGGTTTAGATGATTTCATTATGCTACAGCAAGAAACTAAAGTAAACCTAAGTAATTTAGTTCATTGAAGTGATATTAATATACTCGAATTGAATCAAAGCACATGTTGCCAAATTACATTCTCGGGAAATTACAATTCCGTGATTTTAATTACAACATAAAACAGCATAACTTTAGCCAATGATGTTGTAAAGATTAATTCTAAATTATTATTTAAACAATACTTATTGGAAATTACATCTAAATGCTTGGCTTTATTAATAGATCAACTAGACATTTTTTGCTGATGTCTTAAAATTAAATTGTTCAGTAGCTCGTAGCATTTTAGAGTATAATTCAGAAGTTTGGTCTACAAGTATTAATCCTAACATACATTTAATAACAAGGGTCTAGAATTAGTTTCTTAAACTTTTTAACTGGAAATTCAGTAGAAAGTTTGTCACATTAATGAAATGCTAACTTGATTAAATCTTCAGTCCTTAGAATATCGGAGAATAGAAAATGATTTGTATTGTTTACACAAAATGCTTAGTGGTCGCATTACTGGTCCTATTTTATTGGCTTTAATTAAGTTTAACATAAAAAATTGAAGATCCGCGTATGTGTCCATACTATGTTAAGCAGTTAAAAGCATTGGCTGCTTTTAACTAAAGTTTCGTATAAAATATTTTTTTTGTTTTTTTGTTATACAGGGTGATTGATTAGTGTGAGGAAGCTCAGTAGATCTGTTATAGTAAAATTTACAAAAAAAAGTTATTAACAAAAATTGCAGGCAGCTTTAAACTTTACATTTTAAAATTAGTTTCAATCTTACAGGGTGTTCCATAAGATGGTGGCACACCAAACTTATGTTTTTTTAAATGGAACACCCAGTATTTTATTTTAAATTTGAAATCTGCTTAACTTCCACATCACAACAATGTAAAATTTTATTATATTATACCGGGTATTTAAAAAGTTATAACCAATATTACCAGAAAATCGTATAAAGTTTAAACCCCTGTATAATTAAAAAGGAGTATAGGAACATTGATCTATTGCAACCATAGTTTTTTAATAATTGTTAAAAATTATAAAACATATTCGTTTTCATAATATTCGTTAAATCAAATACAGGGTAAGTCAAAATGCTAGTACATTATTTTCTTGATAATTTTAAATGGAACACCCTGTATTTTATATCACTATTGAAAAGTACCAATATCATACTTCAAATTTTATGGAGTACTCCCTATACCTAAAGTTATCAGTTTTCTAGATATTTTTATTTTTCCATCAAAGTATTGATTTGGTAGATATTTTAACGTTTACCAATAATTATTGTGAGTTGGCCATGATTGGTTTGTCAGAAACTGACAATTTGACATTATTGTTTATTAATTTAGTAACAAAATATTGTTACTGAAAAGAAAATAATTTATTTCAAATAAATTTTATTTAAAATAACCGACTGAAAAGAAAAAAAATAACAACATAGAAAAATAAAAAACAACACTAATTTTAACTTATCTTACTTAAGTAAGGTGTTTATGCATGCTTGAAAGCGGCCATTGAAAGAGTTGCTTAAATTATTAAGTAGGATTTGTAAAGAAATATTTTGAAATGCAATTCGGATTCTATCTTTCATATCATCCCTTGTTGTTGGAGGTATTTTATACACTTCGTTCTTAACGAAACCCCAAAAAATGAGTCCATTTTATTGAAATCTGGTGACCTTGGGGGCCACCTGACCGGTCCATCCCTTCACCACGTACTAATTCGTTGTGGTGCGCAGGAGTACCGTCATGTAGAAACCACATTATTTGTTCACGTGTATTAAGTGGAACCTCTTCTAATAATATCGGTAACTGATTTACGATAAAATCTAAATAAATCTCACCATTTAAGTTATCTTCAAAAAAATATGGACCTATTACATAGTTACCGACAATACCTCCCCACACATTTAGAGACCATCTTGTTTGACTATGTGGTATGGATTACTTGTTGAATAGTAGTGAAAGTTATGCCTATTAACAGAACCGTTTCGATGGAATGTAGCTTCATCACTAAATAGGACATAATCAAAAAAATCTCTCTGCTCATTAATTTTTTCTAAAGCCCATTCACAAAATACTATTGGTTTCTGAAAATCATCATTGTTTAATTCTTGATGCTTTTGAATATGATAAGGGTGCATCTTGTTTTTAGATAGAATGTTTTGAACAGAGTAGTAACTAAGTTCTTATTCATGGGAAATACTCCTTATACTTGTATGTGGGTTTTCTGTAACTGCCATCAACACACTCATTTCGTTTTCCTCTGTCACACTTGGTTTTGTTCGTTCATGTTTTTCATAATTCACTGAACCAGTGCGGTTAAATCGATCAATTTTTCAAATCTATTTTGTCTAGGTTGCCGCCTATCTGGAAACCGTTCTTGATAAATTCTAGCGAAGAGTAATGAATTTTTATTGCATTCCCCCAAAATCCAGATCATGTCTACCAATTCATTAGTAGTAAAATTCATTATTTCTAATTTAAATTGAATTAATATTGTTGCTAATAATAAGTGTTGCTAATTTACAGTGTACAACAATACTGAATTAATAAACAATAATGTCAAACTGTCAGTTTCTGACAAACCAATCATGGCCAACTCACTATAATTATTGTTAAACGTTAAAATATCTACGAAATCAATACTTTGATGGAAAAATAAAAATATCTAGAAAACTGATAACTTTAGGTATAGGGAGTACTTCACAAATTTGAAGTATGACATTAGTACTTTTCGATAGTGATATAAAATACAGGGTGTTCCATTTAAAATTACCAAGAAAATAATGTACTAGCATTTTGACTTACCCTGTATTTGATTTAACGAATATTATGAAAACGAATATGTTTTATAATTTTTAACAATTATTAAAAAACTATGGTTGCAATAGATCAATGTTCCTATACTCCTTTTTAATTATACAGGGGGTTAAACTTGATACGATTTTCAGGTAATATTGGTTATAACTTTTTAAATACCCGGTATAATATAATAAAATTTTACATTGTTGTGATGTGGAAGTTAAGCAGATTTCAAATTTAAAATAAAATACTGGGTGTTCCATTTAAAAAAACATAAGTTTGGTGTGCCACCATCTTATGGAACACCCTGTAAGATTGAAACTAATTTTAAAATCTAGAGTTTAAAGCTGCCTACAACTTTTGTTAATAACTTTTTTTTGTAAATTTTACTATAACAGATCTACTGAGCTTCCTCACACTAATCAATCACCCTGTATATTTATTCCATAGAATACCATTCAGACAGGGTATCGCTTTTATCGCTGAGTCAAAATTGCGTATCACGTACTTCATATCCTCCTTATCATTTTTTGATATAATTACCTGGTCGTCGGAAAACTGAAGGAGTAAAGGGTTGTAACTTTTTTTATTGTAAATTGTTTATTCATTAAATAAATACATAAATTATTACATAATTATATTGGGAACTTACAAGACAAGTCTTGGCTCCTAGCGGAGGAATTAGAAACTAGAGAAGACATGAACAACATAAATCAGCTGTTAATAGCCTGTTTAAAACGTGTGAAAATAAATTTAATATAAAGCTGTACAAAATTTCTGATTTTATTTTTCTTTAGATATTTATTTCATAATTATGGGACGTAAATCGGGGTGAAAAATATTCGCAGGAGAGTAAATTCGATCACACTAAACTAACCAATATGTCAATAGGCTTTAAATTTTAAATACCCGTCACGTCTTCTCTGCAATTTTGACGTCGGAGCGCAAATGTAATTTCCCAATAGACAATATTAATATCTCGTCCACTTACAAACATATTATTTTGAACACCTTCGCACAAAAAGCATAGGTACAGGGTTTTCACAAATAATAATTGGTTTAACAATTAAAGTAAGATATTTAATTTTTTATTTTAGTAGCCGGTGCGAGATTTCTATATGAAGGATCTTATTTCGAACAAAGAAAAGAATGATATTTAATTGAAATATTTTTTTCGTGAATTTTCCATTTGGTAGATGCTAATGAAATTCAACAGATAATTCAGATGGAATTTTGCAGAAATTAGAGCTTCAATCGATAATCGTGTAAAATTAAAATAGAATGCCAGCTGTTCCAATTTTAGCCATTTAAATTGTAAAAATATATTTTAAATGATTTCTTTAAAATTGAATAATCGCTTAAAACCATATTACTTCAATAATGCATAATTTTTTTAGTTGAGGATCAGTTTTCACTAAATGTTTGATCGAAAACTTACAATGCCTTGACTTTATAAGACAAAATAATAATTTAATCGGCTTCTAAATTGAATATAATTTAATAAGCAATAGTTCTAGTTTTCTTTTAATTTTTAATTATATTTATTCTGTATTACACTTTGTTGGCTACTAATTTAGATACAAATAGTGCCGACATGGGAACAGGCGTATTATAACTGTGGAAAAATGTACGATTGATGTACCCTCGTATTATATTTTTGTTCAATAGTATCCGTTTACTATCTGCCAACTTTTTTATAAACCCCCGTATAATATTTTTGTTAAATAACGTACTATCGGCTTCAGAATAGCATATACATTTTCAAATTCAAATTGCTTGCATTGAATTCATTTTAAGGATGGCCTATTTATTGTGTAGTAAATTTGAAATCAGTCAAACAGTTGTCCACGCCCACATCTTTACATAGAGAAGGATGATATGATATACGGATTTTGAATGTGACTTTTTATTACGACGAACTTTGGCTATTGACACAGATTTAGAATTTTGTTTTATTATTGTGACTATTTACTGAATTTTCTTATTCTACGACGACATTTGCACGGATTTTGGTTTTCTATTTAACTCGTCCTTTAAAAAACTCATCGCTTCGCGATTCGTTTTTTAAACTTGAACTCGTGTCATAACAGAATTCCATATGAAATGCGTTGTTTAATATACTATTTTTTCTATTTTCAATATACTTAAAGTATTTTAAGCATCATACATCAGTATTTTTCAATCTTTCTCTTTCTAAAAAATGCACCAACATACGTTCAATCTCCATTTTTAAAAAATTGAACAAAATTTTAAAATTGTGGTGTAGTAGCTATAGTCACAGGACACCTATAGTCTAGTGGATACACTGTTGGTTTATGAACCAGATTGCTATTAAATGTGAAAAAATTAATATACGAAGTTTAGAGGCCAGCCGTTGATTATTCAACAAATGGTTGGTACAATTGTTGGTCCATACGGGCCTCAGCAAGTAAGTAGGTAGTTAGGCAACAAATTTATAATACAGAAATTGACGTTTGGGTTTAACAATTTTGCCAGTTACTCATTGTGATTTTGTAATATCGAGCAAGTATTCAAAATTTTGATGATATCGGTCAGTATAAATAAATATAATATATGTGACATAAAAATCCGAATATCCAGTTTAAATGATTTTATTTTAATAAAATTTGGTGAATTTATTTATTTTACTGAAATAAACAATTAGTTAAATTTTCAGCCTTATCAGTTGAAGATTCCGGTTTTTATACTGCTTTTTTTGAAAAACACTAACAATCCAAAAATGAATATTGTAGCCCTAGCAAAGGTCCCAATTTTGCGGATTTTGGTTTTTGACATTCTTTACGATTGGTTACGATGCCTAGGGTACGGAGACCTGTACGATTTCGTCAACTTAGTGAGTTTGATAGGGGTCGTATAGTGGGACTTCGGGAAGCTGGATTTTCTTTTCGGGAAATTGCAGTTAGAGAGCAAAGGAGTGTAGACACCATGCTTAGGTGTTGTCAGGCATGGCTTCTAGAAGGCCGCACGCAAAGAGCAAAGGGCTCTGGACGCCCCCGTGGAACAACAGACCGTGAAGATCGCCGCCTAAGATTATTGGCCTTAGGGGACCGTTTCTCCACTACCAGGTCCATTGCAAATGAATGGTTTGCAGAACACGGAAGACCTATTGGCATGCGAAGGGTTTACCGACGTTTTGGCCTGTTTTCATACCGACCATACTGGGTCCTCCCTTTAACTCCAGAACACCGACGTAGTCGCCTTGAGTGGTGCAGAGAACGATCACTCTGGGATCAGGAATGGAACAGTGTTGTCTTTAGTAACGAGTCTCAATTTTGTTTAGGCCTGCACGATGGTCGAGCGAGGGTTAGAAGACGACGTGGTGAAAGGAGAAAGCCACGGTTTTTTGTTGAAATGCATGTTCATCAAACAGTTGGAGTATGGTTTGGGGTGATATAGCTTATGGTCCGAGATCACCTTTAATTATGAACGCGCAGCGTTATACCCAAGAAGTTTTAGAACCCCATCTCTTACCCTATCTTGACACCCTGGTAAATCCAACTTTCCAACAAGATAATGCCCGACCACATGTCGCAAGAGTCACAATAGACTTCTTTCAACATAATAATGTCACATTGTTACCTTGGTCGCCAAGATCTCCCGACTTATCCCCAATTGAGCACGTGTGGGATATGATGGGTAGGAGATTGCTTAATTTGCAACGTCCTCCTTAGACTCTAGAAGAACTTCGAAAGGAGTTGATGGTGGCCTGGAATGAGATACCACAGGAGGACATTGACCACCTGATCAGATGCATGCCTAGGCGCGTTGGAGAATGCGTAATACATAGGGGTGCATCCACATATTATTAAAGGTAAAAGGCTTTAAAGCAATGCAATCATTTTGAAATTTTTATCATTTACTTATTATGCTTCAATAAGTACTTATATAAAAATTTATAAAAATAAAATCATTTAAAATTTAAAGTATTATACCTTTTGTAATTCATTAACTTTACAATTTAATGCATTTAGCTATTTATTTGTTGTTTTGCTTTTATCCAAAACACAAATTGTCAAAGAAGAGTACATGTCTTTCATTTTGTACCCCGTATTTCTAAAGTGTAATATAAAGGGTCATAAATTGTGCAAAAGGTAAATCGATTACCGATTTTTCCCCAAGAATGTTTTACAAACTTTATCTATATCATTATATTTAGTTTTTCTTAAAATACTGTTTTATGCATAGTTTTCTAATTTTATGTTTCCTTTCAGCAAAAAATCCATAAAGCATTATTTCGGAAAAAACATTTTAGTATGAATAGAAAATATGTTAGAATATTTAATTTTGAATATTTTAACAACGGAAACGTATCCATAATCCGACGCAGTGTATATCACAAGCGCTTCATTATTCCTCAAGCGTTTTTGCATTGTGGTGTCAACAGAACAATAGCTCGGTATTACAGGTTCTCAGAAAATAATTTATAGTGAAGACATGAACCCCATTCATAATTATTCTGAAGCCAAGGAAAAATCCATTCTGCTTTAATTATAGTCATATGTAGATACTGAATAAAATTATTAAGATTATATACCACCCATATTCTCCATGAAATAAAACACTTGAAGTTGCAACATTGCACATCATTAAGTTGTCATTATAGTCAACAGAGCGCTACTGTTTTATAAAGAAATATGTCGAAAAATACAAATAATTTGGCAGTTTTATGAACTAAACGTTAGTTGAGAACAATAAACAACTAAAAGGTTGAATTAACTTTCACTATTTATTCTTTAAATACTTTAAATGTAATGACAGCCGTTTCGGAATGGCATCGTCAGATTGACATATTGAAGTTACATTTTGTTTGTTTGTAGCTATGTACCTGATGTTGATTAGGTAGTATTAAGGCTAGACCAAGTATGGAAGTAATAAGACATAACAATATTAAAGCCTAGATGTTATTAGCCCTAAGGGATTATCCTGGATGTATTTCCTTCTAAGATCAGTATAACTGTGCAATGATATAGAAAAACCAGGAAAAAACTATATCATGCTGATCTTTACAATAACTTAATATATTTATGTTATAATTACGTCTTATCTATGTATAAAATGAAGACTCAATCAAAGTAAACAGTTTAATAGTGGTGAACTTTCAAGATTTGTTTGTTCATTAACTACTTTATATTGTTGATCTGCTAGATGTCTTTTGATTTCAAGTTCTTCGAGAAAACCTAAATTTTGTTTTTTATCACAGGTGTGTAATATTTGAATGTCATTGGTGTGTATGAGTGAGTGTGGATGTTCAAGAACGTGTTTTGCATAGTTTGACTTATCTGGTTGTTGTAATCTATATGCTCTTAAATGTTCATTGAATATTATTTCAAAATTTTTTTGTGTTTGACCTATACAGGGTGTTACTTAAGTAATCTAAAATATTATATGGGGCGCTTCGTTACTCAATTTTAAGACGAAAAGTTCATATAAACATGTGTGATAGGTGTTGTCGTTTATGAGATACAGGGTGTTGTACGTGAAATTAATTTTTCTTGGTGACGCTACTGATTTATATTTTTTTATTATTTTATTACAAGCAACATGTGTTAAACATAAAGAAAAAATAATACATTTCAGAGCAAATGTTCAAAATGTCCACCTCCAGCTAAAATGCCAGAATCCGCTCGATGTCTAATGGATTGTCGAATACGTTCGAAGATACCAGGATTGTTACGAATAACATTACAGCCGTCTATGATACGATTTTGAAGATCTTGTACCTTTAATATAAGTGTTGTGTAAACAAGCGATTTCAAATATCCCCACACACAAAAATCCAGAGGATTGTGTCCAGGTGATCTAGGGGGCCACGGGTGTGGAGATCCTCGTCCGATCCAATGGCCTGGACAAACATTATTTAAAAACTCGCGTACAATCACTGAAAAATGTGGAGGAGCTCCGTCATGCATGAACCACATGCGCCTTCTAATAATAATAGGTACATCTTCCAAAAGAAGTGGAAGTTCATTTTCTAGAAAATGTTGGTATGTCTCACCGGTTAATCGTACAGGAAGGAAAAATGGTCCAATTAAATAATCATCGATGATGCCAAGCCAAACATTGACCGAAAATGTTTGTTCAAATCGTTTTACACTTATGGTATGTGGATTTACATCTGCCCATATGTGGTCATTATGAAAATTCATAATCTCATGTCTAGAAAAGTTGGCTTCATCCGTAAATAGAATATTGGCCACAAAATTCGGATTGTTCGTGATTTCACGTAAAATCCATTGACAATACTGTATGCGTACTGGATAGTCAGTAGGTAACAAATGTTGAACACGTTGAACGTGATATGGATACAATAAATTATCTTTTAGAATATTCCAAACAGTTTTGTTACTAACATTTACTTCATCTGCAACTTTTCTTGTACTCGTTTCTGGATGTTGGTCAATAATTTGAAGAATCTGGTTTTCCAATTGGGGATTTCTCACAGTTCTGGGTCGTCCAATAATATTCTTCTATTTAGCAAAAGTTCCAGTTTCTTGTAAACGAATATGTAACTTAGTAAACGTATCTGAACATGGTAAACGATTATTTGGATAACGCTGGGCATACGTACGTCTAGCTTCTAAGGCATTACCATTCGCTAATCCGTACAAAAAATGCATATTAGCCATTTTAACATTAGTAAACACTGGCATAGTTATTAACTAAACACAGAGTCAATCAAATAAAAATGTACGATTTTTGCCTTGGTTTTCAAATTTGACACTTGTCAACATTATTTCAAAGGCCGCTTAGAATAAGCATGTTTTTGCGTATTACTTCTAAACACCAGTAGCGTCACCGGGAAAAATTAATTTCACGTACAATCAGAACTGACTTATTACAATAAATTCAACACCCTGTATCTCATAAACGACAACACCTATCACACATGTTTATATGAACTTTTCGTCTTAAAATTGAGTAACGAAGCGCCCCATATAATATTTTAGATTACTTAAGAAACACCCTGTATATACAGCATTACGTTTTGGACAGCTATTTCAGAATCTGTAGCTAAAATTTCTTTTATACTATTTGTAAATTTGGGAGGTATGCAATATTTTAAACCCCTATCTAAAAATTTATTTTCATTATTTGAAAAAATGGTGTCTGATAGATTTACATACCGAGGAGCAAAATGTACTGGTACGTGAGTATTTACTATGTCATTATGTTGTGTATGATGTGTTTTGTTATGTTGGACATTCATTAATTTTTCTAATTTACTTATCTGTTTTTGATATTTTTCATGTTTCAAAATACTGACCTGTTCTCTAATTTTATCATCTAGGCAGTCAAATTCTACAGAATGCATTGAATAAGTTAATTCTGAAAGAACAGTTTCAATGTAAATTAGCAGCTTATAATTCTATGATACATAGAGCATTTTCAATTCCAATGAACAAAAATAATTTTAATAAAGAAATTGAGATTATAAAACAAATAGCAACATCAAATGGCTATCCAATACATTTTGTAAATAAATTAATTAATAAGAAAGAACAGAAAATGTCACTACAACTAATCTTCCCTCAACAACCTAAAGAAATTAAAAGTTATAAAAGTATTACATATTATGGAAATATTTCTAATACAATTTCAAAAATAATATCTTCGGCAACATCTGCAATAATTTCATTCAAATCACACAATAATGTTGGTACAAAATTGTTAAATGTAAAAACAAAACTACGTAAATTAAAAAAAAATCTGGTGTTTACAAAATTAATTGTCCAAAATGTAATGCTATAGGTCAAACACAAAGAAATTTTGAAATAAGATTCAATGAACATTTAAGAGCATATAGATTACAACAACCAGATAAGTCAAACTATGCAAAACACGTTCTTGAACATCCACACTCACTCATACACACCAATGAAATTCAAATATTACACACCTGTGATAAAAAACAAAATTTAGATTTCCTCGAAGAACTTGAAATCAAAAGACATCTAGCAGATCAACAATATAAAGTAGTTAATGAACAAATAAATCTTGGAAGTTCTCCACTATTAAACTGTTTACTTTGATTGAGTCTTCATTTTATACATAGACAAGACAATATTTTTTAACATAAATATATTAAGTTATTGTAAAGATCAGCATGATATAGTTTTTTTTTGGTTTTTCTATATCATTGCACAGTTATACTGATCTTAGAGGGAAATACATCCAGGATAATCCCTTAGGGCTAATAACATCTAGGCTTTAATATTGTTATGTCTTATTACTTCCATAGTTTTTTAGCTTAAACAATGTATTGTTTTCTTAAAAACAATTTCGCAAAATAATATAAATTTAATCTACTTATTTGATTGCTATTTTTTTATTTTATGTTTCACAAAATTAACTTGCAATCTGTCTCATTCAATTAAAAGGCCAGTTAATTTAGTTTTTAATCTGAAGGGATTAGCTTATTAGTTCACAAACAAGCATAAATCCTAAATTTCATATATTTAATATGCGAGGTAATTCCACAAGACAATATATTCAATATATTGTACTCGCTTGAACACAGTTGATTAAAAATAAAAATACTATGAACTTTTCGCAGAATAGCCATTATAGTAAATAAGTAATAAACTAATTGGAAATGGAATTTTTTCTCGGAAACTTCGTGACTCATTTACCTTAAAAAAACACTGTAGACTTTCTTTTGTGAGACTTCTTGAACCGCTAAAATTTAACAGTTTCAAGAAACTACCGAATCAATAAGTATTAGTGTAAGTCAAAAAATTTCAGTGGCATTTAATTCAGTAGCATAATTTTAAATAGTAACAAAATATTTAAAAATATTATATTTAATAATTCTTGTGTTAAAGTGAATTTTGATATAAAATTGAATGTATTATAATTAAAATAAATATAATTTCAAAGTATAATATATAAATACTCGTGATGTTGCATTTGAAAATTGTTTATGGCGCGCTTAACTTTATTCATTTGTATCTAATGAACCGTTTACTTTTAGGACGTGTTTTTTGGCATGGGTACTTTTTGATAATCCTAAATCCATTTGAATTAAAAAAATGGGTTAGTTTCCTGTAAATAGATAAGCAATTTTTTTTTTAAATTAAAAACTAAGAATAATAAGATGGACTTCCAAAAAGTAAGGGTTAGTACAATCAATTTAAATTAAAAACTTTTTATAGATTTTTGAATAGAAGCCACTATATTAGATCAAATAATATTGTTTTATATTGTACAAGCGGAAATCCATCTTCGTCCAATAGCATTCCTGATGCCGTGAATGTTGAGTTTCTTCTTGAGTTGAGTCCTCGTGTTGAATCTAATGAACTAAATTGTTTGAGCATCAGCAGCAAGAAAAACAATAACCCTCAGTGGTGGAACAGTCATGTGTCAAAACTACAATCCGATATACGTAGGCTTTTAACAAAGCAAAACGTGACGGAGATTGGGAGCTGTAATCTGAGAAATTAACTCTTTACAACAAAGAAATCAGGAAAGCGAAAAGAAAAAGCTTCAGGAAATTCTTTGGAGAAATAGAAGCTACACCTACTGCAGCAAGACTCCATAAAGTCATGGCAAAAGATAGGGTAGGTTCGGTAATGGCATTACAGAAGCCAGATGGAAGCTTCACGCAAAATGAGGAAGAAAGAAACTCATTTTCCGGAAAGAGGTACTTCTGGGAATTCTCCAGGAGAAGTACATAGGAGACCAACCAAAGAAATCACTGCATTGGCTAGACACCTATGCAGCGATGATAGATTGAAAAGGGCACTAAACACATTCCAACCTTTTAAAACACCAAGCGTAGATGACACCTTTCCTGTAAAAAAAAAGAAAAAAGACAAGAGGAACTACTGCCACATATCGCGAGGATTAGCAGAAACTGCCTACGTACCAGAAATATGGAGAAGCATACCAAAAGCAGAAAAAAGGGACACGACGAGCCCTAAATCCCTAAGACCTATCAGCCTCACAACGTTTGTTTTTAAAACGATGGAAAAAATTAGGCATTAGGATGGAAATATTAGAGAGGAGACAACATGCGTAACAAGCAGGAAAACCTACAAAAACTGCTCTGATACAGCTGACAAGCAAGGTACAAGACACGCTTGCCAGTATGTAAATGTAAATAATTATGAATACGATTAGTTAAAAAAATATTTTTTTAAGCGAGTGTCACAAAAAATGAAGTTTCACGGATCTATTAACGTCCCTAAAGTGTATCTTTTTTGGCCGCTTTTTTACTTTACGGCCGCTTTTACAAACAAGTCATTATGAGGGCAACCTACTAGACACATTTAATTTGCTTATTTGAGTTATTTCCGCACGTCCGATATTAAGATTGTCAAATTATGAAGGCGGCCTACTAGACACACTTAATTTGCATGTTTGGGTTATTTACCCATAAAACAAAAGAAAAGGTTTCAAATAGAATTCTTGCAGGAGGAGAAGGTACTTCAGGTATGCGTTCTTCTGTTCAAAATAATTCCAAAGAAATTGAATTAAATGGTACTTCAGTAAGCAGCTTTCCAGCAAGAACCATTGTTACGGAAAATCAAGAAAATGAAATGTTTGTTAACAATGTCATGTCTAAAAGTGGTATTACATTTTCAAAATGTAGTAAATGTACATTTAACATAACAATTAATAGCAAATAATGCCCTAATTTATTAACTTCGTTATGACCCAACTTCTGTTTATCATACTTACTGTAAGTAATTCTGTACACATCTTTGTTAGGTACTTAATAATACACTTTTCATTTGGTTAATAAAAATTTGAATCTAATCTTCCAGTTTCGTCTCTGTTTAGAAACAAAATTGTAAAAAAAAGTTGTTACCTATTTGATGAGACACTCGCTTAAAAAATTTTGTGTGCACCTCAGCCGTATGATATTTTTTGGCCTCACCTGAAATTTGCTTGGCCTCGGCTACGCCTCGGCCGCAAATTTCAGATTCGGGCATAAAAGATCAACATTACGGCCTTGGTACAAAAATAACTATTATTGACGTTTAAATAAAATGTTGAGTACCAAAAAATAATATCTTTAATTTACTGTCTATTTGAAAATATTTGTGAATTGATATGCTATCGTAAGATTAATCTGTAAGCATTTTAAATTAAAGCTATTATTTGAAAAAATTGTCTATATTGTGAGTCTACCATTTTATGTGTACAACCCTTACCAATACCATTTAATTTTTTTCCAATGAACTAATCTCTTATTTTCAATACTTTTCAGTGACCTTTTTCGTACCTATGCTGGGGTCCTCCAAGGATCTGAACTTGCCCCTCTTCACCTTCTATTTTACATTAACAATATCCTTTTTACCATATCTAATTCCGTTTATTTTTACATGGAATTGTTTTGTTCAAGTAGGACTCCTATATTTAACCTTAAAATGTTCAAAATATGGAATAAATTAACCTATAATTAGGTCTTTTAAACTAAACCGCAATGAACTGAATAAATATTTTACAAAGTTTAAAAAAATATAGTCCTAAATGTTAATATTTCCTAATTAAGTTAATGCTCTAACTGTGTTGTAACCTGTTTAATTCCTATTATACCCCTTAGTAAACTGGGGTAGGTAATCCGCTTAAAAATACAACTCTTTGTATAACACCAGCTAACTGAATACTATCATATCTACGTCAATCCAATAGCTCGTGCAAGCCAATTCAACCCTGATTATTTTCCAATTACGTACATTCCAATGGCAAACTCCATTTTTCTAGCTGTATCGGATCAGTTGCACATCAATTGATGCAGTGTTAGACATAATCAATTTATGTGTATTGCAATGTCATGTAATTTTAACGATCGTATAGGTCAAATTTGTGATACACTGGATTAATTTGATATTCCTTCCTCCACATCAATTAAGTAGAACAAAAGGGTATAAAGAACCAAAACAGAATACTTTGTTATCCTTTTTAAATTCATGTTTTTTTTTATTTATAATAGACCAACAATTAAAAGATTACTGAAATATTTTATTGTAAGGAAAAAATATATTTTGCTGAAGGTAAATTAATAATTGTTACCACGAGGTGTTAGTGAGTGGACTTAATTGGCCTCGCCGTGCATACTATACTTTTTCTACGGCAGATCGTAGAATAGAAAGTTAAAATATTTTTATTCGAGTTTTTGGCTTTGATAATAAACTTATTTAGTCGATCAGTAGTCAGAACTATTGTTAATAATACAAATTATTTCATTTTTATTTTGCTAAAATTAAGTACATTTATCGTTACATTATTATAGTTATTTAAAAAAATTAACAAATTTATTGTACTAACCCTTACTATCTGAAAGTCCATCTTATTAAGAATAGTAAACAACTAAACGGTTGAATGAAATTTCCACTATTTATTCAAAAATACGTTTTTAATTCAATGACAGCCGTTTCGCTAGAATTAGCATCGTCAGATTGACATATTGAAGTTAGATTCTGTGTGTTTGTGATAAAAAACAAAATTTAGATTTCCTTGAAAAACTTGAAATAATAAGTCATCTAGCAGATCAATAATATAAAGTAGTTAATGAACAAATAAATCTTGGAAGTTCACCTTGGAAGTTAAACTGTTTACTTTGATTGAGTCTTCATTTTATACATAGATAAGACGTAATTGTTACACAAATATATTAAGTTTATTGTAAAGATCAGCATGATATAGTTTTTTTCCTGGTTTTTATATATCATTGCAAAGTTATACTGATTTTAAAGTACATCCAGGATAATCCCTTAGGGCTAATAACATCTAGGCTTTAACATGGTAATGTCTTATTGCTTCCATACTTGATCTAGCCTTAATACTACCTAATTAACATTAGATACCTAGAGCGGGTCACAGTTATTATGCAGCGTGGCCGGCATAGGCCAATGTAAATCTTATGGGCAACTATTCAACACTGTTACCGCTTTGGTTACGGCTTGAACCACAATTAACTCAGCCAATTTATTTTCGTAGAAACGTTTTATTATGAATTTTGCAAAACAGATGTATTCTATATAATAAATATTATTAAAAAATGGAATTCAAATCTATTTATATAGATTGTAATCAGTATATACCTGATCACTTGATGGATTATTTAGGTCTCTACTAAATCTTTCAGACAAATCCTAATCCTATTGCCAGTAAAAATATTATTTAATTACAAAGATGCTAATTATTTTTACCTGTATGATCCCTTGATCCTCGTAAACCTTTATGTAATATTCCTGGAATGTAGAGGTAAGTAAATGTACAGGTAAGTAATAACATAGGCAGGTACCTATCTGTTTCTGCTGATAAACGAAAGGGCATTATTGAAACAACAGCCATGCAGTTAGCAGCACCGTTTGAAAAATTTAAACAAGGTGAAAATCTTCATCGTCAAACCAAGAGGCTTTTATTGAATATTTTAACGTATACGTTGAATACAAAAGATGACAAAAGTGTGACAGCGAAAATAGAACTGATTTCTGAAATGACTGGCCTTAGTGTGAGAACAGTGTATAATCTGAAAAGCGAAGCCGCTACTGGACCTTTGACATCGCCAAAAAAACGGAACAGCAGCCAGTCGAATTCAAGACTGATCACCTACGATGAAGGTATCCAATCGCAAATACGAAAAGCTGTGCATGAATTCTACTCCGAAACTTATCCACCAACACTGCAAAAGTTCTTGCTAAAATAAATTCAGACGAAAATGTACCAAATTTTTCTAAAAGTACGCTTGCTTAACGATATGGGGTTTGTTTATGGAAAGAGAGGAAGAGACTCGATTCTAATAGAAAGAGCTGATATAATCGCCTGGAGGCACAAATATTTCAGATCAGTGAAGAAGTTCCGCGAAGAAGGATATATATCTGGACGAGTCATGGATTAATGTGGGCCACAGTGTAAATTTTGAATGGAAAGACACTACCATAAAAAATGCCCGAGATGCATTTGTCAAAGGACTGATAATAGGACTGAAGGCTCCAAGTCAACGAGGACCGAGATTTTTTCTTCTTTATGCAGGCTGGAAAGACGGTTTTGAGGCCTGGTTTAAAGATCAATTGATCCCTAATTGGCCGAAAAACGGATCAAAGAATGTTGTAGTGTTGGACAATGCGTCATACCATTCGGCGAAGTTACCTTTTCCAAAGACAATTTGGAATAAGGAACAAATAAAGTACTGGCTACTGGAAAAAGAGATTTACTTCAAGGATGATTATTTAAAAACAGAATTATTGACTATTGCAAACGCGTTTAGAGAGCCGTACGACCTAAGAAAATTAGACGACATTGCCACGGAACATAATATAACTGTCCTACGATTACCACCTTATCATTGCGAATTAAATCCTATTAAAATGGTGTGGAGCCAAGTGAAAGGATATGTGACTCGTAATAATAGTACTTTTAAAAAAGAGGATGTGGAAAAACTTATAAAAACAGCGTATTCTCAAGTAACCCCAATGCAGTGGTCTAATTATGAAAAAAAGGTAGAGAAGACAGAGGAAAAAAAGTGGCAAACAGATCATTTAATGGAAGACATTGAGCCAATAATAATAAATCTAAATGAAGACGATGCAAATGAAGGCTTGGATGACGATGAAGATCAGTAATATATTTCTTAACCCTCAAATGCTCCATTCAATTTTCATTTATTTTAGTTATTAACCTAACCTGCTAATCATTGTCATTTTTAAAGTTTAATTTTAATTCAAGTTAAAATACGTAATAACTAATTTATTTACTTATTCTATATTTCGTTTGTTACAACAACCCGCCAGAAGAAGAAACATCCTCGGAAAAATCATCGAAACGTCGGCAAGATTTCATTAGCTTTTCTCTGTTAATTGTTCTCCCTTAAAATTTAGATGACAGCTGACTTTTTTACCACTCGTCTTGTAATTTATGTATAAATTATTATTATTGACATATATTTATTATTAATTATATTATTATATTATTATTTCATAATTTGACACAAAGGTCTTTTGTAAGGCCGCTGTATTTATTTATTTCTTTATACGTGATAATTAAACGTATAAAATTTGAATATTTTAGCAGATTTACAATATTTTCCTTAAAACGCGTAAAATTTATCTAAAAGCATAATTATAAATATTCTTAATTACTCACTAAACGATTTTCAAATGAATAATTTAGTCAACATTTAAATCATAATAGTAACATAATGGCAAGTTATATTCCCGCGCCAGTTGGAACCAAATTCGAAGAACATGCCGATATGGCAACGCCGTCGTCCATAAACGCAATGCTGCATAATAACTGTGACCCGCTCTATACAAACAAACAAAATGTAACTTTAATATGTCAATCTGACGATGCTAATTTTATAGCGAGACGGCCGTCATTACATTTCATATTTTACGAATAAATAGTGAAAGTTTAATTCAACGTTTTAGTTGTTTACTGTTCTAAATAATTAACAGTTTATAATAATTAAAGCAACAGGTTTTTGATTGAACAATATAACTAGATTCATTATCAACCCACAAACCTTTGAACAATAAATTTACTAAACATTTGATATTTTTTATTTTACACAAAATCTGTAGAAAAATATCTCTAATCTTGGCTGTTGGACAGTTAAATAGATTGGAGTAATTATTACATATCTCATTTTTTTTTTATTTCTTACGGAAGTAGCAGACATTAATTTATAAAATATGTCGTTTAACAGTCTGATTAAATGGTTTGTAATTACATAAAAAGATGTTATAATAACTATTTTATACCCAAGAAAGCACAATTTAAATATTTCATATAATACTCTAAAGTATACATTGGAACAAGGTTTTTGGTGGCTCTTGCCTTTTGTCATTTATTTTTTAATTCTTTGTTATTTATAATTGTTACTTTTTTGTTAACGTTGTCTCCTTTGTAACTTACATAAAAGGTACAGTTTTCTTATTTTACTGCCACTTCTCCATTTTATAAGCATCATTAACTTTTTAAATTCTTCGCTCTTATTCTCTTTACTGAAACAAAGGTCTTTTATAAAAATGTTTCTTGGTCTACACTGGAAAATTTGTTAATTGATATTAATGCCATTTTTTAGGAAATACAAAACTAATGATCTAAACATTTTTATATAACAAATATAATCTGATTTAAATAGTCTTTGTCCAATTTGGAAATCATGGATATATAAGGACAAAGTTAAGTAATAAATGACATAAATTTTTTATAGTAAATTATAGCACTGGTGTTGAGTTAATGTACGTCGAAAATTGTAAAAAAATAATCGCCCGAAAATGTTTACTATTTACTGTAGACACCACAAATAGTGCTCGTATGTCAAAACGTTATGAGTACGTATAACCTCAAAAATGTCCTACTTTACGATAGAGCTGTCAGTTGCCAAATTGCAACACCAGGGTTGCCAAATCCCGAGATATAAAAGGCAACCCTCGTATAACTGCATGCTGCTAAACTTGCAAAGTTCGAAAATAGTTTTCCTAGAATTTTAATGTTGCTAATTTAAGCAAAAACCCTTAACTGTTTTTGTTACATCAACTTATATTTATTAAAAATTATATCCAGCATTTAGCCCTGTCTTACCTATAGCTATGATTGTGTATCTAATTATATTGTTACCATATTTTAGAAAAATATTTTTGCTTCCATTGTTAATTTAGGTTGAACTTTTATTGTTTGAATTAAGTGCATTGTTATGTCGAGCCTTACGCCACCACAAATAAAAGCTATTGTCTTATTTCTTTCATAAAGTCCCAGGGAATTTATTATAATCATTGGTTAAGCAGGACGTCCACTATTTATAAAAAAAAATCTATTTAATTTAATGAAAAGTTAACACTTAAGAGCATATAGTTTAGAACAAATGGATAGATCTCATTATACAAAATAATTACTTAAACACAACTATTAACCAAATCAAAGAAATAAGAATACAAACTGGAAACGTGGAAGTTTAAAAAGTTCTAAAAGATGCTGTTAATACTACTCGTATTTTACAGAATGTTTGCATTCATGGTTGACACATTTGATAGCGTGAGCAAAAGCTGATCAGAAATACTGAGAACATTATTTGATAACCAGATTGGAGCATATAAAGGACAGTCAAATAGGACGTGATTTAATGTTTCGCTTTAATTTGCAGAGACCTAAAAAATAGTCAAAGATTAAACTTAATAAGTTACAACTGCTGCCAGTAAAAAACCTGAGGAGGACTTTTCTTCCTGTTCACTGATTCTTCGCTCTTTACTGTCATGACGGTTTGTTCCTTTTCTGTCTTTGTATTTCTATTGGTATGTTATCTTCTATACTCGCTGATGGACCACTTTCAATGTTATCAGTCATTATTTACAAGTTTTTACTTATTTTGTAGTTTAAAATGCAAAAAATAGCACCAACGAAAAATTATCAGAAGACAAAGTAAGGTTAAAAACGACATGAGTGTTCGTCATGTGCACTATTGTGGCACGCCTGTTTGTTAGAGATTTCAAACAACTCCTAAAGATGGCGGCACAATATTATAAATTTTTATGTTCCTGATGGTGTAAAGGCCACAACACTGTATTAAAAGCCTTTTCGCATATTTCACTCTTCAGATAGTTTTTTTATATTTATTTCTGTACCTTGTCTCATAGTTGTGCTCACATGTTTGAAGTCGTTTTTTGTTTAAATGTTAAATGTTAAACATTTTTTCAAATAAACTTGGAGTTACGTTCAAACGAAGAATTTTTTGTTATTCTTAATAAGATGGACTTCCAAAAAGTAAGGTTTAGTACAATAAATTTACTTTCCAGAATAATAAAAGCAATGTCCTTTGGATCCTTTCATTTCACTGTAAGACTAGTTTCTTAATAACGCTGGTGCGTTTATGGATTTTCTAGAACTTGGATCTTTGCCAATGTAAACATACATGTTCTTGGAAGTTCATCGTTATTTCTATCTCCGCAATAAACATAGCTAAGAAAATATATGCTGATGTTGGAAAATAAAAAAAAACATTGGTAAAAGTTTAGATTAAAATTGTTAAGTGATATTCAAACTTCAGTATATAAAATTTAAATGGTGTCTGTGATACTTCGAACATCCGGGATGATTCAAAGCTTGTTATCTGAAAACTATTCGTTTATTCAGAAAGTTTGTAAACCTTGCCAGGGAAAAATGGTTACAGGAAATTCAATTTTATTCAGTATCTTTTAATATTATAAAAGTTTAATGTGAACATTTTTTCGATAAATATACAATAAAGTAAAGCATAAATTGATTATTAATATTTAAGATTCCCAAAACATTTTCATTTACGTTTTTTTTTTTCAAATAATCTAATATACAGGGTGAAGGCCCTCTATGTCAACGACATCATAAAAATTTTTTCATTAGGTACTTGTGTCTACCATGCTTCCGATTAAGCATTTGTTGTTATTTTGTTTAATAAGCAAATTTGATTTCATTTGTTGGCCAATTATCAACATATTTGTAAATTTATTAGATCCAAAAAAACAATCGTTTAAGTAGTTTTCATACTGCATGTGTATTCCCTGCAATATTAGAAAAACTAACTAGTTGTTAGTGAAAATTTAATACCCTAAATGGCCGGTTAAATCCATCGTTGAAAAATATATTATGCCCTACTATACCCTAAGACAAAGAGTATTAGAGTATTAGAGTATTATTCTAAAAATGTTTAAATTTTCTACAGTTAATACGTGACGGACTGAATTTTTCCAACTATCTGGGGAATATCATTAACACATTTTCTTATGTCATTTACTACAGTACCACCTAAAGTGGTACTTTTAACAGGTCGGCTGAAAAGTCCCCGGTCTGACCTATAGATGACGACACTAGAATTAAATCCATTTCATCAACCTTCAAAAGATTCGTGTAAAAATTTGACAGCTGTCGGACTATTAGTTTGTGAGATATTGCATTTTTAGTGAAGCAACTTTTGTTATTTTCAAAAAGATGGAAAAAAAGAATTTCGTGTGCTTATTAAATATTGTTATTTGAAAGGAAAAAATACAGTTGAAGCAAAAGCTTGGCTTGATAATGAGTTTCGGACTCTGCGCCAGGAAAATCAACAATCATTGACTGGTACGCAAAATTCAAGCGTGGTGAAATGAGCACCGAAGACGGTGAACGCAGTGGACGCCCAAAAGAGGTGGTTACCGACGAAAATATCAAAAAAATCCACAAAATCCTTTTGAGTGACCGTAAAGTGAATATGATCGAGATAGCTGACACTCTAAAGATATCTAAGGAACGTGTTGGACATATCGTTCACGAATATTTGGGTATGCGGAAGATCTGTGCGAAATGGGTGCCGCGCGTGCTCACAATCGACCAAAAACAGCAACGAATTGATGATTCTGAGCAGTGTTTGCAGCTGTTAAGTCGTAATAAACCCGATTGTTTGCGTCGATATGTGACTATGGATGAAACTTGGCTCCATCACTACACGCCTGAGTCCAATCGACAGTCAGCTGAGTGGACTGCGGCCGGTGAACCGCCACCAAAGCGTGGAAAGACTCAACAGTCAGCTGGCAAAGTTATGGCCTCAGTTTTTTGGGATACACACGGTATATTGTTCATCGACTATTTGGAAAAGGGAAAAACAAAAAAACAATCAACAGCGACCTATTACTGTGCATTATTGGAGCGATTAAAGACCGAAATCGCGAAAAAACGGCCCCATATGAGGAAGAAAAAAGTGTTGTTTCATCAAGACAATGCACCGTGTCACAAATCATCGAAAACGATGGCAAAATTGCATGAATTGGGCTTCGAATTGCTTCCTCACCCACCGTATTCTCCAGATCTAGCCCCCAGCGACTTTTTCCTTTTCTCTGACCTGAAGAGAATGCTCGCGGGAAAAAATTTGGCTCTGATACTGAGGTAATCGCCGAAACTGAAGCCTATTTTGAGGACAAACAGAACAAACAGAACAAAAATGGTATCGAAAAGTTGGAAGGTCGCTATAATCGCTGTATCGCCCTTGAAGGCAACTATGTTGAATAAAAAAAATTAATTTTGTCAAAATATTGTGTTTTACTATGGTAGACCGGGGACTTTTCAGCCGACCTGTTATGTGGTACTTTTCTTATTGAAGTTATATACTCATAACGCCACTTTTGTAATCGATAGGATTCCATTAGGAATAAGCTTTTTATCAATATTACGAAATTTGAATCCCATTTTAGACAGAATTCTCCATAGACTGGTCATGCTACAACTTCAGACGTTGCTTCAGAGCATGTAATGTAGGTATGTGTTGCTCTTCGTACATGGCATAGACTTTTCTTCGTGTTAACTGTTTGTGAGCTTCGTCAAGAACCGGCATCTGTTCTCTTTTTTTTGCTTCGATGGGGGTGGACGAGATTCTTTTCACTGTCGTAAGAGGTATTTCGGCCAAATTACATATTTTACTTACAGCTGCCCTAGCGTCAAGTCCTCTATTCAGTAAGAAGTTATATACCTATAACTTTTATAATTTCTTTACCATCTAGAAATAAATGGTATTATTGTTTCTCCACCGATTCGTATTTATTAGAATGATAGATAGTATTAGCAACGTAACGTAACAACGTAAGTTGTATTAAATACAACTGAAGACTTCGCAAGAAATAAAAACTGAGATATTTTCTGCTGAAAGAATACAGAAAGAAGCACGTTAAATGACACCGTCTATCTCGCTGCCTTTTTTAGTAAAACATTGCTACTGAAGGCCGTTGGTTCTATCACGTTTAATTAAATCCTGTAAATCTGTACTGGTTTCATTACTCAAGATTTGCTTCCTATCCTTCTGATGTCACTGAGGGATGCCTTAGCCTTGTTTTTTTAGATAGATGTTTCAGGTAAATTTTCCAACTAAGATAATCCCTATAATTTTGCACCTAGTTGGGATATTACAAAGAAGAAACATTTTGATAAAAAATAAAATATTTTAACCAACATAAAAATAAAATAAATGATCAATTAATAAAATTACTAGTTTTATGGACTGGTAGTAAGTATGGGATTGTTATTACTTATAAGTATAATAATATTGCATATCCCTTATTGTATGCAGTTTAAATCATCACTAATTTTAACACATTTTGTAAAATATTTATTCATTTTTTTGTTATGTCAATTGGCATTTAATAATATGTCTTTTTTATGACAGCTTTACCTCTAAATTTTTCAGCAAAAAGAGGAAACATTGAAGGGGAACATTAAAAATAAAATACGAGTTGATTGGAATATGAAAATAAGGGTTACAAAAGGGGTTTAAATAGTTTATAAATGAAAAGGCCAGCTATGGATACCCAAACCAGTGGTGAGTTTTATGATTGTAATAAAAATACGAAGGACCAAAATTGTGTTTTGAAACGGTTAATTAAAAATTATTTTTTAATTTTTATTTTCTTCATAGTATGTTTTATTTTTAGATTTACATTTATTTTCAATTACAATTTTATTTAAAAACTCTCATTAAGTAAGTATTTTTCTTTTTAAACTTAGTATCATCATAATTTACTTCTAATGTTTACTTTTTGTTGCTCGATACTTACTTACCTTTGGCTGGTAGTCTTACTTTATTTCCAGATTTGGTTACTGTTTTCTTCTGGGTTTTTCATCACAAATCAGAATATTTACGATATTTTTTAGCAATTTGTTCAAAATTATTATTTTTTGAGTAAATAAATATATTTACTTTTTAATTTATATAAATATATTTCTTAATTTTTCTTAAGACACACAGGGGAAGTATACAATCAAATATGTTTAATGTAAAAGAATAATTTGGAATGTTGATAGGCTGTAATATAAAACTATTAATATTTTATAAATTTGTTTATTTCATTTTATAAATATTCTTATATACAATACATGACAGCTAATCCTAAACGTATTTACAAAAACAAGCAAAACATAAATATATACATATTATTAACGTGCATATGCACATACAATTCGAATGATTGTCACTTATCTTAAATCAACAAAAAACGTATCCAAATACATAAAATTTTAAACCGTCTGTTGTTTGTATTGAACAATTTTTAATCGCTTATAATTACACTGTTTGACGTTTTTTCTCTAACTTCTGTTTTACAGCAATTCTGGTACAATCAGTTAATTCAGTTTTCTAATAGACTACTGCCTTAAAAATTAATATCCTAAAATAAAGAAAATTTCTATATAAATCAAAATGAAATATTTAAAAATGCATGGTCAATATGTATACAACTTGGTAAAAAAATATTCGGTTTTGGCCAAGTATCACTTGCTAATGCATTTGGCTGCACTCATTAGCAAAATAAGAGTTTGAAAGTTATTTGATTAATATAATCAAGTTTTTTATTAAATTTATTGTGATTTAAAACATATTTTTTCAATTAAACTTGGAAGTTAAGTTAAAACGAAGAGTTTTTTATTAGTCTTAAATTTTTCATTTTTACAAGAATACAATTTTTATTTCTGCAATATAACTTTAATTCCCATTTACTTCTCGTTAAATATTTATTTCAAAAATTTATAGTAGAATTTTATATTTTATATTATTTTCATATATATCCCCTAAGAACGATTTAGAGCCATATCTCAGGTAATGGTAATACTTTTTTTCATGATAGAACTCTATAAAAATATATTCAACTCCTTTTTGAGTGAACCAACGAATTTTTTTAAAACTAATGTTAAGTTAAATGGTAAATATCAGTTAAAATTATAGTTCTGTTGGGTCATTAACAAAAATTCCATTTTCTTTTTGAGGCACAAAAAAATTGAGAATTTTAAAACGTAAGTATATAAAGTTAAAGTTTTATACGCATCTCACTTTTTCGTTACACCGAAATATTTTAATAGATATTGCAACTAATATTTACCTACTGTTGCCTCTTCGGTGGTTTTCTATCTGAGAGCAATTTTTCCCCAATCTATTTGTTCCACGCTGTCATCGACTACTTCTGAAGAACAACACTGGATATTACAAAAAATTCTATCTAGATAATTAATAATCTGAAAGAGAAATAACAAAAAAAAACATCAGTTACATGAAAATTATAATTTTTTTATACCAAAATACTGTCAGACATTTTTTTTTCAAAATTTGAATAATGATATTTGTTTTGATGCTATTTGCTAACGATAACATTAGAATTTAAACAACTAAATATCATTAATATTATTACCTTAATGTTTTTATAAATACAATCTTAATTAAAGTTAAAATAGCTATTTAGGATTATTTACTATCTTATTTATTTACTTTTTTAATTATGCAAGCAATTTATTGAAAATGTTTTATTAATAAAATGTTACATATTATACTTATCTACTATTTTGTTCTGAAATTTAAATAAAACTAAAATATCTCTAAAATATCTCTGATCTTTAAAAAAATTTAAACAATACAATCTTAAGTAAAGTTAGCTATTTAGGATTATTTACTATCTTATTTATTCACTTTATATATTTACGCTAGCAATTTATTGAAAATGTTTGATTAATAAAAAGTACATATTATACTGCAATTTAATTAAACAATAATTAGATTTATATCGAAAAACTTGTTATCTCTGAACTTTAAAAAATATAAACAATGTGGATAAATGTAATATTAATAAAGTTTAAGAATAGTAAACAACTAAATGGTTGAATGAAACTTCCACTATTTATTCAAAATAGTATATTAAACAACGCATTTCATATTATGGCCTTTTGTCATAACATGAGTTCAAGTTTAAAAAACGAATCGGGAAGCGATGACTTTTTTAAAGAACGAGTGTCACAGCATCCATATGAAATAAGTTGTTTATAATATTTTTTAACTTGACCATTTAATAATTTTTTTAAATTAATTTTTTATTTGTTTGTAAATTACGAAAATGTTTATTTTAAAAAGTATGTTGGTAGCACTGTATAATTTATAACATTTGACAGTTTTGAAATTTAAATTATTAAATGTTAATGTTTTAAAATATTTTAAGATGAATAAGGCATCATATAATATAATATCATATAAATAAAAGATTATATTCATATTCACAAATACTTTCTTAAAGAACAATATAAAATTAATAAATTGCTATTAGCCACAAATGTCATTGTCAATAGTCTTGTCATTAAATACACTCATCCTGCCAACCACTTAAAACAAAAATTTGCGCGCGTAAAAGTTACATTACGATACGCAAATGCGTTTTACAATGAAGATTCTTATAAGTGCAAATATATAAAAATGCGTTTTAAATCCAATGATAGCCGTTTAGCTAGAATTAGCATCGTCAGATTGACATATTGAAGTTACATTTTGTTTGTTTGTAGCTATGTAGCTAATCAAAATTAGGTAACTAGCTACAAACAAACAAAATGTAACTTTAATATGTTAATCTGACCATGCTAATTCTAGCGAAACGGTTGTAATTGAATTTAAAACGTGTTTTTGAATAAATAGTGGAAGTTTCATTAAACCGTTTAGTTGTTTTACTGTTCTTAATAAGATGGACTTTCACATAGTAAGGGTTAGTACAATAGATTTCTAATAAAGTTTACTATCATAAATTTGAATTTGTACTTACATTCAAATTTTCGTTATCTTTAAATTTCTGTTTAGCAGCAATTGTTTTCCAATTAGTTTGCTCAGTTTTCTTAGCGATCTCTGCTGCGAAATTCTTTTGCTTTGAAGAAGAGATTATATCTTGAAGATTATTATTCTGGAAATGAAATTAATACCTAAATATTATAACTGTTAACAATTGTCAAAGAGTAGGCAAATTACAGGTATTTTAATAGTTTTTATAATAACCAAAGATTGTCAAAATCTGTTTCAATGAAAACCTATTAATCTTTTATATCAACAAAACGATTAAGCTGTGGCCACTTTTCAACAAAAATAATTTATTTGGTTTTATCATTTAATATTTAATGCTCGATTTCATTTACCATACCCAATAGAATTAAATTATAAGAAGAAATTGTTGATGCTTATGGTAAAGTGAGTTTTAAGAAAATCACTAAAACTCAAAGAATGGAAAAAAAAGATGCATATTTTTTTTATTTACAATAACCGCATCAACCTAAATGGTTATTAGCGGAGGAATTGTTAGTTATAATACATGGGATAGAACTTTACATTACAACTTTAAATGTGGTACGATAGTCTTATGTCGCGTAAAAACTTACATATGCTTTGTGCGTTACATGTGTGAAATAAGTCGAACATATCTGAGGGAATTTTGTTCTCTAGTCTTTCTATACTAAACCGAGGACACTCAATTAAAACATGCTTTACAGACAGTCGCACTTCACAGATTTCACATTCCGGTGGAGGTTCGTTTGTAATCAGGTGCTCATGAGTTAATCTGCTGTGTCCCAGGCGAAGTCTAGTAGTTATAACTTGTGAAAAACGGTTAGGAGCTTGGTTCTTCCATGGCTCGCAAGTTGGCTTGATTTCTTTTAGTTTTGAACTTGTCTCTTTCCAGTTTTTATTCCGTTCGTCTATTAATTTTTGTTTGAAAAAGGCTTTCATGTCCGTTGCTAGTGGTTTGATGTATGGTACCAAGTTTTCATTTGTTGCAGTTTCTCGTGCAATTTTATCGGCTTGTTCGTTCCCTTGTATACCGAAATGCGATGGAACCCACAACAATAAAATTTACTTGTCGGTTAGTTCATGCAATTTTTCTTTAATTAATCTGACAATTGGATGGTTGCTGTAAATTTTCGAAATTACATGGAGCGAGTTCGCTGAGTCTGTGATCACTAAGAATTTATTTGTTGCTGTTTTAATATGAATGAGTGCTTTATATATGGCGTAGTAAGGATTGTTGATTCTTCTGGTAGTTTAAATTTGAGCATCCTGTCTGGTGCAACAACGGTAGATCCCACTCCAGAATCTATCTTTGATGCATATTTTGGACCAATAAAATTAAAGTTATTTGTTTTAAATCTATCGTTAAATTTAAAATAGTTTCCTTCATTTTGAAAATACACAACAATCAAAACTTTTCACTAGCATCATGGAAGAGATAATTAATTAATGATAGATAATGAGTTAATAATTTAACTGAAGTATACAAACACAAACTGTATACCTCTTCCTTTTCTGCTAACAATTATGTACACTTGACTAATTTATTAATTTCCTGAGGTTTGTAGGTATAACGTCAGGGTAAAGGTCAATTTTTTCTACTGTATAAACTATTTAGATTGGATTTAAAATTCAATTTGTAAACATATATAAATTATGTTGTTAAAAACCTGCCCTTTTAATTTAAAATTTAAAAGCCAAGAACTTTACTTTTTTTTAATAGTTATATTAATGACAAAATGATTCCTTCAATTTTTAATAACTATACAATGATTATCATCATTATTAAGAGATTGATTTGTTCTTATATCTGTAATTTTAATTATAAAGTATTTGTCACCCTAAAATATTATTGTATTATAATATATTTTTGCCTAAATTTTAGGTAACTCTTGCTGTTTCCGACATCTATCTAAGTACTACTCTACCTAACATTCCTAATACAATTATTTATATGAATACTTACATTTATAGGTTGTTTTTGAATATGTTTTTGTTTAGCAGCAATTTCTTTCCAGCTAGTTTTTGCAGGTTTTTGATCTGCTTTTACTGGCAGGTGGGATCGATTTTGTTCAGTTCTTTTTGAAATATTAAAAATCTGAAACAATGAGAAACACAAATAATTAATTAGTATAACAACTTTAAACTGATGACAAACTGAAGACAAGATACAGTTATATAAATAAAAATATAATGACCTATTTTAAACAAAAATAGAATTGAAAATAACGATATTTTCTAACTACATTCCTTAGTTACAAGTCTAAATTTCAACTTTGTTAATTTTTCATTTTATTAAAATCTAATACACATATAAACAAATTATAATAAGTAACCAACCTTTAATAATTTTTGAGTAAAACTTTTATTCTCTATAGCTGTACATTTTTCTTGTTGTACCTTCTTATTATCCGTAGCTGCATTTATAGGGGACCTAACAATGTTTCCACCAATTAAAGATACCGGTTTAAGAGTGTCTCTTTTGCATGGTGACACTTTTGTTCTCAAAAGTCCTATGCAAAATAGTTGATATCCTAAATCGTCGGTTGATTGGTAAATTGGACTAAAACCATCGTTTACTGGCGTTGAACATCTCGGAAAATGAATTTGACTTTTATTGGAATTTGTATTCTGGTACAGCACTTTTCCATTATTCACGTCTCGTGGTAAAGATGTCATGACAATATTTCCACCGACAAATCCTTTTGGTTTTAGAGTACCTCTAACGCATTGTGGTACTATTGTTCGTAAAAGTCCTATGCAAAATACTTGATACTCAAAATCATCTGTCGCTCGAACAGTTGTTAATGGGTGATCATAACGTATTGGTGAAGATGATCTTGGAAGATGCAGTCGACTTTTAGAAGAAAAAGCATCTTGGATATTGTCAATCTGTAACAATTAAATTTATTTATTAATATGTAAATGTCGATAGACAGAGACAGAGATTCATGTTTATGTAAAGGCGCGTTATCACTAGTCAACTTTAATTGATCAACTTCAGTTGATCAAGAAAAGTTTGATCCAGTCAAACTTTTGTTGTTTATCGCGAATTGTTATCAAGTTGAAACTTGTCTTGAACCGTGTGAACTACGCAGTCAACTATTGACGGGTTTTAGTATAAGAGGCCAGGGTGCACGTGCGTATGCTTCATTGATTATTTTGATTGGTATTTTTATTTGATGTGGTATTTTTAGGTACTCGAGACATGGAAACAAGCGTTGCAAATGAATCCTCCATAGCTAAATATCTTTAACTGTATTTTGTTTTTTTATATCATTCTGCACTTTCTATACCTTCTTTATCCACTAATGCCTTTTTAATGCTTCCAATCTATCCTTTCGTAAAATCCACTGTCTCACCCAAAACTGATATTTCTTACGGTTAAGTAAGGATATTGCCAACCAAAATTTAACAAATTTTATGGACAAAGCTAAATAAAAATAACCTAATATCTAAATATCAATTAACAATAATTGATCGGTCAAAATAAAGATCAATCTTAATTACTATTTACTAGCTAAAAAATAATTATGAAATACTTTATACTACAAATTACATGTCTTTCAGAAGTCTAAGATATGTATATCACAGAATTCAGCTACTTTATAGTATGGTCTCTCCTGAAGGTATGCTGTAGTCAATTTGTAGAATTTAATATAAGGACTGGTGGCTTTTGTGTGTTGGTAGACAGTTCTACATTTTTCTTGCATTATAATAATATAATAATAGAATGTTTTGTAAGACTAGAGGTGGGCATAGTGAAATGAACATCTAAATCAGAGTTTTTCGTGGGGTATCTATGGAGTGGTCCCTGCTTTGAGATAAGGTTAGATTTACGAACTAAGCAAACAGATTCTAAGATGAATAGTGCCGGAAGAGTAATAATTTTGATTTTTTTAAAATAGGGTTCACAATGCGCTCTGTGACGTAGGCCAAAAACATAACGTATTGCCCTTTTCTGTAGTTTAAAAACAGAGTCAAAAAGCCCAAGAAAGCTAATCCGTGTCAAACAGAGAAAAGTAGGTTGTTAACGCAAGAGAAGAAGTTAGCTCTTTAGAAACGGTTTTTATATGGAAAAATACGCAGAAGATAATTTTTTTGTTAATATGTCAATATGAGTAGACCACTTAAGGGTGTCATCAATATAAATTCCCGACAAATTGATTTTTTTAATGGTACTAATGTGTTATTTAATGCAATTGTAGAATGTAATGTTTTCATATCTGAATTACTTCAGGTTACACTCGTATCATCTGCAAATAGAGTAATTTTGCCATCAGCCTTTATGTCAGTGATATCATTAATGAATAACGCGAAAAAAATTGGACCCAAAACCGAGCCTTGGGGTACACCACTATAAATCAGCAGGCTTTCAGAATGTTTACCATTTGTGCGCACTAATTGTCTCCTATTTGTGAGGTAGGAACTAAACCACGGATGCCATAAAATTCGAGCTTGTTTAACAAAATCTTGTGGTTAACACAGTTAATAGCAATGTTTTTTAGTTCTTCTAATTACAAAATAGCCACACTATTTGTACATTCAAGCACAACCGCATTCGACGCCATTTTGATATTGAACCGTTGATTCATTTTTAATTGAAATATGTGACCAAATTAAATTAAAGCTGTATTCAACTTTTGTTGATCAAATAAACTTGATTCGTGAGAACGCACCTTAATATTCAACTATTTAAGTAAAAAATGTTTGCTTTCGATAGTTTTACTTTAAGTTTTTAACTTATTTATACAGCAATGATAATTATCTGTATCACCTATTTAATTAGTAACTTTTAAAGATTTGTTTTAATACTCAAGTCTATGGATGAACCAACAAGTTGATTTATGGCAGAAAATTAAGAAATAATGTTAAAATTAAAAATAACCCATCAAATTCAAACACCCTAAACAAACTATAACCCTTTTAGAATAGCATGTGTGAAATGAATGGAACTTTATTATCATTATATTTATTTAATGCCTTTTATACCTAGATGGATGGCAAGTATTTACTAAAGCTGCTTATTCTGCATTTGCAAATTTTGTAGAAAAACATTTTCCATTCAATTTAACTAACGAAACAAATATGTTTGGCTTATACATATTAAAAAAAATTAAGGAACTATTTTTGGAATACAGTGTTGTTATCGCAAAAATTTATAAACTATAATTCAACTGATGAGTTGTCAAAAAATTATTTTTTATTTTTAAATCTAAATATTTCTATAAAAACATGAAACTATTATTATGTGGTACATGAGAAGAGAATAAATGTTTTATATTTACTTATTTATACAAGGCTAATTAATTAATTATACTCTAAATTGATGGGAAATGTTAAATATGGTTCATTTTATTTAGATTTGGTAGGAATTATATAAATGTTTTCTACGTAGCTACAATAGTAGCATTTGGCACAATCAATTCAAAAATAAATATCGTATTTAGATGGCAAATGACAACATAAAATACTTTCTGATTCAGCGGGTAATTTTATTATATTGTTTGCATAATTTGCATAATTTCAATAACACGAAATTGTATGTTATTGTTTGGGGTTGCAACTAATTAAGTAGTAAAATTAAGTAAATTAATCAAATAAATTAAGTAAAATACCTATATATAATGAGAACATGGGGTGGATATTGTTTATTTACATAAACTAAAATTATTCAAGTTATTCGCGATTGAAAGTATAAATTTTTTTTACTCGGTTTTTCGTGAATATTTAGAAAGTTATGCCTTTTAACAAAAAAAGTGTGAAGAAAAATAAGGTCAGTATCCAATGTTTTATAAGAAAAAATCGATTATAACCACCCCTAACTACCCCTTAATTTAAAATTGATCCTCAACCTTCTCTTTAATCGTGTATTGTTAATACCGCCAAGAAGTTTGACCAAACTAAAATTCCTAATTTTAGAAAAATTATAAAGTGAAAAACAATTTTTTACAATTTTAAAATTTTCACCCTTTTATTTAAAAAAAAATTAAAGCTTTTTTAATGACTTAACTATAGTTTCTGTGCAGTGGATTAAGAAGAAGGTCCTTTAAACTCACCTCATTTAAAAAACAAGGTATCTTAATAAATTTAATTTACAGATTCTTGTAGCTCTTGAAAACCCCCACAAAATAGTTTTTGAAAAAACACTCTTTTATAACAAATAAAAGAAATACTTTAAAAAACCGAAAACCAATTAAAAACGTAGATTCCTTCCTCTAAAAATTATTACTTTCAATCATGTAATTAAAAATGTCCAACCCCCGAGATGGGGTGGCATCCACTCTCAAAGCTTTGGCACCCTTCGGTTAGATAGGACTAAATAATTGCGAGGTTTTACCTTTTTTGAGCTTCGTTTACTCAGAATAATAAAAAAACTTCGTTTTAAGACAACTTCCTCGTTTTATTAAAAAATTAGGTTTTTAATCACAATGACAGCCCTTTCGCTAGAAACTTCAATATGTCAATCTGACGATGCTAATTAATTGTGGATTTATGCAAGAGTTTTAAGTCTTATTCATAAATCAAAGTTTTATGTAATAAGTCTTAAGAAAGTTCAATCATTGATTTTTAATTAAAATGTTTATACACTTGGTCATAAGTCATAAGTTTTAAAAGTTGGCCAACATTCATCTCTTATAACTAAAAATCATGATAAATTCACTCTCCGCATGTCTGTTAACAATTGCATTTCAAAAGAAATTCAAAACATAACATAACTTCCGAGTCGTATCTTGCTTTGTGCCATTTTGGAATTTTTTTCATTTATCTCAATATCATATAAAATGGATAAAGATGACGGCCAATTAATAGAACTGGTGAGGCAGTTCTCAGTACTTTACGATATAAAGCATGCCGACTTCCGAAATAATGAACGAAAAAATAATGCATGGAAAATATTTTATAAACAATATTATCTTGAATATTTTATAGCCGCAGAATGCCCTTCTCTTTCCCTTTTCTTTTTTTTAATTGAATAGAGCGTTACTGTCGAGATGAATGTTAACATGAACAATATAATTAAATCTGCATCCTTCATTTTGTATAATTATTTCGATATCTGTTATCTGCTGTTCAAAAAATCGAAATATAAACATAACCTAGAAAAGGTCAGTTGAAAGTCGAGTTGAATTTTGAATTGATGTGATTGCGCGAAACTGGCCAATGAATGGAAGTGTTCTTATGATGTGACATTTTTGCAAAAATGCAATGGATTTATCTTAAGATATGACTAATTACATAAAACTTATGATTTATGACTAAGATTTAAAACTCCTGCATAAATCTACTATAAAATTAAAACGAAGAGATTTTTCTTCTTAGTAAGATGGACTTTCAAAAAGTAAATAAAAAAAATATATAAAAATTTCATTTAATAAGATTAAGTTTCCCGGTTCAAAATAGTGCCGATTTTTACTCATTTTTTTATTTTATCAAAAAGCATAAGCAAAATATTTAATCAGTGAAAATTATATTTTTTAAATTGGCCAAATTCATAAGATGGCTTAAGTAAGTATTTAAAATGAATTTCAAAAATTTGGAAAAAACTATGAAAGTACAATTTTTTAACAAAAAAATACAACAAAATGAAAAAAATTAATACGGTAAAATCGTTTATCAATTTTTTTGAAACCAATCAAAATTATTTATCAAACTTAATATACTACATTAAAACATTGGAAAAATAAATTTCAACATCAACATCAATCTGACTTACCCCAAAAACACTGGTTTTAATAATTTTTTCTGCACTTTGATTCATTTTGAATTTATGATAATATAAAATAGAACACACTTTAACTCAACACCTCAACTTACTTAGCTGACTTTCAGATGAAAACTGACTGGTGACAAATATGTTTAAAGCCCTTTTATCTTAACTATTGAGGAGAAATTTGTTTACAACATCCCATTAGCAAGTTGTTTGTCAAAACGTATTTATCATTCTTATTTGCTAATTACTTTTTAATTTGTGTACTCGTTTAATAATAAAAGATAGTAAAAGCAAGTTAGGATTAGTAGTGATATCAAAAGAATATTTTTTATTTTGACAGCAATAACAACAACATTTTTAACCCTCCTTAAATATTTCCTTTTATATAATGGAAGCAGGTAACTTTATTTTACAACTATATAATGTTGTTTGTTGATAGTGCTAACATTAAAATAAAATATTTGCTAACGAAAAAAATTGTTATAATATAAAAGTAAGTAGCCACAACAAACTGTGTTATATAAAAAAGTATTAGAATATTTTTATCACATTCATTCAGATGATATGAATTACTAAGTGTTTACTCTGTTTCTAAACTGTAGAGAATTGTAAACAATCCTCAGCATTTCGTGTCTTTAGTTAGTTATGAAAATAAGGAAGTTAAGTGTAGCAGAGGCAAATGTGGTCGAGTGTATGATCTGGACTGAGACTAGGCAAGTAGATATTAACGTTATGCATCGCAATATATTGAGTCAATTATTTCAAAGAAACGAAAAATATTGCTGCTCAGAACCAGAAGGCCAAGAGTTACTACACCCATCCATTGTTACCTGTACCTAATCGTTCCTGCATCTTGTAATTGAAAACAAAAGCCTATTTTATTTTAATCTTTTTTGTTCGCTGCAAAAAAAACGGTGCAAAAAGTAATTTAAACAGATTGGAAAGCAAGATTGTTATTTAATTTATGGTCATTAAATGTTCTTTTCATTTAAAATTCCTGTGAGTTTAATGAAAATCAGACTAATAATTTTAACATCAAACAGATAATCGATAGAAAATACAACCGATGCTCCGGAAAAAACGGAATATTGGATATCTAGTTTAAAATGAACAGCTCGCCAGTGGTGAGTTTCAAGTCAATTTAATTTTAAAATATAACAGAATTGAAAAATAAATTCCGTACCATGTCAATAATGTCCAAAACAGTCACGTTATATTAAGAATAATAAAAAACTCTTCCTTTTAACAAACACTTTCAATTTTTTATTTAAAAAATTGCTTTTTTAACTTTAATGACAGCCGTTTCGCTAGAATTAGCATCGTCAGATTGACATATTGAAGTTACATTTTGTTTGTTTGTAGCAAGGTCCCTGATGTTGATTAGGTAGTATTAAGGCTATACCAAGTATGGAAGTAATAAGACATAACAATATTAAAACCTAGATGATATTAACCTTAATACTACCTAGTCAACATCAGGTTGAAAAGTGAGTTATTATTGTCAAGTTCCATTAAGACCGAGGAGCGAAGTTTGGAAGATTTTAATAGATGCCAGACAATAATAGGTACACTTTTCTACTTTGGTTCATATAGAATTTTTTTCACTAATGGCATTCTATTTTTTCAAAGATAGTTTTCAAAACTAATAAAAATTCTGGAAGGGTCGCCAGTCACTCCCGTCTCACAAGACATGGCAATGACAAGGCAAATAATAACAAATCCAATAATTTTTGTTTTAAATTAAGAATAAAAATATTGTTTTATAAAAATCGCTATGAAAAAACATTGATGAGTCAGTTGATTTTCATATTTATATAAGAAGATGGATTAATAAATAAATAAATAAAAATATTTTTCATTTTGTTTTTGCATTAGTTAACCTCAAATTCTGTTAAATGGATTGAGATTTAGTTCTAATCTAGTGATATCTGTTTTTATCCACCTTGGTTGATAATGAGAAACTTTACTACCTCAACAAAAGTTAATAAACTCAGCTGTAGAGGGTACTAGTGAGAAAAGTTAGTTTTTTAAAGAAACCATGAAAATTCTGTGGCAAAGTTGTTTGTTGCTCTTAAAATACATTCATAGTACGAGGGTTGCCTTTTATATTTCAGGATTAGAGAACAAAAACAAATATAAATCATCGAAAATAATTTTATTTTCTTTCAAATATTTCCCATGAAGATCTATACACTTTTACAAGCGTTTGAACCAATTGATGAAGCACTTTTGCCACTCTGATGTATCTGAGGTATCTCCAAAACATGCATTCTGAATGCAGCAATCGCTTCTTCAGGTGTCGAAAAACGTTGACCTCTCAGTTTATTTTTTGTCCATTTCCATTATCACCGATAGGCAGGTGACGAATAATCGACCCGACATCGTGGTGGTGGATAAAAAAACTAAATCATTGCTGCTAGTCGATGTTGCAGTTCCAAACAATAACAACATTTTGAATATAATAACAATATAATAAAGTTGTAAAAAATAATTGCACAAACATGTTCACGATGTAATTGCATTTTTGGGCCGAGATGAATCTTTTAAGTTAGGTACTATAAACAACACAAATAGCGCTCGTATGTCAAAACGTTCTGAGTACGTATAAGATTTTTATATTTTGCACTTGTAAGTAAAAAATGTTCATTATAAAACGCATTTGAGTATCGTAATGTAACATTTATGCACGCAAATTTTTGTTTTAAATGGTTGGCGACGTGAGTGAAGTATCTAATGACCAGACTATTGACAATGGCTAACAACAATTTATTACGAACACTTTTGACCTTTTACTCTTGAAAATCCTATGCATTTATCCATTTTACAACAGGAAGGGAAATTTATATCTTCATGTACAGGCCAATGGTTCAATCCATCATAACGTACTTCCTGTACAGGTCGTAATTCTTGTATCCTTTTTGAGGAAGACGGGTGATTTTTAGCTTCCGCAGATGAGCGGCCCCGTTTTTTGTTTGGCGCTTTGTTGCTTCCGCTACATGGGCTCTAAAATGCAGCAGATCCAAAATATGTTTTTGAGGTATATTTAAATCTGCTTCCTTCTGACGGTATTCAAACCAGGCATTTGCACATTCCATATCTATAGCATGTGTAAATATCCTCAACGTTCATTTCTTTGCTATAGATTGCTATCATAAAATCCATCTTAACTACTCCTCCCATGAATTTATTATAAATCCTCACTACTTCTGGCCGTTGAATAAATATATACTCTTTTTTACTTTGTCCCACTATTTGCAACGATCAGGTTGACCTATGCCCAGAAAAGAAGATGCCATATACAGTGGCTTGTTGTCAAACCATTTGGTCACTATTACCAGACCGCCTTCACTTATTACTTTTTCCATGGCTCCACGTCCTCTCTTTTTCAAAACTGCATCTGATTCCAGTGGTGGTTGCCTAAAATTGTCGATTCTAGCCGTGCAAGTGCAATAAATGGATTTGTTTTGAAGGTATTGGATGACATTATAATTGGAAAAATAATTGTCAAAAAAGATGTAAAAGCAAATCGTGACATTCTAACAAAATTAGTTCCTCCAGGCGCCAATTTGTAACCCTTTTTAGTCCCAAAAAGGCAGGGAGCCAATTTGTAACTAAAAAACTCTTCAAAAGAAATCCCGGCTGAGACCCTCTCCAGGGGGTGGTTCGACTCCAAGTTAATGCTCCCTATAGGAAGGATTGGGATGTATAAGTAATAAGGGCCCCACTATCTTTTGAACGCTATCGATTAAGCAAACAAACTACACAAAAACTAAGGTGAGAAAGATAGAAACACCTTGTAATTACTTTAATTAAACAACAAATAAAGAAGCTACTTGAAATAAAGACCGACGACGCTACACCCTTAAGACTTATAGTCTAAGGTATACTAATGAAACTGTTTTTTAAAAATATAGATTATTTATTGAAAATGTAAGTACTTGCTGATCATGAACTGAAGTTGTAAAAAGAGGACTTAACTTTAGGTTTCTGTGCTGTCTAGGAGGGCGGCTTCAGCTTCTTCGTGGAAAGATGAAAGTTTCTTTAATGGTTCTGGCTGCTTGGGATGTAATAGTTTTCTTAACAGCTCCAACTTAGCGGGTTGTATCTTTCTAAAAGTTTTATGTGTGTCAGAAGGAATCATGGAGGTATGGGCGTTAGTATTGGACAGACTTTTCAGATAGGACAGCAAATTACTAAATTTCAACAAATAAATTGTCTTATCTTCAAGTTTTCCAACACAACGTCCATAAATATAATAAACTAATTGAAAATTTAAACAATATTGAAAATTATTAATGTACAGGACGGTGAAGCCGGTCCTGTTCTTTATAATGCAAAAAAATTATCAATATGCTAATGTGATTTGAATAAAAAAGGTATGTATTTAATTAGTTCTAGTAAAACTTTGAAACAATCATATGTTTGTACCAAATGCATGTTTGTGAAAAATTAACTATAAAAATATTACAGTGAAGTGGTTTTTGTTTAATAACTACTATTAATTGTTTGACTCTAAAGCAAGTTTTAATAGCGAGGTTGAAGACTACGCTTAAGATTTTTATGAACTTAAAATTTGTCAATAATTATGTTTTTTTATCTTACGGAAAATATAATGTCTAGCTGTTTACTGATCAATTGTTATATTTTGTCTAAAATTAATAGCTTACCTTGAACAATTATTGAAGAGACGTATTCGAAAGCACGCTTCTGATACATTTTATTAGTTTTCAAATAGTATGTGTACAAATTGTGTGTGAATTGTGTAGAAAATGTTTTTTTTTATTATAATTAAAGCATAATTATGTAACTAGCAATGAAGAGAATAGAAAAAAGTCTATATACCAACAACCAAAAGGGTAAATTTCACAAAATGAGTACTTGAGGGTTTGTTCGGACTCTTCAGACGAGCGTATCAGTTGAAAAGGATATAAAATTGTTGGGCGATTCATTAAATAGTCTAGCTCAAGACTGAAATTGTGTTTTTTGTCATTTGTCAGAAGAAATGCGTTCGTTATTCAATTGCAAGCGTTCTTTGATTGGCCTCGTTCAAACAGATAAATAGTTAGCGTCTATAAGGGGTGTCTCGTGTACAGTAGCATGAACAGTGAATCGGGATCGGTTTTAACGGTAATAATAGCGGTATCGTTTACGGTCGGTAATAGTGCAAGGTGACATGACGATAGACATGTTACAACATATAAGTTATTATATTGCATCATTGTTTGAAATAATTCCTCAGTAAAGTACAATTTGAAAAAATAAAGTGGGCTTTCAAGTTCCACTGCCTCACGTGGCAGCTTTTCCTTCCATCTGTACTGTACTCCGGAGTCAAAAATTTTACATTATTTCTCCATATAATTTGTTTTTTCAGACAAATCATGCTCCATCATAAAGTTACTAGTTTTAGACTCAATCAACGGAGTTTCGGTTTCATATTCAGGTTCAACATCAGGGTTGACATCATCTTCAATATTATCGGATTCTATAAACCACCAAATGTTACATAAAAGTTTTAAAAGAATAATAGAAAATAGCACAATTTACCTTCCTCAACAGGTGTATCTCGACCACTAAACTCATTTTCGTCACTAAGGTATTCTATATCTGATAAATTCTCAGCCAACTCGTAAGTTAACGGACGTTTCTAACTTATTGGCTTCTATATGTAAATTAATGTTTTAAGAAACTGTACAAAAATTTGAGAATAAAAAACCTACCTCAATAAAGATGTATAGTCAAAAAATAGTCAAATAACTACAACTGTTTTTCGACAAATATATTTTACAGAACACAGTAAATAACACAACTTTAACTAACCAAACATTTACTACTGAGCCTCCTGAAACTATGGACAGTATTTAAAAGTATTGAAGTAGAGTATTTAAAAAATTAGTACCGTGGCGACAAACTATGGCCGACAGGCACCTGCAGAACGCAAACGTTTTTGTTATTTTTGTCCCGAACTTAGTTGTTAGATCGTACTGCGGTCTTACATTATGTTGTTAGGATGTAGTCAAGCGACTATAATGTAAACCAAACATATACAAGCAGTTTGTAAGATCATAAGAGCTTTGAAAAATTGACGTAGTCAATTGACTACACTGTGACCGAAAGGGTTAAAAAGCTACTTATTATTCCTTAGTTCTTACTGAGGTTCCTGCATTACCATAAGAAAAAACTATGGTGGCTTTTGATACACTAGCAGCTGATGACAAATGAAGTTCTCTCATTTTAAACTGCTTGCGTTTTTACGACTGAATAATCAAATCTATAAACATAGACGGGTTTCTGGCCACCTAACGTGTGCACTTCATAAGATTGCAATATATACATAAACAAGAAAACAACAAAGTGGACGTCAACATTGGGATTCGAACCGAGTGTATGCTAGTTCAGATGTTTTACTTTAGTCTCTTGGGATTAAAAGTGGTTTGTAATTTATTAATTTGACTGATTTTGATTGGCTGATTGTAAGTTTCGTGATCTAATAACATGGAATCATTTTATTTAACCCAGCAAAAAGTCTAAAATACATAGATCCGCTGACATTTCTTGCCTCTGGCTGTATTAATATTCTTACCCTTTATAAACCTAGATCTTACCATTAAAAGTGTAAAGCACAACTTGTAAAAAAAAAATTTTGTTTTGGTTCTTTTAACTTTTACTTATAACATTTTATCTATAGAAACATTTTATCTTCTTTCTACTGTATAATTTAGCCTTTTGCCCTATACACATTTTAATTAAATCTCACCATTAACGAAGAGCGGCGTATTTCAGCATACCGGATCTCATTAACATGTTTTTTATTCATTTTTGCTACTACTAATTTTTTGATTTTTCTAACTATAGTTTTAGAATGTAAATTATAAAAACTGTGGAGATAATTTGCACACTTGTTCAGACTAGAATTAATGTTAATGATTCTCGCTCCATAAAATGACATTATCTGCTCAAATTGCATATTGTTATTTGTTTGACTTCATTAATAAATCAATTATTTGTTTTTAATTAGATGAACGCATGTTTCCAGAATTTTAGGAAGCTATAAAAACTAAATTGTTAGAAATTCTGAAACTTTTTATTTTCTGTACACCTAGAAATCCAAATAAATGTCTTCATAAATCACAATTTGACCTTTAACACAGTTTCGGTCGGAAAAGCTATAAAAAGGTAAAGAAAAAACGTTTTTATTGGAATTTGTCACGAGTTGTAACACTTGTGGATAAAACAACAAAAACCACAGAAAAACGTTTTTAGCGAATTTCTTAGTTACTTTCTTTACTCAAGGCTAATACGCCACATTATTATGAAGTCACTTTCACCATTGTTTGACATAAGTCATAGCATTATATCCAAACAAACTGTGGCCTTATGGTATTTAGTTTGCATTGAAGTTTTTTGTATTGTGGATTTTCTTGTTTTTTGTAGAGTTTTTTACATTATAGTGCTATATAAACACATTATTATCATTAAGGGATTGTTTGAGTTATATTTAAAGAAGTTTTATTTTGTTCTAAGGTGAGAAAAAATTTAAATAATATTACTTAACCTAAAAAGCACACTTTTTCATATAAAACAAAATAAAACTTCTTTAAATCCGACTCGAAATATTCCTTAACGATAATAATGTATCTATTTAGCACTATAATAACTCATAAGCAAGAAAATACATGAAAATACCTAATATAAAAATCTTCAATTTGGATATAATGGCGACAGTGACGTTTCTAATAATGTGGCTCAATTTGCAACGTCCTCCACAGACTCTGGAAGAACTTGACCACCTGATCAGAAGCATGCCTAGGCGCGTTGGAGAATGCGTAACACATCGGGATGCATCCACACATTATTACAGATAAAAGGGCTTAAAAGCAATGATTTTGAAATTTTTATCATTTACTTATTATGCTTCAGTAAATACTTATACAAAATTTTATAAAAATAAAATAATTTAACATTATAATGGGAATTTTTATTAACGCTAATGAAATATATAAATTTTTCAAATTGGTGCGTTAATTTCTTGAAGTATATTTAAAAAATGTCTAGTACTTCGACAGATCAATTATTAATTAGGTATGTGATCGATAAAAAAAGTAATATCGCTTTTTCATTTAATAATGTGCACACCTTTGTGTGATACCAAGAAATTTTCATCATAAAAAAATATATTTGTTTTACTGTTTTGTTTTTATTAACTCTGAATTTGCATAATTTTTAAAGTACTAATCAATATTTACGTACGCGTCCTTTATTCAACGTATACTTCTCTATCGTGACCATTATGTTGCAGCTATTATAGCTCCCAGTCATGACAAAGGTTTTTCTGAATCAACAAGATGCGGCTAATCAATAGGATATTTAGCTTCTCACAGAGAGCTTTTAAATACCATGTTAGTAAAAGAAAACAAGCAAAATAATTTAAACTGTTTTTGTGAATCCATAAATATTCCCATAAATATTTATTCTATTCATAATAATAGCACCGTTATAATAAAAAAATTATTTCTTACTTTAAGAAAAGTATATGGTCATTATAGTGTGTAAAAGCCAAATGGAAAAAATTCATTATTTCGGTTACTGTACATATTTATAAAAAATCCCGAAACACGTCAAATTTAAATTATAACTTGACATTCTTTAACGTGAAAATGCAACCCCTACCTTCAACCCCCTTAGAATGACAGGTACAACCCCCAATTTTTTAAATGGGAAGTATAGGCTTGTGATGTATCATTTGAAAGGTCTCTTCATTCTCTATTCAAAAATGTTATTGTTTTTAAATTTGATGCAAAAATTAACATAAAAAAAATTAAAATCATGTTGTTACCGAAATTCGCTAAAATATACTCGAAACTTATTACAATATACTTAAAACCTATTTCCCGTTTAGGTCTTGATAATGAGAAAGTGAACAAAAACCATAGCAATGTGGTTTTTAGATGGTAACCATTAAAAAACTTTAAAGAATTTCCGTGGCAACGCTATTTTAACAAGCAGTAGTAAATTGTTTTATTTAAGTTGTCATTGTTGTAATTTAAGTATAAAATTTGTTCAATTCAATTCTGAAAAATGGTTAGATTAACGAAAATGCATAAAATAACAGTTTTACAAATGATTGGTTACGGAGATAACATCCGAACACAACAGGAAGTAACTCGCCTATTTCATGAGAAATTTCCTAATTTACCGCCTATATAACAACAATATAACAATAAGTAAAATAGAAAAGCAGTTTCGCGAGTTTGGTCATGTAAGGCAGATAAAAAAAGCAGCTGCCAATGCACTGAGTGATGAACTCAAATTAGATGTGTTGCTTGAGTTTCAGGGAAACCCACATACACCGAGTAGACAGCCATCCACTACATTCAATCGATAGCAAACATATTAAAAGAAAATAAATTGCATCCGTATAAGATGATACCTACTCAGGAGCTCATGGAAGACGATTTTGATAGGAGAACTTTTTTTTGTGAGCAAATGATGGACGTTATGTTTTCTGATGAGTGTACTTTTTTACTTAACGGTCATGCTAATCGGCAAAATTGCCGCTACTGGTCCACGGAAAATCCTCACTGGATGAGAGAACACACTCAATACCCTCAAAAGGTTAATGTTTGGGCAGAGATTGTAGGGAACAATATCATTGGTCCCTTTTTTATTGAGGGCAACTTGAATGGCAACAATTATTTGGCACTACTTCAAAATGATGTCATTCCAACGTTGGCAAATTTATATCCTGATCCAGGTAACCCTCAAGTTCCAGCGAATACGATATGGTTTCAGCAGGATGGAGCACCACCACATTACCAACTTAATGTCCGGCAGTACCTCGATACAATATTTCCCAATCGATGGATAGGGAGGCGATGATCGATTGAATGGCCAGCGCGATCACCTGATCTTACATTATTAGATTTCTTTTTATGGGGATATGTGAAGAGCCATGTGTACAAAACTAAACCTTCTGATTTAAATGACTTAAAAGAACGAATAACTCTTGCGATTAGGTCGATCACGCCTGATATGTTAAATAATGTTAGAAGACAGTTTTATTTTAGATTAGGATGTTGCCAAGACGTTCGCGGAGAACATTTTGAACATCTACTTCATTAACATTCATAGTTCTTTTTCGTGTTCTACATTTTATTACGTTTTGCATTAAATTTTAGTTTTTGATTGTATTGTAGCGAATGTCGGTAACAACATGATATTAATTTTTTTTTATGTTAATTTTTGCATTAAATTTAAAAACAATAACATTTTTTAATAGAGAATGAAGAGACCTTTCAAATGATATATCCCAAGCCTATACTTCCCATTTAAAAATTTAAATAATTGGGGGGTTGTACCTGTCATTCTAAGGGGGTTGAAGGTAGGGGTTGCATTTTTACGTTAAAGAATGTCAAGTTATAATTTAAATTTGACGTGTTTTGGGATTTTTTATAAATATGTACAGTAACCGAAATAATAAATTTATTCCATTTGGCTTTTACACACTGTATAGTATAGGTTAACATAAAAATGTCTATTCTAGTAAAAGTTTGTAAGAGCAAAAACATATTTTTAACAGAAACCAACTTTTACCATAATAATAAAGATAAAATATAATTTGAGTAATATCAATGTGTAACTAGTAATATTTTCTATTGTACTATACCTCATTACGGTGTATTTCATGAAAAATAGTATAAAATTAATTTCATCATTTTAATTTAAACCAATTAACGTTAACCAATCATTCGTAAGTAAACTTTAAATTAGAAATATTTATTATTGTCCAAGTTTTATAGTATTATATTTTTATATGTAAACAAATTAATAAACTGCTGACAATTAATAGTTATCTAAATCATAAATTATAAATGTTTTTATGCTCTAGAACTTATATTTGTTAGTAAACGTGGCGTCACAAAATGACAAATCGGCGAAAATATTTTCAAATGCATTATTAGATATTGGCAATAGGAAAATTTCTATAGCTACAATAAAAATATAAATATCCAACTATTGAAAATTATGAAAATTATGCCTGGGTAAGCGAAAACGACCCATATTAGCTTTATTTGAATATAAAACCTTAGGATCAAATTAATCGACAACTGCATTCATTTAAGTCAATAAAATCAATTACCAATCCAAATGAAGTGGTTAATTATCCAAATGAATTTCTAAATTGTTGGGTCTGTGATAATTATATTACACAATTCTAAATCAGCTAAAATTGTAGAACGAAACTATCATGTTTTCCGGATGGACAGTTTGCAAACTGTTCTGGAGATTCGGCAAACCATCAACACTACGAAAAAAATAACTTAACATTTAGAAAATTGATATGCATTTAAGTAATTAATAAAATCTTAGACAATAGACAGTATTAATGGATAAAAATAAAGCGGTACGTGTCATCTAGTTAGAAATAAATCTGAAAAAAGAAATTGGGATACGTTATTTGAATTATAGTGTTGTGGATACCGTATATACGTTCTAGCCTTGTCTCAACAGAAGAGTTTCAGTTACTATGTTCGCCGATATATATCCAAAATGATAAAAATGTGCTCATAGAATTACTCTGTATATTCTAAAGATTATGTATAACTTTATCCTCCACGGTTTAATTCCTTTATTTCCTATTTGTTTATTTTTTCTTCTTTCGATGTTCGTACATTCTTTGAGTATAACAATGTTACAATCCTTGAATTATTTTACGTCCTTTCTTTTGACCTTTTAGTTGTGTTTTAAAAAATCCCATTTTGTCCCTCTATGTTCCCTATATGTTTATTTTAACTGAATAACTTATTTAAATTATTTTACTCCGTAATTTATTATATTTTATATTTTATTTACCTACATATTCATATAATTTGACTGATGTAACTTTTAATATTGTACAAATGTATTGACTTTTACATAATAGCCTGATGATCGTCTAAGACCGAAACTAGCCGCCCATTTTTATAGTTTTACCATTAAATTTATTGTGTTTTATTGATATTTGATAAAAATAATCTATTAGATTCTGGATGAATAAGGAAAATATAATGAATGTATGAATGAATGTATGAATGAGTTAGGGGTGATGATTACACTGCGACCCATAGGATCTATTGTGTCCCCCCTTACTTGCCATGTTCTGATGTTTTCTCAGATTTATAGCAGCTCTTCGAGTCCTATTTTCCTAGGTATCTAGCCCTAGAATTTTGCAAGGCAGGACATTCTGAGAGTATATGTATTGAGGTTTCATCCTCTTCCTCACAGAATCTGCACTTTGCTTCATCTGCTAACCCTAGTTTCTTCATGTGGCTTCTTAACCGGCAATGCCCGGTTAATATTCCCGTTAGAATACGGAGCCTTTTTTTTACTGAGGTTGAGGCAGCAAAGAGATCTCTTCTGGTCATAGTTCCCCAGTAGTATCTTAGATTGCCTCAGTCCTTCCAGCTGATTCCAGTACTTGGATTTTTCTTTCTCCATTTCCTCCCTTAGTTTTCCTAAGATTACTCTACTGCTGATCCCACAAGATGGTTCTGATCCCAAATGTGGGGTTTTAGCTCCTTTTTTTGCCAGCTTATCTGCTGTTTCATTCCCTTCTATTCCTATGTGTCCCGGGACCCATAGGAGGGTGACAGTGTTCTTCTGGGCTAGTTCATTTAGTTTAGTTTGCCTAGGCATTCCCAAACCATCTTCGAACTGATTATATTTGAACTCAGCGCTTTGATGGCTGCTTGACTATCCGACATGATCACAATCTCTTGTCTGCGGTAGTTTCTTCCAACATTGAATTCCACAATTCGATGGCGCGGACTTCTGCTTGAAAGATGCTCGGGTATGTGCCCAAGCAAAATATAATGAACAAGGCGTTTCTGAATGCTTTAAGCCGGCTACATATGCCAGTAGCTGGCATAAGCCAGTACTCGTACGCACAAAAACACATTTGCCAGTATTGCTTGGGCAGTTTTACACATGCCGGTTCAAGGTAAAAAAGCAAGAGGTTTTCAAGTGTTGTCTTTTTTATGTGTCCGTTTTTTCTTTTATTTTTTGAGTTTCGTAGTTTCGGAGTGAATTAAAAATCAGGTCTTGCAATTTTTAAGCTTATACTTTGTTTTATATCGTAATGTACTTTTCTTTCCTTTAACTTATTAGCTTAGTTATCCAATACATATTATAATGTTTGTTCCTTATGTTGACACTGTTTATGGTTTTGCTTTTGTCTTTGTAATAATATTTCTGAATTGGGCTTGCCCGTAAATAAATAAATAAATAAATATAGTTAGAAAATGATAATGAAACCCAAACGAAGTTCAAAAAAGAGAAAAATTTGGGTGAGGGATTGGATTAGCAGGCGGAAAAATTATGGTTCAAGTGCTTGTTTACTCAGAGAGATGAGTCTTAAAGATGGAGAAGGTTTTAAAAACCATTTAAGAATACTCCCTGAAAAGTATAATAATTGCTTGGAAAAATTGAGAGCAATATTAATTCCCGAGTGTAAGTTTTTTTTATCTCTTTAGTAGAAATATTTTACCGATTTCTTCCTGTATTTTATTGTAGACATTTCCACGGGCAATTTTATTTTTATAAAAGAAAGAGAGGAGTTCCACAGACACTCTAAATATTTACAAATTGAAATGAATTTTAGTAAAATAATAAAAAGTTTAAAATCAAAACAACAGACAGTGCACCATGTACCAAAACATTACGGGAGAGCTACTGGCATGCCAGCTACTGTCCTGTGCATCGCACAGCACGCTTCTAGCACTCCACATCCTTGCCATATAGTAATTGTATATTTAATTTTGAAATAATTTAACCATTAAAATTTGTTTATATTTCTTTATTAATAGATTTTTTTTATTGTAATATCCCACTGAAATTACCTTCACAAAAATTTAAATTGGTCTATTGGCTTGTTACATTGCCACAAACAAACACACAGTTCATTTGTTAGTCTCTCTTCCCTTCTTGCCACTAAAGTTGAAAATGGAATTTTAAATAAGTTAATTAAAATTTAATCGTTATTATGAAACACAGAATAATACCCCATGCAGAAGGGACGCATCCCAACTCGTGCCCACTAATCCCTTAAAAGGTACAAGAGTAAAGGTCTCAATAATCTGTATACCTAACTCGTGCTCGATTGAAAAATTTACCTGTTCAAATTACCATCCCATCTTGTCTAAACTCTATAGGAACAGGTATTATTGTTAAATTGGGTTTTCCTGAAGTACTTACTAGAAAGGATTTTGTTTCGGGTTTGATACCTAATATAACCTAACCTAACCTAACCTAACCTAACCTAACCTAACCTAACCTAACCTAACCTAACCTAACCTAACCTAATCTAACCTAACCTAACCTAACCTAACCTAACCTAACCTAACCTAACCTAACCTAACCTAACCTAACCTAACCTAACCTAACCTAACCTAACCTAACCTAACCTAACCTAACCTAACCTAACCTAACCTAACCAAACCTAACCAAACCTAACCAAACCTAACCAAACCTAACCAAACCTAACCAAACCTTTTTTTTCCCGAAGGAGGTGGAAAATGCATTTACGCACAACCGCCTTTGGTATTCTCAACCGGTTAGTGTGGAACTCAGGCTTCAATACCCACTAAAAACCACCTCCTTCTTCTACACACAGTAACATACGCGTGGTCCTGGAACCATCCTTTGGATTTTCGTCGGGCCCACGGTATGTATCAACGAGACAATTGTTATCCGTTTTGATGCCGGTCTTCTCTTTCTTTTTCTCATATCACATCTCGGATATGTTTGAACAAAACGTTATATTGCAACTTTTTACTTATCATTAAGTCTACTATATTATCAGCGGTTATCTGTTTGCTTATTTGTAGCTAAACGTTTATTCGTTTATCTTCAAACCTCAAACAAAAGAATATTACGTGTTCTGCCGATTCGTTTAAGGTATGTATTAAAGCATCCGTGCCCAGATAGAAATTGAGTGACAAAGTAGTCGACCCTTCTAAATGTGCAGTTATACCAGGGTTTAATGTTTTTTATTAGCCTTTTTGTCCAGGTCGCGGTTCCCTCGAGATTTTCCCACCTTGTCTGCCATCTGTCAATTGTTCTTTCTCTTTTCTTTTCTCCCACTTCTACTAGTTCGTTTCTAACCTAACCTAACCTAACCTAAACATTTCGTTAAAACAGTATCTTGGTATAATAGTATTAATAATATGTAGGTAGTTCTAAGTTTTTTATGTGCAATATATTTAATTAATACGTTTTATAGTAGTTTTATTTCAAATAAATGACAACTGTATATGTAGGTCTTGAATATTTAATTATAATAAAAAAAAAACCGCAGTTCCGATGCACCCGGGCACGAGTTGGTGTATTAATTTTCTACCTGGTTTTTGAACGGGCACGAATGGGCCAGTGATTTTCGGGGCCAGGTAATAACGGGCACGAGTTGGGAAACGCCGTGTAGAAGCGAATCTTAGAGGCGGGCATTTTGATGTTGTGGTCACTGGAATATTTTACCTTGAGCACCATTTAAGAAACTATATACTGAGAAACAAGTACTTTCACTACACAAAAATAAACTACACAAAAATAAAATTATTTTATGGTCATTTTTTGGGAAATGTTTTTTGGATGAATATTATTTAAAATTATTGATTCAAATATGCTTTTTATACCCAATTCTGTCACCATCCAATTCTTTATCCTCTTTTGGCATTTATTCTGTAAATTATTTCAAATTTGATGTAAAAAACCGCACGTACGGACCTAGTCGCCATACAAAATGGAACTGTTACAGCTGAAAGGTACATATTGGAGATCCTGAAGCAACATGTAATGCCATTCGCCCCTTATATTTTTTTCTTACTAATGCAAGATAATGCCAGACCTCACGTTGCACAAATAGTCAGAAATTATCTAGAAGAAGTATAAATTTACACTATAGAATGGCCAGCACTTTGTCCAGACTTAAATCCGATGGAAAATCTCTGGGATATCCTTGGTAGGCTATTAAAAGCGACACCGATCCAACCAAACAACTTACAAGAAGTGGGAGAGGGGCTGATCCAGATTTGAAGAGAATTAGACCAAAATGAAATACGACAATTAACTTCAAGTATGGGCCGATCATGTGAGATTGTTATACGCCTTTTACCATATTTTTTTTGCTTTTCTTAACATTAATTTTGTTACAATTTTCTTTTTTGTTTTTTTTTTCCATTGTCCACCTGAATAATGGTGGACAAATTGCTATAATTACTAATAAAATGTAGTATAAATTTGAGGAAGTTTCAATTTTTATTATTTGCCCGTTTACAAATAAAATTGATTTATTGAAGTGGTGCGTTAATTTCTTGGAAAAGTATATATAAATAAAACATAAAAAAACAAAATAAAAATAAACAAAGAAAATATGTATAGTAATAATATAAAAAAAGTTGGAGCAAATATTAAACCCTGTTCCTACACATCTAAAACTACCTTCTGTAATGAAACCGAAACTAATTTAAAAGAACCCTACACCCTTGACAGATCTACACCGTGCTCCCTTCCGTGTTGTGTATATATTTCAAGAAATAACTTTGTAAATTATACAATTTTATGATGTATAACATGTTCCTTCATGAATACAAATGGAATTCCCTCTAAACTACATAGAGTTAACTTCTCACAAAGGAATACTAGTTGTACAAATACGGGCAGGATAAAACAGGTGGCACGAAGTTTTCCAAGTAACGAGCAACAGGCAACGAAATCATGTAACATAATCATAATTTTTTAATTTAATTTTCTTGATATAGTTGAAACCATTGTTCTTTTCTTCTGCGCCTCTAATAATTGACCAGATACAATACGTAGTTTACGACTATATCGGGGAGAGTTGGACAAAACGGGATACTTAATGTTATTTGAGACATAACTCTCTAAGTAAGCTGTTAATATTAACGATTTTTTAAGTGTATGATCTCTATTTACACCTTTCCATGTTTTAGTGTAGTAACTCCAGAATATCCTGAGGCTAACATCGAAAAAGTAAATTTTTTAAAAAAATGTAAAGTTTGCCGTTTTGCCTCCCTGGGGCGCTATTCTGTACATTCTTCTCGACCGATATCGTATCGGCAAATCGGAGTTATCGATGACAGCTATTCTGTATTTTTCATTACCAACTGTTATCGAGATATGTGGCCGATAATTGTCGGCTCGGCTGCCGATGGCTTCACATGTCGTAGTTACGTCAAACGTCTAGTATTGTAAAATTTTATTAATTAATTTTATAAGTAAATTTAGAATATAACTAGTATAAACAAACTATTTAAGACATTTTTAAAGACAAATAATAATTTTAAGTTAATAAAAATATATATTTATTAGTGGTTTTGGTGTTGTGAAGTGTTGATAGTTAGGTTATAAGTATATTTTAAAACTATATTTATAAAACCTAACTAAACATAGTAAAAACAAACTAAATACCTAAATATTATTATTTTTTTAATTTTCCACTGAGTCACAAAGCGTTTCCAAAAGGGCAATATTTTTTTTTTGTTTTTTGTCTGAAGCAGAGCAGTCTTGGCTTGTGAAGTGGCAGCTTCTGATAATGCCTGTAAGGATTGAGCCAGCAGCTAGAAAAAAACATTAACTTAATTAATTTAGAAGTTATTAACCAAGAAAAGTAATGTAATAACCTCCATGGATTTGGCTTGAAGTTCTGCCTTGCCTCCTGAAGTTGAGTACCAATTCTCACTCTGCTCGTTTGTTTAAGCTCTAAATGCAAAAAATCGTACTTAATGAAATCGTTTAAAAGATATATTATTAATATTTCCTATGTAATGAATTTAAAGAAAATACATAGGACGTGTCTCACTCATTTTCTTACTTCCCTTGAACTTGAGGTCTCTCCATAACTGTTTGATGTAAAATAATGAGAAAGTTTAATCTACATACCCTCAATGTAGGTAGATAAATAATCTAAAACCTACCGTATTCCACTGAGTACTGTCTTTTTGGGCAGGTACCAAAGAATTTAAAATTGCCGCAAGTTCTTCCCACATTGCTTTGTGTTTATTTCTACCGTCACCAAATAAATTTACCTGCGGCAGAGTCTGTGATCCTCCATGTACTTGATAAATGCCTCCTTTTGGGCCTTATTTTAACGAAGAGTTTTTCTAAAAAACGAATATGTATGCCACATACTAAAAAAAGGTTTATGTAACTAAAATTAGTTTAAAACATTACTTACACAGATTTGATTGTAGTTCCGTTCATTGTTATAACTGTTAAAAGAAATTCACTAAATTTAAAATGAACTTGTCCTTAAATCACCACTAAAATTATTAACACAAATGCGAATATAACTACACACTGATAAATTAAACTCTTTACATATACATTCCCTCAAATTCTTTTTACCACGCTTTAGTTGATTGGTTGAATATTTTGCGAGTCTTTGCTGATTGGTTGAATTATATAACCTGAGCGTCGTACTCATAGACATGCCTGTTATTTCAATACCGAGAAAAAGCTGTCGTTTGCAATTCCGTCAATCGTTAATTCTCGTGTACAGAACAGCACACATTTTTTTGATCGGTTCAACAACCGATGATTGTCGAGTTGTTACGATGACGATATCTGTCGAGAAAAATGTACAGAATAGCACCCCTGGTCGGGTAAAACGGGATAGTATTTAAATATGAATAAAAATAATATTAAAGTAAAATATATTGACTTAAAAACAAAAAATATTATAGGGTTCACCATCATTATCAACCCCGGCGCAAGCTTCATGCGCCCAAAGTCCTGTCACATTACCCAGCCATCGTCCATTTTAGATTTCGAATACAGTTCTGAGTAATAAATGCAAGTTTCGTCTTTTTCCTCTTCATCCTCAACTACTATCCTTTCTTTTTTTTTCTTTTTTCTTTTTCTTAGTTTTGTAATACATTTTTTATTTTTGGCTTTGATATTCCTACTATGCGTTTCGTCTAAGTTGCGTTTGGGTCTCTTCAGAGGCTTCTTCCCTATAGATTTTTCAAGTTCCTCTTTATAAGGTGTTGAAGTTAACACAACTGTTTCCCTCTTATCATTAGGGTTAATTTTTCTATCTGCATGAGGAATGGCAACAACTTCTTGGGGTTTAACTTGACATTTCGTGTCATTGTAGGAACATTATCAAAGAATTTGCTGCAAGAATTAGAAGGGAGAGTTTTATGAGAATTTTCCTTATTTTCAAGCATCTGAGTAGAATTTTATGGTGTCCAGTGTTCTGGCGGCAATGTTTTGGGAGTTTTGTCATTTCCTGAATCGCCATGAAGTTTGTTCTGTGATAACCGCCGTAAAACAAGCATCTGCGATATTGGTGAAGGTGTCAGTGGTGGAAAACGCCTACTATTTTCTTCAACCGGACCCCTCGTAGGGGTCAAACATCCAGTCTTCAAAAATGTCTGGATTGTAAGGTTGAACACCTGCTTTCTAAACCCATTCACAGCTTTTTGGATGCTGGCAGTTTTTATATATGCGTTTCCTATTTGGGATATTGTAACTGGTCGACCTGGATGTTGCTGCATCCATTTCTGAACTTCTGACATAATAATTGCTTAGTGGTGACATAAAACTAACGTCTAACGGTTGTATACGGTGGAAAACAGAGTATTACAATGCCGTTAACCCTAGCTTTCTCAATAACGACTAAATTTTTTGTGTGAGTGTTATGTCTGTCCAAATGTAAGAGGACAGGACGTTCTTTAGATGGATTGGAAAACTCAATGAATTGATCAAACCAATTCGAAAAGATCTCTTTTTGCATCCATCCTGACAAATGATAAAAAGCTTTTCTTCCAGGAGGAGCATCATCTAGCAGCTCCGGCTTTGCTCTGGATCTGGGAAAAATGAACGTAGGTGGCATAAATACACCAGTGGCTTTTCCCACGCAGTGGTAAACATTTAGAACTTTTCTTTGGCACCATCATTATCCCGTCTCGTCAATATTATGGATTCCTTCTGGTGGTATTTTATATTTTTGAAACACGTCAGAAAGCAACGAAAAATATTTTTGGACGGCAGGTCTATTAAAACACATAGCTCTAGCAAGAGATGTTGACTCAGGCTTGCGAAGTTTAACATTTGGATGTCTCTTTAGAAAATTATATAGCCAAGCTTTAGCAGCCATTTTTTTTTCTTTATTAAATTGGTTAATCAAACCAGCTATCTGAAAAGCCAAACTTCGAAAGTCGTTCAGAGAAAATCCAAATAAACGTGATTCCATTGATATAATATGCTGCACCAACTCCTCTTCTTGTTCCGCAGAGAAAACCGGTCTGTCACGCCCCAGTCCCTTTCTTGTCTAATTTTCTCGTTCGAGGGTCCCATTTTTAATTTTTTTTTACTCGTGCTTCAATAGTTGTTCGAGGTACCCAAAATTCTTTTGAAGTCTTAAGGTACCCCATTCTTCTTTCGAGAACCTCTTCCACAGCTTGCCTCATACTCTCCTCGTTCCAGTTCTGCCTATCAGTTTTTCTTTTATATTTACCCATTTTTTATTAAACCTCTAGAAATTAAAATGAGAAATTAAAACATTATGGTTGGACAAAACGGGACAGTATCCAGTTTTACCCAACCGCTTTATATCCCATTTTGCCCGACCAAACATTCTAAAGTGATTTTTAAAATTTTTGACTAAAAAATAACAGTTGTTAGTTGCTAAAAAACTGTATATTTATTGTATTATTTATGTATTATTTATATATTCATTTTTACTTTTCATTCTTTGAAACCTGCGAACTTCTGCTTCTGGTACTTCTGAATTCTACTGAAATTTTCTGGTTTGAACCTTGAATTCCCAAAATTAAAGGTTGAAATTTCTCAGGTAAACCACCAAGAATAATACCGCCTACTACTTCATCTTCTAATGGTTTTCCAATGCTTTCAAGCTGCTCAGCAATATTAACAATTCGATCTATATATTCGTTTAGCGAACTAAAATCTTCAAATCTGGTTTTAAAAATTGACGAATATAGACCTATACGTCTAATAATGCCGTTATCTTCGTAAGATTTTTGTAAATTAAGCCAGGCTTCTTGTGCTGTAGTTGCCTTCTTGGTCTCACACATAACATTTGATTTTACTGATAAATTAATTTTGGCAAGGGTTTTGTGATCTGAACCTTTATCAGGTAAAATACCAGCAGGATACTCGATACAACGCCATAAACCACAATCTATTAAATAATTTTTCATCCAAAACTTCCATTCAGAATAATTTTTACCATCTAAATGTTTGGACTCCGGTAAACCTCCAACTGATGTGGTAGCAATACACTCGTAGCTATTTGCATTTGACTTTCTTTCTAATTGCTTTCTTAATAATGCAATTTCGACTTGCATTTTTTCAAAGTTTTCTTCTGTTGCCATTTTTTATTACCTCTGAAGCGAGAACAAATTCATTCTTCTGGGCCCATAACCTGTTACCAGAGCTAATTTCCACAGTTTGAATAAAATGTTAAGCTTTAGGTAAAAAACTGTATATTTAATATAGATATAACAGTGACAAAAATAATCTCACACAAATCAATAAACATATATGCATAACAACCAAATAGCCTACTAATAAACATAATATACTCTAACCTTAGAACATAAAATAGTAAGGAAGTATTGCTCGTTCAAGGACAGGCGACCGGGATGGTTATCCAAGATGGCTACCGGAAGTTACTTTTTAACAGTGGCGTCCTATATTTTTATTTGTAGAAAAATAATGTCCTTATTGAAACATACCTATTATTATTCAGTATGGACACTAATCATTATATATCAAAATAACCATTTTAATAAGGAAAGTAGAGGAAAAAAAATAGTATAACATTGCCTAAAATGGGGGTATTAGATTTAAGGAAATAAAACCAGTTATATACTACACAATTTTTATTAAAATTTTTCATTCTACCACTATTGGCCCTTAAATTGAATTTTGTGTAAACATGTCTAATTTTTTCTACATTATTTATTTTACTTTTACATATATAATAAATTCTTGTTTTTAAATATACTACACACATGCTTTTTATAAGTTGTTTCCTACGAGGACTTTCAGAAGTAGATGGTAGAGTTTCAGGAACAGGAACTGGTGAAATAGTTTAACTGCTAGTAGTTATTATCTCTTCAGCATAAGGGTCGTTAGTACTTACCTGCATAGAAAAGGTATATATTAGTGAAATATATGTTTAAGTAAAATATCTGTAAATAGATTTGAGAAAAAATATAGATTTGGTCAATGTTATTAAAGCAATTTGTGGATGTAATAATTACTTACAAATTTCATTCTTGCGATTTTAATTGTAGGTATAACATTTGGTACTAGTACAACAATTACTGCAGAAGTTCTATCAAATGATTGTTCTGTAAATTGTTGTGAGTCTCAAATGCTATTCTTGCCTGGACTCCAGTTATCTTTATCCACAATATTTAACCATTTCCGTCTAATATTTTCATCCCATGGGAAACTGTGAATGTAATAATGTGTTAATTAATACACAAATATATTTATTGTACCACGTTGCTTTATAATACTCCATAGACATAAAAATAATTGACGTATACAGTTATGAGATTAACCAAAAAATTGTAAATTAATGATAATTAAAATAAGATATCCTCTTTCCATTATTGATACGCCTATGTCAATTTAAGTAGATAGGTTAGGGATCAATACAAAGTTATAATTTAATTTAAACATAAAAATATAGTTTACGTATATATAATGTATATTTATTATAATAATAGCTACTTACCAATAAATAATTAATCCAAATTTTTAACAGAAAACTAAATTTTTATAACTTTGAAACAAAGTATGAGTCTTAATGGTTATCCAATATGGCCGACTTCCGTCGCCAGATTTTAACATTGTAGATATAACACAAACTCCTTCCTTACTATTGTATGTTCTAAGACTCTAACACGAACCACAGATCAACAATTAATTAGAGCAACCTCCTGCTACATATAAACAAACGTTACTTATAACGAATAACGTCACCAGTCAGTAGATAGCGCTGTTTACTTGTCAATATTGGGCGGTATCCCTTTTTATCCGACTATCCTATTTTGGCCAACTCTCCCCCATATTTTTTTTCGAGTAAATATTATAATATTTGTTTTGTTACAGAGGATGACAAAAAGTTTGGAGATAAGTGTAAGAGCACAAAGCAATGTGCATTCGAAGGAGCTGTTTGTGATGACATTACCCAAAAATGTCTCTGCAAACCCGATTTACCCGTTACTAACCACATCGATAAATGTGGAATAGGTAAGATTTTTTTTATTTTTACATTTGGCATATTGCATCAGATCATCGTAAGTATGTAAGATAAATCCATCCAAATTAAAATAATAATAATAATAAACGACTTTATTGTTTCCATAATAATTAAATCTATGAATAAATATAAATTATTTCACCAGAAAAAAAAGGCGGGATATAAAGCAATCATAAATCACGTTATACTCTGTTCTTCCACTCAACCATCTCTTACAATAGCTAAGAATTAGAATAATAAAAAAATACAAAGAAATATAAAATCTACCAAATATACAAAAAAAGATGCAATAGAATTCAAGTACCTATGTACCTATTGGTATAATGTTTATTTTAATTACATCATTGTAGTTATGCTTTTGTTAATTTTAATGAATAATGTTTATCTCTTTGTTAACCGCAAATTGTTTCGTGTTAAGTTGTTTTATGTTCATTTCAATGACTTTATTAACAAAATTATCTAATCTTCTCTTCGCCAAATTCCATAGTTGAAATTATTCTGTGCATGTTCTTTGGTCATTAACTAAATTTTTTTGAGATAAATTACAGTAATAGATAAAAAATTTTCACTATACTGTTTTTCTTTTTATATACTACGATTAACAGTAAATTAACAGAAAACAGAAAACATGACGCTCACAGTTTCGTTGAAACAATCATAAAAAAATTCAACTTGGATTAAAATTCATAAATAACTCTTGACAAGTCTTTTAAAGATCATTATATTCACGATGATTTTCCGAAACTGAGCTTTTGTTAAATCTTTACGTTTGAATATTTTCAAAAATATTGTCTCTATTTTTATGTCTGTATATAAGTAAATATCCGTGGTTTACACCATTTTATGTGCTTTAGTTAGTTTAACCTACGTCATGGTATTAAAACCGTGGGTGAGATTAAGCCTACTTTATCCCAATTTTACACTGTGCTCCTTTCACATACATTTTTATAAGACTGACCAGCTTCTTGGAGATGCCGATTTCTTGCATTGCTGTCCACAGTTCCTATGTTATCTTTATAACTAATTACTCAAATTTGAAACTTTTCTCAACTTTGTCTTACTTATTATATTTCCTAACAGAACTATTGCCACAATTTTTTTTAATATTGCTTTATCTATTGAACCACTAAAATTTAAATCGTAATAAAATTTACCCCCAAGTAATTATTGTCTCCATAATTTCTTTTTCTTCTTTCTTTTTTTCCAAATCTAGTACATATAATCGAGAACCTGGCCTTCTTAAATTAGTTTTATTGGTCAATTAAAATTGACTAGATGATGTTTGACTAGTCTTCCTTTTAACCATGTGTTTCGTACATTATTTGGAACCACTAGAACAACTACGTCGCCAAAGGATAGGGATTTAGAATATTGTTGATATTTGGAACATTTGATGAAGTAGGGCAAATATTCCTGTGTTCATCTCTTTCAAAAATAATCAGTTAATCTTTAAGCAGCTTTTAATTTTGGCAATACATTTAAATTATTTTGAGGGTCGCGAATTGATTATATTTTAAATTTCAGAAAATAAAGTTCTAGAGGATATTTATTTTGAAGAATTTTTCCTAAAATTTGCTACGCATTTCTGATTAGCCTTTCTCAAGCTCCACCCTTAGTTGGTGCATGTGATACACTATCCACAGAATTATTTATTAATTTTGAAATTTATCGTACAATTTGTTAAATTATTTAATAAAATCCCACTTGTTTGGGCTGTGGTTTCACTTGTAACAGAAACTCCTGCAGAATCGCATACAATAGCAGTATTACTAGTAGTGCACAATATTTTTTCTGCAAAATCTATTTTATTTTGAAAAGAATTAGTCTTCTCCATTGCTTTCTGCCTCTGTCGAGGAACACCAACTTCCATGACTCTTTAATCCTTGGACATCAACACCTTTACTAGCCAAAAGCGTTGCTGATGTTCTCCTGAACGAATGTCCAGTATAGTTCTCGGGATTAGGCAAATTTAAGAATTTGGCAATTTGAGAAGGCCTGCTCCCTAAAAATTATGAATAAATTTTCATTGGACTATTTCTTTTACCTAAGCTAGCATTGCCTTGTGAATTAGAAACTCTTCATCCGGTATTTCCGTTAGAAATTTTTCAAATTGCTCCTGTGTAAAAATGCTGGCTTTCTTAGACCTCTAGCCAACATTTTTTCTCTTCAAATACGTGATCAAAGTTGAAAACTTGGAAATATCAATGCCATCATACAGAAAAACGGTGGATTTAGTTATTGACTATTCTCTCCAGAGGCTTTCGGGAGCTTTTTACTGCATATGTCTTTGAACGAAATATGCCAATAGAGTCTTTTCATCGATTTTTAAATTCTTGCCTTCGCACCATTTTTTAAAACTTTGGTAGGTATTTTGATAACGGATTTTGGATTTTTCGTAAATAATTGCGGAACACCCTTCTTCCCAAGCCCGTTCAATTTCTTCAAACTCACTTTCACTCATATTTTATTCTATAATAATCAAAAATGTACTTCAAATTATTGACAACTAAATAAAAACTCAATTCTCCATTGTTGTTATTCACCTTAGTTACTACCTAACAACCTCAGATAATAGAGCTAAGTACAAAAATTTGTTAGAACAAAATCGTTTTTTCAATCAATTTGAAATATTTATTAATTAATTAAAACAGCATATTGATATAATTATACATTATATTTTATTTTTCATTATATATTGAGATAATTTACTCAACACCAAATGTTATTTTAAAGTTTGAATTTGTGTATTTTCTTTAATTAATAAGGTTTGGGTTCAAACAAAATTTATTTTAAATTTTTTTTATTAAATTGAATTTTGAATGATTAACCAAATAAAATTTTATCAAGTGATGCCTAACTAATTCCCATCTACTACCTATCTACCTTATCTATTCTTAACTAATTACTTAACTAACCTTAACTACCGCAGTGTCCATTTACTGTATTTTTTTCTTTTTTAACGATCTTCCTTCACTTCAATCAATTTAACTTTCTTGTCCTCCAGTTGTTTTCTTTCTATACAATATTAACTAGTTTCTCTGTTCACCACTAAACAGTTATTGGTTTTTTTAGCTTGTTTCTTTTTTTATTTATTTTTAATAATGGTTTGAATTACTTCTTTAAATGATCTTTTTAACGCTCTGACTATTTAATCCAATATCTCCACTTTTTTCTCAAAAATGTCCAGCTTTTAATATCTTCTCCAAACGTCAAAAACTCTGTCTACAAAACCACCATACAGCTGCTGGCTGCTGCTCATCTATTTTAATAATCTTCTAAAACTGCCTCGCTTTTTTATAATACCTATCAAAACTTTTTCTGTTCAACTTAATTCTGTTTAAATTATCCTTTTTTTTTAAACTATTTAACTTCGTTTCTTCAAATCCACCAACTGTCAAAACTTCTATCCCCTGGCAACGAAACTTCTTACTCACTCTCACTTACACTACTTATCTATCCTTAACCTAATACAAGTGTTGTTTACATTACATGAATTTTTATACCCTAATAGTGTGTTCCCTTTTGGATAAATCAGAATTTAGTAAATTTTTGACGTTTGGCCGTGGTAAATATTTATTTATGTTTTATTTCGGAACTGATTTTGGTAAATTCTTGACAGTGACAAGTATGACATATGTATGACATCCATTCGTAACCTAAAATTTGGTGTTTGAGAATGGTTTGACAAAGCCGTGCTGGAAATGAATGATCAACTAGCTGCAGCGGCTTTTTTTGAATTTTTATTTGATTCACTAAAAATGCAAAAAAATATTTAAATTTTTAGACGTTTACAATCAATTCGGAACGATTTATTAGTAAATTTTACAAAATTTACTCAAAACTGAACACAACTTTGACATTTACTTCAAATTTTGACATTTTTCCGAAAATAAAAAATAAAATATTAAATTAAAATAAATTTTGAAATGACTCTTAAATATACCTTTTCAATACATATATTTTGAAATGAATTCTTAGGTAAATGACACACCGTATAGATTTACCCACTTAGGGGATATCAGTAGATTGTCAGTATATTCGTGATACACTTCTGGTATAAAATTAAATCGATTAACCGACGAAACTAGCAGTAAATTTGAGAAGTATAACCAACCGAGAATGTCGTGTTAGTTAATTTGCAGGTTTGCCATTTACCGTAGTTGTATCCGTTTCGAACGTAATGAGCTATGACCCAATTCTGTTAGAGTTTAACTTTATTCCACATATTCGTTGTGTCTGTTAAATAACATGAAAAAATTGGGAATTTTCGAGTATTCCGAAAAAAGTTACATTTATGACAACAAGATTAAAAAGAGACTATTTGGAATAACAATTTAGACGTATGGGTAGATGGGTTTTTTTTTGTTAACTAGATATTATTTTAATATTTTCCTTCTACAGAGAAAAATTGATATCGTAACTCTATTTTAAAAGCCTTTTTTTATACTGTACGGTAAAGTTCCCGTTTGAGTCCGGGAAATGGCACTTTACGGTACACTTGTACTTTACAGTACTCTTGAATCAACATAAACTATTTTAGTTTATGTTTATTAGTTTATTCTAGTTTTTGAAGTTTGACATTAATTGTACAACTGCTATTGCCAGCAATATGTATTAATGGAGTTGTTGATGGATTTACAGTGTTTTCTGTAATCGCGGAAGACGTGTCATGTGGCTGTGATGTGTTTCGCCCCTTTGGATCATTCTTGCAATCTTGTTTTTGCCTTCAATCGATTATTCTATAAACTTTTCTGCAACTGAAGAACTCTTCCATCCACCGTGCTGTTTTAGAACTTTAAGGTCAGCTCCATCATTGGCCAACAATGTTAAGCAATTCTTTGTAAATATAAAAATTTCATGTACTTGTGGAGAAATTGTCAATTCTATCTGTTCTATCTTTATCAAAAATATAACTAATAATTTAATCTAAACTTATATAAATTCTTCTCTATCTATTTCCCACCATCAATGAAATTAAATCTTACTTCTTTTAGGTGCTACCTGTAGAATAGCGTGTCCGTTATTTACCGATTTGATTTTTGAGTTGGCAGCGCCCCTAAAATTTTTAGTGTATGACCCAAAAGAAATATCGAACCTATATAAGCCCTTAATATTGATAATAAACCGTGCCACAAAGGCGATTGATTTCCCATTTAAATAACATGGGGTTTTTGTAATTTTTGTTATTTTTGTATACTTTTTGTATACTCAATATATTGAGTTCAAGTTCAAGAGGAAAATCTATAAAAGAAATTACTAATCCGCCTTAGTCTTACCTGCAAAAAACATATTTTTTAATAAAATAAAAAATATAATTTCGGTCTGTAACAACCAAAGTGGAAACACCACAGGGAAATTTAGAATTCTTTAACTCCTATACGCAGTAGTGACCTTCTAAGTTGTGGTAAAATTGCCGACTGCTTCTTTTACAGCGAAAATCGGGATATAAAAGAGAATATGTAAAGTGTATAATTTCGGTGAATTTTATTTTTACGATATTTATACGTGAACCTATTTGACCAACAAGAGATTGGTATTTAGGTATGAATAAATATATTTTTTATAAACAAAATAATTAAAATGTGGTATGGAGCAAATGAAAGGAATAAATTCATTATAATTGAATTAGTTGGTTCTTTGCAAAAACGCAAAAACACAATTTAAAAAAAGTTTCCTCCACTCACCATTCTTGAGCAATGGTGTCATTGATCATTTTTTAAATCTTAATAAAATATATTTAGCATTGTTATGATGTATTTATTGATACCCAAAAATAAATTATGTAAAGTTAATAAAATATCTTATCTACCTTCTTTTACATGGGTGGCATCCCCACAAAATCACTTTAGCACAAGAACTTATGGAAGATTATTTTCATAAATGGGTTGAATTTTGAGAAATTATAACGGACAAAAACAGCATAAATCCATTGTTTTCAATTATGTACTGTCTTCCGATGAAGCTAAATTTTTACTAGTCAATTGTCCTGGTGCGAAACTTATTGAACAACATTTTCCCAAATCGGTGGATAGGTTGAAGAGGATTTATCGAATGGCCTCCTAGATCACCCGATTTAACTTCTCTTGACTTCTTTTTATGGAAACTGTATGAAAATAGACCACAAAATATCAATGACATCAAAAAAAGGATACGTATTGAGATTGCAAACATAACTCTTCAAAATTTTGGAAAACATTCAAGAAGAAATCGCTTATTCCTTTTATTTGTTTCATACAGTATAAATAATCATACTAATATTATAACGCTAAAGAGTTTCTCGTTTAAACGCCTAATGTCATGCAGAAGCTACTGGTTCAAATTAATATTTCTTCTTATGTTAAATAGTATATTAATTGAGGAAGGCTATGGGCTATACAGGGTGTTTCATTAAGAATTATCCATATAGTAACTGGAGAAACCTTAGCACTAAATATGAAGATTTAAGCCAAAACACTTAAGTAAAATATTTCTCCTAACCGAGATATAGGGTGTTTTATTTTAACTATTCTAAATGATTGTATCCCATATTTTTGACACCTTCAAATATTTTTTGTTCATACTTGGCAAAAAGTTTACACATATTAGGTTACTTTAAACAGTGGCAAAAGATATTTTTTCTCGATTACCAGAGGCGTGCGGTAGGGATGGATACTTTCTTTTATCCCCCTACAATTTACACCACTGTCGTAATAACTGTTTCTGCATGTTTTTTTGATTCTCCGTCACTTTCTACGTAAATATCATCCTCTTGTCTCAAAACGATAGAGTGAGTAGTTTTAGAGTTATTTGCATTTAAAGGTAATGTTTAAAATATCCATTTTATTCCAATAATTCCTTAATAATTTAATCAACCCAACATATTTCTAAAGGTTAGGAGACATTTTTTCAAAAGGATTAATAAATGTATTGAAGTCAATGGAGGCCACTTCGAAAATTTACTATAATGTTAACTGGAATTTTTTTTACAGTAGTCTAAATAAATAATTGTTTCAGTACGTTTATTTTATGTATTCATCATGTTATTTCGTAATGAAAATCACAGTTCTATTTTGTTATAAATTTAAAACTGAAATATTGATAAATATTAATATTAATATGAAAAAATCATTTGAAACTAATAAATTTTATTTATTCAGTGAAATACAATTATTACGACAGTGGTGTAAATTGTAGGGGGATAAAAGAAAGTATCCATCCCTACCTCACGCCTCTGGTAATCGAGAAAAAATATCATTTACCACTGTTTAAAGTAACCTAATATGTGTAAACTTTTTGCCAAGTATGAACAAAAAATATTGGAAGGTGTCAAAAATATGGGATACAATCATTTAGAATAGTTAAAATAAAACACCCTATATCTCGGTTAGGAGGAATATTTTATTTAAGTGTTTTGGCCTAAATCTTCATATTTAGTGCTGAGGTTTCTTCAGTTATCATATGGATAATTCTTAATGAAACACCCTGTATAACATCAATTAGAGCATTAAAAAAAGGTCAAATAAAGTATATTATATACCAAGAGCCTCTTTCCCTCTTTTAATCCTAAAAGTGAAGTCACCTGAGGAATTAAAAGGCAATTTAGACCTGTGATATATACGGTATTTTTTACATAGCAGGGCTCTAAAATTCCGGCGTTTCCCAACTCGTGCCCGTTATTACCTGGCCCCGAAAATCACTGACCAACTCGTGCCCGTTCAAAAACTAGGTAGAAAATTAATCCACCAATTCGTGCCCGGGTGCATCGGAACTGCGGTTTTTAATTCTTATAATAATTAAATATTCAAGACCTACATATACAGTTGTCATTTATTTGAAATAAAACTACTACAAAACGTATTAATTACATATTTTGCACATAAAAAACTTAGAACTACCTACATATTATTAATACTATTATACCAAGATACTGTTTTAACGAAAGTAAATGTTTAGGTTAGGTTAGGTTAGGTTAGGTTAGGTTAGGTTAGGTTAGGTTAGGTTAGGTTAGGTTAGGTTAGGTTAGGTTAGGTTAGGTTAGGTTAGGTTAGGTTAGGTTAGGTTAGGTTAGGTTAGGTATCAAACCCGAAACAAAATCCTTTCTAGTAAGTACTTCAGGAAAACCCAATTTAACAGTAATACCTGTTCCTATAGAGTTAGACAAGATGGGAAGGTAATTTGAACAGGTAAATTTTTCAATCGAGCACGAGTTAGGTATACAGATTATTGAGACCTTTACTCTTGTACCTTTTAAGGGATTAGTGGGCACGAGTTGGGATGCGTCCTAAAATTCGAATAAGTATTGACCATAAAAATATAAAAATACAATTAATGGGCAAATAATAAAACTGAGAGCGAGGCTGACGTCCAGGATAGACTAAAATTTTGTTGAATGTTGAAAAATGACTAGGATATTAGAGTATCTAACCAAATGTTCCATTAAACCACAATGATATTTGTTGGTCATTTTGAACAAAAGGTAGCAGGGATTATTAAAATTTCTAATCACCGAAAAACTATTATATTGATTCTTACTGGTCATAGCATAATGTTCCTAAAATAGCTTAACAGCTTTTTTAACGTGGTCTTTTTTTTCTTTGCTCTTTTAGGTGATATATTTCCTTTTCGCATATTATGTGTATATTGGCATCCAAATCAAGTTAAACTTAGGTATTTATTCTAAAGGGATTGTTTACATTCCCAGTAAGGCTACTTGATTTCCGATTTCCTGAATTATGTCTTATCATACGATTCAACAAAGACACAGTTTTTGTTTTCTGTTATTGCGTAAGATGATTTATGCGATTTTGACCAGTTTGGTTTTAATTTAAATATGTCAGTTTTGTGACTTTGACAATTTAAAATGACAATCAATATGAATATAGAATAAAATATTTCGAGAATGTTAAAATAGTAAATAATAGTTAAAATAATAAAACCTTCGTTCCTTTCTCCGAGTTTATTTGTAATGTCACATTTGTGTTTTCTGATTTAATACATAAAGTTAGTGACCTTTGAACCCAAATATTAAGAGCGCTTTTGACTATAATAAGTAACAATACGACTTTCAACGAATAACTTTCTTAGAAAGGCTTTTTTTCATACTATCTGGTAGCGCTAAATCACAGAACTTGTTTGATTCATAAGTAAAGAAACTCAGAGCCTTTAAAGCTAACTGGTTGTCTGTAAGAATATAGATGTTTGCCCCTCTAGTGCCTCTACGAGTACATACTTGGAAACTAACTTCTATATCGTCTATCTCCTCCTGAAAGATACGTAGTTGGGTCGTTACCAAGTGATTTAGATAACCGAGAATTCGGCCCCTTCTGTGTATCGCACGAATAGACTCTCTTCCAGCGTTGGCTTGACCTCTTCAATATGGCTGTTTTCTATAATCAATTCCAATGGATTATCAAAGTCAAGCCTAACTGTCATAGTTTCCAAAGGTTAAATCAAGTCTTCCCAAATATCTTACGACAAGATCACTACTAAGGCTTTACATAAGTCTTTTTCCAATTAATTGTTCAAAGTTAGTTTTGATCCCGGATCATTATTATTATTATTATTATTATTATCAAAAGACTTATGCACTTACTCAGCTTTCGCTGGTAATATTTACCTATCCCGAGCGTAAACGCATATGGGATTAGGATCAAAATTTACATATTTAAAAATTTTCTAACAGTATGACATGTGTTTAAAATTGCCGCTTTTTGCAAGTTAATAAAAGTGTTTTTATGCAGATCGAGTTTTTTAAGACTGTCTTCAAGACTTTTGGGAATGAGTCCAGTTGATGATACGATGATCGGTACCACTTCCACTTTTTCTGCATGCCACATCTGTCCCACTTCTATGGCAAGATCGGTGTACTTTGCCATCTTTTCATTATACTTATCCAAAACGTTGTTATTGTTTGGAACTGCAACATCGACTAACAGCACCGATTTAGCTTTCTTATCCACTACTACAATGTCGGGTCTATTATTCGTCACCTGTCTATCGGTGATAATGGACCTATCGTAGTAGAGTCTAAAATCTGCATTCTCGAGCACTGCCTGTGGATTGTATTTGTAATAGGGTGTATATGTATTTAGCAGTCCATATTTGTTGGCCAGTTTCTGGTGAACAATATTACACAGCTGGTTGTGCCTGCGTAAATAATCCGTGTTGGCTATGGTTGAACATCCTGATGTGATGTGTTGTATGGTTTCCGACGTTTGTTGGCACCGTCCACACTTGTCCGATGTAATAGTTTGGTCCGTAATAACAAATTTTTTGTAGTTGTTTGTATTAATTACTTGATCCTGAATGGCCATCATAAATCCTTCAGTCTCTGGAAACAAGGTACCGTCAGCAAGCCACCTATTTGATGCTATTTTGTCAATGTGTGGTTGGTTAAGGTCGTGATGATGTCGACCATGTAGAGCTTTTTGGGTCCATTTTATTATTATTATTATTATTATTATTATTATTATTTATTATTATTATTATAAATATGATTTTGCCTGGATTAAACTTAAGTCCGTTCTTCCGGTACCATTCTTTTTTTCTGAGTTTGGCTAGATCTGTATATTATATGCATCAATCATTTCATTTTTAATTTGGTGTGAGTTCTTCTATTTTGTCGAGTGGTAATTCTATTTCTTTAATCTCTTCTTTGAGATGTTTCTTGTAAACATCTGTCAGTCTACTAAGGAACTCTCTACATCTCTCTGGAGGTGGTTGTTGAGTTGGATAAACAGAACTGTACGCCGAGGCAACAACGATCTGCTTTTTGCCTGTGTTTTGGCACTTCCACCATAGACCGTTGCAAAATTTGCTGAGATTCGCCCCCACCCCCTCCTCAAAATATCCAATTGTAATTCTGAATGTCATCTTGATCATAAAATTTAATCTGTTAGGGCGGTTTTCGATAATATCAAATATTTATATCAATATCAATATTTAAATTATGTATTAATGAGAAAATAATGCTCAGCTCTCTATTTTTTCCTTTTCGTACGTCATTGAGCTGGACTTTCATTACCGGTTGATTGATTGTCCCGGAAGTTTGAGGAAATGAGTTGATGGCTACACTACCTAAATCAGAACGAACTTGCAGAGGTGTTATTAAACTCACAAAACGGACAGGTCTTAATTTTAATATAGAGGCGGAACTTGTTATATTCCAATAACGACTCTATGGGGTTTTGATAATATTAAACTTATTATTATTAATAATTATTGATCATTGATTAAACTTATAGAGGAGGATAAAAATGTTTTATAGAAAGTAAATTCTTTATAAAGAAACTATTATTTCAAAAAATGTTTTTTTACATGCATTTTCTAGAATATTTCTTTACTTTGCAAATCCGAAAAACAATATTTTGTAGGTCAAATTCAATAGGCGATTCGTAGGCGAGCTTAATGGGCCATAAAAAATTCTTTTTACCGGTCGTGTTGCATATTTGTAACGATCTAATAATAAACGAATACTAATAATTATATCTTGATTTCTGCATAATTTAGTATAGATTATTTTTTTCACCTGTGAAAATATCATAGTTTTGTGATTTGATCCAATGAAAACACTTAATCTTTAATGTTTTGTGCTAACTGCTAGCCAGTTTATACTAGTAAGACCACGATTCGTTTTATTAGTAATGATAAAATCATAAAACATAATCATAGAACAAAGAATCATAGGAATAACAATTTTAAAATATTCATTTTTCTATTTATAAGTAACTGTAAATCAACATTCATTTATAATATCACAATTCAATTAATCTAAACTATAAATGAAAATAAAAAATCAAATAGGTAGCTACTTTAAAACTAACCTGGTTCTGCATGCATTTAAAACTTTAAGATAGGCACCTACAGACAAATGTGGTCTTGTAGGTAAACTTCAAACCTATCTGCCTAATAGTTGTTATTTTGACAATTTTCTCTTAATATAATTATGTAAATAGGTATAAAAATAAATATTTATTCAAATTATAACTCTTCTTTTTTGTTTCTCTTGATTATCAGTGTTAATAAGCAGGCAACACAAAATACACTTACGCAGTAGTTGTTGAATCTTTACTTTGTATATTAAAAAATGGAGTCTAACTGCGAAAATAGATTTGGTGAAAAAGATACCGATGAATTATTAAATAAAGTAGTTTTTGTGCGGAATGATTTAAAAAATTACCTTCTCAATATTTTTACCAAATAAAAAAGCTTTCGTGGAAATGAAATATTAAATGATAAAATTTTAAGGATTCGTGCTATTAATTATAATATAATTTGTTTAAAAAGTTAGATTTTCACATTTTTAACATAGTAGGTTTTACTAGTAGGTTCTTTTTAGCCCTAAGTACTAAATTGCTTTAATATTGTTATGTCGTATAACTTTATTACTTAAGAACAATAAATAACTGGAGGGGTTAAACTAAACTTCCACTATTTATTCGAAAAATTCGCTTTAAAATTCAATTATAGCTGTTTCGCTAATAACTAGCATCGTCAGTTATTTATTGTTCTTAGCAATATGAACTTCCACAAAGTAAAGGTTAACACAATCAATTTACCTTATTACTTGATATAGTCTTAATTCAACCAACATCACAGCTATTTCTTACAAAAAATATGTCACTTTAATATGTCAATCTGACGACGATAACATATCGAAAGTTTTGTAAATATACCGTCCAAGTTTTGTTTAAAAAATCTTTGTTTGTTTGTTTTCTTATGTAAGTATTTTTGGTTTTCTGTACTTCCAATCTTTTATTTATTATTTCACGACCTTATTAATAAAACAGTAATTCTCGCAAACTTTTTGAATGTTAATTAAATCAGTTTCTAACAAGGGAATCAGATTTTTGCATGATTTTCCAAACCTGAAACGTTGGTAATGGGTACTGTAAATCTGTGATTAAAGTCACTGATTGTCAACCTCATATTCAGGTAAACACGAGCAAGGTAAAAGAAAATTGTTAATATTTCCCACAATAATCTCCAATAAAAATCTCTGAGTTATTTTCTAAAAATAAAACAATTCAATCAGAGAAACAAATATATTAAAAATACATATACGAATACGTTCACACGAATGGAATACGATATAAAAATTCTTTTATGTACCTATCTAGTCGATAAAACAATATAATTATAATTAATTATACAATTTATTAGAATTTTAATCTTAATGTACATAGTGACCCATGTAACAGGGTTATCCAAATTTTTTTTAAATTTAAATTTTTACACAAAACCATAAAATTCTTGGATTAGGTGTTAAAAATGATTTCAGTTGCCGTTGCATATTTTTAATTTATTTATAAACCCAAATAGTTTTTCTGATTAATAAAAATTTTCTATAAAAATACCAATTTTCGCGTCGGTAAATAAAACAGAATTTAAAAATTACAGGGGTATCTCCATTATTTGTGTAAGAGCGAATTATTTATGAAAAATTATATAAATTACATACGGGGATCTAATTATATTCGTAGAATTCTAAATCCTAAGCAAATTTTAAATGGACAGTTATTTCATACTTAGTTCTGAAACTCCAGAAGTTAATTACGAATATTTCCCCAATGACATCGGAAACGGTGATTCCTGAAACTTCGTTATTTAGTCATACTTTGATTAAAATTTACATACTATATTTTACCATTTTAATTGGATTTTGTCAATTTCTATTTCAAACAATATTAAATGGGTTTTTGTTTTTTGATTTTTTTTTATTCTGCTTTTTTTATTCCACTTATCGTGATAAACTCTATATTATATTTAAAATGTATTGGAAGTAAGACAAGTTAATATTTTTTACATACATTCATAAAGTAATCATGACTAACTTGAAGAGCAAAGTTTATCAAAATCCCCCATATGATATGGAAGAATTGAAGGAGATTTATTTTGAATAATTTGTAAAATAATTTTTTGAAAATAAACTTTGTTCATTTTAACAAAAGTACAATATTTCAAATCAGAATCTTCAAACTTTACTAGAATCGGAATATTAATAATAATAATCTTCTGAATATAATCTGTATAATCATATAAGTGCAAAATTCTGATATATAAATTTCTTATCTTTTTTACAACCAACTCAATTATTAAAACAATAAAAAAATATTGTAAACAAACTAATTAAATTCTCATTAGGTCTTTTAGCAAAATAAAATAAAACAACTATTCAAATAAACAAAACAAGCAAAAAGTTATTGTGTCTTAATTTTAAAATATTTCCTATTCTACTTGGACTGTAACTGAAGCGCATCAGAACGGAGATTGCACAAATAAAGCCTGAAGTTCTCGTAAACGTTTTTTATTAAATAGTTTAATGTATTTTGGTAAATAAACGCATTTTCGTTTTTCTATAATAACTTTTAACTTTTATTATATAGTTACGGCCTTTTCTGAATGGATTTAAAAATTTAAAAAGGGATAGAAAGTAATACCTTTTGCTACTGGCTCCGTACGATTTCATTTCCGCTATAAATAAACCATGAAAGGTTGGCAGGTAACTACCAAGAAAAGTTTCATCGTTTTGCTCAAAGTAAGCAGGGTTTATGTAAAGCTTACATATTTGATCAATTTACGTATGCATTATTTTGTATTTTAGCCGTTACTAGAAAATAAAACCGCTATTTAGATGCACGTTCTGAAAACTGACCATATGAGTTATGTATGCATTCTATTAGTAATTCTTTTATTATGCAGTAATATCTATAATAAAACGTTAGTCCATTATGTTATGGTTTTTCAAGAGAAAAATTCAATAAAAACTTAGTTAAATAATAGAACTTTAAAATATATTAATAGTAATACCACTGGTGATGGAATTTTCGCGATAAGTCTGAGTGGTATTTTGTGGACTATTTCATTTTATCTTAAAATTCTCACATAATCTGACCAATCGCAAACCAAAGACAACTTGTGTTATCGGACAGTACAAATCAATAAAAAATTTAAAAAATAAATCGGCCTGTGAGGGTTTCATGAAAATATTACTTTTAAAAATATTGAATTTATCTAAACCTTCATGTCTTCACTGTATATGCTACAAACCCTACTAGTCTGGAAGATTAAGGATCTTAACCGAATTTGCGTTAATTTCATCAGAAATGCTAAACAATGCTAATAAATCATTATATCAAAGTAGAATGATAAAATTAAATGCTTGGCAATTAATTTAACAAATTAAAAGATATGGTTTAGACTGTGAATATGCTAACTTTGTCTTTCAAGCGAAATGAACAGGTTCTAATGAATCAATTAAGAAAATGACACGCTTTTAACTCATGGTTAACTATTAAACAAAGATCCAGCTGCAATATGCCTTAACTGTAATATTTCAATCACCCTAGTGCATTTACTTTTTGAGTGCAAAACAGAGAAAAAGATAGTATGCATATAATATGTCTGTAATGCTAGTGTTTACTTTGTGGAAATTTATCGTAGCCTTTTAAAATAGTAAAAGCCAATATATATATTTGTCCAGGAACAAATTTATTCTAAATCCTTACATTCTTAAAAAACGAAAATCCAAACTATCAGTATTAAGGTGTAAGGGAAATATAGTAAATTTTTTAAGAATAATTTACAAAATGTCAGTAAATAAGGTTTTTCTATAAAAAATATGAATTTTATGCACCGCCTTTTTGGAGGACCCTCTATAATTTAAAATAATCTTAAAATTATTGAAATGGCAAATCAATGAAAACTTTTAAGTTTTCTCTATCAAATTTAGCTCCTCTGTTTACTAGCGATCCTACGGCCTTTGCCTCATTTTACATTCTAATCGCCATTTCCTTTTATCTAAGCAATTATTTTTCAAATTTTTCATCATTTTTGGAAAGGTCTCATCATCTGTTCCTTAGCATCTTTTACAATTCGTATTTTTGTTTATAGGTACTAGTAATTTCAAATTTAATTATGTTCTTAAATAACATGTGTTGGTTTAGCGGTATTGTAATACGTGATCGGTACAAAATATACAATGCTATATTATTTAACTAAATTTTAGAGTATAATCTAAGAAAAGAAATTTTAAAATTAATTTCAATACTTGTTTGCCTCAGAATTAACTAGTTTCTTTACTCGCCCAAACTTAGTATTCATTTATTTATAGATTTTCGAAATCCAATTCAAATTGTCTGTAAGAATATTCGCCAAATTATATTTGAAATCGTCTAAATAAACGTACCTTGCATGTATCATAAAATAGGCTTTCTAGCTCGCAGTGAAACTACACTCCAGAGAATTTACGGTAAAGTGTGAATTGTAGAGATGAGTTTCCAGTCTGCGCTTCCAAATTTAGATTTTCCATTGTATTCTTACAACACCATTGTTTATTTAAATGAATCTGGCAGGATTGTTTATTTTCTGAGATTGTGAAAGCTTTTTGTTAAATTCTCTTACAGATAAACCACAAAATGGCAAGAGAAATAAATTAATATTTATATAAAAATTTACAGTTGAAGAATGCTAAACATATTTATTTCGAAAGTCTTAAAAGTGTTTACAATATTCGATAATGAAAATATAATGGGGAGGAAAAAGTTAAATTTATTGTACTAACCCTTAAGTATTAAACTTAGTATTAGGTAAAGATGAAAATAGGGGTTGTATGTATTACTTTCATTTTCTAATTAGGTAAATGTGAAGGAAATGGTGCGGTGGCTGCAAGGCGCTATGCTGATAAGTTTCCTAATAGAAATGTACCAGATAGGCGAATTTTCCTGACTATTGACCGAAATTTAAGAGAAACAGGCACATTAAAAAAATAAGTTCTCGGTCATCCAAAAGACCTTGCGAATGCAGATGATCTAATAGAAATTGTTGATGAACACGCGCATGAGAAAGATAGCGGCTGAATTAAGAGTACCTCGTATGAAGGTATGGAGAACAGTTATGGACTAGTTACTTCACCCCTTCCATATCACAGAAGTTCAAGAATTACTGCCCGAATCCATTAGATTTTTATTTCTGGGAATATATGAAAGAAAATGTTTATTCTGTGTAAATAACCAGTGAGGATCAACTAAGAAAGACACGGAGTTCTACAAATTGCTAACGAATTTCGACAAAAACATTTAATTTTTCAAAATACTCGGTATTACTTGTTGAACCGATGTAGAACTTGAATACAGGAAGGAGGAGGACATATTGAACACTTGTTGAGTTGAGGCAAATATCTCGTTTGTTTATAAATTTTAATTCAATAATAAAGATGTTTTTAATATTTGTGAAAATGTAGTTTAAATTTTCAATATTGAAATTGGCATTTTAAAGGGTTGCTGTATCTTTCATTATAAAATATTTACAAAGAAATACAGAGAGATACAAAAGTTTAAGAATATAGACGTTTGATTCCAGTGGCGGTCCATATTTTGTTAAATTATAGCCCTAAAAAAAGTTGGGGAGTTAAAGGGGTGTTGATCCCCTCTGAAAATCCATAATATATAATATAAGAAGCTTTATGCAGGCCTTTGAGGCCCATAGCTTTAAAATCTCATTCCATTCTGTTCGATTTTTTGCTTTTCGTTTCCAGTTCTGGATTTGTTTTTCTCTTAGGTCCTCCTCTACTGCATCTCTCCATCTTCTTCTAGGTCTGCCTCGTTTTCTCGTCCCTTCTGGTATTTTCCAAGCTATTGTTTTTAAAGTTCTGTTATCGTCCATTCTTTGTAGATGACCTAGCCACTGCAATCTTCGTTTTTTTATAAATTTGCTGACAGGAGCCTCTTTAAATAATTCATATAATTCGCCATTTGATCTTCTTTCCCATCCTATATCCGTTTTTCTTCCTCCAAAGATCCGTCTTAAAATTTGTCTTTCCCAAGTCTCCAAACGTTGTGTTGTTTTATTTGTCATTATCCATGTTTCGCACGTATAGGTTAGTGTGGGTCTTATCATTGTTTTATAGATTCTGATCTTTGTTTTTCTGGAAATTTATTTACTTTTTAGAACTCTTCTTAGGCTTCCTGAACAATTGTTACTCTTAGCAATTCGTAGCTCTATTTCATTTTCTTCATGGCATTTATTAGCTATTAGGACTCCTAGGTACAGGAAAATCCATAATAAATCAAAATAATTGAATGCAACTCTTTCCAATTTATTGGCTTTTCTCTACTGGTATTTCCTTTAAATTTTCGTACATTAACGTTAAACCGTTAAACCGTTAAAAAAAAAATTAATTTTTTAACTTTAGCACCCTGTAACTTTTTTTTTGTGTGCACTATTGTATATAGGTGAGTGGGGTTTAATCAACATATTTTTGACCCCAGAATCTATAGGATAATTTAAGACCATTCTTTTTAGAAGACCCTGTATAATTAGTTTGATTTGATTTATATTCGGCAAAATATGCTTGTTAAGTATTTCTTCGGCTTGAAAAAACTATGATATCCTAATGATACAAAGTCTACAAAGTCATCTTTTGCCATCCTGTTCATGTAAATAACTCAAAATTGAATTTTTTTGACTTATCCTACTGTAGCTTTGAGGCGACGCCGACGATATGAACACAATTTGACTGGCAAGAGTGCGGAATGCAGATTCCGACATGCTGAGGATGAAACGGCGGACCATATTTTGTGTAACTGATACTGACATTAATTTCAAATATTGAAATTGTTTTTAAAACTTAATTCTATTTTTTTCATTTCAGCTGCACGTGTTAACGAAACTTGCTTTTTTACTGAACAATGTGAAATCGTCAACTTTCAGACGGAATGCAAAGATGGAGTATGTGCCTGTCGATTCGACAGACAAGCTGTGATGAAACCAGACGGAAGAATAGAATGTGAAGGTAAACATATTATTTATTAGATATATTACTGGTATAATAAAATTTTAAGATTTAATTGTGGGTTTTTAGGGTTAACATTCACCATAATAATTATTCAGCTTTCACAATAAAGAAAGAGGTTATTATTAATGGAGTAAGGAGCACCTACATATTATCTTACCCTTATCCAGAATAATAAGCTTTTATTTAACCAACAAACGGTTTGAATGATGTGCAAAAACTTTCTATCCGTGAAAAGAGTTATGTAAGATAAATTGAACTAAGGTGATAAGCTAATTTTCAATGATTGATTGGTTGCTAAGAATGTTACCAAAAAGAAATTTTTAAAATCTATTTTTTATTTTCATACACAAAACATTTTTTTTCTAGTTTCATTCAATACTACTAAGTTTTTTAAATCACCACATCTTAAATATTTGTTTATTTTTAACTTATATTTGGACCATAAGACGAAAACTCCAATTTGGTTGCTGTTGTTAGTGCTTGATCAAGATTGTAAGAAAATATCCAAATTGTTTTCTTTCAAATCAACGGATAACAATCAGATAACAGATTTCTCTTAGTATCCTCTCCTTCGCAAGTATAAAGACGTAGAATCTAGATAAACTAAATAACAAGTTATTCTTCAGTAGTTAACTAGCAAAACTTAATTAAACTGACTTTATTTTATCCTTTTAATCAAATTACAGATATAACTGACAGAAAAGCAAAAATTCTAAATTGAGATTGACCTTTTTTTTATAACATCAATTTTGCATTTATTTTTTTCCTTTGAACAGTAAAAGTTGCTAATCGTAAATTAGTTCTTTTTACTAATTTTCTCACAATCCCACCAGTTTTAATTAATAAATTGGACTGAAATTAAAACTAACTATTGTTGTTTGTTTTTTTCTTCTTCATTCAGGCATAATTTCTTGGCTGGACTTCTCTTCTAAACTTGTGTCTGGAGTGACGTCGAATAGTTGATAGTTTTAACCGATTCAGATTCAATTAAAGCTCATCTGTCTTCATATTCCAATTAAGTCCGAGCACAGGAACTATTTTTTTCCTCTGCAGGACCGAACTCCCAGCCAGGGAGATTCATTTCCGCCTTTGCAAGCATTTCTGTGGCTCCTTCTTGAAATCTTTTGGCTAGCTCCATCGTGTCATGACAGGATACACTATTATCCACATAAAACGATCTCTGGAGGTCTTCGGCAATATCAGATTTGTATTTTCTCTCAGACTCAATGTGAAAGTCCAAAGTAGCAGCCAATAAAAAGGGACTGGATTCTACCCGGAATACGACTCTCAAATAGCGATATAATTGAACTTCTTTGCAATCCATATCCTTCCACCGCAGAAACTGCAACCATTTTACATCTTCGGGATCCACTTTCATTTGCAGGAAAGCTTTTTTGGTGTCCGCGACAGCTCCATACTTCCGGCACCGAAATCTCGTAATATTTGCTGGAATCCTCTCTAACCAGTTCGGTCCTTTCTCCGGTGAATCATTCAAAGAGAATCTTTTCCGAGCTTTGGCTGAAGCGTCAAAAACCGGACGAACAGGTGTTGTACTCCCCAATTTAATTACAGGATGATGAGGTAAGAAATAATCCACAGTATTCATCTCGCCAGCAGGAACATTTTCAATTATTTCATCTTGTAACCATGTCTGGAAAATGGAATGATACTCGTTGAAGTGCTGATCAAAGTCCTCGAGTAACACTCTGCAGTATTGCAAATGCTGGAATGTCAGTCCCAAACAAAAACTGCACATCATCAGTGACACCTGACTGGTCATGAGGTTTTATTCCATTTTTAGCCAAAACTTGAATCCAATTTCCTACTGGAGGTTTTCTAATAAAATTGGAAATCTGGTATAGTTAAAACTATATGTAACCATATATGGAATATTAGCATTTGTTGTAGCCATTAATAGTTTTAAATTTAAGTCCTTTGTCGTATCTGACTCTATTCGCGATAAACCAGAAAGAAATTACTTAGTCGATTTTATGCAGTTTTTACCATTAGATAGTTTTGTTCCTGAGGAAATGAATGAATGGTATATAGTGGGCGAAGTAGATAATGCTTAGTAACTAGGCCCTTCGGGCCCTTTTTGCCACACCCCAGGTTCCCCCCCTCCGTATTATCACTCGTGTGAAAGTCTTCCTCGATTCTTCGTATACCAAAGATGTCTTGTCTGAGTTGTCCGTAAACCTCTTTCTCATAATTTGGACAGTCTGGGTCTTCGACTACACATAAGAGGTGTAGTGTAGATGTCTTCGAAGTGTTCAGTAAGGACAAGCAGGCGCAGTTGTGATCTAGATTTATCCTACAATCACCTTGTCCTAGCTTTTTCCTGATAGGCGATTGTTTGTTTCGCTGCTTAAGGCAACTGCAGTTGAACCAGTGATCTTCTAATCCTCTTTCCGTCCATTCCTTGAGCAGAGTTGAGGTTTGTACTCTGCTTAGTCCTACTATTGGTTTTGGCAAGATTAAAACCTGCCTGGAGTTCATCTACCCGCTCGTTGCCCACTATTCCGCTATGTCCCAGGACCCATAGTTAGGGTTACATCTCTTCCTTGAGCCAGTCTGCCTAAGGTATTTGCGCAATCCTGGACTAATCTGATTTTAGAGCGACCTGGTTATCTGAACAAATGCCGATGGGGCTCTCTGAGTTTTACCACTTTTTCATTAGTTTTTGTGCTACCAGAATACCTGCTCTTAACGTCTCTTTCATGCTAGTGTAACACACTATGCTCCCTGGAGGAAATTCTACTTGTTCGTCGCTCCACTGCCCCCTTGGTGGATTAACGACCTTGTACTTGTTTTCTGTTCTTACTTTATTTACTTTTAGCTTTGTGAGCCAAGAGCGGAAACCCTGTTTCTGTATTTGGGCTATTCTTTTATGGCCTTAGCCACGCCCTTTCCAGCGTTCATTGTATCTACTTCTTGTTGAAATTGATTGACAATAAATGGATATAATTTTTGGGACCTACTGTATGGTGTGACAGAGTATTTGCCAGTTACTAAAGTGACTATGTCAACAATGTAGACAATTGTCTATAAGAGGTTAAGACTATACACTGCTATAAAATGTATTAACCGAAACTTAAAAAAATAGTAAAATAACGATAAATAATTAATTTGTAAAAATAAATAATAAATATATAAAAATCCAAAAATTTCAGATACTGAAATGACTGCTTTTATCTCATGAAACTCAACGGGGCCTACTGCAAGCCAAAACTCTGTATTTGATTATTACTCTGTGCAATCAGTTATATAAAATACCATCATCATTTAGGATGAATATGAACCATTAAAGTTCAAACAATATATACTAGTTTATAGCGTAAATACAAAGCTTCCGGCGATAATAATGTGATAACAATGCAAATGCAATGCATATGTGAAATGAACTATTAAACTTCTAAATAAATGCACAGTTTCTGTAATTTCAAACTTCTTTATGTAATAGCATATAAAATAATTATTACTATAACTTCTCTTTAGATATTTCCGCAGATATTTATTTAAAGAAGACTTAAAATGGTTATTTAAGGACGACATTCTTAACTTTGTACACTTATTCAACATATATTTTTTGAAGAAAATAAAAATATTTGAAACATTTTTTCTATGAGTGCAAAAAGTACAAAAAATTAAAAAATGTTTTTTTTGCAACATCTGGAAAAAAATGCCTATCCTTTGTATTTATTGACTACCGCTAGTATTTTGAAATTTATTTTCAATCATTTGATGTGTGCAATATTTTCATAAAATTGCCAAATTTCATCGTGCTATTTTACCTTTAAAAAATTCATTTTTATATTTTGCACTTATAAAATCTTCATTAAAAAACGCACTTGCGTATCGTAATGTAACTTTTACGCACGCAAATATTTTGTTTTAAATGGTTGGCGACATTAGTGGAGTATCTAATGACAAGACTATTGATAATGACATTTGTGGCTAAAAGCAATTTATTAATTTTAAATTGTTCTTTAAGAAAGCATTTGTGATTATGAATACCTATCATATTTTTAATATATTATTATTGGTGTATTATTTTTTTACTAGATAACTATTAAAAATTTGTAGGATGCGCCTCGCACCCGCCAAAAATTTAAAAATTGTCAAATCATGTTACCAATTTACAAACCTCGTAATTTTTTATGTTGTTTTAGTAATTCAGACGAAGTATACGCCAGAAAAGTATATAGATCCTGCTATGATTGGTATTTTGGTTGCTATGTTTCTTATGTTCATCACAATTTGTGTGGTTCTGCGGTTATTCAGCAGGTAAGTAAAATTTTGGGAAAATGTTAAAATATATGTTTAGTTAAACAGTAAAAAAATAAATATTTTATTTGTATCTCATTTGTAAACGTCAGTTTCCAAAAACACAATATTAATCAAGACAGTTTATTTTATCAAGTCACTAACTTGTAAAACTGACAGTTAACTTGCAAAATTTTTACAAGTTAGTAGTATTATTTATTTCATTTTTAATGTTCATTCATTTTAAATGTTCTAATATTTTTTTTATTTGATAGGTAATATATCTATGTTTTAGGGCAAGATGGCGAGAAAACAGAACAATATTTAATACTCCAAATCCAAGGTTGATGAACGTATCTCTTCTAAAAGAAAACAAACACCTTCACGAAAGGAGGGGATCCCGTCCGAGCAGACAACCCAGCATTGCTTCTTTGAGAGCTCATTCTCCAAATTCTCAAGGTATAAGTTTATTTAATAGATCAATAAAATTTGAATTGTATTATATTGTAATTAAAGAATTAGTTGTAGAGGTACTATTTAGAGTAAAATGCACAAAAGTGAAGATAATTTACCAAAAACTAAATTTCTCTAAGCAAACAATGATAACTACTGAATGTGTGCTTAAATATTTTTCCAATAAAATTTCAGATTAAATTTCTGAATGCTGGGCAGTCAATTATGGTTTTACAAAATGAAATATGCTAAAACACAAAGGACCCCGCACTTTTCTTATGGAAACGGACGCACCGTCAAATTGTCTGAATTTTTGATATGATTTTGATGTCCTGATCAAAAGTCTCCATTAGCCCAACCTTATCATATCGCTAGATTTTGAGATACAGGGCGTTTAAATTCAACCCTATAGGTTTGAATTTTTGTAGCCTACCACCCAATAATACAACGTTGCAATTTAATCTAACACAGTGTAAAAATATTTAGTTTATACTATTTCTTATTTTGCATTTATATTATATTATAGGTATTACCAAAAAATGTTATTTTACAGAATAAACATTTAATATTTAGAAAAGTAGTAATAGGATCTAATTTTACTTATAAGAACTTTTAACGAGGTCATCGAGATCTACACTATATCCAATATTCAGAAACTTTGACGGTGATTTTTTTTAATGATATTTGATATTTTCTACTGCACAAATACGTATTTTAACAAAAACAGGTCTGTGAAAGCACGAATCACCCTGTAAACAACAGATATTTTATTTTCTCTATTAGGTATGTATTTTGTCTTAATATATCGCACCTCCGGAGAAACAATATCGTAAGTGCAAATATATAAAATGTTGAGGAGAGCCTTTTAAAGATTTTTAAATATTGAATACATTATAAAACACAATTTCAACCTCTTTTCAAGAGATTTGAATGATTACTTCATAATATTAGCGTTGTTATTTTAAAGCGTTTTGTGTTTTGCTATTGCTAGTGGCATTTAGGGGGCTAGATTACCACAAATGTGTCTTTGTTGCTCTAGAACTATGTAAAAAATTTACTTTCAAATAAAAAAATTAATGTCGTTGTTTCCCCAAAATAAGTTAATGTGTTTTGTCATATTATTTACCTTTGTGACAATATAGCTCCACACACGTCTATCGATGGTTTATTTCCACAAAGACATAAGCGATATATAGGGGTAGATTATTGAAATACAATTCTGACTTTGTTGCCACAGATAGTTTATACATTTTTAGTAATATTGGTAATTAAACCTCCATTTTAAAAAAAATTGCACTTACGACATTGTTTCTCCGGAGTTGCGATATATGGCAGTAACATCAACTTCAACGCCCTGTATCTCAAAATCTAGCCATATGATAAAGTTGGGCCCATGGAGACTTTTGATCAGGACATCAAAAATAATATCAAAAATTCAGACAATTTGACGGTGCTCCCGTCTCCATAAGAAAGGTGTGGGGTCCTTTAGCATATTTACCTAAATAATTTTTTCTTCTTTTTGTTTACTATTTGTATTTTACATTAAGTTATATTTGACAGAAGGCTTAAATTAATTTAGGTATTAGGGTAAAAAAAATTAGTATTTAAAAAGCAAATATTATGAAATATCGTTTTTCTATAACTAGGACATTTTTTAATACAACTATTTTCCCTATTATAGTTTTTGGAATAGAAAAGAAAAAGTTCCATTTTTATAGCATGATATAATGTTAAATGTTATCAGTTTTTATTTGCTTCAGTTGCGTCGGTTAGTTCAAATTATGATAGTAACATGAAAACAATTTTAATAAATTATGTACGATGACGGTTAGTACCATAATTTGAAAATGTTTATATCTATTAATTATCAAAATAATTCCAACATATTTACTTCATAAGAGTTGCCAAATAACAAAATAAATGATGCATTTAATCCACTCATCATACGATCTTTTAGATCGATCTCACTTAATGCCGATTCCATTATTTTTATATAGCTTTTAGAAGTGTATTTGCCCTTTTAGGTTAAATCCAATATTTTCTTGTTCGTAAACACATTAAAGTATGTATTAGGCAAGCTGGGTATTTTCTCTCATGTGGAGAAGAAAAAATGTTTTAGTGCTTCAGTCAGAACCATTCGTATATGAGATCAATCACATGGAATAGTTATTGAAACCCCGGGTAACATTTAAAGTGATTATTTTAATTGTTCAATAATTATTCTGAAAAACCAATTTTCTGTTAAATTACTGTTATAGACTGAAATTTTCCTTGCACTAATTTTTTAGTTTAAATTTTCAAATACCATTTTATTACTATACTAAGTGACATAAAAATCAGAACACCCAGTTTAAATGATTTTAGGTACTTACTGAAGCATAATAAGTAAATGATAAAAATTTCAAAATTATTGCATTGCTTTAAAGCCCTTTTACCTTTAATAATGTGTGGATGCACCCCGATGTGTTATGCATTCTCCAACGCGCCTAGGCATGCTTCTGATCAGGTGGTCAATGTCCTCCTGTGGTATCTCATTTCAGGCAATCACCAACTTCCTTCGAAGTTCTTCTAGAGTCTGAGGAGGACGTTGCAAATTAAGCAATCTCCTACCCATCATATCCCACACGTGCTCAATTGGGGATAAGTCGGGAGATCTTGGTGGCCAAGGTAACAATGTGATATCATTATGTTTTGTTGGAAAGTTGGATTTGCCAGGGTGTCAAGGTAGGGTAAAATATAGGGTTCCAAAACTTCTTAGATATAACGCTGTGCGTTCATGTTACCTCTGATGAAGATTAAAGTTAATCTCGAACCATAAGCTATAGTATCCCAAACCATAACTCCAACAGTTTGATGAACAGGCCTTTCAACAAAAAACCGTGGATTTCTCCTTTCACTCGTCACTAAAGACACTCAGTGTGGTCGGTATGAAAACAGGCCAAAACATCTTATTCGTCGGTAAACACTTCGCATGCCAATAGGTCTTCCGTGTTCTGCAAACCATTCATTTGCAATGGACCTGGTAGTGGAGAAACGGTCCCCTAAGGCCAATAATCTTAGGCGGCGATCTTCACGGTCTGCGAGGGCATCCAGAGCCCCTTGCTCTATGCGTACGGCCTTCTCGAAGCCATGCCTTACAACACCTAACCACGGTGTCTACACTTCTTTGCACTCTAACTGCAATTTCCCAAAAAGAAAATTCAGCTTCCCGAAGTCCCACTGTACGACCCCCCATCAAACTCACTAAGTTGACGAAATCGTACAGGTCTCCGTACCCTAAGCATCGTAACCAATCGTAGAGAATGTCAAGAACCAAAATCTTCGAGCATATATACTAAAGTAGAGACAGCAAGCAATAGTGATTGTTTTGTATCACAGGGGAAACTGTCAGATACTACAGCCAGTGTCGTAACATTTTTAGGGGGTTTGAAATTAATACTTTTATAATACATGTTGAAACATGTAACAAAATATTTGTTAGACTTGAATTTAAGTAGTAATAGTAATTAATTATTTACATGGAATCATATAAAACAGAAAGTTGAATGTATTGCATACATTTCTAGATATTCAGTATTCTTAATAATATGGCGGTATATTTGCTTTATGCCTTTTTCTATTTTTAAACAAGTGTAAGAGACACTAATGCATATTTACTTGTAAAACGACCTTGATGATTCATTTTCGTATTTATATTTACAAATCACACAAACTCTTACCAAATAATATATACTCAGATTAATTTAAAAATGGCTTTAAAAGTAATATCCAAATACTATTAAATTGTAAAAATAACTCTAGATTCAAAACAAATTGACAATAATAGCATATGTGACAATTCGACTCGACACGCAAATTCAAAACAGACCAATGAGATTGCTGGACACTATATGACATTTATTTTCCCCCCCTAATACAAAACAAAGCTCATTTGGACGCTGTCTCTCCGTTAGTATACGGAGGTCTATAACTCGGAAACGAAGGCTCGTATGACAAAAATTTATTTGAACTTCTAACATTATTTTGACCTCTTCTATTTGCTCTCGAATTTTTGGCATTAAGTTCCTGGACACCCTGTATATGCTCGAAGACCAAAATCCGCAAAATTTGGATCTTTACTACGGCTAAAATATTCATTTTTGGATTGTTAGTGGATTTTTAAAAAAGCAGTATCAATTGATAAGGCTGAAAATTTAATCAGTTGTTTATTTCAGTAAAATAAATAAGTTCATCAAATTTTATTAAAATAAAATCATCTAAACTGGTGTTCGGATTTTTATGTCACTTAGTATATTTGGTTGCATGAACAGAGGTAAATCTTAAATAATCTTTATTAATATTGGACAATTGTTTTCAGGATTTTTACCTCTAAAAATATTAAATTATTTCCAAACCAACTTAAATGTTTTCTAAACACAAAACTACTACTTCCTGGGCTATATCCCCCACTGGGCATTGGATTACATATCATTCTACGTCCATAAACACTATTTTGACATTAAGAACAGTAAATAACTAAAAGGTTGAATTAAACTTTCACTATTTATTTGTAAAATACTTTAAATGCGGCCGTTTGGCTATAGAATTAGCTACTGAAAGTCCATCTTATTAAGAACAGTAAATAACTAAGCTAATTCTATAGCTAAACAGCCGTCATTGCATATAAAGTGTTATACGAATAAATAGTGAAAGTTAATTTAACCTTTCAGTTATTTACTGTTCTTACTAAGATGGACTTTCACGTAGTAAGGGTTAGTACAATAAATTTCACTACTTTGACCATTAAATTGTTTACATAACATAAATATAATTGTATTATTTTATTCTACTTTACTTTGCAAGTAATATTTTGAATTTCTCCATCAGATTTGTGACATAAGTTTTATAATAATTTAATGTCTATACATTCATGAAACAGGTAATTAACAATGGATAATGAAAGCAATATTATAAGATTTATCGTTATTAAAATCATTTTCGAAAATAACTTTGCAGTAATTTCATAAACAACTCGAAATAAGTACTTAGTGTAGCTGCAAATTTACAATCCCTAAATATAAAATTAGCGAGGATCCAGTTATATTGTCATAAAACTTTTATCCCAACACTACGAACTCTAGGGTAAAATTAAATTATTCACTGTAGTCCCTTTAGAATGAAAAAAAAACCAGTAAAAGTACTACAAAAAAAATGTTTTGAGCAAAAAATCCCTGCATTTTATATGACTCGCATAAAAAGAAGGTCGTGTGTACATACATGTATAAACATTTTCTACTAATTTCTCGAAGCCTTGTCTTTTCAAATCCTTAGAAATTTTTTTTGTTTGGCAGGACTAAAACTTTTGTAACATATTTTACGATTGTAAAGTGAGATTGTTTATTGTTTTATTTTATATTCGATGCATGTTTCATTTGAACTATTTAATAAAATAGATCTATAAAATACCTTTATTAATATTAATCACGATTGTATCTAACGATTTTCCCTTTATACTTTATTTAACGACATACCTATAATTTTTATTATAGTTTTATACACTATTTCATACAGTGACAGGACATAAAAATGAATTTAATAATATATTAATAAACTATCAAACATGTATAGACCAATACAAATGCCTTTAAAAAAGATAAAAATAAAAAAAATTGTAGTAGAATGAAACCCATTAATAAAAAAATAATGTGGCAAAAATAAAAAGAAAAATAAATTGCTGTCGATAAAAGGTCGGAAAGTGGAAGGGGTAAGTTTTTAAGGGTAAAAGTCGGTGTTGTATTTACTTGAATAATAAGTGGAAACCACAGTAAAAATAGTTTTATTAGTGCTTCGAATACAAACCAATATAAAATTTTTTATGTCACACTTGACACTCTTTTTATGTCACAAAATCAACAACATTTTCTAAAAAATTTCCATAACAACATTTCAGATGTTTTAAGTTACAACTAAATTAATAAATATCCTTATGCAACATCCTCCCACCTTTGCAATTTTTAACTGTCACAAAAATTGAAAACAATATTACTTAAATCGAACAGGTTTTTTAATAGAGTCGTCCAATGTCACTGTTGTATTTACTTGAATAATAAGTGGAAACCACAGTAAAAATAGTTTTATTAGTGCTTCGAATACAAACCAATATAAAATTTTTATGTCACACTTGACACTCTTTTTATGTCACAAAATCAACAACATTTTCTAAAAAATTTCCATAACAACATTTCAGATGTTTTAAGTTACAACTAAATTAATAAATATCCTTATGCAACATCCTCCCACCTTTGCAATTTTTAACTGTCACAAAAATTGAAAACAATATTACTTAAATCGAACAGGTTTTTTAACAATTCGACCACTACGTGTGGTGACATTGGACGACTCTATTAAATTATCTGTCACATTTGAAGGTTGACATTTTTCATCGATGTTTTTTGAAACACTCTCAGTATTATCTGAGTTGTATATTTCTAATGGATAAATTCTTTGAACAGGTCTTAGTAATTCTCCATTTTTTGTTTTGAGTTTTACCAATCGTACTTTTCCATCCCGTCCTGGATAAATATCTACTACTAAAGCTAACAACCAATCAAGTCGATTGATATTATCAGACCCCACCAATACTACCTCTCCAACCTTTACTTCGTATACGTTTTTCTTATAATCTCTGAGGTTTTTAAGTTGACCCAAATATTCAGACCTGAAACGTTTTCTAAGTTGCTCCGATAAGTTTTTCCTATATTTTGCACGTCTAGAAAGAAAATTTGAATCTATTTTATCACAATCTACTATTCCACTACTTTTGATATCCCTAACAAACATGGCAGGCGTTAATGCTGAATATTCCTCAAGCGTATCAGATACATAAGTTATTGGACGATTATTTATTATATTTTCGCAATCACATAAAACTGTTGTTAACTCTTCATAACTTAAACAAGCCCTACCAAGAACCTTTCTTAAGAGTTGTTTCAACAGTCTAACCAAACGCTCCCAAAATCCTCCCCACCACGCAGCTGACGGAGGAATAAATTTCCAGTCAATAATATTCAGTGTTGAAAATTTTTTAATTTGCTCCCAATTCAATTTTTTAAAGTAGTTGGCAGCGCCAACAAAATTCCTTCCATTGTCACTGTAAATCGTTACTGGTCTCCCTCGTCTAGAAATAAATCTACGAAGAGCTTGTAAGAAAGCTTCTGTAGAAAGTGAAGTTACTAACTCAATGTGAACTGCCCTATATACTGCACAGGTGAACAAAACAATCCAAGCTTTTGTTTTATCTCTTAAAAATAATGGCCCAGCAAGATCCACACCAGTCACATCAAAAGCACAAGCGTCACGAACTCTATTTTGAGGCAATGCCGTGGGAATGGGCTCAATATTTTTTGATGAATATCTCTTACAGGGAATACATTCACGAATAGCATTTCGAATCGTTCTACGACCACCCAATATCCAAAAGCGTTCTCTCAAATAACTTAAAAGACCAACCACTCCTACATGACAATTTTTTTGATGTTCCTCCATTATTAATCTTTTAACCACTACATGATTGGAAGGCAAAAGAATTGGAGTTAAGAAATCAAAATCATCATCGCGATTAAGAAGTCTTGTTTTAATTCTAATAATGCCTTGTGTGTCTTTAAATGGGCACAAAGATTTTATCGACTTATTTTTATCCAAATTTTCAAAACTTTCCTGTTGTACAAACTTAAGAACCAACAATTCACTGTCAATATATTCTTGAACTGATATCTCTCCTTTCTTACGTTTTCCACCATTTCTACAATTAAAAATAAAACGTCTCAACCAAGCCACCATTCTCACAATTTTGCTATATTTTGAGAAATATCTGTAACACCAATCTACTTCAGATACTGTAAAACAAGTCACAACACCTTTTATTTTTTCTTCTAAAATTTCTGTTTCGGCGTACTCTACTTCATCACAAAACCAAACACAGGAAGGACTTTTAAGCCACTCAGGACCCTCCCACCATTTTGATGTTAGCAATTTGCTACTGGAACATCCACGTGAAGGCAAATCAGCTGGATTCAAATGACCTGGAATATATCTCCACTGATCCGGTGATGTAATTTTTACAATCTCATCCACTCTGTTTCTAACAAATACAGACCACTTGTCTTTTCGCTGGATCCATGCAAGAACCGTAGAGGAATCCGTCCAAAATAAATATTCTATCTGAATATAAGCATGTGAATCTGAAATAGACTGGGCTAAACGTGATCCTATTAGAGCAGCCATTAATTCCAAACGCGGAATCGTCATTTTTTCAAAGGAGAAACTCTAGTTTTAGCTTGAACGAAGTGAAGAAAAACTTCTGAATCGCGTTCAACTCGAAGAAAACATACAGATGCATATGCATTTTTACTAGCATCACAGAATACATGCATACTTAGTTTTGTTTTTCCTTCGACTATGGAAAATGACCTTGGAATTTGAAACTGATATAAAAATTTCAATTCCTTTGCCCAAATCTCAAACTCTTTTCTAAAAACTTCTGGCAATTCCTCATCCCATTGAATTTTTAAATCCCAAGACCTTTGTAAAAGTAATTTCGGGCAAAGTGTTACTGGACAAATAAAACCGATTGGATCAAATATTTTATTTGTCACTGATAATAAAAACCTTTTCGTTATCTTATTATAATCTAACTGTTTAAAATTATCACAAGAAATAAATAAACAATCCTTCTTTCTATCCCAAACTAAACCTAAAACACTCGAACAGGGACCATCAGATTTAGAAATTTCTGGATCAGTGTATTCCCAAAGACGTAAATCAAACTTAGCCTCAGCCATTAATTCCGTAGATTCCCTTCTAAAATTCTCAAGATCATGTAGATTTTCGACACTAGTTACACAATTATCTACATAAAAACTCCTTTTTAGCTTTTCCACAACGTTTTCAGAATATTTACTTTTACCATTCTGACATTCACCCAAAATATTCTGAATATGAAACTGAATAACACCTCCTAACAAAAACGGACTGCTTGTGACACCAAATACGACTCGACAATGTCTGTATGTAATCAAATTTCCTTCTTCATCTTCCCATAAAAACTTTAAATAATCTCGATTATATTCACTTAAACCAATCTGAAGAAAGGCCTTTTTAATGTCTGCAATAACACCAATTTCGTGCATCCTGAACCTAAATAAAATAGTAGGAATCTGTTCGATCAAATTGATACCTTTTTCTAGACAATCATTCAAACTTGGAGAATCCTTTTCATGCGATGAAGCATCGAAAACTGGCCTAATTTTTGTAGTTTGACTGCTAAGTTTGATAACTGGCCTATGTGGAAGATAATAACCACTTTTATACGTTGACTCCTCAACTACTTTTTCAATGATGCCTTCTGCAAGCCATTCATCAAACACCTTTCCATACTCAAAAAAATATCCACTATTTTTTAATTTATTAATAGTACCATTCAATCTGCGAAGTGCTAAATAATAATTAGAAGAAATGCTAGGATGTCCTTCAATCCAAGGTAGATCAACAATATACCTACCACTTTCATCCGTACATACATGGTCATAAAAATCTCTCATTAATTCTTCATCCCTGACCTTTTTAGTTTTCTGCCTAAGGATCCCTAATTCCTAAAAGCTCTAGATCCCATAAATAACTAACTTTAGAATTATTAACCAACATACAAGTTACCATTGATGCTAAATTTTCAGATCTGGTATCACACAAATATTTGCCCATTAAACTCCAGCCTAAGTATGTCTCCACTGCGGTTAAGTTGCTAGAGAGCTGCAAAATTTTACCAGTTAACAATTTTCCTATAACATCAGCTCCAATCAATAGTTCCACTTCTGAAAATGGATCATCTATAAAAACAATACCTGCTTCATCCAACTCTTTCTGCAAGGAATCTGGCGAGGCCCCATAAATATTGACACATATTTTTGGTTGATTTAAACACTGAAAAGTACAATTATAAGTTTTGTTTAAATTACTGACGTGAACTTTGTATAAAGAATGCTCTTTTTCTTTACTTGTGAGCCCCCCAAATAGAGAATGAATTATTGTCTCATTGGAAATAATATTATAATTCATTTCAACAGCTGTTTTGTGTAAAATATATGAACTTTGTGAACCAGTATCTAATAAAACTCTTACCTTCTTTTCTTTGCCCATATCATTTCTCAAAATTACTAAAAAAGTTTGCAAAACAATTTTGGGTAAATTACTAAGACTTGTTAAATTATTTTCTACAATCGAATCTTTTTATCAATTTCAAAATCATTACTTTTAGGGCATAGAACAGTATTATGTTTTTGTTTGCATTTTTCACACCTAATATATATTCTACATTTATTTTTTAAATGACCAGGTTTTAGACAATTAAAACAAGCACCTGCTTTAATTACTACATCCTTTCTTTCATCCAATGTCATGTTTTTAACTTTTGGACAATTACAACTTCTGTGACTGTTAACATTACAAAATATGCATAAGGATACGTACGTGCTTATTAAACCTGTTGCCGTGGGAACTTGATTACAATATGGCTTTTTGTGTTCCTTCTTTGTGGATATAACTGCAGAACCGGTCTTGGCTAAGTTCATTTTTTCTTCGTTCTCTACCTCGATACGAATAAAATTAATCAAATGTTCCAATCTATCTTGTGGTTTTGCTTCGGAATTAGAGCTGAAAGATCGCTGCCATATTTTCAGTAGACCTTCGGGTAAACAAGACTCCACCAAAGGAAATAAAATGGATGAATACTTATCAGTAGTTATGCCAAGAGTTTCTAAAGCTCTCAGTTGACACTCAAGTTTGTCATAAAGTTCCGAAAGTGAACGGACAGGAGAGGTTACCAAAGCAAGCAAATTTCGAATATACATTTCAATAAGTAGTTCTTCTCTGCCAAACCTACTTTTAAGAGCTTCAACTGCTTTGGGATAGTTTCCTTCAGTGGGTGGAAAACTTTCTACTACTCTTCTTGCTCTGGATCCAGGTTCTGTACATTGTAACAGATAACTAAATTTTTCTTCATTGGATATACATAGATCTTCATCAATTTTCCGAAATAGTCCCCAAAAATGCATCCAGTCGCAGAGATCACCACCAAATTTTTTCAATTCAATCTGAGGCATTCTGAATTTTTTCGTAATAGAAGACTGGCTTACAAGTTGTCCATCGTCGTTTGATTTAACAGTACTCAAATAAGAAATTTGTTCTCTAACTTGAACAAACCTTTTCAGATAAAAATCCGTTTCACTTGTCTCATTTAATAATTCATCTTCACTTACATCTTCTTCAAGTAAAATCTCAAATATCTCTTTGTTCAAATTAACCATTTCTTCATGTTTATTTTCAAGAATTTTAAGTAGAGCCATAATTTCATGATGTGTAACATCCTTTTCATTAATCTTCTTCAGAAGACTATCATATTCTTTTGTAAAAGACTGCCTGAGCACTGATCTTACTTTCTTTAATTTTTCCATATTATTCAAGTTCTATATCAGGAATTGTCCTGTCACGGTCGCCAAATGTTGTATTTACTTGAATAATAAGTGGAAACCACAGTAAAAATAGTTTTATTAGTGCTTCGAATACAAACCAATATAAAATTTTTATGTCACACTTGACACTCTTTTTTATGTCACAAAATCAACAACATTTTCTAAAAAATTTCCATAACAACATTTCAGATGTTTTAAGTTACAACTAAATTAATAAATATCCTTATGCAACAGTCGGTTTATCTCGTTTGAAACAAAACTGCAAGTCCTAAGAAAAAAGATTAATTTAAAAGTTAATAACAAAAAGGTTTACTATTTATGTTTACACTATTTTATCATAACCTCAAATTGTAGGTTAAAACTTTTTTGGGTACCTTATTAGTTTTTAAATATTGTACTCAATGTATTTTTTTAAAATTCTACACATTCTTAAAACATCGTATACAGTGCGTCCATAAAGTAACGCATAAATTCATTATTGGCTAAATGAACAATACAATTAGAAGTTCCCAAAACAGTAAATTGAAATAAAATATCGACCTGTTTCGAGGATTTCTAATTTTATTGTTCATTCGGCCAATAATGAATTTATGCGTTACTTTATGAACGCACTGTATATGTCTTATCAAATATTAACTTCTTTAAATCATTTCTATAGTAAATAATATCAATGTATAATTTTTTTGTTTATCAATGAAAAATGGATTTTTAAATTGTTAAACAAAATGAATTACGGTTTTTTCGTTTTTTGCATTTTCTGATAACATCCTCTGTAGAAAAAGTATATTCTTTTTAATTAGAAAGTAGAAATTTAAGCGAAATAAAACCTCACAGACTTTTTAAAAAAGCAAATATTTTAACGAATAAATTTTCAAATGAAAACTGGGTTATTTGAATTTACAATTAATTTTGAGGTTATGTAAAAAAAGTATAAGTTAAAGGTTCAATTTTATACACCAAGTATTCTCCGCGAATAGAGGTCATGTGCTAGTGGAATACCTAACAGAAAATACCAACATCAGCGAATACTCGTCATTATTTGGATATTTTTAACTAACTGCTATTATAAAGGCGTTCCAAATCGTGTGACAATATTATGGTTGCATAGGACAAACAACAAACTCACGTTTTATTTTGATGCCGCCAGTTTTCTTCTACATTTTTGATAATTATTGTAAATATCTGTTTGTACTGATAAATTTATAGTAAGTATATTTTTTGATTCATTATTTTTATAAACATTTTCCGAAACAACAGTCAAAACAACTTTATTTTCTAACCGTATTAAAAACAGCGATTATTTATCAATACTAGCGTGTTAATGTTATTCCCCAGCAAATAATTCGCACAGAATGTTAATAATATAGTTCTGTGATTATTCACTATTCGCCAGCGGTGCATGAATACGCACCTTAATGTTTATTTTTTCTATAGAACTTGTAGTTTCGTCGGAAATCAAGAGAAACGAACTTTTACCAACTCACCCTCTCAGACTTCCTGACCTCACATCAACCGTAATATTTTTTTCACTACTAGCTGTAGAACCTTTATTGACTTTTATTAAGGTAGTAAAGTTGTTCATTATTAATCGCAAGGTAGAAAAATACAGAGTCTACTGGATTAGAGCTAAATCTCAAATCGATTTGACAGAATGTGAGGTTAACTGATGCAAATTCAAAATGAAAACTATTTTTCATTGCTTATTTAATAGTCATATCTATCTACCTATTCAAACATGAAAATCAATTAACTTATCAATGCATTTTAATAACTATTTTTACGACACATACTTACCAAATCAAAACAATAATTATTAGAAATGTCTTTGCTTGTCCACAACTGTATATAATTTCATGTGAAATGGAAGTGACAAGTGACCCGTCCAAAATTTTTATTAGTTTTAAAACTAATATTTAAGATTATGTAGTAAAAAAAATGCCATATGAGCCACGGTAGAAAAATAATAAGAGTATTATTATCTCTGCTCCATTAAAGAACTCCACAATAATTACTTACTTTTCTACCTTGGCGCATAATTACTATTTCCATACATTTTTGTATTTTATGATTTTATGAAGTGTTTATAAAGTCAACAGTCTTCTAATCTATTCATTTTTTTTAATAAGCTTCCTTTTTTAATGATTTTCATTCTACTTTAATTTTTTTTTTTGTTTCAAAGATTATGAAAACTGGTCTAGTAACTAGAATTCGACTAGAATGTTTTATGAGGGAAGATCCGGTTAGATAATTAGCTTATTGAATGTCGATTTTACTAAAAAAAAATAACAAGAAATTTTACTTATCTTTAATTTATTTCTATTAATTTCTTTTAATAAAGATTCATCGTTTAATTAATTTTAAATTTAAATTGGAATTAAGAATATTTGGCAACTCTTTTAGATTTCAACCACTAATACACATTTTTTTTAAATACAATGGTTATTTAATGAATTTTAACAAACATTTGTTATTATTTATTTAATGCTCCCTGATGCCTTATCAGAAGGTTAATATGGTGAATTTTGGAATGTTTTGCACATTTTTTACTATTTATTTCAAAGCAATCCACAGCTTAAAGCTTATAATTCATTGTTGCCCACTGCGTTTTCAATAATATCATACTAGTGTGTTATTTTTTATACAATTTATACATTTATTTTTGTTTACCTATTACTACGTATTTTAGTTAAAAAAACGCTTATTCGCTGAGTGTGAAGCTACGATTATAACGATAAGTATAGATAATTATTTACTTAATGATTTTAATGAACAAATAATTTAATAAAAGTTTATTTTAATTTCAAATTATCATTCTAAAATTGAAATAAACAAATTTATCACAATATTTCTCTCATGTATAAAATGTCTCCAAAGAGCAATAGGTACAATTATCGAAAAATGACAGCGAAATTTCACACCTCTACTTTCTAACCAATAAAATGCCTCAATTTTGTCTAGTTACCATGGTACCTAAAAAAATAACCCTAAATTTTTTCTTGGCGCCACGATATTAAAGTGGAAATTTTTTGACAGCTGAAAGCTGAAACCATAGAAAACGCTGAAACAGGCCACAGACAAATAAAAAATTATTATGTTCTTCTATGGTACAGATTTTTAAACTAATAATTATTAAGGTCTGTGACAGATGTCGCAGAATGGATTCATAAAATGTTTTCCACAACATGTTGTGAAATATCACAAGAGCTTAATTTATTTCCGGAAATTTTTTTTGATGGCACTAATATTTTGAAAATTTTACCAAGTCGAGGCATAATTTTCTTAAAATAGTCGTGCCCAAATAAAATTTCCTGGAATAATTTAAGCCTGAGTGGTATTCGGTAAGAAAATTTCACACCATAATTGGAAAAAAAGTATTAATCCAATCTGACATCTCTCACAAAGTTTAAACGTCTGTACCATGGAGTAATATAATATATGAAATTGATTGTGTTAACCTCTACTTTTTGGAAGCTCATCTTACTAAGAACAATAAATAACTGCACAGTTAAACTAAGGGTGTGTTCGGGGAGCACGCTTTCGAGCTATGCAGCGCCAAGAGCCATATAACGCAAACGAGGAATAGTACTAGATAGCGCCAAATGGCGCAAATAGCGTGCTCCCCGAACACAGCCTAAACTTCCACTATTTATTTGAAAAATTCGCTTTAAAATCAATTACAGCTGTTTCGCTATAACTAGCATCGTCAGATTGACATATTGAAATTACATGTTGTTTGTTTGTAACTAGGTGCTTGATGTTGATAAGGAGTTAAGGCTAGACCAAGTAAGGAAGTAATAAGACATAACAATATTAAAGCCTAGATGTTATTAGCCCTAAGGGATTATCCTGGATGTATTTCCCTCTAAGATCAGTATAACTGTGCAATGATATAGAAAAACCAGGAAAAAACTATATCATGCTGATCTTTACAATAACTTAATATATTTATGTTACAATAATGTCTTATCTATGTATAAAATGAAGACTCAATCAAAGTAAACAGTTTAATAGTGGAGAACTTCCAAGATTTATTTGTTCATTAACTACTTTAAACTGTTGATCTGCTAGATGTCTTTTAATTTCAAGTTCTTCTAGAAAATCTAAATTTTGTTTTTTATCACAAATATGTAGTATATGAATGTCATTGGTGTGTATAAGTGAGTTTGGATGTTCCAGTAGGTGTTTTGCATAGTTCGACTTATCTGGTTGGCATGATATAGTTTTTTCCTGGTTTTTCTATATCATTGCACAGTTATACTGATCTTAGAGGGAAATACATCCAGGATAATCCCTTAGGGCTAATAACATCTAGGCTTTAATATTGTTATGTCTTATTACTTCCTTACTTGGTCTAGCCTTAACTCCTTATCAACATCAAGCACCTAGTTACAAACAAACAACATGTAATTTCAATATGTCAATCTGACGATGCTAGTTATAGCGAAACAGCTGTAATTGATTATAAAGCGAATTTTTCAAATAAATAGTGGAAGTTTAGTTTAACTGTGCAGTTATTTATTGTTCTTAATATAATATATTTTTATTTGTCTATTTGTACGTTGAAGTTTCAGCGTTTTCTATGGTTTCAGCTGTCAAAAAAATTCCACTTAAATATGGAGGCGCCACGAAAAAATTTGCGGTTCCATGGTAGAGACGATTCCAAAAATAACGCGACAGCTCAAGTAAAATTCGGCAATGTGGGGGTATTCGCCGACGATCTCCGATCGGCGCGCGCCGCAGCGCAGTCGGAGAATTCTAGTAGAACAATTGCTAAGTGGATTCCGTGAGCGGTGTTTCTTAGTCCCAGCGGTAGCTGGGCCACTGGAATCTATTTCTCGAACTGGGTAATCGCTAGCGTTCGAGTCGACGTTAAAGATAGGTGGGAAAACCGAAGCTGTCGCGATAATTTTGGAATCAACTCTAACTAGACAAAATTAAATTAAAAACAAAATTATCTTGAAAAAAATGTCAGATAAACTTTAAAAATAGAAAAAAAGCCGCATTTTGCTGAAATAGAGCTCAATCCAATAAACAGTATACATGGCATGACAGTTTATAATTTAGTAAAAAATTTTAACGAATTACATTCGTAAAAGGACCAGATAAATTTGCACACAAGCACACAATCTTATACAAAGTGCATTCGGTTAATGTCATATTTTGTAAAAGAGCCAGAATAGGAAAATAAACTCTTGCAATTTTTTAGATATACCTACTTTTTATTGCCATTTTTTTATTATATAAGTAGATATTTTTAATTATAATTTTTTTGACTCGCATATGTTTCAGCAAAAAAACTGTATTTCCCCCGTACTAAGAATTTCTTGCTTTGTGTGAAAAATAACACATTGGTATAAACACATACATTTCAAATAAATATAGTCATAACAGAAGTAAAATTTTTAATAATATACAATATATCATCAAATGAGTAATGTAGGCATAAACAAATTACAACAATTATTTTCTTCCTCTAAATAAAAAATTAACTTAATTCAAAACCATACAGGGGCTAGCCATCGATAAAACCTTACATCTAGACTCCTAACCATATACCAAAAATCAAAACTTCATCCAATTGCAGTGAGCCTTCACGACATGCGCAATGAAGTTTCATAACGTTTCCAAATCACAGGGGCATATCGTGGGATATAGGGGTATTGGATCTAATTTACAGAATTTAAAAAATGTTCATATTTAAAATGCATCATTGATTTGTATTCATCTAAAAGCTTATCTGATCTTTTGTTCGACACTCTAACTAAAGGATTAGAGATTGTTCTCTTGCTAATTTTCTCAAATAAAATTTCCTTTGTTCTAAACCTTGCCAGTGTCTTGCATGCACTAATTATCACAAAAATCTTTTTTAGCATTATAAATAATCTTTTTAATTCTAAGTACTATACCTAGGTATTTCTGTACTTACATTAGTATTCCGTTGGTAAACATCTATAATTGCATTTTAGAACTTAAAACTAGTTCGTGAATCCAAAATTGTTATAAAGTTGTAAATAATAGGGTATTTCACTAATTTTTGGAAAGTGTCTCAATTAAATGATCCCACAACACTATCAAGTTACTGAAAAATGCAAAAAATTTTTATTCAATTGCTAGGGACCCTAAAAATGCATTTAGAATTTACATTTTTAAATTTCGCGCTTAATTTGACGAAAATGATGTATTCTGTGGTGGTGACGTCAGTTCGCTGGGTAAACAGATGCGCTGATTTTCTACATCTAAATAAAAAATGAGCTTATCGTTGGTATGCCCTGTTCTGTAATGCTAGAACACTAGTGTAAAAACAGCGCACAAATTGTGGATTCAAGCACCAAGTGGTTTAAATTTGAGAAAAACTTGGTGCAAAGAGATCTCGAACTATTACACACCCGTTTGTACCTTTGTGAAGATTATTTTGATGTAAGTACCATTACCCGTCTAAAATATATTTCACCGTAACCACCATGAAAAAGTAGGTATATATTTTTTGAATATAAGTAGATCATATTTGGAGGTTATAAAAAGCCAGTAAAATAACTTGACAACTGTCACTTTCTATATTATATGAAAGTAGTCTGTGATTGTCACTTTAGTTTACACAACCTTAGAACAAAAAGAAACAGGAAGGAGTCTGTCATATATTAACTTTAAGAACAATTTGCGACGGAAGTCGGCCATCTTGAAGCTCCTTGTATGACACATTGTTTATGTTTATAGTATGCTGTCAAAGCAATATTTGCATATAAATGTCAAAAATGAGCGCATAGGCGTATCATTCGGTTTTTATAAACACAAAACGATTTATAGCACTAAATGTATTCACATACTTGATTGGTTGGAATTTAATTAAAATGAAAACCCTAATATAAATTTTATTTTTTACGGTACCTACGTCATTGGAAACGGAAATTAAAATTGACAATTGGCCGCCATATGCAAGGAAGGAGTATATGCAAAATGACCTTGAGTCCAGAAAGGAGCTTGCATATGGCGGCCAATTGTCAATTTTAATTTCCGTTTCCATTGACGTACCGAAAAAAAAAATAAAAATTATATCAGGATTTTAATTTATAATAAATTTCAACCATAATTAAGTGTGTGAATACAATTAGTGTTCTAAATAATTTGGTGTTTATAGGAACCGAATGATACGCCTATGCGCTCATTTTTGACATTTATATGCATGACAGTATACTGTAACCATAAAGAATGCATTATAAAAGGAGCTTCAAGATGGCCGACTTCCGTCGCAAATTTTCCTTAAAGTTAATATATGACAGACTCCTTCCTGTTTCTTTTTGTTCTAAGGTTATGCCATATATATGGCGGCTATTATTTCATCGTGATTTCATCTTGATAAAGAACAGATAAAAAATACTGAAAACTTTGAATTGAATTTATTTTATGAACCAAAACTAACACATACCGATTGCTTTTTGCCTGAGCTATCTAGAAAATATATTTTTTGATTTCTTCTCATATATAGTGAAATACCCTATTCAAGAGCCTTAATTATAACAGACTTAAACTTGTAGAATGTACACCTTCTGGGAGAATCAAAAAAGAATTTCTAAACCAATAAGTACAAAACATCTCATATCTTTAAGAATAACTATCGCCCATGAACAAAAGGATTGTACCGTTGTGTTAACGTCTAAAATTACAGTCTTTGAGCCTTCTGCGCATTGCGCAGACACGTAGGTATATAAATTCAATTTGGATAAACCTTGCCAGTAGCAGAAACATTATCATTAGTAGGATTAAGTTAATAGGTCTGTTCCAACCAAGCAGAGAACCGTTCTAAAATAGTAATTTTTGTGCGCAGTGGTTTAGTGAGTTGCGCAGTGCACTAACTTGGTCTCGTGAGTGGTAATATTACCGTTCTAGAACGGTTCTTTGCTTGGTTGGAACAAACCTAATATGTCGATGAGGCTAGCCCATAGGATGTGCACTATTCGGTTTTTAATGTTAGTTTAATTATATTTTGTAAAATAGTAATAATAATAATAATAATAATAATAATAATAATAATAATAATAATAATAATAATAATAATAATAATAAACATTAAGTGTACTTTATAATTGAATACATTTTCCTGGAAAATTAGCACCGCAGATTGCTTTTTTAAACACGCAAATATAAATACACTATAAAAAATATTTACTTCCTGTTTGACTGTAGGTACATAACTGTGTAGTTAGTTTCCCTTTTTAATGCATAAAAAATTATCAGTAACATCCCTACCATAGGGCGTTTGTTTCTAGGGTCGCGTAGAGGATCAAGAGGTAGCAGTAATGTGTCAGCAGCGTCTACAAAGTCCAACAAGAGTCCCCCCCAAGCCCCAAATTTAAATTCAGTGACGACACCCATGCTGGAAAGTGTCACAGTCGAAATACAAGAACCTAAAGCTTAAGGGCGCGGCTTCGCGAAAAATAATAATTCAGATTAATGTTAAGATTATAAAAATACCTAGTTTCTATCAAGAAAATGGATCTGCCGTATTCAAATAATTTGAGATATCTAACTAAAATCAAGAAGGCAATCGGGGAAGTTATACTTTAGTTATTGCATCTCTAATATTATAATAAAGTACTATGGCAGTTTCACTTTCTTGAGAAAATGGTATAGTAGACTAGAGTACATTTCAAATTCTATATACCTAGTATAAAGTTCATTTATTACTCCGGTAGTAACGAGTGATGTTAGGGACCAGAAAGGTAACCAATTTGCCCAGTCATCACATTTCTCTTAAATCAAAATTATTCTCTGTACCATAACTGTAAAAATTCTCCTCTCATTCTTCATCCGAAGTTCACAATAATATAATCGTACAAAAATATACTGTAGTCAGAAATCTTTATTAGTGTATCGAGAAGCACAATTTAAATTAGCGGCACCAAGCTTAGTTGTAAGAAATAAAATAGTGTTTATTCCGCTTCACTTAATTTTAAAGAAAAATTAAGTTTGGTGGTAGCAAAAATACTGGGAATATTTTGTGATACTACCAAATCCAAGCTGTGATTGTATGTCGGTAGCTTATAGAATCAGTCGAGACTTTTTTTTTGGAAAAAGAAATTTGAGAGACACTTTGAAAAATTACAAAAATAAATGCAACCAAAATTCGGAATCACTGCTAACAAAAAATTGGAAAATGCTCATCTGGTAAAAATTTTTTACTTTTAATTAAATCAAACATACCTGCTACTAATACGAAAGTAATGATGAGAAAATTTTAGGGATGTAATTTTTGTTTATTGTCAAAAATGTTTGTTATAAAAAATAAATAATTATATATTAGAATTAGAACATATTTGGCGGCTTATAAATAATTTTAATTATGTCCTTAGCGAATTAATATAATTTCCATATGAGGCAAATCATATTTTTCTATACTTTATGTATAGAAATATACATATGTACCTCTTGCATAAAAATAATTTTTATTTTCAGTAAAGTGTGTCCTATTATAACAAACAAAGAGTACCACTTCATTAATTCATTCCGAAATCAAGCCTTGCCTCGAACAGTGATCTCGAATTTTGCACTTACTTAAATTATTGTCGGGTAATTTTACACAAATTGTCAAAAAAAATAACTTTTTTCGAAAACGAGTCCACTGTTAAAACTGGCATGGACAGAAAGTGTTGGGAAAACTTTGTGCCCAAATCAGTTTATAAATGAAACAAAATACAGTCTGGCACACATTCATAAATTGAATATGTGCCTATCTGTCGAATATCATCGAAAAACTTAACTTGTATCTTAAAAAAAGCAAAGCTACGGTCATGAACATACAAAGAACAGTTAACTATCACTTTAGTATTTGAAAAGCTATTTCTTCCTTGTAAACTATATTAGAATTTCTTTATTAAAAGATAGACATTAAGTACTAAGATGTAGACACAGAATAATACTACTATCTGAATAAAAACACGAGCTTAGCTCTGCTTACCGGTATTACGAGTTAACTATGTCGTGTGTTTGATATTGCAAAGAAAAATTTATACTACTTATAGCTTATATCTTTATACTCTTGTACTGTATACCTATGTTTCACCTACTTGCCAATACTTTTAATAAAATGCTAACAAGTTTGTTGTCTGTTTTATTTAAAATCAAACATAAAAAATAAAATTTAACACAGAAACATCTTCTTCTTCCTCCTTTATATAGGCAAACTTGCCTGTTTTCTTCCAACACATCCTCACACTTCCAGGGCCCTTATTCTTGACTGAGGGAGTAGAACTTCACGAGAGAACATATGTTTTATCTTTATTTTGCTTGGTTACTTTGTCATTGCAGTGACAAAGACAAAATATGTCTTCTCTCGGGAAGCTTCACTCCCTTAGTCAAGAATACGGGCCCAGGAGTCAATTCTCAAATGTCTATTTACAAATCTCGTATGCGACTTGTCTACTAAAATATGATCAATGGTATTCTCGAATGACGAATCGACAAATTTTAGTAGACATAGAAGTCGAATGATAAAAACCGGTAGACATTCAGTTTGTCGACTTTCAAGTATATTTGCTGTACCTACCTACTCTTTTAAAAATTTCTTTTGTTGATATTTAGTTTATTGTATTGGATTGTGGAAATATTTTCATAATCATGAACGAAGGGTTGGAAATATTCGCCGCAATAGAAAACTTAGAAAACCAAGAACAAGCGAATTTTGAATGACAGAGACATTATTATCAAGATTGTTTTGAGGTGTTGACCTAAACTGTGGCCCAAATTTGCCAGACATTAAATCTGCATTTTCTTTTAAACTTAAAATTTCAATTAGAGCGTCTTTCTGTTTTTTAGAACAATAACTTTTTTTATCTATGTTTCTAATTAGTATTCAATGGAACCCTTTATATTATATATTGTCAGAGACAAGTCTGATATTATATATATATCCTTTTACCCTGCCCTAAAATAATCTTAACCTTTATTTTCTACTTCTCTTTTAATTATTTAAGACATTTGTACATTGTTGTCAGGTTGTATTATTCGAAATAATATGTCGACCATTTTTCTAAGTCGAATGGAGATTGGGAATACCTTTTATAAAAAGTAATAGACATTAGTAACCGACAATTTCTCGAATTCGACATTTTTGATAGACAATTGAGAATTGACCCCCAGGTCGTCATTCCATCTTTTGCGTGGGCGGCCTATACTTCTCTTCCCTAATCGCCACATTATTAGAAACGTCACTGCGTCGCCATTGTTAGAGATAGGTCAAAACATTTTATCCAAACAAACTTTTGCCTCATATATATAAAGGATTTTTACGATAAGTTGACCATGACGTCATTCCTAGTTAATTATATTGCCAACAAAGTAACTTAAAAATAACTGACAGTAGATGAGATTTACTTGTAAAAGCTAGGAAAATTAAACGTGTACAGATTGGTAACAATTCGCGCTGTTGCCACGAGCCAATAGCCACGCGTCATTATTGTATTGTACACGTTTGACATTTATTAGAATTAGCAGAGCACTACCAGTTAACCTAGATGAAGGAAAAACAACTCTGCGTGACAACACCGCAAAATTTTATGCTCTGACCTCATTGTCAACTTATCGTAAAAATCCTATAGTTGTTAATTTGCATTGAATATTTTTATATTATGTATTACATCTTTACATTATTACCGTTAAGGAATATTTTGATTCGTATTTAAAGAAGTTATATTTTGTTTTATATAAAAAAGTTTGATTTTGAGGTTAAGTAATATTATTTTAAGTTTTTCTCACCTGGGAACAAAATAACAATTCTTTTAATATAACTCAAACTATTCTTTAACGAAAATAATGTGTTTATATAAAGCACTATAATATCAAAAACTTTACAAAGAAAACAAGAAACTGCACAAGACAAAAACCTTCATGTAAACTAACTACCATAAGGCCACAGTTTGTTTGGATAAAATGCTATAATGGCGACAGTGACGTCACAATAATGTGGCGTATTGGTGATTTGTCTTGTGCAATCCTAACTATTATGTTCTCTTTCATTCTACTGATAATAATATGTTGATTCCACTCTTCTTTTCTTTGTCTCGTCCAGGTGTTTATGTTGTCGAATTTACACATGCGCCTTGTATTTTTACTTCTCTCACTATCTCAAAGGGACTTTCCTTAATATTTTCATTTCGTTTGTTTCTAGTATATTCTTCTTGTTTTGTTTGTATCGGGTCTTCTCGATTTTGTTTCTGTTCTGAGATATTTATTTCTCCAAATTGTGTCGTTGAGACATCCAGCTATCTTATTCGCTTTCATTATTTGTTCCTTTACATCTTCTTCTACGTTGTTTTATCCGGATACAACAACACAGAAACATAAATTAGTTATTTAAATTATAATAATGTTTATAATCTGTCTTAATTTTAAATTATTTATTTGTTTGGATCTCAACAAGCCTATCTCATTCGACAATAGTTGTCTATTGAAAAACAAATTTTATTTTATATCTTTTAAAAGAAAAAGAAAATAAAAAGCAGCACTTGGAGGTAAATCATGAAAAAAGGTACAAAAAATGTTACAAATGTTTCATAAAAAATTTTTTATCTAAACTGAGAACCGAGTTATTTTAAAAATAACTGTATTTTAACCTTTTTTCAAAATGGCAAGTGCGAGTTCAAAATGAAGGTGTCTCTGAATGTGAGATACAGTCACTGTTACACAGCTGCTTATGTTTTGCAGGCAACTACCAGTATAGTCTTTCCAATATTAATTGCTAAAATCCATTTAAAAGTGTTATACAGACTACCAGTCTAGAGAGAGCTAGGTTCCGACGATACAGAGTGGATGTTTAACGGGAGAAATATGACGTTTTTATGCCATTCTTTCTACTTTGAAGCCTAGTAAACTAACTCACTCTGTATGATACTTTTAAATGGATTTTAGCAATTCATATTGGAAAGACTATACCAGCATTATCTGCTTCCCTATATAGGTAAAATAAAAAAACACCACATTTCCTGCTCCAATAAACTTACACCTTCCCGAGGAGTACTTAGTTGCTTGGTTTGCAGGGTTATAATTACTGCTGGTACCAAAACAAGCAGAAGTTGGTCGGCTGTGGTTCTATTGCTGAAGACATCTCAATTGCGCATGTCCCACCATGGTCCTAATTTGCAATCTTAAATGAAGTTGTTCCGTTTCCGGTAGTTTCTTTACCATTTTGGTCATAGATGCAAAGAAAATATCTGTATCGCTACAATGTAATATAAAAAAAACTTGACTGCAAGACCAAGACCAAGACTGGACCCTGCAAGAACAAGACCAAAACCAAGATTGCTTATTTGACTGCAAGACCAAGACCAAGAACTTCCATTTGCTCATCACTAAGTCATAAATCACTTACGCGATACTTTTTGTGACGAGTGTATTATTTTTTTGTAAATTTAATTTTTCATATTATTTTAATTTTTCTAAAAATATTATTTTTTTGTATTGTTGGGAAATTCATTAAAATGTAATAGAAATCTGTGAACATTTTTTCAACCAAGCTCTGTACTTAGCAAAGCAATAAAAATGCAGCAAGTAAAAATGTATATTTCTTAAAGTTAGGTGGGACAACCATAAACATTGACACTTTTATCTTCTGATACAGAAAGGATCTTGTTACTATAGCAATAAAAATGCAGCAAGTAAAAATGTATATTTCTTAAAGTTAGGTGGGACAACCATAAACATTGACACTTTTATCTTCTGATACAGAAAGGATCTTGTTACTATCTGGATTATATTTAACTCCCCAAACCTAAAACAGAAAAGTTTTTAGACATGTTTACTCAGAATAAGTTTGTTATACAAGATCAACTATTTTAGACAATTATTATTCTTACTTGATCAGTATGTTCATTGAAAGTGTGAACACACTGTCTCGATGCAACTTCCCATACTTTTACAGTTTTATCTGAACTTCCTGAAACAAAGTTCTTTCCATCGGGAGAGAATGCTACACTTAGAACCCATGAGGCATGACCTGATAGGGTACCAATCAAACTAGTCTCTTGCCTACAAAAAAAAACAATAGTCACCACCAGTAACAAAAGATACATTAATATTACAATTAGAATTCCAGAAATGTACTCAACTAGCCATTTTGTATTTTTTTACAAAAAAAAATTTACAATTATTACTTTTAAATTGCCTTCACAGTGCAATGATATAGGAAAACCAAGAAGAAACTTTAATATTCTTTACAACAACTTAATTTAGATGTGTTACATTTATGTCTTATCTATGCATAAAATAAATGCTCAATCAAAGAATCTAAACAATTTGATAGTGGAGTACTTCCAAGTTAATTAATATTTTTTAAATAAACCATCGAGGTTCTGTTAGAAAGTTCTGGCTTTGATTTTATTTATTTGCAAACAAAATATATCCACTATTTTATTACTTACACATCGTACAACTTCATATGTCCATCATCAGATGCAGTTAATAGCAACTGAGAATCAGGAGAAAAACAAAGAGATCGAATAGGCATAGCATGACCTTCCAGAGTGTGCCATAACTTATTTGCTGCTACATCAAAAATATTAATGATTCCATCAATAGCACCACTAGCTATGTATTTTCCGTCAGGACTCTAAAACATGTTTTTTTTTAAATCTCGTAAATAAATTTAAACTGAATATAATTAAAATAATAATTAAAAGTTGCAAACATTATTAAATATATAGAAAATATGTGAGAATATAAAATGCGAGATAAAGTTTCACTTTATGTACCTATATATAATGAATAACAATTTTGAGCATTTTCATAATACTCATAGGTCTTTTAACATGGCATAACAGGCTAAATAATCACATGCAGGCACTAAAGCTGACAGATAGTCCTATAAACAGATTCTGTAAGTAAGAAGAGGAAACCTCTAAACACATTGTAAATGTGAAGAACTTTCAAGATAGAGATTTCTAGCCATAGGCGAAGAAAAGCCTGTAATTAGAAGCTAGGAGGGGAAATCTATAGAGATTCTATAGAGTAAAAGGACTATTACAAGAGATCTGAAAAAGTCAAGGTAGAAAAAGGTGTGTAGCTACACAGTCCCTACATAATCTAATCTAAAAATACAATGCTGACCAAAAAATATACAAAATATTTACTTGTGGATCACATAATGCTATTTACTTACATATGCTATACTAAGAGTAAATTTTCCTCTTGTTTCAAAAGTTTGTTCAGCTTTAGCAGTTTCAACACTATATGCTGTTATTTTTCCAGTCTGGGAACCAGAAATAATATAATTATCATCTGGGCTAAAGGCAACTGTCCAAAGATCAACAGGACCAACATCCACATTGGCAATTTTCTCACCCTTTTCTAAATCCCATATTCTCATACTGGAATCCAATGAACTTGAAGCACACACTGCAATTTTTAAAATATATAACAAACTATACTTAAATGGATAAATGCTAATCATACATAAAAAAGGAGATTCTGTGAAGTAAAGGTAAGGTACTTGTTAAATTTGGAAATTTATATATTTGATAATCAGTTAAACAATATGTGGACCATTGCACTTTTTTCTCAGTAACATTGGTTATTATAAAGCAAAATATTTAAATCATAAGGGTTACAAGACCTTAAAATAAAGGTATTAATAGATACTGTTTATTACTTTGGACGTACATTAAGTATGTAAATATTTTAATTGTAAATAATTGTGTCATTTTATAATAGGTACCATGATTTTATAAATTTGAATACAAAATAGTTGAATAAATTGATTTGTCAATCATTCTAATACTTATATGGAAAAAATATTTCTGGTCTCTCTATTGTTTAAAAAATGTACATACATTTGCCATTATTGCTAACTGCTACAGAAACAACTCCAAGAGAATGACCTTCAAGATTGTGCTTAAGAACTAATCTATCATCTTGCAACTCCCAAACTTTCACCAGATCATCAACACCTCCAGTGACAATATAATCTGTGGGAGGTTCATCTGACATCACTGAATCTCTAAAAAATGATTTATAAGTAATGACTATACGTATAAAATTAAGATTAAAAGGTATTTTACTTTACCTTGACTTTTCATCATCACCCTGATTATCTTCTTCCGATTTTTTCTTTTTTCCTGGAACATACCGACCCCAATAACAACTCCAAATACATTCATCATGAGCATTTTCCTTTTTATGCAGAACCGAATACTAAAAATAAATTGTTAAAAATAACTAAGTAAAATTTTAAAATTTAATGAAATTACTCGTACCATTGCGTTTTAATATAATCATTAAATTATTTTTCTAACACATAAAACAATATCCTAAACTAAAAATATTTATTTACCGCTTCCAAAGGTAATAAAATGGTTAATTTCTGCTTCTTTTTTAATAAAATACCTTTAATACGTTTTAAAACTGATTGTACTTTTTTTAATGATGCCTTTTGGACTTTATTTGAGATTATTAAAAATAAATGAGGGTACCCTAAGTACTTTATTATATTATCAAAGAATTCATTGATATTATATAAAAGAAAATGGTTTATATAAAGTAGATACTTAGCTTCATTAATACAGGCTGTTTTATTTGACTATTTGACACTTTAAGGTTATGAAAGTTGTTTAGAATTTAGCAAATAAAAATATATAATTCTTATTTTGCTTATACCTTTATTCATTTTTAAAATGTCAGCAGTATTTAAAAATTCGAAAAAGAAAGTAATCCAATCAGAGTTGAGAAAGTTAATGAATGATCACAAAATAAAGGCAAAGGATGTGAAGAAAATTGATTCACCACTTGCAAAATATCCTTTTATATAAACGTTTTAAAATAAAACTATTATTGTAATATAAGTTTGAATTGAAACACTAATATTTAATTTATTTTTATTATTGTAGTTAATATAATTAAGTAAGGTTTTGAATACACTTTGTTAATTTTCCTTAATACAACATACATATAATGAACAAGGACAGTTAATCTGTGTACTATGCAATTGGGTAGTAAGATCAGAATCTGTATGGGCATTGCATGTAAATTCTAAGAAACATAAAGAAAATATAGAAGTTGCGAAGAAACTCAAAGAGAGGACAAATAATTTTACCACATCTTTAAAAAGACCCTTATCACCACCTTTACCTCAAGTTCCAGAAAAAAAAATTAAAGGCATTCTGAAAAATACAAAATCTGAAGCTAAAAGTATTAATGTAGATGATAAAACTAATACCCTTCCAAAAGATTTTTTTGATCCCAAATCACAAGCTGAAAATATTCAAAAATTAGCCATTACTAAAAATTCAAATCATGTTGAAGAAGAAATGGATACTTCAGAAGTTCAAGAAAATAAAGATGTACTTCCAGAAGGATTTTTTGATGACCCCAAGTTAGATGCTAAGGTATTATTATTGTTAATTAATTAGTTTTAAATGTTTTTAATGGAAATTGGGTAATGGTTAACACCAAAAACTAAAGCCAAATAAACAAACTTAAGAAGTAATAAGTAAAATCTTTAAGGCACGGAATCAGGAATACAAAGATCCTGTTGAAGAAGAGTGGGAGAGATTTTTAAAAGTTATTAAAGAAGCAGACAATGAGAGTAATGCCATAATTGCTGAAGATCAGGAAGAGGCTACATCCGAAAGACAAATTAATGAAATAGATGAACAAATGAAAAAATTATCAAGGTAGGTATTTACTTATTATCATATCCTAAACCTTAAATTTGTATGTGGTCAGCATCTAAAGTAATCAGTTGTTTTGGGAAGTCTAGTCTTTTTGTAAAGTAATGCTTAAACCTTGTCAAATAACTTTTACACAATATATTATTGATGTTACATTAAACTAGGCAGAGTTGTAGTGTTACACAAAAGTTCTAGAATCTACAAACACACCAACATTTCATATCATTATTATTGAATTGTTAGTTGCTGTTGATACTGCAAATAATATTATTCTTATTATTAAGGGAACTGAGGTTTAAGACCTGTTTAATTTTTTTCACCATCATCAATGCATTGATTGAGAACAATGTGTAACTCTTTGTGGTACTCTTGTTGCATTGGTGTTTTATCATCTTTGATCTTGGTGTGCTTATAGAGTTGCAATGAGTTTCTTTTTATTTGTCAAGATTGACCTGGCAGTGTTTGTTTACCAATTCTGCTGACAATTTTTTTTTTACTGTAACTGTTTGAAGTAAATGTAATAAAAATAATACACATAAAACTATTAGTGCCAACAGGGGGGTTATTGGGGGAAGTACCAACAGCTTACCAAAGTGGAAGTACTTCCCAACTTCTCATTCAGCTTCACTTATTTCAGGATTGTAGCACATGATGGGTTTTGACAATTTTTCTTGTTTTATACTGACGACAAAAAAATATTGGAAGTGTCTTTGTCAAAACCCATCGCGTGCAACGATCCTGAACTACTTGAAGCTAAAGGAGACGATAGCGAAATGGAATCTGATGGTTGGGAAGAACTTCTACTCTAGCAGTCTGTCTGTATACTTCCCCCCGTAACTCTTCTGTTGGCAGTACTAGAGCCAACACTTAGATTACCAAAAGAACCCAGAGTTTCTATTAAACAGCAATGTAATTTGATATTCGATTCCCTGACAGGATCATCTAGATGGCCAATAGTAGCCACTCTAGGAAATTTTTTAACCAGTGAATATAAATCCAAGATGAATATAGACAAGATATATAATAAAGCTGCTTTCTAAGGTCCAAGTCCGAAAGTTCTACAACAGAACAACTAACTTTGGGACTTTATTTGCTGCAATACATTGAACAATTTTTGAAGTATCAAACACCAATCAAATATTTTTATCACTATATTAGGCTTATTTTATTTAATAGTGATATAAATGTAATAATTTACTATTTTAGGGTTCTTGATTTAGAGAAAAAGAAAGAAGAAGTAGTCGCACATACTAATGAATCAAGAAGTCACACTTTAAATGTAGAAGAGGTTGAAGATTTAGAAGAAGAATTTGAGGAGTTTTTAGATTGGAGGGAAAAGAAATCATTTAAATAAATAGCATCATTATTTTTGTATTATATTATGTATAAATAGAATAATTATACTTTTATTATTTTCCAATCTTCCTTTAAACTGATGAATATATAATAAACAACTAAACATTAGTAAGATGGACTTCCACAGAGTAAGGGTTAGTGCAATAAATTTGATTAATATATATTTAGGCCAATCGCTTAATTTAAATAAATAAATATGGTTTTATCACTTATGCCAAATACTACATGCTACTGATACTAGGGAAAACTTTATATTTAGAATAAACCCCTTAGGTTTAATAGTACAGATCACAAATTGGGCGAGCTTGCTAGCCTTATACACTTTGCAGATCTATTGTGCGGCCCTTTGTTTTTTAAAGCATCTGCCCTTCTGATGAAGTTTATTTTTACTTGTTAGTACTTCATATAGCCTGCTGCTTCTTGTTTGCCTACTCAAAGTATTGGAAACCTCAGTCTTTTTGGGCATGGGACCTGAATTGCGGTTTCCACCTCTTCCAGACAGAATCTGCATAGGTATATCTCAGTTTCTTGTAAGTCCCATTACGCCTATTGAGCCTACAGTGTCCGGGTAACAACAATTCTATTATCCTTCTTACTGACTTCCATCAGTATGAGAATGTCCTTTTATTAACTTTTAGGTCTGTCTCTATCTAAGTGTATCTTCCCACCATTAAATAGAGCACGCTGACAAGTGTTAGCCTATTGCAGCTACCCCTATGAATTAGCGCACACTATGGTGAACATTTCTTTCACTCTGTTGGTTTCCGCCAGATTTTTCAGACGCTGATGTCAGTTCCATACTGCCTTTGAGGTGAAGTTGTGCCTTGCTGTCTTGTTTGAATACGTAGGTCTCTATCCATATATACTTGATTGGGGCACAAGAGCGAATCTGAGTACCTACTACTAGGAAAAACCTCTCGGAAGGTTCAGAGACTAGCCTGTGCATGTATCACTGGAGCAATGGGAACTTGCTCCACTGCTGCAATGGAAGTGATTCTAAATTTAACCCCACTGCATATTCAGCTAGAAAATGTAAGGAAGAAAACAATATACGGAATGATTAGGGAAAGGGATCACTTTAATTTGATCAAACTTGGGAAATGCCTTAAGATGATATGTCTAAGAAATTCAACTTTGTGAGAAACTTCATCACAAAGTTGAGTACTAAATCTGAATGGGAAGAAGACACCCTACAGAATTTAAACCAGAATGCCATAAAGTGATCTACGGATGGTTCCAAGTTAGATAAGGGAACTGGAATAGATGTTTGGAGCAAATACTTAGAAAGCTGGCGGGCATATACCCAAGCACCTTTCCAGCAGAAATCCGCGCCATCGCAAGATGTGCGGAATTTAATACAGAAAGACAAGAAATTGTGATTATGTCGGACAGTCAAGCAGCCATCAAAGCACTGAGCTCAAATATAATCAGTTCGAAGATGGTTTGGGAACGCCTAGGCAAACTAAATGAACTAGGCCAGAAGAACACTGTCACCCTCCTATGGGTCCCGGGACACATAGGAATAGAGGGGAACGAAACAGCAGACAAGCTGGCAAAAAAACGAGCTGAAACCCCACATCTTGGACTGGAACCATCCTGTGGAATCAGCAGCAGCGCAATCTTAGGAAAACTAACAAAAGAAATGGAAAAAGAAAAATCCAAGTACTGGAATTAGTTGGAAGGTTAGGCAGGCTAAGATACTTCTGGGAAACTACAACCAGAATAGATCTCGTGACTGCCTCAACCTCAGTAAAATAGTCTCCGGATTTTAAACGGGAATATTAACCGGGCATTGCCGGTTAAGAAGTCACATGAAGAAACTAGGGTTAGCAGATGAAGCAAAGTGCAGATTCTGTGAGGAAGAAGACGAAACCTCCATACACATAATCTCAGAATGCCCCGCCTTGCAAAATTCTAGGGTTAGATACCTAGGAGCACACGAAGTAAAGGAGGAGGATCTACCTAATTTGAAGCCCGACGATATCCTAAACTTTCTTAGGAAAGTAGGACTAGAAGAGCTGCTGTAAGTCTGAGAAAACATCAGAGCTAATGGCAAGGGGGACACAATAGGTCTTATAGGTCGCAGTGTACTTACCACCCCTAATACATACTTACATACATACAAACATCCATATATACTTTTAGTCAGAGCCTTTACTTCCACCTGAAACACTGTGGCCAGCTTCCAAAAGTTTATGCTAAATTGCACTTTGGGTCTGACCCCAAATATTCCTGCTCCAATTCCCGTTGGCTTTTTAGAACCATCAGCAGTATATAGTATTTTTCACAGTAAATGGCATTGGCTTATTAACTGCAATAAACTACCCGATTTAATCAAATTGTGTAGAAAATCATCAGGTAAAAGATGCAAATGGGCTACAGGGTCGAACTTAAGAAATTTTAATGTTGCATAATATAGGAGATATACAAGTAATTTATTTAAATGTTACAATTCTATTCTATATTATTTAGTTCACTAATGCTATCGCTATCCTCATCTAAATTAGTTATAATTGGCGGAATTATAAAGGTACGAGTTTTCAACATTTATAACATGACGAACAGAACTTTTCCAACTCTCGGTAGGAATGTCATTCATACAGTTCCTAATTAATTCTACCACACTACCACTTAAAGTCGGAGAAGTATTTTTTCCGCGCACACTCGATTTAAGTTGGTGCCACATAAGCTCTATGGGATTGAACACGCAGTAGTAGGGAGGTAGTCGTGATACTGTATGTCCCAATTCTTCTGCAATTGTATCACAAACATACGTTTTTTTTAAGAAAATGACTGCAGCACTTTTAAAAGTTCTTTTTTGTATAATTTTCCTCAAAATATATGTCATTTGCAGCCATGAAGTTTTGAATCTCCAATTTCGTATTCTTTGAGACAAGAATTTTTTGCAATTTTCGACTATGATAGCTTGCGTTGTCCATTACTATAAGCGGCGGAATGTTGGGTAACAGACAATTTTTAAACCAATCTTCAAAAAGCTCTGCTGTCGTATCTTCGTGAAAATCAATACAAGAGCCCTTAATACTTTCGGCAGAAAGCCACATAGCGTTTGGGATCCAATCATTTTCTGATCCTGCGTGTAATATTGTGATTCTATTCCCTTTATTTGATGGTGCTTTTGTTTTACACTTATCAGAGGAATCAGACCATCCTTTGGAAGGGGTGTCATGCGTGTCAAACTACGTCTCGTCGAGATAGAGTATTGGCCGATTTTCAGACCGATATTTTCTTATTGACGTTATATATTTAGAACGCCGGTTTATTTAACGTGTGGATTCCATTATTACTTATCTCTTGTCAATTTTGCGATATTTAAAGCCCATTGCAGTCATTGATCAGCCGTTGTTTCAGACTTTTGATTGTAGGGACAGGCTGCTCATCGTACATAGTGTAGATTTTTCGCCTTATCAAATCTTTTTCCCAGTCGTCTAGACTTTTTGTGACACCGGAATCTTTACGCTTTTTTGTTGATTCCATGGAATTTTCAACAATTCGTTTAACTGAAGTAAGAGACACCTTCGTAAAATTACTGGTTACTCTTGCTGCAGCACCCGCGTTATATCCTTGCTGAAGTAAGGAACTATACACATTTTTTATAATGATTGCGTCACAAAGATATTACTTTTTATCCATGGGTTATAAAATCTTTGCTATTAATGTCTATAATAACAAATAAATGTTATAAAATTATTGCACACCATATTCTATTCTATTCTTCTGGGGTGCGTTTCATGCATGTACTGGAGCTCTAGGCTCATTGTACCCCCCTGAAGTAATCATACCAGGTTCGTTTCCTTCATGTATTCTAGAATGTCCCTGATATTCGCTTTCACGATTTCCTCTGGCTCAGGAAACTGAATTCCAAAGTGTCTCTGTCTAAGCCACTTAAGGCTCGGACAGTGACATATTACGTGAAGAGGAGTTTCGTCTTCCTCACCACATTTTCTGCATAATGGGTCCTCAGCGAGTCCTATTATGTTCATGTGTTTTCGGAGATGGCAGTGTCCTGTAAGCAGTCCCACTGCCTTTCTCAATTGGGTTCTACTTAGGCTGAGTAGTTCTGTAGTTTTCTCCCTGGATGGACCTGTTATGAATAATCTGGATTGCCTGCTGAGTCCAGGCAGTTCCATCCAGAGTTTCTTATGTTGTTCCCTTAGTCGTTCCTCTATTGTTTCCCTTACATGTTGGTATGAGACCCCACATGTGGGAAGAGGTCCGATCAGGGTTCCTTCTGAAGCTTCCCTGGCTAGGAGGTCAGCTTTTTCATTTCCAAGAATCCCTGTGTGTCCTGGTACCCATTCAAGGATAACCTTGTGGCGTTGTGCCAGTTCAGCTACAGTTCCTTGGCAGTGCTTCACTGTTCGTGACGCAGTGTGTACGCTCTCTATTGCTTTGAGAGCTGCTTGGCTATCACTTCTGATCCTGACAGTCCTGTTAGGGACTGTCTCGTTCAGGATGATTTCCGAGCATGTGTTGATGGCAACCACTTCAGCTTGCAGGATAGTCTCTACTGAACCCAGGTTGAGACTATACGTCTTCCCTGTATTTTCATTGTAGATTCCAATCCCAGTGCTGGTGCTTGTTTTGGATCCGTCTGTGTACCAAACGGATTCATGTTGTTTCCTAGTCTTGGTACGAGCTTCGTCCCTATCCGGAATATGAACCGTATATGGTTTGGAAAGGTCGTAGCAGATAGGTATTCTATCTGAGGGCATGCTCAGTAATTGATTATGTTCAATCACTTTCGAGATTGTGGAATGGTACCTAGGAATCGCCCTGCCCCATTCGTTGTTTATTTTCAGCCTGTAAGCAGCTGCCAGTGCTTCCCTTTCCACAATAAGATGTAGTGGAGGTAGTCCCAGCATAGCTTCCAGGGCCGCCGTTGGCGTTGTTCTGGCTAGACAGGCTACTCTCTGTACCCTGCCTAGCTGTCTAGTAGATGTACTATGAGAGTTCTAACTCAGTGAAGGAGTGGGGGTACCTCCGTATATACAGCATAGGAGTTCTGGAACGGTTCTGAACTGTGGTTCTGAATTGTGGACCAGTTGTTTATTTTGAATAGTTGTGTTATATTATAATGATTGTATAATTGAGCGACTGGAACGAATTTTATTGGAATTATTAAAGAAGTGTACGAGTTTGTGTTGTATTGCGGGTTGCCTGCTGGTTTGAAAAAAAGTTGGCCGCTGGTGGGACTCGAACCTACGTCCCGTCGGATGAAATTTATAATTTAAGCGCCCTTACCCACTGGGCTGCTAACGAAGGATTATATATGTTAAGAATGGGTATTTAAACTCGCGTCGCGTATTTTGATCGTTTTCATCGAATTTGGTCTGTGCTTGTAATCTAATCATATACAGGGTATGTCGGGATACTAAACAACTTAGAGTTTTTGTATTTAAAATATCAATTTGATGATATGGTACGGGTTAGATACGGGATATATACAGGGTTTGTCGCGAATTAGATCGTCGAAATATCGAATTATGATCATTCTTAATACGCAAAAATGGCAAAAATGTCGGTACGGGGGTATGGTCGTTAATTAAAAATGTCAATTCGATCATTCGTATATTATGATGTGGGTAAAAGATAATTTCGAGTGTACAGGGTATATCGCGAAGATCATTCGTAAGGGAGATGTCAATTTTTCATACGGGATATACAGGGTTTGTCGAAATATCGGATTATGATCATTCTTAATACGGAAACGGTTACGTGGCAAATAAAAATGTTTATATACGTGGGGGTATGACGGTTCTCCATTTTCTGATCGAACAGTAATTCTCTCTTTATACGGGAATGAATTAGGATGTAAAGTTGTGACACAACGATTGTCAAAAGGGTACCAATTATTCGATGCTATGACGTCATCACACATATTTTACAAGGGTCATGCGATCGACAACGACCAGTTACATTATGTCTTCAGAAGAGCACAGTCATGGAATTGAAGACATTGCTTTTTATGAAGATAAGAGTAAGGTTATGAAACAAACTAGGGAAGCAAGAACAACGTGGAGCAGTCTAAACTGGGATTGTCGTAAATTACCGAAAACTACTTATCCGTTAAGACGTATTCAACCATGTTTAATAGAACTGAAGAAGAAGAGAGCATAAAAAATGAAATTAATAATGTTTTTGCCATGTCATGTATAATTTTAGCATCTGTCTTTGTTTTAATTTTAAAAATTATTTTAAAAATTGTTAAACGTAAATTTGAATCTTCGTGTAATATAAAAGTTGATGAATAAACAACTTGTTTTATTTCTAAGTAGTGGTGTATAAAATAAAAACTCATTTGTGGTTAAGGTTTATTTATTTTATGGTAATACAGTATTCAAAAACCAGTGGCGGAGACGTTGTACGTTTCGTTCGGTGCACGAAAATAGTCCAGAGGTGTGACAGGGAATTGGATCCTTGGCAAAGTTTACTGTTGCACACGGTGTACCATCGAACTTGCCGACTTCGCAAATGTGAGGAAAAACGTTGAAAATGTTACATTTATTTTGCAGAAACTTGGCTTTTTGTTGACCACGAACGTAAATGTAGTCTGCAGCATACAATAGCTTGCTTTCCAATATTTCATTAACTTTAGAATATTCTACATCTCCTGAAGAGTATCGAATTCCGTGCACATTTCTTTCCAAGTAGGTTGCAGTCTTTTTGTCCTCATTACTTAATGTAGAAAATGGTTGAGGTGGTAAAAACATGTAATGTGAACTTTTGAAACCAATTTCTATCGTTAGTTCTTTGACAACGAAAAATCCATCTACGACAAAGCCTTGAATGTCTACAAAAGCTATTCTCATGTTGACGTCTGCTCGAACACTAACTCTAATCAACGTCTAGTTTAAACTTTTAACAATTTCGGTGAGGGAAGTATTCCATTACACAATCATGAATTATGATGCAATAGACTTTGGTATTTTCGGGAAAGCCTATGTTTGCTTCAATATCAAGTTTCACATCGACTGTGGACGCCTTCATGCTTTCTTCCTGTTTGGAACAATCGATAACAAACAATGCCCGTTTCTTGAAAGAGGAATAATCCAGCAGGGGGCGCTTCTGTGTGGAGTTCGCGTAGTTGGGATAGAATTCAATATAGTTAAAATATGCTTCATTGTAGTCAGTTTTACTAAAATCCAATTGCATTCTTTCATTGGGCCAAAATTCACCATTAAGTGACAGTCTTATACTTTGTACATCTGCATTGTCAAATAAAGTAGGATCGGCTGTGCTCACGTTACGTTTGTCAGTTTGAAAGAAAACAATAACAAAACGGGGTCTTTCAACTGAAGTGGATGTTTTAACAGCCCAAACCTCACGTCTTGCACCTTTAGTAATTGAGGGCTATTCGTGTAACTCCCACTTTCTAAATGGAATAACTATAGGCTGATCTTTTTGAATGGATTTCATGAGATTTATCTTTATATCATCATTGGGAAAGATATGTTTAACTTTTAATTCAACACTTGTAATGTTAATTTTAGCAGTTGTACTGGAGACCGTACCGGACTTGTCGGTAATATAGATGCAATCATTATCATTTCGTGCTCGAACTAATCGTATTGTTTGTCGTCCACATGTAATCATAGAATAATCGTTAAAAATGTTGAAAATATGTTTGAGAGGTATTTGAAGGTTGAATGACTTGTCGCTGACATTTAGAATAGGATCTTTCGGGTAATTCCAGCCAGCTATAGCCATATGATTGGAATCTTCTTGGTTATAACAAGTCATAGCACGTACGGCACTTACAATTCCAGGATCTCGAACTGTTTCCATTTCCCTAGCACTTTCACTGTACGTACATGAATCGAAAAGAAAGGCTCCAAAATTATTTGCTAATTTTACGTCTCCTGCTCCGTGTGTTTCGAGGGAACCTTTAATGCACAACAAAGTTTCGCTCATTGCAAAGAACGAATCAACCTGATTAATGCTAAACACAATGTCACTGCAATTGAATGATTTGATAAATGGAGCATAGGTTCTGTATTCAGCCTTTCGAATGGAATCATCAAAGACCGGCTTACGGTAGATATCAAACATCGAAGGCATATTGTCATTTTGACGAAGTCGTTTTCCATACATGGTTGTCATTTCAATCTAAAACTCAGCGATTGCAGCACCAATTTGTTTGCCAACGTGAGTTGTTTCACCGGCGGCTGCTTAGCTAATGAAGTTGGAAAATGTGTAAACTGTCTTTTATGATGATGATTGATTATTAGTCCCATCTGTTTCGCGCTCTAAGCTCCAATATCAATGTACTCGATTCACCTCTAAAGTTTACAGGTTGACCGTCTTGATCTAAGGCAATGACAGTGATGTTAGTTATTTCACGTTGTGGTATAACGGGTAAGTAGATCAAATTATGAGGAATTTCGTCAATGGAATATCCTGGATCTACTTGTATGACGAATTCGTAGATTGTATGGGCAGGTCTGTTCGCATCAAAGGCTCCAGTGGTAATGTTACAATCGAAGCGAATACTGGATACTTTAATGATTTTGACGGGGAGATCTGAAGAGTGCATTTCGTTGACGTCGAGTATTTTCGGTGAAAACCCCAATATTCTTCCAAGACTATCAGCTTGCATAAAGGAAATTTTATATTTACTGAAAATTTCACATTTCAACGTATTGTGATTAGGTTTTAGTGAAAATATATCCTTCGGTGGTGTTATTGAATTGCTTGCGTCCATTTTATCACTGATAAACGCTTCAAGATCAGCAATTTCATAACATCCTGTAGGAATATTAAAACATTGAAAATTGTACGTTTTTATAACCCAACATGTCGTCTATACACTTAAATAAAAAAAATCATCAGTTGGTAAATTGTATAAGAATTCTTCATATTAAAAATGCGTATCCAGCAGCGAAGAATATGAAGACCGTACCGAATTCGCTCCCGAATTTCCAAACAAAAACAAAACCGAAGATGAAACATAAAAACGATATGATTCGCCACACTCCGCTGCCAGTTTTCATGGTTACAACTTTTATTTATTGAGGACTTTCGCACACCTAATTTTAATAATGCATCTACCTGTGTCGGTTCGATGTTAAACAAGCTTCTTTATCACGTGCATTATTTTCGATGGTTTTTATACGGGGTGAAGCATAAGAGAGGATAAAATATATAATATACTATTGTTCAACAATTGTAGAAATCAGAAAACATTGATGTTGGGTCAAAGTTTGAAGTAAATAATAGTCAAATATGTTAAGCCATGTTAGGCAGTTAAAATAATATTTTAGAATGATCATCTTCAGAGGAAAGAGATATGCCATCAACTTCCAGAACTACAGAGCCAGGTGCAATAGGAGAACAACAGTTATTGTCAGGGCCTTCTACTTTAAAAATAACAGGTAGAATAAATTGGAATTTTGAGTAATTTTACTTTCCTTCAATACAAACATCTTTTAAATATCAGTTTTTAAATTTTTAGATGATTTGTTTATTGAAAATGCAGCAACAGAAAATAGTCATCCATCATCAACATTGATACATCATTTGCATGGCTCAAAGAGAGATATAAATTTGGATTAAAAACAATCAGGGTCGAGCTACTTGTAAAATACAATTTTACATTTGGCTGTGCAGTACTACTTTTAAAATATGCTGATATGTTTGAAAATTTAATGAAAAAGTGTATTTTCATTTTTCTTTTAAATATTTATTTTATATCGTTAACTGTTGTGAATTCTAACAATTTGTGTTTGTAGAACCTTATTTAATTTTGTTTTTCAGAAATAAGGTTATGCTACATAACAGTTTTTCTGAATTTATCTTATTCTTTTAAGACTGTAACTCCCTTCGGAATAATTTTGTCGTTTAGAAAGTATTTTATTCTTAATCAAATTAGTTAACGATATATGATTAATAAACTAGTTTTATAAGTACAGTCATAGTCTTATCATTTTTACTTATAGATGTATCAGTCAGTACCTGTTGTGCAGGCGGTTGTATCGGTAGTACACAAAAGTTATTCGGAAATTAGCCGGTATACATTTAATAAAAACGTATTTTTACGGATTTAAGTGCGCGTATATATACAGATTTTTCTTCTAAAAAATAGTGTTAGTGTTTTTTAAAACTGAAATATGTGAATGTTGACAATGGCAGTTCAAAAAGTGATGGTTGAAAAGCAGATGATGACTGGCCAATCGGTGAGTTTATTTAATTTATTATTTTTTATTTATTTAAGAGAAAAAAGATCGTTTTATAAGCCGGTTTTTGTTTGAAATAATGTGGAGTACATTTTCCGTTAGAAATTGAAGAAATTAATTCAAATTAATTTTCTAGATTTAAGAGTTGGAAAAATTAATGATTGCATAAACTATTCTTAATTATAAGTTACTGATTTACCGGTATAAAACAATTATTTTCAAATTAATATATTTGTATGGTTAAAAACCTTATTACTTAGAATATAACCATTCTTTTTTTATTAGAGGTAAAAATTCCATAAAATGTATTAAAAAACCTTCAATATCGACTATTGTCTTTTATAGTTGCACATTTCATTTATTAAACTCGTTTTAAAATAAATATATTATAAATTTCTTATTTGATAAGTAACGTATATGATACGTATTGAGCAAACTATGCATCTATCGCACATAGAGGGTTATTTCCTCAGCAGGTGGACTGGTCATATTTTGTTTGTTTAAAATATAGTAACTAATCTTATATATTTTTTTCTGCAATAATTATACATAAAATTACAGTAAAATAATATAAGAGTGAGTTATCTTCGTATACAGTATGATGCAAATGTATGGAATACATTTCAGAAACAGACGACTTTTAAAAAAAATCTTAAAACATGTCAATTTTAATTTTTGAATGGCCATCAGCTGCTATAGATGTGTTGGACATTACGTCATTGGTGACGGTGTAATGACGCCATGGACAGCTCATTTGAAAGGTCTCCTTATCATCTTTGCAACAATGTAATTATTTGAATATTTATTTCTACAGGGTTAACCAAAACTGTTTATTAATACAATTAACTTAGAATAAATGTTTACTTAAATACAATTAAATTACAACAAATGTTCAAATTGCCGACTTTCAGCAATGATACAATGAGAAAGACGAGCAGTAAATTCTTTCCTAACGTTTTCGAGGACTTCAGGTGTTATTTGTGCAATTTCCGTTCGGATTCGCTCCTTCAACTCCTCTACATTATTCGGTCGATTTTGATTACTCTGCTCTTTAAATATCCCCTCAAAAAAAGTCTAACGGAGTCAATTCTGGATATCTTGGTGGCCATTCGATAGGCCCCCTTCTACCTATCCACCTTCCTGGGAAAACGTTATTAAGGTAATTTCGTACCTCAACGCCATAGTGTGGAGGAGCTCCATCCTGTTGGTACCATAAATCATTTCTATTTGGAAATAGATGATTCAGCTGTGGCAACAGATAATTTTAAAGAAATTCAAGATAACTAGCAGCAGTTAGGTTTTCCTCAAAAAAATATGACCCTACCATTTGATTGTTTATAATGCCGGCACAAACATTCACCTTCTCCCAATATCGACATGTTTGTATGAGGATTTTCTTGAAACACCAGTACAACGTCCAGTTTTTTGGCTTAGGATATTGATATTCTACCACTTCTGGGAAGATCTTTAACATGGCCCGTTTCTCTAATTTTTTTTTTTTCAATTTTACTTACTGTTGATTGAGTAATTGGATCGCGATTGGGGTATTTAGCATTAAATAAATTACGAACTTCTGCTTGAGTCCTCACTCTATCTCCATAACCAATCATGGTTAAAATCTCGATTCGTTCTGTTTCTGTTTCATTTTTGTAAATGCTGTTATTAACGTCGGCAAAAAACTTGACAGATTCACAGATCATTGACGAATAAAGACGAGTCAATGACAATACTGATTTAAATATTTTTGTAAAAATAATTCCGAGTAGCATTGTTTTTATCAATGTAGTTTTTTTTTGAAACCAACAATAAACACTATTTTGTTTTATTCCCAGTGGCGGTCCTTAGTGTATTTTAGTTCAGTGAATGAATATTTATTGTAATTCCATGTTACTTAACAAAGTTCATAATTTTGTTTAACCCTGTAGAAATAAATATTTAAATGATTACATTGTGGCAAAGGCGATAAGGAGAACTTTCAAATAAGCTGTCACGTGACCTCCGTTTGTATTTAAAAAATCGTCAATGACGTCATTACGCCATCACTAATGATGTAATGTCCAACTCATCTATAGCAGTTGATGGCCATTCAAAAATTAAAATTGTCGTGTTTTAGATCTTTTTAAAAGTCGTCCGTTTCTGAAATAATGAATTTATTCCATACATTTGCATCATACTGTATAAGTAGTTAAGATTTCAAGTTTTCCCTTTTTCTTTTAAGTTACATTTTCCCAGTCAAATAAATTTCTCGCCTTAGCGACATACAGAGTGATTATTGAAAAATGTTATATTATAAAATAATTTCTTTTTGTTACAAAACAAGGTTATCTCATCAAATAAATGTAATACCAACTTGTTTATTTTAAAAATGGTACCTACACTTTTTATATTTTAAAATTTTGCTAATTTTACTTTAAATATATCTCTGTTAAAAACCTTGCAAAACATACATTCCTGATATAATTTAGGACACCTTGTATATATTGAAACAAAATTATTATTATTATAAGTTTTAATTATCAGTTCCTATTTTTTACAGGTGAGTATTGAAGAAACTTTCGTCAGATCTTCAAAGGGCGTTCTCCACGATCATCAGTTGGGCTTATTTTTAATAATAAAAGGGGTAAGTGACATAAATATATATTTTATAAATGAGATACACTGTTAAAATTATAACCAGCAAGTTTTTAATAGTAAAATAAATACGCTGTGGTCAAAAATAAACGAAATAATTTCCTATTTAAATCAGTTATTATCGGTTTTATAATATTTTAAAAATACTTTAGTTAGATTGATTTTATCCAAATTTAAACTGATACATTTTTATTAAGTAGCCCATTCAAAACATTTCAACCCACAGTTATTAAATTTGGAAAAAATAGTAAAATTATTTTTTTTAAAGTACCTCAAAACTAATTCACAACAATCTATAATAACAGTACTTAAATCTTAACTCGAATAAACTAATTATTTCTTTCTTTTGTTACAGGGTGAGTCCTTAAAAACACTTTCTATCTGTATCGATTTACGATGTACTTCAAGATCGTCATTAGAATTTGATTTTCAAAAGGCAGGTGCAATTAAATGGGAACTCAAATGATATAATTGACTTTCTGTTGTTATTTTTACTGCAATAATTTTGTACATTTCCGTATATTCATAGTTGGCAGGCTGTAAAAAACAGTTTAAAAATGCGGTGAAAGTTTTTTTTTATAAACAGAAATTTTGGATCAATTAAAAAATAAGACCTTTGGAAAAGGTTGATTGTTTACAAAGTAAATTTGTTTAAAAATAATTATTTTAAGGTAATTTATAAAGAAAATATGTTGTGCGTTTTCTAAAATTATTAGTTCACTTAAAGTATTTTTTAAATAGAGTAAAACTTACATTTTAGAAAAAAATATTTTGAAATTTAATCTTTATTTAACGGATTAATAAAATTTTTGTTTTATTAATGAAATATTTTATCTTTATGTTTAATTTTTGAAGCATTTTAATAACCAATATTAAAAAAATTACGTTTTATTTAATGTTCTATATAATTTTGCGAATATAGCTAGATTAATATTAATTTTTACAATTCTGATATAGTAATAGCGCTATCAAATTATTCATGAAACGTTAGTATTTAAAAAAAATTTCTATCTGTATTGATTTACTTCGAGATCATCTCCAGAATTTGATTTTCGAAAGGTAAGTGCATTAAAATGGGAATTTTAATGATTATCTGTGATTATTTTTATTTAAAATGTTTTTTATTGCGTAAATATGTTTAATATGAGTTAATTTATAAAAAAAATTCTTTTAGGGTTTTTATATTATTATTTTACTTGAGATATTTTTTTTAATAGAGTTAAAAGAATATTTTAGAAAAAATATTATGAAATTTAATTTTTACTTGGAGATCAATGAAGTTTTTTTATATAAATGATATATTTCATATTTAAATTCAAATTTTGAAACATTTTAATAATCAAACTAAGAACAATTAATAACTGCACAGTTAAACTAAACTTCCACTATTTATTTAAAAAATTCGCTTTAAAATCAATTACAGCTGTTAACACAATCAATTTCATTTTAATAATCTGTATAAAAAAGGATATTTTTATAAAATATATATACACCTTGTATACAAGGTGGAAACAATTAAAAAATAATGCCTTTGAAAATGTTGTAAATTTCATTTTATAAAGAAAATCCATTATGGCTTTTTTAAAATTATTATTTATATAACGTATCTTTTATAACAAAATATTATACAAACACAACATTAAAAAAACAATTTCCTTTATTGTTTTATATAATTTTTTAATTAATTTTTACATTTTTGATACAACAATAACGCTGTCAAATTATGAACAAAATTTTTAAAACTTGGAAATTTTTTTACGAACATATTAATAATAATTGTTCATATTTTTTAATGTCAAACAAATTAGCAATAATGATAATACGGAAATAAAAAAATTGAAATAATCTATTACAAAATTTTTTGCAAACTATCATTGCTTTGGCAGCATAAATTCTTTTTCGTAATAGTTTCAATTTGATCATTAAAAAGTGTCCTCTAAATCTAAGTAGCACATCACCATTATCTCTTACGACAATATCACTTGGTCGACCATCATCAGCATTAATTTTGTCCTAAGAAAAACTCACCCTTTCAAACTGAAAATCTATTCTCACCCGAACTGCAGGATTATTCCTCATAAAACTCATTTCCTCCGCCTCTTAAGATGAACCCAATCTGCAAGTTATCCATACTTCTTCTGGTAGAATCTGAATTATTCCCAGTCTCATTTCTTCTACTGGTTTACTGTCATATACAGATGGAATATAATTCAGTAAACTAGAAGCATCTCTTTAATTTAAAGATTCAGTAAACTTGAACAGCTTGTAAACTTTAAGCTCTCGTATGCACGAGCATTTTTAACTGGATCATCTCTACAGCTTGGGCAGTTCATCCCTCCACTCGTGATCTTCCATAGGGGCGGTCGACTTTTTCTACACAGAAATACGACAGGTACCACATTGTGGGAGAAGTACTATAACTTAAGGTGTCTGTTAGTCTGGCTTACAAACCCAGCAGTCACCCATTGAGTTGAGTACGTATAGTATTTTCTGTTTCTGGGAAATTGTCGCCTGATGGCTATTAAAGAACCGCCTGTGGCTTCTTCTTATAATCTTTATTTTATCCTTTATTTTACCCTTTATTTTACATACAAAGTATATTTAGTCTACAAAAACCTTAGGTTACCATACATCAAAATCTATTCCCTAAAAATATCAAAACTTAACTTCATTTTACCCCACAACATCTTCCAAACAATATTCTTCTGATAGAATCTGAACATCATTTGGAGACTTGTTTTGCAAAAGGTAATAAACAAAGACTTTTCTGGGTGATAATCTAAAGTGAAAAAATGTTTGCAGATTATGAAAGCAAGAAAGAAAATTGGAGATTCTGTTATATCCTGCGAAAAGAAAATTGGATTGGGACTAAGACATCGAAAACAACATGAGGCAGAATCATTGAGTAATATTCCTGCTAGGTATCATAGGAGTGCTGTTGGGAGGATGCTTCAGGTAATATCAAGTTAAAAATTACATTTTTTATTGATCTTATATATTAATTTGTAAAACAGCTTTCTAGAATTTTACAGGAACGTCTTTGATTGGATATATCCAGACATGTGACTCTGGTCTACTTCATCGTCTGGTGATTTCTTTAATTTTTAAAACATTGTAAGTTATTAGGTATCAAGAAATTTAGGTTTTAAAAGAAGAATGATTGTTCTATAAAAGGTAACTTTTTTTATTGTAGGTTTTTACATTTTTATATGATGATAAGACATTGCAAATAATTGTTTTGATTTATTAATTACAGGTCTATTATAAAGAACATGAAAGATATTTTTAGGTATCAAGAACATAAGTCTATATGAAAAAATCTTTATATTTCTATACAAGGTAACAAATCTAAAGGTTTCACCAAATAAAATGGAAAGATATTAAATTATTTTTGTTGTTTTTATCAGTTGCAGATATAAATATGGAAGATATTCAGATGAAACTAAGTACAAGATAAATGCAGACCATTTTTTACAAATGTACCACAGAAACCAACATTTTTGAAATTGAATACACATCGCCATTCTATAAGTACTTGTTAACAAATTTATATTTATTTCAGATATAAAGGAAGTATATCTTTATAAAAACACTTTTATCGTTTTATACAAAGGTAACTTTTTTAAACGCATGTTTTTCTGCTTTGATAAGTTTAAAAATGGTGTTGTGGAGCTTGGAGTGATGCGGGAATGTTATGGTGGGTACTAATCTGGATTGGGAAAATATATAATTGAGGAAGCATGTACTTATGTAGCATTGGGATAGTATTTCTAATACTTTGTATATATATTATTTGTTGCAATATTTATGTAATCGCAATATTTTTCATTATTATAAACTTTTGAGTTATTACAGGCACTGTTAAGAAACTAATTCTTAAGACTGTTTTTCAGGAGGTAACTGCTTTACATTTTAGTATACACATATATATTGTTTGCAGAAGTTTTAAATCCAAAGTATACAACTCTTTGAAGGTTACATACAGAAATTGTTTGGTTTGTTATGAAAAAATTAAACGAGAATAATTTGAAAGATTATTTCAGGTTAAACAGTTGGCAGATACTTACTAAATGATTGATAGATTTGACAAACAATTGAAAATTCGAAGAAAATAGTGAAGAAAAGACAGCCCGATATTTCTGATGTTTGTTTTTGAGGCAGATGATTTCAGCGTAGCTAAAGGGCGGTTCAAAACGGCCACTTGGTCAGTGCTTGCACTGACTAACGTCGTTTATTATCAGGGTGAGTACAAAATTAATTTTTGTCCAATTAAAATTCCGGTTAAATGTATATTTATGAAAAATGGATATTTTTTTCAAAATCTTCATGTTCTCACCAGTATATTGACAATAAAAGAATATAAAGAAATAGGGGACCTTGTCCTTTCCCCCTCAACACTGTTTTCAACCCCCATATGCCGTATCTCGAGGGTTACAAGAGCTGTGAGCCCCAAAATAGTATTTCGGAATTTTTCAGGAAAGTTGAGTTTTCTAGGTTATTATTAAACTTTTCTTAAAAATAATAATAATATTTTGGCATTTTTTAGACCCGATAAATATATTATGCATAATTTTTTGAGTTACTTTATTATGGTCCCAGTATTTGTAAATCTGGCTCAATTTCGTCTAAGTCTAAGGTTCCTTATGGTATAAAAGGGGCGGTTGACTTTTTCTACACAGAAATACGACAGGTACCACAATGTGGGAGAAGTACTATAACTTAAGGTGTCTGTTAGTCTGGCTTACAAACCCAGCTGTCACCCATTGAGTTGAGTACGTATAGTATTTTCTGTTTCTGGGAAATTGTCGCCTGATGGCTATTAAAGAACCGCCTGTGGCCTCTTCTTATAATCTTTATTTTATCCTCAATTTTACATATATTTTAATCACAAGTTATGGTAATAGCTACAATAATGATTTAAGATATTGTGGCCTGCACCGTTCTTCTGGTGGAACCATTCCTTGCGATTTTTTCCTGTGGCCTCTTAACGTGTTGAAATTCGATTTCTGCAAGTGATGTCAATTATATGAAAGATAATCAGTAGCCTTCCGGTATGAAGTAAATTATATCTTCTTCCTATTTGATACAGAGACCTTTCAGAACTTCACGTACTATATATAATTTTATGTAAATCGAAGCACAAATAATTGTAATTAGGAGGTCTTTTGATGTAACGCTGAAAAAGCAGTCCTAGGTACAACTGGTGGAAGAGGAGGTGTTTTTAGCAGGTAGGTCACTGGAATTGAGGCCGGCGGTGCTCGATGTCTTCCCTGAAAGGGGGATAACGAGTGCCGCCGGTCTTACTCTGGTGGAATCCTGCACACCTGGGATACGCTCCCAGATGTCTTACGAAGATTTTCACCTCAGGAAAAAAAGAGGCCTTTTGATATCTCTTCACTATATGCAACTAGTTATATAAAGAGCAATTTTGGTTGGAAACATGGTAACCTAAAAAGGGTTTTTTAAAGCTTTATTTTGTAATTTATATATACAATTTATATTATTTTTTGTTGTAGAGAACCAAGCTGATAATAAATATATTAAATTACTTTGAATGTGTGCATAGTATATTAAATACGCAGTTTTTTAGATAAATCTCCCATTCTTTTAATGGCCCTAATTAGAGAGGATATTTTTGAAGAAACGTTACCTATTGAATATGGGTATACCAATTTAAATTGTTATCAATGAAAAGCGCTATTGACAATGCAGATGTACAAAGTATAAGACTGTCACTTAATGGTGAATTTTGGCCCAATGAAAGAATGCAATTGGATTTTAGTAAAACTGACTACAATGAAGCATATTTTAACTATATTGAATTCTATCCCAACTACGCGAACTCCACACAGAAGCGCCCCTGCTGGATTATTCCTCTTTCAAGAAACGGGCATTGTTTGTTATCGATTGTTCCAAACAGGAAGAAAGCATGAAGGCGTCCACAGTCGATGTGAAACTTGATATTGAAGCAAACATAGGCTTTCCCGAAAATACCAAAGTCTATTGCATCATAATTCATGATTGTGTAATGGAATACTTCCCCCTCACCGAAATTGTTAAAAGTTTAAACTAGACGTTGATTAGAGTTAGTGTTCGAGCAGACGTCAACATGAGAATAGCTTTTGTAGACATTCAAGGCTTTGTCGTAGATGGATTTTTCGTTGTCAAAGAACTAACGATAGAAATTGGTTTCAAAAGTTCACATTACATATTTTTACCACCTCAACCATTTTCTACATTAAGTAATGAGGACAAAAAGACTGCAACCTACTTGGAAAGAAATGTGCACGGAATTCGATACTCTTCAGGAGATGTAGAATATTCTAAAGTTAATGAAATATTGGAAAGCAAGCTATTGTATGCTGCAGACTACATTTACGTTCGTGGTCAACAAAAAGCCAAGTTTCTGCAAAATAAATGTAACATTTTCAACGTTTTTCCTTACATTTGCGAAGTCGGCAAGTTCGATGGTACACCGTGTGCAACAGTAAACTTTGCCAAGGATCCAATTCCCTGTCACACCTCTGGACTATTTTCGTGCACCGAACGAAACGTACAACGTCTCCGCCACTGGTTTTTGAATACTGTATTACCATAAAATAAATAAACCTTAACCACAAATGAGTTTTTATTTTATACACCACTACTTAGAAATAAAACAAGTTGTTTATTCATCAACTTTTATATTACACGAAGATTCAAATTTACGTTTAACAATTTTTAAAATAATTTTTAAAATTAAAACAAAGACAGATGCTAAAATTATACATGACATGGCAAAAACATTATTAATTTCATTTTTTATGCTCTCTTCTTCTTCAGTTCTATTAAACATGGTTGAATACGTCTTAACGGATAAGTAGTTTTCGGTAATTTACGACAATCCCAGTTTAGACTGCTCCACGTTGTTCTTGCTTCCCTAGTTTGTTTCATAACCTTACTCTTATCTTCATAAAAAGCAATGTCTTCAATTCCATGACTGTGCTCTTCTGAAGACATAATGTAACTGGTCGTGGTCGATCGCATGACACTTGTAAAATATGTGTGATGACGTCATAGCATCGAATAATTGGTACCCTTTTGACAATCGTTGTGTCACAACTTTACATCCTAATTCATTCCCGTATAAAGAGAGAATTACTGTTCGATCAGAAAATGGAGAACCGTCATACCCCCCACGTATATAAACATTTTTTTATATTTTGCACTTATAAAAATCTTCATTATAAAACGCATTTGCGTATCGTAATGTAACTTTTACGCACGCAAATTTTTGTTTTAAATGGTTGGCGACATGAGTGAAGTTTGTAAAGGCAAGACTATTGACAATGACATTTGTGGCTAATAGCAATTTATTAATTTTATATTGTTCTTTAAGAAAATATCTGTGAATATGACTATAATATTTTACTTATATAATATATTATTATTGGTATATTATTAATTTTAAAATATTTTAAAACATTAACATTTGATAATCTAAATGTCACAACTGTCAAATTTTATAAATTACACAGTGCTGCCGACATACTTTTTAAAATTAAAATTTTCGTAATTACATAAAAATAAAAAATTAATTTAAAAAATGGTAAAAAGGGCAAAATATAAAAAATATTATAAACAACTTATTTCATATGGCTGTTGAGACACTCATTCTTTAAAAAACTCATCGCTTCGCGATTCGTTTTTTAAACTTGAACTCGTGTCATAACAGAATTCCATATGAAATGCGTTGTTTAATATACTATTATTTGCCACGTAACCGTTTCCGTATTAAGAATGATCATAATCCGATATTTCGACAAACCCTGTATATCCCGTATGAAAAATTGACATCCTCCTTACGAATGATCTTCGCGATATACCCTGTACACTCGAAATTATCTTTTACCCACATCATAATATACGAATGATCGAATTGACATTTTTAATTAACGACCATACCCCCGTACCGACATTTTTGCCATTTTTGCGTATTAAGAATGATCATAATTCGATATTTCGACGATCTAATTCGCGACAAACCCTGTATATATCCCGTATCTAACCCGTACCATATCATCAAATTGATATTTTAAATACAAAAAAGTTGTTTAGTATCCCGACATACCCTGTATATGATTACAAGATATCTATCACAGACCAAATTCCATGAAAACGATTAAAATACGCGACGCGAGTTTAAATACCCATTCTTAACATTATATAATCCTTCGTTAGCAGCCCAGTGGGTAAGGGCGCTTAAATTATAAATTTCATCCGACGGGACGTAGGTTCGAGTCCCACCAGCGGCCAACTTTTTTTCAAACCAGCAGGCAACCCGCAATACAACACAAACTCGTACACTTCTTTAATAATTCCAATAAAATTCGTTCCAGTCGCTCAATTATTTAATCATCATAATATAACACAACTATTCCAAATAAACAACTGGTCCACAATTCAGAACCACAGTTCAGAACCGTTCCAGAACTCCTATGCTGTATATACGGAGGTACCCCCACTCCTTCACTGAGTTAGAACTCTCATAGTACATCTACTCTGTCTAGATGCTACTGAGCATCTCGCTTTATGCCACCACACAACAGAACAATAGGTTATGATGGGTGCCACCACCCTCGTATAAAGCCAGTGCATCATACTGGGTTTAAGCCCCCACGTATTGCCCACAGCTCTTCTGCATGCCCAGAGAGCTCTTAGGCCTTTAACTGTTGTGTTTCTAATGTGGTTGGAAAGGGTTAGTTTGCTATCTAGGGTTACCCCTAGGTATTTGACTTCCCCTTTAAACTTTAGCGTTTGGCCCCACATACGAAGTTCCCTCAAGTCAAGGTTCCTTCTGAGGGTGAACGCTATCACGGAGGTTTTTGCCGGATTAGTTGACAATCCCTCTTGTCTGCACCATTTTTCGGTAATCCTCAGTGCCAGCTGCATTCTCTCGGACACAGTGGCCCCGAATCTACCGTTTACAACTATGCTGACGTCATCAGCAAAGGCTTGGGCATAGATACCCTCGTCATTGAGTCTACAAAGGAGCTCGTCAACCACCAGGTTCCACAGAAGAGGAGATAACACCCCTCCTTGCGGACACCCCTTAGTGGCTGAGACCATCCTCGTCTCCCCAAAGAGCGTACCTATTATTGTTCTTTCCCGTAACATATTACCAGTCCATCTTACAATGTCCTGTTCTATGCCACGGTTCTGCATGGCCCTAAGTATGGAATCGAAGGAGGAAACATTAAATGCCCCTTCAATATCTAGAAACGTACCTAGGGCTATCTCTTTATTTAAGAGTGCCTGCTCCGCTTTCAGGAGCAGCTTGTGTACCGCGACTTCGCAGGACACCCCACTCTTATACGCAAACTGGTTTCGATGCAGAGGTTTTACCCTCAAAGCACCGTCCCGTAGGTACCTGTCCACCAGTTTTTCTAAAGTTTTAAGAAAAAAGGAGGTCAGGCTGATAGGTCTGAAGGAGCCCGTCTCAGCATACGTGGCCTTACCAGGCTTCGGTATGAAGACTACTCTTCCAGACCTCCAGTTCATAGGGATATAGCTCAGTGCCAAACTAGCCCTGAGTAGTCGGCACATTGGTCCCTCGATGATTTTCCTGCCCTGTTGCAACAGTGCTGGGAAGATACCGTCTGGTCCCGCAGCTTTGTATGGGTGAAAGGATTTTATCGCCCATGCAAGTCTGGTTCTGTTCACGATTTTGTTGGCAAGGGCCCAGCTGTCCTTGGATGCCCTTTGCACACCATAACACAAGTGAACACTTCCAATGAAATACAAAGACTAAAATGAACAAGAAGTGTAAGCTATAATCCTCTACAATCCCTCTCTGAGAAACAAAATTACCTGAATCAGGTCCTTTTACATTTATGATCTGCATCACGGATTTTACAACTTAAGGGTCTAATTGGTTTTATTATAATCCTTCAGTCAATACTATTTATTGTGAAAACGACTATATATACCAGATGGTCGCCCTTTTCATGTGTTCAGGTTCACATGAAACGGCTGAACACATACTATGCGAATGGGTAGTATTGTTCTGCAAACAGTTTAAATTCCTTGAAGAAGTTGATCTGACTGCAGATCAAATTAAGAATTCGCCCTCTAGAATGCTGCTTAACTTCGCTAGAAGCATTGACGTTCTAAAGTTCAAGTAGAATAAAGTAGGCACAAAAGAACTTTGTAGGTCGAAATGCAGATGATAAGTCTAACTGGTTAATACGACCTAAGAGAATCTAATCTACTATATTATGTGCATATTCATAAAAAATTCTAAAACACGTCAAATTTAAATTTAACGAGAAAATACCACCCCTACGAATGACAGGTACAACCTCCAGTTTTTTGAAGTCTGGTGACATATCATTTGAAAAGTCTCTTTAAATGTTGTCGGTTTATTTTTTAATGTTCGTTACTTGTTTTTTTTTTGAAATGCCGATAATCATAGGAAACCAAAACATTTTTTAATCGGCTGAATTATAAAGGTTTTACGCTATTTTTAAAGTTCGATACTTGAACTACTAGTGCGGTTTTTATTGTTCCAGTAACATTAAATTGGGCCACTATCATTTCTGACGTCACGTGCTATTCAAGTTAAATCTCCCCAGATGGCGTGAGCAAAGTATACGGAAGCAGGGTAAATATCGATGCGTCGGTGTTTAGAGGCGTCACGACGATACATTTCGAATAGCCGTGTTGAAGAGTGTGGTAGTGAGATAGATAGCAGAAGGAGAAGAAATACGCGTGTTGTATTGACATCTGCTGGTAAGTAATTTTTCATAAATTTTTGCGATTAATTTAAAAAAATTAGTTTATATCAAAGAATTTATTTACGTATAAATTTATGTAAAGTACCTACGTACGTAGGTAGTACTTGATTATTTTTTCGTATTTGTAAATCTCTAAAATTCAAAACTTTCATAAAAAATGTAATTTTAAGGAATTTAATAAAAAGTTTCTGATTTTTATTTAAAAAAATATAACAAGATCATTTGCACCGTTTTATAAAATTTTATTTATTCGGCAGTTTTTACCTGATTCATTTTTTAATATTATAAAAAACTAACATTTACCGGTTTCCATACGTACTCATATGGGAAGTTTATGTACATATATTTATTATACATATATTGTACATAGATAATAATCGTATTAGTGATACAAATATTTATTTAATTTCTAATTTATGATTTGGAAATTATAATTTATTGATTAATTATATTTTAAGGTGATATACTCCAACATTTCCATGCCGCATTCACCAAAACACGATTTTTCGAAATAAACTCAAATACATCATGTTGTTTTTTAAAAGTGCAAGTGACTATTTATAATATTTTAAATAGGGATAAAATATACCAGAAAAAGTATAAATTAATTTCTGGATCACTGGTTGCTACCAGTTATCATCAACCAGAAAAAAATAATAGACGAAATATGATTGTAATAAATACTTTAAGGCATTTTTTTCTCCCTATATTATACGAATATGTCGTGGGTATGTTTATCGGGACGTAGGGGAAAGCCGCCGATGATGGCACAGTGCATATTATGAATGTATCCCACCTAACTCTCTATTCTGTGGTGCTCTATATATTTGTATGTAGTGCCGGTGGTTGTAGGGGGTTATTTTTGTTGTTCGTAGAGATACAAAAAATTGGTAAGCAGCATAGTAATATCATCGACTAATGAATATCATATTAAACTCGTCATCTGTCTTCTACTCGATTGCATCTTGCCATCTTGCAGTGGAGTGTTTGGGTGTTTCTTGTGCATGTTACATATCTGGTTGTTTTTAAGTTATGTTCTTGGAGAGAAAGTATTTTATGTCATTATTTAATACTGGACTTATGCCTATGATGGCATACTGCGGGGTCACCTATGATAGCATACCATGCAATCATAACAGCCTTAAACGCATTTCGCAAAGCAGGAATAGCTGCCGTTAAACCCGAAGTTTTATTCGCACTGTTGTGGAAGCTGGTTGTGGTAGTAATAAAACACTTTATTCATGAAAAGAAAGAGTTTAATTGTATGAAATTATAAATGTTAAAATAAACTACATCAGGGGAGACCCAGAGGAGTGTAGAGTCTTCTACATTAGATAGAGCAGGTACTTATGAATAGCACTAATAGAAAAAGTTATGCTTACTATACAAGAGGTATTGTTGGTGCCAGTAGCTTCACCAAAACTTGAAACCACCTGATATCGATAATGACGAAGAATATGATGTTACCTGCATATATTCTCAGTCTAGTGCTAGATAAACTTGGATCTCAGATGTGTCTGTCGTGGTGCCATGATAATTGAGCTGAAGTAAAGCTGTTTGTTTGCGAGCTATACCAGAAGATTTTTTTTATGTCACATCCTAATCTGTTAGGATAAATTTCATGAATATTTATTTGCCTAGATTGTTTTTTTTGGCCTTGGAAAATGTTACCTTTTTATTGTTGATTATAAGATTCTTCCTTATTTTGTTACGTTTTGTTGTTTTTGAAACAAGTATATATAATTTATGAGAGGTATGCTATTCCTGGCATGCTCTAATGATAGCAAAGCTTGATAATTTTAGCTGTTATAGGCAGAATGTACACAGTCAAAGCAGAAAATATGACGTTCGTAAATAAGAAAATTAGAGAGCAATAAAGTTAAGTGTGCTAACATAGATGACCTTCCCCTACTAAGTATGTTCTAGGTGAATTCTTAATCAGTTCCTAATAAAATTCCCTGATATGTTAAGTGTTTTATGGGTTTCCGGTAAATTATTTTGTCATCTTTGTCTCTAATAAAGCTCATCATAGTTGTAGGCGCATTTCTTTGAAGTCCGTGGTCTCGAATTATTGTAGAATTCCTGAGCTCTCGGCAGTTACACAAAATAACCTCCACCTTCGTCTACAGTTTGATGAAATCTACACTCTATACTATCTATTAGTCCAATTGTTATTATACGCTTATTATGGTGACTCTGTTTAGATTATGCTCCGTTTACAATTTGTAGGTTATACCTGCTCATATTAAACAGCTCTTGAGATGTGTCCTTCTAGAAATCATCTACGAATGCCCTTTTATGTCTTAAACCCCCCACAGCTCGTAGCAATAAGATCATCTCATCCTAACAGTCCACTTTTTGTTTCTTTTAATGCCAGTACGTTTAGGTGCTCAAAGTAACGTTACTTTAGATCTGATCCCACAGTTCTAACAAAATGCCTGCTCAAATAATATTTAATTACAAAACGTTTATATTACAGTAGTAGAAAATTAAAAAATCAATCATAATTAATTACCCCAAAAGAACGACTTCCAACTTCGCAACTGCTATCTACAAGAATCGCAGAAATAGAAGCAGGACAAGACACTATCTTCATTAATGTGACCAGAGGCTGTTCACAGGGGGGAGTTGCATCCCCGCTTATGTGGAGTCTTACTGTGGACAGTCTACTCTGTTAATTGACTAGGGAAGGCATACCATGTCAAGGGTATTCCGACGTCATGGTTATCCTGGCAAAAGGGAAGTATGAAAATGTCCTCTGTGATATTGTTCAAAGAGGACTGAACATTGCAAAACATTGGTGTGACTCGGTGGGACTTAGCATCAACCCCACCAAAACCACACTAGTTGCCTTTACCAGGAAAAAGGAACCTAATCTAAAAATAAATAGGGGAGAACATCGTCGAGTGGAAAATAGAGGTAAAATATCTAGGGCTAATCCTAGATAGCAGGTTACTCTGGAATAAACACGAAGACGAAGTAATACACAAAGCAACCAAGGCCCTCATGGTGTGCAGGAACATTGCAGGGAAGAACTGGGGATGCAAAGAAGAAAATTCATCACAAAATTGAGTAATAAATCTGAATGGGATGAAGGCACCAGACAGAATTTAAACCAGAATACCATAAAGTGGGATACGGACGGTTCCAAGCTAGACGAGGGAACTGGGATAGGAGCATTTTTCAAGCAGAAGTTCGCGCCATCGAAAGATGTGTGGAATTCAATATTGGAAGAAACTACCGCAGACAAGAGATTGTGATCATGTCGGATAGTCAAGCAGCCATTAAAGCACCGAGCTCAAATATAATCAGTTCGAAGATAGTTTGGGAATGCCTAGGCAAATTAAATGAAGTAGGCCAGAAGAAAACTGCCACCCTTCTATAGGTCCCGGGACACATAGGAATAGAGGGGAACGAAACAGCAGACTAGCTGGCAAAAAAAAGAGCTGAAACCCCACATTTGGGACCAGAACCATCCTGTGGCATCAGCAGTAGAGTAATCTTAGGAAAACTAAAGGAAGAAATTGAGAAGGAAAAATCCAAGTACTGGAATCAGCTGGAAGGACTGAGGCAATCTAAGATACTACTGGGGAACTATGACCATAAGAGATCTCTTAGCTGCCTCAACCTCAGTAAAAAAAGGCTACGAATTTTAACGGGAATACTAACCGGGCATTGCCAGTTAAAAAGCCACATGAAGAAACTAGGGTTAGCAGATGAAGCAAAGTGCAGATTCTGTTAGGAAGAGGATGAAACATAGCACACGAAATAGGAGGATCTACCTAATTTGAAGCCCGACGATGTTCTAAACTTCCTCAGGAAAATAGGACTCGAAGAGCTGCTATAAATCTGAGAAAACATCAGAACTTGGCAAGTAAGGGGGGACACAATAGATCCTATAGATCACAGTGTACTTATCACCCCTAATTTATACATACATACATACCCCAAAAGAAAATTATAATAAAATTCAAGATATTGAAAGAATAACTCAATTCAATTCAAAATAAAAACGTGTTTTTTTAGTTTTTTTAAACTTAAATTTACCTATTTTATATTTTTTAGTTCTATTTATCAATTAGTTTATTGTGGACAGATGCGACGATATGCGAGCCAACATGCGCAACAGATAGAGGCTCTATTTACATTTTTTTGATATTTTTTTCGAGTTCTAATGATTTCGATTTATTTCGGTTTAGCGGGCAACTTGTTATCTTTATATATCAATCAATAAACCACAATAAATTTAATGTTAAAACTATAAAAATGCAACTAGTTTCGGTCTTAGACGGTCTTAGACCATCATCAGGCTAAAAATAAAAATATAGAGTAAGGTAAGGATTAAGAAGAGAACTATAACAATAATAAATATAATGTTGGACAACATCTAGTCCAAAAAATTAGTATTTTCCGGACTTGTTACGTAATTTACTATTTCTTACAAGTATGCGTGAAGTTCGACGCATGCAATCAAAATGTTAACTAAATTGCTGCCAGTCGTTATTTCGTTGATAGGGTAATCTTCAACTGCATTTATCAAAATCATAGATACCAAGATTTTCATATTTACAATGAAATCAACGAAATAAGTACTTCCGGAAAAATGCTACTTTCTCAAAGAAAAAGCGGGTACTTCCCGCACGGTTATCGAAAAAATATATTTCATGTTTCCAGTCCGACATACGACCATGATTCAAAATACTTTTATAACGTTGAGTATTACAACTTCATATAGTAGTAATAAAACTCAAAGTCAACCCACAGTATGTAATTTAATGAAATGTTATAGTAGCGACATGTTTCGGTCACAAGACCATCTTCAGGCTTTAAGAAAAGAACACAATATGTCAGAGAAATGAAATACAAAGTCAAATATATAAAAAATACAAACATAACATGTATAAAAGTCAGATCATATAAGATAAATCTAACAAGAAATAGAAAATGATAGTTTTATAACAGTCAATCTAGTTTATAAAATATATAGAACAAACAAAATCAATGTGAAAACATAAAATATCTTATAATGCATAATACAGTATGGAAACTCACCTCTATGTGCAGACTGCAGTGTTTAAACAAATTATAACAGATATTGTGAATAATAAAAAGGAAGTAGAGTAATAAAATAGGTTGAAAAAGGTAGTTTAAAAATAGTTTAAATTATTAGAACAAACTGTATGGAAGTTTGATGTGTGAAAATAAGAAAAACTGGCGTAAAGAAGTAAAAATTTCAGAATGAAACCAGGTATCAACATTCTATAGAAAGGCCTGTAAAGAGTTCTCCAAAATAAGGAGATCGATCTCCAAGACCAAATCAGGAACTGGCCTGGTTTAATAGCGGGGTTAGAAGAAGAAACAATGTGGAGAGATCCCCTAGACGAGGGGTTCAGTCTCCAAAACCATTGGTCGATAGAAGACTGGAAGCTGGTAGGTTCAATGGAACCAATATGGAGAGTTCTCCGGAAAAGGGAGATCAATCTCCAAAACCCGTGACCGTAAATTATCGGATCAATGGAGGAAAAAATTAGGAGACATAGTCTCATAAAAATTAATATAAAGAGAGTAAGGTATAACATCATACTCCATATCACATTAACAGTGAATCAACTAAGATGCAAATCACTCCACTAACGAATGGACGTTCAAAGTAATCAGCACATGTAAGGAAAGGTGCGGAAATAGTACACCGGAAGACAAGTTACCAACTGAGGGAATGTTGCCAACTATAGTGAAAATTTATTGGAAACATATAAAAATCTAAATTGAAGGAACTAAATGTTGAAATTATGAAATACTATTAAATTCTACATTGTATAATATCAAAGTGAAATGTGTAAAGAAAATTGAAGGATAAAATAACACAGCTGTATGCACACATTAAGCGAGTCATAAACATTGCAGAACTCATTAACAAGTAAATAGAGTCCGACATAGAGAGAAGAAAGTCAAATGAAACTAACCTAACGTTGAAGTAAACAATTGTAAAAATATAAACAGTCAGAGTGGAATGTTCAAAATTAAATAATTTTCATTAGATTGAATCTGTTCGTTTAAACAATTAAGAGATTTATCAGCAATAGCCGATCTGATTTCAAGGAGTTCAAGCAAATTCAATCTAACGCCCTTGTTACAATTATGAAGTAATTTAACATTATTGGAATCAAACGAATGATTCTCTTCTAAAATGTGATTAGCAAAGGATGAAGGTGAGTTCTTAACTTCTAAATTTAAATATTTCTTAACAAAATTTACATGTTCGAGAACACGGTATTCAAGTCTTCTTCCACACTGGCCAATGTAAACAGCATTACAATCCGAGCAAAATAATTTGTATACCCCTGATTTATGTAAAAGTGGTATTTTATCTTTAGTGTTGATTAAATTAGATAAGGTGTTTTCTGTTCTAAAAGCTATCTCAACATTGAATTTCTTAAAAATATTTTTAATCTTGTATGAGAAAATACCTGTGTAAAGTAAGGATCCATAAAAAGTTTTCTGAGTAGTGTCGCTAGTAGATTTATCCATATGGAAAGAAAACCTGAACTTACAATAGAATTTAGAATAGGTAACACCTATGAATTAAATCTAAAGGATACAACTTCAGTTCAATCGAAATGTTATTAATGTATAAAATACATTAAGACAGTAAATCTGTTTAGTAAATTATATCGAGGATTGTTGACAGACTATTACAATCAAGGCATGATGTTATTGTTATTGAAGTGGTAATTTGATCTAAAAATTATCCTTTAAACGCTAATTAATCTCGTTTCCAAAACCGTTTAGAAATATTGTTGATAAAATTCATTCCATCTTTATATATCAAGTTTAGCATTTTAAATAAGGAATTAATAACCAGTGTTTTACAAATTGTCTTTATTTGTTGTAAATTAATAATGATTTCTCTAAACCGTTATAATTATTTTTCTCTAAAACGAGAGCCCATAAGATATCGACTTTTGTCTCAAGTTGACGAACCATTTACTATCTATATGATGGTTTATATTAAATCATTTTTCATTTTGCGAAATCAATATTCTATGATCTTTAAAGTAGGTAACTGACGTACTTTATTCGCAACTTAATAGCAGCGAAAAAAGTTCCTCGACAAAATGATTTATGCAAGTGAATTGATTTCCGTACAGAATAAAGAACATTTATTTCTCTTTTGTGTTCTTGACATACTATAAATAAATGCTCTTACTTTTATTATAATGTTTCTTTAGACTTTGTAACAAAACTTCCATTACTTCATTCAAAAATTAAACTTAAACTTAGTAAATGACAGCTATTTCAAAATATTATTTCAACGTCAGACTAACATATTCAAGTTACATTTTTTATGAGATAGCATTCTGATGACTGAATAGTGGGAAAAAATGTAGAATTTGGTGAACTCTCCGATTTAATAAAAATATTATGAGGGGTCTAGGACACCATAATAATTACGAAAATAGATTTTTTTCCACGGAAATAACTGGGAACAGCAAAGAATGCTAAAAATTTCAACTCAAAATAAACATAACGTAACGCTTACCTGTTGTAAATAGGAGAATTAATTCAAATTTGGCAGCATCAAATGGTTTCCAAAAACATTATTTTTTATAGTTACATTATTTTTAAGGTCAAAAAATTTTAACAACATTAATATTTATCTAGTTTTAAATAAATAAATTCCATAAATATTGACTTCATTTCGGACATATGTCAAAATAGTAAAAATATCACCAACTAATGTTGCCATGTTGCCAGACTAGAAAAATATAGCTATTCTTGTGTATTATATATAAATATTAAAAAATGTACCTTAATATATAGAAAATATAAAATGGATGCTTAAAATTTGTAGGAAATATTAACCTATCCTACAATACCAAATTTAATGCATTTATGAGAAATAAAAAAAAAAGATATAACAATATTCGTTCCATAAAAATAAAATAAATAAAACCAACAATTCTCAAACAAAATTCTACACTAGACATAAAATTTAAAGGAAACAAAAATATTTAAATCATTTTCCCGACCAAAAGACACAGATCAAAGTGTATTACAAATTACTATAGCACCTTAATATCTGAAATAAAATAGTGCAAAACCCAAATGAAAAACTCCCAATACAACAACCTAACTTAACCAATACTTAGTTTTATCCTAATAACAACAACCTAACCTAACCTAACCTAACCTAACCTAACCTAACCTAACCTAACCTAACCTAACCTAACCTAACCTAACCTAACCTAACCTAACCTAACCTAACCTAACCTAACCTAACCTAACCTAACCTAACCTAACCTAACCTAACCTAACCTAACCTAACCTAACCTAACCTAACCTAACCTAACCTAACCTAACCTAACCTAACCTAACCTAACCTAACCTAACCTAACCTAACCTAACCTAACCTAACCTAACCTAACCTAACCTAACCTAACCTGTTGGAGATTCAAAAATAAATATTTTATATTTTAAATTTCATTTTATGGAATGTTATTTAATATTTTTAATAAACCTAATAGGAGGTAATAAAATAATAAAGATATTTTGAAAAGGGATTTTAATCCCAAACAAACATTTATTTATTAAGGTTTCCAAACTAAGTTTATTATCTTACAACACTATTTTAATAAAGGATTATATCATCTGTTCTACAGATGACCAACTACCAAACATTCTTTGTTTAATACCAAACAAAAGGTTGAAATGGAACACAAGAATATTTTTCTAAACAGTTCTTCGATAACCTTAATAGAGTAAAGATCTTTCGTCTAATAAAGTAAAATAAATATATTAAATATACGAAAAGACATTTTTATTTAAACGAGTTATTCCCATTTCCCAACATAACCTAACCTAACCTAACCTAACCTATACCTAGTTTTATCCTAACAACAACAACCTAACCTAACCTAACCTAACCTAAACTAACCTAACCTAATCAATACTAAGTTTTATTTTAAAAACAACAACCTAACCTAACCTAACCAATACTTAGTTTTATCCTAACAACAACAACAACCTAAGCCAACCCAAACCAACAGTAGATAAAATAAACATAAACAAAAAATAAGTAGTAAAAAAAATCAACTTTTATAGTAGGTATTACAACATATTTGTCAGAAATAAAAAATCTAAATTTCAAAATAAACTTTCATCATCAGAAGGACAAATTTCCGGAGATTGAAGCTTATTTCCATAGTACAGTTTACCTGCTAGTTTTAAAAATATTTCCAAATATAAATATGTGCTTTTTATAACAAAACTAGCTATTCAAAACTACAAAAAACAAAGCTTTAAAATTGGAAAAATTAAAATCGATTAAAAGTATACCTGTTTTATTTTCAAATACTTGATACAAGTAAATCTTGGCAACATTGTAACATCATTTGAAGTTTTAACCAGATTGGCCAATAAGAGGGTTTAACAAAATTCACGGTTTTTTAAAATAAACAATACATTTGAAAATTCTGTGGAATAATATTAATTAGAAAACGAGTCTCCAAATCGTAATTTTACATTTTTTGTATTTTAAATTATTTTAAGAATGAAGCAAATCATCCATTTCTCGAATGTGACTCTTCTTAAATGAAGAAAGGAAACACCAATGTCAATGTCACAAATATTTATTTATTGCTGTATGAATTTGTTGTAAAAAAGCGACTAGTTTCGGCCTACAATACGGCCATCATCAGGCTACAAAGAAATAATACATTACAATACATAGCTGATAGAGAAGCAATTCACAAACAATCCTTACCTATTAAAATCAAATACAATATATAATGTTAAAGAAAATTCCAAAAAGATTGCAAGCATTGCAGTTGAAGGTTTGAAAATATGAAACTAAATTTAATTTCAACTTTGTTTTGTTTAAAAGCACTTATACAAAGTATGGTGACCACCGATGATCAAATCCAAATTAAATTGCTGTAGATGAAGTTAAAATGTAATAGGAGTCAAAATTTTTATTTGGTTTTGGACATTGAAAAACAAAAAAGAAAAAAGGAGAAAATGGACAATAAGAATGTTTATTTAACTAGAAAATATTCCCAAGTTTAATATAATTGCCGCATTTACAACAAGTAAGTGATAGGTTATGACTACTTTAAACCTACATTTTTAGCAATTTTTTATATTTCTAAGTGTTTCCGCGGAAAAAAAACTTGATTTTCGTATTCATTACAATGTCCTAGACCCCTCATAAAATTTTTAGGCCAAGTATTTAAAGTAATAAGATTTATTATACTTCTGAAGCACGTCTTCATAGATCACCCTGTAGTAACGGATTCCAACACGAATTCGTAAAAACATCGCACTATTTTTAAAGCAAAAAACCGTCTCCGACAATATATCGATAAGTAACCGAGCCCAATTGTTTGTTCATTACGTTTTTCAGTGCGGATCGTATAGTGAAGTGAAATAAATTGTTAAAAATTGGTAAAAGTACCAAAAAACAAATTAAAACAATAAAATTAAGGAAACTACAAGATGAATTGCAAGATATTTCGCCGATATCTTCTGTAAGTGAGTGGATACTATAGTTGTTATATATTTCTAATTCTTTTTTTTGCGTTGCTTTTTTTAAAACCAATAAGGCAGACATTTTTTAAACCTTAAAATATTTATCAAAATGAAAGATTACATTTACGATATTTGTGTTATTAAAATAGTATTATAGAATTTGGAAACTATTTATGTAATTATAATCAGAATTATTATCATGGAAAGTAGATATTCAAGTTGAAACTGGTTTTACTGTCTGAACAAAAAATGGTTTAAAACAAATTATTACGGTTTTTACCGTCAATTCAAGAATTAAGACTTAAAACTGTTTATGCAGTTTAAGTAAGACATGACTGTTCGTAACTAAGTTTAGATCAAAACTGTTCATGCCGTTTAATCACGATATAACTGTTTCTGCAGTTAGAATCAATATTTATATCCAAAACTATTTATGTAGTTTAATCAAAAATCAACTGTTTATGCAGTTGTTTAAAAGTAAAATCTTTAAACTGTTTATGCGGTTTAAAAAATACTTATTATTATTGTTAGTATTACCCAAAATAAAAACCAAAAATTTAAAATAAAAGTATAGAATCAAAATTACGGCAATTGCAGCCATGTTATGATGAAACAGTCATAAATTTAATTACAGGTTCAGATGATTCAGAATCTGAGTCTGGATCCGATAAGGGCTTAAAACAGGCGAAAAAGCAGCTTGATAAAATTAATGTCACCGACGTCATAGCCCTTTTGGGAGCCGATCCCACCAAGTAATGGATTGGATAAAGACTCTAGAGAGGAGTTAACAAATTGGGCTATTCCAGAGAATTGCCCCACTTTAGGAGGTCCACCATTTATTATCTAAATATAGAAAACATCAAATTTACCCCCTAATAATAAATAACACAGTCCAGAAACTGGCGGAGGTATTAAAACCCGATTTGCTGTTGTTTAGTAAAGACTCTGGGGAAAATGTAAAGCGGCCCAAAACATCAAGAAGACAGCTAAAGAACTTAAACCCACACTACAAAAACTATTTAAAACGTTGGAGCGTCAGGGTCCATCATCAGGTTATTTAAACTCCAAGCGCTGGTCGAGGAAAACAAAAATGAAAGAGCCAATTCGAGCAATTTACTGGAAAAAGAGACTAGATCGGAGGAAAAGGGAGGATCAGAGGAAGAGTACAGGAATCAGAAGCAACATTAGAGGTCCAAACGCCATTTTATATTGGTAGAATAAAATATTTTACTGAATGGCACATGATAACGAGCAATGCCACAATTTTAAAATGGGTACAGGGATATTTAATACCTCTTCAATTTACTACCCCTAGGGTATCTTTTTTAAGTCATGAAATATGTGAAGTTCAGAAATGTATAAATAATCTTGAAAAAATGGGTGTAATTACACCTTGTCAACACTTTTTAGTTCCTAAATCTAATGGGGAATTTCGATTTGTATTAAATTTAAAAACCTTAAATAAAACTATTAATAATCAGCATTTTAAAATGGAAAATTACAAATCAGTTCAAAACATAATATTTAACAATTGTTTCATGTGTACAATAGATTTGCAGGATGCATATTATGATATTCCCATCCACAAAGATAGTAGAAAATATTTTTAATTTAAGACAAAATTATATGAATTTATCTGTTTGCCATTTGGCTTGTGTACAGCTCCCTATTTATTTCGAAAATTTTTAAGGGTTCCTGTCAATAAATTATTTGGATGACATTTTAATTCTAGGTAATAGTCAAGAATCCTGTATGGAAAATATACGTACTACAATAGGGATTCTAGAAAACTTAGGTTTTATAGTAAATTATAAAAAGTGCTCTTTAAATCCTGAACGCATATATTTATGGTTGGTTACTTACTAAGGCTTTGAACAGCTGAAAAGTAGAGCTGACGTGCCAACGCAGGAGACTGCAACAAATCTCTTGTTACCGTAAACTGGGGTGAATAGGGACAGTTTTGAAGGTTTTTTGAAAATCCTGACCAATCGGACAACATTTTTCAAAATGTTTTTTTATGATATCATGGCATACGACCTAAAGTTACGAACTGACATACTGCATATGATCATATTTTTATTGGTTTTTATATATATTTTTTTTAATGGGTGTCCCTATTCGCCCCCGTAGTGGGGTCAATAGGGACACGTCTATATTTCTTGTATACGTCCCTATTCAATACTTCTATGAGGCGAATAGGGACTTTGTATTTATTTTAAAAAGTTTTTAGGACATTATGACATCATTTTTAGGAAAAAAACTTTATTTCAAAATATATAAAAGTATCTCTTAAAGCTAAATTATGTCCTAAAGGTGTGCCTTCCTCTTCGAATATTTGGGGGAGGTAATACATCCACAACTTGCTCCCTGTCAAATTCACATTCATCTGGAACATCCGGAAATACATATATGGATGCCATTTTAGATGTCTGTCTTAGGAAAGTCCCAAGAAATTTGTTTGCTGCAATCTGTAGCACTTTGCCATAAAATACCTATTTTCAGCTACTCAATTTTTTTTCTGTTGTCTTCTGAATTGCTTATTATTTTATTTTCTTCTTGTCCACCTACTACATCTTCAATTAGTTCGCCCTCATTTTCACCGGAATTTTCTCCTTCCAGATCACTCTGATGATCATCATCTCTAATTTCGTCAGCGTTATCACTCTGATGACCATCATCACTACTTTCGTCAGTGTTAGTTTTGAAGTCGTCAGGACCAATGCTTCGACCTGGTGGAACAAGAAGTCTTTTTTTTCTAGTTTTTTTGGATTCTTCATTTCCATAGCGCATTTCTTGCAAAAATGTAGTGAGACTGTCATTTAGCGGAATATCCGGATTTTCTCTTGGTTCAAAAGCAGGAAGTCTTTCAAGAACCCTGTGTCTGTTTAAAGGACACAAGCCTGACTTCTTAAAACCTGATAATATGGCGTTTTTGAGACCATCCTCTTTCTTCATTCTAATTAAAGTTTGATTTAGGAGTCCAGGAAATAATTTTTTATCAAATATCTGATTGGTATTCTTTGCTTTGACCTTAGTTTGTTCTAAAACCGCTCTCCAATGGGTCTTAAGGGACCTAAAAACAGCAACGTCTAACGGCTGGGTTAAGTGGCTTGAGTTTGCTGGCAAAAAAGAAAATGAGATGTTATTCTCCACGCAAGTCTGAACTACAGCCGAGGACAAATGTGAACTCAATTTTTCCCCAATGAGGACTTTTCTCCCTTCAAAACGTCGGACATATGGCAAAACAATTTTTTGAAGTCAGTCAAGGAAGCAGTGTCCATCAATCTATCCTGATTTGCTTCTGTTATATTTTGTCCCTTGGGGACCACCTTGGATCCAAAGGTCATACAAATGTACCGCCTTGTATATAACATAAGGTGGAAGGAGTTCACCCGATGCACTTGCAGCGAACATTACTGTGACCCCGGCTTTGGTCTGTTTCATGATCCGTTCGGGATATTTGCATCCCTTTTTGAAAATTAGCTTACGCCGCCCAGGATCATCCAATAGAGCAGACTCGTCGTAATTTATTATGAGATGAGGCGGTACATTTTCCAAGGTGGCACCAAGTTCTTCAAAGAAGGCGTTGATGTTTTCAGGACTTGCAGCGACCCTATCAAAAACGCTGAGCGGATAGCCCCATTCAGCGCACTTTTTTAAACATTCAACAAGTTTTATTTCTAAAGCTGTGGATAATGCTGTTTGTCCACCTTTCTTTCCAATTTCCAGGTTCGGTTTAGAACAATATCGATGCAGAGCGGATTTTGAAATTTTCCATTTCGCCGCTGCTGTTCTCAATGCCATCCCTCTTTGTACATCCAGAACTGCATTCCGAACGCACTCTGGATCAACAGAAGCATGTGTTCCAGCTTTGGGGTCCTTTTTGTATGTTCTGACCATTTTAAACTTCACCTGAATAGAAAAAACAACTTATTTACCTATTCAAAATGGTAGATATAGGTATTATCAAATACCTAACACTATAAATATTGGCACCGAACGATTCAAACGTATTCTTTGCTATGTCCCCATTCACCCCAATTTAGCCATGTGTTAGGTCTTGCTTTACAAAAAAATCATAACAATTCAATGAAAGCCTTTAATCTCAAAGTCTATTATGACAAATTACTTACCAAATACAAATTCATTAACAGTTAGATTCACCGAACTGATAATAACAACCACGTGTTTCGTTCCGTCAACAGTTTGGAGGTTTTGATATTTTTGAAGAAAATGACAATTGACAGGCCGTGTTGCCAAATGGCCGTCTAATTTTTTTTGACGCCTTCATGTGAAACAACTGACAAATGACGAATGGCCCTTCTTTTGCCACAAACCCAATTTCAATATCTTTATTTTTATTGTATTTATATATATTTATACAATTATTGATTTTTTTGTCCCTATTCACCCCAGTTTACGGTATAAATAATCAGTAAAAAATAGATCTGTCTTGATAGTTAAATATTATAAATAAGTCGGGAAAAAATATTCAAGGCAGAAGTTATGATATTGAAATTGGCACCGACGCTTCTAGGTCGGGGTTGGGAGCAGTCTGTGCTGGGCAGAGTACTAATTGATTCAGGAAAACCGATCAATTAGAGCTTTATATAAACCACTTAGCAGTATTTAAAGGCTTTAGATGTTTTAAGAAGGCTATGAACAATCGAACAATGTTAGTATTTTACTTAGTTAACAATACCACGGCTATTGCTTTCATAAATCGTATGGGAAGTACTAAATATCCCTTGCTGAATAAAATAACTAGGAGTTTGTTTTACCAATTTATCTTTAATTTTTTTCTTTTACTTGATAATTTTACATAGTTCTTTTCTTCAAAATAAATCTATATCAACATCGTATTAGGTACTAGGTACTAGAAATTATCACTAAACTCAGTTAATTTTAAGTATCCTTATGTTAAAGGTCCTTTAGCGGTTTCCGGATATAGGCAATGTTAAATGGTCGTGATATACGGGAACGGTCCTTGATTCTAAAGTAGATGGAAAGGTTCAATTTGCTTTGAAATCATTAATTACAAATAAATTTGATTATATCAGTAGACATATGCCGAACGTCGGACGATTTTCCGATAAACCGAACGCAGACATAAAACTATTTGATTTGTACATTATACAAGGTGATTTTTTCCAGGGTACAATAAACGTTATGACTAAATTTCTCCAAATTGAATTAAGGTATTTTCTAAAAGTGGCTTCCTGCGGTAGTATATCGAATGAAAATATGCTCAGCTTTAGATAATCTAGTAAGGATACCTTTTGATAGTTTTTGGTTTAATTCAAAAATAGTTATTTTTATTAAGAACAGTAAACAACTAAAAGGTTGAATTAACTTTCACCATTTATTCGTAAAATATTTTAAATGTAATGACGGCCGTTTCACTATAGTATCTACTAGCATCGTCAGATTGACGATTGACGGCCGTCATTACATTTAAAGTATTTTGTAGCATTATTCAAGGGCGCCAATTTGTAACAATATTATTTGCTCAAAGGCGCCAATTTGTAACCCTTTTTAGTCCCAAAAAGACAGGGAGCCAATTTGTAACTAAAAACTCTCCAAAAGAGATCCCTCTCCAGGGGGTGGTTCGACTCCAAATTAATGCTCACTATAGGAAGGATTGGGATGTATAAGTAATAAGGGCGCCACTATCTTTTGAACGCTATCGATGAAGCAAACAACTACACAAAAACTAAGGTGAGAAAGATAGAAACACCTTGTAATTACTTTAATTAAAGAACAAATTAAGAAGCTACTTGAAATAAAGACCGACCACGCTACACCCTTAAGACTTATAGCCTAAGCTATACAAATGAAACTGTTTTTTAAAAATATAGATTATTTATTGAAAATGTAAGTACTTGCTGATAATGAACTGGAGTTGTAAAAAGTGGACTTATCTTTAGGTTTCTGTGCGGTCTAGGAGAGCGGCTTCAGCTTCTTGGAGAGATGAAAGTTTCTTTAATGGTTCTGGCTGCTTGGGATGTAATAGTTTTCTTAACAGCTCAGAAGTGGTTTGAAGGACTGTCTAAACATAAGCGGTAACTTGGCTCTAAATTTAGCGGTATCTTGGCGGTAGCTTGACTCCAACTTAGCGGCAACTCGACTCCAACTTAGCGATATGTTGACAATAACTTGACTCCAACTTAGCGGTAATTCGACTCCAACTTAGCAATAACTTGACAATAACTGGGCTCCAACTTAGCGGGTTGTATCTTTCAACAACCAAAAAGGGAAATTTCACAAGATGAGTACTTGAGGGTTTGTTCAAACTCTTCAGACGAGCGTATCAGTTGAAAAGAATGTAAAATTGCTGGGCGATTCATTAAATAGCCTAGCTCAAGACGGAAATTGTGTTTTGTGTCATTTGTCAGGAAGGAATACGTTCGTTACTCAATTGCAAGCGAGGGACGCGTTCTTTGATTGGCCTCGTTCAAACAGATAAATAGTTAGCGTCTATAAGGGGTGTCTCGTGTACAGTAGCATTGACAGTGAATCGGGGTCGGATTTACCGGTAATAATAGCGGTATCGTTTACGGTCGGTAATAGTGCAAGGTGACATGACGATAGACATGTTACAATTTTACGAATAAATAGTGAAAGTTAATTCAACCTTTTAGTTGTTTACTGTTCTTAATAACATGAACTTTCACGTAGTAAGGGTTTTTAAAATAAATTTCATAGTTATTTTTAAACTACACCACTTCAATAATAATTCAAAGATGCATAATTCTTGACTTTAATGAACAAAACATAGAACTATTCAAATTTATTAAAAGAGAGTTATAAGTCATACTTACGATTACAAAACAATCACCATCAAACAAACCAACGGCCAAAGAATTTGGAAACAAAAGAAAACATTTTTTAAGTTAAAAGCAAAAACAACAATCTAACCACAAAACATAATGAGTATTTATCTTTCGTTCGATAAAACCACTGCAAAGGAATTAAACAAATAAATAAATAACAACGGTTCGATAAATATTGGGATTTCACTTTAGGGGCATTCGTCTTTGTTACTTATGGAAATAACAATCTATACTTTAACAAATAATAATAGACACGCGTCTCTGTATCAGATGTTTCAGTAATGTATATTCATGAGCGAAAATTGCCAAAAAGCAACAAACTTGAATAAAACCAGAAGAAAATTTGGCCGGGAAAAAATTTTCTCTCGAATGGTATTCGACAAGACTATTTCACGAGAAAAACAAGACAATATCAACGAAACATAGTCTTTGTTTATTTGTTAACAATATTAAATGTACAATTATTATAAGTTATAGTAGTTTGTCCGTTCTTTTCTACTAAAGATTGATTTTGTGTATTATTTACATGTAACATTTGGGAACTCGAAGTTCCAGCTTCATTTGTTATCCTAAGATTCTCGATCAACTTCTCGTGGTGACTGTAAACCAGCTGCAGATGCATTTGAGTAACCCGTTAATTTAATTTACTCTTGTTCAGCAACACCTTGCTTAAACAAGGCTGTTGCAGCTGAAGATCGATGAGAATTGTTTGTTATTGTATGTTTTTTTTATATTTATTCCAATTTTTTCAGCTGACATTTTTGTCCACTTAGAGACGGTGTTTATTCCAAGTGGACAATTTTTGAACCAAGATCCATTCTTTCAATTGGGGTAAACGGTAAAAAAGAGTTTGTCTGATAAAATCTTTTGCATTTTTTTCCATTAATTTCAAGAATAGACTAACTGGGCATAAATTTACGTTTGATGATTTTCTTACCAACCGTTTGCTGCTTGGCAAACTTTTTGACCCGCCTTGAGTTGTTTTCGAAAAAATGCTGTTGTATTCAATTCCACCCGTAAATTCTCCTATAATATCAATTTCCTTCCGGAAAAAGTTAATCTTGTAGTTTACGGCCTCATTACCTCTCCAAGCAAGTTCAAATGAGCAAAGGTGACATTTTTTTTGTGCTCAATCGGGGGTTTCTTCGTCGTAGCTTTTGATCATTTTTAATAGTTCTTCGGTGGATAATGCTTTTGAACTGAGTTTTCTTTTTTTTGTACAACTTTCAAGCTGCCTTCGCTTATTGGTGTCTCTGGCCAATTTTGCATATTTGAAAGATTAAAAAATAGAAAAAAAAACTCTTTTTGAAAAATGCTCATGGTTGTTTTCATCAAAAAATTAAATATTAAAAAAATGTACGAAAAAAATTCCATCTATTTGTTAGCCTATTTAGAATAAATTTGGAATAAAAATTTTAATTTTAAGTTTTAATCTTAAATTTTTGCGTATTTTTAATTGTTGATAAAAACTTGGAAAATGCAAATTTTTAAATTTTCCCAACTGTTAGCCTATTTAAAATAATTGGACGAAGTAAAACAAATCCTATGGCTTTAGTTCAATATTTAAATATTTATGATTTTTTGTTCACATTTACTGCAAAAAAATATTTTTTTAGTAACTGCGTCAGAATATGGCAATGCGCATAAAAGTCAGACTACTCGTTTTTGGAGACTTCTTAGCAAATTTTTTTTTGTTAATAACAATTTAAAGATAAAAAAAATCAAAAATTTTCCCTTCTCAGAATTTAATTCTGAACCTCACTTCTCTACTAGACGCGTCCGGTGTAGAATAGGGAGACATGAATTTCGCAAAAACAATATTAACACTAAAAATGGACTGGTTTCTATAGTAAATTTTCGTAAAACATTTTGCGGGTTATCAAGTATTTTTCGAAAAAAACGGAAGCAAAAACTCAAATTTTTTAGGTTAAATAAATAAAATATTCACTGTCAAAGGTGCGTGATGTCATGTAGATACCAGCGTTGCTTTAAATAAAACCTAAATATTAGGATAATATTTTTTTTCATTATAAATATATAAAAAATAATGATAATAAAATGTGAAATGTAGACAGAATATTACTAACCAAAACTAATCTGACTTTTTGCATATTATAAAGGATAAAACAAAAATTAATAAACTCGCAAAATTCAGTGACGGGTGGCGAAGCTACCCTAATCGAACCTAACCTAACCTAACCTAACCTAACCTAACCTAACCTAACCTAACCTAACCTAACCTAACCTAACCTAACCTAACCTAACCTAACCTAACCTAACCTAACCTAACCTAACCTAACCTAACCTAACCTAACCTAACCTAACCTAACCTAACCTAACCTAACCTAACCTAACCTAACCTAACCTAACCTAACCTAACCTAACATAACCTAACCTAACCTAACCTAACCTAACCTAACCTAACCTAACCTAACCTAACCTAACCTAACCTAACCTAACCTAACCTAACCTAACCTAACCTAACCTAACCTAACCTAACCTAACCTAACCTAACCTAACCTAACCTAACCTAATCTAACCTAACCTAACCTAACCTAACCTAACCTAACCTAACCTAACCTAACCTAACCTAACCTAACCTAACCTAACCCGAAGGGATACTATCCTCGAAATGAAACCGGTCAGTGTAAAGACAGATTCGCATAGAAGAAAATATCAAAAACAGAATCTGACGATGCTAATTTTTAACGAAACAGCTGTCATTGCAATTATAAACGTATTTTGCGAATAAATAGTGGAAGCTTAGTTCAACCGTTTAGTTGTTTACTGTTCTTTGTAAGATGGACTTCCACAAAGTAAAGGTTACTACAATCAATTTCATTAAATATTAACCAAGTCACCATTCCGTCGTCATTCTTGTTATGTATATTCAGTACATCTAAAATGTTCTTAATTTCCATTTTAAACTCTAAAATAAATATAAACCGGTAATTAATATTCTAACCAATAATTGTGAAAAAAATATGGCAATGTTGGAATGTTAACGTTAGAAAACTTATATTAAATGTCAACGTCAAAACAGTATATTGTCATAAAAATCGTGGTAAATTTTTAGTTCCATGGGAAAAAATAATTTTAAAAGCGAGGTTAATCAATGGTTTATTAAAATTTATCGCAATATCATTTAAATTAGCATATAAAACTCAATTTTCTGCATATAATTTGAGTTAAAATATTATAAAAAGTAAGTTACTTTAATTTTGAAGTTATTAAATTTCGAAATTCGTGTGTACCTATTGTTAACTGGAACCCTACTAGACTAATATTATATTCTCGTAACTGTACCTTATATATATAGAAATATTTAAAAGTATAATTTGCCTTTTGGCGTTTTTTTGGTTTCCTTTAGAGATTTAAAAAAAATTATTTTTATGGTAATTTATAATACAACCTTAGTAACGATTTCAAAAGATTCTAAAATTCATGAAACCTTAGTTATACGATCGAATACCTACCCTATAAAAGCAAAAATAAAAAAAAATCAATCTTGTATTTTGCATGTTTAGGTATTCAAATGTATGAACTAACTGGCATCTTAGAATTAAGGCAATTGACCTCGTATAAATGCTACAGGGTGAATGGGAAGAAAATGTTATGCAAAACTTTAACTTCATAAAACTTTTAACTTTACATTAAAGCATACTTTATCATCTTAATTTTCTGCAAATAAAAACTTGGCCGTTCTGGAATATTTAAAAACTTATTTTCGAATTATTAAAAAGGAATTCTTAATAAATTTTTAAATAAAAATTTTTCAACAAATCTTAAGAAATAATTTTCCTGTCTTTATATCCCTCCTGAAATTAAGCCTTGAAATTTCAAAGTTTTCAGTTAAAATTATAATCCGCTTAGATTTTCCAGTTTGAGGTAAAAATAAAATATATATGTTCTTACTTCCGAAATAGGTTAAATTTTGTAGAGATGACATACTGCGTTACTTTTTTGCTACGTATTCTTATCCAAAATCGACACTACATGTCAGAACACATGAATGGTTTCACGTATCTAACGAAAAGTTAAAAAACTATGTTTCGGAAACCTTTGAATCGATAAGTCAAATTCAAAACAGATTTTACAATTCTAATATACACCGAGGAAAAAGATTTAATAAGAATGTGCGACTAGTTTCGTCCTACAATACGGCCATCAATAGGCTACAAAGAAATAATACATTACATAGCTGATAGAGAAGCAATTTACAAAACAATCCTTACCTATTAAAGTTAAATACAATATAATGTTAAAGAACCATTCCAAAACGATTGCAAGCATTGAAGTTGAAGGTGTGAAATTAAATTTAAGCACTTATACCAAATATGGTGACCACCGATGATCAAAACCAAGTTAAAGAACTGTAGATGAAGTTGGAAAATGTAATGGGAGTCAAAAAATTGTTTTGGACATTGAAAAACAAAAAAGAAAGGAGAAAATGGAGAGGGGTTGGTGTAGAATGAGATTGAAAGAGCAAAGGGAGAAACCTAGAGCTCAATGTAGATAATTATGTAATAAGTTTGGAAACTTGAAGAAGGGTTGAAGAACCCCTGATATAGATTTATCCAAAAAGGAAAGATCTATATAGTTAGAAATAATGTTAAACCGATTACAAAAAAGGTTTTTAACCCGTATAAAACAGGTACAAAAAACCAAAAGACATACCTTTTGCGTCTCAGAGAAAGGTTTCTAGAGCACAAAAGGAAAGAAAATTGGAAAGGATTCCACAAAATTATGGAAAACCAAATTAGGAAATGTATCAAAATTAACATCAAATTATTGATGTTAATTTCAAATCTTAATCTTATCAAAGTGGTTATGTATTTTCGTGGTACATTGAAACCCTTAAACCAGTTAGATTTTGTAATAAAGGGTTGTATTAAGGTATACTGCGGTTTGCTGATTGCTTACAAAATGTATTCCAATCAGCTTTCCATCGCTCCATTTGATTTTTCTTAGAGATAATGAATACATCAGAAACTCAGATTCAATCATCTGTAGGATTTTCATTAAAAGAAGTAGTTGCAATCTTAGCAATATCGTCCACATGCTCATTCCCTCTTATACCAATATGAGCTTTTATCCAGATAAATTTAATAATTTTATTCTTATTTTCAAGATTCGTCAGGAGTATTTTAATTTGGCTAATGAAATGATTAGATTTGTAATTGGGTACTTTTGAATTTTTTAGAGAGGATAAAACAGATAGTGAATCTGATACTATTAAGGCCGATATATGGTTTAGATTGTCAAGGTATTGAAATGCTTTAAAAATTGCAAATGCTTCAGCACTAAAAATTGAGAAGTTCGTTGGAAGTTTAACAGTTTTTTCAATAGCCATAGATGGGATGTAAAAAGCACATCCGGTACCTTTAATTGTTTTAGATGCATCTGTATAAAACACAACGGATTCTGGACATTTTTGCAATAGTGAATTAAAATTACATTTATCCATTATATTGGGACATCTTGTCTCCTATAATTTTAGTATCCTAGTATGTTTTTTAACAATTTCATTTTATCTTTTCACTTATCATTTTTCACCCACAACAAAACCATTCTGATATAATTATGTGGTGAAGTCTAGCTCAAAAATAAGAAGCAGTTAATACCAATTATATAATTTGAATAAATACATTATTAGAGTAAAGTGCGGTTACGTCATAAGTATTACTCACTGAAATAGGTATTCATTGATAGGAAATTATCTTTGTGGGAAATCCTATTAATACACACGCCATGTAGGCAACCATATTTTAAATTAATGGGATTGAAGCCGTTAGAAATTTCGAAACAGAGAGTGCTGTGGAGTTGTTTATGTAATATGGATTTGTCATTTTTGACTTAATTGTCATTAGTTGATATACTAATAGTACGCCGCAGTTAAATTTGATTTAAAAATGGTTCTAACAACGGAAGAAAAAGTGTTTTTGGTAGAGCATTATTTTCGTTCATACGAAAAAGGTCGTAATGATGGTCCAAGCTTAGAACAGGTGTCAATAAAATATCAACAAAAATTTAATAAAGCAGCTCCTAGTAAAAGTGTGATGTTAGCTGTTGTTGAAAAATTTCGTCGCACTGGTAGTGTATTGTGTCAACGTAAAGGTTCTTCAGGTCGTCGAAAAACCGTATACACTATCGAAAATGAAGGACGTGTTTTTAACCAAGTTGTGCAATCACCTCAAAGAAGTCTTGTAAGAACTGAATGTAAACTCAACATTAGTGAAACGTCTTTACGTCGCATGTTCAAATCAATTGGTGGTTATCCATACCGTATTCAAGTTGGACAACGACTAAATGCTGCGGACAAACGTTCAAGAGAAATTTACTGTGGTCGCATGTTGAGTTTAATTTACGAAGATCCCGAATTTTTGAAAAACATATGGTTTTCAGACGATAGTCACGTTCATCTTAGCGGTATCTGGTAATGGAATGATTGGTCCTTATTTCGTTGAAGAATTCACTTACTGTCAACCATGAACGTTATAGAAAATTATTATATCACTACGAATTTTCAAGCGGTTTTCACTAATAGATAGAGTGATGAATGAGGAAGGTTTGGTATTTAATTTGTTAAGACGTAAAAATGGAAAAAAGTGTTATTTTAAGAAACTCTTAGTGTGAATTTTTATCGACGACGTTGTCTAATCCATTTGAGATGAGCTAATTAAATTTAATTCCTGTGTTAATTAGCAATTCCTTGTTCAAAAATTCTAAAAATGTTCATTATCTTACTTTATATTTACTGTTAAATTGTTTCAAAAAACGTCAACTTTGGCAAAATTCTAATTAGTCTTGTCATTAACCCTGAGTAACTTTACAGATATTTACACAATTCAAAAGAAAAACATCATTCCTCCTAGTTTCAGGGAATACCATAAAAATAATAAAGACATGCAATTTACTGAACGACCCGTTTTAAATACTTTTGTTTTCACTAGCCATTGTAAGAAAATATATATCCCATTTTTTTATTTTAGTTAATTTAATAATCTTGTTGTTGTAATATAAGTCCATTCTTGTTTTTGTTTGTTTGTATGTCTAATATTACTTAATTAAACTTAACTTATTTAGATCAAGAGCTCTAACTATGATTGCTTGAACCTGTTTAATTTGATTTATATCCACAAGGATACTACTAGTTATGAAAACAAGTTATTTCGAAAGCGTTTCAGTTTGGTAAAGTCAGTCCACGAGCAGAATATATTAGATGAATATAATTTGAATATTTACAGAAATATAAATATATTAAGCTTTATAGTAAAAATTTAGTTTTTTATTAATTTCTTTATTTTTGTTTGGAATAATAACATAAAATTTTATTGTAGTAAAACTTTAAACAAATTGATATAAATTAATCAGTTACCGTCTACAGTCTTTATAATTCCAACATTTTTTAATTCAATTAACGTACTAAAAAATTATAAAAAACATATTTATTTATTTATTTATTTTTAACCAAACAGTCCTGGAGGCCTTATTACATGGTTAATAATTTACAATACACATTTGCATTTAATAATTATTAGTATGCCTATATTTAATCCAAAACCTAGAACCTAGAGAGGACACCATTGATAAATATATTAAATAAAAGAGGCCCGAGTTTGGATCCTTGAGGAACTCCAGAATTTGCATGATATTTCCCAGAGACATTTCCGTTATGTCTAACTACAAACTTTCTGTCTTCTAAATAACTTTTTATTAATTCCAAAAAGTTTTGGGACAACCCAAATGTAGATAATTTTCCCAAGAGCACATCATGATTTACACTATCCACTGCTTTTTGAAATTCTGTATAAACCGCATCCATTTGAGATTTAACAACCAATGTTTCGAATACTTGATTTCCAAAAATTAATAAATTTGTGTTTATAGATTTATTTGACATAATATATATGTATATTACGTACTACATGTCCTTCAGAAGTTTAGGTGAAGCTCAATGTCAGTGGGACTCTAGCCTGCCCAAGACCATTCAAGACAGCTTAGCCGATACAGCACATTTTGTTCACCAGCCTTTTGCGCCATAAGTTTGATATATCCACTAAATCTGGTTTGACTTGATCTCCCATGAAATTCCACACACCTTAGTGAGATTTCAAAGCGATGACTTAGTATTGTTGTTAAATTATTCCAGTTGAGAATTCCAAGTATGTTTCGCATCTAGGAGAATCTCTTTCACTTACCAAATAAGTTGAAGCATATTATTGAGCTTTCTCTTCTGCAAACCAACTATGGACGAATTCTAGAGCTGTCTGAAGGGTATTAGAAATAACTTCGTGTTTAGTTTTACATACCATTGGCATAATAAATAATGGGGAAAACAGTAAACTTTGTTTATAGTAAATTGTTTTTGTCTTTTTTTTTATACGCTGTTATTTCTTTAACCAGAATTGTAGGAATTCGATTTCAAAATACTATCATTTTAGTAGCCTAGAAGTGCTTGCAGTGACTTTAACATTGTTATTGTATCCATAAATTCGGACTACCTGAAAAAAAGTGCAACTCGAGCGATTAGTACATTGAATACACGAAGACTTAAGTCAAGAAGAAGTTGCTACATGGCCAGATGGGTCCCAAAGTGTTGTCAATCGATATTTGGAAACTGGGTCTGCAGCATACAGGCATGGAAGAGGACTAGCTACAACTCTTGCTACATCTATATAAAGCAGTAACTTTATAGCTGTAACTGCAAGAAGGAACCGAACATTTACTGCTTCCAGAGTTAACAGGTTGCAAGCATGTAATTTTGAAGCCAGAAGGCGTAATTTATATTCACGATTGATTGCGGATCAGCGTGCGTGCAGATATCGGTCGGCGAGAGAACATAGTCGTTGGAATTTTCAGAACTGGAGGCACTGTATGATTACGGAGTCCAGATTTCGGTTGAATTTATGTGATGGTCGAATATTGGCGTGGAGAGAAAGAGGACAGCGATGCAATGAACGTCTGATGGCGCCAACCACTCTTTTTGGTGGTGGATTAGGTTAAGATGGCCGCACTGATTTAGTCGTATTAATGAATATGACAATGACGGCTGTACGATATAGGGACATGGGTATAGGGTCAATAATTGTACCATGTTTTGATGCAACAGGCAAACAATTTGTCTTTATCGACATGTGAATGATTGCATTGAATATCACGGTTTAATAAGATAACCCTACAACAGCTCACCAATGCCTTGCAGAGAATATGGGAAAACACACCTCAGCAATTTATTAATAATTTAATAAGGACCATGCCAAATAGAGTGACAGCACTAAAGCAATCTAGGGGTGGACCAACACGATAATAATTTTTGTGAAAGGAATTTATGACCTGCTCAGTAAATTATTTAAAATTTTTAAATCTTTTCTGTTTTTGTTTCATGAAAAATTTGTTGCATTGTTACATCGTCAGATTGACATATTTAAGCAAAAAAGCTGTAAATGTAATTTAAAACCTAATTTTTTAATTAAACGTGGAAGTTACATTATTCCTAAGATGGACTTCCAAAAAGTAAGGTTTAGTACAATAAATTTAATATATTTGTGTTACATTAACATTTAATTTACCTATATATAAAAGTGAAGACTCAATCAAAATAAACAGTTTAATAATGGAGATCTTCCAAGATTTATTTGTTCATTAACAACTTTAAATTGTTGATCTGCTAGATGTCTTTTGATTTCAAGTTCTTCGAGGAAATCTAAATTAAGTTTTTTATCGCAAATGTTAAGTATTTAAATGTCATTGTTGTGTATATATAGTCAGTTTAGATATTTAAACTTCTTAACAAAAATACTTTATCTGTAGTAATTAAATGATAGCTATCCAATAATCGTAAATTCGTTTCTACAATACAAAATGTTCAATTGTTTGATTTTATGTAACAAGTTATGTAAGTCAATTTGCAGGGGCTTTACCAATGCCATCACAATAGCTATAATTTTTATGTTACCAGCCTGTTAGAATTTTAAATTTTATAAGGTTTCTCATTGATATTTTGATTATATAAGAAAGATACTGACAACCAAAAATAACACTTTGTAGGTTAGAAAGAAAAACACCGTAACGTTTTCCATTATTGTTTTAACAATAAAAATTATTTAAATTAAAAGAACTGTTAAAACTAAAATGTTGAATCTGGAACCGTTGGCGGTAAAACCGTTTCGGTAAAAGAACTGTATTGTAAAATTCATTTTTGACAAAGAACAACTGATCTTGTAGTTGTCTTTTTATCTTATTTTGAACACTTAACTTGTAAAGAACTAGATAAAAGATACATTTTTTATCATCTCGTCGAGAATCATCCTCGGATAACTAAATTTTATACTGTGCTTGTATCCTCGACCTTTTCACAATGAAAAGGTTCTCAACTAGTAGCCGTAGGTAAATTATATACATAGAAGAGACTTCATTTGAGCTTGCAAAAACTAATATGTAAATATACAGTGTGGAAACCACTAATGGAATAAAATTATTAAACAAAATTATAAATAATTTCAAAATTTCACCCCGTACAATTTATAATAGACCCTACATGATATAGTTAGTTGAGATCGTATTGTTAAGGAGCTTTTAAAATCATAAAAATATACAGGGTGTTTCATTAAAAATATAGATCATGGACGATGCCAGACTTGCGTGTATTCACCCTGTACATTTAAATTTATGTTTAAAAAGCTCACATTTGAATTTCAAAGTTGACGGGTCCCAGCGTTATTTATAATATTTTAAACTAAACTTCCGTAAGTCGTTTCCATACTAGACAGTTTTCGAAGCGTATAAATATGATCACCGGTAACCGCTAATTGACAAGTATGACATTTGAAATGTCATTTAACGTATAACGCTACCGGCACCCTCCGCTATATTACGGACGGTAGCCATAGTCATATATTATCCGTAACGAAACGCATGCGCAAAACCGTTGATTTTATCTCTATCCTTTTCTTTTTGGAAAGGGACTTTCATAATGACATTTCTCTATTTGTTTTGTTTTGTTGCTGTTTTTGAAGGTTACATGTTTTTCCATTATTTTATTTTTGATTTATTTTACAATGGATGGTACTAGTGTTTTAATAAATTTCAAACGAAGTAGGGTACGATTTACCGATGAAGACGACCAAATCCCTCTCGGGGAGATAATTGCAAATAATCCCTATGTTGACCTTACAAAATAGAATATTATACACAGTAATTTTTGTCAAGCAACCGGGAAAAACATAACTTTAAGAGGAGTGAAGGAACACGTACAATATATAATTAAGAATTTCGAAAAGAGAGACAATTGAAACCAAAATAAGTCAACAAAACAGAAAAAGTAGTTAATTAATGATCACGTTTTTTAGGTTAAGGTTACCGGCAACGGAACGGTTAACATTACGTACATTCGAAAACACTTTTTGGGCATCTGTCAAATAGCGGCTAAGTTAACGTATATGTTTATGTTAAGCGTCAGAAAGTGGACACCTTCGAAAACTGCCTACTGTATATACACAATTGTAGAGAGGAGCACCTCCCTACAATTGTGTCATATTATCGGTTTAAGAAATTTATTTTTTTTCATTTTATTTTGGTTGCTACGTTAAGTATATTTTTTAAATAGTGTTACTAGGGCTTGTCATTTATTTTTTTTGTAACAGTAAATAAAAATTATTTAACGAAATACTTCATTTACCGTTCAATCCAAAAATGGAAATATATACCTATATGAAAATTTCATAACCAACATCAACTCTTGACAAACCCCTAAAAAGAATAGAAACCCAAACAATTATGCAATATAGTAATTACAGAGTTACACAATCAGCAAAATCACTTACGTATTTAGGATTAACGAAATATTAAAATGGCTTCTTATTAAAAAGCAATGATGTAAGAATTTAATAACAAATTTAGATTATCTTTGATTTAAATAACTACAATTACTTTAAGGGTTTAGTTTCATTTTTTATTAAAGCTATTATTCTTATCAGTGATTGACTAATTGAAGTTTCTGTTAATAATAATTTCGAATCAAGTCACAACTTATTAGGTCTGTTCAAACAGCACTCAACCATGCTCAAACCGTTTACTACCAAATTTGACTGCTGCTTGAATAAAACTATTTCTAATATCTAGTTAAGGATTTGTTAATTATTGGCTCAATGGGGTAATAAAATGTATAATTTCTCTTATAATAATATGTACACTGCGCGTCATATAAAACTGGTACAACTATTATAATTAAAAATAGTGTTTTTGATCTTTAAAAAAATGTCAATGCTAAATCAGCTGTTATGGTATAATTTCTAGGGCAGTGATACCAGCTCAACAAAAATGTTAGTATATGTAATGATGAAATTAAATTTTATAAAGCAATAAAACAAATTAGAAAAAATACAAATATCTACATTAACATTTATACACATGTTTATGCATATTCATAGATTTATCAAAGGCCTTCGATACTGTCAGCCATCGTCTACTCTTGCAATCTTTGGAGGATGTAGGAATTCGAGACAATTGCTTGAAACTTTTTGAAAGTTATTTATCTGAGAGACAACAAACTGTGAGAGTGGACGGTGTTGTCAGTGACAGTGAAACCGTTGAATATGGTGTACCTCAGGGAACAGTGCTTGGTCCCATACTTTTCAGTGTGTATGTCAATGGTTTGTTTTCATTGAGAAGTTCAGGCAGTATAATAGGTTTTGCAGATGACACTGCAATATTTTATGAATCAGATACGTGGGAAGAATTAAAATCTAGAGCTGAAACCGATTTCTGCCTTATCAAAAAATGGTTAGAGCATAAATTACTTACAATAAATACTATTAAAACTAATTACTTACCCTTCTTTTGTAATTCTTCTGGTTCGTCAACATTCGACGGACTATGGATAAATGATAAACAGTCTTTTGTAATTTCACCCGTTAACAATATAAAATACCTAGGTATAGTTATTGACCAACATATGAAATGAAACTCACACATTTCTTTTATAATAAATAAACTAAGAGTTATATTGTATAAATTTAGAAAGCTTAAAGATGTATTGCCTGAACATTATATGAGAACATTATACCATGCTTTGGTAGAAAGCCACCTTAGATATGGAATCTTAGTATGGGGAAGTGCGTTGAAAACGCATCTACAACCACTAGAAGTTATACAACGACGTTTTCTAAAACTTATCTATTCTAAAAAATCTCGCTATCCATCTGATGCTCTATACTCAGAATTGAAAATTATGGATGTAAGACAATTATATTTCTTTCATTGCAATACTATCACAACAAAAAACCAGACAACATCACTTCTTTATTGTTCCTCTAATGTTAAAAACGACTACTCAACATTCTTTCTTATTCCTCGCACCGAAACTTTATAATAGCCTTCCAGAACAATTAAAACAAATTAGAAATTTAAATATTTTTAAAAAATTGCTAAAAGAATACATTTTTTAAAAAAGCAGGGATACTATAAATAATCTGTTTTGATCTATAATCTGTCTAATTTTCTTTTCCTAATATAAAATAAATAGTCAACTTAAGATATCTGATGTTTGTATAAATTTTTCTTAAATATTAATAGCTTATACCATCTTATATATAAATTTTAGCGCATGTATGTATCTGATCCAAAATCTTTTAATCTTTTATACTTATTTTTTTATATATTCTTATTTATAGATAAATTAATAATAAGTATCTCAAAACAAGTGTTCATTCACTTTATGAGAAATATCATTTCCTGCTGAAACAAGTGTTTTGCACTTATCGGCATCTAGGCTTTATTTACTTTTTTATATGTTCAACTTTTTCTATTTTGTAAATTCGTAATTGTGAATAAAGCAATATTATTATTATTATTACAAACAAATAAATGAACTAACAAATAGATTAAAGAAGCATAGAAGCCATGAAAGTTTACATTTAATAATTAATAACGTGTCATACCTCCTTTATTACTGATAAATTCTTGTAATCTTGTAGGCATTGAGTCAATTAAATTTAATGTTAAATTTTTATTTTCTGTCAAGTTCTCCCAGGTTTCTTCTATTAGCGTCCATAAGTGTTCTTTGTTTCATGGAATTTTATTTAAATTTTCCAATTTTTTTACTATAAGCCCCCCCAGCATTCTTGATTGGATTAAGGTCTGGACATTTAGCGGCTTATGGAAGCGTTTCAATGTTATTTTCAGCAATATAATTGCGTACCCTCGAGCACTGAGCACTGAGCAATTGTGTAGATTGTGTAGAAAAATAAAATTATCATTGGGAATGATATCCCTAACCGATGGTAACATTACCCCATCTAAAATATCCTTCGACTCTCCAGCACATTCCTAAACCTCCTCTATACATCCAAACCCAAACATTTACTGAAAATCGTCCAGATTTATCTTAGAAGAAATATAATTTTCATTAAACCTACTTCGAGGAGGTCTATAAACTCTAATATGGCCGTCACTATGTGATTGGAATACTTTTTCGTTTAAAACATAATTTAAGGCAAAAATTAATTTCGTAGAGGTTATCCATGAATTAATTTACCTTGTTTATGTTCTTCATTTAGTTTGTATTTTCGGGCGGCTGCACAATTCTCTAAATCATAGTAGGGGAGCCCACGAAGCTAAATCGGGATTTACTCGAGCGTCATAGAAACCTATTGGGTTGAGAAGCTGAGGTGATAAAAAGAAAAAAATGTTATATATTGTATACCTTTTCATCGGTGGGGAAGCGGTTATAGATTTTCAAAAATGTAAAAAAAACTGTTGCATGGACATACTCGAGCGCGTCAGATATTGATATCATGTATCTCCTACATATTTTTAAAAATTTACGTGTGTTAATCTGACGGTTTCCATGATGGGGGTGGTCGTACGTACGTAAGGGTTGAAACGTTTGAAACGTTTGATTTTTTAGGGGACGTTAAATGAACCTAAAAAAGCTGTTACATAATAATCTGACGGTTTGGATGTGATGCAGACTCGCGACCGTTATCAGAATTTGCAAAAAAATCGCTATTTTGAAATACTCAAGGGCGTCAGATTAAATATATGGTTCATCTTGCGCTAGATACTGCAGTATACATATCCTTAATACAGTATCCTGTATACAGTAGTATACAGCTAGTAGTGAAAAAAGAATGTTTAACTCAGTTTATAAGAACAAAATACAAACAACAAAATTTTTCTGTCGCTCAGGAACTTTTATTACCAATCGATTTTATTAAAGTTTTATAGTGGATTGAAACTAATAAAACCACTGTTTATAAAGACTTGAAAACCATCTAAGAAATAACTTTTCAAATAGTTTACCTCTGCGTTTTCTTATCACATATTGTAGTAAAAGTAATAATTGATTTTATTTACTTACTTCCTGATACACTTTATGAGATAAAATGAGAAATTCTAGCTCTTTCATAAAACTTGATTTTTTTGTGAAATCCTACACGATCGTTTGATTTAATCTATTCCGGAAGCCGGAAGTCGCTTCCCCATTTCACTTTAAAACAGATTTTTGTTCGATTAATGACGTATTTGAAAGGCATTTCAATCATTGATGGTGTAATGAACAGGAAATATTCACTTATTTAATATATCAATTTAAAAGAGTATTTGTTCCTTTTTTTGTTTGATTTAAAAAAAATATTTGTGTATGGGCATATTCATCATCAGTGTTTTATAATTAAAATTTTCCAAATTTTGAAAATTATTTTTGTGCACAGTTAAATTAGCAGATCTTTGCCATGTTCTTAAAATACTTTCTGGTATGCAAGATTCTAACAGTGAGAAAAGCCTTGCGGCGGCATATGTCTGGTACCCCTAAAGTTTCTAGAGCGATTCTAGTTTTTCGAACAGGGTACTCCAACTGGGTTAAACTTGAAAATTTGTCAGAACTATGTTTTAATAATTCTCGTACATAAAAGAAGTTCATCTTTGCCAAAACGTGCTCTTAAACTTTCTAAAAATAATATAATTTTGGCTACTAGGAGGATAACTTTAGACAATATTTCTGGATCAGGATTTCAATATCGTAACTAAGACCAAATATTGAAACTTATCTTCCAATTCTTAAGATTTATCCTCATCGATCTGTTTAAACAGACCTCAGAAAGTAAGCAAATCACTAATATCACCTTCAAACTATTTGAACTCAATACGAGGAAGTTTTAAATGGAAATGTTTATAGATTGAGAAGTAACTGTACTTGGTCTCTTTTGGTTTAATTGTGCTACCACCACGTATTTCAGTTTCTTATATTTACTAGCTAGTCCATCTGCCTTTTTAACTTGCAAAGCAATATCTTAACCCTTAACTACTACCGCTGGGTGAAATTGACCCATGATCAATTGGTATTTTGTCAGTACGCAATAGTGGGGAGTTTCTATCGCTTGGGCTTATTAGTAGCCTATGAGACTACTTGCGGCAGCGTTGCTAGTAAAAATTAATTGTAATAAATCTTCAGAATAAACATATTGGTCAAAGTGACCCAGTTATTGTGCAAGAGGTGAGAATTTGTCCAGGTAGGTAGTTGTTCACTACGAAATGTAGACAGTTAAATTTTTATGAACTTGTGGAATTGGCCGAAAATTACGAGTTTTGGTTGGATGATAACAACCCAGAAGAAAATAATGATAAGACACTTTCAAACAGTGATAGACTGGATGCTTCTAAAAATATTCTGGACTGTGGAGAAAGACAATTAAACCTGATATAGTATTATTTTATAATAGTACTAAAGCTGGAGTGGATGCGCTTCATCAAAAGTGTGCAAATTACACAACTTCACGTAGAAGCCGAAGAGGGCCAATGGCTATTTTTCATGCTCTTTTGAACATAGTCAATAGTAAAGTAGTCTATCAATTTGCCACAGATGGAAAATAAATTTCAAGGTATAATTTTTTAAAACAACTTGGGCGTAATTTATGTACACCACAAATGCAAAAAAGATACCAAACTTCATTGCCACGTAGTTTGAAAGCCATAACTTTTAATATTATTGGAGATACTCTTCCACCACCCCCAGAACCTTAACAAAGAGCGGGAGCTTCTAAAAGGAAAAAGATGTATTTGTCCTGTCAAAAAAGGTAGAAAAACCAGCACCTTCTGACAAATGTGTAAGATTCCAGTATGTATTCAATGTGCAAAATCTGTGGGTCCAAACTGCATTTGATTTTTTTTATTAAAAGATATTGTTTTCAGATAATTTTTCATATGTATTTATAAATATAGATTGCCAAAAAAAATGATTCTATTTTTTTTTCGAAATTAAAAAACTGGGTCCCTGTGACCCACTTGTAGTATTTACGAAATAAATTGAGGGTGGTAGTAGTTAAGGGTTAAATTTATATATTTCCAATAAAAAACATCGAAAAATAAATTAATTTAGGTAATAATAAAACGAAAACAGCGCTACACCAAAAAGAGATTTATAACTTAGAGAAAAGGTACTCCAATAAAATAAAAACAATATATTTTATATTGTACTTCTAGTATATATTCTTTCTGTACAAATATGTTATACAGTTTACAATGGTAGACATCCATACTTTTAAAACATTGCTTTTATATAAAAGCTTTTAAACTTTACTTTATAGAACATCTAAAAATATAAGATGGCAGTGATATTAAATAAAATACAAGCAATCTATAACTTTGCTGACAGAGAGAATATTATGAGTGATGGAAAATGCGAAAAGAAAATTTTGCGATAACAGTTATTGAGTTGAATTAAATGAAAACGCCTTCTGCTTCTCATAAAACCCTAAATAGCTTGTTACATTTTATGTATATTTTTCATTTTAAACTCGTTAGGTAACAGTAATATCGATTTTTTTTACTTGCACTTGTATAATTTTTATTAATGCTGAAGTCAATTTGAAAGATATCAGAAAAAAAGTATAGTTCCAGTTTTAAAGTATTTATTTTCATACAATCTTCATTTGATTGTAACCACCTACTCAAACTACACACAACATAAGTAAGTAAGATGTATTTGGTGTATATCTGTTGATAATGGTACTTTAGGTTCTGTAAAACCGGACAAATCAAACTTTTCGTATGTATTTGAGGGTCTCGCTCCTTCCACTTTAATATTAAATAATTTCCTTATATTTTTAATGGATATAGTGATATTGCTGTCCATTAAATTGTTACCATTCTAGCAGAAATAATTTCGTTTGATTATTATCATGAATTACTTAATGTCATCGGATTCCTCTTTAAATATCTCCTCTAATTTTTAAAGTTTAGTGATGTATTATAAACTACTTAAAGGTTTAATTAAAAAATTAGGTTTTAAATTACAATTACAGCTGTTTACATAACAATATTAAAGTCTAGAAATTATTAGCCCTGGATTATCCTGGATGTACCTACTTCCCTCTAAGATCGGTATAACTGTGCAATGATATAGAAAAACCAGGAAAAAACTATATCTTAATAAGATGGACTTTCAAAAAGTAAGAGTTAGTATAATTAATTTAATGGGCATATAAAATTGGTTTCAATAGGCTACAATACACATATTATGACAAACTTTCAATACTTTGTAACATGTCTATCGTCATGTCACCTTGAACTATTACCGACCGTAAACGATACCGCTATTATTACCGTTAAAACCGACCCCCGTTCACTATTAATGCTACTGTACACGAGACACCCCTTATAGACGCTAACTATTTACCTGTTTGAACGAGGCCAATCAAAGAACGCGTCCCTCGCTTGCAATTGAATAACGAACGCATTTCTTCTGACAAATGACACAAACACGATTTCCGTTTTGAGCAAGACTATTTAAATACCCTTAAGGCAACCATACCTCCTTTCATCGACCAACAGGCCGACTGAAGAGACTGAAGAAAAACGTTAAAGTACCTCATCTTGTGAATTTCCTTTTTGGTTGTTGGTATGTAGACTTTTATCTATTCTTTTCATTACTAGTTATACAATTATGCTTCAATTATAATAAAAAATCTTTTCTACACAATTCACACACAAGTAACTTAAATATGTCAATCTGACGATGCTAATTCTAGCGAAACGGCTGTCATTGTGATTTAAAACCTAATTTTTTCAACTCAACTTGGAAGTTGAGTGAAAACTAGGAGTTTTTTTTTTATTATTCTTAGCATTAATCCTTAGTTTGTGAAAATCTATCGTACCAAGAACTGTAAACGAAAATCACCTTTAAATAAAAAAGTTAATTTTTAAATAAAGCTCTTAAATTTTATTGCGAAGTTGTTTATTGTCCCTAACAATGGTAAAAAATTAATGCATGAATTTAATCCAATCCTTTAAAATGAAAATGACCGGTAGTTTTAACATTTTTAAAACTTTTATCGAAATGCAACCATTTGTGTGTATCGTTACTGTCTAAAAATAAAAAAGCACTGGGATGACGTTAACAGCTTTTACTTAATCCAGTTATAATTATTATTTTCTAAAGCTTCTATATTAGTCCAGGAGAAATAGCAGTTAAAAATGGTCAAATAAATGAATGTTTTCTTACAGCAAACTAATGGCACAATTTAGTTAAATACATCATAACTAAATAAAAAAAAAAACATTCCGAACAAAAATCGTCTATTAGGGGATATAGGAGGGGTGGATTTTAGGGGTGAAAATGTTTTTTTGCGATTTGTGACTATTGAAAAAAGTCAATAAAAAATTTGTTGGAAATAAAAAAAATCTGCAACTTATGTAAAAATCATTTTGGCCCTAACCTCAAAAATTTCCGAATAAAATCCAAAAAACCGTTTTTTCTAATTTGAAATGTGATTTTATTGTTGCTGTTTTATAACTTTGATATCGTAAATTATATAACGTTACATCGTTTTTCTTTTTGTTATACCTACAGTGATGCCATAATACAAAGTATAATGAAAAATGTCAATAATTTGTTTATTTTCAATTTTTTTTCAGTTTTTTCAATTAAACTACATATTTTTTTCATTTTTCATTTCTTCAAAATAGACAAAAAAACGAAAAAAATGAGCCGTCAGAGAACTTTTTTTGATGGAAAAATAAATGTTTCAAAATGGAGGTTGAAAATTATCAAATTTTTTCTCAAGTGAAATTTTATTATAACGGCTAAATATTTCTTAATGAAAAAAATGCAGTATTTTTAAAATAGCACAAAATATATTTGATAAAACTCGTTTAGCTTAATCGAACCATTTTTGTAACAAACCATTCTTTAGTAACAAATCGCAAAAGACCATTTTAACCCCTAAAAACCACCCCTCCTGTACCCCCCAATAGACGATTTTAGTTCGGAATATTTTTTGTGCCATTAGTTTGCTGTAAGAAAACATTTATTTTTCCAATCAGGTAACATGACTGGACTATATTCCTGTGATATAAACATTAATTAAAACTTTTTTGCTATTTTACCAACTACGCTAATGTCAAGTAAATACTACAATTTCTTCTTGAAATCGAAATATCTGCTGTATGAAGTCTCTACTTCAAATTATAGTAAATACTTCAACCGTTTTCGGGAGAGTTCTACTTAGAATAGTAAGTTCTGGAATAATAATTAAAAGTATCTACTTTGAAATGTAGTAGGTACCTTCTTACTCTTGAAGTATATACTACGAAGATGTTAATACTTTTAGTATAAGCATGTACTTTGTTTTTATTCATACCACACAATGTCTTTCGTAGCGGTAGGAATAAGTTTCTCTGGTATAATGTGTAGTTTTTAATATTTAGCTACTTTATAAGTCACTTTGTATGATGCTAATAAAGCTTTCTCGTCTACAGTGAAATATTTCTGAAAATGTGTCTTATGTTTTTTAAATGATTTTAGTTTTTCCTCCAAAGATTCAAGCGGTTTACTGATATATTCCTTGTACAATGTTTCTACGTGCCTCTTAAATTATTTGATTTTCAAGTCATCAGACTTTTTCTTCTCCACCAATTTTAATGCTTGTAAATCCCAAACGTAGGTAAGCTTGGCCATATTTTCAGGTTTTAGACTTATATCCTCGTAAATCCGTCAGGTACAAGGATCTTCCTAGTTTATAGCGTATAGTTTGTAGCGTAGTTTATAGCGTAGAAAATATTCAGAGTTAGAGCACCAAACTTGAAAATGTCTTGTTTAGCAATTGTAATGCAACAACTAAAACATCTTTTGTGAAACATCCTCGTTCACCGCTCCAAGCACACATGACTATACCAACTGAAAATACAGTGTTGCCTAGTATAATTTTAATTCCTTGGGTTGACTATTTAATTCTCGCGAAAACATTTGCGGGATGCATAATTTTTTGAAATAAAGGGGGGAGACCTTAAGCATGAGAGTTTGGGAATTGCTTTGCTTAAAACCTTAAATGAATGTAAATAATAATTAATCATTTACGAAAATTTTTGGCATAGAAATAAAACCATTCAAAACAGTTTATTTTTAGTTACGTGTTTAAAACTAACCCATTAATGCTTGATTAAACTGAAAATTTTTTGCTCAATTAGAAATCCGATGAAATCAATTAATTGTTGCTTACAAGCTTTTGAAATCTGTTATAAATTTTTTTCGAACAATTATCAATGTCCTTGAGTTATTACTACTGATAATATCCCTAGGGAAACTATTACGAGATAGGGTTTAAACTAAATATCTTTTAAGAATGAAAAATCATATCGGAGATTATATATTAACAAATACTTTATAATATAATACATTATTGATTTATTTAAAAAAAGACAAATGAAACACGAATTCTATGTTTTTCCACATTTCATAATTGAGGAACAACTAACTCGAACGGTAAACCTAGCTTAACGTCATAGATTAGAAAGAACTTTATAGATAGCCGACTCTAACGGTTTTTTAAAAACGTGTTTACAGCGCTGCTCGTGACCTGAGCACAAACTATATAATTGTATTTTTATTTTATTGGTTAATTTAAAATATTTATATTAAAATATTTTAAAAATATTCTGATAAATATAATAAATATATTTTTCAAAATATTTTTAAAGTATTTTAATATTGTTAGCAATTTGGTATGACATATAGAAATAAAAATAAAATAAGTAATAATTCTTTATTTTTGCAAGATAATTTTATTACAATTAGGAGTCAAATTTATTTTTCTTGTTTTCTGGTGTCCTGGGAGTACCTTCTGTTGTTAGAGGATCATCAGAACAATGAGAGATGCTGGTTTCTGAAAAAGAAATATTAAATATTATAAAACTGAGTTGTCAATATAAAACTCATAATTAGAAATTGAGAATAAAATTGTACATTAACCTATAATAGTAAGGTATTTCAACTTCCCTATTTGTAGGTTCCTGTTGTTTAAAAAAGTTTTTGCTTTAATTCACAATCAAAATTTTAAAATTATTCTCTTACCTGGAAGTTTTAGAGTAGGCACAGCATCTAATTATAAATTGGTAACATTTCTATTCTGTGAGAAAAAGCAGTCTTTTGTAAAGTGGTCAATGCAGATTTTAAATATATAACGGTCATTTCCAGCTACATTAACCAAATCTGGTCTATTTAAAACATCACACCATTTTCTTCGGATCTACAAATTTAATGTAACATAGAAATAATATAATATACATCATATACTAATAAATAGGTATACGCTCAAGATTTAAAAAACCAAATTCTTACCTGTGGATCCTTTCGTAAACAATGCACTTTTTTATAGTTATTTTTATAAAGGCAACCCGTAACAGAACACATAAAACCATATTTTAATAAATAACTGCAAAAACTCTAACTGGAAAATATAAATACTAAGTAGAAAATATAACTATTAACGAGAAAATACAATAATTACTAAGAAAATACAATACTATCTATCACACAAGTACAAAAACTCCAGCTGGAAAATATATCTACTAACGAGAAAATACAATACAAACTGTCAAACAATATTGTTGACAACATTTAAATTCAGAATTGTTGTGTCATTAACGGATTTCCTGTTGATTGTGATTTTATTTTCGATAGTGGCGACTTCCGTGACCTGAGCATTAACTACTAAACGTGGACCTGTCATTTGAGGAGAGTGCCCAGGGCATGCTTAACGTCATGATGATACGTCAAATGTCAAACTTTTGACAACTTAGAATGTAATGGATGAGTTCTATAAAAGGGAAATGTTGCCAAATTAACGAGCAAAAAAATACTGAAAAAGGTTAGTCGCATAAGGAAGCAGTTTTTCCAATATATTTTTGGTTTTTCTTATGTATTTTGGGCCCCTTTATCACCCGTGTTGTACCCGAAAGGTATGGAGGTCTTTTAACATATTTTTAGTTTGTAGTATTTTACTTCTTACCGTTGACGAAAAACTAAATGTCAGCTGTCAACACATACACGTATCATTATATATTGTCCTGTTATTATTTAGCATTGTTTGGCTTCGTGTTTTTGTATTACTGATTTTTTATTCTAACTTTATCTGTTAGTGATTTGTGTTACTCTGATCTGCTTTTATTATTGCAAATACCATCGAGTAGAGTAATTCTACCCGGATTTGTATCTTCGTTGTGATTCCACAATACAAATTGCGATGAAGCATTGTGCATATCAAAATTGTAGAAATAATACAAGAACTTTAGTTAAAGGACGAAGAAAGAATTCTATTAAGTTTATTCTGTTGCCTAAACCCAGAAAATGTCCGAGCAGATGCCTCAAATGGATTTATTTATGTGGCAACCAAAATCTGAATTTTGCCACAATCAACAAAACCACCTATATTTGTAGTGAACATTTCGTTCATTATTGCGTAGATCCAAAACCTTATTGTAATATTGAATCTACTGAAGTTGAGGAAAATGCAGAAATAACTCAAGGTGATGTACAAGAACATGCTAGTGTCTCAGACAATCAAATAGATGTTGACAATCAATCTAAGAATTTCCCAATTAAACCCACTACAAATATGTTGGAACACAGTTATAGCTCTACTAATTTTATAAGGCAAAGAAAAATGCTAAATAATAAGAGGACAATATCTAATGATACGTGTATGTGTTGACAGCTGACATTTAGTTTTTCGTCAACTGTAAGAAGTAAAATACTAAGAACTAAAAATATGTTAAAAGACCTCCGGGTACAACACGGGTGATAAAGGGGCCCAAAATACATAAGAAAAACCAAAAATATATTGGAAAAACTGCTTCCTTATGCGACTAACCTTTTTCAGTATTTTTTTGCTCGTTAATTTGGCAACATTTCCCTTTTATAGAACTCATCCATTACCAAATTTCGGAAACTAATAAAATTATTTCGTGATCATCACTGTCCTTGGGATATTACTATACTTCAATTATTGTAAATACTATTAATACATTTACAATAATGCAATTATTTTTTATAAAGCTATATCTTATCAATTATAATAAAAATCAAAGTTTACTACGAAAACTCCAACAAAATCTGTTAAATATTTAATTTCTTAATGTCTTTTCCATTGTGTCCAATAATATTGTGGAGAAGTTCCAGGCAATTAGTTAAACATCCCCTCAACTATTAAATCGCGATGCGGTATTTTGTAAAGGGGACCTTAAATAATGTCAGGAACAAAGCCAAAATTTTAATTAGCTTTAGTAAGATTTCTGACAATTGACAAGAATGAAAAATCTCTAATTATACGTACATTGAAATTACACGTGGGAGATTAAAACAATAGCGGTCACATTTTATCCTGGCAAGTAGTTATTTGAAACGTTGATTGTATTAAACTGGATTATCACTGTTACTAAATATACTTTGGATCAATAATGTTTATAATTTCATAGTGGAAAGATGATAAAATGATAACTTTATCGAATAAGTATAATCCATAATTTTTATGTCAAATTGCGAGATAAATATAGATTAAAATGTGATTTTAGTCTATTTTAGAAGAAAGTAACATATTAGAAAGACGCACAATGGGCCAAATGTGTGCAGTGGGGCGACCCATCCTTCCAGAATTACATATTAGAAATATATTCCTAAATAATTAATTGGGCTTTTCAATATCCTAAATCAAAGAGTAAATTAATTTAATCGACATATAATTAAAAAAAATGCTTATATGCTTAGTCGCTCCGTACCCGCTAAAGCGATTATCAAAAAAGAAATTAATAGAAACAACATCTGTATTCTTAGGGAAAGTAGACAAGCAATATTATAAAAACAATGGTTAATCTAAAAATTCAAGGGTAGCTGGGATGAAAAAAAAGATTGCAGACTTTCCAAGGAACTAAGAAATACATGGCCATGACCAGAAAGAACCTACGTATGACTACAGGCATCCTTACTGACCATTGTCATGTTTTTGACTGAAAATTTAAACTGAATATTCTTTAAAAACAACTGTTCTTACCACATCCAAAAAGTAACCCTACATCACATTTTCATCAGCACTACTTTTCAAATTATGTTGTTCACGCCAGTTCATATCTTTTCGCAGACTTAACTGGAATGAGTTGCCCTATCGCTTCCGCAGTTTTCTCAGCAATTTCATCTAATTTCAAATCTATTTTCTCCGCAGATATTTCTTGTGTGCACAAAAATTTAATATGTCTGCCCTTATTTACATTGTTATTTGGTAACTGCTGTTCATTTTTTATTTATAAAACAAATCAAACATGTTAAGAATAAATCAAGTAACATAATTTTTTCACACCAGTCTAGATGGCTTCCTAATGAAATAATCAAATATGTCATTTCAGTTTTATATTTTATTGCGTTTAAAACCAAAGGCAGTATGAAAAAAATATAGTACGATATACGTCCGTGAAGTGATTATTACGGTACTCGATTAGATATTCTTGACTTGGCTCCTTCGTCGCCTCGTCCATAAACATCTATCTCGTATTTTCTAATAAGATTTTTACTTCAAACAGATAGGTTGATTGACGAGCTAATGGGTTAGTTTAGGTTTGTGGTGAGTGGATCTATAAAGGCCCTCCACTGCGACTTACAAGAGTCTATTGTGGCTCACACCTATTCAGATTGTTTTGTGAATGATATTTCAGGTCCGAAGGTAAAAGAGAGACACTGCCAAACATCGGATACCTGATTCAAGCCATCGCGGCGCAGGCACATATTATATGTTCTGCTGTTTCATCATCTTCCAGACAAACACGGCAAATCTGATCCACCTTAAATCCCAAGTTTGCGCATATTATGATTCGAATGAGAGAGGCCTTTTAAAAAACCCTTTTAGACAACCTAGGTCGTGCCTGCTATAGTCTAACATTTGTTTGGAAAAACTCTTCGATTGATGTATAAAAGCTTTTGAATGAACCAATCTTAGTAAAATATGCCAGAAGTCTAGTGCTCTTTTTACTGTCCAGGTATTGCCTGCTATAGTCTAACATTTGTTTGGACACACTCTTCGATTTATGTATAAAAGCCTTTGAATGAACCAATCTTGGTAAAATATGCTAGAAGTCTAGTGCTCTTTTTACTGTCCAGGTATTTAGTGTTTGTTTCGCAAAGTTTATCCCGATACCAATTGTGGGTTCTGGTCTGGTTGCAAGAGAGTCTGCCTTCTCATTTCCATTCAAGCCATAATAGCCAGAGATCCAGACCAGCAATCCCCTATTGAGTTCTCCAATTGAGGAGAATCTTTTTTGGCAGGTCTAAAACCAGTGAGAACTAAGTGCTTTCAAACTCGTTGGGTTTTCAAGAAAATTTTAATTGACTCATCTGTATGGGATTGGTTAGGTCCAATTTCTCCACACATGAGACAATGGCGTAAATTTCCGCCTAAAATACGGTTGCATAGGAACCTAGAGAGATTGAAATTTTTGTGCTGTCTGCTCCCGTATACACCAGCACCAGAGCTCAATGGTTTTTTAGAGCCATCTGTGTACCAACAGCTGCCGCTCTTAATAGTTCATCCTTGAATTCCTTGAAAATAGGACGGTATAAGGCAGATCGTAGTTTACTGTTGAAGGCATTATGTCAGGGGTCATTCCCAGAATACTGTGATTTTTACTGTCCATTAGTATTCTGCTTCGCTCTGTATAAGCCTGACGATTTTCCACAGATCCTGTGACATGTCCACAAAGATAGTCTGGCCCTGTGGATAACTTTTTCCAAGTGAGCATTCCAAGAACATTTCATATCAAGGATAATTCCCAAATATATTACATCCGCTGGATGGAACAACCTAACCACCGTGGGAAAGTGGCAGAAAATCCTCCAATTTTCTTTTGGTTTGTTTTTGAGTTTGGACTAATAATATCGTTTGCACTGAACTTTTTTAAGTTTTAAGCTACGGATTTTATTTGTCGAACTATAGACGCCACGTGCAATAGGGATAATTTCTTGGGTTAACTGTGCAGGAGGTCAGTACTATTATTTTCGGAATAATTTTAAATATTTTAAGAAACTACCCATTTTTATTAACTTATTAATAATCATAATATGTGTGATTTAAGTATTCTTATTTATATTGATAGATGTCACAATAATTTTGACCTAACCTTAATTGACTGACTACAACTAAATGCATTTTTTGTTGCCACCACAATTGATTTTAACTTGTAAGTATTTAAAAGGGCTATAATGGCTTAACTAATATAAAATTAATAAAAGAAACCGACTTTGTATTGTGCAGTTCTCGGAAAACTGGTATATATCCCATTTAATTTAATTAATTTCCTTTCTATCCTAAATAATGAACAAGTTGTAATCTAAATCTTTTCGTTTTGTCTTGATTCTTAAAACTTTCTATTCACTTTTACTTTCAACTGTTGGGAAACAGCTTTACCGAAAATTAGGTTCGCTGATTTCACAAAAGAGCTAACAAAGCATAAAGTTCTAAACGAACTATTTTGATAAAATCTACAAATTAAGACCAACTGCTGTAATTGCTAAAGCTTGTGTACAACAATAGATCCAAGTACCTTTTTAAGGAAACACTATCCAAAATTGTTTATTTGTTTATAAGGGTATAGGATACAAAATATTAAAGAAACTGAGAATATATAAAACCGATACCTACACTACTTTTTATTACAAGATTAATCATTATCTTTTTTCTATTATATTTTCATTATATTGTTTTGCATTTTTTTTACTATTTTCATCATTTTTCATATATTTACGTTGCATATTTCATTTCATAATGAAGTAGGACCAAAAAAAATTAAAATCTATAAAAATTCAAAAAACATTTTATTGCTACTAATATAATAATATTAACTAGAAGTTAAACAGAGCTAAGGAACCCCAGAAAGCCATTTAAGGCATCAAATGAAGCAAAGGGGAAAATATTAACAAAGCTGCCGTTTGCTAGAATTGATATTTGTTCCAATACACAAGGACACTTAATAAAGAAGAAATACTAAGTTAAATATTAACCCGTATAAGGCATACATCACGAGATTAAAAGATTTATAACGTAAATTAAACAGGATGAGATAAAAGCTCTAAAGAAAATAGAGCGGATAAGATTTATCCCTGACGGTAGTACTCCGGTCATAGACCTAATAACCCGGCATTGGAGATGATGTAAACGGCATTCCGCGTTCCCAATGATAGAAAGAGGGCAAGTGAAGAACGAAGCTAGTAAGGGCAAAAATTAAGAGGAAATTATTCAATTTGTTTTAAAATATTCATAACAGGGCCGGCTTCATAAGCAATTAAAAATAGGTATCACCAACCTAGTCCTTAATTAAGAGCATCAACAATTATTTGTTTAATAGACAATTTAGAATTCTGGAAATCATTCGCGATAATATTCAATCCGAAGTGATAATTCGAACTACACTCCACAGGGGGGTTAGTTTTGAAATATTTCACAAGTGAAATTGCTCATATTTCGATCAACTCAAGTTTTGAACTAATTTCACGAGTGAAATAAAATTCGAATTCGAAAATATTTCACAAATATAATTCGAATACTATTTAGCTGTCGAAATATATATTTCACTTGCGAATTACGTTAGAAATTTTGTTTTGTGGTTTTCTGCTTGTAGGTATTTTCTTGTTTTGTTTTTTGAATCTAGTTTATAGTTAGCAGAGTATATTAGTATTGTTTATATTAGATATTAGTATGATATTTTTATTAGTTAGTGGACGAGAGTGAAAAGAGAACGTTTATTTTTGACAAAATGGCCATTTTGGACCTTTTAGAGGATGATATGTTTACGCCAAGAACGTCGCTGCATTGGTTTAGGCAATATAGTTCATTGTTAAGTTTTGGTGGATATTTTAAAATTGGATGGTTTTGTATGTATTCCACCAACGTTTTTGTTGTTCATTAACAAAACTTTTTTTCATTTTTAAAATCAGCCATCACTAAAACAGTTTTATTTTTTTGTACAACTTCACAATATTGTAATTTAATCAGAGATTCTGCTAAATGTATAATTTACTGAAACCTATGTGAATCGTTCCTATATACTATTTGCATTTCCTATTAAATTTTTCAATTTTAAAAACGTATTACCAACTAACAAAAGTAGAATTATCTTAAATTTTGACGACTTGGCGAAGATTCGAAGAACAAAATAAAAAATAATGGTATTTTTAACCTTAATTAATCTTATGTTTTTCTCGCACGTTAATAATTTGAACTAATTCGACTGATTTCCATTGTTGTCAAATTGTGTCGATCGAATTAATTTCATTTAAGTGAATTTGTAAAAATTTCATTTCACTACAATTGAAAACTAGGTATAGCATTTCGATGGTGAATTAAAAATCGAAATATTTCACTTGTGAATCCAATTTCACTGATATTCAAAACTAGACCCCCAGGTGGTATGTTTGAAGATTTAAATATTGATATACAAGAGTCTTTGACATTTCTAACGGAAAAACTAATTTTAAACAATAAACGATATAGACCGTTTAAAACTAATATGCACAAATCTTTAACATAGTATTATGACTGCTGTTCGACCATTACAACTAGGCTTGGTAGTTGTTTTGCGTATAAAGGGTTTGGGTCCAACCGCTCTATACAAATGTTTTCCTTTGGTTCGTGTGCATCTTATAATAACACAATAATGTACGAATCAGCAGCAGTTTTTCATCGTCCTGCTCCTTATGTTCTACCGATAGAAAGTGGCACACTCATCCAATATGTTGCAGACAATGCTGATGTTAATGTTAATACACTAGACGGTAATACTGGGTCTTATTCAAATTGTTACTTCAAAACTGCTCTACTGGAAGAATCTATGTCACGAATAAAAAAAGCTCTTTCAGCGAAAGATTTCAGGGCAAAAACTCATGTACCCATACATATTTATCAAAACTATGGTGTAAAAGGTTACAGTAAAACAAATGTTAATGATTTTGCATATGAAATTTTGAATTTGAAGTATTTTTTCTCAAGACACTTGATGCAGGGATATGGATGCATGGGATATGGAAAAACTCGTCTTTTTCCAATTAGAATCTTCTTAAGATTAACAATAAGTAATTATTGATTAGGATTAGGAGTAATACATTTTTTCATTTTCATAGCTTTCATTATTTATTTTTTTCATACTGTACAGTAAAGTGTCATTTCCCAAACTCGTTTGAGTCCGGGAAATGACACTTTACTACGGTACACTTGTACTTTACAGTACCCTTCAATTCTTCCAATGTTGCTTGAAATAATAAGTGAATCAACATAAACCAAGGTTTTATTCTAGTTATTGAAGATTGATATTAATCGTACAACTGCAGATGCAGATTAATGGAGTTGTTGATGGATTTCTGTAAGAAGAGACGAGTGGCTGTGATGTAGCACTTCAACAAAAGTTTCGCCCCTTTGGATCATTCCTGCAATCTTGTTTATGAATTCAATCGATTCTTTTATATACCGACTTTTCTGCAACTGAAGAACTCTTCCATCCACCGTGTTGTTTTAGAACTTTAAGGTCAGCTCCAGCAACGTTGAGGAGGTCCTTCTGAAGCAATGAACTGTATACTTTTCTGGTTGGTCTAGTTTTAAGAACTCAGCTATTTTCTTAGGTGCTCCGCCAACAGTATGTATACCAGCTCTTTGAGACAGACATTTTCCTTGTCTATAACCCACCAAAAGAGCTTTCAGGAAGACGTGTTGCCGTAAATTCATGTATTTTCTAAACACATCCAAATAGTGAAACTCATCACTGTTAATCACAGTGAAAGCTCGTCGAATATGCGTTTTTGTCTGGTTAATATTAACTACTAGCTGAGAACCCGTATCTTTTACATCACTAACTTCTAAATTATAGATCTCTTCCCTTCGGCAACTTCCAGCAACTCCAAGTAATGCTATCACTTTGAGTAATAGATATTCTATATTTGGAGCATCCCTCACGAAGCTTTCAATTTGTTCCTTTGTCAGCACCTTCGACTGGTTTGGCTAATGGTCTCCATTTTGTTTTTTCAAAAAAGCAATCAACTTTGGGAAACTTGATATGTTGACATTCTTATTAACCATAATCATTGATTTACCATTGAGTATTTGGACCATAATAAAGAAGGGTTGAATGGTTTGGACTGAAAATTTCTACTGTTGAAAAGAATATTTAAAAAAAAAACTTGTTCTTACCACCTTCGTCGCCTAGTCCATAAAAATCTATCTCGTACCGTAATAAATCACTTCCCGGACTTGTAACGTAAATAACTATTTAATGTGTGGATTAAACTTGCCGGTTTTTACAAAAATCGCGAAAACCCTATATTTTTACCAACTTTACGAAGGCTAGCCGAGAAAATAAATTTTACGTTTCCACGCTAGCTAGCGCCCCAATTAACAACACTATTATACTTTAGGTAAAAAGAAATTGTTAGTAAGTATTCCTTCTTGTTTTATTTTTTATTGATTACACGGTATAATTTTGAATGATATATTACTTTTAAATGGTTCATACATTGATAAACATATATATTATGAGTTTCGACTCCACATGCTTGCTTGGTTGGTTGTTTAGGTGTTGCTCCTAGTAGAGGTTGGTTGTTCAATAGCAATATGTTTAATTGAAACATTTTCTTTCATTAAACATGGAAAAACGTTTAACGTACGTTAAAAAAGTTTACTTACGTCTATGCGTCTAAATAATTGATAAAATAATAAATTTGTTAACCATGTAAAAGTTGATTTTAAAAGGAAATAAGCAAATATAAAACAGAATTACTTAGTTCATAATTGGGAAGACAATATTTCAATCATATAATTTATTTAAACCAAATAAAAAAACCCAAAGTCAATGTCACAGAATTTTATTAAATTATGATATTTTATTTAATTTTAATCTGTAGTTTTTTTTAATCCTAGTTATTTTTCGCTTATTGTTCATTGTCCATGTTTTACTTTAGCAATGCTTGCAAGTGTTGTTTGAACTTTTTAAGTCAACAGGATTAATTTATATTTATTTTTACACCAAACCTGATGAGGGCCTTTATGTTATGTCGAAACTAGTTACAAAAAAATATTTTTTATCCATCATAATTTAATAAAATTATGTAATGTTTACTTGGTTTATCATTTGGTTTTTCCCATCACACATTTGAGATATGGATGATTTACTTAATATATCTATTAAATTATTAAATCAAAAATCAAATTTTATAGTTCCATTTCTATAAAGATATATAAATATATATAAATTATGTTTCAGGTTGTAACATCATGCAACATTATTTGTCGTCGTTGGTTATTATCATATTTTTGGCATCACAGAGGAGTTTTGTTGATACCGCTCCTGCACAACTCTCTGAAAGTAAGTTATTAATTTCCTTGTTGCAAATTCCACGATGGAGTTCAAAGCGCAATTCGCTTGAATTTCTCCTTGATAATATTTTACTTTAATATTAAAAAATAAAACTTTAAAGATATGTGTGTCAAAGAATTTAAATATTAGTTTAAAATTCATAATATGAATATTCAATAGAAGTTCACTACTTTTCACTTAATATAAAATATATTTATTTCTTATTCTTTGCTTTGCGAATTTTCAAAGAAAGGTAAAACAAATACCATAAATATGACAATTGACATGACTATCAGTTGTTCGCTAGATGGCGTGATTGACAGAAGGCTGTCTTAAAATATGCATTTTTCGGAAAGTTTTTATAAAAAAATTAATTTTATTTGTGCATATTTCACATTCACTTCAATCAGAAAATGAATTGTATAATGAATTTTGTTCATCACTTTTAATTCAGACCAATTTTGTTGATCTAAAATTCTTTTTAAAATTAAAATCACTCATGTAAAAAGCCTCTACATAGTTTATAATTTGTCTGGGAGCATTATCTTCCAAGTTTTCTATTGCCACTCCTAATGCTATGTTTGGATTAATTTTGAAATTAACAGTAAGTATAATACTAACGAAAAAAATAATAATACCAATAACAAACAACTAAATACTAATAAAATGATAATAAAATTCAACAATTCATTATGTCGAACGGTTTTACCCATTCGATGCATTCTCCAACAACAATTGTTGAATTTATCTCGAATTCGACTTTCAAGAATCGCCTTTATACAAAACTATCGACATATCATGTCGAAAGTCGACACTGATTTTTCGAATCCTTTCTTTTTTTTAAAAATACGTTTATACGAGTATATTGTTTTGTTAAAACAAAAACCACTGGTGGCCTGAATTTCTGAAATATTTTTATAATCTCTTTTAAATCGTGTTAAAAATGTGAAAACCAAATATATATGTTTAAAACCTACTTTTTAGTTTCTGTTGAATTTTAGTCAACTCTAAAAGATAAATTTATGGTAAGTGAATTTGTTTTATCTTTATTTGGAAATTTGCCCAGCAAAGAAAAAGAAAAAAAATACATTTTATAGTCAGTGAAAATTTGTAGCATTACGAATATTCATATTATGAATTTTCTGGCAGCTTCCATTGAATTAAAAAAGCTACTTTTAAAAGAAAAGTAGAAGATTTATTCAAAAATTTAGTTGTTTAAAGTCCTTAATATCTGTGATAATTACCTAATGTTTGCAAGTAATAATATTGGCGATTAACTTTTCTGAATACATAAAGACCTAATAGGCATTTCAAAAAAGTTATGTATTTAGATGGAAACTATAGACATTAGGCTTACAGACTTAATTTTTATATCCAGCTCTTTTTCAAGCGAATAAACCGCCTTCATTCTACATTAAACTTGTTTAGAAGTTAAGGATGCAAATTTTACAAGTTATTACATTTTATAAAGTCTGCTTTTTCCTCAGCATAATATGTTGGTTACGTAAACGTAATTTTATTTGGAGCTAGAATAATGATGTTACGTGATTTTACGATCACTACCAATATAATTTCAACTGTTTTTTTTTATTAAAATTAACGACTCGCAAAAATAATATTAGTAGATACTAATAAATTTGTATGAGAGATAAAGAAACTAATTAGCTAAATAAATATCCATGATGATTAACAAATAGTTATTGTATAATGAGAGTAATCAGTAACCCAAAAATGTCTAAATTAATATGCATTTTGTTAACAGACAAACATGATAGAGGTAATGGATATTGAGATGAGCTGTGGCACATAGCTGTACGGTAATTCAAAAAGTGAAAACTAAAAACATCGGTTTTATATAAATATAAATTTAATGAGATGAACAACTAAGCTCAGAAAAATTAATAAGTAAAACTTACCTCAATGAGTTATAATAAAAAGGATATCTTAATAATTTTCATCTAATCATCAGCTACTTTTTCTTTATTTCATCTAAAGTATTCAATATAATAATCTTCAATAGTAAACATTCAAATAGATAGAGAATGTACTTGACAAATTTATCTTGGATAGGATCCATGGTGTCAATCAATAACAATCCAAATGTGTACAATTCCAATAACTAGTCCCAATTCATATAATAATGTACAATTGACATAGTTTTCTTTTGAAGTCAAAGTTGTAATCTAAAATAAATAAAAATGGAACAAAATTAAAAACTATTAATCCCATTCATATGTTTAACAAAGTAATGTGTAATTTTAAGTAGTTAAGTGTTTAAATTTGTTTTATAAAATGAAGTACTTACCAGATTACAAGGAAACCAACCTAACCACAAAACAGTATAAAAAAAATGTAACAAACAAAGTTAAATTCAGTGAACAAATCCTTATATCCAAAGTGTTGGACAAAATTAATTGAACTATTGATAAAAATACTCAAATAGTGAAAAGTGAAAGGACTATTTCAAAACCATAATTAATAAACATTAATAAAGGACATATTATGTAACAAAACTGTGTGTAGGTTAATTAAGTAAGTTTTTATATTAGTTATAAGCTGTGAATCTTTGGTAATATTAAGATAGGTGAATTTGAATCATGATTTTAAAATAGTGTATACATAGTTTAAAAAATAATCACTTAAAAGTTCAAGTTTTAGTTTTTAGAGTTTAAATTAGTATTTAAAAGTTGAAATAGGATTAGTTTAATAGATTTAAGAGTAATTTTAAGAGTAATTTATAGTTTTAACTCAAATTTTGAAAGTATAGAATGAATTTGACAGCACTAAAAACAGCCTATTTTAAATCAAAATTTTAAAGGGAAAAAGTGAAAGAAAAATAGTTAATGTTAATAGATTTTTTTGTAAATATAAGAGGATAAACTAGCTTTATATTATCAAAGATATGATTTAAGTTTATAATCATTACCTCATTTATTGGAAATTTAGGTTATTTTTTTAGAAGGTAAACAGTTGACGGTAGAATTATAAGTCAATCTTGTCAACAACGGGCGAGACTATAAAAAGGCCAGGAAATCAATGATTCGCTCTCTTATCACTCTGGTTCCGGCTTAATTGACATCGAAGGTATCTAAAAAAATTTTTTCATTAATCAAAAGTCAATTTATGTTAAATTAAAACATTTAACATCAAAAATATGTGCATAAAAGTATTTTAAAAATATTAAATCACTTACCAAAGCAGTAAATTTGAGATAATAGATCCAGATTACCATTAAATTTAGAAGATTTCATTACGCAATTATCACACATAGCTCGAGCAGCAGCCATATTGGAATTCTGTTCGAAGATAGACGACCGTTTGAGCCGATTTAAGAATGTTGTATCCCAGAGGAAAATTCAAAAGTTAACAAGTTTTACATTACTAAAAGAAACAAGAAGAAAGAGGAGGACAAAAGGAATGATTGTAAAAAACAATCGAAGAAAGGAGAGAGCCATGTTTCTTTTAGTAATGTAAAACTTTTGAATTTTTGAATTTTCCTCTGGGATACAACATTCTTAGCACGAATTTGGTCCCACCTTTCTATCCACTTTAACTTAACCAACACACCCTTCATTCTCTATCTTTATAACTTCTGAAGTTCCTTTTTCCTCTTCTTTTTTATATAATAATTCTCTTATTCATCCATTATTCTTCACTTATTCATAGATGTTTAAGTTTTAAATTTAAATTATTTACAATTTCTACGTTCTGCACATACAGGTGAGTTTATATTGATTATGTGACATATTTAACTGTTTTGCCATAGTTTTACTTATTACAAAATCATGTACCTTTAACTTTTTACTTTAAACTTGAATTTTACTTCTATTTGTAATTATTTGTCATATTTGAAATGTTTTAACTTTAATCATTGATGTAATCGGACAACCGACACCATTCGCTCTTTTTATAACTATTTTTGATTCTCCTGATACCATTGTTTTCTTTATAGCCTGATGATGGTCTGAAGACCGAAACATGTTGCATTAATTTGTGAACCTTACTATTAAACGTTGTGGATAGACTTTGAGTTTTATTACTACGATTAAATAAATAAGTATTATTTTAAAGTTACTTGTGTGGTAAAAAAATACTTTTTATTTTATTAAAAATAAGCCCTGTAATCTTCAATAAAGTTAAACTACGATGTGATTTATTCGTAGTACATTGAAAAAAACATTCCACTTCGATCGTTTTTCCATGTTTACGATGTCCTGATAAAACCGTTTTCTACGTTTTTTATGTTCGCCAGTTATTGTACGGCAGTTTAGGAGTTCGAAAGAGAATTTTAAAGGGAGCATTTGCAGAAATTTCTCAACACAATTCATCCTACTTATTTTTATTTTTCACCTAATAGTGCTTTGAAAGCACAGGTTTTTTGACACACGAAAATTGTTTTTCATGAAATTTAATCAACACGTACACACCGCAATTTGCAGCATCTTGCTACTTACTGATTTTTGTTTTAGAATGATAAACTTACATATAGAATTATAATTTATTATCCATTTCAATATTTCACACTACTTGTGATTGGTATTTATTGAATCTATATTTGACCCTAGCTGTGCTTCAAGCTGAGCAGACTTCTGCAGAAGAATAATATGTTCAAATTATATATCTTTCTGCTGAAATATCGCGTGGAACATTTAATTAGGTTCATTTGATTTGTAGACACTTTTTTAAAAACAAATTACTAGAAACTATTTCGTGATACACACTGCTCAACAATTGAAGGGGATATTTTTTAAATTGTAGAAAATCGCGTACAAAAATAATATTTTAAATATCCTAGAATTATGAAAGATATCGATAAATGGTATAATAATTGGTATCTACGTGATATTTATCTAAATATTAACAAAGATAAAAATAAAAATATCAGGTTGCAAATGTAATACGCAATTATAAGACACAAAAAGTAAAGCAATACAATAGTAGTGTCTAGACATAAAGTCTTCTTAATTATAAGAGTATATTTCATTGTTCCAGGAACTGTAACTCGTTATTTGTTTTTCTATTAAATTATTAGTTGTTTATTTCTAAACTTCATAATACTTTTTATAACACTTGAAATTTTGTTTTTTATATAGATTATATATTTGTTTAAAACTTAAAATTGAGCAAATTTTCATCGTTGAGGAAAACGTCATTAAGATGATTTCTAACAGCTAATGAAAAATGAGGTGGCGCTCCATCCTGCATAAACCACATTTTTCTTCTTACATAAGGCCCTAGTAGTTGGTCGCCTATAATAATGCCACACCAAATATTCAATTTAAACTCATGCTGAAAATGTCTAGCTTTAATAGCATGCGGGTTTTCTTCTTCCCAATAATGACTATTTCGCCAATTAAAAACCCCTCGTCTGGTAAAAGTTGCTTCGTCGGTGAACATAATATTCTTAATAAAGTGTCTGTCATTGCGATGTTTATTCAGAATACGTTGGCAAAACTGTAACCGTCGTGGAAGATCTGTTGGAAGTAAATTTTGAACAGGAGTGAAGTGATAAGGATGGAGGTTCTCTTTTTTTAGAATTCTAATTATAGACGACTGACTTACTCCTGTTGCTGCTGATAGATGTCGTGAACTTATTTCAGGATTTTCATCTACTCTAACCAAAAGTTTATCTTCTTGATTAGGTGTGATTTGTTTCGGTCGACCACCCCGATTTTTAGTGTGAAATGACCCAGTTTCACCTAAACTACAATATAATCTTGCAAAAATTTTGTGATTTGGTTACCTTCTGTTTGCGTATAACATTCCATACATTCTGGCTGCCGAGCGAAGACAAAAATTTTCTTGTGCGTATCATGCAAATCATATTTCGCATTTCTTCATTAGTAAAATGATTGTGACGAGGCATTTCAATAAAAAAAGTACACTGTCACATCAAAAATAATTTACTCTGAACAAATGACATTTACCAACAACAATTATCTGACAGTCCAAAGCATACTTTTCATAAATGAATTAATATTTGAAATCCTTTTTTAAGACTCTAAGCAGTTCGACTGCGTTTTTATCGAAAACGGTTGAAATTATCATGTTTAAACAAGAGTACCAATTTTACGTAAAAATGATGTTTACGTCATATTTTCTAATAAAAATTACTAAAAAATTTCATCAGAAAACGTTTAGACTCAATTTGATCATTAGGAATGATCCACGTGGCGCCCTCTATGACAAAACGTAAAATTGTAAATAAAATACTATTTCTTGTCTAAGATAATGCCTCTGTGCCAATTTTGATATCAATTTATAAATATACAGGGAAACTCTTAGCAAAAAACGAAAACCAAAAATTAATTTTAACACCCTGTATCTTTTTTCTCAGCAACATTATATTAAGGCATATTTGACCCAATAGCCATATTTTGGTCCAAATAACCTGTCCTTAGTCTATCTTCCAATAGTTATGACTCACCCTGTATAAGCGAAACATGTAGATGGTCTAATACCTGCAAAAATCAAGGTGACTTGTTAATAATTAAAATGTCAAACAGATGAAACAGGAGTTGGAGAAAAATTTCACCATACTCAACGATTTTACTAATAATATTTAGATAACTGATTGAACTGCAAAAAAGTTTATTATATTTTTTATAAAATATAATATTGTGGTATTATATATAAATCTGTAATAAATATAATAAAATTATATGTATAATTCGTAAAATTAGGTTACAGATAAAGTAACATCCTATTACATTGTTTTTACACCAACTGCCTACAGTTTCTGAGTGAAAATCCCAATTTAATAAAGATTTATTTAAATTTGGAAGTAATTCTTTATGAACATCGGAATTTTACTTTATATAGGACATCTTCAGCGTAACGTTTTACTAAGCCAGCTTTTCCACCTACATTTTTTCTTTTGCTTGCTTGGTTTATCGATTTTACGTTATCATCCTACAATATTATGTTTACTGTACCAAGTGAAATTATTTTAATTAAATTTCTCTTAAAATGTTTGCTGTTCTTTTAAACGAATGTGATTTTCTTTCCTCTGTATTGAAAATAAATAAATTTTCTTTAATATTGTTAAAAAGTAATGAAAAGATCATTTTTCTCCAGGCTTAGAAGTTGTACTTTTAATGCCTAGACAGAAAAAGTCCACTTTTACTGCCCAGGCAGAAAAATTTCGTTCCCTAGGCAACCTTCCAAGTAATAATTTAAATCAAACTGGTTATTAAAATTGACAATAATATTAAGAAAACTCAAAATGATGCTGATAATAATAAACTGGTTTTATTGCAATAAAACTACAACACGAAATTTTTATTTATTAGATATAGTTATGGTAAATTGTGAAGAATTATTTAATACAATTGAACTCTGTCCACTTCCCTCCTTTCCAGTAAAATTAACATCTTTAGTATTCACACTTGATACTCCGGAAACGCCTGAAAATATTTTATTGCCGATGTTCGACTTATTGGCTAGCGAGTCCTCAATATATAGCCCTCCTCGACAGCGGAAGACTTCCATCCTCCATGTTGCTTCAACATTGTTATGTCCCCACCAGAATGCAGCAGCAACGTGGCCGAAGTTCTGCGAAAGCAGTGCCCGGTATACTCTTTCGAATGGGATAGTTCCAGAAAAGTAGCAATTTCTTCTGGCATTTTACCGAATTTTTGAATGCCAATGAATTGATGATGTGCTTTACCGTTCGCATACTTATAGAAGATACGCCGATTATTTAAATTCGAGGGTCTTGAGGCTGTATATTTTTTGTAAACGTTTAAATATTCCGTTACTACAAAAGATCTTGATCTTTTGGTCTTAGTATTTGGTAGCATAATTAGCATTTTGTCGCCCTTATCATTTATATCATCTGTTTTCATTTGTAAAAGCTCATCACATCTACAAGCCCCAGCGACTGCAACAATAAGTACAAACTAAAATATACATTGAAAATTAGTTATTTTATCCATAATAGATTATTTTTAATAAATTCCTACCTTCGTACACACATACAGTTCATCTGGGGCATCTGATAAAAATTTCTAGATTTCTTCTCTTTGAAAAACTTGGGATTTTTTTGCATGGAAACCGTCTGACTGGCGTTTCAGAAAAGCCCGTAACTTCAGGTATTTTGCCAAATAAATGTTATTTTTTATGCTCAGGGTAGCTTTCAACATCGAATAGACCATAACGTTGAAGGCTTTATTTTCTTTGAAAGATTGGAAAAATAGACAATCAGCACATCTTCAGAGAAAGATCCTATATTTTTCTTGTCTTTATCCCATGAATCTGCTGTATGTGAGTTCATGTACAATTCTTCATTTTTCCCGTAAAAGGTGGTGTTAATTGCATCAATTCATCCTCACTTTGCAGTAAATCCATTTCTAACATGACAACTTTTCAAAATTGACAATGACAAAGTAAACAGTAAACAAATCTATTCAACAAATGTCATCAGCGGTAAATATAGTAACGCAGGGCCCAGTTACCTTTGATATAGTATATTACATAACGAGTGTGGAAAGTGAAGTATTACGCACAAGTGAAGTTTAGCACGAGCCGCGTAGTGGCGAGTGCGGAAACGTAACGAGTGCAAGAAATACACCTTCCAACGCGTTGTGTACACGATTTTTCCTACGACCCCAATATTTCTTATTATAATAAATCTTTTAACTTTATTTATAAAATTTATTTTAATTGTTAGTCATGTTAAAAATTAAGATTTAAACGAGTTTATATATTGTATGGAAATATAATTAATTAAAATCAAATAACTACCTTTCTCAGGAATTCACATCAAAATTCTTTATTAGATAAATGACATTTTAATTTTTTTTGTGGCTCTATAAAAATTAAAAGTAAAATGGTCAGGTTGGTGAAATTAACTGAAAAGTAATGTAATAATAATAGACACAAAGATAATTGTAAACAGAAACACAAAAATAACTTCAAAAATCCACATTCGACACATGCACGGAACATAAACACAATATAAAAAAGAAGAATAAACTGTTCTTCTTTCTAAAAGTGTTTTTATAAAAATAATAATACTTAATAAAAATATGTTTATTTTTTAAAAATTTAAAAACCTATAAGAAACTTTATTTTTTATTCTTACAGAAAAATACAGAAAAATTTGTATTGGCAATTACAATACAATATTTGACACAAGGATTTAAAAAGGATTTAAAAAAAATTAAATGGTCCTTGCTTTGACATTCATGTGTTTTTACTATTGATAAATTTGACGTAAATGTCACAGATCATAGAACTATATTTTTTTACTTTTCAATACGTGTATTGATATTAGCTACTTTCTTAAGTATAAATAAGTGTGCAATCTAGCACTTTCATATGTGGTCGTAGGACAAAATAATTTAGCTATTTGGATATTGATAATGGAACGCAATTTAAATATGAAAAAGTCGATTTTGCGTGGAATTGAAACAAATTTGAAGAAAAAATTATGATTATATTTCACACGGCAGAAAAGCAGTTATAATACTTCGCTACGCTCGGCTATGAAACACCAGCCGCGGCATTAAATCTTATGCTTTTATGCCTAGTAAAACAAATAACTATTTTTTTTGTTTTATAATAATTTTCAATTAGTATTTTCAATGATTATAATTATTGATTATTTTCTATTTTGGCGATTCTTATCACTAAACCAAACCAATTCTGTTAAATAAAAATAGAGTTAAATTGAGGTTAGTTTCTCAATTGTTTTAAGTACTAGTTCTTAGTGAAATGGATTATTACCATCTTCAAAAGTTACCGACGATAAAGATTCTTTAGAGTTAATTGAAATCGAGTTGAATCCACTGGTGCCACGAATTTTCTCATTATTTTCATTTATCTAACTTTTTATTTATATTCTTTTTCATATTACCCATTTCTTCCATCAGATTGCTTGTTTCTCCATTTTCATCAATTTTTTTATTAATACTCATCAACAATTCCATTAACCAATAGGCGACTGGTCTGATATTGAATATTGGATTTTGAACCACATCATCATATTGTTACAGACCATAATTAGTTTTTTGCATCCCATCAAAACTATTATAAATGCAATTTATGAGCCTATTCGACTTCATGAAATTTCATAAACTATTTTAAACAATCCATGACAGGCGCCAATTTGTATTCATAATGACGTCACTTATTAAGGGATGTCCTTATTGGTCTGTTGATTTTCCATTTTCACTTGACATCCAATGTTGCCAAATCACCTATTAAAACCAAGTTAACCGGAAATTTGTATTCATAAAATAGTGATTGATACCAAAAACTCCTTCGAAATGAATACTTCTTCTCACCAATAGACATAGGACACGTTCTTGATTATTATCTCAGGATTAGCAGTGTGGGAGAACTGATTTTTGGCTCTCATTTAAAACGTTCTCTAAATATTCGTTAGAAATTTGGCAACATGTTATGGTATTCTCTTTCGTGGTTGAAAAGTGTGTCAAGTTAATAAAGCTAAATGTCCTCAAGTATGAATTATAGTGTGTTCAACAATATAGTGCCTACAATAAAAGGGGACTGTTGGTGATAATAAACTTCTTAGGTACTTTTATTTCAGGTATTGGCAAGTTTGGGTAAAGAATGCAGATCAGGATTAAATTTGCAAAAATAATTTTTAAATAGAAACGCATATTAAAGGATATTCACAATAAAATTTAGCCAAAATTTAAATATGTTAATGTGTCAATTCAGTTTCACTATCACTATCGTCGTCTACATTAATAATAAGGGGTTCTATGTTAGTATGAAATGCCCTGTATGAATCCTCCACTTTTATAACATGGTTTATTGTTCTTTTTCAACATTCAGCGTCTGGGTCATCTATATTTTGCCGGATGAATGCAATTACAGAAGGACATAATATAGGTATAGTATTTTGGGTTCTTTAGTTTTCTCTACATATGCCCAATCGGGTTGAATACGCAGTAGTAAGGAGTAAGACGAAGAACTGTATGTCCTTTGGATGCTGCAATTGTGTCTTCTGTATATTGAATGTCCTTAGAACCTCTAAAAGCTGCGTTTTTTTATATCCTTTTTCAAAGTATGTACATGTTGTTTTGGAGCATAAATTCCTGGATTTCCGCTTTTGTATTTAAAGAGCGACTATGGTAACTAGCATTATCCATAACTATGTCACTTTGGTTTTTGTTTCTTTCTTCTTTTTCCATTCTGGATCCCACGAGTAGCTGTGAAGGGTTGTGTCACCCCTGGCAGAGCCCGCATACCAGAGGATGACTGTTGTACAAGAGGGTGCGCCTGGTGCCCTCAGGGGACCGTTCGCGGCCACGTTCCCCGTGACCATTCAGTACATCGGCACGGTACCTCACACCTTCACTTGGGGGGCTGGTCCGCGGCGGCAGTTTTCGCAAAAGCTTTTGGGGGTTTTTTAGGCCCCCTCACTCTACTTATGACTGCCACTAATCAAGACATAATTCCTGACCGTCCTCCTATCCGCCGCCTGGAGACGCGCCTGGTATAGGTAACCCAACCCCCAGGTTGGGTTACAGATTGCGGAGGAATATTTGGCAGTAAAGTGTTTTCGAACCAATCTTCGAACAATTCGGCTGTAGTATCTTGGTGGTAATCCACTGACGAATCTTGAATGTTCTTCGCCGAAAGTCCCAAACTGTTTGGAATCCAGCATGAATAATCGTGATCCGTTTTTCTTTGTTCGATGGAACTTTTGTTGGCATCGCACTGTTCCATCGGTCCATCCTTTTGTCGGCGTATCGTGGGTATCATACCAGGTCTCATCCAAATAGATGTTGGTCTTTGTAAAGACCTGTAATCACTTATCGCAGTCAAATATTCAAAACGCCATTGCCTAATCCGTTGGTATTCCATAATAAATTGCCTTTTGTCAATTTTGCAGTATTCAAAACCTAGTTTGGATAAAAAAGTGTCCATAGGTTTCCAATTGATGTCCTTATCTCAGTGGAGCTCCTAAGTAATCAAAATTAATTTTATTATTTTCCTTAAACTCTTTATGAAATTTTGTATCAATATGCTTCGTTCTAGTTTCATTTTGTACCATTTTTAAACAACCTTGGTTATATTCAAATATTGCAATTTTCTCTTCTTGACAAGCTTCACATTCCTTTGTTTTACTTCTCCAACTAATTGAGCTGTCTTTACATTTAAATAAATATCCAGAATTAGATTTACTGTCATTTCTATATCTCCTTCCTAATCTGTATCAATGTATTCCATTAGTACTGATTCATTCACTCTTTGATTTCCAAGATGGAGTTTTAAAGTATTTGTTTCCTTTAAATATTATAATATGAGTTTCACTTCAGTATAATCTGGTTGTGTGAGTTTAGAATTTTTTCGGCTTAGAATTGAAGTGCCTACTGCTATATCAGGTCGTGTGCTAACAGCTAAATATAAAAGACATCCTATAACTCGCATGTACACTTTGTTTGATTCCAAATACTCTATATTGTTTTGATTTCTATAATATCCTACACTGATTAGAATTTTTAAAAATTTTGCATCTTTTAATCCATATAAATTTAAAATTTGATGGATGTAACACTCTTGATTTAATGTAAACAAATCTTGTGAATTTCTTTTAATTTTAATTCCTAAATAATATTTAATTTCTCCCAAACCATTAAGTTGAAAATTTTGATTGAGTTTTACGGCCATCTCATCTAAATCATCTTCATTTTTTCTTGTAATAAGTACGTATATCATCTATAAAAACCAATAAATATATCAAAACTGAATTTAAATCCTAAACAGATATCATTTTATCCTCTTCTCAAATTTATATGTTTCAAAAGTTCATACAACGTTATGTTCCAAATTCTTGCTGCTTGCTACTTTTCTGCAATTTACATACTAACTCATTACTTCCTTTAACCACGCGTTCAGGCTGCTTTATGTAAATTTCATCACTCAAATTTCCATTTAAAATTGCTGTTTTTAAATCAAAGTTTTTGACTTTCATATTTTTTATTCCATCTAGAAAACTTCATCATAATTATGTCCAAATAAATTTTTGTGAATATCCTTGTGCAACTAGTATTGTTTTGTATTTAACAATATTTCCGTAATCGCTGTGTTTAGTTTTTTTTTTAATAAGTTTAACGTACTAGTTAAATGTGTTAAACAATTAAATATTAACTATGAAACAATTAAATTTTGTGACAAATACGAGGGTGGCCTTTTATATTTCGGCATTTGGCAACCCTGGTGTTACAATCTGGCAACTGACATTACTTACTCTCCTGAATATTATTAGTCAGTAATTTTAGTTATTCAAACTGTCACTCCAGCGCTTCCGCTTGAAGTAGCGGGCTTTTTGAAATATATTTTAATTATTATTTTAATCCCCTATTAGAAATTGATAGAAATAGTGTGTACTAATACATTTTTATGCGTTAGAGAGCTGTAAAATTTATTAGTTTACACTATTTTTATCAATCAATTTTATGAAAAGTTGATTTAAAGAAAACATTGTATAAAAAAATAATTTTTATTTATAAAAAATACTCAGAAATCAATACAGATCATGAACCTCATTAAAAAAATTATACATTTTAAATGTTCTTAATGTTTTTAAATGCTTCCTTTTTCTTTTTTTGTTTTTCTATTTGGGAGGTAGCTTCGGTTTCGCAGATATACAAGGGTTGTCTGAAAAGTTTCCGACCTCAACATGAAGATGGCAGCACTCGTAAACAAAAGTTGGGGAATGTGTTTGCGCATGCTTTGAAAGGTACCCACTAAAATTTCAGCCATTTTGGACGCGCAGTTGTTGTTTGACAATTATTTGAGTGAGTCGATGTGAGTGTTTTTAGGAAAACGGAAAAAATGAAGTATCGAGCTGTCATTAAATATTTGTTTTTGAAAGGCAATACGCCTACGCAAATCAAAGACGAGTTGGACGCTGTGTACGGGGACTCTGCACCATCATTTACCATCGTGAAATTTTGGGCTGCTGAATTTAAACGTGGCCGTACCAGCTTGGGCGACGATGAACGTTCGGGACGTCCAAAAACTGCAACCACTGACGATAATTTCGCTCAAGTTCACCAAATGGTGCTAGACAACCGTCGAATTAAAATTAGAGAGATAGCAGAGGCTATAAACATGTCCAAAGAACGTGTTTGTCACATATTGAATCAAGATTTAGGCACGAGAAAGCTGTCCGCGCGTTGGGTGCCGCGTTTGCTTACTTTGGACCAAAAACGTGTTCGAATGAACATTTCCAGCTCTCTGTTGGCGCAGTTTAGGCACAATAAATCAGTTTTGGCGCCGATTCATTACTGTAGATGAAACTTGGATATACCATTATACTCAAGAAACAAAAACACAGTCAAAACAATGGACTGCGAAGGGGGAATCGGCTTCAAAAAAAGCAAAGGTTGTTCCTTCGGCTGGGAAAGTGATGGCAACTGTTTTCTGGGATAGTCTTGGAGTTATCTTAATCGATTATCTTCAAAAAGGAGAAAACATTACAGGAGCGTACTACGCATCATTACTTGACAAGCTGAAGGCAGAAATTGCGGAAAAATGGCCACATTTGTAGAAAAAAAGAATTTTGTTCCACCAAGACAATGCGCCGTCTCACACCTCAGCGGTTGCCATGGCGAAAATCCACGAATTACGGTTTGAACTGCTTGACCACCCTACTTACTCACCAGATCTAGTCCCAAGCGATTTTTTTTTCCCTAAGCTAAAAGTTACGGAGGACAGAGATTTTCGTCGAATGAGGAGGCCATCACCTTCATAAACAACTATAACAACTATTTTGCAGAGAAAGACGCCGAGTACTATTTGGACGGGTTGAAGAGATGGGAGCATCGCTGGGAGAAGTGTATAGACTTACAAGGAGACTATGTGGAAAAATAAAAATTATTTTGAAGAAAAAATGTTAGGTCGGAAACTTTTCAGACAACCCTCGTATAATTAGTTTATTTAGCAAATATTAAAAAAAAGTTAGCTAGGACTTACTATCAGGACAGAAAATAATGTAATGTAATTTTTGTTACAACCATCCCCGATCTTTCCTAATTACTTTTATTAAAATCCCTTATATTTATAATACTGGCTATGTGTAATCGTGGAATTACTGAGATAAAGGATAAAGATTTAAACTAGGTTGTAAAGAAACCTAAATACATCTTTAAGTAAGTTTATATACCGTATTATACTTGAAAGTTACGAGCAACTTCGAGGTGCTAACAATTAAACTCTTAGCATTTAATCCCAAAACCAATATTCTTGTCTAAAAGCTGTTAGTTTTCTAGAAAATACTCCTCTAGGATTTCAATTGCAAATTATCCTGTCAAGGTGCTTCCAACGGGAGATAAATTTTTATGTCTGTTTTTACTTGAAGTTGTTTACTCTAGATGTAACTTTATGAGTATGTTAATAAAGTACCCATCATATTTAAAAAACGCTTATTATTTTATTATTTGCCATTGAAATACTTTAAAACAATTTATTTATTACAATAAACATTATAAATTCAAATATAGGGATCAAAACTTTGACAAAACTAGTTTAAAACAAAATAATGTAAACATTTTGGCACTAAAAGTGAATAGGTTAGGTTTAATTGTAGTGACAAAAACGAATATACAGTGCTTTTCAGATAAAAGTATCCACCTTTAATAAACTGTTTACTTTGATTGAGTTTAAATTTTATACATAGATAAGACGTAATTGTAAAACACAAATATATTAAGTTATTGTAAAGATCAGCATGATATAGTTTTCTCCTGGTTTTTCTATATCATTGCACAGTTATACTGATCTTAGAGGGAATCACATCCAGGATAATCCCTTAGGGCTATTAATATCTAGGCGTTAATATTGTTATGTCTTATTACTTCCATACTTGATCTAGCCTTAATACTACCCAAACAACATCAGGTACCTAGCTACAAACAAAATGTAACTTAAATGTCAATCTGACGATGCTAATCAACGAAACGGCCGTCATTGTAATTTAAAACATATTTTTTCAAATAAACTTGGAAGTTACGTTGAAACGAAGAGTTTTTTATTATTCTTAATATATGAAATAAGTTGTATTTTTTTTGTATTTTGCCATTTTATCATTTTTTAAATTAACTTATAATTTGTTTGCAAATTACGAAAATTACGATTTTAAAAAGTATGTTGGTAGCACTGTGTTTAATTTATAACATTTAACAGTTTAAATTTAAATTATCAAATGTTAATGTTTTAAAACATTTTAAAATGAATAATACACCACAAATTGCCAAAGAGGCCTATAATAATTTATTGCCTATGTATTATTTTCTTATTTAAAGAAATATATTAAATAGGTAAAAGATGATAATCATATTAACAAATACTTTCTTAAGGAACAATAAATAATATTAGCTTGGGGATTGGTTGGAATAAAATTCAACCAAAAGACCATCAACAGCAACGAGACGCTCATGCCGGGGACAGAACAACTGAAAAATTAATAGCATTAATCGATATTTTGATATCAGGCATTTTTGAGATATGGATAATTCCTTCGATTCAATGTTAATTTATTTTGTGAAGGACCACGACCCATTCTTCACTGTAGTTAGTCGCGAGTAAAATAAATCTATGTAACTGTAATAAATCTATGTACTGAGAATAAATTTTTTTGACTTTAATTAATAGTATATTATGTTACTAGGAGTAGAAGGCCAACATTATTGTTGAGCCCAGGTTCTTGCACTGCCGAGGCGCTAGCCGAGGCTGTGCATACTGGGCTCCGAGTAACATACTATTTTTTCTTCAAGCGTAATAATAATATGCATTTTATAAAAAATATAGAAGGCTTTGTTTATATCTCAACTATTTAATTAATACGAACGAAAAATTACATAAAGTGTTACCTATTTATTAACAGTAATATTAAATGTGCAGTTTTGTATATTGCAGTTGTTTAAATTTAAGCCACTGCCACCGCTTTCAGCTTCGACATTTACAATTTTGTCATTGGTATACATCATATTATTAGTAAGTTGATTGTCGATTATTATGTCAGCGATTCCAGAACTATTACTTGGTTGTTCTTGTCAATTAAGTATTTTTTGTGCAGTTTGTGTTTTACTGGAAAGGGAATCATCTAAGTACCCTTCAAAAACACTGGTGGATTTCCATCCACCATGCCGCTTTGAAGCGGTAATATCACCTCCGTTGTCAACTAAAATAGTTGCGGAAGTCCTCCGAAGGCAATGTTCTGTATATTCATTTGGATTTGTTAATTTCAAAAACGTAGCAACGTCTTTTGGTACGTTTGATATTTTGTGGATACCCATTACCACATGGTGACATTTACCATTCTGGTATTTAATAAAAAATCGCTGCAGGCCAATATCATCCGGATGAAGAGCCGTATACTGTCTTACCAAATTCAAATTAAAATCGCCAATTACAGTAAACGACCGTTGTTTTTTGTTTTTTGTGTTTATGATTTTAACCAAAATTAAATTTCCCAAATCTTGGATTTCGCATATAAGGGCTCCTGTGACTCCAAATATTAATATAACCTAAAACAAACGTTGAAATAAATAAAAAAAAGCTGGTAGCACTGGGATTAGAACCGTTGACCTTCGCGGCCGAAGACAAAAGCTCTGCCACTGAGCTACCGTCATTAAATGTTATAAATAGGAAATGAGGTAATATTTGCTGTCAAGTTAAATATTGATCTGCGAGTAGATATCACTGTCAACGGTTTAATAAACGTAATAATGATTAAAAAGAAATAAGAAAGTAACTACCTTTGTTGCCAAATAAACATTATTCGGTGCATCCTTGAGAAATTTATCAAATTGATCTTTTGTTAATACTTTTGATTTTTTCTATTTTAACATTATGTTTAATGTTTAATTGACTTTTAATCATTGAATACTGTGCCCATAGAGTAGAACTTTTAAACTTTCTGGACAAATTCGTGAAGTATGCAAGCTTAACGTTTTCCGTGTATTGCTGTACATTATATTCATTGCACCATTTTAGAAATTTTTCGTATGCAAAATCATACAGTTTACGCGACTTCGTTGGAATTAGAGTTTCAATACTGGAATTAGCTATTTCAACTAATTCCGGAGGCGTACATTGTAAGTCTTGAGACATTTTTGTAGTTTGAATGAGGTAGGAACACTTTCAGAGTCTGAGACTTTTCAAAACTAACAAAACATCAAAATTAAATAAGGAAATTGACAGTTCCTGCCTTCTTGATTATAACACCCATAAGACGTTGCTACCGTTTCTTATTATTTTGTTACTAGTATAATAATGAGAGTTCATTATTGTACTAGTAAAAGAATAGGCTATTTCTACTGTTTGTGTTGAAGAACATAATACAGTTTTTATTATACGCTTGAAGAAAAAGTATATTTAGTTTTAGGCTTGCTTTGTTGGTTACAAAGCCAAAAAGTTAATATTTCCATTTAAATTTAAATTTTGGTTAACCAATTTGTGTTTTTTAGTGTTGGTGAAATAAATTTCATTAAAATTTTTTTCCAATAGGGATTTCCAAAATAAAATTATTTCCCAAATACAGCAAATTGTATAAAATGTAAGTAAACATGTAAAAGTGGTATTCTAGTGGACATCGACAGAAGTGGTCAAAAAGCAAATGCCAAATAAAAAAAAAGCATTAAAATTGTAATAGCAAAGAGATGTCACGCCGTTTGGGTAACAAATATAATTTCTAAATAGGAAAATCCATTTATTCTACTAACGGCATGTAACAGAGCAGTTCAATTATTAACACAATATTACTGTTTCACACAATAATTGTCAATATTTGACACCAATTTTATGTGATACGTTAAAAGCAAAATAAATAGTTACATATATAAAAACGTACAGCTTTTAGATGTAATAAAGAGGGTTTTAACTTTTTTTACCACCAAAATGACATCAAATAAATGAGTGAAGCTAAATTAATATATGTTAATGTTTTAAACGTAATAAAGACTTACTCGGATTATAATGAAAGGGTAACTAGCTAAAAATACGATACTCTCAAAGCATGGGAGAGAGAATCTTATAAACCTACAATACAAAAATTAAGAAAAACATTAAAGAACCATCAGAACTACCTTGTACACCGAAAAAAAAACTCATACTGCGGCAGTAAGAAAAATTATATTATATATGCCTCAACTAGAAGGTTTAACTGTGGGAGTAATACAATATTTACTAATATTTGAATTAACTTAAATTTGATTGACAGTAAAACTGTTTCTAATGTGGTAAAATATTTTTTTTCATACTGTACGGTAAACTGCCATTTCTTTATGGTACACTTGTACTTTACAGTACTCTTCAATTCTCCCAATGTTGTTTGAAATAATAAGGGAATCAACATAAACTAAGCTTTTATTATAGTTTTTAAAGATTGACCTTAATTGTACAACTGCTGTTGCCAGCAATATGTATTAATGGATAATTGTTTGTTGGATTTACAGTGTTTACTGTAATCGCGGAAGACGTGTGGCTGTGATGTAGCACTTCAACAGAAGTTTCTCCCCTTTGGATCATTCTTACAATCTAGTTTTTGCTTTCAATCGATTCTTCTATATACTTTTCTGCAACTAAAGAACTCTTCCATCCACCGTGCTGTTTTAAAACTTTAAGGTCAGCTCCAGCATTGGCCAACAACGTTGAGGATGTCCTGAAGCAATGACCTGTATACTTTTCTGGTTGGTCTAGTTTTAAGGACTCAGCTATTTTCTTAGGTGCTTCGCTAACAGTATGTATACCAGCTCTTTGAGATAGACATTTTCCTTGCCAATAACCCACCAAAAGAACTTTCAGGGAGACGTGTTACCGTAAATTCATGTATTTTCTAAACACATCCAAATAGTGAACCTCATCACTGTTAATCACAGTGAAAGCTCGTCGAATTTGCGTTTTTGTCTGGATAATCTTAATTAATAGCTCAGTACCCGTGTCCTTCACATCACTAACTTATAAATTATAGATCTCTTCCCTTCGGCAACCTCTAGAAACTCCAAGTAATGCTAGCACTTTGAGTAATAGATATTCTTTATCTGAAGCGCCCCTCATGAAGCTTTTAATTTGTTCCTTTGTCAGCACCTTCGACTGGTTTGGCTGATGGTCTACATTTTATTTTTTCAAAAAAGCTATCAACTTGATATGTTGACATTCTCATTAACCATAATCATTGATTTTACCATCGAGTATTTGGACCATAATGAAAAAGGGTTGAATGTTATTTTTGACTGAAAATTTATACTGTTCTTGCCACATCCAAAACGTAAGCCAAGATTATTTTCAGCAGCACTACTTTTGAAATTGTGTTGTTCACGCCAATTGCAAAACAGCGCATATTCTTTTTCATATCTTTTCGCAGACTTAACTGGAATGATTTGCCCTATCGCCTCCGCAGTTTTCTCAGCAATTTCATCTAATTTCAAATCCATTTTCTCCGCAGATATTTCGTGTGTGCAGAAAAATTCAATATGTCTGCCTTTATTTACATTGTTACTTGTTGCTGTTCATTTTTTATTTATAAAGCAAATCAACTAAATTCGACTAAAATTTAAAATGGTTCACTATAATCCCTAATATAATTTTAATGCTACGATGTACAAGTTTGTTGATGTAATTAAGAAAAATATATTTAAAAATACTATATTTATACGGTATCCGCCAAAATAAACAGTACCGAAACAGAGAGTGCTGTGGAGTTGTTTATGTAATATGGATTTGTCATATTTGACTTAATTGTCATTAGTTGATATATTAATAGTACGCTGCAGTTAAATTTAATTTAAAAATAGTTCTAACAACGGAAGAAAAAGTGTTTTTGGTAGAGCATTATTTTCGTTCATACGGAAAAGGTCGTAATGATGGTCCAAGCTTAGAACAGGTGTCAATAAAATATCAACAAAAATTTAATAAAGCAGCTCCTAGTAAAAGTGTGATGTTAGCTGTTGTTGAAAAATTTCGTCGCACTGGTAGTGTATTGTGTCAACGTAAAGGTTCTTCAGGTCGTCGAAAAACAGTATGCACTAACGAAAATGAAGGACGTGTTTTTAACCAAGTTGTGCAATCACTTCAGAGAAGTCTTGTAAGAACTGCATGTAAACTGAACATTAGTGAAACGTCTTTACGTCGCATGTTCAAATCAATTGGTGGTTATCCATACGGTATTCAAGTTGGACAACGACTAAATGCTACGGACAAACGTGCAAGAGAAATTTACTGTGTTCGCATGTTTTCAGACGAGAGTCACGTTCATCTTAGCGGCTATATTAATCGACAAACAACCAGATTCCTTTGAATTTGAACGTCCAAATGTCATTGTAGAGAAACCACTCCACAGTCTTCGAGTTACCGTTTGGTGCGCGGTATCTGGTAATGGAATGATTGGTCCTTATTTCGTTGAAGATGATAATCAGAATCCACTTACTGTCTACCAAGAACGTTATAGAGAGAAAATTATTATACCTTTTGTGAGAGATCTAAATAACTTTTGCCGTGCACGAAATCTACAGTTTCGCACACAATGGTTCCAACAAGATGGTGCAACGAGCCATACAGCTGTGCGCACCTTAGACTTACTCCGTCAGCATTTCGATAATAGAATAATTTCTCGGGGAACAGACTTCGAATATCCTTCTCATTCACCTGATCTGACGCCACCTGACGCATACATTTGGGGCATAATGAAGGAAAAAATATTTCATTCGGAAAATCGCCGGCGAATATTGCCGAACTACGGGAAAGAATACGAATTATTTTTCAGCAGTTCCATCAAATATTTTTTATAAATATGTTTATTGACTTACAAAATCGGTATGAAGCTTGTTTGCGTCGAAATGGTGAACATTTTAAACACTTACATTACAGAAATTAAAAATTAATATTTATTTTTATTTTCGGTACTGTTTATTATGGCGGATACTGTATTTCTACAGAAATATAATATTTTTTATTTACATTGACGCAAATAACGATTTATCAATAATTACACTTCTACCTATTCATGGCTCACATTTTTATAAAAGAATAATTATGATAAATTCACTTGGTGACATTTATTTAATTACAAAATAACGTGCTAGATTGATCGTTATATTAGTAATAACATGGATAAAACAACCTTGAATATTAAACAAACAGTAATTTTATTCTTGTAAGTAGACTCTTAACGTTTCTTGACATGATACGCTAAACTTATATGGTGTCAATATTTGTTCACTCATTTTGATTCTCTATCGATTTTCCAAGAATATAAATGTAAACAAGATTATATGTGACTAAAAATTATTATCCATTGTTATTTTTGATTTTTGGGGCAAAGCGAATCTCTAAAATTATAAAGTGCATACAAATGTTTTAAAAGCTAAGCTTTAATCAGTTAAGATTAATACAGTAACTGCTGTTATAATATTCCTAATATTCAATAATTTTTGTACTTTTATTTGATGTCCCTCTATTATTTTGTTGTTTCTAAATATCGATGCTTTGTACTTAAAATACATTTATAGGTGAACTGAATTTGATGCTCAATTCCGTTTAAGTTAGGAAATAAGTAACCCGGACTTAGCATTTGCTAAATGCAAATTACATTTTACCATGCGCTTAGTAAGGGCATTATAAGCGTCCTAATGTTCGGAGCCTTACTGCGTCGGCCTCAACCATTTAAGAAATTCTTAACCTAAAAAATAGTCTGTTTTCTTCCTTGTTTGTTGATATTCCCTTTTTAGCCCGTTTTTCCTCAATTTTAAACATAACTACTCTTTAAAACAACACCTTACAACTTTTTATCATTCGATTTTTAACTTTTCAAGTTTCAAAATTTGACAACTCTCACATGCAACTGTCAAAATTTATACATTATACTTTGCGAATATTGTAATTACATTTTTTTAATATGTAGTAGTTACAAAATATTGACATAAATAAGAGAAACGTGCGTTCTTAAAACATTGACTGAGATGATTCATTTAATGTTTGAAAATATATTGGATCATTCTGATTGTGTGTGGTAAGATTTGTTAAGATAGATTCAGGCTGAGACCTAAGTGCTTAGTGCCTTTTGATACCAGAAACAGTAGGAGTCAGTTCAGATTGATCTTTAAAATAATCTGAGCAAGGTGGTTATTGATATAGACTGGAGCGCAAGAAAAGCTACTCCAAAGTGGTAGCTCTTTTTTACTTTTAAACAAAACTTCCACGTTTAGCTGTCATTAAATTAAAAAAGATTATTTTTGAAGTAAAATTTAATTACTATACTTAATAAAAAGTAGACTTTTTTGTTGTTTGGATTTTTGAAGTAGAATAAATAGCACAGTTAAAAAGATTAAAGAATTTGAACTGTTGTACAACCCATTTTATTACAGGCAAATAAGGTGAAAGTAAAAAATAAGTCAAATTTGTGCTATTAAAAGAAAAATTGTTTATCTCATAAACTAACCACTTTAACCTACAAGTATTATACATTTTTGAAATCAGCTCAAAGAGGAGTATCCAAATTTTACATAAAAAATATGGTAATTTAAAAAAAGGGATGCTGCTAGGGGTGAGGGGTGGCTTTTCCAGTAAGTTTAAATAAGCCATAATGCTTGCCCCTTCCAACATAAATTGACGTGTTTTTGGATTTTTCCTAAATACCAGTATTACAAAAGTTATTAAAGGTGGATACTTTTATCTGAAAAGCACTGTATAACACCTATAATGTTCTTAAGAGGGTGGATTTATCCACAAAGTAACGGTTAATATAATTTTTATTATAATATGTTATTAATCTGAAATGAAAACCACTGAAATATTAAGCACTTTATTTAGTTTATATAGCCACAATAAAGGATATTAACAACAGTAAACGTAGCTGTTATATATTCATATAAAATTGATATGTTTTATTTAAACTATGTATTTAAGAACTATAATGCTTCTGGTACACAAAACTAAATAAACAAATTGGAACCAACTGTCAAAATCATTACGACATTACTTGGTTAAAAATCATTGATACGACGCAGGGCGGCAACTTGGTGTTATTTGTCAATCTGTTTCTAAACAAGAGATTTTATATAAAAAGAAAAATGTAAAAAAATAATCTTAGCTAACTTCATGTCAGTAAGAATAACTACTGCCGATTTTAAAAATATCAGTATTTGTTATGATCAAAGTTATAGAAAGATATGGCTAAGAATTTTGATTTTTTTGTATGATGTGTTGAAGGCTATATAATTTTTTATAAAAAAATCTCAATCAAACAAATTATGGGACATAATTTACAACAAATATACAAAGAAGATTAATATGTGAAAAGATCAAACAAATCTGAAGGGCTATGTTATAATTGTTTCAGATGTAAATCAGTAAATTAAAAGCAATTAGTTTTCCTGACACCATTTTATAAATTTTTTATAATGTCTTTATCTCTTTATATTTGGCTGAAATAATAATTATAATCATATTGCAAACAAATCTGCTAGTAAACTACTATAACAACACTTTATTATTAACGTTGTAAATAGCGTGTATTGTATTTTAGATAAAATATATTATTGGCAAGAATTTCGCGTTATTGTAATCATATTTTACACACGAACGGATAGCAAATAACTGGAAAAATATGCACGTGATTTGTGGTTTACCATCTCTTAGTTATTATGCCGTTAAACTTTGAACTTTTCCTTTGGAAATATTCTGCGGTAAAAGAAAGCCTTGAACTTCAAAGAAATTGTGGCTGTAATAACGAATTGTAATAATACAGACTCGGTAAAAAGTGAAGATTAATTCGTATCTAATTTATACGGAAAAATAAAAAGCATAGAAATAGATAGTCTATTTTCTTAAATAATACTTTGTACAATGGGTAGTAAATTATCTTTTTATTCTACTTCGTGTGATATACACTATGTTTTCTTAAAACCCGTGAAATTAATGCTGTTTTTGACATTTGTATCGATCGCGTCAAAGATGGACGGCACAAAAGATTTAATAACTATTAATTGCTTACTATATTTCGGTACTTTTTTTAATTGGACAGTCGTCATTAATTAATACATATTGTCATAATTGTTATCCCACTTCTGACAAGATTGGCATGCATTTATAACAACAGGAAATAAAAAGTTTCGAGTAAAATTAGACACTGGAGCACAATGCAACGTTCTCCCAAAATACATTGTAGATCAAATTGGTAGCGAAATCAAAGAATCACGCACAAAACGGCTAGTAAGTTTCACCAATGAACAAATAATAGTAATAGGGGAGATAAAAATAGAATGCCAAGTGAAAAACAAAAAGAATGATATTTCATTCAAAATAGTTAATGAAGAAGTTCCACCAATACTTGGAAGAAAATCTTGTGAAGATTTAGGCTTAATAGTAAGAGTTCAATCATGTGACTTAGAAAAAGATGATGTATTTGATGGATTGGGATGTCTAAAAAATTTTTAATATGACATAGACCTGATCGAAAATCCAAAATTCGAAATATGCCCTCCAAGAAGAATACCATATTCTTTAAGAAGCCAAGTTAAAGATGAACTCGATAATATGGTTAAATTAAAAGTTATTAAACCAATTAAAGAGCCTACTCCTTCAGTAAGTCCAATGTTAGTAGTTCGCAAAAAGGATAAAATTAGAATATGTATGGATCCAATTAACCTTAATAAAAATATCTTGCGACGTCACTATCCACTCAAAACTATAGAAGAAATTTCTGCTCAAATTAATGGCGCAAAATTCTTTACATTATTAGATTGTAGAAGAGGATTTTGGCAAATTAAAGTTTCAGAACGTACTCAAAAATATTTAACATTTTCTACACCTTGGGGACGCTATTGTTGTACAAGAATGCCATTTGGAATATGTTCAGCTCCAGAAATATTCCAAGAAGCAATTAGTTTTGTACTTAGAAATATTCCCAATGTACATTGTTCAATGGACGATATTCTAGTATACGCAGAAATTCTAGAAAAATTTGAAGAAATTACAGATAATGTCATAACATCTCAAAAATGCCGGATTAAAACTGAACAAAGAAAAGTGTATATTTAATGTACAGAAAATTAAATTCTTATGTCACATTTTGTCAAAAGATGGTATGTCAGTAGATCCATCAAAAGTTGAGGCTACGTAAATAAATTAAAAACACCAAAAAACGTCAAAGAACTCCAAAGATTACTTGGTACAATAACATACCTAAACAAATTCATACCTAATATGTCGGAGTTAACAGACTATTTACGATCGCTACTAAAAAAAGAATACAGAATTTGTTTGGAGCATATATAGATCAAGAAACTGCTTTTACAAATATCAAGAAACTACTCGTGAGTCCTCCAGTACTACGATTTTACGACGTCAACAAAGCTGTTGTTCTCTCAGTTGATGCTAGTAGTAGAAATGTAGGAGCGACATTATTACAAGAAAATGAGCCAGTTGCTTATGCTACAAAGGCTTTAACATCATCACAGCAAAATTGGCCTCAGATTGAAAAAGAAGCTTACGCTATTAAATTTGGTTGCCAAAAATTTCATGAATATGTTTATGGAAAAAAATTAATAGTCGAAAGTGATCATAAACCCCTTGAAATAATATTTAAAAAACCAATTCAATCTGCCCCAGCTAGGCTTCAAAGAATTTTGTTTGATGTTTTACCATATTTACCAAAAGTCATTTACCGAAGAGGTCAAGATATCCCAATAGCTGATCTTTTAAGTAGAGACATAGAGGAAAAAGAAGAAAAACAGGATGAAGAAGAAATGGAAATTCTAATAGTTCTATCGATGTCAAAAAAGTCTAGACTAGCATTAGAACAAGCAACTAAACAAGATGAAGAACTACAGCTACTTAAAAAATTTATCGCTACTGGTTTTCCAGAGAATAAAGACCAGTTGCCCAGCAATATTAGTCATTACTTCAATTTTAGAGAAGAACTTGCTTATTATGAAGATTTAATTTTTAAAGGTGACAAAATTATAGTGCCCAAATCCCAAATTAAGAAAATGTTAATTAATATTCATGCTGGAAGATATTCTGAATTACATTAAAAAATGTCGAGTTTGTGAATCGACTCAGAAAAGTAATCCTGCAGAACCTATATTAAATAAATATAATCAATAAATTCCCATTCTTCCATGGCAAAGAGTAGCAGTAGATTTATTTTCTTTCAAAGATTAAGAATATTTGTCGATCATAGATAGCTACTTGGGCTATGTTGACTTTAAACCACTTAAACATCAAACTTCGTTAGAAGTCATAACACACCTAAAAGATTGGTTCTCAGTTCATGGTATTCCTGAAACACTTGAGACGGATTGCGGCCCACAGTTTACATCCAAGGAATTTAAAGACTTTATTGAGACATGGAGCTTTAAACATAAGCAAAGTAGTCCTTACCATTCCAGAGGTAATGGCCTTGCTGAAAGAGGTGTACAAATAGTGAAGAGTATTTTGAGAAAGTGCAATCTGATATTCATCTCGACTTGTCCTGTACGCCATCTGAAATTCGCAATATTGCAACAACTGCAATAGAAAATCTTCTACCACAAAAATCACGGCACAAGTATGAATGTGTTTATGAAAAGTTTTTAAAGTGGCGAGCATAACAAAATACAACATCGTTTTCTAATAATATTGTATTGAGTTATTTTGTGATGCTGGCAGAAAAATATTCATCTTCTTCTCTTTGGAGTTATTATTCGATGCTTAAGAGTACTTTAATTATTCATCACGATATAAATATTGAGAATTATAAAAAAATTCAAGCATTTTTGAAACGAAAATCCGAGGCATATACACCTAAAAAAGCCAAAACTTTAACCTCTGAACAAATAAAGAAGTTTATCGAGAAAGCACCCAATGAAAAATATCTTGTAACGAAGGTAAGAAACACAGATTGCCAAAACAGTTAATAAATATCTAAATTTCTTTAAGGTCGCTGTAATAATGGGTATAATGGGTGCCTGCCGATCCCAAGAATTGCACGCAATAAAAGTAGAGCACATTAATAATAATAATAATAATAATAATTCTTAAATTGAATACAGTCAAATAGCAAGGGTTCGGTTACAATAATAGGAAAAAACATAATATTACAACTTACATTAAATATAAGTACATACCTATAACAAAGAAAAAAAAAGAAACAAAATATGCTAGTAAGAAAAAGTAAAATAATTAAGTAAACACAAAATTTGATTCACTCGTTAATAACAAAAGAGCGCAGTTTCAATACTCCTATGAAAAAAAGCGACACAATTTTAAGTGTTTTAGGACAAAGCCTATTTAGCAAAGCAACAAAATCATCAAATGTGCGCAAATTATCAAGTGGTGGTGTCCTGATACTATTGTATAGGCTACACTTCATAACGATGTGTTCCAGTGTTTCGGGCTGCAATGAGTTGCACATGGTACAAATTTCATACAATTTAATCTATTAAACATTATTTTAGGCATTCTAGAGGAATCCATAGCAAATAATTTGAGCAACCATTTAAGACATAGTTTAAAAACCAAAAAGTCTAATTTTACACAACCTGCTTCTAAACGTACAAGGTAGTCGGGAGAGTAGAGCACATTGAAGATTTGGATCGAGCTTTGCTTGTCAAAGTTCCTGAAACTAAAACCAAAATTTGTCGGAGTTTCACAGTGACTGGAGAATTTTACGATATTTGCAAAAAATATATCAGTCTTCGCCCAACCAAAGTACAATGTTCAGCTTTTTTCTTAAATTTTCAAAATAATAAGTGCACATCGCAAAAAATTGGTATCAACAAACTAGCTGCCATGCCAAAAAGTGTTGCTAATTTTTTGAATCTTGAAAATCCTGAGTTATACACCGGACATTGCCTACGTAGATCATCTGCAACACTTTTGGTTGACGTAGGTGGTGGTATCACCACGCTTAAACGACACGAGGCCTGGAAATCAAATGTGGATGAAGCATATATAGATAACAACTTAAACAATACACTTCAAATAGGTAATACAATTTTAAAAGAAATTAACAGACCATGTACAATATTGTACAAGCACATCTGTAAGTAATGTTAAACATATAACTACAGAAGTTGATAGTACCACCTCAAACTCAACAAAGAATAATAATTATTCTGATATCAATTTTGATGCTTTTAGTTTTAGTAATTGTTCGAACTTTACTATTAATATTTATAATAAAAATAACAATGTAAATTAATTTTAATAGTTTCATGTTTAAAAATAAACTGTAACGAACTAATATATTTTTTTATATACTTGATCGTAGATAAAGTAAAGTATTATACTCGCAAGCAAAGGTTTTTATCCACTCAAATCATTACATTTCATTTTCGTGGATAAAAACCTTCTTTACTTGCTCGTGTTACCTATAATATACTATTTACCACCATAGTTCGAAAAAGATTACTATTTTGCATATTTTATTCGCGTGTTTTATGGAGATGGTTAGATATCTATTATTGGTAATGCTGTAAATGTATATCTTTTGGATCTAGAGAAACATAATTTAAAAAATTAAAAAAAACTAATTATTATGTGGAATTTTAAAACAATTGAATTCATACATTAATCAAATCTATCAAAATTTTTAAATCATATTGTTTTTTAAGTTTTTTAATACATGTCACATTTATAACAATTTTTTTAAAATATTTAACTTATAATCTCACTTAGATATGTAAGTATTTTTATTTTATTAACTGCTATATAATTTCTTTTTAATTATACAATTTCTTAGACCTTGAAAATGAACCCATACAATAAGTCTAAATATAGAAAAGTTTCCATCGCTTTTTAGCCATTCTTGAATATGCGTTAGCTAATCTACAAAACAACTACCTGAATCATACTATCTATATTCACTCAGCTGCACTCTTAGCTCTAGCATCTGGTTTCACCAGATCGCAGCTAATCGAAAACATGTAGACACATGCTGAATACTCTGGGCAACAACAGAATAGTTTTGCTTTAAATTCAAGGGCATTCTAGAAACAAGGACAACGAATATTCTTAAACAAACTGAAGCTAAAGATGTTTGTCGAAAACCATTGCGTGAAGTGCATAAGAGTCTGACTCAGCTTATACTTATTACGTACTTGAATAATACAGCCAGGTTGTTATAAAAACCTTTGGTAAAAAGGCTACTACAGATGTTTGAAGCCTAAGCTAAGTAAAAACAATCTTCATTGGTAAGGGCACTGACTGGCCACTGTAAACTTAATAAACACATCTGTAACATTAGGATTAGCAGCCCTAAAATGTGCAGATTTGTGCCTATCACTGAAGCCCGCCTCTTATTATTCGTGACTTCGTAAATTCACGAAATATTGCAAACTCTTTAGGGAGGCACTTTATATACCTTGTCTTGGATAAAAATAATATTTACTTTAAAATTTATTAACTTTTGTTTATTATTTTATTGTAGAAAGAAATTATATGTAAAATATCAAATTTTAATATCGGTTTTAATTTTAAAAATCACATAAAAATTATCTTAATTTGAAAAAAGCATGTTTTAAATATATACTTATTTATTTGTAAATACTATATTTTTAATTATGACAAGTATTTATTATGTTAGCGATGTTAATTTTAATTTGTAAAAAGTATTTTAGGTACTTACTATTTAATACTCTAAAGATTTTCATTTCCACTTTACGAGCTTTTTCAGTTTAATATAGAAACATTTTGTGAATTTAAAGACCTTTTCAGTTTTAATTAAAGTTGTAATTAAAGCAAAGTGTTTGTTGTCTTTAGATATATATAACAGTTTTCTGAGCAAAATATAAATTATTCCTTATTTTTATCTAAAACATGCACATTAAAATTATCTCAGCTATATCGCCGTCATCTACCCTTTTTTTTAAATCCACTCTTAACTACCTTCTCATTTCGAACGAAGAAACTCGTAACTTAATAATCTTACTGAATATGGTCGTATAACAATATAAATTGATTGCACGTGTTAAAAAGACAAGATGTAAATTTTAAATAGATTTCAATTTACGCAGATTGGGAAGATTTTACATTTGCATTTAAAATAAAATGGTATCAGTTTTCTAGAAACTAAGATTAGTTTTCCAACTTTGGGCAGTCTTAATATTTTTGCAATGTACAATTGAAAAATATCAGTTATATCTTAAACACAACATTTTTAATATTACAGCAAGAACAAGAACAAAGTATTTTTCAAGTTAAGATATCTGAATCTGAAGCGACCGGATTATAATAATTTAAAATAGGCATAGCAAATAAAATTTTAGGCTTTTTTGGTCAAATTTGTCAGTTTTCATTTCTCGCGAAGTCTTCAGTTGTATTCAATACCTAATACGTTGCTATTACGCTCTATTAGCACAGGCTAGCACCTGTTTTACTTCAAATCATATTAAATTACATAAATTTAATATATAAATATCTGAAGTCTGGTTCTTAATATTTTCCATGTTTATTGACAAGCTCTGTCCTACACAATGGGATTAAAGCTGGTAGCTTGACTGCAGTTCACCATTTTTCTTTGAAAAACACTATACTTTTATATCAAAGCAGATTTACATAACTAAAATGAATATATCACCTGTGCATTATCTTCTTTTTGAAAAACTATTTTTGCTACAAAATACCCAATGATATCAAGTTATACAATTTTCCAATAAATAATCCTATTCTGGTAGTTTTTATCGTATATAATATCATAAGAGATAAAAGTTTACTGGCAAAATTTTCAACTGGTTGCCAAAAAGCAACAAACTTGAATAAAACCAGAAGAAAATTTAGCCGGGAAAAAAATTTCTCTCGAATGGTATTCGACAAGACTTTTTTACGAGAAAAACAAGACAATATCAACAAAATATTATTACTTTTAAATATTATGAAGACGCTTCAATGATGTTTGTAAAACTGACAACTGTAGAAATATGTTACGTTCTTTTATTCACCGGTGGCTCCATCAATGCACCAACCACGTTCATATATTCTTTGGTGAAATCTAGTTTGACGTAACCACGCGTTCATTTATTACTGTGTTGTGCACCAAAATTGCAAACCCATTCCATCGATGTATGGAGATGGTGGACGGATTTGTCATGCGTTTTTTTATATCACTGGTGACTCCAACAATTCAGTCATCAAAGAGTGACGTCACTTCCATCATTGATGAATACATGGTGTGAAAAAGAACGTACCTATACCAGACACCTTAGTAACGGATCTGTCATAATTTTGTCGCTGAGATATTACGTATTATCTGTAGTAATATCACAAGAGAGTGAGAATAAATTGAAAATAATTCGACAGATTTTAGAAAACTTGTTGCCAGTCACGAGAGCCCGAAGGGCTCGAGTGGCTATTGCCAGATGGCAACAAGTTTGAGAAAATGCCTGGAGAATTATTATCCAATTTATCGAACTCTCGTGTGGTATTCGATGGATTATTTTTTGACGTTACAATCAAAATCACTTTTAGAAAATAATTTGACAGATTTTGTTCAAATCTGTTGCCAAATAATTGGAATTGTTTCCAAATCGACGCGCTGCTTATCATGGTATTCTTACATGCACTTTCAATGATTATATTATTTATTTCATCGACTGATGATTCACTGAAACGTTTGGGATTCATTTTACGAATTTCTTGAAAATTTATGACAGACGCGTCAGATCATTACGTTGTCATTTGGTTGTCATTCAATAAAAACAATGTACATTGAATTATTCTCGCTGGAATAATGTAAGTAGATTATTCCCACTATACTAATGTTTTGATTTGCTAGAACATATATGAATTACTAAAATAGAAAATGTCTATTATTGGTTTCAAGAAACGTCAAAAAATAATCAATCTGAAACGTGCCGTTGCTATGCAGTTTTGTCAGTTAAAAATAGTCTAGTGAAATAGTCATTTTAAAAATACAATAATAATAATAAGTATTAATAATGCTGACAGCTGCAAAATGCAAAACTCGATATTCATTTCAATTCACAATTAATTATCTATATCAAATCAGCTGAGCAATATTTTGCAATAATGAGAATTTTGCCTATAGATATGATAGGTACCAAGTTATACACTAAAAATGTGTAAATAACGTAAATAATTAAAGGTAATTTTAGATGGTTAGAGATTTTCTCCGTTCAGTCTTAGTTTACGCCAGCTTAGATAATATTTGAGTTTTATGAGTAAGTCTACCATCTTAGAGACTGTATATTTCATAAAGTTCCTTACGGGTCAATTTTCCTCTCCTAATGCAAGAACATTTGCCAGGCTCTTTTACCGTCATATAAAATGTGTTCAAGTGTTTTCTTTTCTATATAGGTGATACATGCCTTTTCTTCCTAATTTTTCTTCTATATTTCTTCCTATTTTTTCCCAGTTCCCCATTTGTCTTTCTTTTTGTATTTTTGTTCCTTATTTTCTTTGTTTGTATTTTTCTCTGGAACTAATTTCGGCTGTCCCAGTTTATCGCATTTCTTTTTGTGGTTTTCCAGGCTTTTCCTGGATTTTCTAGGTTTTTCCTCTGTTTTATTTTTCTAGATTCCTATAAGTTGTATATTTGCCCTGTGGTGAATTAGTTTGTATTTGTCCCTCCATCCTATTTGTCCTACTGTTTCTTTTCCTATTTTACTTGTTAGTGGGTTTCTGTTCACTGTTTTCTTGTAAAAGTGCTCTGTTTTTTTTATTATTTCTGCTATCGGCGCGGCGTGTATTCGTACTTTTCTCTTACTTCTGCATTTGTTGTGTATCTTTCTGCTCCTATTATTCTGTATATTTTTGTTTCTTTATGTTTTCGTCTGATGTTCCATATAGGTGCTCCATACAACATTACCGATCTTATGTATTCATTGTATATTTGTTGCTTTAGCCTCTTCTTTAGAGAGTTGGTTTTGTGTATGTATGGTCCTATGAATTTCCCAGCTATTTCTACTTTTCTTCTAGTGTTTTTCCTAAGTATTTGACTGTAAGCATCTGTTTGTTCTATTTCCTGTCCATTGAATGTTATCTTTTGTTTTTCTAATGCCTTCTTTTGGTTGAATATTATAAATTGTGTTTTTCTTCGTTTGCTTTTATTTTCCATTTTTTTCATGTACGTTGTTACTTTCTCCAGGTGTCTTTTTATCTTATTTGTCACGATTTCTGCTTTTTTATCTGTGGTGTACATTCCAGTGTCGTCTGCATGTGCCATTTCTGTTCCCTCGTCTTTTGGTAGGTCACTGATGAATATGTTAAATAGTGTAGGGGCCAGTACACTTCCTTGGGGCATTCCTTCTTCTGGTATTTCTTGTTTACTTGACATTTTATCCTCTTTTTTCACCTGGAAAGTTCTGTTTTCTAGGAAGCTATTTGTTATTTTTGTTAGGTATGGTGGTACTTGCATTTCTTACATTTTATGTATTAATTATTTTCTCCATACTGTGTCGTAAGCTTTTTCTATGTCCAGTATTGCCATGCCAGTTTGCTTGTTTTGGTTTGTATGTATTTTTGCAGCTGAAACCACTGTCGCTAGCTGCATCTCTACGTTTCTTTTTCTTCTGAATCCAAATTGTTCGTGTTGTATTTTATTGTTCCTTTCTATAAATTTTGTTAGTTTAATAGTCAAAATAGTTTTCTTTACCACAATTGCAAGTAGTAGTAGTGAACCAGCAAATATCCAGAGGAAGTGAGTAGTTTATCAAGGCGATAAACCTCATGAGATTCAACAGTATATCATAAAGTTTATCACGCTGTATCGATTGAAACAGGGACTTATGTAATCATTTTATTGAGATATTTAAAAAAAGTATAATTTAATCCCATATTACTTGCATCGACAGTTTGACAAAAATTACTTAAAATAATATACTTTAAAGTAATAAACCCTATACATATTGGAAATTAATGCAATGGTTGAAAAGTGGAGGTACTACACAAATTTAATCGGAATACTTTAACACCCCAAAAATATTCCTTAACCGTAGTCAATTAGCAAGAAACAGCATAAACTTGACCGTAGTCGTTGAGTACATAAATCATGCCTTTAAAAGCCACACAATTAGTCAATTGTGTCAAACGTTAATCTCTCAATAGCTTATAATAATTAAGGGTAAATCGTGCCTTCACTCGAAGATTTAACTAATGAAAATACCGAAAAGGGGATTTTCCATTTTGTAATAAATTTAACAATTTCTGATGTTATTTATTTTGGTGCCACGTATCTAATTATAAAGGAATTCTCATATAAATGTATTTAATTTAAATTATTATTAAATAAACAATCATCTCGTTTGGTAACAACGGGAATTAATTTCTGCACGTTATTTAAATTGCATTAAAGTATAAACATGGAAATGTATGCACACCTGCATAAATATTTTGGATATAGTGTAATTGAAACAGCACGTGGAGTATATATGACGTAGGTATTTAACATATTTGAATAAATTTGTAAATAACTCGTGAAATTTATAAGGGTAGGAAGTTCTTTAATTGCAAAATAAAATTATTTATACCATTATATTTTGGTTAAAGGAAAATGGCATTTGGCATTTTTTTCTTCGGGCTGAGATGGAAAAACTCAGTGAAACCTATAAATGTAGAATGTCTCAAAGATGTAAATTAACTTATAAATCCGCCTAACAATATTACTTTCCTTAAAGTTAAATTTATATGTAACCAAATATTGAATATTATAAAGCTCAAATCTTTTATAATCAACAAATATATAACGAATCTACAGCTACTTCAATAATTTATACACTTATAATACACTTTGTATTATTTGTAACATTGTATCTAACAGCTTTGTTCTACGCCCATATCTGTAAAAGTGAAAAATCGCACTGACAAAAGTCCTTGTAAGTGACATTTAACATTCACATGTACGTAATAAGATCTCGTAACATAGACGTGCGTTTAAATAAGAAAACTTAAATTTCTTTGTTAATCAAATTGCAATGAATTTATTTGGTCTATTTACATACTTTTAGAAAATTGAAAAACATAAAACCTTTTAGTGTTAGTGATATACCCTTTAGCACTTTTTTAGCACTAATTTTAGCACTTGTGAGCCAAAACAATTTATTGCTTGGAACCATTTTTACAAAATGCCTTTAACCGAAAGTGATATGATTGGCAGCCTATTTCACAACCTGCAGTAAGCAGACCAAAAGTAGACAAAAACAGGACATCATTTTGTCAGTAGTAAAAAATCCACAAATCACTCAAGTTCGACTAGTGAGAACGATCTACCCAGTTCAATATTGCTCGTCTGGCTGCTCTATAGACTCAATCAACATTTTTTATTTCATATTTCAAAAGTACTGTACTTTAATAGTCTTACTACCAAAAATATTTTTTTTATTTACGTGTTCGTAAAAACAAGGCGTGACTTATTGTGTTGAGTATATGTATTATGATTTTACCGTCGTTAGATTTATATTGAGCGATAAAAAGAGTTTTCTCAAAAGTTGCGTGTTACCAGAATGTAGGAATGCACTTTATAAGCTATTAATTTGTTTTCTTGCCAACCAGAAAGTAAAAAAATCTTAATCGCGTGCGTAGAGTTGATATTGTGTCTGAAAACGGATTGAGATTCCAGTTGAAAACGACGTAGAAAATTACTTGCACTTAAAAACTATGACAAGTGACAAATTACAAATAGTAAAGCCTGGTGTAACACTGCTTATTTCGATGATGATTTGGCTGCTCTTGATGAAGACACATATCAGTCGCCCATATATAACCAAAAAAATGCCTCCTTTATTTCAACTAGCGAGTTTGTCAAAACCAGTTGATCAAATATGAAATTGTAATGAAAATATGCAATAAAGATCGAAAGGTTTCTAGGTCTCTATCTTACAAGGTACTAGAAGAGGATTTTTATGTATTAAATAAAAATGTCTGTTGCATCAATCAAGAAGCCATTCATTGCAAGGGAAATTATTTTGCAGGTCATGGAACAGCTACCCGTGCCATTCCGACATAAATATAAGAAAGTTCGAATATTTTTTTTGTTGAAATAGTCAAATCTGTTTTTTAATTGGCCACACCTTCAAGAATACAAGTATGTCAGGTATAGTTTTTGGCAACAATCTGCTTTAAGTTCGAATTACTTTGAAAAAGTCGAGGATGGAAAAATAGTAGGTTTTACTAAAGACTTTATCAAAATTCCGATAAAGCAAAAAAGGTTATAAATCAATTTTAAACAACAAAAAATATTTGCAAGCAAAATGCAACAATTTAAGGAGCAGTAAAAGTCGAATAACTGAATGCAGTAGATAAATGTTTTTATTATTGTTGTTGTTTTAATACGCACGAGCATTCATTTGCTTCTGTGATTATTCATGTTTATACTCTCTTTTTATTACCTTAATTATACAAATCAACATAGTACGTTAGACAAATTATATCTTTCTATGTAAGTAATATGATTTTTTTAATAAAAATTATTATTATTTATATAAATATTATAATATTAATATTATATTATATAATATTATAAATATTAATATTAATATAAATATTTGTATAATATGTGAGTTTTATATATTTACTTTCACATTGTCCAATCATATTTGTTACAAACTCGCTGTTTTATCGGCATTGTACTGGATTGTTCTTCTTTAATTTGTAACATGGAATCATCTAGAAAAAGAACCTTCTAGGGAGTTCCAGCGGCGTCAGAACAGCTATATATAAATGACTCTCGGCACAAGAGTCAATGGTCTTCGAGAGCGCGGAAAGCGAAGAATAAAGTGTAGATAAATTAGTGTTATAATAAAGTGGTTAGGTTAGGTAGATATTGCCTTAAAAGGTACTTTTAACACGAATATCATACAATATTTTTTCTACAAAAGTAATTGCACAAATTGTATTATTAATATTAATGTTAATAAATAAAATCTAAATATTTTGACGTTTGCTTTCAAAATCTGACAATTCACTTTTGACAGCAGTGCCATAAACATTTTTATGATTTACCTATCTATTATTGATTTATAATACCGTAGAATATGTTATGGTAGCAATAATACCTGCTATCACACCTAGGGCATTATGATAATGCCCGGAAATTTTATTGCTTATCCAATTTTATTTCTCTCATTATAAAGAATAAAGATCCATTTTATACAAAAAATAATGTTTCTTTAAATACTAAAAATTAAACTTTATTTCCAAAATAAAAATTACAATTTTGTGGAATTTCTTCCATTTTAAGCAAATATTTAAACAAAAAATGCCAACTGACTAACTGACAGAAACATCAAAGTCAATCTTAAATAATCACAGCAAGTCACTTGATGAATTTTTGTAGAATTATTTTTGTTTATAAAAATAAATTTTTAGGTAAAACATAAAGCAGTGTGTGCACTACGGGCATTGTTAGACTCTAATTCCCATCAGGCGGAAACCTATTTCCACGTTCCGGGCATTATCGTCCTTACAATGCCCTTGATACATAAATAGCTATTATGTCATACTAGTTTATTATTGTGTTTTTATTGCTTAGTTACCAACTATTTAATTTCGTACTTTATGCCCGTGCGGGCATAATGTTTACTTTATCGACCGCACGGGCATAAAAAGAAATAATTTTTTGTTTAACTTATTTAATAACCTTTACTAATTATAATTACAAACGGAATATAGTAATATATTGAAACACTTGTGAGGACTTTAAACACAATTTATTTACAAATTGTTTGAATACAAGAATTCAGCTGGTTACAAATTACTAACTGTCACTTTTGACTTTTAAACTTCACAAAAGTTGAACGAACACTACTACTACTACCGCGAATGACCCGATTTATATATCAAAATACTTGACATCTCTATTTTTCTCGAAACAACTATTTACTAAAATCCAAATATTTCTAGAATGTTCGCGAATAACTACCAACCTAAAATAATTATAAATCATGTCAAGTTCCTGTCAAAACCTTCCTCATTCACGGACTCTACCCTTTATGGCAAGCAGCTACATCAAAATACATGCATTCCTCTCGCATCTGTCACAATCATCCGTCACATTCATCCGTCACACATCTGTCCGTTACAATATGTAACTATGCGATGAACATCGTAAACTTCTTTAGACTTTTGTGGCAACAGATTTTCAGTTGCTTCCTTTGCTTTTTTAATAATTTCATCAGGAATTCCAAAATCTTCATCCATTTTGACTTCTTACTTTGACACACAATAACAATTATTGCGATTTTATGACATTTACGTTTGTCAACATTCACCTAGCAACGATATTGCTCACTATGAGAAAGTGGCAATGTTATTAATTCAAACCGGATTCCTAAAATAATAATTTGTATTGAGATTGGATTGCAATAAAAAGTTTGTATGTACCAATGGCATAAACAGATGTGTATACCCTCGGGCGACTTAAAAACCCTCGGGCCAGAGACGCTCGGTTTCGTAAGAGGTCGCCCTCAGGGCATAAATATCTATTTATTCCTTTGATACATAAATAATTATAAGGCACACAATTCACTTTTGACAGCAGTGCCATAAAGTGACATTTTTAACACGTTTGTACAAAAATTAATTAATTAAAAGTGTGTTTTAGTAAATAAACAGATAGTAGTTAGCCATAGTGTGTATAATTTATTTCATCTAGAAAAACAGTTTAAATAAGTAAGAAAAATATTACGATATATAGTAATAATAACTAACCTTGGAGCAGTTTTAATTTTTTTCCAATCAATTTTTTTCCTCAATCAATAAAACGGACTTTCTCCGAACACAAAAACTTTGGTCATAACCTCACAAATAAACTTATAGTATCCACAAACAAGCTTTTATAAAGCATTCCACCATTACTTTTAAATAAACATTCATATTAAAACCAATATAATTAAAATATTTAAAATTACCTGCAGAATTAATTATAAAAAAATACTAAGAACAATAAAAAACTGAACAGTTAAACTAAACTTCCACTATTTATTCGAAAAATTCGCTTTAAAATTCAATTACAGCTGTTTCGCTATAACTAGCATCGTCAGATTGACATATTGAAATTACAGTTTGTTTGTTTGTAACTAGGTACTTGATGTTGATAAGGAGGTAAGGCTAGACCAAGTAAGGAAGTTATAAGACATAACAATATTAAAGCCTAGATGTTATTAGCCCTAAGGGATTATCCTGGATGTATTTCCCTCTAAGATCAGTATAACTGTGCAATGATATAGAAAAACCAGGAAAAAACTATATCATGCTGATCTTTACAATAACTTAATATATTTATGTTACAATAATGTCTTATCTATGTATAAAATGAAGACTCAATCAAAGTAAACAGTTTAATAGTGGAGAACTTCCAAGATTTATTTGTTCATTAACTACTTTAAACTGTTGATCTGCTAGATGTCTTTTAATTTCAAGTTCTTCTAGAAAATCTAAATTTTGTTTTTTATCACAAATGTGTAGTATATGAATGTCATTGGTGTGTATAAGTGAGTTTGGATGTTCCAGTAGGTGTTTTGCATAGTTCGACTTATCTGGTTGTTGTAATCTATATGCTCTTAAGTGTTCATTAAATCTTACTTCAAAATTTCGTTGTGTTTGACTTATATACTCGTATACTGCATTACATTTTGGACAATTAATTTTGTAAACACCAGATTTTTTTAATTTCGGTAATTTTGTTTTCACATTTAACAATTTTGTTCCAATACTATTTTGTGTTTTAAATGATACTAATGCTGATGTTGCCGAAGTTATTATTTTTGAAATTGCATTGGAAATATTTCCACAATATGTAATACTTTTATAGCTTTTAATTTCTTTAGTTTGTTTTGGAAATATTAGTTCTAGTGACACTTTTTGTTTTTTCTTATTAATTAATTTATTTATCAAATATATTGGATAGCCATTAGATGTAGCTATTTGTTTTATGATCTCAATTTCTTTATTAAAATTATTTTTGTTCATTGGAATTGAAAATGCTCTATGTATCATGGAATTATAAGCTGCTAATTTATGTGATAGTGGATGATTTGAATTATATGGTATTGTTACATCTATTTGTGTAGGTTTTCTGTATATTGAATAATTTAATGAATTATTAACTTTTTCAATTTTTAAATCTAGAAAATTAAATCTTAGTAAGATGAACTTTCACAAAGTAAAGGTAAACACAATCAATTTTATAAAAAAATAGCATAGTGTTGCAAACCGCAACAATAATTAGTTTAATTAAAAATTATATTGAAAGCTATGAATAAGGAAATTTAACGAAATCTTTATTGCATTCATCACAGTAAATTTTCATTTTTATACCTTGATTAAAATCATTTTTTACTAAGTATCCTCAACAGTAATATCAAATAACATTTAACTATAAATCTTTCTTTTATTTGTTACAGATGTAGACAAAGAAGTCAACACATCACAACTGGTGAGTATGTATTATATGTAAAAAATATTCCCAATAAACTGTTTATTAATAACTACACGCTCTAAATTATTTTATAAAATGCCTTTAAATGGTGTTACAATTAATATATTAACATTCTGAATTAAGTAACAGTTTAAATTATAACCTAAAATGTTAATCTGTTCTTATAAACATAATTTAATAACAAATTATCAATCAGTCGATTAAAATGATAAATATCTTAAATATATCTACATTAAAAACGTCTAATGCCAAACATTTTTTAGATATTTTAACTCTTTTATTTAACCTGTTTTTGTGATAAACTTGCCTTTTTAAGTAAATTTTGTTACACAATTTATTCACAAATTGTAATTATTTAAAAGGATTCTGCTAGAAACACTATTTACTAATTATCAACTTGACAACTGTTAGATTTCATAAAACTAACTTTCAGAATATTGCAGAAAATTATCTACACAAACTCTAACTACTAAATAACAAATTTCATGTCACTGTACAGTCAGATTACTTTTCTCTAGGGACTTAGACGATGCGATAGATTACTTCGTTAATATTTACAAGTTTTATTGTAGTTTGAGAGACAATCCTTCTCGTGGTCGGGGGTTGTGAAGCCACACTAAGTCTTCCTATTGATAATTAGTTTTCTCTATTCGGATGGCGTAGTACCTCTTCATCCTTATACCTTTCAATTGGAGCTTGGTACGCACTATTTCACGAATATCTTCCATCTTTCTACGGAGATCTTTGACATTCTTCTCCAGCCGCATCCCTACCAAGCTTGCAGCCAAATACTAAGTTAATGCTCACTATAGGAAGGATTGGGATGTATAAGTAATAAGGGCGCCACTATCTTTTGAACGCTATCGATTAAGTAAACAAACTACACAAAAACTAAGGCGAGAAAGATAGAAACACCTTGTAATTAATTTAATTAGACAACAAATAAAGAAGCTACTTGAAACGAAAGACCGACCACGCTACACCCTTAAGACGTATAGTCTAAGGTATATAAATGAAACGGTTTTTAAAAATATTAATTATTTATTGAAACTGTAAGTACTTGCTTATAATGAACTGGAAGGAGTTGCAAAAAGTGGACTTAATTTTAGGTTTCTGTGCTGTCTAGAAGGGCGGCTTCAGTTTCTTCGTAGAGAATTGGGGATGAAAGTTTCTGGATGTTGATTTACTAGTTCTGGCATCTTGATATGTAATGGTTTTCTTAACGGCTCAGAAGTGATTTGAAGGACTGTCTTCACAAAGGGATCTTCCAAAAGATGCTTTCTACTTAGCGGTAACTGGGCTCTAAATTAGCAGTAGCTTAGCGGTAGCCTAGCGGTATCTTAGCGGTATCTTAGAGGTATCTTAGCGGTATCTTAGCGGGTTGTATCTTTCAACAACCAAAAGGGGACATTTCACAAGACGAAATACTAGAACCCTTTTTTTTGAATCTTCAAGTCGGGCTGTTGGATCAGAAAGACGTGTTCGTGTCATTTGTCATAAAAGATGCGTTCCTTACTCAATTGCTATCGAAATGCGCGTTCTTTTATTGGCCTCGTTCAAACGGATAAATAGTTAGTGTATATAAGGGGTGTTTTATGTACAGTAGCATTAATAGTGATTCGGGGTCGGTTTTAACGTTAGTAATAGCGGTATCATTTGCGGTCGGTAATATTGCAAGGTGACATGGCGATAGACTTGTTACAGCTTTTAGGTAATTGTCATAAAACATAAATTATTTCAAAGGGATATCCCACCAAATATTGTTGCATTTCGGCCCTTCGCCTATTGATTGGTGCACGTACGGTACTGTTTGCGTACCAATATTTTATGTCCTCTTTCGTCTTCTTATTCTATAGTTTTTGGATGATTTAGGGTCGATGTCGTATTCCAGGAGTAAACCCCTATTAGTTTTCTTGCTGCTGTGGGATTTTAGCAGGTTTTTCAGAGGCGTTAATGGCCAATTACCATTATTACCAGCAGAGCATTGCCAGACGTTGTGTTTTGTAAGTACAAAGTAGGAAACAAAAACGTAAGAATATAATTTACAACAATTTTATTTTACTTTTAAGAGAAGATTTTTATTCAGAGAAAATATTCTTTAATACATTTTAATATTCACTTTCTTACCTTTCTTTAATACTGATAAAAAAGCTGTATCAAATACCCACAACGAAAATTTGGCATCAGTGCCTTTGTTTGTTATTGTCTAGAGGTGATTAGCGCTTTGTTCGATTTTTCCTGAATTTTAGTGTATTTAAGTGAACTTTATAAAGTGTTTTTATTTATTTTCAATTTTTAAAATGGTGAAACCCCGAAAAGCGTGTATAATTTGTGGTACTTCGCAAAATGATAATCTAACCTATCACCTGTAAATTATTCACTACATTGGCGTACAATTAACAATTTCAATTAAAATTTATTACAATTAAGAAAATCAAATTAATAATAAAATACATATATTATATCCTTTTAGATTTCCTTCCGATAAAAATATGTTAGAAGTATGGTGCTATGCCATAAGTGTAGATATAAATTCCTTACCAAAATATGCATATTAAATTATTTAACTAACATTTATATAGGTATTACGGTGAACTCTAACCAATTACACGCCACTGTACGGCTGTGTTTACCTCTTAGAACAAAAAGAAACAGGAAGGAGTCTGTCATATATTAACTTTAAGAAAAATTTGCGACGAAAGTCGGCCATCTTGAAGCTCCTTGTATGACGCATTTTTTATGTTTATAGTATGCTGTCAAAGCAATATTTGCATATAATTGTCAAAAATGAGCGCATTGGCGTATCATTCGGTTTTTATAAACACAAAATTATTTACAGCACTAAATGTATTCACATTCTTGATTGGTTGGAATTTAATCAAAATGAAAACCCTAATATAACTTTTATTTTTTTACGGTACGTCATTGGAAACGGAAATTAAAATTGACAATTGGCCGCCATATGCAAGCTCCTTTCTGGACTCAAGGTCATTTTGAATATATTTCTTCCTGTTCTAAAGTTTACCTACACTTCTAGATTTGCTATCTCTCTCAATTATAGGTTGATTGCTATTGACTACAAACTGTATGTTATTGTGCTGTTGTGGCACCTCTATGTTTACTTATTACTCTGAGACCTTACCTGATCCATAAGACCTACACTAACGCTTTTCCACATCGACTACTATTGACCAAATAGCTCAAAAAAAAACAGAATTTTACTCTAACATTAAATTAGTTTGTACAATAATGTACCAGAGAAAAGTTGAGGAAATAGGATACATAGTGTTTTTATAAATATTTAGTGAGAGTGTCGGTAATTGGAATAGTGCAGATAATAGGTGGATTTATTGTGTATATTATGAAAATAAAATCGAGAAAATTGAATAATAATGGATGGATAGATATAGTGTTTATCAAAATAATAGGCTAATCCGTCATAAAATTGATGTAATATTCTAGTGGAAACTTGATAAATTATTAATTTGGGATATTTTTTTATTAATAATCAAAAAAGGTAAAAAAATTTTTAAATTGTAGAAGAAAATAATAGAAATAACTCTTTTTTCGTCATTTAAATTAAAAAATAGGAAGTTGAATTATTTAGGTAGTAATTGTATTTAAAAACTTGATATTATATCTATCGAAAATTTTATGAAAAAATACATTCCGATTTCTACACAAATTTAAGTGGTTATATATTTATATAAAACATAAATGATGTAATTGTATATTATTATAGTATAAAAGTATACTTTGTCCACGACATTCAAATAAAATTTACTGGTAATCATGATAAATCAGCGTGATAGCACGGAAGCATAATCTTATACGCACCAATACACACATACGTAATGTGTGTTGCCTATACAGAATATACTTTGACGCGGAAAGCTGTCACACACACACGAACACATGGAACCCGGTTTATTTAAAATATTTTATATGATTTTAGATTTACATGCTATTTTCGGAAATTTTCGTTGTTTTTGTAGTCTCTTTGGTTTGTAATTTTGAAGTTCTAACTAATAAGTATTTAACAAAATAAAATCCAAATTTATAGACTATAGCTGATGCTAGCGGATATACCTACGTACCTATGTTTTTAAGATTAGACAACTAGCATTCAACTTAAAGGGAAAGAAGAATCTAATGTAATATCTATCAAACTGTCAAATACTTATCTATATATCAAACTTACACGCCTTTACTTAATGTAGAGGCATGTTAGGCCTGTATTAAGATTATTTTTCATTATATACTAAGTGACATAAAAATCCGAACACTCAGTTTAAATGATTTTATTTTGATAAAATTTTGTATAAGTACTTGTATATCTTGTAGTTATCAATGTCTCAAATGTGGCCTGAATCAAAAGGTAAAAATACAAAGTCTATCCCACAAACTGTTTATTAAATTGTAGCAACTAGTTTCGGTTCTTTAGGACCATCAACAGGCTGTAGAAAATTTTACATAAAATTTTATTTTACATAAAATGATTAAAAATTGTTTTTTCAGGATGAAAACGTCAAAGAACTTGAAAGCCTAAAACAGTCTTTTGGTAAGTACAAAGAAATAATTTTCTTCATTGCGTAATTGTTGTTCAAAAATTTAAAGCTACAAGTATAATTATGTTTGTTATGTTTGTCGTGTTTGTAGTATTGTTGGTGGACAACATCAATGTTCGACGAACACTGATTATTTGTGGGAACGCAATACGGCAAATACAACAAACAGCCCCAGTGACCCGCGCAAAATATTTGTTGCAGTGCGCTCGGCGTGTTTGGTTTGTTCGGAGTGTTTTGCACAATAAGTGAATACGCACCTTTAAAATATTTAATATTGATTTTAGAGATTTTTGAACTTATTTTAATATTTTTAATAAAGATTAATTTAATAAATATTCAAATAAAATTTGATGCTAAAGGTTCTGTTTAGTGTTCACTCCTCTTGGTCCATTGTTCGACATTTATATGTACATAAAATCATTCAAATTTATTTAAAAATTGAAAAATCTTAGAGCACTCACTGCAATTTATACTCTCCAGTGGACGTTCTTGGAATAATAGTTTATTATTGTACAAGGCGATAAACGTGTACTTTATCTTCGACAGTGTTTTTTACGTCAGTCGAGACGTTTTTTACGTCAGTCTAGCTCTAGAAGATAATCGGATTTTCTCCTCGTGAGCAATACAACTTTTTTTTCTATAGCAAGACTTCAAGTTCAGGTGAAAAATAGAATTTCAAAGAAAGTTATCAACAATATAGACAAAATAACTACAATGTTCAAAATGTCGAAATCGGTAAACACACTCTCCCTGCTCTATATAGGCAAAGATACATATCAAACAAGCTATTTTTAAATTAATATTAGTTCATGAACCCGGAACAATACATCCATTATAATTTAATAACCAAACATTACCGGAAACGTTTTTATAGTAAAACGAACATAACCCACCAATAAAAAAGTTTATCATAACTTCAGGATATAAACCTTTCGATGGTGTTTTTAAAATACTCGTTTTACACAATTTAATAAGAACGAGTGCATCCTATGTGGGTAGAAAGAACAATTTTCTGTAGCAGAAACTCTATAAACTTAAAAGTCATATCATATGAAATAACATCTAATTTCAGAAGTTTAGAAATAACGACATAGGTAAAAAAATAAAAAACTCTCCTTCGGTTTGTTTCTCTATTATCCCAGTGAATGCTGGTATATTAATAATACACTCCGCCAAAAAAGTATCGCATCACCTATAAAACTACAAATATTGTAATAAAAATAATTTAAAATATGATTTTTTTTACTGTTGTTTCTTTTGGTTTTTTAAGTAAGCAATAAGTATCTAAAGAAAAATGCAGAATGTACGAAAAACAGAGGGTTTATTTAATTTTTTTCATAAATTAGAAGTAAGCGCATAAACAGCATTGATTTAAAATAAATAAAAATCAAAAGTAATGGTAATTTAGTAAGACGTATTGCCTTCTCTAGCTCTTATAACATCTAGACAACGTTGTGGCATACATCCAATTAATCTTCTCAGATAATCTTGATCAATATTATCCCATTCTATGGTTAACAACCGTTGCAGGTCCTGAAGATTAGCTGGCGTCACATTACCGGATCTCACCCTTCTGTAAAGATAGTCCCAAACATGTTCTATTGGATTTAAGTCCGGGCTGCGCGCTGGCCAATCTAAAACTTGTAAATTTACCTCTTGAAGGTACTCTGTAACGATTCTTGCGACGTGTGGGCGTGCATTGTCATGCATTAAAACGAAGTCATCACCAATAAATGGGGCGTAAGGAACAACATACATCTCCAAAATTTCTCTTATGTGCCTATCAGCAGTTAAGGATCCTCCATCTAGCTGTACCAATTCGGTTCGACCCCTTAAAGATATTCCGCCCCAGAGCATAATAGATCCTCCTACAAAGTTTGTCGCCGGTCTTAGGTTGCATTGAAAATAACGCTCGCCATCTCGTCTATAAACTGGTATTCTTCGATCCGAAGTGTATAAACAAAATCTTGACTCATCCGTAGAGTATGTTACTCCAATCGTCGATATTCCAGTTTACGTGCTCTCTTGCAAATGTTAGTCGTACGGTGTTCCCTTGTAAGTCTCGGGGCAATGGCAGCTACTCTGGCCCTAATTCCAGACTCTCTTAAGATGTGCCTAACAGTTTCTGAAGACACACGTACATTTCGAGTCTCGGCTAAGTCATGCTGAAGTTGACTTGCAGTCACATGTCTTCGACGCAAAGCTTGAAGGACTAAAAATCTATTGTCTGCATGCGTAGTTGCTCTTGACCGACCTGTTACAGCTCGTCTTTCATAAAGACCAGTCTCTCGGTACCTTACTACCATTCGTGATACTGTCGACTGATTTACACCCACTAAATTTGCCACATATCTCTGACTCCTTTCATCTTCAATGAGGGAAAGTATTCTAACCACTTGATCCCTCGTTAAATTTAAATTTATATTGTCACGACCTTCCATACTCGATATTTAATACAAAATTTTAATTTAAACGCAAACTGTATACTCTTTACCAAAGTAAAATAAAGACTGATAATATAAAAACCAGACAAAATAGCGATTATCATTTTTTTTTCTTAAACAGTAAGCTGTATTTACAAATTTTATTTTAATATTTATTCTAGCCTTAATATTCTTAAGGGCCATAAAGAAATAATTTAAATTAACCAAATTCGGTAATAAATATTTGTAATTTTATAAGTGATGCGATACTTTTTTGGCGGAGTGTAGTTATTTATTGTACAAGATGTTAAAATTGTACTTTATCTTCGAGAGAAGATATGATCGAGAAAATGCGATTTTATCGTCGTATGCAATACAACATTTTTTCTATAGCAAGACTTCAAGTTTAGGTGAAAAATAGAATTTCAAAGAAAGTTGTAATTTTGGGCACAAAAGCGTTGGAATCAGAAAATTGCCTAAAAAATCCAGAATGATGTGTGAGAAAGAATACCAGTCTTTTAAAAAGTAGAAAAGAATTAAGAATATCAATGGCGTGAGTTAAAAATACTTCAGGCGTATTTATCTGAACAGTCGAAGAAAGCGATGCCATCGTCATTATGGTCGTATTATTCTTATTCGATGCTGAAGTGTACGTTGGTGAATGAAAATAGTGACATTTATAAATTCAGCGTACCCGCCTTTGTACGAAGATGACGTAAACTGAATATAAGTGAAACATTTATACGTCGAATGTTAAAATCTATTGGCGTCTTTCCATACCGAATTCAAATGGTACAAACACTGAGGCCCATATGTACCAACAGTCGGTTCCAATTCAACCCACGGTTCAACCGTCAAAAACTGCAAATTTGATATGCACCAACCCAACCAGTGGTTCAATCCAACCATTGGTTCGAATCGCCCATATTCGGCTGGTTACAAATTGAATCGAAGTTTCATAACCTCAATTTAATTGATATTGTCTTATTTTTTTAGTAGTTATATGATCTGTGGATATTGTAAATATATGTTGTATGTATTTCTTAAATTAATGTTTTTATATGGTATTTATATCTCCTAGATAAATAGTATTTGATAGTATTATTGGCTTAAATCACTAACCTAGGGTTAATTATTTTTTATTATTGGTCATAGAAAATACAGCAATATTTTGCAGCTATTCTAGTAGTGTATAAAATTACGTTTTATATTGCAGGTATATTAAAAGTAATTTAAATTTCAGAAAAAATGGATTGATCTTCTACGTCTTCTTCTGATGATGATAATATCGAAATTATAAATGCGTTACCAGCAATTCGGCATATATTGGGATTATTAAGGCGGTTTGCATATCATTTAACTTTTCTTCAATAATTTCTACCTTTTTTTTTTCTGAAAAATGCATCACAACACGTTCACTCGCCATTTTTAAGAAATAAAACAAAATTTTATAATTGTAGTGGCCATACTCACAGAGTAGTGTAGTGGCTACACTGTTGGTTCACGAACCGGATTGCTATAAAATGTCAATAAATTGCTATAATGTTGGTGCATGCGAAGTTTGTTATCGTTGGTTGAAATCATCGGTTATAGGCCAACCGTTGATTATTCAACCAATGGTTGGTACGATTGTTGGTGCATACGGGCCAGAATGTTGTGGATAAACTCAAGGCTAAGCGCGATTTTCAGTCGCAAACATTTTCTACTGCAAATGATTTGGGCATGCACAGCGAATAATGAATCTCAAATTACTTTATTACTCAATGATATTAGTGTATTTTTGAAATGAATTTTTTGCAGTAGCTCTACTATTGCGTAATAACACCAGGAGACAACGTAAAAAAGTACTGAGTGAATCCTATTGTTAGACAAAGGTTAATTAAAGGACAGTATTACAAAATACAATCCAGTATGGTTGAGCATTCCAAAAAATGTGATATTACAGTTGCGCATACTTGTTCCAATAATTTCTCTTTCGCATTTCTATCGTGGTATACTTTCAGTTATACAACTCTGGTCTTTTTTCCACTTCTACACTGTCGAATATGATTTTTAATTAATATTTCATATCAAAATCAAATATATTACAGACACCCAGCATGCATATTTGAAGGGTAGGTCGACTCAAACCGCCATTTTTCAGTTCACCAAAAGTATTTTGGGTTTAATAGAAAATAACAACCTAGCACTAGCCATTTTCCTAGATTTATCAAAGGCATATGACTCGCTGAATCAAGAGTATCTGTTGGAAAAACTTGAAACCTATGGAATTCGAGGAAAAGCTCACAACTGATTTCGATCGTACCTATCTTCAAGAGCCCAAAGGGTAACAATCACAAAAGATGGGGTTTCAAAAATTTCAGATTTAGTGATTAACACAACAGGAATTGCACAGGGTAGTGTTATTGGGCCGATTTTATTCATAATTTACTTAAATGATTTATGCACCATAGCCAAGAACGTTAAGGAAACAGTAGTAAATTACGCAGATGACACAAACTTAATAATTGGTGCAGAAGATAGCGAGGAACTCATAAATCAGGGAAATGTTTTTTTCTCAAGAGCGAAAAATTGGTTCGATAAAAATAAATTACTTTTGAATGAAAATAAAACAAATTTAATGATATTTAGTACTGACAGGTGTAGAAAAGAGAAACCATTGAGTATAAGTTGGCAGGGTAATGAAACAAAAATCACAGAATATACAAATTTTTTTGGAGTATATATTGATAATTTCCTGAAATGGAATAGGCAGACTGATTCCGTTTATCAAAAATTGAACAAGGTCATCTATGCAATCAGAACAACATCAAAATGCATGAATGAACAAACTGTAAAGATTATGTACCATGCAAATTTTGAGTCAGTTTTGAGATATGGAATTATGTTCTGGAGAACAGAGCAGAATCTACAAAGAATTTTCATTATACAAAAAAGAGTTTTGAGAACTATTTATAAAATGCCCTTCAGACAATCCTGCAGAGGTTTATTTAAAGAAAAACAAATTTTAACAGTAACTGTACTATATGTATTAGAATGTTTAACATTCTTACATAAGCACAAAGAGGATTTCACAGAACATAACATGAATCTCAATTATAATACACGAACACTTAACATTAACTTCCCTATACACAGACTAACTCTCACAGAAAAAAATCCTTCGTATATGTGCATCAGAATATTTAATAAATTACCAAATAGTCTCAAGGCTATCACAACGCAAAGGATCTTCAAAAAGAAAGTGAAACAATTACTGTTAAATCTGGAACCATATGATTTGAATGAGTATTTTGAAGTGAATCAGTAAAAGTATTGTTTTTTTGGTTTGACGTCTTTTCTTTCAATGTTTGTATGTACCATATATATGTTGTATATATAAATGTTTATATGAAATAAAGAATATTATTATTATTATTATAATCACAACTGAAAACAGGGAAAATGATGGACTGTTACGACCTTCTATTCCAACCCAACTAAAATCGTACTGCTAAATAATCGCAATGCATGTATTAGAAAATGTAGTGATTCGGAATATAAGAACTCACCTTCTAACTTTGCTGATCACATTTTGTTAGAAAATAATTCTAGTAATGCATTCGACATAAAACTTTTACATACATATTTTGATCGAGAAGAATCTCTTTAGGAAATCCTCTTGCATTTTTACATTAATTATTTTTAAATTATTTACATTATATTCCGATCTGGAACATGTTAAAATACTTTAAAGAGTTAACTGAGAAAAAAAATTGAATGGAAAGACCATAGTGTAAGATTAAAATATTATGGAATGTCAGTAAAGAGGCTTTAAAAGTTCCTGTTTTATGTGTTGGTTAGACATCGCTACATAGTATAAAATAAAATTCGTCACCTCGTATGTCTTCCTATCTATCAGTTAGGTATGCATAATCTCAAAATCCCTTACTGGATTTTCATACGATTTTCTCCAACAGATAAAATGATTTTTTGTGTAAATTGGATGAAATATATCGATGTCTAGTCCTTTAAAATCCAAGAAAAGAATGGTTGGTAGATAAGATATATCTAAAAGTTCTACCAGTGTTGGTAAAATAAAATGATGTTTAAGTCACATATCGCGAGACAATACGCAAGGGAAGTAACGAGAATTAGACAAGAAAATTGATTATGTGTTTGAGTATAGCTGACAATTAAGCTGACCAAACATAAATTATAAATAGTCTAGACGAAAATTCTGATACCTGGAATGTAACAGTTGGAGGTGGTAAAGGGGCTTATAACACATGAAAAAAAAATACATTAACTATTTCAATTATGATCATAAACTTTTTGGGGGTGAAAAAGGGTGAAAAGGGGATAAAAAACTGAAGTATTGCTGTTTGCGGCTAAAATTGACGTCAAAATGAAAAGTGCCCAATAGAAAAGTTGTAGATCATGTAAAAATCTAAAACTTTTCTTTTGGTAATTTTCTCACATAACCTCAATTTTTCGAGGAAAATGAGAAAAAAACGAATTTTCGTTTTTAATTTTTAATTTTCCAACGGATTCGTCAATCTTGATGAAACTTGGTGAAAACTTACCTTTTTATGTCCAAAATAACCTCGAATTTTCTCAACCTTGTAACATAATAATTTTCCGAGAAATTTGATTTTTCTGGAAAAATCTCTTTGTTTTCAACTGTAAAGTTTGCTCGGAAAATATTATTGGAAAAGATTTTCCTGGGGCTCATTTTTTTCGTTTTTACGTCTACTTTCACATGAAATAAAAAAAAATACACCTCTCAAAAATGAAAAAAAAGCAAGAAATAAATTTTGCAAAGGCTAAATCTGCAATAATTGTTAAATTTTTGTTATAAAATATTAAAAAATGCAAAAGCCGACTCTTGCATTACATTCTACGAAAAAAATTACAAAAGAAAATGTATTTCATTATTTAGTCGGATTTTTAGTTCATTTGCAATATTATTATAAACACACAGGTCTATTAATGAAGTTAATAATCCGAGCGGGGATTTTATGGTGTTTACTATTGTTGTATGCTGATTTGTTGATATTACAAGGCCCAAATACCCTTCCATTAGAGCCCTATAGCCACCTTTCATAAGTGACTAAGTGTAGACACGACAACTCTAACTAGCCTAGGGGCCTAGGCCTTTTGTTTTCTGTTTGACCTTGCAACATTTCAGTATACAAAATATAGGTACTATCATTCGTAACAAACAAAATATTGTCTTTTTAATATATTTTTAATAACAATTACGAATTACTTAAAACCGAACGATTATTATATTAAAAATAAACAAATTATTCCAAAAAGTCAAAGAAAATTGAAATTTTGATGAAAATTGGGCTATAGGGTTCTGATGGAAGGGTATTTGGGCCTTATAATTATCAACAAATCGATTTATCTCATGAAAAACCTTATAATATAAACAAATCAGCATACAACAATAGTAAAAACCATGAAATCCCCGCTCGGATTATTAACTTCATTAATAGACCTGAGTGTTTATAATAATATTGCAAATGAACTAAAAATCCGACTAAATAATGAAATACATTTTCTTTTGTAATTTTTCCCGTAGAATGTAATGCAACAGTCGGCTTTTGCATTTTTTAATATTTTATAACAAAAATTTAACAATTATTGCAGATTTAGCCGTTGCAAAATTTATTTTTTGCTTTTTTTCATTTTTGAGCACATTTTTAAATGAGAGGTGTATTTTTTTTTTATTTCATGTGAAAGTAGACGTAAAAACGAAAAAAATGAGCCCCAGGAAAATCTTTTCCAATAATATTTTCCGAGCAAACTTAGTTGAAAACAAAGAGATTTTTCCAGAAAAATCAAATTTCTCGGAAAATTATTATGTTACAAGGTTTAGAAAATTCGAGGTTATTTTGGACATAAAAAGGTAAGTTTTCACCAAGTTTCACCAAGATTGACGAATCCGTTGGAAAATTAAAAACGAAAAATCATTTTTTTTCCATTTTTCTCGAAAAATTGAGGTTATGTGAGAAAATTACCAAAAGAAAAGTTTTAGATTTTTACATGATCTACAACTTTTTAATTGGGCACTTTTCATTTTGACGTCAATTTTAGCCGCAAACAGCAATACTTCAGTTTTTTATCCCTTTTTCACCCTCAAAAAGTTTATGATCATAATTGAAATAGTTAATGTATTTTTTTTCATGTGTTATTAGCCCCTTTACTACCTCCAACTGTTACATTCCAGGTATCAGATATTCCGTATTTTTTACTTTTTTGGTACAGCACGCCTGGACTAAAAGCCATTAATAGTTTCTTATTTCAGGTAAACTGGGGAAGACACTGGATCTTATTAAATCTCAATCGGCAGAGTTTACGAATGAAGAAAAACAATCAACGTATCCTGCAAGCAACTTAAGTAAGTTTAGTCGCTTGGGTAATATTTTGAGTCAAATCAAATTACTTTCTCCGTCACAATAATTTTAAACTGTTCCCGAAAATGTTTATACGAATTGCCCGAAAATTTTTTTGTCAGTATAATTGTCCATTTTGATCATTTGAAATTATTTCCAATAACCACCTGTAGCTGTAAAGGGAGGAGGGTGAAGTTCAAATACCTTATCCGCACTTAAACTTAAACATTAGGTCCATTGTGATTCTGTAACGTGTTAATTTAACAACTTTCAACTCATTTTATATCGTACTTGTTTTGGGACATCTGTATATACATTTTGCGAATTTTGAAGGTCATTTGAATGATGAATTTGTAACTATATACTCTCCAAAAGAGATCCCGGCTAAGAGACCCTCTCCAGGGGGTGGTTCGTCTCCAAGTTAATGTTTACTATAGAAAGGATTGGTGGTATATAAGGGTTAAGGGCGCCACTATCTTTTTATACGTTTACTATTAAACAACTGAAGCTATACACAAGAAACTCAGGTGAAAAAGATAAAAAACCTTGTAAGTAAGCTGAATTTGAAAACAAAGAAAACTATTTTTAATGCCAACCGAACACGCTACACCCTTAAGACTTATAGTCAGTGGGTATATAAATCAAACTGATAGTAAAAAGATTATTTGTTTATTAAGAAAAAATTGTAATTTGCACAGAAGTTGTAAACGGAAACTTAATAAATGGACTAAATTTATCTTTGAGCTTTTGTTGTCCGGTGGACTCGGTTAGTTCACTGTTCGTATGGATGGTGTCGGCTTGTGGTGGTTGAATCTACTCCTCGTCAAAAGAACTGCTTCAATAAATGGGTGATACTTCTCATCAAAGGGACTGCGAAATTAAATGGGTGATACTTCTCGTCAAAATGACTGCGAACATAAATGGGTGATACTTCCCGTCAAAGGGACTGCTAACATATATGGGTAAATTTCTCCGTACTAGAGGGTATATCTCTCCCTACTAGCGGATATATCTCTCCGCACTAGCGGGCCATATCCTCTGTGATGCAGCCAGAAAAAGGGATTGTCTAGATTTTGCAGATAAGGACTTGCCACTAACACCCGTATGCATAGTCGATCTCTGGCGAATCGCCGGCAAAATTACGGCGTGGAGTCTGGAGATTCGCCGGCGGAGAGACGACTTCAAATTTTACGATGCATAATCAATCTCCCTCGCGTCTCTTCGCCAGCGGTACGCCGTCGAACAGCCTAGGTATTGAGTGTGCGCGAAGGGCTTGTTTATGAAGTTTTATTGGTATTGTGATGATTTTTAAAATTTAAAAGGTTTGAAGGTTATTATCTTTTAGGTACTCGTCGTGTTTTGTTGTGCTTTATTTTATTAATGACGATTTGTTAATTTGTGTTGTGTTTTGGGAAAATGGCTGTAAAATATTCAGGGCATGAGAAGGATATTTTTGTGGAAATCCTCGGCAAACATCCTATAATCGAAAACAAAAGAACAGATGCGTACGCTTTCAAACAATAGAGTTAATTTTATATTTAAGATAAACTTTCGTAGTTCTAAAACCATTGTATATTATACAGCTTTTAAATTGGAATTTGGAAAAGGCCCTAAACGTTTAATTAGATGTATACACCTTAGATGTAAACAATGGTTCAACTTCAATTTGCCATCATAAACATAAATAAAATATAATTTTTTAGTAATAAAAAAATTGATAAAACTGTAGTCAGTGTCAGAAATATGTAGAGCAATAAAACCTCATTTTCCTCATGCAAAAGACGAAACGACTACAGGGTGAGTCACCAAAAATTACTCAAGTACAGGGCCGGTATTCTCAACTCACTCCTCTCACAGCGAGCGATCACAAAAGGGAGTGATTTGATTGGCAGCGATATGGCTTTTCTAGATTCTCATGTATCCCTCCGCTCGCAAATGTATGACACGAGCAACTGGTACACATGAAAGCGAGTGAAATAAAGCACTCCTCTTTGACAGGAGCGATCCATGCGAGGAGAGGGCATGAGAATCGATTTGGCAGTGAATTTCACTCCCCTCGCATTCAACGACATCGATATCGCTCCAAGCGAGGACCTGAGAATACCGGCCCAGGTATACTACCTGTACTTGATCAAACCTGTGATCAAATCATGGAAATGGGATAAATTATTGGTGGGCCACCCTGTAATCCTTTGGTATTTTGCATACCTAATAAGATGTTATTGCTCTACATATTTATTTCTGAAACAGACTTTATTGTTCCAAAAACTAAATGTAAATATAAAAATACCGAAATTTTGCCTTCAAGTAAGACAGGTACCCAAAGATAATATTCAGATATCTAATTTTTAAGTGTATTAATATCCATACTTTCTAAAAGGTATAATTTTAGTAATTATTATTGTTACCTAGTGCATGAAAACAAAGTAATAACACTTGTTTAAAAGTGGGATATTTTGTCTTCAGGTACCACAGAGACCTGTACGTTAATGGTTCTTGAAATGTATGCTTCCTAAAAGGGATAGTTTTAGAAATCAATAAAAAAAATTTAAATGGAAACAAAACAATGAAAACTTGTTCAGAAAAGTAATGAATTGTAGATAATGGCTTTATTACCAGCTGAACTTGAACATTACAGAAAGAGAATATATTCCTTTATAATATTGTAATTACATGGCTTTACATATTATTTGGAGTAGATTACTATATTCACGTAAATCATAAATATGCTCAGAATAAATCTTATCTAAAATTTTTAGAGAACTATGGTCCAGTTAAAACGGCTCTGGGACAAAATGCACTTTAAATAAACACCGAACTACCCTCGGAGACTCGACGGAGATAATAATGACCATCTCCAACGATTCTCCGACAAGTCGCCACATTTGGTTAAACAGCGCATGACCAAAACAGACAGCGGTTGACTATACATTGCAATTCTGTCTCGGCGATCGGCGAATCTTCGGCGCTTCGTCAGAGATCGACTATGCATACGGGTGTAAGAGTTTCGTCAAAGGAAAAGATCGAGATATAACGTGTGCCTTAATTTCTGCGGGGGTTGCAATGGTTTCCGGTTGGATGGTTGCGGTCGTTTTTGTAAGGGTTTTGTTTCAGGTGCGTTCTGTTGTAAGGGTGGGTTTGGTAGCGATGATAAGGTTGTGTCTAATGTACTGTTGGTCGTGGTTGATTTTAGGGTTCGGAAGGACGGTAAACTAAGGAAAGATAGCATGGCGATAGACATGTTACAAATTCTAAATTAATAATTGAAACCTACTAGCAGGCAACTCATTTTTACAAATAATTCATTGAGTGTATTTCGAAACATAGGAATACTGAGTTCCTCCATATAACTGATTAATTGAATAAAGATGGAAAGCTACTTTTAATAAAATCCAATATATAAATTTGGTGCTCACATTGTTGAAGTTGACAATTCGGAACTCGGTTTGGGAAGTGGAAGAAGGAACGAGGAGATTCTTTTGGTGAAAGCACGGGTGACGACCAGCCTCGTACTCCAACATCATTTTGGGAAAGTCTTTACATCGAAGTTAATTGTGTGTTAATTGTGTAACAGTTTGATAGAGTTATTCCACAAAGAGGGAATAACTAAACTGTTCTTCTACAAGATTTTTTTTGGAATGGCAGTCATAATTTCTTTAAGTGTTGACTTTCATCTTCCTCATTAAGAAATTATTTAGTTCTTCATACTCCTAGTTTACAGTGTGACTATGAAAACGACCTGGTAAAGCAGGATCCATCTCTCTTAGAAGTGTGTTGCTTCATCGCAACATCATTTGGTAGTTACATTACAAGTATTTAGAGAAATAAAGACTTTCCTATACGTTTTATTAATGCATGATATTGTAGAGTGTCATTGCCTATCGGTTTACTTTTGTTTCTCAAATATAAATTCATTTATATTACATTACTCACTTTTCAATGGCTTGAAAAGCCATTAATATTTTATTTTTTCAGGTAAACTAGGAAAGACACTGGATCTTATTAAATCTCAATCGTCAGAGTATACGAATTTGAATGGAGAAAAACAATCGCATTCTGAAAAGGAAGGAAAGGAAGAGAGTAAGTCAGTTAATTTCTAATTAATTGGGGTTATCTTAAAGAAGGTTATTCTTAAAAAATGAACAGAAATTAGTTAATAGAGACATTTTACTACTGATTGATAAGTGGTTAATTGATAATAAAAATGCCATCTTTTAATTTGGTTTTAATTAATAATGATTAAGAACACTAACGGTAGTATTCACCATTGTCTGTGTTATAGTCTATAGAGAAAGGACAAGGAGTAATAAATAATTCATTTAAATAGATTTCATAGACGTACCAAAATATATTTTAAGAGGGTATACTGTAAGGTACATTTTGTATTAAACGAATGAGTTGCAGCTATGCTAAAGAATATACGATTTAGGACAGAGGTAACGGGATGTACTAATTTTAATAAAAAAAAGTGATAGAGTTACATAAATATTAGTAAGTTTGATAAAGAAAGGCAACACAGTTTATTCATAATAGAAAACAAACCAATCTGTAACAATAATTATTTTATATATTTTTGTTCTTTTTGTAAGAAGATTAATTCAAACTTTGAATTTTGTCACCAATAAATTACAATGAAATAACTTTTTAAAAAATTAATTAAAGTCAAGATAGCAAGATATCGTTACAATTTTTATTAAACTCAAAGAAGCAAAATGAATATTTTTTATTTGTATTACTCCTATATGTAGTGTTTGGGGAATTTTTCTCAGAAATTTTAAATGGCAAGTGGCCTACTGTAATCGGCTTAATACGATTACACCTATTTACAGATTATTCGATTATTGATAAGGATTTTCCAAACAACCCAGTTTTCTTAGAAGCATTATCGGGAATGTTATTTTAAAAGAAAATAGGTACATTAAATCAGTACTTAGTATTAGTTCTTTGAGTAAAGTTGTATGAAGTTGTATGGTTTTCATAATATTGTAAACAATTGGAATATATTTAAAACATTTGTTGAATGTTAATTGTGCAAGTACCAAACAATGTCGATAAGCCAAGGACCATCTAAACGACCAAAAACAGGTCCATTATCTTTAATTAAAAAAACTCTGATATTGAATTGTTATATATCATTGAAAAACAAGGATCCGAGTGCAAGTGTTGATGATATTGTCGAATTAACAGCTGCTATGTTGTGTGTTGCTAAATCAACAATTTATAGATTACTAAAAGAAAGCAAAAATGGAACTCTTCAACCCCCTAAAACTCCTTCAGGCCGAAAACCAATTGAGATCGATAAGTCATTAAAATAAAGACTAAGGAGTAAAGTCCATGGATTTTACTTACGAAAGGAAATTCCAACACTTGACAAAATTATGACATCAGTGCAAGAAGATACGGACTACACAAAATTCTCCAGAATGACATTATGCAAACTTTTGAAAGATGTGGGTTTCAGATATACAAAACATAATAGAAAATCTCTCTTGATAGATAAACCGGAAATATTTTTTTGGAGAAGAGACTATTTAAGAAGCATTCGACATGCCAGAGAACAAAATTTGAAAATCTTCTAGGTACTTAGACGAAATATGGAAAAATGCTGGATATTATTCAGTTTTCAAATCTTGGCAAGATGAAAACATTAAAAGCGGAAAGCAGGCATTCGTGGAAGGTTTGTCGTTAGGTTTGCAGCCACCATCTGGAAAAAGAAAAAGACTTATCATTGCCCATGTTGGAAGTTCTAAAGGTTTTGTTGATGGTGGATTATTAACTTTTATTTCAAAACTCACGGGGGACTATCACGAAAATATGAATGGGGAAGTCTTCGAGGAATGGTTTGTTCAAATGTTGGATCTGATTCCAAAAGGGGCTGTTATTGTTATGGACAACGCAAGTTACCATTCACGGTTACGAGAATCATTGCCCACAAGTCGTTGGCGTAAAGCAGAGCTTTTGGAGTGGCTTATTTGGAAAAATATTAAGTTTCCAAAAGATCCACTAAGGAAAGAACTTTACAGAATTGCAAAAATTAACAAGAATAAGTAGATTAACCAGACAAAAACGCATATTCGACGAGCTTTCACTGTGATTAACAGTGATGAGGTTCACTATTTGGATGTGTTTAGAAAATACATAAATTTACGGCAACAGGTCTCCCTGAAAGCATTTTTGGTGGGTTATAGACAAGGAAAATGTCTGTCTCAAAGAGCAGGTATACATACTGTTGGCGGAGCACCTAAGAAAATAGCTGAGTTCTTAAAACTAGACAAGCCAGAAAAGTATACAGGTCATTGCTTCATGAGGACATCCTCAAAGTTTTTGGCCAATGCTGGAGCTGACCTTAAAGTTCTAAAACAGCAAAAACTAGAATAAAAGCGTATAAAAAGAAATAAAACCGACAAAAACAACTTACTTTAAACAGAGTTTACTTATAGCATAAAACGTATATTTAAAGTATTATTTTTGTACGCAAATTTTTGAAATTTAAAAAATATCCACTTCAATTGTGGAGCAGTGTATATTATATTATATTCAATTTTAAATACAGATAATAAATCTTTCATTTTATACTTTAATCTTGATTTAATAATGTGTGTAAAATTTTATTGTATTCCTGAAAATTAATGGTCTGGCAAGCAAGTGTAGGGAATATAAAACTCTGGTATACCACGAATATTAATGAAGAAATATGGGATTAGTCATTATATTCGCTTATGACAAATTAAATATATTTCACTAGATTCAATCTGGGAATCTGGGACGACCGACCTAGGGAAATATATACTTATACTTGCTGAGTAGTAATCGAAATGTAAGATTTATTTTAAAAGAATTTCTGGTTTTATATAAAATAGCTAATATTTGCAGATATGATATTAAGGATAATCTGTGATTATATTAGTTTTTTAGCTTTTATTTGGTTTTTTTACTCATACCGAAAAGGTAGTAAAAAAGGTTTGTTCTTTATTATTATAAATCAAGTGTATTGTTTTGACCTAAAGATTCTTTTTCAATATATTAATGTAACAGTATATTATTACACGAGCAAGTAAAGAAGGTTTTTATCCACGAAAATGAAAGTTGCTGCAAGAGCCACAGGCGAGTGCATGTAATCATTTGAGTGGATAAAAACCTTTGCTTGCGAGTATAATACTATACTTTATCTAGATCAAGTATATAAAAAATATATTTGTTCGTTCTAATTTATTTTTAAACGTAAAACTATTCAACTTAATTTAGAAGATTTACTATTGCAGTCGTTACAATATTGTCAGGTGGCGTACAGGACATCTCGTTCTCTTCCTTCGACATTTTTTTCAGTCACAGTTACAAAAAACTACCTTAAAACCCACGAATTTCACTTTGTAAGTTTTTACTGTCAATTGTGTGATTTTGTTTGAATTTTTGGTTATGTCACCGTAGCAACTGAAAGCTGTTGCCAACGTTATAATGGGGAAAATATAAAAATCCCAATATGTCCGGTCCTCATTCCACTGGATAAAAGTTCCTGTTAATTTTACCCACAGCTAAGAACCAATCAAAGCTCTACTTTAGGTTATCGATGGGTAAAATGAAAATTTACAGTGGGGATTTCACATCAATAAAGTTTGTATTATGCGGTGATCGTAGATAAAATACTTTTACCCCCCGAGGAAAAATCTCTCGAAGATTCAGAGACTAGCCTGTTCATGTATCACTGGAGCAATGGAAACTTGCCCCACTGCTGCAATGGAGGTGATGTTAAACTTAACCCCACTGTACATTCTGTTAGAAAGTGTAAGGAAGAAAACGATATATAGAATGATCAAAGAAGGAATTATCAGGGAAAAACCCCGATCACTTCATTTTGATCAAACTTGGGAAATGCCCCAAGATGATAAGCCAAAGAAATTCAACTTTGTGAGAAAATTCATCACAAGGTTGAGTAATAAATCTGAATGGGATGAAGACACCATACAGAATTTAAATCAGAATACCATAAAGTGGTATACGGACGGTTCCAAGCTAGACGAGGGAACCGGGATAGAAGTTTTGGACCGAGAGCCAAATACTCAGAAAGCTTGGGCACATAGCCGAGCATTTTTCAAGCAGAAGTCCGCGCCATCGAAAGATGTGTGGAATTCAATATTGAAAGGAACTACCGCAGACAAGAGATTGTGATCATGTCGGATAGTCAAGCAGCCATCAAAGCGCTGAGCTCAAATATAATCAGTACAAGATGGTTTGGGAATGCCTAGGCAAACTAAATGAACTAGGCCAGAAGAACACTGTCACCCTCCTATGGGTCCCGGGACACATAGGAATAGAGGGGAATGAAACAGCAGATAAGCTGGCAAAAAAAAGAGCTGAAACCCCACATTTGGGACCAGAACCATCTTGTGGGATCAGCAGTAGAGTAATCTTAGGAAAACTAAAGGAAGAAATGGAGAAGGAAAAATCCAAGTACTGGAATCAGCTGGATGGACTGAGGCAATCTAAGATACTACTGGGGAACTATGACCAGAAGAGATCTCTTAGCTGCCTCAACCTCAGTAAAAAAAGGCTCCGAATTCTAACGGGAATATTAACCGGGCATTGCCGGTTAAGAAGCCACATGAAGAAACTAGGGTTAGCAGATGAAGCATAGTGCAGATTCTGTGAGGAAGAGGATGAAACCTCAATACACATACTCGCAGAATGCCCTGCCTTGCAGAATTCTAGGGCTAGATACCTAGGAGCACATGAAATAGAAGAGGGGGATCTACTTGATTTGAAGCCCGACAATGTCTTAAACTTCTTCAGGAAAATAAGACTCGAAGAGCTGCTATAGGTCTGAGAAAATATCAGAACATGGCAAGTAAGGGGGGACACAATAGATCCTATGGGTCGCAGTGTGATTATCACCCCTGACACATACATACATACATACATACCCCCCATAACCCTAGGAAAGCTATTTATTAATAATTTAATAAGGACATGTAATATCCACTTCAATTATTGAGCGTATTTAAAATAATCACAATTTTGCTATATCCATTACAATTATTTTATTACTAAATAATAATGGCCGGAATTAAAAAAATATATTGCACAAAAAACAGTTTTTATCTCTAAAAGTTTTATAAATTATTAGTCTAAAAAGTTATTTAAAAACGTCTTAAGCATTTTTATTAGTTTCAAAAAGAAAATCCAGACAAATATTATACCTTGAAAAAAGTTTATAAGTAGAAAACTTTTAAGATGTATCTCTTTTGTCGCTTACCGCTTTCCAAGAAGTGAACTATATTTCACTAAAGTGGAAATGTTTCCTGAATAAGCAAAACCAAATATGTAGCAGTATTTTAAGCATAATAAGTTTACAACATTAAAAAATAACAACAGTTTTTACCTATTCGTGATAAATTTTTTTTATCCTGGGCAGGGGAAATCTTCAAAAGACTGCCTCGTTGACAGTGCCGGATTTTTACCGGCTAAAACCCCTCCCCGTGTCAGTGGGCCCCCCGGAACTACCGTCAGGCATTACTTCAGTGGGGACCACACAGGGTGATGTTGCTTGTTTTTCAAGATTTTCCTTCTGTTTCTCTTCACGACTTCCTTCCGTACTTTTTTTTTCTTTTTTCTCCCATTTACTTTTCAAGCTTCGTTTTCAAGCTGCGTTTTAGACTCAGCACACGTAGAGCCATTTTATCAACTGCTTCCCAGGTAAGTTTACTTTGTAACATTTTATTTATTATATTTTCCGGAGTTATCCGACCCAGTATCCTTTCCGTTTCATTTCTTTCTTCAGTCTATCTTACGCATTCGAAGAAGGTTCGGCTGTATCCGAAAGGTCACAGTAAAAACATTTACTGTCTTCGCTTATCTTAAAACGATGAAAATAGGCGTTGAAACAGCCGTGCCCTGTAAGGAATTGCGTCAGGTAGTAATTTACCTGTCCGTGTTTTCTGTCCACCCATGGTCTAATGTCAGGTAAGAGTCTTCTGATCCAGTGTGCTGTCTCGTCATTTTGTTCCCATCTTTGTTGCCATTGATCCTTTGTTATGCGGTTGGTTGCTCTAATGTCGTATCCTTGGCTTAGCATACCTTTTTTCTGAACGAGCAGGTCGCTGGGGGTACTCTAGCTATCACTAGTAGTGCCTTAGTCGACGTGGTCCTATATGCGCTGGCGATTCTGATGGCAGTTTTTCTCTGTAAGGATGTGAGGATGTTTCTGTAGGTTTGTTTTTTCATTGCCCTTTGCCATATTACCGCTCCGTAGAGTACTATCGAGTTTACCACCGCACACAGGATACGTCTTGTACTTTCTTTGGGGCCCCCTAGGTTAGGCATGATGCGTCCCAGGTTGGCGATTGCTTTACTAGCCTTTTCAGCTGTTTTCCTTATGTGGTGGCCCATGTACATGTTTCTGTCTAAATAGACCCCTAGATACTTCACAGTCTCTTGGCTCCTTATTTCTGTGTTATTGACCTCACCGTGATGTTTTTTATTTTCCTGCCTGCTGCAAGAAGGACTACTTCCGTTTTTTGTGCCGCTATTCTCAGTTTTTTCCACTCCATCTATACCAGTATGTCCGCTTTCACTTTATTTGCCATTCTCTGCAATAGTTCTGCTGTTTTTGCCACCACAAGGATGGCTAAGTCATCTGCATACCCAATAAGCGTGACTCCATAAGGTACACGGATCTTGAGTACCCCGTCGTAGTAAAGGTTCCACAGTGTTGGTCCTATCACGGAACCTTGGGGAACGCACATGATAAAAAATGTTAAGACAACTCAAAATGTTGATACTTAGTGCAATGATTTAAGCCACACATACAAAAAATCTTTTGGCAAGATTCGAGATGTGTGTTGCAGCAGGTGGACTACAATTCGAACATCTAATGTAAATAATATTACTTGATTAATTTAACAAAAATAAAAAATAAACTAACATTTTCTTAATTACCTACGAACCTATTTTATTTTTTTGAAAAATTTGTTGAATACACAATGGTAGACCAAATCTAAAATTATAAAAAAATGTACAAAGAAATTGAGATTATAAAACAAATAGCAATATCTAATGGCTATCCAATACATTTAATACATAAATTAATTAATAAGAAAGAACAGAAAGTGTCATTACAACTAATATTCCCTCAACAACCTGAAGAAATTAAAAGTTATAAAAGTATTACATATTGTGGAAATATTTCTAATACAATTTCAAAAACAATTTCTTCGGCAACATCTGCAATAATTTCATTCAAATCACATGTTGGTACAAAATTGTTAAATGTAAAAACAAAATTACCTAAATTAAAAAAATCTGGTGTTTACAAAATTAATTGTCCAAAATGTAATGCTGTATATATAGGTCAAACACAAAGAAATTTTGAAATAAGATTCAATGAGCATTTAAGAGCATATAGATTACAACAACCAGATAAGTCAAACTATGCCAAACACGTTCTTGAACATCCACACTCACTCATACACACTAATGGCATTCAAATATTACACACCTGTGATAAAAAACAAAATTTAGATTTCCTCGAAGAACTTGAAATCAAAAGACATCTAGCAGATCAACAATATAAAGTAGTTAATGAACAAATAAATCTTGGAAGTTCACCACTATTAAACTATTTACTTTGATTGGGTCTTCATTTTATACATAGATAAGACGTAATTATAACACAAATATATTAAGTTATTGTTAAGATCAGCAGGATATAGTTTTTTCCTGGTTTTTCTATATCATTGCACAGTTATACTGATCTTAGAGGGAAGTACATCCAGGATAATCCCTTAGGGCTAATAACATCTAGGCTTTAATATTGTTATGTCTTATTACTTCCTTACTTGGTCTAGCCTTAACTACTTATCAACATCAAGTACCTAGTTACAAACAAACAAAATGTAACTTCAATATGTCAATCTGACCATGCTATTTCGATGTCGAAACGGCTGTCATTGCATTTAAAGTATTTATAGAATAAATAGTGAAAGTTAATTCAACCTTTTAGTTGTTTATTGTTCTGAATAAGATGAACTTTCACACAGTAAGGGTTAGTACCATAAATTTCGTACAGAGTGCTATTAAGAAATTTAAAGTTAGGGGTTGTAACTAAGGGATGAATATTTAGGGAATAATTTTTTCCACGCCATATTAAAGTGTATTGGAAATGGAATAGATCAGTTTTTGGTCCATTCGAGAATCTTTATTCGTTTAAGAGATATAGCCTGGATAAATTAGTCTAGGACACCCGGTATAGACTTATTTTATTCTTTGCTTGCTTATATAAATTTTTGTTGTCCTTTTTAGGTCAATACTGAAATACTAATAAAAATTACCAAAAGTCTGACTCGATTAGGTAGTTTCCATCCCAGTACCAATTTGTGAGATCGAAATTTGTCATAATTCCCCGATGAATTGCTTAATAAGAAACCAGATACATTTTAGGTGGGAAATAAAAGCACTGATTTTGTTAAAATCTGAAACTTGAGAACAGCATAATACATAGTAGTAACTAAATGGAAAATTATTTAAGCCTAATTAAAAGGAAAGACTTGAGCGACTTTAGTTTACCAAACTCCTTTTAAAATAAAGGAAACTGCTAGAAATTAAAATAGAAACACGCGATTACAACGTGATATATTAGGGGTGGTATTGATATATATATTTATCAAGTGGGTATAGTTCATTTGTTTACAGTCGTTAAATCGTAAAATGTTGTAAATAAGACCCTAAATCAGTAGCGCACGTACTTATTTATTTCGGTATTGAGAATTTTTTATAAATCATCATATTTTAATCTACTTAGGTAATGGATAAGTAGTCATAATACGATATTTAGAATATTTTGTTTTTCGATTAACGAGAATAATTGGTTTTACCTACGACCACCCCTCTAAACCGTCAATAACACACTATCTACAAGCTATGTAATGTATCTCTTTACACACGGTAAAATAAACGCACGGCTTTCCTAGCAACCACTTAGCAACAATAGACGTCGCTATTTTATTCAAAATTTCCTATTTACATATTTGAAGTTGAATTTTATACTACATATAAATGGCAGATAACATTTATTAGATATAAGATTGCATTTAATATATATATATTTAGAGTTATTTGAAAATATATATTTGATTCGTTTCCATTAACCCCACTTTCTGTCTGTATAAATGGATCATAATATAAATGTACTTAATTACGTTTCCCAGATTAATTTACGTTATTTTTATGTAATTAAGTTAATTATTTTAACATTTATAAAACTATTACTACCGAGATACTTTTTAAAAATACTTACAAAGCTTTATCAACTTGTGGATACAATCGTAACATATAAAAGACACTTTTTACTCGTTTTGTACTATAACTTCACTTCAGTTACTATACGAAAACGTTTTAAATATCAAGAATGCAGTAAATGTTAATATTACGCGAGAAACCAATCAGTAACACTACATTAATTACTCAAAAATGACAAAAATGAGTTTTACTACAATAAGGAGTACATTGAACCGACATGTTTAAAATCTTTTACACATTGAACGAAAATTAAATTTATTAAAATTTTGTACGACTGAAATATGAGTGAACTTTTTAGACTTATAAAAGTTGTTTGGGAAAAATGTCTTAATCTAAATTTGAAAGTGATAAAAATATTTTTATATTAACACAAAGAAATCTCCAACTTTAATTTTTTTTACTATGAAATGTAATCATAATTAAAATTATACCCCTTAAAATACCATAATATTTATTTGGATAATAGTGAAGCGCATTTGAAGAAGATATCTAATACAGTTTTTAGTTTTAAAAGTGAAAAAAATTATTTCAACCTATCTCTATTCCAAGTATACATATCCTAGTCGAAAAGCCGTAATCTTGTATTGTACTGATTACCATCGATGAGAATTTCTTGTTTGGATGTATATACATTTTGTAACCCTGATTAGCTTGTTATTTATTATTCTTTTTTCAAAACTTTCCCAAATCCTATTCCTGCGAACTTTGTCGAAGGCTTTTTCCATATCAATAAATCCTAGATAAACGTAATTATCTTCTGTTTATAATTTGGTAAAGAGTAAACGCATAGTCTTGTGTGCTTCCACCTCTGTAAATATCATAAATTTTATTATATTCTTTTTTAAATATAGATAGTATTAATCCAATTTCCCAATATTTTGGTAGCTTTTCCTCTTTCTGAAAATAATTAAAAACAGAAATTTGTTTCCTTCTCCTCCCAAATTTTTAACAATTTTGATTTGCCATATAAAATTTTTAAAAAATATATATATAAAAAATATTTAAAAAATTACAGTGAACAAATAATAATTGAATTAAGCAATTAATCTTTTCCTTCTTCAAACAATTTTGCTAAAAGTGGTTTACTTTTCTATTTATTCGTTTTTCCACTTTTTATATTTTCTTATCACATAAAGTTTGATATGCCCATTGACATGAAACGTTAACATTATTAGAAAATAAAAAACAGAACTGCCAGTTTCCCCATTGTTATACGGGTAATGTCTATTGACATTCTGTGATAGAGTTTAGGCGTATTTTCAATACCGAAGAAAACATTTAGCATAAATTTGAATTGCAAACGTAATTTTTTTTCGAAATGCTCGTAAAAACTTTTCGATAGCATTTACAGTTGGTTGACCTCAGTTATAAATTTCGTACATCAAATATTGGCAACGGAATAGATTTATCCAAATTTAAATAAAAGAATTTTGAAAATATAAATATTTGGTTGAATTACCATATCTTCTTATATTCTAAAAGGTTTAAAAAGTTTTTGAAACTTTAATATTTGAAAGATAGATTTTTAAAATAATTTGTAATAAATATTTATTTATGTAAGTTTTGGATTGTGTATTACATTAAAACAACATCCTAGTTTACGTTAAATCTGTATATTATATTTATACAAACAATCACGTAAATATTTTATTATATTTGCCTGAATATTGAATTTGGAATGCTAGCTCAAACTGTTGCGAAAAACCTGAAAACTTATCTCCAAGGTAGAGTTCCGTATATCTATACCTAAGACTTCAATGGAGTTTGAGAAAAAAATTTTAAATGAAAATAACCTGTAAATGATTATTTATTAAAATGATTTACCTCATGAAATACCTTAAATAGACACTTAGGTTTATTTATTTATTTACGGGCGAACCCATTTCACAAGAAGTCATTACAGATAAAAAAATAAAATATACAGAAACACTTAACATATGAGATTATGTAAAATACAGAACATACAAAAAAATACAATTCGCTATAAATTTGTAAAAAAATACACCTTTAAAAGAATACGCAACCAAAAGGAAGCAAATATCAATAATACAACTAGTTACCTAAATATACTTGACACTAATCGTTTAAACCTGCAAAAACTCGTGGAAAAATCAAGTTCGGGATATTGATTAGCACTCCTTAGTGTTCGTGGTATAAAAGTAAGTTGTGCATAATTCGTCCTGCAAAATATGAAAGGAAGTAACCTGCCTAGTCTGGCGGCTAGGAACTTCTAAGTTAATTCTGGCTAACAAGTCGAGACACTCGATTAAAAAATTTACTATTTTGAACAATATAATCAGGTCATGCTGATCACGCCGCTGTTTTAAAGTAGCAATATTTAAATTTTGCTGGATGGTTTCATAGACCATGTATCGACCCATTTTGAATGCTATGTGTCTAAGGAATCTGTGCTGAACGCTTTCGATTTTGTTAATATAGAGTAGATAATATGGAGACCACACCGATGTGCAGTATTCCAAGTGGGGTCTGACTAACGAACAATAGGGTGGTAATACGCTTAATATGTCCAAGTAGACTCAGAGATTTATTAACAATGGTTTTAATATGTTCCTGAAAACCTAGTGTAGTATCCAAAAACACTACTAAGTCCTTAACAAAATCTCGAGATTCCAAAACCACATTGTTAATAGTATAGTCATACAATATTGGGGTGTTAGTTCGATGAAACCTCATAATATGACATTTTCCCGTATTTAGATTCATTCCATTACTTAAACACCAACTATGCAGTATATTCAAATCAGATTGTAGATTTTCAGCATCCGTACTTGATGTTATCACTGAAAAAACCATCGGCAAACATAAGCACGATTCCATAGTGAAAACCGCTAATAATATTGTAACGTTTATTTATTTTTTTATCATTAATAAATAAGTGAGAACCCTGGGGTACACCCCAAAGAACGGATATCTCATTTGACAAACAATTATTAACACGTACTATTTGTTTCCTGTTTGTAAGATAATCCTTAATCCAATTTAACAATTATTGTCCTACTATACCATAATTTTCTAGTTTGGCTATTAAGGGCTCATGATTAACTCTGTCGAAGGCCTTGGAGAAGTCAGTGTAGATAGCATATACTTGCCAACCATTCTCCAAGGCCCCCGTTATGTGACTAATGTAATTTAGCAAGTTAACTTCAGTTGATTTGCCCTCGCAGAAGCCATACTGTTGGGGAATGATAGTGTTCCTGAATATGCGGGAGAGATGCTCAGTCAATATACTTTCAAACAGTTTAGGAATAGCACTTAATATTGAAATGGGGCGATAGTTTTTTATATCGCGTTTGTTACCTGATTTATAAACAGGTGTCATGTAGCTTAATTTCCAGTAGTCCGGAAATTGACCAGAAGCTAAAGATTCATTAAAAATATAGTAAAGTGGACGAGCTAGAACAAAGCCACAATATTTTAACAAGCTCGGTGGAATAGCATCAGGACCAGGTCCTTTTCGTACATTTAGATTAGATAAACCTTCATATATTCTAGAAATATCAATGTGATAATTTGCTACGTTAATATGATAGCAGTTATTGAACTGAGGTATTTGGATATTTTTAGTTTGGTATTGTGATGAAAAATGATTAGCAAATAAATTAACAATTTCGGACCAAGAACTAGACTCAATATTATCTAAATACATGTCGTTTGGTAAAGAATGCTGTCCTTTACATGCCTTGGCAAAACTCCAAAATAATTTACCGTCTACTTGTACAGAGTACTGAGCTTCAGCAATGAACCTATCATAGCATTGTTCAGATAACAATTTACATCGAGATCTTAAGTTAGAGAATCTGTTATAACTGTCATCGTTCAACAATCTTCTATGTTCTTTATGAGCTTGTTTTTTAAGTATAGTTAATTTACATAATTCACGCGAAAACCACGGCGGAAATTTTTGCTTTGAATATTTTTTAATCTGCACGTGTAGTTCTATGATCAAGTGGTTTATTAAACAGAAAACTATCCCATGGGATCGCACCCAAACAGTCATTAATAGCTGGAAAGTTTGCATTTCTAAAATCAAAATAGTATTTTGGATCATGGTCATCTATCCCATTATCAGATTAACTTTAAAGTTTAGCAACCTTTATCTGTCAAATTTAATCGTAACAACGAAATGTCAAAACATAATCCACCTTGACAGTTCATTACATATAAATTTCAAAAAATATTAAAAATGTTTTTTTATATGTTGCACTTATAAAAATCTTCATTATAAAACGCATTTGCGTATCGTAATGTAACTTTTACGCACGCAAATTTTTGTTTTAAATGGTTGGCGACATGAGTGAAGTATCTAATGACAAGACTATTGACAATGACATTTGTGGCTAATAGCAATTTATTAATTCTATATTGTTCTTTACTTGTGAATATGAATATCAACTTTTATATATTATTGATCAAATGTTATAAATTACACCATAGTTTTTAAAATCAAAATTTTTGTAATTTACATAAAAATAATAAATTGATTTAAAAAATAATTATTAAGCATAATATAAAAAAATATTATAAACAACTTATTTCATATGGCTGTTGTGACACTCATTCTTTAAAAAACTCATCGCTTCGTGATTCGTTTTTTAAACTTGAACTCGTGTCATAACGGAAAGCCATATGAAATGCGTTGCTTAATATATTATTAAATAATTAGAGTTCATTCAAAAAGGCCAAAACAAACACACGTTGATGCTGCTAAATTTTTAAACTCCAAAATGCTGATGGTGATGATTTGATGATTGGTGATGATTTGAACCAAACTACCGGACCTTCCTGCTTCCTAGATCGGGTCCAGCCGCTCGATTTGATGAGTCATCCGCCGTATAGTCATGACTTGGCACCGAATGACTTCTTTTTATTCCCGTGCGTAAAAAACAAACTGAGAGGTCAACGTTTTTTGACATCTGAAGAAGCGGTTGCAGCATTCAGAATGCATGTTTTGGAGATACTTCAATCAGAGTAGCAAAAGTGCTTCGACAATTGGTTCAAACGCATACAAAAGTATATAAATCTTCATGGGGAATATTTTGAAAAATTATAAAGTGATTTTCAATGATTAATATTTGTTTTTTTTTCTCAAACTCCGAAATACAAAAGGCAACCCTTAATATAGTGTACTTATTACAGCTGTCTGTTATAAGATGAGCATGAAATACTCAAATGAAAAATGTTTACAGTTTTCACTTATTGATGTCTGATTACTGTGCTACTGAAAATTAAATTCGGTCAAGCACTCATAGTAACAATTCTCTGTTGTTTCAAAAATCTAAAATTAAGTCAAGTTGGTATTAAAAATTTACATGAAAGTCTCTGTTCCTTTGTAACTCTCGTATTGTTTTAGTAACCTTTGTAAATATTTAAACGGGTGCTTTAGGTCATGAGGAAGTCATAAAATGTTCGGTTTATGTATAGTTTGTTTCCAGTTTGAAAACGCTCGCAATGTCAGAGAGCTGGTGTGTAGATAATCATCCCCTACATTATGATAACAGTAACGTTGTTTAGAAAATAAGCATATTTTTAATACGTTTTTTGGTAGATAACGTTACTGTTATTAAAAACATAAAGAAACACTGATAGGAATTATTAGATTTTTATTTTTATCTGGCATTAGGAAAATTATAAGAAAAACTATAGTAAATTGTTACTGTTTAAATTCTACTGGAAAATATAACCTTCTTACCTATTATCCAGATGTCGATTTTTCTTTTCCTGTTCCAGTGTGTTATCAAGTTAAACAACTTTTTATCTATGTGATGCATTATCTTTTTCATACCATTTTATATTTCTAGAAATTATTATACTTTAAGAACATCTGGAAGTCACTACGAGCCGAACTATAAACGTTACATTATGTGAAAAACGACTACTGATAACATTGTTGGCAACTTCTTGTGAGAAAGTATTTAGCCATCTCTCTGATTAAATCTAAAGTGGAAGGTTTTCATAATTGTTGTTATATCATGAGGTGCGTTCGTTTTGCACACTCGGAGTGAACACGGAGTTGGAGTGGAGTAAGAGTGGCGTATACATCACGTGACTTCAGAGCTAACGGAGTAGCTCTTTTCACTCTAAAAAGCAATGGCGAACGATTTCGGAGCGATTGGAGTAGATGGAGTAAAAGGAGTGTGCAAAACGAACGCACCTATGATAGAAAAAGCTTAAATAGTACAAATACTTGTTTTAAATTGTTTTATAATTAGATTTGAAAAATAGTCTTTAAATTAAATTATTAATTAATAATTAATAATAATAATTAATATTAATAATTATTAATTGTTAACAATTAGTAGTTTGTGCAACAAGTGTGGATATGATGTCCATATCGCACAAGAATGTAAGTTGGGCACGATGCCGAAGGGACCGCAAATTTTGTTTTGAAGTTGATGGCTGATTTTCTGAATTTGTAGTATCCATTGCCTCGATAAAATTTTGGTCAATTTGTCTTGAATTTAATGGCTCAATTTCTGGAATTGTGTTTATTCGGCTTATACTGTTTACCAAGGTATTAGCTATTTCTTTTTTTTTCTTTATGGAATTTTCTATGTAAGTTTCCATTACGGCAGTTGATTTCCAGCCACCAAAATTTTTTACTGTTAACGTATCACCTCCAGCATCAGCAAGAATAGTGGCACCTGAACGGCGAAAACAATGCCCGGTATATAAGTTAGCATGAGGTAATTTTAAAAAGTTAGCAATTATTTTGGGCTGGTTTCCAATTTTGTTGATTCCAACAACTTGATTTGTACATTTCCCCTTTTGATAATTAAAAAAAAATGGCTCCATATTAGGCGGTCTAAAAAGTATGTAGTTTTTTGCTAATTTATAGAATGTTCCGGGAATTACAAAGGATCTATTAATTTTTGTTTTTGTGTCCACTAATTTTACTTGATATTCATCTCCTAAGTCTCTTATATGATTTATTTTTAATTTTTTTAATTCTTTACGTCTGCACCCACCAGATATACCAAATATTAGTACTATCTAAAATTTAAAGAAAAATTAAAAATTGTTATTTGATACTTACTGGAATTTTAACTAACTTTTGTAAATAAATATACTTCATTCGGAGCTTTTAAAAGAAATTCTTTTATTTGTTCTGGCGTTAGTATTTTTGACTTTTTCGATTTATAATTTAAAGATTGCAATTTTAAAAAGCTTCGTAACTTAGGATAAGATGATATGTCAATGTTATTTTTTATATTTATCATTGTTTGTAGCATTGAATATGTTGTCCAGAGAGTAGAGGGTTTAATTTCTGTTGATAATTGTTTAAAATATGCTGTTAAAACGTTTTCGGATACGCTTTTTATTTTATTTTTCAAGAACTATTCCATAAACTTTTTATGACAATGTTCATATTTTTCTTTAGATTTTTGTGGTACCTAATAACGATTCGTATGTTTCTTTTGCAACAATTTTAATAAATGGTGGAGTACCATTTATTGCTTCTTCATCACTATCACTCATATTTATTAAAAAACCTATATTATTAAATACCGCAATATTTTAAAATTTTTAACAATTATTTTGACAGCAGTGACAGCTTAACTTTTAGTAAGGAATAGTTGGCGAACTATTAAATAAGGCATGTTATTGGTCGAAATAAATGAGTAAATATTAAATTATAAACTCCAATTGGTCAACATAATATCCTCACGAGAATGGATATGAATTCATATCTGTACAGTTGACCGATATTTGCTACATATACATTCAGTAAAGTGTTCATAAAATAGGTAATATACATAAAGGAGTAGAAAATAGTAACTTTTCCACCGTGTTGCACACTATACTTTTTTTACGGCTGCATATTAATAATAAAAATAAAGAAGTGAATTCATTACATTTTATTATTATTGGTTATAAAATAAACGGCACATACTTAATACAAAAAAAACTAATTTAATAAATATTGTAATTAATTGTTATATTACTGCAATTTTGTATTGAGATTCCTGGTGTTTCATTTTTTCGTAACAAATTTTTAGTAATATCAATATTTGCGGTTGAGGGTGACGGTTGATCACTTACATATACTATCTTGTTTGAATTAATTTCCGCGGAACTTCCCGACGTTTCGACGAATTTGGCAATTTTATTGAATACTTCAATTTTGTTAATTGAGTCGTCTATATAGCCTTCAGCTACGGAACTAGAGCGCCATCCACCGTGGCGCTTTAGTGTTAGAAGGTTACCACCTGCATTTACTAAAAGCGTTGGTGAAGAGCGCCTAAAGCAGCGGTCGCCAACCGGTGGCCCGCGGACTACTGGTGGTCCGCAGGAAAATTTTGGTAGTCCGCGGGCAAATCTAGACATATGGTTAGGTTAGCATTTTTTTTTTTTAAATTCGACAAAAATAATATTTTAAGAAATTTTTTATTTTGAACATTTTGTTTATTTTTAGTATTTTGTATTAGTAAAAACAAAAGCGTATGGTCATGAGCGGCATGAGTAAAATAATTAGCAACCAGCGCCAGACAAACGGTTTACCTGCTTATGCCGCAACAGAAAATCTGAACCCATTCGTGTGTCAGTGTCCACCACTTCTTCTTTGTTTTGTAAGGGTTGAGTCCGCAGGAGAGATACGCCAAGAACTACTTTGTTCGCTCTACTTGCTGGGTAGAACAACTAGCGCTGAGATTTTTGAAGCACTAAATTCTTATTTTCTGGAATACAGTATTGAGTGTAAAAAATGTATTGGCATATGTACAGACGGTGCCGCAAACATGACGGGACATCTTTCAGGAATGGTTGCGAAAGTGAAAAATGTTGGTCACCCAGATATTTTGTCTACACATTGCATTCTACATCGTGAACAACTTGCGGCGAAAAAAATGTCACCAGAGCTACACGAAGTATTATCGGATGTCATTCAAATTGTAAATGAAATTCGACACAAAGCGCTTAATTCTCGTATATTCGAGGCACTTTGTGACGAAATGGGTTCCAAGTATATACACATTCTTCTTCACGCCGAGGTGGGATGGCTGTCGAGGGGAAAAATATTAACGCGACTGTTCGCTTTGTGCGAGGAAGTCAAACTATTTTTGCAACAGCGAAATAAGCTGAGATTTCAAAACCTTTTGTTCGACGATGAGTGGTTAGCCAAGCTTGCATACCTGTCAGATATTTTTTCATTGTTAAACGAACTAAATACATCCTTGCAAGGACATCTTAAGGACGTGTTTACATTAAGAGGAAAAATGGATGGTTTCCAAGAGAAAATAATATTATGGCAAGCGCGGCTGGCTGAAAAAGATCTGGAAATGTTTCCGAATTTTGATGAACAGATGAGAGAGAAAGATGTAAACCGGCAACTAATAACAATAGTGAAAGAACATTTACAATTGCTCACAGAAGCTTTTGAACGATATTATTCAAAAAACGAAGAACCGAGACCAGGCAATATGTGGATAGTAGATCCATTTTCTGTGAGTATTGAAGATTGCAGCACTTTAAGTACAAAAAAAAAGAAACCCTCATTGACTTATCTACCGACGATAGTATTAAAGCTAAATTTCTCTCAGTATCGAGATCTCAATTTTGGCTATTATTGAAAAGTAAAACTTTTTAATGTTCTATTAAGATGGACTTCCACAGAGTAAAGGGTAGTACAATAAATTTCTTTAAACGTACTTTTTTATATATCCAATAAATTAATGTTAGTGGTCCGCGTGATTTTAATTTATGAACTAGGAGGTCCGTGAGGTGGACAAGGTTGGCGACCGCTGGCCTAAAGCAATGGGATTGGGATTTGGCAAATTTAAAAATGTAGCTACGACTTTAGCCATGCCACCTAATTTATTAATGCCAACAACCTCTCTGGTGCACTTGCCGTTTTGGTAATTAATAAAAAACCGTTCTTCCGTCATATTTGCTGGTCGGAGCTCTGCATATTTCTCAAAAGATCTTGTAAAATTCTCCCGTTACGGCAAAAGATCTTGGAATTTTATTTTTGGTATTTTTAATATTAACCAGTACTTAATGCTGAATTAAAATCTTCCAAATCATCAATTCGTAATTTCCATAATTCTTCTCTACGACATGCCCCAGTTAGCCTAAAAACAAGTGCAACCTAGAAATAGAAATTCACTGATAATTTATATTTTACAACAAAACTATTATTTGAACCCGAGCTTCTCGCTTGAAAGGCAAACACGCTAATATAATAATATAATGTCAGTTTAGTTTTACCTTAGTAACATGACATTAATAATCGAATTTTTAATGCTGAGAATAATGTAGTAAGGTACCATAAAGATAATGAAAATGATTATTATTAAAAAATTTAAGTGTTACTATGAACTCAAACATACCTTTATCAGTAGATATTTTTCATCTAGCGCGTCTCTTATAAATTTTTGGAGTTTCTCCGCTGTTAAAATTTTTGATTTCTTTGGAGCATAATCCACGGATTTTCTTTTCAAAAAAGACCTTAATTTTGCATATGTGGAAATATCATTATTTTTTATGCTGAGCGTACTTCTCAGCATTGAGTATTGCGACCATATTGTAGACGCTTTTAGTGTTTTTGATAAATCTTCAAAGTATACTAATAAGACGGATTCTGAAAAGGACTTTATTTTTGAGGTTCGTCTCCATTCCATAAATTTCTCATAGGCCATTTCATACTTCTTTCTTGAGAGTTTTGGCAGTATGTCTAACGTCACAGAGAGTGAATTTATAAAAATATTTAGTTAACTTTTAAAAAATAACAATAAACCAAAAGAAAAAAATGTAATTTACAATAAAACAACTATTAATCTTAATTTCGTCTTGTAAAAGATATTTCAATAATTAACAAAATTTATAAATGTTTATCACAGCAAAAATTATGATAGTTAAATACCTCGGCTAGGGGTGAGTAAGTTCATTAGCTCTGACTATAGTACAATATTTGTTTCTTTAAGAAATTATAAGGGCGCCACTGAAGTCTTTTTATTTTTTATGATACTACTGAAGAAAGTTGTTTTAAGCTGAGTTATTTAAATAATTATCATAAGATGACAGAAAGATGTCAGAAAAAACTGTCTATGAAGTAAAAAAAATGAAAATGTACCAACAGATAAAAGATAACTAGGTTTCCTTGGTGCTAAAATGAATGAAGTTGAGAATACGTTACAAAAAAATAATCCGCAAACAGTTCTTTACAACTACTTATTCTAATACAGTTGACGATACGACAATGATTTTGATATTACGTTTAAGAAATAAAGAAAAGCGAGACAGCTGTATAATATTATAAATGCATTTATTTACGTTGGTCGACTTATCTTTTTCTACATCTGCGATCCATTGGTTGATCCAGGAGAAGGGTTGATCTGGTGAACAGTCCACCAATGTAGAAGCAATCAGCGGTAATTCGGTAGTAACTCAGTAATGTCTTTGAAATTTGGATTGTCTTTGAAATTGAAATTTTTAATATCTTTGGTATTTTATATTCCGATGCTGTGAAAAATTGTCAGCATCAGCCACGTGTTCGTTTATTTTTTTCCGTACAAAAAGCACAAAACAGCGTATTCTGAAATCTACATTTACCATTAGGATATATTACAGAAAATACAGTAAGAACAAAAGATACATTAATATAACAATGAGGTTTCCAAAAATGTACTCAACTCGCCATTTTGTATTTTTTTTATAAAAAAATTTACAATTTATTACTTTTAAATTGCCTTCAAAATATACTTGAAATAATTATAAATATGAAAATTCTCCTCTGATTATATAGTACTGTCAAGATTTATAAAAATTATATTTGAAATCTTTTACCAAAAATATAAATCAAGAAACATACCTGTGTGTAACACCAATGATAATAAAAGAATGAATCGTGGTTTAAGGTATTGGACTATGCCACATTAAAGATCGTGTATAAAGTTGGAATTACTGACAGGTATCGTTTTTAATAATTAACATGTTAAAAACTCTATACAATAGATGGAGTTAGCGTTAGCCATATAATAAATTTAAAAAATACTACGATTTTAGTTAACATATCATGTTACAACAGTTGATAGCAATACGTTACTTTGTAGTTCTGTAATATGTGTCAAAAGCACCACATTCCATAGCAGCCGTAGAAAAAATAATTTATTTCAAAAATGTTATTAAGCATAGACCTATTTGTCATATTAAGAACACATTAATTTAAAAAAAATAATTAATTTTCTATTTAAAATAGCATTAAAACCTAGTTGAAATAATTTCTAAGTACCTAAAGTTTTACCTAAAAAACTTTTAATACATAGAGAGGTTTAATTAAAATATTGTAGACATAATCAATTAACTGTCGAACTCTCGAAGCAAACTTAATTACAGAGACTACGATCTTGGAAATTTAACCTCCTTTAACTGTTTTTTGTTGTCGTTTCCATTTTCACTTATAAATATCTTCTGCAGTTAATTTGCGTACGTTATTTATTTTAGTATTTTTTTCAGTTCAACAAAATGGTCAAACAGTAGCGAAAGTAAATCAGAACGTAGATACTATGTACGATAAGGACAAGCCTAGGACGAAAATTAAAACTGAACTAGAAGTTCCTGATCAAGGAATTCATAAAACAATTTTACAAACGTTTCCAAATGAGGGTCAGAAAAAAATTGAAACGAGAAGTCCCAACTCCAATACGCTCCAACTGACAGAGGAAAACGATGTGAGTATTTGTTGTAATATTAGTTGACTATAAAGTTTTATTTGATTGTAAAAAATAAATCATATTCCTTAAATTGGTAAATGTCCAGTTATAAAATAAATTAAACATTTAGCTCAAAATTTGAGCCCTTAATATAAAATTTAAGAGGTGTGTTCTTAACTTTCCATTTTCAATTTAAACTACATGAGTAAGTTTTTTTATTGTAGTATATTAACCTTTGAGCATTGTAATAATGAACTTAAAAATTATTCTGACAGCTAATTAAGAGGGGCGTCAAAAATGTGACAGCTGAAAACGGGTGGCAAGCCTGAATGGTACCCAAAATTTCAATCATTTTGTAAACAACAAATCTAAAGAACGCCTTTAAATTACGTATTCAAATTTTAACAGGATATAGCTTAGACCTTTCTCTAGGAGATAAGGTTTTTTAGTTAAGTTTTATATTGTAATAAAAGAGATATTGGTGTTTAAGTGATGGTATGTTTTAAAAAAGTTTGACAATTTGTGATCACGAATTTTAACGCCAGAAGCTTAACTCCTAAAGAAAGCATAGAGAATGCGACTAGCAAAATATGAAGTTAAAGAAAGGTATATTTTTTGAGATTTGTTGCACGCAAAATTTGAACATTGCACTAATCTGTCAATTTAGTTCAACAGTTTTGGTGGCGCTTTTTTCAAAGACGTATGTCGGTTCTAATTCTCCAAATCCAAACTTCACTTAACATAACCAACCTAACCTTATTTCTCGTTTATAACCTTAAAATATAATTTTAGTGTTTTGCTTTTAAATATATAATTGTCTATATTAATATTCGTTTATAATTTACCAAAAGTTAAAAAAATAAATTTAAAGTATATTTTCACAATTTGCGTTGGTTTTTACATAGTTTATAGCATTATCCAACTGTGATATGTGCAAGGAGTTTAGTGTTGTGAACCGTTGTTATTTCCTAAATTACTTTTTACTTAAACACAGTTGTCTTATTTTAGTCGAATTGATAAAAATGTGAGTTTTGAAAGACCTGATTTTTGTTTATACTTTTTTAATCTTTAAGTTACCTTATATCTTTATTTGTTAAATAACATAAACCCAACCTAAGGGATTTACATTTATAAATTAAAACTACATATGTAAATATTAACAGCTAAGTGTTAAACTATTTTTCTAAATAGGCAGGATAATGTCCACAAAGTAAGGGTTTCTACAATATTTATTTACATGTTCAATATGCATAAATATAATAGCTTTCTCTTTAGATAATGTGAAGAATGAAAATTTACAGTCAAATATGTAATATTTTTATTAAAACAGTTTTACAAATTTGGGTTGGATACTGAATACATCTGTTATCTTTATATATCTCCTTCCACCTAATAAAATCAAAAATTAATCAAATAGTTTTGACTTAGAAAATGATACTAATATTCTTCCTGGTCTATCCTAGTATTTAAAGTACACAAAGGATGGCTTAAAGGACGAGTAGCATTAACACTTCTCTGAGATGCCCTAGTAAAGACTCTTACATGAAACCAAAGAAATATGCCATCCAGATAATGCTAATTATTTAGTATCAAGAGGCAAATTCACAGGGGAAAAAGCACACAGTAGCAGTAGTACACAAAATACCACTGATTTCAATTTTCCAAAGAAAATACTTCAACATGGGCAAATACTATTGGTAGGTACTCAAAAAGAAGAAAATTCATGTATCTAATATGCAAAATACCTATAGCAATACATCTTTTAACACTAAATTTGATATTTAGATCTGAATCATAGATAATAAAATAAATATAATACCTACCTATTAATTGTAAAAAATTTAAACCAGTAAATAAACAAATTAAAACTTACCTCTTATCACTTCTGATTACTAGATGGAGAGTGCTTTCAAATGTAAATAAAATATGGATCTTTATAAAATAAATAAAATTTTTTCATTTTTGTGAAAGATACCAGTTAAAAAATTCAGTTACAATCCTATTGGATACATTTTAATTTCAATTGATTCCACAAAGTATGGGGTTGACATTTTTGGAATATAATTAATAGCCATAATTTAATGATACAATTAGTTTTATTAAGATATACCCATATTAACAATTATGTTTAGTACTTGCAAGAGTATTGTTGGCCAATCACTGATAGTCAGCTTATCCCACTTCTTTAGGTATCTTGAAAACAGGTGCACAAAGTGTATTTCTATAGATACTAGATTGGTTAGTAATTATCGTAGCTTATTGAAAATATTATTTTTTCCTTGTGCCACATTCTCAAAATAAAAATAAACTATAGGTAAGCTTTATTGTAGTGTGTGCTTTACTTTGTACTCCATTTTTCATTAAATCATGGATCTGGGTGGTAATTTAGGAATGTCCAATACTCTCTAAAAAATAAGTGATATTTATTTATTTAGGCAGTAAATAATTAGCAAGGTACCTACTTACTTGAAGTCATATTGAAGACAGACTAACCTGTTAATGTTTACAAACATTATAGTAACACTTTTGCAATAATCATCAAACGTTTTGGAAAAGTATTTAAATTTTTCCCCACAAAATATATTCTAAAAATTTACATCTACTTCAACACCTTCAAATAATACATCCATCAGAAAGTAAATAAATTAATCTCTGATCAAACCTTAGACAAGGAAAGAGAGAGGACTGCGCATTGGAATCAATTTATGTAACCCATTTACCACCAAACTAATGGCGGACAATATTGACATAGGCGTATCATAATATTTTTCTTATACGATTATTAAATAATCATTTTCATTTTCGTATTACAAATCTAATTTAAAAAAGTCTTTAAATATGTACGGCTCCAAAAAAAACAACAATCATTTTAAAACATATTTATTTAATAAATATTACAATTTTAATCTATTTTAAATATATGTTTTTGTTTCACGCCACTGCAAAACTATTACATCTATAAGAAAATAATAACAATTAATTGAAAAATAATATTTTAAACTGAATGAAAACAATTTTCAAAAAGTATGTACTATTAATTTAAATTATCATACATAACATATGTGATTTAGTTAAACATCTATTACCTGAAAGCTGTAATATTAATAAAAATAAATTTCAAGGAAAAGGTTTTAAAATACTTTTTACCTATGAAATGAAATTCCTTCCTCTTTTTTAGCACTCTGACTGTTGCACTTATAAACTGCACAATTAACCATTTTAAAATGTCTATTCAGGTAATTAAAAAAGGTGAAAATTAATAAAAAAACTAAAAAAATACAATTCGATGTTCAAAATTTGTTTACCACCAAACATATGTCAAACGTTTGAAACTTGGCTTCTCACACACGAATAAGGTTTTCATTGCCATGCGCTGTCCTCTCTCTTTCCTAGTCTAAGGATCAAACTAACAACTAACCTCGTTTAATTTTGCATTGTTGCCAATACATTTCAATCTCAATTTTAAAAAAGGTATAATTACATATTTTCCACTTTATTTCAATTTTTCTTTAGACCATGTTGATGTGTGTATATTCAGAAACCGTAATATGTTTTTATTATAATTAACATATTTATTCTAATAAATACCTTAATTAGTAAGGGTTAGTACCAGAGCTGGGTAGTATCCGGATACTTCTGTATACGGATACAATATCTGGATACTTTTTATGTATCCGAAAGCTCTTTTAAATTTTGTACCCGGTATCCCTATCCGTTACCAAATTTTAAAGTATCCGATATCCGGATACTGTTTTTAATATTGGGATACTTTTAAACATTATTTATCGCCCTCCGATAATGCACCTAACGTAGGCACAACACTGCCCTTATTCCTTTAATTCAGATGTGTCTAACATGTTAAATCCCATTTTTCGTACTGGTCACCGTTATAATATATTATTATATTCTAATGGAGCTTTGTTTTTACCTATAAATCAGTTTCATAAGTACCTACGTTATTTATCTTTTATATTTTCTATATCTCTCTTTTCAAGAACCCCTTTGTACCCTGTATTTATAATTATTAGAAGAAATTATTTTTCGGATATTATAATAAAGGACATCCTAATATTTATATTTTTATTTTAGTGTACCTACAAGTACAAATAAGTACACCCCCTAAAAAGTTTGGAAACTCGGCTGGTCCGACGCTGGCCAAATTCAATATCAAAAATTCAGGCAGTGACACGAAAAATTTTTCGTTAGTTAAATGTATTTTTATTATTATATATTACATTAAAAATACCTGCACATCACATAGTTTTAATACTAATAATTTGTCCTTTTTAAAAAAAGTATCCTTCAAAGTATCCTAGGAAGTATCCGGATAGGTACTTGTATCCGAATACATTTTTAAATGAAAGTATTCGAACTTTTTAAAAAAGTATCCGGATACATTTTGAGTATCCGTATCCGGTATCCGGATACTTTTTTTCAATATCCGACCCAACTCTGGTTAGTACAATAAATTTCATTAATTAATTATTTGTTAGGAATGCCGAAATCTTATTTTATTTTATTTTTTTTATATAACCATATTTTAAATCCTAAAAACAATTAATTTGTTACGCCTATGACACAACAATATCACAAAAAAACTTCGAAAACATATTCAAATAGGATATTTAATAAAAATTATACAGGTATTTTTCTTCTGTTTATGGTCTCAAGGTCAAATGTATGTGTGTGTCGTGGAAACATTCAAAGATTTACGAAGCAAAATTCATATTTTCATCTCTGTCTTAGACAAAGAAAGTCAACAAGCTCTAAAAATATTCAAATTTATAACAAAAATACTAATTTGAAACCACTATCGCCATCTACTGTTCATTCTTGTAATTTAAAAATAACCAGATTTTTCACTAAATTCAGGCAGGCTTACCAAATTAGAAACGCCCCTCTTAAACTCTGTACTAAATACCTACATGTTTAATACAGCAAACTATTCGGAGGATATACAGAGTGTCCCGAAAAGAATAGTCATAAATTATACCACAGATTCTGGGGTCAAAAATATGTTGATTGAACCCCACTTAGCTATATACAATAGTGCACACAAAAAAAAGTTACAGGGTACTAAAATTAAAAATTTAAATAATTTTTTTTACTCTAAAACGGTTTAACGTTAATGTATGAAAATTTTAAGGAAATACTAGTAGATAATACCCAATAAATTGAAAACAGTTGCATTCAATTATTTTGATTTATTATGGATTTTTAGAGGGGATCAACACCCCTTTCATCCCCAACTTTTTTTAGGGCTATAATTTAACAAAATACGGATCGCCACTGGAATCAAACGTCTATTCTTAAACTTTTGTATCTCTCTGTATTTCTTTGTAAATATTTTGTTATGGAAGATACAGCCACCCTCTAAAATGCCAATTTCAATATTAAATATTTAAACTACATTTTCACAAATATTAAAAACATCTTTATTATTAAATTACAATTTATAAAATAATAAATAGGAGTAAAATAATAAAAGTTATTTCAAATCTGCTAGTGAGTTTCTAGTATTCACATTATTAAAAATATTTTAGGTGGAAGCATAAATTTTGGTTTGGGTAATATTTAACTATCTGATCACTAGCAAAATATTTATTTTTTACTTATGGTCTTGTTTATTTAAATTATTATAATTAATTTACAAATTACTATAGAACTATAAATTTTTTACACACCCAAATATTCTAATTTACATTTCATTTAATTAATTTCTTTCTAGTTGTTGTTTCATTTTTTACCATCACTGTATTTCACTCTATGTCATTTAAAAATTAATTAGGAAATGACAGACCAATCAATTAAATGCTTATTTACATCGATTTTCGATGATTCTAGTATTGTAAACCAGACGGGAATATGATAGAACAATTCAATTATAGTCAACTGTTGCTAATTGTATGGATCGCATAAGGAAAACTTAATTTATGGTTGATCAGTAAATATTGATTTCCAATTATACGATGATTCAATATTAATTGGTTAAATTTTTCACACATCTTTTTATAGATTTTGATTAAACTTAAACGAATTTGGACAAAAAATTATTCATTATTTAAAAATGTTAAAAACTATTGATTAATTTTATTGTACTAACTCTTTTTACTTTCTGGAAGTAAATAATAATAAAAATAATACAACTAATACAATAACTTATATTTGTATTATATTAACGTCTTATCTATGTATAAAATTAAGATTCAATCAAAGTAAACAGTTTAATAGTGGAGAACTTCCAAGATTTATTTGTTCATTAACAACTTTAAATTGTGGATCCGCTCGATGTCTTCTTATTTCAAGTTCTTCAAGGAAATCTAAATTTTGTTTTTATCACAAGTTTGACAGTCCATCTTGCTAAGAATAATAATAAAACTGTTCGTTTTAATCAAACTTTCACGTAAAATTAAAAATATTTGGTTTTAAATGCAATAACGATGCTAATTCTAGCGAAACAGCTGTCATTGCATTTAAAACCTAATATTTTTAGTTTAATGTGAAAGTTGCAATAAAACGAAGAGTTTATCATTATTTTTAGGTTTTTTAATTAATGAAAAATTTATTTTTCAATTTGTATCATTGGCTTTAAGTTTTCTTTAAACCAAAAATGGAGAATGCGCTGCAACTTCGCCATAAATTAGTTTAACCTTTATTATTATAAGTAAGTAAAATAGACACTACAAATTATTTAAATTAATTTCTTCACTACTGGTTTAAGACATTTGATAAACGTTTTAATATTTTGTTTTAAAAATGTTTATAATAACTTAATTAACAATTTACCCAAGTTCTTTTTAATTATGGCGAAATGTGTGCTCATCCGCCAAATAATATAATCATGATTAAAAAAATACTTTATGTCATACTAGTTCAATATTGTGTTTTATTGCTTAGTTACCAACTTATTTAATAACTTTTACTAATTATAATTATAAACGGAATATAGTAATGTATGTAAATATTCGATGAACATTATTTTGACGAATTAACATAAAATTGGCAGTTCTGAAAAGATCCGGAGATAGTTAAGTTGTCTGCAGTTTGTACCGAAACGCCACACCCGGAGGGTACACCTGCCAGTATTCTTGAAACTTCATTTCTTGAAGATAAACTATCCTCTAAATATCCTTCAGCAACCGACGTACTCTTCCATCCACCATGGCATTTCAACGTGGTCATACTGGGTCCAGCATCTGCAAGACGAGTTGCTGACGTTCGACGCATGCAATGACCTGTATATTTCTCAGGATCATTTAAACCCTGATATTTCGCTATAATGGACGGGATTTTTCCAAACGTGTTTTTTCCTACAGGTTGTACAGTACATCGACCCTGTCTGTTAGCTTTAAGCTGTTCATTTCACTCCCATCTATAATGGTAAAAATGCCAGAGGCCCTCGGGTTCGTAAGACGTCGCCTTCAGGACATAAACATCTACTTATACCCTTGATACATAAATAACTATTATAGGTTTGTTTAAGTATAAAAAATCTCGTTTTTTTTACTTTTTAGTTTTTTATATATTAATCAAAATAAATAGAATAATTTCTGGTTAAAAAATATATAATAATATATATAAATTAGTTTATTATTACTGATTTTATTAATAAAGATATATTTAAATCAAAAATTGCAAAATTATGAATTATATATCAAATTAAAACTATTTTTTTCTGACCGTAAAGTTTCCCATAAAATACTTTTACTAGTGCTTATTTTAAAGGATTTTTCATGTACTTTAAGAAAGGTGTTATGAGGTTTTTTCCAGAAATTCAACCCATTTCATGTTATTAAAGGTTGAAGACATTCAATAGCATGATTTTCGAAAAATAACCACCCTTCAATTAGAGTTAACTCATTCATTTTTTGATTTACAGAGGTAAATTTAAGAACGATTTACTTCGTTTTTAGTATCTACATTTTTGTATTAAGTTTTTCGATAAAATGTAAAATCTTTGAGTTCTGTTTAAAAAACTGTTGGAAAATATCGGATTTTGAATGAAAAATGCAGAATTTCAATCGTTAATAACCAAAAAAGTATCAATTTTTCAAAAAATATTAGTTTATCTATTCCCAAGGTTATTTTGATTTAAATATTTTTCACCCCCTAGTTGGAGTTGCTTTCACCCCCTGAGCTAAGGCGGCCAGCGGTTCTTTTTCAACTGTGTAGAAGAATATAAAAAGATTTCAGTAACGCCCATTTACAAAATTCCTAAGGAAAGTAATGGTGTACAATTTGTCAGAGCTAATGAACTTACTCATCCCTAGCCGAGACAAAGAACTTAAATGGAATTCAGATTTTCCACAGGAATTTGCGGAAAGGTTCAAAATATTATGGCTTTCCCAAGTACATTTGATTTAATATGACTTTGTTTTATATCAAGAAATTTTTCAGAATTTTTTGGAATTCACTAAGGAATTGCAAAATTATATGTATTTTATGAAAGGGAACATTCCGAAAAGATAATTTTTAAAATCATTGAAGGGGAAATATTGAAAATAGTATAAAAAACAAGAAGAAAGTAGGAAGTTAGATGTTGATTAAGTGTTAAGGCTAGACCAAGTATTGAAGTAATAAAACATAACAATATTAAGTTATTAACCCCAAAGGATTATCCTGGAAGCATTTTCTTCTAAGATCAGTATGAAATGAAATAGAAAAACCAGATAAAAACAAAGTTTGAATCCAAATTTTCATGAGAATCGAATTAGCCTCAAAGAACTCTACGACAAAATGCCAGGATAATGGACTACTACTCAGATTGCATTCTAGCCACAGCTTTGTCAAACCCTAAATTTAACGTAATATTTGTACATTACTGCTAAGTATCTTAACCTCTTTTCTGAACTAAATTTTAGCAATAGTTAGTTTGATAATAGTATATTATTACACGAACAAGTAAAGAAGGTTTTTATCCACGAAAATGAAAGTTGTTGCACGAGCCGCAGGCGAGTTCATGTAATCATTTGAGTGGATAAAAACCTTTGCTTGTAAGTATAATACTATACTTTATTTACGATCAAGTATATAAAAACTTTTCATAAGCACACTTGTGCCGTGATTTTTGTGGTAGAAGATTTTCTATTGCAGTCGTTCCAATATTGCGAATGTCAGGTAGCGTACAGCACATCTCGTTCTCTTCTGTCGATATTTTCTTCAGTCACAGTCACAAAAAACTACTTTAAAACCCACGAATTTCACTTTGTACGTTTTTGCTGTCAATTGTGTGATTTTGTTTGAATTTTTGGTTATGTCACGCACAACACAACCCCACTTAGCATTGCAACTTCTGTGTTAAGAGAAGTAGGGATATAGTTACTAGCGCCTCCCGTGACTGGCCGCATAACGATTTGAAGGTTGGCGGTAAAATTTAAAAATTCGTTAACTAGTTAATTAATGTTTGTTCATGCAACAGTCAAATTTAGTAGCAAACGGTTTGAAACGTGCGCATGGGGCTAATATTCAATAAAATTTCCTTTCTGAGCACGTTGCAAACGGTTTGCTACTAAATTTGACTGCTGCTTGAATGGACCTATTGTGGTTTGAGAAATTGGGAGGTTAAAGATACGAAGTGATTTGGAAGATATTATTTATTATTTTATTACATAACAAAATCTTATATACTTGTTTAATGATATTGCCATTTTCATAGAAAATGAAAATAAAATGGTATAAAATACAATAATAAAAATTACATTTTTTGAGTAATACAAATTATCCATATTTAAGATTAAATTTTAGATTACCAACTTTATAGTAGTTTAAGATTATCTTACCTAATAAAATCAAAGCCGGAATCGCTGTTCTCTTCACACCTCTTTTTCCTATTTTAACTTTATCGTTATCATTGAAATGTTTTTCACAAACACGCATGTTATTGTAAATAGTTTCTGCAGTCATCTGACTTAGTCTTTCACTTTTTATCACATTTAACCACTTTTTAAACATATCCAATTCATTTTTGGGATTCGGGAAACGATACTGAGTACTGGTGGTATCAATACATCCTGGGACGCAGCATTTTTTTTTGTTTTTGCGGGTGATGGTTTCCATCTTTATACACCAAGAAGTAATAATATTGAATAAAACAATCAATAATTAGCACAACAGCGAAGAATACAACACAACCAACAACTATAAAAATCAAACAACAAATGGCCGATGCAAAACACAACCTGACAGAACAGAAATAAGGTTACTGTACGTTTGACTATTTGACAAACAGCGCCAAAAAAGTCAACTACATATGCAGCGTTCGCGCATCAGATCAGTTCTCTGATTGACTTGGCAATTGACTTGATAATTGGTAGGGCCAATAAATGTCCTTATTCGTGACTCGTGACTGGCCGCATCATAACTTCATCTCTTATTATCTTATCCCAGTTACAATGCTAAGTGGGATTGTGTTGTGATGTCACCGTAGCAATTGAAAGCTATTGCCAACGTAATAATGGGGAAAATATAAAAATCCCAATATGTCCGGTCCTCATTCCAGTGGATAAAAGTTCCTGTCAATTTTACCCACAGCTGAGAACCAATCAAAACTTTCCTTTAGCTTATCGATGGATAAAATAAAATTTACGGTGAGGTTTTTACATCAATAAAGTTTATATTATGCTATGATCGTAGATAAATTATTTTACGTTAACTTGTTTCTATAATAATTAAAATGGAAAGACGTTCAAGTCTAATTTCTAAGTTTAACTATTTACTCACTGTCTATGAGTTAAATAGTTTGATACCCAGTTTGACTTCTGCTTAGACAAAACTAAAAATTTACATTTTTCTTTAAAATATTAAATAATGGAATTCGTTTATTGCAATATTTTTTTTGGATAATGAAAAATTACTTTGTCATAAAATAGACATATCATTTATTATTATAAAAGATTTTAAATTTTCAAAATAACTTTTATTGAACTCATTTCACTACAATAAATTTGGTAAATATTTAACTTATATGTATGTTAAATTATCAAATAACAGTTTCCCTAACTTATTTTAAATATAGCGAATTGTTTGCTCATTCGCCAAATAATACAAACGTGTTTCTAATTACCTGTTTGTCTTTAAATAGGTCCCATGATGTTTAACAATATACTGCACACAATTCGTGTTATTCACATGTGGCTAACCAAAAATACTTTTATCAATCGATTATTTCTACACCTATCTATTACAGTAATTGAGATTCAATGTTTTTAATATTAATACAACTGTTTTGAAATTACTTTCACCGTTTTTAAGTAAAATTTGCTTTAGACTAGACCTTGTTTGAGTTGTATACAACAAAAAGGTTGGCTAGTATTTTATTAACGTTGGCAGATAATATACCATAAAAAAACTCCAAAAGAAGGAAGGGGGGGTGGGGAAATATTGGGAGTTACAAAGTATTCTTGTACGATATGCTTGCGCTATATGTATGTAGGTATACAGTGGACGGCTTATTTAAGGAATATTATCATTATTTCGAGAACCGTCGAGTTTTGAGGGTAATCCCGAAACAGGTCGATTTTTTTTATAAAATACCCATCTTATAACGTACATGGAGTAAGGATGATGTCACCGGTGTGGGTGTAGTGACGTAATCGTTAATTTTTTTAAATAGAAAACGGTATAATGCGACACCTCATTTGAAGGAGAATTTAATTTTCTATTTAACGAGATTACATTTGTAACTAAAATATTTTTTTAAGGGTACAAAAACATTTCTTTTTTATTTAAATTCAACCAAATGACAACTACTGATTTAATTCATAACGTCCTTTAAAGTAACCAAATTATGCATAATAATTATTTTAAATTAAATGTTCCAAAAATAAGTAAAAATAATAATGGACACAAAAAGTTATCTCATAAACACTGAAACTTTTTGTCAAATGTCAAATCAAGCAAGTGATATTGGCATAGTTACTGTAATATTTATTGTCGTAAATATTTTTTGATTTTGTGAATTGTCATCAGTTGTTAATTGTAATTTTTACTTTTGAATACTAAATTTTGGCTCACCTAAATGAAACACAACGCATAGAAATATTAATTCTTAGCGGATGTGGAAATAAAAAAAGAACACAGAACGAGGTATGCAATTTATTCAACTCAAAATATCCAGACAGACCCATCAGCCAATCAACAGTAAGTAAAATAGTCCGAAAATTTGGAGAAACTGGGCACGTTAAACATATTCCAAACGCTGGGCGTCCTAAAATTGAAGACAATGTGAAACTTGATGTTTTATTAAATGTCCATGACAATCCTCACAGTAGTTCAACACAGATGGGTGAATATGTTGGAGTTTCCCAACGATCGGTATTACGTATTTTAAAAAAAGAAAAATACCATCCCTACAAAATTCAACTACACCAGGAATTAAACGACGACGATCCCGATCGCCGGCTTCAATTTTCTGAAATTATGCAGGATTTATGTATCGGCAATCCACGTTTCATCAATCAAATCCTCTTTTCCGATGAAGCCACATTTTTTTACATGGTACCGTGAATCGTCAAAATTGCAGGTATTGGAGTCAAGAAAACCCACATTGGATGACTGAGGCACACACGCAATATCCTCAGAAAGTGAATGTATGGGCAGGGATCATCGATGACAGAATCATTGGCCCTTTTTTCTTTAAAGAAAATCTAACAGGAGAACGTTATTTAACTTTTTTGAGAAATCAACTTATACCTGTCCTTGCTAACATGTATCCAAATGCCAATAATGCAAATTTACCTAGTGACAATATCTGGTTTCAACAAGATGGAGCCCCTCCGCATTACGCACGTGAAGTACGTCAATTTTTAAATAATTGCTTTCCCAGGAGATGGATCGGAAGACGAGGTTTTATAGAGTGGCCAGCAAGGTCGCCAGATCTAACACCTCTAGACTTTTTCCTGTGGGGTTACATAAAATCAAAAGTTTATGTCAATAGACCCCAAAATTTACAGAACTTAAAAGATAGAATTAGGCATGAAATGAGTCTCATTTCTCCAGAAGTCATCCGCAATGTACTTGATGAATGTGTCCGTAGATTCGTATATTGTCAAGAAACCGATGAAGGGCTTTTCGAACATTTAATTTAAAATATTTATTATGCATAATTTAATTACTTTAAGGTACGTTATGAATTAAATCATTAGTTGTAATTTGGTTGGATTTAAATAAAAAAGAAATGTTTTTGTACCCTTAAAAAATATTTTAGTTACAAATGTAATGTCGTTAAATAGAGAATTAAATTCTCCTTCAAATGAGGTGTCGCATTATACCGATTTCTATTTAAAAAAAAATTAACGATTACGTCACTACACCCACACCCGTTAACGTCATCCTTACTCCATGTACGTTATAAGATGGGTATTTTATAAAAAAAATCGACCTGTTTCGGGATTACCCTCAAAACTCGACGGTTATCGAAATAATGATAATATTCCACTGTATAGTTTTTTGTATATTATATTTATATTTATACTGCATATTATCATCGCCAGATAATAATATAGGTAGGGGAGATCGGTGACGGTTGTAACGGGAGTCGTTTGTCATTCGATCTACAGTCGCCATCTATGATGCTATGCGCGACCAACTTGGTGACCTTTAACACGTCTAGATATCCGAGATGTTGCCGGTTAGTAATTTGCGAAACACGAAAGGGACTAGATATAATTGAAGAAAATAATGTTTTGCTACATTAAGTAAGTATTCATATTTAAATTCTTTTGTGAATATCTTTCTCACTACGGGTTTTATATCTACTCCACTTATGCAATTTAAACCAGCTAATATTTTTGTAGAAAATCAACAATTTAATAAATTTAGTTAAATCATGTAAGTCATCCATTGTCTAATGTGGGTGGAATCCAAAAGGTTCAAAGAACAACACAAAGGCGATCTCACAATTTTTAATTTTAGATTGAAAAGTTGCAACTAATTTCGGTCTACCGGACCATCATCTTGCTAAAAATACTACAAATTGCTAACAATAATAAATAATAAAGTTTTAGAGTTCATGTCAAGTCATAAATAAAAATGTTGTAAGTAAAATATTAAATAAATAGACAACTTTAATAGATTAATTAATAGATTTAAGATTAATACATTATAAAGTTTAATTTAAAATACAATAGAAAACATGTAGTAAATTTACAATATTATTAATCAGCCTTAATTAACCAGACTGATATTGAATATTAGACTTTCAATTACATCATCGTATTGTTACACACCCTAATTAATTTTTGCATCCCATTGTATGTATGTATGTATGAGTTAGGGGTGATAATTACACTGCGACCTATAGGATCTATTGTGTCCCCCCTTACTTGCCATGTTCTGATATTTTCTTAGACCTATAGCAACTCTTCAAATCCTATTTTCCTGAGGAAGTTTAGGACATCGTCGGGCTTCAAATCAGGTAGATCCCCCTCTTCTATTTCATGTGCTCCTAGGTATCTGGCCCTAGAATTTTGCAAGGTATGTATTGAGGTTTCATCCTCTTCCTCACAGAATCTGCACTTTGCTTCATCTGCTAACCCTAGTTTCTTCATGAGGCTTCTTAACCGGCAATACCCGGTTAATATTCCCGTTAGAAATCGGAACCTTTTTTACTGAGGTTGAGGCAGCTAAGAGATCTCTTCTGGTCATAGTTCCCCAGTAGTATCTTAGATTGCCTCAGTCCTTCCAGCTGATTCCAGTACTTGAATTTTTCCTTCTCCATTTCTTCCCTTTTAGTTTTAATAAGATTATTCTACTGCTGATCCCACAAGATGGTTCTGGTCCCAAATGTGGGGTTTCAGCTCCTTTTTTTGCCAGCTTATCTGCTGTTTCATTCCCCTCTATTCCTATGTGTCCCGGGACCCATAGGAGGGTGACAGTGTTCTTCTGGCCCAGTTCATTTAGTTTGCCTAGGCATTCCCAAACCATCTTCGAACTGATTATATTTGAGCTCAGCGCTTTAATGGCTGCTTGACTATCCGACATGATCACAATCTCTTGTCTGCGTTAGTTTCTTCCAATATTGAATTCCACACATCTTTTGATAGCGCGGACTTCTGCTTGAAAGTTGCTCGGGTATGTGCCCAAACTTTCTGAGTATTTGGCTCTCGGTCCAAAAACTCCTATCCCAGTTCCCTCGTCTAGCTTGGAACCGTCCGTTATACCACTTTATGGTATTCTGGTTTAAATTCTGTATGGTGTCTTCATCCCATTCAGATTTATTACTCAACTTTGTAATGAATTTTCTCAGAAAGTTGAATTTCTTTGGCATATCATCTTGGGGCATTTCCCAAGTTTGATCAAAATTAAGTGATCGAGGTTTTTCCCTGATAATTCCTTCTTTGATCATTCTATATATTGTTTTCTTCCTTATACTATCTAGCAGAATGTGCAGTGGGGTCAAGTTTAAAATCACCTCCATTGCAGCAGTGGGGCAAGTTCCCATTGCTCCAGTGATACATGAACAGGCTAGTCTCTGAATCTTTGAGAGGTTTTTCCTCGTCGTATTCAGATTAGCCCTTACGCCCCAAGCCACTGCCCCATATTTGATTAATGGTCTCACTATTGCTGTGTACATCCATTGCAGGATACGTAGGTTACATCCCCAGTTCTTCCCTACAATGTTCCTACACACCGTAAGGGCCTTGGTTGCTTTGTGTATTACTTCGTCTTCGTGTTTGTTCCAGAGTAACCTGCTATCTAGGATTAGCCCTAGATATTTTACCTCTGTTTTCCACTCGACGATGCTCTTCCCTATTTTTATGATTTTATGATTTATGCATCCCATTAAAACTATTATAAATGTGATTTATGAGCCTATTCGTTGTTCCTTGTAAAAATGTTCCTGAATATCAAAATCTGTTTTAAAAAATTTCCTATTGTTATTAACTATTCAAGATTTTAAAAAAAGGGGGTTTACATTTTTGCTAATAACTCTAAAAAAATCTTGTGTTTTTATTTTACTCACAGTAACGAATTTAAAGTTAGTAACAATGAAGATGTAATTTTTTAATTAACAAATTGATAGAAATGGGAAAAATAACGAAAAAAATTTTTTGACTGCAGAAATTTGTTCTCTGATATGTTCTGTTAGCGCAAAATTTTTTTTATTAATATTTACTTATTAAAAAAAAAATAATTTATGTCATTTGGTAGTTGCGACGGTGACGCGTCGCCCGTTTTCTATGCCTTTTTCAACATTAATTTAGACCTATAAATAATTGAGCTACAATTCGGGGAGTTGGGACTTTTTTGTTGGAAATTTCCTGCCCTTTAAGAATCCGTTCAGTTTTTTATTCTAGCTATTATAGTTTATGAGTTATTAGCAAAAATGTAAACCCCCTTTTTTTTAAATCTTAAATTGTTAATATCAATAGGAAATTTTTTAAAATGGATTTGGATATTCATGAACATTTTTATATTTGTCATTTCGAATCGATTGACACCAAAATCAGATTTTTCGGATCGGTTTAACCCAAATCCGATTTAAATGACTTGATTTAGATTTTTCTTAAATTTTTTTTAAAAAACGCTTAGAAATTTTAATAGTAAATTTGTTACCATAACAATACATTTTTTTATTTATTGCTGGAGAGTGAATTTTGTTTTGATTTATAAAAAATAAATTTTTGTTCTTTATGTTTTTTTTTATTTGTTCTACAGTAATCTAATTACAAATTTGCGTATCAAACTTATAAAACTAGACTAGTATTATAAATAAACTGTACAGTCATATAATCAAAATGAAAGCTATTTTATATTAGCGACTTTTATCTACCAATCTCTAACAATTTGTTCTCTGGAAACTTTCTTTTTAATTCTTTATACACGATGAATCCATTTCTCCATAAAACTTTCATAACGCCAATTTATTTTATCGTGATACGGCTGATACTCCAATTAAGGCCAAGGTTGTATTTTTTCTGGAAAGATATTAATAGTATATCCCATATCGAAATAGTCGATTGTAATTGCATTAAGGTTACACAAATATCTACTCAACTCCAAATCCTAATAAATGAAATTATATCAATAATAAAAACATACAAAATATCAAAAATTGTCTGCTTATTAATAAAAGCAAAAATAGTTTGTAAATAACTTGAAAATTGCATTGGTAATTAATCTATTAATGAAATACACTCGTCATAAAAAATGATTTATGAATAAAGTTTTTTTTTCTTTTCATTTTTTTGGGAAAAGATAGGAAATTAATTTGAAAGTAGTTTATATATAAAATTAAAAATCAAAAAATAATGGGCATAAATAATGAAAATAACAATTATTCTAGAAAAATCAAATAATACCAAGTAACCTCTGGGTCTAATAACATCTCTCATTCTCTGTGGAAGGCTTCTTATCAGGTCAATTATGTAATCCAGATCCAAATTTTCCTATTCTTATATTAAAACATTTTCCAGCTCGTCAAGGTTATCTGGAGCAATATTACGAGTTATGCGCCTGTCCAGGTAGTCCCCAACAAGTTCAATTGGGTTTAGGTCTGGACTAACTGCTGGCCATTCTAAAACTTGGATACCAACCTCTTGAAGGTATTTCATTGTTCTGATCTGGCAACGTGCGGTGGAGCATTATCGTGCATTAGAATAAAAGTCTCTTCAATTATTGGAACAAATGGCACTATCAGCTGTCAGTGATCCCCTACGAAACACAATTAAGTTCGTGTGGCCTTCAAAACAGATGCCTCCCCATACCATAATCGAACCACCTTCATAATTGCTGGCTGCTCTTATGTTATATTCTTATGTTTATAGACACCTGCGCGTCTATAAACTGGAATACGTCTATCGGATCCAAAAAGTGAAAATCTTGATTCATCCGTAAAAAGAATATTAGCCCAATCGTTAATATCCCAATTAATATGTTCTCTTGCGAACTTTAAATGTGCTACACGGTGTGCTCTGGTTAACAATGGAGCAGTAACAGGCATTGGCATTCTGGTTGTGATTCCAAAATTCCTTAATATGTTTCTAACCGTATTGACAGATATTCTAATATTACGGACTCCAAAGAGAACATTTTGCAGTTGCCTGGCTGTAACATGACAAGGCGTGTTTTTCCCTGACTTTTTTCGGATGATAAGAAGAATTTATCAATACTAAAAAGGGGTTTAGAATAAAGTTAAAAAATCAGTTTGTGTATATATGGGGAAAATTTATTCAACATTATTAAATTGAAAGGGAAGTTTGGATTATAAATGTAGAAAATGATACTTGTTATGAAGCTCTGATACAGTAACTAAGAAAAACTACATAATAGACGCTCTCAGTTGAAAATAGCCCATTAAACAGTAAATATAAATCTATTTAATAATAAAATTATAAACAAAAACATATTCAGTAATATATTTGAACTACCTCCTTTTAACAGCTTCTTTGATTGTGTTGGTGATTGTGTAGGTCAATTAAGCAGAACTGTAAATCTGATCTGCATCAAAATCTTTTAAATTTTTTAGAAATTACATAACTGTAGTTATAAAACTTTTCTATAAACGCCCTTTTTTTCTTGGTAATTAAGTAGTTTATCTCTGCAAAGTCAATTTCCGGACTAGTTTGAGGTGATTTCGTCATAAAAAACAATTATTGCTAATTAATAGTAATTATTTTAATAACTCATTATTTATGATTATTTTATTATTATTTATTATTATTTTTTACTTATAATAAATATTTATAATTAATAATAATTTTATATACCCAATTGATAATTAATATAATTAAAGCGGTTTTTGAAAATGTAATTTAAATAATTTGTTTAATATAATTAGTGCACGAACAATTATTTACATACATATTATGTAATATTATTATATAGTTATTATTAGTCAATTCCTTTTTTGGTCCCTGTTTTGACAAAATAAGTTAACAAAACAAAATCCGGTTGAAAATGATTCAGAAAATCAATTAAATCTTATAAAATTCAAGAAATAAACCCAAAACAAGTTGATTTCTTCTGATGACTTAATTAAAAAATTTATGCAGAAAATAGGACGGTGCTACAATTTATCATTATTTTTACCGAACAGCTTGTTTGAATACCTGCTGTTTAGTTTTGGTTTATTTTTTTCTATATTGTTACATTTTTTCAATTTTTTAAAACAGGTATATAACATGCTTAATACATATTTTCTTTAATAATGATATAATGAGTATACTTTAATATTTTATTGTTAAGTCTTAAAGAATTATTAAGCTTTTAACTTGTCCTGACATAAATTATAAATTAAATCTTCAGTTTTTTGTTTTTCTTATAGGTTGAAAAGAGCGACACGGATACGGGAATACGATATTCGCCGCTGGATGTTGCAAAATACATTTTTTGGACAGGAGACGAAAAAGGAGTAACATCATCCATCGAAGAATTTTTACGGGAAGATATAGTAAGTAAAATGATAAGTAGCATTTTAGTGAAAATTTTTATAAATTTAAAATTTATTCAATTGAATTTTTTCAATCAATTTAGTTTATTAAGATTATACGGGGTTGGGATAAAGTATGGAACCAAGTAAATATCTTTTAAACGAATAGAACGATGTTTATGAAAATTTGCAGGTAAGTGCAATGGAACAAAACGCATCTGATGTACATTTTTTTGATAACAATATACTTACGGTTTAACCAGAAATGCTATCAACTTCTTTAATTTAAATGGGACCCTATATATTTTTACAGATTTTGAAAGAGCTTGTTATTTTGAATTCATACATATTGAGTTTAAAAAAATTGTAAAAACGAGGAATAACTCACTCTTACTAGTACAATAGATGTACATTTCATTATTTTAGAATAATGAGAAACAAACTTACTTCAAATGTTCAAAATGCTCGCCATTTACTTGCTGACAATATGCCATCCTATTAACAAATTCTTGAGTCTCTCTTTCCAAGACTTCTCCACGTATTAGTTCACAGTCATCAATAATTCTTTGTCTCAATTCCTGTAAGTTTGTTGGTCGTCTAACGTAAACACGTGATTTTAGATAACCCCAAAGAAAAAAATCTAACGGGCTAAGATCCGGAGAACGAGCAGGCCACTCTATAAATCCTCTACGTCCAATCCATCGATTTGGAAAATTCGCATCCAGAAAATCCCTAACCCGTCTATCATAGTGGGAGGTGCTCCATCTTGTTGAAACCAAATATTTTGTGGTAATTGCCCATTCTGTTGAAGTGCAGGAATCATTTCGTTATTTAGTAGATCCAAATACTTGTCACCATTCAAGTTTCCGTCGATAAAAAATAGGCCTATAAGCTTATTTTCGACAATTCCCATCAAAACTTCTGTGGATGCTGGATATGTGCTTCATGAATTCAAAGAGGATTGTCATTTTTCCAATACCTTGAGTTATGGCGATTAAAAGTTGCCTCATCAGAAAAAAAAACTATGCTAGAAGTAATATTTTCGTCGACATTACAGATGTCCATTAGCCGTTCGCAAAATTCCAGCCGTCGGTCAAAATCATCGTATTATGACAATTCTTGAACCAGCTGTACCTTATACGGATGATACTTTTCACTTTTTAATATCATTTCTACAGAACGTTGACTGATGCCATGGTTTAGTGCCAAATTTGTGGTGGAAGTTTGAGGTGATTCTTCTAAATCGATTGCAATATTTTGTTTAACAGTTTCGTTCGTTGCAGTCCGCGGTCTTCCAGGTTTTAGCAAATTTTTTACCATCCCAGTAGTTTTAAAACGTTGTAATGTTTTAGTTACTGTTGAGCGTGATATAGGATTTCTCTCCGGATGCAAATTATTAAAAATATGACACACTTGGTTCCATTGCACTTGCCTGCAAATTTTCATAAATATCGTTCTTTTCGTTTAAAAGATATTTACTTGGTTCCATACTTTATCCCAACCCTGTATACTTAGTGACATAAAAGTCCACCCAGAATAAATGATTTTAATAAAATTTGTTGAATTTATTTATTTTACTGAAATAAAAAATTGATATAATTTTCAGCCCTATTAGTTGAAGATTCCGGTTTTCATACTGCTTTTTTTGTAATCCACTAACAATCCAAAAATGAGTATTGTAGCCGTAGTAAAGATTCAAATTTTGCGGATTTTGGTTCTTGATATTCTTTACGATTGGTTACGATGTCTAGGGTACGGAGACCTGTACGGTTTCGTTAACTTAGTGAGTTTGATAGGGGTCGTATAGTGGAACTTCAGGAAGCTGGATTTTCTTTTCGGGAAATTGCAGTTAGAATGCAAAGAAGTGTAGACAGCGTGGTTGGTGTTGTCAGACATGGCTTCGAAAAGGCCGTACGCAAAAAGCAAGGGGCTCTGGACGCCCCTATAGAACAACAGACCGTGGAGATCGCTGCCTAAGATTATTGGCCTTAGGAGGTCCATGGTAAATGAATGGTTTGCCGAACACGGAAGACCTATTGGCATGCGAAGTGTTGACCGACGAATAAGACCTTTTGGCCTGTTTTTATACCAACCAAACTGGGTCCTCCCTTTAACTCCAGAACACCGACGTAATCGCCTTGACCTTAACGAGATGGGTGTATTGGTTAACGTTTAGAATACGCTAAATCGATAACCAATGATGCGAATTAAGATAATTTGACGCAACAGTACTCGATAGTAACGATACGTTCACATTGTATAGTCGGGAAATACCTATTTTATATTTATTTTTTTCATTAAAACAATTTAAATATGTCAACATATACCAATAGACTAATACCAAATTATTACTATTAACCACCTTCAGTAGTGTAGAGAACGGTCACTCTGGGATCAGGAATGGAACAGTATTGTCTTTAGTGACGAGTCTCGATTTTGTTTAGGCATGCACGGTTTTTTGTTGTAAGGCATGTTCATCAAACTGTTGGAGTTAGGGTTTGGGTGCTATAGCTTATGGTTCGAGATAACCTTTAATGCCTTAGAAACATGAAGAAACTCTTCAAGAGTATGAAGTGGATATCGCCCGAATAGTACGATTTGCTTATCTATTAGCCCCCCTCAAATAATTTTATTCCATAAGTGGTTTCCACACTGTATAAGAAATTCGTGAATGTTTTTTTTTTCATTTAATGAACGAATCTATATAATGAATTAAAAAAACTATATGTACACTTTTTACCCTATTTGTTAAACGTTAGCTCTGATAGAGAACAATTTACTTGTCCATTAATGTCAATCACATTTAACACATAAAGCGAAAATACTGAAGCTGAAATATCGCAGATTATATTCAACAGCAGCATAAAGCTTTCATGTTAAATTTTTAAATGACATTTTAAGAAAAAAATAAAATCATTCATTATAAACCCAAACTAATAGGTAGAGGTATCTACTGTAATTTTCTGGGCATAAATTATTGAGAGGTCTATTTCTTTTATTGCGACAGTTTTAGACGTTTCATTGTAATAATATTAGAAAATACGGGTTATAATTGATCAATTCAAGATGATTAAGGCGACAAAGGTGTTGATCAATCTTGTGGAGATAATATGTTTGATTGTATAACGTTATCCCGGTAGATGAGGGTGTTCATTAAGTCTGGCACATAAATAAGCTCTGTCCTACGCTTTATAATTTGAAGCGACATTTCTAACCGATGTTAGAGATAATGGATTTTCTAAAGAGCGTGAGTGATATCGACGCAGACTACAAGTTTGCATCGGAAATAAGTTGTAGATACTATTCAACCTAAAAGTTTGAACCCTCTGGCAATTATTCGTTCAGTTTGTTTTGACTCTAAATATTTAATAATACTTTTAATCAGGCCAATTCACTGTCATTCTTGCTAAACATATTGCTACGCTAGCAGCACTGTTAAGCTGTAACTTTTAGCAAGAAGCATAAGATTCTAAAATTTCGTATTCTCTAATTTCCATTCTAGTAAGATTGCTAAAAATTATAAGCAAATCTTGCTACGAAACTTGCACTTGCTAAAAAAGTGCAAGGGATCAAATCAATCAAATTTAAAAATCATTTTTTCCAAGTGCGAAACAAAAAATATGGCTACAGTTCGAAGCATAGATAAGAGATATATACATACTGAGATAAATCGGAAACTGCCATTATAACCTCGATACCAAAGCGATATTTGCGGCATCTCGCGTCTGGAACCAAGAACTACAAGATATAGCGGGAAAATAAATGTATTTTTCAATATTAATAGGTTTTGATTAATATTTTGATGGAAAAAATCTCGAGGTCTCGTCAATAATACACAAATATACATCTTTATGAAATATTTACTACATTCAATAAATTATTTACATGTGCATTACAAACTCTATGTAATTTATGAATTCTAGACAATGGTTTTTCTTTTAAATCTGACCATCCAATTATTGACAACCATAGATTGTATAGCTGAAATTAAATGTTCAATTAATATTTTTAAAATCATTAATTAATACTAAAGTTCTCACAGTTAAAGTATTTTAGACACAACACAAACATTAAATAAAGAACTGTTTAATAAAACTTTCAACTTACGGTATATTTAAATTAAAAATTGAATAACCGTGAAAATATTATTAAAAAGTTATTATTTTAAGGCTTTTATTATTTTATATATTTTAATTCAACTTACTTGTTCATCTTTAGGAATTCGATGCTTTTGATATCCTGTTTTAACGGAGTTATTGTATCCAGGAACACAACATTGAAAACCCATTTTTATCTCTAATTAATCACAAATTGTAACAAATACTTCTTATACACTATAAATTACTGTAAAGAGTAACCGAACTTGACTTACTATAAACACAAAATGGCAATGAAATTTACAAAACACGAAAATTCTTTGACAGATGCTACATATGACAGCACACCAGCGTTTTTTGCTACTGGAACCTCAACTACTAACAATGAACTTTCATTTACATATAAGATTCCTAGCCATGGTTCGAAGAGATTGGTCTACTCACACCTGTAACAGGTCGATGTAGGAGTACAATAATCAACGGCACGTGCTAAACTGCAGTAAGTGCAACGGTAGCTTGTCTAGGAATATTAGGGGCAATGACAATTTGCCACACAGCAGCCCAAGAGGCCTTACGACTGCAACAGACACAAAATGTAAAATCTGCTCATTTGGTCGATCGTCTAAGGATTCTGGAAAAAAATCTGATAGCATCCTTTAGCCCCCAATTAGATATCATGTCAGTTAGGTTTGACTTGAGCAAAAATATACGCCATTGGAAAATGTGCGCAATTCAACATTGAAAAGAAATACTGCAAATAGAACATAACTTTTGTGTCTGACAGGCAAGCAGCAATTAAAGCACTCAACTCCAGCGTTATAACATCTAAATTAGTCTTGGAGTGTCTAGAAAGACTGAACGAACTGGGCATACACTTCTATGGCTCCCTGGGCACTCGGGTATAGAAGGAAATGAAATGGCAGATAGGCTTGCCAGAAGGGCAGCAAGTATGTCACTAATGGGACCTGGACCATTCTGTGGCATAGCCTACAGTTCCATCCTCAATTAACTCAGAGGCATTGAGAATATGGAAAAGATCGAATATTGGGACAACCTACCAGGGATAGGGCAGGCAAAAGCCTTGCTAGGTAGTTACAATCCCAAAAAGTCCATACAATGTCTTGGGCTAAGCGAAAATAACCTAGGAACTCTTAAGGTACTCGTACATTTCAGCCTTTTTCCTGCAAGTCTATTTTGAATTGCTAGCAAATTTTTACCAAGCCTTCGTACATTGCCGCAACTTTTGAGAGATTTTTTTTTGTCATTTGACAAGTGTTGTCAATTTCTGAATATTTGAGGTTACGTTACCTTTAATTTAAAACATGGATTTTCATACAAATACAAACTGTAAGTACACACCTCAGCGGTTGCCATGGCGAAAATCCACGAATTACGGTTTGAGTTGCTTGACCACCCTCCTTACCAGATCTAGCACCAAGCGACTTTTTTTGTTCCCTAAGCTAAAAGTTGGGCTCGGAAGACAGAGATTTTCGTCGAATGAGGAGGCCATCACCTTCGTAAACAATGATTTTGCAGAGAAAAACGCCGAGTACTATTTGGACGGGTTGAAGAGATGGGAGCATCGCTGGGAGAAGTGTATAGACTTACAAGGAGACTATGTAGAAAAATAAAAATTAATTTAAAGAAAAAATGTCTAGTGTCTTTGTTAGGTCGGAAACTTCTCAGACAACCCTCGTATTATATCAAAAAATTGAAAAAACAAATTTTGGCCTAAGGCATTCAAGAGCCGGTGTACATTAATGTTACACCTGGCGGTGAGCATGTTAAAAAGTTTAGAACTTGTTAAGCATCTAAAGATGGTTAATGATTCTGCAGAACGAGCTGTCAAACTAACTGAAGAATATATAGTAATACTCTAACAATGCACGAAGATAAAATACGGTGTGTAGTTCAAATTGACTTACAACAGCTTTAAGTGAAATGGAAAATGAAAATTAATTGTAAAAAGTGCAAAAACCCCATGTTATTTAAATGGGAAATAAATGCCACAACCAACACCATCACAATCGTTAAGGTGATCGAACCAAACCTTTAAAAAACAACTTAGAATTAAGAAACAAATTTCGGGAATTTTTACCATTAAGTAACAAAGTAGTTGGTTATATTATGCAGAAAGAGAACATATATTATGGATAGAGTGTTGGACTAATTTTTAAACTTAGGAGAGGATGCGCAAGTGGCGACTTAGGTTGCATTCCTCTTGAGTAGATATAGGTAATGTTAAACTTGTTTTATCGAAAACGAAATATTCCTATATAATGTAAAACTTATAAAGTCCTTAATAACACTTTATAGCAGTTGTGATATTAATTTAATCAAGTCCTAGACTCCTTAAAGATTTTTAGTTGCCTCAAATAATTTTTCGCAGACATCAATAAACTGTCTGGGGCAAATTTTACATTGTCATTAAAATATTGTGATATCTACCTCTCTTCACTATCGCCTCTGCCTTTGCTGAGAATTTAACAATGGAACTCTCAAGCGTAGACGATGATGCAAAAACCATTTAAAAACTTATTGATTCTCTACGATCTGGCAAATTTAGTTGAAAAAATAAATTTTAAATAAGTTGTGACAAAACTAATCAAAATGATAATACAAATTAATGTTTTTCATAAAAATCTGTATAAATGAACAGTTTTTACAAAGTGTTTGCATATCTCCAACAAAACAAGACAAAAAAGGAGAGTTTTGTAAAAACAATTACTTATACCATAAGATATAAAGGGTAAATTTCGTATTTTTTTTGTATGGAATTTTTGTAATAGTTATTGTCAAATACACAAATACACGCATGTAGAGACGCAAATTGTTAATAAAAAATGACTTTTTTTAAATAATATGCATATAAAACGTATTTAAATAACAGCACAATATTTTTCAACTGTCAAATGTTATTTTTGAACTGCCAAATGTGATTTTTCAACTGTCATTTGTCATTTTCAACTATTAAATGTCACTTTTCAACTGTCATACTGTGATATAGATATAGTAGTAGAATTTGACACTTGTTTCCATATCTCCAATAAAACAAGACTAAAAAGGAGAATTTTGTAAAAACAATTACTCATACCATAAGATATAAAGTGTAAATTTCGTATTTTTTTGTATGGAATTTTTTGTAATAGTTATTGTATTTTAATTGTGCTCTTTATTTTACTAAATAAAACATGTCAAATACACAAAGTAGTCGACGCATGTTGAGACGCAAATTGTTAATAAAAAATGACTTTTAAATAACGCTATGAAAGAAAGCAGCAACCTTTTTGGCGCAAATTTTCTGTTTGAGAGTTGTTTTTAAATATCTCTCTAATAGAGGGCACAACAATGCTAAAATCTTAATTTTAAAATCTGTCCTTTTCCTTCTTACAATATTTTTATTGTAGAAAAATATTTTTTTCAGATGTCAGGAGAGGAAGCTTTAACATTTTTACAAGAAGTTAAATACGATTTGGACAAACTTAAAAATCACTATATCCAGATGGGATTAAATACTCTACAGCACCCAAAGGTAGAAAAATTATTAATATATTATTATTCTACCAATATTTATAAAATATTACATTATTTGCCTCTGGTAATCTTGTATTTTTACCATCCGCCTATCCTAGTGCGCGGTAAATTAAAATTATGAAGAAGTTGACAGCGCGGTAGCTGCTTAGTGTTCAAATATTTTTTCCTGAAACCGAATAGTTCAGTTTTGATTTAGTAAATTTGAATATAAAAAGACGCACGTTAACAATAGGGTGGTATAATCAAAAATATCAATTACAATAAATGCCAGAGAAATTATAGATTTGTTCTTTATGGCTGAAGTTGTTCATGAACTAGGCCAAGGCGGCCGAAATGAACGTTTTAGTGCACATTTCTTGAACTAGTGCAAGGAGTTCAGCCATAAAGAACAGTGGTTTTAAATTTAAGTAACACAGATATTATTTTTTAGATCGTTTTTCGTTAATTCAAATAAAAAATAAATTAAAATTTCTTGTTTTAATGGTAATCTGTGATTTTAATTTTTTATGGATTTAAATTAATGAAAAATATTAACTACCACAACGAATGCAGTAGAAACTATAAGAAAAAACCTTTTTAATTACAAGAAATAAATTTCTATAAGGTGCAGTCAATAAAAAAAAAGAAAAAGTGGAAAATTGTTTCCACCTGCACCCAGTTCAGTTTTTTTTTGTATTAAAATTAAGATAACAAGTAATAAAAATAATTCTGATTTATTTTATGCATATTATTGTAAAATTTACATCCAAAATCATTCCTATAATTGAATCTCCCTCTTATAATTATTTCATAACCTAAGTTACACAATCTGTTATATAATAGAGAGATTTTAAGCCCCTTATTTACATGCCTAGTTATGGTTATCGTTATTGTGAGCATGCGTGTTAGCAACTCTGAAATTCGTTATCGTTATTAACCATACCGGATTCCGTTAGTTACGGAGAAATAAAGTTACGCATCTCTTACCGTTATCGTTATTTTTGCAGCATCTACGTTGCCACTTGTTGCATTATTTTGTCCAAATTTTAGAGCATTTTAAATTTACATGTTTTATCACGTGTATTAGAATAATTTAAAAGCATTAGGAGAGATTAATTTTACTGCAAATATTCGCGAATTAGTATCTTTTTATAGCAATGGGGTTAAATTTAAATTTATGGCTTTAAATTTATAACATTTGGGCTGAAACTAGAAAATAAATTGAATTTGGCAACACCGAATATTATGAAGTTGTCTACGGTAAGACGTCAGAATTAACCTAAAAAAAGGTATAACTATTAGTAATATTATTATTCTTAGGTTAGGTTAAGTAACATTCATTAAATTTTGATGTTATTTTTAGTGGATTAAAATCTCACTTTTATTTTGTCGAAGTAATCGTTACCATTAATAAAAATAACCATAAAGTAGTCTAAAACAGACGCTAAATTTAGTGGCTTAAAATCTCTCCGATTTTCGTATTTCCAATGCCTATTCTCTCAGTTTATTTTTTCATACAAATGTGGCAACGTAGCTTGAGATTTAAAATTTGCCACTCTTAATCGAACCAATAAAATTATACGGGTGAGAAGTAGGCTCCTAGCTCCAATACGGTAAAATTGATTTGGCAACTCCGCTCCGCTGTATATTCCGTCCGCACGTTATGAGGGATTAATCTTAATATTAAAAATATAATTATAACTTTATACTAATAAGTCTTAGTAGATGAAGATGTCAATGAATGAAATTTTGCACAGAGGTAAAAAAAAACAATTCTCTTTCATCTGGCATATTCAAAAATTACTTACAAACGTTCCGAATGGCCAAAAAATGGATTTTAAGGGAAATTTTGACGCAAATTCGGATATATCTTTTGGAGCTAGGGGGTAAATGAAGATGTCCATGAATGAAATTTTGCACAGAGGTAAAAAAAACAATTCTCTTTCATCTGGCATATTCAAAAATTACTTACAAACGTTCCGAGTGGCCAAAAAATATATTTTAAGGGAATTTTTCATGCAAATTCGGATATTTACAAAATAAATTGAAGCTGTATGTCTAGGAACATAAAAATTGAAAGTTTTTAACAAAACTGTCACGTTTAAAAAAAAATAGATTTCTAAAACCAATAACAGCTGTTTAGCCACAACTTCATACACCAATATCTTTTTTTATTCAATTATTTCCCACAAAAAACATTTTACATCTTTATATATAGGTAAATAAAATAATTCTTAAATGTTTGGTCCTTTTAATTAAATAATTGTAAATAGGTCTATTTTTATATATGGATAAAATTGAAAGAGTTTTTAAATATCAATTGTTTATATCTTGGCTAAAAGATAAATCAACCCAACATCTTCTAAATCGATAGTAGAACAACATTAAAATATAGGGGAATTAAACACGTGCCTAAGAGTGTACCTACTACCCTTCTAAAAACATTAATTTTCCTTAATTTATTTATTGTAAGGACATCGAATGTTCTCTAGGCAACGAATTGTATTTCTGAATTAAATAAAACTGTAGATAATTTAATACACATCAGTGACAATGGTTGAATAAAGAAATATGTGCAATTAAAACATTATTGTATTTTATTAATTACTTCTATTTTAGATTTGCTACTTTCGTACAAAGAAGCACTTTGTCTATCGTTTCTACTGTATTCTCTTTCAATCTATTTCATTCATGGACATCTTCATCTACCCCCCAGCTCCAAAGGATATATCCGAATTTGCGTGAAAAATTCCCTTAAATCCATTTTTTGGCCACTCGGAACGTTTGTAAGAATTTTTGAATATGACAGATGAAAGAGGATTGTTTTTTCTACCTCTGTGCAAAATTTCATTCATGGACACCTTCATCTACCCCCCAGCTCCAAAGGATATATCCGAATTTACGTGAAAAATTCCCTTAAAATCCATTTTTTGGCCACTCGGAACGTTTGTAAGTAATTTTTGAATATGCCAGATGAAAGAGGATTGTTTTTTCTACCTCTGTGCAAAATTTCATTCATGGACATCTTCATCTACCCCCCAGCTCCAAAGGATATATCCTAATTTGCGTGAAAAATTCCCTTAAAATCCATTTTTTGGCCACTCGGAACGTTTGTAAGTAATTTTTGAATATGCCAGATGAAAGAGGATTGTTTTTTCTACCTCTGTGCAAAATTTCATTCATGGACATCTTCATCTACCCCCCAGCTCCAAAGGATATATCCGAATTTGCGTGAAAAATTCCCTTACAATACAATTTTTGGCCACTCGGAAAGTTTGTAAGTAATTTTTAAATCTGCCAGATGAAAGAGAATTGTTTTTTCTACCTTTGTGCATTTCATGGACATCTTCATCTACCCCCCAGCTCCAAAGGATATATCCGAATTTGCGTGAAAAATTCACTGTCAATTTTAACACACTATGAACATTTATAAAGTATATATTAGTTTAAATAATATTTTATATCATTTTATATTTTTGTTTTTATTAAATTAAGTTTAAAATGTTTTTTATCAACCACTAAATATCATGGTTCCCCCCTATTTAATTTGTAGTATTATCATGTCCGAGCGTTCAATTTTACCTACAACTTGCTGTTCGGGGATGAATGCACAGTAGATTTTGATGCGCTGTTGCCAAATGAGCTGCTTGTCGTATTTCTGCGGTAGGAGCTAGGAGCTAGCTTCTCACCGATTAAAATTATTCTTAAAAATTCAAATTCAAATATAGTTGTTCAACTTCAGCAGCAGGTCTAATAAATATTACTAAATCTACTCCAATAAAAATGCACAGCTTCATTTAATTCAGTATGCAATTGTTTGGAGGGACTGAATTATTCAATAAGTCATGTTTTACTGTAAAAAACTGAATTTAATGGTCATCATATGAACCCACTAGTTTTCTTTGTTGGTTTTTTGTATTTTTATCAAGTTTAGATTAAGCTCTAAGCACACATTAAGGTCTACTCAGTTAAAGTTCTTTGCAGATTTGTTAAAATATACAAATGCATTAAATCTAACACAAAATGTTCATATTGCTTCTGAATAAATATACAGGGTGAACCAACCTTACGACAAAGTTCGGTATGGGTTATTTTATAAGATATCAAAATAATATCTAAATATCTAAAATAACCCATATACCGAACTTTGTCATAAGGTTGGTACACCCTGTATACACTATTTTTTGCAAATGTATCAATCACAAAGTATTTAATTTCAGTACAACCCATCGACGGCAAAAAACATGTATACGTGTATATTTATATTGTTTAACCTTGTTTACCTTCCATTATAAGAATTTCATAAAAGCTTTTGACGCTCCGAGAGAATAAACAATTATTGTGCTTTCAGATCACGGATGACTCGTCAGTACAACTGGGGCTCAATTCCAAGATTACATTATACGATAAACCAGTATTAAGAAGTAATTTCAATATCAAACAACTTCGCAAAGAGATCGACGATTCTCAATCAGTATCACGAAGCAGTGTCGGTGAGTCTTAATTTACACTTTTCAACACAACGTTTACTTACAGAATAAGAAAAAAGTAATAGAGTGAAATAAAAATATTAGTTCCTAAATGCATATAAATTCAATACAAAATATTTATATTAGAAGTTGCTCAGTTCATCCTTTTTTTTGTAAGATGCCTTTCAACTTTTTTTTTCATAAAAATTATGCTTCTTGTCTATATCCGCCTTAAAATAGAGTACAAACAACAGTGGACCCGTTTAGTATGTTATATTGATTAAAATGGTGATAGTACCTACATATTTACGAAAAGATACCTTACTAAGAACAATAAATAACTGAACAGTTAAACTAAACTTTCACTATTTATTCGAAAAATTCGCTTTAAAATTCAATTACAGCTGTTTCGCTATAACTAGCATCGTCAGATTGACATATTGAAAATCCTCAATGTCCAGAATTATTTGGAACAATTAAGCTACATAAAGATTCAAAACCAATTAGACCTGTAGTTTCGTATGTTAACACTCCTAATACTAAAGTAGCTAAAAAATTAAATAGTATTCTAAACAATTATGGTTACACATCTAAATATTCAGTACAAAATTCATTAGATTTGATCAAAAAATTGAATAAATGTAATTTACAAAATAATACTAAATTAGTATCGTTTGACGTAACTAATATGTTCTCAAAAATACCTCCTAAAGAATGTATAGTTCTAGTTAAAAAGCTATTAGATGAAAGAAATATCCATCCAGGTATAATATCAGACATAATTGATCTATTTGATGTATGCATTAGTCAAAATTATTTTACTTTTGATAACAAAGTTTATATTCAAAATGAGGGTCTTCCCATAGGAAGTCCTATTTCTCCAATTTTAGCAAATATATTTATGGATAATTTAGAAAACAAAATCTTTAATTCTAGTTATAAAAACAATATTGTATGTTGGTATAGATATGTTGATGATGTGTTAGCAGGTTTTGTAGGTAGCGAACGGCAGTTAGATATATTTTTTAATTATATTAATACCTTGCATCCTAAAATTAATTTTACTTTAGAAGTTGAAGAAAATAATTCAATTAATTTTCTAGATTTAAGAATTGAAAAAGTTAATAATTCATTAAATTATTCAATATACAGAAAACCTACACAAACAGATGTAACCATACCATATAATTCAAATCATCCACTATCACATAAATTAGCAGCTTATAATTCCATGATCCATAGAGCATTTTCAATTCCAATGAACAAAAATAATTTTAATAAAGAAATTGAAATCATAAAACAAATAGCTACATCTAATGGCTATCCAATACATTTGATAAATAAATTAATTAATAAGAAAGTACAAAAAGTGTCACTAGAACTAATATTTCCAAAACAAACTAAAGAAATTAAAAGCTATAAAAGTATTACATATTGTGGAAATATTTCCAATGCAATTTCAAAAATAATTGGCAACATCAGCATTAATATAATTTAAAACACAAAATAGTATTGGAACAAAATTGTTAAATGTGAAAACAAAATTACCAAAATTAAAAAAATCTGGTGTTTATAAAATTAATTGTCCAAAATGTAATGCAGTATATATAGGTCAAACGCAAAGAAATTTTGAAGTAAGATTTAATGAACACTTAAGAGCATATAGATTACAACAACCAGATAAGTCGAACTATGCAAAACACCTACTGGAACATCCAAACTCACTTATACACACCAATGACATTCATATACTACACATTTGTGATAAAAAACAAAATTTAGATTTTCTAGAAGAACTTGAAATTAAAAGACATCTAGCAGATCAACAATTTAAAGTAGTTAATGAACAAATAAATCTTGGAAGTTCTCCACTATTAAACTGTTTACTTTGATTGAGTCTTCATTTTATACATAGAAAAGACATTATTGTAACATAAATATATTAAGTTATTGTAAAGATCAGCATGATATAGTTTTTTCCTGGTTTTTCTATATCATTGCACAGTTATCCTTATCTTAGAGGGAAATACATCCAGGATAATCCCTTAGGCTAATTACATCTAGGCTTTAATATTGTTATGTCTTATTACTTCCATACTTGGTCTAGCCTTACCTCCTTATCAACATCAAGTACCTAGTTACAAACAAACAAATGTAGTTATAGCGAAACAGCTGTAATTGAATTTTAAAGAAAATTTTTCGAATAAATAGTGGAAGTTTAGTTCAGTTATTTATTGTTCTTGGTAAGATGAACTTCCAAAAAGTAGAGGTTAACACAATCAAAAGATACCTTGTCGTCGACCTCTACACAAAGTTACATTTTACTCATTTGCGGATGAAAAATCGACTATTTTTGAAGGCAAGTACTTTACGTCCGCAAACACTTTTCGTCCGTAAACTCTTTCAGCCTTACCAATAAACAGAGTATAAATATTTATACCGAGAATAAATATTTTATACCGAGAATAAATTCGGAATAGGCAAAATGTCTACCAATAAATATGGAATAACTTATACTCGGAATAAATACTCGGTATAAAGTTATACCTACCCTAAGCCTTGTTTAAGTGCAGTATAACCTAAAAAATATGTTTGCTACGAGAGGTGTAGAAGCTGTTGAGGAAGTTATTAATTTAATAAATTTGGAAAATACAAGAAAAAGAAAAGTTTTTAAAGAAAGAATAGACCCATTTACAATATACTCTGACAAACAAATGTATGTCGTCGTATTGCAAAGGCTATTTATACTACAAAAAAGATGATTTTATAAAAATGCCTTCTCTTCACGAATAACTGATTTCAATGCAAAAATTGGGAGATAATTGATTTTAAAACAGTGTTTTCTTTAAGCACTCAGTTTAATTGTCAAATAAAATATAGAAATATAGTATAAGATATATTCAGTCACGAGTGGAAAACAAAGAAAATGGTAAAAGATTTAAAATTCGGCTGAATTAGATGTACCTAATTATCAAAAAAGAAATTTTTTAAAAAAACAAGAAACATATTGATATCGAAAAAAACGCATATTTAACTAAACTAGTATTAACAAAACGTATTTCTCAATTTCTTTATATTTGTCGGCACGTTTACATCAATTTTTTCATTGAATAATTTAATGGAATTTATCCCAAATCTGCTATTTTTAAATGCGTACACGGCGGAATTATTTGACGTTTAACTGTCACATTATCAATAATCCGAACTTGACTAGAGCTACTTATTATTCGTTTATTTGATAAGTACGTGAAACGGGCATTGAAAGCACATTAAGAATTTCACAACAAAACTTTTCTCACTCAACAATTTTTAGTTCAAATTAACTGCAAACTGTTTTTAACTGTCATACTTCATTTAATTTAACACTGTTCCATGTACTTGTGTCAACGTTTGCTACGTTGCCAAATCAATATTTTGGAATAAAGAGGAATAGTTATACATTCCGAGTTTATTTGTAAACAATTTATACCAACCTTATACTTAGGATAACTATTCTAAGTTTAAATAAGGAATAACGTAGGAATAAGAGATTTTTATAAGTTACAGTGTTTAAGTTCGTTGTAGTTGCTATGATTGGATAATTTTTATAGATCTGTCATTTGCTTTTGTCAAATCTAGTATTTAAGAAATTCGCTAGATCAAATTTCAGCTGGCGAATATCATTTTAACTGTCAAATGTCATTTTTCGACTGTCAAATGTCACATTTCAACTGTCATTTATCAAATATCATTTTTTAACTATCACCAGTCAAAAAACTACTGCGTGCCGAGCTAAGCGAGGTTCGCAGCACAACATTTTTCAACTGTCAAATGTTATTTTTGAACTGCTAAATGTGATTTTTCAACTGTCATTTGTCATTTTCAACTATTAAATGTCACTTTTAACTGTCATACTGTGATATAGTTCTAACACGATCACCTTAACAGATCATCATTAAAATTTCAATACGCTCTTTTTCACTTAATTGAACCATTCTAAAGTGTGCAATTTATTTCCATCAATTAGAATTTGACACTTGAAGAACAAAAGACGTACTAAACAGTACCACTGTTACTAATAAAAATCTCTTATTCTTGGGTTATTTCTTATTTAAACTTAGAATAGTTATTCTATGTATAAGCTTGGTATAAATTGTTCACTAATAAACTCGGAATAAATTCGGTATAACTGTTCCCTCTTTATTCCAAAATAATGATTTGGCAACGTAGCAAAAGTCGACACAAGTCATACACAAGTACATGGAACAGTGTAAAATTAAATGAAGTATGACAGTTGTTTGAGAAAAGCTCTTTCTGAAATTGGTCGAAATTTACCTAACCTTGCAGGTTTTATTATAAAAATATCTTTAACTGATCACTTTTTACTTATTTCTAGCAAAACATAAATTAAAAATCTCTTTATTAGAGTATATTGTAAATGGGTATATTCTTTCTTTAAAAACTTTTCTTTTTCTTGTATTTTCCATATTTATATCTATATTTATTAAATTAATAACCTCCTCAACAGCTTCTACACCTTATCGCAAACATATTTTTTAGGTTATACTACACTTAAACAAGGGTTAGGGTAGGTATAACTTTATACCGAGTTTTTATTCCGAGTATAACTTATTCCATATTTATTAGTAGACATTTTGCCTATTCCGAATTTATTCTCGGTATAAAATATTTATTCTCCGTATAAATATTTATACTCCGTTTATTAGTAAGGCTGTACTTGTTTATTTATTACTATGCATACAAACAACATCAATTAGTTTATCGAAATAGTTTTTTTGCTCTAATGCAAAAAACTCAAAGGAGGTTGGTTAAAGTGCTATACTCCTCGTTTTTACAAATTTTTTTACAATAAACTCAGTATGTATGAATTCAAAATAACAAGCTCTTTCAAAATCTGTAAAAATATATAGGGTTAAATTTAAATTAAAGAAGTTGATGGCATTTCCGGTTAAACCGGAAGTATGTTATTATCAAATTATCATTATCATCAGATGCGTTTTGTTCCATTGCACTTACCTGCAAATTTTCCTAAATATCGTTCTTTTCGTTTAAAAGATATTTACTTGGTTCCATAATTTATTCCAACCGCGTATATCACGCATATAGACGAAACATTTTAAAATCTGGGGATTATGCCTGTCATTCGAATGAATGGGATATAGGGGTGGTATTTTCTACTACAGAATGCCATTTTGTAATTTAAATGTTTCGTATTGTATTGTACACAAAAGCTAATGGATATATCTTCAGTTTACATTCAGAATTTGAAGAAACGTGCATTTGGCGGTTAAAATGTGTGTAGGTGTAAAAATAGTGTAAAAAAAGAAATGCAAAAGTAATGTGATGCGAGTCTCCCTTTTAGTCCCAGAGCTGGCTACAGAAAACAGGGTCGATAAGGTGCGCGCCATTTCATCTTGTAAACTGACGGGCCCAACTTAGTACATCACCAAACGCTACTTCTTAAGGTCAGCACAGGTCGGATATGAAAATGCCAGCCGGTTTTCCCGGACGAAAAAATTGGGTGAAAAACCTCATAACGTGCGCGAGTGAAACCTTTTGCAACGTGTAGTTTGAACCTCAAGTAAGAGCGGTGTAATAGCGCAAGAAGTTTTGCGGGCCGGAAAACCCTCGTAAGAAGTGATCGAAAGTGTCGGAAAATTCATCTGAAAAACCTCATAACGTGCGCGCGCGAAACCTTTTGTAACGTGCGGTTTAAGCCTCAAATAAGAGCGGTGCAATAGTGCAAGAAGTTTTGCGGGCCGGAAAACCCTCGTAAGAAGTGATCGAAAGTGTCGGAAAATTCATTTGAAAAACCTCATACCGTGCGCGCGCGAAACTTTTTTATTAGGTTTTTGGGGTTTCAACTAAGAGCGGTGTGATAGCGCAAGAAGTTTTGCAGGCCGGAAAACCTCCGAAAAAAATTGAGGAAAATCAGCGTATATTTGAAATGAAAATTTTTCGTATTCGGCTTGACGGAAAATTTTTTTTTATGTCTCCATTCGAAATATCTTTTCGAGCTACCCGAAATTAATCAGGATACGATGAAAACTCGCTGAAATATAATCATTTTTTATCGCGAGCTTAATTTTATAGCGCTTACTCATTTTCCACCTGTTCGAGCGCCGCAAACAACGCAAAAAACGGGCTTCTATTTTTTTTTTTTAAATTCATTTACAGCACCAATTATCAATTGATTTTGATCAAATTTTTTTTAAAACTTCTGGGAATAGTTATACTTTTTGAAAAAATTGCTCAATATTGAGTAACGGCTCGTGGTGCCCCAAGAAAATTTGAGGAACGTCGAGGCAAGATGGTAATCTCGGCACTCGCCTCTATTGTTGCAAAAATGCGTTACAGTATTTACGTCTACTTTCGATCACTTCTTACGAGGGTTTTCCGGCCCGCAAAACTTCTTGCACTATTGCACCGCTCTTATTTGAGGCTTAAACCGCACGTTACAAAAGGTTTCGCGCGCGCACGTTATGAGGTTTTTCAGATGAATTTTCCGACACTTTCGATCACTTCTTACGAGGGTTTTCCGGCCCGCAAAACTTCTTGCGCTATTACACCGCTCTTACTTGAGGTTCAAACTACACGTTGCAAAAGGTTTCACTCGCGCACGTTATGAGGTTTTTCACCCAATTTTTTCGTCCGGGAAAACCGGCTGGCATTTTCATATCCGACCTGTGCTGACCTTAAGAAGTGGCGTTTGGTGATGTACTAAGTTGGGCCCGTCAGTTTACAAGATGAAATGGCGCGCACCTTATCGACCCTGTTTTCTGTAGCCAGCTCTCCGTCTATTTAAAAGAAACCGTCGCCAATGGAGATTGTTTACGCTACGAACTCCCGACGGGCGACCCAGAAGCTTCTCGTATGTTCCAGAACCTACGCGAATACTCGCCAAATATGTTCGAGTCTTTCCCGAACATACTAGAAGCAGTAACGTAGTATAAATACCGTTGCACGGAGAAGCAGTTTTTTTATTAGTACAGACGTTGTACGTCTACAGTATAAAAAAAATATTAGATAGTATAAATAAACCTTACAGTAACATATCAAATTAATAAAGCTTTAAAATAGTATAAATATGTCTGGAACTGGTACAATTTAAACACTTTTAAACGATGTGTTTGATGCCGTTGACCTATGCTATTTATTTTTTGATAGAAGGGATAAATGACAGCTGTATTTATTTTATTATACCTAAACTAAAAGGATTTTACGCCGACACGATTTCTCAATTAAAAACTAAAGCATTTGCTAAATGCTTATCTGAATTTAGAAACAAACTTATATTATTTCACAGACACTGAATATACATTTTCCACTTATAAGCTTTCATATAATACGCATTTTTTTAATCAAAAGCCCACGAGCGTCAAAAATCACGAAAGACAAAAGTGACAACAGACACAACTTCATCTAATTTCTATATTAAAAAATAGACGTAGTTTCCATCAACATTGTCTAGAGCAAAATGTATCAAACTACAAGTTTATAAATTAGAAATTAATTTCGTTACACTTTTTCATTAAAAACTAATTGGATTAAACAATGTCGAATTTTTGCTTTTTAATTATAAAGTTACGATGTAATTTCTTGTTAATATGTTGCTAAAGTCATATTGGCAAAGTTTTGAAAATTTCGAAGTAGGTAAGTTATAAAAAATATCGTTTTCCAAAAGTAATAGAAATATTTAAAATAGTTTCTAATTGGTACGTGAAATAATAAATAAATAAATATCTTCGTTTTTTAGCGTTTTTAGTAGAGACGCTAATTATGTTGCCAGAAAAATCTAGGATGATGTATGAGAAAGAATACCAGTCTTTTAAAAAGTGGAAAAGCAATAAAAATATCAATAGCGTGAGTGAAAAATACTTCTGGAGTATTTTTCTGAAAAGTCGAAGAAAACGATGTCAACGTCATAATGGACGTATTATTCGATGCTGAAGCGTACGTTGTTGGTGAATGAAAATTGTAACATTTCTAAATTCAGCAAATAAACCACCTTACTAAAAAACTTAAGTGGAGGATACAAAGTCCAAAATCCTGGAGTCAGATGACATTATTAAATTTCTAACAGAAGTTCCTGATGACTTCTATTTGTTGATGAAGGATTAACACTATATATAATATCCCCAAGAAGATTGCAGATTTTTTGAAACTTGCAAATTCAGAAATGTACACGGAGCATTGTTTCCGTCGTTCTACAGCTACTATGTTCGCAAATTCTGCAGCTGATCTAGTACAACTTAAACGCTTAGATAATCAACCACTTTTACCAGTTACGACAGCTTTAAGATTAGTACATTACGCAAACTTTCTGGCCTGAATCTACCAAAGATCTAACAGACGATGACACTTTTTACCTGAGCCAAATAGGGATGATGCCAGTTACACACAAACAAATTAAAGAAGCTACAGCTAAAGACCCAGAGTTGAGACAACTTTACAATGACATTCAAGCAGGGAAAGGAAATAAAAATACACTATAAGAATTCTCACTACAGAATTGACGTATTTTTCATGGAATACGAATCGTTATACCAAAAATTGTACGCAAAGCTATATTGGATGAATTGCACTCTGCTAATGCAGGAATAGTCAAAATGAAGGCACTAGCAAGAAGCTATGTTTGGTGGAATGCAACAACAAAAGAATCCTGTTAAAGTACCTGTACACTATTGGGAATACCCTAAAGAACCATGGTCAAGAACACACATTGATTATGCAGAACCAATGATGACCAATACCTATTTCTTGATTTTTGTAGACACCTACATAAAGTGGTTGGAAGTAGTATTAACAAAATCCACTACAGCATCATCAACAATAAATATACTGCGAGAACTTTTTACAACATATGGACTACCTGTCATTGTTGTGTCTGATAATGGGCCACAATTTAGATCAAGAGAAATGGAAGAATTTTTCAAAGAAAATGGCATTCAAGCAAAATTCACTGCACCATTCCATCCATCCACGAATGGACAAGCAGAACGATACGTTCAGACATTTAATTACAAATTAAGAAGTATGAAAAATGAAGAAGGCTGCTCGGTGCGAGAGAAATTAAACAAAATATTAATGCAGTACAGGAAGAGTCCGAATTCCTCAACCGGAATTTCACCTGGTGAAATGATGTTTAAAAGAAATTACAGAACAAAAATAGACCTAGTAAAGAGGGATTTTAGCACAGAAATGATCAATAAGACGAAACATAATACAAATTAGATTTTATACTGAGGAGAAATGGAGATTTGGAACAATTGTAGAAAAGAAAGGAAAATTGCACTACAAAGTATTGGTAGAACGACACACAGATCACATCCGGAATACAGAATTTACTGAAACTGACATGTTACGTTCCAATTTTGAAGGAACCAGTTATACCAGAACACACACAAAGAAGATCAACAGAAATAAATATGAGAGCTGAAGAGCTACAAGTTAATGAACCAGCTGCAGATCCAATCGCTCCTGGGAGGCCAGCGGAAAACCGTATAGAGAAAGGAGATGTTAAGATAATACCGGCTACTTCTGCATCCCCCGAACCAGTCCTACGACGTTCTGGAAGATGCATTAAAGCTCCAAATCGTCTTAACTTGTAGATTTTATTAATTGTTTTTATGTAACTTAATTTTTTAATTGTCCTATGTAACTTGGGTATTTTTATATAACTTGGGGGAGTGTTATGTTATATCTATGGCAATGTACAAAATAATGAGACTACTGTCAATGTCATTGAAAATACAGAAAAGTATTATTAAATTTATTTTCACAAATAAATGGTGTAATTGTTTTTACAAGTGATACATAATACCTTAAAAACATCTTTTTGTAGAGTTCAGTCGATATTTTCCTCACATTTCAGGGTTATTACTTCGCGTTCTTTGGTTCACCGAATTTGATTAGATATTAAGCTTAGAAGCTCACGTGGTTTTAAAATCATTTGTTTAATTATTACAAGGTAGAAGACGAACTAAGATTTGTGTTTGAGTCTCAATGTTTTGCTAGGGGTTGAAGTTAGCTCTGTAACGTTTTTAACTTCTTTCGGAAGGCAGTGGTCAAACCTAGTACGTCTTTGGTGTTGGCTGAGATGTTGTGTGCCACTGAATAGTCTTTCGGGAGCGAGAACAAGTCTTATTATTGTTCTGTACTAACTCCATACCTGATCCTACCGGTTCCTCCATATGCTCCCATGAATTCTTCGAAGGCATGGTGTGGATATTCTCGGATATGGTTCACTCCTTCTTCTTTGTCATGATCTTCTTTGTATAGTGCTAGTCGGTTTTGGTGGACTACTTTCGGTTTTCAGTTGGGGATCTTACTTATGCGATAGATGAAGTTATTGATCCTCTCCTTGAGCAGATACGGACCCTCCAAGTATTTTTGTAATTTTGAAGAAAACCCTTTTCACCTCGTTGGATTGTGTAGCCATACTTTGTCTTCTCCAGCTAGATCTTCAGGTCGACAACCAAATTCCTGGTCACAATGGAGATTTTCGCAGGTGTGTCTCCTGTGAAATCACTGATAGCATATCGATAAGCCATTGCAAATAGGGAAAGATACTGACTTTTCAATTATCCTGTTCAATCTCTCGACCATTTCTTCTGACTGTTCTGGTCTTCTTTATTCTCAACTTGTCACACATTTCTTGGAAAAGATGGCATTCAAAGTTCCTTCCCTGGCGGCTATGATCTTTCAAGGCACTCCATATCGGCTAATGAATTCTTTCACCAATACATCCACGACAGCTGTTGATGTATAAATTCATGAAATTAGCATTGTCTGTCAAATTTCAAAGGGGTAGTGGGTCATATATTAGAGCGTTCGCCTTGTAAACGACGGGACGTGTGTTCGAATTCCACGTACGACAAATTTATTGTCCCAAAATGTAATACGATTTTGTTTTTTTTACATATTACTTCTCAAATCAAAAGTCAAAAAAATATAGTTTTATCTAATATCAATTTGGTTTGATTTAATTGTACGTTATACAGGGTTAGTATAAAGTATGGAACCCCCTAAGTATCTCCTCAACGGTTTGATATTTTTAAATGAAATTGCTTATCCCCTTCTAAGAAGATCCAAGGAATTCAAAAAAAGTTGTGCAATAATATTTCTCTCTGTTATTTATTACTATTGTTTTTTCTATTGTGTATCTAAGTGATGGAAAACGTATCGAAATTTTAATTATGCGAGGATATGGAGACAAACAGCGTTCTTATAAGGAAGTTTTAAACCTATTCAATGAAGTTAATCCAGATCACCAAATCACAAAATCAACAGTTGTGAAAACTGTAAGGCGTTATTTACGAACACATCACGTAGTAAATGAACCAGTCAGGAAGACCAAAATCCGCCACAAATGATAATGTAAAGTTGGATGTGTTACTATCACTTGAAGAAAATCCACAAACATCAACTACCCAGTTGGCTCTTGACTTTGACATAAGCCAGACTTCCGTCATGAACATAATGAAATCCGAGAAATTGAAACCATATAAATTTCACTTCTGTCACGAATTAACTGAAGATGATCCAGATCGCAGAACAGAATTTTGCGAAAACATTCAGAACAGATGTATAGCAAATCCAAATTTTATCAAAAAAATTGTGTTCTCAGATGAAGCAACATTTTGTTTAAGTGGTAAAGTGAGTAGACATAACTATCGTATCTGGTCTAGAAATAATCCCCGTTGGATGAGGCAAGTACATACGCAGTATCCGCAAAAAATAAATGTGTGGACAGGAATGATAGACGATAATATTATTGGACCTTTCTTCATTGAAGGTAATATGTGTGGACATCATATTTAGATTTATTAACAAATTATATTGTACTCGCTATTGCAAGACTTTATCCTCATCCAAATAACCCAGCAATTCCTGCTGAAGACATATGGTTTCAGCAAGATGGCGCACCTGCACATTATTCTAGAATTGTGCGCCAGTATTTAGATCAAGTTTTTCCAGGTCGATGGATAGGGCGTAGGGGTGCTATCGAATGGCCACATCGTAGTCCTGATCTAACTCCTATCGATATTTTTCTGTGGGGTTATCTAAAAAATAAAGTGTACATAAATAGACCCACAAATTTAAATGACTTAGAGTTACGCATACGAAACTTATTGCTGCAAGTGTCGAACGAATTTTTGCAAAATTCTTTACGAGAATTTGAAGACCATTTAGGATATTGTCAAATAGCAGAAGGGCGAAATTTTGAACATTTAATATAATTTTGTTAATTTTGTGTTATTTTTTGTTAAAATAAATAAATTGTTATGTTGCCAAGTTTTTAGGATGTTTCCATAAATTAAGTTTGCCTTACTCACCATTTGACATTTCATCCATGGGTAACTAAGTCAAAAACGATAAATTATTGATTAAAGCCTCAATTATTCAATAACAATATGAATGGAAAGTTTTACTGTATGCAGAATTTCACAAGGAATTCAAAAATGGAAAAATATACAGGGTGTTCTATTTAAAATAAAAAAGTTGATATGCATTTCTGGTTTAACCGCAAATGGTACATTAGATTTGATAGCATTTTTGAATTCCTTGGATCTTCTTAGAAGGGGATAAGTAATTTCATTTAAAAATATCAAACCGTTGAGGAGATACTTAGGGGGTTCCATACTTTATACTAACCCTGTATTACGACTATTTATAAGTACAAATGTATAATTACTTTTTCGAATAAGAGTTTTTTTATTATTCTCATTTTACCATTAACATTAACACAAAATAGTTTTTAAAAATTCTTAAATTTGGTATATATTAAGTTTCCATAAATTGTTAAAAATAAACGTCTATATAAATACCTTCTTAGTTTTTAACAGGTCGTAGATAAAGTATAGTACGTTACTCGCAACATTATTGCAATTTTGTAGCTCGTGCGTAATTGACTCCTTAACCAACTCGATACGTAATAAACTATTATATACACTTATTTGATAACTTAACGGCTCGAAAATTATTTTCAAGTATTTTCTAGAAATAGAGATGGGGAGTGGAACTGGCGCATTCGCCATTATTTGTGGTACAAGGCAACCAGCTTTGTAACAAAAAGAATGACCAAAAATTCTTATAGAGTTATGTAATAATTATACGATCCCGTCACGAACAATACTTTTATGGTTTTATTATCTGTCATTATCCCATGTCAGGTCAGTATCTTAGATCGTGAATAGAACTATAGTTTTGGTCGATTGGAAGAAAAGCTTGATGATTTGGGATTTAAAGAATTGAAATTTGAAATGGTTAGGAAATATATCTGCATGCAGCTAACTCAGTTTTGATCCAAATGTTTAACAAGAGTAAGTAATAATAAAATAATTTTCTTTTTCTTATTTTCAAGATACTCCGTCATCTGCAAAAACTACGGAAGAAGATTACGATGAGTTGCTGGAACGACTGAGGGTAGCTGATTTTCTGTATACTGAATACTCCTTGGAAGAGGTTATATATCAGCTAGCAAAAGTTATGTTTACACAAAGTTTGACTAGGGGAAGTGCCGAAGCTCAACAAGCTCTACAAAAATTCACCAACTTTTTAGAAGCTGAAGCCGAACAAGGTCACATATCAAGAGTATTGGAAAAGAAAGTACTTGGTAAGTTGATAAAGGCTATATAATTTAGTTTAGGTAATGTGTATGGAGGAAAACCAAGTGTGAATTATAGCCAAAATTTGGGTAAGTTATCCAAGATCAAGTGGTTATCTCCGTAACCAATCATTTGTAAAACTGTTATTTTATGCATTTCCGTTAATCTAACCATTTTTCAGAATTGAATTGAACAAACTTTAAACTTAAATGACAACAATGACAACTTAAATAAAACAATTTACTACTGCTTGTTAAAATAGCGTTGCCACGGAAATTCTTTAAAGTTTTTTAATGGTTACCATCTAAAAACCACATTGCTATGGTTTTTGTTCACTTTCTCATTATCAAGACCTAAACGGGAAATAAGTTTTAAGTATATTGTAATAAGTTTCGAGTATATTTTAGCGAATTTCGGTAACAACATGATTTTAATTTTTTTTATGTTAATTTTTGCATCAAATTTAAAAACAATAACATTTTTGAATACACAAGCCTATACTTCCCATTTAAAAAATTGGGGGTTGTACCTGTCATTCTAAGGGGGTTGAAGGTAGGGGTTGCATTTTCACGTTAAATAATGTCAAGTTATAATTTAAATTTGACGTGTTTCGGGATTTTTTATAAATATGTACAGTAACCGAAATAATGAATTTATTCCATTTGGCTTTTACACACTGTATATAACTTTTCATTAAATAATCTTTAATTTCATTTTAATACACCTAAAACTGTTGGTTTTCTTAATCTAAATCTTTTGCGAAATTTGAAATTATCCGTTTCTTTAAAATAGACTGAACTTTGATATAATCTCTTTGGAAAGCCCATTTTCATATCATCATCATCCTCAAACAGAAAAATTGAAACTATTCTGTAACAACCTCACAAACTATATTAAGCTCAGTTAAAACCCCCACATTTGGCTTTAAGCCAAATGACTTTAATATTTGAGAGGCGCAAAAGTTTGAGTTTGAGGTCAAGCCTGGCTGAAATTTAAGCTTGGCTTAATACTATACGCTGCAAAAGGCCATAAATACCTAAATGTAGGTAGCTATGAATAAAGAATAGAAAGGAACATTTTAATCACGACGGAAGTCGGCCATATTGAAGAACCAAATATGACTCATTCGAATCGGGACATTTTACATGTATAGTTTTTTCATGCTGTTTTATATATTATTTTCTGATTTAAGTAGTTAACCCAACTCTTGAATGGGAATTATTTTTCATCTGTAGGGTTCTATATATCTGAATTATTAAAGTTTAACGAAATATTTTAATGACAACCACATTGTTATCATAGACGTTCCTTTATTTTTTATATAGACCAACTAAGTCAACTATTTATAATTACCTGCTTAAAAGTTTTTAATCTAAATTTATATTCCTACAACCTTATGACAATGTATATTACTGTACAGACAATTACAAGCGGAAAACAGTTATTTTTTTAACAATTAATACGAGGCATAAGTTTATAATACCCTGTGTGTGACACCACTGGTAACCGGAAACTTCAAGTCGACCATGTGCAAGAACCTACGCGGACATCGTCAAATCATATAATACTCCTTCATATTTATTTTTTATTCCTAGGTAGGTAGTTCACTAAAGTTTTGTTTATTGATTTTTTAGCTGATAAGAAATAAAATTGTACAGCTATTAACTTTTAGATTCAAAACTGGTTTTACAGTATTTAAAATTTTGGACAAAACTATAATTTTAAATAATTTTTTACGTGGAATGAACAACGAAGGCCTAATGGATATTGTTAATTTGAGATTTAAAAGACTAGAGACTAGAAAACATCCGTTATTTTATAATTTGAGGATCTGAATAGATACTCTGACACTGTATTGTTTAAATAATCCTTCAATCTCTTATTTTGCAGATGTGTTAATTGCCTCTTTATCTGATACTTTAAATGAGCATCCGGAGCTTCTAGCGGCTGCGCGTGAAAGTATGGGACCTACAGCAACAGCCACCCAAGGTCATAACTTCATAAGAAAAGTTTTAGATTCTCATCTTGAGAATACAAGTTTACGAGATCTATACGACTACAAAGAAAAAGAAAAAAACAAACTATTGGAGCAGAAGAAAAACAAATTGCCCAATTATTTGCAATTTAATTTTTCGAAATTCAAGATGACTTAAATTTTTTTTGAAAAAAATATTATTGTAAAATACATATTTAATACGTAAAGTTATTTTGTGTTGCTGCAGAGACTTTTTTCAAGAGTCCTTATGCATAATTTAGTTATTATAACCTGTAACAATAATAGCTCAATATTTAGTTGTTAGTTTATGTAAGGCAGAATTGTTTAACAAGAAACATAATTTGGTAGTTATTAATTTTAATTTAATTTCTATTATATTTATAGAGGCATCTGAAGAAATTAAAGATACACCTTCCAGTTAATTTAATAAAACCTTAAATTTCTTAAAAACCATATTTTATAATAGACGAGACTGATACTTACCTTTCGATGAGCCAGATATTTGATTTTAATAGTTCCAATTCTAGTCACTGTAAATAATAATATTGTTCTGAGGAAGAGTGGCAACGTGAAAATAGGAATTAAAAAATTATTTATGTATAAGTAATTTTATGTTTATGTATCAATGAGTTGATTTCTTTAAAATATTGATTGGTACAGATCTATATTTTAAGACACAAAGTCTATTAATTGTTTATTAAAGTTTATATTTTATAAATTCGCTTCTAACGAATAATATAGATGTAAAAGTATGATGGTAAGTAAATTTTTAAACTGTGTATTCATTTATGTTTCTCGAATTGCAAAAATAACAATGATGCCTTAATAATTCTTAAGATCATTAACTGTTTATTTTATTTGGTTTTATTTAGCATACATACATTTAAATATTAAAATTTTCTAATTTTATTTTGTTAAGGGAGTAGGCTAAAAGCTAAAAATTCTAAAATAAAACCAGATAGTAGCCCAATAAAAAGCGAAAGCCGGTGAAAATCCCTTGACTTTCGTTAGGCAAAAATTTGTTACCTTGAATATATCTAACTGGTCTATAAATCTATAAGATATAACTACTTATTATAAAAATAACTTTACAACAAAGAAGTTGGTTAAAATTATCTAAACATTTCGTCCACCCAATAAGTTTTTCGTTTTTCCTTACTCTTTCATGTTGTCTCATCAAGCATGCGAGCTTGAATAAAACTTTAAGGATATATTACTGATAGCTAGTTGCAGAAGCTATGCATGTTTAATCTCAATTTTTTTGAAATTAAAAGAAATTAATTTCATTTGTTATCAAGAATATTTAATATTTTAATATGCATAGCTTATAGTTATGCGATACCGTGAACCACATACGTCCTGAAAATTTGGGAAATTTTCATGAAATATTAACAAAGAAACAGGGGAGTCCAATTATTTTACTTTGTTTTTGGGTCTATTTGTGCAAGTTCACTGATGTTTTCTTATTACTATCAAATCTCGGCAAGTTTTGAACATATAAACATTTTATTAGCCGATATTTGATAAATCTCTAAACGGTGCAGCATTGCCTCTTAATTTATAAGTGAATATTTAGCTCTAAAACACGCGCGATTAAAAAATGTGTTTTCAAGACCACTTCTTTACCCTATTTTTATAATTGATTCAATTTCAATAGACCAGTGTAAATATTTAATACTTTTTGTGTTCTGTGAGCACGACAGTCCTGACAAATGACAAATAGAGACATGCGCAAACAAAAATAAATTGACAGAAGTTTCGCTTATTCTTATTAGTTGGGGCAGAGACAACCAAGAGACGCCCAAGTACATGTTAAATTTTTGTTCTACAGTAACGAATTGGTCCACCAGAACCGGAAAGTGAGTTGAGATGGCGCTCGCGCTTCTCAGGAAATTTAAAAAAGCGCGGGTAAACCTTTTTTTGTTTATTTTCTTATTTCTTTAATTAAAAATTAAATACAAAACTAAAAAAAACATACTTTATTGAAAAATACAAAAATTGGTTTTATATGATACATAAATGATGTAAACAATATATTATAGTTATGATATACATAAACATTATTGTGTTCCTCGACATAATATATGGCCTATTGGACAAATTACAGGAGCAATGAAAACATACCGAAAGTGGAATATGGAAGTGGTTCTTAACTTTTTAAAGATATAGACTAAAAGGATGCATAAAAAACATCGTTTTTAACTATCGTTACACACAAACATCACCAAACAAAAGTCTAAAATAATTGTTCTAGAACACACTGTTACACAGTTTATAAATAAGAACTAGAATTATTGAACTTATTCTAAAAACGCCACAAAAAACACAGTTAATACAACTCGTCAAAACAATAATAGCGACTGAACACTTTGACAGTTGGCACGTCACATTTTCCACAGAATATCAAACAAACTTTATGTTCTAAGGTTTGCCGTTGTGTCAAAAATCCTATATACAAATAGACGTCAATTTTCTGTCCTTGTTGTGAAGCCAAAATTACTGTATGTTGTGTTCTATGACTATATGTTTACAAACATAACCACGTTTGAATAAAACTTCTTCGGTTGTTTTCGTATATCTTCTGCTGCACTGTCCCTTATAGCATGGAACATTGCGAATCATATGTAAACATTAATCTTACCCTGTTAATAAACTAATTGTGGTATTGTTTTCGTTGTTATATTAATTTTGGATAAAAGTTATGATTTAAGCATTTTAATTAGAGTTAAAACCTTGTGTTATTATATTAAGACCTTGTTACCTATTAAAAGACATTTGCGCCGTTGGTATTTGTTATTTGTAAACAGTACCGCCCACACACCTCATCCCGTAACTCCACGAACTTCATGCGACAAAGAGAGATAATATTGGCTTCAGTATGTTATTCAGAAAAATGACGTCACAGCCAGTCTATTTGTATATGGTCTAAGCAAAAATCCCATGCTCCTAGTGCCATCTGCGCTAACTTTCCAAAAATAAGACAGATATGTGACATTTCATAAACTTGTGAACTAAACAAGGATAGAGCTAGCAGGACTATTTTATTGGACCATCGAACAAAAATGCTCATGTACTTGACCGTCTCTTTGGTTGTCTCTGGTTGGGGTATTCTTTGGTTTCAGTTATTAGTTAGGGTATTCTTTGCTAAAACGTTATTGTAAAGATTATAGGTATTTTCAAGCAGCAGTTAAATATAGTACAAACCGTTTGAAACGTGCCCGGTGAGGAAGTAGTATCGAAGATTAGTTCTAATAGCACATGTACGACCTATGAACGTACTAGGGACGTACCAAACGGGCGTATCGTTCGTCCTGGGGACGTACGGATTAGGGACAGTGTACGTCCAAATTGTTCGCAAATCCTTGGTACGTACACTTTTAGCCCAAACTGTGGACAATTCTGGAACGTATCCAGGAAGTAGGTGAAAAATAATCTCCATATTTTAATTAATTAAAACAATTTTTAATAACCATTTTTATTTCACAATGATTTATAGAATTTAAAATAAAACTATATATCTTATACATAATAACAAAATAAAATCAAAATCATAAAACCAAAAAAACAAAAGTACCTAATAAAGAATTCTGATAAAAAATACCTAAATAATATTTCCTTGATCTTCAATTAAATAAAATAGAAGCTTTTATGCTTGTTTCATGGTGGTAAATTGTCTTCCTTGATAACGACCATGTCACCAATACTTAGTTTATCATGATGGCTGCGCCACTTTGCGCGTTGTTGCAATTCTGTCACATATTCCAGAAAACACCTGGTCCAAAAGTGCTGCAATAATCTCTGGACTTGTTGGAAACGCGAATTAAAGACTGCCTCAATTTGAACTAACAATGTATATAACCGCTCGAATGTTAATAAAGCGCACTTTTCAAACCGTCTGCCACCACGTTTTACCGCTACTTGAAAAGACCTTATTTAAATGAAATTATTTATAATAATAAAAATATGTTATCCAAGTTTCTCCGCGCTTCTTACTATAAACATATTATAGATTATTTTTATATTTTCATTATATAACATAGTTTTAATTAAAATATCAAAATTATACTAATTTATAAATAATTTTCTTTTAAAAAGATGCATTTTACTGAGAGTACCTAATAAATATTAGATAATATGTAAACTGATGAAGTATTCTCTTTTAAAAGAGCTTAATCCTCTATTTAACTATCTTGAAAACTTATATATTTATATTCCAAAATGAATAATATATAAACTGCTTTCTTTGGAAGATTATGATTTGTTCACTATTACAAAGAATATTATTTGTATGTACTAGCGTCAATGCTTGGTTACTATTATTTCTATAACCCAAGTTGTTATGAGCATGGATTGCAATATCTAAGTAAAGCCACCAATATTTATATAAGGTAATTTTTTTATAAACTATGTTGTTAAGGATTTCAAAATATTTTTCTGTTTATTTTAATAGCGTTTTTTTTTCATTTCTCTATGTAGAATAGAGGACCTGCTAAGAAATCAGTGTTGCCAATTCCCAATAAATCCCTAAAATATTACTAAAAAAATACTGACGCTTTTTTCATAATTTCCAATTATTCAAAGGTGCTTTACGCTTCGAAATACCCTGTACAATAAACAAAATAGTGCATAATAGTTCGAATTGAAAGATATTATTGCATAAAAACAAATTTATAGGGACATTCATTTTTTTGGGGAATAACTAACCTTCTATGCAGTTTGATATCAAATGAAAAGGAATTATTGAAGTTTTTTTATCCTAACATAATGACTGAAAGCAATAAAAAGCGTTAGTATGTTTTTAGTGATTTTTATGGATTTATTCGGAAATGGCAACATTGATTTCCTAACAGAACATCCTAACATCAGTACCTATCTTATAAAAAATTTGTAAATCATAATATTAACATCTTTTTATAATCGTATTCAACATATTGTTAAAGAAGCAATTTATATATTATACTATTAACACCTTAGAGTAATAGTATACCTAAATGTTAAACTTTAAAATGATTTCATTATTAGAATGAAGAAGTAGAATATTGAACTTCATTATGATTGATCAGTGTTTAGTAACAAAAAATATTGTACTGGGTGTCGTGTTTTTTATTCATATTAGTTGTAACGTCTTGTTGGTACAATGTTGTTTAATTTATTGTGTAAATCAAACTAGCATATAGCATACACTTAACTACTTCTAATAATGAAAATACTTTAATCAAATTTCTTTATAAAGGACCAAGAATGTTAACTCCAAGTACATATACTACAGCTTGGTACATAAAATATACTTCATAATTTAAAAAAAGTAAAAAATGGATTTAATTAGTTCCTTTTAGGACATTTTGACTGAGATTGTAAGTGCTGGAAAATGTATATATTATAGAGGATATAAACATACAATTTAATACAAGTATAAAAGCAAATATATTTTTTTATTTTAATCCAAACTGAACACAAATTGCTTTTAATAGTCCCCAGTACAAGGACCTCTAATTTTTTTGACACATGCAAATTTCATACTTCGTGAGTGCTTTCTTCGCATCGAGTCCGACAAACTTTTCCTCTGCGAAAACTTTCTGCGCTCCTGCGTTTTTGAATGCCCAATTCTCGAAACTTATATGTACGGGGAGTCATAGGGACGTCACATCGACATTTTCGCAGCATGATTTTTGTCGGACAAGTTGACCACAATTTTTAAAATAAATTTAAATAAACAATTTTTAAAACATCAAATATGTATTTACGGGGAGTCATAGTGACGTAATATCGACAATTTCGAGAATTGGGCATTCAAAAACGCAGAAAGTTTTCGCAGAGGAAAAGTTTGTCGGACTCGACGCGAAGAAACCACTAACAAAGTATGAAATTTGTATGTGTCAAAAAAATTAGAGGTCCTTGTACTGGGGACTATAACACATCTACAGGTTTGGATACTTTTAATGAGTATGGAAAAGGAAAAATAAAATAAATTTGACAAGTGTTTATATCTATAATTTATCACAGAATCTTGATAAAAATACAATATTCCTTTAATTATAATATATACACATTAAAAATTATAATCTGGGCAAAAACATCAAAAAATTACACATTTTTATTATTTCATAGTGAATAACTTTTTGAATAACTACTATGATAAGTTTACCACTCAAATTAGGTGAAACATGCAAATTATTTTAGCTCAGTAAAAATGACAAATTTTAACCAAAATATCCATTAATATAACAATGAATCTTCATAAAAAAAGGTTGCCATATTTTATTTTAAATATCTTACAGTGAAATCAATGCAGAGAATGAAATTATGGTGATAAACCAAGCATAGAAGTTTTTAGAACTATTAGACTATTTTATAATAAAATCCCACAATGGTTCAAATCAATTAAAAATCTAGAGCATACAATATTGCCCTTTTATAGTCAAATAACAGGAAATCACAATAAAATGGAAAATCATATATAATTTTGTAAATATATTAAAATGTAATTATCTAAAATGGTTAAAAAAATTATTTTATTTAAACAGTATTTTTGTAAGGTTTAATCCGTGTCGAATTAGATTCAGACACCTATTCACTCTTAAAAAAAATTCTATTTATAATTAAATAAATTATATTCATTCCAAATTGATTTTCTTCTAATTTATCAGATTTTGATTTATTGGTTAACTAAAGAAAAAAATTAATAAATTATTAATCTCATTCCAGTCAACTATTTCTAACATTACAGAGTCATCTTTAATATTATTTACTTGATTGTGTAATACTTGAATTATTAGAAAGTTGTACAGTTCAGCTGCCCAAAAGTCCGGTCAATCTAGACAAAATTCACATCCAGTTAAAACTGAGTGAAATTGTACAAAACACAAGCGGCAGCTTCTAGGACAAAAATTATTAATGCATTTTTTATAGATAATTTTATGATCGACAATTTTTATCCAAGGTAATTATATGATGGGTAATTTTGAAAAGTTGTTTAATTCTGTTTTGAACAATTTTAATGCTTTAACTGGATGAGAATTTTGTTAGCTTTGCTGTTGTTTTTTTGACAGGTACATGGTAGGGGAGAGTGTTGTACTTCGGGACAAAAGGGCTATATGCGCCGTCTTTTGTCGTAGAGCAAAAATTGTCAAATATAGTCTCAATTATCATTAAGAAAACCAGAGGCAACCAGTCTGTCGCGTTTAACCAGTTTTAAAAAAACAGCGTTGGTGAATTTTCTGTAACGGGCATTTATCCTCTAAATACGGAAATATTGGGTGAAGACGAATTTTTAAGTGCCTGTGTAACAGATCGACTAGAGACTAACATAGAAAATGAAGTTACAGAAAATGTTGACGAACCTGGACCATCACATCAACATCAAAATATCTCTCCAAGGAACGTAGATTTTGTGAGTCCTGGGCTGTATCCAAAGGCTGCACCGAGGAAGACCAAAGGAGGAAGGAAGAAGAATCCAGAATATTGACGGAAACCCCCGAAAAAAATGAAATTGAAATGGAAGAGAAACAAAAAGAAGTTCAAAAAGTGACTAAAAAAGTTTTTGATGATAGTTCTGACGATGATTACAATACCAAAATACCTCTGCAGGATTCAAGTAGTGATGAGGACAGTTATTTGGAAAAACTAGTCGTAGAAGAAAGTATGGAAATAGAGCTGGAAAGGGAGATAGAAAATCCGACGATATTGGAAGAAGACTTTGCTTTAGTAGAATTGACAGGAAAAAAGTCTGTGTCCCACTACATAGTAGAAATAAAAAAAATTTTGAAGTTGTTTATCTAGAAAAGATTTTGGAAGAAAAATGTTTGGAAGTTGTTCCTCTTGAAAAGATTTTGGAAGAAAAAGGTTTTGTTTTGAAGTTGAAGTCGTTTATCTAAAAAAGATTTTGGAAGAAAAATGTTTGGAAGTTGTTTATCTAGAAAAGATTTTGGAAGAAAAATGTTTTGAAGTTGAAGTTGTTTATCTAAAAAATATTTTGGCAGAAAAATGTTTTGAAGTTGAAGTTGTTTATCTAAAAAAGATTTTGGCAGAAAAATGTTTTGAAGTTGAACTTGTTTATCTAAAAAAGATTTTGGAAGAAAAATGTTTTGAAGTTGTTTATCTAAAAAAGATTTTGGATGAAAAATGTTTGGAAGTTGTTTATCTAAAAAAGATGATGAATACCAACAAATTTGTAAGGAATGAAAACCTATACGAAATCAGCGAATCAGATATTTTTAAAAAGTTACCAAAACCAACAGTGGTTGGGGGATCACAACGTTTAAAGGAACAATTAGTATTTCCAGTAGATTTCATGTCGTATAATATGCGTTAATAAATATATTTTGGAAATTTCTACATTACTTTTATTTATTTATTTGTTGTCCAAACCTAAAATTAGTATTGTCCCAAGGTACAATTGTACCTTAAGACAATTTGCAACAAAAATTTTATTTCAATTTTAAATATGATAATGTAACATTACGTTTTTGCGAATATTTTTATGATTATTCGTAATAACAGTAAGTACGCTGGTTATAAATAAACTGATTAATTTTAAATATTGTCGCAACAATAAAATAAAAATTGAAAAATGTCGCAAGGTACAACACTCTCCCATACTCTATGTAAAAAAACTAAATTTATCATTTCAATTATACAATGTTTTTTTCACATAGGTACTTAAAATTTTAGCGTATGTGCAGCGAATCTAAACTTTATTATCCTGTTAATAAGTATCGATCACGTCGTCTCCAAACGCCTGGCATTACATTTTTTTAAAAATCTAGCACGTCTAACCATTCAATTAACCTGTGTATATACAATAACAGTGCTGCTTAATTACTACGATATATTTCATAATTATAAAAAATTTTTTCAAGAAAATCACAATGAACGTTTTCGAAATTTGGCAGAGATTTATGAGCAAGAAGTTTAGAAATTTTTAAGTGTTTTAAATTAACTTTTTCTATATAGAAAATATCGTATAAAACAATTTTAATATTACAATTCTCGATTCTGTAATTAAATAATAATCCTGAATGTCAGGACCAGCAACATATATAGATATATACTATTGGTCCAATCTTAGTATTACACAATGTCTTGTATAAGTTCTTAATAAAAATAAGAAGTATTAAAATTTAGTCAAGAAAGTTTTTATTACAAAAATAATAGATAGAGCAAAAGGATAAAAGAAACGTTTAAGTAAAAATTAGAGTAAAATGGGACGCACCTAACTTATACATAACGTAGTGAATTTAAAACGTTTAATACTAAAAACGAGACAACCATATATATCTAATAATTTACTAAACTTATCAACACCACTAAATTATAAAAAAAATATATATTTTAATTTACACACGATTTCCTCAGTCATGATATGAAATAAAGATATAATTTAATCGATCATGGAGCAATGAACTTGATACATTAAGTGTCAATTACCAAGTCGTATAATTCACATAATATAAAAAAATATCGGAACAAGACAACTGAAACAGTGTTTTAAATCATTACTCCAATAATTTTTAAGGTTTTAACAAAAACCACAGAAGTCCACCGAAAAATTTTCATAATTTTGGTTTTCGCATAAAACACTTCAAATATCCATTTAATGTTTAACATTTTCCCACAATGCTTAATCATAATTCCGCTGAACTATAAAAATAAACATTATTTTATTGCTTAAATTATCGTAGTTCGTAAAAAAAATATCAAGAAATAAATATATAAAACGTATGACTTCAACTACTCGTTATCTGATGTTTTATCGTCTTTTGTAAGATCTCTAGATCCGAAAGGGCTGGCCATCCTTTGGTAATGCGGTTTTATTGTGCTGGAAGCCCTCGTATAGTCGAGATGGTCGTACTCCATTTCTAAAAAATACATACAAAAATTTAAGAATATTTTCTAAGAATTTCATAACCTAATGAAATAAGCATGTAATTTATATTGAAATAAAAATAACAATAACTGGATAAACGCAGAAGAAAAATAATCAAATAGATCAAATGTAGATTAACTATAGTTAAAATAATAATAATAATAACAGACAGCTTAAAGTCAGTAACGATTCTCGCTAAACTCATTCAATAAAATATTCTTCCATTTTATGTCTTTGATCTTATTTTTTATAGAGTATGTAAGTAGACAGAAATAATAAAAACAATAATTTACTGAACTACTGAACATTATTGAAAGCAAGTTATACTTGTTGGGTGCCAGTTCTTTTAGTTGCTAAGCAAAGTAACTTTCAAAGAAATATAGAAACTAAAAAATAATTAAGATATACTGAACAAACAGCAATGTGATGATACTTGATTTGTTGAGTTTTTTATAATTCAAAAAGAATACACAAACAATATTTCAAAACGGTTTAAAATTTTTTTTATAATAGGTGGAAAAAACTAATTATCACTTATATTCTTGTGGTTTGCTGAAAACCAAACTTCTTCATTTATGGTCGATTTTAACATTTCATTTAGCAGTGACCCTATTTTTTTGGGCAAGGGAAATCTTCAACAAGAGACCACGAACGTGGTACTGTCGGATTTTTACCGACTAAAAACCCCTTCCTTTTCTCCAAGGGTGCACCGGAACCGTCCTTGACATACTCATCAGTTGTACCCCCTTCTACCATTCACATTAGTTTTCTCTTTGTCTTCTTAGTTCGTCTTTTTCTTTGTCACATAATATCATCTTCTGCACTTCTATCCACTTTTTTTCAATTTTTGTTATTGTCTCAGTAATATTGTCAGGTGTTAGTTGTTGATCTAGTTTTAGGTATATTTCTTTTCTATATTGCTCCCACTTACTGCAATCGAAGATGGTATGTTCTACTATATAAGTTTGTTGACAATATATGCAATATTCTGTGTCGTCCTTTTTGAATCGTTTAGCATACACACGAAACACTTCATGTCCTGAGAGGAATTGGCTTAGGTAGTAGTCAGTTGTGCGGTGTCCAGTGGCGGCTCGTGACATCTGCTATAGGGTGTGCTGCATGAACCACGGCCAATATAAAATAATAGAAATAGAATAACATACGAAAACAAAAACAATAAAATTAGCTTTAATACTAATTAATAGTAACTAATAACGACAAATTTATTTACACCTAATTTAAATTGAAACTCCATTGTTTTAAACACGCTCGAACAAAACAAATTAAACAAAATTGTAACCTAAGAATTTCTAAACACGGCACAGATGCAACGGTCACGAATAACTGTCGTGAATTGCAGCTCATTTCCGAGGCCGTTAATCAGTGGCCCAGCCGATTGCCGAAGCACATCGGCTAAGATCGCCGTTTGCCTAATAAATGCATTTTACCGCTGCCAGTGTTTCGGTTGTTATCGACGCGGCTTCACTGGAGCAGCAAATACGTAAAAAGATTGCTTCACTGGAGCACCAAATACGTAAAAAAATTATACGGTTTCACTAGAGGAGTAAATACGTAAAAAAAATAATATTATTAATCATCGTTGTTGGTGAATTATTATTAACAGTTGATGTTTAATATGATAATATGGCAGATTTGAAATAAAACTATATTAATTATTCTTTAATAATTAAGATTTGCTATGGTTGTTTGGTAGTTCTGCAGCTCAGCAGCACATAAAGAAAAGCCGCCACTGCGTACACCGTGTACGCAGTTCACCCATTCCCTTATGTTCCTAATTAATCGTTTGGTCCATTGCGCTTTTGTTGTGTTGTTTTCCCATCTTGTTTGCCATTCTGTTAGCGTACTTTGTCTAGCTCTGTTTTTTTGGATACTTAGGTTTCCTTCAGCGCTTTCAATTATGTAGCTTCTTTCTTTAACCATCAAGTCTATCGGTATTGTGCCTGTTATTACCTGTAAAGCCACTCCCGAAGTGGTTCTAAATGCTGATGCCACACGCAAAAGTGACCTATTAGTATTAGTAAATTTCTTGCCCTCTTGATGTTAATGGCGTTCTTCCAAACTGGTCCCCCTATCATGTTGTGGAAAGTACTGCACAAAACTTCTCGTTTACTGCAGCTTTGCCCGCCGACGTACGGAAGAATTCTGGTCAACCTAAAGATTTTTTCCTCTGCTTTATGTGCTCTATGTGCTTACTAAAACTTAGACGATCATCCAGCAGAATTCTAAGGTATTTAATCTTTTTACTGGGACTATGGTAACCCCTCCTAGCGTCAAGCTGATGTTAGCTCTATTCTGATTTCCTCTCACCAGCATTGCTTCTGTCTTATGTGGCGCCAGCCCAAGTCCTTTCTCCTTCATCCATGAATTGATCCGCTCTAAGTTTCCGTTAACTCTCTCCACACGCTCATGCTCGCTTTTACGGCATCTCTTGTCAACTCCCAAACTAATAACGTCGTCATATAATATGTTCCACAAGGTTGGGCTCAGTACCGACCCTTGTGGAACTGCTACCATCTCCATGTTTTCCTTGTTGTCCATTGTCCAGTATAATCTTCCTCGACTTGAAGTAGCTAGATATCATGTTGATCAGGTATTTTGAAACGTTTCTTTCTCGTAGCTTGGTGATAATTAGCAGCATTGAAGGCACTTTTCACATGTACTGCTACCAGGGCACAGCATTTCATTTTAAATCCTTGACAGTGTGCAGTACTTTTAAAACTGCGTCGATGGTTGATTTTCCTATTCAGAAACCGAACTGGTGTTTGTGCAATCCGCCCTTTACTTCGATTTCTTTCCTTAGCCTGTTTCTGATCAAAGCTTCTAGAAACTTACCAGCCGAATCCAACATGCATAGTGGTCTATAAGAGTTAGGCTCATTTTTTGGTATCAGAATAACCTTGGCAGTGACCCTATTACCTATGTAAATAATTCATCCACTTGTCATTGATTGGCCCACACCAATAATAGGTCAAGTAAAAGGGCATTTTTATCAAAAGACCTAGTGGAAAACAGATAAAAGATGATACCTTTATGTAAAATTATTACGTAGAATAATTCTTGTTTGTTGTAGATTATGTTTTTTATTAAATAGTTATAAACATTTTTTTCCATTTTACCACTTAATGCGAAAAGTGGAGGAGCAATATCAATGAGAAGTATGTCTGTTCCAACCAAGCAGAGAACCGTTCTAAAATAGTAATTTTTGTGCGCAGTGGTGTAGTGAGTTGCGCAGTGCACTAATTTGGTCTCGTGAGTGGTAATATTACCCTTCTAGAACGGTTGCTTGGTTGGAACAAACCTATAGAAAAATATAAGGTAAGTACCATAATATTAAAACAAAGTTAAACCATCCATAGCTCAAATGTGATTAATGGTAAACCAAATGAAAAACCCAAATTCACAGATTTTTATTGTTGGATAAAATTTCTTAGCTACTAGTTTCGGCCTAACATAGAGGCCATCATCAAGCTTAGTTTAAAGTTATAAATATTAATTTTATATTGTTGACTTAAAACCCCGAACAACCATTACAAAGGTTGTCGAAGAGGACAGAGAAACAGTGAAAATAAATAAAATCAAGTAAAACACACAATAAACGAGTATAAAATAACAAAACCAACAGATTAAGACAAGAGGTATTAATAACCACCCCTACAACATCGTCACATAAATAAAATTTAAAATTAAGCTTATACAAGTTTTTAACTATAGCTCGTAAACTATTCTAAAAAAAATGTATGAAATTCTTCATTTTTGTCCCTTTATCCCCATTGGAGACGCAGCGTGTGCAGATTGAACAACACCGACTGAACAACACGAACAACGCTATTCGTGTAGCTGTAATTTCAAACATCTATGCAACCAATATCAATTGCTCAATTTCAAATTTTAAAACCGTTTATTATTTATTTATTTATTTCTTTTAAAAATGGTACACTGGTAGACTTTATTTGTTTGGTAAAATATTATAGTACAAAACCCTCTTTGTGAACCTATATTAGGTTTAGTAAGATTACTAAAATGAAACGCAACTGACTTGAATATTATTAATGTTACGATTAACTTTTAAATCCAATAAAAATTTTTCATAAATGCCTTTATGTAAGCAATATACGGTCATTCCGGAAAATAAATGAGATGTCTTACCTTGATTATAAATATTATATTATTTCAACAATAGTTTACAGAACGACAGATATGAATTTGTTAAAAAAATGATTTTTTGGTATTTTAACTCCAAAATGGTTCAACTTACTTGGTATATTTCCATCCGTAAATGCCTAATTGTAAACAATTTTATTAAAAAATACTATAAACACTCTCGAGATTTGACAATGCTAAACTTACCAATATCTTTAACATCTTTTTGTTTAATTTCGTCATATACGTGATCTAACTTTTCAATGCTGTGATAAATGTTGGGATTTGTAGCATCGGCTTCTCTATTTTTTAAGCTCCTTAATTCATCTGATTCGTAAAAACCTACAATTAAGTTAATCAGATTTCAACGAGGTTACTACCCAATAACAAAAGTTATGCGTTTTTTTAAAATAAATTTCGTATTACCTTTTGCGAGATCATCATCATCAGTTGAACAGCAAGCAATGCCTCCCATACGCGCTCTCTCCAAATTGGTGTTTGAAGGTTTATGTAAATTGTTTAAAATTTTTGTAGTATTGTTCAACAAATGTTCATTATCTCTTTTTATACTACCTTGATAAGAATAAACCGGATTGTCGAAGTGGTTTCGATCTGTAAGACAGTAAATGTCAATTTATTATATTACACAGTATATTTTAATGTAAAAAAAAATTTATGTTAAATAGGCTATATATAAGCGCGTCATCAAAACGGAAAAGGCATTCCAAGATTGCACCTTTAATTTTATTACTCATGCTTTATATCAACCAATGAAATGTCACAATTTTTGAAATTTAGAACAATCGAACAATATCACAGCAAATAAACTTAATATGAGAATAGCAGTAACATTGTAGAACAAGTAATGAAATTCAATTACCTAGGAGTAGAGTTCACTAGTGAGAGGAACATAAGAACAGAGACCACAACACAAGCAACAAAAGCGGCAAGACTAAGTGGTTGCCTCCGAGAAACCACATGGAGAAACAAGTATCTGACTGTTATAAAAGGCTAATAAGTAATTTCAAAGGAAATCCTGTATACGACGGAAATGAAATATGAAGTGATTTTCATGAATTTTGTGCAATTTTTCTTGGCTTAGTGGCCGAGACATCTATGGGACAGAATTGCACCCAGACTGGTTCATCCACAATCCACAATTTGCTTTTGCATATATTGTAAATGTATAACTTTTATTACTAAAGAATTTGTTGTAAACCATCTCAAATGTTTGTTTTAATTATTGAATATCAATTTAATATCTAAATCTTACCTGGCGAAAATCCACTAGGATCGGCTATATACTGCACATGCGCAATTTCTGTTTTTAAATTCGATACTCTTCTTCTATAATAAAATACAACTAATATAACGATAGCTACGAATATTATTGAGACCATAACCACGGCTACTACAACACCGTAACCACCTTCAGATTCATCTTGTGGTAGAACTCTTTCCAGAATGTTAGATTCACTACAATGATCTCCGGTAAATCCATGTTTACAGATACAGCCATCTACTGGGTGGCAGATAAAGTTATCGTTTTCACATTCACATGGCGTCATACAGTGGTCACCATAGTAACCTTCCGGACATACTAAAAATAAACAAATATATTGATAGGAACACATAAATATTAGATCCATTCTTCATCATTTTAAAATGTTGTAAATCTATATAGATTTGGTAAATGAAACAAAGAAAATGGGGTCCTGAACACATTTTTTAATGTACAAATATAGAAAGTAAAGGTGGAGAGAAGAAAGAATAATAAGTTTTTGCGTCTTAAATATGATCCAAATTTGAATTATTTAATTTTAAAAATTTTACAGCGCCATATCTAATAGGCAAAAGTAAAACTGATGATGACTCATACCGTGTAAAGATCAGTAAAGATTATTATTATTATTTCTCATATTGCAATCTTTATTTTATTTTGAATTAAAATTAAATTTTATTTTGGTGTCCACCATATGAGTCATCTCTTGGCGCCATATTTTTTTGTTTGAATTGTACTTACATTTTAAAATATAATATTTTTATTATTATTGACTCCAAAATTATAATTATATTTGATTACAGTCTAAAACTCACATAATTATTAACAAATTATGCTTGCTTGTAATTTTAAAATTAATTTGTTCAATTAACCTTGGAAGTTGAGTTAAAACAAGAGTTTTTTATTATTCTTCGTAAGATGGACTTCCAAAAAGTATAGGATTAGTACAATAAATTTAATACATATTTTTCTTTATTTTTGCTAATTACTTACGTTCAGTACATTGAGTACCACTCCAACCAGGTTTGCATCTACAAACTCCGTCATTTCTTCGACATTCACCACCATTTAAACATTTACAATGTTGACTGCAATTCATACCAAAGCTTCCTGGAGGACATGGAGTGGTACAGTTGGTACCAATCCATCCTGGCAAACACTGGCACTCGCCTAAAATATTTTTAAATATGTTATATGGCAGAATTCAAAGTTTTTTAATTTATTGTGTTGCTTAAGAATATAAAAAAATATACCTGTAACATGATGACAGTCGCCTCCATTTTTGCAGGAACAATTTTGTACACAATTCTTTCCATACTTTCCAATAGGACATGGATGTTCACAGGTAAGACCCAGGTAACCCGGAGGACAAACATAATCTCCCGTTATGTGGTCGCATGTCTTATTGCCTAAAAACAAATAATAATATATTGTCACAATGTTTTCAAACTGAACCATCTTAAAAATTAAAAACCTTTTAGCTCAATTTATAGGTTTTGAAATTATCGAGGAAATTACTAGATAACTATCTCTTTCTTTAATAATATATTTTACCTAAGTATACTTCAGGGCATTTTTGTCTGCAATTAATTCCATAGTAGCCAACGTCGCATGGAGTAGTACAATCTTCTCCTTGCCACCCTCTTGAACAATAGCACATACCGGTATCTGGATCACAAGAGCTATTATTTTTACAGTTGCAACTGAACTCACATGTGGCGCCATATTTGCCTTCGGGGCACATTGATTCACAATATACACCTGAAAAATCACAAAAATGAACAAAGTAAATAATTAATTATATTTTTAGAATAAAATAGAAAAGAAGTTTACTGTATTTAGGGGTAATCCCCTTAGAAGAGTTTTTTTTACATTTCTACATCTATAATAATAATATACTAATAAAAGAAACAAGATAAGTAAGTTGAAGAGTCAGTTTTATTCATGAAAGATATGATTTTCTATTTTTTTATTTTAAGAAGAATATCGTTGCATATAATGCCATTATGCATTGAACACAAAAAAATATGCAAAAGAGTTTCTATACTCTGTTTGCTACACAATTTTTTTTGACAATTTTTATACAAATTTACATTAAGCAAGGGTAGTTGAGCTTTAAGATAATTCTAACTATTCACTATGTAGGGAAATAAATGAATAAGAAGAGATAGTCTAATAAACAAATAATGAGCCAGTAACTTTTCCTCAAATTCCAGATAAAATTCTTTTAATGTGTTGTTTTGAGATGCAATTTAAAAATTTAGACAAACTTATATTCTATATTCTATAGGATAAATTCTAAATAAATACGATAGTACTGAAAATGTGGGTACCCAATTTTCATGGGAATATATATTCTAACAAAAAATTAATTTCTATTAGAGTTATATTTTGTAAACAAATTATTAAATTTAAAAAAAAATTAAATTACTTTTCCTGTCAGTCATAAAATGATCAATTATTAATAATACCATTGTTCTACAAAACAATATGTTTCATTCTAGTACAGGTATTACGTAAAAATTGTGTACTTATTATGCAATTTGATTAAATCAGATAAAATAACTTTTTGTTTTATTAATTTATTATTTTAAAATGTTGAGCTCGTATATTATTCTGCTTTTCGAGCGTATATGGTGTTTGTTATTTTTGTCAAAACAGTGGGTTAAGTATAATTTTCAACCTAACGAAAATGTGAAAGAATTTGGAGAAGATTTGAAAAATTGTTGGTTTTAAAATAAAATTTAGAACCAGATTTATACAATGGACTTAAACTTCATAGGCGGACGTAGGTTTTGTAGGTGTCCAAAAGTGTTGAGGTGTAGGTCCTGCCGAATTTCCCCTAATGATTTAACGAGGTTGGCTCTCCTAGAGACAAAGTCCAAGGTGGATTTGAAACCGAACTGAGGGAGTGATCCAGATAGACGGCTTCGTTTCGAAGTTCGAGGCCCCCTATCCAAAGCACCAGTCGAAAGTTTCGGGGCAGAATATTGTGGAAAGCAGTTTTCGGGTGTTTAAAGATGATAGTTTGTGTTTTTGTGAGTCATCATAAGGAGAAGGAGTTAAGGAATATTTGGAGTCGGGTTTTGAGATCTCTATTGTGAGCGAAAATGGCGGTTTCGTCGACATACAATTGGATAGGGGGTGCATATAATACTCCAACTCTCACTTGTTCATACTTCAACCATTGTGCACAAGCGTAATGTCCGTCTTGAAGCTTATAACTCAGATTTACAGTTTAAAACAAACCCTTGTTTCTCGTCATTAATTTTTACGCGATATAGTATACTGTACGACCCCTATCAAACTCACTAAGTTGACGAAATTTTACAGGTCTCCGTACCCTCGGCATCGTAACCAATCGTAAAGAATGTCAAAAACCAAAATCCATAAAATTTGGATCTTTACTACGGCTACAATATTCATTTTTGGATTGGTAAACAATGCTATCAACAAAAATGACAAACTATTTTGAGGTTAAGTATTTCCTAAACGCTTTAGGCAGTGGTAGCTAGCTGTCCTAAAATTAAGTATTTCCTATCTCTCTTAGGTATTACCTAGCACGTCGTGAAACGCAAATTGTAGTTAGGAATTCCTAAATTTGATTTAGGTAATTCCTAACTTTAGGAAAGGGTTGGTGAAATCGGGCATAATTATTATTATAACATATCAGGTATAAACGTCGGAGAGTGACGTATGTATGTCTGCTTACTGTCCCAGACCCCTACTAGAATTATTAAATATATGTAAATAATTATTTTATTTCAAAATCATTTTATCACAACAAACCCTTCTACGACAAGGTAAAATAATTAACTTTCAAAATTAGCTTGAATATATTAAATAAACATAATCTACCTTTCCACTGAGGTTTACAAATACATTTCCCAGTTGCAGAATCACATCCCAAATGATGACCTTCTTGGCATGTACATATTTGTTCGCAATTTATTCCATAATAGCCCTGAAGACATTTATTTTCGCAAAATTCTCCATAGAATCCGGCCCCACAAGTACAACTACCTATATAACAGATACATCATGCACAAAAAACGCAAAAAAAAACAAAACATTACATTGCTATTAAACAAAATTATGTAGCAAAATGCTTTACACAATTTGTCTACAACTCACATGCATTAAATATAAACATTTCAAAAAACAGATACTTGATAAGAAAGGTAACATAATTTTTTAAAAAAAGTTTGGCACTTTAATGTTAGTAATATTAAATTAAACTTTCCGTTTCATTTCATGTCATGCCATTAATATTAATTTGAAAATCTAATGCAAAAGAACAATTTAATGTTAAAAATTAGATTATTTTTTAAAAAAGAACATTATTAGTCTTTTAGTATCTATTTTTTGACACTCATTGTAAATCCTAAAAACTGAAACTCACCATTGACAGGATTACAGGAAGCATCGTTTTTACAAACACATTTTTGATTACAATGTAACCCAAATGAGTTGCTGCTACAAGGTCTGTCACATTGTTGACCTTCCCAACCAGGTGGACACTGACATTGACCAGTTTCAGAAGAACAATTTGCACCATTTTTACCTAAAAAATGCATCATTCATGAAAACAATAATGAGATTATTTTAATAGATATGATAAATAGTTATTGTTGATGTATAAATATTATGGATATGCTGAATGTAGATCATCTAGATAGGAACATTCAGAAGAAGTTCTTTCAAGAACATTTTAAAGCTAAATAATATGTAAGACAGAACTGTATATATATATAACTAAAAATAAAATATTGCATAGATACCAAGGTATTCTACAGATAATAGTAAGATACATGATACAAATATACAAGGTATGATATCTAGCGGTTCAAAACTCGTCCGATCTGCGCATGTGACGTCATTGGTGGTATTCTATAGCGCGTTTCAATGTTAATATATAGGAATTTGATATTTATTTGGTCAATTTATTGTTTAAAACTTTTATTTGTTGGTTATTTAACATGATCAAAATTCAAATCATACATGTATGGCTTAAAATTGAGAATAAATAAACTGAGAATTGTTAAATTATATTTAATTAAAGGGAACGATGGTAGACGTAGACTAGGTAAAATAATTAAGTAATTAGGCAAGATATAATTATATATAAAAACATAGGTCTATTGTTTTTTAGATTGAAAGTAAATTCCAAATAGATTGTAGGTCTTATCAACGTAATCAACACCATCAGAAACATCCACTCTACAAAAACAAAATACCTATTTTATTTATCCATAATACAATCATTCTATCATACAACTTAAAATATGATTTAATAATATTATGATACTGTGTTAACTTACTCTTTAAAAACAGATTCCATTAACTTTTTTTCCCTATTATTAATGTGTTCTTCCCTACGAGATGCACTTTTTTCTTTATTGAGATTTTGAGGTCTGCTTTTTAAAGGTAAGCTTTTTGACGGAATAGCTCCCTTTTTTAGGGGTTGGTAGTTTTTTGGGATGTATCCAAGCAACTCAAGTTTAAAGTTTCGTTCGTAAGTGAAATGTTTTGAGCAAATACGGGCATTTTTTACGTTGAAATTGTTAACCAGCTTACATAAATATTTCCATTTTGCACTTTCTTGTCTTTTGGAAAGCTAAAGAACTTTATATCACTCGAAAAATGTTTAGTGTTATTGTCAATACCACACACACACACACAATACGTATACAGCACAACGCATTTTAATTAATTTATTTTGTATTTTCCGGGAGAAATTTAAAATTATAACCTGTAAACAATGGCGTCTGATCTCCAGTGACGTCACTAACCACGCCCCAAACATGCGCGATATCTTATCTTGTATATTTGTATCATGAGTAAGATAAATACTTACAGTCACATTTTTGAGCACAATCTTCTCCGAATTTCCCCTCTGGACAGGTGTGTTCGCAACTAGTACCGGTAAAACCTGGCGGACATATGCAAGTACCGTTTACTGGTGAGCACTGAGCATTATTTTGGCATTTGCATTGTTCGTGACAACCTTTACCATAAGTAAGAATTGGACATAGACGCGAACAATCTTGTGAGTTCCAGCCCGCTTTGCACTCACATTCTCCAGTCCAAGGGTGACACCTTCAATAAAAACTCTTTTTAAAAAAAACATAAAGTTGAAACCTCCGCCAGTTTTTATTTACAAGACCAATTTCATGGATTGAAAGTTAAATTTTTGAGAAAAAAAATATAAATACTTGGAAAATATTTATGCTAGGACCGTTTAAGAATGGCGTAAGAGGCTAAAGACCTGAACCACAGCTACTCATTAAATGGTAGTAGTATAATCTATTTTTTCTACGACCTTATACATAATACAAACTAAGAACACATATATTTAGTTATAATCAGAAACAGACACATTTTTTTATAATATCAATATATTTCCTTTGAGAATTTCTAACGAAAAATTAAAATGTTCTCAGATAGGAAGGATTTTATTAGTATTAAATTTTGGCTCGTCGGAATTCACGTCTCAGGGAAGCCCATAAACTGGGATTTGCACTTACAAAGTAACATAATTATTGATTATTTATTTACTATTTGGAAGTCCATTATTATTGATGATAAAAACAATAAAGTTGATTTGTATAAACAATTTTCTGCAAAAGTTATTTACGATTGACAATTTCATTTCAGGCCAAAGAAAAAAGTCAGATAAAAAATAGGTTCTAGGTTAAGAACTTACACCTTGGACATGACAACAGTGGAGTGTATTATAATGGAGCTATGAGGTCCGATTTGAAGGGTGTCAAGAAAAAAGTCAATTTTTCTGCGTAAGCCAAAGGTGTAGCACAAAAACCATTTTATTGAAGGAATTGTGAATACGGTAAATATCTGGATAGAAGAATCTTTGTTGTCGCAAATGGAAGAAATATGTCATGCAGGGCAAGATTTTTTGTTCCAACAAGATGGCGAAGCATGTCACACTTTGACAAAAAACTAAAACGCACGGATTATAACCCACTCAAAACAATGTGATTTGCCAGAACAATCCCTGGTCTAAAAGAAAGAGATTTGGAATTCATTTACACCTAAATTTTCTAAAGAATGAGTTAATGCTATAGCAAAAAGAATTTCAGTAAATGCGATGCTACTCAGAGGTAAACTTGGAACAACTAAAATAGGAGAGGGATTCCAGATTACAAATTCGGCCAGATTGACGGCCTGATACACTGCGACTATTGCAGATCTATTGTGCTGCCTAGTCTCGCCCCTTTTGATTAAGTTCATCAACTTTAATAGTGGTCATTTCATATAGCCTGCTGCTTCAGATTTTTGCTCTCCAAGTTCTGGAAAACGTAGTATTGTCAAGTCATTACAGTAGCATAGTAGCAATCTAATGATGTCTGCTTTTTTAAGTGTATTTGCGATACCAAGGACTGGTTCAGGTCCTATCAATGGGATGTAGGCACTGTTTCCCCTGTTTCTCGGTACCCAAACAAGTATTAGCCTATTGTAACTTCCCACCTGATTGAGCGCACACTCCCAGTTCCATGCAAGCTTTTAGTTGACCTGTACCAAACTGAGTGCCCAGAGAGCACTTTGACTGCCAGAATGGATTAGTTTAGAATGTCTTAGGTCGTATATGCCTTCAATCGAACTTGAGCAGCTATCTAGAGGGCATATTGCCAGAATGGATGATGGACTCGATCTCCGCTTTCAATAGCACAACATTTTATACTTTTTGTTTGATATACAGCTGCGTACTTCCCAGGCATAACTGGACTTTTGTTCTTGGTTTTGTGCCATATATCCCAGCCCCTAAAAACACAACTGTTTTGGAGCCATCCGTGTAACAAAGAGTTTTCATGTACTTGGTGGTATTTGGTATGGAATGTATAGAAAAAATAGAACAGAAAGGAATGCAGGAAGAAAAGGAAAGAAAGAGAATTTTTGGGAAATGCAGGAATGTAAAACGTAGGCCAGATAAAGTGAAAGAGTGAGTGGGCAGTGAAGAGGAAAAAAGTATCGCCTTTGGAGACCAGGGAGCAGAAAAGAAAACAGAAGGAGAAAAGATAAAGCCACTACTGCAGGTGCAGAGAGAGATTCTGTTGAGGGTGGTGTAGGGGGTACGGAACAGTAGGTGCAATAGCAGTAGCTGTGCTGTCGAGGTCATACTCTTTGGACTTTATGGCTAGGACAAAGATACGACGGAGGAAGGGTGTGAAGAGTGGAAGTTCAGGATTGGATGGAGGAGGTAATGGTGAGAATGTAGGAGGGGAGGTGAACTATTTCTTGACCCAGGTGCTCACTGGACAAGGGTCAAGGGTGAGGTATCTACATAAGATAGCGAAGAGAGAGACTGGCATGTGCCAGATGTATGAGGTGGAGGATGATGAGGGACACGTGTTTAGATAGGATTTAGAAAAGTTGGAGAGGAGACTTGGAGAGGCAGTGTATTGTGAGAACATGGTCAAAATAATGTTGAGAGGGGAGAAATAATGGGTCTGGATAATCGAAGCAGTGGAGGGTATGATTAGGGGAATTGAACATGCTAGATGAGTGGTATAAATGTATGGCGAGAGTGTGTAAAGTACCGCCACTCGTCTTGAAGTATGCTAGGGTAGTGATTCCGAGGCGGAGGTAACTTCGACCTTTCAAGTGGGTTTGGTTGGTAGGCATCCTCTCGGTGATGAGTCCAACACTGTTGGGTTTTGGTTAAGGACCCATCGAACATGAGCTTCCCATCTGAGCCCGAAAAAAAAGCAGCTTCTGATATTATACCTAGGTATTTTGGCTGACTTACAAATGGAATCTCTATTCCTTTTATCGCTGGTGGTTGACAAGATCTTTTCCTGGTGAAAGCGAGCACTACTGTTTTTTGAGGATTGACCAATTATAGGCCCTCATCCTCACATAATTCATAAAAATGTTGTAATTTTTCAGTGACAATGACAATCTTGTTTTCAGAGGCTCCTGCGTGAGCTCTGAAGCTATGCTAGCAGCATAAAAACACTAAAACCTTTTTCGGATAGCCTTCTGAGTAGATCTATCACCAAGGTTACCCACAGCAGAGGAGATAGTAGTCCTCCTGAGGACATCATCTTTCAACTTTTTCTTCAATAGTAGCTTCAACTAGCATTCCTACTCGCCAGCCCGTCTTTATCCATATTAGGGCAAGAGATTATGAGTAAAAGAAATTATTGGTAATGATAAAATTAAAAACTGTCAAATGTTTTGTTTATGTAGTATCCACAACAAATTAGACACATATCATTTTAATGAAAATTTACCCTTTAATAGAGCTCATTATAGAAATTTTGATTGACATAAGACTATAAAGGAATTGGAAAAACAATAAATCGTTCTTATCTTATCTTGCCTCGCAGGGATAACTATAAATAATGCAGATTGTACAGATGTATCTCTATTCAAAAGATATGACTTAAATCATATCGTTAAATTATAACGTGTGTGTGATTTAAGAGGAAAAAATATTGATACTTACATTTCTGTATTCTCTTTATTGCATTGGCACGTCTTTGTACAATTTGGTCCATAGAAACCATCCGGACAGGCTCTCTTCTGACAATAATTACCACTCCAACCTTTCGAACATATGCATGTTCCGTTTTTATTCGAACACTTAGCACCATTTTGACATGTACATGTATCAGCACAATTGATTCCATATGTACCTTCAGGACAAACATCTAGACACTGAAAAATGTAATATGCATTAAACGATTTCTTCGTATTCATTCTATAATATATGAGAACATAATATTGGCATGATGCAAATAATCGATAAGTTTTAATGGACTTTAACATAAGGTATAAAGTAAAGTGAAAAACTAAATTAGGTACCTAATGTGTTATAGTAATGGCTATAACAACTATCAAATTAAAAAAAAAACCAAAAAATATTAAAAGATAAACTCCAGGAAAGAAAAAATTATTTTTAATTCAACTTTAGTTACTTATTTACTAGTTTTTCATACCATTTATATTTATTAAAATGTTGTAATTAGTATCCTCCTAAGGCAATTATTATTGGATTAATTTGATTGACTTTGGTTTGGTTTTTGGTTTAGTTCAAATACTTTCAAAATAAAGCTTTAAGAAAATTTAATAACCCTGGCTCTGACAGGTCATAATTTACTTGAAATTTATTATATTATAAATATTATCCTTATGTGAAATGGACAGTGCTGTTCGTTTTTATTTTCATCACTAATTTTAGGAACTTACCCTGTCCCCGGTAAATCCAGGTTGACATTCGCATGTACCATTAATATGATGACAAGAAGCACCATTGTAACAATCACACGGTTTCGAACAATTCGTACCCCAGAAACCGAAAGGACATTTATTGGCACACACAGGTCCAGTCCATCCTTCTTTGCAGAAACAAAATCCTGTCTCCGGATGGCAAGTACCGCCATTTTGACATCGGCAATCCGATTTACATTCCGGACCGTGTTTACCAATGGGGCAAATATCTTCGCATCTGCAACAAACAAAATAAATATCATTAGGTATTGAGAATCAGAACTAAAACAAGCTTTATGGCAGAAAAACGTTACAATAATTTTATAGAGAAACTGGTCATACATCAAACATGTTTTTAAACCCACAATCTGCTTCTTCGAAGCTATAAGCAAATGATAACGCACATGACGAAGAGGCTGACCTAGTCCACATTTTACGATTAATTTAAGTATTTCATTTATTAGGTCTGTTCGCCATAGTTTCTCCAGTCTTCTTGGAAATGTGGGAGGAGAGTTTAACAATATTGCTTCGTTGTTTGGATGTTCTATTCAATGTGATTGCATGTCATTTTTAATATTTATTTCCCAACTACAGTCATGGCGAGTCCTCAAGTAGGATTTGATTGCTTACGTACCAGAGAGCGTTGAATATCATTCTTAATAATTTTGATTGAACGCTCTATATTTTTAATAGCCTTGAGCAGCCCCATAGCTGGACATCATTGGTCCAGATAGGTTTCATTATGCTTTTGTACAGAAGCTTGTTTTCTAAAGTAAATTTTAATAAGCCAGCTCATTTGCCAATAAGCATGTGTTACTTTGGACTTGTTTTAATTGGCTTCATTCAATACTAGATGAATGAAATTTGGTATACAAGGGTTTTCGATACTTCTGAATTCAACTAAAATATTTTTAAATTTATAGCACTTCTGGTCATACCGGAAATTGATACCTACTTCACTATTTTAAATGGAATACTACGTTTTTTCTTCTTTTTTTGGTTTAGAGTCCAAAGCACTCTTTTCAATATCAAAAAAGTTACAAAAGTTATTTGTATTTAGTATTTACTGTAACTGATTTATTAAAATATATAAAGGTAGTATTTCATTTTATGTAAGGTCTGAATGAGTTTATTATCCAAAGCGGCCAACTCAAAAAAAAATATTGTACAGTTGCTTTTTTACAGTTGACGCCTCGTGCTTACAATTTTTCGCTCGTGGGTAATTGGGTTCTTATCCTACTTGTTAAGTAATATATTATTGCTAACTAGTACCAATTATCGGTATTCGATAATATTTTCTATGTTTACGGTCTATGTCAACTCGTATACGATTTTAATTAAGGCATTTTGAATATATTTATAAACAAGTTGTTATGTAAAATTGTAGGTATGCCAAGTATTTATACTATAAGAATATTATGTAACAGTTTATTGTATATACATTTAAATTGACACAAAAAGTATTTACTTTTCGAATAAATAAATTTTATAGTCTGTACTTATTTCAAATATTTATTAAGGACGTAAAGGTTCAATATTAGTGTAACTCAGAATACATTGATGAAAAACTCGGACAGGTCGATATACTCGTATATTTTGCAAATCAAAATTGTCTCTAATGCAACCCTTGACGAAGATCAAAAAATTCCTTTTATTGAAGATGAAATCAAGGAGAATAGCACGATTCATAATAACAAATTTCAAAATCATGTAAATACATTTTATTCGCTTTTAAAACCGCAAAATACAAGAATACTGAAAATGAATTGGCCAGCTGACCTAAATTAAAAATCTAAAATTATTTTTAAAGTTTAACACGGCAAGAGATAGTAGGTGTTTTCTTTTGTTATATATGTATTTTGTTTACAACAATAGTGTGAAATAATCTATTAATTTCCGAGGATTTCTTCAAAATATATTTAGTGTCAAAAATATTGAATGTGCATGCAAATCTTTACGTCCTCACACTGTATAGTTCATATTAAGGAAATTGACAACAATGTTATTACCACGTAAAATGACATTTGTATATTATTTATATTTTTCCGAGTATTATAACTGAACATATAATTCAAAATTACTAATTTAAATTTTTTAAACAATGGTTTTAACCTACATTCATACAATGGGTGTGTTCGGGGAGCACGCTTTCGAGCTATGCAGCGCCAAGAGCCATATAACGCAAACGAGGAATAGTACTAGATAGCGCCAAATGGCGCAAATAGCGTGCTTCCCGAACACAGCCAATGTATTCTTAATTGAAACATTTTTAAATTTACCCAGATTAATACATGTGTATGTGTATCGTAGTTTATCGCAAAACGTTTTTATACTTCGTTTTGTTGAACTGATTAAGTACCGCTGCTATTAACACCAATTTATATAGGAAGTTTGCTTCCAGTTTCCACAAAATACGAGATCCCGGCTAAGAGACCCTCTCCAGGGGGTGTGGTTCGATTCCAAGTTAAAGCTTACTATAGGAAGGATTGGGATGTATAAGTAATAATGGCGCCACTATCTTTTTGTACGCTTTCGATTAAGCAAACAAACTACACAAAAACTAAGGTGTAAGATGTAATTAGTTTAATTAAACAACAAATAAGGAAGCTGCTTAAAACAAAAGACCGACCACGCTACACCCTTAAGACTTATAGTCTAAGGTATATAAATGAAACGGTTTTTTTAAATATTGATTATTTACTGAAACTGTGACTTGCCGATAATGAACAGAATGAATTGTAAAAAGTGGACTTAACTTTACGTTTCTGTACTGTCTAAAAGGGCGGCTTCAGCTTCTTCGTAGAGAATTAAGGATGGAAGTTTCTAGGAGTTTATCTACTGGTTCTGGCAGCTTGTGTAGTGATTTTCTTAACGACTTAGAAGTGGTTTAGATTCCGGCTTCTGCGGCCTCAACATCAGCTTCAAATGGTTTGAAGGACTATCTCCAAATGGGGACCTTCCAAAGGATGCTTTCAACTTAGCCTAAGCTTGGCTCGAACTAAGCTCTGACTTAGCGCTAACTTGGCTCTAACTTAGCGGTAACTTGGCTCTAACTTAGCGGTGACTTAGCGGGTTGTGTCTTCCAACAACCAAAAAGGAAAGTTCACAAGACGAGATACTAGAAAGCTTTTCCGACTCTTCAAATGGGCATATTAGTCGAGAAGGGATATAAAAAAAGATCATACTCGTCTATATATTGATGACAAGAAACTTGATACTGATTTAAGGTTTGAAAAACACATTAATACTTTATTACAGCGAGCTTACTGTAATATTAAAATGATTTATGGAAATCGTAATTTGCTACCATTTAACATAAAAAACAGTTATTTGAAACACTTGTGCTATCCTTATTTAATTACGCAGATGCAGTATATGGACCAAACTTAACCGTTCTTTACAAGAATAAAGTTCAAAATTCCTGTCTTCGTATGCTTTTTGGTTTAAAAAGGCGGAACAGAGTGTCGTTTAAACTTAAAGAAATAAAATGGTTAAATATGGAGAATAGGAGAAAGCTTCACTTTCTCACGCTTTGTCACAAAATAATTGTAGATAAAAAACCATCCTATTTACAAAGAAAAATAACTTACCGTTGCGATACTCATAATATAAATATTAGAAACAGAGGACTCTTGACTATACCCATCTTTTCAACTGAACTTTATCGACGATCTTATACTTATCAAATCAGCAATTTTTATAATATTATTCTTGACTATACCCATCTTTTCAACTGAACTTTATCGACGATCTTATACTTATCAAATCAGCAATTTTTATAATATTATTCCACATACATTGAAAGCGTTTAATGTGTCAAAATTTAAACACGCTCTTAAAAGACATCTCCTAAATGATCAAAATGATCTGTTCTAACCTTTTTTGTTTTCGTTGGTTTCTTAATCTTATAATATTAGCAATAAGGTACACCTTTCCCGTTAGTGCATTTTTTTTAGCTATTGGTTTTTAATGTTTATTTATTGTTATATGTATTATATTATTTTATATTAGTGCTATGATTATATGTAATACTCGAAGCTACTTCTCTTGGGGTTAAGTGGAGGAATATTTTTGTTGTGTCCTGTATGCAACAACGATAAACTTCGCCCTGAACATTAAATTTATTTAACATTGTAGTTTTTTTTTTGGAAATAAAAGACAATTTATTATTATTATTATTATAGTCTCGCTTAAGAGGGAAATCGTGTTTGTGTCATTTGTCAGAAGGGATGCGTTCGTCACATTCGCTTGTTTGGCCTTGTTCAGACGACTATATAGTTACGCGTCGATAAGGGGTGTCTCGTGTACGGTAATGTTAACAATGATTCGGGGTCGGTTTTAACGTTAATAATAGCGGTATCGTTTACGGTCGAATAATAGTGCAAGGTGACATGACGATAGACATGTTACACCGAGAACTGTATTTTTTGCTTAGATATGGTAATACTAACAGCTGATGTGCTCTGGCGAGCTAAACTGACTTACTTCTTCAATTTACATTCTTTTGTAACTTTAACTAGAAAACTTTAAAGAGAAAATTTTTGTTCAATTGATTTTAAAAAACTATAATTCTCAATATCAAGGATAAAGTATAATTCAAAAAATATGTTTCTGGTGTTAATTAATTTTGAAATGACTTCTGCAGATCTCCATAATAAAGAGCTGATGTTAAAGCATTATATATATATATATATAATCAAATCCCCTTGTACCGTTAGGTGTCGGGGTTTTCTTTATTATTCATTTACAAATTTTCTCTGTCATGCTGCTCTGTCTCCTGTTATTGTTATCGCTTCTTTCCATGATTTTCCTCTAGTCTGGAGTATTTTGCTAATTGTTTGGTTCCAAGTGGTCCTAGGTCTTCCTCTTTTTCTTTTTATCTGTATTCTTGCTTCATATATTTGTTTTACTTGTCTTTCTTTCGGCATTCGTTGTAAGTGTCCCCACCAGCTCAACTGTCGTTGTTCAATAAATTTGGTTATGGGTTGTACTCCAAGTTCTTCTCTGATTTGTATATTTCTAATTCTATCTAATCTAGTTATATTCTTTATTCTTCTTAGGTATTTCATTTCTGTGGATTGTATTTTGCTTTTCTGGCTATTTGTTTGGGTCCATGATTCGCATCCGTATGTTAGTATTGGTCTGAATATTGTATTGAAAACTTTTAATTTTGTCTGCACCGAGATTTTTCTGTTGTTAATAAATTTGTTATTCATCGAGTAATATAGTTTTATTGTCTTCTCAATTCTTTCATTAATTTCTGCATTCTGTTTTCCTTTGTGGTCTAGTGTAACTCCTAAGTATTTAAATTCTTTGACCTGTTCTATTTTATTGTTGTCTATTATTATCTGGGTATCATTTCTTTGGTCTCCCACTATCTTTCGTTTTATTAATGTTCATTTTCATACCTTCCCCTTCCATAGTTTCTTTCCATATTTTTAGATTTTGTTGTAGGTGTTTTTCATTCCCTGCTATTAGCACCACATCATCTGCAAAAGTTCCCTCCGATATCTCTATTTTCTCAAGGTTCTTATATCCTACTGTCATTTTGATAGTCCTCTGTTCACATTTCTTGATTATGGTGTCCATGTGTAGGGTGAATAATGTTGGGCTAAGACTACCTCCTTGTCTTAGTCCTGTGTCTGTTGTGAATCCTTCCGATTTCATGTTTGCTTTTATTACAAACTTTTTGTTCGTTTCGTATATGTTTTGTATAATTCTTATTAATTTTGTATGGACTCCTTTCTCTTTCAGACCATTCCATACTTTATTTCTAGGTACCATATCGAAAGCTTTCTCCATGTCTATAAAGGCTAGATATGTGTTTTTATTTTGTGTGTGTCTTTTCTCTATCAGCTGTTTGATCGTAAAAATATGGTCTTGGGTATTCTTCCGGGTCTAAATCCGCTTTGTGTTTCGTTAAGTTGCGGCTCTAGTATTTTTTTTAATCTGATATTTATGATCTGTTCGTATATTTTAATAATCGTATTCAGTAGAGTGATTCCTCTGTAATTTGTGCATTTCTTTTATCTCCTTTCTTGTATATTGGTGTTATCAGCGCTGCTCCCCATTCTTCCGGTATTCTTTCTTCTTTCCATGTTTTGTTCAGTATTTCTAGTAGTGCTATCATACCTGTTTCTCCTAAGTTTTTCATCATTTCTCCTGTAATTTTATCATCACCCGGTGCTTTACCATTCTTTAGAGTTTTTATTGTATATTTCAGCTCGCTTATTTCAATTTCTTCTAGTCTTTCTTCTTCTATTTGTTCTTCAGGGGCATTTGGGTCTCTTTCATGAGTTCGTTGTCTGCTTCCTAATAGTTCTTGAAAATATTCCTTCCATCTCTCAATTATATCTCTTTCGTTTGTTAATATTTCTTGTTGTTTATTCTTTATATATATATATGTCGGTTGTTTTTTTCTCAGTTCTCCAGGATTTTAGGACGCTATAAAATAGTTTTTGATTGCTGTAGCTATTTGTTTCCATTATATTCCCAAAATCTGTCCAAGCTTTTTCTTTTGCCTCTTTTATAATGGCTTTTACCCTGTTTCTTTTCTCTTTGTATTGTTAAAGCATTATAGATTACGCAAAATGTTAATTTGACTTTTCTTAACACTAAAACTAATTGTCACTATAGATTCGAGACCCCGTTAGGGAGATATATAACAGACACACGCTTGAGGCAGTTAGTTATCAGCTAGAATCTTAGTTATCTTAGTTAACAGCAAACAATTAGCGTGCGGAGAGCAATTATTGAATAGTGAAGTGTAATATCGGAGTGGTAACAATAAATTATGACTGATATAATGGGTGTATATAAATTAAGTAGAAAAGTGTTGCATAATTAATTCCACCCACAAAAACTGTATAAATAAATAAGAAAAACATCAAGTATGTAACTTTTAAGTCTTTGAAAATAGTTGAATATGTATGTTATCTGTATCTTTGACGAAATAATAAATTTATCATTTTTTTTTATTTTTAATTAAAAAAAACTTACAGTGGTCCCATGTAACCAGCATGGCATTTGCATTCTCCAGACACGTTATCGCAATCTCCATTATCACAGCGGCATTCTTCCAAACAATTATGTCCGAAATGATGCTCATCGCATTTACTTTCGCAATGCTTTCCTATCCAACCTCTTGAACAGTCACAGCTACCATCGAAAGGATCGCAAGTTGAATTATTTTGACATTCGCATTTAGTTTGGCATTCTCTACCCCAAAGTCCTTCAGGGCAAGCTATAAACAAAAAAAGTAAATGTAAAAGCAATCATAATAATAGTGTACTAATTTTAGAACGAAAAATGGGGTATTATTTAACATCTGAATTTTTCGTACGCACTGAGTACGTCACAGAATTTAACTGTTTGTTCGCAGCAATTAGGCAACCCAACAACCTGTCAAATATGACGTCCCAGGGCAAATATTGAAAGTAAACAACGTTTATTTGGATATGACCGTGGCTTTCTGTAATAGATAAATTGTAAAAGGTCTGTTTTCGTGTTTATTGAAGGTGTTTGTGTTTAATAAAGGATAAAAGCTTGGTAAGAACAGTAAGGGTTAGTACAATAAATTTCATAAAAACTTAGCTTTTATTAAATTTCTGACTTTATTTGTGTGTTTGGTTTAGTAAAACAGCCTGGTTTAATTAAAAGTGAAAAATAAAACAAAATTTATTTAATAAAAAGTCTTTATTTATAATTACCTAGTCATTGCTTTAGAGCAATTATTACAATACCACGGTCCATCAGGAACAGTGCTTAAATTGATACACTCAAAATGAAACCATTTTGTCTTACAATCAACTTAATAACATTAGTAAGTAAATAAAATATTTTGCAAGTTTTCACCATTACCTTTTACTAATATCAGGATGTTCTTGTAATAACTTCTTTAAAGAACTGCTCTCCATCTCAAAATAGCCAACAAATCTCACACAAGTACTACATACAGCAAAAACTTTTGACACAATGGTTTTCTACCTGAACTGTCACTAATATTTGCCCTGGACGGCCATATTGGATCACGTGGTTTGGATTGCCTGATTCGTCAATAACAGGCGATTAAATAAAAATTGACATCTAGTTACCCGTTGCTATCAGGTATCTGATTTTGACATTTTGCAGTTTAAACTCAGTTTAAACAAGTTAGTTGCAATAATAAGTCATAGCATTATAACCAAACAAACTGTGGCTTATGGTAGTTAGTTTGCATTGAAGCTTTTTGTATTGTGGATTTTCTTGTTTTTTTTTTGTAGAGTTTTATTTTTAGCCTGATGATGGTCTAAGACCGAAACTAGTCGCGCATTTTTATAGTTTTACCATTAAATTTATTGTGGTTTGACTTAGTGTTTTATTGATATTTGATATCAGCCACATTCCTTCGATTTTATTTTGGCTTTATTGGTGATTTAGAAATCGGATAATCAATAAAAAAAATAAAAAAAATAGTCCGCTCGCCTATTGAGTAAATTACTCACCGACGAAGTTTAAATTTACTATAGATAGTCAAATTATGCATAGAATTAAATTATAATAATAGGATTATGATATCGCATTTGTAAGGGATAACCTAGTGACATGTTTCTCCTTTCTCGTGACACGTTACAAAAAAAAAATCCTATTTTCCTTAAGAAACCAATAAACTAACCGTAATACTTACTAATATCACAATATGGTCCACCGTAACCAGCTTCGCATTGGCAAGTATCGGGTGCTGTACAAGTCCCATGAAGGCAGTCTTTTGAGCAAATTGGTATGCATTTGTTTCCGGTATTACTTTTTGTATAACCTTTACAGCAGTCTTCTACAGGTCGACTTTTGACCAAGTTTTGTATTTTGTAAACTGTTTTAAACTTAATTTTATATTTTGAGCATCTTGGTGGAAAATTGAGGCACCAAACGTATTCTCTAACTTGATATGGTTGTTCTTCGGATACTCTTACAGTCACCGTATATCTGAAACAAATAAAGTGTTACAATTTTTATTTTTATTTTTGAACATATTAGTTTTACAGTTTTTATAATTTAAATATTGGTTGTGAACTTGTCGACTTTAACTTCTTCTTCTTCTTTTATTGGTCGTGATATGTACTTAAACGTCATAATTGTTAGTCAATACACCTTATTTTGTAATTTTATTATTCTACATTTAAATATTATTATATTAATTATATCACAATTTTACGGTTCATATTGTTCAACTTTAGTTGTTCGAAATAATTTGCTTGCTTTCGATAATATCAGCATTGTCTTTACATAATTTTCTTATATCCACAGATATAACGACTTTTAACCTTGTTCTATGCTACTACTTCTTATATTTCATGTCTTATGTTTTCCGTTTCTCAAGCGTCTCTGTTTGATCGTCGCCATTGCAGTTAAACTGTGTTGTTAGAGTTTTCAGTGGTTTATTAATTTTGTTTAGTGTTATGGACATTTTAAACATTAATTCAATATGTATCTCATTATCTTAATTACCTTATGTCTTTTATTGACATCGCTCGAGTGTGGCCTAATAGAGCGCCCCTCAAAGTTTTCTACAAGATTTGATGTTCTACAACCCTACATCTTATCTTTGATTTTTCATGAACTTCAACACAAATATTTTTTCATTACTTATATTTTACCCCATTTGCCAATATTATTTCTTACTGGACCTCTAACATTGGGGAAAATACATATAAATTGTTTTAATTTTATTTTCTCCCTACCTGATGTTTTTTAACTTCGTTAATCCACACATAGAAAGGTTTACCTTCTATAAAAATTTCTTAGATGTATAAGTCTCATTTTCTAATCATCATATAAAAATTTTTTAATTTTATATTTATTCTTGTTATTAAATATTTCGATGTCACTATTTTTCCTCTTTCAAAACTTCCTTTAATAATTTTACCTGTTCACTATTATGTTTACGCAAGCATTTGGTTCGAACAATTATGGTTTTTTAGCAATTTTATACTAAGGTATGTTTTTGTAAATTTGTAATTTTGTTGAATATGTATTGACCTCATCCTGTTTTTGATAGCCTGATGATGGCCTTCTAAAAAGGCCGAAACTAGTCGCTTTTGTACTAAATAAAAATCTGTGACATTGATTTTGTGTTTCCCTTCAATCATTGTTTAGTCACATTTGAGAAATGGATGATTTACTTCTTTTAAATAAAAACATTATTAAGTATTCACATTGTACTTAAAATTTATTCCCAAGTATTTTTCGTTAAAAGAAGAATAGTAATTGATTATTTGGAAATATCATATACATTTGTTGATAGATCCCCAATTGGGAGATATTAATTTTTGGAGAAATTTTGAGGACTAACCTTAACATTTGTGCTTTAACGAGCAGAATTTTTGAGAATTAAAAAAAATGAAGGATACAAACAATCTTAACATTCTTGTTATAACTTTGAAATAAAAAAAAAAACAAATTTATGATGGATAATTATTTGCATAATTTTTCATCAAAATACACTAAATTGAAAAAAAGTCCTCGAAAATGGCAGAATAAAAAAATTTTGAAATTTCATAAAAACCCTTTTCAAAGGGTACAAAAAGATACCCAAATTTCAGCAAAATCAGCGATGGTAGGATGAGTTTGGCATGGAATGCCCCATATATTTTTGTATATTTGGTGTGTTTTGTGATGGAAAGTGAAATGTTTTATGAACTGAGTTAAAGTGTTTTGGATGGCACAGGAAATGCTCCCTCATAAGGCTTCTTCCTGGAAGAACAGGGACCCAAGCTCAATACGAAAACAAAAATAGGCCGAAAACCAAACAAGAACAAAAGTTAAAGAATAAAAAAAAAAGATGAAGAGTTGAAACGTATTGAAAAATATGTTGATATCAACATTGCCAAAATAAAAACAACAAATCTGCTTCTCTCTACCCTATACATAACCATAATGATTATGCACTAAAAATAAAGCATTGTTCGTTGTTTTCTGGCTGAACCCGGAACGTTTTCAATATATTAAATGTTTTATATCTTTATAATCTTAAATAAAAAACAATATTTTATTCTCAGATTCCTTATAAATTCTAAATATACAGGGTTTACAACTTCTTAACATTTTAATTTATGAGTCCTGAACGATTAAATTTTTTTAAATACATAACATTTAAAATTAATTCAACCATGCCTAATTACTGTGACAAAGACAATTGCATTCACGACAATGGCGGTTAAAACAAAGACATTGTTTTGATTTTCTTACCGAGAAAAAAATATGAATAAAGGTTGCGAGGATAATTATAGTTGATATAGGTACAATAAAAAATTTTTATTTAAAAGAATTATTTTTTGTTATACTTATTTAACAATAAAAAGAATTCTGTGTGAAAAACAAAAAACATTAAAATAACATTTAACTTTTGTGTGACATTTATTTATTGTTACAAACTCGCCAAGCACAAGCGTTGACACTGACTAATCTTAGCTCTAAATAATGGCAAATGTGCCAGTTTTACTTCTAATTATTCTCCGAATACGATGTAGACTACAACTTCCTTTCAATGGAATTTTCGTGAAGTCCTTTTTGGTATATAAAAGCGCGATACCCGCGAGAAGTCAGTTCAGTTTTAATCTAACGGTCTTAGGAACCGCGAAATCAAGAAAAAAGTAAAATAAGTATATATAAATAGTGTTTTAGCAGAGTTGTATAAATAAATTAGGATTGATATACCGAGTGTATATAAATTAAGTAGAATTTAGGTGTGTTTATAAATTAATTAATTTAAATGTGCATTTTAGAAAATAAATAGACAGTAGTAAACCATAGTTAGTATAATGTATCCCAGTATAAATAAATAAGAAAAATATTACATTATTATATTATAACATTTGTAGTAAAACTGTTTTTACGTAAAACTATTGGACAATTAACAATTATACATGGTTAGCATTGGGTGAACATTACTGATTCTACTTATGGCGATAGTTATGGTGATAAACAAATCTGACAGATTCAAAAGTTGTTATTCAGTTAGTTGAATGCTATTGTAATATATTAAACTGAACTGCTGCACTGTAATTTACAGCATAGGTATGTTTGTGTTCAATAGAGTTTTTAATTACTTTAAAAGTATTTATTATAATTAAAAATTTTACTGGCGATGAAATTCTAGAGCCTATTTAATCTCTAGGGAGAAATGCAGTTAGAGGTAGGTTAATGTTTTTATTTGTATGATTTGTTTTAAGCTGCAAGGTTAGGTGTCTTAAATACTACCAAAACAATTTTAACATTATATGATCATGTATTTTGTTTAAGGTTCCCATTACTACTGAAGAACAGTTCAATCCAGGAACATCAAATAATGATGTATGTATATGTCATTTGTGTGTGAATATTTTCTAACTAAATCTTTTTTTTGTTTTAGGTATCCACAATTACTGAAAAAATCCCTCCAGTGCCTCGAACATCAGCAACAGTGAACCCAAATTTATGTATATAATATTATGGATATTATTTTATCTCCTTGTGTGTATACAGGGTGTTTCTTAAAGTAATCTAAAATATTATATGGGGCGCTTCGTTACTCAATTTTAAGACGAAAAGTTCATATAAACATGTGTGATAGGTGTTGTCGTTTATGAGATACAGGGTGTGGAATTTATTGTAAAAAGTCAGTTCTGATTGTACGTGAAATTAATTTTTCCCGGTGACGCTACTGGTTTTTAGTAATACGCAAAAACATGCTTATTCTAAGTGGCCTTTGAAATAATGTTGACAAGTGTGAAATTTGAAAACCAACGCAAAAATCGTACATTTTTATTTGATTGACTCTGTGTTTAGTTAATAACTATGCCAGTGTTTACTAATGTTGAAATGGCTAATATGCATTTTTTGTACGGATTACCATTTTTTGTTCCTGTACGGTTAACCGGTGAGACATACCAACATTTTCTAGACAATGAACTTCCACTTCTTTTGGAAGATGTACCTATTATTATTAGAAGGCGCATGTGATTCATGCATGACGGAGCTCCTCCACATTTTTTAGTGATTGTACGCGAGTTTTTAAATAATGTTTTTCCAGGCCATTGGATCGGACGAGGATCTCCACACCCGTGGCCCCCTAGATCACCTGGACACAATCCTCTGGATTTTTGTGTGAGGGGATATTTGAAATCGCTTGTTTACACAACACTGATATTAAACGTACAAGATCTTCAAAATCGTATCATAGACGGCTGTAATGTTATTCGTAACAATCCTGGTATCTTCGAACGTATTCGACAATCCATTAAACATCGAGCGGATTCTTGCATTTTAGCTGGAGGTGGACATTTTGAACATTTGCTCTGAAATGTAATATTTTTTCTTTATGTTTAACACATGTTGCTTGTAATAAAATAATAAAAAAATATAAATCAGTAGCGTCACCAAGAAAAATTAATTTCACGTACAACACCCTGTATCTCATAAACGACAACACCTATCACACATGTTTATATGAACTTTTCGTCTTAAAATTGAGTAACGAAGCGCCCCATATAATATTTTAGATTACTTAAGAAACACCCTGTATATTTGCAAAAATAGGTAAGAAACATATCACACTTTAAACAAAAGATTGAACAGTCAATTGCTAGTAACTTTTCTTGACACAACCTTTGCAAAAGTAAATGTTTTCTTGACATTTATCAATAGAGTTTGCCTGTGATTATCAAATTATTAAAATGTACTATTTTTATAGATTTTTATACATGACAAATTGGTCACCACTCCTAGAGAAAGGAAATTGATGAAAATAATTTCAAATAAACAAACCCATCTGAGGAAATTAAAGAAACTTGCCAAAGAAAGAGCAAACAACATTAAACAATTATGCAACCTTAATGAAAGTTCAATTGTAAAGGACCTTTTTAAAGATATGTCATCAAACACAGCAAACTAAATTTAATACTTTTTTGAAAATGTTATAGATTTGTTATTGACAAAATAAATTGTTCATATTATCTGACTTTTTTTATTGATCATTATCGTTTGTAAAAGTCACCATATTTACTGTGAACATACAGCTTGTTTGCATCTTGTCGGTACGATCTTTTTTTTCCAGTTTTGAGAAAAGTGACGGTTGTAAAACAAGTATGTAAATGTATACAGTAAATATGGTAAAATTTGATTTATATTTTTTCTCAATTAAATAGAAGCCTAGTTCATTTTAAATTTCCCGCGCAAATGTACATTCAAATTTCCCGCTCAAATATTAATTTAAACCTAACTGTTCTAGACATAAAAAGACCTTTTAGTATTAGAAGAAGACAATACTAGCGACATCTACGTTACCCTCCCACTCAGTAGGTCAGTTAAGTTGTAAAGAAAACTAAAAAATAACACTGAGTTACCCGTCTCGTTGGTTGTCTCTGGCAGGGGTATTTCTTCTGTAACATCATCAGTCTCGTTATTTAATAGCCTTAGCAAGCCATACTGCGTATATCGGCTATATTATACTGTGGGTTTATATGATGATTTATCGCCATACAAACATCTGAGTTCATCGACATATTCTTGTCCACGTTGAATGAAAAATAGCGATAATGTTAATTTTATTTATCAACAAAACAAATCAAACAAAACTTGTACATCATTACATTATTGTGAGTACGTTTATCCTAAAACAAATCAACTTTTATCATGGCATTGACAGATTTTAGCTACTGATAATAGTGTTGCCAGTTATTTTCGAATTATAAATACAGGGTGAGTCATAACTATTGGGACATAGACTAAGGACAGGTTATTTGTACCAAAATATGGCTATTGGGCCAAATAAGCCTTAATATAATGTTGCTGAGAAAAAAGATACAGGGTGTTAAAGTTAATTTTTGTTTTTCGTTTTTTGCTAATAGTTTCCCTGTATATTTATAAATTGATATCAAAATTGAAACAGAGGCATAATCTTAGACAAGAAATAGTATTTTATTTACAATTTTACGTTTTGTCATAGAGGGCGCCACGTGGATCATTCCTAATGATCAAATTGAGTCTAAATTTTTTCTGATGAAATTTTTTAGTAATTTTTATTAGAAAATATGACGTAAACATCATTTTTACGTAAAATTGGTACTCTTGTTTAAACATGATAATTTCAACCGTTTTTGATAAAAACGCAGTCGAACTGCTTAGAGTCTTAAAAAAGGATTTCAAATATTAATTCATTTATGAAAAGTATGCTTTGGACTGTCAGATAATTGTTGTTGGCAAGTGTCATTTGTTCAGAGTAAATTATTTTTGATGTGACAGTGTAGTGCAATGTTGCATTTTTTAAAAGTAATCATTACTTTTTTTGATTGAAATGCCTCATCTCAATCGTTTTACTAATGAAGAAATGCGAAATATGATTTGCGTATACGCACAAAAAAATTTTTGCGGTCGCTCGGCAGCCAGAAGGTATGGAATGTTATACGCAAACAGAAGGCAACCAAATCACAAAACTTTTGCAAGATTATATCGTAGTTTAGGTGAAACTGGGTCATTTCACACTAAAAATCGGGGTGGTCGACCGAAACAAATCACACCTAATCAAGAAGATGAACTTTTGGTTCGAGTAGATGAAAATCCTGAAATAAGTTCACGACATCTATCAGCAGCAACAGGAGTAAGTCAGTCGTATATAATTAGAATTCTAAAAAAAGAGAACCTCCATCCTTATCACTTCACTCCTGTTCAAAATTTACTTCCAACAGATCTTCCACGACGGTTACAGTTCTGCCAACGTATTCTGAATAAACATCGCAATGACAGACACTTTATTAAGAATGTTATGTTCACCGACGAAGCAACTTTTACCAGACGAGGGGTTTTTAATTGGCGAAATAGTCATTATTGGGAAGAAGAAAACCCGCATAATATCAAAGCTAGACATTTTCAGCAAGAGTTTAAATTGAATATTTGGTGTGGCATTATAGGCGACCAACTACTAGTGCCTTGTGTTCTTCCTCCGAATTTAAATGAAGATTCTTATTTATTCTTTTTGGAAAATACTCTTAGTAATATTTTAGATGATCTGTCACTGGATGTAAGAAGAAAAATGTGGTTTATGCAGGATGGAGCGCCACCTCATTTTTCATTAGCTGTTAGAAATCATCTTAATGACGTATTTCCTCAACGATGGATTGGCAGAGGCAGTGATTTTCAATGGCCACCAAGAAGTCCTGAGTACAAACCGCTAGATTTTTATTTTTGGGGACATATGAAGTCCTTAGTTTATGCCAATGAAATTAATACACGAGACGAACTTTGGAGATACATTCAAAATGCAGCTAATCTTATAAGGGGACAGAATAACATTTTTTTTAACGTCCTAAAATCCTTTATAAAAAGAATTAGAAAAGGCATAGAAATCGGAGGAGACCATGTAGAACATTTAGTTTGAGTTTTTGTGAGTTCTTTTAAGTTAAAGTGTGTAGTCGTTTTGATTTATCGTCAAAACGGAAACCTTACGTCAGTTGCAACTTTGTTTATTAGTTTGGTATTTGATAGTGGAATTGTAAATAAAATACTATTTCTTGTCTAAGATTATGCCTCTGTGCCAATTTTGATATCAATTTATAAATATACAGGGAAACTATTAGCAAAAAACGAAAAACAAAAATTAACTTTAACACCCTGTATATTTTTTCTCAGCAACATTATATTAAGGCATATTTGGCCCAATAGCCATATTTTGGTCCAAAAAACCTGTCCTTAGTCTATGTCCCAATAGTTATGACTCACCCTGTATAACGCTAATTTACGAGGGGTGTTTAAAAAAATTTTGTTTAACTATTTATTTGTCTACAGTGTTGGCACGTGCATCAGCGCTCCTTCAAATTGCCTGAACAGCCCAAATTCGATATTTCTATATTTGAAAAGAACTTTTAACACTGCTTTTTTAATTACCTTGTAGGTTATTTTAAGGTGATTAATAAAGCTATCAGTATCCTTTTAATTTTCTTTATTCTTCAGCCAATACGCATAATACATAAACAGTATGCCAGTAATAAAATTTACTCAATTTCGAGGTCAGATATTATGTAAAGAAATTTGTAATCACGTTTTATTTTATATTTAATTAGTTTTTAATAATAATACACCTATCAAGACAGGTATTATTCATAGGATTCCAAAAAGAGAAAATAATTATACAATTACTTTGCGTAATTAAAATAATGAGAACCAAGCGTGATTTAAATATTCAGAATTTTATATTAACAATTTTTGTTCGTTTATAGTTATATTTCGCAATAATTATAATTAAAGACAAAACAAATAGATTAAAACGAGTTGATCCAAGCATTATGTCAGTGATTCATACATGGAGAAAGTTCAATGAAGTAAATGAATAACCGAAATTGGTAAGTCAACTTTTTATCTTAGAAGTTACTAAGCATATTTCCAGTGATTGTTATCTTGAAAAATATCCTAATTACAATAGCTGGACTGGACGTAGAATATTTATTTGCAAATTTAATACTTCTGTAGACTTATTCTATTCTCTTATTCAACAGCAGACCCCCAAGGAAATCAAGCATAATGCCAAGGACCCCTGAGTGAAAAAGGTGCAATTTTCTAACAATATTATATTTTAGTTCAACTTTAATTTGTTTAACGGTAAAAAAAAATATTGGTTAGTAATTAGGAGATCCATTTAAAAAGTATTAACAAAACTAAAAGTAATTGTGCAATTTAAATATATACACATATATGTTTAAAAGTTTGAAATATTTAGAAATAATATATCTACGCCTATGGTTTTTTTAAAAACTCTTGTTGATATTTATTTTAAAGCGTTTTTAAACAAAATAATACCACAGAGTATATAATACAAACCAGAGTATCGACTCTATATAGAGAGGGGTAAGCATCCATTTTTTGCAGGTATCGCCATGACACTTTGGGAGTATCCATAGCCGTCGCCTTTAGTTTTGGTTAAGGTAGGTAGTTGGTTGTATGTGAATAAATCAGTGGTAGCGTTTGTATTGTGTGGAATAGTGAATTAAACTATTTAATTCAAGTACAAAAAACTGCGAAGGAGATGCGGAATAAATGTTACTTACATTAAATGACATTAAAATAAATACTACTTCTCAGTGTTCTGTAAGTGGATAGGTATTTAATAAAAAAATGCTTACAACAACATACAATGTGAGCATTATTCTAAATCCATTGAAAATTTAAATGATTCAGCTTTATTCTGTTTATTTAAAGCATATAGAAATAAAGATAACAGTGTCTATGGAAATATTTTAAGGCCTGGTAATAGTTTTATTATATTTATTGCTAAACTAAATAACATTTTTGAAAAACTATTTGAAGAATTGGCAATAAAAAATCATGTTCTTCAAACTATATTAAATATTAGTAGTAATAAAACTTTTATACATCCTTGTACAAATTTTCCATTACTTTATGTAAAAAAATTATATTTTAGGTTAAGACTATACACTACAATTAAATGTATCAACAGAAATTTTAAAAGTAATGAAAATAAAGATAAATTGTTAATTTGGAGAAATAAATAAGTGTTAAAGCTGTTGATGTGTTTTTTTATATCCTTCCTTACTAACGAGGAAAATTGCATGTAAGACATACATATTCGGTCATTTATTTTGCATAGAAATTCTATTTATATGTAATTATTTAACCTAAAAAACCAATTTTACTTTTTTAAAAAACAAATAAATCAACGTTTAGTTAATATTATTAATCTTGTTGAAAACAAATTCTATTTTTCTAAACTTTCTGAAAATAACAATTATCTCAACAATAAAGATAAATTTCAAGTATGGGTCTTAATTATAATAACAATTTTTTTAGTACTACCCTGAGCTTATACCACAAAACAGAATATTGGTTACCACAAAACAGACTAACCAATTTTCTGTTTTGTGGATAATACTCCCAAAAAATGGCCGCTCTTGTCTTATAAACATCAAAGGTGCCGACAGCGAGTCGATACTCTGGTTTGTATTATATACTCTGTGATAATACTAAATTTGATTCGTTTTTGTATTAATTTGGTCATATTTAATTGATTTAGGTGCTTTCACATTATGCCAATCGCGAATATTGTTGGTGTTACTCAGGGTGCTGTATCAAAAATTAAAAAATAATTCCAAGACACAAATGATGTGAAGGATCGTCCCAGAAGTGGCAGAAGTCGATGTACAACAGCAGCACAAGACCGGCAGATAACATTGATAGCTCGAAGAAATCGACAGGAATCTACAAGTGGCATATCCAGAGAAATTGCGACTTGAAGAACTGAATATCTCCTGGCAAACAATTACACGAAGATTAAATGCGGTAAATTTGCATCGCAGAAGACCTCCACGTGTTCCCAAACTAACCTATCAACAAAAAATTGTAAGGTTGCAATGGGCTCAAGAAATGTTACACCATGGTCCGAACTGGAATTACGTGATGTTCTCTGATGAATCAAGAATTGGCTTGGTTTCTGATTCGCGAAGAACGCTAGTTTGGAGGGCCCCAGGACGACAAGCCCGATTAGAAACAGCCCAACCACGTGTTCCATTTGAAGGTGGGAGTATTATGGTTTGGAGTGGTATTATGAGGGCTACACGGACGCCTCTCCTGGCTTTGGAGAGAAGAATTACTGGTGCTGTGTACATCGAGGAAGTTTTAAATCCTGTTGTGCTTCTATTCCGGGGGGCGGTAGGTGATGGATTTGTGTTTATGAATGACAATGCACCTCCACATTGAGCAGCTGCAGTACAAAATTTTTTGAAAGAAGAAGGAATATCCACATTAAGATGGCCATCAAATTCCCCTGACATGAACGTCATTGAACATGCCTGGGACATTCTTAAAACACGCATTAAGAAGCGAAACCCTCCCCCAATTACTCTACGAGAACTAAAAGATGCTACTCGTGAAGAATGGGAGAAAATTCCGCAAGCCCAGCTAGACCATTTAATTGATAGCATGCCACATCGTCTACAGTCATGCATACAGGCTCATGGAGGAAATACTGATGATTAATTTAAAAACCTTTTTTTGCTTATTAATTTATTAAAAAAAAATTGTAATACATTGTACATTTTTCACCTCAAAAGAATAAATCATTTTTTTTTTGTATGTTTATCTGACTTTGAGATACTGGTTAGAGTTGTAGCAAAATGATGTTTACTTATATCAAGAAAATTATTTATAAAAATTAATAAAAATATGACATATTCCATTCTTCCAAACTTTTGGACATATGTGTATGTTGTGTAAGAACAGTTTGGTCAATAATATTTAATAATTAGAAATATATTATGGAGTTTCTATTAATAGTCTATTTTAAGTACCAGTATCGTACCGAACACTCATTGAATTTCAATGTTTGTCTTGTGTTTCCTGGTTTTCTAATTTTCTTTGTAACATCCTTAACCAGGTAAACGGTAATTATTTCAATTTAATTGCTGTTTGTAGTAAAACACACAATTTAAACAACTGCAAATTACGGCTAAAATTATTTTGTTAAATCTTTTACACAATTATAATTGTCATACAGTTGTTATTGCTTTCAACGGATGTATTTAACGACAAAGTTGTTTTAAAGTTAATGACAACTAATGCAGTAATTTTATTATAGCCCTGAAGTTGTTAATCTCATCCAAACAAGAATGGCGTCCTTCAGATTAATGAATCATCAGATTGGAAAGAAACAGATAGTTGATATAAATACTGTAAATACGTAAATAATTTACTTATGCGGTTTATTTTGATTATGTTCTAGAAAATTGATTGATGTGTTGTGATGAATACCACAATTAATTTAATCATGCATGTATACAATTTTTCTATAATAATGTCAATGTACTTTACTGTCTATTGTTTGTTAATCGTGCAATTTTTAATTCCAACTAACACATACATGCAAGTAATAAAACCCTAACTTGATTTTTTTTAAAAACTGAATAAATTCACGTCATAACTCCCAGGTAATTTTCAAGGATTTACCTTAGCTGTTAAAAAAATTAATACTGGTAGGGTTGCCTTTTATATTTCGGGATTAAAGAACAAAAACAAAAAATTGTTTTTCAACATATTCCCCATGAACATCTATACACATTTGCATGCGTTTGAACCAATTTGTCGAAGCACTTTTGCCACCCTGATTGAAACATGCATTCTGAATTGCTTTTTTAAATTAATATTGGAAGTTTTGTTAAAACGAAGAGTTTTTTATTATTCTTTTACTCATAAATTTATTCTATGCGCAGATTCGCATTCTATTGTGAGAAATATTTTAATGTTACTATTCAAAAAATGTTGACATACATACTTATACACATATTACTAGACAACGAACATTGTCTTGTACATCTGGTACAATAATTATATAATGAGTAATCAGCGTTAAAGAAAAAATTAATAAAAAAACTGTTGTACAAACAAGTTTTTTACTTTATAAACGATGAAACCTCGGATGAAACACAATGATAATAGAATATTTTTATAATTAAAAAAAAACATGTTTTTTCTATCGAATTTGTTCGTTAACATATATAAAATGAATTAGGTTAACGAAATTACGTACATCTAAAAAATAATAAATAATTAAAATGAAAAATATATGTAGTTATAATTTTTGATGCTCTGTAGAGAAGAATTGGATTTTATTATAGAAAAGCTGATGAAAGGCATGCAGTTTCTTCAACTATAGTATACCTAGATTTGGCACCCGGCCCCCATTTTTTGTATCTAAATCTCAAAAAAATAGACGGGGGACCAAATTTGGAAGCGATGAAGAGTTTATAGACCGTCAGCCCATGGTATAAAAAATTGAACGATCCTTGACCGTATGCCCTTTGAAGATTCGACTAGAATATATGTGCCAATTATGTCAAATTTGAAATGAAACTTGTATCCTGGTTGATATTAGAAATTAAGTATGTATGTATGTATAAATTAGGGGTGAGTACACTGCGACCTATAGGATCCCATGTGTCCCCACTTACTTGCCATGTTCTGATGTTTTCTCAAATTTATAGCAGCTCCTCGAGTCCTATTTTCCTGAGGAAGTTTAGGACATCGTCGGGCTTCAAATCAGGTAGATCCCCTGCTTCTATTTCATGTGCTCCTAGGTATCTAGCCCTAGAATTCTGCAAGGTAGGGCATTCTGAGAGTATGTGTATTGAGGTTTCATCCTCTTCCTCGCAGAATCTGCACTTTGCTTCATCTGCTAACCCTAGTTTCTTCATATGGCTTCTTAACCGGCAATGCCCGGTTAATATTCCCGTTAGAATACGGAGCCTTTTTTTACTGAGGTTGAGGCAGCTAAGATATCTCTTCTAGTCATAGTTCCCCAGTAGTATCTTAGATTGCCTCAGTCCTTCCAGCTGATTCCAGTACTTGGATTTTTCTTTCTCCATTTCCTCCCTTAGTTTTCCTAAGATTACTCTACTGCTGATCCCACAAGATGGTTCTGGTCCCAAATGTGGGGTTTCAGCTCCTTTTTTTGCCAGCTTATCTGCTGTTTCATTCCCCTCTATTCCTATGTGTCCCGGGACCCATAGGAGGGTGACAGTGTTCTTCTGGCCTAGTTCATTTAGTTTGCCTAGACATTCCCAAACCATCTTCGAACTGATTATATTTGAACTCAGCGCTTTGATGGCTGCTTGACTATCCGACATGATCACAATCTCTTGTCTGCGATAGTTTCTTCCAATATTGAATTCCACACATCTTTCGATGGCGCGGACTTCTGCTTGAAAGATGCTCGGGTATGTGCCCAAGCTTTCTGAGTATTTGGCTCTCGGTCCAAAAACTCCTATCCCAGTTCCCTCGTCTAGCTTGGAACCGTCCGTATACCACTTTATGGTATTCTGGTTTAAATTCTGTATGGTGTCTTCATCCCATTCAGATTTATTACTCAACTTTGTGATGAATTTTCTCACAAAGTTGAATTTCTTTGGCATATCATCTTGGGGCATTTCCCAAGTTTGATCAAAGTGAAGTGATCGAGGTTTTTCCCTGATAATTCCTTCTTTGATTATTCTATATATTGTTTTCTTCCTTACACTTTCTAGCAGAATGTGCAGTGGGGTCAAGTTTAAAATCACCTCCATTGCAGCAGTGGGGCAAGATCCCATTGCTCCAGTGATACATGAACAGGCTAGTCTCTGAATTTTCGAGAAGTTTTTCCTCGTCGTATTCAGATTAGCCCTTACGCCCCAAGCCACTGCCCCATATGTGATTAATGGTCTCACTATTGCTGTGTACATCCATTGCAGGATACGTGGGTTACATCCCCAGTTCTTCCCTGCAATGTTCCTACACACCATGAGGGCCTTGGTTGCTTTGTGTATTACTTCGTCTTCGTGTTTGTTCCAGAGTAACCTGCTATCTAGGATTAGCCCTAGATATTTTACCTCTGTTTTCCACTCGACTATTTTTATGATTTATAGATTAGGTTTCTTTTTCCTTGTAAAGGCTACTAGTGTGGTTTTGGTGGGGTTGATGCTGAGTCCCACCGAGTCATACCATTGTTCCGCAATGTTCAATCCTCTTTGAACAATATCACAGAGGACGTTTTCATACTTCCCTTTTGCCAGGATAACCATGTCGTCGGAATACCCTTGACATGGTATGCCTTCCCTAGTCAATTGACAGAGCAGACTGTCCACAGTGAGACTCCACATAAGCGGGGATGCAACTCCCCCCTGTGGACAGCCTCTGGTCACATTAATGGAGATAGTGTCTTGTCCTGCCTCCATTTCTGCGATTCTTGTAGATAGCAGTTGCGACATCCAGATGGAAGTCGTTCTATCTACTCCTTTCTCAATCAGTGCTCTTTTGACTGCCTCATGTGGCGTATTGTCAAAGGCCCCTTCTATGTCTAGAAAGGCACATACCACGGTCTCTTTTTTGTTCAGTGCGTCTTGGATTTCGTCCGTCAACTGTGTTAAAGCGGTTTCCGTGGACTTTCCCGCTTGGTACGCATGTTGACGAGGGTGCAATGGCACCTGTTCCAAGATTTCTGTTCTAATGTAGTTGTCTACAGCTTTTTCCATCGTTTTTAGAACAAACGATGTGAGGCTGATCGGTCTAAGGGATTTGGGGTGCGTAGTGTCCCGTTTCCCTACTTTTGGGATGAAGGTGATTTTGGCCCTTCTCCACGCTTCTGGTATGTATCCCAGTTCAAGACTGCTCCGACTAATTCGGATCAAGTGTGGTTGCTAGGGAAGCCGTGCGTTTATTTTACCGTGCGTAAAGAGATACATTACATAGATTACATAGATTGTGTGTTATTGACGGTTTAGAGGGGTGGTCGTAGGTAAAAATTATTACAACAGCATCATGTTTCGTCTGTTGTTTGTTCCTGCACTTATGGAAAGAACATTTAAATTCATTATTGGTTAGGTTAAAGAGTCCAACGGAGGGTGCGTTTTGAAGTGCCTATATTAGTTAAAAAAATACAATTTTGGATAAAATTCAATGTACTATGGCGTTGATAAGCTTTTTTGTCTCCATATTCGTGATCAAAACAGCTATTTAAATGTCTTATAAATAGTATAGTTTAATGATTTTGTATTTGTAAATTGTTAATAAGTTTCTTTTAATACAAAGTTTCCATTTTTAACCTTTTTCGTAAGAGTTTCGTACGTGTTACACGGAACGTTTGTAATTAAAACCTGTTTATTTAAATTTTAAATTAATGAAACACATTCGTTATGCTTACGTTTTATTTTCAAACAAAACAACTACCTAACTATAAATAACGGTTACAGCTTAACAAAAATGATCAACTCTCAAGGTTGTCTTATATTTTCTCCTCAAACAGTTTCATAAAAATTACGGACGATTACAGAAGTTTTTGATTTGCACTCCCAAGCAGTGGGCGTGAAATCATTACCGGAAGATAATGACAACGGAGATGATTTACAAATACAAAAAAGTGTAACACGGTATTTAACGTTGTTTTCATAGATCATAGCTAAAAATAAAGTTAGGCACGTATCAAAGATGGCAAAAACATTAGTAAAGTAATTTTTTTTATTCGCACGTGTATGACGTATCAAATAGAAGGAAAGTTTTCGCTCATTAAATTATTAATAACCTTATTCACTTGTATTCATTTAGAAATAACTGTTCGCGAAGGATTCTTTACCAATGAAATTGATTTTAGTAATTTTGTCAAAATTATTTTACTTTTAATAACAAAGTATATATTCGAAATGAAGGTTTTCCAATGGTAAGTCCTATTTTTCCAATTTTAGCAAATATTAAATTGATTGTACTAACCCTTACTTTTTGAAAGTCCATCTTATTAAGGATAATAAAAAACTCTTCGTTTTAACAAAACTTCCAATATTTATTTAAAAACTGCTTTTTTAAAAGACTCAATGACAGCCGTTTCGCTAGACAACTAGCATCGTCAGATTGACATATTGAAGTAAAAAAAAAATCTTTTAAAAAAGTCTTTTAAAAAAGCAGTTTTTAAATAAATATTGGAAGTTTTGTTAAAACGAAGAATTTTTTATTATCCTTAATTTAGCAAATATCTTTATGGCTAATTTAGAAAACAAAATGTTTAATTCTATAGTCCGTACACAATTTGTTGATAGTTCACTGCAAGTTTGACCCTCATTAGAGAATACAGAGAGGATAGGTAATTATGATATAATAATAAAAACCAATCTAAAACTGGCAATTTAAGATGTTTTCGACCAACCCACCTTGTATCTGAAGAAATACAATACAGCTATAGAACTTTTAATCCGATTATGTAGGTATTTTGAGTGGAAATGACTGACCAGTGTCGTAGAGTATATGATTAAAACATTAGTTACTTTAAATAAATAAATATATTAATATTCTTAAACTGTAGGTACTGTAACCTCCGCCAATGATTTTACGACCGTTTTATGACTTGGACGCACATTTTGTGCTATCCACAATTTATGAACGGACTATAGTTATAAAAACAATATTGTATTTTGGTATAGGTATGTTGATGATGTGTTAGCAGGTTTTGTAACTAGCGAACGGTAGTTAGATATATTTAAATTATATTACTTGCATCCTAAAATTAATTTTGCTTTAGAAGTTGAAGAAAATAATTCAATTAATTTTTTAGATTTAAGAATTAAAAAAAAAATCTTGAAAGTTCACCACTAGGCTTTAATATTGTTATGTCTTATTACTTCCATCCTTGGTCTAGCCTTAAGTACTTAATCAACAAACAAACAAAATGTAACTTCAATATGTCAATCTGACGATGCTAGTTTTAAGCGAAACGGCTGACATTGAGTTTTAAAAAATCAATTTTTTAAATAAATATTGGATTAAATTTATTGTACCAACCCTTACATTTTGGAAGTCCATCTTATTAAGAATAATAAAATACTCTTCGATTGAACGTAACCTCCAAGTTTATTTGAAAAAATATATTTTTAATTACAATGACGGCCGTTTCACTAAGATTAGCATCGTCTGACTGACTGTAATTTAAAACATAATTTATTCAAATAAACTTGGAGGTTAAGTTCAATCGAAGAGTTTTTTATTATGCTTAATAAATAGTGAATGTTTTGTTTAAAAAGTTCTTTTTTTAATGTTCTTAGATTCTTTACCAGATCGCTATTTAAATTTATTTGGTCGGGGAACCTCCACAACAATAAGCAAAAAATTATAAACCTATTTATTTAATCTAAACATCAATATCTAAAAACTAGATATATTGGTTTAAGGTTTCGTCAATCAAGATGTTTTAGAGGAAACGAATTATAAAATAAGTTAGAAATAATCCTGAAACATTATTTAATGAAACTTTTAGAAATTCAAATTACGTGTATATAAATTTCCAATTAGTGGAAAAAATTCAAATATATTCATATAAAACTGTAATGAATTTGATTTAATAGAAGACAGCATTCCTTAGATATTTTAAGTTAATTTAATTCTGAAAACAAGGAACAATGGTTTAGCAAAATAATTGTAGATTATAAAGGTTAAAATGAACTTTATTCTCAAATTTGAACTTTAATCTATGCTGACAATACATCTTGGAATTATTATATTATTCAAGTTACCAAGAAATCGTTTTATTTTTTTTTAAACGAGAATAATGAAATTGTATGGTAATGTTGACCTTCGTTAGTACCTAATTATATACATAAACACAGACTAAAAATAATCGCTCATTATGATAGTTGCAATAAACGATTTAACTTAGTGTAATTGTCTTTCATACTTGTAACCCTCTACATATGACTTATATGCATAAATACTAGAATGTTTTCTAATGTGTATACATTTAACCAATCCCTCGAATGATAATATCGAAACTCAAAACTATCCAACTTTACGATAGAGCTGTCAGTTGCCAGATTGCAACACCAGGGTTGCCAAATCCCAAAATATAAAAGGCAACCCTCGTATACTTCAAATATAATTTTAAAAACATTTTTTTTAAGAATTTCAACATAAGCATGTTGAATACAACAAACTGGAAGTTCTATATAGATAAAGTGTTTCCTCTGTTTTTAGGAAATACATACAGACATACAGGAAGAAGACGGATTACAAAACAGCTTCCTACAATCACGAAAACAATGCCATGAAAAACCAAACAAACAAACATACATTTTGTTAGTCACTATTTTATAATATAACTGTTATTACTTCAGTGCATAAAATTGATCATAAAAGTATTAAAACCCATGAAAAAAAAACGATAAATATTCATTAAACATCGGTACATTTTTCAAATCATAACAAATTCCAAATATTTCATTTGCACCTAACCTTGTACGTTGCTTATGCTAATTTATTTATACTAAAATGCAGTGTGTACTTCAATAAATGAATTGTCATGTCACATGTCAAGAGCTTAACATTTGATCTTGACAATATGTTATCAAAAAATCCAACGCATTAAAAATGAAGTAATAAACAAACAATTTATAAAGGTTTAAAATTAATTCTGGCTGGACATATATTTAAGAAGCAGATTTGTCTAGAAACCTACAAGTACTGGTTAAAATTGTGTTTTGTGTCAAGTGAAAGGTTAATGTCCAAATAACCTCCAGAACGCTTTTGATGTTTGCCTATCTACACTTACAACTGTACTAACTTTATTTAAAACAGAATAGAATATAAATGTAAAATTTGCTATTACACAATCAATCTCAAAATATTGGATACAATATACAATTAAAATGATGCATTTAAATATTCAAATAAAAAGAATTTTAAAAAATACAAGGCTGATCCATAATTTTTTAAATCATAAATTAGTTAACTTTGCTCCTGCGTAAAATATGAACTGAAACATAGTCTTAAATTCTGTTTGACTTCGAGAATAAGACTCGGAATAAAACTGCAGGTTCCATTTTTCCAAACACACAGGAAAGAACCTATAACTAGACTGCTGAGAATTGCCAACCACTATCATACGAAGGTTGCCTTTTAAATTTCGGGATTAAAGAACAAAATATTCAAAATATTCCCAATGAATTGTCGAAGCACTTTTGCCACTCTGATTAAGGTATCTCCAAAACATGCATTCTGAATGCAGCAACCGCTTCTACAAGTTACACCATGTTTTTTAAAATCTTAAATCTTAAATTAATACAAAAAAAAAACACGAAGAAATCCAAGTATTTAAAAAAAAATATTTTTTTATTTCATTTAGTTATTTTTTTTATACTTTTTTTATTTATTATTCTTTTCCATTCCTCTTCAAGCTTATATATCTATGTATTTATGTATTTCTTTCCTAGATGTAGTGTCCATGAAAACTTTTAATCTCCATTTAAAGGAAGTCAGTTTAGGGGATTCTTTTACAGTTTTCGGAAGAGAGTTAAAGATTTTTGGTCCTAAATATTCAAAGTTTCTCTGACCAACTTTTTTGCTTTTTAGTGGTAGTACAAATTGACTTTTTTGCCTGGTTTGGTATTTGTGTGAAGCTGTTTTCAATTCAGATTTATGGATATATTGTGCAATAGCTAGTTGTCTGTAATTTAATTGTTTTGTATCATAGATTTTTGTTTCTTTAAATAATGAACTACTTGGATACCTATTATGTGTATTTAATATTAACTTTAGGAATTTCTTTTGATATATTTCCAGCATATTTCGATATGTGATCGATATCCCTCCTCATCCCAAAATTCCATATGTTAAATGAGATTGTATTAAGCTTTGATAAATGATTCTTTTTTGTTGGTAATCAAGGAAGGGGGCAACCTGCTTGAATCTGAATAACAAAAATCCTAATTTTTTCATAAGATAGTACATATGCTCGTCCCATCTTAAATGAGGATCTATTACTATACCAATGTACTTAATTTTTTTGCAGGTTTTATAATAATATTATTAATTTTTAAATCAAACTCTGGGAGAGATGGCACCAAACTACTAAACGGTAAGTATTCGGTTTTATTTATATTTAATGATAAAGCTCTGTGGTCAAACCATTTTTTAATTCTAATTAAGTCACTTTCTACTTGTTGTTTTCTATTCTATTCTATTCTATTCTTCTGGGGTGCGTTTCATGCATGTACTGGAGCTCTAGGCTCATTGTACCCCCCTGAAGTAATCATACCAGGTTCGTTTCCTTCATGTATTCTAGAATGTCCCTGATATTCGCTTTCACGATTTCCTCTGGCTCAGGAAACTGAATGCCAAAGTGTCTCTGTCTAAGCCACTTAAGGCTCGGACAGTGACATATTACGTGAAGAGGAGTTTCGTCTTCCTCACCACATTTTCTGCATAATGGGTCCTCAGCGAGTCCTATTATGTTCATGTGTTTTCGGAGATGGCAGTGTCCTGTAAGCAGTCCCACTGCCTTTCTCAATTGGGTTCTACTTAGGCTGAGTAGTTCTGTAGTTTTCTCCCTGGATGGACCTGTTATGAATAATCTGGATTGCCTGAGTCCAGGCAGTTCCATCCAGAGTTTCTTATGTTGTTCCCTTAGTCGTTCCTCTATTGTTTCCCTTACATGTTGGTATGAGACCCCACATGTGGGAAGCGGTCCGATCAGGGTTCCTTCTGAAGCCTCCCTGGCTAGGAGGTCAGCTTTTTCATTTCCAAGAATCCCTGTGTGTCCTGGTACCCATTCAAGGATAACCTTGTGGCGTTTTGCCAGTTCAGCTACAGTTCCTTGGCAGTGCTTCACTGTTCGTGACGCAGTGTGCACGCTCTCTATTGCTTTGAGAGCTGCTTGGCTATCACTTCTGATCCTGACAGTCCTGTTAGGGACTGTCTCGCTCAGGATGATTTCCGAGCATGTATTGATGGCAACCACTTCAGCTTGCAGGATAGTCTCTACTGAACCCAGGTTGAGACTATACGTCTTCCTGTATTTTCATTGTAGATTCCAATCCCAGTGCTGGTGCTTGTTTTGGATCCGTCTGTGTACCAAACGGATTCATGTTGTTTCCTAATCTTGGTACGAGCCTCGTCCCTATCCGGAATGTGAACCGTATATGGTTTGGAAAGGTCGTAGCAGATAGGTGTTCTATCTGAGGGCATGCTCAGTAATTGATTATGTTCAATCTCTTTCGAGATTGTGGAATGGTACCTAGGGATCGCCCTGCCCCATTCGTTGTTTATTTTCAGCCTGTAAGCAGCTGCCAGTGCTTCCCTTTCCACAATCAGATGTAGTGGAGGTAGTCCCAGCATAGCTTCCAGGGCCGCCGTGGGCGTTGTTCTCATCGCCCCGGTTATGGCTAGACAGGCTACTCTCTGTACCCTGCCTAGCTGTCTAGATGCTACTGAGCATCTCGCTTTATGCCACCACACAACAGAACAATAGGTTATGATAGGTGCCACCACCCTCGTATAAAGCCAGTGCATCATACTGGGTTTAAGCCCCCACGTATTGCCCACAGCTCTTCTGCATGCCCAGAGAGCTCTTAGGCCTTTATCTGTTGTGTTTCTAATGTGGTTGGAAAGGATTAGTTTGCTATCTAGGGTTACCCCTAGGTATTTGACTTCCCCTTTAAACTTTAGCGTTTGGCCCCACATACGAAGTTCCCTCAAGTCAAGGTTCCTTCTGAGGGTGAACGCTATCACGGAGGTTTTTGCCGGATTAGTTGACAATCCCTCTTGTCTGCACCATTTTTCGGTAATCCTCCGTGCCAGCTGCATTCTCTCGGACACAGTGGCCCCGAATCTACCGTTTACAACTATGCTGACGTCATCAGCAAAGGCTTGGGCATAGATACCCTCGTCATTGAGTCTACAAAGGAGCTCGTCAACCACCAGGTTCCACAGAAGAGGAGATAACACCCCTCCTTGCGGACACCCCTTAGTGGCTGAGACCATCCTCGTCTCCCCAAAGAGCGTACCTATTACTTGTTGTTATATACTTGTTGTTTTAATGAAAACCAATCTGAATTTTGATAAAAAATGACAGTGTCGTCTGCATAACTTATAATTGTACCTCCTTGTTCTAGAAAAAATATTCAGATACACTGTGAATAGTATTGGACCCAGTACCGTGCCTTGGGGTACACCACATGTTATTATTTATTCTTTGCTAATTTTTGTATCTATTCTAGTGCACTGTCGCCGTTTTACTAAGTAACTTTCAAAATAATCATGTGCTGTTTCCCTTACACCCAAATCTTCTAGTGTTTCCAGTAACATTTTGTGATCTACAGTATCAAAAGCCTTACGAAGGTCTATAAAAACTGCTAAGGATGGTATATTTTCATCTAAACAGTTGTAAATATTTTTGGTTAAATTTAATATTGCATCTTGGGTGCTTTTCTTGTCTCTAAAACCATATTGAGCAGATGATAGTAAATTAAACTTATCTAAAAAGTGACTTAATCTCTTTTTGACTACTTTTTCAAATATTTTAGCCAACGAACTTTACAACGAAATAGGTCTATAATTTTCTGGTTCTGTTATATCACTACTTTTGTAAATTGGTGTTACTATGGACAGCTTAAGAGCGTCAGGGAAAATGCCTTGTTCAAACGATTTTTTAATTAAATATACAATGGGATCTACTATGTACGGCATAATTATTTTCAATGTTTCTGCAGTTAAATTATCATAACCAGGAGCTTTTTTATTTTTAAGTGTTAATATTATATTTTTAATTTCGTCTGCATTTGTTGAATTTAAAAACATGGACTTTGTATTAGTTTTAATCTTTTCAATATATGTAGAATCTTTTTTAATACTTTTAGCTAATTTCACACCAATATTTATAAAAAAGTTGTTAAATATTTCAGAAATTTGTGCTGGATCTCTTATTAACTCGCCATTGTTATTTTTTATTGTTGATAGTTTTTTCGAACCTCCAAGTTTGTTTTTTACGTACAGGAATAAAAAGAAGTATTCGGTGACAAGTCTGGACTATATGGCGGATGACTCATCAAATCTATCTTTTGGGTGCTCAAAAATGCAGTTGTTTGAGCTGATGTGTGGGAGCTCCCATTGTCGTGGTGAAGATTGATCCGTCTTCGGCGGTTGGTTTTCCTGATTTCTTGGAACACACTTGTGTACCACTCAGAATTGACTGTTCTGCGTTGTTCTAGTGGTACGTATAACCTCAAAAATGTTCAACTTGACGATAGAGCTGTCAGTTGTCAGATTGCAACACCAGTGTTGCCAAATCCCGAAATATAAAACGCAACCTTCGTATTCTCGATATTTTTGGACATACATTATCACTACTTAAGAGCAATAATTTTGCATAAACAATTTAGTTGGAGTACATTTTTGTACCCGTTGATCCGTAAAATAAATAAATATAACAAAAATATAAAAATTAATTAAACGTAACAATACTTTTTTAACTTAATTTCGCTTTATTATTTTAATGATTTTGCACAAAAATTTATATTTCTGTAAACAAATCATCACAATGAATAATTAAACCACGATACTATGATGAACGCTTACCGCATTGTTTATAAACAAGTAAATAATTTACTGACTAATTCTTCTATGAAATTTTTTTATTAGAAAATGAATAAATCAACTTACGTTTCCTGTGTCGTACATATATTTGGTCCTTCCAGTAATCCCAAACTTATTGTTAACGAAGACAATAAAATAATTACAGAAAATGTCAGCATCTTGGAATATGCATGAAGAATTTACTATCGTCTAATGTGTCATGTAGAGTTGTTTCAAGCCGCAGTTCTCATGGAAATCATAATAATTATAGACTGAAACAAAAAAAATCCTGTTACCAAAAGTATCACATAATTTATATTTTTACCAATTTACAATTTTTTTAGTACCTATGTTTAAAAATAACTGTATGATCTTCTTGTATAAAAGTCCTAAATAATTTAACTACTACTATACTTTTTGTTCCTTTACACTGAAAAATTTCATGTGTGCAGTACATTTATTTGATTTTTTCATTTTGGAGGTATATTAGCTTTGGAATTAGAATTTTTCCTACAATAATGTAATGTTTTTATTATTTATTGATACTGTTTTTGTAGGTGGGATAATGAAATATCATAACAGGTCGGCTGAAAAGTCCCCGGTCTACCATAGTAAAACACAATATTTTGACAAAATTCATTTTTTTTTATTCAACATAGTTGCCTTCAAAAGCGATACAGCGATTATAGCGACCTTCCAACTTTTCGATACCATTTTTGTAGTACTCCTTCGGTTTGTCCTCAAAATAGGCTTCAGTTTCGGCGATTACCTCAGTATCAGAGCCAAATTTTTTTCCCGCGAGCATTCTCTTCAGGTCAGAGAAAAGGAAAAAGTAGCTGGGGGCTAGATCTGGAGAATACAGTGGGTGAGGAAGCAATTTGAAGCCCAATTAATGCAATTTTGCCATCGTTTTCGATGATTTGTGGCACGGTGCAGTGTCTTGATGAAACAACACTTTTTTCTTCTTCATATGGGGCCGTTTTTTCGCGATTTCGGTCTTCAATCGCTCCAATAATGCACAGTAATAGTCGCTGTTGATTGTTTTTTCCTTTTCCAAATAGTCGATGAACAATATACCGTGTGTATCCCAAAAAACTGAGGCCATAACTTTGCCAGCTGACTGTTGAGTCTTTCCACGCTTTGGTGGCGGTTCACCGGCCGCAGTCCACTCAGCTGACTGTCGATTGGAATCAGGCGTGTAGTGATGGAGCCAAGTTTCATTCATAGTCACATATCGACGCAAAAAATCGGGTTTATTACGACAGCTGCAAACACTGCTCAGAATCATCAATTCGTTGCTGTTTTGGTCGATTGTGAGCACGCGTGGCACCCATTTCGCACAGAACTTCCGCATACCCAAATATTCGTGAACGATATGTCCAACACGTTCCTTAGAAATCTTTAGAGTGTCAGCTATCTCGATAATATTCACTTTACGGTCACTCAAAATTATTTTGTGGATTTTTTTGATATTTTCGTCGGTAACCACCTCTTTTGGGCGTCCACTGCGTTCACCGTCTTCGGTGCTCATTTCACCACGCTTGAATTTTGCGTACCAGTCAATGATTGTTGATTTTCCTGGCGCAGAGTCCGGAAACTCATTATCAAGCCAAGCTTTTGCTTCAACTGTATTTTTTCCTTTCAAATAACAATATTTAATAAGCACACGAAATTCTTTTTTTCCATCTTTTTGAAAATAAAAAAAGTTGCTTCACTAAAAATGCAATATCTCACAAACTAATAGTCCGACAGCTGTCAAATTTTTACACGAATCTTTTGAAGGTTGATACTATCTAAAAATGAAATGGATTTAATTCTAGTGTCGTCATCTATAGGTCAGACCGGGGACTTTTCAGCCGACCAGTTAGTCAACATAAAGAAAAACGATGGATTTAATCATTGAATATTCTTCCCAGAGGCTTCCATTTTTGTAAACTTTTTGATAACGGATTTTGGATTTTTCGGGAATAATTGCGTAACACCCTTCATCCCAAGCCTGTTAAAATCCTTCAAATTCACTTTTGCTCTATTTTAATTTATAATAATCAAAATTGTGCTTAAAATTATTGACAACTAAATAAAAATTCAATTCTCCTTTGTTGTCTCCGAACAACCAAAGTATCTATCTTGATATAACCTGTCTCAGACAATAATTGGAGTCGTCGCTCCGCTCCTCCTCAATTCAATTCTCTTCGATCGGTATAAAACCCTTACTTCTCCCTTATCCATACTTAATATACTATTTACTCGTTTTCGAGGTTCCTAAGACCGTTAGATTATAACTGGCCTGACTTCGCGCGAGTATCGTGCTTATATCCGTCCAATACGTCAGGATGACGTAGAGAAATTCCAGATGATTCTAGTAGACATCGTCTTCCGGAATGTTCGAGTAACAATGCCGATAAAATCGGTGAAGTAGACCCGAGCATTCGCCATTATTTAATAATAATTTTTAAATTTCGCGGATTTGGAGAGTTCAATCTAATATATAAAATTCTCCTGTAACGGTGTGCGTGATTGAACTTCGAACTCCGAATCGGCTCAAACGATTTTTGTAAATCTTAGCGTGTATATCGGCTAGGGTGGAGAATCGGACAACATTTATTTTTCATCCCCCTAAATGAATAGTTAAATTTTTTTTAAAAAACGAAAATTCCCGTTATTTTCGGAACACAGTGGTTTCAATACTTGATTGTCAGTGTTTATTCTTTCATTATTTTATTAATAAATATTGTAATATTGTAAAAAATTGCTTAAACGCATTTTTCTCAAGATTATTATTAATGTTATTTCATTCAAAATCTAAGAAGTTAATTTTTTGAACAAAACAGTGAAAGTTTTGTTCGTTTAATGTTTTTAAAATATAGAAAAGTTGAAACGCAGATATATGTACATTGTTTAATTCATCACGCACGCAATTGCATTTGGTTTTACCAGTAAAAAAAATCAATGCGGAAAAATTTACTTAATTTAAATTCCTAGGTCAATAATTATGAGTTTTTTTATAAACTTAAACCACAGGACACTAAAAAACATTTGTCTTTAAGCTATAATTAGTCAGTCAGGACTATTGTTTTCCTGCATTGCATTTTTTGTACGAATTTATAATTTAATTGCGACATTCATTTTAATATGTAAAATACACTAGTCACAAAAAGTATCTCAAATACTACAAACATTACAGATAACTTCAAGTTGAATTATAAACGCTGCCAACGTTACATCAACCCTAGGACCCAAAGCATCTGAATGGTTTAAAAATAGACCAGTAATTGTTCTTATCTAGTTTTTTGAAATTACTTGGACGTATATACATTGAACAGTCAGTAGAAAAGGACCTGCAAAAACCATTAAAATATCACTCTCTACAATTTTGGAACTATACTAATACATCGTCAATAAGTCCCGGGACCAACTAGGAAAAACACGTTTTTTTTTGAAAAATACTTTTTTATTCATCAACATAATCACCTTTAAGTGCGATACCATCATTCCAACGCTTTTCTAACTTTTCGATACAATGCTTGTAGAAGGATTTCTCCTTGGCTTCAAAATAAGCTTCAGTCTCAGCTATTACTTCCTCATTCTAGCCAAATCTTCTTCCCTGAAGCATCCTTTTGAGATCAGCAAATAGCCAGTAGTCGCTGGGGGGCCAGATCTGGAGATTATGGTGGGTGGGGAAGCAAATCGAAGCCCAACTCGTTCAATTTGGCCATTGTTTTCATTGATTTGTGGCACGGTGCGTTGTCTTGATGAAAGATGATTTTTTTTTCTTCATGTGGGGTCGTTTTTTCACGATTTCGTCATCCCTCCTCACAAAGGTGGGCAGCAACCAACTATTGAGCACCGTTAACCCGTTGGATGTCAACACCTTCCTGTCTGTTTTACTCCCACCCCATGCAATATTTTTGGTCCCGTCACTACTCTCCTTATATGTCTCCCTTTTCCTTTTGACACCCTCAAATTGTCCTCCAACCCAGTCATGCATCTTTCATACTCCTCCGTACTTACATTCGGGCTAATATACACGCTGTACAACGCCAAACTTCCCTTTCTCACTTCCTCTGCTCTAATTACCGCCCCCTCTGAATCGTCCATAATCCTTCCTTGCTTCTTAACACATTTTGTGTCAACCTCAGATCCACACACCACATCCACATCCTTTGTGTCTACCCCTATCTCCTCTATTACCATGTTTCTCCCCTCTAAGGGGTCCAGAGGGTCTCTTACATTTTTTCCTACCTCTTTGCGTTCCTCAGTCTGCAGACCATTTCCTATTTCACAGAGCATCTCCCCTGCCTTATGATCCTTTTTCTCACATTTTCTACAGAGGAATACCTTTCTGCATTCTCTGGTCAAGTGTCCCTCCCCCTTGCATATCCAACATACGGCCTTTGCCAACTGTTACTCTATTCCATCCAAATTTAATTTCCAGCTGTCCATCTTCATCCCGTTCCTCTCTCTTACCACTTTCTTCACCTTAGATTCCTTTCCTACCAATTTTTCTATCCCTTCCTTCACTTGTTTGTCATCCATCTATCCTATTACTTTAACGGTTTTTAATGCTCTCCCCGCCACAACCACCCTTGCCTCTGTAACCCTTTCCACCTCTCCCAGCATTCCTTTCACCTCAACCCCCTTCTTTGCCTCTATAATCACTACCCTATTACTTGAGACCCTAAGTCTATCAACCCAACCGTTCATTTACTTGTTCACTTGTCCTACGGGCTCGTGATTTTATCACACATCAGTTTGTTTTCGTATTTTTACCAATTAAAAAAGTCTTCGTCAAAACTTAAAATTTATGGATAAAATTGAAAGGTATTACCTTTGATAATTTCATTTATAGTTCAAGAAATAAATTTCTATTGGAATGTAATTCAATGTCCGTTGTGGCATATGGCCCAGGAAGTAGTTGTTTTTTGATAGAGAACGGTCAAGCTCGGTATAGAAACTGTTAAGTTTCCTTAGCCTGGGTGCAGGTGAAAACAATTTTCCACTTTTTTTTTCATGTATAGTTACTTATTTAAACCTTTTTACATACAATCTCTTTTTGAAACTATTTATATCTAGAGCTTATAATAACTATTTGGAAGACATTCAACTAAGTATTTCTAGTAATCCTGTAAATTTTTGGTCCTTTGTTCATTCAAAACAGAAATCATCAAGAATACCGGGTGAGGTGGAGTTTGAAGACAAAATATATTCTGAGCCACAGGGCATAGTTGATGCATTTAAATCATCGTTTGAAAGAGTTTATGATCCTATTGATCAAAGGGATTCGGTGGACGCATCGAACTGTATTACAAGTAATTTTCCGGTTATCAATTTCAATTTAGTCAAGGAAGGAGAGGTAATAATTGCTTTGAAAAAGATGAAAAATAAAATGACATCTGGTCCAGACAACATCCCGTCCTTTTTCCTTAGGGATTGTTCAGAAGTACTTGAAATTGTTTAATCTATAAATTAAAACGGGAAAATATCCTGAAAAGTGGAAAGAGGCTAGGATATGTCCTATATTTAAAGCTGGAGTAAAGTCAAAGGTTGAAAATTACAGACCGATATCTCTCCTTTGTAACTTTTCAAAGGTTTTTGAGATGGTACAGGTAATGTATACGCGTGTATATTCTTCAGTTAAAAGTTGTATTTCAGAGCACCAACATGGTTTTGTGGAAAAACGTTCAACGGTAACAAATTTATTAATTTTAACTCAGTATATTTCAGAAGTTTTGGATAATCAAGGCCAGGTGGACGTAATATATACAGACTTCTCAAAGGCTTTTGACAGGGTAAATCAATAAATAAACTTTCAGCCTTAGGTTTTGCGGACAATGTGTTAAAGCTATTTTCGTCGTATTTAGCAGACAGGAAACAGTTCGTTGCGTACAACGGATACACATCTGAGATTATTTCTGTTACTTCTGGAGTTCCCCAAGGTTCCAACCTTGGTCCTTTATTGTTTTTGATATATATAAATGATTTGCTAGAGATTTTGGATTGTGAAAAATTAGGATTTGCGGACGATTTTAAAATTTTTTAAAAGATTAACAATATTAATGATTGTAATGAGCTTCAGAAGAATTTAGACTTGATTAATAATTGGTGTAATAGGAATAAATTAACTTTGAATGCCAAAAAGTGTAAAGTAGTAACCTTCACTAGAAAAAATGAAAATGTTAACTATGCATACTCTGTCCAAATGTAGAAACTCGAAAAATGTAATACTATAAAGGATCTAGGAATTGTATTCGATACCAAATTAACTTTTTCAAACCATATTGAGCTAAAAATATCAGAAGCCATAAAAATGTACGGTTTTCTTATTCGAAATTGTAAAAGTTTAACTAATACAAATCCGATCAAATTATTATTTTACTCACTACGATCTAAGCTGGAATACGGAAGTATTATTTGGTACCCTATATATAATTGTTATATATCAGGCATTGAAAAAGTTCAGAAAAAACTTCTGAAATATTTGGCTTTCAAAACTGATGGTGTATATCCAGAACGAGGTTGTGACTATGATGCACTTTCTGTTAGATTTGACTTAGATAGTTTAGATCTAAGGCGAGACCTCTGTTCATGAAAGTTTCTTTGCAAACTACTTCATAATTCAGTTGATTCTGCAGTTATTCTGTCACAAATTAAGTGCCAAGTTTTAATTCCAGAAATAAATTAACCTTTAGGTGTAGTAGAGCAAGAACAAATATCCTTAGAAAATCCCCAATAAATGTAATGTGCACGAACTATAATAACATATGTGCACATTGCGACATTTTTTCTTGTTCCATGAATACCCTCATTAATACTGCTACTATTTTCTTGGACTAATATATTTTTTAATTAAATATTTAGTTAGATATAAGGTTTTCTATTATATAAATTTTGTAAATTGTCCTATAAATGGATTTCTGTTGGGCAATAAAGCTATTATTATTATTAGAACAAGATATTTAAAGTTTGAGTAGTTCATGTACGGATTACTTTTGATGAAAATAGACTTTGGATAGACAAAAATTATCAGCTACATCCACTTTTTAAATAAAAATAAACAGAAATATACGACATAAAAAACACAACGTGTCAATAACAGCGGCTGATAAATTCTATAACGTTTTGTCTTTATAGCATAACACGTAGTGCATGTTTAATATTTAAATTATTATTAAAAATACACAAATGTAATGAATACTATTGAATACGTTAATAAAAATTGTAATCACAGTTTTATTCACTGGCAATTTTATTATATTGAATTAATTTCGGGAAAAATCAACACAATCTATTTCCTCACATTTTTTTTAATATTTCCAACGAAGTAAACCATCCACAACTCAAATGTCACTAATGGGAAAAAACCAAATGAAAAACCCTAGTTTCGGCCTAACATTGAGGTCAACATCAGACTATAAAAAATTGTTATGTTTAATAGTGTAAATTAAAAAAGAAAGAACATACCTTAGTGTAAAATTAAAATAAATACAAAAATATAGTTGACACAATAAATAAAACATTTTAAAAACCAAAGTAAACCATCCATAAAACCGACAGAATAAAATTGAATAACAGTACCTATATGTAATTCTTAAAAACTCAAATTAACATTTAAAATCGATCAAAATAAGGATTATCCCCTAGAAATGTGTGAAGTACGTGAGTGCATTACATGAGAGTTGCATATGCTATTTTTTCTATATCCAATAAATAACAAAATAACAGTAAATAGATGTATTTCTTTTAAAAATTACAAAATTGTAATTGTTCGTTGTAATTCTTAAATGATTATAAGGCATATCAATATCTTAACTTTAAAATAAATATTGAAATAATAGTATATTAGTTTTAATAATAGTTTTATTAAAAATACGATAGAACCGTTTGAAACTTAAACATACTGGTATCAATTGGTAGATTGTCTCTATTTTAAACCAAGTGCAATATTGAGATGAACAATGAAAACTAAATTAAATTAAGTGTAGCAATCAACACAAATAAGTATCGTAGTAAATGCATAAAAGCCTTCAGAAATAGTTTGTAGAAGGTTTTAATACTGAATGAAATTGAAAAAGTTTTACACTTACAATTCTGTTGTTTAAGTTTAAGATATTAAGTATTTTCAAATACAAAATTGATGTTTTTAAAATACACTTTCATAAATATGGTACTTACTAAAATCAGCTTATGCGACCTTTCTTGTACGATGGCAGTTTATTAGGGTCTTAATGGTACTGGTGGTTCCATAAAGAAAAATTTCATACATATAAATTGACTTTTGTGCAAGAACTAATAGAAAACGATCCAGATCGTAGAACGGACTTCTGCGAAAGAATTATGAATACATTGAACAGAAATAAAATAGCTGACCAGAGATCCATACAGAATGGGAGTAGGCTCGCAAGGATAGTAACAGGCATCCTAAAATGATATTTTGAACTGAAAGGACACTTTCTATCAAGACTCAAAATGCATAATACAGAGATCCAGCCAGATACAGAAAAAAAAATAATAAAGAACTTTGACAGTTGCTAAAAAAAATCCTAAAAAAAGCATATAATTACACATTGTTCCCAACAAAATCTTAATACTGTATTTTATAAATAAATCAGTTTTTGATATACCATGTGCAGTGTTCTATACATTTCAGAAACTTTGAAAGCTCACTTCCTTTAAAAACAACAATCAGAGAAACAAATCCATCGTTTTGCAAATTCTTTTGTCAACAAATATTGGTTAACTAATAAGTAAATAATAATTAAATGTAAATTATGTTTCGCTACCTCTATTCCAATAATAGTAATCATTATCCCAGATAAAGGAAATAGCCAGTTAACTACATTTTCTTTTTTAAATATTTGAACATCATTCCGGCACTTTTGTTCTGAACGTATATTTTAGTTTATTATGCTATTTTAAGATTGTAAAAGGTAACATTCAAAACTTTGTCTACAGATTTTTAAAAATTTTTGACAATAAAGTTTATCTATCTAATGTTATACAAATACAGATTAGAAATCACTTATGGAATAAAAATATTTGTGTCCGTGAAAATGCTGATGGGAGATGACTTTTGATTGCAATTGTGTGAGAGTGTGCTATAATCTAGATAATGTTTAAAAATGTGAAAACATGAATTCAATAAACTATAGCATTATTTTTTGTTAGAATTGTGTAGAACCTCTTCTACATGAAAATATACTTAAATTATCTATTACTCAAACATTTCAGATTCAATATTATTTAATTATAATTACATATGCAAATGCTGTGAGATTTTTGTCATATTAAATGTTTAAGGAAGCACCTAATGCATTATGAACCGTAGCATGTGGATACCACAACTATTCAAGATTTTTAAAGACATCAAATAGAAAAATATTTGACTAAACAGTACAACAAAATACACTGCATACAAAAATAATATTTTAAAATACGTTTTTCTACAAACGTCAAAAAATGATAAGGATCGAGCATTGGCAAGAATATGCGAAGTGACCCTTTTTCATTTTTCTTTGTCACTATGACACCGTGCGCGAAGTAGTGTGCGAAATACTTACTTCGCATACTGTATGTAAACTATGTGGGATTTTTATATTTTAACCTGTATGTTCCTCAATCAAGCAAAAATCCAAGAAATAATTTATTTATTAATGTATAGCAATAATTATTAAGGCTTCCAAATTGTGAGAAAATTTAACACTACCTAATTTTATTTATTATTTACAGTGTTAACGTTAGGTGCAGCCAGTGCACGAACGAATATTTATTCCCAAACCAGATAAGTCAGATTCAGCCCGTGATATCCTAGTTTTGGGAGTTGGAAGACTATTCACTGCCGTAGATGTGACAGCACTTAATCCTGTAATTTCACAGTCTAAAATTTTATTTGATATCTGAATTTTATTGTTGATAGAATCTTCCACGTATCCCTCGGCCACAGTCGAAGATTTCCAACCTCCGTGTCGCTTCAGAATACATATATCGGCCCCCCGTATTAGCAAGGAGTCTGGCTGATGTTCTCCGAAAACAATGGCCCGTGTAGGCATCAGGATTTGGTAATTTTAGGTGTTTTGCTATTAAGCTAGGCGACTGGTAGCATAACTTGGACGAAGAGCCGCATATTTTGGGTAAATATCATAATCTAAATTTGAAACTGTAAAAACTCGTTGTGTATGCGTTTTTGTATCGGGTACTTTAACAATCAAAATGGAGTTTTCATCTTCTATGTCATCGATCCTCACGGCGGCAAGCACTCGAAACACCCAGTATTAAAACAACCTAAAAGGAAATCAGCCTCTTTTATGAATTCTTCAACTTCCTCTCTAGTCAACACCTTAGATTTCTTAGGATGGTTTCCACCTGACAATTTTTTCAAATATAGAACCAACTTGGTAAATTTCTTGAAATCCACGTTTTCTTTAACATTGAGTGTTGCTTTCAACATAGAATATATATTGCCCATAACGTGGAAGATTTCAGCTTCTTAGATTTCTCTGCAAAATATACCAACAGCACATTTTCCGATACTTTTCTGGCTTTATTTGCTTCACACCACTCTTTAATTTGCTGATATGCATTTTCATACTGGCGCCTCGATTTCTCCGGTAAGAGATTTGAAATTACTGAATTGGCCGCATCTGTCAAGTTAGGTGGGGTACTGCTTACTTCATCGTCGCTCGAAATTTCCATTATTTCACAATTATAAATATCACGCACGAAATTGACGCAAATAAGAATTTACTCCAAAATAATGAAAATAAATGGAAAATAATTATCAAGAACTGTTCCATAGTTACAGTATCTAATTACTTGATTTGGAAAAACAGTTCAAACCAGTTCAATACTTTTTTTCATATTACGCTAAGCGTTTGTAGAAAAAGTTTTGGTTGCATCTCATGCGAGAAATACTTTGGTGATCTCGAGTATTTTCAGTTCTCGATCACCAAAGTAGCATTTCGCGCACTAGATACAAAAATACCTATTCATGCTATCAGTAAACTCTATAGCAAATTGTTTTTGTCGTTTTTTTTCTTTTTATACGCTCTTTAACCAGAATTGTAGGAATTCAATTTCAAAATACTAACATTTTAAGTGCTAGCAGTACACAAAACAAGATATCTATTATACAGGGTGTTTCTTAAGTAATCTAAAATATTATATGGGGCGCTTCGTTACTCAATTTTAAGACGAAAAGTTCATATAAACATGTGTGATAGGTGTTGTCGTTTATGAGATACAGGGTGTTGAATTTATTGTAATAAGTCAGTTCTGATTGTACGTGAAATTAATTTTTCCCGGTGACGCTACTGGTTTTTAGAAGTAATACGCAAAAACATGCTTATTCTAAGTGGCCTTTGAAATAATGTTGACAAGTGTCAAATTTGAAAACCAACGCAAAAATCGTACATTTTTATTTGATTGACTTTGTGTTTAGTTAATAACTATGCCAGTGTTTACTAATGTTGAAATGGCTAATATGCATTTTTTGTACGGATTAGCGAATGGTAATGCCTTAGAAGCTAGACGTACGTATGCCCAGCGTTATATCCAAATAATCGTTTACCATGTTCAGATACGTTTACTAAATTACATATTCGTTTACAAGAAACTGGAACTTTTGCTAAATCGAAGAATATTATTGGACGACCCAGAACTGTGAGAAATCCCCAATTGGAAAACCAGATTCTTCAAATTATTGACCAACATCCAGAAACGAGTACAAGAAAAGTTGCAGATGAAGTAAATGTTAGTAACAAAACTGTTTGGAATATTCTAAAAGATAATTTATTGTATCCATATCACGTTCAACGTGTTCAACATTTGTTACCTACTGACTATCCATTACGCATACAGTATTGTCAATGGATTTTACGTGAAATCGCAAACAATCCGAATTTTGTGGCCCATATTTTATTTACGGATGAAGCCAACTTTTCTAGACATGGGATTATGAATTTTCATAATGACCACATATGGGCAGATGTAAATCCACATACCATAAGTGTAAAACGATTTCAACAAACATTTTCGGTCAATGTTTGGCTTGGCATCATCGATGATTATTTAATTGGACCATTTTTCCTTCCTGTACGGTTAACCGGTGAGACATACCAACATTTTCTAGAAAATGAACTTCCACTTCTTTTGGAAGATGTACCTATTATTATTAGAAGGCGCATGTGGTTCATGCATGACGGAGCTCCTCCACATTTTTCAGTGATTGTACGCGAGTTTTTAAATAATGTTTTTCCAGGCCATTGGATCGGACGAGGATCTCCACACCCGTGGCCCCCTAGATCACCTGGACACAATCCTCTGGATTTTTGTGTGTGGGGATATTTGAAATCGCTTGTTTACACAACACTGATATTAAACGTACAAGATCTTCAAAATAGTATCATAGACGGCTGTAATGTTATTCGTAACAATCCTGGTATCTTCGAACGTATTCGACAATCCATTGGACATCGAGCGGATTCTTGCATTTTAGCTGGAGGTGGACATTTTGAACATTTGCTCTGAAATGTATTATTTTTTCTTTATGTTTAACACATGTTGCTTGTAATAAAATAATAAAAAAATATAAATCAGTAGCGTCACCAAGAAAAATTAATTTCACGTACAACACCCTGTATCTCATAAACGACAACACCTATCACACATGTTTATATGAACTTTTCGTCTTAAAATTGAGTAACGAAGCGCCCCATATAATATTTTAGATTACTTAAGAAACACCCTGTATTTTCTGGCAGTTGAATGCAAGTTGACAATTGATTATTAATTATATTGATGCATAAATATAATCTTGAATTTTAATTGTAAATTATCAAACGCTCCTTTAAATATATCAACGTTTAGCGTGTAGTAGTAATAAAATCAAGAATTGTTATGGTTTTCGACAAAAAATAAATAAATTCATAGTTACTGGATAAGCCATGCTGACAAACTAAATATGTGCTGTGTGTGCAATTTATTTTATAACTGAGGATGTTATGTTGTTGATAGCTTAAATGATTTGATGAGTCATAATATAGACTAGCTTGCGCTTTTCTATATTAATGCCCTACTTATTTTTCCATAGTATAATAAGTTCGTTGAATTTTAATTGCTCTAACGGCTTTGCTTGTGTTATTCAAATATAAATATCAGAGAAGAATCTGTCTTTACAGGATGTATCGGAAAAAAAGATATAAGTCAAGTCTTCTTATAGGTAGTATAGGTTTAGATAATATAGTATGTATTTTTTTTAATATACGATTTCGTCTCCAAAACTAGAATCATGCTTACATAAAGTTCGCAGGTTTAATTATAACTGTATAAATTGTTCATTAATTGTTAATTATACAAGTGTAAACAGATTTATAGCATCATATATAAGCCAGAGACGAATTGGTTCAAGGTTCAAGGATCAGAAATATTTACAGGATTTTTACGCATTTTTACAAAGTAAACATTGCCTTAAAGTTCTGCACAATGGCTAGTTTTTGATAGTAAAAGTACGTTATAGTAGTTTTCACAATAAATGATATTGACTGAAGGATTATAATAAAACCAATTAGACCCTTAAGTTATAAAATCCGAGATGCACATCATAAATGTAAAAGGACCTGATTCAGGTAATTTTGTTTCTCAGAGAGGAATTGTAGAGGATTACAGCTTACACTTCTTGTTCATTTTAGTCTTTGTATTTTATTGGAACTGTTCACTTGTGTTACGGCGTGCAATAATTTTATAACATTTATTTGTTATTACAGACATTAATAGCAAATATTTTATATCCCAACGTACAGAATAGGCAGTATGTGGCGTCCGTGGATAAAAAATAATAGTTCTTCTAATAGTGGTTCGTTAAAGAAGAATCACTTATCTTGTGACGCAAAAATCATTAGAAAAAAATGTGTAAAGTTCCTTACTTCAGCAAGGATATACCGCGGGTGCTGCAGCAAGAGTAACCAGTAATTTGATGAAGGTGCCTCTTACTTCAGTTAGACGAATTGTTGAAAATTCCATGGAATCAAGAAAAAAGCGTAAAGATTCCGGTGTAACAAAAAGTCTAGACGACTGGAAAAAAGATTTAATAAGGCAAAAAATCTACACTATGTACGATGAGCAGCGTGTCCCTACAATCAAAAGTGTGAAACAGCGGGTCATCAATAACGAAACTCACATCAACTCTGGCCTCACTACTCTTTGGCGAGCTCTGTCTGCAATGGGCTTTAAATATCGCAAAATTGACAAGTAATAATGGAATCCACACCTTTAATAAACTGGCATTCTGAATATATAACGTATATAAGAAAATACCGGTCTGAAAATCGGCCAATATCTCTACCTGGACGAGACGTGGTTTGACACGCATGACACCCCTTCCAAAGGATGGTTTGATTCCTCTGATAAGTGTAAAACAAAAGCACCATCAAATAAAGGGAAGAGAATCACAATATTACAGGCAGGATCAGAAAATGGATGGATCCCAATCGATAGGTGGCTTTCTGTCAAAAATATTAAGGACTCTTGTGTTGATTATCACGAAGATACGACAGCATAGCTTTTTGAAGATTGGTTTAAAAATTGTCTGTTACCCAACATTCCGCCAAACAGCGTTATAGTAATGGACAACGCAAGCTATCATAGTCGACAATTGCAAAAAATTCCTGGCTCAAAGAATACGAATACGATTCAAAACTTCATGGCTGCAAATGACATAATTATATTTTGAGGAAAATTATACAAAAAAAGAACTTTTACAAGTGCTGCAGTCATTTTCTTAAAAAAAAGTATGTTTTTGATACAATTGCAGAAGAATTGGGACATGCAGTGTTACGACTACCTCCCTTCTACTGCTTTGTTCAATCCCATAGAGCTTATGTGGCACCAACTTAAATCGAGTGTGCGTGGAAAAAATACTTCTCCGACTTTAAGTGGTAGTGTGGTAGAATTAATTAGGAACTGTATGAATGGCATTCCTACCGAGAGTTGGAAAAGTTCTGTTAGTCATGTTATAAATGTTGAAAACTCGTACCTTTCTGTAAAATCCATTGTCCCAATTATAATTAATTTAGATGAGGAAAGCGATAGCGACACTGAACTAAATATAGAATAGAATTGTAACATTTAAATAAATTACTTGTATAACTCCTATATTATGCAAAATTTAAATTTCTTAAGTTCGACCTTGTAGCACATTTGCATCTTTTACCTGACGATTTTCTACACAATGAGATTAAATCGGGTAGTTTATTACAGGTAATAAGCTAATACCATTTACTCAACATTTATTTAACTCTTCAATGTATTAATCTGATTATTTTATCAACTGGTCTCATTTATTCTGAGCAACTATGATTAGCTACTGGTGGTGGAAGATTGATGGCCCTAGAAAGATAGTTCCAAACTTGTCGTAAACATCATATAAAAATTGTAGCAAGAGTAATTTCAACCCAGGCAAGACACTTTTTATCTGTCCACCTGGAAACGCGGATACTCTTTGAGTATAAAACAATATAACAAAAATTTGCCAAGAAGATAAAATATCTAGGAATATGTCAGGCACAATAATGTACGTAGAATCTCATCCCAATCCGTAGTGGATAGCTGGACTTGCTACAGGATATTTGGAAGGACATGGGGCTTGAAACTGAAAATCATCAAGCATGGTCACTCAAAAATGAAACATCTATATTCTGCAGTCTGCACACTTGCAAAAGAAGTGTGCAGAGCCGTTTCTTTTGTCACAAAAAGCCGCACTAAGTACTCCTGTTCCAGGGAACAGGGACGATCTCACTGGAATCATGCTACAGGACTTAGGCACAAAGATTTGTAGATATATCACTTGAAAGAAAAAAAGGCCTCCTCAAAATTATTTAAAAAATATGTAAAACTGACAGCAGATCTTCTAACTGGACACTATCCTTTAAGGTATCACCTCAAAATCAAAATAATAATGTTACAATTAAAGTAGGTACGTCAAATTACAAAACCGTAAATGAGCCAATGAGCCTTTTTTATATCTATAGGATATTTCAGTTTACGATCGTTACTTTTTTATATTTTGTACCGAACTCAGTATACAATTCTTTAATCACCATTAATACGGATCTGACTATGACGTCTTAAATTATAATTAACACCTAAAGTAAACATCTTGTTAACTTTAAGCATACAGTAATAAATAATGTTTACAAATGGAACATTAAAAGTAAAACAGCTACGCGAAATGAAACAAAAATGAAATAAAGTTTTATAATATATAAGTGTTAGCACTATCTACTTCTAAACATTTATGAATCCTTTTCAATAAGTTATGTCTTGTAATTTTGGAAATATGGTCGGGTGTTAGAGAATTAAAAGCAAGTAAGACTCTCTGCATCATATCTTCCTTTGTCGTAACAGGTTTGGAAAATACCTGATTTTTAATGTAACCCCAAATGCCAAAATCTAAAGGAGCCAAGTCAGGAGAGCGAGCTGGCCAACGAAACGGACCCTGATTGGCAATCCATCTATCATCAAACATGTCGTAAAGATGCTGAGCAACAGGCCCAAAAGTTATGAGGAGGTGCTCCATCTTGCTGATACCAAGCTGAAGCCTAAGATAATGAAATATCTCAAAAGTGGTTGGATTTAGGTATAGGGAATACCGATACCAAACGAATTGGCTTAAAAAATACATCGGAAAATGTAATAAAATACAGGGTGTTCTATTTGAAGTAGGCAGCTTTTAAATGATTTAAATTGTGCATGTTGGCGGCTAAGTTTAAAACACCCTGTATGAAATATCCATGAGTTGGACATATGGAGTTTGCCAGTTGGTCCATACTCTCTGAGCTGTTGGTTTTTGTTCACATGGAGTTCATAAATATATTCCTATTTCAGTTTCTTTTCTTGTATTGAAAAAGTCAAGGTACCATTATTATTTTTAATATCCTTATATCATGTTGTCTTAGGCTGTTTTGCATGCCTTTATAAAATAGGAATGATATTACTTTCTACAATATTTAGTTTTATATTAATTGTAATTCAAAACGCCACTCCAATGCCATACCGGGAATATTGGTTGTCATAATTTTAATCAGGTGGTCACAATTAAAAATCTCTACACACGTTTGTAGAGTACATTTTTACATAAAAGTACCGTACGCTAAATAGCTGAATGGATTTAATGGCTTGTATTTTAGGATATATCGATCACATATTCCTTATGGATGTATATACAGAGTGTGCCTAATAATGGGCAATACTGCAATGAGTCATAATGTCATAAAGCAACAGCAGTATCTGCAGCCACTTGTAAATGTGTAAATGATAAAACTATAATAGTATTTGGCTACAATGAAAATATAGATCAGATAATTGCTGGCTACATTTATTTTTACTAACGAAGATGCACAAATATTGGGAAAAAATCTGAGTTATAAAGGTGGCAAAGTAATAAATTGTAAAAATAGATAGTAAATAGTAAATTGTGCAAATAGTGTAGAAAGTTGTCAATTGCCCCCGAAAGTGAATGCTTTTTGGTAAAGCATTAGAGGTATGCAACAGCTTTGTTTATTTATGAGTTCAGATTTTGATCCCCTCGTTATTTTTAAAAATAAGTAAAAATGCGGTTCTTATAGAGAATAGGACAATTTTAGTAATAATAATATTAAATAAAATAAATAGAATGGACTATAATCTTCTTGCCAAAATGTTTCTTGACTCTTAGAGCTCTAGACTAGATGAAAAATATAAGTAGGTAAACCAAATAATAGTACATTATTGAATGAGCGTATAATGATAGCTATTAATCACGAGGTGAAGTTTACGGCAACGAGCACCAGACGAGTGGCCTAAATCACCGAGAGATTAATAGTCCTTATACGCGAGTAGAATACTAGACTTTATCGACGAATACTAAATATTTTTGTTCAAGTTTTATTTTAAAAATTTTGGTTACATTACATACACATTTTTAGATATTAAATATTACTTTATTGTGACAAATATTTGATACAATACGTTAATGTTCATTTATGCATAGTATTTTAAAAAAATACCATAAAACAAAAATATATTTATTTACACCAAAAAATATCACAATTTATGAAGTTATCTGTGGTGTAGAATTCAAAACTAATGTTTTGTGACTGAAACATTTGACAGAAAGACAATACAAAAAATTTTTACTTACAGGGTAGGAACTTGGTAATAACAATTCACAAATACATCAAATTATGATCATATATTTTCTTTTAATCATTGAAGTTACTCAAAGATTACATTTAATCTAAGTATTTATGTTACTTTTCAAATCATTTTCCATTATTTAAAAACATACTATTTTATTATCTCTTTTTTTAAAACTAGACAGGATCTGACGTTATTTATCTACTACAAATATTATAGAAGCGTCAAAACAAATGGCACTGAAATTTATTAAAACTGATAAATTAAATAAAAGGAATTTTAATTTTATCTATGACAAACAAATTGTTTTTTTTTATTTCTTGTAGAAACTACAATGGGATCAATGGTAAGAAGTGCCCATATTTGCGAATGCAGCCTTTTTAAAATCAATTGTATCAAGTCATAATATAGATTATTTTAAGTAAGTATTTCGATCGGTCTAATAGGGTAGCCAAAATGTTCTTGCCCAAATGGCTAAACAATGTAAAAATCACCCTAATTTTCAACCCCCGAATTTTTATCCATGTTCAAATAGAGTTTAGAGAGGGTTAAAAGGTAAGAAGAAAACATTTTCAGGTTTTTTTCAGTTTTAAATGGAAAAAGGGTAAAAAACTGAAATCGATGAAACCATGAAATTTGATAAATTCGATTTTTTTTTAAACCAAAAGGGCGTATCGAAAAAATAAACATACGGTATAAAAGTAGATAAAAGGGCGCATCTAGTGATGTATTACTTTTAAGGGTTCTATTGAACCAAGTCGCGGTTATCGAGGTTTAAAATCGAAAAAAAAAGACAAAAAATGCGATTTTTGACGAAATTTCAAATTCAACCCTTAAAAAAAAAGAAACTGGCCTATGGATTTTTTTCAAAATTTAGTATGTAGTAGGCCCAAGTTTCCACTTTCGATCGATGGAGCTAAAATTCGATTTTCAAAAAACACGTTTTCCATTTTTCCGGAAAACTGAAAAGTCCTCGTGAAATGCCATTATCGGATTCTGAAATATCGTCCCACCCTGTATACGTCGGGAGTACAATAAGTACCTATAGTACATTACACGAGTTGAAATCCCGTGAAGTACTCGTGAAATTTTTCATACTATTTAATCACTATATATAACAGCACATATGAGTTTGATAATTATAGTAAAGTTAAAAATGCATTGTCGCAGGGATTAAGATAATAACAGATAATTAAGTATTGCAAATAAAGAAAATATATATTGAACAACATGTTGATATATATACATACGATATCATTGACTTAAATAATATAATAGTTAAAAACGTAATCTAATCATACCCATAAGTGTGGGTACCTGTACGTACCTCATAGAAAGTAAGAATAAATTAATAGATAGATATACGGGAATTTCACAATTTCTTGTAAATATTTCCTGGTAAGACCAACAATTTAACACGGCCGATTATTTTATAAACAAACGGATGTTAAACAATATTTTTCTAAGGAAATTTTTAATGATACCCACTAAAGGGTATTTAAAAAAAGAGATATATGTGTAAATAATGATAAATAAAAATAAATAATAGTTTAAGATCCGAACCTATGTCGACCTTCACCTATTTTAGAATAAACTTATGGTGAAATTCTGAGCATTTCCTATAAACTAAAAAACCTGCAAGGCATAAGGTTTTCCTTATTAATTTTTACAGATGTTGCTAACAGACCTTACAGATGTGCTCAGAATCCCACTAATATTCTATTAGAATACACATATTGTGTCCAAAAGTTTGGAATATTTAGAAATAATATGGTTTTTTAAAAACTCTTGTTGATATTTATTTTAAAGCATTTTTAAATCAAAATAATACTAAATTTGATTCGTTTTTGTATAAATTTGTTAATATTTAATTGATTTGGGTGCTTTCACATTATTCCAATCGCGAATACTGTTGGTGTTACTAAGGGTGCTGTATCAAAACTTGAAAAAAAATTCCAAGACACAAATGATGTGAAGAATCGTCCCAGAAGTGGCAGAATTCGATGTACAGCAGCACAGCACAAGACCGGCAGATAACATTGATAGCTCGAAGAAATCGACAGGAATCTACAAGTGGCATATCCAGAGAAATTGCTAGACTTGAAGGACTGAATATCTCAAGGCAAACAATTACACGAAGATTAAATGCGGTAAATTTGTATCGCAGAAGACCTCTACGTGTTCCCAAACTAACCCATCAACAAAAAATTGTAAGGTTGTAATGGGCTCAAGAAATGTTACACCATGGTCCGAACTGGAATTACGTGATGTTCTCTGATGAATCAAGAGTTGGCTTGGTTTCTGATTCGCGAAGAATGCTAGTTTGGAGGGTCCCAAGACGACAAGCCCGATTAGAAACAGCCCAACCACGTGTTCCATTTGAAGGTGGGAGTATTATGGTTTGGAGTGGTATTATGAAGGGTACACGGACGCCACTCCTGGTTTTGGAGAGAAGAATCACTGGTGCTGTGTACATCGAGGAAGTTTTAAATCCTGTTGTGCGTCTATTCCGGGGGGGCGGTAGGCGATGGAATTGTGTTTATGCATGACAATGCACCTTCACATCAAACAGCTGCAGTACAACATTTTTTAGAAGAAGAAGGAATATCCCCATTAAGATGGCCATCAAACTCCCCTGACATGAAAGTCATTGAACATGCCTGGGACATTCTTAAAACACGCATTAAGAAGCGAAACTCTTCCCAATTACTCTACGAGAACTGTAAGATGCTGCTCGTGAAGAAGGGGAGAGAATTCCGCAAGCCCAGCTCGACCATTTAATCGATAGCATGCCACATCGCCTACAGTCATGCATACAGGCCCATGGAGGAAATACTGATTATTAATTTTATTTAAAACATTTTTTTGCTTATTAATTTATTTAAAAATATTGTAATACATTGTATATTTTTCACCACAAAAGAATAAATCATTTTTTTTGTATATTTATCTAATTTCGAGATTTATTTAGTATTGGTTAGAGTTGTAACAAAATGATGTTTACTTATATCAAAAAATTTTTTATAAAAATTAATAAAAAGATGAAATATTCCATTATTCCAAACTTTTGGACATAATTGTAGTGTTCTCTGTAACAAGGTTGGAATAGAACCACGAGCATCACGAATTTTAATTCCGAAGCTGAATATGTTGCTTTATCCGAAGCATGTCAAGAAGCTCTCTGGTTGCGGCATTTATTGAAAGATATGCATCAAGATTTAACATGTGCCACTAAAATCTATGAGGATAATCAAAGTTGTTTGTCTTTGATTAAAAATAAGAGGTTCTCACATCGAACAAAGCATATTGATACGAAGTATCATTTTGTTAAGGACTGTGTAACATGCTTGTCGCCTGTTACGTACTCATTACTATATAATACCAATCACCGTACCAATAGCCACTCCCAATACACCCTTATATATTACAGTTAACTACATATTATAGAAACCTTTTTACCGACTCATATTTGAGCACAATACACCAAAACTTGACTAGCGAGTCAAATTATGGATTGGTACCCTTGTGACAGCACAATCCCCGCCCTGTCCAAAAAGTTAATAAATACGCTGAATATTCTTGTTTCGCCCTTTTTGCTGCACTCGCCCACTTGAAAGACAACGTTTTGACGCCTCATAAGCGCCCATGTGCTTTGTGGCCATATTTTTTCGACATTGGTTGACGGTATGTAGATTTTTTTCTTTTCTTTTCATTGTTAGTCATTTAATTATGCTCTAATCATAATAAAAAATCTTTTCTACACAATTACACACACAATCCCTACACATTATTTGAAAACTACTAAAATTGTATCAGAAGCGTGCTTCCGAACACGTGGCTTCAATAACCGTTCAAGGTAAGCTATTACTTTTAGACAAAACATAATAATTGATCAGTAAACCGCTATACATTACATTTTTCGTAAGCTAAAAACATAATTATTGTCAAATTTTAAATTCATAAAAATCTTAGAGCGCAGTCCTCAACCACGCTATTAAAACTTGTAGAGCCAAACTAATAGTAGTTATTAAACAAAAACCACTTCACTGTAATATTTTTAATGTTTTAAAAAAATCAATTTTTCACAAATATGCATTTAGTACAAATATATGATTGTTTCAAAGTCTTATTAGAACTAATTAAATACATACCTTTTTTTTATTCAATTATTAGTCTATTGATAATTTTTTTTGCATTATAAAGAACAGGACCGGCTTCACCGTCCTGTACATTAATTATTTTCAATTTTGTCTATGTGTTTATTAAATTTATGGACGCTGTGTTGGAAGACTTAAAGATCAGACAATTTATTTGTTGAAATCTAGTAGTTTGCTGTCCTATCTGAAAAATCTGTCCAATACCAACGCCCATACCTTCATGATTCCTTCTCACACACATGAAACTTTCAGAAAGACTCAACCCCCTAAGTTGGAGTGAAAACTACCTCTAAGTAGGAGCCTGACATCTCCAAGTTGAAGCCAAGCTACAATTAATCCAAACTAGAGCCCAGTTGCCGCCTATGTGTAGACAGCCCTTCGAACCACTTCTGAGATAAGAATAGGTACTACATATTACATTTTGAGCAGCCAGAACCATCACAGAAACTTTCATCCACCCATAAAGAAGCTGAAGCCGCCCCTCTAGACAGCGCAGACATTCAAAGTTAAGTCCTCTTTTTACAACTCCAGTTCACTATCAGCAAGTACTTATATTCTCAATAAATAAACGATAGCTTTAACAAACAGTTTCATTTGTATACCTTAGACTATAAGTCTTAAGGGTGTAGCGTGGCCAGTATTTCATTTCAAGTAGCTTCTTCATTTGTTTAATTAAAGTAATTACAAGGTGTTTCTATCTTTCTCACCTTAGTTTTTGTATAGTTTTTTGCTTAATCGTTCAAAAGATAGTGGCGCCCTTTTTACTTATACATCACAATCCTTCCTATAGTGAGCATTAACTTGGAGTCGAACCACCCCCTGGAGAGAGTCTCTTAGCCGGGATCTCTTTTGAGGAGTTATAGTGTTGCAAATTGGCTTCCTGCCTTTTTGGGACAGATATTGCTACAACTGTGTTGATACACAGCTAATTGATTGTACATATTGTTCCACTGATCTAATGGTAGCTGATTTATTAACAAAACCTTTGCCACCAAATAGACATATTTTGTTAAGAGAAAAATGTCAGATTGTGTAAACGAGGAGGAGTGTTGGATTTAATATTCGGATTCGTTTCCACAACTTTTGTTTTATTTTATTACCATAGTAACAAGTTCTGTTATACACATATATTTGTTAATATAGTTGTCAAAAATATATAAAAAGTGTGTATGTCAAAAGCTAAACTTTTGAATTAAATAGTTATTCCTATATGAAGAAATAGTATTATTGCTTCCAGTTTATAAAGGTTCAACACAAAATTCTTTTTGCTAAAAGAACTAGTTAATTTAAAATATAATATTCAAGAAGATTTGCAACATCATTTTGCAAAACATGATAAAATCACAAGAGAATTAAAGAGTTTAGGAGCCGTTTTCTCAGATTCCGATATGGCATGCTTTCTTTTACTGTCAATGCCTCTTCAGTATGAAAATGTTGTAACAGCAATTCGGACAATGTCAGAAGAAAATGATTTGAAGCTTGATGTGGTAAAGAAAAGGTTACTAGAATTTAAAAATAATAAACCCAATGCAATAAAAGGTAAAGAAGCTTCATTTGTTGCATCAAAATTAAGTGTAAAATGCCATCGTTGTGGTAAAATTGGCCGAGTAACGGACAATGTTTTATCCACTATCAAAGATTTTAAATCCATGAACAGTTTGTAATACTTTTTGTATTCTTCATGAGTCTGATGATATTTCATCATTGCTTACTTCAAGCAGTGATAGTAATGAAGAATATTATTCCTTGTTGCTTGGAGAAAAATCATATGCAAAAATTTTTTGAAAAACGATTTATCAAAAAATTATTAAAAATATTCAATCCAGGATTTTTGCAGCAAACCCATTTTAATAAATGTTTAAATAGACTAAAGTTATTGTAAAATAAGTCTCATTTTATTATCACCCCGTTTGAAGGTCGACTTAGGTTCGTATCTTCTGCTCTAATTATAAAAATATAAAAAATGGGTGAAAAGCAATCAAAGTGGCCTATTGTAAAACTGTTGATCGATCATAAAGAAGCATCGATCGAAAACTCTTCCTTATTTCACAATCTTTATCAGTTAATGCACAATTTACAAAATATAAAAGTATATAATTTAATTGTATATATTTAAATATAGGTATAGTTTTGTTGTTACAAATATTATGTCACTACTGTTATTTAGCATTTATACGTAAAATAGAATTTTATTTATTTCCGTATTTCGCCACTAAATAGTTACTTAGAAATCACTATTTATTTATTGATTTTACTTCCCTGTAGTATTTATATGTCGTTATATTTATAACTAACGAAAATTGAATGCATTCTGCAATGCATTCTCGAAACATTCCCAACTTTTTCGATGTTCAGCTCCACCGTGACCAGGTTTGTTTGCCTCTGGTTAGGCAAAGTGCATAGTAATATTCATAATAATATTTAAAACATTTTTTTAATAAATTACAAATTTGTTTAAATCATATTTTAATAAAGTAAAGATCGGTTATTCCCCAATCATCTTTGATAACATTTAATATAAATAAACTCCAAACATTATTTATCTGTAACACTTTTATCAGTTATCAACTAATCTTATAAATGTTTGGCAAACACTCAAATAATATCCATAATATTTATATATCTAGCGAGATATCTAGGGAAGTATGCCATTCACTGAGGACCCCAGTTGCCAACAGGCAAAAGATACAAGAAAGAATCCTTGCTCTATTTTTAGACATCCAAACGACCATAAAAACACGCAACATATGTCAATTCAAGGCTGCTCTTGAAATGCCTTGGTAGAAGTAGGTACAAAGGAAATAAAGAGTGGTGGACAAGACAAACAAGACAAAACGAAATTCATAACAGTCCGACATCAAAATTAGCAAGGTATCTGTTGATGAATAAAAGACACAATACAAGGAAACTCATGATCATTTAATAGAGAACAGCAGGCTCAACAATTATTTGCACGTTCTAAAACTGACAGCCCTTTGTGAAGATTCTGTTAGGAAGACATTTTTGGCGAATGTGAAGTTCTTTCACGTCAGGGATTTCTAGCTATATACGAAGAAAAGCCTAAGGTTATAGAAGCTACGAAGTGGAAATCACTTGATAGACTGGACAGGACATAAAAGTACTACCACAATTCATATGGAGGTGGGAAAATGCGAGTCCTTAAGGCAACTGCTAGCAAAGATAATCTTAATCGGATATAAAGCTCACAATAAGGTGAAATATTAACAGTTGGCGAAACTGATACCGATACCGTTTACACTACCACTACACCAACACACACTTTTTAACTGCCTGACGTGCGTTTCGATAACCAAGTTATCTTCATCAGAGATCGAAGGTAAACTATAGCTATATCTACAAACTAACCTTATATAAGTATGTATAATTTATTTTAAGAAATTTATTGTTCCAATCCTTACTTTTTGGAAGTCCATCTTATTAAGAATAATAAAAAACTCTTTGATTGAACGTAACAAGTTTATTTAAAAAAATTATGTTTTAAATTACAATAACGATGCTAATCAGCGAAACGATCTCTGAAGAAGATAACTTGGTTATCGAAACGTGCGTCAGGCATATAAAAGTGTGTGTTGGTGTAGTGGTAGTGTAAACCGTTTTCGGTATCAGTTTCGCCAACGGTTCCAGATTCAACATTTTTCTTGTAATATAATTTAAAACATTTTAGAGCTATTAAAAAAAATGCATGTTGATGTAGTGGGTAGTGTAAACGGTTCAGTATCACAATAAGGTGTACAAATCTAGAACAAAAGCGTGTACTACAGATTTATAATCCTCATAAATTAATTTCTCGTTAATTTCTAATAGTGATAAAAAATATAAGAAAAAATGCAAATAAGGAAATTGTAAAATTAGCACAAATTTGTTTTTAAAATTAAAATTAAAGCTTTATAATCAGGTAATATTATAATTGAAATATTGCAACAACATTATACAAACACTTAAAATTTAGATATGTAACTCGAATACGGTTATTTTTTGTTGATTACATAATTTGTATGTTTGTGCTAAATAAACGAGTTTTCGTGGAAAATGAAAAATTGTTATCGATAAACTTTAAACGACTTTAAACATTATTTTTATTATGCGTTCAATATTTACGTAAGAAAAATATAAAAGTTTTTAATTATATTTCAATTCATAAATATTTTTCTCATTTTCGTTTATTCATTAATGTGTTGTTTCTTATAATGTTCTAAAAAATCGCATTCACTGTACTATCGACTTCAGAATAGCATATACATTTTCAAACTCAAATCGCTTACAATGAATTAATTTTAAGGACTGGCTTAATTTTAAGGACGGCCTATTTATTGTGTATAACCAATCACGGTTTAAATAATAATAAATTTGAAAGCAGTTAAACAGTTGTTCACGCCCACATCTTTAATGTTTGCAGCATAAGGTATTTTATTGACAAATTGCCTGTCCCTCTGTCCCTTGTAAATAAACTTAATCCCCAAAAACCATTTAATGTAGGCGTTTAAAGGGCGTTTTTATAACTTCGGTAGGTCAACGAAATTCACATTTAACATGTACCTCTATATGCTATTCTAAAGCCGACTGTATATCATAAGTTTTCATCGGTCTTTCTCTAAGCTTATATTTCCGAGCCTGCTGCTGATAATTTCCTACCAGGTCAATCTGTACATAATCTTAAATGTACTAGTCCGAATGTTCAAATCATTATAGATGCCCCTATTCAATTCCCATATATCTGCAATTGATAGAACAATAACATGGTCTCTTGTTTAATTCCTTATTTTAAGTAAAATTGCTGATGACAGATGTTTCTCATCATCATGCCAAAGAATGCCCCAACAAACTAACACGAACCGAAACTTCCAGCATCTGTCAATTTTATTTTTATTTGCGCGTGCCTGAAATCGCCATGTTTATAATAATTGGTTGTCATTTGCCAGGACTGTCGCGCTCACAGAACACAAAAAGGGTATTCTTTGATGATAAAAGTTATTTAAATAAAAAGTATTTTATTGTAAAGTTTATTTTAATTGATTGACACCGATTAATTTATTTTTTTTTGCACACTCAAGGTTTTTCGTCCCAGAAACAGTATCCTCAAAGTTTTTAATAAACAACAGAATGGCAAAAAAAATTTTTTTAAATTGTTAAATAAACCATTTGTTTATAAAAATTTTTTAAACAATTGGTCACAAACATTTAAAAAAATTGGATTCATATTGTTTATAGCGTATTAAAAACGAATGTAAACAATTGTTTAAAAAAATTTAAATTTTTCACATCTAAAATCGCATTTGTTTACTTTGCTTGTTAATAATAATTTCAATTTTTAAAAATTTAAAAATTTTATTATGTAACTTTGTTCAGTAGCTTTATGATAAAGGATTTCAAGGGTTAAAAAAATTCTTGTGTTTTTATTTTACTCACAGTAACGAATTTAAAGTTAGTAACAATGAAGATGTAATTTTTTAATTAACAAATGGATAGAAATGTGAAAAATAACGGAAAAAATTTTTTGACTGCAGAAATTTGTTCTCTGATATGTTCTGTTAGTGCTAGAATTTTTTAAATTTTTTTTATTAATATTTACTTATTGAAAACAAATAATTTATGTCATTTTTTGGTAGTTGCGACGGCGACGCGCCGCCCGTTTTTTATGCCATTTTCAACATTAATTTAGACCTATAAATAACTGAGCTACAATTTGGGGAATTAGGACTTTTTTTGTTGGAAATTTCCTGCCCTTTAAGAATCCGTTCAGTTTTTAGTTCTAGCTATTATAGTTTATGAGTTATTAGCAAAAATGTAAACCCCCTTTTTTTAAAATCTTAAATTGTTAATAACAATAGGAAATTTTTTAAAACGGATTTTGATGTTCAGGAACATTTTTATATTTGTCATTTCGAATCAATTGACACCAAAATCAGATTTTTCGGATCGGTGTAACCCAAATCCGATTTAAATGACTTCTCGACCAGACTAATAGAGGAATATAACATATTTTTATTTTTCTGTGGCCTGTACATTGAGGTTTCAGCGTTCTATGTCGTTTTAGCTAGATGTTTTTTTATTTAAAAAGTAACTATAACATTTAAAAAAGTAGATAATATCACTTAAAGTCTTTAAAAATATTCCATTCACATGCTTGTATAATGTAGTAATAAAAATTTCATAAACACCATAACCACACTAGTTAATTTTAATTAAATTTAATAGGAAAAAGTCAGTCACCCTCCATAATTTGGTGAGACTCAATAAAGAAGTTTATTGTCATATGAGGGAACAATTAATATAGTTAGGATATTGTTACGGATCATTTTTTTTGTTAAAATGTAAGTAAAAAATAGAATAGTATTATTTATAAATATATTTCAACAAGATACTTTCAGAGCTCTAATGTACGTAGAGAATATCTATGAATTATCGTGTTATCGCTATTAACCGGAAATGGACGTCTTGGACACAAGTGGGGAGAGCTCGAACTATTAAAAACAAATTCTTAGTAGATAGACTAAACAAATGTTAGTTATTGAATATTCTATGCCGTCCATCGTCAGCGAGATCGATGCAAATGTCAAAAGTAGCAAAATGTCCAATAAGTATGTCAGAAAAATCCAAAAACAGGTCAGTTTTAATTTTTGAATCGTTATTACATGATGTAGATGTTTTTTTTGGGCTATGGGAAACTCATGTTCGATGGGTCCCTATCCAGAACCCAACAGTGTTGGACCCACCCTCGAGAGGATGCCTACCAACCAAAACCACCTCAAAACTCGCCGTTACCACCTCCTCGGAATCATTACCCTAGCATACACCGTAATCTCACATCCCTCTTCGCATATAATCCCACAAACCTCGTCAAACACACACTTCCAGAGCGTCTGTCCCAGTACCGATCGGCCACCAAGGCCGCCAAATTTGACACCCTTAGACTTTTTTATGGAGAATTATATTGAAGAGTTGAAGGAGCGCATCAGAACGGAGATTGCACAAATAACGCCCGAAGTTCTCGTAAACGTTACAGAAAAATTTACTGCTCGGCTTTCTCATTGCATTATTGCTGAAGGTCATCAGTTTGAACATTTAATATAATTTTATTGTTTTTTTTTACTAAACAGCTTGATGTAAATTAGTAAAAAAACAGTTTTGGTTTACCCTGTAGAAATAAATATTCAAACTATGGATTTAGTTAAAATTATTTATTTTATAAAAAAGTGTTTCTGGCTTCTAGTCTCGGTTGGCAGATGCTACTATATACGTAATTATCCTATTTATAAGCGACAAAAGTTTAATAATAAAATGTAAATTTTCAAATATTTAGAAGCACGTTTAGAATATTTTTACCCCGCTTTTGACGCAGTCTAATAAAAGTTATAAACAACTGTGTAGAGTCCTATACTGTTTGTAATAAACTTAATCATAAAAACAAATTTTAACGTGATCGACTAACATTTATTTTTGAAATGTCTTTGATTTCTTTGAAAAATACAAAACTAGTTCATGGTTTGTTTTTTACTTACGAGTAATAGATATTTACGGTAGGTACTAGTCCGGTAAATACATTTTTACAATACGGATTTCGGAATTCGAAACTGCAACATTTTATTTCATACTGTACCCTAAAACACAAAAGAACATTGAAAAAATATTAATATATTTATCGGCATTTGCTATTTTGAAATTTGCATTCACTGCCAAGATAGGGCATCGTTGAATGAATAAATAAATAGAAAGAAGCGCGACCTTTTGGAATTATTTGTAGCTGAAAATCCCTCTTATAATGAGATGGCGTTGTTGATTGCCTATCTAAAATCCCTCTTATTTTTATCAGTCGACGTCTAGATCTTGTTCTTGTTACTTCGCTTTTGATTTTTTGTGCTTTTGTGTATACCGTTGTGCTTGTTACCGTTGATTGAGTGGGTATTTATTCATTCAAAGATTTTATTTACTAGTTTTTCACTGACGATTCGTATTTTATTTTGTTTACTTATCGACATTTATTATTTATTGAACTTTTGTGAATAATGTCCGGAAAATATTCGGTCAAATTATATTAACTGTAGAAATGTAAAGGAAAAGAAATAAACTGAGGGATCAATGTAGTTTCGTTGAAAAGTTTAATTTTTTAATGTTCTAATTTACCTCTTTTTGGAAATGTTCATTAAAATCAAATTTTTATAAACTGTTTTAAATAATTATTGACTATTAATTTATTGATAAGTCTTAATTGAATTAATTATGAAAAAATCGTAAAAAATTATTAATTTGTTATCCAGTACCCATAATATAAACAAGAATAATACGAACTTTCATATAAATGAATTATCAGAAATTGCATACGTACTTTTAAATTTCCTATCCTAATCTCGATCCTAATATGTATGTGTAATAATTCTGAGTACATTTATACCTACTTACCTATTTATAACAAGTTCACACTTGGTTTAAATGAAAAGTTCAAACAAATTAAGAGGTTACTTCCGCTCATATATACGATTTCTTTAATTTAATTATACAATCCTCTACTTATTATTAGGAAAAATGATTCAAGGATAATTTAATAACTAGACTGGTAACGTTAACGTTATAATGACCATATTAAGAACCCACAAAACCACAACAATCCCAGTTGACTTCATTTAATATGAAAGTTAACATGCAAAAACATTTTTTTCCTACGACCACATATGAAAGTGCTAGTTTGCACACTTATTTGTACTTAAGAAAGTAGCTAATATCAATACACGTATTGAAAAGTAAATATCAATACACGTATTGAAAAGTAAAAAAAAATAGTTCTATGATCTGTGACATTTACGTCAAATTTATCAATAGTAAAAACACATGAATGTCAAAGCAAGGACCATTTAATTTTTTTTAAATCTTCCTTGTGTCAAATATTGTATTGTAATTGCCAATACAAATTTTTCTGTATAAAGTAAGAATAAAGAATAAAGTTTCTTATAGGTTTTTAAATTTTTAAAAAATAAACATATTTTTATTCAGTATTATTATTTTTATAAAAACACTTTTAGAAAGAAGAACAGTTTATTCTTCTTTTTTATATTGTGTTTATGTTCCGTGCATGTGTCGAATGTGGATTTTTGAAGTTATGTTTGTGTTTCTGTTTACAATTATCTTTGTGTCTATTATTATTACATTACTTTTCAATTAATTTCACCAACTGACCATTTTACTTTTAAATTTATAGAGCCCACAAAAAAAATTAAAATGTCATTTATCTAATAAAGAATTTTGATGTGAATTCCTGAGAAAGGTGGTTATTTGATTTTAATTAATTATATTTCCATGCAATATATATAAACTCCTTTAAATCCTAATTTTTAACATGACTAACAATTAAAATAAATTTTATAAATAAATTTAAAATATTTATTATAATAAGAAATATTGGGGTCGTAGGAAAAATCGTGTACACAACGCGTTGAAAGTGTATTTCTTGCACTCGTTACTTCACTTGTGCGTAATACTTCACTTTCCACACTCGCCATGTAATATACTATTTCTGAAACCGTTTTGAAATGGCTATGTTCTCGGATCAATTTCTGACCACAAAGTACAATCTGGTGCAATAGTCCGTTGCTAGCCAACGAACTTTCCCGTACTGCACGAGAAAAATATTCCCGACCTAGGCCTAGAAAAATCTGTCTCCCTTGCTACATATTTTCTATAAAAGAGTATATATGTCTCATTTATTACAAAAGACCTTGGTTTATTAGTATTTTAATTAAAAGTTTTCTACGTCGTTCAATGATTAATAAAGGTTTCAATATGCTCAAGGCTCAAAACTCTTGATTTTTTGGGTTTGTAGTTGTCACTTTGACGTTTTAGGAAAGCACACAATTTTAAATAGAAAATCGCAATATTGAATGTGATTTCAGAAAAAATACTATGTGCACCTCGAAATAAAAGCACATTCCCAGATTCCAATGTTTTAAAAAGTGTCACTGCATTTATCAAAATTAGAAAATAGTATATTGTTTATCTATTTATACTCCAGTATAAATATAATTGCACGTCACAGCTGTCAGAACGGGTCTATGTTGCCAAGCATTTAAAATAGTATTAGAATCTAGAAAATGTCAAACGAAGTTTCTCTAATATTCTTCTTTTTATTTGACTACAATACTTCACCATTTTTGGACGCGGTAACAGAGCGCAATTTTGCTAACATCTAAAACATTTTAGCACGAGGTATGTTCGTTTGAAGTTTATATTTGATTAGTCCAGGAGTTGTATTTGATATAAAATTAATTACGTAACCTTTCTTAAAGCATTTATTTATTATTTGTAATGAATAATAATAGAGTATAATAATAAAAGAGTATAGGAGTAATGTATGGGAGTAATAAGACATATCAATATTAATAGTACCTATATTATTTAACGAGCGGTAATGTAGGTCATAACTCCCGCAGATGAAGTTTGCAGCACGAGCCGCAGGCGAGTGCTGTAATTTATCAAGCGAGTTATGACCATTACCGCAAGTTGAATACTATACTTTATCTACGACTTTAATAATAAATAGATAATTAAAACGTTAGAATTATTGTGAAATCTATTAGATAGGTACCTTTGTCGCCAGATATTTTTCATGAAATTATTAAGTTCATGCTTCTCTGATTGACGTTTAAGAAACGCAAGTAATTTCCAATAATTTTCTATATTTATTTCATTAATTAAATTGAGTGTGCTTCTCAGCATAGAGTAGAAAGTCCACAGAGATGCTTTACACTTACTGCTCAGTTCTTTAAAATATACCTAAAGAACATTTTCTGTAAAAGAGTTTACATTCTTACTGATACATCAATTTTGAAAATTTTTGTTGACCGCTTTGTTTTGTGACTTTTCGGGTAATAAATTTTATACTGTAGCATTAGCTACTTGCCTCAATTCTGGAGGTGTACATAATAATTCATCTTCACTCTCTGAATTCATCTTTCTTAACACCTTTAAAGTTTTTAACAGATTTGAAAACGTCAAAATATCTTTTTAAAAATATCAACTGACATTACTCCCCTCAATTACAATTTTGGACTATTCCGTTTCATCGAATCGGCTTTTTATATTGTAGATTCTACAGCCACCTTTGGTATTCGATTCTTAAATTGTCATGAAGTCATAGAATTAAAATTTAATTAATTCTATAGATTGAGTAGACATTTATGTAAAAATGAACACAATGAACAAAATTAAAAAAAGGTTTGGTAGGCATAGGGGATCGAACCGCCATTGATTCCGTGACAGTATATAGTTACTGTGACAGTATGGTGTGATAACTCACTAGAGAGTTATTATAACTCACGCTTTTTGTTTATGGATACTATTAATTCCTCAAAAGCAGTTGAATAATTCATGTATAATTTAATAGGAGTAGCTAAATAACATTTCCAATGGTATTCAAATTTTATTTCCATGGCAACCAATCGAGAATCAAAGGAGTGAAAAGATCGCTAGAGAACTTTTATACCTACTTGTGAAATAACTACGTAAAATGTGTTCAACAATATAGTACCTAAAATAAAACGGAACTGATGGTAATAAACCACTTTTATTGCGATCGTCTGTCACGGATTATTGCTTATGGTCAAAATTTGCACACAGGATCGATTCTTGTATTTGTATAATTTGGGTTGATTATAATCATTTATATTTGTGTTCCCGTAGTGAGAGTTGTAGATTGTAGATTGCAGAAGGGGTCGATTGGCCCAGTTGACCTTACTACACTGCGACCTATAAGATCTTTTGTGTATACCCTACATCTATATTTTAGTCCAAAAGGTCTAGGCTTCTAAGAAAGTCCATTATCCGTTTTGGAGCTAGGTTTGTAATCTGATCAGGATCAAGGAATACCTGTTCCAGATATTTATGGCGTTGCCGAACAATTACTCTGCAATTGCAGATAATATGTTCTGACGTCTCATCTGCCTCATCGCAGAATCTGCATGTCCCACTGTCCAATATGCCCATTTTGCAGAGATGGTATCTGAGTGAGCAGTGTCCAGTGAGAATTCCTGTGATTACTCTGAGATCAGATTTCTGAAGCTCTAAGAGTAATTTCGCGTAGCGGGCAGAGGGTCGTAATAACCTTTTTGCCTGTCTTTGGCCTGGAACATTTTTCCAGTAGGCTGCACTGAGTTCCTTTTCATATTTTCGAACTTCTTCCATTATGCGGCTTTTTGATATGCCACAAAATGGTTCAGGTCCGATAAAAGGAGCACAAGCTCCTTCCTTTGCGAGACTATCGGCAATCTCATTTCCGACAATTCCTTTATGCCCTGGCACCCATAGCAACGTTAATTTGTTGCGACTAGCCAGTTGTTTAAGGGATTGTTTACAATTCCAGGCTATTTTTGACTCATAGGTTGTGGACTTCAGTGCCTTCAAAGCAGCCTGACTAGTGAGAGTTAGTCTGTGCTGTATAATAATTTTTGTGAAAAATATTTCGTCCTTGGAAAGCTGGTCCAAAGTGGTTGGGCTTTAACTCCTGCTGTAAGAGAAATCAGCGATTTGAAAGGGATACCGGAATCATCAGTGAGAGTTCACATTTCGAGACCAATTCATTCGAGACGAAAACGAAACGATATTGGTGTTTCCAGAACCACTGATGACGGTGATAAAGATTTGATAAGATATCTTCTCTATGTACGAAGAAAACTTGGTGCCTACTATCAGATCATTGCAAACAAAACTAAGGAGCTCCACTGAAATAATAATATCAATTGGAAACCTATGGACACTTTTATCCAAACTAGGTTTCAAATACTGCAAAATTGACAAAAGGCACGTTATTATGGAATCCCAACGGAGTAGGCAATGGCGTTTTGAATATTTGACTGCCATAAGTGATTACAGGTCTTTACAAAGACCAATAATCTCTTTGGATGATACGCCGGCAAAAGGATGGACCGATGGAACAGTGCGATGCCAATCAAAAGCTCCATCGAACAAAGGAAAACGGATCACGATTATTCTTGCTGGATCAGAAGATGGTTGGATTCCAAACAGTCTTGGACCTTAGGCGAAGAACATCAAGATTCGTCGTTACCACGTTTTGAAAACACTTTACTGCCAAATATTCCCCCGCGTAGTGTCATAGTTATGGACAATGCCAGTTACCATAGTCGCCAATTGAAGAAGGTTCCAGGCTCTTCAAATTCAAAAGCGGAAAAGAATAACAACATGTACTTTGAAGAAGGATATAAAAAAACGCAGCTTTTAGAGGTTCTAAGGACATTTAACGTACAGAAGACATATGTATGTGACACAATTGCAGCATCCAACGGACATACAGTTCTTCCTCTTCCTCCTTACAACTGCGTATTCAACCCGATTGAGCATAAGTGGAGAAAACTAAAGAACAAAGTGTGGACCCAAAATACTATACCTATATTTGATATATTAACATAATATTTAAGTTTTTATTAAATTTTATTGTAAATATCCTTTAATATGCGTTTCTATTAAAAAAATATTTTTGCAAATTTAACCCTGACCTGCATTCTTTACCCAAACTTGCCAATACGTGAGATAAAATGACCTAAGAAGTTTATTATCAGTCCTCTTTTATTGTAGGCACCATATTACCATGATATTCTATAAGTAATTTACCCTGTATATGTTATTATCATTAAATACTTCTTTTCTGAAACTTAGCACAATAAAATTCCGATTAATGGCACACATTAAATTAACAGTTAGTTTAAACTTTCCTTATTTACTCTATGTCAAGGTAACAGGAAACGTACTAGTCGAAAGCCATTATAGTAGGTAGGTAAACTTAATAAATTTGTTGAGCATTCTGATATGAGATAATGTAGTTCTGCTAAACCGGTTCAACTTCTTCGTAAACTTATGAATGAAGAATGCCATTAACTACAGTGACGTGCTTTTGTTGGCGGTAGCATATCCTTATTAAAATCGTTCAGACGGCATAAATTACGGGAGTTAACATTTAAAATCAAACGGGTGAAAGTTGTTTCACCTAATATTTCATTTAAAATGTTGCTTATCAAGATATTTAAAACATTTTTTAAAGAAAATAATAACTTTAAAAAGATGTTCGTCTCTAAGAAATGCGGCTTATTTAAAAAACTACTATTTAAAATACAGATAAGAATATAAATTACATCATGTCCAATTTAAATTTTAAACTTTTTTTATTATAAAAAACTGAAATTATTTCTTGATTGTTTTTTTTATTATGTTTTTTTTTAGTTTTTATTCAAAGTTGAGTACGACTTGCAGTCGTAAGTCGTAAGTAAGTGTTTTTTGCATTAATTTTTACTTTTTAATATGTAGCATATTTCTATTTTACATTTAATTTTTATTTTAATTATGCTTTAAAAAAACTTCGGTTCTACGTTCATGGGATCTTTTCAGCTACCTGTTGTGACAATATTATCTAGGGTTTCTAATGTGTTTGGGTTAATTAATCCCCAATTACAGAGTGGACTCTTTGAAGGGCGTATGAATTCTCGACGCAAGAAAACAGGTAAATCTTTGGGGCAGGAACTTTCGACGCACGGTTAGAAATTTTATGTTTTTATTACAGGCATTTTCGACGCAAGAATTTAGGTACTTTCAGACAGGTAAGTAGGTAATAAAATCATTCGTTCTAGAAATGCAATTTTATTTTTTACATTTTTGTCTTTAATTTTTGCTGGTTTGCTAAGACTATTTATTTTTATATAAGTATCTAACCTAACCTAACCTAACCTAACCTAACCTAACCTACTACTTTTAAAAAATGTATAATTTTCTAACAATAGCAAATCTCTATTACGACAACTTTTTTTATTAAGAAATAGTGTCTCGACTTCATGATGGTCATTGACACAGGTACATTTGATACACAGTAATGTAAATACAAATTACAACAGTAGAGATAATATAGTATAGATATTACAGAGTAATTGAAACTGTTTTTAAATCAACTTGTAAATATTAGTCTGTTTTAGAAATTTTATTAATTTGTCAAACTGATTCACTGATCCTAAAATTTCTTGCATACTTCCCTTAAGATCGAGTTGTACGACAACTTTTAATTATACTCATTTTAACAAAACAACATTAAAACTCACAATTATTAACAAAACTGATGAGAAAATTGTACCTAAGTGTAAGAAATTTACCTGTTAATTATAAAAATATCAAATTGGAAGGTGCAGATTTTATTGGTAATAAAGGGATTAAGGAAATACGTTTTCTGAACATTCTGTGTCGAATATTCATGTTGGATTATGAACCTTTTTCGTTCTAGCAGGTAGTTGGGGTAAAATGCGTCGAGTATTCGCCCGCCGCGCCGTCTGAAAAATAACAACTATGACCACTATGACTATGTTTCAATAGAAATGTATACTACTTTTAGATATTTTTCATGAACCACCCTTGCTTGGGCTTTGAAGGGTTTGCATTTATAGTTTTATAGTGTGCTGCCAACTCCAAACAAATGAACGATAAAAACGTATTGAAACCACTGAAAATGGTCGATTTTCTATCACTGATACGTCCAAAACGAATAAATTCAAGTACTTTTTTTGCTTCATGGCGAATAATCGAACAAATAATACTTATAAAGTAGAAATGTTAAAAACGTATCATCGGAATAATTTAGTCCATAAAATCGAGCTCATTACTGGGACTAAATACGTATATTTTTCCCCATAAAATGAATACCTTCGGTTTGTTCTATATAATAACTTTTATGGTTTTTCATGACGCGATAAAAACATCTGATTCTATTGTAAATAAATCAATTGTGAATATCTTATTTGCCAAACATGCCAGAATAGTTAAAAGTGACCCAGATCTGATATTTAATACTTACCATCAATGTTTAAGGAGTGTTTTTACGACAATACAGATTTCTTAACACAATTTCAAAACATACATAATTCTCAATTTCTCTTACTTTTTTTTGTTTAAGGTAAATACATTTTTTAACCACTTCAATTTTTGTGAATTATTTTTTAACTTATTGCTTATAAAATCTGACTACCTTCAGAAAACCGTTTTCAAACCATTAAATTAAAAATAAACATTTGTGAATTTTGAACGCTAAGTCACGTATATTTACTAAATTATTAAACATTAAATAGGTCGTTAATACATTGAGGAACACATTTAAGTAATCACATATACTTCAAGTTTATTATAAGTGACAAATAAAACATTTAATTTGTTTGTATCAAAAATATGTTTCTACTCCCTCCATTTTAAACTTCTTATTTGAAAGCAGGTAGGTAATGTATTCTAAATTAAAGGGGTTAGAGATTTAAAAAAATAATTATTAAAATTCTCTCATAAATATGCCCAATATTCAATTACAGAAAAACCAACACAAGTGAATATTATCTCCAAATTCTCTATAGAATGGAAATAAAAATAATATATTCAGTAAATTTATTGCGCCACAGCTAGGGTAACGTTATAATCCGTGAATAAATTATTTATTATAAGCTGTTATTCAGTAGGTACTTATAAATAATTTTAATAATATAACTATAAATCGGGCTATAAATGTACATAATTCTAATAAAAATTAAGTATTGGGCTCGGTATTGTGTTGTAAAAATCGATTTGAAAATAAATGGAATAGGCACGTAAAATGACTATTAAATAAGTAAGGAAAATAATTTTTTCATTTTTTCTTTGCATCAGTTAACCTCACATTCTGTCAAATGGATTGGAATTTAGTGCTAATCAAGTAGTCTCTGTCTTTTTCTAACTTGGTTAAAAATGGACAACTTTACTACCTCAACAAAAGTCAATGAAGTTAGGTATATAGGCTAGTAGTGAAAAAATAATATATTGTCCCAGATAGCACAGGAGTATTTATAGAATCCTCCTAGAAGCATCTGCTGGAACGTTTGAATATTCTTATATATAATATTACCAAAACATACTTTATATATTATTGGCGAGATTATTGGAACGTTCTATGGACATTCAAAGTGGACTGACTTTCACAATCTATTAACTTTCCTGGAATATTCTAAGAGAACATACATATTGAATGTTCTGAGAATAAATATCAAATGTTATGAGAATGTGTATCAAATGCTCTGAATGTTTTTAATTTTTTCAAAATCTGTGCATTAATATGCAAGGATTATTCTTACAATATTACCACAACATAATTTATATATTATTGGAACGTTCTATGGACATTCTAAGGGGATTAAGCTCCACATTCTATTCACGTTTTAAAAATATTCTGTGTAAAGAATGTCACTAGAATATTTACTTTGAATCTTCTATGAATATAATTTTAACCATAAAGATATTATTTTATCTTATAAGTAATTATATTCTAGGAATATTAGTCATAAAATGTTTTAATAATATTATTGTAGAAGATTCTGAGAATTATTTTTAAAAATGTCATTAGAATATTCCTTCAGAATATTCCATGAATATTTGGTATATTACTGGAACATCCTATAAATATTCTTTAGAACATTCAACTTTCGCACCTTATTGTAATATTCTGAGAACGTTTGTGCTATCTGGGGTGTATCTAGGAGTAAAAGCCATTCAATAGCCACATTCAATATTGCGATTTTCTATTTAAAATTGTGTGCTTTCCTAAAACGTCAAAGTGACAACTACAAACCCAAAAAATCAAAAGTTTTGAGTCTTGAGCATATTGAAACCTTTATTAATCATTGAAAGAAGATTGGGGACCTAAACTTTTAATTAAAATACCTGATAATAAAACGAATAAACCAAGGTCTTTTGTAATAAATGAGACATATATACCCTTTTACAAAAAATATGTAGCAAGGGAGACAGATTTTTCTATACCTAGGCCGGGAATATTTTTTTAGTACAGTACGGGAAAATCGAGGGCGGTCGAGGGGGAAGTTCGTTGGCTAGCAACGGAATATTGTACCAGATTAGCGTACTTTGGGGTTCGAAATTGATCCGAGAACATAGCCATTTCCAAGTGATTTCAGAAAAAATTCTTTTTTACCGCTTCTTTTAAGTTAATAATTTTCACTACCTATTTTATTCAATAAAAAAATAATAAATAGAGAGAGAAATTAATAAACATCCGTTTATTCTGTATTCCAATTTGCATGACTTCCACAAAGTAAAGGTTGGTACAACGCTTTTTTTTATCTACCGTTGAACCTACTACGCAAGCAAATGTAATAATAAAATAAAAATATGATATATATTTTACAATTTTTTTGCGTACAAGCAGTTTTCTACTGCCTCACAATCTTATTCGTGGTAGCAACGTTTATGCAAATTCAGCACGGACGAAGTTATCAATGAGTTAAGATATATTATATATTTTGTATAGGTAGGTACATTTTTTCGGACGAATTTTTACAACTGATTTTAACTCGGCAGTTTGGCAGTGGTGGATTTTTAAAAACATTCGAATGGAACTATAACATTAAAAAAAACATATAATGGTGTTTTGTTAGTAAAGTTTAAAAATAAACTTAGTTTTAATTTATTTTATCTATAAATAAGTGACAAATAAATAGTACTGTTCTGTTCAATTTTATTAGACAAATTACATGATTGATATTTTTTTATGAACATGAGTCTAGTAATTGAATATCTACGTAAGAAGCCATATGTAATGAAGCAAAACTTAATCTTACTTTTTTATCTTTGCCAAATTTCGGTTTTTGTGTTACAATTTTATAAAATGTATCATACCTAGATATAAACAACACTACTACGTCAATGTCTGCAAAACAACGTCATAAAGGTAAATAGTGTATTACAAAATGTTCTAAAACGACCTTGTATAATAAATAATATTTTCCAAAACATTTTAAAATATAAAAAGTAATTATAATGACTAATTATTATACTTAAATGTCAATAAACTACTGCGGGGTAAATATTTATGAAGATTATTATAGAAAGTATTTACCTAGGTATAATATCATCATAGTTCACAATCATGAATGAGAATTGATTAATTTAATCATTTTGACTTATCTAGGACTAGGTATTATCCTTGCCTCTGATATTTTTAACTTATGAATAAAAATATTAATAAAAAGTTTACAAATAATTAGAATTCTATTATTTTTCCATTAGAAAATCACTTTTAACAATTAAATAATTAAACAAATTTCATATTAAATATAATGAAAATTCAGAAACTATAAATGTGAAAATGTTATTAACAATAAAGCACCTACTTAGTTATAAGTAAATTTAAAGCTGTTTTATATTTCATATTAATTAATTATTTTGTAAAACTTACCCTTTGCATTCTTTAATAATAAATCCAGTAAAAATTGATAAAAGACACCGAAACAAACACTTACACGATATTGTTAAAATAAGTTTAATTTGCGGAAATATTCGAAAATTAAAAACAAACAAAGACAAACACTTACTTCCTACCAACTACGCAAATATCAACAAACTGACAGTAACAAGTAACAACATTGACAACATCCAATTCATCTTCCTTTGTCGTCGAGGATAATCGTACACAGTCGTTTGTTTTATTGTAGACAAATCGAATCACAGAGCAACGGCATCTTAGCCATAGAACACAAATATAATATCTTAGCATTTATAATTTTATGATTATGACCTCTTTTATGACAGATGACGTGTAGCTCTCTAGTCTACTATAGATAGATAGCACTTTGTTTCCCAATGAAATGTATATATTATGAACTTTTCATAAAATAGCATATTTTATAATTATTTTAATAACACTGTACTGAAAATATTACATTTAAATCATATTATAATAAATTTGTTTTTCTGTACTATAATGACGAATTGACATTTAACTCTCTTATCCAACGCAAACTCAGCTTACTTGAGTTTACTCTATTTAGCTAATGTATTTGTAAACATACCTTACTTTAAACTAAAGAAAATATATTTTTATTTGTTATCATAGTATAAATAATAAATTTTTAAAATGGTAAAACATTTTCTATTGGTAATAGAAATCATTTTTATATCTTTTATCGCTAGAAGTAAGTAAATTTAAAATAACAGTAGGTGTGGCCACTATGATTCAACTTCTTTTTGAATTTAAGCTTTAAAACTAATTTTAGGATATTTGTAAATTGTGAATATAATTTATTTTAGGTTCTGCATTATGGTGTTACCAATGTGTTTCTACCCAGCCAGGGTGTGGAACCCCATTCAATTGGCTTTTTCATTGGACAAAAGTTTGTCCAGAAGATGATGATGTTTGTGTAAAAATTATTGAACAAAAAAATGGTAATGAATCAACTTATAATTTAATGACAACGATTATAAACATTTTATTTTGGGTGGAGTAGTGTTGTAATTTTATGTGGTCACTAAATTATTTCTCTTATTTTTGCTATGTTCTAGCAAGTTAAAAATTTTTATTTTTTTAACAAAATTTAAATAACTATCAATTTGTAGGTGAAACTGTTATTACAAGAGACTGTTTAAGTTCTTTACAAGGCCTTCGTACAGATATTCCAGCAGATCATTATGAAGGCTGCAGACCTGCTGCCGTGGATGTTAAACTTGCAAATTATGTTAACAACTCAGTTGTTGAGTTAGATATCTACAGGTATATATTTATTTTACTATATCTCTAGCCATGGTATAAGAATTTTTATTGTTTAATTTAAAAGATATTATTTTTTGGTATTGACAGTTGAGATAATAAGGTACAGTAACATCTGAATAGTAATATATTTAAGCTTAATACATGCCTATTGTAAGAACCAATCAGATTTCTTCATCTTTTTGAAATAGACCAATTAAAAGTTATTTATAACGATTATTTTTTTTTCACCTTCAAAATATCACAGTTAGGTGCTTTTGTCCAATGAAAAGGCTTAATCCTCAATTTTTTATGCTAGCCAATTATTATGGCTAAATGATAAAATGATAAAACCATGAGTGGGTTTATAAGTAATGATTAAGTCATAGAACTGTCAAAAATTCAATAATCAAGTTTAATTGTTTTTGTTTGAAGTTTTTCAAAAGCAGTTTTTGTACAGAATAGTTCAAAAAATAATCATCTCAACTACCACGCCTGTAAAATTTTACTAGATAAATTTTTATTTTACATTTCAGTTTGTTTTTGTACTTTTGTCTAATAAAAAAATATTTGTGGAAAAAAAAATATCAATAAAATTTGAAAACTTGTGGTATTACCTTTGATAAAAAGATACCTTTTTTAAAATTACTGATAAATTTGCACCTTGCTATTTATCAACAATACCATAAATGTAGCTAATACAATTCTGTACTTTGACAAAATAAATGTACAGAGTATTATTCCAAAAAGTATAGTAAATAATGAAAAGCCGCAATATGGAATATGTTTTTTATTAATTTGAAACTAAATGTCTTTATAATGCAGTTGTGTATTAATTCCCAAAAATACATTAACTACATTTTGTTACAGATAAATACATTTCAGATTTTATTTTCATTTGCAAACAATATCAAATCAAGGGAAGTAGTGAACTTTTATACAATTAAACATGTAAAGACCAATGTCAATGTCACAATTTTTATTATTATAAAAGTTGTGACATTGACATTGGTTTTTCCTTTCTTTATTTAAGAAGAGTCACATTGGAGATATGGATGATTTGCTTAAATTATCATGTATTTATAGAATAAAAAATTATTCCCAAACAACAAATGAGTGAAAACAGATACCAACAATTAAATTAAACTGTGTCTAATTTTTCAACTGTCTAAAATAAAATGTCTGTTTTATAATTATACATATAATTTTATGGGGATATACAAACCTAATTTATAAGAAAAAAAGTAATTTAATATATTTTACTACTTTATTATTTTTTAGGAACTACTATGATAATACAACCTGGTGTTTCTGCTTTTTGGACCATAGGTGTAATAGTGGAGTTAAAGTTAAATCTTCAATAATTTTTCTAGTAGCATCTACAGTTCTAGCATTTTATCAATTGCTATAAGTAAGGCTTACATCAATAGCTGTTTTCACTTGTAGGAAAAAGGGTGACTAATCTTTCACCAATTTATTTCAACAAAAACTGGTAATATTTGAAAAATGTATGGACTGCTCTATGGTTGGTCTATGGTCTATTTGTGTTAGTTTGTTGTTATATTTTTTATCATTATACACTTTACTGTTAAACTTATAATGATTATCACTGTATCAAAGCTCATTTATTTCATTGTTTTATTATTTTAAGAACTCTCTTTTTTTACAAATTTTTTTTATGTATGTGTCCATCTAGTGTTAAAACATTCCATTTCTTGCAACACAATAACTAATCAGTTGTTGAAAATAAGTGCCTTTATTATATGATAATTTGATTTTTTAATTATAAGAAAATATTTTTTTGATATAAAGTTAATTTTACTTACGGTCAAAATAATTACTTACTTAAGTATTATTTGTTCTTAAAGAATCTCAAAAATGTATCATTAAATTGTTGTAATCGACTATTCCGTCCATTTTATACTTTTATACATTTTTTATATTTGTTATTTTGTTACAAATGCAAACAAATTTGTAATTAACGTACAAAATGTGTAAATATATGTGAAAAAAAAATAAACAATGTTAGTAATATCAGACTTTTATATTCAATTAAAAATAAAATTGTATATAAATATAATTTGTTGTTTTTTATAAATATAATAGATTTATACTTAAAAATTAATTGATCACAGAAGTAGTTCTACCTAATAAAAGTAAATGACAATCGTCGCAGACTCTAACTGGTTTTGCAGAGGAAGGAAGAGGCATGGTGTTATCTGAACAAGCATTGCAAAATATTTCTCCACAATTTCTGCAATGATGCTAAAAATATAACAGTTATTATAACTAAATTTATTGTACCCTTACTATCTAATTTTATAATAAACAACGAAACGTTTAAACAAAACTCATGTTTATTTTAAAAAATTAGTTTTTTTAAATTCAATGACATCTGTTTCTATAAAACTATCATTGAAATAGTTGTCATTGAATTTATAAAAGTTAATTGTTTAGAATAAACATGAAAGTTTTGTTTTAACGTTTCGTTTGTGGCATGCACAGTATTCTATTTCTAGAATACTGATGACAGATTTGCAGACTGGCTAATGTTTCAGCTAATTTAAAAATTATTAGTTATAATGGATTTGGAGCTATTCACTTACAATAATATCAAATTTAAACATAATTGAGTTATAACAAAGGAATCACTGCGTGCCGAGCGGAGCGAGGTTCGCAGCTTGAAATTAATTATAACTAATGATTTTTAAATTAACTTAGATGTATTTGGTACACTTATGTACTATCGGCTTCAGAATAGCTTATACATTTTCAAACTGAAATCGCTTGCATTGAATTAATTTTAAGGATGGCCTATTTATTGTGTATAACCAATCATGGTTTAAACAATAATAAATTTGAAATCAGTTAAACAGTTGTCCACGCCCACATCTTTAATGTTTGCAGCATAAGGTATTTTATTGACAAATTGCCTGTGTATTATACAATACGGTTTTATTTGTTTTTTATTTCAACCTCTCTACTGATTCCTTTTTTGTTAGAAATAATAAATAACATTCCATAAAATGAAAGATAAAATATAAAAATATTTTTGGATCTCCAACAGTTTCTAATCAATCTTGATGGTACTAATTTTAATTTAATTTTAATTAATTGTTTTTATGTTGAATTTAATATTCTAAAAGAATTTTTGTTAACGTTTTTCTGTTCCGTTCGGATCAAAATGACCCTACATTTATTTTTTATATTTTATTTATTAAATAAATAGGGTGGTAAAAATCAAAATGTAGCAATACATTTTAAAAATGAGCCGTCAACGACAGTGTGAAAAATGTAATAGATATCTAATAAACATAGATATAATAATCAAATATTTAGGTTTTATTGTTGATTTATTGTTCTTTATGTAAAATAAATTATTTTTTATAAACAACAGACTTGTTTTTTTTTTTGATAAATATAATTTATTATGCTTAAAAATGTTTTTGGATACCCTTTAGTTATACAAGAAAGCACACGTAAAAAAATACGCCTAGGATTCTACCTCTGTGGTGTGAAAATGTGTAGGTATTATTATTTTGTGTGAATTTGTAGATTATATATTTAAATAAACTTAATCCCCAAAAACCATTTAATGTAGGCGTTTTAAAAATTGCCACTCCTATGTTGTTAAAGAAGGGCGTTTTTATAACTTCGGTAGGTAAACTAAATTCACATTTAACATGTATATGCTATTCTAAAGCCGACTGTACAATAAACTTACTCAAAGAGACAGGTATAACTGATTACTATGAGGAAATTAAATGGCAAAATAATGTCAAGCATTTTATAAAGTTTGCTAAAAATCTAGGAGTTGAAAAAAAATACTGAAGAGAGACAGAATAAACTGTTCGAAGTGAGCTGCAAAAAATGTAATAATGCTTACCTTTCTTCTAGTTAAATTAAATTCTTTGCTACAAGCGTTGCAATTAATAGCTGTGTTATCTTTCGCCCAAGATCCGTCTGGTTTAGCTTTATTAATCTCTTCTTTCAGATCTGATATTTGTAATTTGGATTCTCTTAATTGTCCTCCCACTTCCTCTAATGTATGCTCTTGTTCTAAGCATTGATCTTTTAATGTATAGTAGTCTTCTTGTAACCGGGCATATTTCTTGAAAAATAAAATCCAATACAACTCTCATATCGTGAATGTGAAATATATTTTTGAGTTAGAATTGTTAAGGTCACAACAGTAATACTTAAAATAAAACATGGTTATGTTGTAGTCCCGGAGTTAGTGTAACTTTTGGACAAGTCATAAGGCGTTTTCGGAAACCTACTCGGGTTGGCCCGATCTCTAACCTACTCGTTCGTTTACCTAACCCGAACTACCTACCCGTGTTCGTAAACCATAGAGCTGTTAACTCGATCACCGACTCAGGTTGATCTACAGTAACCCTATCGAAAAGTAGGGTCGTTCATATCGCTTCAGACACCGCATGCGCATTTCGAACCATTTTTAAATTTTGTCATTCTCTAAAAGCGCGGGAATTCAGTATCTTCTTCATCATCTCTTTTTTGAGATTTTTAATAGGATCAATTTTTTTCTAATAATTGTTTCACGTTGATGAAATAGAAATGGAGATACAAGAAAATTTGGGTAGGTGTGAAATCTGTGGTTTCATTAGCCAAGAATCTAATGTTCGACGACACATGAGGCAACTTCATCAATCTCCAGGTAAATTATAAACTTTGATATCAATATTATTACATAATTTATCTACACCATTAGATTCTGATATCTTTCAGTTCAAGTAGTTAGAGACAATTATGAATTAGAGGGTTGATAATTTGAATGACTTATGACAGCATATTGAATACTCCGATCTGAAACCTGTGATGTTCGTAAACATGGTTGGTGGTTAAGTGATCCATGGTGATCCGTCACGTGACCTCAGTGGATCGGGTTGGCAACCCGGAGTAGGTTTCCGAAAATGCCTATAGTCCACAAATTAATTTTTGACCATTAGCACTTCTTCCTTTGTATATGAAGTCCGCAAGTCGGTCAGTTTAGTAGCGGTGGGTCATTTATCTACATGTAAATTTTTGTGTGAAAATAAATTATGTTTAAACATGAAAGAAAATAGCCATCAGTTGCGTTTCCGATGGGGGAAACACCGTCGGCTGCATGGTCAAAGTTGTAGGAAGGAAAACTTGCAAAATTCAAGTGATCGACCTTCACTTGAAATTAGAAAAGTAATAATTTCAAGGAAATAAAATACGAAAACGGACGAGTTTCCGCGCTGACTGACGTTCGATGCAGAGGAGAGTAATAGTAAAAGTCGCAGATAAATCACCGATAAGAAAGTAACACTGCCTCCCGGATTATTATAAATTATTTTATCCATAGTTTTGGAAAATATTTTGATGGGTACACATTGTGAATACAAATTACATTATCAATACCTGGGCGACCAATTTAAGTTGTCCATTTTCAATTTGCAGTTTTGATATTGTGTCTCTGTCTTGTTGCATCGTAGACTGTAACGACATCCTCCATTCCCTTTCAACTTTCAAATCTCCTTCAATATTATTAGCTTGTTCTTCAACTTGAGCCGCTTGTAAATCCACTTCTCGCTTTAATTGTTCAGCCGTTACACGATTAGATTCACTTTCCCGATACCTTAAAAATACTTTTTACAGACCTTTTTGAATAGAATTATGTAAATAAAAATATAACATTAAATGGGGTATTTACTTTATAAGTTTGGTTTCTTTCTGAATGAATTTTATATAAAATCAATGATTGCAAACTTTATTCTGCTATTATGTTTGTTAATTTACTTCTAACACCCTTTAATCAATCAAGAATTTAACTTTTTATATCCAATTAAATTTATTGTAGTAATCCTTACTTACTTACTTTTTTACTAAGAATAATAAAAAACTCTTCGTTTTAACAAAACTTCCAATATTTAAGGTTAAAAAAGCAATTTTTTAAATAAATATTGGAAGTTTTGTTAAAACGAAGAGTTTTTTTATTATTACTATTTTATATTCAAATTTTTACGAAATGAATTTTTTGATGAATAGTTGTTTGTAAGGAAAAAATGATTTGTATATTACCAGTAATATAGGAAAAAAATTGAGAAATTTATCGGAAAATGATTTGTTAGAACCCTTAAAATTGAGAAATTTATCGGAAAATGATTTGTTAGAACCCTTAAAATTGAGAAATTTATCGGAAAATGATTTGTTAGAACCCTTATTTATATTTACTATTCACAAGTTACTTTTTTCACACAGTCACCCAACAAAACCCTTTTGACATATAATAACAGCCCTTGTAATTTATCGTATTCTGATTACCTTTTGATCCAGTTGGTCAACATTATTTAAAAGAAAAAAAAATATATAACTTTAAAACAAAGTAGACATAAACAAAAATCTAGTTTCAACGCAAAAAAATTAAATAAAAAAAAATAATGGCAAACCTAAACTACAAAATAAATGTAAATAAAACATAATAATAACAACTTATAACAAATGAGGGATGAAATAAAATCCACATATTGATGAAAATCTCTTTTATTTTAACACTTTTAAGCAAAAAAAGTGATAATGATTATTTGCGCTATAAACAGTTACACATTACAACAAATGTAATGTAGATCCTACAAATGTTACAAGAATATAGTATCCAATAAGTATTTTTATTTCTAATAAACTACTATATATCTTTAATTAATATAACTTAATACTAGTAGCTGCTCGTAGTGAAGGTTTGCCAACATTTTTATATATGTCAACATGAATTACAATAACTTACAGGTATTGATAAACCATAAACTACATAAATAAAAAATATTACTACTATTAATCCAAGCGTATTTCCAATAAATATTTGAATTGTTTACAAAGTTACTATTAAATATATCACATATTCAAAAGTTAATTTAATTTATTAAACATTGCTTGTATTAACATAATAATACAATGGGAAAGATTTTTAACTATAATTCATTTTGATCAATTTTATACAAATTCAATTAAATAAATAAAACAAAACTTAATTTTCAGCTTATTAAGAAACTGTAAACATACAAACCAAAGGAGAAAAAACATAAAATGATGTAATAACAACACTGTAATAATTATTCCTATCTCACAATAATGGACCACTTTGTCTTCTTTATACTTTCTGTTTTTATCAGTCTCATATGTTTCTATTGAAAAACCTTTCAATAAATTTGTTAAATTATGATTGATTTTGTCAGTGTTCTCAATTTATATTGGTTTTTTGATAGTTTAAAATAATGTCAGGAATATCAAATTAATTAATAAACGCTTTTTGTAAAATCAATATAGTTTTGAATAGAAAAGTAATAAGAAATCATTTTAGAAAGATAAAAGACATTTAAAGTATAATATTACAAAATCTATAAAAATCAGTAAAAATTTAAATTCAAAGTTAAAAATATTCAAAATATTGGAAAACTATTTTTTTCTAAAAAAGTATTTTTTTTAAATTAACTTTAATTGAATAATATAGTGTAAACATAAATGTGAAAAATTTTGATAAAGCATTTAATATATAGTAGCAACAAAACTCAAAGTTGTGTCATCATCAGTGCGAGGTAAGTAGTTCTTCTCATCCCGCAGAGCAGGATGCAGAATGATTCTTTTACGCCAATACATAAACCGTGAATCCACGATTCCATAATAAATTGGTAAAAGAGCCACCCTACCGTTCATTTGCAAACCAACAAATCAAAGATAACTGCTAATCAAAAGATAAACAAATACTGAAAATAATTTCAGATACAAGGTGCAGTCAATAGTAAAAATGAAAAGTAGTACCTGCAAAGGTAGAAACAATTTTCTAGTTTCTACGTAATTTACTGTTAGATTAACTACCATATTTTATTACATGTTATATTTTGTCTTATATATTTTGACTTTTGTAATTCTTCATTCTGACACATTGTGTTCTTCTCTAAGAACCTGAAGATGGTCTTATGACCGAAACATGTCGCTGATGTAACGTTATCATTAAATTTCATACTGTGGGTTGACTTTGAGTTTTATTGTTACTATTCGTACCATCCACATTTGAGTAATGGATAACCTCTACAACTTAATATATATTTAATTCTTCTGATAAAGATGATAACAAAATCTCAACTTGACGTAAGGTGCTTTAAACTTTAAAAACAAATAATTGTCTCAGAATTCCCATTTTTTCAATCACAGAAACAGAACGTAGCTCTAATGTAAAAATGCATTTTCGTTTTACAAGTCAGTTTTGATTAACACTGGTTTTGTAAATAAAATAAATTAAAAGGGTACCTACTTAGTTTCGAGAGATTGTATAGTTTCTGTCATAGATTGTGCTTTAGCTTCTAGTTTGGTAATAAACTCGATTTTATGCCTTAGAGAAGCCTCGCTTTCCTAAAATGAGTCACATCTACATTTTTCTTTGTTACATACTGGTCTGGTCGAGAAGTCATTTAAATCGGATTTGGGTTACATCGATCCGAAAAATCTGATTTTGGGGTCAATCGATTCGAAATGACAAATATAAAAATGTTCCTGAATATCAAAATACGTTTTAAAAAATTTCCTATTGTTGTTAACAATTTAAGATTTTTAAAAAAGGGGGTTTACATTTTTACTAATAACTCATAAACTATGATAGCTAGAACAAAAAACTAAATGGCTTATTAAAGGGCAGGAAATTTCTAACAAAAAAGTCCCAACTCCCCGAATTGTAGCTCAATTATTTATAGGTCTAAATTAATGTTGAAAATGGCATAAAAAACGGGCGGCGCGTCACCGTCGCAACGACCAAATGACATAAATTATATTTTTTTTCAATAAGTAAATATTAATAAAAATAATTTAAAAAAATCTAGCACTAACAGAACATATCAGAGAAAAAATTTCTGCAGGAAAAAAATTTTTTCCGTTATTTTTCACATTTCTATCCATTTGTTGATTAAAAAATTACATCTTCATTGTTACTAACTTTAAATTCGTTACTGTGAGTAAAATAAAAACACAAGAATTTTGTTAACCCTTGGAATCCTTTGGCATAAAGCTACTGAACAAAGTTACAGAATTAAATTTTTAAAAATTGAAACTGTTATTAACAAGCAAAGTAAACAAATGCGATTTTACATGTGAAAAGTTTAAATTTTTTTAAACAATTGTTTACAGTCGTTTTTAATACGCTATAAACAATATAAATCCAATTTTTTTAAATGTTTGTGACCAATTACAGTCCTCAGAAGCAAACATGAGCCCTGAGTGGGCGTGTCCATGTCGCTGTAGTTGTATTTTCTTAGTAACATTCGATATTTTGAATCGATAACCAAATATCGATATCATAAGTGTCATCTGTCAAAAGATAAGTAAACAAAGTTTAATCTACAATTTTGTTAAGTTTCACATTATAAAAGAACCAATCCCGAAAATAAATAAATATTTTATTGGCAAATTATGTCAAAAATTTCATTTTAAGTTAAAAAAATTAAATCACCAACAAGATTGATGTGTAAAAAACAGTTATATTTTTTGTAAATGACATCAGTTATTCAGTTGGGTATCACAAATTAACTATCCGGTTGCTGAAATTGTCTGAAAATCGGATAATTATCATCACATTGACAACACTAAAATTGTTTTATATTGATAAAATCATTCGATCATATTATGTCGATTATATTTACAATTACCAATGTACAATCGTTAACATTGGCTTGTAATTGGCTGATTGCGATGACCTCTCTTTTAGTTCACATATTTTCCGCGGACCATGTTCGCTTCTGTCGACTGTATTTAAAAAAAATTTATAAACAAATGCCTTATTTAACAATTTTTAAAAATTTTTCTTTTGCCATTCTATTATTTATTAAAAACCATGATTTAAAAAAAATTTTCTAATTGTTACTTAACGTTTTTGTTTATTAACAATTGTTTAAATTTAATATTAAGATATGAAAAAAATCATAAAAATCATAATTTTCTCTTCTCTACAAAGTGGTATTTTTTTCGAATTTGTCAGTTAATTATTTAATTGTTTATTAAATAAACAATTTGTTATAAACAACTGCATCAACAATTAATATTTTTTAATATCATCTCACAACATACTCAATACTAGTATACGTTTAATTTTGTAGAGAAGAGAATATTATGATTTTTAGGATTTTTTTCATTTCTTAATATTAAATTTAAACAATTGTTAATAAACCAAAAAGGTTAATTAACAATTAGAAATTTTTTTTAAATATTTAAAAATTTTATTATGTAACTTTGTTCAGTAGCTTTATGCCAAAGGATTCCAAGGGTTAACAAAATTCTTGTGTTTTTATTTTACTCACAGTAACGAATTTAAAGTTAGTAACAATGAAGATGTAATTTTTTAATCAACAAATGGATAGAAATGTGAAAAATAACGGAAAAAATTTTTTTCCTGCAGGAATTTTTTCTCTGATATGTTCTGTTAGTGCTAGATTTTTTAAAATTTTATTTATTAATATTTACTTATTGAAAAAAAAAAAATTTATGTCATTTGGTAGTTGGGACGGTTACGCGCCGCCCGTTTTTTATGCCATTTTCAACATTAATTTAGACCTATAAATAATTGAGCTACAATTCGGGGAGTTGGGACTTTTTTGTTGAAAATTTCCTGCCCTTTAAGAATCCGTTCAGTTTTTTGTTCTAGCGATTATAGTTTATCAGTTATTAGTAAAAATGTAAACCCCCTTTTTTTAAAATCTTAAATTGTTAATAACAATAGGAAATTTTTTAAAACGGATTTTGATATTCAGGAACATTTTTATATTTGTCATTTCGAATCGATTGACACCAAAATCAGATTTTTCGGATCCGTGTAACCCAAATCCGATTTAAATGACTTCTCGACCAGACTATACATGATACAGTTTTTTTTTGTCTTAAAAAATAATCCAAGTAATACAATAAAAGACATAACAAACAAATAAATAAATTCATACAATTTTTAACAATAAATAAAATAATAAATTGATAAACGCTTACAACAGAAAAGAGGAAACATTTTCATTTGCATTTCATTTTTTAAATGACTAATTTTATTATTTATCGTCTTACTAATGATGACAAAAGACATGTTTAAATTACTCCTTCTGTTCAGGAGAGTTTAATTCTAAATCAAGTTTAATAAACGACTCTGTTGAATCAGAAGGAATAGGTTGTTTCAATTCCATATCTACGTTTCCCACTTCCGTATTACTACTACAAGATTCTTCCGCAGCTTCACATTTTTTATTTTCTTTAATAGTAGTCTTAGGAAAAGATAGTTTTTTATCATATTTTTTATCGATATGTCTTTTATCGTCCTTAAGAAGATGATTGTATTTTTCTAAATTGTTGAGAATCTTTCCGATTTGGCCGGCTTTCGCTTGCAGTCGACTAACCATCTCACCTTTCTGAGTTAGTTCCATTTCACACTCCTATAATCAGTCAAGTTGTTGCATAAACTTTAATACAACAAAATTAGAAAATGTCATTTGCATGCAAAATGGAATCGTATAAATAGTATATTGTGCCACAAGGGCGGAAAGTGGGCATTAATAGCCCTAGGCTGTATTTGCACTGGGCTGGTATTTGCAATTACCAGCCAAGTGTTGCTAATGCTTTTATGCACGTATGACACAAACTGTTTTCCGTCTACCTTTATGCCAATTAAATAAAAATTAAAATTGTAGTTGTCGAGATTTCAAGAAATAATTGCGTACTGTAGAATTTATACTATTATGTATTTGCTCACCTTCATCAAGAGGTATTCCTTTATAAAAATCGAATGCACTCTTCTTGTGACAGTGCTTTATATATTTTTGCTTTATAATTTACAGAATTTTGTTTGAGAAAAGCTCTCATTTTGTGGAATTGGTCGAAATTTATATTATTCTGATTTTAAAATATCAAATCCAAAGCACACTTTTGCAATGCTATACAAAAACCAATAATGATTGAGAGTAAAGCAGTAGAGTTGTAGATTGTGACAAATTATAGAAAACACACAATACTAGTACGATTAAAAGGTATTATTTATGACAAAAATCAGTAATGAGCTTGTAATGAGTAATACTTATACATTTCCTGATTACTGATCAGTTAAAATTCATTATTTTCTATAATATACTGTTAGGTATTTATTACTAGTGGCAACGCTGTACGCAACGATATTTCTGTCTTTGTCACTTTACCGTAACTTCCATCACATCGTCGCAGGTAATGTAAATGCAAGCACGAGCGTATCTTTGGTTTGTGAATTATACAGTATGAATTGTACGTTTTACAGGTTAGTTAGTCAGCATCGACGTGTTGTGTTAACAATTGGTGAAAGTAATAGTGCTAATAAGGCCCACCTAATGACTACAACGATTAGGTAAATTACGATATTGCATAGTTTTAATGAAACAAATAAAAAATATGTATGAATATTTGAAATACTTGTACTAAGAATTTTTCTTTCATTCTAAACCCTCTAAAAAATTAATAAGCACGCCCCCGATTTGCTGTCAACTTCTACACTCAATCATTATTGGTTTTAGTTTAGAATAAAAAAATCATGGCGTTATGAATTTTCCGTTCTAGAGTTAATAAAAAATACTTTCCACCCTATTTTTGGTGTTCATATGATTGGTTTTACGGTAAGATAGGCGGAAAAAGTTATTTTGTTATACTAAATTTATTTCAAAGCAACATTTTGGAATAAAATTATAGTTATACTGTATAAAATTTAATTGGCGATATTAGATGAAAAAGTTGCTAAATTGAATTATTTTCATCAAAATATGTAAATAAGACGCAAAATAAAAAGCGTTGCACGTCATAGAATTCAAAGTGATTATTATTGAATGATAACAAAATTTACATTCGTCACAAAAAGTATGGCGTAATTTTAAAAATTGAATTATAGTGTAAAATAAAATATCACATTTTTCAGAATATTTTAAAATGAGCCCAAAATATTCACAGTTTAAATCTTTTTTTTGTTGGGAAACAAAAAATTTATTAATTTTGATAAATCCTATTTGTATTATTTACATTTTAAAATTTCTTGTGTGTAGTAAGTTTATTGTCTAGAAACATTTTGAGTAAAAATGAATAATTTAACCCCAGAACAAGCAGCTTAAATCGTTACTTTAGTTAAACAGGGTTGCCACCTAATTTGCATCATGAAATTCCCTGACTTTTCCAGGTTTTTCCTGACCAAATTTATAAAATTCCATGACCAATTTATATTTGTAATTTATTTTAAAGATAACATCTATTCTGTAAACAGCAAAGAGACTGTGTAACCGTAAATTGGGTAACGAAGCTCAGAAACAGAAAAAGAAGACTGATTTTATGGCCTCTAACCATATGAGGTATTTAAGCAATTATTAGTTACTCGTTTTAAACTAAAACAAAAGTATAAATCTTGAATGTGTTTGATATATGGTTTAAAGAAATAATAAAAAAATTCCAGAAATTTTAATAATTTCCCTGACTTTATCAAGAATTTTTAAATATTCCCTGACTTTTCCTTGACTTTATTAAAAGAATTTAAATTCCCTGACATTTCCAGGTTTTCCAGGCTGGTGGCAACCCTGTTAAAGATGGACGATCTCCTTAAAGTCATGGAAATCAACCAATCCAGCGTTTCTAGAGTCTTAAGAAGGTTTAGGTTAGGTAGAGAAACTCGAAGTTATAATAGAAGACCAGTTCCAGTTCCAGGTGTACTAATCCTGCAGATGACAACTGCAAAATGTTCTCTGGAGTTGGTAGAATATCTCGGTATATAAGAGAGGTTCTTGAGGAAAATGTAGTGCCATTTGTTCCAATCATTGGAGAGAATTTCACAGTTCAGGGCAACTTAACCAGTTTGGCGCGTTCAACAAGAGTTCAACGAATTTTTTGAGCAAAGTTATTTTTTTCCGTTTGTTTTAATTCTTGCAAAATGGAAGTTACATTGCGTTGCGTCTCTTCTTATATTTATCACTCAACAGTTAGGTTAGGTTAGGTTTGTACAAGGCAATGCAAGATCTGTTAACCACAGATTACTACAGGGGCCTCCTCCAATAAGTCAAGGACATGGTAAGGTCTACAAAAAGCTATATGAGGAAATAAAGGCAGATTCAATTCTGCTATGCAGTAGTAATTCCAGAGAGAAAGAACTGGGAAGCTGGGCCTCCTATAGCAGCGAATCTCAACTGCTATACTGATGGCTCTAAAACAGACTCTGGAGTAGGAGCCGGAATTTACGGGCGAAAAGAGAGGATCAAGATCTCTCTGAACCTTGGAAGACATGCTACTGTCTTTCAGGCAGAGGTAATGGCAGTGCAATGTTGTACAGAGTTAATGAGACGGAAGGCTAAAAGTCAGAGAATCGTCATCTACTCCAATGGCCAAGTAACATTAAAAGCGATAGGCTCATTTCTTACATCGTCAAGTCTGGTGTGGGAGTGTCGCAAGGCCCTCAACAGTCTAGACAGTCATAACACAGTGACCCTAGTCTGGGTGCCAGGCCATTCAGGAATAAAAGGCAATGAAAAAGCTGATGATTTAGCCAAGCAGGGAGCGACTGAGGTCATGATAGGGCCAGAACCTTCATGTGGAATTGCCAAATGCTTCGTTAAGGAGAGCATCCAACAATGGATACACAATCAGGTGTTGCGCTGGTGGCATGAAACCCCAGGAATAAGGCAAGCTTAACTATTCCTTAAAGGACCGTCGGTCTAACTGTCACGCGACCTGCTATCTCAAAGTCGAGAAACGACGAGGATGATGGTGGGTTTGCTGACAGGACAGGCTAAGTAAACATGCACAAAATCGGCCTAGTAGACGACAGCCTATGTAGGTTCTGTCAGGAAGAAGACAAAACTGCGGAGCACATACTCTGTGAGTGCGAAGGCCTAGCAAGGGTGCGGTTTCACTTATTCGGAGAAGAAAAGCCGAGGGCAGAGAGCTATGCGGAGGGGGCTGTTATAATTTAATAGGCAACACGTTAGTTACCGATATTTAAAACAGTCTATCTGTAGAGAAAGAGATAGGTATACGAAAATTCTATAGAGGAAAATCAGGGATTAAGTTTCCATTTATTTAATTTGTCCGACAAATTTTTAAATTAAGTGTCTTTTCAACTTTTTTTATTGGTTACATTCCATATCTTCTATATCAACAAATGTCAATCAGTTTTGTTATCATTTAGTGCTTTTTTTAATTTTTTATTCTTACCTGAAGTTTTTTATACATTTCTAAATTAATTAACTTGATGTCGTCCAACTGTCGTCTTAAAGAAACTATTGTGTCTTGTTTTTCGTGGATATCTTTTTCCAATAATTTCATAGCTACTTCCATCTCTGCCTTCATACACATCTATAAAATACACAACGAATTATTCTAATTTTCTAATAAAACAAAAAAATTGTGGGCAAATACACACTTTGATATCTACTTAAGTTAGATTCACCCGGTATCAGTCCAAATTTATTTATACTACTATGATGTAACACTATTTATGTATACTTATTTTACAGATCGCTTGCTTTCCGCGCTATGTTCTTTAAGACTGCTAGCTGCAAACCAACTTGTCTGTGTAAATCCATTTTCTTACAACTTAACCAACTCCTTAGATAAAACATGATACCAATTTGTGTTAACCGCCAATTACTTGCCCCACAGCTTCCTAGAAATCCAATTTGCGTGTTATCTCTGCTTCCATCTAATATTTAGAGCAATATTTTCAATACTTCATTACTCGATCTTGTTTCATTACAAACTTCTAATATTTTTACGGAATATTCCATTTTAAAGCAAACTATTCTTATGTCTAATATCTCCAGTATAAATTCTCATTAAACCGAAACTGGATGATTTACTTGTGCAAATTGGCCAAGGGTTTAGAAATGATTTTGTCACATCCACCATTTCGAAATATATTCCATCTTCTCTCCAAGCTTATTTTTTACCCCGATTTTCTTTGATATCCTATTAAATCATCCCGATTTGGCGATGTCGATTAATCCAGGGGTGTTTCAATTAATATCCAAGGCCTCAAACCACCCACCGAAGCTGTTGTTAAGCGAATTTAAAGATTTCCACAAGAAATCAATTTCCAAGAGTTTAAAGTTTGGCTAATTTTTTTATTATCATTCAAGTAAATACTAACAGACATTCCTTAGCTTGCTAGATCTGGTTTCACTGTGCATAGAAGACCAACCAATCTGAGTTGCTGTTTCTTTAACTATTTTTATAGACTTTAATTTCTTGTTTTTAAATTTTATACCCTGGGCGATATTTTTAAAGAAACAAGTACAGGAGAACAAAAATAAGAAAACGTAGAAAATAAATCACTGCGTGCCGAGCGAAGCGAGGTTCGCAGCACCAAATCAATCTAAACTAATTTAAAAATAATTTTTTCTAACTCAATTATTTTTAATTTGGTGCTGCGAACACATAAAAATATTGTTCTACCAAAGGTTTAAAATTAGTTTATATGTAAATACCTTACGATTTAAAAATTATAAAATGAAATTTCGCCGCATGACTATTTAGATTCCACACAAAGTGATTTTTAAGTGATTATACTTACTTGCATTTCTAATTCATGGTCAGCCTCTTGTCTCAGTTTCCTTTCTTCTTCTAATCTCTGTTTTAATTCCTCCAGTTCGCTACCAACTACTTTATTCACGTCTTTCAGTTCCTTTACTTCTACTTTCGTTATCTGTACTCCACTTGCTCCCATTGTATATCCCTCTGATTCTATGCCTAAATCTTGTCTTAGTTGCCTATTTTCGTCATACAATGCCAAAAGGTTGTTTTTCGCTATCGCTAGATCCTCTTTCATAAGGGCATTCGTTGTTGTAAGAGATTCGACTTTTGCTTGAAGATTTGCTACCGTCGCGCTACATAGAAAAATAATTAAATATTTTTTACTTATTACACAAAGTAAAACAACTTCTAATTTCACATAGAAAATGACTTGATATAATTTATTAATTATAATAATAATAAGCCCAATAGTTACCCATTTACAAAGCAATATAGTAAAATAATAATTTAGAAAATACATACAATAATACTCATGAAAAAAATACTATCACATAATTAAAAAAAGTAAATAAAATAGAGTTAATAACTTACTATACCTAAATCAAAATATAATTACCAAACAAAACAAACAAATCAGAGACAATCACAATATCTCTTTATCTCAGTTCGTGAACCACAGATATCTGACAATTTATTAGCGTTATTGCACATAAAATTAATTGGAGACTTTAATAAAATGCTAGTTTTACATAAGAACGTTTTATTCTGCCTAGATGTTATTCTGGGTACCAAAAAATTAATCTTTTTAATAGTATTGAGCAATCCACTGCACCAGTTAACAATCCAAGTAAGAATATTACAGAACATTGCCTTCTCCACCTTTCCAAAGAAACAAAACCAAATCTCGATAACAACTCTTCATAATCACATCCTCTTATCGGAAACGTTCCGTTAAATTCTCTACAATGACGAATATAAAACCATATAAGCGGTAAGCCGCGTTGACAGTAGAATTAATGTGATTATTAAAAGTTAATTGATGATCAAAAAATACTCCCAAGTCTTTGATAGTTTTGGTTCTCTCTAAGACTGAATCATTTACAGAATAAAAAATAACTAATAGTAATGGAGAAGATATTCGACCATAAGTCAAGACTTTGCATTTAGATATATTAAGAGTTAGTTAATTAGCAATGCACCAATGATAAAGTAAAAGTATATCTAATTGTTCCTGCAAAAAATGGCAATCATTAATCTCAGATATTTCCGTATATAACTTCAGATCATCCGCAAACATTAACTTCTCACTTTACAACAAATAGGACAGGTCATTAATAAATAGTAAAAATAATAGAGGTCCCAAATTAGATCCTTGTGGAATTCCACTAGTAGCAACATAAAGATTGGAAGAATAATCGTTACAATATACAAACTGCTTACGATTTTGTAAATAAGATTCAAGAAGGTCAATAAAAATATTAGCAAATCCCAAGCTCGCAACTTTTCGAAATAGCACTTTATGATCAATTCTATCAAAAGCCTTAGAAAAGTCAACTTGTCCCCTGCTGTCCAATTTTTCACAAATGTACTGACTGAATACTGCCAGATTGCTAACAGTGGATCTAGATTTCATAAAGCCACGCTGCTGAATAGAAATAACATTCTTGGTTGCCCAACTGAATCTGTTACATAAAATGGTTTTCATTAACAAAATTATTTAATATCGAAATAGGTCAGTAGTTTTTTATATCAGATTTATTATCAGCTTTATGAATGGGACATACTTTAGCAATCTTCCAACAATCAGGAAATACAGACGTGTGTAAGATTAAGTTAAAAAGTATCAATAAAGGATAGGCCAACACATTCAGACAATCCTTTACCAGAAATGATGGTATTTTGTCTGGTCCTGATGAAATTTATTTTTCAATTTTCAGTAATGGAATTAGAATTTATATTTAAATTTAAACTGTTGCCATTTTCGAATTCAATTTGAGTATTACAAATTTCCGACTCCGAATAAACACTCTCTTAATTGTAGAATGAAATATCGAATTAGTACAGATCTTAATCTAGTTTTTTTTACTGTACGCATAGAATTTCACAGTTAATTATTTATAAAAAAAGTTATAACTAATAATTTCCACAATTACTTGAATATGAGTCGATACTTACTTTAAATGCCTGTTCAGTTCTTCTATGTAATTCTTTTGATCTAAAACTGTGATCATTGCATCACCTTGTTCTTCATTACTGGAATCTGTAGAGACGTGACTAGAGGATCTAAGGTACAAAGAAAAATCGATGACTCCTTGTGGACAATCCAAATCTTCTTCCTAAATAAAATTTATATTTACAAGGTGTTACAAGATGTTTTTTAACAGCCTCTAACTGCGCAAATAATGAATATTATTTTAAAAATTGGAAAATGTCACTTAGACCCACAGTACTACCACTAGATAGTATTCCTGGTATCTTAGGGTGAAACTTGTTACCTTAAATGAAAGGATTTTTATCCCAAATTCAATGGTTTACCACAATAAGGGTATTCATATAAATAATATTTGGTTTGGATTATTTAATAGGTTCCTTTTTCAAAAACGTTTTACATGTGAGATCTCTGAATATTCTGGACATTGAGCTACCTTTATATACCTTCACATATCAGTATTATAAAAGAATAAAAAAGGGCTTTTTTGACGACTTTCAAGATCCAAAATATATATTTTCATTAAAACCTTTGTGGTATTTTGATTTTATGAAAAAACATTCATTTAAACTATTTAATTTTTTCACAACACTTGATGATGTCTCGAGTAATAATTAATGATAATAATGTAAATAAAGATATTTATTAAGTACTTGACTTTCAAGCTATTAAAAATATCCTACAACATTCGGTATGAATACATCAGAATTTCTAATATTTTTAAATTAATGCAACAAAAAATTTTATCATATGAATGTTGACTTACCTTAACACAAAGATTACAGTCAATAACATTTAAGCCAACAAGAAGTCCAATAATTATAATTGCTTCGTCACTTAACATTAAAGCATCCGGTTCAAAATATTCTGCTAGTGCCTCATCCTTATGATCTATTAAAACTTTTAAATAATCTGCTAACTTTTTCTGCATCAATGCTAATCTCAACCAAGCTCTTGCTCGACCCATATGTGTTCTAAAATTATTGGAGAGTTAATTATACAAAATCTAAGACATCTTTTGTGGGAGTGTGAAAAGCACAATTCATTTTGTTCAAGAATCTGAAGAAAGGAGAGGGATGCTGCTCTCTGATTAATCAAGCCTTTATAATATACCTAAATGGCTTATGGCTGTCAGTTTCAGTCAAAGGACCAGTTGATTGTTGATTTTAAAATAAAAATAATGAATATTTATTAAGATATTTCATATTACTAAAATGTTGCAAACACATAGAACTGAATAATTTTACCCACAGGATTTATTAAAAAACTCTGGTGAAAGATAATTAAAGGTGAAATTATTTATTACCTAACTGTTGGTAAATCCCTAACACTGGCTGTAATATCTTGTGCTTCTGGTGCATATTTTTCTACCATTTGTAAAATATCCCATAATTCCTTTTTTGGACCTAGTAATCCCTAAAACCCCAAAAATAAATAAAACAGTGTCTTACATAACCTTTAAGGAAATTAATGTCAAAAAATATACAAACCTTCTTAGGTCTAAGTCCATGTCGAAGAACATGTTCTAACACAATAAAGAAATGCTGCAGAGGCATATGATCCGAGTCCAACATTCTTCCATACCTGAGAGACTGTTCTATAAGTTCTTTAACAACTAATTTACTTATGTTTACTAAGTTACTTCTTTCTATAACTACTGGGTCTCGGCCTAGAAAATATAAGTAAAACAACAAGTCAACATTGAAAAATCTAAGTAATTTTTAGGCTTTAAACAAATGTTTTGTTAAGAAATACATGGCAATGGACCTGGATGAATTTTTGAATTATAATTTAACACATTAAATATAGAGTAACTTTCATTTTTAATAACCCTTCATTTCAAGTAGGTACCATATCAATTGTGGTATTTTATAAATAGAAATTTTTTGTGAATTTTTTATGGATAAAAAGAAACATTCTCTACTGTTCTATTAGAAACAAATTCATAGGATCAACATTTCAACCACAATAAAATCATGAAGTATAATAAACTATTCTTGGTGAAAATATGGACCATTTAGTGTTGGAAATTGTAACAGAAAAGAGCCAATGTATGCAAAACCCGACGCTAACTAGCAAAAGATCAACTATGGTGGTTATGATTTGTTGTAAGAAAATAAAATTCACTGTGAACTTTATTTTGGATGTAGAATCAAATTAAAATTTGAACAATTTGTTCATTTCCCACCAGCTATATTCTGATGTGATTCAAAGTAAGGTAATAAGATTTTCTGTAATAATATTTGAAAACTTGGATGGATTCACACTTTTGAAAGAGCTAAAAATCAAAAGTAAACCAATATTGTTGTAGTATATTTTAGTGAATAGAGTCTTACTACACCAATAGCAGGCTGGATCTCAAGTTTGAGTACATTTGCTCTTTGTATTGTTGTAGATAACATACAATTTATATATCTATTGTTCATTTCAAATTATAAATTACTATAATTTGACTAATATAAGATAATTAATTGCTTTTAAAAACTATAAGAAAAATTCTCAAAATGTAATTTGTTTATCAATTAAATTGCAATGTAATGTACCTAATCAGCAATGAATAAGACATTATCTATTAAAACCGGATTAAAAAATATATATCATACCGAACGGATGGACAGGAATTTCAGGGGAAGGAGTAGATAAAGCTTTAGTGAGTGACTCCTGCATATTAAATTCGACATCCTGAAGTTCCTTTAGACACAGCCATTCCCCATCAACAGATACACGAAAATTACATAAATATATAGTGTCTTGGGCTCCCGCCATTTCTTGCTCCATGGCGTTGGAGCCTGCTTCTGTAGGTAGCTCTTGAACTTTCATGGTTTTTAAATATTTCCAATCAAAACACTTTAAGGAAGTATCAGAGTTTTAGCATACTTGTAACATCGCACTTGTTACGTAGAAACTTCGAAATAAAAATTATTGATTTCTAGGGTTGAGTTCTGAGCATGAGCTTTAAAGTGAATGATCAATATCTCACTAGTGAGAGGTGGCATCTAGTAGTAGATTTAAGAAGTTTTAATGAATAATTCGTAGTTGAGAATAGAATAGGTATTATTTTAAAATGTAATTCAAATAAATAAATATTTTAAAAGCTTTATAATAATTCTTAATAATATTTGCATAAATAAAGGGGGGAGGATGATGTCAATAGTTCATTATATTTAAATTTGAACTATGTACTTTACCACTGGTAGGGTACTACTGTGCTAGGTAGTACAGGTAGTGAGAATAATAAAAATTACATGGAGTAAACTGTATACACATATCTGCAGATAGCAAATAAGTATTTCCAAAAATAAAGAGACTAGCATAAATTCTAAAATTTCACAAAGTAAGGGTTATTACAGAAAAATTTCTGTAGACTACCTAATAGAAAGATGCCAAGACCTAAGAGATGTGATCAGTTTATAACTACAATGTAGTGCTCTTTATTACAAATATAGATGGCAATGTTTATGCTGGCATGCTATTTATGAATTAGTTTTTGTTTGAATGGGTTCTGATGACTTCTCTAATATATGGTATTTGTTTTGTTTTATACATACCATGGAGCATTTATTATCATCCAAAGTGTTTTAGATTGGAAGGACTGCAGAATTTTGGCTAGGATTTTGGTATTAGACCCCTACTGTTCAATCCCATATGTCCAAATTGGTGTTAGCACAGTTTTATTAATTAAAATTTTATTTTCCAGTGATAACTAATTTTTTGTCAATCAACCTATACATATTTTGTATTTTTAAATTTAATTGTTTTCTTTTGGTTTTGATATGTGTGGAGTCCAAGGTATTTGACTTCATTTTTTACTTTTTAAAGATACGGGAGCATTGTTAATGGTAACTTGTGGTCAGATACTCCTTTTTGTAGTGAAGGTAATTTGACAGGACTTATTTGTATGTACTTCCATTTTCCATTTTTTTAAACAAGTACTGCAGAATGTTTATATGGTTTTTTAAGTTGTTGACATTTTTTACTGTATCAGATGCTATAATTGCTGTGTCATCAGCAAAAGTTGTCTCATCATGGAGAATATTGTTAGGTTTGTCTCATCAGTTATTGGTATATCAGCTGTAAATAATAAAAATAAGAAAGGGCCGTGGGATACTCAAGATTTGATTTACTTGAATTTACTTGAAAGTGCTTGCCTTCTAAATATATATCTGGTTTCATAGCATCCTTCTATGTCCTCTGGTAACCATTTTCCATGATCCTCCCAAACCTCCAGAGCTAAACTCTGCTCAGCCATTGCTTTCTAGATGCCCTGTATCCATGTTATTTTAGGTCGTTCACTTTAATAACAAATTTAGCCAGATCTCATCGTTCTAGGCCTTCTAGAACACTAGTAAAAAAAGACGTATATCCAAAATATAGCGAAATCATAAGCTATATAATGCTTAATTTCCACAACTAGCCATTTTTGAGTTACGTCCTTTGGGCTTAGGAGGGCAGTATTGGTCTATATGAACTTACTTTAGTTTTTGGTTTTCCAGGCTTATTAATCATTAGTATGTATGCATGTTTCAACTGACCAGGAAAATATTAAATATTGTAGTCAACAGCACTATCGCTTTTCTAGGAAGCTTTTTTAAGACCTGCAAAGTTGTATCCAGGTGCTTTATAATTTGTATGACTGGTGTTGTCATATAAAAAAATTAATAACAAAAATTTAATTGTTTTGTTTTTAACTTTAACAGATTAACGAATACAACAACAAATAACTGTGCATGTGAAGTGGGAGATGTGTTATCTTTATTATGCTAAATCGTGGAACATATTTTAAGAAGCAAAAAATATTAGAATTGAAAAATAAAGGCAATGTCAATAGATTTATTTATAATTATTCCAATATGTTGGTATTCTAAGAGTGTTGTTAACTTAAATTTGGCGATAAAAATAATTTTCTTTATTGTCAGTGTAAATAACACTCCATTTTTAACTTTAATCCAATGTTATTCGAAGATAACGTATTGTGTTTTGGCGCACAATTACTGCAATTACTAATGAAAAAATATTTAATTTTAATCAATTCTGGGTTATCTTCCCATTTTCTGTTTTAAATTAATAAAATTGATGTATTCAAATAATAAAAATATGAATATAACACTTACCTTTAAATTTAATTCCTCTTTTTTTGTCAGATTTAGATACAAGTAAATTATTCCATACAAAATTATTTATAGAAGAAACTGACGGTGATCTAGATGGAGTTGCAGTATTTTCTACTCTAGAATAATTATTATTTGTTATTGTTGACAAACCTTCACTACCAGCAGCAGCCATTTTTGTTTATATTAAATTAAGTCTAGTGATTTAATGATAAATAACATAAATATGTGTCAAATTTTACATATGGTTTGTAGAAAACATGTGACATTGCACATGCGCTTTAGTAGTTTTAAATTGTATAGTTTTCTTCACCGTAGTACTTTTTTAGCATTAATAAAAGATGTCGCTGCAGAAATAAAAAATTACTTTTATAAATTTAAATTGTAACAGATTTTAGTTTATTTATTCTCTTTTAGGTAAAAAAGTGACTGGTAATATCTCATGTTCTTCATTAACGGTTTATTTAAAATGACAACTATTTAAAAATTATAGAAATATAAATTCTCAGTCTTCATTATTTGGACTAGGTACCTAATAATAAAATAATAATGGTGATATCAAGCAAACTCAACCAAATTTGATTCATATATTACAATAAATAAAAATGTGAATCGGATAACTTACGATTATTTTCTCTTTAAAAGTTCGTACATAATTTTTTTTACATAACATTTTAAGCAGAATGCATGGGAGAAAAATTAATGTTTTTTTTGTCTCAAACAAAACTTTTAAAAACGGGGAAACTTACAAATACGTCTGCGCCCTTTAATATGAACGTTACAGTGGGGTTGATTACCGCACCAAGCAGCACTATTTTCTGATATACGAAAGAACACGTTCCGGTCTTTGATTAACCGCGTTCAAATATTCAAAAAATTTTTTATATGTAATTACTTACTGAATTTTAAAAAGTGATTAGGTGTACAATTGTGGAGGTTTTCTAAAAGGTATAACAAATAGACAATATAGACACTATATATTTTGTACCAGCACCTTTCTTAGTTTTTGTGTAGTGATGCAATATATTTAATTGTAATAAATTGTATTAAAAGTTTTTATGATTTATAGCTTTCTCAAAATGTTAGATAATCACCATATATATTATTTTGCTTAACACACAGATTTGGTATTTCCTTAACTTTTGGGTTTAAAGACAAGTCAATTTTTTTATATATTTCAATTTATTTTTCAATCCCTTTATGATGTACCTAAATTTAGCGCTCTCAAAGTTGTTATTATTAATGGCCCCTGTTATGCTGATCTTTATTATACCAAATTTTACATTTTATTTTGAAGCAGTCAGATTAATTATTTTTTAAATACCTACTTAAATATATTATAGTAAAAGTAACCAAAAAGGGTTATGCCCTTCAATTCTTTTTATGACTAATTTTGGTATCCATGTATTCATTACATACAAGAGGATCCAATTTTTTCTAAATATTAAATTAAATATCGAAATATTTAAAGTCGATTAAAAATGTAATTTAAACATTTTCTATTTTTAGTTCGTTTTTCCTCATTAAAAAGTTCTACACAATTAAGATCAGGCTCTGAAATTTAACTGCTTGTTAGATAAATCATGAAAGACCCTTAGTGTGAAAAAAATAGAAATTTTAGATTCCTTAAAATTTTGCTTAGAATATTAAAGTTCTTTTACCCTCTTTCCAGCGTATGAAATAATAAGCTGAAGAAAGTTGTTCAATAGGTAACTGCTGTATCTGTTGGTCTTGGAAGGATAAATTAATACCTAAAGCTCTTTCTAGAGAACCCCTTTCATATTTTGTTTAAGATCCGTCCGTGTAGATTTTTGTTGCAATGCCATGTTTGTTTTTCTACGTTCTTTGGTGATAAAATGTAGGTTTTGTTAAATTTAAACCTAAAAGCACCACAGTCCATCCACAGAAGTGTGTGTTATTATTGACACTCTTATCTTTGGTCGATTATTGAAGAATGATTATGGCGCTGTTTCAATATAAACATGTTTGCTATTATCTCCGTACGTCACAGCTCCAAGATAGAAGCACCTTTAGATATACTTTGACAGTCAAATCATCTGTCATTTGGACAAATATAACGTAACGTAAATTCACCAGCCACTTTATTTTATTTGAAAACTTTACTTGGATTCTGATATTTGCCCCCATACTGTCGAAATTCAATTCCGTCGAATTCCGAATAATTTAATTAACAATTTAAAATAGGTATAGTAAATTATTTTTCTATATTTTTTGAGAGATATTTTTTTTATTTTTCTAGCTACTTACTATGTACTAAACACCTTAAATACCTAATTATCAAATTTAATCTACTTACCCATTCATCTAAAAAAATTAGTAGAATTTTTTTCTATATATTTAAAAATAATATTTTTAATATACCTAAATATTTATAAATTTTAATAGCCTTTTATGAACCGACATCCAAGTGAAATACTTGATTAAAATAATACAGTTGGCTTGGACCTGTCAGATTAAGTAAAAACCATTTCAAGATTTTCTTAGCATTTTTTGGAATCCTTTAACTACAATTTTCACTGATTCAACACGTAAAAAAAGGTGAACCGTTCCTTATATTTATGTTAGAACCTTAGTCTTTGTTTAATTAAGAAAATACTGTGGAGTGAATTTACGTTCAAAATGAATAATAGTATGATAATAAGAAATTGTTTGGACGAGAATTTAATTCCCATAAAAGTAGAATATATTAACCCATTAGATGGTAGAAGGGTTGTTTCACAATCTTGTCGATCTTATGCTGGACCGCCTCCGTCTAAAATTAGTTGTAATATAATATCTAGTTTCCCACAAATTGCTATTCAAGGAGAAGAAAATATTAAAAGCGAAGTAAAAGAAGAGGTATGTACTTATGTTAATATTGGTTATCTGGCTTTGTTTACAGGCATGTTGTGAAAGAATCAACTATTGAAGTAAAAAAAAATTTAAAAAATGTTCAATTGAATGAAAAAAATGGGCTCAACCGGGATTTGAACCCGGGACCTCTCGCACCCAAAGCGAGAATCATACCCCTAGACCATTGAGCCGCGATAATGATAACATGAAATTAACTCTATTTATTATTATAATTATTTTTTTTAGTTTGTATTAGTAAATGGCTGTTGGGATACGACGAATAAAATTCCTAATATTGTAGCTGAAATGCATGTTAACACTAAAGACAATAACAGTTTAAATAGTTTTGCTTTAAAAAAGGGAGAATTTGATTCACCACGTGACGTTACCAGTCCCAGTCCTCGTGGATCAGATAGCGGCATAGAATCTGATTGCGCCGAAGGAAATCTTTCTTGGCTGTTGAATTATAAAATTCAAGAATTACCTCCAGTTCCAGGTAAACTTATTTATTTCAAAGAATATTATTTACTTATTTCATTGTGACAGCAACGACACTCATATATGCTACCTATCTATACCTAGAAGTATTTTAATAGTTAAGACTGCTATTGCTTTTAATTCATTATTTTCTCTAATAATATTATATACGGTTTGTTAAATTTAAATCTAGAAAGAGCGCAGTCCCTCTTTGCAGAATACTACTTGTATTCAAAGTAAGTCAGTGCGACTTTTGGATGTCTTAAGCATTAAATTATCTCTTGAGGTTTTTCATATACATATCCCCAAAAGAAAACAGAGAAATATTCTGATTCCGGCAAATCTTTCATAAAAAACAACAAAATTCTTACTTCTGCCTTCGGTTTCTCCATCCAAAAAGCTTTCAGTTCTTGGATAAAATGGTCGACTTTTCCTTCAGTCTTTTAATAAATCTGCTGTGTACATCATGATGTAGTCCTCTGGTCATCAAGTGACTATTCCAGGTCATTCAATTTACCCCTAGAACTTAAACTCTTTCTCCACCTCAATTCCAACTCCAAAGAGGATTGGTATCCTAATATTAACTATTTTTCTCTTGTGAACGTATCACCATCACTGTTTTTAGTCGATTCACTGTCAATTCCTCTGTTGTGCACTGCTTGAGTTCCAGGCAGATGTACATCCCTGAGTATAGAATACCTGTCATTTCTTTATTTCTTATATTCTAAATCCTGCCAACCACTGCTTGCTTTCGCAGGATTTACCAAGTTGATGGGCCTGTTAATTTACGTGTAAAGAACGATCTCTTATCACTACATCCGTTAAATATCTATCTACCATTTTCTCCATAGTCTTCGGCTTCTGTATTAAAACCACCTTGGAGGTTCTCCACGCAGTTGGTATGTTCCTACCAGATAAGCTTGACCTCAATAGGTTTCTGGGATTGGCAGAAACACTTTTGACCATTTGGAAAAAAGTAAATTTTCAGGAGTCGTAATGATTTCAGGTTCATTAAATCCGTAACAACTCTCCATAACAGCTCTCTTCTTCAGAAATGAATTGTTGAGAATTCACCAATTTGATGTTGTGACTGTTACAAGTAGAATATGTGGTGACCTTCATAGAACCTAAAATAGCTCAAGCAAGTAGGTATAAAGAACCATGCCCTCAACAACAGCTATTTTTAACTTTAGATTGGTTGAAAAATGGGGCCCAAATGCATGGAGCATCATCGATGCATGGAGTTCACTTATCCACTGTATGCTGCTATGTACGCACAAAGTGGTAAATATTTTGATCAACACCCATGTTTGTTGGCCTAACAACGATAGGAAATTAGCACAAGATATTTTTTAAAGAAGAGGTTTCTTCTGTTCGCGGTATAGTGGATGGTAAACTAATAAAACTTGATGCACCACATGCACACGAAGAAAACTATGTCGATCATTCTCTCAATGTAATGTTAGTTGGTGGTCCAGACAATGTATTTTATGCTGTAAACGCAAGTAGTGTACATGATTCCCGTGTACTCAGGAACTGTTTCGTCGATTTTAAGAAGAGTGCGACTATTTTAGGCGATAGTGCCTACCCGGTAAATGATTGGTTATTGCCACCAATAATAGGAAATCCAAATAATCCCAATGAAATTTTGTATAACAGACACCAGAAAAAAACAAGACATCTTATGGAAGATTCAATTAGGAATAATGAAAGAAAAATTTCCATGTCTTAACCACCTTAGGATTCAGCCAGAAAAGGCTGCAAGGATTGTCTTGGCATGTTGCATCCTACCTCTTTTATTCATGGTATTTAATTTATTTTCTTATTTGTATAAACGAAAAAAGCAGAAATGCCACTGTCAGCTTGAAAATGTCATACTTTGCAAATGTCTAGATGTACAAGCCCGAAGCGAAGGGTTCATATCCAGTCTTTAGGATATCGACTCCCGCGCCCCTTTGCCATCCACCTTCGGTCCTCCTGAACCGGTCTGTACAAATTTCCATTCTTCGGTTCAAAGAACAGACTTGTTGTCTTGTCCGTTGAACCAGTTGATGCTAGGCATCTTTTTCTCGCATCCTCTTTTTGTTGTCCCTCTCGGTTTTGGTAGGCTTCTTTTGTCTTCTCGTGTTATCCGATTAGATCGGCCTCGTCTTTTCTTTGGGTCTTCTTCTTGGTTTACCTGTAACATACAGAGGTTTTAATTAGTGTGGAAGAAGCTGGTTCTTCGGTCTGTCGTACTCCCACTGCCCATCGCTCGGGTCGTAATTCAGCAGATTCCTGAGTTCCGCATTTGGATGATCTTCAAGTCTAGCAAAACTTATCTCCGCCTTATCATTCATAAGATATAGAATTCTTTCGATTTCCAGATCTCTGAAGATGTCTTCAGCTGTTGGTTCGGGCACTGTAGTGCAGACCTTGCTGTTTTAGCTTTCGCTACTACCGTTTGGACATGCTGTTTGAAAGCTAGCCCTTTGTCTAGGGTGACTCCCAGGTACTTCGCCGTGGAACTCTCTGCTTGCTGAGTCTCACTTCTTATGGTGTTGGTTGTCTTCTCTTTTGACACAGTATGGCATGTGTCTTGTCTGGGTAGCTGCTTCTTGTAGATATCTGGATACCAGGCGGGAATATGTGCTACGCGCTGATATTGCTGTGTCGTCAGTGCACAGGGATAACCTGTTATTCATCGTTTTTGGTATATCCGCTGTGTAAATGGTGATAGGACTGCTTCTTGTGGCACCCCAGCTTCCAATTTCTTGTATCTGGTGATTGTGTTGTTAATCTTGACTCTGGAGAGCCTTCTATCCTAGTAGGTTTACAAGGGATCTCAGGATGCCAAACTCGTCCAATTTGAAGAGTAGACCTTCATGCCACACTCTGTCGAACGCCTTGCTAACGTCCAGTAGAACAGTGCAGTGATTTGGTTTCTGCTGAAACCCTCGCTGATGTGCTCTACCAGTCGCAGACTTGGTGCTCTACTTTGAAAATCGCAAAGCAAAAAGTGAAAACCGCAAGGTTAAATTTAATTTCATGTGCAACATGTTTACTTTACAAATTTCGCAAACTGTATAGTGCAAAGTAGTTTGGTGCAATAGGTCCCTGATCCGAGTTCGAAGTCGAAATTTATCATTAACTAAAAAGTAAAAAAGATGTGGCCCTTCTACGCCTTCTCAGTTGAAGGGCATTTAAAAGATTAAAAGATTTTGACTATATTTTGTAATATAAATCAATTTAACCAGATATGTAAATCTGTTCTTGTCATAAATGACATACATAAATTTTTATTTTAGATTCTTCTATTACTGATAGTATCAGTATCAACAGAAATATACAGATAGTACATGACACTTCAGCGATAAGGTCCCATATAGTACAGGTAAATTTATATTATTTATTATTGCATTTATTCTATGTTTTAATAACGTTAATAATGTTTTAAAGGATTTAGAAGGGGTTTAATTGTTTTTAATATTTTAGATGCCAATCGCACTCAAGTCAGATGGAAGGGGTCAAAATCACTGCTACAGGTACTCCGGTCTTAAAAAACCGCCCTTTACCTATACTGAACTCATAGAATATGCACTTAGTGAAAAGGGGGAACTTACTGTTTCTGGAATTTATCAATGGATTTCGTAAGTAGTGATTTCTGTTTTCCAAATTAACCACCAAAAATAATAAGTCCAGAGTGACATTTGCCGCTTTTTCCAGAATCTCTGGCGGTGTATTATCAAAATCATTTTCATCTATATCCATAATAACAAATTTGATGAAACTTATATATTTATAATTTATTTTCTGCATCTTAATCAAAAGCAAATTACAATTTATAAAAACTTAGTAAACAGAAATCTCAAGAACCTAGACTGCAAGCCACCTATGTTATGACTAAAAAAATTAAATAAATTCTCCATTTAAGTGTACATATCGTGGGATAAATTATAAAAATCGTTGGATAGATTCATTTATCCCACGGCTTTGGAAAAATCTAACATTGTAGCATCGAAAAATGTGAGAATAGAGCTATATTGTATAACAGTCGTAGAAAAAATACCTTGTATAACTTTTATAAAATAAAAGAACATTTATGTGGATAGCTGGTATAAAATAGTATATCAAACAATAAGTTTTTTATAATATTATTTATATTTTGCCATTTTACCATTTTTTAAATTAATTTATTACATATTTGTATGTAAATTACGAAAATGTTGATTTTAAAAAGTATGTTGGTAGTACAGTGTAATTTGACAATTTTGAAATTGAAATTATCAAATGTTAATGTTTTAAAATGAATAATACACCAATAATATTATATAAGTAAAAGATGATATTCATATTCACAAATACTCTCTTAAAGAACAATATCAAATTAATAAATTACTACTAGCCACAAATGTCATTGTCGATAGACTTGTCATTAGAGACTTCCCTCATGTTGCCAACCATTTAAAACAAAAATTTGCGTGCTTAAAAGTTACATTACGATACGCAAATGCGTTTTATAATGAAGATTTTTATAAGTGCAAAATATAAAAAATTAGTTACCTACAGTAAATTTATCAGAAAAATAAAATATATAAATCAGAAAAACTATTAAATTAATTAGCACAACTTAAATTCTTGTTAAAAGGTTAAACTTAACAATTGCATGATGAATTCAAACCATTTGTCATGCCGAAATTTAGATTCCAATTGGATTTTAATGACTTTTATTTTTGTTCTTGTTGAAAATTAGGTTAATTCTATAAATGATTATACCCCCTAATCCTTTCGTTAGAATATAATTTATACTATTTGTTGTACTAACCCTTACTTTGTGGATGTTGATTATATTAAGAACACGAATCAAATAACTTTGTAACAAAACTTCTACTACTTCAAAAATTAAACTTTTCAGTCAAGCTGTTTTAAAATATGATTTTATCGTCAGATTCAAATGATATTGTATATATTGTATATTGTGTATGTAAATATAGTAAACATAATTCCAAAAAGCTCTACAGCTTCATAACAAACTAGGTTATCATAAATTTCAAAACCAAAGGTTTTATACAAAATCATTTTTAATATTTTTCACTTATCAAAAACTTTATTATAAAACGTATTTTCGTATCGTAATGTAAATTTTATGCACGCAAATTTTTGTTTTAAATGGTTGGCAACATGAGTGAAGTATCTAATGACAAGACTATTGACAATGACAGTTGTGGATAATAGCAATTTATTAATTTTCTATTATTCTTTAAGAAAGTATTTGTGAATATGAATATCATCTTTTACTTGTATATCTAATACATTATTATTGGTGTATAATTCATTTTAGAATATCTAAAAATATTAACATTTGATAATTTAAATTTCAAAACTGTCTAATGTTATAAATTACACAGTGCTACCAACCAACATATTTTTTAAAATCAAAATTTTCGTAATTTACATACAAATAATAAACTAATTTAAAAAATGATAAAATGGCAAAATAAAAAAAATATTATAAACAATCTATTGCAGTGATTCCCAAACTTTCTGGCTGGCGACCCACTAATGGATGTAAAGATTTTTCGCGACCCACCAATAGTATGTATTGTGCCGTCACCAAAACCTAATACTGCAAGTTTGAACTGTATCATTATGCTGGCGAATGGCATGGAGCATTTAATTAGAACTCAGCTCACTCAGACTACTTTACCGACTGCAATCTTCATTTGCCTCTATCTATCAGATATGTTTAGAGCTACGTCTAAAAGTGGTTAATGAATATTGCCATGCAGTTTGACTACAGTTTTTGTTGTTGTTAGACCGAGAACCTAAGGTTACACCAATGATGAACAGGATTTCTCACACAGATATGTGGTACTAAACACGATCAAAATCTTCATAGCTTCTTTGAAAAGTTCTGGATGTTCTTTCTACGATTCAATCCACAAGGACACTTAAGTTCTATTTTTTCTTTAATACAAGGAGCAGTTCTATAGGTGCGTCTTCCTGAGAAGTAGATAAAAACATGGACTTACAAATCTGAGAGAACAAAACTATTCTACTATCTAAGAAGGAAAAACATTATTCTAATTAAGTAGAAAACTGTTTTATATCTGTCTTCTACTTTTGCATATTAGCATCAATAACATTGCTGATCGTCGACGATATAATTTAAATTTTTTTATTCAATATTGTTTCTTTTTTCCGCTTTTAAATTTTACTGCTAAAACTTCGTCGCGACCCACCTGGAACCCTTCCGTGACCCACCAGTGGGTCGCGACCCACACTTTGGGAACCACTGATCTATTGCATATAAGGTCGATTTGAATAATCACACTCGTTGTTGCAAAATAGTATTTTACAAAACAAGTACAGAAAAGTTACTTGACGCAGGTGTTAGGTACACTAATTTTTCTATTTAACTAGCGTGCGGTAAGAAATGTAGATCGAAAATTTATTAATAGAAGTAAATCATCCATAGCACAAATGTGACTGATTGGTAAACGAAGAAAAATATCAAAATCAATGTCACAAAATTTTATTTTATTAAAAAACAGCAACTAGTTTCGGCCTATCAATAGGCCATCATCAGGCTTAATAACTATAGTTGTAATTGAAAAATAACAACTTCTACCATGCTTGCATATAGCAAAAGTTTATATATATCAAATTGTGTCATTGAAAAAAGGAAAGCATTAAATGAGGAAATAATGATTAAAATTAAGTATTAAAAACTAAAAACTAGGTGAGTAGCAACTCATTAATACTGTAATATAGCTTAGGATAAAGGTACCCAAAAGCCTGAAAAACAATGGAAAGTAAGTTTCAGCAGTATTCGACAATTTGTTGTGGGTATATTCTTGCCCTCATCCTCAGATTGATGCTAATATTTGCCACCCTTTCAACTTTCCTTACCTTGTTGAATATTACTTTTTTATTCCTTTCTTCACTCACAATGACAGATATGATGCCTTTGTCAATGGGTCTTTGACCTTTTTCCTTTCTTGCGGTTTTTACAAATACTGCTCATACTTACTTTCCATTGTTTTTCAGGCTTTTGGGTACCTTTATCCTAAGCTATATTACAGTTTTCTTCTTGTTATTAACCAATAACTCAACTAGGTTTAAAAAGTTGCTACTCACCTAGTTTTTAGTTTTTAATACTTAATTTTAATCATATATCCTCATTTAATGCTTTCCTTTTTTCAATGACCTAATTTGATATACATAAACTTTTGCTATATGCAAGCATGGTAGAAGTTGTTATTTTTCAATTACAAATATAGTTATTAAGCCTGATGATGGCCTATTGATAGGCTGTTGCTAGTTGCTGTTTTTTAATTAAATAAAATTTTGTGACATTGATTTTAATATTTTTCTTCGTTTGATAATTTATTAATTTGTATAAAACGCTTGTAAGTCTTCAACGTACAGAGCTCACCTTTTGCACATATTATCCGCGAAGTGAACGAATGATTGCTCGAATCAAGGAAAAAAAATATCTCAGTCTTTTGTTTAGAACTCTTTTTCAAATAAAGATTTTTTTATCGTATAAAGCATATTTATGTAGTTGTTTTGAAGACGAATGAAAAAACATTTAACTTTTTTGCACAAACCCAATCAAAATAATATCAATGGAAATCTTAAATACCGTGATTTCTGCACTTTTAATTGTCATTTATACATACGGAGATGACTGGCATAACTATAGCAGCAAACAAAATAACCAATAGAAATATTGCAGATAAAGCGATTGTCATTCATACAGATAGTAGACAAACACTACTACTCCCAAGAAGTTACAGAATAACTTCGGGGACCCAAACGATTACATAACCAAACGATTTCTGGAAATGACCAGGAACTAAAGAGGTAGGCTCAGGAGGAAGCACGATGAACTTAGGTAATGAAGTCTAAATGCGGATGAAGCCTTACAGTTTCCAGGTACAGATATGGATCCGGAGATTGAATGTGACAGTTTGGAAACATTATGTTAACTTGTATTTTATTTCTATTATCTGCAAACCAAAAATCAGCAATTTAAAAGCGAATAATATCCATATCCCTATATTTCTTGGACTTCATTGACTTATTGGCTTATATAATTCCGGTTAATAAATCCTCAAGAGATCCGTTGTCTTAGTAATATTTAGTTGTCTTTAGTAATATTTTCAATATGAAAATAGGGGTCGTATAGTAACACTTATTGAAATGGGTCATTCTGCTGCAATTATTGGGGTCAACCAAAGTGATGTATCGAGAACCTACCGGCGGTACTTAGAACTCGGAAATCTGGAAAATCGTCCAAGAGCAAGTTCAATTGGCCCGAAGAAACCCGAATATTTTTGCCGAGGCCATCAGAGAGCAATTTCAGGAAGCACACCAAATTGAAGTTACCGGTCAAACCATTATAAAAAGACTTTATGAGGCTAATTTAAGGGCCCGTGGACCTTTAAAATTAACAAATGATAATGGGGTTGCTCGCTTGAATTGGTGCCGTGAGCACCAAAACTGGTGTTTGGATCAATGACAGAATGTGATCTTTTCGGATGAAACCAGGATTGGTTTAGTGTTGGACGATCGTCGGGTACAAGTTTGACGAGCTCCAGGACGTCAATCTAGATCCACTAATTACCAAGAAGTTGTCCCATTTAAAGGTGGTGGGGAGGTATAATGTGGAATGGTCGGACACCTCTTACTTTGATCCCTGGCAACATGACTGGTCAAGTATACATCGATTCCGTGTTAAATCCAGTTGTTCGTTTATGGATAGGTGTTGTATGGCAACATTTCTTGTTTATGGACGACAACGTGCCATCACATCGCGTTAAACTTTTTTTAACAGAATCTTAATTTAATTTAAATTGATGTTATTTATGCAGATTATGTATATAATTTTTTTATTTAGGAAAATTTGTTTTAAGATTTTTTTTACTTAAATATTATCTAAAAGTAACAATGTTTATTTTTTCAGACACAAATGTTGATGTGTATATATTATAAGATAGATTCTTTATACCCACGGAAGTAAATTATTTAATACGTTGTATTTTTGATATTAAATTTGTCGAAAAAGCTATTAAGTTCTTGAGTATGCCGCGCTGCAACTAGTTGTTGCAATTTTCTCTATTTTTTGAAATAAAAAAACTATAACTTCGTAGTTTAACTTTGAGTTTTACTAGATTATTTTTAGAACTGTTTTTGTTTGTGATGTTTTTGTTGCGTTTGTATTTTCGTGCATGGATGGACACATTTATAGTGACATATATACGTTAAATGGGGTAGAACCGAGGGAGAATGAGGTGGTAGATTTCTTAGTGAAAGCGTATTTTGTTGTACCAGTCACCAGAATTACGAGAAACTGAACGCTGACGACTGAAGCACAATTCATGATGAACAAAATGAGATAGGTACTTATGTACGAGTAGTTAAATTAATGTATTGTCTAAAAAGAATAATACCTAAGTTATCTTGAAATATGGACTAAAGATGGTTTATATTTCAGACAGTTTCAATTGAAATAAGTTGGAATTTTTATATTTGTATTTTTTCGTAGTAGGTACATACTCAGTATTAAATAATAATAATAATAAGAATGTCCTCGAGTCCACTATTTTTGTCACGTCGAATTGATAGCTCTTTAGCAATATCTTCTGCGTATTTAGGTATAAGTCTCCCTGTACGTTCGCTTCATCCCCATTGCTTAGTTTTGCTATTTTCTTCCTAAAATTTGAGATTGTTTGAAAAGTGTTTAATATAAAAAAAATAATTTTTTTAATATCTACAACTTTTGTATTGAACGTTTTTCGCTAGTAGGTCATTGTCCGCAGAAAATTGTAAAAATTCGTTTTGAACACCTAAAAACGACCCCCAATTGACCGTTTTCACTCGTCTGCTATGTTTTTTCTCTTATGTATATCCCAAACAAAAAGTTTCCATTGTTCGTTTTCTACTAAAAATTTATTTGGCAGTCAAAAATCGTATATACTCTTATTTTTGCCCTTTTTGATATTTGCTTAAATTTAAATTGGTTAATTGAAGCTTCAAGTGTAAAATCTTGTCTATTTCACAAGTTTCATCATGTTTATTAGATAAAATTACTCCTGAATAATAAAGGTATTTAACTTCGTTTTGTCGATTACATATATATTGAGATAAATATCTAATAGCTAAAAATTTAATAAGTAGAACTTACCTCTTAATTTACAATAAAAGGATATATTAATAAGTTTCATAGAATCAGCATTTACTTTTTTTTTAGTACATCTAAATTTTTCAAGTTTATAATTTTCACAAGACATACATTCAATATAAACAAAGAATGTAATGGACATCTTATCTTGAATAGGATCCATATTTTGCTATTTTATCACAATCAAATATTTCCAATCCATAATAAGTACATTTTCACATAACAATTCATCTTTGTCCTAGTTCTCTTTTAAAATTCTAAGTTTAATCTGAAACAATAAAAAGAAAATAAAAATCAAAAGTATTAATGGTTTTCACATGTTTAAGAAATCAACATGTAATTTTAGTTAGTTAAGTATTTAAATTAGTATTATAAAAAGGAAGTACTTACAAAAGTATAAAGATACAAATTGTAGTCTTCGATATTGTACAAATAAGTATTCCAATAGATCATGAGTACCTAAAAAAGACACAAGAACAATTAAAAACATGTAGCAGGTGTGGTGAAATATAGTAAACTAATTCCCATATCAATAGTGTTGGACTTAATCACATAAACTTTTGATAGAACACTTAAATAGTGCATAGTGAAATAACTATTGAAAAACTTAGTTTATAAACATTAACAAAGACATTTTATGTAACAAAATGTATGTAGGATAGTTAAGTAAATTTTTTATATAAATTTTAAGTTGTGAGTCTTTTATAACACAGAGAATCTTATCTTATATAATGTATAAGTGATACCTACAAATAACAGAATCTTTTAAAAGTTTAAATTTTAGTTGTTAGAGTTTAAAATAGTAGTTATCAGTTAAATTAGGATTAGTTTAATGGATTTATAGTAATTTTAAATACAAATGATAGTTTTCATTCAAATTTTGAAAGTCTTAAAAAAATGACAGCTTAAGAAACTTGTCTTTTTCAAATCCAAAATTTCATAGGAAAAATTCCATTAAAAATTATATTAATAGAATTTTAGTAAATATAAGGATGAGAGTTCACTGTAAATTATAAAGGATACTATTAGATTTGTAATTTAATTACCTTGATTTTCCAGAATTTTGCTAAATTTTGTATGTAAAAACAATGGAAATCCGTTTTCTTATGTCATTTTTGTCATTTTCCTGGAAGCCTATAAAAAGGCCGGAAAATCGATGATTCACTCTCTTATGATTCTGGTAGCAGAGCAATAAACATCGTATGTATTAATTAATTACTAAAAGAAGAAAAATTTATCCATTAATCAAAATCAGTTTATGTTAAATTAATACATGTAACATTAAAAATACATGCAGTAAAGTAATCAACCATTATTAAATTACTTACCAAAGTAACAAATTTGACAAATCAGAGACTGATTCCAACAGAATTTGAAAGATTAAATTTGAGCATCGTTTCTGCAACTGGACCTTGGCCGCCATATTGTGGTTTTACATTTCCGACGGCAGACGAGGAGAAGCCGATCTCAGAACTTTTAGAGAACGAACTTGTCATAATTAAGGATTTGTATTTTTGTATTCATTGTTTTGTTACGGTAAACTAATTTATTTATGTGTATCATCTCCATTTCATTTTTTTATATAAGGTTATTCATTGATTTATTTGTATGAAGCATATGAAAACCAATTAATAGTGTTTTTTTTTATTTCATTTGTAAAATTTCTTTTGAAACATTGGATATTAAATTTATTGTATGTTAATAATTAAATGATATTTTAATTTGAATCCTACCCTGATAAGAGTCATAATCTAAATTTCAATTCCATAATAAGTAGATTGAGCTAGTTAAAAATTTTAAAAGGCGCCCAACTATAGAATTACAAAGAAAAAGTAAAAATTGACATAAGCTAACTAAACAAACAAAATATAACCAATAAAACAAAACAAATTTCTAAATTATAATAATCAAACTAATTAAATCATTATATATTGATAGAACCTACGAGGGTTATTGATAAAATTAAACTATAGAAATCAAATAATTTAATATTAAAAATCACCACAATTAAATCATATCAAATTAACAGAACCAACGTGGGATATTGATAAATTAAACTAAACAAATTAAATTTAAAAATCTATTAAAATTTAAATCATTATAATATACAGAATATACAGAAGTCTACCACATACTATTTATATAAATTTTTTAAGTTCTAATTAAACTTTCTTACTTTAAACTATTAAATTTTTAACAATAATTATATAATACGGAGAAATGGTAAATATTCAAAAAATTGAATGAAATAATTATTTTGATACCAATTTATTACAATTTCATTCATTTTCTATTACTACATTGTGCATTCACAATAATGGATTTTATTCTCATTTTTGTATTTTCCGATAGCTATTTAACATCTGAAATCGACCACGAACTTTTCTAAGATTCCCATTACCAATTGATAAGAAACTTCACGAACCATATTTTTAAGGGAATAAAACCACGTCGTAGTCGTGTTGGAATCGTTAATATACAGGCGATTGTCAATATCCCGTACCAGGTACGGTGAATTGCGCCACTTTCACAAGAATTTTAGTCCCATAATATGGAGCTGATTTCAGGAGTCATCGAACATCCGAATACAAAAACCTGAAAAACGAATTTCTTTTAAAATTTTAGTCCTAGAGCCAGAATTCTATTGGAAAAATTAGATCATCGATTTGAATAGTATTATTTAGCTGTTAGAATGATATACGATTTTGAATATACATTCAGATAAAAGTTAGCTATCTAAAATGTATCCAATAATTTGAAAAAGTAAACAGTATTAGTTTATTTCATAGGTGGAGATTTTGACGGACATCAAAGTCTATGAGGTTCACCATGGAATAGTCTCCGAGGAAATATTTTATTTTCCATACGTCGAAATCAAACAGAACTGGGTTTTAAGAGCATTCAAAGCCAGTGCTGTCAGATACTGGTCTAGGGTATTGTAGTCCCAATAAAATAGTTTGTAAGTGATATTGTCACAAATTTGATTGAGTTCTGATTGTCTGACTGAATGAAATGGATACACTTAGTAAAGTTTTCTAGCTTTAAAAGTCAAATTTATTTTTCTTGTTTCCCCAATCATTTTTAAAATGGATCTATTGCATTCTGGTGTCCTGGGAGTAGCTTCTGTTGTTAGTGAATCATCAGAACAATGAGAGATGCTGGTTTCTCAAAAAAAAATATTAAATATTATAAAGTCTTAGCCCAACATTATTCACCGTACACATGGATACCATAATCAAGAAATGTGAACAGAGGACTATCAAAATGACAGTAGGATATAAGAACCTTGAGAAAATATAGATATCGGAGGGAACTTTTGCAGATGATGTGGTGCTAATAGCAGGGAATGAAAAACACCTACAACAAAATCTAAAAATATGGAAAGAAACTATGGAAGAGGAAGGTATGAAAATGAATAATAATAAAACGAAAATATTGATAGTGGGAGACCAAAGAACTGATACCCAGATAATAATAGACAACAATAAAATAGAACAGGTCAAAGAATTTAAATACTTAGGAGTTACATTAGACCACATAGGAAAACAGGATGCAGAAATTAACGAAAGAATTGAGAAGACAATAAAACTATATTACTCGATGGATAACAAATTTATTAACAACAGAAAAATCTCGGTGCAGACAAAATTAAAAGTTTTCAATACAATATACAGACCAATACTAATATACGGATGCGAATCATGGAACCTAACAAATAGCCACAAAAGCAAAATACAATCCACAGAAATGAAATACCTAAGAAGAATAAAGAATATAACTAGATTAGATAGAATTAGAAATATACAAATCAGAGAAGAACTTGGAGTACAACCCATAACTAAATTTATTGAACAACGACAGTTGAGCTGGTGGGGACACTTACAACGAATGCCGAAAGAAAGACAAGTAAAACAAATATATGAAGCAAGAATACAGATAAAAAGAAAAAGAGGAAGACCTAGGACCACTTGGAACCAAACAATTAGCAAAATACTCCAGACTAGAGGAAAATCATGGAAAGAAGCGATAACAATAACAGGAGACAGAGCAGCATGGAGAAAATTTGTAAATGAATAATAAAGAAAACCCCGACACCTAACGGTACAAGGGGATTTGATTATAAAAAAAAATATTATAAAACTGAGTTGTCAAAGTAAGACTAATAATTAGAAATTGAGAATAAAATTGTACACTAACCTATACTAGTAGGTATGGAAGGGTGATGCCTGAGAAAAATTGTGTAATCTCTCGTTATTTAAAAAGTTTTTCTTTAATTCACAATCAAAATTTTAAAATAATTCCCTTACCTGGAAGTTCTAGAGTAGGCACAGCATCTAATTTTAAACCTGTAACATTTCTATTATGTGAGAAAAAGCAATCTTTTGTAAAGTGGTCAATGCATATTCTAAACTTGTAACGGTCTTTTCCAGTAACATTAACTAAATCTGGTCTATTTAAACGTCTGTCAAAGAGCAATTAATATTTTAGTTAGCAAATGTGACCATGAAAACAATTAAAAATCAAAGTACAAATTGATGTTTTAATGAAGTGAAATAAAGTTGATTCAAGTTCCTCAGTATTATTAGCATTTTTTGCAGCAGATACTTTTTATACGATAATAAAAATCTGATATATTGCCTCTAGACTATCAATGAAAACGTTTTTCCGTTTTATACGTATGCCCACCTTTTGTGGCCACCTTCACTTGTCAGTAATATCATCGAAAAATAAGGGGCGTAGAGTTTTTTACTACCTTTGTACAGCCGGATGTGATCAAGCTTCGAACAATTAGCGTGTCTAAACGTTGGTCTCGCACCAATGGTTTACCCCGTCTTATTGCAATTGATACGAATCCCCATTTTCCCAGGGTACCAAGTTGTGCCAGAAATTTTTGTATGTATCCATTGCACTGATTATTTTATGCAATTATAAAGTAATTTTTATAACATGATGGGAAGAAAGATTAATTGTAGGTATTTATCTCTTTTTATCCGTGAGCACTTATGTTTATGAGGATTTTATTAAAAAGGTTTATATTAAACGTAATCTGGATGTATAAAGTATATTAAGAATTATTAAAAAAGTTTTTAGGATATTGAATTCAGTCCAGGATAATTAACTATAAGAATCAGCAAATAAAATAGATATTTCTCCAATTAAACATTACATTAAAGTTTAATAGTATATACATTTGTTTTAATTTAACTACAAAATAACATGGAAATTATGGTTTTTAGTGAACTGTATTAAAATTATTTCAAGTTTATAACTTTTGAAAATTTGTTATAATTTATTAATTTATAAAATTTTTGCATACTATCTTTTATTTTTTATAATTTTTGTTTTGGTATCAAGGTTGTAAAAAAATCATTATTATTAAATTGATTGTACTAACCCTTACTTTTTGGAAGTCCATCTTATTAAGAATAATGAAAAACTCTTCGTTTTACCAATATTTGACAAACTTATAAAACAACTTTTGTTTATAACTGTATCTTAATAGCCGTTTCGCTAGACTTAGCATCGTCAGATTAACATATTGAAGTTACCATTTTGTTTGTTTGTAGCTAGGTACCTGATGTTTATTAGGTAGTTATAGGGCTAGACCAAGTATGGAAGTAATAAGACATAACAATATTAAAGCCTAGATGTTATCCACGGATGGGGTATCCTATATGTGATTCACATAATGTGAAAAATGTTTAAATATTAGTTTTAGTGAAAAATGTCATTCTTGATCTTTAAATAAGTTAATATATTTGTGTTACAAACGTCCCATAAAATAAAACAAAATTCAAGTTTATCAAAATCCGTCTGATTTTATAGCCAGTTTTATTTATGAAAACCGTATGAATTTTTGCACTAAGTTCGAAAATAATGTACTAATCTAGTGAGTGACGTTTACGTGTCCCAAGTAACTGTCAACTTTTATAAACAATTTTCAAATTGTCATTCTCTACGAATAAATAATAAAAAGGAAGGAGTATAATACGATTTGACGATGTCCGCAATGGTTCTTGCATATGGCTGACTTGAAGTTTCCGGTTACCAGTGGTGTCACACACACATTATAAACTTATGTCTCGTATTAATTATTAAAAAAAATAACTGTTTCCGCTTGTAATTATCTGTACAGTAATATACATTGTCATAAAGTTGTAGGAATATAAATTTAGATTAAAAACTTCTAAGCAGGTAATTATAAATAGTTGACTTAGTTGGTCTATATAAAAAATAAAGGAACGTCTATGATAACAATGTGGTTGTCATTAAAATATTTTGTAATTTTTAATAATTCAGATAAATAGAACCCTACAGATGAAAAGTAATTCCCATTCAAGAGTTGGGTTAACTACTTAAATCAGAAAATAATCTATAGAACAGCATGAAAAAACTATACATGTCAAATGTCACGATTCGAATGAGTCATATTTGGTTCTTCAATATGGCCGACTTCCGTCGTTATTATTTGCTAGATTAAAATATGACAACGTTCCTTCCTTTCTATTCTTTATTCCAAGGTCATTCTTTAATAAATATTTGACAACAATGCTACCTATTCAATAAAGAGTATAATATCTTATTAAGTGTTACGGTATTGGGGTTTCGTACCAGTATGCAATTGCAAAATTTCATAGGAAAAATATCCAGATGTATCCATTACGCGGTGTGGATTAAAAAAAATAATAAAGAAGTTTGATGAGACAGGATCTGTTCAAGACAAAAAGAAATTGAAAAAGGCGTTCGTTGAGGAGGATGATGCAGCTACTGCACTAGCTGTGCATTCTTTAAGGGAAAATCCCAAGTTTAGTCTTAAATCTAAAGAGCAGTGGAGGTTGGTTCTTGCAAAAGTCACTTACAGAAAATATTGAAGCAAAACAAAATCTATACATTCAAACCGAAATTGATTAATACCTTACAAGATTAGGATTATGACCCAAGGTTGGACTTTTGTGCGACGATTGGTGAAAAACTTATCCATGACCGATTCTTTCATAATATTTTGATTTCTGATGAAGCTACGTTTACAACAAACGGAGTCGTTTCTTCCCAAAATTGTCGATATTGGGCTACAGGATTAACTGTAATAGTTAATTTGCTAAAAAAAGTTAATGTTTGGTGGGCGGTTTTACCGGATCGAATAATCGGACCGTATTTTCTGTAAGATACATTAAATCGGGAGGTATATTTGTACTTGCTTGACAACTTCTTAATACCTGAATTATAAAATATTCCCTTGGAGCAAAGGTCTAAGATGTACTTTCAACATGATGGATGGTCGTCACATTCGACTTTGCTAATTAGAGGATGGCTGGATGAATATTTTCCTGGGCGATGGATGGGGCGTTATGGACCAATATTGTTTCCTCCCCGATCCCCCGATTTAACTATGATAGATTTTTTTTATGGGGCTACTTAAAACAAAAAGTTTACCCAAATAATTTAAACCATAATATTGAAGACTTGAAACGAGCTATCACTGATGCCGTTAACGAAATTACCCCAGAAATGCTGCGAAATACTTACAAATAATTTAAAAAGAGAATTGAGAGATGTTTTGAAGCTGGGGAAGGATATATTGAATAGATTTTTTATTTACTTAGTGTTTCTTAAATTATTATTCTGTATTGTTATTTTTGATAGTGATTATAATTCTTGAATAGTTAACATTGTTTTCAAATATTTATTAAAGAATGACAATTTGAAAATTATTTATAAAAGTTGGCAGTTACTGGGTACATCGTAAACGTCACTCACTAGATTAATACATTATTTTCGAACTTAGTGCACAAATTCATACGGTTTTCACACAACTGGCTATAAAATGAGACGGATTTTGAAATACTTGAATTTTATTATATTTTATGGGGTTTCAGAACAAGCAAAACTTTTTATCAAGAATGACATTTTTCACTAAAACTAATATTTTAACATTTTTCACCTATAGGATACCCCATCCGTGGACACGCTGTATACTAAGTGACATAAAAATCCGAACACCCAGTTTAAATGATTTCATTTTTATAAAATTTTGTATAAGTACTTGCTGAAGTAAATGATAAAAATTTCAAAATGATTGCATTGCTTTAAAGCCCTTTTACCTTCAATAATGTGTGGATGCATCCCGATGCTCCAACGCGCCTAGGCATGCTTCGGATCAGGTGGACAATGTCCTCCTGTAGTTTCTCATTCCAGTCAACCACCAACTCCTCTCGAAGTTCTTCTAGAGTCTGAGGAGGACGTTGCAAATTGAGCAATCTCCTACGCATATCCCAAATGTGCTCAATTGGGGATAAGTCGGGAGATCTTGGTAGCCAAGGTAATAATCTAACATCATTATGGTGACTGTTGCGACATGTGGTCGGGCATTATCTTGTTGGAAAGCTGGATTTGCCAGGGTGTCAATATAGGGCAAAAGATGGGGTTCTAAAACTTCTTGGTTATAACGCTGCTGATTAATATAATAATTTATATGAATTATTCTTCAATTGGTTAGCTTTAACTATGATGAAATTTAATTACTGACATCTGTTAATTACTTTTTAGTGATCACTTTCCATTTTACAAACAAAACGACGATCGGTGGAAGAACTCTGTTAGGCATAATTTATCAATAAACCCACATTTTAGAAAGGGAGGAAAAGCAGTTCAGGGAGCTGGACACCTTTGGACTATTGCTCAACGAGATCCCAGAAAATGCTCTCAAATTGTAAGTACCAAAAATATTTTTGATTTTATACTTGTCTGGAAAATTAATAAATGTGCTTATCTTCGTCTGGCTGAAGTAACAAAGTAGAAAAACCCACTTTCGTGTGTAGAGCCCTTCATTGAGTGCCGTTTTTAACTTTTTAGATTGTTTGCTATTACACTGCTCAACAATTGAAGTGGATAATTTTTAAATTTCAGAAAATTGCGTACAAAAATAATATTTTAAATATACGTTTCATGCTATCAGTAAACTTTGTTTATAGCAAATTGTTTTGTCGTTTTTTTTCTGTTTATAGGCTATCTCTTTAACCAAAAATGTAAGAATTCGATTTCAAAAAAACCATAGGCGCAACTAGGGGCTTAGCCCCCCCTAGCTTACCATTACTCCCCTTGAAATTTTAAATTTTTGACCAGATTGTACAGCATGTTGAAATATATTAAAAATATAAATTTAGAAATAGAAATTTAGAAATCAAGCAGTATCAGTCGTCAATATCTGATACTACGAAATTGCTACCAGATATTGGTGCCACAATGTACTAAAATTTGGACATTTCTATCAGCCGGCCATCCCGTGACTTCAGCGCTGGCACAGCGCGGCGCTTACACACACTATCACCGGCACGAATGCTAAAAATCTATGTGAATATCCGTGTCGCAGTTTTAATAATTTGATTTTCCAATCTGGCTATGTTGTATATTGAAAGAGATATTTGTTTAGATTTAGTTGTAGACGACTTTTCAAAGAAACAAAGAAAGTTAAAGTTAACTTTAAATTTAAAAAAAATACATGTATTCGAGTCACCCTGAATAAAATTTGTTCAATTTTGCACAGATAGCTAGTCTTATTTTTGTTAAAATATTAATTAAAACAAATGTAGTTTCAACATTTTTTTATTGGGGAAACGGGACCAAGTGCCATGTCTAGACTCTTATTATTTTTATTAATTAACTTAATATAATAATTACACTATGTAATCCTTGGTATTTTTTTTCAAAACTCTACTGAGATCTGGGATTAGTATGATGGCTGGTTAGACGCAGTGGCTGACAATGTTTTTTATACGAAAAGCTATGTGGTCAATTTTTAGCGATTTTTGGGTAGTTTGGGCGTGGCACCTAAAAATAATTTGCCACCTGAAAAAATGGCGGGCTGTTTGGGTTCTATTTCTATTCCATATATAGCCTTGGGGCTTAAGGCCCCCCAAAAAAGGACTCTAGTTGCGCCTATGAAAAAATTAACATTTTAGTCGCATAGAAGTGCTTGCAATGACTTTAGTATTGTTATTGTTTTCCATAAATCTTTTTACCTGAAAAAAAATGGCGCTACGGCGATTAGGTACGTTGGATACACGAAGTCAAGAAAAAGAAGTTGCTACACGGCTAAATGTGCCCCAAAGTGTTGTCAGTCATGCATGGAATCGATATTTGGAAATTAGGTCTGCAGCGTACAGGTATGAAGGAGGACGAGAACGAGCTACAACTTCTGCTGAAGACCGCTTTATAGCTGTAACTGCAAAAAGAAACCGATAGTACAGTCAATTTGTCATTTTTAATGAAAAAAAAAAGTACCCTTGTCACTTTTTTTGCAGAAATCATTAGAGGGGCATCCCAAAAGCTTAACTTGAAAAATGCGGGGGTCGGAAGTTAGTGGAAATTCAACAAGTTTTTGGATTTGATTTATTTCGAAAACGGTAGGTTTTTGGAAAAATTTATAAAAAACAAAAAATGTTGGGAACAATATTCTCTACATCTTTTCTTATTGGGCCGATGCGCTACAATGAAAATTTGCTATAAATAGATGGCGCTGAAGTTTCAAAAAAGTGATTTTTTTGCTTTTTGACAAAGAAAAAAAATTTTTCCTCAAAACTGTCAATGAGAAAGTTGTTCGTGTCTTAAAAAAAATACAAAAATGCATATTTTATTACATAGAATTATAGCTCGGTAGAATAAAAAATGCTTTATTTGTGTATTTCATTTTGTAAGTATACAGTATTGCAGTGACATTTGTGTGCTGCTTATTTTTTTATGCCGACGTTGCCTTTTTTCGGTAGTTTTGTAGGAAGGCTTTCCGTTCCACTTGATTCGGTTTGTGAGTCAGTTATTGATGATCCTTCATCTGTACTGCTCACTTCATTCGAAGGCCAGTGGACAACTTGTGATGAATAGTCCAGATCAATATTCTCAATGTCGTCATTCTCATCTTCAATAATAGGCATGATGACTGATTTTTAAAAACTGATCCAAGATGTTTTCACGTATAAATGTTATTTTTGAAAAAAAAAGAGTTTTTAAATGAGAAATTTACTTTTTAAAAATGCATTTTAAATTTTCCGCCAAAACGCTAGAATAGTAATGGCGTCTATCTATGACATCATCGATTCGTAAATACCACGTAAATACCCACATCTGTGGATTCTGTGGTAAAAACGTCAAACTTCAAACATTTTGCAGGTTAAAAGAGGGTGGTTAAAAATGTTTATTTTGTTTTTACTTATTTTGTGCGATTATAATAGTTATCATAGTCATGAATCCTAATGTGTATCGATGGTGTGCGGTTCCACAATGTAAGAATATATCAATAAAAACTCCGAACAAGATATTTGTTTACGTTCCAATGTCAATGTCAACAATATTTACGAAAGTATGACGTCACGCTGATTGGTGTTTCAGCTAATATGGCGGATTGTTAAACTTAGTACTTATATTTTTATTAAAATAAATGTAATCACACATGTAATGTAAAACTGAGTAAATTCTTTAGAATCTCCGTATCTTATATAATTATTACAAAGCAATATTTTAGTGATTCTTACTTACTGTCATCATGCCTATATTGGAACGATGCTGCAATTCCCGCTACAGTGCTTGCAAACCACTGAGCACGTTACGCATTTTTCAAGTTAAGCTTTTGGGATGCCCCTCTAACGATTTCTGCAAAAAAAGTGACAAGAGTATTTTTTTCCACAAAAACGGCCTTTTTTCGTGACAGATTGACTGTTCTACGAACATTTACTGCTTCGAGAATTAACAGCTTCTTTAGGCATGCTACCTGAAGAGTGATATCTAGTCAAACTGTTAGAAGAAAGCTGCATGCATATAATTTAACCAGAAGGCGTAGTTCACATCCACCATTGCCTGCGGAGCAGCGTGCATTCAGATATCGGTGGGCGAGATAACACAGTCGTTGGAATTTTCATAACTTGAGGTACAGTCGGCTTTAGAATAGCATATACATGTTAAATGTGAATTTCGTTTACCTACCGAAGTTATAAAAACGCCCTTCTTAAACAACAAAGGAATGGCAATTTTTAAAACGCCTACATTAATGGTTTTGGGGTATTAAGTTTATTTACAAGGGTAGGTCATGTCCCCAATAAATAAGTTTTTTTCGCATTTTTGCACTGATATAATAAAAAAAGGGATTTTAATCCCAAACAAACATTTATTATCGAGGGTTCCAAACTAAGTGAAGATGTGGGCGTGGACAACTGTTTAACTGATTTCAAATTTATTATTATTTAAACCGTGATTGGTTACACAAAATAAAAAGGCTGTCTATTCAATGTAAGCGATTTGAGTTTGAAAATGTATATGCAATTCTGAAGCCGATAGTACTGTAGAGAAAGAGCGCAGCGATACAATGAACGAACAATTTGTCTTTATCGACGATAATGCGCGCCCGCACCGTGCGAGATTTGTAAAAGATCGCATTGAATATCACAGTTTTATAAGAATGGCCACCATGTTCACTGAATATGAATTGCATTGAGCATATCTCGGCCGAAATGTCTAGATAATTAAACAGAGCCCCTAGAACAGCTCGCTAATGCCTTGCAGAGAATATGGGAAAACATACCTCAGCAATTTATTAATAATGTAATAAGAACGTGTATTAAAGAAGAAAGTAGAAAATGGTTTAAAATAAGAGATGCTTTAGACATTTACATTAAAACTGTTAATTCAAAATTAACTTATTCAATGCATTCTGTAGAATAGACTGTTTAGATAAAATTTGAGTACAGGTCAGCATTGAAACACGATAAATATTAAAAACTGATAAGTAAATTAGTGAATTACTGTTAACAGATGAACTATAAAATTAATTAGCTTTTAATTGATACTACTCTTTGACGACGGATTTTTTGATTTAATGTTTTTTTTTTATATTCAGAAACAAAGAATAACCCAGTTCTTCCAGAATTCGTACACGGAATCAACTCGTACACAACAAGAATTGGTGGAGCAAGAATTGCAGGCTGCTACGGAGAGCATCTTAGGTGAAATTAACAACGTAAGTTTTCATTAAATCACGCTGTTTAACTTTATCAAAAGATACGCGTTGTTTTAGACTTATACCATTGATACTTCGAGAAATGATAACATAGAAGTTGAATATATACATATCGGTGATACAACCGCTGGGTTAGAAGGTAAGATATCAAAAATGTCGATTATAATGTTTTTAATGAACTTGTTATAATTCCCTTTTGCGAAACCAGTACATAATTTGGGTATGTCTATTCTATTTCGGCACGTTATATCATTCATCTTACAAAAGAATCACACAAATCGTAACGTGCTTATCCATTAATTGCATAAATTAGAAAACCTTACTTTTAAAGGTGTGGCTGTTTAATAAATAATTAAAGGTATAACACTTACCTCTCAAATTATGTATTCTTACTCACTTACTTATTATTTAACTCTGTACCAAGGTTAATATTTGAACATTCTCATAATAACCTTCTTTATCATTATATTTGTCTTCTAAATTTTTATCTCCAATCCAGAACATCTGAACGTCTGTTTTAATTACAAACTATTTACATTTTACATTGCAATTTATTTTTAAATTTGGTGATTAATAATTAAATGCAGTTATTTACAAATTTTTTTACACCAAATTCTCTTTGTTCAAGAGAAATTCATGAATTTGTGCTGCAATTACCACTAGTGTAAAATGGTCATTTTGTTGCGATCCGCATACTATACTTTTTTTATGACAACATATCGTTCATTTCCATTTTAATTAATAGTTTTTATAGAAAACAACTGTGAAATTACTCGTCACCTACTAAGACTTTGGCAGAAACGATCTGCTTTCATTTCATCAATTTTTCGCTGGACGTCATAATTTGACAAGCCGTAGTCATCTTCATTTTAGAGTAAACCTACAGTACTGCTGATATAAATATCACGCAATATCAAGAACTGTCACTTTGAAATAATTGTCAACAAATGCCTTTTTATTTTCATAGTTACAGTACCTAGTTACTTGATTTGGAAAAACAGTTCAAACCAGTTCAATACTTTTATTCATATTAAGCTAAGCGTTTGTAAAAAAAGTTTTGTTTGCACCTCATGCGCGAAATACTTTGGTGATCTCGACTATTTAAAAAAAAATCAGTTCTCGATCAACAAAGTAGCATTTCGCGCACTAAATACAAAAATAATTATTATATGTTTTGATTGAGGACAAATAAAGCAAATATAATCAGGAGCGGTTTTTCTTTAATCACGCTAAAGTTAAGTACTACATATACGGAAGTAGTAATGGTATTGAGCAAAAAATAGCATAACCCGTTGTCATACCTTATTATTTATAGCAGGAAAACGTGGTAATAAAATAGTTTTAACGTTTTATTCAACAGTCACATCTAATACTTATACTTGTAATATTTCTGAGTTTTAAATTTTGTTTATTTTTGTGTTTTTAATATTATAAACTCGGAATTTTACAGTCTTGTAACGACGTCATTTTTGTCTATCCTTGTTTAACTAATGTAAAATGACAATGACAAAAAATTTTGCCGAAATGTTGTTGTCGTGGCTAAATTTTACCTGAAATGCTTGTCAAGTGATTGTCATAGATTTCTTGTGAAAATTGACTTAATTATTATCAAAAGATGCTAAAATATTATGTACACCACTGTATAGTAAGTCATACAGATAATTAGACACCAGTAGTCAGTTACTTAGCAACAAATAAATTTAATAGGACATACGTTTTTCCCACGAAAATTACGTCATTACACGACTGTAAAATTCCGAGTATAAATGTGTATAACTTCACTGTGTAGCATTTACACATTGTGAAATTATAACACTTCAAAAAATAACAAGTCGGTCTACCATAGTAAAACACAATATTTTGACAAAATTCATTTTTTTTATTCAACATAGTTGCCTTCAAGGGCGATACAGCGATTATAGCGACCTTCTAACTTTTCGATACCATTTTTGTAGTAGGTACTCCTTCGGTTTGTCCTCGAAATAGGCTTCAGTTTCGGCGGTTACCTCAGTATCAGAGCTAAATTTTTTTCCCGCGAGCATTCTCTTCAGGTCAGAGAAAAGGAAAAAGTCGCTGGGGGCTAGATCTGGAGAATACGGTGGGTGAGGAAGCAATTCGAAGCCCAATTCATGCAATTTTGCCATCGTTTTCGATGATTTGTGACACGGTGCATTGTCTTGATGAAACAACACTTTTTTCTTCTTCATATGGGGCCGTTTTTTCGCGATTTCGGTCTTCAATCGCTCCAATAATGCACAGTAATAGTCGCTGTTGATTGTTTTTCCCTTTTCCAAATAGTCGATGAACAATATACCGTGTGTATCCCAAAAAACTGAGGCCATAACTTTGCCAGCTGACTGTTGAGTCTTTCCACGCTTTGGTGGCGGTTCACCGGCCGCAGTCCACTCAGCTGACTGTCGATTGGACTCAGGCGTGTAGTGATGGAGCCAAGTTTCATCCATAGTCACATATCGACGCAAAAAATCGGGTTTATTACGACTTAACAGCTGCAATTCGTTGCTGTTTTTGATCGATATGTCCAACACGTTCCTTAGGTATCTTTAGAGTGTCAGCTATCTCACTTTACGGTCACTCAAAATCATTTTGTGGATTTTTTTGATATTTTCGTCGATAACCACCTCTTTTGGGCGTCCACTGCGTTCACCGTCTTCGGTGCTCATTTCACCACGCTTGAATTTTGCGTACCAGTCAATGATTGTGGATTTTCCTGGCGCAGAGTCCGGAAACTCATTATCAAGCCAAGCTTTGAAGCTTTTGCTTCAACTGTATTTTTTCCTTTCAAATAACAATATTTAATAAGCACACGAAATTCTTTTTTTTTCCATATTTTGAAAATAACAAAAGTTGATTTACTAAAAATGCAATATCTCACAAACTAATAGTCCGACAGCTGTCAAATTTTTACACGAATCTTTTGAAGGTTGATACTATCTAAAAATGAAATGGATTTAATTCTAGTGTCGTCATCTATAGGTCAGACCGGGGACTTTTCAGCCGACCTGTTATAACTTATCACTTTTCATAGGAGAAAACCACTAAATGATGATCTTGTTTGTAACACTAATATACTAGATTTTGAAAATTACACAATTAAATACTTCTTAAGGAACAAATTTATATCTAATTTTACAGAAAAACTTTTGAAAATGTGTCTATTCATAGTGTCCAAAATATTTTTTAAAATATGGATGTAGACATTTATTTTACAAAATATTAGTGCGCTAATTTTCTAATGATCGGGTAGTTTAGTGTTTTAAAATGATTTGTATCAAGTAAATTAGGTTCGTAATGGTCCTCTCCAGTGATAAAACTTCTATTAGATTGGCTCTTACCCAAAAGCGGCTTTTCAAATTCAAATTCTATGGATATTGACATCAGGTCGAATATTGGCGGTGTAACTATACGTAGATATTAAAATTAAATGAAAAAATCATTATATGTTATCACAAAAGAAAATTAAACATAAACCCGTCGTCAAAAACGTCAAAAACTCCAACATTTTTTGGCTTATTATTATTTTTCAATGTTATAATAGGGATGTGGACTATGTTTGGTAAAATGTTTAAATAGCCCGATTTATTTATTATTGTTTGTTTTAATACCAAATAAGTTATTTAAAATTTCAAATTTCGCGCCAAAATGTGGATACTTGTCAAACACCTGCTGTGACGTCACTTGTTCCTAAACGTTGTCGAAGTTGTATATAATAGAAAGGTATTTCGTTGTTTTATGTTAATAAGATGGATTCTACATTTTATAATTTTTGTACGGCACCGAAGTGTGAGAGTACTACTATTAAAACACGTGAAAAACTATTTATTGGTGCGTTCGACTTGCTCATCGGGATCTGGCACTTGATTCTACACAAAGTAAAATGTATTTCTGTGAGGATCATTTTGATGTGAGGTTTATATTTGTTAGATTTCCTCGAGGATCTAAAAAGAAATGAAACAACCTGTTACAAAGAAAAAACATAACCTCAAAATCATATTATTTTTATTATTAGGCTAGACCAAGTATGGAGTAGTAAGACATAACAATATTAAAGCCTAGATGTTATTAGCCCCAAGGGATTATCCAGGATGTATTTCCCTCTAAGATCAGTATAAATGTGCAACGATATAGAAAAACCAGAGAAAAACCATATCATGCTGATCTTTACACATACGTATTATCTATGTATAAAATGAAGAAACAATTAGAGTAAACAGATTTATTTGTTCATTAACAAATTTAAATTGTTGATCTGCTAGATGTCTTTTTATTTCAAGTTCTTCAAAAAAATCTTAATTTTGTTTTTTAATACTACTTTATCAAAATCAGGTAACTACCTACAAACAAACAAAATATAACTTCAATATGTCAATCTGACGATGCTAGTTTTTAGCAAAACAACTGTCATTGAGTTACAAAAGCAATTTTTTAAATAAGTAGTGAAATTTTATTTAGAAAGTTCTATTTTTAATGTTGTTAGTAAGATGGACTTCCACAAAGTAAAGGTTACTACAGTCAATTTTATTTTTACTACAAAACTACCTTTTCGTGGTAAAATTATACACTTATTTCAGTACAGTCCACATCCCTATTAAGGTATATTAAAAATAAAACACATTTTGCTTGAAAAATTACATATTTTTACATAATAAACGTCACCTTGTATAAATGGGTAAACATATTTTGAAAAAATAATATGAACTGATGAGAAAAAAACAAACGCATTCTGTGCGGGGTACAGCTGGATCGCAAGCAATAAAATTATCTATACCTTGTCCAGTATAAATATAGGTGCACGTCATCAAAGTGAACAAAATGACTTCCTTGGTTTGCTACTGCCAATCAGTATCTTTTTTCACTGTAAATTTGTTAAATATTTTATAAATATTATAAAATACTTTAAGCAAGATTTCGTAATTAATTTTATATCAAAGACAACTCGTGGGTTTATAAAATATTAACTTCAAATGAACATAACTCATGCTAAAATATTTTATATGTTGACAAAATTGCGCTATGTTGCCGGGTTCAAACATGGCGTAGTATTGTAGTCAAATAAGAAGAAGAATATTAGAGACACTTCGTTTGATAATTACTAGATTCTAATACTATTTTAAATGCTTGGCAACATATTCCTGTTCTGACAGCTGTGACGTATACTGGACAAGGTATATAATTAGTTACAATAAAAAGCAATTTATAGAAAATTTTGTGTAGCAATTTAGGTATATATTTAAGAAAAATAGCCCGAAGGAAATTAAGTAAAAAGAATATATTAGAAAATATATCAAAAAATTCATATCTGGGGTGCAGCTTACCCCACTCGGGTTTATGAAGGTATTAATCCTTTTCAATTGGTGGTTAACTTTTATTTTTAATTTAAAGAAGAAATATTACAATTTTAAGTTTATTTAGTGGTATGCTCAGTTTATATTTGTGTGAATTCATTTTCATCTTCATCTTTTTCTAAATAATTCACTACATATTTAAATGTATACATTAGAATTGATTCAAACTATTGGCCATCAATATTAATAAATTATCTAATTACAGCCGTTAATATATTTGTAAATCAAATTATTTCATAATAAAGTTTTTTAAAGCATTCATAAAACTAGTAAATCTTTTTTTCGTATTATTATATTAAATTGGTCAGGTTTTTAGACTGCGATTTTTATTCGTAAAAATAGTCATTATTTCTTTTTAAATACAAAACATGCTTCATCTTAAATAATTCATTAGATTAGACGATATAATATTTTAAAATAAAGGCTTATTAATATATTTCTGCAGATTTTTTAGCACCTCCAGTTTCGAAACAAGACATTGTCAACGAATGTGGTCTTGGAAATGACATTTTCATCACCGACATAAACCCGAATGTGTTGGGATTAAATCTAGCTGAAGTTGAAGGGATGGCTGATAACTATGAAGACGTTTTTGAATATTATACAACAAAACAATGAATTAAGATTTCAGTGAGGAGAATAATTAACAAATTAATAAATGAAATAAATATCTAGTTCTTAAAAATTTGTCTTCACATTGATTGTTTGTGTTTTTTAAGGAATGGCTCAACTTTTGTACCATTGTAAATTAGTAGTTATTTAATTAGATGCTAGTTTTATATAATTATTATGTAATTTTCCCCGAAACATCGGAAAAGAAGGGAAAAATATACAGAATACATTTCATAAGATCACAATGGTTAAAAATTAATTACAGTTTTTAATAGCCACCCTATTAATTAATACGTTTTCTTCGAAAATTATACTTTGGAATCTTTATTAAAAAAGGAATAAAAATTTTTAGTATAGTAAATTTTCGTAATGAAGATTCTCATTATGTAACGCATGTAATAACAAATATTTAGTCAATTTAGGAAAATAAAACAAAATGTAAATAGACTTCATTTTTCTTAAATTTACTTCTTGTTTTTAATATTTAAAATTGTAATATTTTTATACATATCCAATTACAAGTTTCTAGTATTCTTTTTTAAAATGTATTTTTCGCTTTCAATAAATTTAAAACATAACTATTTAAGTGGTTTTATTTATCTTTAATCGGTGGTTATTTTTGAAAATTTATTTGTATTTAAATACAAAATGTAATCTGAAAGGTTTTTAATTTACATCAAAGGTATACTGTAATTTATATTTTTTCAATTATATATGTGTGAGAAAAACGGAAATTCAAATAAAATTTAGTTATACTACTTTTAAATCTACGATACACACTTCCAAAGCGTCGATCCCAGTACCGATCCCTGGGGCACTCCCACCTCCGTTCTATATCACTTCCCCCTAGAACCGAGCTGTTAGGTAATCCCCCACTAAATGATCTCAGCCACTTCGAGCTTCAACAACGCGCTCAACACTGCGCCCTTGCTGACACTATTAAACGCATTCCCTACATCGAAGAACACTAGTACTGCCAGCTTCATGTTCCTCCAGTTGCCCTCCCTAGACCTTTCCGCCAAAACGATTCCTTCTGTGTTAACCACATATCATTTCCCCAAGTTTATTTGTAGAACCCTGTATCCCTCCCGTTCGCTGCCTTCCTCTACCTCCTATTTCACCATACTGCCATCCAAGGGACCCAGAGAGGCCCTCAAATTTTTTACCCACTCTTTATGTTCATCGTCATTGAGAACCTTATTCTCCATTAAAATATCTCTCTCCTGCCTTGTGACCTCTTACCGCATATACAAAGGAATGCCGGCCTGCAGTCTCTGGCCATGTGCTCCTCACTCTCACATAACCTTCTCCTTCACACTTTCCTTTATATACCGCAACCTTGTGTCCTCCACAACTAAAGCATCTACCCTCCATAAATATTACTTTTCGACCCAATTTCATCTCCTTTTCCATAGTAAAACTTCTCCCTTTTCCCATTCCCCAGTCACCAAATCCATTATCATCCCATTCCTCGCCTTTACCACATTAATTACCTTAGTTCCTTTCCCAGTTAATTCCTCCATTTTCTGCTTTACCTCTTCATCTTCCATCCACGTGTCTATTCCCATCACCTTAATGGTTTTTGGTCCCCTTTCTACCTCCACCGCCCTTACTCCTAAAACCCTTACCACAACCTCCTTCTTTGCTTCTATTTTCACCTCCCTGTTCCTTGAGACTGAGTCTATCGACCCCATTTCATCTCCCTTAACCCCTTATTAATCTTTTCAATTCCATCTTTACTAAATCCTTAAGGATTACTGCTTCATTGCTCCCTTCTCTTGCTCTTTCATTTTCTGTATATATTGGATTTCCCACCTTCACCTCTATGTCCTCCCCTTTTTAACATCCTAAACCCTATTTCTTACCCCCTTCCATCCCTCCCAGTCTCATTGCTCTATCTCTCATCTTGATTGCTTCCTCTCCTTTAAATCTTCTCAACCTCCCTAATTCCTCGACCATATTTTTTGCAGCTCTCTTCTGTTTCTTCAACTTTTTCCTCTAGTCGCTTCACCATTCCCTTCAGCACCTCTATATTCTCTCAATCTTTCCTCCTCCCAATCTTTCGTTCCTCTCCTCTCTTCTTCTGTTTTCTTTTCTGCTCCCTATCCTACAAAGGCGATAACTTCTTCCTCTTCACCTTCCACTCACTCTATTCTCTCGCTTTATCTGGAGTACGTCTCACCTTTCTAGATTTCCCAAAAATTACCTTTCTTTAATTTTCCTCCTCCATTACTTTCTGTTCTTACAATCTATTCCGCATCCCACAAGTAGCTAGGAAATCGAAAAATATGGAGGGTGAAGGAAGGAGAACCAACTTAATGTATTAAAAAGTGTCCATGGAAAGGGAACAGGACTTACTTTTAACATGTTCCGCTAGATAGCACTATGATCGATCTAGAAAACATCTAATAGTCTTTTTGATTATTTTTTTTATTATTTTGTTGTTGCCCTTTTTTATGATTGCTTGTTTTAGTGTTATTTTATAATTTTTCTGTTAATCTTCAATTTTCTCATTTTTTTTCACATTTAAATTTAATATTATTTTATACTATTAATTCAGTTAGTGTTTATGCCTCTCTACATTTTACTTTAACAGTGATTATTTTATATCCAGTACATTTTGTAGTTCCCACCTCTGCAGTAATGCAATGGGGGAGTCCCTTCATGTTAGCCAACCTGAAAAAATAGATAAAAAACCACTGCCTTTTTTTTGGGAATTATTCAACTTTGAGAGTATAGTTTTCACCACATTCAGTATACTGTTAAAGTTTTTCTTGTCACGAAGGCCTCATTTATTAGATATTGGATAAAATGTTTTTCGTAGGGATTTTCGGATGTTATGTTTTCACTAAAGGATAACCAATAGAAACCATTATCATATGTCATTTTCTATTTCTTTGTCTGTCAAATGTCTAATAAATCAACAACGTTTTGACACTATAGCGGTAGAGCGGTAGATGTTTGGAGGTTAATTGTATGTGTTTTTCTTAGGCTGTGTTCGGGGAGCACGCTATTTGCGCCATTTGGCGCTATCTAGTACTATTCCTCGTTTGCGTTATATGGCTCTTGGCGCTACATAGCTCGAAAGCGTGCTCCCCGAACACACCCTTAGACAAGAAAAGAGAGAGGACTGCGCATTGGAATCAATTTATGTAACCCATTTACCACCAAACTAATGGCGGACAATATTGACATAGGCGTATCATACGATTTTTCTTATACGATTATTAAATAATCATTTTCATCATTTCGTATTACAAATTTAATTTAAAAAAGTCTTTAAATATGTACTGCTCCAAAAAAAACAACAATCATTTTAAAACATATTTATTTAATAGATATTACAATTTTAATCTATTTTATCTATTTTAAATATATGTTTTTGTTCCACGCCACTGCAAAACTATTACATCTATGAGAAAATAATAACAATTAATTGAAAAATAATCTTTAAAACTGAATGAAAACAATTTTCAAAATGTATGTACTATTAATTTAAGTTATCATACATAACATATATGTGATTTAGTTAAACATCTATTACCTGAAAGCTGTAATATTAATAAAAATAAATTTCAAGGAAATAGTTTTAAAATACTTTTTACCTATGAAATGAAATTTCTTCTTTTTTTTTAGCACTCTGACTGTTGCACTTATAAACTGCACATTTAACCATTTTAAAATGTCTATTCAGGTAATTAAAAAAGGTGAAAATTAATAAAAAAACTAAAGAAAAAACAATTCGACGTTCCAAATTTGTTTACCACCAAACATATGTCAAACGTTTGAAAATTGGCTTCACTCACACGCATAAGGTTTTCATTGCCATGCGCTGTCCTCTCTCTTTCCTAGTCTAAGATGTTTTTATTCGTGGTTAAGGTGATTTTGTAGATTCAGTTTATTCACAGAAATCAGCAAGTAGTTTCAAGTTATTGAATTATTCTCATTTTTTAACAAAAATCGTCTTGTCTACTTAGTTTATTGGATTTCTGACTCCTTTCGGTATCAATTTATCTAGATCATGTACAGAAATTCAAACAAAAGCAGAACACAGAACAAATAAAAATCCTTAGAACATAAAATAGTTTATGTTCTAAGTAAAAATCAAAACAGCAATTTAATGAAAATTGACAATAATGGCATGAATGAAAATTGTCAATTGTCACAATTCATGACTGAAAACATAACATACGAAAATATTCTACAAAAATCGATTTTTTCCAATATCTAATAAATTAGACCTTCGTGACACGAAAAACTTTTACAGTATACTGAATGTGGCAAAAACTATACATTCAAAGTTGAATAATTCCCAAAAAAAGGCAGTGGTTTTTCCAGGTTGGCTACCATGAAGGGACTCCTCCATTACAGCTTCATTATCCTATGCTTATGTAAATGATGTATGTATTTCCTTATTATTCAGTAGGTGATGTTTATTATTGTTTGTAGACATATTAAGGGAATTATAAGAGAAGCGATACACTAGTTTTCAACAGAACATGTTTATATTTCGAATAAATAGATATAAATTATTTTATTATCACAAAATAGAATAAATTATTCCATATACTTTCTTAATTCTTATTATTACCCATCAACTTATCCATAAACATTACTTTTGGCTCAACAAAGTTATGTAAAAGTAATATTTTTTTTCATTCACAATAAAATACAGATCCACCTAAAAATAAGTATTCATTATAAATTAGAATACCTTAAATCGCTCATCAAAACTAGTTATACATTCTTTGATCCTCATATTATATTGTTTATTTTTACAGAATTTTTTAAGATTTTTTAAGAGATTAAAACTAGACTACAAATTTACTTTGGTTGTCCAGGGGTTTTATAAAAAATTTGGTATTGATTATGAACAGATTTTTGCACCTCTTGTAAAACATACTACATAAGATTCCTTTTATCAAAAGCGTTAATTAAAAACTTTTGTGCTACACATATGCTATACACATATATGCATTTCTAAACGGAAAATTAAAAGAAATTATATATAAGAAATAATTACTTGGTTCTAAGGAAGTTCACCCAGAATATTTACGCCATCTAAAAAAAAGTTTATACGGACTTAAACAAGCCAGCACTATCGTGGAATGAGGAGGTCAATGAAATTTTACTTCAATTTTGTTTTAATCAAAATATACTAAATGACATAAAAATTTGAACACCCAGATTAAATAATTTTATTTTAATAAAATTTGATGAATTTATTTATTTTACTGAAATAAACAATTGATAAAATTTTTAGCCTTATCAGTTGGTTTTTATACTGCTTTTTTTATTGAAATCGACTAACAATCCAAAAATGAATATTGTAGCCGTAGTAAAGATACAAATTTTGCGAATTTTGGTTCTTGACATTCTTTACGATTGGTTACGATGCCTAGGGTACGGAGACCTGTACGAGTTCGTCAACTTAGTGAGTTTGATAGGGGTCGTATAGTGGGACTTCGGGAAGCTGGGTTAGAGTGCAAAGAAGTGTTGCCTTTAGAGAACCGTTTCTTCACTACCAGATCCAATGCAAATGAATGGTTTGCCGAACACGGAAGACCTTGGCATGCGAAGTGTTTACCGACGAATAAGACGTTTTGGCCTGGTTTCATACCGACCACACTGGGTCCTCCATTTAACTCCAGAACACCGACGTAATCGCCTTGAGTGGTGCAGAGAACAGTCACTCTGGGATCAGAATGGAACAGTATTGCTTTAGTGACGAGTTTCGATTTTGTTTAGGCAGGCACGATGGTCGAGCGAGGGGTAGAAGACGACGTGGTGAAAGGAGAAATCCACGGTTATTTGTTGAAAGGCATGTTCATCAAACTGTTGGAGTTATGGTTTGGGGTGCTATAGCTTATGGTTCGAGATCACCTTTAATCTTCATCAAAGGTAACATGAACGCGCAGCGTTATATCCAAGAAGTTTTAGAACCCCATCTTTTACCCTATCTTGACACCTTGGCAAATCCAACTTTCCAACACGATAATGCTTGACCACATGTCGCAAGAGTCACAATAGACTTCTTTCAACATAATAATGTCACATTGTTACCTTGGCCACAAAGACCTCCCGACTTATCCCCAATTGAGCACGTGTGGGATATGATGGGTACGAGATTGCTCAATTTGCTACGTCCTCCTCAGGAGGAGTTGGTGGTTACCTGGAATGAGATACCACAGGAGGACATTGTCCACCTAATCAGAAGCATGCCTAGGCGCGTTGGATAATGCGTAACACATCGGGGTGCATCCACACATTATTAATGGTAAAAGGGCTTTAATGCAATGCAATCATTTTGAAATGGTTTATCATTTACTTATTATGTTTCAGTAAATACTACTAAATTTTCTCAAAATAAAATTATTTACACTGGGTGTTCGGATTTGTATATCACGTAGTATAAGTAGGATCTTTTATTTTTATAGTAGTCTAGATAGAGATGGAATGATATACCTATTAATTTATTAAAAAGGCTGCACACCTTTTCAGAAAGACTGGAATAAATTAAAACGAATGTTGTATGTATGTACGTGTTAGATATGATAAGTACACTGCGACCTTTAAGATCTATTATGTTTCCTCTTACTTCCGATGGGACTGATGTTTTCTCAGACTCAGAAGATAGTGTCTTGTCCTGCCTCTATTTCTGCGATTCTTGTAGATATCAGTTCCGGCAGTTGGAAGTCGTTCTTATTCCTCTCAATCATTGCTCTTTTGACAGCCTCATATGAAGCATTGTCAAAGCCCTTTCTATGTCTAGAAAGTCACACACCATTATGTCAAGGCCGTCTCCTTGGAATTTCCCGCTTGGTACGCATGCTGATGGGAGTGCAATGACACCTGTTCCAATATTTCTGTTCTAATATGGTTGTCTACGGTTTTTTCATCGTTTTGAGAACAAATAATGTGAGGCTAATTGGGGATTTGCGGTGCGTGGTACTAACGATGATATTTCTAAAGTAAAAATAGAAATACAAGAAGGAATTAAATAACACACATTTATTAAGCCGGTTGCAGATGAATTGGAGATTCAAAGTCATCACCTATTAATGGGTTATAATGAGACCAACAATCATAGCTGTTGTTATTAAATACCAAATTGAAACTGATAGACAGTTTACTTTATATATTATTTAATATAACACCAGATGTGGGTGCAGCAGTTGCCATTTTGGCACAGAGAAGCTGCAAACCTTATCTGGAACACTGGAATGAATTAAAATGAGTGTTAGGCTATCTACATGGTACAGGTGTTTCAAACTAGCTTTGGCTAACAGAGAAAATATTTTTTTTACTTAATTTGTTATACTGATGGCAGTAACCATGGATACTTTTTTATGTTGAATAGCAGAGCAATACAGTAGCGAGAGGCTGTACTAGACATCTCGGACACCATAAAGTTGCAGAAGGTTATCTAAAATCCCTGGAAACGAAGTGATATCATTTAAGATCAGCTAAGTATTACTAGGTCATAATAGGTCTAATAGGTCACAATGCAGTTTATTATAATTTATATTAAATAAAAAACCTTGACTTTATTCATTCTTCAATTAAAATGTTTGGTTACTTACCGACTGATCTGATCCTACTCTTGTCCGGTTTTTTGGTTCTCCTGGGAGCTAATTGAGATATTGAATTTTCTACAAAAGAATAATTTATTAAAATCTCAACAATTTTCATTTATTTTGAAGTCAAGAAAGTAAATATTTAAGAAACTGAATGGTAAATAAGACAGCGATAAAATCAGTTTCTGGTAATGAGGTATTAATTATTTACGTTACAAGTTCGGGAAGTACCGTAATAATCACTTCACGGACGTGTATCGTACTATATTTTTTTTCATACTGCCTGGTTTTAAACGCAATAAAATATGAAACTGAAGTGACATATTTGATCATTTTATTAGGAAGTCATGTAGAGTGCTGTGAAAAATTATGTTACTTAATTTATTCTTAACATGGTTTATTTACTTTATAAATAAAAAATGAACAGCGGTTACCAAGTAACAATGTAAATAAAGGCAGACATATTAAATTTTTCTGCACACACGAAATATCTGCGGAGATAATGGATCTGAAATTAGATGAAATTGCTGAGAAAACTGCGGAAGCGATTGGGCAAATCATTCCAGTTAAGTCTGCGAAAAGATATGAAAAAGAATATGCGCTGTTTTGCAACTGGCGTGAACAACACAATTTGAAAAGTAGTGCTGATGAAAATGTGATGTTGGCTTACTTTTTGGATGTGGTAAGAACAGTTTTTTAAAGAATATTCTTTTCAACAGTTTAAATTTTCAGTCAAAAACATTCAACCTTTCTTCATTATGGTCCAAATACTCGATGGTAAAATCAATGATTATGGTTAATGAGAATGTCAACATATCAAGTTTCCCAAAGTTGATAGCTTTTTTGAAAAAACAAAAAGTAGACCATCAACCAAACCAGTCGCAGGTGCTGACAAAGGAACAAATTGAAAGCTTCATGAGGGACGCTCCAGATAAAGAATATCTATTACTCAAAGTGATAGCATTACTTGGAGTTGCTTGAGGTTGCCGAAGGAAAGAGATCTATAATTTAGAAGTTAGTGTGGAGGATACGTGTAATCACCTATTAGTTAAGATTAACCAGACAAAAACGTATATTCGACGAGCTTTCACTGTGATTAATAGTAATGAGGTTCACTATCTGGATGTGTTTAGAAAATACATGAATTTACGGCAACACGTCTCCCTGAAAGCTCTTTTGGTGGGTTATAGACAAGGGAAAATGTCTGTCTCAAAGAGCTGGTATACATACTGTTGGCGGGGCACCTAAGAAAATAGCTTAGTTTTTAAAACTAGACCAACCAGAAAAGTATACAGGTCATTGCTTCAGGAGGACACTCTCAACGTTGTTGGCCAATGCTGGAGCTGACCCTTAAGTTCTAAAACAGCACGGTCGATGGAAGAGTTCTTCAGTTGCAGAAAAGTATATAAGAGAATCGATTGAAGGCAAAAACACGATTGCAAGAATGATCTAAAGGGGCGAAACTTTTGTTAAAGTGCTACATCACAGCCATACGTTTTCCGCGATTACAGAAAACACTGTAAATCCATCAACAAATCCATTAATACATATTTCTGGCAACAGCAGTTGTATACTTAATTAATGACAATCTTTAAAAACTAGAATAAAAGCTTAGTTTATGTTGATTCACTTATTATTTCAAACAACATTGGGAGAATTGAAGAGTACTGTAGAGTACAAGTGTACAATTTCCCGGACTCAAACGAGTCCAGGAAATGGCACTTTACCGTACAGTATGAAAAAAAATAAAATACTATATTGTCATAAATTAATTTTTAATTATTTTTACCTTTTACTTTAACTAGTTGATCCCATAACATTTTTTCAATTGTTTCTCTCCATGTTTTCCAAATTTTCTCTGTCTTTGTTTCTAGAACATAAGTGTATTTTGTAGAATTTTGTTTCTTTTTGCTTTTTGTATAATCTGTTAAGTGAATCGTAAGGTCATCAAAAGTCGCTATCCGTAGATCATTCATTTTTATACTGTCATAATAGTAAAATGTTTCTAGCTTCACCTAAAACAAATGTACTTATTCTGTTAAAAATATTACTTGAATATATCCATAATTCTATTTTTCACTACTAGCCTATGCACCTAACTTTATTGACTCTTGTTAAGGTAGCAAAATTGTTCATTATTAACCAAGGTGGAAACATAGGGAGACTACTTGATTAAAACTAAATCTTAATCCATTTGACAGAATGTAAGGTAATCTGATGCAAAGTCAAAATGAAAGAATATTTATCCTTAGTCATTTAATAGTACACCTACTTATTCAATAATGAATATTGACTTATCCCTGTATTTTCATAGCGATTTTTACACAATACTTGTTATAGTTTATTTGTTTGGAGTTGCTTGGTCGTTAAAGAATTTGCATTTATAATGGCCTTGAAGCTTTGCTTCTGCGTCTTTAATAAACCTCAAAAATAATAACTTACTTTTCTACCTTGGCGCATAATTCCTATTTTTACTACTATATAATAAGAGTATATTTAAATTTAATTTTATCTTGCCAAATTTTTGTTTCAGTTGGTAACGTTTTTTAAAAATTCTTGGTATGTACTAATGTTTTTATTTACATTTAAAGGAGCTGTAATAATTTTTCAATGTCAATAGTACTTACCGGATCACAAGTAGTAAAAACTACAACATTAGAAAATAGAAAAACCATAGCGTCTACTTTTCTAGGTTTATTAATATTAAATTTTTCTCTCATTTTAAATGATCCATAATCCATTTTACTGATAGAACTATTTTCAATAGATTCAATGGCTACAGAATCGTTTCCCTTGGACATTTCATCTTTAACTATTGTTAAGGCCCTCTGAGCTTGTAAAACTGGGAGATTTAATTTCTTTAATTGTTTTTCGATATTCTCTAAGAATAAAATATATCTACCAAGTCTTTGAACTGGAGTTAATAAATAAGCTGAGAAATCCAATCGCTCTTCAAACGTTTCTTGCATCTCCTAAAAATGAATATCTCTTGTCGCTGTTATTATAGAATAGGGACAGTCATTAAAGTTCATTTGGTCTTTCATTCTTAGAGATAGAAACAGGTATATTGTTGAAAAGAAATACTAAAGGGTGCTCATAGTAAAAAACTTAATCAATAATGTTGTATAATTGGAAACGGTTAAAAATGCTAGACTTACCTTTATGATTGGACTGAATTCTTTTAGTAAATTATCAGCTCGTGGCTTATTTCGAAAATAATTAGGATACATTTCAAAAAGAATCTCCTAAAAGAAAAATACAAAGTTAGAATCGTAGAACATAAAATAGTAAGGAAGTATTGCTCGTTCAAGGACAGGTGACCGGGATGGTTATCCAAGATGGCTACCGGAAGTTACTTTTTAACAGTGGCGTCCTATATTTGTATTTGTAGAAAAATAATGTCCTTATTGAAACATACCTATTATTATTCAGTATGGACACTAATCATTATATATTAAAATAACTATTTTAATAAGGAAAGTAGAGGAAAAAAAATAGTATAATATTGCCTAAAATGCTGGTACTAGATTTAAGGAAATAAAACCAGTTATATACTACACAATTTTTATTAAAATTTTTCATTCTACCACTATTGGCCCCTAAATTGAATTTTGTGTAAACATGTCTAATTTTTTCTACATTATTTATTTTACTTTTACATATATAATAAATTCTTGTTTTTAAATATACTTCACAGATGCTTTTTATAAGTTGTTTCCTACGAGGACTTTTAGAAGTACCTAGATGGTAGAGTTTCAGGAACAGGAACAGGAACTGCTGAAATAGTTTCACTGCTAGTAGTTATTATCTCTTCAGCATAAGGGTAATTAGTCCTTATACCTGCATAGAAAAGGTATATATTAGTGAAATATATGTTTAAGTAAAATATCTGTAAATAGATTTGAGAAAAAATATAGATTTGGTCAATGTTATTAAAGCAATTTGTGGATGTAATAATTACTTACATATTTCATTCTTGCGATTTTAATTGTAGGTATAGCATTTGGTACTAATAAAACAATTACTGAAGAAATTCTATCAAATGATTGTTCTGTAAAATGTTGTGAGCCTAAAAAGCTATTCTTGCCTGGAGTCCAGTTATCTTTATCCACAATATTTAACCATTTCCGTCTAATATTTTCATCCCGTGGGAAACTGTGAATGTAATAATGTGTTAATTAATACACAAATACATTTATTGTAGAACGTTGCTTTAGAATACTCCATAGACAAAAAAATTATTGACATATACAGTTATGAGATTAACCAAAATAGTTATTTGTGTACCAAGGCCGTAATGTTGATCTTTTTTGGCCGAATCTGAAATTTGCGGCCGAGGCGTAGCCGAGGCCAAGCAAATTTCAGGTGAGGCCAAAAAAGATCATACGGCTGAGGTGCACACAAAATTTTTTAAGCGAGTGTCTCATCAAATAGGTAACAACTTTTTTTTACAATTTTGTTTCTAAACAGAGACGAAACTGGAAGATTAGATTAAAATTTTTATTAACCAAATGAAAAGTGTATTATTAAGTAACAAAGATGTGTACAGAATTACTTACAGTAAGTATGATAAACAGAAGTTGGGTCATAACGAAGTTAATAAATTAGGGCATTATTTGTTTTATGGGTAAATAACCCAAACATGCAAATTAAGTGTGTCTAGTAGGCCGCCTTCATAATTTGACAATCTTAATATCGGACGTGGAAATAACTCAAATAAGCAAATTAAATGTGTCCAGTAGGTTGCCCTCATAATGACTTTGTTTGCAAAAGCGGCCGTAAAGTAAAAAAGCGGCCGTAAAGTAAAACAGCGGCCGTAAAGTAAAAAAGCCGCCAAAAAAGATACACTTTAGGGACGTTAATAGATCCGTAAAACTTCCTTTTTTGTGACACTCGCTTAAAAAATTATAAATTAATGATAATTAAAATAAAATATCCTCTATCCATTATTGATACGCCTATGCCACTTTAAATAGATAGGTTAGGGATCAATAGAAAGTATTAATTTAATTTAAACATAAAAATATAGTTTACGTATATATAATGTATATTTATTATAATAATAGCTACTTACCAATAAATAATTAATCCAAATTTTTAACAGAAAACTAAATTTTTATAACTTGTAAACAAAGTATGAGTCATAAATGGTTATCCAATATGGCCGACTTCCGTCGCCAGATTTTAACATTGTAGATATAACACAAACTCCTTCCTTACTATTTTATGTTCTAAGGTTAGAATTAATTATCAGTCTTATTACTAAATTAATCTATAAATATTGAATAGTATTCATATATAATGGAAAATTAAAAATTTACTATTTTTTCAATAAATTGAACCCAAAATAATTTAAAAAAGTAAAACTTAGTGAAACTTCAGAAAGTGGAGATAAGTCAATAGTAAACATTAAAATTCTTCTAGGGTCTAATGTTTAAATGCGAAAATAAATTTAAAGTAGTTAGGTTAAGTTCTATGTGAGTGATGGTTCAACGTCCCTTTCACTGCGACCTTTAAGATCTATTTTGGCTCACCCCTATGTTATAGCCGTTCTTTCAGCCCTGTGCCTCTGATGAAGCTCATTAGGGTTGTTGGCGACACTTCCATAGAGTCCTTGGGCTCAATTTGATGCAGAGCATGTCTCGAACTCTCGATAGTTACACAAGATATGCTCCACCGCTGCAGTCCGTGCTCTCTGCCAGTCCAATTTGTTTTCATATGCCCATTAAGGTAACTGTGTCAAGTCAGTAGTCCAATCATAATTCGCTCTTTCTGCTCACATTTAGCAGCTCTTGAGACCCCTTTTTAGAGAGATCTGTTACAAATGTCTTTGAGTGTCTAAAACCCTTTACCTCGAACCAGTAAGAACGTCTCATCCGATCTACACAGTTTAATATTGTTCCTCTGACTATGCTATTCGCTATGCCTAGGAATAGCTCTGGGCCTATAAATATTCCTTCAGCACCTTTTCTGGCTAAAAGATTCACTTTTTCGTTCCCCTCAATGCCGGTATGCCCAGGTTCAAGTGAGGTTACTTTGTTATTTTTCCCTGAAGGCATTTCCAAACTAACTTGGAGTCGATTGGATTTGATTTCAGTACCGCCTGGCTATCGGAAATTATTTTTAGAGTTTTGTTCCTGCAGTCACGCTTAACCATCTCCTGCAGACATATCTCCATTGCAAAAACCTCTGCTTGGAAAATTGTGGATAGGTTACTCAAGTTCTCAAATCCACCTTTGGCTTCCCTCCATGTACCTCTCCCGGTCTTAGAGCTGTTCGTGTACCAAAACAGGTCAGTCATTAAAAAATTCGATCTATTCATCCCTTCCCGGGAATGTAGTGATGATATTTAGGTTACATTGCATCTTCAGTATTGGATGATTTTTTATTATCTCTCCGGCCCTGGCATTTCACTACCCTTCTGTATGCACCAGCCACCGCCGCCCTATCCATCCAGATGTGAAGTGGAGGAAGACCAATTTTTTTTCTACTACTTTAATTAGAAAAATTTATTAAAGATTACCTAGTTTATTTATTTTTTTACTCAGTTAAGTACATTACACTACCGGCTTGAAACCCAACTACAGAGTATGGGAGTACAGGACATTCATAATTTTCATTTATGTGTAGTTACAAGAAAAGCAATAAAAATAAATCAATAAAACAAATAGATTCAAACACTTTAATCAAAATAATGAGACTTAATGAATAGGCCAGACCATACTTGGTCTAGCCTTAATACTACCTAAACAACATCAGGTCCTACCTAGCTACAAACAAAAACAAACAAAATGTAACTTAAATGTCAATCTGACGATGCTAATCAGCGAAACGGCTGTCATTGTAATTTAAAATATTTTTTCACATAAACTTGGAAGTTACGTTGAAATGAAGTTTTTTATTATTCTTTATATATATGATTAGATTAGTAGATATATAGATACAGATTTTTTTTGTATATTAACCCTTATTCCCACCCGAAAGCACTTCGTTTATATTGTATATTTATGATTAAATTTACCATATATACAAAATCTCCACTTGGCTTTTCATTTTGTTTAGAAGATACATATTTTTAACATTTTTATTGCAATATTTTAATATCTATTTATAGGATAAACATTTTTTTTTACCCCAAATTTAAGTTTTAAATTAATTTTTATTGAATATTTTTCCTTAAAATCACCTAAATCTGGTGAGCCACTGAACGGTTAAATCAAACATTGGCTGCTGACTTGACTTCACACCGGTGGGTACTTGTTTTTATATTCGTACATGTATAATTTCGTTTAACCAGAAATTATATATCTTTATAATAAACCAATACAAATAAAATTTTGTGGTAAATACTTATTATTATTATTATTATATCAACGTTTTAAACAGCATTAAATATCAATTTTGTGGCTTAGATAAATCATTTTATTCACGATTCAAACAAAACATAGGTACTTAAAAATAAATTCCCTACTTAAATTGTATCACTTAATGAATAGATAAGTTCAGTTAGATAATTAGGTGAATCATTATTATTTACACCTTGATTGAAACCTACAAATTAAAATATGAATAAGATAAGTTAGAAAATATTCAACATAAATATATATATATCCACATTTAATAGTGTAAATGGACTGCACTAGTATTGGTTCACTGAGGAACGTACCTATTATTGTAAAATTCTAGTTAGACACTGGAAGAGCACTTAAAAAATTAATTGATTGAGTAGGTACTGATATTGCTACTAAGTTTAAAGAACATAGAACATAACAAATCTGTTTTAACAGTTTATAATACAATAACTGTAACTTTCTAACTATAATAGTTGTACAACCTGGTTGTAAAATTTGTAAAATCTATACCTATAACCCAGTACCTAACTTGTTGGATTATACAGGATCAACAATAAATTATTACTTCTTTTCAACTACTAGGAACTCGAAAGTCAATTAAATTAAGCAAATCGCTGCAGTTAACATAACTTGTAATAGTTTTAAAAACAGTTATAACTTCAATGTTAGATATTCGAGATTGCATGGATAAAAGATGCAAAACACTTCTTGATATTTATAGTAACCACTAACTAGATCAATTCAGTAAGCACAATATATATCTTAGAAATTTATTTTGCACTGCTTCAAGTGAATCGCAATACCGACTAAAACCTCCCTATTTAGCTTTGTGGATCTGCCTGGCACTACCGTCAGGTATTACTTCAAGCAGGTCAGCTGGGATTACGACTCTTGCTTACATTTTCTTATACCGTTATATACCCGTTTGTTCCATAAGTTCCCTTCTTTTATTGCTCATTATCTTTTTCGCGTACTGTTTTACTAGTGCCCAATTTTCTATATTGGCCATCATTTTGTCGATGAAATTATGTGGAGCTATTTTTCCGATCTGTAGAGTCACAATATATACATTTGTCTGTCGGCTAATACTAAAGCGTTTGAAATAGTTATTGAACCCTCCATGTCCCGTTAACATGGTTGTTGTATAAAAGTCCACTTCCCCGAATTTTCATTTTATCCATGGCCTTAAGTCTGGGATCAGGCGTTTCGTCCACTGTATTTTTTCTTATTTTCGTCCAATAACCTTTGCCATTTATCCGGAATAGAACTTCTTAGCAGTTCAATTGGTGGTATTCTTGCCACTACCAGCAGGGCCGCGCTGACTATCCGAATCGCTGTGCTTTTTTGTACTGAGTACAGTATATTCCTGTACACCTGCTTTTTTAGGGGTCTCTTCCATATTTGGGCACCATATAGTATTATAGAGTAGAACAGAGAATCCTTCTGATGTTTTCTTTTGGGACTCCGATTTTTGGCATTATTCTGCTAAGGTTACCTATTGCTTTGTTCGCTTTTGCCGCAGTCTTTCGCACGTGTACCCCCATCCTCATGTTTCTGTCCATATGTACCCCGAGGTATTTCACGCTTTCCTGGCTCCTGATGTTCGTCTCTTCCAGTTGCACCGAGATAGGTACTTTTAATCTTTCTTCCTGCAGCTAGGACCACCACTTCGTTTTTTGGTACGCAAGCGTCAGCTTCTTCATCTGCATCCATCCTGTAACGTGCTCTTATGGCGGTTCTTGCTTATTTTCTAGGGTATCAGCGTCTTTGGCAGTCACTACCACTGCCAGGTCGTCCACATACCCAACTAGTTTGACACCTTTGGGAACCGGTAATCTGAGCACCCCATCATAGTATATGTTCCAGAGAGTGGGACCTAGGACGGACCCTTGTGGGACCCCGCATGTAACACTCAGTTTTTTGGTTTTACCAATTAGTATTACTCTGTTTTCTAGATAGCTCGCTCGCATAATCAAAACTACTGCTACTATATTTATTAGAAGAGTAGAGAAATGGCTATAGTATAGATATTATTATGAAAACTTGGTTTTATATTTTATTTCTCAAAAAAAGTGATTTGCTAAAGTTACAATCATATTAAGCTAGCTTCTAAATACAAGGCGATCTTGTAACTATGAGTTTTGTTGTATTTGGTAAACTAATGTAGTTAACGTTTTAAACTAAAACACAGATATAGAGTTTACACAAAAGAATTTTATTTGTCTTAGGAAAAAAGATAAATGGTGTGGAACGACCCTATGAAATCTATAATCTAGAAAGTTGTACAAGTAACTTACTGTACTATAATATTAAAAATTTTACTCACATGATCTATAAAACATTGGATTATTTGATCCAAATCTGATCCACTGTTTTCAATAGCTTGTAAAAACTTTCGCTGTCTTCGGTAGATCTTTTCCAAGTTACCAAAAAGATAGCCTTGGTAATCTTTCAAGTGGGATGGCACATGACGTTCAATGAATGGTTTGTATAACTGAAATGGATACATAATTTTATGGCTTGATTTATATTAAGTATATTACCTACGGAGAGATAGAAGCGTCTTATTCAAAAATTTAAAAAATCTAATTTAGTAACAAGCTAGTCGGTTGAGAATTATTTTAAATTCAAATAAATTTGCAAAATGAAAATAATGACTGACTGATAAAAAAAACAGTGGAGCTCTTTCAAGATTAACAACTTTAAATTGCTGATCTAAATTGCTAAAAAAAATCTTAATTTTTTTATGTATGTTTAAATCAAACTATTCAAAACTAACGTCACAAAATGGTCTCTAACTTAGTAACAATATGAAAGTTAAATGTGCCAGTATCCTATCCCCTCGGTGAAAAACGCAACAAAGCCAAAAAATTAAACTAGCTTCTGTGAATAATATTAAATACATTCAAAATATTTTAAGTATCCATACGTTGTAGAATGAATACAAAACAAAATTTGAAGCATACATTCTTCGGTTGGAAAGGAATCATTCAATCGACCAAATTTGTTTAGCTGACTTTTGCTAAACATCTCTAGCATTATAATGTGCTCTAAAAAGTCTTATAGTTTATTTTATTGTATTAACCCATCTTATTAAGGACATTAAACAAAGAACTTTGTTACAGATTAACAGAAGAAGAAAGCTGCATAAACCATCAACACCTAGCCAGGGTTGCTGACAGACTTCTACATATTAAAAACTAATAAAAACCCAGGTTTTAAACGTATGAATAAACATTATTTATTAAAATTTAAAAGCAAAACAATAAATAGAACTTTATTATTGACCCTATATTAATATTAACGGTTATAGTGCCAATAAAAACAATGGTATTATTTTTCGATGATTACCAACTACATGCCAGTTATCTTGGCATTGAATGCAAATTCAAAAATAGTGAACGCCGATAAATATATTAATATTTTGTTTTTTCACTGTTCTTTTATGTTTTAAGGTACCCGATAAATTAAAATGTACGTCACATGTCCGGTAAACTATTGCTGATAAAAATTTTTAGGAGTGTTAATAGTGTCAATGAAACACTCTGTTTATAAGGATTGTCTTTTTATATTATTAAAAAATTAAAACCTTTTACCTTGACTACTTTAGCGAGATCATCGACATATTTTTTCTCCGTAGAAAGAATTTCTTCAATTATCCAGTCTAACCTAAAAATAACAAATTAATGTAGCTTGAAAAATTTTTAAAATTACTTATTTAAATAAATTTTGATATAATCTCTGTCATAGTATACATACTTTTATTTTTAATTAGGTATAGTTAAATTTAAAAAAAGCGGAATTTAGATTTTTTTAAAGTACAGATAATATAAGTAAATAAGAAACGTGAAAAAACATTCATAAACAAGGGAGGTTTAAAATAATAATATGTAAATGAAATTAACTTGCTTTTTACAGGATGTTGTAGAGTTACTTCTGCTAACAGGTGCTGAATGAGTTTCATGAATAAATGTCGATTGATCAGGAAGTCCAACTCTTTCAATTCTCACTATTCCCTTATTATCACAAAATGTTTCCCTCCTTACGTTACTATAAAGTTCTTCCTGATTGTCTTTTACTTTTCCCAAAGAAATTCCTTCATCATCTTCATCGAATACTGAACTTTCTTGAGATGTAGTCGAATAAATAGTTGATCTTTTTGATAATGGAGCAAATATTAAAAGCGGCAGCTCGGGATTTTCTTTATTTGGAATCTTTATGTATTGATAAACACCATTGTCTGTACTGCCTGATGGTAGCGAATAAAACTCTTTTTTTGCTGGAGTTGAATTATCACCCAATTCTTGGATCGCATAGTTTTGTATTAATTTAAACATTTTTTGATCTTCTTCCTTATAAAATATCATATCTGAATTTTCCGAACCTTTTAATATCTCTTGGAGGCTTTGTTGTTCTAAATTTACAACTTTTCTGTCAATTATTACCTACAAGTAGTTAATTAAATAGATTTCAATTTTAAAACAAAAAAAAAACAAAGAATGTTGTGGTATACAAAAGAACTGATTCAAATAGTTAAAAAAGCTAACCAGCATCCAAAGGGATTCTTAATTTTAATTCGTAAATTTTACAATTTAAAAAATTAGCTTTTTTATTTCTATGACAATGACAGTGACAATGACAACTGATTTTCGTTGTTTATTGTTCTTAGTAAGCTGGTCTTTCACAACACAATAAATTTTACAATGTTTAATTTGTTTATGTTACCTGTACTTCGATTAATTCTCTTCCATCATCGTTGTACGCTTCTACGATAGTTAAGCCATTTTCTAGATCATCACTTAAGCTTTCAATAAACTCCTCTGATTGACTTACAAATCGTAGTACTTCCTTACCTGTATTATGGTTTACTGCTTCATTATCATTCAAATTGGTTTCGAGGTTTGAATTTGCTTGTATATCGTAGATCATTGTTTGGGTATTACTATCATGGCTGTTTCTTTGATCCAAATTTGATTGCGATTCTTCTTTGTAATTTAGAAGTCTACTTTTACCTGTGTTGAGGTTTACTGCTTCATCATCATTCAAATTGGTTTCGAGGTTTGAATTTTCTTGTATAACGTAGATCATTGTTTGGGTATTACTATCATGATTGTGTCTTTGATCCAAATTTGATTGCGATTCTTCTTTGTAATTTAGAAGTCTACTTTCACCTGTGTTGACGTTTACTGCTTCATTATCATTCAAATTGGTTTCGAGGTTTGAATTTGCTTGTATATCGTAGATCATTGTTTGGGTATTACTATCATGGCTGTGTCTTTGATCCAAACTTAATTGCGATTCTTCTTTGTAATTGAGCCTGCTTTCCAAGTAAGCGTCCATTCGATCGGTATCAGTATCATTTTCTGATACATTATTGATGTCTTTGCGGTTATCAATTGCTTCAGCACCGTCAAAATATCCATCTTCTTTCATCTTGGCAAGTTCAGTATCCATTTCCTGAATAAAACTTTTTCTAAAATCTTCAGTTTCTTCTTCATTTTCGGCTTCGACGAAGCTCTTGATTTTAGTTTGTCTTTCGCGTTTTTTATTGTTGTCATTTATTCTCCTTTTAATCTCAACATTTTTATTAGCTTCCTTAAGGGAATTTAAGAGTGATTCTGTAGCGGTCAATACTTTACCAGGAAATGTTTCTTCTATTATATTATTTGTGCTTAATAACCTACTACTTTGTTCTGCTACTAGTTGAGCTTTTTCAAATTTTTCACGCAATGATTTAACAGTTTCTGTTGATTCAGTTGATTCAGTTGCATGTTTTTCTATTGACACTTTGGTTGAATTTTTTTTGTACTTATTTTTTCTGTCACTTTTTCTATAACTTTTATGTCTGACAAATAATCTGTCCTTGTTCACCATATCACTATCATTCTCCGCCTTACTAGACATTCTTGGTAAAGTGGAGTGTTGTTGCTGTTTTGTGGGTCTCTTGATTGCAAATAGATCTTTAAGAAAATGTCCACCTTCTTTTTCTTTCTTTTTATCAATATTGGATTCCATATTTTTTAATTAAAGACATTTGTATTTTATAATATAAATTTCACTAAACCAGTCTGGTAACTTATCTAATCAAGGCATTTGTGTTATCTCCGTTAATATCCCTCCTCCATAAAAATACATGTTGACATTAAATGAAAGCAATAGATAAGAGAGATAAATGTAGATAACCTGTATATATCATAAAATTTAAAAAGAATACAATTCTGAACAATTTTAAGTAAACTGATTATTTATTTTTACAAATAATTTACCCTCATGCTTGGCAATTTATTGAAACAACTTCAATATAATTAAAAAATTGATTACCATTGATACAGTAACTACTTTCTCTAAAACTTCACCGTTAAATATATTACAGCAGAAAAACACCATAAATACACATGTTAATCAAGAAAATCAAGTGTAACAGTGACGCGGCCAGAAACCTCCCTATTTTTCAAATTTTGGGTTAAATTATAAAGAAGTAATCAACAAAAATTTTCTTAGTAAAATGGACTTCCACAGAGTAAGGGTTAGTACAATAAATTTCATTTATTTATAAAGTTTTCTAAATGCTTGCAGTGTAAAATAAGAGAGGAAAGCGTCATCTGTCACCTGCTACGATGGGTCTATTATAATAATTCTACTTCATTCTACATGTGTTTATAAAAAATTACTTCAACACCTACTTTCTGTCTGTATAAATGGATCATAATATAAATGTACTTAATTACGTTTCCCAGATTAATTTACGTTATTTTTATGTAATTAAGTTAATTATTTTAACATTTATAAAATTATTATTACCGAGATACTTTTTAAATATATTTACAAAGCTGTTTCAACTTGTGGATACAATCGTAACATATAAAAGACACTTTTTACTCGTTTTGTACTATAATTTCACTTCAGTTACTATACGAAACCGTTTTAAATATTAAGAATGCAGTAAATGTTAATATTACGCGAGAAACCGATCAGTAACACTAAATTAATCACTCAAAAATGACGAAAATGAGTTTCACTACAATAAGGAGTACATTGAACCGACATATTTAAAATCTTTTAGACATTGAGCGTCCGCATGCGTCTGACGCATGTGCAGAAGTCAAATCATATTGAAATGAATTTAACTCCACCCAATATAACTAATAATAAGTATTTAATTATTATACAATAAAATGATTAAAAACATCTATTGTTGCTCTTGTTCAATTATTATTAACAAAAAGATTATTAATGCAGGTACAAGTAGGCCGTAGGTAAGGTATACTACGTAAGTAGTGCTGTAAAGCTATTTACCACACACGTTACGTAATATACTATTATATTGTAATGCGGTTACATTCTGCTATCTTTTACACTTCACCTGTTCAAACCACGTTTTTTGTCTAGTATTTACCCACTTGCTATTTTTAATTGTTTGGTTAATGCAAGGTGGCCCAACGAAAACTTAGCACCTGGAAGAGTACTTACTTTTGTAATTAGTTTAAATGCTGGAATTGTTCACCCTTAACTTCCATGCAGTAATGTAAGTTTTGCTGAAAACGTTGATGTACAGTCAAAGACAAATGAAATGCACAACTAGATTAAGGTGGGATTAGTTGCTGACCTCATGTTGCAACGCTGCGAATTGTGACCAGGTCTCTTTAGTTTACAAAAGGTTTACTGTTATTTTGTTCTTAGAAAATCAAAAGTGTTTATTAAATTAATTTTTATCATTATTAATTATTCATAATACGACAATGTTCGTTAGTGCCCTATCTAATCTAAGTTATGGAAGAATACTTTATGTAGATGCCATGTAATAAGAATAAACACGTAATAGTATATTACACACCGAGGTGGAAAGTGTTTCATTACTGTCGAGAGATGAGATAACTGACTGAGGCGCGTAGCGCAGTTACATCTCGAGACAGTAGGAAACTTTTTACTGAGGTTTGTATACTATTTTATTCACAATCAATTGTTTCAGAAAATAATTTAAAAATAACAATTTATAAACTATGTATATTTCTAAAATACCTAGTATTCTCGTATGTCCTAAATAATCAATAATTGTCTTCTTCTTATTATTTAATATTTATTGGTATTAAGGTATTTTAACAAAATGAAATGAATGACACTGTTAGCCATTTCAGTTATTTCTGGAGGAGTATTTTCCATTTCTATATCACTGTCAGACATTTTACTAAATGAGTTTTCTTTTTAATCTGAAGTTACTGTCAATATAATGAGAAATCGAGAAACGTCATTGTCATAGTCTACTACCTGCAGCAATGAACAATTATATGATTAGTTTAATGGAATAATTAGAGAGTTGTCCGAGTTAAAATTAAGAAGCTTAGTAAATAATAATAAAAAAGAAGAAGAATGACAGGTCGGGAAGTGCTACTGTATAAAAAAGTTTTACTTTCTAACTTTTGAAATGTCGATAATGGTTACATTACATATGTGATTGTGAATAATAGATATTTATGTACGTGTCAAATAAACAATTTAATATGAACTATAAGTACGTATATATTACATAATTTAAATACAATATAAATATTTAGGTTATCTTAACAAAATTGTAACACATTACACAGTCTCGCAGATTAAATAATATTCCATAAGGTGAGTCAATGTAATTCATGAACCTAAAATATTAATTTTAGTATATTATTACATGAGCGATTATGTAGGCCATTATTCACAAGGGTGAAGATTGAGCCCACGAGCCGAAGCCGAGTGGCTCAATCACTCGAGTGAATAATGGCCATTATCGCGAGTATAATACTATACTTTTCCTACACTTATGGAATAATTAAAAACCAGATTAAATTAAAGTATATTTCGATTCTTTCGCATACAAAAATGTATTTTGACAGCAAATATTATTTCATCAAAATTTCATCCAAATGTTTTAAAGAGGTTTTAAAGAGGTTTTAAAGAGGTACTAAATCAAAAAGTACTAGATTTTGTACAATTATTGTACATCATTGTAGAACCTTTTCCGTTGCCATGGACAACTAATAAAACCTTAGAATATCTGTTGGCTTATGAAATTCGTGGCCTGTGATTGGTCAAAATACCGTTGGCTTATGGTTCATAAGTCAACAGGTAAATATAACTACTACTATTATTTAAAGAAAAAACGTAAATAATAGACATATTATTCCATAGGTGTAGAAAATAGTATATTATTCCACAAGAAGATTAATGGTAGCTTTGATTCACAAAGATGAAATGTAAAACAGCAGTCGTAGACCAGTGTTGTAAATCATATGACTGAATAATAACCATTATATGCGAGTCCACGACTTTAAAATAACAAGCACACGAACACACACGAAAAATAAAATAAAAAATAAAAATCAAACAATACTGTGTAAAAAAAATAAAAACAATAATAATGGTTCATTAGTCACTAATGCATAATAGGTAACATTAAACTTGAGGAAGCATATGTATAATTAATGTTTTATAGAACTGTCGTGGACAAAAGAATTATATTGTCTTAAATCCAAGCATCACTTCTTGGTCTTTAAAGAACCTCGACAATAATAACTCTCTTTTCTACCTTGGTGCATAATAGTATATTATTCAATGAGCATATAATAGCCATTACATGCGAGTAGAATACTATACTTTGTTCACGACTTTCAAATAAAATTTACAAGTAATTATAAAAAAAATTTATTTTATGAAGTAAAGTACAATGTCGTAGCAGCATTATCATTTCTTATTTAGCACTATTTAGCAAAATTACAAATCAAAAAGACTGCAAAGACAAAGAAAATTGCAGAATAGCATGTAAATAAAAGTTCATATAAAATACTCGTATTGAATAATATTCGTGTGTATCTGTGTATAAAGTATACCATATACCAAAGTACATTCTGTATAGGCAACACTTATTACGTGTGTGTGTATTGGAGTGTATGCTACCGTGTTATGAACAAAGAATATTCTCATACCAAGTTTAGACATACGTGCTGTTTTGACGTCGTACAGTGTATAATGGTTCATTATTCACTAATGAATAATGGGTAACATTATACTTGAGCAAGCACATGTATAATTAAGGTTTTATAGCACGTTCGTGGACAATTACTATTTTTTAATTATTATCATTTAACCCTATACAAAGTAGGAATAAGTTTAGTAAATAAGGTTATAATATTAAATTGTCAAGCTATTAAATGGAAATTTGGAAAATAAGAGAAATCTCCAAATATTTAAAAAAATTAAAATAATTAAGCAAGTTACTATTTTATGAACTCTGGGTGGAGTTATAATTATATAATAAGGAATTATTTAGGGATAACTTAGCCAACAATATTGTATGTTTAAAATATTGAAAATGTCAGTTGAGATAAACTTGAATCTAACCTCTTTCTGGCAACAATTTTTCAATAGCTTCCATCCAGGATTTCCACACTTCGGTGGTTTCTGCTTTTAAAACGTATGTCTTTGTTTTTAGTTGTTTTTTATTTTTCATTGGACATTGATTAAGTATAATAGTCAATCGATCTGAAGAGTCTAGGGATAGTTCACTTAATTTTATACTTCCAAAACAGTAAAAGATGTTGCAATCCTTCTAAAAAATTCAAATTAAAATAATAGGTAACGTTGCTTACTTTTTAAATAAAGAATATCCCGATAAAACTAATTTTTTGGTTCTGATAATACAGACCGCGGTGCAGAGTGGGGACGAAGTGAGAGAGAGAGTAATAGATAGAGAAGGAGTGAAAGAGAAATATAAACGCGGAGAGAGAAATATAGACATAACATATTACACTTTATCGACGAATTTTTGCTATTTCGGCTTGTGCAAATCGTCAGAATATGCGGTTTTAAAGTCCCTTCCCCCCATTTATTTTTTGAACCGTTAGAATTAGAAATTTGAAATTTTGGGAAAGTGAAGTAGGGAATGTACATTACTTTTTTATAGTTAGTAGGTGACGTAACCATAAAAAATGGCGGACGTGGGTCCTTTTGGAATATAATTTTAAATGGCACCATATGGCAAGTAATACATCATTTAAAAGCTTGTTTCAAACCCTTTCCAATCAAAAAAAAAATTCTTCCTTATTTACAACTTTCAACCCAAAATTATAAAATTATTAAGGTTTTAAAATATTTTATTTGGTAAAAAAATACGTTCTAATAATAAAAAAAAATTAAATAATATGTTCAAAATGTTCACCATTTACTTCCTGGCAATAAAAAAGTCTAGCAGAAAACTCTTCCCGAACGCGTTCAAGTGTCTCTCTAGAAATTAACCTGCATTCTTCACTAATTCTTCGCTTTAATTCGTCAATGCTCTCAATTGGTGTACCATAAACTTTTGATTTTAGGTACCCCCATAAAAAGAAATCTAGTGGGTTCATATCGGGAGAACGCGCAGGCCACTCTATTGGACCCCGTCGTCCAATCCACCTATCTGGATATTGTTCATTTAAATAATTTCTAACAGGTTGATAATAATGGGGAGGAGCACCATCCTGCTGAAAAGTTATTTCCATATCATGGAACTCGTCAGCATGATCCTCAAGAATCTCTAAGATTCGGGGTTCAATACCATTCTGGAGTAATTCCAGGTAAATTTCCCCAGTTACGTTTACGTTTACGTTTAAAAATATAGGCCCAACAATGTAGTTTCCCAAAATTCCTGCCCACACATTCACTTTTTGAGGAAACTGGGTGTGACCTTCATAAAAAAGGTGAGGATTTGTGTCACTCCAGTATCTTACGTTCTGGGTATTAACTTTACCATTAAGAAAAAAGAGCACTCATCACTAAAGCAAATTGTTTTAAGATAATAAGGATCCTGTTCTATTTTATTTCTTATTTGCTCACAGAATTCAATTCTGCGATCTGGATCATCTTCTGTCAGCATATGGAGCATTTTCATTTTATAAGGATGAAATTTTTGTTTCTTTAAAACTCTTTTTACAGTTGATGAAGACACTTCACAAGTTTGTGCAACATTTGAGGTGGATTGTATGGGGTTGACTACCATTTCGGCAACTATTTCGACTTGTTTGTCTTCACTAATTCCAGGTCGACCACTTCGCTTAGCGTCTGCAACGTTTCCCGTTCTAAGAGTTGTCTCAGGTACTGTCTGGATATTGGTCGATCTGAATGCCTTTCATTAAAAATCCGTTCGGCTTCATGCAGATTAGTTCTAGCCTCACCAATAATTAATATTGCTTTAACTTTTTCCTGCATAGTTCGCGACATTTTAAAAAACTCTTATTTATTATTAACGGATAATTTACTAAATCACAATAATGGTAAAGAGGTAATATTTTATTATTTTTACAAATTATATTTAAGATATGAACCAAAAAGAAATAAAAATAAAAACTTTGAATTTAAACAAGAATAGTATAGTGCCAAACATTTTAAATTTTTAGTACGCCAGTTGTACCTACATTTAAAGCAAAGAATTCGATTTAAATAAAAAGTCAGTAAAGTTTTTTTATTACGAAGAAGTAAATGGTGAACATTTTGAACATATTATTTAATTTTTTTATTATTAGAAAGTATTTTTTTACCAAATAAAATATTTAAAAACTTTAATAATTTTATAATTTTGGGTTGAAAGTTGTAAATAAGGAAGAAGAATAATTTTTTTGGTATCATTGGAAAGGGTTTGAAACAAGCTTTTAAATTATGTATTACTTGCCATATGGTTCCATTTAAAATTATCTTCCAAAAGGGCCCACGTCCGCCATTTTTTATGATTACGTCACCTACTATCTATAAAAAAGTAATATACATTCCCTAGTTCACTTTCCCAAAATTTCAAATTTCTAATTCTAACAGTTCAAAAAATAAATGGGGGGGAAGGGACTTTAGAACCGCACTGTATATATTTTTTTCTCCTTGCATTATTTTCTTGAAAATAAAAAAAAATAGGCACGCTCGAGAATGCCCAGATGCCGTTTTTTACACCTTTGTAGCACTTTATAGCATGTATTTAATTCGTCCTATCTTAATCTGACGCGCTAGAGAATTTCTGATGATCATTTGTTTTTACTAATCTGATCCTCTATCCTGAACGCGCGGCCTTTATGATTTATGAGTTTCATATTTGGTGGAGGTACAAGGTGCCCTTTGTATATAAATCTACAGCGCTTCAGTAAATGCCGAAATCCCCGCTTGGGCTCTCCTACTACTATGTCAATCTAATCTAGTCTAAATTAACTCTATTTTAATATATTTATATTTATTGTATTTACAATTATTATTTATACTTACATCATAAACTGTGATAAGTATAACATTTTCATAAAGAAAAACCACAGATGTATAATTATCGGGTTCCATAACTATAAATTTGTCTTTCTTTATAAGAGTTCCGTACTTTTTTTCTGAAATTGTACTGTACTTAAAGGATAACTTTGTTTTTAAATCGTTATTGTTGTTCGCTGCTATCGAATTTGGCGCAATTGTTTTGCCCTAAAAATAATTTTCAATACAAAGGCATAAGTTTAGAATAGAGGTATGTAGGTACTTGATAAACAACGCTAAAAATACCCAGCCATTTTTCAAAAACGAATTTGTCTGATCTATATCCATCTTACTAAGAACATTTAAAAATATAACTTTTTAACAAAACTTTTAATTAAAAATTGCTTTTTAAAGTTATCACAAATAAAATTAATTCGATCATAACCCTGGTAGAAGAACAACAGGGATTTAGATCAGGTAGATCTTTTGTACATGAAGTATTTATTTTACGACAGCTGGTTGAAAAATCAACATAATATAATAAATGCACATTCCTATGCTTTATAAACCTTTACAAAAGCATTTGATCGCATAAGGCTAGATGACGAAATCCACCTGTTGCATAAGAGTATCTAATCATATAATCCAGACCATCTAAAATATATACGCAAACAATGAAGTTCAGATTCGCGTTAACGGTAAATTATCAACACCTATAGTGATCAACAGTGGTATAAGACAGGGAGACTCACTCAGTCCCTTCCTGTTCAACATAATTATGAATGAAATAATAAAAAATGTGCTCTGTAAGGGATACAGAATGGGTGATACAGAAATAAAAATGTTTTATCAAGCCGATGATGCCGTGACATATGCCGAAAATGGGGATGACCTTCAAAGGTTACTAAATACTTTCAATCTCACGGAAAAGAAGTACAACATGACTATCTCAAGGGAAAAAACTAAATATATGACAACTTCGAAAGAACCCCTCAGATGCAAACTAGAACTAGGTGGCCAAATAATACAACAGGGAATGAGATTCAGATACCTAGGAATCGATACAACTAGTTACGGTAATGTTGAAGAAGAAATTAGAGGGCAGGTGGCCAAAGCAAACAAAGTAGCAGGGTGCCACAACAAACAAACACGTACAACAAAAAACAAAGGCTCAGATTTACAAGACCACAATTAGACCCATCATTACATACATATCGGAAACAAGACCCCAGAGACAGCAAAAACAAAACAACTACTGGAGACCACAGACATGAGAATAATAAGACGAATGTCAGGAGAAACACTACTAGATAGGGAAAGAAGCAAAGGCATACGGCAATCATGCAATATAGATAGAATTAATGGGTTCTGTAACGCAAGAGATAATGGAACCAACACATAAACCGAATGTCAGAAAATAGGTTGGTAAAAATCGCCCGTGATAAATCTCCTAGTGGTACACGCAACAAAAGCCGACCTCGGAAAAGATGGAGTGATAATAAGACAGTTCCAGATTCATCGAAGAGCACAAAGGCAGGTAAAAGAGAACAAAAGACGATACATCAGTTCAGTTCACAACGTATAGTTTGAACTTTTGTTTTCCCGATAAGACAATGTAAAACAGTAAAGTGAAATTTAAAAGACTCTAAAATAAATTAAAATAAATGAAAATATGAATTGGAAAATTTGTTTAAATAAATTAATGTAGAAAATAAATTAATAAAATATAACAACTGTAAAAAAGACATTTCTGCTGTAATGTCAACCATGAAAAGCGATTTTACAATTTCGTACATCATTATTAAAAAATTGTTTGGATATTAAGATAAAATCGATCGATATTGATTAACAATAGAAGTACTACCTGTCAAATCAACCATAAAAAGATAGTAGTGACAATTAGGTGACATGGAAATGACAATGGGCCTTGTCAGTAGATGCTTAAATCTCAAAACAAATATGTTTACTTGAAAATAAATAAGCACGAATACATATAACAAGGATGTGAAACTCGAGTGGAGAGGGTAGCAGGAGAAAAGGCGCCTATCTGGGCGGGGTTAAATTCTCGGTCGTTGCGTACTCCGTACTGCGCAACAGGCTGTCTTTTTCTTTGTGCGAGCGAGATAACCAATCGCATATGGATTCGTGTAAACATCTCTCGTTCGATGCGCAGTACAAAGTACGCAACGACCGTAGACTGGACTCCGCCCAGATAGGAGCCGTAAATTCAGCCACGGGCGCTTATAGCTCGGCATAGGAGTTTTACATCCTTGTTATACAGGGTGTTTCTTAAGTAATCTAAAATATTATATGGGGCGCTTCGTTACTCAATTTTAAGACGAAAAGTTCATATAAATATGTGTGATAGGTGTTGTCGTTTATGAGATACAGGGTGTTGAATTTATTGTAATAAGTCAGTTCTGATTGTACGTGAAATTAATTTTTCCCGGTGACGCTACTGGTTTTTAGAAGTAATACGCAAAAACATGCTTATTCTAAGTGGCCTTTGAAATAATGTTGACAAGTGTCAAATTTGAAAACTAACGCAAAAATCGTACATTTTTATTTGATTGACTCTGTGTTTAGTTAATAACTATGTTCAACAAACATTTTCGGTCAATGTTTGGCTTGACATCATCGATGATTATTTAATTGGACCATTTTTCCTTCCTGTACGGTTAACCGGTGAGACATACCATCATTTTCTAGAAAATGAACTTCCACTTCTTTTGGAAGATGTACCTATTATTATTAGAAGGCGCATGTGGTTCATGCATGACGGAGCTCCTCCACATTTTTCAGTGATTGTACGCGAGTTTTTAAATAATGTTTTTCCAGGCCATTGGATCGGACGAGGATCTCCACACCCGTGGCCCCCTAGATCACCTGGACACAATCCCCTGGATTTTTGTTTGTGGGGCTATTTGAAATCGCTTGTTTACACAACACTGATATTAAACGTACAAGATCTTCAAAATCGTATCATAGACGGCTGTAATGTTATTCGTAACAATCCTGGTATCTTCGAACGTATTTGACAATCCATTAGACATCGAGCGGATTCTTGCATTTTAGCTGGAGGTGGACTTTTTGTTATCTCATAAACGACAACACCTATCACACATGTTTATATGAACTTTTCGTCTTAAAATTGAGTAACGAAGCGCCCCATATAATATTTTAGATTACTTAAGAAACACCCTGTATGTATTCGTGTAAATAAGTTTAATAAAAAAGTTAACAAATATTAGGGTAATTTGAACACTCAATTGACCTTGTGGCAAGTCACGTCATAAGGTCTGGAATTATTTTGGCAATATTTGTCAGAGTGGCTGCTACGATACAACCGAGACCAAAACATCCAACGAAGAAGAACCTCAGCTGATAATTTTGTTTTTGTATGTTGTTATTTGTATTATTCATTTCTTCGTGCGGACTGACTTATTTTAATAGCTATTTAAGCCGACGCTCAGGGCAGTATTTATACCGACTATTCTGTTAAATTATTTTACTGAAACGCGACATAAAAGCAAAGATGTTTTCTTTCGTAAATTTAATAAAAGACTACCATTTTTTAAATTCTTTAATTTACACTTATTAATTTTTTGAATGGCATAATATAAACTTATTATAATACAAATTAAAAAAGATATACCTAAATCATGATAATAATTTCATTCAAGTATCGCAATATCAGTATTGATCTCATCGTCATCACTACTGTCTACATTTATAATCAATTTAATTACATTAGAAAATGTCTGTAAGTATTTTACCTCTACTTGTTTAACATGTTCAATGCAATTTGTCCAGTGTTGATTGTCTATTGCGGCGACTTCAGTTGTTTCTTTTCAACTGACCCCAAAGTAGCTTTATAGGATTTAGGACGCAGTAATAGGGAGGTAGCCTTAGTACTTCATGACCTGCTTGTTTTGCCAAACAGTCAATGACATACTCTTTTTTGAATGTTTTGGTACGTAACACTTCTAATAATTGTTTTTTTGTGTAGCACTCTTCATAGTAAAGATCATTCTGTTCCAAAAAAAATGTCAGCTCATCTTTCGTAGAACTCGATGTGGATACTCTTACCGTTACCCTTGAATGATAGGGCGCGTTATCCATAACAATAACGCTATTTTTCTTTGGTATGGAAGTAAGATTTTAGAAAACCATTTCTCAAAGAGAGGGCTATCCATATCTTGTTGGTAATCCAGAAAACAATTTTTATGTTTTTAGCGGACAGAAGGAGTACTCCTTCAACCCAACCCTGAGAACTGCCACAATGTAGAATGCTAATTCTTTTTCCTTTGTTTAAAGGAACATCTACACTGCATTTTGGCTGGTTTTGATCATCCCATCCTTTCTTCACCGTTGCATGTGTGTCGCACCAGGTTTCATTCAGATAATAAATTGGTCTGCCGCATTCTCTATATTTTGTGAGAGTTTGTAAATATTCGTTTCTCCATACAAATAGTCTCTTGCTCTCCAATAGACTGACGTTTATCGATAGTCTCACATTTAAATCCATTGTTCTTCAAAAATCGCCAAAAAGTTGTTCTCGCACAATCTATCAATTTTTTCCTTTTCAATTCGATTTGAATGCTAATAATAACTCTAATAAATAAAATAATAATACTAAATAACAAGAATTCCATGAAAATATTAAAGCCAAACCTGTAAAGGTAAAAACCAGCTAATATAATACAATGGAAGTGATAACCAGACCGTCGTTAATCTCTAATAAAAATAAGATAGTCAGTTCACAGGATCTTGAAATGAATAATACAAGTTGGTGCAAAGCACTTTTTAAAGCACTAAAGAGGGAGGAGCGACGTCACGTTCAAATCGCGCCTTGCTTTCCGCCATTTTGATAATTTTTTTAGGACAGAAATACAGTTAAAAAAAATAAAAAAAGCGGGTGCTTTTTTTTTATAAAGTACTTCAATTTTATGCATTAAAAAATTTTTACAAAAAAGGCCCTATTGAGAAAGTCCAGAAGACATTACCCATGACGATCCTTACAACAATTTGAATTCGCTGTTGGGGACCTCCAACAAATAGCAGACGTACCTACCCTTGGTGACGCCCCTGTTTTGCTGTCAAGCGTTTGGGCTGGTTCGTCCCTCAGATACTCAGTTGTTTTGACAGGCGTAACTCTGCCCCGAGTAGTATTGAAATTAAGCAATGGATGTAATGATTTACTAAAGTTTGAAGGAATGATCGAATCAATGAAAGTGTGATTAAAACAGTAAACATATATTGATTTGTAAATATTACACTTTAAATTTGAGTATAGTAGAGTCAACTTTGTGTTTGGACAAAAACTAGTAAAGAGAAGGACCTGCTAAAACTATTTAATTATTTAGTTCTAAATAAAATAAAATGTGAATCATCTAAAAAATATAAGCTCCTATAACATAAAAAAGAACATAAGAAAACTAAATGTGACGTCACTGCGCAATTAAATCTATTTATATCCTTAATCCTAAACAAAATGTATAATTATAAAATGCAAATATAAATAATACCGCAATCCAGAATATATACCTAAAAAAGATAATCTGAAAGCCTTAAGAAGTTCTTATTTACACCGCGTAGTCACTTCTACTGCTAAAAGTGTGGGTAAATGAAATAGTTATATAACACATAAAACCTGGCCTTGACTAAAGTGCTGCTGATGGTAAAGTTGACGTCTGGTATAACGAAAATACGCCTCTACTGCGCTGCTGCTGACGTCACAGTTCAAAAGCGCGCTAAAAACCGCGTGGCTTCGGGTGCGGCTTCGAACGAATGTTCAAATGAGTTCGAAAAAGTATAGAAATACTTTGTAGGCAATATCCACGAATGGCTTTAAACTACTCCTTATCCGAAATAACGAATTATTAAATGAAAGTGAGTCTTAATCGAAAATAATTGAGTTCATTCGCAAAAATATGATTTGCAAGTACCGGATTAGCACAAATATATATCTACTAACCTTACGAATTGTCACATAATACGGGTTACTGTAATTATTCTTCACCTACGAACTTAATATCCATTTTTTACTCTTTTCTTCACTCACGAAACAACGAAACTTTACTATCAAAATCGGACATCACACTTACACCTCCCTCGTTCGGAAAGGAATGCTACCGTTACTTTCTCCTTTCTCCCTTGGCCGATGTTAACTTAACTACCCCCTTCCCTTCTATATATGTTTAACAATGTTGGTTGCATAATATTAAGTATCAGTGTCGAAGTATTTTTGATGAATATTTTTATTATTTTATTTCCGTTGTGGTGAAGCCACAACATTCGCTTTGACCGAAAATAAGTGGAATAGTAGTGAAACAGTAGTGAAAATGCATTGTCCTTAGGAAAGGACATAAAGGAATATTGGAAAGTTAAAGAGTTAATCGACGGTGTATGTGGCTGAGAACAAACAAAGGGAACACATAAATTCGACAGTCATTAACATGTTCACAAGCACGGTGAATAGAAGAAAGAAGCAAGCAGTAGCAATGCGATGCAGGGATGGTGGCCAGAAGGCAAGACTTCCACTGCTCATCAAAGCAATAAGAAGTATGCAGTAAACAGTAAGACGTAAGAATTGCATTCATCATCGACCAGTGGATACCTAGACAGTTGGAAAGAAAACAACAAAACGAGTCTGATCTAAAGATCAGATAATTGGGAGAAGAAAGGTTATCGACTGTTAGAAATACCCATCAACCAATTTTTATAAGATGTTTTTGACAATCTCGGCATGAATACCAGAACCATAAACTACACCATTGGTCGTGGTAGAGCATACGAACTGAACTGAGCGTATAAAGAAGTTTCCAACGAGGGCGGCAAAGTAAGGCTCTATAATTCGATACAAGGCTAAAAAGTTTTTTTTTCATAACTACAAAAATTCTGGAAAGGCCTATACAACGCCAAAAGTATGAACGTAAATAGATTAAAATAAACGTTAATTAAAATACTAAAAACTTAACTGATGAACCAAACTTCCACAATAACTTAGTAAATTAGTTTTAGATAATTAAAGACGGCTAGCTAAATAGCACATATGTTTATAAATAAATAATTTGTTTAAAATAAAACTCACCTTGAACTGTTGATTAGTATTAACAGAACTATTTCCATGCTCAAAAGGTGTTACTAACGATGGTAATGTGGTTTCCGCTAAAAAGGTACAAAATATTGAAATTGAAACAAATAATCCATTTCTCAAATGTGACTCTTCTTGAGTAAAGAAAGGAAAAATACAGTCAATGTCACAAACTTTTATTATAATAGAATAGAAATAATACTTTACAAGCTAATACAAATACAAATCCTTACCTAAGAGAGTTACAATTAGCAAAGGGTTAAATGAGTTCCGAAATAAATGCAAAAATGTAGTTGAATTTTATGAAGACATTAAAAATTAGTGTATATATATATATATATATATAAACTTCAAAATTTTTTTTTTTTTTTTTTTCAAAATTTTTTTAATATATTTGTTGTTATATATATATTGTAATGATTTATTTATTTCTGAATTTAATATTTGATTGCTATAGTTAATTTATCAATAGCCCCACGTTGGGCTTGTCAATTTGTAATGATTTAATTTGTGGTAAATTTTATAATTTAATTATATTGCTTCATTTAATTGGTCTATTTTATTATAACCTTACTTTGTACCTATAGATTTTTAATGATTTAATGTTGTATATGGTTTTATACTTATTAAATTGTTTATTTTAGTAGTTTTAATAATATTATTCACAATTCTTAAATGTTTTATCTGATGTTTTAGTTGAGTTTTGTAATTGAATATTATTTAATTTTATATACAGTTTACTTTTTCTTTTGTATTTCTCTATGGTTGGGCGCCTTATCAAAATTTTAACTAGCTCAATCTACTTAATTTGAAATTGAAATTTGAAATATGACTCTTATCTTGGGTAGGATTCAATTTAAAATAAATATGTAAATATTATAATACAATGAATTTAATAACAAATATTTCAAAAAGAAATCATACAAATAAAATAAAAAAAGACTATTAATTGGTTTCCATATGCTTATTACAATTAAATTTTTGAATAACCTGATATGATGGAGATGATACACAAAAATATTAATTTACAATTACAACAAAATAAAAACAAAAATATAAAACCTTAACTATCGGACGTACCTTGTATCACAGAGTCTTTTAAATATTGTCCTTGTCATGCGCAACGTGATGAACACTGAGATCGGCTTCTACTTCGTTTACTCTCGGAAATGGAACAGCATAACCAAAAAGACAAGATGTCTCCCACTAATGGATGTATCAATGACGCTTGAATTTAATCTTATAAATTCTATTGGAATCCGTCTTTATTTTGTTCTATTTATTACTTTGGTAAGTAATTTAATAATGTTAGAATACTTTTGTGCATGTATTTTTTTGATATTACATGTATTAATTCAACATGAACTGATTTTGATTAATGCAAATTTTTTTAGTAATTAATTAATACATACGATGTTAATTGCTCTGCCAGGATCATAAGAGAGTGAATCATCGAATTTCTAGCCTTTTTATAGGCTTCCAGGGAAATGACAAATATGACGTAAAAAACGGAATTCATATAAAATTAAAAATATAAAATATAAAATTCATATAAAAACTTACTTAATTCTCCTACATACATTTTTTTTGTTACATAAAATGTCTTTTTTAATGTTTATAAACTAAGTTTTTCAATAGTCATTTCACTATGCACTATCTAAGTGTTCTATCATAAGTTTGTTTGATTAAGTCCAACACTTTAGATATGAGGATTAGTTCACTATATTTCACTATGTTTATTACATGTTTTAAATTGTTCTTGTGGGTTTTTTAGGTACTCATGATCTATTGGAATACTTATTTGTTCAATATCGAAGACTACAATTGGTCTCCTTATACTTTTGTAAGTATTTCCTTTCTATAATACTAATTTAAAAAACTTAACTACATAAAATTACATGTTTATTTATTAAACATATGAAAATTATTAATAGTTTTGATTTTTATTTCCTTTTTATTGTTTTAGATTATAAATTTGGTTTTTGAAAAGAAAACTAGGTCAATGGTGAATTGTTATATGAAATTGCACTTATTATGGATTGGAAATATTTGATTGTGATAAAATAGCAAAATATGGATCCTGTACAAGATAAGATGTCAAGTACATTCTTTGTTTATTTGAATGTTTGTCTGTGAAAATTATAAAATTGAAAACTTTAGATGTAATAAAGAAAAAGTAACTGCTGATTCGATGAAACTTATTAAAATATCCTTTTATTATAAATTATTGAGGTAAGTTTTACTTCTTAAATTTTTAACTTTTAGTTATTTATCTCAATATATATATTAATACAAACATACATACAGTTAAACTAATGGTAAAAACACCAAGTTAAAAACATTGTTGTTCATGGAGAGTAGTGGTGAGCTTACTTAAAATAATGTTAGTTAACCTTTTGAAATACTGTTATTTTTTGTCTCCTGGATGATTGCAATATTGTTGTTATTTTGTCCTTTATATGGATTTTCGATACTTTTCCTTATTCGATCATAGACACATTTTCTATTTTATGATCTAGGGTTTCTGTCATATTACCTTTTCATATGTTCTATGTTTCTACTTTCGATGTTCCTATCACCATTAGCAAAAGTTGCACGTGAACCTATAACTGTGAATAGTTTATCCAATTGTTAAGGAGTATTTCTGATGGTTTGTCTTGATCCCTTAATATGGACTATGTTGTATATTCTTTTGATGAATATGGTTCATAAATTGATTTGTTTAATTACCATTTGTTGTATTGTTTTTTCCATGGTTTCTTGGATTAACCTTTCTTCTCCCTACTTTTAGTTCTCTGGAATATCAATTTTAGAGAATTCAGCAGGATTCTTTATGGTTTGGGGTACTTACTTTAAATGGTTCCAGAACCCCTTTCTTAATTATTCATTCTTTACCTTTTTACATATAGTTCATCCCTTTGTTCTAGGTTCCATCTATCTTTAATTTTTTCAACGTCCACATTCTAATTTCTAAATAATACCTTCACCACTACTCTCCCTGAACTTGGTGTTTTTACCATTAGTTTAACTATGTTGTATTAATATATATTATTATATTAATATATATTTCTCTTTACTCATAAAATTCAACAACATTTTTGAAATCATTTCGGAACTTATTTAACCCCTTGCTAATTGTAACTTCCTTAGGTAAGGATTTGTATTTGTATACCTTTGTATTAGCTTGTAATGCATTATTTCTATTGTAGCCTGATGATGGCCTTTATACTTACACCATTATAATAAAAGTTTGTGACATTGACTGTGTTTTTCCTTTCTTCAAATATTGAAATGGTTGACACATGAAGTAAGTAAGAATTATTCAATAATTTTAGGCATTATTTAAAGCACTTGTGGATAAATATGATCAAAAACTAAAGTTTATAAAGAATATAAAATTAAAAAAAATTATTGCTGGTAATTTATGAGTGATATTTCTTTATGTATAATATAAATTGCAAATAATGTTTCACAAGTAATGCAAACATAAATGGGCTTCGGTAAAAAAATACAACACACCTAAACGCTTTTAGTTGAACCAGGATACTTATAAAATATAAATACAAACCATGTTTTTAAAGTAAGTAACGTATTTTAATAACGCCGCCGCAGCGCTGCAGTTGCCGCGCATGCGCGTAGTGTAGCTACATCAGCTGGGAAGCTACAGACGCCATTACGATGCCATTTGATCGAGTCTCCGTTTGCTTGCTCGATTTTAAAATAACACTGACTATCGAGAATCCCACCGATTATGAAGTGCATGCTATAATTCGTTTTCTCTTTACTAAAGGCAATTGACGTATTTTGACGTATTTGCCGCCATGTTACCAGCAAAGTGAGCAACCGTTCTATATTCTACTGACCGTGACTCTAGCCAACATAAGAGAGACTTTCCTTAAGGACATCGTCTAGGACTTTAAATCAGTAAGGGATAGATAGGCTCAGGACGAAGCACTTAATGAGGTCTTAGTTAGCATGAAGCTTTCGGGCTTCACCCTCCTCAATAGGGCAGTTGACAGTAAGAAAAATATTAAGAGATTTTTATGTTATTAATTTCGATAAATTAGTCGTATTAGTCACGTGATATTGTACACCTATCAGAGCACGTGACGTGATTGTTTGCGAAACAAAACAAACTTTGACCTACAATTTGTAGTTACGTTATGTTTAAATTGTTCTTTCAGTGAATTAATGACTAATAAGTAAGTTTTTTAAGTCTCAATCAAAATATAAATAACTAAAAAATCGAAATGTCAGGATGTTCCAAGAGCAAAGTTATTAAAAAATGACTACGCATAATTAAAAAAAATATGAGAAAGCCCAAAAAACTCTTTGAAATTTGAAATAAAATGTAACACAATAGAAAAACAAACAACAAACTTTGTGTGCTAACCAGTCGCCATCTTGGACTTTTAAAGTCATGTGATTTGGATTGCCTAATTATGTCCAAGGACGTTTTCCATCAACGCAGTAACAAAACCAACCATAATACACACAGCTGTTATTTTGCGGACTTTGGCTTCCTTCAAGACGCCATGGCAGCTTGACACGTTTTAATTATTAAATGTCAAAATGATTATAGAAAAGTAAAATTTAATAAAGATTGTTTTTTAGAGAGATAGTCATATTTCGAATAAATTAGACCATAAGGCAAATTATAAACAAGATTTCCAAAAAGTATCAACTAGCCTATTTAAACATACAGACACAGACATATGTTAGGTAATTATTTAACCTAGAACGCGTTAAAAAGAAAAGTCCGGTTGTTATTACTTCATTCATCCCCGTAGGAATAATAAGATTGTTACGTATTTTTCTTCTTGCTTTAGTAACAACCAATAATCTAACATTTAGGTACACTATTAACGATACGTCACAATGTTTTGAGTTGTATTTAAGGGTAAAGTTTACCTTTCATTTTTACCAGCTGATTCCATAATATACTTTCAATGGTGTTTATCCATATGGTTGTTATTTCCGTTGTTTCTGCTTTTAAAGTAAAAGTGTAATTCACCGGATCATTATGTGTTTTAGCTTCTGTAAAATTTATTAAATTAAACGTATGATCACTAATAGTTTTAAAACTTAGATCTTTCATTTCAATGCTGGCAACGTAATCGTAACCTGAAAATTCCATTTCGAAAATATGTGGCTGAAAATAGAGACAATTTATAATTAATTCTAACTCTGGTAAATGATATTGCAATTTTTATTAAATATAAGATTTTTATACTTTATATATTAAACTATTTTTTTTACAAACGTGTTAAAAATGCCATTTTTAGCACTCCATAGAAGCCTTAAAAATGTCACTTAAGGCACTGAGTGCCTTAAAATCACTTTTTATATTTTGCACTTATAAAAATCTTCATTATAAAACGCATTTGCGTATCGTAATGTAACTTTTACGCACGCAAATTTTTGTTTTAAATTGTTGGCGATATGAGTGAAGTATCTAAAGGCAAGACTATTGACAATGACATTTGTGGCTAATAGCAATTTATTAATTTTATATTGTTCTTTAAGAAAGCATCTGTGAATATGAATATAATATTTTACTTATATGATATATTATTCATTTTAAAATATTTTTAAACATTAACATTTGATAATCTAAATGTCACAACTGTCAAACGTTATAAATTACACAGTGCTACCGACATACTTTTTAAAATAAAAATTTTCGTAATTACATAAAAATAAAAAATTAATTTAAAAAATGGTAAAAAGGGCAAAATATAAAAAATATTATAAACAACTTATTTCATATGGCTGTTGTGACACTCGTTCTTGAACTCGTGTCATAACAGAATTCCATATGAAATGGGTTGTTTAATATACTATTATGGCACTGAGTGCCTTATAGTATATTACATAACGAGTGTGGAAAGTGAAGTATTACGCACAAGTGAGGTTTAGCACGAGCCGCGTAGTGGCGAGAGCGGAAACGTAACGAGTGCAAGAAATACACTTTCCAACGCGTTGTGTACACGATTTTTCCTACGACCCTAATATTGCTTATTATAATCAATATTTTAAATTTATTTATAAAATTTATTTTAATTGTTAGTCATGTTAAAAATTAGAATTTAAATGAGAGTATATATTGCATGGAAATATAATTAATTAAAATCAAATAACCACCTTTCTCAGGAATTCACATCAAAATTCTTTATTAGCTAAATGACATTTTAATTTTTTTTGTGGGCTCTATAAAAATTTAAAGTAAAATGGTCAGTTGGTGAAATTAATTGAAAAGTAATGTAATAATAATAGACACAAAGATAATTTTAAACAGAAACACAAACATGCAGGGAACATAAACACAATATAAAAAAGAAGAATAGACTGTTCTTCTTTCTAAAAGTGTTTTTATAAAAATAATAATACTGAATAAAAATATGTTTATTTTTTTTTTTAATTTAAAAACTTATAAGAAACTTTATTCTTTATTCTTACTTTATACAGAAAAATTTGTATTGGCAATTACCATACAATATTTGACACAAGGAAGATTTAAAAAAAAATTACATGGTTCTTGCTTTGACATTCATGTGTTTTTACTATTGATAAATTTGACGTAAATGTCACAGATCATAGAACTATATTTTTTTACTTTTCAATACGTGTATTGATATTTACTTTTCAATACGTGTTTTGATATAAGCTACTTTCTTAAGTACAAATAAGTGTGCAAACTAGCACTTTCATATGTGGTCGTAGGAAAAAATGTTTATGGCACTGCTGTCAAAAGTGAATTTTCAGATTTTGAAAGCAAACGTCAAAATATTTAGATTTAATTTATTAACATTAATATTTTATTAGTAGTACAATTTGTGCAATTTGACAAATTAATTTCTTGCACTGCTGTTTTACCATTTTCCATGGCTAAAGAAGAATGATACGTAGAAATAATTGAATTTCCAATCGAATTTGCTAAGGTCCGTAATATACGATACAATTTAAAATTATCTCCTTTGGATGTATTAATACAGGTTTTTAAAATTTAATTCAAACTGTATAATTACTTTATTTGAACGTTTGTAGAAAAAATATTCAACAATTCAACAATTCATCAACAGGACAAGCGGTCTATGTAAAAATGAGCCATTCAATGGATTGGACAAAAGAAAAGGTTACTGAAAATATTGGCAAAGTAATGTATAATGTATTATTTAGTGAAATTCATAAGTTCATTAGGGTTCATACCAATCAATTGAAATCAAGACGAAAAGAGAAGAACAGACTTGAAGCACTTCATATACTGCTAGATATGTTAAGTCTCAATGACTCTTTCAAAATTGATGTTCATGTTTCACATGAAGATGACATTGTTCCACGTCCAGATCTATCTGCAGAAACTGAGTCCAAGGTGGAAGTCAACCAATTCCCAGTAGATCTACCGTAGAAGAAAAAGGGGAAGATGTTGTTGACTCCTACTAACTAGGATATAAGATTAAGGCTGAAATATATCAGAAAGTTTTTGACAAGATAATTCAGAGAGTTGTCACTTATTTTGTAGTTTTTGTAATTTTTTCTCAATTAACGAGTTGAATAATTACATTATACAGTAGTTAACATAGGTGACTATTAAAACAAATTTCATTTCAATTTCATTCTTCTGTTATGACTATGTCAGGGACAATAATCAGTAAATTATGCTGTTAACATAAAAATTAAACCAATATACAAAAACTAGTTAGTTAAACAACATATTTATTTTTTAAAAACAATAATAATATACTTACCATGGTAATTCTAGTAAATACTATTACATTCTTAAATAAAAATACCATACTATTTAACTTGATTGCACCAGTAATTTCAAACGAATTTTTCATTAAAAATTGACCATATGCTGTTTCATCAATACAGCTGTTTTTAATAGATTTAACAAGATTTTTATCCTCTTCGATTTGATTTGAATCCGAATAATTGTCAAACTGAAAAAGATCAAATTTAATATATATTTTTCAATATATATGATGATAATTAACTCTAACCAAAAATGAACTACTGTTTTCAAGCAAATTAAGGGTAGTATAAATTATACTTAATTTTGACTCTGAGGTCTGATTTCATTTCTATCTACACTCACAAAAAGTATCGCATAATTTTAAAAATTGAATTATGGTATAAAATAAAATATCACATTTTTTAGAATATTTTAATATGAGTGGATGGTATCCTTTAGATGTATAAAAGCCCAAAATATCCACAGTTTAAATTGCCTTTTTGAGGAAAAACAAAAAATGATTAAATTTTGATAAATCTCATTTGTATTATTTACATTTTAAAATTTCTTTGTTTAATTTTTCATTTAGAAGTGTCTAGATATATTTTGAGTAAATATGAGTAAGTTAACCCCAGAACAAGCAGCTCAAATCTTGGCTTTAGTTGAAGATGGAAGATCTCAGCAATATGTTGCCGAAGTAATGGGAATCAACCAATCCAGCGTTTCTAGAGTCCTAAGAAGTTTCAAAGAAACTGAAAGTTATAATAGAAGACCAGCTCCAGGATGTCCCAGGTGTACTAATCCTGCAGATGACCGTTATTTAAGAATTCAGACTTTGCGAACTCGTCATGTTACAGCCAGGCAACTGCAAAATGTTCTCTCTGGAGTCCGTAATGATAGAATATCTGTCAATACGGTTAGAAACAAATTAAGGAATTTTGGAATCAGACCCAGAATAGGCGTTCTGGGTCTGACTGCTCCATTGTTAACCAAAGCACACCGTGTAGCACGTTTAAGGTTCGCAAGAGAACATGTCAATTGGGATATTAACGATTCTTTTTACGGATGAATTAAGATTTTCACTTTATGGATCCGATAGACGTATTCCAGTTTATAGACACACAGGTGAGTGATTTACATAAGAGCAGCCAGAAATTATGGAGGTGGTTCGATTATGGTATGGGGAGGCATCTGTTTTGAAGGCCACACGGAGTTAGTTGTGTTTCGTAGGGGATCTCGGTGCTAATTCTAGCGAAACGGCCGTCATTGCATTTAAAAACGTATTTTGCGAATAAATAGTGAAATCAACCGTTTAGTTGTTTACTGTTCTTAATAAGATGGACTTTTACATAGTAAGGGTAAGTGCAAGAAATTTCGTTAAATTTATTGTTTAAATTTTTTGTTTTGTTACTTTGTATTATTTGATTTTTCTAGAATAATTGCTATTTTCATTATTTTTTATGCCCATTATTTATTGATTTTTGATTTTAATTAAATAAACTACTTTGAAACATAAATCAAAATTCATTTCCTATCATTTCCCCCCAAAAAAATGAAAAGAGAATAATAAAAACTTTATTCATAAATCACTTATGCGGTACTTTTTGTGACAAGTGTATTAAACCTTGGGACAAAATAACCTAGGATAGTTTGTACTCAAAGGTTTAACCCACCCTTCGGTTCCCCATATATAATTTTTGTGGTCCGTTTAGTTTTCCTCTCTGCTAGGACGTTGGCAGGCCTGTTAGTACAAATTGTCCTAAACGTTTGTTGAAGGAAATTAGTGTTGGAGGTTATGTCGCAATTTGTCCATGTTGTCACTGATCTCTGATTAGTAATAGAAGTAGTATTTTGTAACAGCTACAGTTTCATAATATATTTAATATTTTATGTTTTATTTTTAAAGTTATGTTTTATTAAAAATATTTGTTAATTTTATCTTTTTATTAGCCTAAGATCTTTGTATATTGTTATCGAGAACACAACACTTCGTGAAAAACTAGAAGCAAGAACTATAAAGAGACAGAGGAGAAGATTTTTTCCCATCAGCCAATACATTTGTTTAAATTTTAGATCTAATTATTTTCTTTTTGCTTGGATGTGCTTGACCTACGTTAATCGTTGATCCAGGTGTAATCCTAGATATTCGACATCCTGTTTAACAGAAATTGCTATTCCATCCAAAGTAACTCTAGGACAGATATTGGTGCGATTGGTGAATGTATCTTGTACCAGGTGCATATTTATCTACATATAGTTTGTTCCTATTGTTTTTATGAAATTTAAAACATATTTCTTATAAAAAGAAGCAAATCATCCATATCACAAATGTGACTGATCATTAGACAAAGAAAAATCAAAGTCAATGTCACAATACTTTTTATTTAAAATTATTGACAGCTACTAGTTTCGGCCTATCTATAGGCCATCATCAGGCTAAAAATAAATACAAATACAGGATAAGAAGAAATACAGTGATACAATGGTGATACATACCTAAAAATTTATAAAGTAATACATGGAAAAATCATAAATTCACCATGCTTGCATGAACATAGGAAAAATAGTGGATAATAATGTGCCATTGAAAAAGCTTAAGAAACAAAAAGATGGGACTAAAACTAAGTATGAAAATAATAAAATTTAGATTTAAAATGTTGATATTAAAAGGTAATGAAACAGAAAGGATGTAATGAAGAAAAGTAAGGATCCGCCAAAACTTGGTAGATCATGGTAATCGACGATAGTTGGCAGGAACTATCAAAGAAGTAAAAGGAAGTAATACAAGTGTTATGGTCTTGTCCAATATAGATGTTGAGAAAATATATATAGATGGTTAAAAAATAGATATAACTGAAAATCCACGTATAAGACAAGGTTATGATTTGTAGAATTACCGGCGAAAGTAACCAAGGAGTGTCAGACGGTAGGTCCAAACACGTGCTCATTAACCCCTGAAGGGTGATAAGTAACAAAATAATCTTAATGAAGACTAACATCGTGTATCACACAAACACTAAAGTCCATAATATTGATGTGATAAAACAAATTAACTGATTTAAATTAAAAACCAATAGCAAAGATATTAATAAACACCAACTAACTGAAAAACGAAACTGTAATGTCGAATGGAGGTACTTGTCAAAGAATAACAAATTACAAGAAACATGAAACATCTAAATACAGAAAATGAAACTTATGAAAAGTCAAAGATGGAACGACAACTCAATTATGGATTGAAAAGTACAAATGCAAGCATAGTAGAATAAACAATAAATAAAAATGACAAAAATCAAGCTTTACAATAATCAAAAAATTAATGGTTCAGACAAAGCAAATATTCTAGTTCAAAAAATAGATTATTAAGTTATATTATGATGTCAATAATTAAAAAGAAGAAGATATAGGTTAAGAAATACAACAATCAAATGTAAGCGAAATACAAAATAAAATAAAAACAGCAGTATATGACCATTAACAAATTACAGAATGAATTATCAAAGTTAAATGTGAGATTATGTGGTGGAAAGATAAGAGATAAAGGAATCAAAAAGGCAAATTAAGAAAAATGTAAGGGTCTCTAGGCTTTAACTGTTCATTTAAACAAACAAATTTATTATTTTTAGTAACCTCATTAATCTCAAACATTTCCAACAGGTTCATCCTTGGTCCTTTAAAACATTTATGTAATCTTGAAACATTAGCATGAGAAAAACTATGGTTTTCCGAAATAATGTGGTTTGCAAAGGCAGAAGGAGAGATAGGAGGTTCCAGGTGTTTGTATTTCTCAACCAGGTTGCGATGTTCATCAATCCTAGTACCCAAAAGACGGCCGGACTGCCCCACGTAAACAGCATTACAATCCTCACAGCACAATCTATATACACCAGGTGTACGTAAAATGGAAATAGAATCTTTAGTGTTAATTAATAAAGAGCCTAAGTTATTAATAGTTCTATAGCTAAACTTAACATTATATCTACGAAGGACCTGACCAAATTTATAGGATATAGGACCGAAGAAACTCAAAGCACCTTTAAAAGAAACATCATCTGAGGAGGAATCATCTCGAACATAGTTAAAACCAAGTCTAAATTTATAGAAGAACTTATTGTAAAGTTTGTTAATTAAATCAATAGGAAAATTATTATTGATAGCAATTTGTTTTATAATATCAATTTCTTTAGAAAAAGATGGTGGGGTTAGAGGGATATTAAAAGCTCTATAAAATAAACTATTAAAAGAAGCAATTTTGTGTGAAAAAGGATGATTAGAATAATAATTAATAAATGAATCAGTGGTAGTAGGTTTCCTATAAATTTCAAATTCAAGCTGTTGAGAATCTAATTTTCTAATAATAAGTAAATCAAGATAGGGGATACAACCATCAACCTCCATCTCAATAGTGAATCTAATTCTAGGATGAAGACCATTAATATAATTCAAAAATTGAAAAGCTTCATGTTCACTACCTTGAAAAAGGACAATACAATCATCTACATAACGATAATAAAAAATAAAGTGTTTCTGAAAAATAGGATTATTAAGGTACTGTGATTCAAGATTGTTCATAAAAATCTCTGCAAGTAATGGACTTAAATTAGAACCCATAGCAAGACCAGATGTCTGTCTATAAAATTTATTGTCAAACTGAAAAAAGTTTTGATCAAGTGTCAATCTAAGCATTGCAACAATGTCACAAGTAACAGGTAGGCTAATATTATTATTAAGTAATAAGTCTTCAACTAAAGTAATACAATCCGAAGGAGGAATGCTAGGGAAAAGATTAGAAACATCCAATGAAAAAAGAAAAGAATTACTAGGAACCTTAACATGGGAAATTTTATTGCATAAGTCAACAGAGTTTAAAATGGAAAAAGTATTAGAAAAATTGGTTATATTTCTAAGTAAATCATTAAGAAAAGAAGCTTATAGCTTTCTTGTGGGAAATCCTTCTTTTACATGTATTTTTCAAATTAAATAATTTGCTGTAATTTGTGAGGAAATATTATAAAAATAGATTTACTGTTTAATGAAATAAAAATAGTAATTACCGATCTTTTGAAGTTTGGGGTAGTATTTCTTCGGATTAAAGTACTTCTTGCCGGAAGCGGAGGTAAATCTTTAACTTGTGTAGTAGATTTTTGATAATTTCTTGCGGGTATCGGTGGCGGTCTATTATTCAAATCCTCTAGAAGAGAAAATAAAAGCATTAAGGGCGAATTGTAAAGTCTGGTTGATGGAAGGTCGAATTTCAACCTGCGGTCAAACTGAACTTTTCGTATTATAAAGAACAACCCTGGGCGATGGTCAATCGACAGTTTAATATTCTGCGATTGTTGTTATAATTAAGAATAATAAAAAACTCTTCGTTTTAACAAAACTTCCACTATTTATTTAAAAAACTGCTTTTTTAAACTCAATGACAGCTAGAACTAGCATCGTCAGATTGACAAATTGAAGTTACTATTTGTTTGTAGTGGAAGTTTTGTTAAAACGAAGAGTTTTTATTATTCTTAATAAGATGGACTTCCAAAAATAAGGGTTAGTACAATCAATTTAGTTGTTATAATATTTAAATTTGTTTTGTTTTTTTTTCTACCTAAATTTTTAAATCTGAATTTTAAAAACATTTTTTTTGTTACAGTTTAATAGAACGCACTATATTGTCACAATAATTTAAAAATTATTCAACAGAATGGAAATGACAAATATCAAACTTTCTCATTGATTGAAATCATTCGAAACAGGAATGCCAACGCAGGTAGAAAAGTTTTAGCTCTCGGTTGGTCAACTTCGGCTCAAAATCTATTTATATAACGGGAAAATTTCAAACCGCCTGTTATCTATTAACCTTAAATCCAGTAACCAGAAGTTGAACAGATAATGGGCAAGTCGGTTTTACAATTTTTTTTAATGTTTCTCATTAGGTACAACCACCAGTAAATTGTTTTGAACATTTTTGCAAAGAAAATAATTCAATCAAAGCAATTATGGTCAACCATCAACAGATTATTTAACACACAAATATCTAAAACAACATATACGATAATGAACGCTGATGGCAATTTGATCACGGATATACAAAAAATAGCCAATCTATTTAACAATCATTTTGTGGAAGTTGGCAAAGTACTTGCTGATAAGATAAGTAGTAGCGGACCCAGCCCTGTACAGGAAGATAAAACCATAAACTCATTATTTCTTCGACCAACAAATAATGAAGAAATAAATCAAATAATTGGCAAATTAAAAAACAACAAGTCACCAGGTAATGATAGCATCAGAGCTGAAACATTAAAAGCTGTCTCACATGTTATAGCAAACCCCTTAGCATACATATTTAATAAATGTATGAATTCTGGAGAATTCCCAACACCTTTAAAAACATCTGTAGTGATTCCTGTCTACAAATCAGGAGAGAAAACAAACATTGGGAACTATCGACCAATATCACTAATAACAAATTTTAGTAAAATATTTGAGCAACTTTTGAAAATGAGACTAAATAGCTATTTGAATAAGTATCAAATTTTATCCAACAAACAATATGGATTTAGAGAGGGAAGCAATACCCAGGACGCCATTTTGGAATTAACTAATAGAGTACACGATACATTAGATAGAGGGAAACCATGTCTAGCTGTATTTTTGGATTTAGCGAAAGCCTTTGATACTGTGAGTCACCCATTACTGTTGAAGAGCCTCGAAAATATTGGAATTAGAGATAATTGTCTTAAATTATTTGAAAATTATCTCACTGGTCGAAGGCAGTGCGTGAAGATTCAAAATACTTATAGTAGTTACAAAAATATAGAATTTGGAGTACCGCAGGGTACAGTGCTCGGGCCGATGCTATTTATTATTTATTTAAATAGCATTTTTCTTTTAAAAACAACAGGACAAATCATTACCTTCGCTGATGATACGGCAATTTTTTACTCAGGGGAATCGTGGACATCACTAAAGAGAGAAGTAGAAACTGACTTAGAATTAATTAAAGACTGGTTTGATCATAGATTGTTATCAATTAATTTTAATAAAACATTTTTTATGTCTTTTTCCAATTATGAGTCAACACAACCAGAATTTAAATTCCTCACCATATGCAATAAAGAAAAATTAGCTGTACTGACACTATTAAATACTTAGGAGTCTATATAGATAAACATCTGCGGTGGTGCCAGCATGTAAATTATTTAACCAAAAAATTAAGGTATGTATTATATAAATTTCACCAAATAAAAAACATAATCGACCTAAAACAGAAAAGAATATTGTATTATGCACTGGTAGAAAGTCATATTGCATATGCCCTCCTAGTGTGGGGTACGATGGCAGAGACTAATCTTCAACCCCTTGAGATTATACAGAAGCGCATTTTAAAATGTATAATGTCCAGAAATGCTAAATATCCCAGTAATAAATTGTATGCGGAAACTGAGTTATTCGATGTAAAATAACTTTATTATAAAATCAGCAATATAAGGCAGCATAAAAATAACACAACATTAAAGGTACACATTCACAAGTACAAGACAAGACAGCAGATTCAATATGAAGTTCCATGAGCCAGACGAACTATTGGGCAAAGGGCACACTCATATTTAAGTCCGAGATTATATAATAGTCTACCGGAAGCAATTAGGGAAAGCCCTTCTTTATACACGTTCAAAAAAAAATTAAATACATTTATTAAAAATACATCCAGAGAGACCATAGCAGATTTAATAAGGCAGTAAATACGATTTTGTTTATTGTGTTTTTTATCGGAATATAAATAGGTTGATAAGTTTATTACGGATATTGATATGTAATTAGTGTAGTATATTTAGTATAGTATTTAGTATTTAGTGTTTGAATTAAATGTATTAATATATCATTAATTGTAATTTGAATAATACAAACGCACAAACAAGCTATGCTTATGTGACTTGTATTAAGAGTTTATTTCAATAAATTCTACACCAACAACTATTTTCTAACATAAAGAATTAAAATGGTAATCATTCTCAAATTTATTTAATACATAGAAAATGACACAAACAGATGTAACCATACCATATAATTCAAAGTACAAGTTGACCTCAAAAATAATAATAATAGAAAAGTTGTGGATCGTGGCAAAATCTACAATTTCTTTTTACACATAACCTCATTTTTCCGCGGAAATTGCAAAAAACCAATTTTTCCGATTTTAATTTTTTATTTAGGAATGAATTGGTCAATCTCCATGAAAGTTAATGAAAACATGCCTTTTTGTGTACCACATAAGCTCACTTTTGCTTAATCCTGTATCTCTAAAATTTTCCTAGTTATTTAATTTTTCCGGAAAAATCGTCTTTTTATCGAAAATTCATCTATAATTAATCATTGTATAGGGTTCATTTTGTCACTGAAACCTTATTTTTTTCCGTAAAATTCAAGCTCTTTAGAGTAAATGGCAATATAAATTCTCCTTCTTCATTATATTTTAATATAATATCCATATTATTAGTTTAATTAAATTTTCGAAAAACTACTGAAATGGTGATACGGGAGAAACTATAATTATTTTTTTATATTTTGCACTTATAAAAATCTTCATTATAAAACGCATTTGCGTATCGTAATGTAACTTTTACGCAGGCAAATTTTTGTTTTAAATGGTTGGCAACATGAGTGAAGTATCTAATGATAACACTTATGGTGGTGCAAATTAATTTGCACCACTAAAGTAACCTTTTTCTATAGCCCGATGATGGCCTCAATGCTATATAGACCGAAACTAGTTGCAATTATTGTTTTCCATTAATATGTATAATGTATAAGCAATAAAATTCTGTGACATAGACTTTGGGTTTTTCATTTGGTTTCCCATTAGCCACATTTGAGATATGGATAGTTTACTTCGTTCAAAACCATATCGTCTTCTCGATGAAAGCAATAACCCATGATCTATGCAAAAATCTACAAAATTTTCTCTTCATTTTGCAAAGCCAACTTGTGTAGCACCCTATTACTGTCGGTAGGATAAATTACAAAGTTATCTGTAACTTTACCGAAGAAATAAAATTTATACTGCTGGTAATTATCAAAGGTCTCAACAGCACTTTATTAAACTAAATGTTCTTAATGTAGGACTTTCAGAGAGTAAGGTTCGGTTGTTCGGTATAATTAATTTTATTTAATTTTAACATTTCATTACTTTTACTAAACATTTATAAAAAAATTATTGCACTAACCCTTACTTTTTGGAAGTCCATCTTATTAAGAACAATAAAAACTCTTCGTTTGAACGTATTCTTAATATATAAAAAAATAGTTATAATACCTTTGTTTATTTTTGTGTCTGTAAACATTTCTTTGTCGGATAAAAATGATTCAGATTTTCTATTAACTACTTTAAAACTATTTTTGCTTCTTCTTGAAGGAACAGGAGGAGAAGTATCGGCTTGAAATACCACTAAAGGATTTTTTTCGTTTAAAGCAGCATTGCTTAGAGGTTTTAAATCTTCCGATGATTCAATTGCTTCAGTTTGATAAAACTGTTTTTGATTTTTAGTAACACCATTAGTAAGATCAGCCACTATAGCTTAAAAAATGTATTAAGGAATTAATAATTTGAGAAACAATAATGAATAAGCAATCTATGTAGTATGGATTAAATCTATGACTGCATTTTTATACAGTGTAAAAACCACTTATCGAATAAAATTATTTGTGGGGTTGGGTTAGTTTAATTATAGCTATCTATACAGTTTTTACCTATTCGTGGCAAAAAATGTTAACAAAACCCAAAATATTGATACTTTGTGAAGAAATTAGAGGTCTTCATTCAGCTAATTAAAAATAAAACCATTATATAAAGTGTGAAACATTATTATTTTCACAATTTTATGTTTTTACTATCTTGAACTAAATTATAAATAATTTCAAAATTTCACAATAGACCCTACATGGTATAGTTAGTTGAGATCGTATTGTTAAGGAGCTATCAAAATCATAAAAATATACAGGGTGTTTCATTAAAAATATAGATCATGGACGATGCAAGACTTCGTGTATCACCCTGTACATTTAAATTTATGTTTAAAAAGCTCACAGTTGAATTTTAAAGTTAACGGGTCCCAGCGTTTTTTATAATCTGTAACCCTATTATGACGTTGGGCGTCAATTTGTGATATGATTTAAATGTTGAGAGTGAATTTATAAAAATATTTAGTTAACTTTTAAAAAATAACAATAGCATAGCATAGCATAGCATTTATTTGGCAATATTACATACAATAAGTACATTTAAAGCCCTAATTTAATTTGAATAAAAATGTGTGATATATAATATATACATTTTACAATAATTTTCATTGAATACGTTAAGAAACAGTAGTACAAATAAACATTAATGAAATAAATAAAATATTAATAATAAACACATAGAAATTTAACATTTTACAACAAAATTAATTTACACATTAAAAGTTTAAGAAATAACCGGTTCAAACGAAACACAAAAATTCATCAACACCATAGAAGCAATGTTCCATAAGAAAATTTTTAACTAACTTTTTAATAGAATTTAAATTCATTCCTTTTATATTCTTATCTTTAAACAGATAGTCCATTTTATTATATAGCCTTAACTCCACTTTGTTTTTTTGGGACCTGCAAATTCTAGAATATGGAACAACTATACTTTCTGCTTGCCTTGTTTGATAATTATGAAAATCCAAGTGCCTCCGAAAGTTTGACAAATTTTTGTGTACAAATACTATAGTGGTAAGAATATATAAACACGGAAGTGTTAAAATTTTATATTTCTTAAATACATGCCTACAACTGGTCCGATGCTGAGCTCCATCAATAATGCGAATTGCAGTTTTTTGTAAATTAAATAGTTTGTCAACCAAGCTAGCATTACCCCAAAGTATTATGCCGTATGTCAAATGACTGTAAATAAGCCCATAATAAACTGAAATCATAACTTCATTAGAGCTTATAATAGGACGTAATTGTCTCAATACAAAAATTTGCGAAGATAGCTTTGAGCACAGATCAAAAATGTAGCTAGACCAACTTAATCTAGTGTCCAAAGTGACACCAAGTAATTTTACAGGATTAGATTTTTCAGCAAATCTGTCAGATGCAAAACATATTTGCTGGGTTTTACTAACATTTAATTTTAATTTGTTTGCCGAAAACCAACTTTCAGCAGCCCTTAGGTCTTCCCCCTCTAAGAATAAATTACTTTTCGTTGATAGTGTAGTATCATCCGCAAATAACACTACAGAACTTATTTCATGCAAATTGTAGGGTAGATCATTAATGTACAACAGAAATAAAATGGGACCTAGGATTGAACCTTGTGGGACCCCATTTTGTACATTTAATAAACTAGAAATAATATTATTGCAACTGACATATTGGGTCCTATTTACCAAAAGAAAAAATGTAATTTACAATAAAACAACCATTAATCTTAATTTCATCTTTAATTAGTTGTAAAAGATATTTCAATAATTAACAAAATTTCTAAATGTTTTTTGCAGCAAAAATTATGATAGTTAAATACCTCGGCTAGGGGTGAGTAAGTTCATTAGCTCTGACTATAGTACAATATTTGTTTCTTTAAGAAATTATAAGGGCGCCACTGAAATCTTTTTATTTTTTATGATACTAATGAAGAAAGTTGTTTTAAGCTGAGTGATTTAAATAAGTATCATAATATGACAGAAAGATGTCAGAAAAAACTGTCTATGAAGTAAAAAAAAATGAAAATGTACCAACAGATAAAAGATAAATAGATTTTCTTGGTGCTAAAATGAATACGTTACAAAAAGAATACGTTACAAAAAAATAATCCGCAAACAGTCTTTAAAACTACTTATTCTAATACAGTTGACGATATAGATAGATATAAACGGAGATAAAAGAGAAAAAATATGGCAACAGTAAACTTGATATACAACAATAAACTTATCTTTTAATACTAGTTGACGATCCTTCGCAGCACCTTGGGGTCGCTACAGCTGTCTAGGTGGTTCAAAATATCTATGGACGATCCCGAGTGGAGGGATGATCTGCCCAAGTTGTAGAGATGATCCAGTTAAAAATGTTCGTGCATAAGAGATCTTAAAGTTTACGAGCTGTTAAAATTTACGGAATCTTCAAATTGCAGAGATGCTTCAAGTTTACAAGATTCTTCGAGTTTACAAGATGTTTCGTGTTTACAAGATGCTTCGAGTTTACAGTATTTTATTCCAACTTTCTGTATATTACAGTAAACCAATAGAAGAAAATGAGACTGGGAATAATTATTATAATAATTAACCCTTGAACCCGATAATGGCAACTCATTAGTACACCTCGTAGCGTAGCTACTTTGAACTTCCAATTATAATTATAGAGACCGTATTCATTATTTTATTATTAAGAATTCTCTCGAAAAGATGGAGCTCGCGGTACTAATTTAATTTAATATTTAGGATACCAGGTGCTTAAAATGTTAACAGGTACTGTTACCAATCTTCTAAACTAACCCCACATATAATTTTATTCCATAAGTGGTTTCCACACTGTATATTAAGTATAACTTACAGTTTTTATCTGGTCGATCATACACAACATTTTCTAAATTATATTTCCATTCATTCCACAACTGTTTATTAGCAGCTTTTAAAATATATCGTTTATTTAACACGTTAAGCCCTTGAGCTGTCGAGAGATTTTTTTTAAGAATGATTTTATTATCCTCTAAAAATTGTACACCCAAATCTATTATATCGATACTTTGATAGTATTGATAACTGCTAGGTTCTGTCTAAAAAATGGAGAAATAAATGTTAGAATGGTTGTTAATTACTGATATTAAGTTACCTTATAGCGTATTTCTAGGTTAATTACCTAATCATTGAGGATCTTACCTATTTTTACCTACTAGTGCGAAAAAATGAATAATTCTAAATGAATATTAAACATTAATAATTACCTCATGTTTTATTGCTATGATAATCATATTTTCAAAAAGAAAAACTAGGGCATTTGTTTCAATAGGATCTAACAAAGTAAATGCTTCAATCTTTTTTAGTAATCCAAAGGTTTCTTCTTCAAAATTGGTTTTAATGTCATCAATTCGAAATGTAATATTATTATCCTCTTCTTGTAATTTTTGTAAATTTAACGTAGTTAATAAAGCTTCTTCGGAAGACGTTTTTTCCTAAAAACAAATTTTTGTATTCAATAGTAGTTATAGTTAGGTAATTTCTGTCTAAATTTTAAGTAAACTAGTAAAGTTGATTTAAATAATGCTCTAAGACAAAGTGAGAGAGAAAAGAGAAGTGGATAAAATATACTGGATCTAATGTATACACCATTAGAATTTTGAACCTAATAATAAGAATAATAAAATATAGTCTTTCTCAATTAGTTTTTAATTTTATTTGAAATATCCAAGAAACTGAGTTTAGCTGAGAAGGCAATTAATTAAATAAGTTTCTGTCAAATTATAATTTATTTTATTAATATTGTTAGAACTATTTAATGCTGGCTTAGCTTCACAGTATTTATATGATTTTCATATCAAATGAATATTTAATTACCATTTTTATATTTTTAAATATTGAAAGAATGGGACTAGTGAATTTACATTTATAGTTATGTCGATTTGAACTTATCATTCTACGACCTAAAAAAACTTTTGTATTTACAGTTATTCTTTGGTTTAAGGATATTGCACTGGAAATCTATTGTCCCATTAGAAGGTGGGTTCGTGACCTAATTAGAATTTAAATAGACATTTTCATTATTATACCCTGTCTACTTTTCCCATTTTAAGAAGATAATACCTAAATTGGCAATGTCCAGTAGGAACAGTTCTTACACTGACTGAAAGATAATAAAATATTTGTTTCCGCCTACCTTACCATATGTACAAGAAAAATATGGCGGAAAGTATTATTTATCAATCCAAGAACGGAAAATTCATAACGCTACGATTTTATTATTTTAGCAATGAGCAAAAGTGTGCCTCGGATTCGACATTTTTAAACCGGAAATAATATAAATTTTAATCAACTTTACAAAGTGGTACTTGCCTCTATTTGGTATAGGCACTGCACAAGTGACATTGTGCCTGTGCTGTAGGAATTTTGCAAAGCGATTCTTCTCCTTCTAACATGTAAATGTAACCTACCTATAGGAACGCACTAAAGGAAGACATTGCACTCGTTAGGGTAAAAGGAGTGGAGATGGACCACATTTAAAAAAAATAGGCGTATTTCTTTAATAAAAAAAAATAACAGAATTGAACAAAAATATATATATAGAATAACATATCATTGGCATTTCTTTTGGTATAATTAGGAACTAAAAATATCAAATCTTGGGACTAAAAAAAATATATAATAACAGGTATACCATTGGTCCATCTATCCTACCCTGTGAAGATGAGATGGAGCACTAGGGGTAGGATAGACGGATCATGCTATACTTTCTTCTATTTGCTAGCTACACTCTTTCCACACTTATTGCAAAGGTTAAAAAAGCCAGTACAAGTTTCATGTAACCAAAGTTTACAAATGATACATTGTAGCCATTCATTTTTTTTTAGACGTTTGTTTCCTTGCATCCGGCACATTCATTTTTTAAATCACTTAAGTTTTCTTCGCCAGTGGAAGTGTCATCAAGAGTAACGTCATCTTCAGATACTGACGATTTATTCAGCTTTCTTTTATTTTTTAATTCTTTTACAGGTTTTTAGTTCTTTTTGGCTTGTGCATCTTTCTTATGTTTTATAAATTCCCAAGCTGTTATATCTCCGGATATTTTTTTTGCCAACCGTTTTCACTGCTGCAGATAAAACAGGCACATGCATTACCTCATTAAGAGCCTTTCCGGGTGTTATATCTTCGACAAGTATTGATGACTTGTTAGGGTTGAATTCCGGAGTTTCAGGCCTTTGAGGGGGTATCTGTGTTACAAAAGTATATTCCGGGAAAATACACGGTTTGAATGGATACATTCCAGTGGATTTAAACGAAGAGGCCGCATTTTGAACAGTTGCTGGGTTTCCCCATACTCGACCTAACAGTTTACCAAAGTGAAGGCGATTAATCACCCTGTTTGGGTTATTTTGAACCATAAAACGGTATTCAGAGTAGATGTTGATTTTAAGAGATTTAAAGAAGGCATGGTACATAAAACCAAATTATATCATTTTGCTCTGCAAATTCTAGTAGGTCAAGGTTGTTCGTATGGGAAGTGTGGCCATCTAATATTAGTAAAGTTTTACCTAAGGGCTTTCTTGGTAGAAAATGGGTTAGTAATAATTTTAAAAAAATCTCGCTATTAAAGTAAGCAGATTTTTCCGATATTCTAATTTTAGAACCCGGTGGCACACCTTCATGCCAGTCTTCTTTTATTTTTTCCTTTGAAAATACAATATGGGAAGATTAAAATGCTTCTGCGCTACAACATGCTATGACACTAATTGTCTCACCTTTTTTCCCAGGGCCTATGCTAGGAACACATTTTGACACTTTTTCGGCTAGTACCTGACCAGCTCTAGTATTCAGCTGTAATCCTGTTTCGTCTGTATGGAATATTAGCCCGGGTTTATCATAAAAATTGTGTTCAGTCATAATTCTCTGGAGATCCGAGAAGTAATTATTAACGGTTTCTTTTGACATTCCCAAAGCTCGCGCAATTGAAGTGTTCTCGAATTTTTTTACAGAAATTTCAGGTCTTCGCTTTAAAAACAATTCTAACCAGCTGTGCTGGTTGATATGTGCCAACTGCGCTGGAAGTGTGGCGCCACTTCTTAGCTCGTTCACATTGCCAGCAATACAGTGTCTGAGGAATGCCAATGGATCAAATTGCCCCACAATATAGTTTTAAAAACGAATACGCAGTAGTAATTCCAGAGAGAAAGGACTGGGAAGCTGGGCCTCCTATAGCAGCGAATCTCAACTGCTACACTGATGGCTCTAAAACAGACTCTGGAGTAGGAGCCGGAATATACGGGGGAAAAGAGAGGATCACGATCTCTCTGAACCTTGGAAGACATGCCACTGTCTTTCAGGCAGAGGTAATGGCGGTGCAATGTTGTGCAGAAGAGTTATTGAGACGGAAGGCTAATAGCCAGAGAATCGTCATCTACTCCGATAGCCAAGCAGCACTAAAAGCGATAGGCTCATTTCGGACATCGTCAAGTCTGGTGTGGGAGTGTCGCAAGGCCCTCAACATTCTAGGCAGTCATAACAGAGTGACCCTAGTCTGGGTGCCAGGCCATTCGCAGGAATAAACGGCAATGAAAAAGATGATGATTTAGCCAAGCAGGGAGCGACTGAGGTCATGATAGGGCCAGAACCTTCATGTGGAATTGCCAAATGCCTCGTTAAGGAGATCATCCAATTATGGATAAACAATCAGGTGTTGCGCTGGTGGCATGAAACCCCAGGAATAAGGCAAGCTAAACTATTCCTTAAAAGACCGTCGGTCAAAGTGTCAAAATCGAGAAAGGACGAGGATGATGGTGGGTATGCTGACAGGAAAATGCAGGCTAAGGAAACATATGCTCACAATCTGCCTAGCAGACGACAGCCTATGTAGGTTCTGCCAGGAAGAAGACGAAACTGCGAAGCACATACTTTGTGAGTGCGAAGGCCTAGCAAGGGTACTCTAAATATAGGGAAATATAGGGATCAATAGATCTACAAAGGTCGCAGTAAGATAGGAAATAAAAGCCACTCCGTCACTAATCTAATCTAATCTAATCTAATCTAATCTAATCTAATCTAACAGTGTCTGAAGTAACTTGACCGAAGCAGGAATTCCAGGAAGCGCAAAACCACTCTGATGTCTCTCGTTCTAAACTGTAGACAGGTTGCTCTGGATACCTACAGCATGAAGTAGAGCATTGAGTGCGAAATAAGGCAATTGAAATGGTGGTATTGGGTCATTTAAAAATTAATAATGACAAGCATCTGGTACATCATTTGTGTCAGTATCCAGTGTATACAGAATAATAAAAATTCATAAATTTCATCCATATAACTCATTACTTCAATAACTAGTTAGTTCTAACATTAAATGTATGGCTTGGTATATAAGGGAATCTCAACGAGACAACTTATTGAAAATTGTTAGAAGACGTTATTGATCCGCTGATAACTGACATATTGTGTGATGATAATCTTGCAGAGAACGAACTAACATCTCATCAGCACGAAGCACATTATTGTTGTTTAATAATATTTTTATATTTTGTACTTATAAAAATCTTCATTATAAAACGCATTTGCGTATCGTAATGTAACTGTTACGCACGCAAATTTTTGTTTTAAATGGTTGGCAATTGAATGAAGTATCTAATGACAAAACTATTGACAAAGACATTGGTGGCTAAAGCAATTTATTAACTTTATATTGTTCTTTAAAAAAGTATTTGTGAATATGAATATAATTTTTTACTTATATAATATATTATTATTGGTGTATTATTAATTTCAAAATATTTTAAAACATTAACATTTGGTGATTTAAATTTCAAAACTAACTAATTTTATAAATTACACTGTGCTACCCACATACTTTTTAAAATCAAAAAATGGTAAATTATAAAAAATATTATAAACAACTTATTTCATATGGCTGTTGTGTCCTTGAACTCATGACATAACAGAAAGCCATATGAAATGCGTTGTTTAATATACTATTAAAAGTCGCCAGATTCGAATTTTTAATATATACTTTTATTGTATTATTTAAAAAATATAGCATGAACTTACTTAGATTAATGGAGCTGGAGACTTGTACTGCTGTAATAGTTATAAGCACTTAGTTACCCTTACATGATTTAAAATATCAAAAAGCAAGTATATCAAATTATTATTAACGTTTTAATTACAACAATTATGACATGCGAGAATAACAATTTTCAATCCAACATTTTTTACGGCGTTAGATTGGCAAAACGTCCAATAGATTGGCCAGTCAAATCACCGGATCTTTGGCTTTGGATTTTTTTAGGAGAACACTTTTAATCAGATGTTTACTCCACTCCATCTACAGATCTTGCAGATAATTGTGATAGAATATCACATTTTCAAGGGCAAAAAATATGATACCTCTAAATAAAATTTGACTTGTTTAATTTTAATAAATTATTAGTTGAAGTGTTATGTTAAAAATGTTAAAGGATACATACATTTATATCTGAGTTCATGGGCTGAACATCAATTAATTTGTTTGGTTCAGTTAATGGAGGAAGTCCTACATCATCTGCTAAAACAAAATAAAATGTTTTTGAATATTAAATAAAATTATTAAACCAATGTTAATAATTGTCACTATTAAATATATTTTGATATATTAACAAAAGTAAAATAATTGGTACAGTGTTGACCTCATTAAGAAGTCTCATTTGTATATTTCTTAATGTATGATAGTACCTGCTTCGTCATATAAGTTACTCCATACTATTGATTGAATTTCTCTCTTCCACATTATACAAACATCAACCGTCCCTGCTTTTAAAACAATAGTATAACTTGACGGGAATTCCGGTCTTGATTTAGAAAGATCAATAATTTTTAAGATATCATCATCCTCTGCATCATTTATTATTTTTACATCAGTAGTTTTAATACTACTATAATAGTGAAATACATCTTGAGTAGACTGAAAATATTAAATAGTGATATATACTTAATTTGTAGAGCGAGTCAATGAAGGAAATCAGGATTCACAAATATCTGTGCTGGACCTTTAGTTCTAATTATAAAAAGGATAACTGTAATTTTTAATATTATATTTCAGTATTAAAAATAAAAAAAATTAATAATTTTAATAATTGTATAAAAAGTAATAAAAATTATTTTGTGATTTTTGTTTTTACTGTATCACATAAGCACAAAAAAACTGGAAAAAATAAGATAAAAAATATGATAGTTTACTATAAAGGTAATAATAATAATTTTATAAAGTAAGTTTAACAGATATTTTAATTTGATTTTAAATTGTGCCTTACGTTGGTACGCCAATCATAATGGATAATATAATGTTGATACTTTAAATTAGTTGAAATTTTGATTTGAATGAATAGATCTTTGAAATTGTTTAAATATTTAATTTTTTTAATATTTCTAATAAGCATGAGCTTCTTTTCTGTATCAGGCCGCTTAAATTCGAAAAGCTTCTGGTTGCATTATTAGGTGAATAAAAAAAGAATCTTCTCTTCTTAATATGTTCCCAAGTAGAGCACTTGCATTTTTTAGGGCAGTGCACTCCCAGACCAACTGAAATATTTTTATATTCGAATTAAGCCCTTTGATTGCTGCTTGGCTGTCAGCCTTAATAATTATGATTTGTCGTTCTCTTCAACATTGAATTGCTCGTATTTCCCAATGGTATACATTTCTTCTTGGAAAATGGGAGGACGTGAACCTAGGTAATCGAGGTATTTAATCTACAGTATGATTTAATTTATAACGTCCTTTAAAGTAACCAAATTATGCATAATAATTATTTTAAATTAAATATTCCAAATGTCATCCATCGGTTTCTGCCATGACTTTCTGAAATAAATACTTAAAAAGCAAAAATAAGTAAAAATAATAATGGGCACAAAAAGTTATCTCATAAACACTGAAACTTTTTGTCAAATGTTAAATCAAACAAGTGATATTGGCATAGTTACTGTAATATTTATTATCGTAAATATTTTTTGATTTTGTGAATTGTCATCAGTTGTCAATTGTAATTTTTACTTTTGAATACTAAATTATGGCTCACCTAAATGAAACACAATGCATAGAAATATTAATTCTTAGCGGATGTGGAGATAAAAAAAGAACACAGAACGAGGTATGCAATTTATTCAACGCAAAATATCCAGACAGACCCATCAGCCAATCAACAGTAAGTAAAATAGTCCGAAAATTTGGAGAAACTTGGCACGTTAAACATATTCCAAATGCTGGGCGTCCTAAAATTGAAGACAATGTGAAACTTGATGTTTTATTAAATGTCCATGACAATCCTCACAGTAGTTCAACACAAATGGGTGAATATGCTGGAGTTTCCCAACGATCGGTATTACGTACCTATTTTAAAAAAAGAAAAATACCATTCCTACAAAATTCAACTACACCAGGAATTAAACGATGACGATCCCGATCGCCGGCTTCAATTTTATGAAATTATGCAGAATTTATGTATCGGCAATCCACGTTTCATCAATCAAATTCTCTTTTCCGATGAAGCCACATTTTTTTTTACATGGTACCGTGAATCGTCAAAATTGCAGGTATTGGAGTCAAGAAAACCCACATTATTGGATGACTGAGGCACACCCGCAATATCCTCAGAAAGTGAATATATGAACAGGGATCAACGATGACAGAAGCATTGGCCCTTTTTTCTTTCAAGAAAATCTAACAGGAGAACGTTATTTAACTTTTTTGAGAAATCAACTTATACCTGTCCTTGCTAACATGTATCCAAATGACAATAATGCAAATTTACCTAGTGACAATATCTGGTTTCAACAAGATGGAGCCCCTCCGCATTACGCACGTGAAGTACGTCAATTTTTAAATAATTGCTTTCCCAGGAGATGGATCGGAAGACGAGGTTTTATAGAGTGGCCAGCAAGGTCGCCAGATCTAACACCTCTAGACTTTTTCCTGTGGGGTTACATAAAATCAAGTTTATGTCAATAGACCCCAAAATTTACAGAACTTAAAAGATAGAATTAGGCATGAAATGAGTCTCATTACTCCAGAAGTCATCCGCAATGTACTTGATGAATGTGTCCGTAGATTCGCAAATTGTAAAGAAACCGATGGAAGGCATTTCGAACATTTAATTTAAAATATTTATTATGCATAATTTGGTTACTTTAAGGTACGTTATGAATTAAATCATTAGTTGTAATTTGGTTGAATTTAAATAAAAAAGAAATGTTTTTGTACCCTTAAAAAAATATTTTAGTTACAAATGTAATGTCGTTAATAGAGAATTAAATTGTCCTTCAAATGAGGTGTCGCATTATACCGATTTCTATTTAAAAAAATAGAACTACACCCACACCGGTGACGTCATTCTTACTCCATGTACGTTATAAGATGGGTATTTTATAACAAAAATCAAACTGTTTCGGGATTAGCCTCAAAACTCGACGGTTCTCGAAATAATGACAATATTCCATGATTTAGCCGTTCACTGGAGGTCTATAAACCTCTACCCCTGTGCCTTTTTCTGTTTTATAGTATACCATACGATGGGGCTCTTGTCTATCTGCGATATTACTGTGTGGTCCCATTGACTTTTCTTATTAGACTTTATAGCGAATTTCTTAGTAAATTTGAGCTTTTTGGAAATTCTGTCCTAAAGTATTTCCCAAGACGAGTGATGTCGAAGGGACTCGGGCATCTGCCTTAGTTTTCCTTCACTCACCATTCTTTGAAACGTTCTTCTTCTTACATTTGCTACATGAATGTGTAGATGTATAAAATTTAAAATTACATACTTCTAACGCTGTTTAATGTGCAAAATTGAAGCTTTCCTTTTCTACTTTAGAAAACATCTCTTTTTGATCAATCTATACACAGTACATAATTCCAAATACAACCTAAGTAGCCTTGGAGCAACAACTTGCAATCCAATGGCAGAATTATTTGCGTACTTCTAAATGGTGGCGCTGTCAAAGTAGGCCTGTTAACCTGTTTTTTCAAAATACCACGAGTCCTTAAAATTTATCTAGTAAAATTTTACTCCTAACATCAAAAATTTGTAATTTCGAATAGACAAATTTTTCTTCCAACATGCCTTGGCTACCAAATTATTATGTAATATACAAAATTAATAAGATACCGAGGTTTTCAAATGAATTAGTTAACTAAGGTGTGCTTATTACCATTTTATGTTATATTAAGTATCTGTGATTGTTTTTATAAAAAATGAATTTATAATTTGTTTAACCAACATTTGTGTACCTACCATATGTTCATTTTTCTACTTACCACGTCTTCTAAAGCAAATACTAAAAAGTTATCAAATAGTAAAATAATGATATCTAATTTCACAGGTTTGATCATTTGCAAATTTCCCTTTTTTATAAACGAACCATAAGCAAAAATATCAATTGGGCTATTTTCTATACATTTTACTATATTATCCAGATCTTCTGTTTCTTCTACGTAAAAAATTGAAGACGAATCGGGATGTTCACACCTATCAGGCCGTAATAGTAATCTACTATTTCTAGAGTAGACTAATTGCTAAAATGTTTAAAAGTAAAAAGTTTTAAAAAACGTTTGTGTGTGTGTTTTTTTATTTCATAGTGTACCCCAAAACGTACCTTTACGTACTTGATTTCAAACCGGAAAATAGAATTTTACCGGACAGTAGCACATAATATATTTCATTACGTGCTATTATCCTGCAATGAAATTTGACAGGCTTCTACATATTAAAAACTAATAAGTTAGTTTACCTTCGGTCTCTGAAGAAGATAACTTGGTTATCGAAACGCGCGTCAGGCATATAAAAAAGTGTGTGTTGGTGTAGTGGTAGTGTAAACGGTTTTCGGTAGCTGTCATTGCATTTAAAACCTAATATTTTTAATTAAACGTGGAAGTTGTGTTAAAACGAAGAGTTTTTTAATATTCTTAGTAAGATGGTCTTTCGAAAAGTAAGGGGTTAGTACAATACATTTTTAAAATAGTTTAAGTGTAAATTAAGGTTTCTAAAATGATTTTAGTGTTTTAAATACTAGTTATTCATTAACACTTTACATTATTTTATTAGTTAGTGTCAACAATCACGGATTTTAAGGAAAAAGAAAAAATTTTATCATATTTTTCGAAAACATAAAATAAGCACTAATATTTAAATAAAGCTTACCCTACTAAAAGCCAATTCGTGGTTGTCACTATACGAAAACATATTGGAGCCATTAGATGCTATATTTGGTGATGTACTTCCTAAAAAAATCATCAGCTTGTTTGATACATTTATATTTATTTTATTTCTTATTATTTTGTCTAGATAGGCAAATTTCTCTTATCATATTCACTTATAAGTAAGTAAATGAAACGATTATTACAAGTCAATTGTTAGGGGCCCAATACATAGCCTTTTAAAACCCATTTAAAAAAGTGTTATTGGAAAATATAATTTAAAAAACCAATGGTTGATATTTTTATAAATTAGTAAAATTAAAATTTCCTATTAAATCTTTTTATATTAATATTTTTTTTAAACCTTTTATTTGGTGTAGCTGTTTCCACAATAATTTTTCAATATTAGTTGTCCAGGATTTCCAAACTGTTTCGATTTTTGCGTCAAGTACGTAAACATGTTTCGAAAAGTCGGATTCTTTTTTACACTTTTTAAAATCTATTAAATGAAATGTATAATTTTTAGTTTTCATGCACAAATCATTCGTCATTATACTGTCCATATATTGAAAAGTTTTCGAATCTTCCTAAAAATTAAATAATTAGCTTAATTTAAAAATATATTTAAAAATATAAAAATCCAAAATTAGTTACTACCATCCAAGTAAAATATTAAATCTGTTCAACTAAGCTTTAAATTGGTGAGGAGGGGGAAGTACACTTGGCTATTTAATGGCTTCATGATTATGATCATCAATCAGCCCAATTTTGTCCATTACTGTACATAGGCCTTCCATAGTCTGCTACAGCGTCTTCGATCTTGTGCTGCGCCCATTCAATTTCCTTCTAATCGTTTTATGTTCGTTCGAAAGGCATCTTATCTTGCTATCTACTCCAGAATCAACTTTTTACATCGTTTGTCTGTTATTCTTGTCACATGTCCAGCCCAATTTCACTTTAACATTGTTATGCATTCAATTGTATCGGCAACTCCAGAAATTTGGCGGTCTGATATATATTAGGGACTCTGCATCTCAGAGATATATCTAGTATTGACCGTTCCATAGCTCTCTGTGAAACCCTGATCTTGTTTATGGTCTTTTTTATTAAATCGGTATGTTTGACTTTAGAATGACCAGTCTCCCAAAAGCTACCCAATTTAAGCTCTATTTCACGGGTCTAATTATCTCTACCTAGAAGGATTTTATGTCCCAAATATAAGGTCACCGGTTCTATATAATTTGCGCCCAAGGATATTTGTTCACTTATGACTAGGTTGGCTATATATTGGGTTTTAGTTGAATTTTAAACTCACTGTCTTTAAAGCATTATCCAACCTCTTGAGTATCTCCTTTGCGTCGTTAATTCTTATCTTAGTTATGTTAACATAACTGGGTCTATATGACATTATGTTAATGCATTAAACATTTCCTGTTGGTTTACCATGTCAAATTTAATAGCTTACTCAGGATCAAAATTTTGTGGGACAAGCTATTGTCATTAAACTTGTAACATTATAACACAAAAAAGAATATCAATTCCTTTATTTGAATCCAGTCCTGATTTTGCCTAAAGAATTTTTGATAGGCGCTCAACAGATACAATCCAGGCGATCTATCCTTTTCCTTTTTACGTTTTAGTATGTCTTTGCCCCTCACAGAATACTGAAAACTTTAATTGATTGCTTGCCTTCTAAACCTTAATTAACAACAACGTTACAAAAACTGACACAGTTGACGGTGAGATCCATCTAGAGCTTGTTTTAGAATAGAGGATGTAATTAATACCAAGTCAAAATACCACAACGAAAAATATCACTGTATAAATATGGAAACAGTGACTGGCCAAAATGGTGGAAAAAGTAAGACAAAAAACAGGAAGAGCAGCAACTAATGATGGACTTACTAAAGCGGATGAACTCAGAAATTTCGGCTTAACGTAACGATAACTGGAGAAGTCAACTTAAAAAATTACAGATACAAGATAACAAGACACATATCCATGTTTTAAATGCAGTAGGCAGAAGCAAAGAAGAGACCCGGAAAATATGCGAACTAAAAGAAAAGTTATCGCAACCAGCTAATTACGAGCCATTGTTAAAGATTGTACATTAGAAATTGTAAATATTATAATCGATATACTTTATGACAGAATGATATTTTATCAATATGTTGTTTTTGGGTTTCTGAAACGTACGTCAAATAATCAGTTAGTTAACAGATTGTCAAAATTAACAATCTGTTAAACAACTACGGGTTTCTGAAAAGCCATTTACCGTAAAATTAGCTAATCAACTGTTAACAGGTGATTTGTTTTTTTGTCTGGCCACTCTAGCTGAAATCAGTCAACATCATTCACTCATTTATGTTTTGTTTCTGTCTAGCGCATAGCTTTGTCTCTACCTTTTGACACCAAATGTCAAATTCAACTTTACAGGTTATGTTATTATTTTATCTAAAATATTCGTGTTTATTGTTTGTTGTTATAAAAGTTCACACTCACCAATATGTCACGAAAAAACTATACGGAGAGAGAAAAGAAAGAACTCTTAACAATAGTGGATAAGTAAGTACCTTTTGTTCAAATATAACATTCCAATCAATACAAATGTGTTTTTCTCAAACATGCTCGGAAAAGATCGTATTATGTTTGAAATTTAAACACGAAACATTTTCCAATTATATGCGTAAAATCATAATCAACCAGAGGGACTGGTTGGAGGCGGCCTGCATCCAGCAGCTTCCCACTACCTTTATAAGGTCATCTGTCCACCTTGTTGAATAAAAGAATAGGTATGGAGATAAATGGTAACTAAACAATTTTTTAACACGCATTACTTGAGAAAAGCACTATACCTGCCTTACAATAATGTACTATTAAATTTGTTTGAAATGGATAGCTTCTAATTTTATAATCTATTCAGGTACAAAACAATAATAGAAAATAAGAGCACCAATGCAGTGACAGTCGAAAAGAAAAATGAGGCGTGGGAAAAAATTGCTCAAGAATATAACTCATCTGCTGAGAATCCACGAACAGCGAAGCAACTGAACACTGCTTATCAGAATTTAAAACGCCTAACAAGACAAAAAACAGCTGAAGATAATGTGTGTACCTAAATTTTTATTAACTACTAGCTGTGCCCCGTGGTTTCACCCCCGCTGCTTGGTCATAGCTTGATGTTATATAGCCTATAGTCTTCCTCAATAAATGGGCTATCTAACAATGTTTTCAAATTGGATCAGTAGTTCCTGAGACTAGCGTGTTCAACAAACTCTTCTGCTTTATAATATTATATAGTATAGATTATTTATTACATACTATTATAAATTATAATATACTTTTCATAGTTAACTTTAGATCTCTGTGCAAACAAATATTATTGAGCGAAGTCTTCTGTACATCCCTGTGAAAGATTTCCAGTTTTCTTTTACATACTTGTCTATTAATATTGTCTATGTTGTACAACATAAGTATAATTTGATTTGACACTCTGTTAATTGATCAATTTTCGCTAATTAACTGCCGATTAATAATTAGACATTGACGCGAAGTTAACATGAGAAAAAGCCTTCCGGAAACCGAAAATTACCAAAATTCGAGATTTGACACTTGCAATGACAAATCACTGACAAGCTGTCACTTTGGTTCGTTCAGAAACCCAAACTGCGTTTAACTATAGATTAACAACTTATTACGTAATTTTTTCGATGACGCGCGTTTCAGAAACCGGGTGTAATTTTGGTAGAATTTGAATCGTAGGTTTGGATAATTTTTATTTTTGTACAGATGACAGTGATTACACTTGTGGTTTCGATATTTGATTATCGATTCTAAATATCGATTGTTACTACGGAAATACAACTACAGCGACATGGACATGTTCACCCAAGGCTCATGTTTGCTTCTTTTAACTGTAGATACATTTGCAGAATATTTAGATGATTCACTCACTTTCTGTTTATTAGAAGCATATAGAAATAAAGATAATAGTCTCATTGAAAATCTTGTAATACCTGGTAACAAATTTATTATACTTATTGCTCAACTAAATAATTTTTTCGGAAAACTGTTAGAAGAATTGGCTATTAATTATTATTTTTCTTAAACGTTAATAAATTTATATATCCTTCTACAGATTTTACACTGTTATATTTTATTAGAATCTTCCCAATAAAAAAAATCGAGTAAGGATTTTATCTATACTATTTTTTTTTATAATTTTCCTGACATTACACTCCAAAAATATAGCTGCTCTAGTTTTATGAACCTCAAAGGAGTTGACAGCAAGTCGACAATCTGAATTGTATTATTACTATGTGCCTCTGTTATGGTCTGACAGGAAGAATTTTCTATTGGCATTGTACAGGAAGGAACATTTGCAATTTTATTATTTGCAAGCTCTGCGCTATTGCTTACCTACGCTGTGGTCACTTTTTAGTTTGGACTTTGCGTATTGGGTACAACGAACGTCTGTCTGGTAAAAACAGGGAGCCGATAATGCGCGTAGTCAAATCCCAAACAGAAAAATACTTTCATACTTTTGAAACAATAAATTCAAGGTAAACACTTCAAAGAAAGCCATACATGATTCTACGCTTCAATTTCAGAACTAAAACGTGTTCCTTTCCTATATACTTAACTGCAGAGGATACGCATTCAACTAAATTTTTGAAATAGTATGGCTTAGAGTAATAACTAAACATAGAGTAGGCATATTCACTACTACTTGTTGTCGAGACAGATTTGTTTACCAGCAGAGCATTGCCAGACGTTGTGTTTTGTAAGTACAAAGTAGAAAACAAAAACGTAATAGTATAATTTACAACAATTTTATTTTACTTTTAAGAGGAGACTTTTACTCAGAGAAAATATTCTTTAATACATTTTAATATTCACTTTCTTACCTTTCGATAATACTGATAAAAAGCTCCAGACCAATTGTATCAAATACCCACACCGAAAATTTGGCATCAGTGTCTTTGTTTGTTATTGTCTAGAGGTGATTAGCGCTTTGTTCGATTTTTCATGACTTTTTAAGTGTTTAAGTGAACTTTATAAAGTGTTCTTATTTATTTTCAATATTGAAAATGGTGAAACCCCGAAAAGCGTGTATAATTTGTGGCACTTCGCAAAATGATAATCTAACCTATCAGCGGTAAGTCATTCACTTCATTGGCGTAGAATTAGCAATTTCAATTAAAATTTATTACAAATAAGAAAATCAAATTAATAATAAAATACATATTATATATAAACTAGGAGCTAAAAGTGGAAAGTTTCATTTAAATAGTTTACTTTTGTAAATTTGTGTAAATTATTACGGTGATATTCTAACCAATTACACGCCACTGTACAGCTGTGTTTACCTACACCTCTAGATGTCAATTTTATTTTCCATCTCTCTCAATTATACGTTCATTGCTATTGACTACAAACTGTATGTTATTGTGTTGTTGTAGCACCTCTATGTTTACTTATTACTCTGAGTAGTATGCATACCGATGGAAGGATCATTATTGCTACAGTAGAGTTTTATTCACTGATTTGCCCATATCACACACCGCTATTGTATCTGCCACTGCTGCAACCGACTGAATTCTGCTAAAATGCTTATTAACCAAAAGCTATTATTATCTATTTTTGTGCCAAGCTATAAGTCCCTTGTTTTTGGAAAACATATTACTTTTACAAAAAGAGTTAGTTGATTTTGAAAAATAAAAGATCAGTTTTTAAATGGAGTTTTGTGATTTTTTTAACCCCACATTTTAATTGTAATGTAGAAGTCTTCAGATTAGGTAACTAAATAAGGTATAGAATATGTACTTTGAGTTGGAATACTCACTGGAGTAATTAAAGTGAAAATGACAATGTTTTCAAAAAGAAAAACCATTATATCTTTTTTATTTCCTTTGCACCACGTCAATGTTCCTGACATTATTAAAGAACCGTGGTCTGATGAACTAAAAGGACTGCCTTGGATGGATTCAATTGCTACTCCCTCATTTCCTCTAATCATTGCATTTTTTACAATGTTTATAGCTAGTTGAACTTCGTCAGTTAATAAATCTAAACGTCTATACTGGCTAAAGATGTCCTCCAGAAATAAAATATATTTGGAAAGTCGGTTTAGAGGAGCCAATAGGTATGCTGAAAAATCTACATTATCGCCATATTGCTGTTGAAGTTTCTACAAATAAAAAAGCTCAAAATATAATGTTTGTATTATACAATAAAAAAGTCTTTCTGCTTACCATAATAATATTCTTAAATTGAGGTAAAATATTTTCAGACTTGGGGCCATTTATTAAATACAGTGGATACTGTTCAAACAATTGTTTCTACAAAAATCAAAAGTGTTAAAGTAGTATTCATAATATTTAATCTACCAATTTTGCATGTAGATTTACATATTGCTTTAAAAATTTTCTAAAAATACGGAGCTTAGGAACCAGAAGATCTTAAATAAATGCTAAATTTGTTGAGTGGTTAATGACTAAGTATGCAGTGGGTTTTCAATTTCGAATAATTGAAAATAACTCATTTACTAAATTCAAATGTATTACAATTAAGATATTCCATTAAAGATCTGTTCATTGTATTAGTATTCCCGAGTATTTATTTACGGCCATGCTGGTATATGTATATAATGTCGTAGTTTATCTATTAATATGCTTTTTACATTACAAAAATAAATAAATATGTCTATTATAGTTGATTTTTATTTATACGGTACAGGATGAAATGTTAAATATACTAAATTTAATGACAATACTACCTGACCCGAAAGACGTTGTCCTGACTTAAATATTGAATATTGAATTGAAGTGCTATAAAAGAAAATGAGTTATTATAAGTTAAACCTAAATCTTTTACTTCAAGGCAACGTGTCAGACCCTCTTGTTCAAATATATATTCAAATATTACAGGATCTTTCTGACATGTTATTGTTGGAACATGACATATGTTAATGTTAAAACATAATTTATTATCTTTTTGTACAGTAGTTTTCACAATAAATGGTATTGACTGAAGGATTATAATAAAACCAATTACACCCTTAACATGTAAAATTCGAGATGCACATCATAAATGTAAAAGGACCTGATTCAGGTAATTTTGTTTCTTAGTGAGGGATTTTAGAGGATTGTTCATTTTAGTCTTTGTATTTCATTGGAAGTGTTCACTTGTGTTACGGCGTGCAATAATTTTATAACATTTATTTGTTATTACAGACATTAATAGCAAAGATTTTATACCCCAACGTACAGAATAGGCAGTATGTGGCGTCCGTGGATAAAATGTAATAGTGCTTCTTCCAGTGGTTCGTTAAAGAAGAATCACTTATCTTGTAATGCGAAAATCATTATAAAAATTGTGTATAGTTCCTTATTTCAGCAAGGATATAACGCGGGTGCTGCAGCAAGAGTAACCAGTAATTTGACGAAGGTGCCTCTTACTTCAGTTAGACGAATTGTTGAAAATTCCATGGAATCAAGAAAAAAGCATAAAGATTTCGGTGTCACAAAAAGTCTAGACGAAAAAGATTTGATAAGGCGAAAAATCTACACTATGTACAATGAGCAGCGTTCCCTACAATCAATCCCATCAACTGTGGCCTCACTACTCTTTGGCGAGCTCTGTCTGCAATGGGCTTTAAATATCGCAAAATTGACAAGAGACAAGTAATAATGGAATCCACACGTTTAATAAACTGGTGTTCTGAATATATAACGTCAATAAGAAAATACCGGTCTGAAAATCGGTCAATATTCTACTTCGACGAGACGTGGTTTGACACGCATGACACCCTTTCCAAAGGATGGTCGATTTCTCCGATAAGTGAAAAACAAAAGCACCATCAAATAAAGGAAAGAGAATCACAATATTACACGCAGGATCAGAAAATGGTTGGATCCCAAACGCTATGTGGCTTTCTACCAAAAATATCAAGGACTCTTGTGTTGATTATCACGAAGATACGACAGCAGAGCTTTTTGAAGATTAGTTTAATATTTGTCTGTTACCCAACATTCCGCCAAACAGCGTTATAGTAATGGACAACGCAAGCTATCATACTCGATAATTGCAAAAAATTCCTGGCTCAAAGAATACGAAATTGGAGATTGAAAACTTCATGGCTGCAAGTGACATATATTTTGAGGAAAATTATACAAAAAGAGAATTTTCTTAAAAAAAAAGCGTATGTTTGTGATACAATTGCAGAAGAATTGGGACATACAGTGTTACGACTACCTCCCTACTACTGCGTGTTCAATCCCATAGAGCTTATGTGGCACGGAAAAAATACTTCTCTGACTTTAAGTGGCAGTGTGGTAGAATTAATTAGGAATTGTATGAATGACATTCCTACCGAGAGTTGGAAAAGTTCTGTTAGTCATGTTATAAATGTTGAAAACTCGTACCTTTCTGTAAAATCAATTGCGCCAATTATAATTAATTTAGATGAGGATAGCGATAGCGACACTGAACTAAATATAGAATAGAATTGTAACATTTAAATAAATTACTTGTACTTATATCTCTTATATTATGCAAAATTCAAATTTCTTAAGTTCGACCCTGTAGCACATTTGCATCTTTTACCTGATGATTTTCTACACAATGAGATTAAATCGGGTAGTTTATTGCAGTTAATAAGCCAATACCATTTACTGTGAAAAATACTATACCTTCAGGACAATTTGTTCGATAGTATTTTCATCAGAATTTGAAGATTGGAAAGCACTTCTTGTTTGTTTGGTCATTTTTGATAGACACCACGACGTGTGGATCTTATTACTTCAACTTGTTACATCCTGTTGCAAGTACACTAATACACAAGTTTTTCACTGTTCTTTCAATTTTTTTCTAAATTTTACCACCGATTTTCACAAATTTACTGGAGCTCTATATAAAACGTGCTCTACTCACTAGCCAACATTTATCAACATCAATATTGATGTACCCTCTTATGGTACAAATGTTTAGCACGAAAGAAAGCGCCTATAGACTTTGATGATATTTGCAGTACTCCTTTTGCCAATTCTATGTCAAATGTCATAATGTTACATTAAAAAAGTTTACACTGTCCGAAGTGCTAAGGAAAAAGAGAAGTATTCTTAAATTCTAATATAAGTATCTTTAAATTTTCTAATTTCCAGCAATATTTTGATTTTTTTCTTTAATAAAAATCATCTCCTGGCAATAACAAACACAACAAAAAAAATACTGAAATCGGTCCAGCCATTCAGGCGTGATGCCGTGACAAAAAATGGGGATTCATTTTTATATATAGAGAACACCTGGCGGGGATAACTAATTAAAATAAAATCATAATTAAGGGGTTTGAAATTATAAACTCTAAATAAGAATTTATTGTACTACAATTATAATATTTGACTGCCATCTTGCAACCTTGTTGCGGACCTGTGGATAGAATAAAAAAAACTTGACAGACCAATAAGAATTGGAATATCACGATAATACCAGCTATCTTTGGCTTGTGATTGGTCAGATTATCTATCTATCTATTAACATATTCTACCACTAGTAATAGAATAAAGAAAAATGTTTTTTTGTTAATATGATGGAGACATTTCTACGAAAAATATTGCCACCGGCTGAATAATTAATTAAATGTTTAAATTACATATTCAATGAAGCTTTCTATTAGTTGATCCGTATCCTCTTCGCAATATTCAATTGAAACCAAAAATCGTATTTGATCAACATAGATTTCATCAATATTTCCGAATAACTGTTTAAGATAATATTTTAAATAGAATGGTGCGTTTTCTTCAATATTAGGTTTATATACCTAAAAAATAGAATATTGGAGTATTTAAGAATATATTAATATAAACGATTATTTCATACCTCTACAATTCTAGCCAAAATTTCTACATAATTCCGTTCTGTGGATAAAAGTTCCTTACGTATATATGTCAGCCTAAAAAGAATTCAATAATAATCGATATTAATAGTATAAAACGAATGCTTAAAAGACAGAATTAAAACAATTTGTTTATTAATCAATACGTAAGATGCAGATGTAATATTTATAAATATTATTCAGCTAAAATGTATTCAACATATAAAAGATGGATCTCTGCATCGTTATTATATTATTGTAGTAAAAGTATCCCTACATGAGGCGCACAGACCGACGCACGCGTTATTCATTTTCATTTATTTCACAGGTATGTGGAAAGTTTGGCGGTGCCTGCTCAGTCACTGCCTAATTCAATGAATTTTACTTCATTGTTATACAGAGAGTTATTAGGAATGAGTTTTATTGATATTTTCGATGCGAAGGACCGAAGCGCCCTATAAAGTAGTGTTTTCTTTATTTATAGTTTTTTTTGAACAAAAAGAATTAGGAATCATGGGAAGTTATGCTTGACTTCGTCTAATGAACAGAAAAACACGATATTATTGCAGGGATTATTTGAAATTTCTATGTTTAGAACATGTACCTAGTAGTCTTGATTTTCATAGTTTTGACACATTAGATTATTTTAATGATGTTTTTTGTATTGGGTTTTTGTTAGTAGTTTAGTTTATTTCATTTAGGTTACTTCATTCGTCCTTTAATTTTTTTCTCCTGTTATTTTCTCTGTGTATCATCAGTTAAATAAAAAGGTTTTAAATATGTAAATATTGTTATTTTGGCACCATTTGTTTTGATTTTTAATTGAAATACTCGTAATATACTAAGTGACATAAAAATCCGAACTCCCAGTTTAAATGATTTTATTTTAATAAAATTTAGTGAATTTATTTATTTTACTGAAATAAACAAATAATAAAATTTTCAGCCTTATCAGTTGAAGATTCCGGTTATTCTCCACTATCAATCCAAAAATGAATATTGTAGACGTAGTAAAGATCCAAATTTTGCGGATTTTGGTTCTTGACATTCTTTGCGATTGGTTACGATACCTAGGGTACGATTTAGTCAACTTAGTGAGTTTGATAGAGGTCGTATAGTGGGACTTCGGGAATCTGGATCTTCTTTTCGGGAAATTGCAGTTAGGGCGCAAAGAAGTGTAGACACCGTGGTTAGGTGTTGTCAGGCATGGCTTCGAGAAGGCCGTACGCAAAGAGCAAGGGGCTCTGGACGCCCCCGTAGAACAATAGACCGTGAAGATCGTCGCCTAAGATTATTGGCCTTAGGGGACCGTTTCTCCACTACCAGGTCCATTTCAAATGAATGGTTTGCAGAACTCGGAAGACCTATTGACATGCGAAGTGTTCACCGACGAATAAGACGTTTTGGCCTGTTTTCATACCAACCACACTGGGTCCTTCCTTTAACTCCAGAACACCGAGGTAATCGCCTTGAATGGTGCAGAGAACGGTCACTCTGGTACCAGGAACGGAACAGTATTGTCTTTAGTGACGAGTCTCGATTTTGTTTAGACATGCACGATGGTCGAGCAAGGGTTAGAAGACGACGTGGTGAAAGGAGAAATCCACGGTTTTTTGTTGAAAGGCATGTTCATCAAACTGTTGGAGTTATGGTTTGGGTTGCTATAGCTTATGGTTCGAGATCACCTTTAATCTTCATCAGAGGTAACATGAACGCGCAGCGTTATATCCAAGAAGTTTTAGAACCCCATCTTTTACCCTATCTTGACACCCTGGTAAATCCATTTTTCCAACAAGATAAAGCCCGACCACATGTCGCAAGAGTCACAATAGACTTCTTTCAACATAATGATGTCACATTGTTACCTTAACCACCAAGATCTCCCGACTTATCCCCAATTGAGCACGAATGAGATATGATGGGTAGGAGATTGCTCAATTTACAACGTCCTCCTCAGACTCTAGAAGAACTTCGAGAGGAGTTGGTGGTTGCCTGGAATGAGATACCACAGGAGGACATTGACCACCTGATCAGAAGCATGCCTAGGCGCGTAACACATGGGTATACATCCATACATTATTAAAGCTAAGAGGGCTTTAAAGCAATGCAATAATTTTGAAATTTTTATCATTTACTTATTATGCTTCAGTAAGTACTCATTTAAACTGGGTGATCGGATTTTTATGTCACTTAGTATATTATCAAGTTGAACAGAGTTTAAATGTATTAGTGGATCTGTTTTCCTTTTTGCAAGGTTTATGTGAAATTTTAAGGTTCGTTTAAGTAAAAGTTGAAAATAAAGCATACAGGGTTGGTATAAAGAATACAGTATAAAAGGAAAGAATAAAAAGTTTAAGAATGGTTTTTATAGTTATAGGAAGGTTTTAGTGAAATTTTAAATAAAAATAATTAGATTAGTAAGAAATACCACATGTCCAAAAAAACCTAATTGATAAATCGAAATAAAAATAAATGAGAGTTTAAAAAACTAAAAAAACATGCTTTTTTGCAAACAAAACTAAAAAAAATCATGTTACTGAAAGAAATAAAACTACCTACATGTTTTTTGGAACTTTGTAAAAATATATAGTCATCAGATAATAGGGAGCTGCTCTACCGGTACCGTATACAAAGCCATTTTTTCACAAATGAAACATTTAAGGGCTGCTCTTTATAGTTTATTATATATTTATGTAAATGTCCGTTGCCTAAAAATTTATATTTAATATTATAAAGGTTACTTTATATTAGATTTTTTCGCAAAGGGATAAATTCATTATTTTAGAAAGAAAATAAGTTAACTTTCTACTATTGTTGGTGGTGAGTTACTTGCAAATATTAATTAGAATTAGAAGGGCGATCCAGCAAGAGGAGTAAGCGCAATACCTGGACCAGTTATCGACTGGATGTAAAAATAGATGTGAATATACAAAAACTCTAACAGGAAATTGGGGTCTTCCTTCTAAATCGCAACATTTACAATGAATCCAATGGAACTCTTTAACTGTAGATGGTGGGCTCCCCTAAAAGGATAGTTGAAAATCCCGAAGGTGGTCCCAATAAGTTCCGAGATAGATTGTATTAGGTAAATTGCTCTAACGATGTTAAGGATTGGTGCCGCAAATGCACGACATACATTGCCAACAACGGACTTAACCGTAAACCTAAAGCAGAGAAATAATCACCGTAGATGTGTTAGGGCCACTACCAAGAAGTTAGACTGGAAATAAATACATTTTCGTTGCGATAGAGCCTACTCTGTTTCCATCCAAGAGACCCCAATCGTAGCCGATGTTTTGGGTTACCATTAGAATGTAACATGCTTGTCGCCTGTTACGTACCCATTACTATATAATACCAATCACCGTACCAATAGCCACTCCCAATGCACCCTTATATATTACAGTTAACTACATATTATAGAAACCTTTGTTACCGACTCATATTTGCGCACAATACACCAAAACTTGACTAGCGAGTCAAATTATGGATTGGTACCCTTGTGACAGCACAACCCCCGCCCTGTCAAAAAAAGTTAATAAATACGCTGAATATTCTTGTTTCGCCCTTTTTGCTGCACTCGCCTAGTTGAAAGACAACGTTTTGACGCCTCATAAGCGCCCATGTGCTGTGTGGCAATATCTTCTCGACATTGGTTGACGTTGTAAGTACAAATTTTAATTATTATGTCTCACTGTTTATTAATACGATTTACTTGGCACAAAGGAGTACTTTGTATAATAATTTTACAATTTCTATCGTTTAAAAACTCATGTAATGTAGCAATCTGTCTCAAGGACAAATTCTTTTTATAATCCACACCCCAGGTAAGAATGTTATTTTTAGATAAAATACCCACTAAATTGATAGGCAATCTGTTGTGATTTAAACAACAAGAGTTTCTATATTAATACAACGGAGTTTTGAACTATATATATTGACGAAACAATACAAGAAATATATCGCGACAAAAATGTAAGTGACAACTTTTTTTAAATTGAAAAACGTCAAATTACTTGACATATGTAAACACTGCAACTTGGATTATTTTGATAAACTTCAACACTTCCTCCCAAAATAATTCCGCCGTATTATTTTATACTGTGTATGCCTACCATGCTTCTAAGTTTGACGAATTTTTCGTTTGAAAAAGATTTCGTTAACAGATCGGCAATTTGTTCGGCACTGGCAACATGCTTAATTTTCATAATATTTTCAGCAAATTTTTCACGAATAAAATGGAATTTAATTTCTATATGCTTGGATTTTTTATGAAACTCTGGATTTTTAACCAATTTCATAGCACTCGCATTGTCAACATAGAGTGTTGGAATATCTTTTAGAATAGCAATTTCACCAAGAAGTCTACTCATCCAAATTAATTCCTTAGTTGCCTCACTGGCCGCTATATATTCGGCTTCGGTTGTAGATAGTACTACACTTTTTTGTTAGGTTAGGTTAGGTTAGGTTAGGTTAGGTTAGGTTAGGTTAGGTTAGGCTGCTCCAGAATACATAGTTACTACACCAGTTCTTGATCTTCTAGTGCTGACGTCACCAGCGTAATCAGCGTCACTTTGATTCCAACACCTCGGGGCTTGTTTTAACCCATATAAACTCCTATTTAGTTTACATACTCTTCCGCTGCCATCATCAAAGCCCTCTGGTTGTCTCATAAAAACTTCCTCCGAAAGTTTACCGTATAAAAATGCAGTTTTAACATCGAATTGACGAATAAATAATTTTTCTGATGCTGCAACACTTAAAACTGCTCTAATTGTATCAAAGCGAGCTACAGGGCTAAAAGTTTCTTTGTAATCAATTCCTTCTTTTTGACTGTAACCTTTAGCAACCAATCTGGCTTTGTATCTGTCTATACTACCGTCCATTTTTCTTTTAATTCTAAAAACCCATCGATTTGAAACAATCTTATGTCCTGGTGGCAAGTCAACTAGGGCCCATGTCTCATTTTCATGTAAGGATTGAATCTCTTCGTTCATTGCTTTCTTCCAATTTTCAACTTCATCCGATTCTATAGCCTCATCATAAGAAGCTGGTGCTTCTTGACTTTCTCCAAGAAATACATAATCTTCCATATAAGATGGTCTTTTAATGTTGCGCTGACTTCTTCTCAGTGGCCCTATATCTGTGTTATCATCGTTGGACAATTCTTCATCTTCACTCTCTAGTGACTCTACACTACCATTTAAAGAGACTAATTCATCTGGAAGTTCATCAGATTGTTCTTCATTTGTAATATCAATTCTAAATTTTGCAAAATTCTTCTCCTTGTTATATTCAATTTCAGAACTTTCTTCAGACTCAAAAATTATGTCTCTACTAGTAATAACTTTATTTTCCTCACGAAGCCAGACTCTAAATCCATCCTTTTCTCCACAATAACCAACAAAATGACCCTTTACGCTTTTCTTGTCCCATTTTCTTCTCTTTTGCTCTGGCACGTGAACATAACAAGGTGTTCCAAATACTTTCAGGTGATGTATGGCTACAGATTTACCTGTCCACAAATCAGTTGGCGATTTCTTAGGTTCACATGTTGGTCCAGTCCTGTTAAGAACATGTACAGCCGTATTTACAGCTTCTGCCCACAACTTTATTGGTAAGTTCTTCGAATATATCATGGATCTAGCGCTTTCTACAAGGGTTCTATTTTCCCTTTCTGCTAACCCATTTTGCTGTGGAGCATACGGCATTGATATACGGAAATTTATTCCTCTTTCTTGAAGTACCTTCTTGACTTCAGCATTGTCAAATTCCTTTCCACCATCGCTGAGAAATTCAATTATCTTGATATCAGCAGTATATGCTTCATTTATAAAACGTTGTAAACATGATGCAACTTCTGATTTTAATTTTATAAAAAATACCCTACGAAATTTTGAATAATCATCGGTAAAACAAACAAAATATCGTGCACCACCTATTGAATTTTCTTGCATTGGTCCACACACGTCGCCATGAATAATTTGACCTGGTTTTGTGGGTCTACATTTTCGTGTTTTAAAAGGTCTTTTATGCTGTTTGCCAAAAATACAACCTTCACATAACTTGGTATCATTCTCATTGGCTACTTCAATATTATGTTTCTTTAAAATTTCTTTAACATGTTTTACGTTCTGATGACATAATCTTTCGTGCCATAATTGCAAATTCTCAACATGCAAAGATGTATGCACTTCAGCAGGTATTTCAGGTACACATACTTTCATATTTAAAACATAAAGGCCTGACGTGGTGCGTTTGCCAGTTAAACGCAAAATGCCATTTTTCGAAATTGTGCAACCATCTTTTTGAGCTTTAAATTCAAATCCTTTATTTAATGTTTGTCCTACTGAAAATAAGTTTCGCTTGACATCAGGAACAAACCATACATTTTCAAGATGATTTATTTCCCATTTATTATAAACATTCATTTTAACGTTGACAATACCCTGGCCATAAGCTAATATCGTATTGCCATTACCAACTTGGACTGTTTTTGGAGGATTGAATGGTTCGAAAGTTTGAAAAAACGTATCATTATTAGTCATGTGTACTGAAGCACCGGAATCGGCCAACCATGTGTTATCGTCATTTTTAGCATCCAAATAATTCATGTCGAAATTTATTTCACAAGAAAAAGCATCACCTTTGGGGCTATTATGATTATTATTAGACCATGGTTTATTCTTCTCATTTTTCTTCTTGCAATACTTTGCAAAATGACCTATTTTATGACACTTAAAACATTTAAGAGTTTTCTTTTCACCATTAACGTTACTCTCGTTTTGGTTTGATGGATTCTTCTTTACATTAGACTTCGCAATAAATGCACTTGATTCAGCATTCTTATTAGGCAGACGCATTTCAATTAATCGCAGACGTTCTGTTAAATTGTTAATTGTTCTTTCATCAATTGGAACGGATTCCCAAACACTCTTAAACTCAAAGTATTCACTGGGAAGTGTGGACATAATTCGGCTCATTAGTAGTAGGTCTGGAAGTTGAGTTTTAACTAAACGTTTAAGTTCATCATTTAACTCTCTGAAATTTCTCTCAAGACGGGCTATATGCGTTATAACATTTTCTTCCGGATCTTTTTGGCTACTAAAAAACTGCTCCATTAGCCTATCCATACGTTGACCAGAACTTTGTTCATAAATCGATAATAATTTATTCCAGATATCTTTAGAAGTTTTACACGTTGCGGTTAACTCCACGTTAGCATCGTTCATACTACCAACCAAAATCAATTGAGCTAGTGCATCTTTTTTATTGAAATCTTTAACAGCCGGCGTCGTCTCCTCTGATTCCGATTCTTGTAAATCGTTTTCACCAGTTACCACTTCTTGAATATCATGATGACGTAACAGGAGTTCAATTTGTCGCCTCCATCTCGTCCAATTTGAAGCTCCTTCAAGTTTTTCAATATGCAATGCCTTTAAATCCATTGCAAATACTTTTCAACTCCTATTAGTATAAAGAAACTGTCCAGTTATAATTAGAAGCGTCTGGGCCAATAACCTGTTGTGATTTAAACAACAAGAGTTTCTATATTAATACAACGGAGTTTTGAACTATATATATTGACGAAACAATACAAGAAATATATCGCGACAAAAATGTAAGTGACAACTTTTTTTAAATTCAAAAACGTCAAATTACTTGACATATGTAAACACTGCAACTTGGATTATTTTGATAAACTTCAACACAATCTTTTCTGTACACAAAAAACACATTTTTTGCTAAATTCCAAGCTCACAAGCTTTAGCACGTGGCTTCAGTCGTTAGTTTCAGTTATACAATTAAATAAAAACATTATAGAGACACAAAAACACTTTAAAAACACCTTTTAACAGAATCAATACACTTTTTTAACAGAATAAATCCATTTAGAGACAAATGTATGATTGTTTCAAAACTCTAGTAATTAAAAGTAGTGTTAAACCTCTTGTTAGTCTATTACAATTAATTATACATGTTTTTATTCAGAAACACATTAGTCAAATGCTAATTTTTTGCATTATTAAGAACAGGACCGGCTTCACCGTCCTGTGCATAAATAAATTTGAATATTTTTTCATTTCATTTGTTTTAAAACTCATGGACGTTGTACCGGGAGACTTGAAGACAAGATAATTTATTTATTTATTAAAACAGTAATTTACTGTCCATCCTAAGTCTACCCAGTGCCAACGCCCTACCTTTTTAATCCTGTCTCATACCTTTCTTCACTTTTAGTTAAGACGCAACCCCTTAAGTCGGAGCTAAAATCTAAGTTGGAGCTTAAATAAAACTCTAAGCTAGAGCTTAAATAAAAATTTCAAGCCGGAGATAAATCAAATACAATCCATGATGCTAGAACCTATGCTGTGTTAGAGCCATCCCACATCACCGTAGTCAAGCCGAACTGAAACAGAAGCCATCCCTGATGCTAGAACCCATTCCATAGACCGAACTACATCCCCACTCATCTGCAAGACCCCCAGGCTGAAGTCAACCATCTGGATAAGCGCAACAAACAAAGTTAAGTCCTTTTTTATGATTCCTACCGTTCAACAAAAGTAATTACAGTTTAAATAAATATCAATATTTTTAAATAACCGTTTTATTTGTGTACCTTAGACTGCAAGTCTTAAGGGCGTAACGTGTTCGGTTTCTGTTAATGTAGTTTCTCTGTTTCTTTAGTTTCAGTAAATTAATTACAAGGTGTTTCTATCTTTCTCACCTTTGTTTTGATATAGTCTGTTATTTAATCGCAAACGTATAAAAAGATAGTGGCGCCCTCTTTTCTTGTATATTTCCTTTTCCTTCTACTATAGGCACTAACATGGAGTCGATCCACCCCCTGTAGAGAGTGTCTCTTAGCCGGGAACTCTTCTCTGGGAGAGATATTGTCTTTTATAAACTGACACCCGTAAGGGGTAGTTTACAAACTGGCGCCCTTGTTAGTAGTCTATATAGTTGGACTGGAAAGGTATACAAATTTTGTTCTATCAGTTTTTGATTTACTAATTTTTGCTATAGATTTTTGATAACGTCCATATAATTTTTTGCTTGCTGAGTGATAATTTTTTTTCGAACACTTTTTGAGTATTGTCAAGTAAAGCTCTATTGAAATGAATCTTTTTACTGCCTAAAGAAATATAGTTACTTAGCCTTAATTATCTATTAACATTTAGTACATTTTTTTTTAAATTTGAAAATATTTCTGAGTTGAAACAATTACATGTTTGAATTTTTAAATAACAATTATTGACAATTTAAGAAGTAATTTTGAAACACTTTTGAGTATTAGTTTACCTACTATTTTATTTTTGAGTTTTATACATGCTAATACAATATTACACATACATTTTGTTGTTCGATACCTGTGTTGTCTTGGTTTTGGAGTTCTGATATTTGACTTGTATGTTTATTTGAGTATTGCATTTCTATTTTTTTATTTTTTGTACACTTTTAAGACTTGGATTAATACTGTTGTCGGTTTAGATTATTACTGTTATTTCAGATACCTGTCATGCTGATCTTTGCTTTTTGATTTTTGATTCTTATCCTGTTTTATTTAGTTTTGAGTACCTGTTCATTGACTTTTAGGCCCATTTAAGATTTAGCTATCTGTTAGTTATCTCCATGCTTAGTTGGAGTCATTATTTTGGATTTTAGGTTCCTATTATTAGATTTTAGAGTTCATTTGGAGTTTAGATACTTGCCTGTTTTTGTTGTTGTTGATTATTGTTGTCGTTGTACTCAGAAACACTATCTTTTGTCCTTATCTTTTGAGTATTGTGAGTATTTTGAGTAAAGTATTTTCAAAATGCAGGCTAATCATTTTAAAACTTTTGAACTACCTTATGAAATCGAGATAAGAAACCATACTGTCGAACTAAAGTGTAGAATTTTAACAGATCTTCTTGTTAGGGAAAATGCTAATAGAAGCTTTTCATCTCCAGTCAATACCCATAGTTTTTAGAAAGATGTAGCAGAGATTATAGAGATTTGGACTCATTTGAGATTTGGTTCCCTACTAGTTGTCTTTGTGTGCATTTGGTATTAGTAATTTGGATCTTGGGTGTCTATTTTTGGAATTTAGAGTTTATGTAGATTTTGGATACCTCCCTGCTTTTGTTAGTATTGGTTATTGTCGTTTTGTGCTCAGATACCTTATCTTTTGTGTTTGCCTTTTGGGTATTTGGAGTACTTTTAGTTTGTGTGTTGTTGTTTCAAAATGCAGGCCAATTATTTAAAGTCAAGTAAACTATTGCGTGGAACCCAAGTGATACATTCTTATGCTTTGGACAGTGTAGAACTGTATCGAGCCGCATTTCAGGTAGTGTCTAGAGTCTATTGCCTTTGAGTTTTAGTCTTTTGTTAGTCATCACTTTAAACACGCTTCACTGTACTGGATATATTGTGTAGGAACCCCTCATTTGTGACTTCTGCGCGATGACCTATGGCTACTGTGGACGCTAACAGGCAACCTCCCAGAATAATCATTTCGAGTACTCTTTTACAATTTGACCAGTATTGCATTAGTCTTCGTCCACATATTCTTGTTTGTTCAATATAACTTTAAATTTTTTCCTCTTATTTTTTTCATTACTTTTTTATTTTCTATTTTTTTTTTTTGTACCCTTATTTTGCCACACTACAATATATAACCGTTTACATAATCATACCATATACAACTTGGCTCACCCATTGACTTTCCCCCGTGTAGAAAAGGAAGTAGACCAAGCTACATGGAGTTTATACCGTTCTCCGGACAAAACGGCTCCTTTTCTTATCCCGCATAAATTTCATTCTGTTGAACCACATTAGAATACCGGATAATTTGATAACAAAACCGTGAAGCTCTACATTGCTAAAAATGTATTTTACTGTCCCTTCAATTTTTGGTCCCCATTTTTTGTTTTATATATTCCCCCACCGAGTTTTCTTACAGTTTCTCAAACAAAAAACATGGTATTTTGTTAACTTAGAGTCTACGATTGACGTGTCACGAAAGGCGTCAGGCCCCAATTGGATCGGGTTGGCCTCTGCTGGGTGGCGGCTTGCGCCCAGTATATAAACATAATTGGTCCGAAAAAAAACGACTGCTTAGTCCTTTTTTTTCTTCTTATCCGCACTTCCCTTATCTAATACCTTTATATTTCTCTTTCCTAAAACTATCTTTTCCTTTCTTACCGTATCGTTAATAATTTAACTTTTTTCGCCTTAATCTTTCAGGTTGGCCAAACATTCATAAAGTTCTGTGCTGACGTACCGTATTCCTTAACAGGGTCATGGGTATAGTGTTAGTTTTACTTCTTATCTTCTTACCGTATATCTAACTATCTTACTTCCGTACTTACAAGCCTTAACTAACATATTACCTACATTTAATTTTTTTAACTGTTATCTTTTACCGTTGCAAATTTAAGCCTATCTATGTATTGTTTTTACCTGACCTTACCTCTTGCGTTGCCGCACTGTGACTTTTGTTTTTGCCATCATGAGGTTGTCGTATGTTCCGTGTGGAACACTGTAAATGTTGTCGCTTCGCCAAACAACTGTTGACCGGTGAATGGTGATTCACCTTTGGTGATGTCTTGTGACAAATTTTTTGCTTTCCACTGGGAGACATTTGGGCCGGACATTCTTTGTCAAATTCAGGCTGGCAGCACTTATCGTGTTTCAAATTAATGCCTCTTCTCAGAGACATTTCGTTTCACACTCTCGGGAATTACTGCATTCTGCAAATTTACAATTCCAGTGTTGCTGTGAAACACCCTCTTATTCTGTCGTTGGCTTGCGCTGAGAAATTTTCGTTTTTAGTACTGTTGTTGTTGTCGATCTCAGTGTGCGCTTTATCCGTTTCGAAACTGCCTGGAACTACTCGCTTGGAGTATTTATGGTTCCAGCATCCCATCGAAACCTATCGTTATGTTTTTACGCTGACTCATGAGCACAAACGTCACAAACCTTACCTTTAATACCCTAAATACATAGATAAAGACAACACCTTTCTTTTAGTTATCAGACCATTATCTTTTTCTTTTGCTGCCATTTCTTCCACACTTCTTTACTCAGAAAAAATGATTCTTCGAACCATTTTTTTCCGGAGGAGAGGGGGTGTAACATGCTTGTCGCCTGTTACGTACCCATTACTATATAATACCAATCACCGTACCAATAGCCACTCCCAATGCACCCTTATATATTACAGTTAACTACATATTATAGAAACCTTTGTTACCGACTCATATTTGCGCACAATACACCAAAACTTGACTAGCGAGTCAAATTATGGATTGGTACCCTTGTGACAGCACAACCCCCGCCCTGTCAAAAAAGTTAATAAATACGCTGAATATTCTTGTTTCGCCCCTTTTTGCTGCACTCGCCTAGTTGAAAGACAACGTTTTGACGCCTCATAAGCGCCCATGTGCTGTGTGGCAATATCTTCTCGACATTGGTTGACGTTGTAAGTACAAATTTTAATTATTATGTCTCACTGTTTATTAATACGATTTACTTGGCACAAAGGAGTACTTTGTATAATAATTTTACAATTTCTATCGTTTAAAAACTCATGTAATGTAGCAATCTGTCTCAAGGACAAATTCTTTTTATAATCCACACCCCAGGTAAGAATGTTATTTTTAGATAAAATACCCACTAAATTGATAGGCAATCTTTTCTGTACACAAAAAACACATTTTTTGCTAAATTCCAAGCTCACAAGCTTTAGCACGTGGCTTCAGTCGTTAGTTTCAGTTATACAATTAAATAAAAACATTATAGAGACACAAAAACACTTTAAAAACACCTTTTAACAGAATCAATACACTTTTTTAACAGAATAAATCCATTTAGAGACAAATGTATGATTGTTTCAAAACTCTAGTAATTAAAAGTAGTGTTAAACCTCTTGTTAGTCTATTACAATTAATTATACATGTTTTTATTCAGAAACACATTAGTCAAATGCTAATTTTTGCATTATTAAGAACAGGACCGGCTTCACCGTCCTGTGCATAAATAAATTTGAATATTTTTTCATTTCATTTGTTTTAAAACTCATGGACGTTGTACCGGGAGACTTGAAGACAAGATAATTTATTTATTTATTAAAACAGTAATTTACTGTCCATCCTAAGTCTACCCAGTGCCAACGCCCTACCTTTTTAATCCTGTCTCATACCTTTCTTCACTTTTAGTTAAGACGCAACCCCTTAAGTCGGAGCTAAAATCTAAGTTGGAGCTTAAATAAAACTCTAAGCTAGAGCTTAAATAAAAATTTCAAGCCGGAGATAAATCAAATACAATCCATGATGCTAGAACCTATGCTGTGTTAGAGCCATCCCACATCACCGTAGTCAAGCCGAACTGAAACAGAAGCCATCCCTGATGCTAGAACCCATTCCATAGACCGAACTACATCCCCACTCATCTGCAAGACCCCCAGGCTGAAGTCAACCATCTGGATAAGCGCAACAAACAAAGTTAAGTCCTTTTTTATGATTCCTACCGTTCAACAAAAGTAATTACAGTTTAAATAAATATCAATATTTTTAAATAACCGTTTTATTTGTGTACCTTAGACTGCAAGTCTTAAGGGCGTAACGTGTTCGGTTTCTGTTAATGTAGTTTCTCTGTTTCTTTAGTTTCAGTAAATTAATTACAAGGTGTTTCTATCTTTCTCACCTTTGTTTTGATATAGTCTGTTATTTAATCGCAAACGTATAAAAAGATAGTGGCGCCCTCTTTTCTTGTATATTTCCTTTTCCTTCTACTATAGGCACTAACATGGAGTCGATCCACCCCCTGTAGAGAGTGTCTCTTAGCCGGGAACTCTTCTCTGGGAGAGATATTGTCTTTTATAAACTGACACCCGTAAGGGGTAGTTTACAAGAACTACATACATATAAAGAAATAAATTTTGAAACTATTTAAAGCAGTCTGCAGAATATTAGGCAACCATAAAACTAGAACCACTGTGATGCATCCGCAGTCCGAACGGTACCGAACCATTACAAATTATCTAGATTGATTGGGATAAATATGTTCAATTATTTCTAATTGCTTTTCGCTTTTCTGCTGTCAACTAATATACGGGTCAAACTACTGCGAAAGTTTTAAGTAGAAAGTAGATTAACTTGAAACTTGATAAATTGTAGCAGATCCTGTGAGGTATACTGACATATACCTAGGGGAATTGGTCTGGCTCTATAATGTCCGATCGAAACGAGCGTGTTTTCCTTAAGGGAAAACTTGTAGCATACCATGATAGGTTAGCGATATTAAGGCGACCATAGTAGGGAGGTGCAGCAACTTCGTAAAGATGATTTAACCAGCTCAATGTATGACCAGGATCATACTCAGGAAGATCACATTCCGGGAGGAATGGATTTAAGGAAGGGACAGTATAACGGGTTGGCAGATAGGATATAGACCTTAAAAAGAAAAGAAGAACCTGACCGTAGAGTGTCGTGAAATTTGTAGTAATTAAAATATATCGTATGCTTAATATGGTTAATCTTGAGATTTCTAAAAAAAATCATTTATATATAAAGGTGGGAGTCAGTTTTAGTTCAGTCGTCGAATTGAATAGTTAAATTGATAATTAAAGCCGAATTATTGTTAAATAGTTGCTATAGTTTGTGCAAAAAGTTCCCACAAAGTGTTTCAATATATACCTTTAAACTCATTTTAGAAATCAGCAGTATTAAACAAAAAAAATACACCTAAATATGGTCATTATTGACACAAATTTAGGTACTTGTTGATTAATTAATATTGGAAATGTTATATTAATAATTTATACAAACAAAAAAACTATTGTTATTAGCTTACCGTTGCTCAGGAGATAACGGTTGTTGGGAGCCAACATCTTTCTTTGGTTTAGTCGCCGTATTCTGGGAGATATTATTTGTTTCTTCTGTGCCTATTTTAAGATTGTAATATTATTGATGTGTAATAAAGATACGTTAGGAATTACTAATAATTAATTTAATATTAGATTAACTTAGATTGTCTTAGGTTGTACAAGCGAGTTAGCTAGACTTCGACTTACGAAGATCTTTTGTGCCTACCATAATCTACTTCAACTTTACACGCCAAAACTTCTAGCGAAGTTAAGAAGCTTTCTAGAGAGTACATTTCTAAGTTGATATGCTGCACATTTGCATAGTAGCATGTGTTCCGCCCTTTCTTTAGCACTTTCGCGGAAACTTTCCGATTTGCCTATTATTTTGAGGTGATACCTATAATGACAGTGTCCAGTAAGAAGTCTTGCAGTCAGTTTTATGTATTTTTTGTTTATTTCAAGAATGCACTTTGCTCTTTATGTTTGATTATTTACAAACCTTTTGGCTTGCCTCAATCCTGACTTGTGCATTTAGTAAGGCCGTAGTTGATCCTGTTTTGATGTGGCATTTTGTGAGACCACAAAAAGGCTCCAGGCCAAGGAAAGGTGTATTCGCTACTTCTTTTGCCAGTCTATCAGCTTCATTTTCTATTAACCCTTTTTGTGACCTGGCACCCATATAAAGGTAGACTAGCTTTGTTTTAACTGGAAAGAAAATTGGGACATTACCGAGGAATTTCGATAACCAAAAATTTGGTCTCATTACTCCAACTACACCCTTTACATCTATCTATATTATGTGTACGAATCGAGTGAGCACTCTTCCAGCTTTTCAAACTCAAACCTGATTGGCATGGGTTAAGGATGCTAGTAGATTTTTTTACAGAATCCTTCGCTGAAAAAAGAAATCACCAGCAAAAGAACCAGCTGCAGCTTCTCTCATTATGAAAAATTACATGCAACACAGCACATGTGGATTGTTAAATCGAGTGTGCACTCTTCCAGCTTTTCAAACTCAAACCTGATTGGCATGGGTTAAGGAGGCTAGTAGATTTTTTTACAGAATCCTTCGCTGACCAAAGAAATCACCAGCAAAAGAACCAGCTGCAGCTTCTCTCATTATGAAAAATTACATGCAACCCAGCACATGGGCTTGAAAATTGTTTGGTATAAACAGAAGAATGGATCTAATGCAGAGTGATACATTTAAACACAGTAGATGTTTAAAAAATTTACTAAGGTAATATCAAAGAACTGACAAAATTGTTCATATTATGAGCTAAAGCTTAAGGTCGCTAAAATTAAATAAGGTTGGATTACTATTTCTTTTGGATTACTTCAAACTAAAATGCAACAACTCAAAGGTCAAAAATTTAGGGGAGTTTTCTTGCTAAACAGAAAGAAGATTGTGTATCAGTAAAGCAGTCGCGATTAAACTGCGAAAAAATAAGATAATTTTTTTTAGTAGGTAACCAAAACTTGTGGCTATTTGTTATAATAATATGTTTATTACCTTGATTTACGAAAAATGTACTGTTTCCAGGACATAAAGATGAACTAACATAACTCACATACTCATATTCATGGTCACTATCACTATCGTCAGATATATCTCGTAAATGCGGTTGTTTTTTTAGCTGATCATCTATATTGTCACAAGAGTATTCATTTAATGATTTAGAATCGTAATTTACAATTTTATGATTTTTTATCGATCTTTTTTTTGGCACAGGAACTGGAGTCTGTAAATAAAATCGTTATTAAAAATAAATTCAACGAATAGATTTTGGTCATCAAAATATATTTAAATAGTGCATAAATATTTAAATAATTGGCAAAACTAGTTATGATGAAATATTTTGGAATAGTTTAAGTTTACAGCTTGAAAATTGGTTGTTTTATACGGTAAAATATGTAAGAACCTTAAACCAAGCATAATTAGTACCCTACATGAAAACCACCTGAACATAAAATAATTCAAAATGTTAAACTAACTTTTCAAAGATGGCAACAAAAACACAAAAAGAGTTTTTAAGTTTTAAGAGAAACAGAGTATGAAGTAATAGAAAACAGTAAAACAATTGCAAGAGAAAACTGGTATAACGAGGAGGGACTTGTTAAATGGACTGTATTACGTTTATTTTGTAAAAACTGTTAGTACAATACTTTGTGCAGTGTCAAAATTGAAAGTTCCTTTTTATAATGACATTAAATTGACATTAACAAGAAAAAAAATAAAATAAAACAAAACTCAAAACTGTAACAATTGGTTAAGAACGAAATTAAGCATGATTTAAAAAAATAGAATCAATAAAACCAAATCTTATTCATAGAAAAAAGAGTTAGGGTGAAAAGAGTATGTAGGAAGTATAGAAGATAAAAGCTAGATGCGAAAGTATCAGCTCTCGAAGAGCTTTATAAAAATAAAGATATACGAAAAAACTGTAAGACAATAAAGAAATGTAAGCAAAATAAATTAGTTGGGGGAGACAAATAAGAAAATTAAGGTATGACCGAAATCCTACTATAGGGTAAAAAGGTGTTGAAAAATATGCCATAATCAAAACCTACCATCGAAAGAACCAAAAATATGAGTAGATGAAAAGCTATAAACAAATATTGAAGTTAACGTAGTCTCTCTCTCTACCACTCTAAACCACAATATTTATTATTTAATAATATTGTTCTGGAAATTAATAAAAAGAATGGTGGATTTAAACGGAAGAACATCAATGTAGATAATATGGCATTGTTAACTAGGTCAGAAGAATATTCAAATATATAAAACAATATATAAAACAAATTTCAAATCGAAAAGAATGTCGAAATAAATAGTTACTGATTTGAGTGGATCAATTAAATGAAGTAGATCTTCAAAAATTTTACCGTAAACGTTTTGACAAAATCTTAATCTCAGAGAAATTTGTCTTCTAACATTGTTTAACATATCAGGCGTAATCCAATTATAATAAGTGTTATTCGTTCTTTTAAGTCATTTCAATTAAAACGTTTGTACACATTGTTCTTCACATATCCCCATAAATAGAAATCTATTAATAGGAAATCTGATGGGAAATATAATATCGAGATATTGCTAAACATTAAGTTGGTAATGTGGTGGTTCTGAAACCATATTGTATTCACTGGAACTTGAGGGTTTCCTGGATAAGGATATACATTTGCTAAAGATAAAATATTCAGTACAAAATTCATTATATTTGATAAATAAATTAAATAAATGTAATTTACAGAATAAAACTAAATTAGTATCGTTTGATGTAACTATGTTCTCTAAAATACCTCCTAAAGAATGTATAGTTCTGGTTAAATAGCTATTAGATGAAAGAAATATCCATCCAGGTATAATATCAGAAATAATTGAGCTATTTAATGTATGCATTAGCCAAAATTATTTTACTTTTGATAACAAAGTATATAATCAAAATGAAGGTCTTCCCATGGGAAGTCCTATTTTTCCAATTTTAGCAAATATCTTTAATGATAATTTAGAAAACCAAATCTTTAATTCTAAAAACAATATTGTATTTCGGTATAGATATGTTGATGATGTCTTAGCAGGTTTTGTAGGTAGTGAATGACAATTAGATAAATTTTTTAATTATATTAATACCTTGCATCCTAAAATTAATTTTACTTTACATTTGATAAATAAATAAATTAATAATAAAGAACAGAAAATGTCACTACAACTAATATTCCCTCAACAAACTAAAGAAACTAAAAGTTATAAAAGTATTACATATTGTGGAAATATTTCTAATACAATTTCATAAATAATATCTTCGGCAACATCTGCATTAATTTCATTCAAATCACACAATAATGTTGGTACAAAATTGTTAAATGTAAAAATAATATTACCTAAATTAAAAAAAATCTGCTGTTTATAAAATTAATTGTCCAAAATGCAATGCTGTATATGTATAACAATAAATGCATAAACATAATGGGCTTAGGTATATATATATTAACTTTGGCCATTGTTAAGGTTTTCTCTGTATATACTCCGAATGTCTATTTAACGAAGCACTTAACAACTGGTCAGATGGTATTAAAGTAAATGGAGTAAACGTAGCTTTGTCCATAAAATTTGTTAAATTTTGGTTGACAATAAAAAACAATAAAATAAAAAAAAAAAGTAATGAGACTATCTCGAAAAGAAAATGTCCCGATACCTATTTCTGTAAATGGAAAGATACTAAACAGGGTATATCAATTCATATATTTGGGCAGCTTAGTCAATGACAAACTAGACCCTGAAACTGAACAGGCTCAAGGTAATTTTATTCGAATGAGAAATATACTCTCAGACCATCTAGATCTTGAACTTCGCTGCAGTCTCTCGAAATGGTTCACCCTACTATATGGAGCAGAAACGTGGACCCTGAAAACCAACTAGATGAACAAACTCGATGCATTTGAAATGTGGATATACCGTAGAATATTAAAGATCCCATATACTGCCCACATGACGAACGAGGAAGTTCTAAGACGAGTGAATAAGGAAAGAGACCTGCTTCACACTGTAAAATATAAAAAGTCATCATATCTTGGACATATCTTACGGAATGACAAATATTACATCTTACAACTAATTATTAAAGGAAAGATAGAAGGAAAGAGATCAATCGGGAGGAAAAAACTGTCTTGGCTAAGAAATATAAGGAATTGGACTAGCCTAAATTTCTAAGTAATCAGAACTGCCGAAAAGAGAGAAGAATTTGAATTGGTAATCGCTAACCTCCTTTAAAAGAACAGCACTGAAAGAAGAAGAAAATATTTTTCATAATAAATATGTTGACTAATATTAACTGTCAATTTATTGATTTAAAGTTAATTTACTGTGATTATAAGTGATGATATATCACTGAGTACCTTTGTAAAATTCGCGGTTAGTTAACGATACATATAATTTATTTACATCATAAACTAAAATAAATGTCTTAAATATGTCGAAATTATGATAATTTTATAACACTTCTTTTTATATACTTACGCAACTATTTTTGCACTTTTTTTATTCATCAAAAGAAAAAAATTATGCAAATGCAAATATGAAAATAATTATGTAGGTATATAGTGTGAATTATTACAATATACTGAAGCATTTCGAACTGAGAGATAGAATCAAGTCAGTGCTATGAAAACACTATTTTAATTTAGATACAAAAATAAACAGTTTATCAATTTCTTCCACTAGTTTTGTTAAATTAACTTTGTTCAAAGTTTATCGTATAAAACAAAATGTAACGTCGAACTGTCTGACGTTTGACGACAAATGTTAACTCAAAATAGATGTCATTGGTAAATTAAAGTTAGTTTTTTATTTAAAATATTACAAGGATTTATTAATAAATTGTTCATTATTTATATTGGCTGCATTTAAATAATCCAGTTAGGTATAACAGAAGATAAGTGATACTTACTTTCATATTTTCACTCAGAATACTTTCATTGTCATCCATAAAATTATCTTCTCTCATTTTTATGATTTGTATGTTCATAAAAGTTGACAAATCCCTTTTAAGTTCTATTAATTCCTCAGCATTTGTAACTTCCAGAAAACTTCGTTGATATTCTCTATCGTTAATTTTCATTACCGAATTATCCTTTTTAGTTTTTTCAACTTTTGATACATGTTTTTCAGTATTTTCATTATTACTTTTGTTGGAATTGAATCCAGGTTCGAATAGTTCACAAAGCCTTTTTACTGAATCTTTTTTTTCCATGTTACTGCTCAAAATTGGTCTATAAATTCATTGATAAGAATAATCATTCAATCATAGTATCAAATAAGAAATTTTATATACTTATATATATATATATATTTATTTTGGTTTTTTTAATTCCTAATCTTATCTTATATTACAAATATATATTACTATCATTGATATGGATTAAAATAAATGTTTTCCATGCACTGTTATTCAAGGAAAATAATATAGGGACTTTTAATCATTTTATAAATCATCTAAACTTTAAGATACATTAATCAAATTAAACCCAGATAAAGTATGTACAAAAAAATGAAAGTTTTATCCTAATTTAGTTTGGAATCCGCACTGATTTATTATTCGTTATTTTTTCTCTTAAGGAATAAACTACTATTGGCTTTCTTTAGGTAATTTCAGATTTGGACTTGAGCTATAGCATCACTGATGGTCGTGAAACCAAAATTTAATCGGATATTGTACTCGCTCTTGATACCATTGCTATTAATCTTAAAGTTTTTTACATTTGGTTCATATTATCTTAAGGTAATCGTAATTTACGATCAAGCCTAAGGCAATTTACTATCAAGCGTAACGGATGCAAGAGTCTGACCGGCACGGTGGTCTCATAAACAGTTGTCATTTACCATCACAAATTTAGTTTGACTAAAACTCTTGGGTAGTTTGAACAGATGATTTAACATAGTTCCGTTTGTTTTCAGCCTTGTTTTCTGGCTGAAAATGCAATGGTGTTGTAGTTTTATTAACACCTTATAATATGCCAAATTTTTAAATAAGTACCTACTCGACATTTCAGCAGAGTTCATCTATTCTCCAGAATGGTGCAATTTTAAACTATCGCCCTTTCAATTGAGCTACCTCATTGGAACTAGCAGGTCCATTATCTATTATCATATTTGCAGTATCAACGCATCCACTAAAGTTTTACAGGATATGGTATTTAAGAATATTCACTAAATCTATTTTCGCTGTTAGATTCCATTTCTAATTATAAAAAGTAAACATTCAATAATTAAATATTTATATTCAAATTGGGTGTATTTTATGTTGCCTACCTATTATTTATTTTATTAAAACTTAATAATCAAGAATTAATAATCAAGAGACAGAAAGGAGATAGGTTTACATATAATAATATTTAATAAATACATATACTCATAATCTTTTGATTTTTCTATAACTTTAACAAGTAATATCTTCTCATAGCTACGGCTGCGGCTACATAGAAAAGAAGACAACTGAGGTAAAGAAACGAAAATATTCAAAGAAAGGTGGCATTAAAACTCTCGAATGTTTTAAATGGATTTCTCTTTTCTTTTTATGGCAGTTTTATAAATCTATCTCATTCTTTAACAAGTTCTACTTTATTGACGTAATCAATGCCGTTACTTCTACACTAGATAGTATTGATAGTTGTCTTGGGCACCGTAAAAACAAAGTTATAATTTAAATAAATATTTATTTTTATACCTATTTACATAATTCTTTTAACACAAAATTGCCAAAATGAAAATTATTAGGCATACCTATTTAAAGTTTACAAGACCACATTTATCTGTGGTTAGTTTTAAAGTACCTACCTATTTGTCGTTTAGATGAGTTGAATTGTGATAAAATTAACAAAATATTTTAGGATATTTAGATAATATAAATGAAGATTAAACGTTTTCATTGGACGAAAACACAAAACTGTGATATTTTGACTGGTGAAAAAATAATCATGTTAAAATATGCCACAGTACTCTGTCGATAAAAATTTAAGCCACATAGGATTTTCAAGAAAATTGGTTGATTGCAGTTAAGATAACTGAGGCAATCTAATTATGTATGACAAGTTCGACAATACAACTTCCTGATTAGCAGAGGGGACCGGATAATAATAATTTGAAATAGACATAGGAGTTAAATTTTTTTGGTTAAATTAGTCAGTTTTCATTTCTCGCAAGTCTTTAGTTGTATTTAATACCTAATACGTTGCTATTGCGCTCTATCAGCACATGTTTTCTTTTGTTACTAATGTTTCTATCTATTAGTATCTAGGTATTAACCATTTATTTAGCTATCCAAACAGCTTAGGTAATTTAGTACAAAGACACAATTCGTTTTCTTTATCATTCCATGTCCAAAAGATCAAGATATTAAATTTCTATTGGATGACATCAAAAAATACGTCGTAAATTATAATCTTTATCAGAAACTGAAAATCACAAAAGTATCACCTAGAAATAGTATTAATAACGAAGTAAAAAATTAAAGTAGTTTTCACAATAAATGGTATTGACTGAAGGATTATAATAAAACCAATTAGACCCTTAACTTGTAAAATCCGAGATGCACATCATAAATGTAAAAGGACCTGATTCAGGTAATTTTGTTTCTCAGAGAGGGATTGTAGAGGATTACAGCTTACACTTCTTGTTCATTTTAGTCTTTGTATTTCATTGAAAGTGTTCACTTGTGTTACGGCGTGCAATAATTTTATAACATTTATTTGTTATTACAGACATTAATAGCAAATATTTTATACCCCAACGTACAGAATAGGCAGTATGTGGCGTCCGTGGATAAAAAGTAATAGTGCTTCTTCCAGTGGTTCGTTAAAGAAGAATCACTTATCTTGTGACGCGAAAATCATTATAAAAAATGTGTATAGTTCCTTACTTCAGCAAGGATATAACGCGGGTGCTGCAGCAAGAGTAACCAGTAATTTGACGAAGGTGCCTCTTACTTCAGTTAGACGAATTGTTGAAAATTCCATGGAATTAAGAAAAAAGCGCAACGATTTGAATTTAAATATTTGAATTTAAAGAATTTATGTCATTTATGTCATTTCGGGAGAAAAAGTATAAATACCGCGGAATTATCTTTTTTTTTGGTCAGTTCCATTTGATTCAACGGCGAACCTATGCCGAAAAACAAAAGAAATTTGTTAAAATTTAATTGCCGCCTAGTATAAAATTATTTGAAGTTGTTACCCCCACCCATATAACTGTCAATTTGGAAAATCCATGTTTAAACCATTAAGAGTTGCAGAGATTTAAATAAATCGAACAAAATTAATAAATGGAAATAGATAAAATAATGGCTTGCTTGGAACATAGAGGCGCTGCTGTAGTTCTTCATAGAAGCGGACCAATTGCGTTAACATTACTGAATTACCGATGGTTTCCAGCAAAAATGGCATCCATGGGGTTTTACGGCACCACTTCCCCCCGAATGCAGATTTAACATGGTTCTAGACTTGCTATCCAGAAACTGACTGCACCAGTCGATTCAGCGACTAAAAAAACCCTAGTTTCCATATTTTCAAGCATTTTAAAGAAAAAAAAATTTCACTTAAGAAATTGGCAAGGCTAAGACATTTGACTTTGGTGTCTTCAAAATTTGGTCAAAATTTAAATTATGTTATTTTTGGTAAAAATGGTGTAGAACCACTAATTCGACCACGTAGAATCCGAAAATTGCGTTAAAATTGCAGAATTACCGATAGTTTCCAGCAAAAATGGCATCCATAAGGTTTCACGGCACCACTTCCCTCCAAATGCAGATTTAACATGGTTCTAGACTTGCTATCCAGAAACTGACTGCACCAGTCGATTTAGCGACTAAAAAACCATAGTGTCCATATTTTCAAGCATTTAAAAAAATATATTTCAGTTAAGAAATTGGCAAGGCTAAGACATTTGACTTGTAGAACCACTAATTCGACCACGGCAAGTAGTCCACTTTTAGTCCATTGATGGATATCCATTTATGTCCGTGGAGAACCGTAGATATACCTACATTGGACTCCGTGGATATCTTGGACTTAATATGGACCTAAAATGGATATTCGTAGGATGTCCGAGGTTACATGGGAAACTTTGAATTTCAAGCTACGTTGCCACATTTGTGTGAATAAATAAACAGTGAATAGGTAGACCTTGGAAATATGTATGAATGAACCTCTCTATGATATCAACAATGTTATCTGTAAAATATCGTACCTACTTACAGTGCTGTCACCACGCTTAAAGTCGTTCCGAATTACACTTACAGCGTTTATGATGTAGGTTTATGGGCAGTATGACATTATCATTGTTAATACTAAATATCGGAAACCGCAATGGTTAATTGGGAAAGTAGAATGCTATAGATGGCGCTCTGAATGTCATTGTCATCTTAGCAATGAGTTTAGCAAATCAGTTAAGTAAGTGAACTTATTTTGTTGTTTTAGTTATTCTCAATATGTTTTTTACAAAACATTTGCTTTTTTTATTATGCTTTAGTATTTTGTGTTATTAAACTAAATTTTCACTCCTAATATTTTTATAATAGATATGGTTCATATTTGTGAAAAGTACAGGCGTTCAATTGTTTAGTTTTCGGTTTGATCTGCTGATTCTGTTTTATTTTTGATATAGTAATATCTACAAAAATTGCAGGGAAGGTGTGTTTGTATTAAGTAATATTTTAAATCTTTATTATAGAATAACATCACCTCTTCCATAATATCTCTGTTTATATAAGAATATTACCTCAGAAATTATGACAGTTAAGTTCAATAGAAAACTCAGTTTTAATTTTATCACTGATACAAAATTAAACAAATAATAAAGTACTAATTTACCGAATAAAGCAATGCAAAATATACCTATTACTTTACTTGTTGCCATAATTACAATTTTTTCCGCCAGAGGTATCATTGAATTCTACTTCGCCCAATAAGGATAAAGGATAGATACGGTATAAAATAATAATATGTATAAAAAATAACTTTTAATATTGTTATTGTTAACATTTTTTTTATTTTAACGTTTTAAAACTAAATAAATTAATTATTTTAAAAATCCACCAACAGGCATTAAAACAGTAGCATTAAATAAGTAAGCTACTATTATACTTCTGATTTTATCATACTCATTTTTCATTTATATTATAAAAAATGTTTATTTATTTAAATACATGAAAAAATCTAATATATGTTCTTAAATAAAACAGAGTTAAATATGAGCTCCATAATCTATACCAAATACAACATCAAACGCTGAAATAATGGATATGAATGCAAGAAACTACTTTTAATTAAATGAATTATTATTTTACTTTTAAAGGAAATACACACCACGAAATTGTGGGGCTGGCAGTGTATATATGAATATTCGATGTTTAATGGATTTGTTGGGATATTGGCAATAGGTGTAAAGCAAATGTGGGAAAACGAAAAATTCTTAAAGAATCTAGTAAATATTCACTCTCACTCCAGTTAATACTGCTGGGAGGTAACATATGTGTAAGTAAAGGACGGTTCCGTGGTTTTGTACTATGGACATGAATTCTAATTGCAATATAAAAAGTAAAATATATAAAATGAGTAGTTAGTTAGATAAAGTCAATTGCAGTTAATTAAAGTGACCTACCACCTCTTATGATATAACTAAACATAATTATTTTTGTTTGTAAATACCATATACAGATATAAATAACTCAGCACGTTATTTAATTAAATTATCATCATAACTGGAGCTCACATAAAGGAATCAAATGGGGTAAACTATTAAAAGGAATAATTCAATAATTATTGTTATCTCAGCTTCTAGAAATAAATAATTATTAATTATAAATCACTCAAAAATACACTTTTACTAACTAATTTCTTATCTAAACAATATCACAATGGAAATTCTTGGAAATACTTTTGGTCTAGATATTTTATTCTAAAATAATCAAAAAAACAAAATCGTTGATAAACTTAAAGAACTCGGTGTACATTTGTTCGATATTTTTTCTTACAAAGTCACCTGTTTGATTAATGTTTGATATATTATGACAATGTATTTTACATAATATGTGTACACCACTTTGTAAAAAAATTAATGTAATCAATTTTTTGTCTGTCACAACGCATTATTTGTTATTTACACTTAAAAAATATTTAGACTAAACGTATTTTCTATATTATGTTTAACAGCGTTCACAGTTAAACAAAAAATAAGTTTTACAATGGTGGAATTCAAAAATCTTCAAATAGTTTTAATTCCGATTCTTCTAACGTCCTCGTAGATTTCCAGTCTGTTTCGGGGTAGTCGTCAAAATTACTTGAATCACCATCATAACTTATTCTGGGAACTATGGGAGGCTGTAAAAAGACATTTTGTTATTAAATTAGTAAGTTTAAAGCCATTTAGGATAAATTTGTAATAAAAAGGAAAAGGATTTCAACAATAAATCTTTAATTATTAAAATAGAAAAATAATTAATCTTAAAGTATTTCTATTACATTGAAAATATTTTATTTTTCAGGTAATATTTTATAAAATATCCATTTTAGTTTTCATATTATTGTTACACTGACCGTTATTCATAACTTTGCTTGTGGTTTTCATCTTTAAATTTTAACTTGTGTATTCAAAACCGAAATAATAATAAAATTATAATTTAAATTGACTCTATTCCTTATTTTTACTTATAGATCTTCTCTAAAGTTTTAAAATTGTTTTAATTGGCGAATAAATGAAGCGAATTGGGAATAAATGAAGCAAATATTAAACTCCCATTTTAAATCACTCTCTGAGCTACGTCTTGTGCGACCTTCACGAATTTCTTCAGCTTGATGGTTTTAAAGTGCGTGACTTCAAAATAAGGTATAAAGCAACTTGAAAAACTGATCATTCCAACAGGAATTTTGGGTTGAGGATTTAGTTCCATGTTAAGACACATGCATTAACGACGACTTGGACCAACATTTGAAAATAGAGTGAATTGTGATGTATAGTATGCAAAGACTACTTTCTATCGACGTGAACTATTTATTCAAAATGATTAATTTCTGTTATAAAATATTTAAATACTTACGATAAGTTTCCTTAAAGCTACGTCGATCCAGTCTACTCCCTTATACCATCGATGCCTTTTTATATCATCAGCACCACACTGCAAAAAATTAAAAATTAAAATGAATTATTACGAATAAAAAGACACTATAATTTTTTGAGAAAAACTTATTTTTATTAATTCTAATGATTACACTTCTTGGAATTTATTCAATATTATAGTCCTACAATATTGAGGACAAAATATTCATGATTTTTACTTTCAATAGTAATAGTAATTGAATTATTTATCGACAATCTGTTAATTCATCTGTACATATCGACTGACTAATTCTAATTGATATTTGTATTTTTAAGAAATGCATCAATATTCCGCACCTGCAGTAAATATTAACAAAATAATAAATACAGTTACACAGATTTGAATTAAATAATAAAACATTGGATTTTTTTTTAAATTCAGGAATTAAACTGTTTCCTACCAGCCTAGTAATATGATATACATATACACAGTTCCTCCTATTTCAGAGGCAAAATATTTTACATTTTTACAACAATGATGCTTAACAACTTTGCCTTGTATTTTTAAAATTGAATTTAGTGTTCAATTTAGAACTAATTTAAGATTTAAAATCTGAATTTTTACAATAAATTGAATAAATAAATAAACTATTTCAGATTGACTAAGTAGTGTATTTTTAAAAATGTAAAACTTTTAAATTCAAACTTTGATAATTCAATAAAACTTTCTTCAGAAATGAAACAATATTTTTTTACTACTAGCCTCTATACCTAACTTTATTGACTTTTAATGAAGTAGTAAAATTGTTCATTATTAACCAAGGTAAAAAAGTTAAAGAAACTACTCGATTAGAACTAAATCTTTAATCCATTTGACTCATTTGAGTAATATCTCTGAATAGTTTACACAGTCATAATGTTTAAAATTTAAAAAAGAAGATATTTCCTTCTTAAAGATAAAATTTACTTCAACTGCTATTTTATCGTATGTAAATATTGATTTCAATAAATATTTATCCCGGTTAAATAATTAAACATTTACAAGTTAATATAAAAGAGTTAGACATAATTATCTAGTTTTTATAGCCGAGTTTTATTTATATACAACAGATAAATCAAAATTGCTGATCATCGTTTCAGTATTGTAACATAAATTTTACTGCGTAGTATAACCAAGATGTAGGTATTTTTGAAATTTAATACAATTACAAAGATAGGTACTCAAAGTCAAGTGTTTGTTTATGATCTAATATCTATTAATGTATATTCCATTAAATCATACGTTGGATATTATTGATTATGAAATATGTTTTGTTTGAAATGGTAAAGTACAAGAAAGCTGTTTATTTTTAGCATAAATAATATTGGATATGCATGATGAATACGTTTATCTTATATACAATTTTGAACAATCATAAACACACATTTATATAAATTATTATTTAAACATAATTTTACTGATTCCGTGACATAACTACGATATAAAGCATTTTTATTTGTTTTTGTTGCAAATAGGGTATTCAATTTGATTGTTTGAAAATCATTTTTGGATAAGTATTTGAGTAATTGAGGAAGCTCAAAACCTGTTACATACACATTTGTATATAATTTTTTTAGTGTAAAAAAAGTATAATAAGTGACATAAAAATCCAAACAGTTTAAATGATTTTATTTTAATAAAATTTGGTGAATTTATTTATTTTACTGAAATAAACAATTGAGCCTTATCAGTTAAAGATTCCGGTTTTTATACTGCTTTTTTTGAAATCCACTAACAATCCAAAAATGAATATTGTAGCCGTAGCCAAATTTTGCGAATTTTGGTTCTTGACATTCTTTACGATTGGTTACGATTCCTAGGGTACGTAGACTTGTACAATTTCGTCAACTTAGTGAGTTTGATAGGGGTCGTGGGACTTCGGGAAGCTGGATTTTCTTTTCGGGAAATTGCAGTTACTTTAACTCCAGAACACCGACGTAATCGCCTTGAGTGGTGCAGAGAACGGTCACTCTGGGATCAGAAATGGAACAGTATTATCTTTAGTGACGAGTCTCGATTTTGTTTAGGCATGCACGATGGTCGAGCGAGGGTTAGAAGACGACGTGGTAAAAGGAGAAATCCACGATTTTTAGTTGAAAGTCATGTTCATCAAACTGTTAGAGTTATGGTTTGGGGTGCTATAGCTTATGGTAATCTTTATCAGAGGTAACATGAACGCGCAGCGTTATATCCAAGAAGTTTTTGAACCCCATCGTTCACCCTATCTTAACACCCTGGCAAGTCCAATTTTCCAACAAGATAATGCCCGACCACATATCGCAGCAAGAGTCACAATAGACTTCTTTCAACATAATGATGTCACATTGTTACCTTGACCACCAAGATCTCCCGACTTATCCCCAATTGAGCACGTGTGGGATATGATGGGTAGGAGATTGCTCAATTTGCAACGTCCTCCTCAGACTCTAGAAGAACTTCGAGAGGAGTAGGTGGTTGCCTGGAATGAGATACCACAGGAGGACATTGACCACCTGATCAGAAGCATGCCATGATTTACTTATTATGCTTCAGTAAGTACTTATACAAAATTTTATAAAAATAAAATCATTGAAATTGGGTGTTTGGATTTTTATGTCACCTAGTATATAACAGATTATGCGAAATGTTAACAAAGGCCTATAATGAATTTAAGAAAAAGGAAAAATAGTCCAAACAATTTAAAAATAATTTGTTTACCTTCATGTTTCCCAGTCTTTTCGTTCTGTCTTGTACTAGCAATTTTTTTATAAGGTCCTTGGCGACAGTATCAAGATGTCTAGGCCACTCGATTTTACCACTAAGAATTTTTTCATAAATTCCAAATGGATTGTCATCGTAAAATGGAGGGTAACCAGCTAACATCTCATAGATTAAAACACCTAAAATATTTATATTTAAAATAACATCCTAGTAACGCATGCGCTTCTTGTAACTTAACATAATAAAAGTAATGTCATAATACAGAAATAAATATGAAAAGGCATCAGTTAATTATCAGAATGATTATCAAAAGGAAATTTAGTAAAATAAGCAATTAATAAATATCACATTCAATTAAAAAATAGAATTAATTTATTCGTATTGATAATATTAATGTAAACAGTTTTATGAACTGAAATATCTGTATATCTTTTATCAAAGTTAATACCACGAGTCCTTAAAATTGCATCCATCAATTTTTAGTTTCCACGAAAACTCTTATTTTGCAAAAATCCAAAATAAACTGAAATATAAACCACTAGTGGTTTTATCAGTATTAACCGGAAATGATTGGCTGGCATTTAGCATAAAATATTGAAGATTAAGCGTTTTCATTAAACGAAATCACAGACTGTGATATTTTGGCAGGTGAAAAAAATAATTTGCCTAAAAACCATCCATATATCAAATGTGACTGATGGGAAAAAACAAATAAAAAACCAAAAAGTCAATGTTACAAAATGTCTGTGACATTGCCTTCCGCTTTTTCATTTGGTGTTTCTAATATTAGTTTCAAATGGAAACAACGTTGTTTTGGTTTATCAGACAAAACATTAGATTAAAAAAAAACATAATAACTACCTAAAGCCCACCAATCAACTGCTTTATTATGTCCTTTGCTCTGTATAATTTCGGGTGCCAAATATTCAGGCGTACCACACAACGTCCACGTTCTATCTGTAAGTTTCTTAGCAAATCCGAAATCTGTTATTTTTAAATGCCCCTCTTTGTCCAACAATAAATTTTCAGGCTTCAAGTCTCTATAAACTATACTTTTTGAATGTAGATACTCTAAAGCTGAAACTATTTCTGATGAATAAAAATTGGCAGTGGAAGATGTAAATCTACCAGCATTTCTAAGGTAGGAAAATAGTTCTCCACCACACACGTACTCGAAAAGCATGTAAATACAGATTTCGTCTCTGTCACACCATAATCTGAAAAATAAAAAACTACATATTATAAACAACAATCAACTTATGAAATAAATTTTATACAAAAAGAAATCAATTTAACTGTGACCGAAATTAGTTTAAAGTTATAGTCCCCAGTACAAGGACCTCTAATTTTTTTGACACATACAAATTTCATACTTTGTGAGTGCTTTCTTTGCGCCGAGTCCGACAAACTTTTCCTCTGCGAATGGATTTTTATTTCTTTTAACAATTTTTTTATATACTAGAAATGTGTAATTTATTGATGAATAGAGTACATCCAATTAAGAAAATATCATTGAAAGTTTGTAAACGTAAAGATTCAAAAAGGAAAAATCCTTCACGAAAAGCATCTTTATTTATTATACATCGAAAGTAGCATTTTTACATCAGACATAAATTATTCTATAGTTACTAAGGTTACACAAGCGAACATATACATTGTAATTTATTCCATTTAAATATCTAATATATTAATTGTATCCTTTATATATAACATACAGTGTGTCCGTTAAGTATGGAAGATACTTCTGTCCATAAGGTTGGTGGACATTAGCAAAAAAACGGTATTCAAATTAATAAAAATTTCTTTAGATGTACACTTCTACAGGAATTAAACGAGAATGATCTGGATAAGAGAATTCAATTTTGGGAATCAATGATGAATAACATTCTCTCAGACCATCTCTTATCATGAAATATAATTTTATTCTGATAAGGCTACCTTCAAATAAATTAGAAAGGTGAACAGCCAAAATGGTACATACACGATAAATAACTTATTATAAAATTGAAAGCCGTTTCGCCATTCAACTAATCATCAGATTACAGACATAACAATATTAAATCCTTGACATTAGCCCTAATCTCCTGGACGTATTTCTCTCCAAAATCAGTTTAACTTGATATATAAAAAGCAGCAAAAAAACTATATTGTGATAATCTTCACGATAACTTAATGTATTTGTGTCTAATCTAAATATAAAATAAAGACTCAATCAAAGCAATCAGTTTAATAGTGGGGAACTTGATTTATCTATTCATTTACATTAAATCTTCAAGTTCATTATTATTGACGGTTTTTATTTTATCTTTATTCCAGCAAGAATCTTGAGGATGATATCTGTTACGAAATCCTTGTTTCAAGTGCACCATCAGCAAATTTTGATTTTATCTGACTTTTATTATTATCTTTATATACTTCTCTCCTCTTGAAGGTTTCTGAGTCAAATTTTCGGATTTCATTTGTTAGATGTTCAATTGACTGTAATTTTTCTTTATCAAGTTTTTCTTGAATCAAAATGGGAAGGCCAATCACAACAAGATCAATACGAATATTTTCAGCCATTTTGGGATATCATTTTTTCATTTTTTAAAGCATATTAATAAATAGACAAAACGAGCATTGGACCAACTTTTTTCTATAAATGTTGTTTTAAAAGATTCTTTAAATGGATACCAAGGAGTTTGCAAACCATATTATATTTTGACTGATAAATAACAATCTTTCGCACCATTTTCTAAAAATAATCTCATAACTTCAAACATATTTTCTTCTTTTATTCCAAATCTCTTACATTCACTTTCAAAAGTTTCTAGCCAATATTCAGTATTTTGATTTTTGCCGGTGATTTTTGTGACCGATTTTAAATCTGATTGTAGCATTAGAGGTAGTAGTAACTTTCCTACAAGTTCAGGTTTATTTATTGGATCTTCTATTACTTTTAAATAATAATCTTCAAATACCATATCAAAAGTATCATCCACGTACAATTTTGCAATATCTTCTGGTAATAATATGCAAATATTTCGGTAGGTATTAACCACGTTTCGTCATTGATTTCCAAATTTTTTTTTATTTTAACAATTTATAAGATAGTTTTTCTCTATTATTGACTTACTCGAAGTTTGTACTGGGACAAATTTTTATTTTAGGTATAAAATCCAATAAAATTTTGGACAAAAGTGTCTAAATCAAAATTATGTCTAAATATGAAAAACCATAGAAGCCAGAAAATGTCTCAAATAGATACAATGTATTAGCATGGTAGAGAATCACGTAGATGTGTTACATACTGCATATAAACTAATTAAAAACTCAATTTAATATTACGATTAGAATTATTGTATTTGTGATTGTGTAAGAGATTATAGAAGACGCTCTATTTTTATTCACGAAACTTTTTGACGCTTCGTCTAAAGTTTCAGTCCACTAAACTCTTTATACCTCACTTCTGAATAAATTTTATGATTTAATGTCAAAAATAACTTGGGTTGATCCTTTTGCGCTGCGTTCGACCCATTTCACAATCTTCACGTTGCATTAGGGGAATGCACTCTCTCACAGTCAAAACCTATTTTCTTTAAATAATTTTGTAATTACGTCAATTATTAGTGGTGTGCAGTTGAATTTTAAGAACTATTTTGAATTAAATAAAAAAATAAATAGATATATGTTAATATTCATTAAGGCTAAAAAAAAGAAAATTAATAATGATCTTCTAACTGTTAATTATACCTAAATAAATCAGATGCGCAGCAAAGAACAGAAACATGATTTTATAAAACCCTAACTTTTTTGATAGTAAACTTAGTTAAATCTGGTTTAAAGTTGACCAATGTTCAAAAAACCAACTATATTTTTTTATTTATTGACATATGACATGGACGCAGTAATATTAGTAACACTAATGAAAAAAAATATTCTTAACACTTTATATCGAATAAAATATAAAAATAAAATTTTATAGCTAATGTGTAATGAAGTTATGTAGATTCTTCAATCTTATTTCGATATATTGGAAAATCAATGTCAATGATCTGTGAAAATTATTAAAGAGTGCGAAAGTTAAGTGATTTATGCTTCAAGTATATTTTTGACATATTTATTTTTGATTTTGAGGTACCTATTTCAAGTTATAATAAATTTAATATTAAAATGTGTTCACATTTAAAAGTTGAACGGTTGTGGGTAATGACACGCCTGTAGCAGGTTAAAGAACTTAAAATTGGAGAAAGTGACGAGCCCAAAAAACAGACCAGATGAAAGTTAAATCTGTTTGACCTTGCTAAAGATAGCATGATCATAATTAACATCTGTCGTAAATAAATAGTTGATTTATAGAGGTACAATATTGTCTTATTATCAAGAAGAATTATTTTCTTTTTAATGAAGGCTGCTGAGATATTGATAATTTTAAATTCGTCATTTATTAGTTATTTATCCATCATTTATTAATTAATTTATAAATTAATTAGCATCGTCAGTCTGACGATGCTAGTTTTTAGCAAAACAGCTGTCATTGAGTTTAACAAAGCAATTTTTTAAATAAATAAGTAGTGGAAGTTTTGTTAAAAATGTTCTATTTTTAATATTCTTAATAATCATGATTAATTATGATGATTAATCGTAAAAATAGTATTCATTAAATCATTATTTTAGTTACAAATCAAAACCTATTAGTAACACTAATTAGTTACAGTTACTTTTCACAAAAATAAGGTACTGTGACATAAAAATCCCCAGTTTAAATAATTTTTTCTACACCTATGGCATAATATGTCTATTATTTACGGTTTTTCTTTAAATAATAGTAGTAGTTATATTTACCTGTTGGCTTATGAACCATAAGCAAATTTAAGTCTCTATATATTATTTCCGTGTGGAACATTGTAAGTGTTGTTGCCCTGCCGAACAATTGTTGACTGGTAAAATAGTAACTCACCCATGGTGACGTCATTATGACAAATCTGTACCTTTTACGCAGTCACAATTGGACTCATTCTTTGTAAATTTTAGGCTGGCAGTACTTATCTTGTTTCAAATGATGCCTCTCCCCAGGGACATTTCGTTTCGCATTCTCCGGAATTACTTCGCTTTGCGCATTTAAGATTCCGGTGTTGTTGCGAAACACTACCTTTTTGTCGTTTGCCCGCACTGGAAGACTACCGAATGTTGTCTTTTGCCTTTCGTTTCCAGTGTGTGCCTTTTTCGTTTGCTTGCGCTGAGAAATTTTGTATGTTGCCTTTTGTCTTTCATTCTCAGTGTGCGCTTTCCCATTTCGAAATACTCGCTTCTGAGCATTTATGGTTCCAGCATCTTGTCGAAACCTTTTTATGTATCTTAGGCTGACTTACAAGCACAACAGCCACAAGACCGTCTTACCTTAACGTTACCCGAAACACATATCTTTTGTCGTCGCTTCATTTATCGTCATTTCTTTTATCGCCTCTTTCATCGTCTTCCTTGTTAACCCTCAACCTCTATCTCTACTTAGAGAAAAATAATTGTTCGAATTATTTTTTCTTGGAGAAGAGGGGGTGTAACATGTCTATCGCCATGCTACCTTTCCTTAGTTTACCGTCCGAACCCTAAAATCAACCCTGACCCACTGTATATTAGACACAACCTTATCATCGTTACCAAACCCATCCCTACAACAGAACGTACCCGAAACAAAACCCTTACTAACGAACCGGAAACTCCTGTCAGTACCTCTATAAATTAGGGAAAACACTTCGTTTCATTCCCTTTTCGTCCAAACAACCCCTAGAGGCAGTTGTCCGCGAGATTTAGACAATACACTTCTCTGGTTGTATCACAGATACAGCCCGCTACGCTAGTAGGGAGCAATATACCCGCTAGCAGGGAAAAATATAGTTCTAGTAGCAGTCCCTTTTTATGAAGAAATATAGTCCATGGTAGCAGTCCCTTTTGACAAAGAAATATAGCCTCTAGTAGCAGTCCCTTTTGATGAAGATATATAGTCTATAGTAGCAGTCCCCTTGTATGAAGGAATATACCCATCCCAGTCACAGTTCCTTTTGACGAAGAAACAACCACCAACAGCCAACACCCCAACTACAAGCATCGGTACATTTATAACATATCCATCAATACTTCCTATGGCAATTTACAATCTTGTATTAATAAACACATATTCTTTAAAAACAGTTTGATTTATATACCCACGGACTATAAGTCTTGAGGGTGCAGCGTGTTCGATTGTCATCAAATAGTTTATTTTTGCTTTCAAATTCATTCTAATTACAAGGTGTTTCTATCTTTCTCACCTTAGTTTTTGTGTAGTTTGTTTGCTTAATCGAAAGCGTTCAAAAGATAGTGGCGCCCTTAACCCTTATATACCACCAATCCTTTCTATAGTAAGAGTTTAGGCCGCGTATTATATTTATTTTATATAGTTTTGTTTCTACGTAAAATGTGTTGCCTATACCTAGGACCTTTTGTTTTTGGGCATACGCTTTAGTTAAGTTAAAATTAATAGCAGCTTAATCAGTTAGTAGTTGACTTTTGATCGCGCCGTGTATCGGTGTATCCGAAACTTGCTATACAATTTCTTTATTGTAATAAACCAACCGGCATTATCGGGAAATATTTGACTAGTGAAAAACACCCATTTCCTATTTTCCTATTTACCCTGTTCTTTCCTGGGTGCCAAATAGACGAGGGAATATTCTGGAAATCTCAGGAGAAATCAAAAGGTAGGAAAATTTTATACCATACAGTCTGCTTAACCAAAACCCAACAGTAAGCATTAACTTGGAGTCGAACCACTCCTTGAGAGAGTCTTGAGTCCTTGAGAGGATCTCTTTTTGGAACTAGTATTGTTACAAATTAGCGCCCTGCCTCTTTGGAAAGATATTGTTACAACGTCTTTTTCGTCGGTAAACGCTTCGCATGCCAATAATAGGTCTTCCGTGTTCTGCAAACCATTCATTTGCAATGGACCTGGTAGTGGAGAAACGGTCCCCTAAGGCCAATAATCTTAAGCGGCGATCTTCACGGTCTGTTGTTCTACGGGGGCGTCCAGAGCCCCTTGCTCTTTGCGTACGGCCTTCCCGAAGCCATGCCTGACAACACCTAACTACGGTGTCTACACTTCTTTGCACTCTAACTGCAATTTCCCGAAAAGAAAATCCAGTTTCCCGATTTTAAAAAAAGCAGTATAAAAACCGGAATCTTCAATTGATAAGGCTGAAAATTTTATCAGATTCAGTAAAATAAATTAATTCACTAAATTTTTTTAAAATAAAATCATTTAAGCTGGGTATTCGGATTTTTACGTCACTTAGTATATATGTGACAATTAAAAGTCAATGAAGTGGGTAAAATAGAACCCCAAACCTACATTTAAATTCGTTACCATAAATGATTGCCCAAGACATAATAAACATTTTTTTCTTTAATTAATTAATTAGACTGGCTTTTAATGTCCAAAAATGTTGATCAGAAGATATAGAAAAAAAAAAACAAATTTTACCAAACTTGCGCGCTAAAGTAAAACACAATGAAAAAGATGAGAATGTCACAGCCTTGAATATAATTATTACCTTGACTCAATGTGAGTTTTAATTAACAAAACAAGCTGAAATGATTCAAATATTTATGAGACTCTTAAAGTACAATTTACTTAGGTACCTACCTAAAAATTATTGTAAATAAAAGATAATTGTTTCTACGACCTTCTATGAAAACGACACCTAATACACAGTTTTGACAATTTGAAAATTATTATTATCACTCATACGCGTTCGGAAAAATACAAAAATGAAGAAGCAATATCACACTAGTGTAACATTTTTTAAAAACGTACAGAACGTCATAATTTAAGAAATATTAATAAAATAATAATAAATAATAAAATAAAAAACTATTAAATTTTGAGAATAAATCACTTTGGTTTGTTCAGAACACTACGCGTAGACCGGTTTCGACATTATTGTGTCTCATCAGTAGGAGGTAAGTAGTTCCTCTCATCCCGCAGAGACACAATAATGTCGAAACCGGTCTACGAGTAATGAGTTGCAAATCGATAGAGATGGTTTTAAGTATCGACGAAGTCGGTCGCCATCACGTTTTCTATTGGTATTTCTATTGGTAATTCAATGTCCGTTGGGGCATATAGCCCAAGAAGTAGTTGTTTTTTCATAGAAAACGGTCAAGCTTAGTATACAAACTTTAAGTTTCTTTACCTTGGGTGCAGGTGGAAACAATTTTCTACTTTTTCAGTTTTTTTATTGACTGCACCTTATTGAAATTATTTTTATATTGTTTATCTAAAAATTTAGTTATTGAAAAATAAAGTTTATAACTATCTAAATCTACCGTTAAATTCTTGGTTATTAACCCAAATAGACCGAAAGTGATACTGTAGTAGGTTTACAATAGTTGTACTAAATCGTAACAGTAACAATTATTAATAGTTATGTTTACTCTAAATGATTAATCATATGTATTATCTATAAGCAGAACGTTCTACTTACAGTTAGTCATCTAATTAAAATTGGTTTACATTTTTATAACACATAACGAGCAACACGAAATCTAATTAAAAACTTTGACAGTTTACGCTTTAAACTAAGTTTATCTTAATCATATCCCAAATAAAAGATTTAACAAAATGTCTGTCTCTTCATTACTCATCAATAAAGTTTGCTTTTTTGTTAAAAGATAACTTTTGTAGGGAGATGGTGGTTAATATTCAATTTATAAATAAATGTTAAAAAAACATCTATAAATATTATTTTATCTGATTTTAAGAGCAACAGCTTTCCAAAATTTAAATAATTATTTTTTCTAAATATAAAATTGTTTACTTCAATTTTATTTTTAATTTTAAAACCAAACATCACTCTTGCAAATCGTCTTACACCAATGCCAAAAGTTACTTGTACATTTATCTTGCTATTCCTTTGATCAAAAGAGTCTACATTATGGAATGAATGCATTTTTTTCAGAATGGGTAATTTTAGACACACATTTCAGTAACGTTCTCCATCCGGGCCCTTATTCTCATCCAGTGGATATGATAAGAATCACGTTAATCCTATTATTGGATATTGCAGCGAATACAAATTGATCAATCATAACCCATTCTCTGTCTTAAAAATATTTTTTGTGTCATCTCTGTGATTAATTTTATTTTATATTTTACTTTTGGTTTTCGCTTTTGTGTTTTTTTAGTTTGAATCTCTGACTATTTGAATCAGTTTGAACTTGATTACTGTTATAATATATATATAATCATAAATATATAAGTGGAGGAATTAATGGCAGGGAACCAAAAATAATAATGATTTGCTGCAAGCTGAAGCAACCATCTGTACTATCGGCCCTCCACCTTCTGTTTCTTGTGCATGCTTTCTTACAACAGACGTCTTTGTTTGATATTTTTTTAAACTTGTAATACATATTCATTATTTAAGTATTTTATTTATTTATTTTATTTAGTATTTTTAAAAGGAAATTCTGAGCTAAGACTCCTACTTTGCATTATTATTTCTCTCGATCGGTTAAAACCATATTCTGAACCAAAAGAAACTTGGCTGACTTTGTTGCCAAATTTATCACAGACAGTAGGAAACTGAACGCAACTATTTAAGTGCTGTGATATACATTTTATTATATCGCATCTGTTAATTTGTGTTCTTTGTTTAAGTACGCAGGAGAAAATATAGATTTTTTTAAAGCATCCCTTTTTTGTGTGATTTCTTAGTTTTACTCCTAGGGATGAGAATGGACCCCGTATTCTTGAATAATTCCTACGAGAGAGTCGTTTTCCACTTTTAATAAAAATCAATTTAAAAAATAACACCATTTATAACGTGATGTCAAACGCCAATCAGTGCGCGTGACGTAACAATCATGACAAGCAGCTATCCTGTGTGCATTTAGTGCTAAAGTTTAGTTTTTTTAACCAAATAAGAAGATGAATAAACAAAGATGTTTGCTCATCAGAATCAGAAACCAGGTAGGTTAAGTGAATTTTTAAAAGTTTAGATTTTTAAACAAGAAATGTAGTTATTTAAGAGGAAGGTGTACTTTGAATTTTTAATAAAGTAATATGCAGGACTCACTATTATAATAAAGAGATTTAAAAGTTTTTGTGTGAGTGACATAGATAGATATGTTTTTGTAGGAGTAAGAAATGATTCTCTCGTAGGAATGATTCGAGAATACATTCCTGGGCGTGATGACGCATTACACTATTCTTCATAAGCGATATGGTGGCCATAAGGGAAATCACGCCATGGACCACTGTCAATTATTGTCAGGCAGTAGTATAATAGATAGTATTGTTACGTTTTTATGTTTAAATTATTGAATTATTTATAAATTGTTCAAAATGTCATTAACACTGTCAAGTTTTGTATGTGAATGAACATTTTCTCACCTACAAAAATGTGTTCTAGTAGTGAAAATGGTGACATTATGAGCACTCCGCCGGAGATATTAGAAAAAGCTCAAGCTGCCACACAAAATTTGTTACCGCGAAAATCCAAAGAAATATACGACATTACCTATGAAAAACTTATGGATTGACGACACAAGCACAACGTAAATTCATTTTCGGAGAATGTTTCCCTTGCGTACTTTGAAGAATTATCAAAAACTATGAAACCATCTTCACTATGGGCCATTTATTCGATGCTGAGAACTACACTAAATGTTAATAATAACATTAACATATCGAATTATCCAAAACTAATCACCCTACTGAAACGGCGATCGGATGGAGTTAAAAGTAAAAAATCGAAAATCCTGTCTACAGAACAAATTGATACGTATCTGAAAGATACGTGCTACGATGCTACAGACGATAAGCATTTGTTGTCAAAGGTAAAGAATTAAAATATTGCGTAATTATTATCATATAATAAGGGTTTTTCAGGTTATCCTCATTGGATTGTGGGGTTTGCCATAAACAAGAATTTAGAAATATAAAAATGGAAGACATTCAGGATACAGGAAATTCTTTTGTAATTAATATTCCAGATTCTGAAACTAAAACGAGACGTTAATTTGTTGTACCAGACACGTTTTATACCATAATGTCAAAATGATATGAGTTTGCGTCCTCCTGGAATGGAACTTCCATTATTTGTTAATTACAGAAATGGAAAATGTACAAAACAGGTTATGGGGATAAACACAATCGGTAGTACACTATGTAAAACCAAAGCATTATATGGCCTTCTTTCCTACTCAAGAACATGCACAATATCCTCGTCCTCGTCGCTATCCAGCGAAAAAATGCATGTTCAGTAACAATCAAAAATTCTTCAGAAAGTAAAAACACAAACTTATGCATAAAAAAAATCAACAATAACCTAACAAAACGGTCGTGACATCTCAATTACTGTGACATGACCTTGTTCTTGTAACAACCAATGAGATTGCTTACATTCATCCATCAGCATTGACAACTTTCACTATCTATCAGTTAACTAACAAACGAACAAACTGGAACTTTATCTGCTAGTTAGTTTTATCTGACGGATACCTAACTGATGGATAATATTGGCAATTGATAAACCGGCAGTAAGTAATGTAATGTGAATAAGATATATGTACTTACAAATTAACTATAAAAGGGTGTCTAATTTCTTGTAGGATATTTTTTTCATTTTTTACATGTTCTACTTGTTTCAGTCTTATTACATCAGCTAAGCATAATATCTTCATAGCTCCATATTCATCTGTCTCTTTATTTTTACAAAGAAGAACTCTACCAAATGTGCCGGTTCCTAAAACAAAAGATATTGTTAAGCTTGTATATTTGAAGTAACTAAGATTTGTAATATTCTTGATGCATTTAACAGTTTTAAATATAATAAAATTACAATTTATGCATCAGTTGGGTTTCAAGTAAATTTATATGGTGAAATATTTGTAAGAACACTCCAACACGTGTAAGAGGGATTTTAAGGTACGTAAGATTATTTAGCAATGTTTGCTACATTCGACTGTATTTAAATCGGTAGGAAATTATAATTATGATTAAATACTAATACATTTTGGACATATGGTTTGACTGAATGTAGGGAAAATCAATAGAAGTAGATGCAATACAATCCAATGCACCAAGATGCCAAGATAAATCGAAAAGAGATGTCGATCATAAGAAGATTGCGAATGGGGCATACTCGTTTTTCTTAAGGGCATACCTCCTATTCCAAATTGTGAATTTTGCAACATTCAACTAACCGTCCAGCATGTGCCTGTCAAATGATGCAGCATCTCGAAGATTGCATGGCATAAAAGGAGAGCTCAGGAATCGTTTTCTTCGAACAAGTACGCTGCCTTAAAAACAGGTCATTTTTTGATTTCAATTTACTATTGCTTCAAATCATCATCTAATATACAGGGTGAACCACTTTCGTGTAATGATGTCATCACTATTTTTTTCAAATGAAACCCCCCCCTTTTTTTAATTTCCAAATTGCCTTTGCTGAGCTGATTCCAAAAATGTATAATATGTTGCTCCAAATTGGTACAGTGTGGGCAAAAATGCAAAAATTTACTTACAAAGTAATGAATATAACGAATAAAACAAAATTTGAGTTTATACCTTCCTTTAATAAATTTAAGATGCACATATTTTTAAAATTTTGTCATAAAGAAAAAAAACATTTTAAGAAACAAAAAAAAATTTAATGAAGGAATATTCATAATAAAAAGTTTGTTTAATAAACACAAGTTCAGTCAAGCTGTCTGTTTATTACAACAATTTCGCGACAGTGTGTTTCCAAAAATATATTTTACTAGAATTTAAAGTCCTACACATTTTAAAAACATGATTAATATATACGTTCAGGCGATTTTCGCTCTGTTGACGAAATGGTGTTTCTAATAATGTGTCTTAAATAAAATTTAGATTGTAGATATTAAGCAGGTCGCCCACATAATAATTTCGCAACATGCGTGTATCAGATACTGAACAACATTTTTATTCATGTATAATAAACCATTCATGAGGATCGTGAACGAAACTATGCCACTAGTTTTAAAAACAAACACCACCGTAAACTTATTATAGATAAGAAATGCGTATATCCAGAAATATGAACTTACCAAAAGTAATACCACACAAATTGTGGTTTGAAATAAAAATTTGTAGATATGACCAGTTATATTATTCCAATAAATCAACGAGGCCGTTAAATTTACTAATAAAAACAACTTTTACACATCTAGTACAAACTATTCTAATTTTAGAAAAACTAAAAATAAAATTGATAAGTTAGGAACAAAGTTTAGGTTAAACTTTTATACAAGCATTCGTTGACGTATTATTTATTTATTTAACCCTTAGACCATATACAAATAGACGTCAATTTTCTGTCCTTGTTGTGAAGCCAAAGTAACTTTATGTTGTGTTCTATAACTAATGTTTACAAACAAATCCACGTTTGAATAAAACTTCTTCGGTTGTTTTCGTATATCTTCGACTGCACTGTCTCTTATAGCATGGAACATTGCGAATCATATGTAAACATTAATCTTACCCTGTTCATAAACTAATTGTGGTATTGTTTTCGTTGTATTAATTTTGGGTTAAAGTTATGATTTAAGAATTTTGATTAGAGTTAAAACCTTGTTAGGTACCTATTCAAATACATTTGCGCCGCTGGTATTTGTTGTTTGTAAACAGTACCGCCCACACACCTCATCCCGTAGCTCCACGAACTTCATGCGACAAAGAAAGATAATATTGGCTTCAGTATGTTGTTCAGAAAAATGACGTCACAGCCAGTCTATTTGTATATGGTCTAAGATTTAACCAAATTTGTTACCAATAATCATCTACGAATACATGCAAAGAATTGCAAAATTGCTTATATATTGAGTTTGTTGCAGGAGAAAAAAATTACATACACCAATACATAATTGCAATCCAGTTGATAACTAATAAATTTCAAAACATCAGGTCAAACTACAATTAATTCAAATGTAAACAAATATACCTGTTGTAAAATGGTTTTCAGAAACTAATTATATCTTAATGTAATATTTGAAATAGCAGAGGATATTATTTAATATTTTTATATAAAAACCCACAAAGCTGTTTTCTTCTGGATTTTTCATCACATCAAGAATATTTTCGAAATTTTTGTTATATATTTAAATACTGCAGATTTATAAATATGATATTGGAAGTTATTGGGTTTATCCAGCTAATGCAGTCGCTGACACGTTCTTTTCAGTAATTTTTTTTTCTTCAAGCGTATAATAAAAACTGTATTATGTTCTTCAACACAAACAGTAAAAATAGCCTATTCTTTTACTAGTACAATAATGAACTCTCATTATTATACTAGTAACAAAATAATAAGAAACGGTAGCAACGTCTTATGGGTGTTATAATCAAGAAAGCAGGAACTGTCAATTTCCTTATTTAATTTTGATGTTTTCCTGAAAGTGTTCCTACCTAATTCAAACTGCAAAAATGTCTCAAGACTTACAATGTACGCCTCCGGAATTAGTTGAAATAGCTAATTCCAGTATTGAAACTCTAATTCCAACAAAATCGCGTAAACTGTATGATTTTGCATACGAAAAATTTCTAAAATGGTGCAATGAATATAAAGTACAGCAATACACGGAAAACGTTATGCTTGCATACTTCACGAATTTGTCCAGAAAGTTAAGTTCTACTCTATGGGCACAGTATTCAATGATTAAAGGTCAATTAAACATTAAACATAATGTTAAAATAAAAAAATATAGCAAATTAATTGCATTTATAAAGCGCCAAGGGGAAAATTATACACCGAAAAAATCAAAAGTATTAACAAAAGATCAATTTGATAGATTTCTCAAGGATGCACCGAATAATGTTTATTTAGCAACAAAGGTAGGTACTTTCTTATTTCTTTTTAATCATTATTACGTTTATTAAACCGTTGACAGTGATATCTACTCGCAGATCAATATTTAACTTGACAGCAAATATTACCTCATTTCCTACTATAACATTTAATGACGGTAGCTCAGTGGCAGAGCTTTTGTCTTCGGTCGCGAAGGTCAGCGGTTCTAATCCCAGTGCTACCAGCTTTTTCTTTATTTATTTCAACGTTTGTTTTAGGTTATATTAATATTTGGAGTCACAGGAGCCCTTAGATGCGATGAACTTGTTAATTTAAAGTCTAGCGAAATCCAAGATTTGGGAAATTTAATTTTGGTTAAAATCATAAACACAAAACACAAAAAACAACGGTCGTTTACTATAATTGGCGATTTTTATTTGAATTTGGTAAGACAGTATACGGCTCTTCAACCGGATGATATTGGCCTGCAGAGATTTTTTATTAAATACCAGAATGGTAATGTCACCGTGTGGTAATGGGTATCCACAAAATATCAAACGTACCAAAAAACGTTCCTACGTTTTTGAAATTAACAAATCCTTATGAATATACAGGACATTGCCTTCGGAGGACTTCCGCAACTATTTTAGTTGACAACGGAGGTGATATTACCGCTTTAAAGCGGCATGGTGGATGGAAATCCACCAGTGTTGCTGAAGGGTACTTAGATGATTCCATTTCCAGTAAAACACAAACTGCACAAAAAATACTGAATTGGCAAGAACAACCAAGTAATAGTTCTGGAATCGCTGACACAATAATCGACAATCAACTTACTAATAATATGATGTATACCAATGACAAAATTGTAAATGTCGAAGCTGAAAGCGGTGGCAGTGGCTTAAATTTAAACAACTGCGGTATACAAAACTGCACATTTAAGATTACTGTTAATAAATAGGTAACACTTTACGTAATTTTTCGTTTGTATTAATTAAATAGTTGAGATATAAACAAAACCTTCTATATTTTTTATAAAATGCATATTATTATTACGCTTGAAGAAAAAATAGTATATGTTACTCGGAGCAGAAGGCCCATTATATGTTTCGCCCAGTTTGCACAGCATCGGCTAGCGCCTCGGCAGTGCAAGAACCTGCGGGCTCAACAATAATGTTGACCTTCTACTCCTAGTAACATAATATACTATTTCCTATTTTCCACTTACTAATATCATCTGTAAATTATCTGATTACGTCTAGAGACACAGATACACGTTTCTGTGGTTGCATTAGCGTGATAAATCCAATAACTTCTGGCTTTTGTTTTTTATATAAAGATATATATGGCTTGTCCAGTATAAATATAAGTGCACGTTATCAAAGTGAACATATCGCTCTGTTCGTTTGACTTCGTTCGTTTGCTACTGTCAATCAGTATCTTTTTTTACTGTAAATTTGCTAAATATTTAAATTCGTAGGCCGCAAGTTATTACAAACAATAAATAAATGCTTTAAGAAAGGTTGCGTAATTAATTTTATGTCAAATACAACTCCTGGACTAATAAAATATGAACTTCAAACGAACATACCTCGTGCTAAAATGTTTTAGATGTTGGCAAAATTGCGCTCTGTTGCCGCGTTCAAAAATGGTGTAGTATTGTAGTCAAATAAAAAGAAGAATATTAGAGAAACTTTGTTTGACATTTATTAGATTCTAATACTATTTTAAATGCTTGGCAACATAGTCCCGTCCTGACAGCTGTGACGTGCAATTATATTTATACTGGACAAGCCATAAGTATACTTGAAACGCTGAAAGATTACCCGTGCGTCATTGTATGTAAGCATACGAATAGGATAGAGAAGACAACAGTTTATAATTTAATATTATCGTTTGATATTTATAGAACAGCACATAGAAAAGGTGTCGGTAATATGATCGTTGAATCGTGACGCACGGGTAATCTTTCAGCGATTCAAGTGTATAATGATTAATTCAATAGAACCTTTTTCTTAACTACCTATAGTAATACTTTAAGTAGTATTATTAATAAATAATATCCAGGAGTTATTTAATAAATGCCTGTGCTGGGTGGATTTTAAAAACAGCATGCATAAAATATAATAATTATTCATTCATTCAATTAGACTTCATTTATTATTAACATTAGTAATAACAATTGGCGACTTAAAGGACAAATTATTGTGTAATTTCCTGTTCATTTAATTCTTATATCATACGAATTTATTAAAAGAGAACAATAAAAGTAAAGTAACAACATTGGCAGAACAATGCTAATTGTATAACAAGGGACATATTTTTCCTCCAGATGATTAGAAAGGGTGGAAAAGGTCCTTTACTCCCATGTTATACATATGATTATTATATCTCTCTCAAATAACACAAGTTATTGGTCATTGTTATAAAATGGTACCAATTAATGGTAAAAATGACAAGTCAGAATAAAAAGTGTATATACTTTTCGTACGCAGTAATTGCATTACGTTCTTATTTTGACAACAACTTTCGGGCCGCTACATTTTAGTAACATGTTACCAAAAATGCTGAATTCGACCATTGTGAAATAAAAAAAATTAAAAATTAAAAAAAAATCTGACAATCTGGGATTTAACCTTCACCTTCAAGGCTATCGCAAACTCTAACAAGTGCACCAACTATGGGAGTGTAACGTCACAAACTGTCGAACTGTGAAATTTCCAAAAAAGGCGCCAAATTTTCGACACTCACAGTGACAATTATTGTGTTTATGTTTATTTGGTTATAAGCATGTATGCAAATTCAATAAAGGTTATTGAGTTTTATTAAAACAAAAATCAGTTAAAAATATTTACCAAAATATTTGCGTAAGTGCTAATGTTAAATAAATAAAATTATATTCTATGATTAATTTTTTAAAAGAATTCAAGTAGGCTAAAAAAGTATAATTTAAAAGAAAGTAAAAGTTGAATTAATACGAAATAAAGAAGGACCAAGATGTAGAAAAGCTGTTGCAGGATAATGGTTTATGGAGCGAGATTTGTTTGACGTTTTTGGTTGGAGATTTTAGAAGAGAAAAGTGAAAAAGTGAAAAAAGTAAATAAATAAAAAAATAATAGTATTGGAAAGTTGGAACGTGTCTAGTTACATGGTAAACAATTTGAAAAGAGAATATTGGGCAGGAAAGGGCAATTTAAACAGGAGCAGAGCGGTAATTATGAATAGTTAAAATTTCTTAAAATAGATAAATTAGTTAGCAAATAAATAGGTTAGATAAGAATTAGCTGGGAAGTTTAGGTAGATTTGATTATTCAAATTTCAATATAAAAAAAATTAAAATAATTTTATTAAGAACCCTACCCCATCAAAGCTATGCAACATTATAAATTAAAATTCTATATTAAATTCTGCAGTAAACAAAATCATAACAATATAGATATATAAAGTTATATACATATAATAAACAATCTATTAATTTTTATCGCTCAATGTTAACCTAATTAATATTTCAAAACTTAACCAATATTCACCGATATCATTAATTTTGATCCAAAAACAAATTTTCCACACGTAAATTTTCATAAAATTACAACAGCCTCAGCTCCTCATAAAACTAAAATAGTGTGTTTGGCCTAGTTCCTAGATTTGAAGCTTCCTACTGAAAATATATCCGATCTGGTATCAAGTTTTTATGAGTATTAATAGTAACCACCTAGAATAAATACAATTTAATGTACAGTGTCTTCATTTCAATTCAAATAGCCCAGTTTTATATTAATTTACGAATACTATATATTTTATAATTCAAAATTCTACAAACTATTAATTTTTGATTTCGCGGCCCAAGTGATAGTTTTTAACAGTACGGTAAAGTTTTATTAGTTTTTCTTCTAATAATTTTATAAACTTACTATTTTAAATGAAGTTTTGATAAATAAATCTGATTAAGAGCTGTCAGTAAATTCTTATAAATATTTAACAATAAAGAAACTACTTTAAAAAAATTGAGTTATAATTGAAAGCAGATTATTTTTTTAATTGTTTAATTTTTCCTAAAAGATTAAAGCATTCAGTTATCAGCTATTATTCAACTGTCATAAATTTTGTTCCAGACATTGTCCATTGATATATTAAACATAAAGCTTAACATTTTTTACGATAAAAATAAATGTTACAAGTCCCGAGAATAATAAACATGATATAATGCTTTTCTTAAATTAGCTTCAACAAAAATATTGTCCTTGATCGGTTCGACTGAACAGCTATACGATTTCACAAACTATGCTTTTTAGTAAAACATTGGTTGTTAGATGCATCATCACAACTTTTCAAAATAACGTTATCAATGCCGTTAGCTTTTACATTTTAAAGCTTTCATCTAACGAAGTTGAAATCTAGACATCTTTAAATTTTTAATTCATATAAACATATATTTTTATTTGTATTTTAAAAATACATCACAATAATAAATTCCTGTCAATAAAATACCAGAACAAGGATTTCATATCTGTATCAAATTATAGTTTAACCCACAGATCCAGTTGACATAATGTTACTGTTTTCAAAAGTGTGGAATTTCTAGAATGTGTTTTGTCTGTTTTCCCAAAAAAACAAACAACAAATATGAATAAAAAGTGTTACATATGTTTCATTGAAAAACATTTAATTTGTAAATAATAAAAAATGTTCGATACTATGTCAGCGTAATCCAATTGAATAAAAAATAATAAATTACATCAAATTATAATCTAATACCATTACGTGAAGTTTAAGTCAGCCTGAATTGAAAATAATCACTGACTGAATTGAAACAATAAACTTTATTTTATTTTATTTATGCGGTTGCAATTTGACTTAACTAATTTTGAAAGAAATGTAAAGAAATCCTATATTTTTATTAATTTTTGATAAAACATACACCTGCAATAAAATTACAAATTCGAAGACATATATCTTTACCTTGAATACAAAGAAGTAAATTAAATTAATCACAGTTGCGTGTTGTAGTTGTGTTCTCTGTTAAAAATACTTGAGACAATTATCAAATATATATTTCCTTATTTAAAATATTTCAAACAACAGTAAGAACTTACTGTGTTAAATAAACCACTTGAATTTTCTTTTGATGGTAACTAAATCCAAACTAAATATCGATTCATGGTAAAATCGCTTCAATGTGTCAAATTGTCAATAGAGGACTTCTGTTAAGAAATCAGTGTTTCTATTTCCGAATAAATCCATAAAAAATCAGTAAAAACATACTGACGTTTTAGGATAAAAAACATCAATAATTCCTTTTCATTTGATATCAAACTGCATAATAGTCTAATTTTTCAGATATTACAAAAACAAATTGCTAGGGAATTTCATTTTTCCCCAGGGGGATTTTAAACGCCATCAATAATATCAAACTGTCAATTTCTGACAAACCAATCATGGTCAATTCACAATAATTATTGGTAAACGTTAAAATATCTATCAAATTAATACGATGAAAAAATAAAAATATCTAGAAAACTGATAACTTTAGGTATAGGGAATACTTCATAAAATTTGGACAATGATATTAGTACTTTTCGATAGTGATATAAAATACAGGGTGTTCTATTTAAAATTACCAAGAAAATAATGTACTTGCATTTTGACTTACCCTGTATTTAATTTAGCGAATATTATGAAAACGAATATGTTTTATATTTTTTAACAATTATTAAAAAACTATGGTTGCAATAGATCAATGCTCCTATACTCCTTTTTAATTATACAGGAAGTTAAAATTGATGTGATTTTCAGGTAATATTGTTTATAACTTTACATTGTTGTGATATGGAAGTGATGCAGATTTCGAATTAAAAATAAAATACATAGTGTTCCATTTAAAAAAAACATAAGTTTGGTGTGCCACCATCTTATAGAACACCCTGTAAGATTTTAACTAATTTTAAAATGTGGAGTTTAAAGTTGCCTACAATTTTTGTTAATACCTTTTTTTGTATTTTTTACTATAACAGATCTACTGAGCTTCCTCACACTAATTATACACCCTGTAGATAACCAGTTTTTAGCTCATCGGGAAGGCATGTTACATTGATCTAAAGTTTTGCTGTAGATATTAATAAATAAAATGTAAATCATATACGAATATTTTGAGAATAAAAATATCAAAATAGAATAATAGTGTTTGATGTAGATCAACTGTTAGGTAAAATAAACATAAAGACCAGATGTGTGCAATCAACACGTTTATGTTAATGTTTAACATGCAATTATTTGTAAAACTTATTCGTGACATACTTTTAAAATTAAAATGTATAATAAACAAATAAGTAATACATTAAGGATGCTTTCTCGACAAAACGTTTAAAAAAATGATAATACACAGTTATTTGGTTGTTATTTGAACATATTTTAAAAGTTTTTTGATAACATTTGCCACGTGGATTTTGATAACATTTCGCATGTGGATAATGGAACAAATATTTTGTGTTTTGGTTTTTATGATCACATTTTCAATGGACGAGTTTTGTGCAATGATATACTAATAACAAGTTACTACATACTGAACATTGACTCCAACATTAGAGTGAGAACTATAGGAGAAATTGCAAGCACGACAAAAATAGACCTCTTTTAAGGAATTATAGAGGAAAAAATAATAAATGCTGTAACCATAAGCAGGAAAAACAATTCGATACACTATTATTCGTCTAATGGACAAAGGAAACTTTTCCTTTTCTCAGTTTTCAACTAATTCTCACGCCAGTGACAATGTTGTTAATTTTCTATAGAGAAAAAAAGTTAAGTGAACGTAAATCATTTCCTGCTAAATGCTTTGAAAGTTTACGAAGGTCAGTAGCAGTAACTATACGAGGGAAGTATTGTATTTCACATAACAGTGCTTAAAAAAGTCTTAGCTGTGAAAGTTGTTTTTGATATTGTAGACTTATTTCAAAGAATTATTTGGCTTTTAATTTTGATTCATCTTAACAATTTATTTAAACTAGAAATGATTTTTGGTTAACAAATATTTCAAAAACATTAAATAAGGAACTATTGAAATAAGGAATTTTCAAGTTTAATGACAGCTGTTTGTTGTATGAGATAACTATCGCCACTTGTTTCTGCTTTCTCTGAAATATGTTTGTTAATTTGTGGCTCCCCAAGATTTTTCTTCTGTGCAACCGTAACATTTGTTTGTTCTCTACATCATTCATTTTAGCATCGAGTTCTTTTACATGCGGCGTTGGTAATTAATCATTAATGGATAGGTAGATCCTGATTAATTTCTACATCGATGTCGCCCAACTTATCAAAAGAATCGAAAAATGAATTAATGTTGATACTTTCTTCCATGTCACTTTCTTTTACTTACTACCTAATCTCTTAGTAAAAATTGTAGCAAATAAGGATATTTTATAGAGAAAAATAGGAAGAAGAAATTTAGATCGCAATAAGATGGACTTCCATAGAGTAAGAATTAGTACAATAAATTTCATAAACATATTCATTTCCAAATCTGAGATTTTCTTGTAAAATTTGGTACAAATTACTACTTTATAGTTTATTTATTTATTATTTACATATTTACAAAAATATTGATTTATATTTTATTATTTGCGTTTATTTTGAAATGTTTTATTGGGATTGTAGTGTCTAGACAGCTAGTTCAATGACATACAACATTACGGATTACAGGTGTTACGTTTTTATATGGTATTTATCTTTTAGATTAGGTTAAACATTAAGCATGGTTTATGAATGAAATTGAACGGTTTTTTTAAGTTCAAGCAATATTATTTTTTTATTGGTAAAGTAGATGTAAATATTATTTTGCCCTATTCTGAGATGTATTTTTTTAGTAGTACTGATATTTAGTAAATAAAGTTATCCAACTGTTATTTTGAATGTGCAAATTTATTACTTTTCTCTTTTCTTCTATTATTCTAGTTAATATAGTATGTTTAGGTTATTGGATAATTTATTTGTAAGGTGATGGGAATCTTAACTTTTTTTGGTAAATATTAACCTTGATATAGGTGATCGATATTAATACTGTAACTTGGTATTGGATATGTATATTTACTAACTGACCCGACAGACGTTGTCCTGCCTTAACGATAAATATTGAATTCGACATGATTTTTTTATCAATAAAATAACTCCGATGCAGCAGACATCTTGTCAATTCTTTGTCAAAAGTCATGATCGTACATTAGGCGCTTTCTTTCGAACGCTAATTTGGGTTACGTAATTACGTGAAAATAATGGATGAGTTCTATAAAAGGGAAATGTTGCCAAATTAACGAGCAAAAAAATACTGAAAAAGGTTAGTCGCATAAGGAAGCAGTTTTTCCAATATATTTTTGGTTTTTGGGCCCCTTTATCACCTGTGTTGTACCCGAAAGATATGGAGGTCTTTTAACATATTTTTAGTTTGTAGTATTTTACTTCTTACAATTGACGAAAAACTAAATGTCAGCTGTCAACACATACACGTATCATTAGATATTGTCCTGTTATTATTTAGCATTTTTCTTTGCCTTATAAAATTAGTAGAGCTATAATTGTGTTCCAACATATTTGTAGTGGGTTTAATTAGGAAATTCTTAGATTGTTGTCAACATCTATTTGATTGTCTGAGACACTAGCATGTTCTTGTACATCAACTTGAGTTATTTCTGCATTTTCCTCAACTTCAGTAGATTCAATAAAATTGATTGTGTTTACCTTTACTTTTTTGAAGTTCATCTTACTAAGAACAATAAAAAACTGAACGGTTAAACTAAACTTCCACTATTTATTCGAAAAATTCGCTTTAAAATTCAATTACAGCTGTTTCGCTATAACTAGCATCGTCAGATTGACATATTGTAGTTTAACCGTTCAGTTTTTTATTGTTCAGTAGATTCATTATTACAATAAGGTTTTGGATCTAAGCAATTATGAACGAAATGTTCACTACAAATATAGGTGGTTTTGTTGATTGTGGCAAAATTCAGATTTTGGTTGCCACATAAATCAATCCATTTGAGGCATCTGCTCGGACATTTTCTGGGTTTAGGAAACGGAATAAACTTAATAGAATTCCTTCTTCGTCCTTTAACTAAATTTCTTGAATTATTTCTACAATTTTGATATGCACAATGCTTCATCGCAATTTGTATTGTGGAATCACAACGAAGATACAAATCCGGGTAGAATTACTCTTCTCGATGGTATTTGCAATAATAAAAGCAGATCAGAGTAACACAAATCACTAACAGATAAAGTTAGAATAAAAAATCAGTAATACAAAAACACGAAGCCAAACAATGCTAAATAATAACAGGACAATATCTAATGATACGTGTATGTGTTGACAGCTGACATTTAGTTTTTCGTCAACTGTAAGAAGTAAAATACTACAAACTAAAAATATGTTAAAAGACCTCCATATCTTTCGGGTACAACACAGGTGATAAAGGGGCCCAAAATACATAAGAAAAACCAAAAATATATTGGAAAAACTGCTTCCTTATGCGACTAACCTTTTTCAGTATTTTTTTGCTCGTTAATTTGGCAACATTTCCCTTTTATAGAACTCATCCATTAATGTCCACATAAACAATGATTAAAGATAACGAAAGAACGTGCAAATCACAGAACAAATATCTAAAATATAAATTCTGTTGTTCTGTCATTTCCTAACATTTTGTCTTTGTTGGATAAAATTCTATATTCTTGGTATTATTTTATATCACCTAAATGAAACAATTGTTATTAAAAAGTAAAAATAAAAAAGGTGAATCTATAATTTAAATAGCTTTTGTTTAAAGAATAGTAATTACGGTTGTTTTGTTATGAATATAGAACTATTAACCCATAGAACACTAACACTGTAAACCCATAAACTTGAAAATATCATTTGTGGTAAGGGGAATATAAAACATGAAATTTTGTGACAGCAAAATTGTAAACAGTACGAAAAACCAAATAAACGTTATCATGTTTATGTGTACAAATGTTTAATACGAAAGAAAGCCCTAATGCTTTATGGGCAAAATGGTCTATGCTGAAAAGCTGCTTGGAAATGAAAAGAAAATGCCCCTGTTCTCAGGTTTGTTTTCTTTAAAAAATTTATTGAAAAATATGACCTTTAGTTGTCATTTGCAGATTTCAAAAGGTAGTTATTGAGATTTTTTACAAATGAGAAACAAATAAAATATAAAACAATACACGTAAAGTAACGGGTTTTACTGTTATATACTATATTGTACTACAATTATAATATTTCATTTTCATCTTGCAGGCTTATTGCGGATTTGTGGATAGAATAAAAAAAATAAAAATCGGGATGGAAAAATAGGGGTTGGTTGTATAAGAGTGAAAATATGAAATTTTTTAATCTAAGTCATAACAAAATAAAAAAAAATTATTGCCAATAAAATTAAAGTTTATAATTAACAAATAAAAAATAGGGGTCGATCATAGAGGAATGGAAAATTAAAAGTAACACTAGATTTGTTATTTTATTTATATATTTAATTCATGACAAAATAAAAATAAAATTCTTGCAAAAAAAATTTAAATAACAAATAAAAAATAAGAGTTGATCGTAGAGGGGTGAGAATTTAAGATGTACGTATTTTTGGGTGATATATCATAAACAAATTGAAAAAAAAATTTAGGAGTGGAACATCCTTAAAATTTAATGTGATAAAAAATAGATGTTGTCCGATTCACCACCCTAGCTGATATGCACACTAAGATTCACGAAAATCGGTCGAGCAGTTTCAGAGGACCGTGATACTAGAATTTTATATATTAGAAAATTTCGTACAAATATTGGATTTTACCAGTATCTCGTATACCTCCTATTGTGTTGTGATGACAGTTATTAATTACATTTATATGGTTATATATAAATGGATATTGATAATTATTAAGACACCTCGAAGACCTGATGGTGTGAATTTAATGAAATTTATTTGTAGAAGAACTACATGTTTAATAAAATACAGAATAAACAGTTTACCAGTATTTTTACTTTAACTTAAATGAAGTTAGTTTTTTAAGAAAAAGTAGAAGTAAATGGGTAAATCCCGAATTAATTTAAATTCCTGTAGTAAGGGAAATTATAAAAATTGGCAAACCCACATAAATATTCTAATATCTATAGAGGATTGCAAAGTGATTATAAAGTGTTTTTAAAAAGCAACGTAGGTACCTGTCATAAAATTTTCAATTTGTTATTGCCCTCGTAATAAAATACTGAGATCAATGAACGGTGATCGAGATCACTAAAAGTGAATTGTACGATATCTCTTAGTCTCCCTTCCATCTGTACAATAAATTTCTCTGGTATAACACATAATATAAAAAATGGCGTATTTATGTAATGCTGGTACGATACGAAGTGAACCACAATTGCTCGGTTTTATATTACCTACTGTAGACCGTTTCGTATTTACAAATTTACTATTAAACCATAAAAATAAAACCAAAAAGAAAGAACACCGAGACAAAATACATGAAAAAATGAAAATGTATTATTTGGAATTACTAGAACGACATTAATGTTTATTGTTTTAAAATATCTTCAAAAGGTTTCTAACTGTAATATTTGAATAATTATGTAAAATTACCCACAGATGTGTAGGAATATTTAGGTGTAATTATGTGGCATTGTTATAGAACCATGAAGCTCTTTTTTTATATTTCCTTTTTATCTTACCGTTGTCACAAATTTCTTTTTTAATTACAAAATCATTATATTTCCCGATAAAAAATATTTAGTAGTCATTAAATAATACATCCGAAAAGTAATTACATTACATTATTACGGAAATAATGGTTTCTGAGAATTAAAAAGACGTCAAAAATGTTCTAGGGGTTTTAAATACCCAAAACAACAAATGCTTTGAAAAAAAACGCAATATTCAATTAAATTTTTGTGATTCAATAGTAGGAAACTACTTAATTTAATTGAAAATTGGAAGTTCGATTCTTCAATTGACTTTAAACAGATTTGTAAACAATATAAAGGGCTTTGCTTATATAAAGTCAGGTTTAATTAAGTAAACAGTACATTTTTTAAATTTGGTTTTAAATCCAAGTAATCAAACACAGTAGGGTTTATACCCTTCAGTGTTGATTAAATATGGCTTAAAAATAATTCAGAAGTTGTTGAAAAAAGTTTTAATAAAGAACATACCTATTAGTTTCTTGATTTTTCTATTACTTACTGTTTAGTAGGTCATTGAATATATAGGAATTTGTCATATGTGATCTTTAATTATTTCCTAATGATTAAATAAAATAGAAACTTTTCTAGAGAGAAATTCAATCAGAAAAAAGTCGACTGACATAGATTTAAGAAGAAGTATATTCGTTAAACTTTCAACATAAAAAAAAAATATTTATATATATTCAGTCTAATTTATATCATTTATATCATGTTTTAAAATGTTTACAATATTTATTTAAAACAACAATATCTTTATACCTATACATTCCCAACGACAAAGAGAATATCGAGTAAATGGTGAGGAAACGGCAGGAGGAAAATAGAAAATGGGGCTTAGAAACTGATATAAAAAAAATTGTGGAAAGGAACGTATTCAGAAGATCTTTAGGAATATTTTTTCCAGACAGAATTCGAAATGAAGAAATAAAACCTCTTCCCAGATACAAAAATACCAAAAAAAAAGATTGAAATCTTACGGGAAACCAATACAATGACCGTCTGACGTGGATTTATTTATTTATAATTATAAGACATTACTGATTCACGTCACCAGTTAGTTTTATCGACACTTCTTAGAGTATTTCTTTAATTATCCAAAGGAACTAGAAGTTACTTTGTACATATACAGTGTCGAAAACACTTATGGAATAAAATTATTTGTGGGGTTAGTATATAAGATACTACTTTTGAAGATACTGAGTATGTGTCTCACGCATCCAATAAGGATTCTCCTCTGACCAATATCTACAGTTTTGTCTATTTACTTCTCCGTTCAATGTGAATGTTGATTCATCGGAAAAAATAATTGTACCAACAGCTATTTCATTTCTGTTCAATTCATAATTTTTTCGCAGAAATCCATTCTACGATTTGGATCGTCTTCTATTAGTTCTTGCACAAAAGTCAATTTATATGAAAACACCTTAGGACAGTTGTGTGACACATTATTTTGACGAGAAATTTGACGTGAACTTGACCCCGGACTCTCCACGAAACTTAACATAATATCCACTTTCAGATCATCTTCAACGGAGTGCGGTTTTCTCTTTAATGGTTTGACATGTCCAAGTTCTCCGAATTGTGCATGAATTTTAGACACAGTACCTCGTGAAATATTAGGCAACTAAGGATACCTCTGATTAAATAAGTTTGCCACTTCAACTTGACTCCTGCATTTATCGCCATAACCAATCATCATTAAAATTTACAACTACGATATTTAACCGTCAACACATCAACAACTGACAAACATTATTTACCGATTTAGTTATATTGGAATAGTTATCTATACAGTTTTTACCTATTCATGACAAAAAATGTTAACAAAACCCAAAATATTGATACTTACTGAAGAAATTTCAATGAAATTTCAAAATTTCACCCTGTACAATTCATAACAGACCCTACATAGTATGGTTCGTTGAGATCTTATTGTTAAGGAGCTTTTAAAATCATAAAAACATACAGGGTGTTTCATTAAAAATATAGATTATGAAAAAAAAGATAAAGTGTCTTAAAACTCTCAATACTATACACAATATTGCCATTAGATTATGTGTTGGAACCTTCCGTTCCAGACCTAATGAGAGCCATTATATAGAAGCCAATGGCTTAGAGCTTAATACTTCCTTATCTCCTATTCAACTTCAGTCTCAGCAGATCCCTGTAACCCAGTTTTTCCTAAAATCAGGTTAACACTTTGTAGCACAATTATTGAATCTCCTACACTATGTATATAATCCATATATTCCCTCACGCAAACTATCCCAATCCCCATTCCAATTAATCCTCACTGGACCAAAGCTCTCGCAAATAATCCAACTATCTCTCACCAAGTACATAAAAGAAGAAACTAATCATGAGATGATACAAAAAGCATTATGACATGAGCCTCTACACTGATGCGTCAAAGACTAAGAATGGAATTGGATGTGCCTTTACCACCACTTTCGCAACTCTTGTTGACTCATACCATGTTTCCAACTTTTGCAGTGTATACCATCCTACAAGCTGTTAAACTTATCTCAGGACCCCATCAATATATTACCATTTATTCAGATTCTTTATCATCGATCCAGTCAATTATTAATCTTTTTTCTAGTCATCCTCTTGTTCAACGAATTCATGATGCCTGTTGTTGAGTCGTATTATTAAGGTGCTGCGATGATTATTGGGCGGAATCTAGGAGAATTTTGAGAAGAGTTTGAGATTACTGAGTACTGTGCCTGTATTATTCCCCTCCTGTCTTTTAAGGAAATACAGAAAACCTGTAACCTGACTGATCGCCTGGAACCCATTTGTAATTAAAATATCTACTTCAAGGTTACCCAAATTTCACTTTGGGTAAAATAAGCCTTTTTTTTAGATTGTAGAGGTTATCCATAACTCAAATGTGGATAGTACGAATAGTAGTAATAAAACTCAAAGTCAACCCACAGTATGTAATTTAATGAAATGTTATAGTAGCGACATGTTTCGGTCACAAGACCATCTTCAGGCTTTAAGAAAAGAACACAATATGTCAGAGAAATGAAATACAAAGTCAAATATATAAAAAAGACAAATATAACATGTATAAAAGTCAGATTATATAAGATAAATCTAACAAAAAATAGAAAATGATAGTTTTATAACAGTCAATCTAGTTTATAAAATATATAGAACAAACAAAATCAATGTGAAAAACATAAAATATCTTATAATGCATAATACAATTTGGAAACTCACCTCTATGTGCAGACTGCAGTGTTTAAACAAAATATAACAGATATTGTGAATAAGAAAAAGGGAGTATTTTAAGTTAGAGTAATAGAATAGGTTGAAAAAGGTAGTTTAAAAATAGTTTAAATTATTGGAACAAACTGTATGGAAGTTTGATGTGTGAAAATAAGAAAAACTGGCGTAAAGAAGTAAAAATTTCAGAATAAAACCAGGTATCAACATTCTATAGAATGGCCTGTAAAGAGTTCTCCAAAATAAGGAGATCGATCTCCAAGACCAAATCAGGAACTGGCCTGGTTTAATAGCGGGGTTAGAAGAAGAAAAAATGTGGAGAGATCCCCTAGACGAGGGGTTCAATCTCCAAAACCATTGGTCGATAGAAGACTGGAAACTGGTAGGTTCGAAGGAACCAAAATGGAGAGTTCTCCGGAAAAGGGAGATCAATCTCCAAAACCCGTGACCATAAATTATCTGATCAATGGTGGAAAAAATTAGGAGACATAGTCTCATAAAAATTAATATAAAGAGAGTAAGGTATAACATCATACTCCATATCACATTAACAGTGAATCAACTAAGATGCAAATCACTCCACTAACGAATGGACGTTCAAAGTAATCAGCACATGTAAGGAAAGGTGCGGAAATAGTACACCGGAAGACAAGTTACCAACTGAGGGAATGTTGCCAACTATAGTGAAAATTTATTGGAAAAATATAAAAATCTAAATTGGAGGAAATAAATGTTAAAATTATGAAATACTATTAAATTCTACATTGTATAATATCAAAGTGAAATGTATAAAGAAAATTGAAGGATAAAATAACACAGCTGTATGCACACATTAAGCGAGTCATAAACATTGTAGAACTCACTAACAAGTAAATAGAGTCCGACATAGAGAGAAGAAAAGTCAAATGAAACTAACCTAACGTTGAAGTAAACAATTGTAAAAATATAAACAGTCAGAGTGGAATGTTCAAAATTAAATAATTTTCATTAGATTGAATCTGTTCGTTTAAACAATTTAGAGATTTATCAGCAATAGCCGATCTGATTTCAAGGAGTTCAAGCAAATTCAATCTAAAGCCCTTGTTACAATTATGAAGTAATTTAACATTATTGGAATCAAACGAATGATTCTCTTCTAAAATGTGATTAGCAAAGGATGAAGGTGAGTTCTTAACTTCTAAATTTAAATATCTCTTAACAAAATTTACATGTTCTAGAACACGGTATTCAAGTCTTCTTCCACACTGGCCAATGTAAACAGCATTACAATCAGAGCAAGATAATTTGTATACACCTGATTTATGTAAAAGTGGTATTTTATCTTTAATGTTAATTAAATTAGATAAGGTATTTTCTGTTCTAAAAGCTATCTCAACATTGAATTTCTTAAAAATATTTTTAATCTTGTATGAGAAAATACCTGTGTAAAGTAAGGATCCATAAAAAGTTTTCTGAGTAGTGTCGCTAGTACATGTAACCAAATGGAAAGAAAACCTGAACTTACAATAGAATTTAGAATAGCACCTATGAATTAAATCCAAAGGATAATTGTTATTAACTGCTAATTGTTTAATTATGTTGATCTCTCTCTCAAAAGAATCTTGGGACAAAGGTAATGAAAAACATCTATGGAATAAAGAATTAAAGGCTGCAAGTTTATGTGACATAGGATGACAAGAATTATAATCGATGAGGCAATCTGTAGTTGTTGGTTTCCTGTAGATATCAAACTTAAATGAGTTATCTTGTAGGTCTTTAGTAATCAATAAGTCTAAGAACTACCTTTCTTTCTGGATTTAATTCATAGGTGCTATTCTAAATTCTATTGTAAGTTCAGGTTTTCTTTCCATTTGGTTACATGTACTAGCGACACTACTCAGAAAACTTTTTATGGATCCTTACTTTACACAGGTATTTTCTCATACAAGATTAAAAATATTTTTAAGAAATTCAATGTTGAGATAGCTTTTAGAACAGAAAATACCTTATCTAATTTAATTAACATTAAAGATAAAATACCACTTTTACATAAATCAGGTGTATACAAATTATCTTGCTCTGATTGTAATGCTGTTTACATTGGCCAGTGTGGAAGAAGACTTGAATACCGTGTTCTAGAACATGTAAATTTTGTTAAGAGATATTTAAATTTAGAAGTTAAGAACTCACCTTCATCCTTTGCTAATCACATTTTAGAAGAGAATCATTCGTTTGATTCCAATAATGTTAAATTACTTCATAATTGTAACAAGGGCTTTAGATTGAATTTGCTTGAACTCCTTGAAATCAGATCGGCTATTGCTGATAAATCTCTAAATTGTTTAAACGAACAGATTCAATCTAATGAAAATTATTTAATTTTGAACATTCCACTCTGACTGTTTATATTTTTACAATGGGGGAGTCCCTTCATGGTAGCCAACCTGGAAAAACCACTGCCTTTTTTTTGGGAATTATTCAACTTTGAATGTATAGTTTTTGCCACATTCAGTATACTGTAAAAGTTTTTCGTGTCACGAAGGTCGCATTTATTAGTTATTGGAAAAAATCGATTTTTGTAGGATATTTTCGTATGTTATGTTTTCAGTAATGAATTGTGACAATTGACAATTTTCATTCATGCCATAATTGTTAATTTTCATTAAATTGCTATTTTGATTTTTACTTAGAACATAAACTATTTTATGTTCTAAGGAATTTTATTTGTTATGTGTTCTGCTTTTGTTTGAATTTCATTACATGATCTGGATAAATTGATACCGAAAAGAGTCAGAAATCCAATAAACTAAGTAGACAAGACGATTTTGGTTAAAAAATGAGAATAAGTGTCAAAACGCTGTTGATATATTAGATACTTGACAGACAAAGAAATAGAAAATGACATATTATAATGGTTTCTATTGGTTATCCTTTAGTGAAAACATAACACCCGAAAATCCCTACGAAAAACATTTTATCCAATATCTAATAAATGAGGCCTTCATGACAAGAAAAACTTTTACAATATACTGAATGTGGTGAAAACTATACTTTCAAAGTTGAATAATTCCCAAAAAAAAGGCAGTGGTTTTACATCTCTTTTTTCAGGTTGGCTACCATGAAGGGACTCCCCCATTGTTTACTTCAACGTTAGGTTAGTTTCATTTGACTTTTCTTCTCTCTATGTCGGACTCTATTTACTTGTTAGTGAGTTCTACAATGTTTATGACTCGCTTAATGTGTGCATACAGCTGTGTTATTTTATCCTTCAATTTTCTTTATACATTTCACTTTGATATTATACAATGTAGAATTTAATAGTATTTCATAATTTTAACATTTATTTCCTCCAATTTAGATTTTTATATTTTTCCAATAAATTTTCACTATAGTTGGCAACATTCCCTCAGTTGGTAACTTGTCTTCCGGTGTACTATTTCGGCACCTTTCCTTACATGTGCTGATTACTTTGAACGTCCATTCGTTAGTGGAGTGATTTGCATCTTAGTTGATTCACTGTTAATGTGATATGGAGTATAATGTTATACCTTACTCTCTTTATATTAATTTTTATGAGACTATGTCTCCTAATTTTTTCCACCATTGATCAGATAATTTATGGTCACGGGTTTTGGAGATTGATCTCCCTTTTCCGGAGAACTCTCCATTTTGGTTCCTTCGAACCTACCAGTTTCCAGTCTTCTATCGACCAATGGTTTTGGAGATTGAACCCCTCGTCTAGGGGATCTCTCCACATTTTTTCTTCTTCTAACCCCGCTATTAAACCAGGCCAGTTCCTGATTTACAGGCCATTCTATAGAATGTTGATACCTGGTTTCATTCTGAAATTTTTACTTCTTTACGCCAGTTTTTCTTATTTTCACACATCAAACTTCCATACAGTTTGTTCCAATAATTTAAACTATTTTTAAACTACCTTTTTCAACCTATTCTATTACTCTAACTTAAAATACTCCCTTTTTCTTATTCACAATATCTGTTATATTTTGTTTAAACACTGCAGTCTGCACATAGAGGTGAGTTTCCAAATTGTATTATGCATTATAAGATATTTTATGTTTTTCACATTGATTTTGTTTGTTCTATATATTTTATAAACTAGATTGACTGTTATAAAACTATCATTTTCTATTTTTTGTTAGATTTATCTTATATAATCTGACTTTTATACATGTTATATTTGTCTTTTTTATATATTTGACTTTGTATTTCATTTCTCTGACATATTGTGTTCTTTTCTTAAAGCCTGAAGATGGTCTTGTGACCGAAACATGTCGCTACTATAACACTTCATTAAATTACATACTGTGGGTTGACTTTGAGTTTTATTACTACTTTTTTTAGATGTTTTAAAAAATATTTAAAATTTATGTTTTACGTAGGTATGTGACAAATATTTATCTGCAAAAAATGTTAATGGTAAAAAAGAATTACAATTTTATTTTTGTTTGGTGAACATTTATAAAAACAGGTAATGAAAAGTAATTTTTAAATAATCTTTATGACGTCATATTTAGTTTCATCCAGTTATTTAGTTGCCAAAAATCCTCGGTGATACTTTTGTAACAAAAATCTCAGTAGTGGAAAACAGCGTCGGTAACTGACAGTGCTTAATGTTTACAGTTTTATAAAAACTGTTTTATTAAAGAATATATATTGTTGACTATAACCATCAAAATATTTTGATACTTTGTATTTTACGAGTACGAGCAGTATTTGTCAATTAACACGTTTTCTCAGAAAAATACAACGCTCCGTTTTTTTATTAATTACTTCTTGGCACACTTTCAAATCATAAAATAGAATAGATGCACACTATTTATAGAATGTACGTACAATGAGTATTCCAGTGTCCCATTTTTAGTTAATTTATTAGCAGGGCTAAACCCCAAGAACATTTAATTTGTTTTTTCAGTAATTTAAACTGATGTCGTTATCGACAACGGTGGAATACAACAAAATGTTATGTCTATAGCAGTTAGAAACTTCAAGATATTCTTTAGATTTTGATTGTCTCTGAAAAGATTAGAGACATGAAAAAGCAGAGTTTATTTTCATATATACTGTTTTATTTTGGTTGCAGTATGATTGTCTTTTGTAATTAAGTAAATATGTGTGTGATGGAATCGAGTAAAATAAATTATTTTGATTTTTGATTTTAAAAAGTATGTCGGTAGCACTGTGTAATTTATAACATTTGACAGTTTTGACATTTAAATCATGAAATATTAATGTTTTCAAATATTTTAAAATGACTAATACACCAATAATAATATAGTATATAAGTAAAAGATGATATTCATATTCACAAATACTTTCTTAAAGAACAATATAAAATTAATAAATTGCTATTAGCCACAAATGTCATTGTCAATAGTCTTGTCATTAGATAGCTTGGCAATTTCATGAGCGCAAATTTCCAAAAAGCAACAAACTTGAATAAAACCAGAAGAAAATTTGGCCGGGAAAAAAATTTCTCTCGAATGGTATTCGACAAGACTATTTCACAAGAAAAACAAGACAATATAAACGAAACATTATTTCTTTTCAAAATTATGAAGACGCTTCAATGACGTTTGTGAAACTGACAGCTATAGAAATACCAGACACCTTAGTAACGGATCTGTCATAATTTTGTCGCTGAGACATTACGTATTGTCAATATGAAAATAAAAATAGTCTATAGTGAAATAGTCTATAAAAAATATTATGTATTAAAAAAAGTAATGAATTCTTCAGTAAGTTTTTCCCATGATATATAAATTTTGGCAGTATATATGTAATAACCAAATTATATGCTTGTGGTAAATAAATGTTTTTCTTTTTGAGTACCTTTTCTGAAAATTACAGTACTAGTTATAAATAAATTGTTGTCATTTTATTTTTGAATAATTAATACAGATTAACATTCCTATAGTTACACAATAAACAAAAAACATACCAAAGATCTTTTATAATAAATAGCTTTAACGATGTATAAGTTGTTATGTTGATAATAGAATAAAATTATAAAATGAAACCCAACAAATAGAAGTAAACAGGGTATACAAAACATATATAAATAGTTTAAATAATTCTCCGTATTTAATCAAAAGCAAGTTGTAATTTATCGATAATAGATATTTAATTTTTTATATAATATAATGTGTCTATACTTAATTAGAATTGTTAAATTGCATGCACTACCAAAACAACCAAAGTAACATGGAACATACATTTATTTTTTATTATAAACACAATTCAACAATTTAAATTGGACATTAATTTATACTTTACATTACAGTAATGCGTCAGAACAAATTTCTATTCAACATAAATTATAAATTTTATTGAGAAATTTGAAACATTTCGTAAAATCGCACTCTTGAAAATTTTCAAGTTATATTTATTTGATTAACATTTTTAAATTTATTACTTCAATTGCATTTTTCTTTCTAATATAAATTGATTTTTAAGTGGACAGGTTGTTTTAATTTGAAAAATGTGTATGTTAAAAATAATTTTTATTGGTTTATCTTATTTAACTTCATATACAGTGGTGTCCCGAAAAGAATGGTCGCATAAATTATACTACAGATTCTGGGGCATTTTAAAGGGTGGCTATATCTTCTATAATAAAATATTTACAAAAAAAATCAAAAAGATACAAAAGTTTAAGAATATAACTCATCCAGTAAACAATAATTTTAAATAGATATTTAGTTAAAGCTGGTATTAATTTAAAATATTTGTTAATTCTGGTTCTAACTAGTTACATGTAAAATTGACTGTGAACGATAGTTAAAACGGTAACATATACATGTAGTCATCTTATTTTTATACTAAAAGTTTAAAAAAAATATTGCTATCTTGAGAATAAGTTTCTCTTAAATGATAATATATAGATATGAGAGGATTAAATAATTTACTTAAAGCAATGCTAGATCGGAATAAAGAAAATTTATAGTCCCTAATTCAGCATCAGCAATTTACCAGAGTTGCTTACCACTAGCATAATCAATGATTAAAGAAATTTATAGCTTATAAATAATCGCTTATAGTATATATGTACAAAGATATTTAGTTGCCTTTTTAAGGCAACAAAATCTAAATTATCTTTTTAGTCATAAGTGAAATTTAATACCTGCACTGTCCAAATATCTAAATACAATATAATAGTCCTAATTAAAGTTCTACGGTTTTAAGTTTGTTATCTTTAATAACATTAATATGTGTATCCGTGGTGATTTATTGTCTATACTAAGTTTGATTTAATTTATTTACCTATATTTGTGCTGATTAAAGGGTGAACAGGTGACCGGACGTTTTACATATTTTATGTGGAAAATGGCCCTCAAAATCGCGAACTTATACCTTGAATATCTCGCGATCTAAAAATTTATGAATCGATAAAAACACTCGTATTAACTTATCAAAAAAAATTGGGAACAATCTATCGAAAAGTGGTCTCGCGCTGGAATTACCGGTTAGTGAATAAGACGATTGTATTACAAAAAAAACCAATGAGTAAATTACATAAATGACCTAATGAAAATATAAAAAATATATACTACATTGTAAGCATCTATACTTCTTACCAAACCCTTCTTTCAGTTCGTCATAGTTTCTCATACACTATTTTGGGAATGTTGAGTATTATTGCATGTAATTCTATGCAAATCTGACAGTTGCCAGGATCGTATTCAGCTAATTATGAAACTAACTTTTCTTGCACCTTGGATTTAAAAAACAAAACATTAATTAGTATTTATGAGATTCTTAAAAATGGAAAAGTTATCAAATAATTGCCAAAAAGTTGATACTTTTATACTATATAAACTATTTTAGATTGTTTGAATATAATGAATATAAAATTAATTTTTCCACTTTATAGCGTGTTTAACACATAAAATAACGTAAAATACTGACCTGAACGACAATTGTGACAATTCAGTGTTTGACACTGTAAAGGGGCATTTGCATTAAAGTATTCTGCGACAAAATATTTTAATTTGCATGATTGATTGGTTAGAAGTTGGGAGCATTCAAAATACGCGAATATACGTTATTTACTCATAAGCTTTGCATTGTTTTGATATTGTTTGAGAAATAATCACGGATCTACCATTTTTTCTGTCGGCTACAACTTAATATGTTAGAAAGAAATGAATAAACTATGACGAACTGAAAGAAGGGTTTGGTAAGAAGTATAAAATAGTTGCATATATTGAATCTAAAAATAGTTCACATTCCAAAAAATTAAGTGATTTTTATTTTTGTACATTAAAATTAGGTTTATGTGCCAGTTCAAAAGGTTACTTAAAAAACTCGGGTACTTTTTTACTGATAAGTGATTATCAGAAAATAAGCAGATAATAAAATTCCCTGTCATATAATTATTTAATTTTAACTGATAATTTTTGTTAATTATGTAAATACTCGTTGATTAAAAATTGTTAAATTTATCTATAAAAGCCTGTCAAAAAGTACATAATAATATAATCGTTGGAATGTTTAGATACTTCAAATTATGCGCCTGATGGATATTTATAATTCAAATTTCTAACCTATATCAGATAACAATATAAGGACAACTCTAGTCAAAGTTAAGTGGCTATGGGGTTGTCTTATGTGACAAACACCACAAACTTATTTCGTGCAAAGATTAACTGTGTACTCAACTAACTTCTAGTTACATTCTTTTAATTTGAACATCGCCGTGTAAGAGCTGCCTCTACAAGTAAAAGAAATCTATATATTTTCAAGATATGACTGTTAAAATATTCTAGGTACCTTGTTATAACATTGAAATAGATCATCATACATTTAATTAAAAAAAATAAATTACTATTAAAAAGATAATTACTTTTAATACTAGTATAGTTATTTACGTTACAAGTCCGGGAAGTGAATGAATGAATCCGTAATAATCACTTCACGGACGTGTATCGTACTATATTTTTTTTCATACTGCCTTTAACTTTAAACGCAATAAAATATGAAACTAAAATGACATAATTGATAATTTTATTAGGAAGTCATGTAGACAGCTGTGAAAAAATTATATTACTTGATTTATTCTTATTCATTTGTAGTGCTGATGAAAATGTGATGTTGGTTTACTTTTTGAATGTGGTAAGAACAGTTTTTTTAAAGAATATTCTTTTCAACAGTTTAAATTTTCAGTCAAAAACATTCAACCCTTCTTCATTATGGTCCAAATACTCGATGGTAAAATCAATGATTATGGTTAATGAGAATGTCAACGTATCAAGTTTCCCAAAGTTGATAGCTTTTTTGAAAAAACAAAATGTAGACCATCAGCCAAACCAGTCGAAGGTGCTGACAAAGGAACAAATTGAAAGCTTCATGAGGGACGCTCCAGATAATATCTATTACTCAAAGTGATAGCATTACTTGGAGTTGCTGGAGGTTGCCGAAGGGAAGATATCTATAATTTAGAAGTTAGTGATGTGAAGGATACGGGTACTCAGCTAGTAGTTAAGATTAACCAGACAAACACGCATATTCGACAAGCTTTCACTGTGATTAACAGTGATGAGGTTCACTATTTGGATGTGTTTGGAAAATACATAAATTTACGGCAACACGTCTCCCTGAAAACTCTTTTGGTGGGTTATAGAGAAGGAAAATGTCTGTCTCAATGAGCTGGTATACATACTGTTGGCGGAGCACCTAAGAAAACAGCTGAGTTCTTAAAACTAGACCAACCAGAAAAGTATATAGGTCATTGCTTCAGGAGGACATCCTCAACGTTGTTGGCCAATGCTGGAGCTGACCTTAAAGTTCTAAAACAGGACAGTGGATGGAAGAGTTCTTCAGTTGCGGAAAAGTAGAAAGAATAATCGATTGAAGGCAAAAACAAGATTGCAAGAATGATCCAAAGGGGCAAAACTTTGATTGAAGTGCTACATCACAGCCACACGTCTTCCGCGATTACAGAAAACCCTGTAAATCCATCAACAACTCCATTAATACCTATTGCTGGTAACAGCAGTTGGGGATCTAAACTTTTAATTAAAATACCTGATAATAAAACTAATAAAACAAGGTCTTTTATAGAAAATATGTAGCAAGGGAGACAGATTTTTCTAGGCCTAGGCCGGGAATATTTTTTTCGTACAGTACGAAATATTGTACCAGATTAGCGTACTTTGGGGTTAGAAATTGATCCGAGAACATAGCCATTTCCAAGCGATCTCAGAAAAAAGTATTTATAGAATTTGGGCGTGCTGGATAGTTTCTTATTTGACTAATATTAAATGAGATAAGATAATTAATTTGTTTACGAAAGAGTTACAACTTCTAACTGCCAACTTACCGTTTGAAGCAAGACAGAATACAAATGTTTCATTTGATAACATCAATTGGATAAATATAATTCTATAATTATTTTCTTTGGCAAATGTTTTACAAAGTCATCATTCAAATGCGTAATAATTACATCAAATGCGAATTTGTATATTTGGCTCTTATTACAAACAGCGTGGAGACACGTTCACAAAAGTATAATTTTGAATGTATAAGGTTGTTGTATTTAATAAAATATAGTTGGCCAAAAACATTTAAATATCTATGAATAACAAAAAACATTTAATAATTAAACTAAGATTTTTTGTAGCCAAGAGTGTAATCAATGAACGAGTAATGTCCATTACTTATATAAATATCCATTTAAAATTCCTTAAAAATATATATAGGCGTTTAAATATTAAGTAAATATAGATAAATGTTGGTGGGTTCAAAGATGAATTCGTTTAAGTGGCATAAAATAAAATTTTAATCTCTCACTTCACAATATTTTAGACGTCATGTCAGTGGTAAAGTTGGACTGTTGATAATTGGATTAAATTTTTAGAAATGATTTCATTTAAAGCATAGGAAAAACTTCAAAGTTAAATTCTTTAAGTATTCAAACTAGCTTTTTAAATAAATACTTATTTATCAGTGGGAATCCATGTGAAACAAGTACAGAATAATAAAATTACCCAAGAACAAATACACGAGGCAGATTTTTTAGATAATCAAACTTAAATTTTTAACATCTATATTTTCATTAATTGCGCTAAAAGAGATAAGCAAATAAAAAGCTTTTGGTCAATATTTAATATATCATTATATCCTAATACAAATATTATTGTTTGTTATAGATTAATCTCAATAATAATATACACCAGTAAATAAGATATAAAATTGTTTCGAAACTGCTTACTTTATTATTGTTCGCTTTTCAAAGTTGACTTTAGAACTAGTCAGCATTTGCCTTTTTTATCGCTACACGATTGAGCTTTGTTCGCAAGAACTAACCTACATAAGATTATCTTTGTTAACTCCAAAAAAAAAATAAAAAATAGTTTCCTTTTGATTGCTTTAAATTCCAAGAAATACGCCACATTATTACAAACGTCACTGTCGCCAATGTTGGAGATAAATCAAAGCATTTTATCCAAACAAACTTTTGCCTTATAATACACTCGTCACAAAAAGTATCGCAAGTGATTTATAAATAAAGTTTTTATTTCTTTTCATTTTTTTGTTTTGGACAATGATAGGAAATTAATTTGGAATTATGTTTTAAATTAGTTTATATAATTAAATTTAAAAATAAAAAAATAATGGGCATAAAAATAATGAAAATAACAATTATTCTAGAAATATCAAATAATATAAAGAAACAAAATAAAAAATTTAAAAGATAAATTTAACATTTTAGTATCTGGTATTGCCACCTCTGGCTCTAATAACATCTCTTATTCTTCGTGGTAGGCTTTTTATCATGTCACATGTAATCCAAATCCAAATTTTCCCAATAGGCATTTTAGATATGATTCCAAAATTCCTTGATAATATATTTCTAATCGTATTGACAGATATTCTAACATTACGGCCTCCAAAGATAACATTTCGCAAAATCTGAATTCGATAATCTGCAGGATTAGTACACCTGCGACGTCCTGGAACTGGTCTTCTATTATAACTTCTATAAACCTTCTTAAGACTCTAGAAACGATGGATTGATGGTTGATTGCCATGACTTCAGCAACATATTGCTGAGCTCGTCCATCTTCAACTAAAGCCACGATTTGTTTGTTCTGCGATTGAATCATTTTCGTAGATCTACGATTTAATAAAAACATAGGCGCCTGTGACAATTACTGTCATTTGCTATTGTCAAATGAAGTATTTACGAAATTCGCTAGATTTTACTTTCATAAAGGTATGTAGAGGACGACGGAAAAATGTAATGTGCACCTCGGTGAAAAATTGTCTATTGTTTCGCCTGTTTGCTAGCCTCGCTGGCAATTTGCAAGCTCAAATATAATATTAAGAATAATAAAAAAACTCTTCATTTGAACGTAACTTCCAAGTTTATTCGAAAAAGTTATCTTTTAAATTACAATGACGGCCGTTTGGCAAGATTAGCATCGTCAGATTGACATTTAAATGTCAATCTGACGATGCAATTGTAATTGTAATTGTAATTTAAAAGATAATTTTTTCAAATAAACTTGGAAACGAAGAGTTTTTTATTATTCTTAACAAGATGGACTTCCAAAAAGTAAGGGTTAGTACAATAAATCGAATATAATAGACAGATTTTCGTCCTTGATACATAAATAACCATTATGAGATATTTTTAATGATGTACATTTTCTTTATAAGTATAAATATCCAATATTTTATTTAAATGATTTAATTTGTCAATTTAAAAAGGAAAATCGTGGGTATAAGTGAATCATCTTTAATACCATATGACAACATCGATTTAAAAAAAAAATTAATAGATTTGTGGGTATTTTTAAGGAAATTTATAACCTAGAGACACACCTGAGTATTTCCATTCTCATTAATAAACTAGTTACAATATGTGAAGGACAAACTTATAAATATTGTCACTGACCATCTTATTTATTTATTTAGACAAACTATTTTAAATCTTACATATATCTTGATGATTTAATTTAATATTAGTAATAATTAATGAAAGCCTAAACGTGTAATTATTAACCAATCAAATTGCCAAAAATAAAAAATAAGTTTTTAAAAGAATTAAAGTATTTATAAATTAATTTCACTATTTTTGTTTTAGCATTACCTTAACTCATGTAATGAAAGCTGTTTAGAATGTCAATAAAGTTTTTATGTTAAATACTACTTACAGGATTAGTTGGCAACAAAGATATTTTTCACATTAAAGTGTGCAAAATTAAAAATCTCAAAATAGAATTGATTTTATAGAGTAAGTGATAATAATAACATTATTAGTTATTTCTTAATTAAAGAGACAAAAAGGTAAATCATAAATGGGATTTTACTGTGAAAGAATATAAATGTAAAATTGTTTAATTGCTTTTTAAATAATCAATAAGGAAATTCCTAAAATTTCTAATTTTCATCGTAGAATAATGACTAGTAAAAATAAACGACTACAAATTTATTCATGAAAATCCAGTATTGGTATTATTTAAAATATTTCAATAAATTTTGGAGTTCCCACTTTGACCAAAACAATAATTATTCTTCGTAATTTGCTTTACTCGATACATGGGGATTTAATATTTTCTTCAGTACAAAGTTTTTCCACATTCCAACATAGATATTTCACGTTTTTTTTTGTATATTAACTCAGCACTATTTTTTATTTTATTTAATTAATTCATTTAGCAGTATTATTTCAAAGTTTCTGAGACGTTTTCCAACTTTATTACAGTTTGTATAATTTGTAAATTACTTAAAAAACTATGTTTTTAAAAATTTTTTGGGTAACACAATATTATTATAATTTTTTTATTATTAAAAGAAGTAGATTATAACTTTTTTTATCGGTGTTATACTCAAAAACAATACCTGTGCTAGTAAATTAGTACCTATTGCAAATCGCCATAATTAAATAAAACACAGTTTATACCCCCCAAACTTTCTATTTATTTTAGTATTAATAATGTAAATTACGTTTATTGCCTGGTGAAATATTAAATAACCACTACTTCCTTTTTAACATTCATATATTTTTCATTATAATAGTAATATCATTACCGTTATCAACGTTCTCAGCTATTTGACATCTACGCAAACGCAGTTCCAAATTACTTACCGCAAATAAAGTTAACGTAAAATGATATTTCCGTAAGTTTACGGTATGTTTTAACGAAAGGAGCTACGCCTTTATTCAACAAAATAATAATAATGTCAAAACGAAATTACGTTGACTTAGTGGCACACGTAAAAATTAACTCTGTCCCAGCTCTCTTTTAAAGTCATGTTTCCAGTACATCCGTTATTTAAAAATAGCACAGAACGTAATTTGCGTATCCGCTATACGTCTTTGCCCAATCTCTCTAATATTAAGAATAAATTGTTTATCTATCGTAAATAGCTGTTTAGTTTTATGCCATCCTATAAAGAACTTCAGAGATTTCCATTATCACTTTATACATTTTGCGTCGTAGAATACATTAACCCTATTGTCACCCGTTTTCTCAGATAACCTTTTTCGATATTTTTATCACTTCATATTTTTAAATTTAATGTTCAATTTTCTGTTCAGCCTTTCCATTTTTACTTCCTATAGATACATTTTCAAGCGAAAAACATTCATGTAAACTATAAACGATGTTACCTCCGTTAAAAACACATGAATTCGCTTGTCTTTGCAATGATATGAACTTAGACCATATACAAATAGACGTCAATTTTCTGTCCTTGTTGTGAAGCCAAAATAACTTTATGTTGTGTTCTATAACTATATGTTTACAAACAAATCCACGTTTGAATAAAACTTCTTCGGTTGTTTTCGTATATCTTCGACTGCACTGTCTCTTATAGCATGGAACATTGCGAATCATATGTAAACATTAATCTTAGCCTGTTTATACACTATTTGTGTTATTGTTTTCGTTCTATTAATTTTGGGTTAAAGTTATGATTTAAGAATTTTGAATAGAGTTAAAACCTTGTTAGGTACCTATTAAAAACCTTTGCGCCGCTGGTATTTGTTGTTTGTAAACAGTACTGCCCACACACCTCATCCCGTAGCTCCACGAACTTCATGCGACAAAGAGAGATAATATTGGCTTCAGTATGTTGTTCAGAAAAATGACGTCACAGCCAGTCTATTTGTATATGGTCTAAGGATATGAATGTATTATTCTCTTCCTGTGCTTTAACTATCAGCTCCTACAGGGTTTTTGGTGTAAAAACATATCCCATCCACATTATATCGGATTCATATCCAATATTCAGGCAACAAATTTTAAATCACTCTAGTGCGATGAACGTGAACTTGTCTTATCTCTTATTTGTCCTGATAACACTTTTCAGATAGATGTTTCCCATCAGCTTCTTTGATAAGTGATTAAGTTTAGTAGGATAAGCTTGGCTAATGCCTTTCAAAACACTACGGGTCAGCTATGAATCCATATCGAGATTGATTTATCCGATATACGAAAATGAGGTAAAAGCTAGTTTCTGTGAACATGATTTCAAGCTACGCCTAGAATTTAATCCTAACCTAACCGCCTTATGTTTCATATGATAATCATATGAAAAAATAGCTAAATATTTATTTTTTTTAATGCCTGTTTTTCGAGAGCTTCCTTGTATGCACCTCCAGATTTATTGCATTATTCCGATAACAGATGATATTGGAATGTAAAGTATCGTTGATGCTTATTAGTGATGCCCCCTTATTCAATCAGAATTTTCTAAATATTATCTGTGAATATCGTCATTATTTAGATTAGATTAGATTAGACTGTTTTAGGTAGCATAAGCCAGTTAGATTTCGAAGATCTTTTATGTAAACCTTAATCTACATAACCTTTAGAACGTCAATACTTATAGCAAAGTTAAGCAGCTTTTTAGGTAGCATATTTCTACTTTGATTCAGAGAGCAATGCTTATCACAAAACTGGCTCTTAACGCCAGTATATCTCTAATTCAAAGTTATTGGAAAATATACAAAAAGGTTAAAATGTTGAATCTGGAACCGTTGGCGAAAATGATACCGAAAACCGTTTACACTACCACTACACCAACACACACTTTTATATGCCTGACGCGCGTTTCGATAACCAAGTTATTTTCTTCAGAGACCGAAGGTAAACTGAGTTAATTTATTAATTTATTAATTTATTATCAATTTGTGACACGTTTTTTATATAATTTTATAACTCTATGCGTTTATCTCTTGGAGATTTTCAAATGTATTTTTTATATTTTTATATAATTTGAAGTTCTATCTTTTATGAGTTGATGGTTGATAATTCAGCTACAACTGTTTTATTATTATCTTGAATTTTGTTTTCCATCACATTATTCTTATTATTGTCTTCCCTTTAAAAAACTGACATTGTATTGTATTTTTAGCCTGATGATGGTCCTGTGGACCGAAACTAGTTGCAAGTAAAATTTTCAGTATTGAATTAAAGTTGTGGGATCGACTTTGTGTTTTTCTTTGAACCTTTTAAAAACTAATAAGTTAGTTTACCTTCGGTCTCTGAAGAAGATAACTTGGTTATCGAAACGCGCGTCAGGCATATAAAAGTGTGTGTTGGTGTAGTGGTAGTGTAAACGGTTTTCGGTATACAAAAAGGTTGTTACAATGATATTTGAGACATAAATGTGTCATGATAAACAATAAATCAAACAAAGTTCAAACTATTGAATGAATTATTATATTAATGGTGTTTTAATGTATCTAAAAGTCAATTTACAAAACATATAATCCAAAAGTAATCTCTGGAATTAGTAGTCTTAATTTTATTTACGTAACTTTTCACTCTTGGAGTTCAGTTTTAGTTTGGAATGTATTTTTGTCCGTAATCTATATATTTATTTTCTAATTTTGTCTGTTAAACAAATGTTCAGCTTATTTTTAAAATATATGGTGACGAATAGTAAATAACATAATTTTAAATACATAGTTTAAAATGTTTAATCTACGTAAATACTTAATGCGGGTGACCCACTAAATTAAACAAAAGAAACCTACTTACCTATAGTCTTGATGATATTAAAATCTTGAATGTCATAACCATCCTTTTCTTTATCATCTTCTGAATATTCTTCGCTCGTAACCGCAGACGAAGAGGCCAAACTTTCGGTACTTTCCTGTCTACTACGTATACTGTAGTCGGTCATTATGAGAAAGTATCAATTATTAGCTGTTGTCTTAGTTATCTGTGTTAAACTATTTACTTATTGTACAGGAAAAGCTTGCAATTCTGAAAGAAATAAAAATACTAAGATAAATATTATTTTATAAATACATGGTGGTAAAATAAAAATATTAAAACATGTACAATACAAAATATTTAATTCAAAATTTTACATGTTACTGCATTACTTAGTAATATGAGACAATATAACTAGTTTAAGGTTAAAAATTATAAGTTAAGCTACACCAGACTTAAAAAACTTTATATTGCTGAACAAAGGACTAAAATCCTTTTTCAAGAAAGTGCCACACGACCCCCTTTTGTTTAAAGCTTTTGAGGGGGGGCTTTTCACTTAAGAGGGATGCTGGAATAGTTTCATACTGTAAATTGTCAATTTAAGAGTAAAAATCGACCTGTTTTAGGTTTTTTATTTAACAAAATAACGCTAAAATTGAATGCATGATCCGCACTGTGTAAAATTTAATTATGAAAAATTTACTTTTCAAAGTAAATAAATAAAATAATAAAAATAATAAAATATTAATCAGGGTAAACTATATAGTTATTAACATTAAAATCAAAAACAAGATGAAATTTTTTTAAACACGATGGTCATGAAAAAGTTTATAATTGAAATAGTTGGTACTCAAAATCCTATTTAATGTGCCGGAAATGTGAAATTACCTAAATTGCTTTTACATCGACAGAACCTATGAATTCTATTTATAAAAAATTAGTAAATAATTGACAGGAATTAGATTAGTTAAAATATAATTTAAAAATAAGTAATAAGCTGTTATTTTTATTTAATTTCTTTAAACGCGTATTTAAAGAGCACACATTAAACTGATTATACTGTTTGATTAAAATCTCTGTTACCTCTAATCATTTAAATATCAACAATAAAACCTCCAGTAAAGCGGCATGGCAGCCTCATAATTAAATATGTTTGTTTGAACGGTAACAATGAAAAATTGACACTTATTTTTACATCCGTTCATTGTTTTTAACTGGTTCGGGTTAAATTTTAGCATATCGAATAAAAAATTATCCAGCAATTTTATTCTGTAATAAAAAAATTAAGTAAGCGTTTGTCATTTGCATCTGCATCATTTACATTTTAGTATTAACTATTAGTGGAAATTTCACACCTCTACTTTTTAACCATTAAGATGCTTTAATTTTGTCTATGGCATCTAAAAAAATTTCCGGAATTTCCGGCGCCTCGATATTTAAGAGGAAATTTTTTGACAGCTGAAACCATACAGAACGCTGAAACATTAACATACAGACCATAGACAAATAAAAATTTATTATATTTAATTCAACCTTTTAGTTGTTTATTGTTCTAAATTCTCAAATGCTTTTAATGATTTTTACTTTTAGATGGTATTGTAAAATAAAAAATGAGCTGGATTTAAAAAAAATTTTGTGTATTGTTTCTTATTTTGCCCAATATCTACTATTCTTTTATCTGTGAGTATTTATATATGAAAATAACTACTACCTATTTTTTACTACTAAAAACTTTGGCTGTGGTTAAATGTTTTTGACACCTGTTTAGCGATACAAATCCTTAATGTTATTTATTTGGCAGAGCCAAACTATAGAACTGTAGAAGTAAGATATTTATATTTTGAAAAAATGTATCTTTTTCATTTATGCTTTTTTGATGTGGTATTATTTTTATTATTTATTTAATATTATTTGTTTAAAATAAAATAAAAATTATACATTTTTTTTGTAATGAGAATAATATTTGGTATATATCAGCAGACAAATCACCATCTTGGTAGCTTAAAATTCAATCCAATGCAGGTGAATAGAGAATCAACCATAATTGATCTGAGAAAAGTTGTAGCCGGGTCCAAACTGTGTAACAAAACATGTTAAATAGTTAAAGTTATATAACTTGTTAGTGAAATTCAAGTGAAAAAGTTTTATAACACATTATTATACAAATTTTTCTTGCTATATAGCAATTTTATGTTATCCGTTCCTCACCACTCATTTGATCGAGTTATTTCTAGAGCAACATATTTTATTGGATCCTACCTTCTTACATTTTAAAAACAGGAATACAAAACACGACGGGTGGACAGAATTAAAAATAAATTCCATTGAAGATGAAAAAGAAACGCGTATGCTTATTGGGCAGTTCCAGCGGGAGTTAAAAAAGGGAGGAGTGGAAATGAAGCTGATGCTCTGTATAAAACAAAATGGATTTGTTTCAAAATGCTTTTATTCTAAAAAGACAAAAATGGGCAACATAATTCTACTGAAGGTGTTCTATCTCCCGAACAAAGTAACAACAAACCAGCAGAGTTAAATCGGGAAGTAAGTACCCGACATTTCAAATTAATTATTAATTTGAACTCGGTAATTATTCTATCACGGCACTTTTCCCTCCTCACTGGTAAAGAACTAAGAAAATTCTTCTCGTATTTCCTTGCCTACCACACTAGGTTTTCTAGGAATTCTAATGAGTCTTACAAAGTCCCATTTGGCAGACCTCTGACTCTCCATGTACCTGGTCTTAGTTCCCCAGTAAACGTGTCTTCTGAATCTAAAGTACCTGGTGGACAGTAGGATGAAGAAAATTGTGGAGATAACAACATCGTAAAACTATCTTTTCTGCTCCTTCGGGATCAAGAAGCATTGGTTTTCGTAACACCCTGTTAGCCAGTTCTCGCCGAATACAGAAAGTCTTGTTAGAGAGAGTGCCGGACAGTCACAAAGGACGTGCTTAACTGTCCCATCCTCTTGTTCACATCCTCTACATAGTGGGCTGTCCGATAAACCCAACCTGTTCAGATGTTTTCGTAGGTGACAATGGCCAGTAAGTATACCTGTGACCAACCGCAGGTCCTTTCTGGTCATGGCCACGTATTTCTTGGCTGCTTTGCTATTCAGATACTTCAGAAGTTCCTTGGATAGTATGCAACCTTTTTCTTCGTCCCATCTTCCCCTGAATTTGTCAAAGGAGCGTTCCTTTACTAGGTCAACCACCGCTGATGCCGGCAAGCTGACAAGACTACCGGGTCCCAAGAGCCTTTGGGAGGCAGCTTTTCTAGCTAACGAGTCAGCTATGCGGTTGCCTTTAGAAATTCCATGACCTTTTATCCAGCCTAGAGTAACACCCTGAATACGACAGATAAAATCCCAAATGAATTTTCGACTACACGCCTAGCTCTACTATGTCTGTAATTGTAAATTCGCCACTGTGACTATTTCTGTTGAGTGCCTAGAAAAAGTGTCATAATATGCGGTTGCGAAGCAAATGTCTAAAAATACGAACGGTGATTCTTCCCGGTAGTACTTTCATTGGTAGGAGATTCAAGGAAGATAAAACAATACTAAGCTAAAAGCACTATGCTGAAAAGTAGTTGAAATAGTTGCTTCCAATGTTTATTGGAGCTTGTAAATATGTGTTTTCCATCCATACTACCACAACAGTGAGGCACCTAAAAAAATGCTTTACAGTTTTTTTATCTTGTAGGAAGAACGGCAACCAGAGTCACATCCAGTAGTGCAAACTGATACACAAAATGGCAAGAAAAAACTGTGAAAAAAGCCGTTACTACCACAACAGTTATCAAGAGAAGAATTTTAGGTGCGAAATCTGAAGAAGCTTAAGCATAGATTTTTATTTAAATTTTTTCTCATTAACTTGGTTTAGCAGTACTTGCTATGTCGTTTACATTAGCTATATTTTGCCTTTAAAAGTTATGATATTATTTTAAACCGTTAAAAAAATTACATAGCAGATCTATGTAACGTTACTAAACACATATGGTTACTCAATAAAATTACTTACAAATGTTTATAATAATATTTTAATTGGAAATCCGAATGTATATTATTATTAGAAAAAGTAAATAAACTAGAATGTTTAAACAACAATATTGCATTTTTTGTTCTAAGTAAATATCACAATTAGTTTTTAAAGCTAACCGTATTTCATGTTTTTATTGTATAAATCACATCAAAGTTTTCATTACAATAATTTGTTGATAGGATTTAATGATTAATAATGATTCATTTAATATACAATATTTTTATACAAATTTCATAATGATTTTTTAAGAGAGAGAATCAACTGAAACATAAAAATATAAACTATAGTAGGTACCTACCTACTGTTACGGAACCGAATGCAAAAGTTCTAGGAACTGATGTTATTAACTCAGAGCATTTTGAAATGGGCAGAGGGAAAGCTAATGGAAAATGTTCATCTACCAATTAAAAAAATATGGAGAAAAGATAAAATGCCCAATCCAAAATACAGACAAAATAAATATTAAAATATAAAAAACGTTAATTAAAACCATAATCAAGGATAGTGAAGGATACAAATAATAATATTTTTTTACTCGTGGGTAGCCAGCCACCTTAAAGTTATAAGAGATATATTGCAGAGCACCATACACAAGAGTTGAAATGCCTCCTACATTTGGCATAAATTTTTTGATGCTAGCAAGTTTTTCAAGTGCTTTATTGCACATTTCTTTAATATGCTTTCCGAAGGACCCTCTATGATCTATGTGAATTCCTAGATACTTTAAATAGGTGGGATACCATCCGGTCCATGCGTTTTACCATTTTTATCTTACTTGTTCTTCTTCTAGTTCTAGTGGACTAAACGGTGAAGCCATTTGTTTAGTTTCTATTGTTTCCCAACTGTCATCTTTGACTCTGAATAATTCCTTTGCGATTATCCTTCTCTCTTCAGGGAAAGGTAGGCTTGGATTTATATTTTTCATAACTATAGCATAACCCTGTCCCGTCGTCTTCCAATTCTGAACATAATTTATTCCAACATTTTCTCTTACTGGTGTTGATTAAGCACTTGAGTGTCTTCTTTTTCACTTTTAGTTCATTTTTCAAGTCTTCCCTCATATTTCTACTTTTTGTTAGTTGTCTCCTGATTCTCACGCATTCTTTTTTAGCTGTCTGTTATATCTTCTCCGTTCACCAGTACGGTTATTTTCCTAATACTGTTTCTGTTTTTTATTTCGCTTTGTTTCATGTATTTCTGGATAATTCTTGTTAAACCTGCTACTTTCTTAATCTTTCTATGAAACTTTTTATCATTTTTGAAAATTTTTATATATTATATAATGTTTTAGCTGTTCTGAAGTTTTTGTTTGTTTACTTGCGATCTCATAGAAGATATGTTTATGGCAAGTATAGATTTCCTCATCCAAAACGCACCAGTTTTTTATAAAACTTCTAAAAAAACAAAAACGTTTTTTATTTAAAAAAAAAACTTGCAAAAATATGACAAACCTTTCTATTTCATGTCAAAATCCATGAACTCCATGAACCACTTCAAAAAATACTTTAAAGACACTTTATGCAAGTGGTACTTTGGTATAGAGTCTTAGCTATTCATTATGAAATCGGCAGTAACTAACAGTGAATATGAATAAATTAAAATTTTATTTTTAAGTACTTCCTATTTCGATAAAAAAAATGTATACACAATTAAAACAAAAAAACACTTTGAAAAAAATTTATAGTAATTATGTATAAAAAGCAATAATTGTTATTAAAGTAATTTTGTTGGATTCACATAAGTGCTTTTATATTCATAATGCATTTATAAAACTGTGGGATTATTTTGGTTTGATAATTATAAACTATTTTCCACAAAAATTTTTAATGGTTCTACTCTCATTAAAAAACGTTATTGTCGTTATAAATAACAAGATGAACATGTATTAATGCAGTAATATCAACTATTTAGAGCGTAAACTTCCAAGTTCGTTTTCTTCTAATCACAAACGTGTTGTTAAGAAGTCACACTTTTTTATCTTCTATTTAAAGGAACTGCAATTGTTCATTACTATAAAATGTTAATGCTAACTATAAAAAACTGTCCAAAGTAATCTAGGAATAAACAGACAACCTAACAATCATTTAACAGATGCTGGTTAATTTATAAATAATATACCGTTCTTTTGATAACAATAAGAATACTTTTAAATTATTTCAAGCTTGGTTCATGAACCCAAGATTTACATATTTAAGATATTACTGTAAATATTGGTATGCTTAGGACAAGCAAAATAATAGTCCAGGAATATTATACTAAAAGAGAACATTTCACGTCATTTAGGTCACGATCTATAAATTACGATACTCCTAATACATTGTCCCTTTTTCTTGGCGAAAACTCGACGAGACAGTCGCACCTATTTTATTGCACCAATTTATAGTATCTCTTTGGCTGTACACACGGCAAGACTACCGCCAAGCAGTCCACTTTGATATGACCCTTTAGATGTAACTACCTTAGCAGTATACTTTGATGCAACTCATTAGATTGTAACAATATTAGTTCCAAAAGAGATCCCGGCTATGAGACTCTTTCAAGGAGTGGTTCGTCTCCAAGTTAATGCTTACTATAGTAAGGATTGGTGGTATATAAGGGTTAAGGGCGCCACTATCTTTTTATACGTTTACGATTAAACAAATGAAATTACACAAAGAAACTAAGGTGAAAAAGATAGAAACACCTTATAATTAAACTGAATTTGGAAGCAAAGAAAACTATATTTAAAGACAACCGAACACGCTACACCCTTAAGACTTATAGTCAGTGGGTATATAAATCAAACTGATATTTAAAAATATTTTTTTATTGAAAAGAAATTATAATTGCCACAGGAGGTCGATGAGGAGATGTTGTAAATGGATTTGACTTATATATCTTTTATACTTCGGTAGTCCGGTGAGCCACCCGGACGCACGTAGAACAGTCCTTTAAAGTCCTCTTTCCGAAGAGAGACGAATGGGAAAAGGGGATCATCTCTTTCTCTGGGACGGACTACGTACTATAGGTACACTGATGGCTCCAAAACTCCAGAAGGTGTTGGAGCAGGAGTGTATGGTAGCAAACCGAGGGTTGAAATCGTAGTAAACCTCGGCTCATATGCTACCATCTTTCAGGCAGAGGCTTTCGCCATTGAATTGTGTGCAAGAGAGCTGATAAATCACCCTCTTGTAAACAAAAACATACATATTGTATCAGATAGCCAGGCAGCTCTTAAGGCACTGAGCTCCAACCGGCTTAATTCAAAGTTGGTATGGAACTGTATTAAAGCCTTAGAACGTCTTGGTTCCAACAACAGGGTAACTTTGCTCTGGGCACCAGGACATAGCGGAGTGGTAGGTAACGAAAAAGCCGACACTCTTGCCAAAACAGGAGCAGAGTCTAGATTTGTAGGACCTGAACCATTCTTTGGCATTACCAAAAGTACTGCCAAAGATATTATCTCCGGCTCGATAGAGAGGAAAATCCTCATGTACTGGAATGATATCCCAGGACTAATCCATTCGAAGGCTTTCATCTCCAAACCCTCGAAAAATATAACTAAGCACATTCTAGAGTGGGATAGGAAACACCTACGCATTCTTATAGGACTGCTTACGGGACATTGTCGTCTAAGATACCACCTGAAGAAAATAGGTCTGAGTCAAACTTCAGACTGTCGCTTCTGCAGTGAGGAAGACGAGACTGCAGAACACATATTATGTTCTTGCTCCGCCCTGGAAAATACTAGGCACCGCATTTTTGGTTTCCCAAAATTGGAGCCTAAAGACTTTAAACAGGTCTCGCCGCAGACAACCATTGACTTCGCAAGGAGGAGTGGCTTGTATGGCGATTTATAACCCTAGAGGTGAGCCACAATAGACCCAACGGTGGTCGCAGTGGAGGGGTGGTTGAGCGCGCCCCACTCACATTGAACCTATTACTATTACTATAGTCCGGTGGACGCGGTTAATTCACTGATGTTTGTAGTTGGGGTTTGGTTGATGGAACTTGCTTCTTCATGAAAAGGAACTGCTACTATAATGGGTATATTGCTCTCTACTAAAGACTATATTTTTCCCTGCTAGCGAGTATATCTCTCCATACTAGGGGCTGTATCTTCTGTGATACAACCAGAGAAATGGATTGTTTAAATTCTGCAGACAACTTGCCACTAGGGGTTTCGTCGAAAGAAAGAAAGAAACGAAATGTGTGCCCTAATTTATAACGGTGTTGACAGTGGTTTCCGGTTGGACGGTTGTGTTCGTTTTGATAAGGGTTCTGTTTTGTAAGGGTTCTGTTTCAGGTGCGTTCTATTGTAAGGGGTAGGTTTGGTAGTGGTGATAAGTTGTGTCTAATGTACGGTGGGTCGGGGTTGATTTTAGGGTTCGGGAGGACGGGAAACTAAGGAAAGGTAGCATAGCGATAGACATGTTACAAGATGTAACCACTGATACAAGCAGCCCTAGAGAACTAACCGAGCCCACCAAGTACAAGTTTCCTTTTAAACTTCCTTTCTTTTTCCTATCAGTTTCATTTATAAACCCACTGGCTATCTGGACAGGGATTCTGTATCCTATCGCTTTCGACATGTCGAATTCTACAGTCGCTTTCGACATGTAGAAGCGATATCTCGCGAAAAGGGTATTCTGTGTACCTCTCGACAATACTTCGGCCGTATTCGGCTTTTATCAACATGATATGTAGAAATTCTGGGGAGTTTTTAAATTTCTTTAGACATTTTGGGGATTTTGATTTGCAATTTAACATTTATGTTCTATTTCTATGGTTTATTGGTTTAGCATATTATTATTTTGTAGATTGCAAAGTTGGTTTTGAGATGTTTGTTGTTATTTTTCTGGTTTTTATTTAATTATTTGTACTTGCGTTGGCTATTGGATAAAGATAATAGGAGTTAAGCTTAACGTAAGTCCTTTCTCAAACATAAAATGCTTAGTTTTTTGTTTGGTGGCTTTATTATATGGTCTTACATTGATTTCTATAAAAATCGTTTGTCATAAAATATTTCTCCGCTAAATAGTTAAATAAACCATAGAAAAATCTTTTAAAAAGTTTGTATTTTTTCATATACTTTAAGTTAATTTTTTAAATAACATAATCATTCAAAGAGAAGAATTTCTAGACGATATTCGGGCTTTCAATGTTATGAGGAGGCAAATAAGAGATGAAACAAACCCTTTTGAATTAAGGGATGATCTATTAGAAAAGTCTTTTAGATTAACAAAAGAAATGGCTCAATATATCCTTCATATTATTGTTGAAGATATAGTTTTATAGCAAGACTTGCCCACAAAGGGTTTCCTTCACCTTTTCCTTGGGCCCCATTAAAGTTGTTGGTTATAAGGCTGCGATTATTTTCAACAGCATTTAAAAAGGCTTCCCAATGCTGGTTTGCCACTCTCATATTAATCAATAAAATCAAAATTTATGTTTAAAAGTATACAAATACAACAATGAATAACAATACGGACACAGAACACAACAAATAAAAAATATTTTGTCACAAATAGGTTATGTTTTATTGAAGCGATACCTCAAAACGTATCGCCTTCAAGCGACATGACTTGTGCTTAAAGTCGTATAGAAATGTGTACACGGAATACCGTTTGTTTGAAACGACATGTCGCTATCGAAAGCGATAGGATACAGAATCCCTGTCCTCTGAAGGGTGTATCGCTTTCGGTATTAGCAGTTTATTTTTTTGATAATTTATAATTTTGCATTCAATTTAATTTTATACAAGGTGTTTCTATCTTTTTTTTTATTTCGCTTCGACCTTAAAGGTCATTAGCGTGGTACTGGTATAATTATTATAATATTAATACTAAGTCTAGATAACAGTTTATAATTTATGAAGTAAGCTGATTGCGTTAAGAAATGCTGTAGTATTTTCTGTGTTTGAGTTTTCACCTATGATGTTCTCGATATGTTTTCCAATGTTGTTTGCCCTTCTTTCTATATCGTATATGGGACAGTCTATTAATATATGGCTGACTGTTATGAGTTCATCGCAAATATAGCAGACTGGTGGAGGTTCTTTGGTTATAAGATGTTGGTGGATAAATCTGGTATGTCCTAACCGTAGACGAGTGATGATTACTTGATGTTTTCTAGATGTAATGTTTGTATTCCATGGTTCAAAATTATTTTTCACGTTCTTTAGGAATGACTGTATACCAATATGATATACCAATATGATTTCCACATTGTGAGAATATTATGTGTGAAGTATTGCTTTAGATCAGTAGCAACAGATTTGTTTAGAGTCTCGATGTTTTTTCAGGGTTGCTAGTCTTGCATATTCATCAGCTTTTTCATTCCCTTGAATTCCAACATGCGAGGGGATCCATATGGAGGTAACCTCTTTGTTTTTATGATTGAGAGTTTGTAATTCTTGTTGTATCAGATTTACTAAAGAGTGGTTATTGCACGTTTTCTTAAGTAATAAAAGGGAGTTAAGTTAGTAAGCTTTCGATATATTATACTGTATAATTCAGCCACTCGCAATTTTGCTGCAATGAAAGTTTAAAAAGTTAATTATTTGGTACACGAGACGGGATACATTACTATGTATCTAAAACATGATGAGAGCTTTAATTATAAAAACAATCAGAAACAATAAACAACGAAACGTCTGAACAAAACTTACAGGTTTATTTAAAAAATTAGCTTTTTTAACCTCACTGACGGCTCATTAAAACGCTAATTTTTTAAATAAACGTGGAAGTTTTGTTGAAACGTTTCGATGTTTATTGTTTTTAGTAAGATTAACCTCCACAAGGTAGAGGTTAGTACAATAAATTGTATTAAAACAAACAGCATTCATCAACAAACAACTGAGTAGCCGTCAAAGTCAAATTACTAAACAATTAAAGTGAGTAGCGACAAAAACATATTGCAATCATAAGACGATTTCTTCTTTCAATATTCAACGCTAATTCTGTGTATGGAAGATAATTTTTTTAATTATTTATTACAGATGCCCAGTCGAGTTTGAATGTTGGTGACACTCTCGACTATGAGGACCAATAACTCCGATCTTGATTGGTATCTTGATTGTTTTTTTCGAAGACAATTGCTTGGAGGAGTTGTCTGAGATCGGTTACCCTTAACGTTTGACATGCTTATTAAGTTTTTTGCACAATTGATACCATTATAAATTATAAAATTAAACATTTTCGTCATATATTGACTAGTTTCATAGATAGATACTTTGGTTGTTACGTAGTAACTAAGGTGCATAACAACAATGGAGAATTCTTACTTGACTAATAAAATTAAATTTCGCTCAGAATATTCGCTTCCGTGGCCGTATCTCACCACCAGCTTATCATACTTCTATTTTCAGAAGATCTTTTACTTAACGTTTATGCTATGTACAATGATATCCCGGACAAATTTAAAAAGATGACTTTAAGTAAATTCAAGAAGGCTTTCAGAGAGTTTCTTTATAGTAAATATTTAAGTTGAACTATTTATTTATTAATAGTATAAAATACATACAGTGTGTAAAAGCCAAATGGAATAAATTCATTATTTCGGTTACTGTATTTATAAAAAATCCCGAAACACGTCAAATTTAAATTATAACTTTACATTCTTTAACGTGAAAATGCAACCCCTACCTTCAACCCCCTTAGAATGACAGGTACAACCCCAATTTTTTAAATGGGAAGTGTAGGCTTGTGATATATCATTTGAAAGGTCTCTTCATTCTCTATTCAAAAATGTTATTGTTTTTAAATTTGATGCAAAAATTAACATAAAAAAAATTAAAATCATGTTGTTACCGAAATTCGCTAAAATACACTCGAAACTTATTACAATATACTTAAAACTTATTTCCCGTTTAGGTCTTGATAATGAGAAAGTGAACAAAAACCATAGCAATGTGGTTTTTAGATGGTAACCATTAAAAAACTTTAAAGAATTTCCGTGGCAACGTTATTTTAACAAGCAGTAGTAAATTGTTTTATTTAAGTTGTTATTGTTGTAATTTAAGTATAAAGTTTGTTCAATTCAATTCTGAAAAATGGTTAGATTAACGGAAATGCATAAAATAACAGTTTTACAAATGATTGGTTACGGAGATAACATCCGAACACAACAGGAAGTAACTCGCCTATTTCATGAGAAATTTCCTAATTAACCGCCTATATCCCAAGGAACAATAAGTAAAATAGAAAAGCAGTTTCGTGAGTTTGGTCATGTAAGGCAGATAAAAAAAGCAGCTGCCAATGCACTGAGTGATGAACTCAAATTAGATGTGTTGCTTGAGTTTCAGGAAAATCCACATACATCGAGTAGACAGGCATCCACTACATTCAATGCTAGCCATACATCGATAGCAAATATATTAAAAGAAAATAAATTGCATCCGTATAAGATGATACCTACTCAGGAGCTCATGGAAGACGATTTTGATAGGAGAACTTTTTTTTGTGAGCAAATGATAGACATGTTGGATAACAATATTATCCAATTAGAAGACGTTATGTTTTCTGATGAGTGTACTTTTTTACTTAACGGTCATGCTAATCGGCAAAATTGCCGCTACTGGTCCACGGAAAATCCTCACTGGATGGCAGTGAGGTTAGTTTTCTTTATTCTTTCAAAAAATTAATTAAAATTAAGAGATTTTTTAACTCGACGGTAAGTGAATTACTTACCGTCGAGTTGCTAGTGAATGTCACCTACTGACGTAAAATCTGTCACGGTAAACAGTAAAAAATGATCAATCGTGCAAAAAAGCTCTTTTCGAGCTCTTTTTAGATACATAAGAATAGCAAAATCAGATATTTGTATCAAATAATTTTAGAACTACGCCAACGTTTCCAAAAAAACAATTATAGCAAAATTGCAAGTGACTAAAAAATAACGAAATTTGGTATAATATGGCAAAATATATCCATAAAAAATCGGTACTATTGAGGCTGATAAAAATGTATGCTCAGAACTTATAATCAATTTACATACAACGCCTAGTTCGCACATTTTAATTGTTAATGCAGATGATTTATAAGTGCAATCCGAAGCCATTGTGTTAAAAATAACATATACTATTAAGTTGTTTATTTAAAAATGCCAATAAATATAGTTTATTATTAATAATTTTTATTTGATTGATATTTATTGACGCACCCTAGTGTTAAAAGTTTTTGACAAAAGAGATAAACATAGAAAATGTCATTTTTACTCAAAATTACCATGTTTATCGTTAATATTTACTAAATCGCATTGAGATTGTGGTAAATTAACTTTTTTCACTACTATAGTCTATAAGTTATGTTCCGTCGTTGCGAAACTTGTTTTTTAAAAACAAATATTTCACTTGGAACTAACAAATTTATTTATACAGAAATTACAAAGTTTGACTTCAATTATTTTGAGTAACTAGTTCATAGAACTACAGACCTACTGAACTAGAACTTTCACAAACAATACTTCTTCTTTATATAATAATTAATACGTGATATTTACTTAGATATCAAATTACAATAATAATGCGCAACTAGAAAGAAAACAATAAAAGTATTAAATAATTAAACAAAGCATAGCGTCTAGACATAAGGTCTACTGCGTAATTATAAAAGCGTAATTTATAAATAATAACTTCTTTATTCCAGGAACCGTAACTTATATACCTAACTTCATTGACTTTTGTTGAGGTAGTAAAGTTGTTCATTATTCACAAAGGTAGAAAAATACAGAGACTACTTGATTAGAATTAAATCTCATTTATGACAGAATGTAAGGTCAACTGATGCAAAGCAAAAAATTATTGGATTTGTTATTGATTGCCTTCTTATTGCCATGTTATGTGAAGCTGTAGTGACTGGTGGCCCGTCCAAAATTTTTATTATTTTTAAAAACTAACATTTAAAAAATGAGAATGCCAGTAGTGCAATAACCTTGAGGCATAGTTACTATTTTTATGACATAAAAAAGTAAAAAATTAACCCATTCTTAATTTTCCTGGAGTATAAAGCATTATGGTGTGTTAAAAAGTTTACATCAAAAATACTGATATTTAAATTGTAGATGACATATTTACATTGTTAACATACATAATTTAAAAAGTTTATAATTAATGTTGAAATTACAGTTACAATTGTGTACAAAAATAAGTTGGTAATTACATTTTCTAATGTGCAAAATTTCAGTCGGGAAGTGTTAACGTGTAGTATTGGATATAAAGGCAAATTTATATTTCTTATGATTTTTAACTTGCAGTGCCAAAATTTGTAGGTGGGACGTAACGACAAAATTAAAGAACAGGAAATTCTTATAGCAGTCAATATTTTCTAATAAAACTCTATTAGACTTAGACAAATTGGAATTATATCAAGTTTTAGTTTCAGTTATTTTGTGATAAAAGTTTTATTTTAAATTCGGAATAAATATTGTCTTAAATAGTTGATTTATATAATCTCTTATTAGGATTTATTGTGACTACTTTACTAAATTTATTCATATTATTAACCCCGCAATATTTTTTATTAATATTTTATTTCTATTATTGGAGCAGTGATTTAAATATATCAACGATTATGAATCATCATCATATGTATATATAAAACGCGATTGAAAGCTTATTTTCTGGAAAAAACGTCAAATAATGAAATGTTTTGATCATCTATACTTTCAAAAAAATAGAAAATCCTAGAGATGTAAAATAACCATTACCAACTGCTTGACAAGCATATTCGATTAAAAGCCACATAGTAATATCGTAATGCTAACCAGATGCGCCTATGTTAAAATGATGGGGTCTAAAACCGGACATGTACAAAGATGAAGCAAAGAAAATGCTAATCTGAAGCTAAGCAAGGTGCAAAGAGTTGCTTGAGTAAACCAACAGCAACAATGAAAGCATTGCATCTTGTGATTAAATAAGACCAGGTTATTAGTGACTTAAAGAATAAAATAGAAAGGTTAGGCTTCATTGGTCACTTGTTTACGGAGGCGAACGTAGATTTTTGGATGATTGTCATTGGAGAAATGTATGGTCTCTTTACACTTTTTCTTGACATAAATATTTGAAAATAGTTAAACCAAAATAATAAAAGTGAGGGCATTTATATACATTTTTTTTAATTTCAAAGAAAAATTAAATTGTTTTTACCCAATTAAAATTTAATATTTTGTAAGGATGAAAAAATAACATAAATAAATATAAATAAATTAAATCAAAAAATGTATTTCCGATTTTAACATTTGTAGACTTTTTGGCAGACATAATACGTTTATTTTTAAAAATGGGGAGATTTATTGTGATGTCTAACATCGAACAATTTAGAAGACTAACACATTGACGCACACAAAACTCAGCTTGAGCAATTTTTTAACCAACAACTCTCACTCATATACTTATGCTATGTCTAAAATAAATATTTCCAGATGTATCATTTTATTTATGTCAAGTAATTTTAAAGTAATTGAAGCTGAATGCAAATTATGACAGACATTTTTTAAAGTTTAAGTATTCTTGGGAAAAATAAAATTTAATATTTACTAACGCAACAAGTAATTATAGTTAAAATAATGTAAAAATTCTACTGTATCATCTTTAAATAAAGTAAGGTTAGGTTTAGGTTTAATGTCTAATGTTAGGCTATTGATTATGTCATATAGAAAGGAACTAGAACGTTAAAGGGTTTTTATTGCAGGAATCGTTCACGGGTTATAAAAGAAGAAAAATAGGCATCTCTTTTGGTTTTTCATATATCTCGATAGCAAAGCAAAATTTCAATATGTGGTACTTATATAAAACTGGAATGGTGGTTTTTAAATATTGAAAAAAATTTCCATTCTAAAACAGTCGAAACAATTTTTAAAAAAACCAAAATTTAGATTTTTTACTTTTTCGTTTGTATGTTTTTTTTGAGCTAAGATAGGTAGAGGCCTTGCCAAAAATAAAAAGAAAAGGAGAATTAATTTCCCCTTAAAATGCTGTACTTAAATATTTTTTTTGGTTAGAAATTGACTGAGATATGGCAATTATAACGTTCCTCTTTTACATCTAAAGGTTTAAATACGTTTATTATGTTTGGAACAATCATCAAAATTCAAACAATACTTTAAACAATTTAGGGATTAGTTACTTACAAGTCTTCATCAATGACAATAATTATTTTATAATTGAAATTTTTTATAACACCCCTTTTTCTTACTAGTACCTCTAATAGCTGGACGTAGAGTTCATACTTTATACTAATTATTTATTTTAATTTAATTAATTAAGGAAGTTTTTTAAACCAGTAAAAAATTGTACTTATAGACATTAGTATTTTTAAATTCTTATTAAACTGTTTCTATAGTAAACACTTAAGCACCATACATAGATTATTATTTGTCCAAAAAAATTGTGAGAAAAATTATGAAGTCCTTGGTAAAAATATCCATTGACTTTTTTAATATATTTAAAAAGAATTTATTAAATGTAAACTAAATAAGATTCTCTAAAAACATATAGGAAATTTAATTGATTATCTATAATAGTATATTAAACACCGCATGTCATATGGCTTTTTGTTAAGACACGAGTTCAAGTTTAGAAAACGACTCGCGAACCTATGAGTTTTTTAAAGGACGAGTGTCACAACAGTCATTTGAAATAAGTTGTTTATAATATTTTTTATATTTCGCCATTTTATCATTTTTAAAATTAATTTATTATTTTTATGTAAATTACGAAAATTTTGATTTTAAAAAGTATGTCGGTAGCATTGTGTAATTATAACATTTGACAGTTTTGACATTTAAATTATCAAATGTTAATGTTTTAAAATATTTTAAAATGAATAATACATCAATAATAATAAATTATATAAGTAAAAGATCATCTCACAAACTAATAGTCCGACAGCTGTCAAATTTTTACACGAATCTTTTGAAGGTTGATACTATCTAAAAATGAAATGGATTTAATTCTAGTGTCGGGACTTTTCAGCCGACTTGTTATATGTAAAAGATGATATTCATATTCACAAATACTTTTTTAAAGCACAATATAAAATTAATAAATTGCTATTAGCCACAAATGTCATTGTCAATAGCCTTGTCATTAGATACTTCACTCATGTCGCCAACCATTTAAAACAAAAATTTGCGTGCGTAAAAGTTACATTACGATACGCAAATGCGTTTTATAATGAAGATTTTTATAAGTGCGAAATATAAAAAATCTATTTAAAATCTTACCTGGAGAAATATATAGATTTAAGTTTACTATTTCTATTTCTCTTAGTAACACCAAAATATATTTTTCAAAAAAAAATGATTGATGTTTATGTCAAAGGAAAAAGAGACAGTTATTATGTCTATTCTTTACATATACCTTAGAACAAAAAGAAACAGCAGGACGGAGAATATGCAAAATGACCTTGAGTCCAGAAATGAGCGTGCATATGGCGGCTAATGGACTGGGAAAGTGTAACGTCAAATTTTGTGTTCTATGCTGTTGAACTGGGAAATGTCAACGAAATGATTCCAAACGGCAACATTATAAATCTCCAGAAATAACTTTGGTTTGAGTTATTTTGTTATTATACTTTGACATATAACGGAAGTATCGTAATTAAATCCATGTAAGCAAAATCTTTCCAAATTCGATTTCTAAAGTACCATTTTTGTAAGTATTCTTAAAATTTATGACAATACACAACTTTGAAGGTTGTGTTATAAAATTTTTACAGAAATTGTTAGTCTATCTACTTTACTGATATGTAAATCATCTGAATGAACACTTACCAATGAAAAAACAGTAATTAACTCCCAAAAATCAAGAAAATACAATAAAATAGTTAATAACACTTATAAAACATACCATAAAAAAAGTTGTTTGGAATCATTTATTTGATTTGACACTTCCGTCACTACTTTCCCAGTCCATTGTCAATTTTAATTTCCGCTTCCAATACGTACGAAAAAAAAATTTTATATGAGGGTTTTTATTTTGATTAGATTGCCAATCAAGTATGTGTTGGATTAAGACCCTGGTTTAGGTGAAACAACTTTATTCTGTTACATACAGTTATTTTACTGTCAAAATATATTTTACATATTTTTATATATGACAAAACAAACATGAAACCATAACAACAGTGTTTTGTAGTAAGTATATTAAGTGTCTACTTAATATCCAACACTCCCCCTTACAAAACACTGACAACTTTACTAATATACCCCGAGACATCTTCTAAGTTTATTTAATCTTGGGCCGGGTAAACCTTTTGTAAAAATATCGGCCTCCATTTTTTCTGTTTGAAGATATTCAACTTGAATGAGTCCTTTTTGTATACACTCTCTTATAAAATGCATTTTAGTGTCAATATGTTTTGACTTAGTACTGACAATTGAGTTATTACTTAATTTTTGTGCTGCTTGGTTATCGTTGTATATAACTATACAATTTTGCTTAATGCCCATATCTTCGAGTAATGATTTTAAATGTACAGCCTCTTTTGCAGATTCCGTCAGAGAGACATACTCAGATTCAGCTGTAGAAAGTGCAACAGATCTTTGCTTTCTGGACTCCCAACTAATACATCCACCAGCATATTTGAAACAATATCCAGTATAGGATTTTCTGTCTACAGTACAAGCTGCCCAGTCTGCATCCGCCAAACCATACAAATCTTCCTCTGATTTTTCAAAGTTAATGCCTAAACTTTTAGATCCTTGAAGATATCTCAAAATTCGTTTAGCATATTTAAAATGCTCTTCTCCAAAACAATTATTAAATTGGCTCAAGTAACTTACTGCATACATAATGTCAGGTCTAGTAGCTACTGCCAAATACATAAGACTTCCTATTAAATTTTGATATGGTAAGTCTTCACAAATTTCTTGTTTATCTAGTTTTAAGTAGGGTTCTATAGGAGTATTAACTGGTTTGCAGTTTTCCATTTTAAACTTCTTAAGTAATTTTTCTATATATTGCTGCTGCGTTAATATTATCTTATCATTTTCTTCTTTTATTTCAATTCCAAGAAAATAATTGGGTTTGCCCAAGTCTTTTATTTCAAATTTAACATTTAACATTTTCTTTATTTCTTTCAAAGTATTGTTACAATTATAGGCTATAATAAGATCGTCTACGTAAACGCCTATAATTATCTTTACTCCTCCTTTCAAAAGTTTATAGATGCAAGGATCAGCTTGTGAAGAAATGAATCCAGACTTTTTAAGTTCCTTATCTAATTTCTTAAACCATTGCCTTCCAGATTGCTTCAAGCCATATAATGTCTTTTCTAATTTGCAAACTTTGTCATCTTTAATACTTTGTATGTCTTGTAGCATTTCTTTTGCTTTGTTAAATATTCCAAGGTCTTCATTTGATCCTTCATCTATCATAATATCCGTTAAATATTTTTCTAGGTAGTCAGGTTTGTTCATAAAAATTTCTTCCTCAAGTTCTCCATTTAGGTACGCTGTTGTAACATCTAGTTGATTTAATTTTAAACCTTCTTCTACAGCCATAGCTAGTAGTAGTCTAATAGAGCTGAGTTTTGCCACCGGGGCGAAAGTTTCGTGAAAATCCATTCCAGCCCTTTGAGTAAATCCCCTAGCTACCAGTCGTGCCTTTTTAAATTCAGTTTGGTCTTGTCTTATCTTATGTTTAAGTATCAGTTTGTAATCAACAATATTTTTATTTTCCTTCTTTTTTACTATTTTCCAGGTACCATTTTTTACATGTGCTTTTATTTCAGATTTTATAGCATCATACCATTCTTCATGATTTACGTCATCTACTTCCGATTCACAAAAATAAGAAAATTGGCCAGGTTCATCTAACTCTTCTAAATTTTCCCATTCATAGTCTTGCAATCTTACAGGAGCTTTAATTTTGCGACGAGGTCTACCTTCAGTTTTCTGTATTTTTGTGTCTTCTGTTAATTCCATGCTTTCTCTTTCGCCAGGTTCATCTAACTCTACTAAATCTTCATCATTTTGAATTTCGTTAAAATCTAAATCTGTCAAAACATCAATTTCGTTCTCGGTTTCCTTTTCTAATAGAATATTATTGTCATATGTTTGTGATGTATTATAAAACATTTTTTCTAGTATCTTTACGTCTCTACTGACAATAACATCGTTTTTATCTGGTAAGTAAATTCGGTAAGCTTTCGCGTTTTTAGCATATCCTACAAAAACTCCTTTTATTGATTTTTCTGAGAATTTATCTGCTCCCCCTTTCTTATTTAGAACAAAAGCTGTCGAACCAAAAACATGCAAATGATTAGCTGATGGTACTCTTCCAACCCATTTTTGATACGGAGTTTCATCCTTTAATGCTTTTGCTGGACTTCGGTTAATCAAATAGTTTGCAGTAAATATAGCTTCTGCCCACATTTGTGGAGGTATATTCGATTCCAACATCATACATCTTGCTTTGTTCAACAGAGATCTATTTTTTCTTTCAGCAAGACCATTTTGTTGTGGGGTGTACGGAGCGGATAGTCTTCTTCTAATGCCTGCATTTTTTAAAAATGTATTAAAATCTTTATTACAGTATTCTGTCCCATTGTCAGACTGAAGACTTTGTATTTTCTTCTTTGTATAGATTTCCATTTCACTTTTATATTCTTTAAATTTTTCAAAAACTTCACTTTTTATTTTTTATAAAATAAACTGTACTGTATCTTGTAAAATTGTCTATAAAAGTAACAAAGTATCGGGATCCGGCCAATGTTGGAACTCGCATTGGACCACAGACATCCGTATGAACAATTTCTAAAGGTTCTTTTGTGGAATTTCCTTCTCCATTAAATGGTAAACGTGACATTTTTCCTTTTATACAGGTTTCACAGTCACCTAGTTTTTCATTTGTATTAAATTTTAATCCTTTTAATAATTCTTTTCGTGCTGCCAGTTTTAAGTCCGCTTCATTTAAGTGAGCTAATTTTTTATGCCATTTTATTATATTACTTTCTTCAACGTTATTAACTGTTTCTTTAGTTTCTTCAAATTTTATATAGTACAAACCATTTTGTCTATTTGCTTCTAAAAGAGTTCTCCCGGTTTTATCTTTAATAAAAGCTTTATCCCTTTTAAAAATTACTGTATTGTCATAATCAGTTATTTTGCCAACGGACAACAAGTTTGTTGACAATTCTGGTACATAAAGAGTTTCATTTAAGTTAAAACTGTTACCTTTGGTATTTACGACAATTTTTCCTTTTGCTTCTACAGATGTAGTATGTTTTTCAGATGCCAATTTTAGGGAAAGATTTTCAGTTTTTACCGTATTTACTAGCTTTTCTTTTTCAGCACTCATATGGGAGGTACATCCACTATCTAAGCACCATAAAGTGTTATCCAATTTTTCAGTAGATGTTAGGCAAATCTCCTGAATATTAAAATTTTTCGGTCGAATTTCTTTGTTACTAGTTTGTTGGATTTCTGTATTATTTCTCTTGCCTTTCCAGCATTCAGACGCTTTATGACCTATCTTTTTACATATATGACATTTGTATTTAAAAGGTTTTTTATTTTTGCTATAAAATGCACCTTCTGAATTAATATTTTCTTCTTTGTTTTTTCTTGCTTCAGCTTCTTCTAAAATTTTTACTTTTAAATCTTCCGGTTTTGGTAAATTATCCCTTGTCTCAATGGCAATTCTAAAATTTTCAAAACTTGGTGGAAGACTGTATAGCATCATAATACTGAGCAATTCCGGGTTGATTTCTATTTCCATATCTTTTAACTTATCAACTATATCAAAAAAGTTATTCAAATGATTTCGCACGTTTTCAGCTTCAGTCATTTTCTTTAGGATCAATTGCTTTAGCAATGTTGCTTTCCTAGCGGGACCTTTACTTTGATAAATTGATTTAAGTGTATCCCATACATCCTTCGAAGTCTTGCAATTTTTAACTTGCTTCAGTTCTGATGGGGATATTAACAACAGAATTTCAGATCGAGCGAGTACATCTTCTTGCTGAAATTTTTGCGGATCAGTTTCCACTGCAGTACCATTCACGTAAGTCCATAACTTATTTTTAATTAAAACGGCTTGAGCTTGCACACTCCATGTGTCATAATTGTCCTTTCCGAGGGGTTCAATTCTATAATGGGATGTTGAAGACATTTCTAACTATTTAAGTGTCTACTTAATATCCAACAGTATGTCAATACGTTTATTATAGTGTTGTAAATCATTTTCTGTTTATAAAAACCGAATGATACGCCTATGTCATCATTTTTGACATTTTTATGCACATCATACTGTCATACTGTTCGTTTGACTCATTCTTTGCCACTGTCAATCAGTATGTTTTTTCACTGCACTTATTCATAGACCGCAAGTTATTACAAAAATTAAATAAATGCTTTAAGAAAGATGTCTTAATTAATTTTATGTTAAATACAATTCGTAGGCTAATAAAATAAAAAATTCAAACTAAAATTTGTCATCTTAAATATTTTATATGTTGGCAAAATTGCGCTATGTTGCCGCTTTCAAACATGGTTTATCAGGTCAAATTGTGGCATTATGGCATATTGTGTCGTGCGGGTTGCTTATTCAAAAATTTCCTTTTCTTGTGATTATATTATATTGGCAATATTTTGCTTGTTGAAAACTAGCTTAATGATGGGTTCTCACTGCGCGAAAAGCGAAAGCGAATTCGCGAAATAATGACGTTCTGTGTCATGATTGGTTCAAATATGATGAAGGTCATTTGATACCAAAATTTCAGTGATTTCGCAAAATTTAAATTTTCGTGCCGGGAAACTAGGAAGTTATTCAAATTTTCTGCAAAGTCCTTGAAAAATCTGACAGATTTTGTGTTTTATGACATGCTGACTTGAATAAAACCAAACTTTATCACGTTATATTATGAGTTGGGAGTCCTTTTATTTTTTAGGTACCACAGTCACAGTGCTATTAAACGGCGACGTTGGTGTTGCCAAAAATCCATTGAAGACAATGATTAATTTTATTGATTTTTATTAACAATTTTTAATTAAAAAACAATAGCAAAATATAAAACAAACCTTTGAAATCAAAATACAAACTGAACTGAGATTGACAAATTCTAGAGTAAAAGTTAAAATCCCTAGATTTAGCGATTGTCGTGTGAATATCAGTTTATTTGACATTTCTTTTCATTCAATATTTGCGAATTCGCTTTCGCTTTTCGCGCAGTGAGAACACGCCTAAAAGCTATTTTAGATAATAAATATATTTATTGTTAATAAAACATTTTAAAACAAAATAGGTAAGTGTACCATTATATATTTTTCCTGATAAATACTTAATTAGTTCCAGAATAAATAAAAAATAAAACTTTAATTTAGCGCTGTGGTATAAACATCAAAATGAAACTCCTAGAAAACTATAATCACAGTAAAATAAGTTTTGTTTGGGCTATCAGACATAACCTTTTTTTATTATCTGTAGTTGTTATCTGTATAGGGTATTAGAGAAACTTCCTTTGACATTTACTAGTCTAATAGCTTGGCAACATAGCCCCGTTCTGACAGCTGTGACGTGAAACCACATTTATACTGAATTAGGTATAATACATTTTTTTATAATCAAAAAATAATTTTTAAACATAGATTTTAGACATTAAAAAAATTGTAAATTTAAAAAATCCTTTTAATAATAACTACATAATTTGACCCTATATCTTAGATTTTAGACATTAACAAAAAAATTGCAAATTTTAAAAGTCCTTTTAAAAAATAGCTACGTGATTAGTCCACTCTAGTTGACTATATTTCTTAACCAGAATATTTACTTCCTTCCAAACCTCGTTTTACCCTCAACTTTACGGTTAATGTTGTTATTTTGAAATACTTATAGGTATATCCTAAATAAGCTGTTTAACAACTTTTTTAATGTCATTGTTTCATGTAAATATCTATAATGTTTTTAAACATCATGAATTTAATCACCATAATTTTATTATGTGTATAAACGTAGTCAGTTGAAAACAATAACCAATGTTTTTATGTGTTTATAAGGCACATATCCGTTTATAAAAAAACGTTATGATAAATAAAGAATTTAATCTAATAAAGTATGGTCGTTTCTTCCAGTAGTAGAAAAAAAATATATTGTGATAGGTGCAACAAAGACCTTTATGATCAGAAACTGTAAAATAAACTCGGCGTGTACGGACCAAATGATTTCAAAAATATAGAAAACATTTTAGATTACTTTCCCAGTTATAAAACTGTAGCAAGTTTAAATGGACTTATTTTTCTGGCTAATTTCAAGAAAAGGACTAGTTAATTAGTTAATTTGTTCCTTTACTTTTGTCAGCCGGTATATGGTCCATGTCCATTATTTAATATTTATTAATCAAAATTTTTCAATAAATAAAAGCAAAACATTTTATACAAAAGTAAATTGAGTAGGTAAATAAATATTTTTAAAAAAACTAAAAGAAAATTTAAATATTAAAAAATAAGAAAGAATTCAATGACAATAAAAATATAATGATTTTCGATATCTTCAGTTTGAAATCAGAAATTAAATATATATTAATCAATTTATTAAATTATACTAAAATATTTTTTAATTAAATATGTGTCGCACAATAATAAATAAATTAATTTTAAGTTTAATTTTTTTTAAAATGAACTTACCCTTCTTTTGTCCTGTTTAATGTATCTTCAGTTTGTGTTTAAGTTAAAGTAACTATAAAAGCCGAAGATTCACGTGTGAAAACTGGCGAGAGTATAAGCGGTTCGTATCCGATCAGCTACCCGTGTTAGACATAGACTGAACTTGCTGAACTGAACTGGAGATAATTTTGAAAGTCGCGACGACTCAATAAATACGATAATAGTCATAAGTTTATTTTATTTCTGTTACTTGGGATTTTTATCTATTTGACGGATATCACACATGCTCATCAATTTGTTGTTTGTGTTATGTAGCTAAGAATATCATTTAATTAAACATTTAGATATTCAAAAATTCTATTTTAAAAAATTAGATAAAACAAACAATTGCATAACATTAACATTTACCCATAAGATATCCTCTACATCAACAATTACCGGACTAATAATAGATTTATCGCTATGGATACTGGAAAAAAACATTATTACTTTTAGTCACAATAGTGCTCTACTTATCTTATTAACATATTTTTTTTAATAAAACAGTAAAACACATCACAAAGGCAAGATGCCTAAATGTTAACCAATAATTATACCGTGATCATGATATAGTATAATTAGGTTTGTTGAAATAAAAATTTTTATTTAAGGTTACGAAAAGCTACTGCGGACTGATAATTTAAACATTCTAAGTGGGTGAAATATGAAGCAGCATATTTGATGCTTTTTATACTTTCAAAATACTCCAACTCATATTTGAATACTTGTGTTGTAGGGGCTGGTTAAATTGTTACACTTTTTACATTAAAAGGTGCGGTCCATATGTGAGGCACATAGAGAATAACAGTGGTCCAACTCCATTTTTAAAATATCTGTTCTTTATTGTAAATACATTATCTAATGTGTATCTTTCAGTATAAGGGTACGTTCAGACAGGCAGCTATGGCGCGATGGGCGATGCGTTGCTATGCGATGCGATGAAATAAAACCTGTAAATACGCATGAGCGTGTTTATAAAGCGAGCTACTCGAGGCGATGCGAGCCTATGCATTGCGACGCTACTTCGAGCGATGGTTTAAAATTCAAGCGTGTTTGTTTTCATCGTCAGTAATCGCTCAAATAGCAAGACAAATGGACGTGGAGAAATTAATAAATTTAGTGCAAATGCGCAATCCGTTGTGGGAGCAGAGAAATAAGGACTATCACAATAGTCCCTCCAGTTTGTGGTAATTTTCTCAACCACAGGTTTTATTTTGTTCTCAATGTAATTGAACGTATCTAGTGTCATCCGAAAATATGCACGAAATTTTTCAGGATCCGCCATTAACTTAACAAATAAATGGTGAAATTCACCAAATACTGGTCGCTCAATATTGATTTTATGCACCCATTTACGTCTTGGTTTTCTTAATTTGGTTAGTACCATAAATTTTAATAAAGAACTTTCGGTTAACATGTGTCTTCGAAATTTTCCCATTGTGCACAAAACCGAAGGCAACACGCGACTGACAGATATCGCATAGCCACCTGTTAAAACACATCTAGACAATCGCTTACGATTAATTGCATCGCATCGCAAAGCAACGCATCGCCCATAGCGCCATAGCTGCCTGTCTGAACGTACACTAAAGGTGGGCTATCTTCATATCATCTTTTTGCAGAAAGTCAAAATATGGAGATAGCCCACCTTCATACTGAAAGATACACATTAGATAAAGTATTTACAATAAAGAACAGATATTTTAAAAAAATGGAGTTGGACCACTGTTATTCTATGTGCCTCATGTATGGATTAAAGTCAATTTTAGCTTCATTAAATTAAGTACTATGTGAAAAAACCTTGAAACATGTCATCCTGGAAAATGTCACTAGTGACAATGACAAAAAATGTCGCTTGCAAACTGGCAACGTTGAAGTGACATTAAATGTCTCTGGTAAAGTAGTGGAGACTTTTAAAGTCGCGAGAGACTTTTTTCCGATTCGGCGCATTAGGTTACTGTCAAAGGTGTTTTCATGAAGGATAACCTTATTTTTTAAACCTTCAAAAAGTTACGAACCATCCAAAACAACTTATTTGAAGTGACATCAAACAAAGTACCAACATAATTTTTATATTTTTTTTTCCTTTTGGGTATATGGGTTTAATAAATTAAATAGTATAATAATATTTGCTTTTATTCACTATAGTTAAATTCATTACTACTAGTTTCAGTTTCTTCATTGGGATTTATAATCATAGGTGCAATCTCTAGTATATCCAACAATCTCTCTATCAAACCATTAAAAAAGTTTAGTTGTTTTGACATTTTTTCACTTATTACACTGTTTTTGTTTTTAAAAGAACAGTTTTTTTTATATTTCAAAATAACAACAAGAAAGAATAACACAAAAACCACAAACAAAATGACAAAATTAAAATATACTAATCGGTGACAACGGCAACGACGCGACTTGTCAATCACGGCTACTAACTTTATGTAAACAAATTTAAGTATTTTATAAAGTATTTTATAGAAAAGTCTCAATAGCGAAAAGCAAAGCTTAAGAAGTATAAAAGTAATATGTAATATTGCGATATAGAATCATTGGTATATATAGAAGAGAATAACCTGGAAGTTTCCCTTAAACAAAAACGACACGAAAAGTTTAAGATATGAAGTTACCTACTTTTTAAAAATAAGTAAGAAGATGTCTTACTCGTAAAAAGATCTTTATTTCCAGCTATACACTACAAGAACTAAGATTTAAACATCAAAACTATCAGATTCTGTTATATTCGATTATATCATTAAGAAAAATATTTTTTTTTTAGGTTTTCCAAGAAAAATTATTTTTGTAACATCCATATTTTATAATAACGTTACACATTTAAATAAAAAGTAAATGGTTATCTTGTGGTGGGTCGATTCATTAAGTAAATCATCATAAAAATGCATTTACATTTAGATGGAATTCACTTTAGCAAATACTATTTTCTTTAAATAGATATGTTTTACGTGTTACATGACTCATACGGCCGCACGTTTTCGAAAAGTAAACATTAATTATCTTTCAACATAACAATAAAACAACCATAGCAGTTTATTAATAAAATACTAATCATTCGCATGCTTTAAATCAGACGTTTGTGAGTTTAACTAATTAAACCATCATGAAAGTTAAAAAAACCGTTGTTATTACTTATTGTATAGTTTCCTTACCAGACATAATTTTTGTCCTTTTTACTATTCATATATAGTTGAAACCAAAGGAATAAACTTAACTAGATTTTTCTAATCTATATTATAAGTGAATGAACTCCTTTCAACTCTGCAAGCTCTTTCTTACACTTAGCGATTTGCCTAGGGCTTGAGTGGCATATATATATTTACAGCTCAAATGATCAAATTTTAAATTTTTGTTTTTGATGTAATTTTAGTATAAGGCAATAGCTGATCTTTTTTATTTGTTTATACTTCCCAAGTTTATTTTTTTGAACATTTAATCATCGAAAACACAGTGATATCAAACATACACACAGTAATAGTAAAATTTTCCTATGTTATTAAAATGCAGGTTACACATCTCTACTGCATAAATTGTTTCATTGTTTTTAAAATGATATTTTTTTTATAAAACTGAAGCTTCAAGGTGAGAGTGTAAATGGAGCCAATATGCTGGGTACACAGAGTGGTGGTTTATTTTAATGTAAAATGAAATTTTATTTGTTTATTAATAACGTACAAGAGATTGTGGGTTAAAACATATACTGTTTCTTAAATTTCAAACAAAACTCGGTCATAGTTGGACTAGTAGAATGTGTAGATTTATACATCAAAATATATACACTTGAATCGCTGAAAGATTACCCGTGCGTCACGATTCAACGATCATATTACCGACACCTTTTCTATGTGCTGTCCTTTTCTATAAATATCAAACGATAATATTAAATTATAAACTGTTGTCTTCTCTATCCTATTCGTATGCTTACATACAATGACGCACGGGTAATCTTTCAGCGTTTCAAGTGTATGTAGATATTTTTTGGTATGGCTAGTGTGTCTTTAATCTCATTATGTTTTGGTCTAAATAAACTCCTCACTTTGTTTGTAATACCATGTAGTTGCCTTCATTTCAGATAAAAATAAACGGTTCTAAAAGTTTTGGTATTTATTTAAAGTTTTTTTAGTCCATGAATTTAAATAGATATTTACCTACACTTGAACCAATTTTTTAAAACCAAAATACCATCAGACAAGTTAGAATGATAAGTCAATTGCTAGCATTAGTAAGTTATCTGAAGCTGTAGGTAAATTTAGAATCAATTATTGAACTATTTTAATTCAATGGTTTATGACTTTATGTACTTACATTTTTAATGATTTACTTTAAATCATATGACGTAAAAAGAATCAAAATATATATTTAATTACTTTAGTAATTATTTATGTTTACATTAATTGACTTACAGAAGCATCCAAAAATTTATTGACTTAGTTTGTTTATGTTAATTATAATCATGTTACAATAAAACAATAATTATGCCATACTAAAATTTATTTCTTTACAAATACTGTTATGTTAAGTATTATGTTAACAAAATTAAAAAATCGGCAAAATTTCAAGTAAATACAAAACATAATTTATAAATATTAAAATTAATTTCCATGTTATGAAGTTTAAAAACCAACAGTTATTTAAATTAAGAACAATAAACTAAACGTTTGAAACAAAACTTCCAATAAAAGTTATTAAAATGTTTTTATCTTCATACGAACTATATATTTATGATCCTAAACCTTATCACATAACCTGACCGTTCACCTTGATTTTTAAATAACGATTTGTTCGTTTGACGATAATCTATATTAATAAATGTATTTTTTATTACCAAAATATGTTATTTCATATCATTAAAAATAGTAATGTATTACACTGGTACATGCAAAACATCATTTTTTGTTTTCAGTATTTGGAAGCAACAAACTAATTAAATAAATATTTATTCTGATTAATGAAATGTACTATTAAAATAACAATCAACTTAAATTGTTAAACATCAGAAAACAGATTTGGGAAATATAAATGTATCTTTTGATAAGATTGATAAGAGACAGAGAATTTCTGTCCTAAAGCTTAACTAAGACGTTAATAAACAAATGAAATAAAAACGAACTTGTTAGTATCTAAGTATTTTTTTTTTTTATTTTTGTGCACTAAACCGATAACAACAAAACACAAATAAAACAAAATTTTACTTCAATCCAATTATATTACACTAAGTTCTACAAAATAATTGCAGAATATTTAATATAGTATTGTAGTAACAAATAACATTGCATATATCATGAACAAAAATGCTCTTTAACGATATAAATTAATTTAAATATCGTCAATTTAATTTTGTCACTAAAGAATACAATTTATCCTAAATAAAACCCAAAATATTTACCATTAATTTTGAAATTGATCATTAAACTTTTTTAAGTAAATAAATATTGATGAAAAATATACATTTCAATGAATTCCCATAATATTTCAAAACCGTTTTGGTTTTTTCAACATTAAAATTTTTATGGATGAGCTATGTGTACGAATTATATTTTGGCAAAATGTTACTTCTATAATATTAGTTTGTAAATCTAAGGACAAACTGCATACTTTTTTAATAAAATTATGTCACATAGAGGTACATGATCAGCAAAATAATCAAACAACAAAACTTCTCACTAAGAAAAAACAACATTTAACAACAAAGAGATATTTAGATTTATAAGCATCTTAATATATCAGACAGTTATTAAATGAAAGCCAGTATACCTCAACTAATTTGCATACTGCATTCAGTAAAAACTAACAAAAGTTTGTCAAACACATATACAAAGTAACTATAAAATAAAATACAAATATTTCGTAATTTATTTTCTTGCCGAATATCAAAAATACACGAAAACTGTGCTATTTTTGCACAAAATTGTGGTTGTAGCAATAGAGTATTAAGCAAGCATTTAATTAAAATACTATTGGTGAAATTAACTAAACAAAAGACAATAAAAGAATTTATGAAATGTTGAAAATATCTTACCCCGAATCAATTGTATTTTGTTGATTTACTGTCTGATGAAATAAGATGCGCTAATACAATACTGTTGGATAAAAATTGTACGAGTACATTTTCTATAAAAACACAATTTTAGGAGTTGTAACATAAAAAATTTCAGAATAACAACCATCAAATATTAAAAAAAATCGTTTAGATAATACATAGTTTTTATTTGCTAACAATAGAATACAGGGATTAATAAAAATTTGTTAAGTTTTTTTTATGAAAAATATTTAAAATCCATCCATCTTTAGCACTGCACAAACTAGTTTTTCTCTCATTTAATATTTTGAAATTATTGGCAGTGCTGGGATTTTGGCATTGTCTCTGTCAATTAGTGTAGTGATTTATATAAATATTTTTACCAAAATTTTAAACTTTTTAAGATCTTGAGGAATCAGAAAATATCTTTATAATTAGCAAGAAAAATAATTCAGTTTGGTGACCCGATGTAATTTCAAAGAATAAAGATAAAATTATTTTTTAAACCAAACTGTATCAAAATGAAGTTTTTTAAAATATAGTAGCAGCCCCAAGATTTTCATATTTACATTTTATTTATTTAAATATTGAAATATTACGTACGTAGATATAAAATAATATTTCATGATTAGATATCCTGATATTTCTTTTGATTTAATAAAATAAAAAATGGGTATACAAATACTATACAACGATAAATTCTTAGATTATTAAAATAGGTGTATGTAGTTAATTTTAGCTAATTATGGGGCTAATCTAGTCAATGGAAGCTCTAAGCAAAAATTATTATTGATATATTTATTATTATTTTCTTCACTATTATTTTACTCTCTTTAAAAATTTATAAAAGATCAATACATTTCATTTTTATGTAAGCTCGTGTCGATTGTTTAATTTTTAGAATATTTTCTTTGCGTTTTCATTTGCTAAAAAGATATGCATTTAGAAAATGTTTGCTATAAAAGATCATATACATTTTTGTCAAGCCTTTTCATATTAGTAAATATTTTACACGCCAAACTCTCAAGACCTTTTTCCGTTGTATATTTAAATACTGATGACTAACCCAAATCATAGCACAATGAAAAAATAATTCTGAAGTTTATGGTACACAACAACAAATATAAATAACGATTTTCTTTTGAAAATTTTGAAAAGTTCGAATGTATTAAAGTTTGGCTGTTGCTTAAAAGAAGAATCTCAAAAAAGCTAATAATGTGACATACTCTGCTGGTGCTATCTTGAAGTACAGTATACAGGTTTTACTGCGAGAAAGGGGTTTTAAAAGGTAACGTATATCCGATAAAACAAAAAAAAAATAATGTACTCTTTGATACTTATAACCTATTATAGAATATACTTAGGTCCCTATAATTGTCTTTAACAATCACAAATCTTAAATATTTAAGAACTTTATGTAATGATTATATAGATAAATTGGAAACTGTAAGACGTACTAAATAATCAAAATCAGAAATACAGAAAGTTTAAAAATTGTAATACATAACAAAAACAATTGTCAGATCAAACTAATTTTAATATGATCTTAAATAAAATGTGATTTAGTATGTATGTTACAATTGTCAAATATTCAATTTTAAAATAAAAAACCGATGAAAAACAAAAATACAAAACTAATATGTTTTTGAAAACTTTTAACTCAATTTAAAGCAATATTTAATAAGCTAACAGAGAATGAAAATTCTCCTTTTAGGATTGATAAAAAAGAGTGAAACATATTTAACTTACAGATTGTGTTATATCGAAATTAATGAGTACTTGGCAAACCACAGCTTTTACCAAACGGTAAAACGAAATAAAATAATAATAATACAATTAAAAACACTATAATTAAAGGATCAATTGACTTACCTTAAGGAAAATTGATCATAATTATATGAACATTTTCGTCGAAGAATTATAAATAATACTTGTAGTCGTTCCCGATCGTTATACCACTAGTACAATTCAAAGCATTCGTTTTTAGAACAAAAAACTTGTATTTCTGTTTTTTATGTTTCATCGCTGATAACCTGACGACTCACCTATCAGAGAAGTTGAGAAAAAACTATTTCTTTCCCACTTGATGCTAAAAGGTTGGAGATTTCCCTTTTGTAGATCTGAATCTCTTTCTCATTAACGATTTTTTGAGGTATTGACCTTTGAAAAGGTTTTGAAGCAAAATTAATGTCATAACCTTTTACCCAATTTAGTATTAAACGGTTTTTAGTCAGTATTTCCCATTGGTAATAGGCGTCACTTCAGGACCCTCTCTCAAGTTTTCGTTCGGATCTTTGCCAAGTATTTCTAAAATGTGGGGAGGAATTCTTTCTGGTTCTACTTCTAAACCATGATCCGAGCAGGTAAACTGTACGATCCAAACAAAATTCAATCTCCGAAAATTTGCCCTTCTGATGATGAATGTTTATTTTGAAATTTTTGATTTTTGTCAAATATGTTGTAAATATGAAGGTTTATTTTTTATTTATTTTCCGACTTATTTTTTATGTTTATTTTATCTATTGTTCCTGTTGGTATAAAACTAAGTATTCAGAGTTTTTCATTTGGGGTTTTCACTATTTTATTTCAGATATTAAGGTGAGCGATAGTAATTTATAATACACTTTGATCTGTGTCAGTTGGTCGGGAAGAGGATTTAAATATTTTTGTTTTCTTTATATTTTATGTCTAATTTAGAATTTTGTTTAAGAATTGTTGCTTTTATTTATTTTACTTTTAAAAAATATTTTTTTATTATTCATAAATGCATTAAATTTGGTATTGTAAGATAGGTTAATATTTTCTACACATTTCAAGCATATATTTTATATTTCCTATATAATAAGGTACATTTTACAATATTTGTATATAATACACAAGAATAGCTATATATTTTTTTAGTCTGGCAACATGGCAACATTAGTTGGTGATATTTTTACTATTTTGACATCTGTCTGAATTGAAGTCAATAATTATCGAATTTATTTATTTAAAACTATATAAATATTATAGTTGTGGAAATTTTGTTGACCTTAAAAATGATGTAATTATAAAAAATAATGTTTTTGGAAACCATTTGATGCTGCTAAATATGAATTAATTCTCCTATTTATAACGGGTAAGCGTTAGGTTATGTTTATTTTGAGTTGAAATTTTTAGCATTTTTTACTGTTTCTAGTTATTTCCGCGGGAAAAAAATTTCATTTTCGTAATTATTATGGTATCATAGACCCCTCATAAAATTTTTATGAAAATCGGAGAGTTCACCAAATTCTACATTTTTCCAAAAATATGTATAAATTCTTTAATAAAGAATTTCATAAAAATAAATTACATTTAAAAAAAAACTTACATTAGCTTTTCTGGATCTTCTCTAATTTCTTCTTAATTTTATCTAACTTCACTTTTTTCTTTGTTTTTCCCATTTTTCACTTTAAAATAACACACTTCGAAGTTGTTTACCCGTGGTACAAAGGAACAATGAATAGTTAAATCGATTTAGGTGAGTCGTCAGGTTATCAGCGATGAAACATAAACAGAAATACAAGTTTTTTGTTCTAAAAACGAATGCTTTGAATTGTACCAGTGGTATCATAATCGGGAACGACTACAAGTATTATTTATAATTCGAGACGAAAATTTGAAATATAATTAATCCACATCAGCACAGGTAACTGATGTGAGTTGAATTTTTTTGTTAAATTATGGGGCCTTGAACGAATTACAGATAGTATTGCACATGAATAAACGAGTTGAAAAATATGCATCTTTTCTAGAAATAAATTTGAAGGTACTAATTTGTAAAATATGTTATGACAACATATAGTTAAGTAAATTAGAGATTTTCAGATTGCAATCGACCATTTGGCTACTAACGGAAATCCGTTAAACAAGTTAAATGTAATATTTCTGTCGCTTTTGGCAGTTTAATAAATAATCATGGAGCTTTAAAATGAGTTAAAAATGTTCACCATAACTAAACATTTTATCCGGCACTGGTAGCCTAGTGATCAATTCCTTACTTATAAAAGTTTATTTTTCCAACAATCCCAAGTTTTAAAGGAATGAATTAAATATTAAAGATAACAACAAATATTCAATGAAAATATCACAAGTTTCGTAAAATGTCACTGAAGACGATGCAGGCATTTTCATCAAAATATGATGTTTAGATTTGTCAAACAAATCAATTATTATTATCAACTTTCCAAATTAAATATAGATATTATTTGATGTTAATTAATATGAATTATTAATCATAACATTATTCACTTTTTATTAATAAAAGTAATTTGTCATAATCACAAATATAAATGCCAAAAATTACTTGGCGAATAATACCATTCATCTTACGTAAAAATCCTAATAAAATATGGTAAACCTGAGAATTTCCCATTTTGTTCTAAGGCATGTGCTAATCTGTGTACCAAGGGGCGGAGCAAATTGGTTTCGCCGATATTGGAATTATCATACAAGCAAGTAACCTAGGCCAGTTACCGTACAGGGAAATCCTTTGAAATTTGAAGATTATGGATGGAAGAACGGGGTCTGAAGTTAGCAGTACATAAAACCGAAGAGGTAATTTTAAAAGGATCAAAAGCAGGTGAGATTTAATCTTGGAGAATTCGAAATTAACACAGCTAAATCAGTGAACTATCTAGGAATATGGCTTGAATGGGGAAATTTTAAGGAACACTTTCAAAAAACTATGACCAAGACTGAAAAAAAAATAGCAAATCTCACAAGGATCATGCCTAATATGGCAGGCCCGGGAAGTAAAAAAAGAGAGGCACTTTGTGGGGTAGTACATTCAATAATTTTGCATGAAGCCCCAATTTGGTACGACACAATGAAATACACAAGATATCGCTGTAAACTGGAAAAAATACAAAGAAATATGTTAATAGGGGTTACACAAGCTTTTAAGTCGGTTTCAACAAAATCACTGCAGGTAATAGCAGGCATCCCACCCATCTACCTATTAGCAGAGGAGAGGAAAAAGTACTACGAACTAGAGACAATACCTAAAATAACAACGAAAAACCTTATAAAAAGTGAATAGATAGCAAAATGGCAGAGAGAATGGGAGGAAAATTCAAAAGTAGGACAGTGGACGAAGACACTTATACCAAATATTAAAGTTTAGATCAATTATTAACATAGAAATCTATGTTTCTACACCACGCAAATTCTGTCAGGACATGGATACTTTCAAAGTTGCTTACTAAAAATAAAGAAGAAAGATAATGACAGGTGCTCCTACTGCGGAACACACCCTTTTTCAGTGCCCAAGGTGGAACAGTTTGATATACATAATGACACAAAACAAGACAAAGTGGGACATCGTTTAAGGATTTATTCAAAAAGTCATGAAATAAAAGGCAACTGACCAGAGGCACCAGGAAAGCGGAGGGTAAGAGTAGACACCGCCATTCTGATGATACGCAAGGCAGCAGTCCCGGAATGAGAAAAGCGTTTTTCGCCAAGCGGTTTTCCCTCGACAAAAAAAATCTGTGTACCAAATGTTTTTACAGGTTTAAAAAATATATACTCAGTTTATACTATGGTTGAAGTTATTCCACTTTTATTACTAGGTGGCGTAATTAAATTTGAAGGTATGGTTGATAGACAAACAGTAAATATAAAGCAAAACAAAATATAATCTCATTGATAAATGCAACATTTATCATAGTTTAGTAAAAGATGTTTGTCAAATTGTGACTGCTATATGCCATGAGAGATATTTTGACCACAAATGCCTGCATAAGGATTGTATAAAAATGACAATACTGAAAACAATGTGTAACTTAAACATTAAAGCAAATAATGACAATCCTATATATTATTAAATGACAAAAAACAATCCAGCCTTAGCTACTTTTAATTCATAATTTACGTTTGGACTCAAATAATAATATTGAAGCAAAATTTAATGTTTAAGTAGCAGTATAACGATTAGAATAAGAATTTTTTTTTAAATGGAATTAAAGGGAAATAATTGAAAACATTTGAACAGGACAACGCAAAAAACGTAATATAGTGCAAAATATTGGAACTACTTGATGTATATAAAAATGAACATTTTAAAAACCGTAAAGTTTTATTACAACATCCAGATACAAGAATAATGCTATAAACAGTAAGACAATGTAACTTCGTGTTTTATTGACGTTTACTTTATCAATACTCAATTACATAGAAAGTAATTAGGGTTTTAAAAAATTACTAAAATGCAAAACGACTTTAACCCTGGAATGTTGGACGAATAAACACAGCCATTATAGACCATAATCCTGGGATAGAGTTTATCTCAAATTATTAACAAAACAGTTTAATATTAAGGATATTAAAAGATGAGAAGAAAGAGCAAAACGTCAGTTAAAAATAGCAAAGTGAAAAATTAATTATGATAATAATAAAAAAGGATAATTTTTATCAAGAAATAGCAACCTATATGTTTTAATTGTACTTCTGTTACTTTAAAATAGTCAGGGCAATCAAAATATAATTTTGTTATTCGGCTACTTAAACTTTCAAATACATGCCTGTATATTTATTAAAAGTATTATAAATTTTAAAGAAATACAAGCTAGGGTCCTTACAATGATGATATGAACCGCAGATCGATATTAAAATATTTTTAGACGACAACCTGCAAATTAACATTTATTTCACATAATCAAGGCACGTTTGTATTTCAGTACTTATAAAAAATATCATTGTATTTAAGTAGAGACAATTAGTTTACTAAGTATTTTGATATGATTTAATTTTTGATTATAAAAATACGTTTATTTTCCTTTCTAGCCAAAAAATATTACCGTCCGGCTGATAAAAGTATTTAAAAAACGGCTATATTTATCTACATTAATTATCTACGCCAAAACAAGAAAGCAACAATAATATAACACTAGAAATTATTATTATCTTTGTTTATATTTTTATACCAAGCACTGAAATACTGACATTAACTAATAAAAATTTATTATGAGAAACTTTTCCTAGTTCAATTCGACCTGTTTTAATAAATGAATTGGACCCTGCCCCTTTTTTTTGATACCTCTTTTCTAATTTCTTTACAGCCCGTATAAACAAATGTATGAAGATTATTTTATGGTAGAATGTAGAGTTTCGTAATGAATCATCACCCTGACGTATCTGGTTCTATCCAATCGATTTGCGCCCAATCAGGAAGTTCTGTTACGTATTCCCATCCTGGACCCTAAAACAATATATTATTATTTAACTTTATTTCATTGTAATTTAGGTTGACTTTAATTTTTTAATCAACAACCTTTGGAAACTACCTACTTTGATAAGTCATCCTGAAACCGAATTTTCGCAATCATTATTATAAAAAAAAATAGTTTATGAAACGGCAAAAAAACTAAAAATCAAATGGTTAAATTAGTTAAGAATGTCTCTTAAAGGTCAATTCTGCTTCTTGCTGTAGAATATCAATACTTCTGGAAAATCTAAACTCAACCTAGGTAGATTATTGTTCTTTATGTTTAAATATTGTGCCAGACGGTTAATTTTTTAAGAATAATAAAAAACTCTTCGTTTTAACAAGTTTTGTTGAAACTAAGAGTTTTTTATTATTCTTAGTAAGATGGACTTTCAAACAGTATGGGTTAGTACAATCAATTTAGGTAAAATTATTTCTTAAAAACTCTAATTAGGAGATTCATCTGCTGACTAACTGACAAGGATATAGCAAGGAATAACTAAAAGTAGTTTTTTTATGTACGTATACGAGGGTTGTCTGAAAAGTTTCCGACCTCAACATGAAGATGGCAGTAATCGTAAACAAAAGATGGGGAATGTGTTTGCGCATGCTTTGAAAGGTACCCACTCGAATTTCAGCCATTTTGGACGCTCAATTGTTATTTGACAATCATTTAAGTAAGTTGATGTGAGTGTTTTTATGAAAATGGAAAAAATCGAGTATCGAGCTGTCATTAAATATTTGTTTTTGAAAGGGAATACGCCTACGCAAATCAAAAACGAGTTGGACGCTGTGTACGGGGACTCTGCGCCATCTTTTACCACCGTGAAATTTTGGGCTGCTGGATTTAAACGTGGCCGTACCAGCTTGGGTGACGATGAACGTTCAGGACGTCCAAAAACTGCAACCACTGACGATAATATCGCTCAAGTTCACCAAATGGTGTTAGACAACCGTCGAATTAAAATTAGAGAGATATAAACATGTTCAAAGAACATGTTTGTCACATGTTGAATCAAGATTTAGGCATGAGAAAGCTGTCCGCGCGTTGGGTGTCGCGTTTGCTCACTTTAGACTAAAAACGTGTTCCAATGAACATTTCCAACTCTCTGTTGGCGCAGTTTGAACTGCTTGACCACCCTCCTTACTCACCAGATCTAGCCCCAAGCGACTTTTTTGTTCCCTAAGCTAAAAGTTGCGCTCGGAGGACAGATATTTTCGTCGAAAGAGGAGGCCATCACCTTTGTAAACAACTATTTTGCAGAGACAGAGGCCGAGTACTATTTGGACGGGCTGAAGAGATGGGAGCATCGCTGGGAGAAGTGTATAGACTTACAAGGAGACTATGTAGAAAAATAAAAATTAATTTGAAGAAAAAATGTCTAGTATATTTGTTAGGTCGGAAACTTTTCAGACAGCCCTCGTATTTATATAGTTTTCTTACACATTTTCACAATTTCCGAAAAAAATCCAGTATTTGATTTGAGCAATCCAATTGTATCTAGCATTTAGTCGCATATAACACAATTTAGAAATTCTTAATATATCCATTGCTTTCAGTTTGTTTAACCCATAGACATATAATTTTTATTCTTAGTCTGAGGTTTAACCATATTTAAGCTTGTATGAAAACAGTAATTGATACATGGAGCAAATACTACTTACATGTAATCTGGAGTATTACATGACACAATCAAAAGTTTTTTATGAAATTGTATACGGGCGAACTGAGTTTGCTAAAGCATTTGATTGTGTGAACCACAAGATTTTGTTAAACAAGTTTAAATTTTAGAGCATCCGTGGTCTTTCGTTAGTGATTTGCTTCCTATTTCACAAATAGGAGACAAGTGTTGTGCACAAATGGTAAATAAGCTGAGAGCCTGCTGATTGATGGTGGTGTGTCACAAGGCTCGGCTTTGGGTCCAATTCTTTTCATGTTTATCAATTATATCACTAATATAAAGATTAATGTCAAAATTACTCTATTTACAGATGATACGAGTGTACCCTGGAGTAATTCAGATATGAAAAAATTACATTCTACTATATGCAGAGATCTTCTTACAATTAAATTCTGTAGTTTTTAACTGAATTCTGTGATGTATTTTATACTTCTGAATGACGTGTGGCATGTAGTATGAAATATTTCATAATTATTTTTAGTTAGTAAATAGAAATTAAGATTGAATTAAAAAGGTTGATATGTGTATGTTTACATTGAAATCATACAATTAATTTTTGTTTGTATGTATTTATTTTTATATATTTTTTTTTTGATTTGGACAATTGTCATTCGGTCAGACTCAATAAATCAAAAAAGGAGTATAGGACAGACAGGAAAACACACTTCTTGTCTAGGGACCCATCAAGACATTTTGCATTTAGACAAACAAAACTAGGCCATGCACGGTAAGTAGGTTATAACAAATGGGTTAAAACATAGGTAACAAAGGGAGTATTTTAATATTATTTTTTTAATCGATCATTTATAATTGTCAGTGATATTTAGTTATTAGAAGTTTAGCTTTGTCTATATAATTTTTAATGATTTTGGTTGACAATAAAGCATATTTATATCTTTCGCTATCTTTATCTCTCTAACAAAGTTGGATTGTGGCATCACTAAAATCGGTCCTATCCCACTCCAGTCCTATATTGGACCTAATTTATATTTCCTTTCCTTTTTATATTATTAATTTCCCTTTTCAGTACTAGCTGTGGAACCTAACCTAACCTAACCTAAATTTATTGACTTTTGTTGAAGTAGTAAAGTTATTCATCATTAACCAATGTATAAAAATATAGAGTCTACGTGATTAAAACTAAACTCAATCCATTTGATATAAAGTGAGGTTAATTGATGAAAATACAAAATGAAAAAGTATTTTTCCTTAATTATTTAATAGTCAAACTCGGGCTTATTGTGGCTCACCCTCAAGGATTACAATCGCAATACAATCTGCACTTCTTAACGAAGTCCAAGATGATTTTGGCGAGATTTTTCTAAAGTCGATAGACTCAAGATGTATCTACGAACAAAACCAGCAGAGCCTGTTCATTTCTATATCAGGTCGGTAACAAGGAAGTAGGTGACTTCTACTCCATTCCAGGAGCTGTGGTGTATTGGTACTCGAAGATTAAGATATGGGTGAGTGTAGGTATATTCTCCCAGTACAGAAGGGTTTCTGTTGCTGCCCAACTGGAGATAATGTCCTTGGTGGTGCTTTTTTCTTTTCGCTACTCCAAGAAATAGTTCCGGACCAATAAACGCGGACTCCGTCCCTTCTTTGCCAGAGTTCTCTCATTGCCCTCCACTCCCACGTACCCTGGAACCCGGAGTAGCGTTACTTTTTTATTTGCTCTGTTATTTAGAAACTCAATACAGCTCCATACCACATAATTACTTAATTAAGAAGTAGGAAAGATAAAAACATATTTTACATTTTTTAAACAGATTTTGATGTTAGACATTTCAGTGGTTCAATATATCTTACAAGACATTTATTTAAGGATAAAACTTTGATAGAAAATAAATAGCTAAAAATAAATCGTTACATTTTTGTCGTTTAACCAAATAAAACAAACGGGACCTATACTTTAGAAGTTAAAACTAATGAGTGTAGTTTTAAAACATGATAGGATCAGATGTCATCATTAATTAGGAGCACTGGAATTAATGTTCCGATAAGTAGTGACAAACATTTAAACTGCTTGACAGTAGTATAGCTATATGTATATAATTTATTGGCATTAGGAGCTTAATACAAATAACATTTTTAAAAGTTTGATTAAGGCATGAATATTAAAACAGTAGCTAACACATTTTCAGATTTTGTTTTTCGGTAACTTGCTCTATGCGATATACATCTGTATTGCTTATTAGAGCATAACAGATTAGTTTCTAAAATTTTTCAACGGTTTCATATAGAATAACTATCGCTCTCCTGTTTAAAAACTGGTAACCTCTGATAAAGTCCACAATCAAAATCCCATATTTGAATCGTATATTATATATTAATATTCCTATTCACTTGTGCTCTCTTAACAGTATTTCTTAGTGAGTAGCTGAGCGGTCGCAGCTGCTCTGGATCTAAATCTAGATTGTCTTAAGGTTTCTGGCACATTTTTTCGAGTCTCAACCGGCTAGCCACAGCTCCAACTATTACTGTCGACTGCTTTATACTAAATGGAATAATAATAAAAAACAAACAAACAAACTGAACTAAACTGTATTCTTTTATCCACAACTTATGTTCTTACCTTGTATTTCCATGCATGCAAATACATAACCAAGTCCTGTGGTTTAGGGTCCCTATATCGCACTTTGCACTCGTAGCAGTATTTGTCAACTGTCATTTTATCAGGATTAAAAGCCAAATCTGGAGCCTCTTGACCGGTCTGTGTTGCAACTGTCACTTTAATATCCATGTTACTATTACCACTATTTGATTCCATTGGCGTTTGCGACGAAGAATCTTGAGATATAGATGATGTATTTTCACAAGATTCTTCACAGGGAGATGCTTCGCGGGATGCTGGATCTGTGTCATCATCGCCCAAAACACGTCCTAAGAAATATAAGACTTATCATTAAAAATCTAAATAAAAATAAATATAGCGGAACTATTAGTGCGGTTCAAAGGTCACTAACCATATGTATCAATCAAAAAAACACTGAGGTTACCAAAATGTGAGATTACAAATATACTCGGAGAAAAGAATGATGGTTTTATTATTTTAACATTGTCGACATAATCTGTCAGATTAAGTACCATTTTTTGCTTGAGAATGCAAAAAACTGAAACATTGTTTCTTATTATTCATATTGATTGTCATATTGAAGTCATAAAACTGACATTTTAAAAAAACTTAGTTGGTGAAAAACGAAAACTTTTTAGAATCGTTGAAAACCATAAACAAATTCTTTTTTTCGTCAAACATGTCTGTCTTATTAAGTTATAATTAAACGCAATAGAAGAAAACAAACACTGTATGTCTTTGTTGACTATTATTTTATCACTAAAGAACGTAAAAGAATAAGAAGTATTTTATTCAGAAAATATTTACGAGGATGGATCTAGAACAAAATAATGAACAGGATGTGGGGTATTTTCAGAATCCATAGAGATTCTGGAACAGTGCTAGAATGCAACCGAGCCCTGACTCTTGTCCCCAGTACATCCTCGGATGTACTGGGGACTGAAGAACTAGGCACAGACAATGTTGTTGTGGATCCTTCCATCATAATAAGTTATCAAGCCGAGACTCAGACACCAACTCCTTCATCAAATCGACAGTTTCTTACACAAATTGCTTCTATATCGACGTTTTTCGTCTCTACAGAACAACTTCATCCCAAAAGCTAAGCCACGGAAATTAGCCGAGGATGGCCGAAAGCTTGGGAAGAGTCACAGACACACCGGAAAAGGAAGAACTTGAAGAAAAAGTGAGGATGAAGATGGGAAAGAAAGCCACGGTTGCGAAGAAGATAGTATTTAAAGAAAAGAAGACTGTTTACGATGAAGACTTGGAAGAAGTCATCATGAAGGATTCTTATTTTGAGTTAGAAAAGGATGAAGAAAGGGACGAGTGGCTTAAAAGTGGCAAAGATGCTGTTGGAGGCGACTTCATGATGAACTTTGTGGCAAAAGTGGAACATAAGTTGGGAGATGGGCTTGAAGTAAGGTTCTACAAACGACTGGTTCCGTCTAATCGTTTTCAACCTACTGAAGAACAAGTTTCATTCGTAAATTTTTCGCAAGTGGTTTTGATCTTGCCGAAAGCGGTAGAAGATAAGCGTCCCAGATTTAAAAACATGTTTTATTTTAACACTGAACTATCGGGATTCTGCCTGCGGTGACTCTTTTTGATGTATCTATTTTTCTACTTTTATATTCAAAAAATAAACAAATTAAAAAGATTTAGTGTTAAACATTTTTTTTGTGCTCATAACTGCTTGTCCATACCAACCCCAGGTGCCGTCCAAACTACCCCCGTGTGCCATGATAGTTTGGAGAGATGCTGTGCCTTTAATTTCCGTGAAAAAATGACTTTCAAAAAGTTTATATTATGAATAAATAAACCTAAAGGACTTCTCTAAACATTAGCCTTAAAACCAAAACAGTAAAATATTTAGATAAAGAATGAAAAAATAAAACCCAAAAAGTGTCCAAAGTGTCCCCTATGCACCGCACCGTAAACACATTACAAAATTTCCAAAACTACATACAGGGTGTTTCAAAAAAAGGATAGGTAAAAAACTGAAAAATAATTGGGGTTTGCTTAGTGAAATTTTTTTCTAACGCCATCCGTTTTCAAGATAAAGGGCGTTGAAGAAAATGAAAAATTACACATTTCTTACGATTTTGCCGAAACTACTGGCACCATTGCAATGAAATTTTATACGAATATGTTTTGGAAGCTGATTTGTTTTTATAACTAACTCTCATAGAGGGCGCTAGTTACACGATTCATACAACGTATTATTCAACATAACTTACTAACTTACTTACTTAACTTACTTACAACATAACTAACTCAACATAACAACATATTCGTATAAAATTTCATTGCAATGGTGCCAGTAGTTTCGGCAAAATCGTAAGAAATGTGTAATTTTTTATTTTCCTCAACACCCTTTATCTTGAAAACGGATGGCGTTAGAAAAAAATTTTACTAAGCAAACCCCAATTATTTTTCAGTTTTTTACCTATCCTAGAGACGGTGTTACCTTTTTTTGAAACACCCTGTACAAAAGAGTATAAAATCAATACTAAATTAATACATCTCTTAATTCACTAAATGTTTAGGTTCTATACAACGCTCGAAATGAATTTATTGCGGCCATGCCGCCGTTTACTATTGAAATGGTTATAAATCACGTGTTTTATCTAAATTTATCCTTACAGCGCGCGTCTGAATTCCAAATATAATTTCGCTACACAACAAGTTTAATTACGATAAAAGCAAGTTTCGGATATACCTTTAGGCACAATTGGTCCAACTAAAGATTCATCTAAATCTGATTTTCTACTATTGAACATCGACAATTCGCTATCGCCGTCCATTCCTAACCAATTTTCGGCGTTGTGGATGTGGATAAGATCTCGAACGAGCTCTTCGTCGGTTTTACCCCCGAGGTCGCCGCCTTTTCCTTTTAATGGACCGAATACTTCGTGATTGTATAAAGGATCGTTAACCACGGGATGACCTGAAAAAAGAAACCGTGCGGAATAAATAAATTTAATTAATGGTATACAGGACTACTTTATAATTGTCGTATATCTTATCAGCCTAAAACAATTACATTTTTGTTTAATTGGGCGTGAAAAAATAAAACAAACAGTATCCAAGTTCCAAGTTTTTTTTCAAGAATATTAAATTCATTAATATAGTAATTATTTTTTTCACAAATCTGCAATCGTAGCGGGAGTTAGTATGTTTTATTACGTCCTATTTTCACAGTTTAATTAAAATTCATATTTGGTAAATGTAAATGTTTTATTAATTTTTGCTTGTTATTTTATTTCTGTTATTTTATAGGAGACTGTGTTATTGGCAACAACAAGGTGGAGAAAATTTTGAGCATTTGTTTTAATGTAAAAAAATCAATTACGTCAAGTATTTTATGTATTTACTATCTTGAACAAAATTATAAATAATTTTAAAATTTTACCCTACATCGTATAGCGTTTTTTATAATCTTTTAAACTAACCCCACAAATAATTTTATTCAATAAGTGGTTTCCACACTGTATATAACTACAATTAAGATACAAGTACATATTCCATAGCTTCAGCAACAGATAATATATACTATTTTCTGTTGCTATTAATACCCACAGGGATATTTCATTTTATTTTTTATACGAAGTTTAGGAGTTTCCAATTTAAAATAGAATTCAAGCAAGGAAAATTACCAAGAAAGATACTCATGAAGAAATTACGAAATATGACTTTTGCACACCCGGCAGTTCACACAAATTCTGTAAGCGGTGGTACGAGTGGTGGAAATGGATCTATTTCAACATGAATTAAAACAAACATTTGGTTAGTTGGACAAATGTCGCCTAAAAGCGGTTAACCCAAGTGTAAGGAGTAAAAATAAGAACGGAAATTTATTCGCTTCTCTTAGCTAGATTCGAGGACTGTTTAGGGTTTACGACTAAAACAAATTTTAAACCAATTCACAAGAATTAATAAATAATCCGCAAAACTATTTGATTATGTAATAACATCATACGAGGAAAAAACTTATTTCAGAAAAGCTAAACATATTCCAGATATCAGTGATTATTAAATTATTAGAGTAAGTTTAACTTATCTGTAGTGACTTCGTTTCCGTTCATGAGTTTTTATCTTTTATTTGATTATTTCTGTCATTCATTAAGTGTCAATTTTGATGGGTCAGAAATATTGCAATATGTCTGAATTTATATGGCTTTGGCGGAGAAGTGAAGTAAATGACGTGGATCATTTAGTCAGCCAAGTTTTTAGGAATCACGTCTGCTATATTTTGTTTAGAAATGTTGGGCTTCCCAGGAGACAGTAGTAGCCAGGAGAAATATATTTATAAATAATAATAATGATCAATTACATACTTTAAAAATAGAAAATAGTGATGTTTTGGCATTTAATTGCAACAGCTCTACATTATAATTATCATTATCACTAAACATTTTAGGAAATACATAATGAACTCATAATACATCTGTTTGCTCTACCTTAATAGTACTCATTAATTATGGCAGTGATTAATAACTCATTAATACAAACCATCTGTTTTAAAATTTCATCGTGTAAACCACTAAATATTTTCAATTCAGTTTTATATATTTAAAAAAAAATTAAAAGAAAAATTCTGGTCCTCCATAAGAATCGAACCCGCGGTTGTTAGCTACGAGCATATACACTAAGTCATCGGCACCTTTAAATGTGTTAGTCTGAAACAGTTTATAAACTGAAGTAGATTTATCAGTGTTTCAATAATATTTGTTAAAAAACAAATGTAAACCAAACAAAACAGTGTAAATGTACACATAATTCAAATATTTCAATTCACAAAAACATTAGTTTTGATGTGATTTCTACACAGATAAGTACAATTAAACTGTAATATTTTTTGGTGTAAATAAATATATAATTTTGTATTTAAAGACTGTATATTTTGTACACACTTTCTAAAGATGTAGGTGAATGGGCAGATGTATTTTGAATAAAAAGCTTTAAAGCTTTTTAAATAATTGTGTATTAAGTAGAATGTAAATATTGAAACTAAGCGCTTTCGGCTTACAAAGCCATCATCAGAGTTTCTCAATAAAAAAAATTGTTTATACATCCTATTTATGGTGGTTAATTTTAATTTTAATTTTTATATTGTTCTTGTGTCCATCTTTTTATATAATTTGTTAGTTTTTACTTATTTATTTGTGTTGGTTTGTCTGGTTTGTCTAATGTTTTGTACGTTTTATACATTTCTTCTTGGTGGCTTTTATCTTTTGTGACGAGAAACTCTGATGATGATTTACATTCTACTTGATACACACTTTATTATTATATATTATATTTACTTTTTTTTTATTCAAAATACATCTTCCCATTCACCTACAAATACATTTTTGTTTTATTTATAGTTTTTTTAAAGCTGCTCTGCATAAATGAACAATAAGGTATTGTATCACATTATTCACCTCGTGAATAATAGCCATCATTATACGCTTGTTGAATAATTTACTATTCTGCTGACCTCTGCTCAATACCATGGATTAACAGATGCAGACAATAAAGTTGATTGTTTGACAACTATCACATCAAGATTACTTAATATTCATATTTCTTGATAATTATTATTTCTTAAAAGTAATAAGTACCAGTAGTTAAAACTTATTGGCATCTTCTTTTGTTTCATTTCCAATACTCTTATACGTTATACAAAACTCGTATGTACTGCTGTCGAAAATAGATCCAGACTCGTAAAGTAACAATTGACAAAATTTATTTTATCAATATTAATCATCGAAAATCGTTTTATTGTTTTTCAAAATATTCCCCATGAAGATCTATAAACTTTTGCGTGCGTTTGAACCAGTTGTCGAAGCACTTTTGCCACTCTAATTGAGGTTTCTCCAAAACATACATTCTGAATGCAGCAACCGCTTCTTCAGGTGTCGAAAAACGTTGACCACTCAGTTTGTTTTTTACGCAAGGGAATAAAAAGAAGTCATTCGGTGCCAAGTCAGGACTATACGGCGGATGACTCATCAAATCGATGTTTTGGGTGCTCAAAAATGCAGTTGTTTGAGCCGATGTGTGGGAGCTTGCATTGTCGTGGTGAAGAGTGATCCGTCTTCGGCGGTTGGTTTTCCTGATTTCTTGAAAGACAACTGGCAAACAAATGGTTGTGTACCACTCAGAATTGACTGTTCTGCGTTGTTCTAGTGGTACGGTTGCGACATGTTCAGTTTTTTCGAAAAAACAGGCAACCATTTGCTTGGAAGTGCTTCGTGCACGAACAACTTTTGTTGGACTGAGCTCATCTTGAAACACCCATACAGTCTAATGCTGTTTTTTTTCGGGCTCATATACGCGTAAATCCACGATTCATCACCTGTCACGAAGTCATAACGTGTTTCGAAGCACCGCGATCGTTTTTTTGAGCATTTCACGCGAACAAATTTTTTTGACCGTCAAATATTTATGCAATATTGAATGTATGCCCACTAATGCCTAAGGTTGGCTCAATCTTACGGTAGGTCACATGACAATCTTACAATATCAGTTCGCGCACATCATCAATGGTTTTCGGAACAACAACTGATGTTGGACGACCTGCACGAAATTCGTTTTTAAGTGAACTACGGCCACGATTGAATTCACCATACCATCGATAAACATTGACCCTTGATGGAGCTTCATCGGCAAAAATTGAATTAAGTTCATCCATGTACGTCAAAAGTTGTAAAAAAGACTGCACGAAAATGTTCACGATTTAATTCCATTTTTGGGCCGAGATGAATATTTAAAGTTACTGTAAACAACACAAATAGCGCTAGTATGTCAAAACGTTCTGAATACGTATAACCGCACCGTGCGAGAATTGTAAATGATTGCATTGAATATCATTAATAATTTAATAAGTGGCAGCACTAAGGCAAGCTAAGGGTGGACCCACACGATATTAATTATCGTGAAAAGACTTTATGACCTGCGCAGTAAATTATTTAACATTTTTCAATTTTTTCTGTTTTATTGTAACCGTTTATTTTTTCATAAAAAATTTGTTTATTTTATTTTTTTGGGTATATTGTAACGCGAAAGAATAAAGGTTAACTTATTTTATCGAATTTTGACTTTGATTTTTGTAATATCCACTTCAATTGTTGAGCAGTGTATTTACCTACTCCCAGCCAATCCAATTGTTTTTATATGCCACTTATTTCGACTGCGTTAATTTAGTGGCCCCATCACAATTCTTAGCAAAAAAGGTAAAAATGCCGGAGAATTCGAGAATATCATGTCTTAATCATCATTCAGAATTTCACCAATTGCAGCAAAAAAGTAGATCACATGTAAAAAGTAACTGAAATTATTGATCGGTTCTCTGATGCTGATAAAAGAGGAAAGAATAATGATTACTATTAAATTACTTACATATCCACTTTCACCATTGTTAAAACGTATGAAAATTGTTAAAAGGGTAATAAAAATAAGATTGCTTGAACGTTTTAATGACTAATGATGCAATGAAGCAGAAGGATATTCTACGTTTCGTTTCAATAAATCCAAATTAACAGCAACTAAAATGTAGAAGGAAATGGAATTAACTTAGCAGTAGATTTCTTGGGAATTAATAGATATAGTAAGCCCAAATCAATTTTATTGCAAGTTCTAGTCTCAAATTAATACCGTAAAACTTGCTTGCACACTTTCTATGTACTTTTCTCCGATAAAATAAACACACTAATTTTCAGTATCTTCAGCAAAACTTGAATAAACTTTAACTTTCTTTGGTTTTATTGCAGCTGCTATTTTTAGAGACTACCTTAAGTAAATTTCACAGTTTGTTTGTAAATCGATGTTAAAATATATACTTCGAACCTAAAAAACGGGGCAGAAATACTAACTTCTATAGTTTATTTGTTTGGAGTTGGTAGCTAAGAAAAGCATTAAATCGTAAAATGTTGGCAACAAGACTCTAAATCAGTAGCGCACCTACTTATTTATATTAGTATTAAGAAATTTCTTTTAATCATCAAATTTTAAGGGATAAGTAGTCATAATACGACATTTAGAATATTTTGTTTTTCGATTTTAACGAGAATAATTGTGGTCGTTAAGGGATTAAGGTAACCCTATGTATATAATTGCAAAAACAGGTACGTTATTATTTTATAAATTGAGGACATCCTAATACATAAGAATATAGGTACTCGTTAGTGTTGGTAGTTTATATTGTGATGCATATCCAAGAACATTTTCGGTGGTGAAAATGGCGTCAAGTTCGAGTATTGTTTCAGTACAAGTGGATCAATTAAAACAAACTGCGTTCTCTCAAAGAGAAAAACTATTGTTTTAAATGTTCATGATGCACTAATATATCAAGATGCATCAGCAACTGTTCGTGATGTGGTGACTAGGTGCTCCAATATGACCGGTATTAGTGAACGAAGTATCGATTTTTAAGTGAGAGAAAACAGGGAAATGTTAGTGAACCAAAAAAACCCATAGAAAAAAGTCCATGATGGTCGATAACTTTAATAGAGATATCATTAGAAGACAAGTCCATGTTTTGTACTTAAATACAGAGATTCTAATTTTGGACAAAGAAATGACTGTTATAGCAGAAGTAGATACGATTCACAAATTTGGACGAAATGCGTTTTGGAAACTCCTAAAAGAAATTGTCCCATAAAAAACTTTTTTTGAAAATTTTTGAATGAGACAGAAGAAATTATTTGTTGGAGAACATAATACTTAAGAAGTATTAAAAAGTTTCGGAGGGAAGAACTATCTTTTATTTAGATGAAACATGGTTGAATGAAGGACACATCAGGCATTTTTGGACCAATGCCATAAACCATGTGAAGAAGAACGATTAAGGGGTGTTGATATCAATATTGAAGAACTGTTCGAACCAGGCCCAGGCAATGAATCTGCCTCATCGTCGGATGAATAAGACGAAATGGAAGCCGACAATGAAAGGAGTAAGTGCTTTTTGCATTAATTTATATTTAATTCTTACTTTTTAATATGTAACATATTTTTATTTTACCGTTAATTTTTATTTTTATTTGAATTATGCTTTAAAAAACTACGGTCTACGGTCATGGGATCTATTCAGCTACTTGTTGTGACAATATTATCTCGAATTTCTATTGTGTTTGGGTTAGTTAATCCCTAATTACAAGGTGGATTCTTTGAAAAATAATATAACAAATAAATGAACTTGTCAATTATTGTAATAATCTGTATGGGTTGTGTTTTACTAACAAAATTAAACATTTTTTAAACTTCAGGAAAATACCACAGTTTGTCATATTATATCAAGGAAATTGCCACAATAGACGTACAGTTTATCATACCAAAAACTAATCAGTTATGATACAAGGAAATGACTTCTTACTGAAGCGACAATATTATATTTATAGTTACTAGAATATAATTCAGTACCTACTGGACCAATGCCTCTAAATTTGACGTGAGAATTGCTGCCGAATAACAAAACAATTCCTGAATATATTATAAATTATTTGAAATTTGTAGAAGAGGGTATTTGCAATGGTCATGGGTATGTTTAAAGAATTAAAAAAATGTATTTAAATTCCAGAATAAACAATAATAGGATCCGTTGACTTTAGTTACCCACGGAATTTTGCAACGATTTTTTTTATTAGAAAGTCCTATAATGAAATATTGTAAGAGAAAAAAATTCTTGGATTACGCACATTTAAAAGAGAAAATTGCAATCAAAAGTAATAAAAAATCAGCATTTTTTTTTAAATATTAACAATTTCTGACAATTAAAAAACTTTTGTTACAAAATAATGTTTTTGAATGTAGAAGGCACTCATTGTAAAATTTTGTGTTAAAATATTCACGAAAAGACCACCAATTAATGACGGAATATTAGTCACTGCAAGAAATATTGTCATGTTGCCGCGTCGTTTGTTGAGTTTTCAATCAGTGTTCTGTGATATTTGTACTCCTACTGTCATCGATTTTAGGTCACGTGGGTCGGGATTTATTTTTTACCAACTTTATAGTATTTCCTATTATATGAAAAATGTTGGTTACTTACCTAAATATTGAAGATGTACCCTGATTTGATGCATTCTACCAGTTTTTGGTTTACATAAAATGATACTGGTCTTTCCATTATAACCTAATTTTTGGAAAACAGTTATACAATCTTTTCCTTTAGGTGATACTTTACATACGCCGATTTTATAACTTACTACCTCTATGGGTTGATTACATTCTATGATTTCACTAAAACAAAAAAAAAATAATAAAAATTTTTGCATTCCAGGCAAATATTGAACATGGTATAATATATATATATTTGTATTGTAATGAATATTAACTGATTGATGTTTATTTATAAATTTAATTGATTGTTTGATATTATTTAAATGTTCTAATAGTAGGAAGATCCTTTTCTCAGGGGTGTTTTATTCTGCAAGTTTCTAGTTGGACAATTTGGTGTATATGAATGAAAAATTGATTAATTATAATTACAAATTTAATTTAAGTTGAAGTTAAGTTAAAACAGTAACATTTTGAATGTTTATTGATTATTGAGTATCAAATAAATTCTTTTATTTTAAATTATAAAACTTAACTAACTACTACAAAAATTCAAATTGTTTACAATGTTATCTGACCTTAATGTAGAGTCCTGCTTTCTGATCGGTAGAAAAAAACCGTAGTCGCTCTATTGAAAACGGAAACCAACGAAGGCATACATGGAATCTTCGACTGTCGAAAAATGTCGTGGTTGTTAGACCTTTGGTTTCTTGTGTAATATAATTGTTCTTGGTTTGTTCCTCCAAATGGATATAGTTCAGTGTTTGTTGGATTATAGTTCTTTTAATTGTATTATAAATAGTAAGTACACTTATAATTTCTTCTTTTTTATGCGCCGAAAATGTTTTTGATTACACTTTTGATTACTTTGATATTAATTTTAAACTTATGTTCTTAATGTCACTATTTAGCACTTTGTTTTACTTCTTGATTGGTTTAACTTGTATTTTTAATATCACTATTTAACACTTAATTTTTTACTTTTAAAAACTGTTTGTTCACTTTGTTCAAATTGACTGATCTTCTATGGCTGACTTCCAATAATATACGACCTCTGCTCAAGTCCTTTTATAGGTTTCTAACTTTCCAGAAACTTCGTGAATGTTTTATAAATTAACCATTTTCTAAGAACACTATATGCATCTCTCTCTTTCCTATATATAACTAGACATACTCACTTTGTCTACTTTCTAGATAGTAGAAGTATATCTATATTCTTTTTACACATTATATAATTAGTTTTTCGAAGTTCTCTGTTAGGTTTAAATAACATATTGATGTACAAAATATAATATTGATACATTACATAATAAACAATTATTTCTAAGTTAAAATTTTCTTACAAATACACAAAATTTATAGTAAAAGATATTTGATTAAGGTAATATTAAACAACTTCTGTTGATATTATACTCATTATACTATTATCGAATATTTAAATGTTACAGTATACATAAAATCACTTTTGCACAAGAAATGTACACTATTTGTCCTACGACCACCTATATTATTAAAAAATATGTAAATAACACTGGTCGTTGAGTGATAAATATAAGACGAGACGCAACGCAATGTAAAATTTTGTGCCTTATGGAGAATCCAGCGTATCCCCCACTATTCATTAAAATTGATACTGTATTTGGGCGGCGCGTTTAAACATCGTACTATTCGTTTCTCTTGCCCCCTTACCTCGCCTCGTATCTACATTGATATCTGTTTACGGACGAACACTTATTTTAAAAGCGAGTGTTTATTTATTTTTTCTGACACTTTGTATTTTTTTTTAAGTAGTTGTCAATAACTGTCATATTAATTTTGATATAGATCGTCAATGTACATTGAAAAATATAAGTTTTTAAAAGATATCATCAACTTTTTATATATTCTCAACTTCGAAACTAACTCCGAACCTTGAGGCGCTATAAATATTTAAATATTGAATTGGGAGGAAACATAGGTGGAAAAACGTTAGCGTAAAGAAAAAAATTAAGGAAAATACACTTACTTAGGGAAGTCTCCTTCCACTCTACACACGTATTCCTTGGAAACTAGTCTATTTCTGATTTGATGTTCCATTTGTCTAGCTTTCTTCGGTGTTCTACCGAAGAGTAAAAGGCCGCTAGTTAGTCTATCTAACCTGTGTATTGTACGTAGATTCTTTAGATTGTATTCTTTTGCTAAAATAAACACTACGGTGTTGTGTCTGTACCTTCCACATGGATGTACCTGTAAAAATATATCAAATGAAATAAATACATGAAAAGAAAGTGGTAACAAAATCATACAAAATCAACTTTTTTTAAACGAAACTCTATATTGTGTATACGTGTGTATTATGCAGTGTTGTTGGCTAAGAGCAAAAACAAAAGGCATCAAAGAATAGTCGTATCTTTGACATATCACGCCTGTTGGAAATTGAATTGAACCGTATATTATCTGGGATTGTATGAAACGAACAATTAGGAAATATTTTAAAAGGAATTATAGACATTAACCCAAGTAAAAATAGGAAATGTCTAGCAGAAAACCATGACAAAGGAACTGAGTGTATGTGCTCAAATTCTATAATGATGTAATTATATAATTATAAAATATAAGCTTTAATTAAAGAGAATAAAAACCATTTTTTGGGGCAAATATTAGAATGTGCTGAAGTATTTTATTTCAAATATGTGCCGTTTAACACAATCACTACTTTGTTTTGTAATATCCATTAGATTTAAAAGAAATATAATATATAAACATTTTCTATAATGCAAATATTTTTCAGTAGCATTGAAACAAATTTTAGCAGAGTAAGTGAAGTAGATATATTTAATTTATATTTATATTAAACGAAATAAAATAAAGACTATCAAATAAGTTAGGTTTTTTTTTTATAATTCAATAATTAGATACTGGAAATTTGTTTAAAGTATTAATAATTTGCCTTTTTTACTCTACTTTTACTATTTTTGCATAAATCAAACAATTTTTTCAATTATTCAATAAATTCATTGAGATCTATGCATTTTTTGGCAAACCCTTCGATTGCCTGTTACAAAAAAACATTTTTTTTACAAAGTATGTCTTACTTAAACCAATTTTCTTCCCCTTCTGTAGTCTGGGAACAACTTCCATTGTTTTAGGAGGATTTCTGCGACTTCGTGAGAAATAGAGAAAATTCTGTTTTATTCCAGAATATATTCCAGGGGGGTTCAATAATTATTACTATAGACGGCGTTTATTTTTCAAAAATAGAAACCAATCAATAAAAAAATTAAAATACACAATGTAGGTAATTTTTATTCGTTATTTTGACTCAAAACAAGGAAATTTTTCTGTAAATCAAAGGTCCTGGTAGAGTAAATTGAATACTCATTGGTTTTGATCATCGGTATAAATATACAGGGTGTCCCGAAAAGAATGGTCACAAATTATACCACAGATACTGGGGTCAAAAATATGTTGATTGAACTCCACCCAAAAAAAGTTACAGGGTGCTAAAGTTAAAAATTTAAATAATGTATGAATGTAACGTTAATGTATGAAAATTTATAAAAAATACTAGTAGAGAATACCCAATAAATTGGAAACTTTAGCACGCTGTAACTTTTTTTTGGGTGGACTATTGTATATAGGTAAGTGGAGTTCAATCAACATATTTTTTACCCCAGAATCTGTGGTATAATTTATGACCATTCATTTCGGGACACCCTGTATATTATTTAGGAAAATGAGTATTTTTCAGGTACCTAATTCTTTTCACCTCCGTATTTTTTTTTAAATATTCATCTCTTTGTTTCTTTTTCTTTCTAAGAGATAATATCTTAGATACATTAATACAATTTATTATTTGACTAGTAAAAACTTTAACTCTTAAGGTTACAGTTTTTTTCCACCGCCTTCATTTTAAACTAACCATTACGTAGATGATGGCTCACTTAGAATACACTTGAAATAGAAGTTACATAAGAATATTGAGTTATATAACATTTATTCTCAACAATATGTTCTCATGAACATATTCAATTATCCAAAAGCCAAAATTATTAAATTTTCTCCATAAACTCTGTGTAAAATAATAATAAACATGATATTTTCAGAGAATTTCTTGTTCATCGGTTTGTGGGTCTTTAATGAATATTATTTATATCGGGGAATCAACAACCACTTGTTATTAATTTATATTGTATTGTTCCTTTCTACGGCCAGTCGTAGAAAAAGTATTGTAAGCACCTCAAGGATACAGCCAACTATGATCACTCTCGAATGATTGCATTCGGCTAACACGTGCTTAGAATTTTTCGCTTGTGGATAATGGTTTTTTATCTTACTCCGTACGTAGTTTACTATTGTTTAAATTAATTCAAAATTTTATTATGTTATCCTTGTGACATGTTATGATTTTTATACTTTTGATACAGTAACCATATTTTTGTAGAATTAATTTTTTAAATTGTAATTCTCTGGTTATATTGAAACAAATTAAGAAAGCTCGAAAGACTAATAAACTACAGTATTTATTTTCTCCTAAACTCCAGAACATGGTTTAGGGTGCTATATCCAAGAAATTTTAGAACCCCATCTTTTACCCTATCTTGACACCCTGGCAAATCCAACTTTCCCACAATATAATGCCCGACCACATGTCGCAAGAGTCACAATAGACTTCTTTCAACATAATTGTTACCTTGGCCACCAAGATCTCCCGACTTATCCCCATTTGAACACGTGTGGGATATGATGGGTAGGAGATTGCTCTAGAAGAACTTCGTTGGTGGTTGCCTGGAATGAGATACCACAGGAGGACATTGACCACCTGATCAGAAGCATGTCTAGGCGCGTTGGGGAATGCTTAAGACATCGGGGTGCATCTACATTATTAAAGGTAAAAGGGCTTTAAAGCAATGCAATCATTTTGAATTTTTTATTATTTACTTGTTATGCTTCAGTAGATAGATAGATAGATGTTTAAGAGGTGGCCAGAAGCCTATTCCACAGCTACCTTTTCAGATCTATTGTGGTCCTCGAAAAACTAGATTACATCCACCAGTCCGACTCTCTTAACGAAGTCTATAAGCTTTGAGACTGTAACCTTCATGTAGTCCCTTGCCAATGGATATTCTTCTCCTAAAGTCAGGAACCGCATATTTACCAGACCGTCGCACTGACATAAGATGTGCTCTGGTGTTTCCTCTTCTAAGTGACAGGATCTGCACAGATCCGTCTCTGTCAACCCCATCAGCTTAAGATGCCTGTTTGGCTTACAGTGACCCGTCAATAGATTTACTACAGTTTTGACCGTTTCCCTGTCTTTACTCAATAAGTAAACTTTTGTGAATGTTCCATTATTAACTGTTTCGCTTGCCTTTGTCCTGGTGAATTCCACCACCATTCCCGTGATTTTTGTGCCACCCATGTTTTCATGGCCGTTTTCATGGCTTTCTGCAGCAATGCTGCAGAAAGGTTCCGGTCCAATAAAAGGCATTGATGAGCCTAGATTAGCCATTTCATTGCCTTTTAGACCCCTATGACCTGGTACACAAGCTACCGTAACCTTGCTACGATCCCCCAGAGTATTCAGAGCATGCACACAGTCCCATACTAGCCTAAAATTGACCTCTACAGAATCTAGTGCCCTTAGCACCGCCTGACTGTCTGTGAAGATGGCTATTGAACGGTACGTCCTATCCATTCTACACACTAGTGAATTGCCGTAATTTCTGCTTGAAAAATCGTGGCATTTTGGGATAGACTTACTGGGAATGTTATCCCTTGTTTCCTTCCGACTACGCCGGCTCCTACGCCATACAGCGTCTTTGAGCCGTCCGTGTACCAGGTTGACTCCGCCTCTAAGGGCTTCAGTAAGTACTTATACAAAATTTTATAAAAATAACATCATTTAAACTGAGTGTTCGGATTTTTATGTCCTTAGTATATTTTAAAATAATAAATTTTAACCCAGGAAATACTGTTTAAACCGTTTTTAAAGTATCTGCTTGTTCAAAATTTAATGCCGGTATGAATAGTTAGCAGTTTAAAAATTATTCTAATTTAGTAGTCTGGAGTACAAAGTTAACTATTCCTAAACTTTGCAAAGTCTTTGTCTTATTTCTTTTAACTTTTTCCGAAAAACTTTTGCATTAAATTGTTTCAAATTTACTTAATTTCAGTAAATTGTAGGGGTGAGACGTCGCGCAGCGATACTTTGAAATGGGTCGCAAGGTAGAACTTTCTATTTATTAATGTGTTTTCTTAAATATATTAGCGCTTTAAAGATGTTTTCCATTAGAAAGAGTTTTATGAAAATTTTAACTTTAGAAAAGATAGGAGATAGGAAAATTTGGTGGAGGAACTATGTCATCCACCAAAAAATTAAGAAAGGTTAAGGATTTTAATAAAATATAGTAAGGAATTGATTTGGAATTAGTTGAAAGTACTTATCTAAAGTTTAACATTTCCGTATTCAAATATTTTGGAGTGGATTAAAAGGTTTTCACGATTCCAAAAGAGTTTAATAAAAGAAAATTTAATGACAGTGGTATCTGGATTTACCATAATGCCTCTAACAAGTAGCCCGGACCTCAATCCGATGGAGCCAATATGGGACTTGCTCAAAAAGCGTCTTCGAGCTTTACCAAACCCCCCTATCCACCTTAACGAGGTTCCTTTACGTTTGGTGGAAATTTGGCAAAATTTGGAGCAGCAAGAAATACGAAACGTAATTTTAAGCATGCCCAGGCTGTTGCCAGGCTGTAATTAGAGCCAGAGGAGGCAATACCCGTTACTGAAATCATTTTTTGCCCTGTTTTTCTGAATTCATTTTTTTCTTTTTTTTCCGTACTTTTGTTTAACACCCTGTAACTTTTAATGTAGAAATTACAAATTAAAACAAAAACCGTTAATTTTCTTGAAAACCACATCAAATTAAAATCACTAATTACCATCAAAACAAGAGAATCATTTATTATTTATAGATTTTGGAAGTAGAAGTCCATTAATTCATAAATATTAAGGTTCGTTTTCTTATAATCAAATTAAAGAAATTAAAATCTAACTATTCGGTTTCAGGAAAAAATTATTTAAGCCGGTAACACCTCACCATCAACTTCATCTAAAAATAAATAAATTTGAAACGCCAGCGCATGCGGGTATCGTTGCACATACACTTGTCAAAAGATAAAAGAATGTTAGCTAACAGAGGTTTAACAAGCGTTTATGCAACCGGCCCTAAATATATTATTAAAACAAAATAATATACAAGTTTTTAAAAAATTTAAACCCATTGATGGTACTTTGAAAGTAAGTTATGACGAACATTGATAAAAATATTATTATATATTATTTCATAACTTCAAATTCGTTACAATTTTTTACACAGTTTAATATTGGTATTGATGAAGTTTTCTGCTTAGACCACACGGAATGGTTAAAGGATTCTGTGTATGTGATGATAATATATGATTCAGATTGTTAACGAGTAAGAAGAAAGATTAAAATCCAACTAAAGAATGTTTGTTAAAATAGATCAGGATCGGCTGAAAAGTTCCCGGTCTGACCTATAGATGACGACAATAGAATTAAATCCATTTCATTTTTAGATAGTATCAACCTTCAAAAGATTCGTGTAAAAATTTGACAGCTGTCGGACTATTAGTTTGTGAGATATTGCATTTTTAGTGAAGCAACTTTTGTTGTTTTCAAAAAGATGGAAAAAAAAAGAATTTCGTGTGTTTATTATTATTATTTGAAAGGAAAAAATACAGTTGAAGCAAAAGCTTGGCTTGATAATGAGTTTCCGGACTCTGCGCCAGGAAAATCAACAATCATTGACTGGTACGCAAAATTCAAGCGTGGTGAAATGAGCACCGAAGACGGTGAACGCAGTGGACGCCCAAAAGAGGTGGTTAACGACGAAAATATCAAAAAAATCCACAAAATGATTTTGAGTGACCGTAAAGTGAATATGATCGAGATAGCTGACACTCTAAAGATATCTAAGGAACGTGTTGGACATATCGTTCACGAATATTTGGGTATGCGGAAGCTCTGTGCGAAATGGGTGCCGCGCCTGCTCACAATCGATCAAAAACAGCAACGAATTGATGATTCTGAGCAGTGTTTGCAGCTGTTAAGTCGTAATAAACCCGATTTTTTGTGCCGATATGTGACTATGGATGAAACTTGGCTCCATCACTACACGCCTGAGTCCAATCGACAGTCAGCTGAGTGGACTGCGGCCGGTGAACCGCCACCAAAGCGTGGAAAGACTCAACAGTCAGCTGGCAAAGTTATGGCCTCAGTTTTTTGGGATACACACGGTATATTGTTCATCGACTATTTGGAAACGGGAAAAACAATCAACAGCGACTATTACTGTGCATTATTGGAGCGATTGAAGACCGAAATCGCGAAAAAACGGCCCCATATGAAGAAGAAAAAAGTGTTGTTTCATCAAGACAATGCACCGTGTCACAAATCATCGAAAACGATGGCAAAATTGCATGAACTGGGCTTCGAATTGCTTCCTCACCCATCGTATTCTCCAGATCTAGCACCCAGCGACTTTTTCCTTTTCTCTGACCTGAAGAGAATGCTCGCGGGAAAAAAAATTGGCTCTGAAACTGAGGTAATCGCCGAAACTGAAGCCTATTTTGAGGACAAACCGAAGGAGTACTACAAAAATAGTATCGAAAAGTTGGAAGGTCGCTATAATCGCTGTATCGCCCTTGAAGGCAACTATGTTGAATAAAAAAAATGAATTTTGTCAAAATATTGTGTTTTACTATGGTAGACCGGGGACTTTTCAGCCGACCTGTTATTTATATGGTTTTAACTTCATTTTACTTGAAAATTTATTAATTATTTAACTTTATAATATAGGAATTATTTCTTTCCATCAATTTACTAGAAAAATAATTATAATTTTGTTATAAAAGTTCAAAAATTTAAAAATTGCCCAATTGGTCAGTTTTAAGAGATTTATCAAGAAATTGTAAGTGACCCTTTTTGTAGGGCATTTAATTTTGTATAAGAATATAGAATTATCGGCGACAAAATAACTTCAAGGGAAAAAAATTATTTGCAAAAAGTTCCAAATTTCCATGTAATTTAAATGGAAAATCTTCTTTGCGACAAGGTTTATTTTGAATATAATGGGCATAAAACGGTCTGACATATTTTTTTAGATAATAGAATAAAAATTAATAGGGCGTCTTTAGAAAAATAATGAAGTTTGTAGATAACCCTCACCGTCACCCTATTGTGATATGTTTTCATGTAAGTTTATATATGTTGATTAACTATATTAAGTAAGGGAAGGACAAATGGAACAAAATCGGAACAAACCTTGTATTGGGTACGTAAAACAATCTGTTATGGTACCGGATCACACGGGTACTCACCGGTATCGAGCAAGGTTTATCCAAAACAACTAAATCTTCATCAACATGTATTAACTTGATGGAGTTCGATAACACAGGGGTCTCGTGTCTGTAATGAACCGATAAAAACATCAAATTGTTAGGTTGGGTACAGTCAGTTTGGTGTTTTAGGATTAAGTTTCCTGAAATGTTTTATACAAGGTATAACTTGCAATTTAAAAATAATTATTCCTTTACTACATGGTTAAAAATAACACTGTGGATGGATGTCTGGTCGTCTTGTTACAGAACTTAGTTAAAAATTAGTTATTTACAAGCCTATTGAATAAACATACCTAGTGAACAGTTCAAAACGTGATGGCTATAATAAATTTAGTATATTTACACTAATTGTCTCATAAGTAAAGTGCAATAAACTTTGTAATACATAATAGATATTACATAAAAGCGCATATTATATTTATTGATATTAATTGTAGTAGATTGTTACGCTTACCTTTGAAAACTGGGTATTAATTTAAAAACTATTTTTATTCTCAGCTTTACCTTTCCGTAGATCCAAAGAGAATTTATGGAGTAATAAAATGAAAAAATAATACTTTGTCCACGACCGTGCTATAAAACCTTAATTATACATGTGTTTGCTCAAGTATAATGTTACCCATTATTCACTATTGAATAATGAACCATTATACACTGTATGACGTCAAAACAGCACGTACGTCTAAACTTGGTATGGGAATATTCTTTGTTCATAACACGGTAGCATACACTCCAATACACACACACGTAATAAGTGTTGCCTATACAGAATGTACTTTGGTATATGGAATACTTTATACACAGATGCACACGAATATTATTCAATACGAGTATTTTATATGAACTTTTATTTACATGCTATTCTGCAATTTTCTTTGTCTTTGCAGTCTTTTTGATATGTAATTTTGCTAAATAGTGCTAAATAAGAAATGATAATGTTGCTACGACATTGTACTATACTTCATAAAATAAAGATTTTTTATAATTACTAGTAAATTTTATTTGAAAGTCGCGAACAAAGTATAGTATTCTACTCGCATGTAATGGCTATTATTCACTCAGATGATTATATGATGATGATTATATACTATAGGACTAAAGTATATATTTTAATCTCAAGGGTAAAGTATTTAATTTAATGCTTTTACATCGTGGGGCAGCTTTTTGCCTATTTACTTCGAGCTGTCAGCTCCTTATTCGTCTCTGATGTTATTCCAATTTAAAATTGTCAGATAAAAATTTTTAGATATTTTATGTTTTTTTATAAATCTATTGTACTAACCCTTACTTTTTGGAAGTCAATCTAAATTTATTTAAAAAATTGCTTTTTTTAACTCAATGACAGCCGTTTCGCCAGAATTAGCATCGTCAGATTGACATATTGAAGTTACATTTTGTTTGTTTGTAGCTAGGTACCTGATGTTGATTAGGTAGTATTAAGGCTAGACCAAGTATGAAAGTAATAGGACATAACAATATTAAAGCCTAGATGTTATTAGTCCTAAGGGATTATCCTGGATGTACTTCTCTCTAAGATCAGTATAACTGTGCAATGATATAGAAAAACCAGGAAAAAACTATATCCTGCTGATCTTTACAATAACTTAATATATTTGTGTTACAATTACTTCTTATATATGTATAAAACGAAGACTCAATCAAAGCAAACAGTTTAATAGTGGAGAATTTATTTGTCCATTAACAACTTTAAATTGTGGATCTGCTAGATCAAGTTCTTCAAGGAAATCTAAATTTTGTTTTCTATTACAAGTGTGTAGTATTAGGATGTCATTGGTGTGTAAGAGTGAGATTAAATGTTCAAGTAGGTCTTGCATAATTTGACTTATCTGGTTGTTTTAATCTATATAAGCTCTTCAAAATTTCTTTGTATTTGACCTATATACAGTATTACATTTTGGACAATTAATTTTGCAGATTTTTTTAATTTGGGTAATTTTATTTTTACATTTAACAATTTTTTTTTATTAGGCTATTGCTTCGACCGCTAGGGGTCATTAGCAGTTACAATCCTATAATTAGATATGTGTGATGTTGTTGCTATGATTGTTTACAATTTGTTTATACAAAAACTTTGTCACATTAGATTTTATGATATACATTAATGTCTTTAAGATATTGGAGAGTCCTTTGGATTTGTTCTGAATCTCCGGTGCCGTCTCTTATTTGGTTTGGTAAATTATTCCTTTTCCTTTCTTCTTGATATTTTGGACAGTCTATTAAAATGTGTTTAACAGTTAGGTCTGTATCGCATCTGTCACATTTGGTGGGCTCTTCTTTGGTCAGCAGATATTGTTTTGTTAATCGGGTGTGTCCTAGTCTTAATCTTGAAATTTTAATTTGCTGTTGTCGCTTTGATGGTAAAGGTTTCAGGTTTGTATATTTTAAGAATGGATGGCTCATTACTCCAGTCCGTTTGTCTCTTTTTTCTGATCAGCTTCTTGAGGAAATTTTCGATATCACTATGGATGCGTATATCAGAAGTCTGGATGTCTAAGGAACTTGCTGCTTCATGTGCTGATTTATCTGCACTATCATTTCCAGGGATTCCAACGTGTGAAGGAACATATACTAGGATAATTTCCACTTTCAGGAGGGAGAGCTGATGTAACAGTTGTTGGACTTGTTGAACTAACGGATTTCTTGCATAAAGTTGTTCTATCGATTTTAACGAACTGAGTGAATCTGAGCAAATTACATATTGTGGTTTTAGGTTACTCATAGTATACAGCAAAGCTTGGTGGATTGCATATAGTTCTCCTGTGTAAACACTGCATTCTTCTGGGAGACGAAATTTTTGTATTGTCGTTGGTGTGACTACTGCTGAACCTACTAAACGGTATTCTTGGTTTACTGATGCGTTTTTGTGATTGTGTTTTAAGTGATATTAATGCTGATGTTTCTACTTTACAAAGCAACATTGTACCGTTCTCCATTAATGTCTTTCATTCTTCTGTTACTAGAAGAAATCTCTCAAGAATATTATAAATCTTGTTCCACAGAAAGTCATTTTTTTCTTAGAAGCAATTCAATAAACCAAGGTTCAAAAGAAAAGTATTAGTGCTAAGGAGGTTCAATTGGTCCTCAGCTTACATAGATCTTATATTTTATATGTATCTGTGAATTGAGAAGGTCCGGTTTCTCATTGTGCTCCCTCCTCCTAAACATATATTATTAGTTCGTTGTCCAACCTACTGATTTTAAGTAGTCCACGACGTCCTTAAGAAGAATCTTTCTTATGTTGGCCAGTATCCCATTTATTTAAAAGAGCAGAGCAATCAAAGAGGGCCATCCACGGTTTTCTCTGCTTGTTCAAATCCTTAGTACCTTAGTGACGATGATTCGACTCCTCTACTAGATTTTGTCCAGCGTTGGCAAATGGAACAACTACTATCTTTGACCTATTAGTAGTTCTAATGTACTGTTAGTAGGTTTCCGAAATAGAAACATAATCTCACTCTGTTTGAAAAAGAGTGGAAATTACGGGTTTATTTACATTTTTATTATCATTCTTTTAAAAGACAATGTTGTGTGAAGCGCAAAAAACAATGTTACTCAGTTTCATGAATCAACATGAAGAATTACAGTGGCCAATTTACAGCCAGCTTCTCATATAAAAAGCCCAACAACTTCTGGAAGAAATTTCAATAAAATTGAATGGCGTCCCAAATGGACAATCCAAGCATTGGAAAAAGTGGAGAAAAGTAAGTATACTATCTTTTTATATTGTTGTACAATTAGAGAAAATTGTAACGTTTACTATCCAGAGGTATGTAAGAATGTACGTTAAATGCCCTTGAGATAATTTATCCCGATTTACACTTTTTTTTTTAAAACTGTGACATTTTCGAAAGTAGAGAACAAACTTATAAAGCTAACAAATTCTCTACCGTTTTACCATAATATTTAAACCAGTAGTTTAATTAATGCAGAGCCTTGATACTCTTGCGGTATCTAAAAAGTACAGATTTTATTTTTCGCGATGTACTAGCGTATCAAAATACTCCGGATATATTTTTCCACCGTCCACATTTATAATTCAAGTAAAATTACATACCGTTATAAATTTAATTCTCGTTTAGATCAAACAATTTATTTCAACCGATAAATTGCCCACTTGTCATAAAAATAAACAATAAACTAAATGTGACGATTCCGTAGAAACATCCAAAAATAAATCGGGCAGGTGGCAGTTTGCAGATGATAAAAAAATTACTGGAACATAAAGTTCATATTAAACAACGAATATAAAACCGCCATCTCGCGCTTTGACTGTTTTATTTATGAAAGAGATTACGATTTCAGAAGGTCAAGTGGAAACTCGTGAATAATACAATATCTTTTCACGTGATCGTGTCAACGAACAACACGAGTGATTAATAGGAGCATGAGCGTAAAAAATAATCTTAAAATAACAGAGCAACATAAATTGTGGCATGGAGTCTGTAAATTTCACCAAATAATTACGTATGATGTATAGTTCAAATCAACGAGGATATGAAATAAGAAAGTGTCTATAAATAAATAACCGGGAGATTGTTCTGTGTCAAAAATGTCAAACGACCGTGGCGGTGACGGTGATTAATTATGGAATTACTGCAAGAGCAAGTGGAAATCTGATTTTTAAATTTGTTACATTTTGGTTTTAATATTTGTATCTTGTTTTCAGATTTTGACCTCCATTCTATACGTGTAGGTATGTATTTATTGATTGGCATCTTTGGAAAATGTTTTTTACAGATTATTTTGTCGACAAAATTTATTAATTTTTTTTAATAAAATGTAAGAAGTAAGTATATTTAAAGTAAGTAGTTTTAAACTATCCAAAAATTGTTGACATTAACTTTTGAAATATGGATAGTATTTTTACCAAAGCAATAAAAATTGTAATGAAAAAGAACATAAATTGTAGCTGGTTTGGCTGTTATATTTATTGGTAATAAATATTCAAAAAAAATTAGATATATTTAATCCACTTTTATCATGTCCAAATATTTGATTGAATAAACAATTGATAATATTTTCAGCCTTATCAGTTGAAGATTCTTGTTTTTATACTGCTTTCTTGAAATCTACCAACAATCCAAAAATGAATATTGCAGCCGTAGTAAAGATTCAAATTTTGCGGATTTTGGTTCTTGACATTCTTTACGATTGGTTGCGATGCCTAGGGTACGGAGACCTGTACGATTTCGTCAACTTAGTGAGTTTGATAGGGGTCGTATAGTGGGACTTCGGGAAGCTGGATTTTCTTTTCGGGAAATTGCAGTTAGAGTGCAAAGAAGTGTAGACACCGTGGTTAGGTGTTGTCAGGCATGACTTCGAGAAGGCCGTACGCAAAGAGCAAGGGGCTCTGGACGCCCCCGTAGAACAACAGACCGTGAAGATTGCCGCCTAAGATTATTGGCCTTAGGGGACCGTTTCTCCACTACCAGGTCCATTGCAAATGAATGGTTTGCAGAACACGGAAGACCTATTGGCATGCAAAGTGTTTACCGACGAATAAGACGTTTTGGCCTGTTTTCATACCGACCACACTGGGTCCTCCCTTTAACTCCAGAACACCGACGTAATCGCCTTGAGTGGTGCAGAAAATGGTCACTCTGGGATCAGGAATGAAACAGTATTGTCTTTAATGACGAGTCTCGATTTTTTTTTAGGCATGCACGATGGTCGAGCGAGGGTTAGAAGACGACGTGGTGAAAGGAGAAATCCACGGTTTTTTGTTGAAAGGCATGTTCATCAAACTGTTGGAGTATGGTTTGGGGTGCTATAGCTTATGGTTCGAGATCACCTCTTTATCAGAGGTAACATGAACGCGCAGCGTTACATCCAAGAAGTTTTAGAACCCCATCTTTTACCTCATCTTGACACCTGGCAAATCCAACTTTCCAACAAGATAATACCCGACCACATGTCGCAACAGTCACAATAGACTTCTTTCACCATAATGATGTTACATTATTACCTTGGCCACCAAGATCTCCCGACTTATCCCCCATTGAGCACGTGTGGGATATGATGGGTAGGAGATTGCTCAATTTGCAACGTCCTCCTCAGACTCTAGAAGAACTTCGAGAGGAGTTGGTGGTTGCCTGGAATGAGATACCACAAGAGGACATTGACCACCTGACCAGAAGCATGCCTAGGCGTGTTGGAGAATGCGTAACACATCGGGGTGCATTCACACATTATTAAAGGTAAAACGGCTTTAAAGCAATGCATTCATTTTGAAATGTTTATCATTTACTTATTATGCTTCAGTAAGTACTTATACAAAATAAAAATAAAATCATTTAAACAAACAAAGAATACATGTGTAATACTTTTATAATAATTTAATTTAAAATAAGCTATTTAAAATTTATAAAATGTAATTTTTCTATGTATTTCATCCAACCAAAAATTGTACATTTTTTTATTTAGAATTTTTTTTATTCGTCATATTTTTACTTACTTAACTACAATATTTAATATTTAAATATATATTAAAACTATACCAATAATTTTAATTCATTTACCGTAAAATATTGATTTTAAAAGGTGTACAAAGTAATAAATAAAATAAAAGTTGTAAGCCAAGTATAGTCCTCGGTACCGCCATAGTCGCTTGACATATTATTAATATTATTATTATTATAGCCTATTATTAAGCGGATTATATAATTAAATAATACAATTTCTTGTACCAACCCTTACTTTAAGAAAGTCCATGTTACTAAGAAAATTTGGCACCACTTTAGGATTTAGGGCAACGCCCTCATGGAGGGGAGGCGGATGAATGGATAGCTTATGAGTAGAGGAACATATTGGTAGGAGTCTTACCGCGCGGAAACGCCCCCTAGCGGAGATATAAAGGAAAATCAGATAACACATTTACCCATTGAAAATACAGTATAAAACAGGTTATATGAATATAACCTATCCTAACCTAAGGTAATAAATAGGGGAATTTTTTAGAGGGGGTCAGGTATCCTGGGAACGCTTCCTTAAGAAATGGGAGGTCAAAACAAATTTTATGCGAAATATTTTTCATCGATTCAATTCAGCTCTTCAACTGATATTTTGATGGACTGTCCCTAAAAAAATATAGGAAATAAGGAGTTTTCTATCACAGGACAGTGACCCAGCGGTTAGGGCTCTGGCTTGTGGTGCCTGTGGTCGCAGGTTCGAGTCCTGGTTGTAACTCACATTTGCGACCATTAATTGCAATGAATGAGTGATGATATGAGTACTAATGAGTGTGTTCTGCTTACAGATGGAGTACAATCTGATTATGTTAGGTTAGGTTGCTAAGTTCAGATAATGTATTTTCAATGGGTGAATGTATTATCTGATTTTCTCCTATATACTGATCTTACAGGAAAATACATCCCGGATAATCCCTTAGAGCTAATAACATCTAGGCTTTAATATTGCTATGTCTTATTACTTCCATACTTGGCCTAGTCACTACTACTTAAAAAAATTGTAATATGTCAATCGGAAGATGCTAATTTTAAGCGAAACATCCAATAAGCTGATACTTATTCCACATTTTTGTTAACAACCAAGACACATATATTTGTAATACAACAGTTTATTTAATTTCATCCACTAGTTCTACAAGTTACTAGTTAATATTTTAGATAAAACTATTGAATGTAATTATAATATGTTTATCTGTTTTCTAAATATGTATTATTTCCACAAAAAAAAGAGTTTGTACAATTATTTTCATTAAAAATAACAAAGCACTTTTTACCTCATCCGCTAATACAGCTGCAGCTGCAAATTTTATTACACTTTAATATATACACCAACATTAAAAAAAACTTTAATAATCTGCTTATTACCCACGAGAAATTTTAAAAACCCTGTTATTTTTTACAAACCTCGTACCTATCAAATTAATAAAACTGTGTTAGCCTTTCAGCATCATCAAAACGTATGAAATTCGTTATGCTATGATCCTTCGTTTTAATATGACCCTTTAAAAATTTTAATATTGCTTGTCTGAATTACAAAGCTTCTGCTTCTAGCTACGCTTCATTTAATTAATTCATACCTCTCAGGATTTATCTTCTTTTAAGTATAGGTACATTTTTTCTTTGTATGTATGTGACTAAACACCTACTGAAGGACTTTTTATTTATTGTTATCATTTTTTTATTGTATAGAAAGAATTACAAAAAATTCATTATTGCAAGGATGCAGTTGAATTAATTAATAGATGAGGAACAAAAAAATTAACAAAAAACAATGTTATACAGCTGAATAAATTAATAAAAGTATAAATAACTGATAATTCGATAAGAAAGATGATAAAAATTTACACAATCTACAACATTTTATTCGTTTACAGGAACAAAATAGCCAATTGAAGAGAGCACTTCGTAGGAGGGTCAGTCCAGAGCATCTGCAAGGTCATCCATAGTATTAATTGACGGTATGTAACTTGCCCAAGACTGGGCACTAAAAAATAAATGCCTCATGGTTAACCTTTGGTTAAGGTTACAAATCTACCAAATTTGTTCCTTCGTGTGTATATCGTGAATATTTTGCTTGCCAGAAAGCTTGATATACTTTTTCAAGCAGAGGCTCAACTGTGCTATTAGTTTAAGGTATTATTGCATAAAAAACTTTTAGCCAATACTCAAGACGAAGAACGAGATAAGCTATTTATATCCTGCCCGCCCATGCAAAATTTCCCAGAAAGCTTCAAGCAATTTTGTTAATATTCTTTTGTTGACATTTTCAATGCATTCAATTAAATTCAATTAACTATTCAATTAAATTGCTAAAGTCGACTGAAAATTACTTTTGGCAGTCTATGAAGGGGCATGGTATTAAGTAGCAGGTAGCTAAATAGATCCCATGATCGTAGAGCCGACGTTTTTTTAAAGCATAATTCAAATTAAAATAAAAACTAAGACAACCACTGCAGCACTTGGCAAAAAGTCCAATAGCTGGGAAAAATAATCTTCAAAAACATCAGTAGTCAATTTCTCGTGAAAATCTTTGGTTGACTTTGATATAAAGTCTAATAATCCATTTTCTAGAAAACCATGTACACTGCCAATTTGTGAGATTATTAGTCTGCGACCTTCTCCTCGAGGAGCATTTAATCCTGTTGAATATCCCTCCAAAAATGCCTGACAGGAATTTAAATTATTGGTGTTCATCCATGATGCTTTAGAAACAAGTGTCCCTTATTCAATTATGTTTCATCTAAATAAAAGATAGTTCTTCCCTCTCTATGAAACTTTTTAATACTTCTTAAGTTTTGTGTTCTCCAGCAAATAATTTCTTTTTATGAAAGTTTTGTTTAAAAAGTTCAATTTTTAATGTTCTTAGCAAGATGGACTTCCACAAAGTACCTAACGGTTACTTCAATCAATTTCAACGTATATTTTGAATTTATTTCTAATTTTAATTCTGATTTTACCAAAAAAGTGTACTTTTATCCAATAGTGTATAATGAACGATCCAATACTAAATTAGATGAAGTTTCCATAAGCTATTAATATTGTGAGTTGCTAATATTTGTATTTATTAACTTTGGTGATACTTCTAACAAAAACATGCATCAACCATCTGTATACTATTGATCAGTAGTAGATGGGCTTGCTTGCTTGGGGACTGTCACTTTAATAGCTTATAATTTACTGTCAACTAACAAAGAACATCTATTAATCATTCTGAAAATGGTGGGTGGTGGGTTGCTATATATTTGGATTTGTTTGAAATGGATAAAATGCTGTCTTGAGGTCAGGTACGGTCAGCAGTTATTTTGTTTTGGGGTATAGATCCATTTAAACCTTTTAGTCCTTCAAACACAAAAGAAACGACACTCTAAAAGCTCGACAAATAAAAAATCAGCAAACAAAAGATCTTTAAAAGGTATTGATGTATTTGTGTTGTTTTGTTGATGATATTTTGGAATATGCTATTAATTATAAAATATGAACTTCCTGATTTTTTAGATTTTACATAGAAGTTGTCATTTTAAAATGTTATAGATATTGGGGTAGTCCTACAAAATAACGACTGACAATTAGGTCAAATTTTATCAATGCATGCTTACTCAGAAAATGTAATGGTTTACAGCATTGAATTGATGTTAACAGTGAATACTTTGAACATTTAGTTTAATATTATGGTTAGAATTATACTTTTGGGGACTTGTTTTATTTAGAATAAATTTGTTATTAAAACTTATTATTTTTAAGGATTGTTACATTCAACATTTCTTCCTTACATAATAGGTTAATAATTATAGTTTACAATAAATATTAAGAAATAACTCTGTTTTCATAAACTTTGGGTATAGGGAATGCTTAACAAAAATTAAAGTTACATAATCGAATATTCTATTTATAATATAAAATACAGGGTGTTCCATTTGAAAGAAGAGAGAAAATGAAAGGTTGGAGTTATCGTCCACCCTGTATACGTGATATTGTATCATATTACGAAACTCTGTTAGGCAAAATACTTTTTTTTTCTTCAACACGTACAATAAGGTACAGAGCGTTGATTTACCTACGATTTACACATAAACGTTTCCATACTTTCTGAAGGACTCTGTATAACGTTTAAAACCTTATATCAAAAGCTTCAAAAAAATGTAAGCAGTCCGAATTCGCTATAATATACAGGGGCTTCCGTTTAAAAAATCATGTTTGCTTTGTAACGGTACACCCTATATAATTCAGCAAGACCAAGAAGAGCTATACTCTGGTTCACAGTTATTATGCAGCATTACGTTTATGGACGACGGCGTTGCCATATCGGCATGTTCTTCGAATTTGGTTCCAACTGGCGCGGGAATATAACTTGCCATTGTGTTACTATTATGATTTAAATGTTGACTAAATTATTCATTTGAAAATCGTTTAGTGAGTAATTAAGAATATTTATAATTATGCTTTTAGATAAATTTTACGCGTTGTTTACGCAACAGTGTTGAATATTCGCCCATAAGATTTACATTGGCCTATGCCGGCCACACTGCATAATAACTGTGAACCAGAGTATAGACCGAGCTTTTAACGAAATGCCACTTTTTATCGACTGTCATATGCAACTAGGATGGCTAAGAAACAAAATGATTCTTACCACTTATGTAACTAACATTGTGTCAGCGACATCTAAAATATCAGTAGCGCCAAGTCCGTCGCATATAATATTATGTGTAACGCGCCTTCAGAATAAACATGACAGAAGATTTTTGTAATATTCTAATGCATCATTTTCCGTTAGCATTGAAGTAACGCCTCTTATTGTATATTAAATAACAGCACGAGATGTATTAGGTAAAAGCTTTTTCGACAGTGGGCTCAAACTAATATTACTTAGAGTTTTGACAAGAGACTAGTAATAAATGAACTAGGTCTATATAACAAATGTCTTGGATTTCTATTAGCGAATTGGTGGTCTTGAGGTAATATAGCCTTTAAAATTAATACGCTAATAATTTTATTTGTTCTTTTTTAATTAAATTTTTAACATGATTAATATTTCTATATATACATATGCATGCATTGCAAATAATGTCAGAATTATAAAGACAATACTTGTACATATAAGGCAAGATTTTGATTGGTTTCTGGACAAAAACACTGATTATTTCATTAATTCTGATTCTGTCAAATTTTCGAAAGATTTGGTATTGATAAAAATTTTCTTCTATTAGAAGATAGTACTTGGTCAAATCACCCAGATTATTTAAAAGGTTTGGAAATTGTAAAACATCTTAAAGTGGTCAATGATTCTGCAGAGCGAGCTGTCAAACTAACTAAAGGCTTATATAGGTTCGATATTTTTTTTTGGGTCATACACTAAAAATTTTAGGGGCACCGGAAACTCAAAAATCAAATCGGTAAATAACGGACATCCTAATTTATATAGTTTTGCGATTCTCACCCCTATATTTTCATCTTAGCCTAATGATGGTCTAAGTTGTGATCTGACTTTATGTGTTATAGAAAAATATGATAGTTTATCGAATTTTAAGACATTCTTTGGAGAAACAACTCAAAAACCATTCAACATTAAAAATAGTTGACTTGTGATAGATACAGGGTCGGTACAATAAATTTATTTAAGCTTTAAATAAAGCATTAGTTAATCCAATTAAATATGTAGTTTTCAACACTACCCAATTCACTCCCAAGCGATTCAGCATCTTATAGTCTATATAGAAAGAACAAGGAGTAATAAATCATTCATTTAAGTAGATTTCATAGACGTACCAAAATATATTTTAAGATGGTTTACCGTAAGGTACATTTTGTATTGAACGAATGAGTTGCAGGTATGCTAAAGAATATACGATTTCGGTCAGAGGTAACGGGATGTACTAATTTTAATAAAAAAAAGTGATAGAGGTACATAAATTTTAGTAAGTTTGATAAAGAAAGGCAACACAGTTTATTCATAATAGAAAACAAACCAATCTGTAACAATAATTATTTTATATTTTTTGTTCTTTTTGTAAGAAGATTAATTCAAACTTTGAATATTGTCACAAATAAATTACAATTTTTATTAAATTCAAAGAAGCAAAATGAATATTTTTTATTTGTATTACTCCTATATGTAGTGTTTGGGGAATTTTTCTCAGAAATTTTAAATGGCAAGTGGCCTACTGTAATCGGCTTAATACGATTACACCTATTTACAGATTATTAGATTATTGAGAGGGATTTTCTAAACAACCCAGTTTTCTTAAAAACATTATCGGGAATATTATTTTAAAAGAAAGTAGGTACATTAAATCAGTACTTAGTGTTAGTTATTTGAGTAAAGTTGTATGGTTTTCATAATATTGTAAACAGTTGGAATATATTTGTTGAATGTTAATTGTGCAAGTATCAAACAATGTCGATAAGCCAAGGACCATCTAAACGACCAAAAACAGGTCCATTATCTTTAAATAAAAAAACTCTGATATTGAATTGTTATCTATCACTGAAAAACAAGGATCCAAGTGCAAGTGTTGATGATATTGTGGAATTAACGGCTGCTATGTTGTGTGTTGCTAAATCAACAATTTATAGATTACTAAAAGAAAGCAAGAATGGAACTCTTCAACCCCCTAAAACTCCTTCAGGCCGAAAACCAATTGAGATCGATGAGTCATTAAAACAAAGACTAAGGCGTAAAGTCCATGGATTTTACTTACGAAAGGAAATTCCAACACTTGACAAAATTATGACATCAGTGCAAGAAGATACGGACTATACAAAATTCTCCAGAATGACATTATGCAAACTTTTGAAAGATGTGGGTTTCAGGTATACAAAACATAATAGAAAATCTCTCTTAATAGATAAACCGGAAATAGTTTTTTGGAGAAGAGACTATTTAAGAAGCATTCGACATGCCAGAGAACAAAATTTGAAAATCTTCTACTTAGACGAAGCATGGATAAATCCTGGATATACAGTTTCCAAATCTTGGCAAGATGAAAACATTAAAAGCGGAAGGCAGGTATTCGTGGAAGGTTTGTCGTTAGGTTTGCAGCCACCATCTGGAAAAGGAAAAAGACTTATCATTGTCCATGTTGGAAGTTCTGAAGGTTTTGTTGATGGTGGATTATTAACTTTTATTTCAAAACGCACGGGGGACTATCACGAAGATGTGAATGGGGATGTCTTCGAGGAATGGTTTGTTCAAATGTTGGATCTAATTCCAAAAGGGGATGTTATTGTTATGGACAACGCAAGTTACCATTCACGGTTACGAGAAGCATTGCCCACAAGTCGTTGGCGTAAAGCAGAGCTTTTGGAGTGGCTTATTTCGAAAAATATTAAGTTTCCAAAAGATCCACTAAGGAAAGAACTTTACAGAATTTCAAAAATGAACAAGAATAAATACAAAACCTACATTGTAGAAGAAATGGTTTCTTCTCGTGGTATATCAGTTCTTCGACTTCCCCCTTATCATTGTCCCATAATCCCATAGAATTAATATGGGCTCAGGTAAAGGGGGAAGTTGGAAAAAAAATATTACTTTTAAAATAAACGATGTTGTGAAATTGTTTGATAGTGCTGTAAGTCATGTTAGTAAGGAAAATTGGACAAACTGTATCGAGCATGTTATCAAAGTAGAGGCAAATATGTGGAAAATTGACAATATTTATGATGATTTAATCGACCCTATTATTATTAATGTCAACAACGATTTTTTATTATATTATAATTTAAAACGTATTTTTTTCCCAAAATACACATCACTGCATTGCCTTATTGCTTACCTGCTAATCCTTTAACAATGAAGAAACCCTAAACTTTGCTACAACTGAAACAAATACGGGGTCGTTTTTAGATTTAGGGAAGAAATGTAATTTAAAGTAAGAGATTTATCAAAAATTTCATGGTAAAGATTTTGCATACTTAATTAGGGTTTATTACTCCTCGTACTTTTTGTACATACTATAGTTCATATCTGACAGGTAATTCCGACACAAAGAGTGGTGGCATTGACACTGTCAGTCTATAAAAGATTCAACTACCTAACTAACTAAAAAAATCAGCAAGCATCTTGTAGAAAATCGTTCTTGTATTTAATAGACCAGACCGTTATAATTAATTTCAGTTTAATAATGATATTGTCTTTGTGATGCTATTATATTCGCCAAATTGAACTAATATAAAGGGTAAACACTGGATATATGTTGTTGTTTTGATAATAAATACATATTCGAACATTAATTATCAGGAGGTACGAAACAGAATGAACAGCACGCGTCTTAAACTTGTAAAATTAATAGTCATGACACAATATCATATAATGCAAAAAACTCGATAATGGGGTGAGTGGAATTATCGGTTAGATTAGAGCGAAGGATTACTCTGAGCTGATTTAAATCGTTGGCATAATTTAATACGCATGTTACATTGTTTGAGAAGAGATTATCGGCTACGGTAAAAATATGAATTGGTGAATGTGTGTTTTGATTATACAGGAAATACTGCTGCTAAAACACGCAGTGGTGCAAGAAAAAAATGTTGGAAATTATATTTACAAAAGAAAATGTCTGATAGTGTTGACATCAAGAACAAAAATATACAAATGCAACAAGCGTAAACTGAACTTTTAGACCCAAATTGACTGATTGATGTTTGAAAGTAACTTTTTTCATACTGTACGGTGAAGTGCCATTTCCCGGACTGGTTTACGGTATACTTGTACTTTACATTCAACATAAACTAAGCTTTTATTCTAGTTTTTGAAGATTGACATTAATTGTACAACTGCTGTTGCCAGCAATATGTTTTAATGGAGTTGTTGATGGATTTTCTGTAATCGCGGAAGACGTGTGGCTGTGATGTAGCACTTCAACAAAAGTTTCGTCCCTTTGGATCATTCTTGCAATCTTGTTTTTGCCTTCAATCGATTCTTCTATATACTTTTCGGCAACTGAAGAACTCTTCTATCCACCGTGCTGTTTTAGAACTTTAAGGTCAGCTCCAGCATTGGCCAACAACGTTAAGGACGTCCTCCTGAAGCAATGACCTGTATACTTTTCTGGTTGGTCTAGTTTTAAGAACTAAGCTATTTTCTTAGGTGCTTCGCCAACAGTATGTATACCAGCTCTTTGAGACAGGCATTTTCCTTGTTTTTAACCCACCATAAGAGCTTTCAGGGAGACGTGTTGCCGTAAATTCATGTATTTTTTAAACACATCCAAAAAGTGAGCCTCAACACTGTTAAACACAGTGAAAGCTCGTCGAATATGCGTTTTTGTCTGGTTAATCTTAACTACTAGCTGAGTACCCGTATCCTTCACATCACTAACTTCTAAATTATAGATCTCTTCCCTTCGGCAACCTCCAGCAACTCAAAGTAATGCTATCACTTTGAGTAATAGATATTCTTTATCTGGAGCATCCCTCATGAAGCTTTCAATTTGTTCCTTTGTCAGCACCTTCGACTGGTTTTGCTGATAGTCTATATTTTGTTTTTTCAAAAAAGCTATCAACTTTGGACCATAATGAAGAAGGATTGAAAAAAACTGTTCTTACCACATCCAAAAAGTAAGCCAACAACACATTTTCATCAGCACTACTTTTCAAATTGTGTTGTTCACGCCAGTTGCAAAACAGCGAATATTCTTTTACATATCTTTTCGCAGACTTAACCGGAATTATATGCCCTATCCACAGTTTTCTCAGCAATTTCATCTAATTTCAGATCTACTTTCTCCGCGGATATTTCGTGTGTGCAGAAAAATTCAATATATCTGTCTTTATTTACGTTGTTACTTGGTAACCGCGGTTCATTTTTTATTTATAAAGCAAATCAACCATGTTAAGAATAAATCAAGTAACATTATTTTTTCACAGCAGTCTACATGACTCTTCCTAATAAAATGATCAAATATGTCATTTGTTTCATATTTTATTGCGTTTAAAGCAAAGGCAGTATGAAAAAAATATAGTACGATACACGTCCGTGAAGTGATTATTACGGTACTGGATTAGATATTCTTGACTCGGCTCCTTCGTCGCCTCGTCCATAAACATCTATCTCGTACAGTACATTCATACTTATTCCGTTCTCACTTCTTAAGACCAATAAACGACCCTTTTGTCCCGTATTGTCGGCCGGCGCTTTAGCCTGCTATAAGATTTCACCAAGATATGCCTTTCACAGGCCCTACAAGATAATCATTAATGACAACGCTCAAAATGCATTGGCGACAGGTACTATATGTATCTTCACCGATGGATCTAAGACAAAAGAAGGTTCAGGATGTGGAATTTACTCCAGATCCCTAAACCTAAATATAAAATGGGCAATGGGTTGTAATGCAAGTATAGCTCAGACAGAGCTAACTGCCGTCTCCATAGCCGCAAAAGAGATTACCATAAGAGGAATCACTGGCAAAAACATCCGTATCCTTACGGACAGCAGACAAGTACTATTAGCCCTGAATAGGCCACGGATCACATCAGGACTAGTATTAGAATGTCACATGGCCCTTACGGAAGCCTGCTACAACAATGTGGTTACTCTAGGCTGGATAAAAGGTCATGGAATTTCTAAAGGCAACCGCATAGCTGACTCGTTGGCTAGAAAAGCTGCCTCCCAAAGGCTCTTGGGACCCGGTAGTCTTGTCAGCTTGCCGGCATCAGCGGTGGTTGACCTAGTAAAGGAACGCTCCCTTGACAAATTCAGGGGACGAAGAAAAAGGTTGCATACTATCCAAGGAACTTCTGAAATATCCGAATAGCAAAGCAGCCAAGAAATACGTGGCCATGACCAGAAAGGACCTGCGGTTGGTCACAGGTATACTTACTGGCCATTGTCATTTACGAAAACATCTAAACAGGTTGGGTTTATCTGACAGCCCACTATGTAGAGGATGTGAACAAGAGGATGAGACAGTTGAGCACGTTCTTTGTGACTGTCCGGCACTCTCTCTAACAAGACTTTCTGTATTCGGCGAGAACTGGCTAACACATGCCAACTTGAGGGAGCTGCCTACAGGCGACGTCATCACCTACTTTAAACAGGTAGGATGGTTGACGAGCCAATAGGTTAGGCTCAATCTCAGAAGGACGCACAATGGGCCAAATGTGGCCTAAGTGCTGTGGGGCGACCCACCCTTCCAGAATTACAGATACAGAGATAGCCTGCTATAAAATTTGAACGGAACAGGGTGGAATGTACTTTTTTTATGGATGTTTGCACATTTGTACATATTTTTAGACAATTTATATCTATCTATCAATATTTCAATTGCTTCTCAATGTAAAAGTAAAAAGTCCACTCCGGCCTTGCCGGCCGGTAGGAAGATTTATTGGAGGCAATATAATCGAAGTCCTTAAGTCAGAACGGTATAAGTATGAATGTACTTTACCGTAATAAGTCTCTTCCCGGACTTGTAACGTAAATAACTATAATGAAACTCATTTTACTGCACAAACGTTTTTAGAATTATGCATCCTAAAAACTTGGGTCGAAACATAATATCAAAGACTTTGGCCATACCTCTTATTCGTAAAAAAGAAGTTGCAAATTCTGGTAAAACTGGTAAGTTAGAGTCTAAGAGCTTTCAAATCAAAATTTACAAATACGATTTTTAAAAATAAGAAATAGTAAATATATATAGTTGGTTAAATATTTTCGCATAGCATTTTTTCTCCCTTGTGAATCCTTTGTATAATTTTATCGAATCACAAGCTGTCTAAGGGGTAGAGGGGGGTAAACAAGTTGCTATCAGTTATAGTTCTTAAGAAATATTTACTCAACTGTATATTTTGCACCTTAACTTATTCTTAAGAAACTTCTCTCTATAAATGTGATCTACTTGAGAAAACTTATCACCTAATGTATTAAATTTAATGTTTTAATTTCACTTCATTTATATGTATTACTTAATTACTTAAATATTCCATAATATTAAAATATTATACAGTGACAGAAAAAATAAAATTGTCTTCTTAAAGAAAATTACAGAAAATGCTTTTTTCATTTTTTTTCCAATACCTAATACAAATTTACAATCACTGAATTTTATTACTTATGTTAATACAAAAGAAAAGTTTTAAGTATTAATTTGTATGCAGCTGTAGGTACCTGCTTGCTGCTGAAACTTTCAACCCTTCTATTTTGCAACAAATTTTGTATTTATTTGCTTTTGTCGCAAGGTGTTTAAGGTACTTTAAAAACTCTTTTTCTTAATGAGCTTGAAGAAGAAACATTTTTAAAGTAAAGCTAAATTTAGAAATGTTTACCTGTATACACGCTTTGTCAATGATACGATATAACTTTGGTAATAATGCAAATACATAAATTCATAAAATGTACCTGTAATAAACAACAATAACATGCACAAAAAGGATCATGCAAAAACATACTAAAATGGGATATCCACAAAAAGATCTAAAACTGGAATATTTACTGTAATAACATTTATTATTTGTATTTATCAAAAGTAATATTAATTTAACATTATTAAAATGTATGTAGTAAATTTAAGTGAGTTGAGACTTTTCCAAATTTTCCATTTTCCTTACAAAACAATGAATTATAAAATGTTCATTAGAAATAAAATAACAAATAATGAAGTTTATTCAGGAACTTAAATGCAAAAGTATTTTTCAGTGAGCCATATACAGGGTGTTCCATATCGATCTTCACCTAGAAGTTTATGGAGAACGGATAATACTAGATGGATGAAATTTGGTATACAGGGGTTTTCGATACTTCTGAATTCAACTAAAATATTTTCAAATTTATAGCACTTCTGATCATATCGGAAATCGACACCAACTTCACTATTTTAAATGGAAAACTACATTTTTTTTTCTTTTGGTTAGACTATTAAATTTAAGGGCCTCTTTATGTAAGGTATCAGGTACCTAAAATTTACAGTTTTATAGAAATTTAAGTTTTTTTGAAAAAAAAAGACAAAAAGTCGATTAATAAAATATTAATTATTTCAATTAACTAGTTAATAAAATTTAAAAAGTATTACATCGTTTTATTTATAAAATATAGTGTTAAGAAATTAATTATACAGGGTGGTCACAACGTTAAGTTAAATTTTAACTTGAGCAAACGACGATTTCTTCTTTTTTTTAATTGCAACCCCCATTTTTAATATTTTTATTTGATTCTTCATAGAAAAATAAGGTAAGTTTGTATTTACTTTCCTATATCAATTTTTATGCGTTTGTAAGATATGGCGGAAATTAGGTTTACAATAAATACTAAACAAATTACAATAATAAAGGAAGGAAATTCTAATTACAATTTTGGTACCCAAAAAACCTAATTTCCGTCATATCTTACAAACGCATGAAAATTGATATAGAAAACTAAATACAAATCTTATTTTTCTATGAGGAATCACATAAAAATATAAAAAATGGGGGTTGCAATTTAAAAAAGAGAAGAAGAAATCGTTGTTTTCTCAAGTTAAAATTTAACTCAACGTTGTGACCACCCTGTATAATTAATTTCTTATTTAAACACTATAACTTATAATTTAGGTGCAAAACGATGTAATAATTCTCTAAAACTGTAAATTTTAGGTACCTGGTACCTTATATAAAGTTGCCCTTAAATTTAATAGTCTAACCAAAAAAAGAAAAAAATGTAGTATTCCATTTAAAATAGTGAAGTTGGTGTCAATTTCCGGTATAACCGGAAGTGCTATAAATTTGAAAATATTTTAGTTGAATTCAGAAGCATCGAATACCCCTTTATACCAAATTTCATCCATCTAGTATTATCCGTTCCTCATAAACTTTTAGGTCTATATGGGACACCCTGTACATCATCTAGATTTAATACTAACCGATTTCTAATTGCTTTAATAAAAAGATCTTAGAATTGTTCATGATTAAATACCTACAATCAATCTACTCGATAATGAATCATTGGTTATGTCTAAGTTTTACAGCGTCTGTTTCTGACATTAAAGATGTTATCACATAAAGTTTCAATAGAGTTACTTATCCCTGCGTAACAGGGCTCTATAAATACACGACTTTGTTTGAGAACGTGATATTACCCGCATAATCTAAACTTCTTTTATAGCTGCGGGTTTACTTTCAACTCATATTTTTATACTCGTATGACAACTAGTGGTTATTCTAGACTAAATGTTTGTTAATAATAAACTATTTTCATAAAACAGTTTTGATTGGTATGGGAGAAAAACATTGTATCCATTTTGTTTTAGGACAAATATTTAACATTTTAAATAAACCAAAATTATTGTCCACAATATAATAGGAATAAAGTAAATGCAAAACAAAAAGCGTTGAACGTCATAATTGTGATGTTGCCATATTTAAAAACTAATAAGATATGTCGGGATTGGTTTATTTTAATAATCAGGCAACCCTATAATACACCAAGCATTCAAACGACAGTGACAGTGATGACAATAGTATACAAGTGGAAATAGTATATTGTGCAACAAGGTGGAAAATTTACACTTTTCTCACGAGTGTGAAAGGTGAGGGCCATAAACACACGAGTAAAAAAAGTGTCTTTTCCAACGTGTTGCACACCACACTTTTTCTACGGCTGCATATTAGTAATAAAAATAAAGAAGTTTTCTTCGTACATAGAGTAGATAGTTCTACTTATTAAATCTTTATCACCGTCATTAGTGGTTTTGGAAAGACCACTATTTTTTTCGTTTTTAGTCTCGGATGAATTGGCCTCGAAATGTGAACTCTCACTGATGATTCCGGTATCCCTGTCAAATCGCTGGTTTTTCTTACAGCAGGAGTAAAAGTCCAACCCCTTTGGACCAGCTTCTGATGAACATGTCTGACAATTTCTTTGGCATCAAGGGATAAAATTCGTCGTCGAACAGGAACAGTAACACAGGGCGCCGCTGATGCAGTTTCCCAAAGACGAAACATTTTTCACAAAAATTATTAAACAGCACAGACTAACAGGTCGGCTGAAAAGTCCTCGGTCTACCATAGTAAAACACAATATTTTGACAAAATTCATTTTTTTTATTCAACATAGTTGCCTTCAAGGGCGATACAGCGATTATAGCGACCTTCCAATTTTCGATACCATTTTTGTAGTACTCCTTCGGTTTGTCCTCAAAATAGGCTTCAGTTTCGGCGATTACCTCAGTATCAGAGTATTCTCTTCAGGTCAGAGAAAAGGAAAAAGTCGCTGGGGGGTAGATCTGGAGAATAGGGAGGGTGAGGAAGCAATTCGAAGCCCAATTCATACAATTTTGCCATCGTTTTCGATGATTTGTGACACGGTGCATTGTCTTGATGAAACAACACTTTTTTCTTCTTCATATGGGGCCGTTTTTTCGTGATTTCGGTCTTCAATCGCTCCAATAATGCACAGTAATAGTCGCTGTTGATTGTTTTTCCCTTTTCCAAATAGTCGATGACCAATATACCGTGTGTATTCCAAAATACTGAGGCCATAACTTTGCCAGCTGACTGTTGAGTCTTTCCACGCTTTGGTGGCGGTTCACCGGCCGTAGTCCACTCAGCTGACTGTCGATTGGCCTCAGGCGTGTAGTGATGGAGCCAAGTTTCATCCATAGTCACATATCGACGCAAAAAATCGGGTTTATTAAGACTTAACAGCTGCAAACACTGCTCACAATCATCAATTCGTTGCTGTTTTTGGTCGATTGTGAGCACGCGCGGCACCCATTTCGCACAGAGCTTCCGCATACCCAAATATTCGTGAACTATATGTCCAACACGTTCCTTAGATATCTTTAGAGTGTCAGCTATCTCGATCATATTCACTTTACGGTCACTCAAAATCATTTTGTGGATTTTTTTGATATTTTCGTCGGTAACCACCTCTTTTGGGCGTCCACTGCGTTCACCGTCTTCGGTGCTCATTTCACCACGCTTGAATTTTGCGTACCAGTCAATGATTGTTGATTTTCCTGGCGCAGAGTCCGGAAACTCATTATCAAGCCAAGCTTTTGCTTCAACTGTATTTTTTCCTTTCAAATAACAATATTTAATAAGCACACGAAATTCTTTTTTTTCCATCTTTTTGAAAATAACAAAAGTTGCTTCACTAAAAATGCAATATCTCACAAACTAATAGTCCGACAGCTGTCAAATTTTTACACGAATCTTTTGAAGGTTGATACTATCTAAAAATGAAATGGATTTAATTCTAGTGTCGTCATCTATAGGTCAGACCGGGGACTTTTCAGCCGACCTGTTAATTCTCACTACAGGAACACAAATATAAATGATTATACTCAACCCAAATTATTCAAATACAAGAACCGATCCTGTGTTCAAATTTTGACCATAAGCAATAAACCGTGACAGACGATCGCAATAAAAATGGTTTATTACCATCAGTCCCATTTTATTGTAGGCACTATATTGTTGAACACATTTGACTAAATATGCCTTTGGTATCTTCAGTCACAATCTGTGACACTATTTAACAGAAGATATATGGAGATCCATATATCAATAGAAAGAAAGAAGCAGATGGGCATAGAAGAGAGAGAGAGATGCGAATTGATGATTTCTAGACTACGTTAAGTTTATGAGAAAAGAAGTCAACAAAATGGGCAATATATACATTATTGTAGTATCTCTGTGAAAAACTTAGTTAAAAAACTATAATTTATTTTAATTCTTTCAGCAGCATTTATGGTGTTACTGATTTTAGATTTAGAGAAATAATATTTTTTGCGAAATTAATTAAAAACAGCCTTGATTGCCTGTACACTAACTAACTACGTCACTAACATTTTAATGAAACTAAATTAAATAATTAAGTTAGAATTCAAACGTTTAGAAGAAACTAACCGACAAGATCCGCTACAAGTCCTTTTATTGTTTGTTTTTTAATTCCATTATAATAGCAACGCCAAATATTTTTGAAATTTTCTCATCATAAGTTGTAACAATAAAGCTGCTTAAAAAACGACCACGGAAACACAAAATGTTTTTTTATTTCATACTTTGCGTCATACTGAACGCTTGTTTGTTTTCAGACTTTTAAAAACTTTTCTATTTTGTGTGGAATGAATTTCAGCGAGTGTTAAACAAATACGTTGAAAGAAGAGATACGTGGTTTTATTAGATTTTTTACAAACAATAGCCATGGTATGCATTACATTAGAGGAAGTTTTTAAACGATTATTGATTTTTGTCTGTTTACTCAACTATTAGTTTCTGGTGAACTTTATTTCTCTATTTTATTATGAAATTATTTCTCTAAATCCAGAATTTCATTCGTTGATAGGGTTTTACAGCTTAAGTTTCCTGTTAAAATGCTATTTACAAAACAGATTCTTTATTGTCCGACATAACGGAAATGCTTCGGAAAAGTATCATGCCAATTCTGGGGTGCCACAAGGATCCAATCTGGGACCTCTTCTCTTTTTGTTATTTATAAATAATCTCCCATGGGTATTGCAGTATTCACAATGTTTACTATTTGCAGATGACTTAAAAATATTTAAGCGTATACAATCGGTGCGAGATTGTGTGTCTTTACAAAAAGACATAAATAATTTGAATAAGTGGAGTTTTGATAATTTACTATTTTTTAATATTAGAAAATGCTGTACATTGACAATAACCAGATTAAAAGAATATATTGATTTTTCGTATCAAATGGGAAATAAGGTTCTATAGAAAAAAGCTGAGGTTAAGGATTTGGGCATTGTATATAACCGATTATTCTCATTTACAAATCATATTGCAAATATTGTTATATCTGGGAACCGTCAAGCTAGTAGAGAAAGATTCTAAAGCAGAAAAAGATGGTGATCATGTCGGATAGTCAAGCAGCCATCAAAGCGCTGAACTTCATACAATCAGTTCGAAGATGGTTTGGGAATGCCTGGAAAAGTTAAATGAACTAGGCCAGAAAAAATCTAACTTAACCTAACCCTCTCGTGGGATCAGTAGTAGAGCAATCTTAGAAAAGAAATGAAGAGGAAAAAATACAAGTACTGGAATTAGCTGGAAGGACTGAGACAAACTAAAATACTTCTGGGAAACTACGACCAGGAAAAAATTCTTAGCTGCCTCAACCTCAGTAAACATAGGCTCCGGATTTTAACGAAAATATTTACCGGACATTGCCGGTTAAGAAGTCACGTGAAAAACTAGAGTTAGTAGATGAAGCAAAGTGCAGAATCTGTGAGGAAGAGGATGAAATCTCCATACACATTCTCTCGAAATGCCCTACCTTGCAGAATCCTAGGGGCTGATACCTAGGAGCACATGAAGTAGAAGAAGAGGATCTGCCTGATTTGAAGCCCAACGATGTCCTAATCTTTCTTAGGAAAATATGACTAGAAGATTCCTATTCCGAGAAACACAATAGATCCTACAGGTCTCAGTGTACTTGTTACGTCAAAATTACATACGTACCTAAGTAGGGTGGGCAAATATCACAATTTTTATGCCAAAAAAGTACCGAAATTATTAATCGTTTAACTATTTTTTTTAAAGTTGTTCGAATTTGTTAGAAATAGAACAGTTGTACTGTCCGATTTTCAACCCTTTTTTTGAAGGATGGGTTAAAGCAATATTCCTCATTTTCATCGTTTGTCCACTTTTTGCTCGTTGGAATTTCCAAGATTGGGTGTTACTTTCTGATTTTTCATCTCTTAATAAAAGTACCCGATTTTTAAAGGCGGACAAAAGTCGCAATATCTCATTTATCATTTTAAAAGAAGTTTTGCGAATTGTTATCGTTTGCCCAATTTTCGTTTCAGGACAATTTAACGATTAAGTGACACCCTGTTTTTAAAAAATCTCCCTTATTTTCAATTTTTATCGATTGTTTACAGAGCCAAGTTCAAGTACCTCAAATAGTAAATGATTGATATTATATCTAATGGTCATTAGTGACAGATGACTGAAATTGTCTACTTTTCTTAAGAAGGACCAACATTAACACAGTTACTAAAATAGTAATTTTATAGTATCAGGTTGACTTCAAATTTTAGGTTTAAATGTTGCCCTTGTGCAGATTTGCAAACCAGTTATTCATAGAGTAGCATAGCATTGGATTTTGCAATTATATCATGTTCAAATAAAAAAATTCTTCACTAGTGTGTTGTATGTTTACATACATCAAATTTAGTTTTGTCCTCGGGCGTCAACATTTTTTTCTATTTTCAGAATTCACAATTCTAGTTTTGGTCTACAATTCAGCTTAACGGCATTATTATTATAGGGTTAAATACCCTGCAATGGTCAAAATACACGATTATGCAGGGTAAGATGATGCCAATGTTTAGGATACTGGATAAACAATACTAATATTGTTGATAATAGATTAGACCAGGAAATATGATCGGAGCTTACTCCTAATTTATATTCCATCTGTAGTTTCCATTTACGTCAGAAAAATAGTTATTATTTACACTTTACTATGGATTTTGAATTATAAATCAACGTTTGTTACCTTAAATAGTTATAAAATATTTATAATCTTGTTTTTTATTGATTAATCCTTTACATTCTAGGAAATCACAACAGGAGAATTCGAAAACAATAGTGGAGTGAAACAAGGCGACTCAATATCACCAAAAGCTTCATGACCAATCACATACAAATAGTTGCGTATGCCGATGACATAACCATAATGTCAAGCACAAAAGCGTCACTTAGAACTATAGATAGATTGGACAAAGTAGCAAGAAAATTTGGCTTGCAAATGCAAATAAATGAAGACAAAATTAAGTATATGAAACTAACCAAGAGTAATGAAAATAACCCAGATTAACCCTTAACTACAACCTACCGCAAATACGAACGAGTGACAACATTCAATTACCTAGGGGTGACCATCGGTAAAACAGGGAAAGAAAGAGTTTCAGAAAGAATCTTAAGAGGTAACCAAGCATACGGGAAAAACAAGGCTCTGCTGAGAAGAAAACAAAAGATAAAAACCAAATTAAATATCTATAAAGAATAATAAAAAACTCTTCGTCTGAACACAACTTGTACACAAATTGTAATTTAAACCACAAGTTTTCAAATAAACTTGGAAGTTGTGTTCAAACGAAGAGTTTTTTATTATTCTTAATAAGATGGACTTCCAAAAAGTAAGGGTTAGTACAATAAATTTAAATATCTATAAAACTCTCATAAGACCTGTCGTAATATATGCTATGGAGACAACGATAATAAATCAAAAAGAAGAAGATTTAAAAAGATTTGAAAGAAAAATAGAACGAGGCTAGGCCCAAACATAACAGAAGATGGACAGAGAAGATTAAAGACAAATGCAGAAATAGAAGAAAGGTTGAATGAGGAAAACATAGTTAAATACATAAAGGCACTTCGACTAGAATGACTCGGTCATAGAATGAGAAGAGAAATCGTGAAAAGAATTACCGTTTGGATGCTGCTAGGACCGAGAAATAGAGAAAGACCGAGGAAAAGGTGGTGGGACGAAATAGAAGAAGATCTCAAGAATATGAATATGAATATAAAAAATTGGAAAACAAAATGTATATATCGGAACGTATGGAGAAGGATAACAGCCACAGCAAAAACACATATAAATTTATAGCGTAAAACGAGGACTAGAAAGTGGATTTCAAAAATGCTTCCTGAAGCGTTTTCGCCATAATTCCTTAGAATTGTTAGGCGTTGATGATGATGATGAATCCTTTACTGAAATTTTGTTTGTAGTTTTTACATAAACACATTTTGTGTATCTCTATAAGCCATGTTTGTATATTCTTACCAAGTTGTATAAATTAGGGGTGATAGTGATAGTACATTGCGACCTATAGGATCTGTTGTGTCCCCCCTTGTATGTATGTATGAGTTAGGGGTGATAATTACACTGCGACCTAAAGGATCTATTGTGTCCCCCCTTACTTGCCATGTTCTGATATTTTCTCAGACCTATAGCACCTCTTCGAGTCCTATTTTACGGAGGAAGTTTAGGACATCGTCGGGCTTTAAATCAGGTAGATCCCCTTCCTCTATTTCATGTGCTCCTAGGTATCTAGCCCTAGAATTTTGCAAGGCAGGGCATTCTGAGAGTATGTGTATTGAGGTTTCATCCTCTTCCTCACAGAATCTGCACTTTGCTTCATCTGCTAACCCTAGTTTCTTCATGTGCCTTTTTTTACTGAGGTTGAGGCAGCTAAGAGATCTCTTCTGGTCATAGTTCCCCAGTAGTATCTTAGATTGCCTTAGTCCTTCCAGCTGATTCCAGTACTTGGATTTTTCCTTCTCCATTTCTTCCCTTAGTTTTCCTAAGATTACTCTACTGCAAGATGGTTCTGGTCCCAAAAGTGGGGTTTCAGCTCCTTTTTTTGCCAGCTTATCTGCTGTTTCATTCCCCTCTATTCCTATGTGTCCCGGGACCCATAGGAGGGTGACAGTGTTCTTCTGGCCTAGTTCATTTAGTCAGTCCCAAACCATCTTGGAACTGATTATATTTGAGCTCAGCGCTTTGATGGCTGCTTGACTATCCGACATGATCACAATCTCTTGTCTGCGGCAGTTTCTTCCAATATTGATGTGTCCCCCCTTACTTGCCAAGTTCTGATGTTTTCTCAGATTTATAGCAGCTCTTCGAGTTCTATTTTCCTGAGGAAGTTTAGGACATCGTCGGGATTATGGACATTGAAAGACCAAAAGAAAGACCGAAAAATAGAGCACCAGGAAAAATCTAGAGCTCAATAACATTTAATTATACGAAATTCAAGAAAGGTTTAGAATCAGTAATCTATGAAGAAATGGAAAACTTAATACTAAAGATAATAATTAATACAGGAAATTTAAGAATCATAGTCAACGATTATTTGTAACTTTCATAGGTAAGAATTTGTATTTGCTTGCTTCTAGATTTGCTTGTAATGTATCATTTCTTTTGTAACCTGATGATGGCCTTATTGTAGGCCGGAACTAGTAGCTTTATATTTACATCATTAGAACAACAAAAGTTTGTGACATTGACATTGCATTTTTGTTCACCTTGTTGTCATCACATCTTGGAGAAAACGTTCTCCTTGTTGTTCAGAGTAGGTACCCATGTTATATTTAAATTCATTCGTCTAGATGGGAATGTTGTATATGTAGTTAAAGAGAAATTGTGAAGCCCATAATTTAAATTTTTCCAGAATGCTTTCAATCAATTATCTTTATGATTTCATAGACATCTAACAACTAGTTTTTTCTCATGTTCGATGGGCCTTATCAAAAACTCAAGAGTTTTCATTCCGTGAGAGAATGTGTTTTATATACCTAGACTATATCTTCACTATTCATAAGTTTTGGGAATTATTTTGTTTGATTTATCGAGTTTGTTAAATATTTTTGTTCCTACTAAAAAAGTCCTTTCATGGTTTTAGTTCATTTAATCCTAATAGCTTACACGATATAAAACATTCACAGAGCAACAAAAAAAATTCAACAAACAATATTTAGACATTAAATGATCTTGATCATTAATTTTTTTTTTAAATGTTCCAACCTTTAATTTAAAAACGCTGCCCCTCCACAAAAACCTGAATTAGCACTGTTTATTATTTTATTTAAATGACATGGTAACTTTTAGTAGTAATTTTTGAGGAATCAAAACAGTTTTCACTATTTTTCTACGTATTTACTAACAATAGTGGACAACATTTATCCATATTTCCTACTTGCAAAAATTTATAAAAGTTATAATTAATAATTTTTAAAATAATAGATTTTTCATTAGCTTTGAATACGTATATCAATTAAGCGATTGGAGAGAAAATTTTTATCAGACCAATTTAATTTCTTCTTACAATCACAAATGATAAAAAAAATTATCACCCCAAAAAAATAGCATGGCTATAGCCTTGGAATTTTTTACAAAATTTTATAAATTTTATTTTATACAAGAAAGTCTAGAACCATTAAATGGACCCGGTAGAGTAAGAAAATAACATTAAAACTTTAAATTTCCTGATATTTTTATTAGAAATTCACTACTTTTGGGTGCCAGTGTATTACTTCACTCCAGATACTTTATCGTCTAGATTAAACAGTGTTCTACACATCCCATTAAACAACTGCTCGCAAGAGTCGATTCAGCGTCTTAAAAAACCTTATTTTCGATATTTCCAAGATCAATACTTGTTTTTCCCAAAATAATAGCAAGGCTATAGCCTTGGAATCTTATAAATTTTATTTTATACAAAAAAGTGTAGAACCATTAATTTAATTTCATTTCAGTATGCGAAAAATACCTTTAAAATGTTACTAACCGTTGGTCTGGTCGACATTAATTTAGACCTATAAACAATTGAGCTACAATTCGGGGAGTTAGGACTTTTTTATTGGAAATTTCCTGCCCTTTAAGAATCCGTTTAGTTTTTTGTTTTAGTTATTATAGTTTTTGAGTTATTAACAAAAATGTAAACCCCCTTTTTAAAACGATTTTGATATTCAGGAACATTTTTCTATTTGTCATTTCGAATGGATTGACACCAAAATCAGATTTTTCGAATAGGTTTAACCCAAATCTGATTTAAATGACTTCTCGACCAGACTACATATCTTTATTAACCACTTTCGAAATCTGTGAACTATAAACTATTATTTAGATAGTATAAGTTTTGAGAATAACACTTTCAAAATTTGTTAATTGAAAAATATGTAAAAAAATGATGATTTTTCTACTACCACTTTTAAATTAGTTAACTTAGACATAACCATTGGTACAAAACACTTTTGACAGTGATTAGATGATTAATGATTTGTTATTTAAGATTATTGATCTATCTAAAAAAATCCAGTTTTAGTCTTATTTAAATATCGTGGAAATACCCCACAGATGGCAGTCTTAAAAGCCACTTACAGGAATGGAGGCGGGTTTGTTGACCACAACAATGTCTTCGTCCATATGCACAATGGTGATCGGTTGGCTAGTGACGGGGACTTCGTGTCTGTAACATACAGGTACGTCCAACAGTACGAAAAATATTAGGAAAGGATACGCAGTGTACAAGCAATTTATAAGTTAGTGTGGTAAAATATATAAGTATACATACATTGGAAAAGTCAAGGGATACTTTTATAACATAAAAATGTAATAAAAATTAACGCTATACATTTTTTTTGAAAGATACAGAAGACTAAAACCTTTAGTACCACAATAAATAGTTTTTTATTTCGATTTAATTTATGATACTATTTAGCAAAGGTGTTGAAAATAGTGTACTTTAACACCACATTTAACTTTGGGGCTGTAAACCTTCATAAAGGTGGCATGTGACAAATTGATGTAGCTGAGCGCATATATAGGAGTCTCCCAAAGTGCCGCTCAAGATTTAAACTTAGCTCCTGAATTGGTTATCGACGACAAGCCTGGAGTCCTTTGAAGAAAATATGTGTAGGTCTTCTTCCTCGATTCTTCGCACACCTAAGATGTCTTGTCTGAGTTGTGCGTAAACTTCATAGTTGCCCAGGAAGTGGGATGAAGGTTTTTTCTTACCACACTTTGGACAGTCTGGGTTTTCAACTACACCTGAAAGGTGTAGATGTCTTCTAAGTCCACATTAAGGAGGCTGCGATCTGGATCCGTCCAACAACCACATTGCCCTGACTCTTGCATGGAATGATCAGGACCACGGTCTTCCAAATAACCATAGGCTATGAAATTAATCTCCACAGTCGAAGACCACCTCTTTCCAGAGGCAATCTCGCTGTAAAATGAGTGGTACCAAAAATATTGATTAATAAAATGTACCAATAAGTACTCCAGTATTTTTGAAATCTCAATAAATGTTATTCAATATTACCCACTATGTCTTTTCAAAAGACAGGATGGAACCTATATCGAATCCAAGAAGGAAACATTAGAGCTCTTGTTACAAAACCATTTCCCAGCTTCAACAATTATTGAGAGGCGAACTTTAGACCTAGGACGGTTGCCTCGACCTAGGAAGGAAAGTTGGAAAATATCTGCGGAAACTATCAAACCGGAGAAAGTGAGCTACAAACCACTTCGATCCATACAAATCTCCAGCGGAGGATGGACTCTTTTCTGCTCTACTACAAAAAGAACAGGATATTCTACTGCCCATTCTGACTAAGCTCTTTAGAACAACCTTATCTTAAGCTTAAGCGTGACTGCAGGAACAAAAGTATAAAAAAAGTATAACTTCATTTATAAAAATATCCCTTTTCAAAATTGTATATAAACAGGTTTCTACGTTAGGTGGTCAGCCAAAAAGTTATGAGCAAGTGTGTTCATAGATTTTAATTTTAAAATAATCATTATTTTAAAATACTTTGCAATACACTTCAAACTGGATTGTTTATAAATTTATATAAAATGTTTATTCCTTAAAAAAACAAATTTTAATTATCATTTATGTGATGCTTTCTTAAAAAAATATTGTTATTCAAACTTGAGAACATCACAAAAGTGACCAACTACACATATTAAATTATAGTGTCGTAGTGTCACATTAATACATGTCTTGTCAACCCTGAATCTCTTGATTGAATGTTAATCACCAATAATGTTAAATGTACATAATTCTTCAGATTGTCAACGTGGAACTTACCAATGATTTAACAATGTCACAACAGACTAATATGTTATTTTGAAATCAGAAGGAGTAAGAGAGTAAGTCAGTTCCAGCTGTTATGTCATTCATTATGGTACAGGTGTGTTAATGGCACACAAAGTTTTATCTATATTTATTAAGAGATACAGGCAAAAGACATTTTTAAGACAAAATTGAAAATTCGGTTATCGATTAATTCCTAGTTTTTATCAAAGGTAATACCTTAAAATTTTATCGATAAATTTTTAGTTTCGACGAAAACTTTTTTATTTGGCAAAAATACGAAAACAAACTGAAATGTGATAAAATCACGAGCCCGTAGTACGAGTGATGTTATCTTTTTCAATTTGTTTGTTCATTTTCATTGCACGAGTTAAATTCTATAAGAAATTTTTGTGAATCAAACAAATCGTATTGTGCCTCTGTCATTTGCTGTCACATTGACATCAACTGTGGCAACTATAATTTTTATGAGAAAAGTTTATGAATAAATCAAATCGTTTTGTGTCACTGTCAGTTGCTGTCACATTGGTGTCACCTGTGGCGATAACAATATTGCACAATATCGCGATTTGGAAATGCTTCTGCTGTATATATTGACAAGAATATAGACAATCTTAGGCCAACGAATACGAAAAAGTCAAAAATGTCAGTATGGAGACAATTTCAAGAGTTTTGTGCTGAAAGAAATCACTTATTAGAAAGAGGAACTTCGGTGGAAAAATTGTAATAGATCCATTTAATGATGTAAGATTTAAATCTGCTAGGAGTGCTCGAGATGCTACGCGCAAAATATTACAAATGAACCCGGAAAAGAGAAAAGAAAGCTCATCGGCTTTTACTCACAAAGAATTGCTGCAAATTTTGAAGCTTTACGATGAAAACGAGCCGAAAGGTCTGCAGAAAAATTTTTTTTATCTCATATCTTATGAGCTAGCATTTCGAGGAGGTGAGGCAGTCAACTATTTGATGGATTTTTTTCAAGAAGAAAAGTTTCATGATGGAACCAGCACAAATAGAATAGATTATAATCCAGTATTTTCAAAAACCTGCCAAGGAGGAGGCAGCAGATTAGCGGACAGTAAATGGTTAATCCGAAACATTAGTAATGAAGACATCTATGCCCCGTTAGGTAGGTCAAATTAAGGGTTTTTTATTTAATTTTACTTTTCAATGCTTTTTTTCAAGATTATACAGAAAACTTTTGTCAAAACGAGGATATAACGTGAAGACTAACCGTCTGTTTCTTACACCGAATCGAGAATGGCAAAATAGTGGTATATGGTTCAAGAACATCCCAGCTGGTAGAAACGAGATCGCAAAATGGACAAAGCTGTATGTCCAAGAAGCAGCTCTCGATAGCGAAAAGTTCAAATTCACAAACCATTCTCATCGAGCAACTGCCGTAAGCCATCTAGCCAAGGTTGGGGTAAACGAAAACCAGCTAATGAAAATAACGGGACATGGAAATGTCAATTTAATAAAACCTTATTTACAACTTGATAAAGAGTTTCATAAGGAAATAATTTAAAAGGAAAATGAGAAACAGTGAGAACAGCAAGTTTAATGATTTTTCAGTTTCAACTTCTTCTTCCAGTAACGTTGTTTCTGACCGACAACAAACTTCGACTGGTTCAATCATAAATTTTAATAATTGCGTTTTTAAATGTATGAATTTCAATAACTAGGCTTAACAGTGTTCATGTTATTTCAATAAATAATAAACGTTTAATATAATTACGTCTGCATTTATTTTGAAGGACCTGATAATTCGCACTAGTGCTAATTATCGCCTAATTGCATGCTCATTGGCTGAAACAACAATCAAGTGAAAGTGGAGACGTAAAAATAAATATTTGAAATATTTTTAAGCTAAATGGAAAACAACTTAAGAAAAGCAACTATCGATTTTTCAGCTAAAAAAAAATTCCTGCAATTTTTACAAATTTCTCAACAATTAGTTTTTTGTTCGACGAAAACAAAAAAAACACGTTTTTGGTAGTTACGCTGTGAAGTTGTTGAAATAGAAATCTGGCTTGCCTAAAAACAGACTCATTAGCAAACAGCGCTATTCATAGGGTTTCATTCTAACTGCCCCGAAATATTTTGATATTTCATTGTTCCGACTCCCATTGTATACGTTTCCCCTATAAGGGTATTCAAACATGAGATTAAAATTAATTAATATCTAATTGTTCCAACTAGGGAGTTTAACGATGAAACCTTTTACATAATTTGCTCTTAATAAAAGCGGTATCAACTCACAATTGCTGGCCTAAATTAATTATACGCTCGATGGTGTTAGAAAAGATAATTACCCTCTAAATATTATTGGCAATAGTGGGTTCCTTTTTAAAACGGATATTTCAATTTCTAGACCGAATTTTTGTAGCATGAAAAATAGCATACAGTTCTGCCGTAAAAATACTTGTTGTAGCGGGAAACTGGAGACATTGATGTCCATGTGGTGAAACTATTCCTGCGCCCACTCCAGATTGTGTTTTAGAGGCGTCGGTAAAGATATGCAAATAGTCCTTGTAGTGGTCGTGCAATGTTTTATCAAAACTTCGCAGATTCAATGGAATTCAATGGAATATTTCACGAATAAAGAAATAAGTATTGATTTTTTTTTGAGAAAAATCACATACTACTGACAAAGACTATGAATACAATTATGCTAGACATGCTTTCAAACAATTTTTCACTTTTTGAAGTATATCTGACATTTTTCAGTATTGTCAGTCAGTGTTGTTGTTATTGGTGTCATGCCGACGGGATGTTTTCGCAGTGCAATCATCGCTCCGCAGTGCAATTACCGCTGTAATTTTTCGATAATTGCATTCCTCTTATGACATATATTATACATGAGGGGAATATTCGCTTAAACAAGTCTTTGTTTCTTTCAGCAAATGTGTTCTCGTAGACTGGTTTTTTGATGTCAGCGAATACTGTAGCCGCATATGTTAAGCCAAGTATGGAGCGTCTGTAACTTAATGGTGGTTCTTCTAGTATATTTTGTATCTTAATATTGGGGGAAGTTTTGAATGCACCTGACACAATTCTTAGCGCTGAGTGTTGAATAATATCGAGTTTATGCAGTATTGATTTGCTGGCGGATGCATAAGCTATGCATCCGTAATCAATTTTTGATCTTATTAACGTTTTATATAGAAGTAATAGGGTTGTTTGGTCAGCACCCCAGTGAATGTTTCCCACTGTTTTTAATAAATTCACTTTCTTAGCACAAGTCTGGACTAGCTTCTCTATATGATGTTTCCATGTTAGTTTTTGATCATAATACATTCCCAAGAATCTTGTTTCGGTTTTAAAACGGATGGATTTGTTGTATCAGGTTATGCGTGGTGTTGTGTATTTATGTTTTCTGGTAAACACTACTCCTTGTATTACTGTTTTAATATGTTTTGTTATTTTGTTCTATGTAATTTGCTTTTTTTACACAGCTTTGTACACAAATTAAAAAAAATTCGACAATAAAGCTTATTATTATTATTATTGTCATAAAAAGAACTGTGTTCGTCGACAAACTCTTCTTGAGATAATCCACGTCAAAAGTTATATAAAATTATTCAACGAAAACCCTTTTCCTTAAATATAAATAAAACTTTTTTCGAGGGCGAAAAACACTTAAGAGCATGGAGGAGGAATCAAAGTTTTTGAATCTGTTGGTTGTTGGATATATAAACTTTTGATGCTTAATTTAAATTCTTCAAAAGACACTGCGCATTTTTTGCTGTGGCTAACTTTTCTGTACTAAAGAATCTTGATAATTTCTTTACTATACACTAATTTGATAATTTTCCATTAGTACTGCTTTGGCTTAATGTAGTATAAGGCTTCAAATCAAACACATACAGTGTGTGTAAAAGCCAAATGGAATAAATTCATTATTTCGGTTACTGTACATATTTATAAAAAATCCCGAAACACGTCAAATTTAAATTATAACTTGACATTCTTTAACGTGAAAATGCAACCCCTACCTTCAACCCCCTTAGAATGACAGGTACAACTCCCAATTTTTAAAATGGGAAGTATAGGCTTGCGATATATCATTTGAAAGGTCTTTTCATTCTCTATTCAAAAATGTTATTGTTTTTAAATTTAATGCAAAAATTAACATAAAAAAATTAATATTATGTTGTTACCGAAATTCGCTACAATACAATCAAAAACTAAAATGCAATGCAAAACGTAATAAAATGTAGAACACGAAAAAGAACTATGAATGTTAATGAAGTAGATGTTTAAAATGTTCTCCGCGAACGTCTTGGCAACATCCTAATCTCAAATAAAACTGTCTTCTAACATTATTTAACATAACATAACCTAATCGCAAGCGTTATTCGTTCTTTTAAGTCATTTAAATCAGAAGATTTAGTTTTGTACACATGGCTCTTCACATATCCCCATAAAAAGAAATCTAATAATGTAAGATCAGGTGATCGCGCTGCCCATTCAATCGATCCTCGCCTCCCTATCCACCGATTGGGAAATATTGTATCGAGGTACTGCCGGACATTAAGTTGGTAATGTGGTGGTGCTCAATCCTGCTGAAACCATATCGTATTCGCTGGAACTTGAGGGTTACCTGGATCAGGATATAAATTTGCCAACGTTGGAATGACATCATTTTGAAGTAGTGCCAAATAATTGTTGCCATTCAAGTTGCCCTCAATAAAAAAGGGACCAATGATATTGTTCCCTACAATCCCTGCCCAAACATTAACCTTTTGAGGGTATTGAGTGTGTTCTTCTCTCATCCAGTGAGGATTTTCCGTGGACCAGTAGCGGCAATTTTGCCGATTAGCATGACCGTTAAATAAAAAAGTACACTCATCAGAAAACATAACGTCTTCTAATTGGATAATATTGTTATCCAACATGTCCAACATTTGCTCACAAAAAAAAGTTCTCCTATCAAAATCGTCTTCCATGAGCTCCTGAGTAGGTATCATCTTATACGGATGCAATTTATTTTCTTTTAATATGCTTGCTATCGATGTATGGCTAGCATTGAATGTAGTGGATGCCTGTCTACTCGATGTATGTGGGTTTTCCTGAAACTCAAGCAACACATCTAATTTGAGTTCATCACTCAGTACATTGGCAGCTGCTTTTTTTATCTGCCTTACATGATCAAACTTGCGAAACTGCTTTTCTATTTTACTTATTGTTCCTTGGAATATAGGCAGTAAATTAGGAAATTTCTAATGAAATAGGCGAGTTACTTCCTGTTGTGTTCGGATGTTATCTCCATAACCAATAATTTGTAAAACTGTTATTTTATGCATTTCCGTTAATCTAACCATTTTTCAGAATTGAATTGGACAAACTTTATACTTAAATTACAACAATGACAACTTAAATAAAACAATTTACTACTGCTTGTTAAAATAGCGTTGCCACGAAAATTCTTTAAAATTTTTTAATGGTTACCATCTAAAAACCACATTGCTATGGTTTTTGTTCACTTTCTCATTATCAAGACCTAAACGGGAAATAAGTTTTAAGTATATTGTAATAAGTTTCGAGTATATTTTAGCGAATTTCGTTAAAAACATGATATTAATTTTTTTATGCTAATTTTTGCATTAAATTTAAAAACAATAACATTTTTGAATAGAGAATGAAGAGACCTTTCAAATGATAAATCACAAGCCTATACTTCCCATTTAAAAAATTGGGGGTTGTACCTGTCATTCTAAGGGGGTTGAAGGTAGGGGTTGCATTTTCACGTTAAAGAATGTCAAGTTATAATTTAAATTTGACGTGTTTCGGGATTTTTTATAAATATGTACAGTAACCGAAATAATGAATTTATTCCATTTGGCTTTTACACACTGTATATAAATTAGAATTGTTTTACCATCAACCGAAAATACTTAATAACAATGTTGTAAAAAATATTGTTGCTTTCTTAGATAAATAAAATGCATTATCGCAATGATTCCAACAACTTTAACCTTTTTAAATATTTTTTTAGCCTTTTTAAATAATGAAATAACTTTATAGAAAAAATATTGGGTAAATAATCTTATTATCCTATTTTCACTTTTGTCTCGCACCATGTGACGTTTAATGTCAAAATGTTGCATGTCAAATAAATTTTTTTATCAGACATATGCGTCAATTAGGGCAAATTTGGAGAGATTGAGAAGAAATAACCCAAGAAAGTGGAAAATCTGAAAATAAAGACAATGACCCAGTTTCCTTCATAGGTCAGGCGAAACTTGTTTGCGTCAAAGACGGGACAAAAAAAATTGTGTATAAAGATAGAAATTCAATTTTCTTACAAAGAGCAAACAAATTTATTGTCCCTGAAACTTATTTAATTAATTTCCCTGAATAAAATTACTATAGAGAAAGGAATTCTAAATAACTGAAATAATTTCTTTGTTAATATACCTACAAGGTGTTGTAAGACTATAAAGAAGCTTGAATATAGGGCTTCACAAGAGGACTTCGCCTCGATCGCGTTAATAATATAGTATCTATAGGTACTTGTACATTTCAGCCTTTTTCCTGCAAGTCTATTTTGAATTGCTAGCAAATTTTGACCATGCCTTCGTACATTGCCGCAACTTTTGAGATTTGTTTTTTCGTCATTTGACAAGTGTTGTCAGTTTCTGAATATTTGAGGTTACGTTACCTTTAATTTAAAACATGGATTTTCATACAAATACAAACTGTAAGTACACACGAACTTCGTAATAAAGATATAGATATTATCATAAAATACTTCAATGTTTATTATGCATATAGGACAACAGGATAGAATCAGCTGACGTAAACTGACATTTCTGTCAACATAGATTTTGGGTTGTTCGATCAAAATTACCTAAAAACAGGCGAGATTGCGTGGATTTGACCTTGAATAAATAGAAATGGTGCTATACTTTTGTGCGCCTTTTTGTTGCAGTCAAAAGTCTGAAACGCATGCGCAGTTGTTTCACAAAAAAAGCTAGCAATAGAATTGCGAGCAAAAGGCTGAAATGTACGAGTACCTTTACTCTTTTAGTTATCAGTCTTTTCTGGTAAATATACATATACATACATAAAAATCCAAACACCCAGTTTAAATAATTTAATTTTTATAAAAATTTCAAAATTATTGCATTGCTTTAAAGCCCTTTTACCTTTAATAATGTGTGGATGCAGCCTGACTTCAAGTCAGTTATTATCCGACAAGAATATTGAAAAAAGCGGTCAAATTATTTTTTTTCACATTTGGAGTCTAATTTATTATTGTGTTCATATTTTTTTAAGAAAATGTTCATTTATTCTAATCAGGAATCAAATAAAAATATAAAAAATTAGGGGTTGCAATTTAAAAAAAAATGAAATTGTCGTTTTCTTAAGTTAAAATTTAACTCAACTTTGTAACCCCTCGTATAATTAATTTCTTACTTAAGCAATATAACTTAAAATTTAGGCCCTTAGTTGCAAAACGATGTAATAATTTTTAAACTTTATCAATTATTTAATTGGAATATAATTAATATATTTTAATAAGCGTCTTCTTGACAATAAAAAAAAAACTTAAATTTCTCTAAAACTATAAATTTTACATACCTGGTATGCATATACATAAAGTGGCCCTTAAATTAAATCTTCTAACCAAAAATACAAAAAAAATGTAATATTTTATTTAAAATAGTGAAGTTGGTATCAATTTCCGGTATAACCAGAAGTACTATAAATTTGAAAATATTTTAGTTGAATTCACAAGTATCGAAAACCCCTGTATACCAAATTTCATCCATCTAGTATTATCTGTTTCCCATAAACTTTCATGAGAAGGTCGATATGTAGAGGATAGGAACAAGAATATGAAACTAAGTAGCAAATCTTATGCGACTCGCATGCCCTATCATTCAAAATTACTAGCCAAGCTGACATGAGACATTTCCTATCCTATATAGTCAATTACTTTAAAAACTAAACTCGACGATAAACAAACAAACAGCAGATTTAATGAGGTCTAACGTTGGTGGCATCGGGTTCTATTCTTATTATTGCATAGATACAGATTCTTATTATTGCATAGAAATTTCATTAAACGCAAAAGTTTATAAATGTATTTACTGTGCAAGCATTTAAAAGTTTTCATTCAAAATATTTTATTTCCTTCAAGGAAAACAGAAAAATATTATTACCAGTCTGGTCACTTTTTCACATGAAAAGGGAGTTTCATTTATTAATTTAACAAATTATGCGAAAATAACTTTTCAACAGTTTCAAAGTTTATAAAGAAATGAGAAGAAAAAGTGGAAACTTCCATACTTGTAGAAAGTAATATAATTAAATTTTGTTTAACAAGCTACAAAAGATGATTGAACTTGCAGTGTATATAATATAATTAACAATTCGGTCATCTCTTATTGAAATTATTTAAAAGAAATAACAAAGATTTATTATAGACAAGCTAACTGATTCTGATGTTTGACAGGAACAAAACTGATTCCGATGTTTTTTTTTTATTTTGACTAGAACTATCAATGATTTTTTAAAAACGTTTTCTCGGTATATTGGATATGATGAAAATTTGTTGAAAAAAATATATATAATTCTGACTAGTTTTCTGAAGCCACTCAAAAAATCTGGAATATTTTTACAAGTCCGTTGAAAAGTTTTTAGTTGTAACAAATTTACACGTAGTTAAATGAAAAACATGCCATCAGCTCGACTCAAGTGGAAAAATAGTAGTAAAACTATGAAAAATTCGTAAAATGGTATATAAATAGAAAAAAATCTAAGAAGTATATAATCAATTATCAATGTTTAGTAGTTTCAATATTGCTTATGAAGAAAATAATAAAATTGGTGTTATTTACCAAATTATTGAATAAGAAGTGGGGTTTATAGGAAGAACGTGGCAACACCGTACAAAGTTATCGACAGCACTCGTTGTGAACAAATTAGGGAGTTATTGCATACCACTTTGTGCGTTACCTTCATAAAGTTTTCCTTATATTGAGAGTTACGTTTCCGCCAACAGGTATTTGAAATAAGGAAACAATAAGAACAATAATCAACTAAACGGTTCAACTAAACTTCCACTATTTATTCGCAAAATACGTTTTTAAACGAAATGACGCAATACCTACCAAAGTTTTAAAAATGCGAAGGCAAGAATTGAAGAATCGATTAAAAGACTCTATTGGCATACTTAGTTCAAAGACATATGCAGTTAAAAGCTCCTGGAAGTCTCTGGGCAGAATATTCAATGATTAAATCCACCGTTTTTCTTTATGTTAGCATTGATATTTCCAAGTTTTCATTTAATAGGGATTTGAAGAGAAAAAATGTTGGCTATAGGCCTAAGAAAGCGAGCATTTTTATACGGGAACAATTTGAAAAATTTCTGATGGAAGCACCGGATAAAGAATTTATAATTCACAAGGTAATGTAAGCTAGTTTAGGTAAAAGAAATACTTTAATGAAGATTTTTTCATAATTTGTAGGTCGCAATAATATTGGGAATATCTGGTACCTGTAGAAAAGAAGAATTATATAATATTACTATGAATGACATCCAACAAATCGATGGTTTAATGATTGTAAAAGTGCCCAATACAAAAACGAACATCCAGCGTAATTTTACAGTCGTTAATAAACCAGACGATAAAAATCCATATTTATAAATTCTGCAAAAGTATATAAAACTTCGTCTATTACAAGTAAAATCAAATCATTTGTTCTTAAGATACGCCAAAGGAAAATTTTTGCATTCAAATAATAGGGAAAGGGATAATCGGGGGCTGGCCTTCGCAAATTACCAAAGTCTTAAATTTGCCTAATCCCGCGAAATATACTGGTCATTTGTTCAGGAGAACATCAGCAACGCTTTTGGCTAATAAAGGTGTTGATGTCCTCGGATTAAAGCGTCATGGAGGTTGCTGTTCAACAGAGGTAGAAAGCTATGTAGAAGATTCTAGTCAAATTGCCCTAACCTGACCTGACCTCACCACTCTATCAATAAAACACAAGAATTTTTCAATGAAGTAAAATATCTTGACCCTGGATGAAAAACTAGGTACCTAACTTGAAAAAATTATTTGGAAAAAATTTAATCCAAAACCCTAGTGGCGAGCTAAACTTGCTGCAGAATATTTTGGAACAATTCGGGCTTGAAAACGAAAATGATCATATGGTCAAACCTCGGGTCATACCAAAAGATTATCAACTCCGTGGCCAATGCTACCTTTGTGTGGTGGCCAAAATATCAACAATCAACGGCAAGCAACAGAAAGTGCAAGGGCTGGCTTGTCTAGCAATACCAAGGACAACGGCAATGTGCCCCACATCAGCCTTAAAGGCGATGCTGAGTCTCAATTCGCTGCAATATTGCATAATAAGAAATACCACTGCTAGTGCCTTACAACTGCAACAGACACAGAACTTAAATCCTGGTGACCTTGGTCAAATCAGCATTTTGAAAGAAATCCCACCATACGGCTGGAAAGATGGAACCAGAGCTGGAAGAGGCTCACTCGTGTAATAAACAGATGGGTCCAAAATAGATGAAAGGGCTGGAGTGACAATGAGGGTACCAAATTTATTTTCGGTTATTCAAATCCCTTGGTTACGTCCCAAATATCGTTCAGGTGTAGCTACAAGAAGATACAACTGAGTTCTTTTACTTACGAGTAAAAGGGAATGTAAACAATCCCTTAAGAAACGGTCAAAAAAACAAGATTATCAACTCCGTGGTCCATGCTACCTTTGTGTGGTGGCCAAAATATCAACAATCAACGGCAGAAAGTGCAAGAGCTGGCTTGTCTAGCAATACCAAGGACAATGACAACGTGTACCATATCAGCTTTAAAGGCTATGCTGGATCTAAATTCGCTACAATATTGCATGATGATAGATACCACTGCTGGTGCCTTGGTTACGCCCCAACTATCATTTAGGCGTAGCTACGAAGAAATACAACTGAGTTATTTTACTTACGAGTAAAAGCTAGTCTGAGAATGTAAACAATCCCTTAAGAAACGGTCAAAAAAACAACAGTCACTTTGATGTGGGTGCCAGGTCATCGAGGGGTAATAAGAAAACACAATTTCTTGATCTCACAAAAAACTACACTAAAGAGAACATGATCGACTGCGATCTTACTGGATTAATACGCCAGGGTTGCGGAAAGATGATATATCTACAAATCTATTATTTGTAGATATATTACCTGAAATAGCATAATGCTTCCTCGAAATAAGCAAAAAGTGCATACAAATCTAGCAAATCTCCTCACTGGATACTGCCTTTTGAGGTACAGTCGGCTTTAGAATAGCATATACATGTTAAATGTGAATTTCGTTTACCTACCGAAGTTATAAAAACGCCCTTCTTAAACAACAAAGGAATGGTAATTTTTAAAACGCCTACATTAATGATTTTGGGGTATTAAGTTTATTTACAAGGGTAGGTCATGTTCCGAATAAATTAGTTTTCTTCGCATTTTTGCACTGATATAATAAAAAAAAGGGATTTTAATCCCAAACAAACATTTATTATCGAGGGTTCCAAACTAAGTGAAGATGTGGGCGTGGACAACTGTTTAACTGATTTCAAATTTATTATTATTTAAACCGTGATTGGTTACACAAAATAAAAAGGCTGTCTATTCAATGTAAGCGATTTGAGTTTGAAAATGTATATGCAATTCTGAAGCCGATAGTACATATAATAGGCGAGTGTGTAGCATTGTTGTGCAAACGGTTTAAGTTCCTGAGAGTTGCTCTGATTCCTATTTTGAGTGTTAAAGATATTATTTTTGAAATTTTATTGGAAATATTTTCACAATATGTAATATTTATTTAATTTAATTTCTTTAGTTTGTTTAGGAAATAGTAGTTGTAGTGACACTTTCTGTTCTTTCTTATTAATTAATTTATTTATCAAATAGTATAGTATTAAAATACAAAATTAGTTGAAGTCCAAAAAATTTTTAAATAATCCAGCGCAGCGGGTTTTAATTTTTACAAAGTGGTAAATATATTTGTAAGAATATTGTAATTATTATCTATTCTATGTATTTAATTGTAATTGTATTAAAATTACTTTTTTTTTAGAATTAACGTGTCTTGACAACGGAGGTCATTGACACAAATACAATAAAGAAAATTAATAACAGTGTAAATTTATCAGTTAACCAGTCGGCAAAAGTTATATACATTTTGGATTAAATTATATATGTTTATATCTTGAAAGAACTTATTATTTGTTGAAATTTCTAAGCCGTATGGTTTTCTTGTGTAATCGTAATATTTACATTCTGAAATTATATGCTTGACAGTAAGAAGGCTTCCACAGTTAGTACAAGATCGTGTATGTTGGACTGTCAGATGTTGATGCGTCATACGGGTATGACTAATTCAAAGTCTGCGGATGACTGCTAAGTCTCTTCTAGACATACTTTCTACCAGTTTGTTATCTTTGCCGGATAGAATTGGATATTTAATTATTGATTCAGATAGAAAAAACATTTACTAATTAAAAACAAAACAAGTTATCAGACTACGTCTACAGTCAAAAAACTAGAACACACACATGGATACAGATAAATAAAACATCCTGTATTAAAACTTTTTGGCTGACCTAAAGAAATTGTTAATGTTAAAGGCGAGAAAATTTAATTTCCTTTAAATCAATAAATAAACCAATTATACAAATTTCTACTGGACGTTGGGGTAATAACTTTATTAAACAAAATGTGATAGCTACGATCAGTAAATCAGTGACCATACATTAATAATAAATTCAATACCACAAACGTAATACATACCCTAAATACGCCCTAGTTCAAAAAGAAATAATAAACAGTATACACTTTTAATCATAAATGAAAAACAAAATTTGTTAGTGGATCTGGTAATAATATTCCATATTTCTATTTAAAATTATATTCATAATTAAATTGGTTTCGTAAAACTCAATATGCTAATGAATTCGAAAATTCCAATGAAACATATTGATGTTTGTAATCATATTATAAATATATATACCAATATTAAACTTTTTATTGGATATTAACAATGAACACAAGTTTAATTCGATTTTATTTAAGCAAGTACATGAATAGGTAGGTTAAAACAATGTTGCACGACAATTAATGGATTTTTTAATTAATTAAAACATTTTTAATTGATTCAAAAAAGATAGATTTTTACTGTTTCCTAATCTCTGAAAAAAAAATAAAAATAGAAAAATAATTAATACCCAAAGGATTTTCTCTTTATTGAACTACTGTCAAGTAATTTATTATTAAGACCAATAAATTTTCCAGAAATACAATAATTATGATCGTTTTTAGGATGTCGTCGTTTTGCAATAAAACTACGTAAGTAGTACGAGGGTGGTCTGAAAAGTTTCAGACCTTTCGAAGATTTGAGATCGATTATTAATTTTAAAAACTAGGTGGTAACCAACAATAACTGCCCCTGAGTTAGTTATGACTTTACAAGGAGCCCATAACTAATCTGTTAGTCGAGATACAGTGCGAAATGTCTTCATGAAGCCAACTTGTTCAAAAGACGTCCCCTTAGATGTCCACCTCTGTTTAAAGGTAATTGCGCTTCAAGACTAGAATGGTGTCAAGGATTTCAGAATTGAGCTACAGTTTTATGCATTTGAATTTCACCCAGAATCTCGTCGAACAAAACTGGCGACGATCTGGAAATGTGAAACGACTAAGACATTGTTACGATTTTAAATTCGTTCATTTTAACTTAGTAGTAGCTAAATTATTAGAATCAAGTCAAGAAAATATTCCAGGTGCTCCATTAATAACTCGAATTTTATTTCGGATTTTTGTGCCAAAATAAAAACCTATACCAGAAAAGGGAATATGCTATCAGAGGTCTGATATCGTATTTTTTGTGGATTTTCCCTTTCTTGTTCCTTTTCTTTTAAAGGCCATCCACCACCAAATGGTAAGTTGTATTAAGATAGCACTATACAATCCTATCTGGAACATCATTACTTTTGTAGGCCTTTTTTTGTTGTAATTCCTAATTTGTAATTACTCACTATTTACACGAAACTGAGCTTGGAAACTACTACAGTAAGGGTTAGTACAATAAATTTCAGAAACTACTACACCTCCCTAATTAATATATTCTGCTAGAGAAGCTCACACTCACATGGCTTGGCTAACTGTAGGGCTGCGGAGTAGATGACTGCATGTTGTTAAGAACCACCAAGTAAAACTGTTTAATTTTTATTTACAAAATGAGGCGGTACCGCTTCAACTTCTGCATACTTACAACTGTTACTGCTAGAACCTCTATTTATAGCCTACAATTTGAGCCTATGGGACTCGAATTTCTTCTACTGCTTATAACTACTGGATATGGTTTAGGTATAGAACTATTGCTTTTGGTGCTTTACACTTGATAACTTGCTGTGCTTTGGTATATTAGAAATATTGCTTAATAATTGAAATATATTGTTAATATTTCATTTACTTATTATGCTTCAGTAAGTACTTATACAAAATTTTATAAAAATAAAATCATTTAAACTGGGTGTTCAGATTTTTATGTCAGTATAGATTGCAGTAAAAGCGTACAGAATTGCATTTTCATAACATCTCTCCACCTTGAAAATTTTTGTACAGAATAAGCTCAAAAATGTCTACCTATTTCATATGTAACAAACACGTTAATAACCTCAGTTACCCTCTCATAATATACTTTAAGGGAATAGAAAGAATTTTGTTTATTTTATATTTATGTATATACATTTCAAAATTATTCTGTGAAAATGTGAAAGCAATTGAAGTAAAACTAACGGGGATATACAATTGTAAGTCCTCGCCTTTCGATTTGACTGCCAAGTAGTTACCTACATTCGAACGTGTTTTTCTCACATAGCTTTTTGAAGTCGGTGAACTCTGTATAGCTCAAAATCTACTAAACCGATCCTTTTGAAATTTCTCTCACTTTTTCTTTATATTAAATATGAGGTCAGGTTTTTTTTTAATTTTAGTAGTTAGGTTCACCGCGAATCAACTATTTTTGAAACCTCTGCGGAGATCAATTGTGATCGGGTAATTTTTTAATAATTATTAATGAAACTGTATTTTTTATATACGCTTTTTTCGGCCTTACTTCTACACTTGAATCAGCGGAAAACAGCACCGTTTGGCAAACTTGGTCTCTAGCATTTATGATTTCCCAAACTCGTATGGCCACTTTTGAATCCATATGTCTAAAATTTCACTGAGTTAAATGATGGTGCCGGATTTCCATACATGAGTTCATAAGCCTATTACATTTAAAAAACATATTTAATGACAGCTCGATACTCGATTTTGTACAAAAACACTCACATTATCTCACCCAAACGACTGTTACATAACTGTGGGTCCAAAATAGTTGAAACTCTTATCAGCAACTGTTAACTGATCAGTAGATCAATAACTTTTATTTATCATGCAGCCATCTTTACGTTGAAGTCAGAAACTTTTCAGACTATTCTCGTAAAAAAAGATCATCTCAAGGTAGAATAGAAAATAGCGCGTCATTAGTGTTTAATCCGAACCTACCGTATGAAAATATCTGGTTTCACCAGGACGGAGCAACACCCCATTATGCTTTAAATGTAGCTAAGAAATTACTTGAATGAAATTTTCCCTAATAAATGGATTGGACGAAGAGGTACTATCGAGTGGCCAACTAGATCGCCGAACCTTACGCCCTTGGATTTTTTCTGTAAGGTTATCTCAAGAGCAAAGTATATGCAACACAGCCAACTAGCATTGCAGACCTCAAAGAAAAGGATAACTACAGAAATATGGGCTATTTCACCACAAACTTTACAGAAAGGAGACTGCATGTGTTATTGCCAACAAGGTGGAGAACATTTTGAGCATTTGTATTAATGTAAAAAATCAATTACGTCAAGTATTTTATGTATATACTATCTTAAACAAAATTATAAATAATTTCAAAATTTCACCCTGTACAATTAATAATAGACCCTACATGGTATAGTTCTTTGAGATCGTAACAGACTCGAGGCATTCGAAATGTGGGTGAGCTCATATCCGCATATCTCAGCCATGCAATGAGACATAATAGGCAAGAATTTCTGTAGCTCATGATAGAGGGTAAGATCGAAGGTAAACGCAGACCAGGACCTGGCTCAAGAACATGCGAGCATCAGCATTTACATATAATGACAAAATCTTTTTTAGGTATTCACATACCCAGTTTGCTCTAGTCTCAATATTTAAACCCGCTCTATCCTTTCAAGAAAAAAAACAGGAGGATAAATTTTAAAAAGTATTGATCTGCTTAAAATACAATTTTGGGATAAAAACTATAATGCGAATACTATTTTATTTACGAATATTTACTTTTGTTTAGACAGAAATTTGATGCTGTTAGCTATTTGAAATTGCATTATAATGCTCGCATTCATTTCTTCAGCAGCTCATGATTTTTTCCAATATATAGAAAGTAGACATGTATTACTTTGGTGATTTGCACAGAATTTGCATTTGTTAAGTTAGTAACTGCTTCAAATGATTTACTACAATTTTTAGAGGTTTAGTCTTATCGACTGTTACTGAAGTTTACATTATTGATAAATAGAAAAGAAGAAAATCCTTGCGGATACTAATGTGTTTGTCGGTAAAATTTCTTTTCAGAGATTTAGGAACTACATATTTTTATATACATTTAATTTGCATTTAAAAGTTTTATTTCATCATTATTTAATGCAAAAACCTATTTTTATACCGGGAAACATTGTTTCGCTACGTTTTGTCAAATTAGTAATTGTCACTTATGAAGCTACACATTTTTGTTATTTATAAAATAAAGTTTATCTATACATATTTTATTAAAAGTTACTTCGACTTTTCAACATGCAAAACATGATTTAAAATGAAAATAGACGTTTTCTGGCTAAAACTAACTTCACTAACAAGTAAAATATACCTTGCCGGAATATTAACGAAGTATCTAGAATACTAGTTTTTAATTTAGCGAATTATTATGCACTAGGTATGGTATGGCTCGCATTTATAAGTTGCACTGAAATATTTGGAAACCGTAAATGTTTTACGTGAATTCCTTACTGCTAATACATTTTACCAAATAGAATGCGGTTAAAGCAACCACTTAATCGATATCATATAGTTATTCTCCAAATAATATAACTTATGAGTAATTATAAACTTCTGAAATGTACAAGCTGTACGCTAGAATGCATGGAATGTTTTTATCATTACCAATGTATTTTTTACACATGCTTAGAAGGCGTATTGTTGTTTATTTTATTATACTTATATAGTCTGTACAAAAAGTAGGAGGAGTAATAAACCCTAATTAAATATGCAAAACCTTTAGAGGGAGCACCATGAAATTTTTGATAAATCTCTCACTTTAAATTACATTTCTTCCGTAAATCTAAAAACCAGGTAGATCGACCCCTTATTTGTTTAAGTTGTAGCAAAGTTTAGGTTTTCTTCATTGTTTAAAGATTAGCAGGTAAGCAATAACGCAATGTAGTGGTGTGTATTTTGGGAAAAAAATACGTTTTAAATTATAATATAATAAAAAATTAAAAGAAATAATTATTGGAATACATTTATTACTTACATTTTATTCTATATCCGACTCGGAAGAGGAAGAATCGTTGTTGACATTAATAATAAAAGGATCGATTAAATCATCACAAATACTGTCAATTTTCCACATATTTGCCTCTACTTTGATAACTTGCTCGATACAATTTGTCCAATTTTCCTTACTTACATGACTTACAGCACTCTCAAACAATTTCACAATATCGTTTATTTTAAAAGTAGTATTTTTTTTCCAACTTCCCCATTTACCTGAGCCCATATTAATTATATGGGATTAAGTTCATAATGATAAGGGGGAAGTCGAAGAACTGATATACCACGAGAAGAAGCCATTTCTTCTACAATGTAGGTTTTGTATTTATTCTTGTTCATTTTTGCAATTCTGTAAAGTTCTTTCCTTAGTGGATCTTTTGGAAACTTAATATTTTTCGAAATAAGCCACTCCAAAAGCTCTGCTTTACGCCAACGACTTGTGGGCAATGCTCCCCGTAACCGTGAATGGTAACTTACGTTGTCCATAACAATAACAGCCCCTTTTGGAATCAGATCCAACATTTGAACAAACCATTCCTCGAAGAAATCCCCATTCATATCTTCGTGATAGTCCTCCGTGCGTTTTGAAATAAAAGTTAAAAATCCACCATCAACAAAACCTTCAGAACTTCCAACATGGACAATGATAAGTCTTTTTCCTTTTCCAGATGGTGGCTGCAAACCTAACGACAAACCTTCCACGAATGCCTGCCTTCCGCTTTTAATGTTTTCATCTTGCCAAGATTTGAAAACTGTATATCCAGCATTTATCCATGTTTCGTCTAAGTAGATTTTCAAATTTTGTTCTCTGGCATGTCGAATGCTTCTTAAATAGTCTCTTCTCCAAAAAACTATTTCCGGTTTATCTATCAAGAGAGATTTTCTATTATGTTTTGTATATCTGAAACCCACATCTTTCAAAAGTTTGCATAATGTCATTCTGGAGAATTTTGTATAGTCCGTATCTTCTTGCACTGATGTCATAATTTTGTCAAGTGTTGGAATTTCCTTTCGTAAGTAAAATCCATGGACTTTACACCTTAGTCTTTGTTTTAATGACTCATCGATCTCAATTGGTTTTCGGCCTGAAGGAGTTTTAGGGGGTTGAAGAGTTCCATTCTTGCTTTCTTTTAGTAATCTATAAATTGTTGATTTAGCAACACACAACATAGCAGCCGTTAATTCCACAATATCATCAACACGGTATACCCTCTTAAAATATATTTTGGTACGTTTATGAAATCTACTTAAATGAATGATTTATTACTCCTTGTCCTTTCTATATAGACTATAACAGCAGACAATTTTGAAACCATTTAGTATAAATTCAAAATAAAAAAAAATTTGCAATGTGATCTAAATAACTTAGATGAGAATTAAGATTTTAAAGTATGTTTATATTAATTAAATTTGTTTTTATGTTAAAAATATTTTTATGATAGTGGTCTCAAACTGATGAAATTAGGGTATTGTTTTTATTACGTCTGAGATCCATAAAAACATTTCGGTACAGGTTAACTCAAAGGTTGTATGGAGCTGCGTGTATGCGCTCAATCAGATAGGAAGCTGCAATAGGCTAGATATTTTGAAAACATTTTGGGAAGTCTTTTTCGAGCGATAAAATTGTGTGTAAAAGAGCTAGTCAACTATCGTCTTATCAACAAAATTACATATTTTGTAAGACAACCAAGCAACTTTAAAGAACGGAGCTTCAACCAGCTGGATTCTAAGCTGGTGTGGAATTGCATTAAATTCTTAGATCTTATTGCTACGGGTAACTCTGCTGTGGGTGGTGCCTAGATACAAAGTGGAGTCATGTTCATTTGACCGAAATTATCATTTTCGTTGGTACAGCAGTAAGTACTACCAAAACACCGAAATAGACTGGACGAAAACTGTTTAAAACTGGTAACATAATATCCGGACTACGAATTGGACAGTCTTCGTATAATTAGTTTCGTATAGCTGGAGAAAGAACAATCTTAAGATAGCTTCACCTAAAAGATCAATTGCCTTCTTGTAAAGCTGCCCATTACCGAGTTGGACTTGAATAAATGAATATAATGGGAGGGGAACCTCTTCGGTCCCCAGGATCTCCCCCGTCTGTATTATCACTCGTTTTACTGAGCTAAACTTACCACAGGTTATTTGCAAATACCTGGGGCTCGAAATTTAATTTATCCAAACGAATACCAAACCCATGGTCCGAACGAGTATACTTCAAGTTGACCGACAACAGACTATATAAGTTAGGGACCTTCCTGTAAAAGGGGAATACACAATGAATCTCTCTAATCAGCAAAAGCAGCCAAAACTTAAATGAATTCGAAACTTAAAGAGCAACCAATTTATGCAGTTTTATTGTAGAAAGTCAAAAGATGCATGAGTGAAAAATACCATATTACTTTTCGGATCATTTTCAAAATGTCCTATTTTCTAAGAGGGTGCAGACTACAAAAAATTCCCTAACTTTTCCAGCATATAAAAAGTTCAAATTTGACAAATGAGTTGTGCCAAACAAGCACAATCTGGTCTTTTTCCTTTTTTTTTTAATTTGGATATTTTGCTAAACGTATTGTGTAAATTTAAAATTTTCTCCGACATTGTTTTAGAGAAGAGACAAATTGCAGGGTGAAAAATGTTTTTAATAAACATAAACTTGACACACTCCATTTTTTATCTTAACTCATTTTAAGAAGAATTCAAATTTGTCACTATACCCTTTTAGGGTTTCAATATAAATAAATGAAATTGCAAGATCGATGACACTAGAAGCTTGTTTCCGATATCTATTAATAGAAAATAATGCTCTATTTATCAAACAAACCCTAGAACACTAATTAATGTGCTCGATGCTGGACCCTGTTTTCGATTGTAATTAATGGTAACGCAAAACTTTAATCAATAAAAGTTAATCTCTATTTGAAAATAAACATCATGGATGAGAACTGTAATAAAGACGATCAGTGTTTAGTAAAAGATTGAGAATTGGTTTAACTTAAAAACCTAATCATTATACATTAAGAAACTAACTTTATATATACATCATTAAAGATTAAATAAAAATAATTTTCTAATTTAGTTTTTGTGGATTACATTTGTATCTAATTACGTTAATGTAAAATATAATGAAATAAAAGTAAAAAAAATCTGATTTAGTATTATTGTATCCAAGCAAAAATAAATGTTGATAGATTAGGCTAAAAATACAAAGTGGTAAATTTTTTAGTGCAGTGTATGTAAAATATTTGATAATGCAAAAGAAAATGCATTAACATTTCCTTAATTTATTTAACATAATTTTGAAAACCCTAAGAAACTTTTCATGAAAAATGTATTTTTTTTTCAGTGCAACTTATATTTAAAGTTTAAAGTCTAAGTTATACTTTTTTAGAAAAAAACACGTTTTCTTACCTATGTACAACGTTGGCTAGAAGGTCATTATGTTTTAATTTATAATCGGTGGGAACTTTTTCATAGTTAACCGTTAAAGTTCCTGCTTGTATGCAACGTTCATATTCTTCGGCAGGATGCGCTCGGAATTCTCTGGCAAATATGTCCAGAATTTTTTCTCCTACCCAACGCCCTTTCGTAAAGGTTGTAAATGTGAAGTAGTACGGATAGACTTTCCGCAAACCTGAAACGAAAGAAATTTTAATTAAAAAAAAGAGAACAGTTGAACAAGAATGATAATTTTAACATTAGTAGGTAGAAAAAATATAAAAAGTTATTTAAATATTGCCTAAATAATAAAGCTTTCAAAAGAATTCGTAAGATAAGAAATTATACAATTTGTTTTAGCAAAAAAATTCTAATTGCAGTTTGATTAATAATATACGTTAAGTAAGCATACAATTTTTATGTTGTTTATTTATGTAATGAAAAAATAGCTCAATATGATTTCTATCTTTAAATATAAGGAAGATATAAACATAACGTGTATAAAATAAGGGTTTGAAATGGATAGGGCAATTATCTAACCAAATTTTCATAGTGGACTACTCCCTCAATTTGTTTGTAACGTTTCTTTTCAAAAACAAAATGGCTTTCTTTCTTTCGTGCTAAATTAAGAAGATCAATAACCTTAAAGTTTAGTTAGATTTAAAAATTTGGATGAGTTGTTAGTGAAAAATAATTGGACATAATTTGATTTGTTTCGTATAGTGAAACGTAAGTAAAATACTTTCAATATCAAAGCTATCCGTAATACCATCTTTGTATTCACCCGAAAAAGATTAAATATCTTTTGAAAATTTATAACTATCCTTAATTATTGCAAATTCACTTTCTGAACGAATAGTAAGATGTTAATTAGAGGTTCCGATAGAGCTAAGGATGGGTCGTAAAGGGATATTATTTTGGTGAGTTTTTGGAACACCATATGGACGACGCGGGAGGTATGGAAGGTGGCCAGAGTGATACTGGTGAAGAAGGAGGGTAGAACCGGGAAGCGAACAGGAGATTACAGACCCATCAGTCTTCTGTGTGGTATAAGTAAAGTGATGGAAGGAACCATAAAGGTTAGGTGAGGAAAGAAATAAGAAGAAATAGGAGTTTTAGGGAAAACCAGCATGGGTTTACTTAAGAAAAATCCTGTATCTCTGCGCTGGATTTGGCGGCAACTTTAGAAACAAGAAGCTGGCATTACTAGTGATCAGCAGGTGGGAGGTGTTGACTGCGTTGTGGAGGCTCGGAATGGATGATGGGTTGGTAGATTTAGTTGATTACGTAACGGCTCAGGTTGTAGACGATTTGAGGGGAAGAAAGTATAAAACGGAGGTGGGAGTGCCCCAGAGATCGGTGTTGGGACCGACGTTCTGGAAGTGTGTGGTTGATGAGGTTTATGGGATAGTATAGGATGTCAGATTACAGTGTATGTAAGGCTGGTATGTAAGGCAAAAGGAGAGGCAGATATAGAAGAAAAGGCGGAGAGGACATGTAGGATGATAGAGCAATGCTGATTGAAAGTAGTGGAAGATAAAACGGTTAGATTGGTCGTAAAGGAACGAAGCAAGACAAGGAAGGTCGGAATAATGGTGAAGGGTAAGAAAATTCGTATGGAGGAGACGGTGAATAGCCACCATATAGTGAAGGCAGCACAGAATGCAAAAGTACGGGCAGCATGGCTGGGGAGATTGATGTGTAGTGTGAAAGGGCCGGGAGAATGGAAAAGGAGAGTTATTGGTAGAACGATTGAGCAGAGTATGATGTAAGATATAATGACATGTCTTTTTTAAATAAGAATCTTTCAATAGTTTGCACTGTTGAAGATAATGGTTCATAGTTTCCATTTGCCCCATCCATTTAAAACCCATATTTTATAGAGGTTATGTTGATGATATATTCCTTATATTTATAAATAAAGGTAATATTGAGATATGCCTTCATTACTTAAGTAAACAATACAATCTTTATTGAAAATTTGGTTGAGTTTAAATGTTCCTACAAGACTGCAAAAGCAAACGTAATGAAATGGATTGGATTATATTAAAAATAGATAGCTGCTAGTTCACCAGAGTGATCCGTCAGGAATCTACTACAAAGACTAAAAAAAAAGAAATAAAAAAATAATAACAGGAGACGGATTGAAAAAAAAATCACTATTTCTTTTTCTTAAATATTGTTGGAAATGTAAAACCTACAGCTTTTAATATTAATATTAAAATATCCTATTTAAAATTTCAATTCCATCGACGGTAGGGAAAGATTGTATTGACGTCAAGGAGAACAATCTGCATATCTTAATTTTACTACTGCTATATACTTTGGTGGATGTTCATCTATGGTATGGGGCGGTATATGTTTGGGGGCACGAACAGAGTTAGTGGTGATTAATGGCGGGGCATTAACAGCAGATAGGTACATTAGAGATATTCTCCAAGACCAAGTGGTACCTTTTGCCCCACATATTGGAGACAATTTCATTTTAATGCAGGATAATGCGCGCCCACACGTCGTCCACTATGTAAAAGACTTTTTAATATAAGTGGGTATAACAACAATGAATTGGCCAGCGTTTTCCCCAGACCTGAATCCGATAGAACATGTGTGGGATATTCTAGGCAGAAAACTTAGGGCACGAATTCCGGTACCTCAAACCAAAGAGGAAGTAAGAATTCCATTGATTGAGGAATGGAAGAGACTGCCTTAACAACTGATGGATGGCCTCATTAGAAGTATGGTGAGACGAATGACTGTAGTTGTCAGGGCTCGTGGAGGAAACACACGCTGTTAAAACGAAAGAAAAAATACATTTAAGTTTAAAATTGTACAATAAAGTTATTCTGTTTAAAACCAGTATTTTGTTTCATTCTGTTATCTTCGACTTGTTTTCTTTTTCAGCAGGTTTACACATGGTACAATTTTTGTAAAACCCTTTCCAACATTACAATCTAACTTCGTTTTAAGACATTATTTGTACAATATTTACAATGTGCATATTATAAAAGAACTAATTAAATTTTATATCTATTCCTTTAAATTTGCCGGTGTGTGTATTATTACGTAACAGCAATGTGTACTCTTATAGATTTTATATGGGATATATCATAATTATTGTATTACCTTCTTTGAATAAAGATAATTATTATCATTAATATTTCACTTTTCACAGTAGTGGGAAACTATTCCATTTCATATTTAAAATAAAACGTTCCAGTTAAATTTTGAAAGATGAAACATTATTGATAATGACCGTTTCCAATAATTAATATTGCCTTAATGGTAACCATTAAAGTATCTAGAAAATTACGGATTCAGAGCATGCAAATAATGAACCCATTAGCTACAACTTAACAACTTCGATGAGTTTTCACTTCGGAACAGCTGTCGAGCAAAACATAAAATAACGAAAAGACACTCAGTAAGTCAACGTTGGTAGAATAAAAATGGCCAAAGTTTACATCAGGCTTATGGACTGGCTTTAAAGTTCCTTCCTGTAAGGGTTGCGGGTTAATAATTACGCATATTGGGAGCGACAACCCACCCACGTAACCACAGTTAAGTAATATTATACAACCTGAGGGGACGTGTACATGTTAATGCTTTTCAAGAAAGGCTGTTGTCGGTAATATACACTTCCCGGCAAAAAAGGCCCACTAAAAACTGGACCAAATTTTAAATTTGACTTCCTCGCGAACCGCTCATTCGATTTTGATGTTTTTTTTTAAATTGACTTCTCATCAGTAACGATTCTTAGAAATTTTTATTGTAATTCCATTTTTGAACCAAGATGAATCTTTTAAGTTACTGTAAACAACACAAATAGCGCTAGTATCTCAAAACGTTCTAAATACGTATACCCTCAAAAATGTCCAACTTTACGATAGAGCTGTCAGTTGCCAGATTGCAACAACAGGGTTGCCAAATCCCGAAATATAAAACGGATTGACATTAAAATTAAATGACATTGACAGTAATATTAAGGGCTTTTCAACGGCTTCATATAAAATCAAAAAATGCCTTTATCTGTGACGGATGTTGCTTGTATTGTGGCCTTAATTGGGGATGTCAACGTTAGGTTGCTATCCCCAACCGTTGATATACCTCGAACAAGAGTCCAGGATGCCTGGAATCGGTATATGGTAAAGGAAAGTTCAACAGGCGAGTGGGTTCCGGAAGTGCAATTGACGACCGCTTCATCGTCCTGATGCTTTAGGAAATCTTAGAACTACAACTGTTCAGAATCAACATCTTCTACAAAACGTGCGTAGGATTAAAATAAGTGAGAGCACAATCCGAATAAAACTTACAGAACACGGCCTGTCTTCAAGGAGACCTGCTGCAGGACCTCCAGCTGCTTTCAAGACATAGTCGAGTACATCTTCAATTTTCGCGCCTACGTAATAATTAGGGTATTGCGCAATTGACTAGTACTTTTCTTAGATGAGTCGCGATTCTGCCTGCGATCGCCTGATGGTCAGGAGCGAGACGTCGAAATGACAGATTGGTGGACTGTACAACTTCAGAACGCGTAAGCTTCAATGGGGGCTCTGTGTTGGTGTAGGAGGAAATTTCGATGGACGCCCGTACATATTTATTCTTTGTTGGAAACGGCGTCTCAAATGGACATAGATGCTGTTATTCTCTACTCTCATTTTAACGGCGATGGCTTTGTATTATTTCACGATAATGCGTTGGTATTTATATTTGGACAGCTTGAAGTCTTGATCTCATTCCAATTGAGCATCTCTGGTACCAACTTCAAAGACACATTCGTTGCCGACCTGCTTTACCAGATAGCCTTCATGATATGCGAAAAGCACATGGATTTCTTGTGAATCAATATTTTTTAAAACTCCATGTTTTTTTTTTCTAATTAATCTTACGATGTTTATTTGTTGTCATTTCACAGCTTCGTCCAAGGCGTTGGCCTTAAAAACTGTATCTCCAGTAAAAATAGATGTAGAGATTAAAAAAATTAAATGTTTAGGCAAAAACGCGGTTCAATGTGATTCCTGTTGACAACAGCTGCTATAGCTATTGCATTCCGCAGAGACCTCGTCTTATTGTTGCATTTCGTACACGGTCAAATTCAAACCTGAATCAAAATTTTGGACATATTATTGTTACTGATGAGAAGTCATTCTACAATTAAAAAACATCAAAATCAAATCAGCGAGGAGACAAACTTTTTTTGGTGGGGAGTGAATTATAAATTTGAATTACTAAAATATTTTTGTTTTCTATATTCGTCCAAAAAATTAATTAGTTTGTATTTTATATTTAACTTTACTAATGTACTTAATTTGTGGTTTGTTTTTTATTTCAATCGTTCATAGGATAAAAAAATATTTTTTTAATATGGTATAGAATCTGTCGAGGTAAAGACCTGATGTATTTCAACACAAAATTCAAATTAGCTTCAAATGACAACTTTCTCATTTATTATGTATCTTCAACAAAGTTGAACTTTGTCGGCATCAATTCTTAAATGAGTTAGTTACCTCTGGGAAGGGTACATAACAGATTTACCACATTCATTTACATAGTTCTGACATAGTGGAATTTAGGTTGTGTTATTTAATATTATGGTGAATTGAGCATTTTATCATTGCATATGTATAGACCAAGAACCGTAGGTGGAAAATAGTCTCAAAAATAGAAAAACATTTATGCTAGAAACCCGTCACTTTTTGCTTTTCATGATATTGTGAAAAAACTACTTATCCTAGAGAAAAGTAGTCTACAGATGATATATTGCTCATGAAATGTGGTTCAATTTGAGAACTAGTAAATTAACATTGGTTAGTAAACAAAAAAGTTATTGTAAAATAAATTTAAAAAGACCATTTTTTTTTAATTGTTAATAACTTTTTTTAATAAAACTTTTCTAAATTTTAAGAACAGTAAACAACTAAACGGTTGAACGACCACTATTTATCCGAAAAATACGTTTTAAAATGCAATAATTGCAGCTGTTGCGCTATAGCATCGTCAGATTGACATATTGAAGAGTTTTTTATTATTCTTGTAAAGAAATAAATTTCTTTTATTGTAAATTTGATTGCTTCACGCAGTTGTTTATTAATAATAATAATAATAATAATTCTTTATTGCTTAAATTGAATACAGTCAAATAGCAAGGGTTCGGTTACAATAGTAGGAAAAAACATAATATTACAACTTACATTAAATATAAGTACATACCTATAACAAAGCAAAAGAAAAACAAAATGTGCAAGTAAGAAAAAGTAAAATAATTAAGGAAACACAAAATTTGATTCACTCGTTAATAACAAAAGAGCGCAGTTTCAATACTCCTATGAAAAAAAGCGACACAATTTTAAGTGTTTTAGGACAAAGCCTATTTAGCAAAGCAACAAAATCATCAAATGTGCGCAAATTATCAAGTGGTGGTGTCCTGATACTATTGTATAGACTACACTTCATAACGATGTGTTCCAGTGTTTCGGGTTGTAATGAGTTGCACATGGTACAAATTTCATCCTGAACGATTTTGTAAAAGTTGCCATCAAACGAAAGGTGTAAGGACGTTTTGGAGCAAAGTCGAATTTGGCTAATCAACCTGATAAATTTAATAGGCATTTGATACCCTAAATAATAAGCATTTTCAGGGAATACAAGAAGATCACTATAAATGAGGCAATAGCGTGATTCGGAGAGTTTTTGCAGATCTTCGTTATACAGTTTAGTTTTGTAAGTATCCAAAATTCTATTATATTCCAACTTAAGCTTTCCAAATGACAAGGTATCCCACAGTTCTGAAAGGCCAAGTTCATAAAAAGTAAGTTTTACTTGTAAAACCCAATTGAATTTAAAATTGTTGTGAGGTTGGAGATACAATAATCTATTAAACATTATTTTAGGCATTCTAGAGGAATCCATAGCAAATAATTTTAGCAACCATTTAAGACATAGTTTAAAAACCAAAAAGTCTAATTTTACACAACCTGCTTCTAAACGTACAAGGTAGTCAGGAGTGTTTCTGGGTAGTAAAAGAAGTCTTTTAAAAAAACCTACTTGAACTCTCTCAATGATTCCAAGATAACGAAGCCCCCAGACAGGAATAGATGTTGAAAGTGTGTTTAATATTATTGAGTTGTATAAAGTCATTCTACATTCCCAAGAGTTAGATTTGGATTTCGACAAGATAGATATTACCGCACCTATTGCCTGTTTCGCCTTTGCGGCTGCCTGGTTAGCTTGTTCACGAAACAGGGAGGATGCTGTGAAAGACACTCCTAAGTAATTATATTTATTTACCATTTCAATAACTTGATTATTAAAAGTAAATCTATAGTTTAGTGGTAGTTTAAAATTACCTCTTGAAAAACATACTATTTTAGATTTTAGTGCATTTACTGACAAATTATTGATCGACATATAATTATCTAGAACCTTAAGTTTCTTAGCGATATCTATTTCGGATTCACCAAATATAACGAGATCGTCTGCGTATAGTAGCATCAGAATATCGTGTGTGTTGTCAATATTTATTCCAGAAGCTCCCACCTTCCTGAAAAATGAGTCAATGTCACTGAGAAATAGTGAAAATAAAGTTGGGCTTAAGGGCTCACCTTGTAGTAATCCCTCATTAATATCGAATGTTTTGGAAAATTCTTTGTCAACCTTTACGCGAAATGTGGCATTAGAATAAAAGCACTTTAACAGCCGGACAACTTTAGCGGAAATACCCACACTAAAAAGTTTGTTCCAGAGAAGACTGTGGTCAACAGAGTCAAAGGCACGTTTTAAATCAATAAAAGCAGCAAAGACTTTCCTGTTTTTACGATGCAAGTGAATTTGTATTAAGCTACTGAGCGTAAAAATGTTATCAGTACATCCCCTATATTTTCTAAACCCACACTGAACTTCGGGCAAAATATGATTTTCCTCAACCCAGCTGGTAACTCTGTTTAAAATAATCATTGAAAATAGTTTAGCTACGGTGTTTATGCATGCAATACCACGATAATTATTTGGATCTTCCCGGGGACCTTTTTTATGTAACATAGATAAAGACACAACTGACCATTCTATGGGAAAACGCTCATATGCAAAAACTACATTAAAGAGATTGCAAAGGTATAGCCTCCAGTTTTGGGGCAAATATTTAAAAAATTCGAACGGTATGCCATCAGTACCGGGGGCTTTATTATATTTACAGGAGTGCAGAACTGTTTCGACTTCAGCAAGAGTTATACTGCGGTCAAGAAAAGGATGACTAGCATCGTAGAAAGACGTAGTATCATACAATCTTTCACGGGTAAGGTTATCATAAAATAATTCCCACTGAGAGATTGGAAGAGAAGTTAAATTATTAAGGTTTATTTAGTCTATAATTTGTTTAATAGTTAGTTTAATAGTTACAATTTGAGAAATGTAAGAATTGTCAATACGAGAGGTTTTTTAAATAATTTTATAGTAAATAATTTGAATTACGGGTAGAATAAACTTTAAATGTAGTTTTTTTTGTTTTCAGGTAGGTTTTTATATTCGTGTATATATTAAATTATATGTTTTCCCCGATAAAATGAATTAACCAAATAAAACTTTGTTTTCAGAAGAAACACATGCGTTTATTTCTATACTAAAATAGAAGAAAAGAAATTAACATTAATTCTTAATAAGATGGGACTTTTTAATTTATATTAGGCATTTTTTGAATATATAGTGTTTTTTAAATACATTATAAATTAAGTCTATGTTTGTCAAGTTATTTATACCCTCATAAGGGTAAAGGAATTTCATATCGTTGGAATCGCCGGAAATAAGTGGTTTTACAAAGAGATTTCTTAAAACTATGGCGATTGGATAAGCTTATGAATTAGTTTCTTATCATATTCGTTAAATACAGCTATATCCTCAATTAAATTATTTTCTGTTATACCTTGCTTTGATTAAGGAAAATATGTAACTTGCCATTTTGTGTTGACTATAGTGAAAATAATCTACTTGAATATATCTATACGTAGCGGTGTCTTTCATAAAAATGTCAAATTCTAGCTCACTTCTAATTACTATAATGTGCATAAAAATGATAACTGTTATTTTCTAGTTCATATGTGAATTCTATGCTTTGGAATTTTGAATTTAATTTTTAAATAAAATCTTCTACTGATGATTTCTTCGTATAGAAAACTGCAAAAATATCGGCCACACATCTATACCATATCCTGAGGAGATACTCGAGCTCTTGAGTAATCTGTTTCAAATTTGCTCATAAAAAGGTATAAATATCATAAATAATGATAAACAATTACCCATTGTTCTTCCTTCATATTGTTGTTATATTGATTATTTTTGACGTGTCAAGGGAAAGTTTCAACCAATTATGTCACTGTAGCTTTTATTTGCCTAGCAACTGTCAGATACTTGTCAAAATAATTACTTAATTGTGTCAACGCAAAATATATTGTAAGTAATAATTAATTAAATTAAATTAAATTTTTCAATAATTTTATAATAGTTTTATTGATCTTTTTTAATGTAAAAATTTGTGAATCAATAAATAATCTTGTCAAATATAACTCGAGAGTGCGAATAAATTAGAAAATAATTTGACAGATTTTGTTCAAACTTGTTGCCATTTGGCAATAGTCACGAAAGCCCACAGGGCTCGAGTTTGAACAAAATCTGTCAAATTATTTTCTAATTAATTCGCACTCTCTTATTATATTATTACTGAAAATAATTTTGATCCATGCAAAGTTTAACTAAACGAAAAAATTTAAATTCTATTCTATTTACATTCTTTGCAGTATCTAGAAGATATACTCATCCTGAATAATCTTGGTGTTGAAGTTGGAATCATTTTATTCTTGAAATAATATAGAATAAGCAACAGCAAACTGAGTTTACTTCGTCTTTTACCGTCTAAAATACTTATAGAAAGCATTTGGAATTTAAAAAAATGGGAATAAAAATAAAATTATTTAAAAGAAGCAAATCATCCATATCACAAATGTGACTGATAATTAGACAAAGAAAAATCAAAGTCAATGTCACAATACTTTTTATTTAAAATTATTGACAGCTACTAGTTTCGGCCTATCTATAGGCCATCATCAGGCTAAAAATAAATACAAATACAGGATAAGAAGAAATACAGTGATACATTAGTGATACATACCTTAAAAAACTTATAAAGTAATACATGGAAAAATCATAAATTCCACCATGCTTGCATGAACATAGAAAATAGTGGATAATAATGTGCCATTGAAAAAACTTAAGAAACTAAATGATTGGGCTAAAACTAAGTAAGAAAATAATAAAATTGAGATTTAAAATGTTGATATTAAATTTATGTAATTTTAAATAAAAAGTATTGTGACATTGACTTTGATTTTTCTTTGTCTATAAAATTATTTACTCTAGAACGCCTAGACTTGTAGCGAAGTTGAGCAGCTTTCTAGGGGGTATATTCCTAATTTGATAGGGAGTCAGAGCAACTCCTTCTAGGAAGTTAAACCGTATCGTGTTCCGCCGTTTCTTTAGCGCTTTCGCAGAAACAACAGTTTTCACTATCCGATTTGCTCATTATTTTGAGGTGATACCTCAAAGAGCAGTATCCAGTGAAAAGACCTACGGTCAATTTTAAATCTCTTTTGCTCATTTCGAGAGGGCATTTTGCTCTTTCAGATGAAATACCTACAAACCTTTTAGCTTGCCTCAGTCCTGGCGTATTTATCCAGTGAGATCGCAGTCGATCTTCTTCCCAGGCGTGGCTTTTTTAAGACCACAAAAGGGCTTTCGGCTTCGGAAAGGTGTATTAGCCCTTCTTTTGCGAGTCTATCAGCTTCCGCATTACCTATTATCCCTCTAAGAACTGGCACCCACATCCTGGTGACCTTGTTGCCAGTTTCTTAAGAAATTGTTTGATTCCCAGACTAGATTAGACTGATAAGTAAAATAACTCAGACCCTTTATAACTGCCTGACTGTCTGTATCTATAGCATCTATAGCTTAAAAATCCGCCAGAAATATAGTTGGGTATTACCAAGAGATTTGGATAACCGAAAATGCTGTCCCATTATTCCCACTCCCACCTTTCAACTGTATAAACCAGTGAGCCCTCTTCGAGCTCTGGTTCGACTTCTTCAAACATATGGCGGTTTCCTATAACCTCTTCAAACGGCTTCTCAAGGTCAAATCTAACTAGCATGGTATTTAAGAGTTGATTTAAGTATGCTAGTGGAAAGTTTTCCAGGATCTTTACAAAATCACCGGGTTTTAAGTTTTTCGTCTTTTCTACGCTTTCAGTTAATCATTTTAGAACACTTATAGTGTTCTTATGTAATGATCTATAAGTTTCTCCATAGTTTTGAGGAGAAAAGAGGCTAGGTTTGTAGTGCTATCAGTCTTTGGATCGTCCAATGGACGTCTAAAATGGGTATGTATCCGAGGATGAGGACGGCTTTTAAAAGCCACTGTAAATACGGCTGCAACTGAAATAAGACTGGAAACATTTCATTGTAAAAGGTTTCAAGCTCTTAATTGCCCATTTTATCTGTCAGATTAATGTTAACTCTGTGGAGTCTTTTTCGAGAATATTTTGGTTAAGAGCTTGGTGGATTATCTTCTTACTACTAAGATCCAGGAAATAAGTCTGTAATAGCACTTTGAGACTTTCTGCTTGGCCTCCAGTGTATTCTTCTTTTGACTTTTTAAGTAAACCTGTGCTAAGGCAAATTCCTTTATCCCTTCGCACAATTTATTCCAAGATATCCTCTTAGATCTTAGGAGTTCCTTGTTGTACTCACAGCTTTTTTGTAGTCCTCCCAAGTTCCTTTTGTTTTAAGTGGCTTTCATATGAGACATGCCAGTTGTGTATACTATTTGTTATGAGCGAATTAGCTAGTACCTGTTTCCTAATTGCATTCATAAAGGTGGGTTTCCTTTATTAATCCTTAATAATGTCTATATTGTTTGACGACAGATAATCTAATTCTGAAAGGTACTCACCTCGTTTGTGCTTCCCCATAGTGTGGTGTGCATTCGCATCACAGTCCAGAATGAAGTGACTGTTCCCCCTCCTGCACCAACTCATGAGTCTTTAGATATCCTCTGGAGGTGGTTTTGCAGTAGAATCACCAGGGAGTAAGACCGAGACAATAACGATTTGCCTTTTACCTGCTTTTGTTGGCACTTCCACTATAGCGGTTGCCAAATCTGTCGTGATGAATTCTAGAACAGTTATGAATTTAATATTTTTTTCGAGCAGCAGAGCTGCCTTTAGATTGCAAAAATTATCAGAATAAAGTAACTTACCTCTTTTAAAAGCAAGGTCTTTTATTGATCCAAGGCTCCTGTAGGAGTTCTACAGCCAAATTTTCCTAAAATAAACCTTCTTCTAAGCACGCTAGTTGAAATTTTATTTGGAGACACTTTAGCCGTTGGCTTATTAGGAGTTCGTCTTCCCCTTTTTGAAGCGACCTCTTTACAAGAGTCTACCATCTCCATATTTATTCTTGGCTCATTAATGATTCCACGGGAACCTAGGGAAATGTAGGTCACCTACGGCAGAGCCCCGTATATCATAGAAAGGCTGATTTAAACCAAAGTTCGCCAGGTGCTTCAGAGTTAAACTACCCTCCAACCATGCATTTCTCGGCTTATGCTGGAGAATTTTTATTGTGGTTCCCTTCCACTTGGTCGGCTGATCAAGGTAAGCCACATCCAAGCTAGTCATAAAGACTTGTTAGATATGGTCTGTTAGCACAGTAGTTGTTGCTTTTGGATGGTTTTGGTTTTGGAGCACTTTACCGGATGGGTCATTGCGAACTAGGTTGTGGGGGCTTTTTTCCATTCCCCTTCTTCCTCTTTTGTCCTGCTTTAGCAGGATTAATATCCACTTCTTCAGGAGTCAAAGTATCAGATTTTGTCAAACTTTTCTGTCTTTTCTCCTTTTAGGCTTTATGTAACCCTTTTGAGGTAGAGGCAGTCTTTACAGAGCTGCTGGTTGTGGACATTCGTAATTTGTCACTTTTAGGTCTTAGGACCGTACGACCAAACATATCTAACCGCAGATTGGCTGAATCAGTTAAAAATTTACTCGATGTCCATCCGTTGATCTATTTAATACTCTCCAATTGGAGGCATTGACTATTTCGTTTTGCGCCTCTATCAGACCAAGGATTTTTCCCTATGTTTACTATGTGAGTTAGGTCAGAGTCAGAGATTGCTAGCCACACGATAATTTCGATTCCGATTTCTTTCATTTTCAATTTCTGGTATACTGAGAGGTGTGACATTGAATCTTGTTTTGTAATAAGTAAAGTAAACTTAAAACAAATAGTGTTGTACGTTATAGAATTCATTAGAGCGCCAATGATAACAGCACAATATTTAAAAAATAAAAATATCTCTCATCTAAAATTAAAATTTAATTATTTTAGAGCCTGATTGTTTTGAAAGGAATCGTTGCTACCAAACAAAAAATATCTTGATAAAATATCGGATTTACTGTGCTGTTCTTCTTCTCTTCCAAATAATAAACGAAGACAATTATTCAGGACAAAATAGTTCCTCTTAGTTTAATTATTATTATTTGGACTTTGCGCTTTTAATTAATCATACGTCAAAACAAAACATTCTTATATTTCAACTGAATACTTTTGCATTTCTACTACTTCTATTTGTATTTAATTTAAAATAAATTTCTGAAGTACGAAATCTTGTGGCTCTTAAAATCATGTTTTATTAAGAATAATTTTTACTAGAATTTGTGTTTTAAAATATTTTTATTTCAGCTAGATTAAACAATATAAGACAGAAGAAATAGCATAAGACAACTGATACAAATATAGCAATAACACCGATCAAAAACATGAACGATGATTAAATTTCTTGATGTAATATGAATAACTAGATTATTAAACAAGTTGTTAAATAAAGTTTCACAAGATTTTCGAAATTCGAGGTTTCTCGTCTTGTCTCGATGTCGAGACGATATTAAAAAAAATTTGACGAGATCGAGATAGACACTTAGAGATTTTTCAAGATCGAGAAAGAAATTTCCTAGGTCTAAATAGCGGAAATAAAAAAGAAAATAGATATAATTTATTACATAGAAGTATAAAAAAATTAACGTAACATAAAAAATAAATATTTTCATAGTCTTGAAGACAAAACAGGTCGGCTGAAAAGTCCCCGGTCTGACCTATAGATGACGACACTAGAATTAAATCCATTTCATTTTTAGATAGTATCAACCTTCAAAAGATTCGTGTAAAAATTTGACAGCTGTCGGATATTGCATTTTTAGTGAAGCAACTTTTGTTATTTTCAAAAAGATGGAAAAAAAGAATTTCGTGTGCTTATTAAATATTGTTATTTGATAGGAAAAAATACAGTTGAAGCAAAAGCTTGGCTTGATAATGAGTTTCCGGACTCTGCGCCAGGAAAATCAACAATCATTGACTGGTATGCAAAATTCAAGCGTGGTGAAATGAGCACCGAACACGGTGAACGCAGTGGACGCCCAAAAGAGGTGGTTACCGACAAAAATATCAAAAAATCCACAAAATGATTTTGAGTGACCGTAAAGTGAATATGATCGAGATAGCTGACACTCTAAAGATATCTAAGGAACGTGTTGGACATATCGCTCATTATATTTGGATATGCGGAAGCTCTGTGCGAAATAGGTGCCGCGCGTGCTCACAATCGACCAAAAACAGCAACGAATTGATGATTCTGAGCAGTGTTTGCAGCTGTTAAGTCATAATAAACCCGATTTTTTGCGTCGATATGTGACTATGGATGAAACTTGGCTCCATCACGACACGCCTGAGTCCAATCGACAGTCAGCTGAGTGGACTGTGGTCGGTGAACCGCCACCAAAGCGTGGAAAGACTCAACAGTCAGCTGGCAAAGTTATGGCCTCAGTTTTTTGGGATACACACGGTATATTGTTCATCGACTATTTGGAAAAGGAAAAAACAATCAACAGCGACTATTACTGTGCATTATTGGAGCGATTGAAGACCGAAATCGCGAAAAAACGGCCCCATATGAAGAAGAAAAAAGTGTTGTTTCATCAAGACAATGCACCGTGTCACAAATCATTGAAAACGATGGCAAAATTGCATGAATTGGGCTTCGAATTGCTTCCTCATCCACCGTATTCTTCAGATCTAGCCCTCAGCGACTTTTTCCTTTTCTCTGACCTGAAGAGAATGCTCGCGGGAAAAAAATTTGGCTCTGATACTGAGGTAATCGCCGAAACTGAGGCCTATTTTGAGGACAAACCGAAGGAGTACTACAAAAATGGTATCGAAAAGTTGGAAGGTCGCTATAATCGCTGTATCGCCCTTGAAGGCAACTATGTTGAATAAAAAAAATGAATTTTGTCAAAATATTGTGTTTTACTATGGTAGACCGAGGAATTTTCAGCTGACCTGTTACAGGTCCTTAATCTAACACAAATTAACCTTCAACACTTAAAAATCAACACAACGAAACTTGAGTTGTAAAAATATTAAAATGTAAAATCATCAAAAAATAAAACAAAGGAAAAAAACAAAAAGGAGGTTCATTTAACAATTCCAGAAGAATTTAAATAAGTGTGTGAACTTGGTATTCAAATTGATTTGCGTATTTAACGCAATAGGTAGGATTAACCTTGAGTTCCCTAAAAATTTCCAAATCTTCAAGTAGGTTCATTTTTAAATATCCATTTCCTGGAATATCATGGAGAATAGAGCTGTTTTTATTGGGAGAAAAACTCTGTTAAAGTGATGGCCAAAGCTAGACTTATCTGGTCTTGTCAGGTATTCCCTGATACGGATCTCCAAAGGTCTTGTAGTCCTACCTACGTAAGTAGTTGGACAGTCGTTACAACAGATTTTATATATTCCGCTTCTGGACAGTTTTTTAATTTGGTCTTTAGTTTTAGATAAAAGGAATTTAATGGTTCTTTGGCATTTAATTTTAGTTCAACACTCTCACCATGGCTAGACTACTGACTCCAAAGGAATTAGAAGAAGAAGCAAAGAAGGCTCTAGATCAGGGATTCCCAAACTTTTTTGTACCACGCCCCCCTTTTGTTGAAATGAAAGCTTCTCGCGCCCCCCTTAACAATAAATTGTGTGGGACTAGGAAACAAAACCAAATAAGTATTACATTGAAAACAAAACATTTATTTATACTGCCATAAGGTACGACCATATCAGTTTTCATAAAATACAAAAATTATTACTAAGAGAAAAATAGATTAGGTTGGTTAGTGAGATGGATGGGCTTGCATTTTTCTTACTAGTATGCCTATTCGCGGCTGAGTTTTATTAAGTGCACAACGCAAGTCACTAGCAACATCAAGTTTATTCCGATACTTTGGTTTAATTGCCACAAGTGTTGAAAATGCTTTTTCGCACAAATAGGTGCTTGAAAAAGGCAAATATAAACGAAGAGCTTCCCGTGATACACTAGGATACACTTTGAAATATTTTAACCAAAATGAAGGTTTGTCCATTATATCAAAGTTGTATTTGACAGAGGAATCATGTACTATTTCCAAAGCATCTTCTTGAAGTGATTCAGGCAGGGAGTCTATGTTGACATGGAATGGGTCAGTTGACATTCTGTAAATACTATCGTCACAAGTGTTTGGGAAGTATTTCTGGAACTCTTCAATTAGGCTCTCCAAATGGTTTGATATCTGGATTTTCAAACTTGAACCTTGACCCTTGAACTGCAGGGGTTTGCTGATATTTTACGCCTCCAAAGTTGCAATTTCGCAATATACTTCTTGATCGCATCACGATGAGTAACTATATTTGAGTCTCCACCCTGCAGACTACTTAAATTTAATTTAATGTTCAGCTTGTCTCGCGCCCCCCAGATATGTCCTCACGCCCCCCCAGGTGGGCGCGCCCCCCCTGTTTGGGAACCACTGCTCTAGATGAACCCGATGGTGCAACTGTTGACATGGGTGATGAGGACTTCGATGATTCTGACAATGATCCGAACTATGACATGAGTGATGAGGTCTTCGATGATTCGCAAAGTGATGCAGATGCTCCTGGTCCTTCTAAACGTCAGAAAAAAACAACATTTCCAAGAGGAACACCGAATGGACCAGACTCATCCAATTGTTTATCACCAAGGCCTGGAGTAGATGTCACGAAACTTAAATAGTCCAATCCTGTGGGTTTGCAGAAGCAATATACCTTTACGGGTCCAAAAGGAATGGATGTCAATATAAGTGCTCTTAAGGCCATGGCTGAACCAATTGAATATTTTACTATATTTTTGTCTGATGATGTGATAAATTTGATGCTCGAAGGGACCAATTTATATGCTACCCAACAACTATTATTAGCCGATGCTGCTCCACAATCTCGACTTCATAAATGGTACCCCACTGGTGCCGGTGAAATGAAAAGATTCATTGAATTACTTGGCTGGATGCGCTTTGTGAAATTACCTAGATTGTGTTACTACTGGAGTACAAATGAAATATTTTCCATACCGAATAGATTCGAGCTTTTGTTGCGTTATTGGCATTTTGCTAATAACGAAGAGGCTGCTGCAGATAACCGTCTATATAAAATTGAAAATATTATAAATACGCTTAGCAACTATACCCCTGCAGAAAAAATCTGTTATTCTTTGGAGGGGACGTCTTATATTTCGCCAATATTTCCCCAAAAAGAGGCACCATTACGACATTAAAGTTTATAAATTATGCGCAGAAAAAGGTTACACATGGAACATGTCAGTTTATATTGGTAAAGACTCCGATGGTGAATTATCTGCAACCGAGTCAGTTGTTATGAAACTAACTCAGAGACTGATGAACGAAGGAAGGATTTTATACGTAGATAATTTCTATACTGGTATACCTTTAGCTTTCAAGCTTCTCGATAAGAAGACACATCTAGTTGGAACCCTTAGATCTAACCGGAAATATATACCTCAAGAAAAAAAATCGTCAAACTGAAAAAAGGATATTTAGTTGCGAAAGAAACTTCTAATGGTGTCACAGTGGTAAAATGAAGAGACCAGCGTGACCTTTTAATGCTAACTACTCATCATGTTGGGGACGAGACAAAACCAGTAAAGGTAAGACAAAAAGAGACACAAAAACCAGAGTGCATTCTTGACTATGATCAAGAAAAATTCTCAGTCGATGTAAGTGATCAACTTGCTTCTTACAATAAAGCACTTGGACGATGTACAAAATGGTACAGAAGAGTGATTATTGAAATAATTTGGGGCATGAATTTTGTCAATGCATATCACCTATATCAAGAAAATTCTGTCAGTAAGGGGAGAGTGACCACCACAGACTTCAAAATGTAAATAATCAAATCAAGTTCAGAAGAAACTACCCCTTCCACCAATGCTACTCCCGAAACACAAACAGTAACAAGTTCCACAGGAATTCACCACCTCATTTAACATCCTGAGAAGAAAAGAGCTCGATGTACCGATTGCTACAAGAGAAACGGGAAGAATGGAGTTGTAATAAATGGAAAAAAGAAATGGGCGTCTTCAGTGTGGTATATTTGCGACAAATGTGAAGGCAATCCACATTGCTGCAAATCCTGTTTTAATGAGAAACATTAGTTGTGCGTTCATATCAAGTTTTTTTGCAGAGTTCCTATTTTCCCCATATATTTTTGTTACAGTTTCGTGAAATATTTAGTTTAGTATTTTTCAGACATTTATAAATATTTATCATAATTTAGCAGTTACTGTTTGTAAAAATTTAGAAGTTAATACAAAAATAAATGAAAACATTGCTAAATTACTGTTTTTATCATATTCCTACTTCATCCAGATCCTAAACTATTAAGAATCATCAGAGGCCAAATTTCTATATATCGAGATGTAGCCCTACGCAACTAAAATAAATTCCAATTGTAAAATCAACGGTAGGTGTAACAACAATGTTACACTGCAGCCTACAACCAAAAGTTGTTTGTGTGCATTTATGTTACACCTTTGTCCAAACAGGAGTATACAGTGCGGTCCATATGTATGGAATAAATTCATTTGTAGCGTTATTATGTACTATATGAAAAAAACCTGAAACAGGTCGATTTTTATTCTTAAATTGACAATTTACAGTATGAAAATATTATCCCTCTCCAGCACCCCTTCGGAATTATAAGCACCCCCTCGAAAATTTTAAATTACAAAGGGGGTCGTGTGGCACCTCGTTGGAAAGGGATTTTAGTCCTCTGTTCAGCAATATAAAGTTTTTTAAGTTTGGTGCAATCATAACTGAGAAAATTGATTTTTAAGATGTAAAATTTTGATAATGTCTCTAACACAAAACTTTACGTAGAATGAAGATAATAATGTCACATAATGATTAGAATGTGTTTTTCAATGTATTTGACACTTAAATTAAATGTTCAAAATGACCACCATTCACTTTTAGAAATAATCAGGTATTTTCGTATCTGTTCTGCTAAATATTAGGAAAAAACTTTGAAGATATTAAAATAATAGTCAAAAAACTAAATAAACAATTGGTATAAATCTAGTAGGTGTAGGTATTTAAAGTTACTAAAAGACGTCAGTATAATATTTGTGCGCGTATTAAATTTAATTATGATTGGTTGTGGTAATAAAACCAGAACTCAAAAGGAGGTTTGTGAAATTTTTAATAATAAATACCCTGGTCAACACGTTTCGCAGTCTACAGTTAGCAAAATTGAAAAAAAATTCGTGAAACTGGACATGTAACAAATATTGAAAAACCAGGTAGAAATGTTCAATTTACTGATGAAAAAAGTTAGATGTACTTCTAGAGATTGAGGAAAATTCGCATAAGACAACTCGAGAACTTGCCGCCGACAATGATGTAAGTAAATCATCTATTTTGAGAGTTCTGCATGAAGAAAAATACCACCCTTACAAAGTTCGGTTGGTTTAGGAGTTAAATGAAGATGATCCTGATAGAAGGCACGAATTCTGTGAATTGATGATGGATAGAATGAACGCAGATTTGCAGCTCATAAACAAAATAGTTTTTTCTGATGAAGCGACGTTTCATTTAAACGGAACGGTTAACAAACAGAACTGTAGATATTGGAGCAGAGAAAATCCTCACTGGATGTGTGCGGCTCCCACTCAATATCCTAAAAAAGTTAACGTTTGGGCTGGTAACATTAACAATAAAATTATTGGCCCTTATTTTTTTTGAGGGCACAGTTACTGGTGAGGTTTATCTAGATTTTTTGATTAACTTTTTAGTGCCTACATTACAAAGAGTTTTTCTTGATGTTAACCATCCAAATGAGATAGATCGATCTATTTACTACCAACAAGACGGAGCTTCACCGCATTTTGCACGTACTGTTAGAAATTATTTAAACGAGGTTTTTCCCAATAGGTGGATTGGAAGACGTGGGGCGATCGAATGGCCGACTAGCTCCCCCGATTTGACTCCTCTCGATTACTTCTTATGGGGTTATTTAAAATCTAAAGTATATTTTAATATACCAAACAATATTGCTGATTTAAAAGTTAGGATAACGGAAGAAATTAACAAAATAACCCCCGAGGTCATACAAAGTGTTGTACGAGAATTCCAATATCGCCTCGGTTATTGTCAAGAAGTGAATGGTGGTCATTTTGAACATTTAATTTAAGTGTCAAATACATTGAAAAACACATTCTAATCATTATGTGACATTATTATCTTCATTCTACGTAAAGTTTTGTGTTAGAGACATTATCAAAATTTTACATCTTAAAAATCAATTTTCTCAGTTATGATTGCACCAAACTTAAAAAACTTTATATTGCTGAACAGATGACTAAAATCCCTTTCCAACGAGGTGCCACACGACCCCCTTTGTAATTTAAAATTTTCGAGGGGGTGCTTATAATTCCGAAGGGGTGCTTATAATTACGAAGGGGTGCTGGAGGGGGATAATATTTTCATACTGTAAATTGTCAATTTAAGAATAAAAATCGACCTGTTTCAGGTTTTTTTCATATAGTACATAATAACGCTACAAATGAATTTATTCCATACATATGGACCGCACAGTATATCGAGATGTAGCCCTACGCCACTAAAATAAATTCCAATTGTAAAATCAACGGTAGGTGTAACAGCAATGTTACACTGCAGCCTATAACCTAAAGTTGTTCGTGTGCATTAATGTTACACCTTTGTCCAAACAGGAGTGTATAATAATAATGTTACACTGGCGATGAGTGTTAAACAAATACCCTGCATGGTAAAAATTTTTCCTATTTTAATTTATCGTGTAAAACTTTAAAAAAGAAAGTGCTACAACGCTAAAAAATAGTGATAATTTATTTAATGAAAAAAAAAATTATAATATAACCCCAATAAAGAAACATTTGATCTATTACTTCGTAATTAAAGTGGTGGTTGAACTGCAATGATAAAATTAAATTAAATTCTAAGGAATTAATGTTGAGCCTCTAGTCAACCCAATCTCGGTGTTTGGTAGCAAGAGACAAAGTGTATTTAAAGGGAACGTCCGTTTTCACTGAACGCTCGAACTAACTTATCGAGTATATAAACGTACAAGGCATATTATGAACACGTTCTTGCGTAAAGTTCGTGCATGAATCCCCGTTATTTACGCGGGAATATAAAATTCGTTTAAGGAAATGAGAGTTCGTTATGAATAACAAAGATGCCGAAGGGATATTTTAATGAAAACGAATCGATTTGATGTCAGCACAGCCTTTTACTTGTGAATTCTAAAACAAATTTAAATATTAATAGTTGATAAGCAAGGAAATTAATCTCACGGATTTAAAAAGAGACAGTTACGAAAATAAAATTACGGAAAGGGTTTGAAAAAAATCACGCACAAAATAAAAAATAAATAGGGAGACACGAACATTTTTAATTAAAAATTTCATCAAAAAGTTAGTTTCATAGGGGACGAATTTTTACAGGATGATTCTATTAAGGTTTTTTTTATTAATCTTTACACTAAGGTAGGCTTTTTGTTCTCTTTTTTCATTTGTAACACTAAAACAACCTTTTTTATAGCCTGATGATGGCCTCAATGTTAGCCCGAAACTAGTAGCGAGTATTGTTTTTTCATCAACAATAAAATTCTGTGAAATAGACTTTGGGTTTTTCATTTGGTTTCCCATTAGTCACATTTGAGATATGGATGGTTTACTTCGTTTGAAAGATGCCAGTCTGGCTTGTATCATCCACAACTATAAAAAGGTTATGTGGGAAAGAAAGAAGACAATGCAACTTATATGGTTTTTACAGAGGTGCAAGAAGTTTAATGTTTACCCACCTTCTGTTTCTCTGCACACTAGAATTGATTCTAGAACATCAAGATAAGTTATGAGGTTGGCGAAGAGGACTTGGATTACACAAGAAATTAAGAAACATTACAACTTTTTAAATTTTATTAACACCAAACTTAAGTATACATTTGTCTATGTTTCAAATTTAATAACTAATATTGAATTTGATATTTTGGATACGGATATTAGAGATTATGTAGAGAACAGAGGTAATTATAACTTTTTTAGATTATCAGAAAAGCTTCATAGATTGAGATCTGATAGAGTATATGTTTCTGATGATTCTCACACTGAAACCACCTATTCTGATTTTAGTTTTCACCTTAGGCTACTTAATTTAAGTAATTCTACCTTTAATGCTAGGTCTTTGACACAGAAAACATTTTGCATAATTGTGATATAATTAACAAAGAAGCTATTAGAGCAGATGTTTCATCTTTGATTCAAAAGTCATTTGCAAAAATAATAATTTGGTCATTTCCAGGGCAGATAAGGGTAATTGTGTCGTAATTCTTAATAGGGTGGATTATATAAATAAGGTAGACTCCTTTATTACTTCTGATCCCTCCTTCTCTCTTCTTTCTTCTGACCATACTTCTAAGTTTCATAAGGATTTAAGAAATAAACTTAAATTATATTCCGATACATTAAAAATGTTTGATACTCATGTCTACCAACTTATTCAAATGGCCCCAATTACCCCTCTTCTTTATGGACTTCCTAAGATACACAAAGATAACGTACCGATGAGGCCAGTTGTTTCCTTCCTTAACTCTCCAGCTTCAAAACTTTTTTCTTTCCTTAATAATTTAATGAAATTTATGGTACTAACCCTTACTATGTGAAAGTTCATCTTATTCAGAACAATAAACAACTAAAAGGTTTAATTAACTTTCACTATTTATCCTATAAATACTTTAAATGCAATGACAGCCGTTTCGCTATCGAAATAGCATCGTCAGATTGACATATTAAAGTATTTAAAGAATAAATAGTGAAAGTTAATTCAACCTTTTACTTGTTTATTGTTCTCAATAATTTACTTAGAAAGATCACCAATTTCAACAACAAATTTTCCATTAAGAATTCATGTGACTTGTATAATAATATAATTCCTTAATTAATTCCTTTTTATTTTCTTTAGATGTTTTAATTTTTATTTTTTTAATTTTATTTATTAATCTTTACACTAAGGTAGGCTTATTGTTCTCTTTTTTCATTTTTAACACTAAAATAACCTTTTTTATAGCCTGATGATGGCCTCAATGTTAGGCTCAAACTAGTAGAGAGTATTTTTTCATCAACAATAAAATTCTGTGACATAGACTTTGGGTTTTTCATTTGGTTTCCCATTAGTCACATTTGAGATATGGAGGGTTTACTTCGTTTGAAAAAATTGTTTTAAATTACAATCTGACGATGCTAATCAGCGAAACGGCCGTCAAGTTACGTTCAATCGGAGAGTTTTTTATTATTCTTAATTTTTTGTTTATTTACAACATTTTTGCTATTTTATCAAAATGAAACAAGTTGAAAAATTTATGCTTTATTATAGGTTCGTTCCAACAAGAGTCCGAAACTATCAGAGATTGTTATGAGCATGCGCATGTGCATTTTAGCGTTCCAACAACAATTTGTGACAGTTTGCTGACTGATAGTAAGCTGTTCCAACGTTACATGCAAACGGTTTGAAAACTGTCATAAGAGTTTGTGAATTTGTTAGGAACTATAAATCAGACGCATGCGCAAAGGAGATTTGAACATTCGAAACCAAGTGTTTGTCCATTTAATTCAACTTTTAACCTTTTTCGCGTATTATATATTTATATCGTGAGGAGATCTATTTAATATAAATAAGAGTTACAGTGGCTCGGATGAAAATATTGGCAACAGCGATTTATTAGACGAAAGTATTGGTGCATTCCACAGTGAAGACGAATCCAGTCATGTTCTCGAGTAAATAATTGAGGAAATTGATGTTCGCCCGAAAAATTTGGAATGGGAAAATATTTTCCACTTGTTGCACTGTCATGTGTTAAATGTCAAACTAGTACTACAGTGTTCCAACAGAACAGTTTTGGACTAGTTTCAAATTTCATCAAATGCGCGCATGCGTAGAAACAAATTTGAAAACAATCCGAAACGCATCCCTGATTGTTTGTTGGAACGAACCTTATGTCTTTGACAATATTGTAGTGTGCATATCTCTTCAATATAATGGTGCGACGTAAATTAACAATTGAAGAAGCAAATCGAGCTATTGGCATGTTCCAAAGTGGTAGTGTTCAACAGGAAGTTGCCAATTTGTTTAATGTATCGCAAAGTGTCATAAGTAGATTAAATAATCGATTTAATAAAACTGGTTCTGTGTTAGAAAGACCAAGGATTGGTGACCCCAGGAAAACCACAGCCGCAGAATCCAGATTTATTATACTAAGTGCCTGGAAAAAGCATCTATCCACGTGTGGACAACTTTCGCGGCGCTTTTTAATGCTACAGGAACCGGTGTTTTAATTGAAACAATAAGGCGGCGATTAAATTGTGTAAATTTAAGATCTCGACATCTATTCCACTAACCCAAAACCTCATGCGACAAAGATTACAGTCGGTAAGGGATCACGTAAATTGGGCCAATGAATGGAGGTCTGTGCTTTTTACAGATGAATCCAGATATGCCAGATTTTCGGATAGTCGAAGAGTTAGAGTATGGGCCCTACCTAGAACACCTACAAATCGACGAAATGTTCAACGTGTCTTCTCTTTCCGAGGAGGTTCAATAATGGTGAGGGATGGCATATGTTTTAATGGTCGTAATGACCTTTACCTTTGCGATGGAAACATGAACGCAGAATAATACAGGCGGCATGTCATTAATATCATTGTACCAGGTTTCATCGCAAGTGATGATGCTTTCCATCAATTCAGGCTAACCTCTGAAGAAAATTTGAGCAGATCTGTTGACGGACGAGCTTTTGGTCAGGGGTCAAATGTTTTGGGACCAACTTCGCACAGACTTTCTTCATGTAAAAGTTTTCTGACACTTTCTTTATCGGCGTTTACAGTCTCACCAATCATCCGAATGCTCATACGACGATCTCCGCGAACAATTTCATTTATCTTGGTCACTGTTTGCAGAGTTGAAACAGAGATAGGTCGACCTGGACGTTGGTCATCTTCGGTGCTCTCTCGACCTTCAGAAAACCTTTGATACCATTCGAAAACACGCGCACGAGATCGAGAATTCTCATCATAGGCCTCTTTCAAAAACTTATAGCACTCAGTCGGAGTTTTTTTTAATTTAACGAGAAATTTCACATTGATCCGTTGCTCTTGTTTTTCGTCACACATTGTTATCGGCACGAGAAAAAAACACGTTCGTTTCTAAACTTCTTCTTCTTCGAGTGCCATCTCCATCAATGGAGGTTAGCGATTACCATGGCAAAACTGTCTCTATCTTCTGCTGTTCTGATGAGTTCTTCGAACCCTAGTCCCGTCCATCTTCTGATGTTCCTCATCCAGGACAACTTTTTTCTTCCAATGCCGCGCCTTCCCTCTATTTTACCTTTTATTATCAATTGTGGGATATAATATTTTCCTTGTCTTAGCAGATGACCAAAGTAACTGGTTTTTCTGGTTTTTATTAATGTTAGGAGTTCTCTTTCCTTTTTCAACCTTTACAGGACTGCTTCATTTGTTATTCGTGCTGTCCAGGGAATTTTTAGAATTCGGCGATAAACCCACATCTCAAAGGCCTCCACTTTATTCATACTAGATGTTTTGAGTGTCCAAGCTTCCGCGCCATAGAGTAATACCGACCATATATAGCATTTAACAAGTTTCAGTCTCAATTGTAAACTGATATGTGTGTCAGTGAGCAGCCCCCGTATTTTCATAAAGCTACTTCTCGCTTGAGCAATCCTTGCTGTTATTTCTTGTTCAGGGTCAAGTTTGTTGTTAATCCAGCACCCTAGGTATTTGTACTTTGTCACCTATTTAAGCATTCTGTTGTTTATTGCTATGGGTAGGGGAATGTTTTGATTTTTCTGGATCACCATTACTTTTGTCTTTTTCTCGTTGATCTTCATTCCGAATTCCTGACATATTTCATTCAGTTGGTCTAAGATATATTGTAAATCGATATCCGAGTCTGATATAAGTACCGTGTTTCTAAACTATACAGAAAAAATTCTACTACAGCGACAAAAACGTGTACTGGAATAGTAGACACTTCCGGCTATCTAACGCTGCATTCGTTTCCCACCCTAACCCCTATAGGACGCCTTGTGCACACGCAGTCTCGTTATGTAATAGCCAGACCTCGTATTGCGAATCTTCGTTTTTTAATGCCACTTTATTCTGGATTCGATAGGTTCCGACTTTCTAGATCCCACATCTTGTTAACGATTTTGCCTTACTATAAATGCGAGATTAACAGGGTTCAACTAAATTATGACCACAAAGTCCAGAAGAATTTGGTGTGGTTGAGACAGAACGTTGCATCTTTAGAGTTTTTAATGATATTTCGTTTTGTATTAAAGTTTAAACGGATTTTTTAGTTTAACTTGGGTGAGAGCAGATTTGTCAAAAATTGTCGATTCATTTTCATTGCACGAGTTAAATTTTATAAGAAAATTTTTTGAATCAAAGAAATCGTATTGTGCCTCTGTCATTTGCTGTCACATTGTCATCAACTGTGGCGACTATAATTTTTATGAGAAAAGTTTATGAATAAATCAAATCGTTTTGTGTCACTGTCAATTGCTGTCACATTGGCGTCACCTGTGGCGGTAACAATATTGTACAATGTCGCGATTTGGAAATGCTTCTGCTGCAGATATTGACAAGAATATAGACAATCTTACGCCAACGAATACGAAAAAGTAAAAAATGTCAGTATGGAGACAATTTCAAAAGTTTTGTGCTGAAAGAAATCACTTATTAGAACGAGGAACTTCGGTGGAAAAAATTGCCTTCACTCTAAAGGACTGGGCAAGCAACATGCGCAAGAAGGATGGATCCTTCTATAAAGAAAGTGTAGTGAAAACAATGTGGAACGTAACAGCAAAACTTGTTCAGGAAAAATATTGCGAAGATTTCGGTATTGTAATAGATCCATTTAATGATGTAAGATTTAAATCTGCTAGGAGTGCCCGAGATGCTACGCGCAAAATATTACAAATGAACCCGGAAAAGAGAAAAGAAAGCTCATCGGCTTTTACTCACAAAGAATTGCTGCAAATTTTGAAGCTTTTCGATAGAAACGAGCCGGAAGGTGTGCAGAAAAATTTTTTTCATCTCATATCTTATGAGCTAGCATTTCCAGTAGGTGAGGCAGTCAACTGTTTGACGGATTTTTTTCAAGTAGAAAAGTTTCATGATGGAACAAGCACAAATAGAATAGAATATAATCCAGTATTTTCAAAAACCTGCCAAGGAGGAGGCCGTAGATTAGCGGACAGTAAATGGTTAATCCGAAACATTAGTAATGAAGACATCTGCCCCGTTAGGTAGGTCAAATTAAGGGTTTTTTATTTAATTTTACTTTTCAATGCTTTTTTCAAGATTATACAGAAAACTTTTGTCAAAACGAGGATCTAACGTGAAGACTAACAGTCTGTTTCTTACACCGAATCGAGAATGGCAAAATAGTGGTATATGGTTCAAGAACATCCCAGCTGGTAGAAACGAGATCGCAAAATGGACAAAGCTGTCTGTCCAAGAAGCAGGTCTCGATAGCGAAAAGTTCAAATTCACAAACCATTCTCATCGAGCAACTGCCGTAAGCCATCTAGCCAAGGTTGGGGTAAACGAAAACCAGCTAACGAAAATAACGGGACATGGAAATGTCAATTCAATAAAACCTTATTTACAACTTGATAAAGAGTTTCATGAGGAAATAATAAAGAAAATGAGAAACAGTGAGAACAGCGAGGTTGGTGATTTTTCAGTTTCAAATTCTTCTTCCAGTAACGTTGTTTCTGACCGACAACAAACTTCGACTGGATCAATCATAAATTTTAATAATTGCGTTTTTAATTGTAAGAATTTCAATAACTAGGCTTAACAGTGTTCATGTTATTTCAATAAATAATAAACGTTTAATATAATTACGTCTGCATTTATTTTGAAGGACCTGATAATTCGCACTAGTGCAAATTATCGCCTAATTGCATGCTCATTGGCTGAAACAACAATCAAAAAATAGTCGGAACATTGTTGAAATGTCATATTTGACAGATGAAAAAAATGTTCGCCAAAACTTACATAGTTCCACAATAAAACAAAAAAATGAATCAGCTTATCTTGTAAAATTATGTGTACTCACACATAAGTTTCAAAGTTTAATAAGGGTTTTAGAGTTGATGTAGATTTTATAAAGTAAAAATAAAAACGAATATGTTATTGAAAATCCATTATAATCAGCAATACAAGTAAACAATGAAAAACTAAACAACACATTTATTTTAAGGTATAATTTCAACATAAACGCATATTCCTTTTGGCGTCAGCATAAAACTATATTTTAAACTTCTTGGTATATATGACTTGGTATTATTTTTTGTGGAGCTGGATTCGGATTACTCTCGCACGATTTCTATCAGTAATTACACGCACACGCACAGCTACAAAAATAAACATGATAGTTATTATTAAAAATAGATGAGGCAATATGACCTATGAATGACACTAATTGACCGGAAGTTCTCAAAATACTCTGTTCAGAATAATTAGAGAAACACGTATTTAAGTGTCAATATTTATTTTAGACAAAATTTAAATACACTGCTCAAAAATTGAAGTGTATATTACAAAAATCTGCAATTCTCTTTAGTCATTGGTTAATAATAAATCAAAATTCGATAAAATAAGTTAATCTGTATTCTTTCACGTTACAATATACCAAAAAAAAAAAAAAATTAACAACATATTTGTCCCGTTAAACATCCACTCTGTATCGTCGGAACCCAGCTCTCTCTAGACTGGTAGTTGTACAGCGCGAAAACAAGTGGAGTACGCACGCGAATTGTTGGCGGCTTTTAATGGTCCGCTGTATTCTGTTGCGTGCAGGGGTCTGGGGTTTATTTTTTTGCGGCAGTTTTTATATAACTCATAAAATCGGTGTCTAGTGCCGAGGCGGACAGTCCAGATTTTTATTTGGGGCAGTTAAGTATTAACTTAAGACTATCTTTGTTTCGGTAATTCATTTTTAATAATTGGTTTACGTATCGTAATTTTTGCCCACATTAATTGATAACCTTAAATTAGTTACATATATTATGGCAGCGTTTTAGAGACCTTTTGAATCAGAAAATGGAAATCCAGATAAAAATTTAAACTCAGAAGATATATGATATCGCCAACAAGTGAGGTTAGTAGCGAATTTTACAATTTAACAGAGGGTTATTTTAAATATGTATTAGTGTTTGAAAAATGAAGATAATAAAAAATCAGATGCGGTTATAATAAAGCGAATTAATAATACCTTAACTAAAATTTCTATTTACACTATTTCTCGGGTTATTAAGCGCGGTGACGTTATACATAATTCGCAGGTTCGGAAAAACAAAAAAAAACAAAATTTACAAATGTTGACGATGCTACAAAAGATGTTCAAAGGAACTTTACGAGATTATCCTGATTATAATTATAAAAGCTTAGAAACTTTACGCGGTATACTATTAGAATGCGCTTTTAATTATAAGAAATTAGATAAAACGAATGGTTATAATGGAATCGCGGCGTATTGTTGTAATCCGTGAAGAGTATTTAAATAAAATAACGAAGTATAGTGAATTAAAAAGGCATATAGTTTACCTAGATGAGACTTGGTTTGACACACATGATACTGTTCAGTATGGCTGGGTAGAACAGTCTCAAAAGTGTAGTTTAAATGCGCCATGTTCGAGAGGAAAGCATGTAATAATTCTTCAAGCCGGAAGTGAAAACGGTTTTATACCAAATGCGTTACTACTGTCTGCGAAAAATATTAAGCAATGTACAGTTGACAGAAGCAAACATGAACCCTGGGTGGGCGTGTCCTTGTCGCTGTAGTTGTATTTTCATCTCACTTATGCAGCCACTAAAATTGATATTATCGTTAACATTGGCTCGTGATTGGCTGATTGTGATAACCTTGAAATTAGTTGGCATATTTTCCGCGGACCATGTTTGCTTCTGTCGACTGTACAGCCGACTATCATGAGGATATGACTGCAGATTTATATGAAAAATGGTTTCAAGAGCAGCTTTTTCCCAACGTTCCTTCCAATTCAGTAGTCGTTATGGACAATGCTTCCCGAGATGCTTCCTATCATTCGCTGATATTAAATAAAATTCCAAATTCTAGTTCAAAGAAGGCAGATATTTTAGAATTTATGAAAAATAGGAACATTAGTCCGGAAAAGGTAACGACAAAGAAAGAATTACTACGAAGTATAAAAACGCTTAATTTAAAAAACGATTATGTGATCGACAAATTTGTAATACACACGGACATACACGCCTATGGAGACTAATGTTCCGACAAAGCAAAATTTGCAGTGACTCACACTGCGTCACCTCACCAAGCTACGAGTCATTTTGCGGCTAGCCTTAGGCTAAGCTTCAATAAAATTGAAAATATTAATTCCATTTTGGTATCATTTTGTAGATATTAAACAAATATTGATACCTAACCTCTTAATTAGCCCACTTTTTCTCTTGCTCAAGTCATTTTAGGAACCTTTTCAATTGTTCACGATTATGAGCTTCAACTAAATTACAACTAAATAAAACACTATGGATAATTTTTTCCATTAAATTATTTTTTTATGGAGATAATATTCCTTGTCCAGCCAATGTGGATTAAAACAGTACGATTTTTTTTGAATTTCCGCCGTTTCAATATGGCAGTGACTCTTGCGCTAGTCGTATGATAAAATGCCTATTAGTCCTATTGATAAACGCAGGTTTTCTCAGTAATTTGATCGATTTTTCTTAAATCTTTCTAAATAAACTTTAGTGTACATTAAATTTTTATTTGGTACTTATATTCTAATTGAGCGGTTTTTATTGTTATCATGATTTCGTTAGAAAATTACTCAATATCTCTTTATTTGTTTATCCGTTAATACTTATAGAATTCTTTTTTTATTCTTCTAGTTTAGCGATTTTTTTAATGAAAAGTCTTTAATTATCTACAGAATGGCGTTCAATTCATTAACTTTTTCTTTTAAAGGTTTGCCGTGAACTGTAACATTTAATTTGTGAAATCCTTAAAGTTTCCCTTTAATATTTAAAAGTGGCTAATGAGTTGGAAACGGTTGTTTAATTCTTCGAATTGTAGGAGTCCCATAAAATGAATATTCTTTAAGTCTGTTTTAAATCTCACTCAGCGAATCCTTCTTTTAATATGTTTCAGTCGCATCAGATTTGTCTACCATTTGCAAGCAAATAACATTAGGTTATTTTTATTTTATTTTATTTTGGATCTCACTGATGAGGAAATTTCGAATCAATTTTCTATTTGTTGACATTATGTTTAGCACAACATTGACCATATACACGTTTTTATAAAATAAAATAGTACAGGAAATGAAGCTTTTCACCTCGCAATTCTTTGGTCCTGCATGCATTGCCAAGAAGATCAAAATCTACATCGTACCGAAGGGCGCCAAATCCATTTAGTAACACATTCCTTTTTTTTTATTTTATTCTTAACAGCATCAACCACTCTGGGTTATTAGCTGTACTCTCATTGATACATATGGTTACTTAAGTCGAATAGTATTTTGATTATTACATAAGTTCACATTTAGGTAACAGTATCATAATTTACAAATTAAGAATGGGGTTTACAAAATGTTAACAGTGGTTATAGTTTGTTTAAAACATTAATGTCTTTCAAATAATTAAACAATTGTGTAAGCTTACAGTGTGGTCCTAAGAGTGCTTTTATACTGATAGGTATTGAGTGTTTTTGTCTTTCACTATTGTATTTAGGACACTCTATTAATATATGTGTTACATTTATGTCGCAATTACACAGGTCACAAATAGGGCGATTAGATTTAGAGATCAAGTAGCTGTTAGTAAGTCTGCTATGCCCTATGCGTAAACGATTTAGCTTCACAAACAGCTGGCGATTTAAGTCTATCTCACACCAAGGTTCAATTGAGGGCTTTATTGTGCGTAGAGTTGATTGCGAAAGATTCCACTCGTTTTCCCATTTGCTTATCATTTTTCCTTTGAGGAATGCTTTGTAATCGGAAACAGGCACTAAGTTCACTAACACTGAGGACGCACTGCGTATTGCTTCTCTGGCATGAAAATCTGCTTTTTCGTTTCCTTGAAGTCCAATGTGTGATGGAACCCATATAAAGCCTACTTGCTGCATCGTGTTCTTTAGTAAATGCAATTGTTCTTTTATTAAAATGCTTATAGGATTACTTGTATACAGTGCGGTCCATATGTATGGAATAAATTCATTTGTAGCGTTATTGTGTAATATATGAAAAAAACCTGAAACAGGTCGATTTTTATTCTTAAATTGACAATTTACAGTATGAAAATATTATCCCACTCCAGCACCCCTTCGGAATTATAAGCACCCCCTCGAAAATTTTAAATTACAAAGGGGGTCGTGTGGCACCTCGTTGGAAAGAGATTTTAGTCCTCTGTTCAGCAATATAAAGTTTTTTAAGTTTGGTGTAATCATAACTGAGAAAATTGATTTTTAAGATGTAAAATTTTGATAATGTCTCTAACACAAAACTTTACGTAGAATGAAGATAATAATGTCACATAATGATTAAAATGTGTTTTTCAATGTATTTGACACTTAAATTAAATGTTCAAAATGACCACCATTCACTTCTTGACAATAACCGAGGCGATATTGTTTGGTCTATAAAAATAACTTTAGAAATAATCAGGTATTTTCGTATCTGTTCTGCTAAATATTAGGAAAAAACTTTGAAGATATTAAAATAATAGACAAAAAACTAAATAAACAATTGATATAAATCTAGTAGGCTGCTGTCATTTAGGTATTTAAAGTTATTAAAAGACTTCAGTATAATATTTGTGCGCGTATTAAATTTAATTATGGCTCATTTGTCCGAGACTCAAAGAATAGACATTTTAATTATGATTGGTTGTGGTAATAAAACCAGAACTCAAAAGGAGGTTTGTGAAATTTTTAATAATAAATACCCTGGTGAACACGTTTCGCAGTCTACAGTTAGCAAAATTGAAAAAAAGTTTCGTGAAACTGGACATGTAAAAAATATTGAAAAACCAGGTAGAAATGTTCAATTTACTGATGAAAAAAAGTTAGATGTACTTCTAGAGATTGAGGAAAATCCGCATAAGACAACTCGAGAACTTGCCGCCGACAATGATGTAAGTAAATCATCTATTTTGAGAGTTCTGCATAAAGAAAAATACCACCCTTATAAAGTTCAGTTGGTTCAGAAGATGATCCTGATAGAAGGCAAGAATTCTGTGAATTGATGATGGATAGAATGAACGCAGATTTGCAGTTCATAAACAAAATAGTTTTTTCTGATGAAGCGACGTTTCATTTAAACGGAACGGTTAACAAACAGAACTGTAGATATTGGAGCAGAGAAAATCCTCACTGGATGTGTGAGGCTCACACTCAATATCCTAAAAAAGTTAACGTTTGGGCTGGTATCATTAACAATAAAATTATTGGCCCTTATTTTTTGAGGGCACAGTTACTGGTGAGGTTTATCTAGATTTTTTGATTAACTTTTTAGTGCCTACATTACAAAGAGTTTTTCCTGATGTTAATCATCCAAATGAGATAGATCGATCTATTTACTACCAACAAGACGGAGCTCCACCGCATTTTGCACGTACTGTTAGAAATTATTTAAACGAGGTTTTTCCCAATAAGTGGATTGGAAGACGTGGGGCGATCGAATGGCCGGCTAGATCCCCCGATTTGACTCCTCTCGATTACTTCTTATGGGGTTATTTAAAATCTAAATTATATTTTAATAGACCAAACAATATTGCTGATTTAAAAGTTAGGATAACGGAAGAAATTAAAAAAATAACTCCCGAGGTCATACAAAATGTTGTACGAGAATTCCAATATCGCCTCGGTTATTGTCAAGAAGTGAATGGTGGTAATTTTGAACATTTAATTTAAGTGTCAAATACATTGAAAAACACATTCTAATCATTATGTGACATTATTATCTTCATTCTACGTAAAGTTTTGTGTTAGAGACATTATCAAAATTTTACATCTTAAAAATCAATTTTCTCAGTTATGATTACACCAAACTTAAAAAACTTTATATTGCTGAACAGAGGACTAAAATCCCTTTCTAACGAGGTGCCACACGACCCCCTTTGTAATTTAAAATTTTCGAGGGAGTGCTTATAATTCCGAAGGGGTGCTGGAGGGGGATAATATTTTCATACTGTAAATTGTCAATTTAAGAATAAAAATCGACCTGTTTCAGGTTTTTTTCATATAGTACATAATAACGCTACAAATGAATTTATTCCATACATATGGACCGCACTGTATAACTGTTCTATCGTATGTAATGCACTGAGAGAATCGGTAATTATGACAGATTTTGGAATTTTTTGAGTGCGAATATGAATGAGGGCTTGCAGAATTTAATATAGTTCTCCAGAGTAAATACTGCAAGTGAAAGATAATTTAAATTCCAATATAGTGTTTGAATTTACTACTGCCGATCCCACACCATCAGCAGTCTTAGATGAATCTGTATAAATATGACAATGATCTGGGAAAGAAGCAAGTATGTTGAGAAAAGATTGAATAATTGTTGCATGGGGGTGTCAAACTTATTGTATTTAGAAAGAGTTAGATCACATATTGCGGGAGAAAAGGTCCAGGAGGGAGGAGTTACTGTATTGGTCTGATCAAAAAATTTTGGGAATTGAATATTATGGAGAGAGAGATATCTTCTGATTCTCTCGTAAAAGGGGGGATTCGTTCTTTTTTTATTTGCATAAGTTTCTTTGAAACGTTCTGCAATAGTGTGATGGAAAGTGGGATGCGATTTTATTGCATATATGGATGATGCGTAGGTTAATGACAAGTACATTCTTCGGAAATTTAAAGGTGGTTCTCCAGTTAAGCATTGTAAACTATTAATGGGGCTAGTACAGAATGCTCCTGTCTCGGCTCCTGTGGATATTCTTAATGCTGTGTTTTGTATGACTTCTAGTTGAGCAAGAAGTGTCTTCTTTGCAAATGAGTATACAACTGATCCATAATCGAGTTTGGATCGAACTAGAGATTTCTAAATAAGAATAAAACGTTTACAATCTAAGCCCCAATCACGATTGCACAGCGTACGCATCAAATAAGACCAGATTGACAAGATTGTTTAATCTGCATAATGTGGTACTTCCAAGATAGTTTTGCATCAAAGATCATTCCTAGAAATTTAAAGTGTTCCACATAAGTTAAGTTGTTTCCATATAACTGAAGATCTGGAGTTGTATACTACCGTTTTTTGAAAATAAAATACATTTAGTTTTGGTTGTAGAGAATTGTAATCCCACAGCTTTCGACCAGTTTTCAAGGTGATTTAATGCACATTGTAAGTTTTTCTGTATAGACTTGCAGATTTGTTTATGACTTCTTTTGTATAAATTAACTTTTGAAATTGTTTGTTCATCCCAATGGTTTACGCTCTTAAGTTTTTATGTGGAATATACTTGCAAATCTAGTTAATTAAGCGATTATATATGTATTCTTCGAGTTATTTATTACAAAATGTTTTACTAATTAAATGTTTCTGAAAATTTAATCAACAAGGAAAAGTTTTTACTTACCATTTTCAATGTAATACGATGTTTCATTATACCGATCATCAGTAAAGCCAGGACGTTTTGCTTTTAAAGCTTTTGTTTCCAATTTGGCCTGAAACAATAAGATACTTTGTTATGGATGTTTTTATTCAGGACATTTGTTGATTTTAAAATATTGATTTAATATTTCAAAATCAAAATATTAAGGTACATAATTGGATAATTGGTTATATCGTTGTGTTATTAAATAAAATATAATTCGTTAATTGTATTTCTTCTCTTAAAAATTTACAAGAAAACTCGATTGAGCCGTTTTAAATTTCATTTGAAATAAAAATTTGATAATTTATAATCACCATTTTGAAATTTTTTATCAAAAAAGGTTCTCTGACTGCTCATTTTTTTTTCAAATCAAATTTTTTTTTAAGTGAAATTTTATTATAACGGCTGAATATTTCTTAATGAAAAAAAAAATAATACTAGGAAATTTGTAGGAATTTATCAGTAAAGTCGATCAGGGTTTTAGAAATATTTCAACTTGAATGTAGACACCTTTGTGGTCATAAAACTTCCTCTACTCTACACTAAATATCTTGATTTCGAATAATGGGACCTCCAACAATTAATAAATATTTTATACTTTATTTCTAAACAAATATCTTATTTTTCTTCTTAGTGCCTTTTCACCTTGGATATGGGCAATTATAATGGCGCTTATCAATTTGTTGGTTGCTACGCGGAATAGTTCAGAAGATGTTTTCCTGAAACAGGTTTTCAGGTTTTGCAGTCTGATATCCTTCTTCAGTCTGGTTCTTGCTTCCCAAGAACTCTACTTTGGAGAATGGATTTAAGTAAAACAAATTTTATTGTTGTCTTATTATTATGTCTTTGTTGAATGACCCCCATGATAAGATTGCATTTGACCATACCTTTGTTTTTAACTTTAGTAGACATCGGCTGATAAGGAATATGTATTAATAATAATAAAATCGTGTCAATTTGAAAACAATCCCAAAAGAGGCTCAGGATAGTCATAAAATTAAATAAAAACTGTTATTTGGTTATTTTGTCGAAATCGCTCGAATTATTGGAAACATTTTGGATTATCAATAATTTTAATTTCCTGTGAAATAAATTTATTCGAATTTAAATTGCTATTTATATTAATTTAGGATAGCATAAATACAGAATACAAAATAGATAAACCAATGAAAAAGTTACATATATATGTAAAATTATGATTTGAATTGTAAATTAATGTAATTTTTTTTAATATTGTAAAAAAAAATTTGATTTTATTATTATTTTGTTTTTAAACCTCGGCTAGGTCAACATGAGTTGTTTTTGTAGTTTTAACTTTAGTTTATGAAAATAATTATTTTTTATGAAGATTTGCTCCTACGGAATTACTTTATTTTTCAATTTATTTTATTATATTTTTTTACTAAGCTACTTGCTCTTTAATTAACGATAGTCAACAACGATACTTTTTCCCTTCTGGTTACACCTTTTGGTATTTTAAATTTTCTTTTAGATATTTTAATTTTTAAGTGTGTCACCTATTTTCAAAATTATTTTCTCCACAAAAAATAACCTTTTTTCTTCTCATTTTTAACGAAATGTTGTCATTTTTAAATATTGACGTGCAAAATTTATTGTTAAAATAAATTCTTTGTTTTAATAATAAATTTTTTTAATAATATTAATTAATAATTCAATATTATGAATCTTATGGGTTTTTTAATTTTTTAACGAATTTATCCAGGTCCTATTCGAAAAACATTGACAATCACAAATACGAGGGTCCTTTTATATTTCGGGATTTGCCAACCCTGATATTGCAATCTGGCAACTGACAGCTCTATCATAAAGTTGGACATTTTCGAGGTTATACGTACGTTTTGACATACGAGCGCTATTTGTGTTGTTTATCAGGTTAATTAGCCAAATTCGACTTTGCTCCAAAACGTCCTGACACCTTTTGTTTGATGGCAATTTTTACAAAATCGTTTAGGATGAAATTTGTACTCGAATTTGTACCATGTGCTTATTGCATCCAGAAACACTGGAACACATCGTTATGAAGTGTAGTCTATACAATAGTATCAGGACACCACCACTTGATAATTTGCGCACATTTGATGATGTTGTTGCTTTGCTAAATAGGCTTGTCCTAAAACACTTAAATTGTGTCGCTTTTTTTCATAGGAGTATTGAAACTGCGATCTTTTGTTATTAACGAGTGAATTAAATTTTGTTTTTGCTTAATTATTTTACTTTTTCTTAATTGCACATTTTGTTTCTTTTTTTCCCTTTATTATAGGTATGTACTTATATTTAATGTCAGCTGTAATATTATGTTTTTTCCTATTATTGTAACCGAACCCTTGCTATTTGATTGTATTAAATTTAAGCAATAAAGAATCATTATTATTATTATTATAATTATATTGTAGTCACAGTTTCTTATACATATTATACCCCTTGGCATAATTCATTTAGTACCTACGCGCTGTATTTGCAATTGAATCGTCTTTGATACACTCCGAATTTCCAGATTTATATCATGCGACGATAGTTTCGATCACTGACAGAATGTTCAGGTTTTCGTAACAGTAATTTTAGTTTGATAATTTTGAAATAAAGTCACGTATTTCGGTAATAGGTTGAGGTTATGTTGGTCAACAATAGAATCAGTTACAATAATTTGTATCCGATATTCCAAAGTTTTAATCGACGAATGATCAGTTTTCAATGACCCGACAGTTTGTTAAAAACCGTAAAAACCGTCCGATATTTTATTTAAAGGTGACGTTGTTTGGAGATTGTTTGAAGCTGTATAGAATTATTGCAAACAAAAATATACTAAGTGAACATAAAAATCCGAACACCCAGTTTAAATGATTTTAATTTAATAAAATTTGGTGAATTTATTTATTTTACAGAAATAAACATAAAATTTTCAGCCTTATCAGTTGAAGATTCAGGTTTTTATACTGCTTTTTTCGAAATCCACTAACAATCCAAAAGTGAATATTGTAGCCGTAGTAAAAATCCAAATTTTGGGGATTTTGGTTCTTGAAATTCTTTACGATTGGTTACGATGCCTTAGTGAGTTTGATAGGGGTCGTATAGTGGGAAGAAAACACTTATATTTTACTATACACTACAAATTCTATACACTAAATTACACTCGCCTACGGCTCCTGTTGTAAACTTTGTTACCCTTTTCTTTCAAAGTGCAATTAATTGTTAAACAAAAAAAAAAATATATATTAATTTGCGTGGGCTAGCTCTTATATTCGTAGAGTGGGGTAGGTACAAATTTGGTTAATCCGCGTATCGGACCATTAACCATAACCCAAACTATCAACTGTCAAACCCTTAAAATCTATGACTTAAATTTATGTTTTGTGCAACTCTGGCTTCTGGTTGAACAACGGTGAGGTTGTGGTAAGATGAAAAATAAAATATATATCAGTTTCAAGAGTTTGTCTAATCTAAATGTTTAGTAAATCTTATTATTATGAAAATGAACAGTGAATGGATAACCCCAGCGTATATATATACCTTAGGTGTACACTTTTTTTTCTTTGAGATTGATGGTAAGTACTATTTCTAAATATTGTATAAATATACTAAGTGGTATTATTTCAGTTATATTATCAACTTAAATTAAATTGAAAGGATTTAACTACCTAAATAAATAAACTTAACAACTAGTGTTTAAACTTTAACTAATTAGTAATTAATGAATAAACTAAACTACTTTTACCTATAACTAACTACATGAGGTAACTATCCCTCATTGGTAACTAATAAATTAAATAACTAAACTACCTATACCTCACTAAATAAACTATCTATACCTACTTAATTAGAACTAACAACTTAGTTGAACAAAACTATCCTCACTTATAATAAAATTAACCATTTGTACTTAATTAGTAACTAATAGTTTAATTAGACTAACCTATTTTTACTTATAACTAGATTAACTATCTATACCTAATTACTAACTAATAATGTAATTCAACTCAACTATTTACTCTAATACTTTCTTTTAGATTTTACACCACTAGATAGTCTCAAATCTCAACTTTTTTTTTTTAAAAAAAGTGGTCAACTGGTAACGGAAGTGATTTCAGGACTATGTCTCCAACCTATTAAGACCAACAGCCCAACTTTGAGTTCCATGAACAATTAAGGTGGCTTATAGCATTTAGAAGGGGTCAAATGTCATGTCACTCAAGGTTAATAAAACATGCTCTTAACCTAACATGTGACAGTTTAGATGAAGAAAACAATTGCAAGAACAAATAACAAGCTATACTACCTACTATATAAGACTAATTGTGATATGAAGGTACTAACTGACAGAAGACAAAGTCAACCCAAACTATAACAGTAAGGTTTTCTTATAAAAGAACTCCAATATCACTTTACTAACTACTTTATTTCTAGGTTCTTCACCAATATGAACAAATAACAAGCTATACTATCTACGGTATAAGACTAATTGTGATATGAAGGTACTAACTGACAGAAGACAAAGTCAACCCAAACTATAAAATTCTTATAAAAGAACTCCAATATCACTTTACTAACTACTTTATTTCTAGGTTCTTCACCAATATGAACAAATATGATGAAAATCAATAAAGATAATATTAGACCTGTAACAACTTTATATTCGTGAATATTGAATATTGAATAATATACTATTAAAGTATATTTATAATTAAACACAACTCTTATGCTTTGCTAGTGTCATTAATTAATTGGCCGATGAAAAAAAGAATTTATGCTAAAGAGCAGATATAACAGTTTGTTTTATGTTTATTTGGAACCTATAGTAGGGGAGCCCAAGCGGGGATTTCTTAAGCCCAGCAGTTTAATACTAGGGGAGAATCTTTGTACTTTGATAAATACTTCTGCTAATTGCTGCTGAGAATTAGAGGACAATAAGCGGTAGTTAAGGTTAGTTCAATTTGTTCAGATAGGTAAGTTAGTTAGGTAAATAGATAGTATACATAAGAAATAGTTAGGTATCAGTTTAGGTAGATGAGTTTATTTGGTATTATTAAATTTCAATATAATAAAAAAATTAAAATAATTTCTGTTGTTGGAACCCTACCCTATAAATAATTAGCAATTTAAAAATTAAAATTCAAAATTTGATTCACTATTGAGTTAATAAAATTATTACAATATATTGAGATGGTGTTATTATCTCAATAGAGAATTAAATTTTAAATTTAGATTTTTAATTTACTAATTATTTATAGGGTAGGGTTCCAACAACAGAATTTATTTTAATTTTTTTAATATATTGAATTTTAAATAATACCAAATAAACTCTTATCTACCTAAACTGATACCTAACTATTTCTTATCTATACTATCTATTTACCTAACTAACTTATCTATCTTAACTAATTAAACTAACCTTAACTACCGCTTATTGTCCTTTAATTCCCAATATTCTTCTTCTCACTTCTTCTACGAAGGTCCACTTTCCAACACTTTTATCTTCTTCTTAGATTATTTTATGCTGTTTGCCTTCTTACTTCTTTAATTTTCAATATTTTCAATATATTTACTTTTCAATTGACAATTTAAACTATTTAATTTTCTCATCTCAAATTTCCAGTTATAAAACGTTACAAACTCTTTTTTCAACAAAAATTCATCACACTGGCTGGTTCAGCTTTCTGTATTTTAATAATTTTCTATAAATAACTACCTTCTTTGTTTGTTTACTATTTAAAACGTGTTCTATTTGACTTTAAATTATTTTAAATTGTAATTTTTATAACTTTACTTCTTTCTTAAAATCACCAACTTTCTTTTTTTTAAATATATTGATTTTTATTTATTCCCAACTGTCAAACTTCCGATTCTTGGCAACCAACTTCTTACTCACTATCCTTACACTTCTTATCTACACTTCTTACTTACACTTCTTAAAATATTACAGAATTCAAAACATTACAAAACTTTTCTTAACCTAATATTTTTTTGACTTTGACATTTCACATCAAATTTAGACTTTTCTCTTAAAAAAACTAAAATAAATTTTATGTAATAAATTTATGTCACGCTTTGACATACCTTCTTAATATATATAAAATATTATTATTGCCATATTTGGTAATAGTAATATCGAGAGTAATATTCGAGAAATTAAAAAAATATATATTAAATAATATTACTTCAGCATTTGTGGAAATAAATTACGACAAATGAATGTAAACAGCAATTTGTCAAAAATGCTCAACTTTGAGAATGCCATACTAATGAACCTCGCATAGAACAAAGGAGATATTCGTGGTCCTATAAAATGTAGATACACTAAATAAATCTGGCATATAATTACGTAGATTGAATGATGGAGTCGAAATGATCTGGCAACCGCATTAAAACGCGTCGGCACGCGATAATGCGACGTTCAGAGGCCTGTATCCAAGTTACAGTTTGTTTATGATCCAGTGATCAAAGCATCGACTACGATTTATAATGTTTAACCCTTCGGGTTTGGCGTAGAATATGGAAACAACCCTAACGGAAAATACTGCCATTTGATGATTTACTTCGGTTCGATAAGTTCAGGTAGAATTAATATAAATAATGGAGCAATACTTTTAATTTATGCTTGTATTATGCAAATTTGTGTAGTTTTCACAATAAATGGTATTGACTAAAGGATTATAATAAAACCAATTAGACTCTTAAGTTAGAAAATCCGAGATGCACATAATAAATGTAAAAGGATCTGATTCAGGTCCTTTCGTCTTACAGAGGTAGCTTATAAGAAATGCTCCGAATTTCTTTCCGTTTAATTGGTTTTATACCGAAAACCGTTTACACTACCACTACACCAACACACACTTTTATATGCCTGACGCGCGTAACTGTAAACAGGTAAACTGTTTACCTTCGGTCTCTAAAGAAGATAACTTGGTTATCGAAACGCGTACATTTTCTACGAGTCCCTTATATCCTGGCTCTCATCACAATATCACACTTTGTTTTGCATTCCCATTAGACTGTTTTAGACCCAAACATTGTAGTCTTTAAATCAAGAATGCAACTTGTGACTGCATTTTTAAATGAAGTATTTAACACACAAAGTTGTTGCCAGTAATTTTATTTGGAATTTAGTAGAAGCGTCTCCTCAAGGCTATTCAAAGCTTGATATTAGAACCTGTAACTATTATTATTCTCCTGTTTTTATCCCATTTTTCTTAGTGAAGGCACATTTTCTTATTTTAGAATTTTCTTCTTAATTCAGGTAATGAAAATTATCTTTGTGTTTTTACATCTCTTCTTCTATATACGACCTTGTTTCGAAAACGGAATTATAAAATTTTGACTTTTATACGTAGTTAAATTTGAATTTTGTCGATATCACATAATGTTTTGAAGACGATAATAATCTGTCAACGAATCATGCTCAAAGAAAATTCGTTTTTCCAAAATCAATTTTCTCGAGTCTTCATTCACAATGTGATGTCATTTCACGTCTCTTCCACAAATAAATACGATGGCGAAATTCGCGAACATAAAAATAAGTCGAGCTTAGGAATAAATAATCCAGTTTTGGAATGAACGCAGATTTGTATTATTGAACTGAGAAAACTTGTCATTGCACTGGATGTTCTGGTTATTTTAAAATCACATTTATACGTTACGTTTAAGGCTCAAGTAAATTGTGCGAGTTTATAAGCCCGCTTTTTCTCCAAAAGCAGCTCGTAAACTAACCCAGTGTATTCGAAGCACTAGCTCTGGAAAAAACTGAAGGAGGCGATTTCGATGATCATGCTACGGCTCCTCTCTACTGGAACACAACCTGAAGTAGAATCTGGTGAGTCGAGGTGTAGCTTGTAGTGCGAAGCTATAAACGAGCTTCCAATGCTACAAGCAAACGCAGAATCGATTTCACCAAGATATGCGTTTCACAGGCTCTACAAGATAATCATTAATGACAGCTAACAAAGTACAGTGGTGACAGGTACTATCTGTATGTATCTTCACCGATGGAGCCAACTATCCTTCAAGCACCATATGTTGAAGGCAGCAGTGAAGGCGAGAGTACGAGCAGCATGATTGGGGAGATTGATGGGTAATGTGAGGCCGGGAGAATGGAAGAGTTATTGGTAGGATGATTGAGCAGAGTATGCTGTACGGACCGGAAGTTTGGGGTAAAAGAGCGGGGATCCATCCCAGGATAAAGCCACTACTGCAGATGCAGAGGGGGATTTCGTTAAGAGTGGTACAGGGGTACAGCAGCAGCTGTGCTGTCAAGGTCATATCCTTTGGATTTGTTGGCTAATGCAAAGAGGCAACGTTGGAAGGGTTCCACAAAAGAGGAAGTTCAGGATTGGATGGACGAAGAGATGTTGAGAAGGTGACAGGGGCATGAAGGTAAACTACTTCTTGACCCAAGTGCTCACTGGGCATGGGTCAAGAGTGGGGTATCTACACAAGATTGAAAAGAGAGAGACTATAATGAGGGTCATGTGTTTAGATTTTGAGCAGATGGAATAAAGAAAGAGGTTGCAGACTATCCAAGAAACTTTTGAATAGCAAAGCAGCCAAGAAATACGTGGGCATGACCAGAAAGAACCTGCATTTGGTCACAGACTTGGCCTACGTAAACATCTGAACAGGTTGGGTTTATCTGACACCCTACTATGTAGGGGATGTGAACAAAAAGATGACAGAACACATCTTCTATGAATGTCCGGCACTTTCTCTAACATGATTTTCTCTATTCGGTGAGGACTCTAACACATGCCAACTTGGGAGAGCTGCCTACTGGGGACATTATCAACTACTTTAAACAGGGAAGGTGGTGACTAGCTAATAGGTAGGCTGGGATGCAAACGTAGAAGGGTTGATTATTAGATAACACAGAGGTGTTAACGGGACATGGTTGCTTCAGAGACTACAAGTACAGGATAGACAAGACTGGGGATGGCGACTACCGTAGGGAGAGGGACGATGCAGGGAACACAGTCTTTAGATGCCCCAGATGAGTAAAGGAAAGGAGGGAGCCGGAAGCCAGAGTGGGAGGTGTAAACACTGAGGAAAGCATGATTAGGTTGATGATGGAAGGGCAGAGTAAATGGGAGGATATAGGGACAATGATTAGGGAGATATTAAAACAGAAAAAGAAGGAAGAGAGAAATTACCAGGATGTGGTGGGGAGCTCGGAGATGTAAAGGGAGGTGGCTCTGACGAATATCTGATGGGATGGTTTTAGTGCGGTCGGCTCTGGCGGACGAGCGGGCTAACTGAGTGGGGTTGTATCCCGTGGGAGAGAATCTCACATTTCAGGGGAATCGCAGAACTAGTACCCGGACCCTGAAGCAGGTTTCCACCCATCCAAAAAAAGCTTATAAACTAGCGACGTGTACTCACAGTTGCTTGTGCACAAGTGGCTAGTAGTAGCTAACAGTAGATGACAATACGTGTTTTCCACATGCCAGTTAGTTCTCTACTAAGAAAATGGGAATTTTTGTGCGTTCTGGCACACAGAGATTCTCCGGATTTCTAGAAGTTTGTTAGCTTATAAACTCGCCCCGTGTAATTGAGCCTTTAGCAAGTATAATCTGTTCTTTTGCAATTTTCTATTCTACGTATCCCATTTTTTCATTTTTACCTTTCAATTACATGTGATGGACAATGTTAAAGGCTCTTCAGATGAATGCTATCATAGCAATAATGCAGCGTAATGGTTATATCCACCTACAGATAAATTATGGTCCTGTGTTGTGGTATAACTAAATGAAATCAACCTTTATCTATTCATTTAGAAGCTGCACAATTCTGCGACTTTGTTAACAGCATTGTGCAGGGTTGTCAATGACTTTTGTAAGTTTTGTGATTTCGAAAATCAAGTTCGAAAATCAAGTCCAGAAGAAATAGTAGTTCAAAATGGTCAAATAAATAAATGTTTTCTCACAGCAAACTAACGGCACAATTTAGTCAAAGACATCATAAAAAAATTAATAAAAGACATTCCGAAACAAAATCGTCAATTAGGGGTTATAGGAGGGGTGGTTTTAGGGCTGAAAATGGTTTTTTGCGATTTGTGACTAAAGAATGCATCCTATTAAAAAAAGTCAAATGAAAAAGTTGTTGGAGTTAAAAAAATCTACAACTTATGTCATAATAATTTTTGCCCTAACCTCAAAAATTTCCGAAAAAAGTCCAAAAAACCGTTTTTTGGTTTTTAATTTTTTTCTTTTACAAAAATGGTATTGAGCTCAAAGTTTGATCAAATGTACTTTGTACTATCCTAAAAATACTATATTTTTTTCACTTATAATTACACGAAAGCTTTTGTTTTGTCGAAGTAAACTTGACATGTATCAATAAGAATTTTGTTGCCTGGCAATTTAACGAAAAAAACTGCCTCTGGAAAAATTACGAGTCCGTAGAACGAGTAATTTTTTCTGGCAGTTTTTTGAGTTGAATTACCTAATGGCAACAAAATTCGAATTGTAAATGTCAAGTTTACTTCGACAAAAAAAAAGAGCTAGAGTGTAATTCGGTAAGACAATTTTACAATTAACAACATTTTAAGAAAATAACATAAATGATACAGAAATCGAATCTTTTAAATAAAATATTGACTTCGTAGAAATAGAAAAATGCATATAAAATAACCCTTAAACACGCCACTAACCGCAATGCCGATATTGATTTTTATTTGTCTTATTTTTCGTTCACTAATGATATATTTTAAAAACAGAAATATTTTTATATTTAATGTAACTTTAGAGTAGGTACTTTTTCGTTGTGGAAAATACTAAAATAGTTATTTACGTTACAAGTCCGGGAAGTGACTTATTACGGTACGAGACAGATGTTTACGCACAAGGCGACAGAGCCGAGTCAAGAATATCTAATCGAGTACCGTAATAATCACTTCACGGACGTGTATCGTACTATATTTTTTTTTCAAACTGCCTTTGGTTTTAAACGCAATAAAATATGAAACTGAAGTGATATATTTGATCATTTTATTAGGAAGGCATGTAGACTGCTGCGAAAAAATTAGGTTACTTGATTTATTCTTGAATTGCTTTATAAATAAAAAATGAACAGCGGTTACCAGGTAACAATGTAAATAAAGGCAGACATATTAAATTTTTCTGCACACATAAAATATCTGCGGAGAAAATGGATCTGAAATTAGATGAAATTGCTGAGAAAACTGCGGAAGTTAAGTCTGTGAAAAGATATGAAACAGAATATGCGCTGTTTTGCAACTGGCCTGAACAACACAAAAAGAATATTCTTTTCAACAGTTTAAATTTTTAGTAAAAAACATTCAACCCTTCTTTCAAATACTCGATGGTAAAATTAATGATTATGGTTAATGAGAATGTCAACATATCAAGTTTCCCAAAGTTGATAGCTTTTTTGAAAAAAACAAAATGTAGACCATCAGCCAAACCAGTCGAAGGTGCTGACAAAGGAACAAATTGAAAGCTTCATGAGAGACGCTCCAGATAAAGAATATCTATTACTCAAAGTGATAACATTACTTGAAGTTGCTGGAGGTTGCCGAAGGGAAGAAATCTATAATTTAGAAGTTAGTGATGTGGAGGATACGGGTACTCAGGTAGTAGTTAAGATTAACCAGACAAAAACGCATATTCGACGAGCTTTCACTGTAATTAACAGTTTGAGGTTCACTATTTGGATGCGTTTAGAAAATACATGAATTTACGGCAACACGTCTCCCTGAAAGCTCTTTTGGTGGGTTATAGACAAGGAAAATGTCTGTCTCAAAGTGCTGGTATACATACTGTTGGCGGAACAAGAGCACCTAAGAAGTTCTTAAAACCAGACCAACCAGAAAAGTATACAGGCCATTCCTACAGGAGGACATCCTCATCGTTGTTGGCCAATGCTGGAGCTGACTTTAAAGTTCTAAAACAGCATGGTGGATGGAAGAGTTCTTCAGTTACAGAAAAGTATATAGAAGAATCGATTGAAGGCGAAAACAAGATTGCAAGAATGATCCAAAGAGGCAAAACTTTTGTTGAAGTGCTATATCACAGCCACACGTCTTCCGCGATTACAGAAAACACTGTAAATCCATTAACAACTCCATTAATACATATAACTGACAACAGCAGTTGTACAATTAATGTCAATCTTCAAAAACTAGAATAAAAGCTTATTTTATGTTGATTCCATTATTATTTTAAACAAAATTGGGAGAATTGAAGAGTACTGTAAAGTACAAAAGTGTACCGTAAAGTTGAGTCCGGGAAATGGCACTTTACCGTACAGTATGAAAAAAAAACAAATTTTACATTCTTTCTATTTATCAAAACACCGATGATGACAGAAAAAGCGAATTTATTCAAAATTTTAATTTATTAAAGTTCTTCATTGTTGCCAAATCTCTTACTACAAACAGCCAGTAGAAGCTGGGGAGTCTGGAGATTACGGTGGAAGAGGCAATTTTATATAATTTCCCATATTTCCCAATAATTATGCTTCTAGTAATTCCCGTATTGCCGCCCTATATTCCCATATTACCCCGTATGTCCTCCATATTTCCGGATAATTTCTTAGATAATTCCAGGGTAACATACGTTGGTGCCATTCGTTAATTCCCTTAATCATTCTATATTGTCTCAATTTTTCCACAAATTGCCTGGATATTTCCCCATAATTCTCGGTATTCCCCCATAATTTCCTTTATTGTCACCTAAATTACCCACAGAAGTTGCATTTATTTTATAAAGGTACCTATTTAAAAAGTTCTGGGAGATATAGATATACAGTCAGTTGTTTTTGGCCGATTTCCAGTTACTGGAAAAATTACTTATATTATAAGACAGTTAAAGGAAATGTCGTAACATTAGGCATAAATCATCAGAAAACTTTTTTTTGATAATTGCTGACAAAGCCTACAGAACTGTAGATATTATGTTATTGATTGCTGGATATACTCTGCTCAACAATTAAAGTGGATATTACAAAAATATTTTTATTTTATTTATTCACAGGTAGGGATTGCAATCCGGTCCGGCGGATCCCGTACGTTTTTGTTGCCTACCGGATCCAACAATTTCACCGGATCCGGTGGCCGGTTCCGATATATTAAGAAAAATGTAATTTCTCTCATCAAAACCATGCGAAAGTACTAAAAATGACACATTCCTTCAGAAGTACATGATAGAGTTAAAAGGTAAAGAACTGAGTCTAATCCTAGACTGCCGTACCCGCTGGAACAGTCTTCTTGATATGATTGAAAGGTTCTACGATTTAAAAGTTTGCATAGATAAATCTTTGAATGACATACAGTCGGACATAAAATTCACTGATAAAGAATGGTCAACGATGAAAGATTTGATGCGTCAAGAAATGAAAAAAATATTAAACCAAGTTATCAAAAACAATAATGAAGTTGAAGATGTAGGACCTGCTTCTGATGATTCTGATTCTGAGAGATTGGTGTCAGATAACTTATCCCTAAAAGAACAGTTGGAAAAAAATTCTACAAGAAAAAAAAGACTTTCGCAAACCGTTAAATTTTAAAAGAGTATCACTAGATCAGATTATGAAAAAATACTTAAGAAAGAAATGAGCGCTTATGAAACTGAACGAGATAGAGGAAAATACTTGTCTCTAATATATGATTTTTTAACTTCAATAAAACCAACCAGTGTTGAAGCTGAAATGGCTTTTTCGGCCGCTGGTTATATTTGCAGTTCCTTGCGAAGTAGGCTAAAGGACGATACTATTAATACAATTTGTTTTCTAAGAGCGTATTTTCAACAAGAACGGGGATCTGTGCTGTGATGAATGCATGGGTATAGTTTCCATAAGCTATTGATTTTGAAAATTTTAATTTAGATTATAAAAGAATATGATGTTGATTTAATTTAGTTTTTATGAACGGGTTAAACGTTAAACTTAATTTAAACCATAAATAATTCACTGTTGTTTGTTATCTTTGAGACCGATTATTATATAATAAATGACTGATGATAATTATAGATAAATAAGAGTTGATTTTCGCACAAAATCATTTCTATTTTTCCCCGTAGATTATTCCACATATTATGCCATGAAGTTAGAAATATGCGCTATGTTGAACACCCAAAATACCGATTTCTCATGATTTCGGCTGAATCCGGCCGGATTGAAGGTTGTACCGGATTGCAGGCAAGCCCAATTCACAATAAATATATAAATTGCTTTAAAAATAGAAAAAGAAAACATGTCAGGTATTAAATTTTTGAAAAAAATAGCAAAACCAAAACCCAAAATATAGTAGAGGGTGACAACACCATAACTTCAGCCAACACTCCACAAATTTGATATCAAAGCTCTATCAGATGTTTTTTAAACTTGAAAGTTAACATATTATTTTTGTAGGCAATTTTCTGAAATTTAAAATTGTTGAGCAGTGTATATTAACGCATTTTACCAATTTTATTTATTTGAATTTATTCTCTATAAAACCCTACAAAAAGGCATAAGGAGTTTCGAGAAAGAATAAGAATAATGACTTAGTATACGCCTTGTCGCAAATATACCGTTAAAAAACCTAGCAAACAATTTTTCACTGTGCAAAATAAAAAATAAAATACATTCAACACAGAAACTATAAAATATGCAGACAACATTTTTCCTTTTCAATTCTCTTTTTTTATAACAATTTTTTTAACTTAAACAGACGTCATGTATAGCTTTTGCAATGTTTTTATAAAAGAACCATTAAATTTACTACTTAGGTATTCTTGTAAGCTATCCATATCTCAAATGTGGGTTGAAACGCAAAAGGTTCAAAGGAAACTCAAAGTTTATCCCATAACTGTTTTATTAATTGTTGCAACTAGTTTCGGTTCTATAGGACCATTATCAGGCTGAAATAATTACAAAATAATAGAAAGAGGATCTTATTCTATTCTATATATTCTATCATTTTATAATTATTTTAGCCTGATGATGGTCCTATAGGACCGAAACTAGTTGCAACAATTAATAAAACAGTTGTGGGATAGACTTTGAGTTTCCTTTGAACTTAGGTATTCGTTATGTTATCAGTAAACATTTTACTAAAAAAATAATTTTTAATAATTTTATTTACTGTTTATATATTTTGAAATTGTATACTTGTACTAGTAAGATTATAAAAGGAAGAGAAAGAGGAAATGACCTCTGATATTTTTGAAGATTATTTTTTACACCTATTGGTCTTTTTGCCAAGTGCTGCAGTGGTTGTCTTATATAACGCCAGTTATCATTCAAAACTAGTAGAAAAGTTACCAATGACGTCAAGGAAAAAAGGAGATATTAAAGTGTGGCACCAGAGCAAGAATATTTCTTTTGACGACACCATGCTGAAAACGGAATTACTGCAAATTGCAAAGCGCCACAAATTACAATATACAAGATAAGTAATTGACGAAATGGCGAAGTAAAAAGAAATAACTTTATTATGTTTGCCACCTTACAACTGTCAATTAAACCGTATATATGGGCCGGGTAAAAGGTGAGGTGGCAAGAAACAATACAACTTTTAAATTGAATGACGTTAGACAACTTTTGACAAATTCTTTTGGAAACGTAACACGGGAAAATTGGACCAATGCCAAAAATCATGTGAAGAAGTAGTGATGAGCGAGACTGGTCTTGGTCTTGCGGTCTTGGTCTTGCAGGAAATGCAAGACCAAGACCAAGACCAACTTCAGGCTGCAAGATCAAGACTAAGACCGAGCAGTGCGAGACTTATGCAAGACCAAGACTTAGCATTGCAAGATATACGCAAGACCAAGACCAAGCTTGCAAGAGTCTTGCGGTTTTGCGTCTTTTAAACTCTAAAGCTTTGTTTTCCCATGATAGAGGCTTTCTATTAAAAGCAAAAAATGGATGATTTGGACTTGGCAATGATAATATTTTTGGAAGACAAGTCTTCATCGGAAGAAGAAACGAAAAGGTCGGAAGAAAGTAAGATTTTTAAGAAACGGAAATCTGAAGGCGTCTACGAAATCTTAATATGTCGTCACCTTCAAACAAATGATGAAAAATTTATCTTGGCAGAAATGGCACGTGATTTTTTGTCCATTCCAGCAACTTCGGTTCCAGCAGAAAGACTCTTCTCAAAAGCATCTTTGGTAATAAGAAAACACCGTAATAGACCTAACAATGAGTCTGCCTGCTGGTTACTGTGTATCATTTGTTGGGCAAGGAAACTAAAATAGTTTTTACCTACATCTATTCAAAGTATTTGTCCTATTTTTGTTTTTCATTATTTGAATCAAAAGAAAAAAATATTTTATAGTATTTATACATATAGTAGGTAGGGGAATGAGGGGTAGAACCGGGTAGCTAAGGTAAAAAAATTCCATAGTACTTAATAATTTTATTCTATAACTGATATTTTGAAATCTAAATTCTATAAACCTTATCTACAGAATAAACCAGCGAAATTAAAAAAAATAATCTGTATTGACTAAAACAAGGGCATAACAAAAAATATTGCTAATTACGGTTTTGCCCCACCCCCGGGGCAAAATCGGATAACAAGTGGGGTAAAACCGGGTATTTAAAAACAAGTTTAATTAAAGAGTTTTGAGGCAGCTGTTGCCTCTGAACTCATCCAAATCCTCATCCAGACAACTAGTACATCCTTCGTGTGTCCAGCTCTCGCACGAAATATACTTTACCCATCCATCACCTCTAGCTGACATGGAGTAGTTTTCTTCACAAGACACATAGAGCATCAGTATCACCTTCCTTATCTTTATTTTTCTTTTCTGAGCTCGAATCCTCTGTAGATTTTTTGGTTGTTTTCTTTATTGTTTTTTGTTGAGGTTTACTTTTCTCTTTAGAATCAATCTGTCTCTTTACTCCTTGAGTCTTAACAGATGTATCCTTTTGCAAAATAGAGGCCTCTAGTTCCTTTTTATATGGTGAATCAGTCAATATTGCAGTCTTACCTCGACGTCTTTTTGTGTTAGTGGCTTTCCTGCTACTATGAGGAACAGGCAGTATCTCCTTAGGAGACACAGCAAAATTTACGGACTTCACTAATGATTTTACTGGAGCTTTCGGTTGATTTGAAGTTATTGAATTTTTTTCAGGTGTAGTTTCCCTTGGTAACAAACTAGAGAAGTTAGGGTTTGGTGAATTATCCCTAGATGTTCTGCAGGAAGGCCCAGCTACGGGTGATTTTTTTGAAGTTATTGGATTTTTTTCAGGTGTAGTTTCCCTTGATAATGGATTCACTGGTTTGGACAGCGTTAATGACTTGTAACATGCTGTCCTATAACCAGCTTTGACGGTCTGTTTTTCTTTGGTAATTGCGAACCATTTTGAAACCTAAAAATAGTAATAAACCATAAGGTTGACTATCGACCAAGTAGAAAATATGTACGGGGCAAAACCGGGTAGGCCCGCTTTTGCCCCACCCGGTTCTGCCCCGAGTGTACTTCTATAACAAATTGAGTCACTGCTTTTTAATTCTAGCCTAAAATGCAAAAATTTTCCTACACAAATGCACTACAGAAACAAGGGTTTCAGGCGATAGTTAAACAACATTTATTAACTTAGTCCTTAGTGGATTGTAGAAAGGGTAAAAAAAATTAAAAATACATCACATACCTGGTAAAACACTTTTCATTCAATAATTCACTATAGTGGCGATGTAAATGCTATCAAATTATTCTGACAACTTGTGGACGTGACACGACTATTTTGTAGCGATGGTTCATAGCTGGCGCTACCGATTATGGAATTAAAGTCTGTACCCGGTTTTACCTCACTACCCGGTTTTGCCCCCCGTTCCCCTACTTTTGGTGGGATATTTTTATATTTTGTTGTTCTGTTCTTTGGCTCTATGCATTTTTTAAAGTTTTTTCTAACTGTTGTGAAAACTTTGCTCTATTATCTATTATTGGTAACGTATCCTACTTATTGTTTTTATTCATCAACACCAAACATAGCTTTAGTTTATTTCAAATCCCAGCTAATAGGCCTGCAAAGAATATTTTTTATAGAGAGACGCAAAATTCAGTGACTTTAATATTCATATATTTTTCCAAACTCATAAATAAAATTATTAAATGCTAGATTTTTACGTCAGATTCTATATATTATTATAATTGACACATTATAAAACTATATTCTAAAAAAAATGTCAAAATGAATAAAAAATAAAAAAAAAATTCTACAAGCATGCGAAAAACAACACTTTTCAGACAATATCCCTTTTCTGCACGGAGTGTGGGTGAGATGTTTTCCGATAACCTTTTTGACAAATTATTGTATTATTATCTTATTGGACTACATACTTACAAATAGTAAAAAAATGAAGATTATTTTACATGAAAATAGGGACTTGCCAGGGTCTTGGTGCAAGACCAAGACCAAGACTGGACCCTGCAAGGGTCTTGATGCAAGACCAAGACCAAGACTGGACCCTGCAAGAACAAGACCAAGACCAAGATTGCTGATTTGACTGCAAGACCCAGACCAAGATCTTGTATGCAAGACCAAGACCAAGAACAACTCGGTCTTGGTCTTGCATTTGCTCATCACTATGAAGAAGAACGATTTTGGAGTGTTAATATCAATATTGAAGAACTGTTCGAACCCCTTGTAATTCCTATAGGACCAGGCAACGAATCTGACTCACCGACAATTAAAGGAGTAAGTGCTTTATGCATTAATTTATATTTATTTTCTTACTTTTTAATATGTAGCATATTTTTTTTACTTTTAATTTTTATTTTAATTTGAATTATGCTTTAAAAAAACTTCGGTTCTACGGTCATGGGATCTATTCAGCTACCTGTTGTGACAATATTATCTAGGGTTTTTATTGTGTTTGGGTTAGTTAATCCCTAATTACAGGGTGGACTCTTTGAATAATAACAACTATGACTATGTTTCAATAGAAATGTATACTAATTTTAATTATTTTTCATGGACCATCCTTGCTTGGGCTTTGAAGGATTTGCATTTATAATGAATTCACTGTGCAGCCAACTCCAGACGAAGTATAACCGCTGTTAAATATGTTTTAAGGAAACTCACTTCTCCACTAGACTATTACTGTTTTTAGCACGTTTAATTGCATGAATGACTTTTACAGCTAAAAAATTATATGAGGATCATTTTGATTTTAACTTTGGTTTAGTTTCGTTATCGTCAAATTATTAGTGTATATACAATCGTCATCTATATCTTTCTGTTAACCTGGTAAACGATTAAAGAATAAGCTCAAGAATAATATTTGCGAGAATATTTGCTATTTATGAGGGATTTACCGAGTCTTTTACTAAATGTAACAAATTAAATAAATAAAGGAAAATATATTCATTCGTTGTGGTCAGTTAGTAATTTATTACTGTCACGGAGACCGTTACAGTTTTAGTTTAAATTGGATCAATACAAAAAAAAATACAACAAAAAGTTTGTCCATAAATACGCCAGAAGTTACCCGTGTTCGCAGAATGACCCACGGCCTCCAGATGTCACCGGTCGCTTTCTTTATTTTTCAACGCTCAGCTGAAAACATGCATAGCTTTTACAATTAAAGTGATAAAGAAAGAATCCAACAATCTCGCTAAAATCTCGATAAAAAAGCTTACTAAATGATAAGAAATCGCCTGTTGGTATTAATGGAATCGTGCCGATAAATATGCAAATAGATTTAACTAAATTACAAACGTCAGCTGGAAACATTATTGAGCGCAGAAAGAGATTAGACTGTTAAAAACTTAGCTAAGCTGTTTTAGAAAGAACAATAAATTTGGATATAATTTATAAATGATTATTACCTAATTCGTTATATTATATTTCATTTATACAAGTTATATGATAAATTATATTTTTTTTTAATAAAGATATGTAAGATTTATCTATTTTTTCATATGCTCACCAAAGGTAGTATCTAAAATGTATTGAGCCAAATTTTAAGAAAAAAATTACGAAATAAGATTGTATGGTTTTCATAATATTGTAAACAGTTGGAATATATTTAAAACATTTGTTGAATGTTAATTGTGCAAGTACCAAACAATGTCGATAAGCCAAGGACCATCTAAACGACCAAAAACAGGTCCATTATCTTTAAATGAAAAAAAATCTGATACTGAATTGTAATATATCATTGAAAAACAAGGATCCAAGTGCAAGTGTTGATGATATTGTAGAATTAACGGCTGCTATGTTGTGTGTTGCTAAATCAACAAACCAATGGAGATCGATGAGTCATTAAAACGAAGACTAAGGCGTAAAGTCCATGGATTTTACTTACGAAAGGAAATTCCAACACTTGACAAAATTATGACATCAGTTCAAGAAGATACGGACTATACAAAATTCTCCAGAATGACATTATGCAAACTTTTGAAAGATGTGGGTTTCAGATATACAAAACATAATAGAAAATCTCTCTTGATAGATAAACCGGAAATAGGTTTTTGAGAAGAAACTATTTAAGAAGCATTCGACATGCCAGAGAACAAAATTTGAAAATCTTTTACTTAGAAGAAACATGGATAAATGCTGGATATACAGTTTACAAATCTTGGCAAGATTAAAACATTAAAAGCGGAAGGCAGGCATTCGTGGAAGGTTTGTCGTTAGGTTTGCAGCCACCATCTGGAAAAGGAAAAAGACTTATCATTGTCCATGTCAGAAGTTCTGAAGGTTTTGTTGATGGTGGATTATTAACTTTTATTTCAAAACGCACGGGGGACTATCACGAAGATATGAATGGGGATGTCTTCGAGGAATGGTTTGTTCAAATGTTGGATCTGATTCCAAAAGGGGCTCTTATATTGTTATGGACAACGCAAGTTACCATTCACGGTTGCGTTATTGCTTTCCTGCTAATCCTTTAACAATGAAGAAACCCTAAACTTTGCTACAACTGAAACAAATACGGGGTCGACCTACCTGGTTTTTGGATTTTAGATTTAGATTTAAGAAATGTAATTTAAAGTAAGAGATTTATCAAAAATTTCATGGTGGTTTTGCATACTTAATTAGGATTTATTACTCCTCGTACTTTTTGTACATACTATATATAAACAAACTACGGTGGTCTATTTATTTATACAATTTAATTAAGTATACAAAATAAAAAATTTATTGTGTGGTACCAATTTGCCTTTAAATAGTTTTATAATATTGTGTGTTCACTTTTTGAATAGACGAAAGTGGGGGTGCTAAAATTATAGAGCAGCGATATTTACAGCATTCGATTTTATTTTTTGACATTATAAATAATAATATAGATTAACTTTTTGTGGTACAAATTAGCCTTTAATATGCCCTTTATTTTGATGTAATTGAATTGGAATTCGATCAAAGTGGGGGTGCTGCCTTGACCTCAACCTAGCACCCCCCATTTTCAAGGCGATTTTTCTCGATTATCGCGGTGGTACAAATTTTAATTTTTGTAGTACAAATTATCTCTTAATTATGGGCTACTTTTTTTTAATTTAGTCAGTGTGGGGGTGCTAGCTTGATTGGTATGATTTTTGGGTGTTGATCTCGGTGTTGATAGAGTAATCAGCATTAGAATTAGACATAAAATTGGGGAAGTGTTTTACTCTCAAATAATATAAATATTTAAGGTTACATTGTGTTAAATTTTTATAAATCAGAATGGTTAAAAATTTGTAATGGCCATTTTTTAATAATATTCGTGGGTTCGTGGGTCAAGTCAGTACTTTATATTGTATGATTAATGGCGATTTTCGTTTCCCTTTCATTTTTTAAGAGCTCTCTTTGTTGTCCATAAAATCTTAACCTTCATTTTTATAAACGCATTGTAAAACTTCAAGTGAAAAATGTTTTTAAGCTGAAATTAATTATCTCCAAACATTTTTTTACCTACACGGTTTTTAAAAAACCTCCGAACATTTTTTAACATAAAAAAGAGTAAAGTGTCTTTTGAAATAAAGTCGTTGTTAAAAAAGTTCTAAAACATGTTTTAACATCCACCCGTGTTACTACTTGATTAACAGTTAGAGCTTAGAACATAAATCTGCTTCTTGTGTAAAGCAACTCATGAAATGTACTCCAAACAAAAAAAATATATTAACTCTACCCAAGGTAAAAGTTTGATGTTTTTATTGCTTCATTACCCAGACAAGATACTCTCGTGTTAGTTTATACAGATTTATTTGTGCTGAATAAACTTTATTATTTGTATGGAATACGGATGAATATAAGGTTTGATTTTACTGATTTTTGACGAGTAATTAAATAAATAGCGATTATTTACAGAAAGAAAATATAAATGTGGAATGTAGAATTGAAATGGGATAAATCTATTAAAAGATTATACCAAAAGCGACTTAGGAAAAAAGAATCTTGATAATATATACCTTGTCCAGTATAAATCTGGTTGCACGTCACAGCTGTCAGAACGGGATTATGTTGCCAAGCATTTAAAATAGTATTAGGTTTCTCTAATATTCTTCTTCTTATTTGACTACAATACTACACCATTTTTGAACGCGACAACAGAGCGCAATTTTGCCAACATTGAAAATATTTTAGCATGATGTTGGTTGAAAGTTTATATTTTATAAGCTCATGAGTTGCATTTGATATAAAATCAATTACGAAACCTTTCTTAAAGCATTTATTTATCTTTATATATTTACCAAGTTTACAGTGAATAAACATACTGATTGAAAGTAGCAAACGAACGAAGAAAGTCAAACGAACAGAGCGATTTGCTCACTTTGATGACGTACAATTATATTTATACTAGACAAGGTATATTATGTATATTTAAATTAGGGGTGATAAGTATGTGTATTGAGGTTTCATCCTGTCCCTCACAGAATCTGCACTTTGCTTTATCTGCTAACCCTAGTTTCTTCATGTGGCTTCTTAACCATCAATGTCCGGTTAATATTCCCGTTAGAATTCGGAGCCTTTTTTTACTGAGGTTGAGGCAGCTAAGAGATCTCTTCTGGTCATAGTTCCTCAGTAGTATCTTAGATTGCCTCAGTCCTTCCAGCTGATTCCAGTACTTGGATTTTTTTCTTCTCCATTTCTTCCCTTAGTTTTCCTAAGATTACTCTACTGCTGATCCCACAGGATGGTTCTGGTCCCAAGTGTGGGGTTTCAGCTCCATTTTTGCCAGCCAGTTTGCTGTTTCGTTCCCCTCTATTCCTATGTGTCCTGGGACCCAGTGTTCTTCTGGCCTAGTTCATTTAGTTTGCATAGGCATTCCCAAACCATCTTCGAACTGATTATATTTGAGCTCAGCGCTTTGATGGCTGCTTGACTATCCGACATGATCACAATCTCTTATCTGCGGTAGTTTCTTCCAATATTGAATTCCACACATCTTTCGATGGCGCGGACTTCTGCTTGAAAGATGCTCGGGTATGTGCCCAAGCTTTCTGAATACTTGGCTCTCGGTCCAAAAACTCCTACCCCAGTTCCCTCGTCTAGCTTGGAACCGTCCGTATACCACCTTATGGCATTCTGGTTTAAATTCTGTATGGTGTCTTCATCCCATTCAGATTTATTACTTAACTTTGTGATGAATTTTCTCACAAAGTTGAATTTCTTTGGCATATCATCTTGGGGCATTTCCCAAGTTTGATCAAATTGTAGTGATCGAGGTTTTTCCCTGATAATTCCTTCTTTGATCATTTTATATATTGTTTTCTTCCTTACACTTTCTAGCAGAATGTGCAGTGGGGTCAAGAAGGTATATTAAGAACAGCTAGGAGAAACTAAAGCAGAATATCAACGAAGAAACCATTGAAGCACTTTGAACACGAAAAACATACCAAGAAAAAGCAGGAACTAATAAGACCCTCTGATTCTGTAAAGACGTCAAGGAGCAATGCAAAAAAAAAACAGTCTACTTAAAATACAGAACAACGCAGTCTGAGGAAGATAACGGGGAAACCGCTTGGGAAATTTAGTGTAAGTTTTTTGGAAAGTTTGTCTAGTAATTGGGGAAGTTTGAACTTTTTTCATTTTCAAGAGGGCTCAAAAGATTATTGCTTAATGAAATTTATTGCACTATCCCTTACTATGTGAAAGTCCATCTTATTAAGAACAGTAAACAACTAAATAGTTGAATGAAACTTAAACTAGATAAATTTGCTAGAATTACCATCGTCAGATTGACATATTCAAGTTACATTTTGTTTGTATCTAGGTATCTGATGTTGATTAGGTAGTATTAAGGCTGGACCAAGTATGGAAGTACCTAACAATATTAAAGCCTAGATGTTATTAGCCCTGAGGTATTATCCTAGATGTATTTCCCTCTAAGATCAGTATAACTGTGCAATGATATAGAAAAACCAGGAAAAAACTATATCATGCTGATCTTTACAATAACTTAATATATTTGTGTTTTACAATTATGTCTTGTCTACGTATAAAATGTAAACTCAATCAATTTAATAGTGGAGAACTTCCAAGATTCATTTGTTCATTAACTACCTACTCTAAATTGTTGATCTGCTAGATGTCTTTTTATTTCAAGTTCTTCAAGGAAATCTAAATTTTGTTTTTTATTACAAATGTGTAGGATTAGGATGTCATAGGTGTGTAAGAGTGAGGTTGGATGTTCAAGTAGGTGTTTTGCATAATTTGACTTATCTGGTTGTTTTAATCTATATGCTCTTATATGTTCATTAAATGTTACTTCAAAATTTCTTTGTGTTTGACCTATATATACAGCATTATATTTTGGAAAATTAATTTTGTAAACACCAGATTTTTTTAAATTATGTAATTTTGTTTTTACATTTAACAATTCTGTATAAACATTATTGTATGATTTGAATGAAATGAATGCAGATGTTGCCAAAGATATTATTTTTGAAATTGTATTAGAAATATTTCCACAATATGTAATATTTTTATAACTTTTAATTTCTTTAGTTTTTTGAGGGAATATTAGTTGTAGTGTCTTTCTGTTCTTTCTTATTAATCTATTTATTTATAAAATGTAATATGAATATGATATGGTTACATCTGTTTGTGTTGGTTTTCTGTATATTGAATGATTTGATGAATTATTAACTTTTTCAATTCTCAAATCTAGAAAATTTACTTCATCTTCTAAGGTGAAATTAATTTTAGGATGCAAGATATTAATATATTTAAAAAATATATATAATTGTCATTCTATACCTCTACAAAACCTGGTAACACATCATCAATATATCTATACCAAAATACAATATTGTTTTTATAATTAGAATTAAAGATATTGTTTTCTAAATTATCCATTAAGATATTTACTAAATTGGAGAAATAGGACTTCTTATTGGAAGACCCTCATTTTGAAATTGACCTGTTCAATGTATGCATTAGCCAAAATTATTTTACTTTTGATAACAAAGTGTATTCAAAATTAAGGTCTTCCAATGGGAAGTCCTATTTCTCCAATTTTAGTAAATATCTGTTTACTTTGATTGAGTCTTCATTTTATACATAGATAAGACGTAATTGTAACACAAATACTTATATCAAGTTATTGTAAAGATCAGCAGGATATAGTTTTTTCTTGATTTTTCTATATCATTGCATAGTTATACTGATCTAAAAGGAAATGCATCCAGGATAATCCCTTAGGGCTATTAACATCTATTGTTATGTCTTATTACTTCCATACTTGGTCTAGCTTTAATACTACCTAATAAGCATCAGGTACCTTGCGACAAACAAACAATATGTAACTTAATGATAAATCTAGCAAAACAGCTGTCATTGTAATTCAAAATCCAAAAGCAGAAAGTTTTGTTAAAAAAAGTTTTATTTTTTAATGTTTTTAGTAAGATGAACTTCCACAGGGTAAGGATTACTAAGTATCCTTATATTATATAATTCGTTCAAGTAATTAAGGTATTTTTACCTCTATAATGCCATTCGAACTATTATATATTTATTAGAAAATAATAAAGTTTTTATCTTGGTTTTTACACTAAAAGATTCATTGTATTTTTTTAATAAGTACCTTTCTCTTTACTTTCATTATTTTATACATTGCAAATATTTATCACCAAGCATTTGGTAACATATTTTTATAATTAGCTTAAGTACTTAAAACTAACATACAGCAGAGTTTCAACCTGTCAACTTTCAGAAGTATAGTATAAATTCAAATATTTTGTATGTAGCCAACATATTTAAATTTAAAGTGTGGTTCATTTAAATCACTTTGATATATTGACAAAATTCAACAATAATAACTTTTACTTAGTTTACAATGTCTTTGTAATACAACATATATTTTACTAAAAAAACTAAAAAAAACAATAGAAAAAAATTAATTGGTTACAACCTCAAAATAAAACTAAATCCCATAATTTATGTTTCTGAAAGAAAATGGACACTTCAAGATTTTTTTTAAAGTATAGACTGTACACACACCTAATTGATTCTTGCTTCTAATATAAAAAGGAAAAATCGAGGGAAAAATACCATATGGTATTTTTTACATATAAAAATAAAAGATTCTATTTTGTTCTTTCATTTCTTCTAATATTTTTAAAATGTGTTGAGACTTAACTATTACAAATTAATACTATTGATTTATTTCAGTCACAATCATAAAAGAATTTGTATTTCCCGTATTTATAAGACAGAAAACTGTTATAATTTAAAAATATCTAATAAAAATAAATTATATTTTCTAAAAATCTCCAAACTTGTGAACAAAACTTCCACAATTTAATAAAAAATAGGTATCACTTGAAAATTACATTTTGTTTTATAACTATTTGATGTTGATTAAGTCATATTTAGACTAAACCATATACTGAATTATTGAAAAAGTAATAAGATGTTAAAGCCTGGATGTTATTGAGGATATTATTAGCCTAAAGGGAATATCTCAGATAGATTTTCTCGTATTTCCCTCTAAGATCAGAAAATTGTGCAATTATATAAAAAAATGCAGGGAAAATCTATATTGAAATGTTTCAACAAAAACATTAAGTTATTGTAGTTATTGCACAATTATAACATTCTTAGTTGGAAATATATCCAAGACAATCCCTTAGAACTAATAATATCTAGGCTTTAATGTCCTAAAACTTCCAAACTCTACTTAATTAAAATAAAAAAAAACTTCTGAATGTTAATAAGATGATGAGTTGAATGACAACTGTCATTGATACAAACAAGTTGAAGTATTTAAATAAATTGTGGAATTTTTGTTCACAAGTTATTTGTTGCATGCTAGGTTTACACACAATGGACTTTTACAGAGAGTTCGTAGAATAAATTTCATACTTTATACAATTAATTTTTACTGCTCAGCTGCACTTAGTTAAATATCTTGTTTTTACATAAAAGTGTGTATTTTAAATATAATTATCTGCATTTTTAGTAAGTATATCAAACAACTTAATTTAGTATTTATTTTTATAAGAGTAGGTGTCTAGGTGTGCAATAAGAAGATAAATGTATAGTTATGTGTATACGAGTGTGTATAGTAGGTACCTACCTACTTATTTATAAGCTATATTACAAATAATTAAAAAATAGTAATTACTATTTAATCTTAAGTAAATTAGTACTAACCTTTGGTTTATCAGAATTATTTTCTGAATTTTCCTTAAATAAACGTTGCAATTCTTCATCTGGTTCTGTGTTTGTAGATTTTGTATTACTTTCATTACTGTCCACTACATTTTCTGGGCCTGATTTCGTTTCTAGCGTTGGCCCTATGGGAATTAAACTTACACCAGAGCTTACACCTTCAGAATTTTCATTATTTGCTTTTTTTGAAATTCTTATTATTTTTACGATTTTTTTTGCAGCAATATCAACTTCAATTTTACGTTTACTCATCTTTTTAGCCAATAGGTAAATACAGTTAGAAATTGTACTATTATCGGAACCTATTTAAAAAATATAATGTATTAGTTACTTTAAATATTACGATAACCACCAAATAAAATGCCTATGCGTTACACTTTACGCCGCTTTTTTAAAGCTAACCCTAACCTAACCTCACTTTATAAAACCTATGTACAAAATATCAGGATATACTGCATTTCTTAGAAGTAATAATAATTCACCTGAACAAAAGGAATTGAATAATACTTTTTCTTGGCCTATTTTATTTGTAAACAGCTCAGGAATTTGAAGTGAAACGATTTTGTGGATACACGAACTTCGGTAACGATTGATTTTTACTCGTACTGGCTTTGAATGAAGACGTAAAAACAACGAAATTGCACTTTGGTTGAAATGTTGGAAAATCACGCACTTTAATAACATTTAATTCTTTAGAAATGTTTCTATATCTAACATTCATATAAACAAAACCGACGAAAATACACGATCCCAATTACCTACCTATTCAATTAAAGCTGTGTTGTTATATTGAGAACGAGAACACGTGCTTTGGTCAGCGCTGTTGCCATAGCTAAGGTATATTTTTAAACTAATACAAAAATATCATTTTATTTTATAAAAACTGGTGGAAACAATCAGTAGTTGATATAATATAAATAACGACCCACGTGACCATTAAGTAGGCTATGATCATTACATTTTTATACGTATATCTATAAGTATGTAATCGAAATTAATTTAAAATTTAAATTTTAATAAAAACGACACATGATTTATTATAATTGATTGTATTTTTAAATAAAATAATAGGTACCTACATTGGTTTTAATCGTCTCTTAAGTAAAATAAAAAGAGTAAAATAATTCATATTACCTAGGTATTTATTTTATTAGCTTCTTAAAGTATTATGAAGATGAAAACCGTCAGTGAAAATTCGTCATTGTATTTGTTTTGGCAACAATGCCGTTCCCAACTACTATAATTAGGTGCTTGACATTTTTCAAATAATTTAAAAGTTTGCCTATATATTTTATTAAACAGAGGGAAGTGTTAAATGGGTTTATAATAATTAAATAGATAAAACCACAATAATTAAAACCATCCATAGGTTCACTGATTGCAATTGACTACTCATTTATTCTAAAATGGCTTTCTAGAGTTCCTTTTACTCATTTCCTAATTGTAAATAAAAATTAACGTCAACAGAAAAATTTTAACATAACCTATCCAATACTTGCCCCCCAAGGCCAAGTGCACAATCCATTGACACTGCACCAGTGCGGTTTTTAACTGCACGCATCCAGGTGTCAGTTTTGCCCCTCAGTGTCAAACTTTTTTTTCCAATATGGAATACGCTATTAGTTTAACTTCTGTCAACAAGATAGGTGAGAAAAGAGAGACCATCATCAGTCCATTGTTTTATAGCCTGATGATGGCCGAAACTAGTAGTTAACAATTTTTTCCATCAATAAAATTCTGTGACATTGACTTTGGGTTTTTCATTTGGTTTTTAATATAATAATAATTTTACTGCCTTAAAGAAATACATCTTGTGGCAAGAAGCCTAATCATACCTATACAGAGTTTTTTATGATTACGAATTTTTTAATTTTATTTATAAAAATTTTAATTAATACACATGAAAATATAATTATTATCAGTTGTAATTTAACTGGTGTAATGAAAATTATCGATTCATTTGCATTGGAAGAGTTAAATTTTATAAGAAAATTTTATGAATCAATCTTATTGTGTCACTGTCAGTATATAGTTGTTGTAACATAAAAAATTCAATAACTAAAAATGCATACCTAGGTATTATTGTCCTCTATTGACAGTTTTGTTCTATATCTACTATTCCACTTTTGAATTTGTTAAAATTTGGGGTTGAGACTAAACACTTCGAAATGGCACCTTGTTCTTCAACACATAGGTATAACCTAAACATAGGAATTTTAACATAACTGCGATTTCACATTTCCTTGCCTTAGTACTGCACATGCGCATTTGCTGTTTCCATTGAGATTATAATAGGTCTGTTCCAACCAAGCATAGAATCGTTCTGGAACGGTAATATTACCACTCACGAGACCAAATTAGAGCACTGCGCAACTCACTACACCACTGCGCACAAAAATTACTATTTTAGAACGGTTCTCTGCTTGGTTGGAACAGACTTAATGTAAAGTACCGTAGAATGGGGATACTTTGATCATTTTTTTCTTTACAGTTAAATAACTTTTTTGTTATTAGAGATAAAAATTAACAAAAAAAAGCTGTAGCATCGGTTTTTGGTATGCTTACGATTACCGAAATATGAAGAAAAAAAATAAAGTAGTTTTTTCTAGTAAAAAATAAAAACTGGTTGATCAATGTAATAGGTACTTAAAGTGGGCATACTTTGATTATCTATTTTATTTTCTTAAAATATTTAAGTATCCCCAGCGCTTTAAATATCTGAGATTTTAAAAACACATTTATTAATTTTATTTCAACTTTTCCAGCCAAATACAGAATGGGAGGGGGAGGGGGTAGCAATAATCAACTGAAAATTTAAAAAATAAACTTTATTTATCTTAAAAAATTACAATTAAAAGGAGTTTGAAACGAAAATTTTTTTATAAAAATACCTTGGTATAAATAGAAAAACTGAGTAGGTAGGTATAAATTAGCTAGTTATGCTTAACACAGCCAGTTCAATCACGTTAATGCTTTTGTTGAAAGTGTAAATTATATTTTCATCTTTATCTAGTTCTTCAGTTGGTTTCGGCAATAAGTCTAAAATTTCTTCTTTCAAATATAATTATTACACCACTGTCTCTATATATATGTCTGGTTTAATTATGTAAACGATTGCACTTATACTTAAAGAAAATCATAAAAGCGATGACATTAAAAATTATTTAAAACTTATATTTGCAACGAGAAAGTTATTTTAGTTGGAAAAATATCGATAAATGATAGTTGACCTTATACATCAGAAGAAAATACACCACCAAGATTAGTTCTGACAGGGAGGCTATCGCTGCTTGCAAGTCTTCTGTGTTAAGCAACCTAGAGTTTGTGGTAGAAAATAGTAGGAAGAACGATGTGCCAGTTGTGGACCCGATGACCCCGCCTATAGAGAGGATATTACGAGAATCAGACGTGGAAAATGGACGATTCTTATTAGCTAGACTAAGGGAACCTTCCATATTAAAATCCCTTAGGTTATTTCTGGCCTTTCTACATAACCAGCCAGCCAGTGTATGCTTTGAAGGCCACACTAAAACAAGCGTCAAACTAGCTTTAACATGGGAGGGACTTCCTGGTGACGAAGACTCCTTGCGTAGGCTGTATTATCGTTTCCATAAGGCCTACGGAATTGAGGAAGATGAAGTTGAGGCAGATCTCTTAGCATTCAGATCCTTTATATCATCATAGAGGGTCCTTAATTCATCTGCAGAGTATTAGGGAAGGCCACAGTAATTTTATGTCTACTGGTTCTCTCAACAAACTATACCATGTAGGGTCTATTATGAATTGTACAGGGTGAAATTTTGAAATTATTTTAATTTTGTTCAAGATAGTAAATACATAAAATACTTGACGTACTTGAAGTAATTTCTTACAATTAAAGCATAATGGGGTGTTGCTCCGTCCTGCTGGAACCAGGACTGGGATATAAGTTGGCCAACTTAGGAACATCTTAGTCTCTCATATTGCTTAAATATTTTTTATCTGTATTTCCATCTACAAAAATAGGACCAATAATATGATCATCTATGATACCTACCCAAACGTCCAACTTTTGAGGATACTGAGTATGTGTCTCACGCATCCAATGAGAATTCTCCGTTGGCGCATATCTACAGTTTTGTCTGTCTACTTCCTCGTTCAATGTGAATGTTGATTCATCGGAAAAAAATTGTACCAACAGCTATTTCATTTCTGTTCAATTTATTCATAATTCTCTCGCAGAAATCCATTCTACGATCTGGATCGTCTTCTAATAGTTCTTGCACAAAAGTCAGTTCATATGGATGAATTTTTTCTTTATGGAAACACCTTAGAACAGTTGTGTGACTGACATTATTTCAACGAGAAATTTGACGTGAACTTGACGTTGGATTTTCCACGACACTTAACATAATTATCCACTCTCACATCATCTTCAGCAAAGTGCGGATTTCTCTTTAATGGTTTGGCATGTCCAAGTTCTCTAAATTGTGCATGAATTTTAGACACAGTACCTGTGGCAACTGAGGATACCTCTGATTAAATAAGTTTGCCACTTCAACTTGACTTCTGCAATACTCGCCGTAACCAATTTGTTGAAAAATTTCGTCGCATTGCGATAGTGTATTGTGTCAACGTAAAGGTTCTTCAGGTCGTCCAAAAACAGTATGCATTAACGAAAATGAAAGACGTGTTTTTAACCAAGTTGTGCAATCACCTCAAAGAAGTCTTGTAAGAACTGCATGTAAACTCAACATTAGTGAAACGTCTTTACGTCGCATGTTCAAATCAATTGGTGGTTATCCATACCGTATTCAAGTTGGACAACGACTAAATACTGCGGACAAAAGGTGCAAGAGAAGTTTACTGTGGTCGCATGTTGAGTTTAATTTACGAAGATCCCGAATTTTTGAAAAACATATGGTTTTTAGGCGAGAGTCACGTTCATCTTAGCGGCTATATTAATCGACAAACAATCAAAATCCTTGGATTTGAACGTCCTGATGTCATTGTAGAAAAACCACTCCACAGTCTTCGAGTTACCGTTTGGTGCGCGGTATCTGGTAATGGAATGATTGGTCCTTATTTCGTTGAAGATGATAATCAGAATCCACTTACTGTCAACCAAGAACGTTATAGAGAGAAAATTATTATACCTTTTGTGAGAGATCCAAATAACTTTTGCCGTGCACGAAATCTACAGTTTCGCACACAATGGTTCCAACAAGATGGTGCAACGAGCTATACAGCTGTGCGCACCTTAGACTTACTCCGTCAGCATTTCGATAATAGAATAATTTCTCGTGGAACAGACTTCGAATATCCTTCTCATTCACCTGATCTGACTCCACCTGACGCATACATTTGGGGCATAATGAAGGAAAAAAATATTTCATTCGGAAAATCCGCCGGCGAATATTGCCGAACTACGGGAAAGAATACAAAATATTTTTCGGCAGTTCCATCAACCAATTTTTATAAATATGTTTATTGACTTACAAAATCGATATGAAGCTTGTTTGCGTCGAAATGGTGAACATTTTGAACACTTACATTACAGAAATTAAAAATTAATTTTTATTTTTATTTTCGGTACTGTTTATTTTGGCGGATACTGTACTTATTAATTTTAAATATGTCAAATCCATATTACAAAAACAATTCCACAGCACTCTCTGCTTCGGTACTGTTTATTTTGGCGGATACTGTATATACCTAATAACCTTGAACTTTCTCCACGCCCGGGATTTTAAGTGTACCTAATTGACCCTCGAACTTCACCATGGCCAACGCTTTGATGTACGTATCCTGATGAACAATTTCTTCCCGGTAAAAAGTATAACTTGCGGATATTGCTTTTCAAGAAAATTGCTTTTTTAAATAGCTCCACTGAAAATTCAGTTAATCGTAAAAAGAACGAAATAAGAACTTGAGTCGGTTTTACGTTTTCGATGTAAGAAATTCAATTTATCTTTTAGGTTGAATACCTACATGTTAAGAAAACACTAATATTTTTTATGTGACTGTTAGTACCCAAATAAAATATGCGATCTTCTCATATTGTTATATTGTTTTTAGACATTTTTGTCCAGTCTTAAATGATAATTTAACAAATAATATGCTATTGGATTTTCGTTTATTTTAAAAAAAAAATGGTTATTTACGAGAAAGAAAATCTGTACCACATTTTTGTCCTCGTGGTTCTTTATTTTCGTGATTATTTAGAGGTTTATTTTTATTGTCAAGTTTTTTGCACAGAAAGCAATTAAAGCTTTGTATTTTTACAAAAGACATATACAAGTTGTTGGCAAGCATAAGGTTTTGAGTTGAAGAAAAAGGTAGGAGTATAAGCATTTCCTTTTTTTCGTATTCATACTGATTACCTTATACTTGCAAGGATATCCAAGTATAAGTAAAGGTTTGTTGGCTTGTTTCAACATGTTTATGATGGTTTATTTATTTACAGTATTTCAGTTATCAGTGTTATTTGAACACATTAGTTCTATCAGAGAAGATGTATTCGTCAAGCAGCGATAGTGAAAGTACAGAAAAAGACAATGCTACTACTGAACTTCAGTTCATAGCAGATGAAATTGCCAATGCCCCCGTGATTTTGGAAAAATCCCAAACACCAAAAATAAAAGCTAGGAAAGATGAAGCTATCAGGAAGTACGAGGTGACATTTGGTAAAGCGCTGGATGCGAAAGGCTTTTTGGAGAAAATTAACAATATGAAAGCAAGGCTGGAGAAAAAAAATTACTTAAAAAACTGGAAACAAAGCAATACAACTGTTGGAATAGGAGAAAAAGTTATTGTAGGCTGTGGAAGGTGACAGTAATCCTACTATTGAAGAATCGCAGGCGCAATGCAGATTGGTATTGACGATGAATCTGCTCATCATAGAGAGGGTGAACCTTCTATTAGCCGAGAAGACACTGAATCAGCCATCAAATCACAATCCAGTAGTGCTCAAACTGTCAAATCTTTTCTGGCAACAAGACAAAAATCAGCAATAGAAAAGTACGAAACAAATGAGACAAAAGGACTCACAACCAAAGAGCTTCAACGGCTAGTTCTTTTAGAGCAGTATCGAACAACTAGAAATCAAAGAAAATTCCACGAAAAAAAGTTGGAGAAGATGAAGCAGAAGGAATTAACAGAAAAGTTTGTTCACGAGGGAGAGGCAACATACTACAACATGTAAACAATTTTTTGTAATAAAATAAAAATAGGAAGGTTTGTAGAATATTGTGAATAAACATATAATTATTCAATTGATTGTACTAACCCTTACTTTTTGGAAGTCCATCTTATTAATATAATTATTTGAATTTTGTGTTTTAATAAAAACGATCTGATAAATATTATGACGTAAATAATAAAACTAAATTAAATTAAAACTTTCATTTTATACGGTTTTGTACCTACATTTAATTATCAAAATTGCTTATTACAATGCTCAAATTTATTCTTCTTGTCCTTGCTGGCGAAGAGGCAGATCAACTTGGTCATTATCATTGACATCTTCGTCTGGCACTTCTTCTTCAGCTTCAGGTGCTCAAAATCTATGTCTTTTAAATGTTTGGCCACGTTATGAAGCACTATACAGGCAACAATTATTTTTGGTACATTCTCCAATTTCACTCGGCAAACGTATTGCAAAATAGAAAATCGACGTTTCAGTTGACCAAAACAACGTTCAATTATCACTCTCTCTTTTTTTAAAAGTTTATTATAATCTAGTTCAGGACCTGGAGTGGGATTTCTGAATGGAGTCATGAGCCACGGCTCTATACCATATCCATCATCAGCAAGTAACACGACGTTGTTTTTATTTTCTAAACGAGTCCTTACTTGTGAATTTCTCCATATTCTTGAATCATGGACCGATCCAGGCCATCTAACATCCATACTAGTGCACATTTCTCTTATTGCATCACACGTGGCTTGCACATTCAATGTAGGATGCCCTTTTTGGTTGACATACTCATCACCATGGCGATTTGGTTTCAGAATTCCTACGTGGGTACAGTCAACTACACCAATAGCTGTCGGAAACCGATACCTGCTTTGCATTAATTGTTTCGCAGCCATAAGGTCATTGTTGGTAGATGGAAACTTTATCCAGTAATTGGATTGCGCAACTATGCTGTCAATTACGGCAGTCACTGTACGAGATACTGTAGCTTGACTTACACCCAGTTCTTGACCAATGCCTCTCTGAAACCCAGGGTCACTGAGATAGCGTAAACATATCTTCATTTTTAAGACGAATGATAACGCACCTCCTCGAGTTTCAGTATTTATTCCCAAAAATCTGTTGGCAAGTCATTGCACATTTTCCTCTTTAAACCGGTATAATACTTTGTAATCCCCAACAGGAGTTGATAAACGCTGCTTGTAGTGTTTAATCTCTCTCAGTTCCACAACATCTGCCATCGCTACAACTGATCACTACACGACTGAGTCTACTACTGACCACACTCAAAATTTTTGAAGGATATCCTATTTCTTTAAAGTACAAGGTAACGCTTATGAATAGCAAAATTTTTGTGAAGGATATGCGTATACTCTATAAGTATAAGATTTTACTCGGAATATTATAAATGCGAGCTGGAGGATTTCCTTCAAATTCTGCAAGTATAAGCATGCGACCCTTTTTTATGAATACGGCCCATTGTGTCGGCTGTTTATCAATTATTTATTTGAAGTGAATCATATTAAACTTGCCAGTGTGAGTCGAGGGCGCCCTCAGAAGCCAAGAAGACGTTTATCAAGGTAAGTGAACCTCTAATCGTCGTTAAGGTGACTTTTGCTTATATGTGTTTGTTACTTTTGGTATTTTTTTGGAAATCCAAGTTTCAAGTGTCTTTAAAAGATAAACCAGAACAATTCGAAAATATCTAACATCAAGATCGTACATATACTTACAATTTAATTAAGCTTTTATTGGTTATGTGTTACACATTATGGTACTTATGTCGCTACGTACATAAGTAGCAGTAGACACTCCCTATCATCATTACTGTAAATTGAGTGTTCCATGTTTGATGGCAGGTTAGGTGCACGAGATGAACAATAAAGATGTCTGAACATAAATGTTAAGTTTTATTTAAAAAGTTACATATGAAACATTATGTTGTAAGGATTTTTATTTTTAAAATATGCTTAGTATAAGACTAATAAATTTTGAAAAGTGAATTTTATCGCCCTCTACTCGTCGGTAACTATATTAAACTTAACAGAAAATTTTGGCGATAAACAAATTAATGTTTTATTGTACAAACCCTTACTACGTAAAAGTCCATCGTATTAAGAACAATAAACAACTAAAAGGTTGAATTAACTTTCACTATTTATTCATAAAATACTTTAAATGCAATGACAGCCGTGATTTTAGACATGCGCAAACAAAAATGAAAATGACAGAAGCTGGGAGTTTCTCATTTTGTTAGTTGGAGTATTCTTTGGTGTTTAATAAAATGTTTTTTATAACATCAGAAAGTAGAGATTTCAGCATACAAAAACTCATCGATTTTTTTAAAAGCAGATTTTTTGATGGGTGAATTTTTAAAAACTCACCCCTTTTCACTTCTCTACTTCAAATCCAGCGCAATTTATTTTGCCTCTCATTTTTGTTATGTTAACTTTACTTTTCAATGGGCTTTATTGTACTGTCATTTTTTTTTGTTTCAGAAATTCTTAGCACTGGTCTATTATTACTACAAAGTAATTTAACAAAGAAAACTACTTACTGTCGCATTATCTTTTACATCTTCTTTAACAAAAAATATAGGGTGTTTCTTTCCTCTTAGGAAAGTTGTAGCTCACGTAGATTACTGCTGAAAAACTTGGAAAAGTAAATGGGAAACTAATATAGAAGTAGGTGGCGTAGGTTTAGTAATAAAACTTTTAGCACGATTTCTTAACTAAAGAAAATAATCAGATATTTTATTTTTAGTCAACCCATTTTAATTTGCCGGAATCAAACTTTATACCTACGTGTGCCAATACCATATATTATTATAGGTATTACATTGAAATGTAACGAGATTTTTTTCTAAACCTCCATTTTATTTTAAATTTTACCTGAAAGGTACATTTGTTTGCTCAGGGAAGTTTTTACTGATAATGGTCAGCTACAACAATTATTGGTAATAAGGGAATCAATATTGAACTATAATATTACTAGACGAGAAAAATATTTAAAAAAGCATCTAAGTATTATAAATTTCATCCATCGATTATAGTTATTTGCTAAAAGAAATTCTACGAGATGTTTACTAATAATTTCCTGGAGGAAATATGAGGGAGCATAATGGAAGACCTACCAGGGAAAACACTGCAATAGCAAAACACATATGCAGTGAAGAACGGCTGAGATGGGTTATGAACACTTTCCATCCGTTCAAAACCCCTGGTAGGGATAGAATATTTCCTGCCCTACTTCAACAGGGCCAGGAGGCAATTGATTCTTACTTGATCCGAATTAGTTGGAGAAGCCTTGTGTAGCATTTATAGCACCTACCTGGTGCGTACAAACGTCAATAAAGAAGAAACAGGAAGGAAAAGCACTCAGAATACGTTTTATTGCGCGAGAAACATAAAATTGTACAAAAGTTACTTTTATGACATTGACAATCAATAATAATTACACGTCAAAAAAATAAAAACTAAAACAACGGGCTGATATAAATAAAAAGTGCATATTCTCAATTTTAACATTTTCCCCACCGCCAGTTGTATTCTTGGTAAGAATTAATCTTCTCATAAGTTACAGATTCAATTTTGCAGGTGGTTTAATTTTTCTACCACTTCTTGTGACAACATCGTCGCCTCTTTCATAACTTCCATTACCTGCATCCTCGAATTTCTTCCTCAATTGGCCAATATTTTCTTGTTCTGACGCCATTTCTAATAGATGTAATCTTTGAATCGGTCTGATGATGAATCCATTCGCCGTTTTAAGTCTAACAACCCTAGACTCGCCATCTTTTCCTTCGAATAATTCTTCTACTCTTGCTAGTGGCCAATCAATACGCTTTTTTGCTTCGTTTTCAACTATCACGACATCTCCAATTCTTAAGTTTTGTGTATGACGTTTCGTTTTTCGTAGAACTAGTTGTCCAAGATACTCTCTTCGAAATCTTCTCCTCAGGTCCTCTTTGAGTTTGTTCTTATATCGAATTCGTCTTCTGAGGTCGTTCGATTCAATTTTATCGATATCTGGTACACCGATCTCCTTGATGTCTTGAAGGAACATGGATGGAGTGAGAGTTATCAAATCAGATTGATCTTCCGATAGATATGTGAGAGGTCGAGAGTTCACCACAGATTCACAGTCGCATAAAATAGATGACAACTCCTCGTATTTCAGACATGCTCTTCCACATACCTTTCTGAGTAATTGTTTTATGAGACGAATCAATCGCTCCCACCAACCGCCCCACCATGCAGCTGTAGGAACGTTCAACTTCCAAACTATTTTTTCTATTTTGTGGATTTCTTCAATTTCATGCCAGTCCAAAGCCTCAAAGGCATTTTTTGCCCCAATGAAACTTCCACCATTATCCGAGTAGACCACAGAAGGGCGTCCTCGCCTAGCAATAAATCTGCGGAAAGCCTGAAGGAAACTGTCGGTTGTCAAAGAAGAAACCAGTTCTAAATGCACAGCTCTGTATACTGCACATGTAAAAATGCATACCCACACTTTTTCTTTATTGCGGAGGAATAGATGGCCAAACAAATCAATACCAACTATTTCGAAAACAGCGGCATCCCTGACACGATGTTTTGGTAAAGCCACAGGGGTTGATTCACAGTTCTTCGAATCAAATCGTTGACATACGGTACATTTCGAGATGACGGACTTGATGGATTTTCTACCACCCAGTATCCAAAATTTTTCCCTCAAAACTGAAAGGAGTCCCTGTACGCCAACATGACATAAATCAATGTGGCTGTCAAGTATCAAGCGATCTACTACAGGATGTTTTGCAGGTAACACTGCTGGATAGCGAAATTCTCTTGCATCTTCTCTCTCGGATATTTTCGTCTTGATGCGTAAGATACCGTCCTCATCTTCAAAGGGTAGCAGTGACGAAATATTATCTCGAATTGTATGAAAAGCATCCAGTTGAATACATTTTACTACGAAGATTTCTGCCTCCTGTCGCTCTTCAATAGATAATTGACCATTTCTTCTATTCGTAGAGTGAGTACAATTGAAAATGAATCTTCGAATCCATCCAATGAGATTGATAACCCTCCGATATTTCGAAAAATACTGATGAATCCAAGAAAAATCTCTTTTCTGGTGCGTCAACAAGGATAACTCTTTCTTTCGATTCTCTTCTGCAACTAAATCTTCATTTATCTCGTATTCTTGTTGTGGCCATTGACTCTCATTTAAATATAACCATGCTGGTCCCTCCCACCATCTAGATTCTAACAATTGTCTTGCTGTACATCCTCGAGAAGGTAAATCTGCGGGGTTCATTGATCCAGGGACATGGAACCAACGTTCTTGTCTCGAAAAAGTTCGTATTTCTTGGATACGATTCCATACGAAAGGTTTCCATCTGTCTCCTCTTTTGATCCAAGACAATACAGTGGTTGAATCTGACCAATAAAAAATTGGGATATCTTCCTTGAAGGCTTCGCTGATGGACTGCAGCAGTCTGACTCCTATTGATGCGGCGAGTAGCTCAAGACGGGGTATAGATATTCTTTTCACAGGGGAGACTCTTGATTTTGCTTGTATTAACTGTACAGTGATTCCGTTAATTGATTTTGTCCTTAGAAAAATCACTGTAGCATAAGCAAGCTGACTTGCATCCATAAAGACATGAAGACTTACATCTCTTGATGTTCCGTTGGATTCGTGCATAACCCATCTGGGAATTTTCAGATTTATCAGAATATTAAGCTCACCAAGCCAGCGCAAGAAACTATTTTTCATTTCATCTGGTACTTCTTCATTCCATCCCAGTTTGGATATCCATGTTTTTTGTAGTTGCGTTTTTGGGAATATAAGTACAGGAGACAAGAATCCAAGAGGATCAAAAATCCTATTTATCGCAGAGAGAATCACCTTTTTTGTAATGTGATCTGAATGAAAGTCTTTGAATGAATCAAAATTTATTCTTAGGGTATCTGAATGTTTTTCCCAATTCATTCCCAGAACCAGTGAAATACTTATTTCAGGACAATCGCTTTTAGGACATGTATATTCCCAGCCTCGAAGTTCAAACTTAGCATCATTCATCATTTCCTGAGATTGTTGAATAAATGAATCCAGATCTTCTTTACAATCCAGGCTTGTGACACAATTATCAACGTAGAAGCTACTCAGAAGTTTCAAGTTGATATCTTTTGAAAATCGACTGTCTTGGTAAATATTCTTCTGGAGATGATGGTTGATCACTGCCCCCAACAGGAAAGGACTGCATGTAACGCCAAAAACCACACGTGCATGCCTATAGAGTATGAGCTCACCACTTTTATCGTACCAGAGAAATCGTAGGGAGTTTCTTTCATGTTCGTGGAGGCCGATTTGTAAAAAGGCTTTCTTAATATCGGAAATCACACCAAATTTGCACATTCTGAAACCAATGAATATGAAGGGTATCAAGGTTAACAAGTTTATTCCTTTTTCGAGGCATTCGTTTAATGAAGGATGGTTTTTCTGCTTCGCCGATGCATCAAAGACGGGTCTCAATTTCGTAGTTAAACTGCCGGTCTTCACAACATGTCGATGGGGTAGATAATGACCTATATCTTTCAACTCTGTAACAGGTAACTTCTCTATAATGCCCTCTGATAACCATTCTTCAAAAACTCTGTTGTATTCTTCATAGTACCCATCATTCTTCAATTTTACCATGAGTTTTTCTAATCTCTTCATCGACAATTCAAGATTGCTAGGTAGTGGAGGATGATTTTTTATCCATGGCATGCTGACTTGATACCGCCCTTCATCATCTCTAGTGACAGTATCGGAAAAATATTTCATTACTGAAAGTTCGTGTTCCTTTATCGATTTTTTCTCTTCTGGATCTGCGATACCCAGTATGTCCAAATTCCACAAGTGAGTTATGGAAAATGATCTACTTAACAAGGATGTTGTCATCATTGAAGTTGTCGTGTGCGAGTCTGTTGGAGGTTTCAATTTTCCCATAATAGTCCAACCTAATGAAGTGTTCAGGGCTACAAGACCACATTTCAGAATATGTCGGGGGCCAGAAAGTAATTTTCCCGCGACATCGGCACCAATTAAAACTTCTATAGGACCATCCTTCGTATCGGTGACGGTAACATTCAAATTCTCCAGCTCTTCGATCCAAGGGCCTTTACAAATTGAAACAACATTGCTACATATGATTGGTTGATCTACGACTTCTAAATTACACGCGTAACTGTGATCAAGACTTTCTAAACAGATTTTATAGCAGTTGTGTGAAGTTATTTCTGACTGAAAACCTCCAAAAAGAGCATGGACCATGTCCTCGGTTCTAATTTTATCCAGTTCCATTTCAATTGCGGTGTATTTGTTGATATAGGATCTCTGTGAACCCGTATCAATAATAGCTCGTACACAGCGTGTTTTGTTTGCTCCTTTCAATAATACCATCAAGGTTTGTAAGAATACTTCGTTACGAGTATTATTGGAAAGGTTTTCGGTGGATGGAACAATATTTCTCGGTTCAGACGTTAATTTAGAGGTTTTAGGGCACATCAAGGTAACATGTCTGCCTTCACAGTTCTGACATTTGAGATGGAAAGCCGTTCTACATTTTCTAGCAATATGTCCAAATTTAAGGCATAGATGGCAACAACCTTTGGCAGAAAGAATCTTTTTACGGTCTATAAACCCCATATTGTGTACTTCTTTACAGTTTTCAGAGGAATGATCCATCTTGCAGAAGTGACATTTCAATATTCTGGTGTTTACCAAAGCAGAAGCAGTTGGAATCATATTCGAAGGAGGATCTTCCTTTCTCTTTCCTTTTTGCAGATCGAAACTCGAAGAGGCAAGGGCGATTCTCTCTTCATTCTCCACCTCTTTCCTGAGAAAAATCATGAGTTGATCTAGGCGTTTCTTCAGGTTATCATCAACGGAAAATTGAGGACAGCGTTGCCAAACACGGAGAATATCTTCTGGTAGGCAAGACTCTATGAGGGATACAGCATTGCTGCACATTTATCTGAAGTGATTCCAAGAGTGTCCAATGCGCGAAGCTGTGTTTCAATTTTGTCGTACAGATAATTCAGTTTGGACTTTCCATTCATATTATTCAAAATTAATTTCAGCAGCTCTCGTACGTAAACTTCCACAAGGAGATCTTCTCTACCAAATCTGGATTTTAAACTTTCAATAGCTTTTGGGTAGTTTTCAGCTGATGGAGGATAGCTGTCAACAATCAATCTGGCTCGTGATTTGGGAACGGTAGCTTGTATTAAATATTGAAATTTATCTTCTCTTTCTATTTGATCATCTTCGTGAATCCGTTTGAACTGACTCCAAAAAGGTAACCAGTCACGAATATCTCCTCCAAACTTTTTGAATTCGATCTTGGGTAGTTTTAGTTTAGTTTGAGTGTGACTTACTTGGCTTTGTCTGTCTTGGGTAATTATATCAGTAGAACTCAGTCGATATTCGATTCTCAGCTTCAAATCATTGAATTGGCATATGAATTGGTCAGCTTTCTCTACTTCAGCATCAATATTTTCACTCTCAGCATCATCGGTTTCTAGTAACATATCGAGTAACTTCTTATCAAGTTCCACCATGGAATCCATTTTTTGTTGAAGAAGTTTGAAATTACTTTGTACCTCGAACATATCGGCGTTTGGAGATTGGAGTACCTTTGATGTAGCATCGTGTATTCTCGTAAATGATGTTCGATGAATGTCTAGTACTTTTATAACTTTTTCCATGCTTCTTTCGCTGATCACTTCCTGTCCTGTCACGGTCGCCAAATGTAGCATTTATAGCACCTACCTGGTGCGTACAAACGTCAATAAAGAAGAAACAGGAAGGAAAAGCACTCAGAATACGTTTTATTGCGCGAGAAACATAAAATTGTACAAAAGTTACTTTTATGACATTGACAATCAATAATAATTACACGTCAAAAAAATAAAAACTAAAACAACGGGCTGATATAAATAAAAAGTGCATATTCTCAATTTTAACACCTTGAACTGGGATACATACCAGAAGCATGAAGAAGAGCCAAAATCACCTTTATCCCAAAAGCAGGGAAAAGGGAGCCTAAGCACCCAAAATCCCTTAGACCGATCGGCCTCACATTGTTTGTGTCAAAACGATGGAAAAGCTATAAACAACTATAGTAGAACAGAAATCTTGAAACTTAGAAGGGGTCTTTGACAATACACCACATGAGGCTGCCAAAAGAGCATTGAATAAGAGGAGTAAGAACGATGATATAACTAAAAAAATCTCAAAAATAGAGACATCACAAGACACTATCTTAATCAATGTGACTAGAGGCTGTCTATAAACATCTTACTTAGTCAACTGACCTTGTGTACTGGAATCAGCTGGGAAGACTGAGACAAGCTAAGATACTTCTGGGATACTACGACCAAAAGAGATCTCTTAGCTGCAACAACCTTAGTAAAAAAGCTTCTGATCTTAACGGGAATATTAACCGGGCTTTTCCGTTAAAGAAGTCATATGAAGAAACTAGGGTCAGCAGATGAAGCATATTGCAGATTCTGTGAGGAAGAGGATGAAACCTCAATACACATACTTTCGAAATGCCCGGCCAGATACCTAGGAGCATGATTTAAAGCCCGACGATGTCCTAAACTTTCTGAGGACTTGAAGAGCTGTTATAAGTCTGAGAAAACATCAGATCCTTAGAAAGTAGGGTGGGACACAATAGATCCTACACACAGAGAAATTTGAGTTAGAATGCTGTCAAGAATGTGCATTTAAAATAAAGCACGACCCTAATTTTTAGTTTAAAAAAATATTCTTCATTTGAATCCTGACATTCTTAAACTAACATTGCCATGCTCAATTTTTGGATTAAAAGCTACAAATAAGCACAAACATTCTTAATTTGAAAAATAAGAATTTTTCGATCTTTTACTTTATTTTAAATTGCTTGTTATATTATTAAAGTTATATTATTATTATTAAAAGCAAATTTGTTAAAGATTTTTTTCAATTGTACATATTAAAATAGGAACAAATATTTGACATTTAATAAATAAATTTGATTTTATTGGAGCAGTTTTTTTTACAATGTTTTATAATAAGAAAATAGGAAAGTTTACCATCTTTTGTAACTTTGTCTAGTTAACTTCTAAAAGTTCGACCCTGCTTCCAAAAACGAGTTTTTTGTTTGTGCCGCTGCGTCGGTTCGTGCTTGCATTATACAATGATTGCTGGAGGACTATTTTATTTTTCGGGTTTAACGTATCCGTATCCAGATTGGAAAATGGAATGCATTAGATTACCGGGAGGAAAAGTACCTAATGTGGAAAACAAGTCGTGTAATTCCAGTTTGAGAACTTTAAAATTAAAAGCTTTTAGGTATGTGTAGGAGGTCGACAATAAAATATTTGAAATACCTGAAAATACTTTCAAATATATTTACTTTTCCTTGACAAGTAAACTTTTGCAAGGTAGGTCACGTCTCGGAATGGAATTCATTTAAGCAACTGTGGGACAATGATTTGTAAATTGTTGTTTTTTTAAAGCTTCTACTCGAAAATATAAAAAATCTCTTTATCGTAGCTCGAACTAAATCTAGACTAATTCTTAATTGTATAATGTCGTAAATAGCAAAGTATTATTAATTATAGTATGCACAAAAAGTACGAGGAGTAATAAACCCTTGATAAATCTCTTACTTTAAATTACATTTCTTCCGTAAATCTAAAAACCAGGTAGATCGACCCCGTATTTGTTTTAGTTGTAGCAAAGTTTAGTGTTTCTTCATTGTTAAAGGATTAGCAGATAAGCAATAATGCAATGCAGTGTTGTGTATTTTGGGAAAAAATACGTTTTAAATTATATTATAATAAAAAATGAAAAGAAATAATTATTACATTTTATTCTATATCCGACTCGGAAGAGGAAGAATCGTTGTTGACATTAATAATAATAGGGTCGATTAAATCATCACAAATATTGTCAATTTTCCACATATTTGCCTCTACTTTGATAACATGCTCGATACAGTTTGTCCAATTTTCCTTACTAACATGACTTACAGCACTCTCAACCAATTTAACAACATCGTTTATTTTAAAAGTAATATTTTTTTCCAACCTCCCCCTTTACCTGAGCCCATATTAATTCTATGGGATTAAGTTCACAATGATAAGGGGGAAGTCGAAGAACTGATAAACCACGAGAAGAAGCCATTTCTTCTACAATGTAGGTTTTGTATTTATTCTTGTTCATTTTTACAATTCTGTAAAGTTCTTTCCTTAGTGGATCTTTTGGAAACTTAATATTTTTCGAAATAAGCTACTCTAAAAGCTCTGCTTTACCCATTCATATCTTCGTGATAGTCCCCCGTGCGTTTTGAAATAAAAGTTAATAATCCACCATCAACAAAACCTTCAGAACTTCCAACATGGACAATGGTAAGACTTTTTCCTTTTCCAGATGGTCGCTGCAAACCTAACGACAAACCTACCACGAATGCCTGCCTTCCGCTTTTAATGTTTCCATCTTGCCAAGATTTGGAAACTATATCCAGCATTTATCCATGTTTCGTCTAAGTAGAAGATTTTCAAATTTTGTTCTCTGGCATGTCGAATTCTTCTTAAATAGTCTCTTCTCCAAAAAACTTTCCGGTTTATCTATCAAGAAATATTTTCTATTATGTTTTGTATATCTGAAACCCACATCTTTCAAAAGTTTGCATAATGTCATTCTGGAGAATTTTGTATAGTCCGTATCTTCTTGCACTGATGTCATAATTTTGTCAAGTGTTGGAATTTCCTCTCGTAAGTAAAATCCATGGACTTTACGCCTTAGTCTTTATTTTAATGACTCATCGATCTCAATTGGTTTTCGGCATGATGGAGTTTTAGGGGGTTGAAGAGTTCCATTCTTGCTTTCTTTTAGTAATCTATAAACTGTTGATTTAGCAACACACAATATAGCAGCCGTTAATTTCACAATATCATCAACACTTGCACTTGGATCCTTCTTTTTCAATGATATATAACAATTCAATATCAGAGTTTTTTCATTTAAAGATAATGGACCTGTTTTTGGTCGTTTAGATGGTCCTTGGCTTATCGACATTGTTTGGTACTTGCACAATTAACATTCAACAAATGTTTTAAATATATTCCAACTGTTTACAATATTATGAAAACCATACAACATCATACAACTTTACTCAAAAAACTAATACTAAGTACTGATTTAATGTACTTACTTTCTTTTAAAATAATATTCCGGATAATGTTTCTAAGAAAACTGGGAAATCCCTCTCAATAATCGAATAATCTGTAAATAGATGTAATCGTATTAAGCCGATTACAGTAGGCCACTTGCCATTTAAAATTTCTGAGAAAAATTCCCCAAACACTACATATAGGAGTAATACAAATAAAAAATATTCATTTTCAGTTCAATACAAAATGTACCTTACGGTAAGCCCCCTTAAAATATATTTTGGTAGGTCTATGAAATCTACTTAAATGAATGATTTATTACTCCTTGTCCTTTCTATATAGACTATAATAGAGTAACGGGACACATGATAATTAACTTAAATTCGCGTTTATTATTTTAGGATTTATTATTGAATGACATACATTATATGTTACCTTTATTCACTATATTCTGTATTTAAGTATAAAGTATTACCTCTATTTATAGAAATTAAGCTTCATAATTGGATTTAACCAGGGTTAAATATCCTATATTCGTGGTGTCACATCTATTTATGTTGTTTAACTAATTATTACTAATGAAAGTGGCTATTCCGAGCACATCCTTTTGATATAATTACTAAAGGAAAGGATTCAAAGGCAGAGGATTACAGCATTGTAAATTTTGTTTATAAAAAAAGTAAATTCTAGTAAACAACATATAGTGGTATTTTTAGGGAAAAAATAAACAGCGAAAACCGGTTTCCATTGTTATAGTGTGTTATACTAAAAGCTTCTATTTAAGAGCATATATGTAGCAAAGTAAATAAAACATGTAACGTCAATCTAATTAGATAACTTAAATTGTGAAAAATCTTACATACACATAAAATGCCAACCTATGTATCTTGTAGGGTAGATGAGCCTCTGATATAAAGTCACTGGTCCTCCAGGTTGGGGGCTAACTCCTCGATACTTGGAAACCAAAGCCTCGAAACTGTCGATTGGAAACACGGAAGGCGAAAAAAGCAAAGAAGTAGAACAAACAAATAATGACACAGCTCAAACATGTAAAAATGGGCATCTCCGAACTGATGACAGATAAAGTAAAGTTCTGAGAGAGATTCCGATACCCCACTACCGTTTAAAATTAGCTCGAGGCTGGACTAAGTACAATTGGAGACCCAAATAAAATTCGGAATTTATCATTGTGCATACATTACAGTTCAAAATAATATTTCATACCTATTGTATAGAGAAATAAAATAAGTAGAAAATTAGAAAGAAACCATTTATTGTTATAAAATTTTCAATTTTAATTATCTGTAAATGTTATCGATAAAATACTGAATTACTTATACAAAATTAAAAACTATTGCCATGGCAATATTTGGAACCTAACATGAAAATTTAATAGAAAGAGAGCCATGTGGTCTGAGGCGAATCTCGTTGCAGCGTTAGAAGCAACTGGAATATTTCCTTTTAACCCAGACATATTGAAGAAAATGTGTTAGAACCACTAGACATCGACGGTAACAACGTAAAGAAGCCATCTACAGCTGATAAAAATGGTCCCTGCATAAGTGGAATAAGTAATAAAAAAATCAACAAAACGTCTTCGTTTACATAGCGAGTCGTCTCATTCTGAATCTGATTTCAGTGTTCATGATAGTACATCTGATGATATAAATAGCGAAGATGAAAATTTGCTACCACTCACTCCAGAAAAAGTTCCAGAACTGGACACTTTTTTTAAAGGTATGGACTTTCGCCCCTAATCAAGATAACTGCTACAAAGCGAAAACCAGCAATTAATAGTACAGCTTAAGAAGTTACGAAGGATTTATTTTCCACAGCGATAGAAAAACCACCCAAAGGTAAAAGTAACAAAGAACCTTCCAAACAACAAGAAAAATCAAAAGACAAAAACAAAGAACAGGTAGATTACAACAACCAGATAAGTCAAACTATGCAAAACACCTACTGGAACATCCAAACTCACTTATACACACCAATGACATTCATATACTACACATTTGTGATAAATAACAAAATTTAGATTTTCTTGAAGATCTTGAAATTAAAAGACATCTAGCAGATCAACAATTTAAAGTATTTAATGAACAAATAAATCTTGGAAGTTCTCCACTATTAAACTGTTTACATTGATTAAGTCTTCATTTTATACATAGATAAGACATTGTAACATAAATATATTAAGTTATTGTAAAGATCAGCATGATATAGTTTTTTCCTGGTTTTTCTATATCATTGCACAGTTATACTGATCTTAGAGGGAAATACATCCAGGATAATCCCTTAGGGCTAATAACATCTAGGCTTTAATATTGTTATGTCTTATTACTTCCTTACTTGGTCTAGCCTTAACTCCTTATCAACATCAAGTACCTAGTTACAAACAAACAACATGTAATTTCAATATGTCAATCTGACGATGCTAGTTATAGCGAAACAGCTGTAATTGAATTTTAAAGTGAATTTTTCGAATAAATAGTGGAAGTTTAGTTTAACTGTGCAGTTATTTATTGTTCTTAGAAAGATTTTTAAATTAGAGATTAATTTGGATACTAAAATATCAAAGAAACGTATTTTGTTATATGTTCCCCTTTCTGTCGAATCTTATTTATATTTATAATGGAAGTGCGTAGTACATAAATTCCAAATCAGGATGATTGCAAAGCTTAATTAGAATTCTTTTTAATTATAACGTCTAGTTCTCATTTTTTTTAATTAAAACAACATAAAATTGAATACATTTTTAAATTGAATGAAATAACAAAGTCATTTTTCTTAAAATGGCAACTACAGAAAAGATTGTTACAGCTATTAATTGTGTTGTCAAAGGAGGAAAAGAAACATTTTCTTTTGAAAAAGAAAAGGAATTTTTTCGATTCATTTCTACGTCAATTCGATTACTATATAAAATAAATGTTTTCAAGCGTTTCCATTGGGAAAAATAATTTAATGATGTGGTTTTTAGTGGCTTTTCAATGTGACTTTTTCGTTGACAGCGAAATAAATCCTACTAATAATTAATTAAACCCATGTTAAGATGGCAAATTATTAATGATGGTCGTAAAATTAGATCAAACAAATTATCTGCTAGCTAAGAGATTTTAGTAAAATAAAAAGAAAATAAAACAAAGCTAAAATAATGAATATTTATATAAATAATTTAAACAGATTTTAAAAAGATTCTTTAAATAATACAAAACATAAATGATACCACACAGAGTGTTTGTGTTTCCAAGTTATATCTAAGAAGCAATGTTTTTCTTTACCCATTGGATACTTAATATACCTACTTTTAGTGAAAATAAAAGTCCTCTGTCTCATTATTCGCAACGACGGGATATAGATAGATACTCTTAAGACCTTTTATTCTTAAACTTTCAGGCAATGGATGCCGTGTCACCTAGGAAGAAAATTCCAAGCTAGACGAGGGAACCGCGCTATCGAAAGATGTGTGGAATTCAATATTGGAAGAAACTACCGCAGACAAGAGATTGTAATCATGTCGGATAGTCAAGCAGCCATCAAAGCGCTGAGCTCAAATATAATCAGTTCGAAGATGGTTTGGGAATGCCTAGGCAAACTAAATGAACTAGGCCAGAAGAACACTGTCACCCTCCTATGGGTCCCGGGACACATAGGAATAGAGGGGAATGAAACAGCAGATAAGCTGGCAAAAAAGGAGCTGAAACCCCACATTTGGGACCAGAACCATCTTGTGGGAACAGCAGTAGAGTAATCTTACGAAAACTAAGGGAAGAAATGGAGAAGGAAAAATCCAAGTACTGGAATCAGTTGGAAGGACTGAGCCAATCTAAGATACTACTGAGGAACTATGACCAGAATAGATCTCTTAGCTGCCTCAACCTCAGTAAAAAAAGGCTCCGAATTCTAACGGGAATATTAACCGGGCATTGCCGGATAAGAAGCCACATGAAGAAACTAGGGTTAGCAGATGAAGCAAAGTGCAGATTCTGTAAGGAAGAGTATGAAATCTCAATACACATACTCTCAGAATGCCCTGCCTTGCAGAATTATAGGGCTAGATACCTAGGAGCACATGAAATAGAAGAAGGGGATCTACCTGATTTGAAGCCCGACGATGTCCTAAACTTCCTCAGGAAAATAGGACTCAAAGAGCTGCTATAAATCTGAGAAAACATCAGAACTTGGCAAGTAAGGAAAGACACAATAGATCCTATAGGTCGCAGTGTACTTATCATCCTTAATTTATACATACATAGGAAGAAAATGAGTAGATTTTTAAACGAAAAGCTGGGAAATCTGGGCAACCGTTGGAAATGTCCGGTTACGTGCACTGATATATTTCCATGGAATCTTGATGCCATACCCGATTATGCTTTTACAGTGTCTGATACAATAGTAAACAGTAAAACCAGGGAAACCCAGAAAACAGTTACAAAAAAAGAACAAACTGCAAACATTCGATCTCTCATTCAAAGATCGCAACGGACAATATTAAAGTTTGAAATGAAGTGGATAAAGTATAAGGCCCAAAAAATAATGATTGGTTCTAATGTAAAATATGCCAAAATTGGTTTCATGAACATTTATTTTAAATGTAATTGTAATGATAATTTAATGATAATTTTTTCATAAAATCACTCGTCCTATGGACTCGTGATTTTATCACTCGTCCTATGGACTCGTGATTTTATCACTCGTCCTATGGACTCGTGATTTTATCACGCCAAATCTCTGTCTTGAAAGATCATCACATTCACAAAGAATGTGCTTAGAGGTTTCCACTTCATCGTGACAGAACCTGCAAAAAGGACTGTCATGTGCTTTTTCACTGGTACTCTGTTACTTTTGATGTTGATCCTGTTATGAATTCCTTTAACTGTCTCATTCCTAGCGACCTTGTCCACCACTTCTGAGACTTTGTTATTTCCCATTTGTTTATATACAACATCATGGTTAATTTGGTTGACACAGAAGGGTTCAAGTCCGTTAAGAGGATTCGCTGCGCCTTCTCGTGCTAGCAAATCCACCTTTTCTTTCCTTTTGTGTCCACTATGACTGGGTACCCACGCAATAATGAGCTTGTTTTTGCTGCCCACTTCGGCCAAGGCTTCTAACCAGTCCCAGAATAGCCTTGAACTAACCTCTGTTGCGTTTAACGCCTTTACGGATACTTGGCTGTCTGAATCCTTCCTTGTACCATTTTCTTGTTGATTTCAAGAGCTCCGCAGTAAATTGCAGCTATCTCTACCTGGAACACTGTAGCATACCGCCCTAGATTAAGAGAAATTTTACTCTTTTACTCTATTTCCCTGGATGTTATATCAGTAAACTTCTCACATCTTCTACAAAATTGGCTATAAATCTTAAAATGGTACAGATTTATCATCTCTTCGCCAGAACATGCAAAAACCTCCTAAATTTTTAATATTTTTGGTTATATAACACATTCTAGCTTGAAATTTCACCATTTAGAGAGAAAATTTTCTGTTTTTTAAATTTTTTCTTCATCAAAACAAGCGTAGTAGGTATACTTAATGATTATGTAACCTAGCCAATGCTTCGATGTTACAAATTTACAACCCTGTTCTGAAAGAACTGGAATATCGCTGTATTACGGTTAAACTGGTTTCGAATATGGTAAAAAAATGTAATAGATATACAGAGGATACGGTACTTATGCGTTATAGTGTTGAACAGTTGACATAATTAATGAGAGACTAGAACTTTAGTAATATTTTCATTAAATTTATGTTTTATTTCACTTGGATTTGAATTATAAATTTACTGATTTTGTTAAGAGCAAGTTGGAAAGTATGTAAAAATCATCTAGGACATCGAAAACTAGCAGCATCTCCTATAGTATGTACAAAAAGTACGAGAAGTAATAAACCCTAATTAAGTATACAAAACCTTTACAGGAAGCACCATGAATTTTTTGATAAATCTCTTACTTTAAATTACATTTCTTCCGTAAATCTAAAAACCAGGTAGATCGACCCCGTATCTGTTTCAGTTGTAGCAAAGTTTAGGGTTTTCTTCATTGTTAAAGGAATAGCAGAATAGACCAGCTTCCACTCTTTTTTAGTTTTTGAACTGTCTGTGTAGTAGACAAGTTCTGCTTGGATTGGAGGTCCATTTTTTCCCTGTCCGCGACCAATGTGTCCTCTAGAAAGCTGATTGACTTCGCTAGAAGTATTAGCTTTCTTTTAAGTATAAGTAGATCAATAATAAATAAAATAAATACATACATTTAAATATTACTTACTACGTCCCATGGTTTTTAAATAAATGACTCCAAAACGCTATAAGCAAACTTCCCACGATCACTCCATTTTATTTAAGTATTTTTTCCCTAATTTTAGTCTGCCAATTATTTTTGTTCATACTTCTCCATTTAATGTTTCTTTTGTCGTTGTTTTTTTAGGAAATTGCAAACAAATGGCAAATAATTTCTGCTCACTTACCCACCATAAAGCAAACGACATCTCGTTTATTTATATGCGCTCTTTAATTTTTACTTTATTATTCACGGCTTTTCTACTGGAAACAGGACGAAATTTTTTCGCTAATTAAGATCTATTCACAGTTATGGACAGTAGAATCTGATAAGATGATAAAAAGATAATTGATTGTAGTTTGCAAAAAACTTTCTTTCGATATGAAAAAATTAAAACATCTGAAACTAAAAAGTGTTCTCAGCAAATAATTCTACTACTGTTTTTCCATCAGTATTTCAGTTAGAAATATAGTACAGATTACTCAATGGCACAGTGCTTTTCAGATACACCATTACTAACTTTTGTAATACTGGTATTTAGGAAAAATCCAAAAACACGTCAATTTATGTTGGAAAGGGCTTATTTAAACTTACTGGAAAAGCCACCCCTCCCCCCTAGCAGCATCCCTTTTTTTTAAATTACTTCTCATATTTTTTAAGTAAAATTTGGATAGTACTCCTCTTTGAGCTGATTTCAAAAATATATAATACATGTAAGTTAACGTGGTTAGTTTATGAGATAAACAATTTTTCTTTTAATAGCACAAATTCTACTTATTTTTTACTTTCACCTTATTTGCCTGTAATAAAATGGGTTGTACAAGAGTTCAAACTCTTTAATCTTTTTACGAGTAACTGTGCTATTTATTATGAAGTTACAATAAGTGTTCAAAATGAGTACCATTCACTTCCATACAATGGTATAATCTATTTTGAAATGCCTCTCTGACATTGCTTAATACGGCTGGATTTAATTGTCGACATTCATTTTCTATCCTCTACCGTAGATCATCCAGAGATTCTGTTTGGGTAGATTAGGTTAGGTTAGGTTAGGTTAGGTTAGGTTAGGTTAGGTTAGGTTAGGTTAGGTTAGGTTAGGTTAGGTTAGGTTAGGTTAGGTTAGGTTAGGTTAGGTTAGGTTAGGTTAGGTTAGGTTAGGTTAGGTTAGGTTAGGTTAGGTTAGGTTAGGTTAGGTTAGGTTAGGTTAGGTTAGGTTAGGTTAGGTTAGGTTAGTCTCGTAAATCATCGAGAGATTCTGGTTGGGTAGTATAAACTTTTGTTTCAAACTTTTGAAAGATGTGGGTTTCAGATATATAAAACATAATAGAAAATCTTTCTTGATAGATAAACAGGAAATAGTTTTTTGGAGAAGAGACTATTTACGAAGCATTCGACATGCCAGAGAACAAAATTTGAAAGGGAAAAAGATTTATCATTGTCCATGTTGGAAGTTCTGAAGGTTTTGTTGATGGTGGATTATTAACTTTTATTTCAAAACGCTCGGAGGACTATCACGAAGATATGAATGGGGATGTCTTTGAGGAATGGTTTGTTCAAATGTTAGATCTGATTCCAAAAGGGGCTGTTATTGTTATGGACAAAGCAAGTTACCATTCACGGTTACGAGAAGCATTGCCCACAAGTCGTTGGCGTAAAGCAGAGCTTTTGGAGTGGCTTATTTCGAAAAATATTAAGTTTCCAAAAGTTCCACTAAGGAAAGAACTTTACAGAATTGCAAAAATGAACAAGAATAAATACAAAACCTACATTGTAGAAGAAATGGCTTCTTCTCGTGGTATATCAGTTCTTCGACTTCCCCCTTATCATTGTGAACTTAATCCCATAGAATTAATATGGGCTCAGGTAAAGGGGGAAGTTGGAAAAAAATAATACGATACGATACGATAAAATAAACGATATTGTTAAATTGGTTGAGAGTGCTGTAAGTCATGTTAGTAAGGAAAATTGGACAAACTGTATCGAGCATGTTATCAAAGTAGAGGCAAATATGTGGAAAATTGACAATATTTGTGATGATTTAATCGACCCTATTATTATTAATGTCAACAACTATTCTTCCTCTTCCGAGTCGGATATAGAATAAAATGTAAGTAATAAATGTATTCCAATAATTATTTGTTTTCATTTAGTATTATATTATAATTTAAAATGTATTTTTTTTCCCAAAATACACACCACTGCATTGTGTTATTGCTTAGCTGCTAATCCTTTAACAATGAAGAAACCCTAAACTTTGCTTCAACTGAAACAAATACGGGGCCGATCTACCTGGTTTTTGGATTTACGGAAGAAATGTAATTTAAAGTAAGAGATTTATCAAAAATTTCATGGTGCTCCCTGTAAAGGTTTTGCATACTTAATTAGTGTTTATTGCTCCTCGTACTTTTTGTACATACTATAACGTTGGAACATCTTACTATCAGTCATCAAAGTGTCACAGATTGTTGATGGAACGCTAAACTGCACATACGCATGCTCAGAACAATCTCTGATAGTTTCGGACTCTTGTTGGAATATTATTCGAAATTTTACAAAAAAAATTCCTTTTTCTTACATAATAGTTGAGTAAAAATAAAAAAATACATTTTTTTACTTATAAAAATTATTGTATCAAATCTTTTCCATTTATTTTTTAGTCTTACAAATAAATAGATACCCAGAATACAAGCTCTTTAATTTATGAATTTTTAGTCCGTCCAAAATGTAAAACACGCCCATGTATAAAAGTTTCGGTGTTAATAAATTTCATCCTCAACAAGCAGTTTTAAATAATTTAAAAAAATAAAGGTACAATTAGCCACGAGCAAAACTTCTGTTTTTGCTTAAATATTCAGCCGTAGGAATGCCCTTAATCAAGTAGTTACCTTGAGAAAACAAAATGTAACTTAAATATTTCAACCTGCGATGCTCATTGTAGCGGAACAGCTCTCATTGTAATTTAAAAGATAATTTTTTAATTAAACGTGGAAGTTAACGAATAGTTGTGATTTAAAGATAGCAAGCTAGTAAGAATGTTTTAAAATTGAACTATATTAATATTTTTAATGAAAATCTTTTCTCTAACTGATCTGATTTCAAAATTAAGAAATTAGGAAGTAAAATCGGTAAAATTAAAATTGATTGTTGCAAATTAAGCGGTAATTACAAATTCCAGACTGCCACACGTTTAACAGTGCATTTCATTCATTTACTACACCTACGTATTTTCATTAATAGGTTCAATAACTTTAATAAGTTCAAGTTAAGTGTAAATAGGTATAGTCTTTCCAATATTAATTGCTAAAATCAATTTAAAAGAGTCATACAGACTACTAGTCTAGAGAGGGCTGGGTTCCGACGATACAAAGTGGATGTTTCATGTCATTCTTTCTACTTTCAAGCCTATTAAACTAACTCACTCTGCATGACAATTTTAAATAGATTTTAGCAATTAATATTGGAAAGACTAAACTTGCAGGAATTACTCCGAATACTAACTTCGATCTTTCACACTGATAAATAGAAGCGAATTTAATACTTTTGTTCGAACAAAAACATAAAAAGTATAGCAACATAAAAGTACATTGCTACCGAATAAGGCTCTAGAATTATCCGTTTGCTTTTGCTTAGTACATTTTTATGATCAGAGTAATACGAGAATAAGACAATTGGTCTCTATAAAAGTGTCTCGAACAGGTAAGTAATTGGTTGTGTAACTTGTTGTTTCATAGAGACATCTGATGCTCGGAGAAAAGTTTAGTGCCTTTTAACTACGCAATCCAAATTTGATAAACTCTAAGTATACAGTGGACGGCTAATTTATGGAATATTATCATTATTTCGAGAACCGTCGAGTTTTGAGGGTAATCCCGAAACAGGTCGATTTTTGTTATAAAATACCCATCTTATAACGTACATGGAGTAAGGATGACGTCACCGGTGTGGGTGTAGTGACGTAATCGTTAATTTTTTTAAATAGAAATCGGTATAATGCGACACCTCATTTGAAGGAGAATTTAATTCTCTATTTAACGACATTACATTTGTAACTAAAATATTTTTTAAGGGTACAAAAACATTTCTTTTTTATTTAAATTCAACCAAATTACAACTAATGATTTAATTCATAACGTACCTTAAAGTAACCAAATTATGCATAATAAATATTTTAAATTAAATGTTCGAAATGCCCTCCATCGGTTTCTTGACAATATGCGAATCTACGGACACATTCAACAAGTACATTGCGGATGACTTCTGGTGTAATGGGACTCATTTCATGCCTAATTCTATCTTTTAAGTTCTGTAAATTTTGGGGTCTATTGACATAACCTTTTGATTTTATGTAACCCCTTCAGGAAAAAGTCTAGAGGTGTTAGATCTGGCGACCTTGCGGGCCACTCTATAAAACCTCGTCTTCCGATCCATCTCCTGGGAAAGCAATTATTTAAAAATTGACGTACTTCACGTGCGTAATGCGGAGGGGCTCCATCTTGTTGAAACCAGATATTGTCACTAGGTAAATTTGCATTATTGGCATTTGGATACATGTTAGCAAGGACAGGTATAAGTTGATTTCTCAAAAAAGTTAAATAACGTTCTCCTGTTAGATTTTCTTCAAAGAAAAAAGGGCCAATGATTCTGTCATCGATGATCCCTGCCCATACATTCACTTTCTGAGGATATTGCGTGTGTGCCTGTCATCCAATGTGGGTTTTCTTGACTCCAATACCTGCAATTTTGACGATTCACGGTACCATGTAAAAAAATGTGGCTTCATCGGAAAAGAGGATTTGATTGATGAAACGTGGATTGCCGATACATAAATCCTGCATAATTTCAGAAAATTGAAGCCGGCGATCGGGATCGTTGTCGTTTAATTCATGGTGTAGTTGAATTTTGTAGGGATGGTATTTTTCTTTCTTTGAAATACGTAATACCGATCGTTGGGAAACTCCAGCATATTCACCCATTTGTGTTGAACTACTGTGAGGATTGTCATGGACATTTTAATAAAACATCAAGTTTCACATTGTCTTCAATTTTAGGACGCCTAGCGTTTGGAATATGTTTAACGTGTCCAGTTACTCCAAATTTTCGGGCTATTTTACTTACTGTTGATTGGCTGATGGGTCTGTCTGGATATTTTGCGTTGAATAAATTGCATACCTCGTTCTGTGTTCTTTTTTTATCTCCAGATCCGCTAAGAATTAATATTTCTATGCGTTGTGTTTCATTTAGGTGAGCTATAATTTAGTATTCAAAAGTAAAAATTACAATTGACAACTGATGACAATTCACAAAATGCCAATATCACTTGCTTAATTTAACATTTGACAAAAAGTTTCAGTGTTTATGAGATAACTTTTTGTGTCCATTATTATTTTTACTTATTTTTGCTTTTTTAAGTATTTATTTCAGAAAGTCATGGCAGGAACCGATAGATGGCATTTGGAACATTTAATTTAAAATAACTGTGCAATGGTATAGAAAAACCAGGAAAAAACTATATCATGCTGATCTTTACAATAACTTAATACATTTGTGTTTTTAAATTATGTCTTATCTATGTGTAAAATGTAAACTCAATCTAAACTCAATCAAAGTAAACAGTTTAATAGTGGAGAACTTCCAAGATTTATTTGTTCATTAACAACTTTAAATTGTGGATCAGCCAGATGTCTTTTTATTTCAAGTTCTTCAAGGAAATCTAAATTTTGTTTATTATCACAAGTGTGTAGTATTTGGATTTTATTGGTCTCTAAGAGTAGGTGTTTTGCATAATTTGACTTATCTGGTTGTTTTAATCTATATGCTCTTTCGATAGCGAAACGGCTGTCATTATAATTAAAGTATTTAAAGAATAAATAGTGGAAGTTAATTCAACCTTTTAGTTGTTTATTGTTCTGAATAAGTTAATTGTATTAATAAACCAACAGTTTTGGTTAATCCTGTAGAAATAAATATTCAAATGATTACATTGTTGCAAAGGCAACAAGGAGACCTTTCAAATGAGCTGTCACGTGACCTCGGTTTGTATTTAAGAAAATCGTCACAGACGTAATTACGCCATCACTAATGACGTAATGTTTTAAAAATTTTTTAAAAGTCGTCTATTTTTGAAATAATGAATTTATTCCATAGATTTGCATCATACTGTATTTAGGAATCTATATATTCTTAAATTCTTAAACAAATTTTCACTTTAACAGAAACCTTTAATTAAATTTTGAAGTGGTTAAATAATTTGCCCAACCGCCGTTTCATTTAAGTTATTTATATCAATTTATCGTTTAACCAACTTCAGAATGTCTATAGAGAGCAAAACGGTTCAATTTAAAAGAAGTTTTCAGTAATTTTAGTCAAGGTGTCTAGAATAGCAAAACACTCGTTGAAATGTTACAATTCTATTTTAAAGTGGTCTTAAAATATATTGGAACGATTTGTTCACATAGAAAATGTCGAATGTTTAAAGCACTACCGAGGAAATGCACTAAACTAAAAGCCCTAAAATAATGGCAAACACAAGAAGGATGCGAACTTACTACTTGACTTTTTGATTTAATGCTTCTAAGTTTATTTGTAAAGTCTATTGTCTGCCAATTCAATAAAATTTAAAATCAAATGCAATGTTTAATTAAAAGATGTACAACAATTAAAAATTTAAATTGTTTGTAATAAAGAATAAACAGTAATTGTCGTAGTGTTTTCATTATGCCGTAAAGGGATAAAATTTTAGTAAGCGGCACCTTAAAAGGCAATTAACAGGAAATATAGTTAATTACGGCTCCAGGTAACACCGTAAAACAGGCATTACAGATTTTGAAATACGTTAGTTTCATAAGTTCCAATATTCCTAAAATATATTAACCAACTAATACAGTGGTTTAGTTGCTCTAGATATAAGATCGATTTTGGATGTATTTATACTCACAATTCATGAAATTATCAATAATTTTGTAAAATTTGCTATCGTTTTCTTTCAAACATTTAATTTCATTATACATTAAAAAATTAGAAAATAAGAAACAAAATAACAATTATACTTATCATTTAAGTTTTGTTTAGAAAAAATATGATACATTGAAGTAAATAGACAGAGAAATTTGGAAAACATGTTATATTTCCATAAAACGTCTCTTAAGAGCTTTTCTTTTATAATTTTTCAGGGCACAATCTCTTTTTAAAGACCAGCAGTAATCTGCCATCTTGTGACAATCACATCGTCCTTGATATCTTTCCTCCATCACTTTTAGATCCTGGTGGAACCTCTCTCCCTGTTCCTATAGTTTCCTAAATGATCCGGAAATGAATGTGGAGATAGTGTAACTTGATACTCATATTTGCTACTAAAGTCTGGAAGTTTGTTAGCATATTTTGTACAATTTCTTCATAATTTGGGGCTTTATGGTTACCAAGAAAATTTTCGACCACCAACACAAAGCTTTTCTTTCCGGAACAGTCAAAACTTTAATAAAATCTGTGCTTTTATGAATTGCCGTATTTGAGGGCCATCAAAAAATTCACCTTTCAACTTTTCCATAGTAAGCTTCGGAAATTTTCTACAAATGTATTTAAAACAATCTGCTTCCTTGTCCAAAGCTTTTACAAATTGCTTTTTTATTCCTGTAATGGTGAAAGTAATTTCTTACAGGCCATGAAATTGTTTTGCTCTACTGTCCCACAGACAAATGAAGCAAGACTATTTCGTATATCCAATTTGTTGACCAAGTAAAAAATTAACCATTTTTTAATCTACACAGATCGACGATTGATGCTCCGAGTAATTAATTTTTTTAAATTTATGGTACTAACCCTTACTATGTGAAAGTTCATCTTATTCAGAACAATAAACAACTAAAAGGTTGAATTAACTTTCACTATTTACATAACAGCCGTTTCGCTATCGAAATAGCATCGTCAGATTGACATATTGAAGTTACATTTTGTTTGTTTGTACCTACTTGATGTTGATAAGTAGTTAAGGCTAAACCAAGTAAGGAAGTAATAAGACATAACAATATTAAAGCCTAGATGTTATTAGCCCTAAGGGATTATCCTGGATGTGTTTCCCTCTAAGATCAGTACGTATAACTGTGCAATGATATAGAAAAACCAGGAAAAAAACTATATCCTGCTGATCAGATTATCTCTGAAAGAGATATACTAAAGGTATACTAAAAATACAATTTTTGAAATCTTACCGAAAACCGTTTACACTACCACTACACCAACACACACTTTTATATGCCTGATGCGCGTTTCGATAACCAAGTTATCTTCTTCAGAGACCGAAGGTAAACTAAAGCTATGTCTACAAACTAACCTTATATATATTATTGTGGTTTGATAATTATATAAAAAATACATTAATTTGATTTTGGAAAATATTAAAAAAAAATTATTTTATATTGATGTCAGGTTTTTGTCAAATGAGATATGTTGACATAAATCAGGAGATATCAATGTAATATTTTTTTTTGAGTTTTTTGTCATTAGAGTAAGTGTGATGAAGGGAGTGACATTGACAGTGAGTGGAAGGACAGTTTTTGAAAAAATTCACAAAAAGAATAAAATTTTTTTTTTGAAAAGTCAAATAGGTTGAAAAATGATAATTTAAAAAGAAGGAACAGTTGAATTTATAAAAAGTCAAGACAGTTAAGGGATTAGGAAAAGGAAGTAAAATAGTTAAACAGAAAACGTTTTAATTAATATTAGAAAAATGAGACAGTTATAAAAGATTATTAAAAAAGAAAAGCCGCGGCAGTTTGGTGGAATTTTTGCACAAGAAGTTAGGCATTTTTAAAGAAGAAAATTAAAGTTTAAAAATACCTATAATTGAAAGCAGCAGTTTACACGATTATTTAAAATAAGTAAATTAAAATGATAAAGAAATAAGTAAAAATTCGTAGTTCTACATAGCTGGTGAGTGGTTTGTAGAAAAAGTTGATAATAGAATCAGAGAAGATCATTGCTGGACAAGAGATTTGATTTGGTAGAAGTGTAGAAATATAATCAATAGAAAAGAAAAGTGGAGAGACAATCCAAAACAAAGACATTAAGACGAATTTAGTTAAGGTTAGTAATAAATTTAATTAAGAGTAGATAGGAATAGATAAGAGTAGGTAGGGTTTTCATTAGGTAAGTTTTTTTTTCTGTAATAAAATTTTCTTGAAAAAAAAATCAACAACGTTTAAAATTAAAAATTTGAAATTTAAAATTAAAACTTAAAAAAAAATCATTTGAGCTAGCCGAGGTTTTGAAATTTAAACAAAATTTTTTTTATAATTATAAATTCAAACCATAATAATATATAACATTTTTAGCGCCAAATGTTTTCGCGGTAAATCTTTTGGCGGCAAATCCAATTTTTAGCGCGAAAACATTTTTACAATAAGTTTTCTTATAATAAACTATAAAGTGGACTATCTAGGATAGGTCCTTTGTCCGTATTTAATCTATTTTTACACTTAATAATTTCTATACTTTTAAATGCATCCAACAATCTATTGTTCGATACATTTTTTAACAATTTTAAACTATCTACATTTACAAAATGGTTTTTGGTAAAAGCATGTTCGGCAATACTAGATTTTTCTATGCGTCCATATTTTAGATGAGATAAATGTTCTTTAAATCTAGTTTTGACCGATCTTTTTGTTTGCCCAACATACTTTGTATCACAATCATTACAACTTATTTCATATATACCGCTTTTTTCCAGATCTTCACTCTTATCCTTCGGATTTCCTAACAATAAAAAACAAATAAAACCGTACTGTATAATACACAGGCAATTTGTCAATAGAATACCTTATGCTGCAATGCTCCTTCGCTCAATTGCATCCCTCTCTGTGTAATATTAAAGATGGGGGCGTGGACAACTGATTTCAAATTTACTATTATTTAAACCGTGATTGGTTATACACAATAAATAGGCCATCCTTAAAATGAATTCAATGCAAGCAATTTGAGTTTGAAAATGTATATGATATTCTGAAGCTGATAGTACTTAACGTATTTAGTATGAGTATGTTTGTAGAACTATGTATGTGAAATAAAAAAAATAATTAGAAATACATCATAGGAAATCACAGTTCTTCTTAACTGAATTAAATACAATAGTCAAAACTTATATATATAATCCATTTACAAAAAAGTCATAATAAAATGATCATAAAAAGTTAATTAAATTTAAAATTAGACAATACTTTTAAGTCGAACACTATCTTGATTGATGGCTAATCGTGTAACCCCATTTCTATTTTTTAAAACATGTATGCAGAGTTGCCAAGATCCAGAAACAATAAATTATTTTGATCATTTAATGTACAGCCGCACTTGATTGTATATTTTTTGCCAGACAATGATTGTGTAATTATAAAAAATTTATGTCTTAATTTTTAGAAGTTTGTTTTTATGCCAATAACTTATGTAAAAACCTATTTATAGTAGATTTTTGTTGTCGGTTTGCTAGCTTTAAAATCTTATTTCATTCCGTTAGATATTCATGATTGTCAAGTGAAATACATGATACAAATATACAAGATAAGATATCGCGCATGTTTGGGGCGTGGTTAGTGACGTCACTGGAGATCAGACGCCATTGTTTACAGGTTATAATTTTAAATTTCTCCTGGAAAATATAAAATAAATTAATTAAAATGCGTTGTGGTGTATACGGGTGTGGTATTGACAATAACACTAAACATTTTTCGAGTGATATAAAGTTCTTTAGCTTAACAAAAGACAAGAAAGTGCAAAATGGAAATATTTATGTAAGCTGGTTAACAATTTCAACGTAAAAAATGCCCGTATTTGCTCAAAACATTTCACTTACGAACGAAACTTTAAACTTGAGTTGCTTGGATACACTCCAAAAAACTACCAACCCCTAAAAAAGGGAGCTATTCCGTCAAAAAACTTACCTTTACAAAGCAAACCTCAATATCTTAATAAAGAAAAAAGTGCATCTCGTAGGGAAGAACACATTAACAATAGGGAAAAAAGTTAATGGAAACTGTTTTTAAAGAGTAAGTTAACACAGTATCATAATATTATTAAATCATATTTTAAGTTGTATGATAGAATGATTGTATTATGGATAAATAAAATAGGTATTTTGTTTTTGTAGAGTGGATGTTTCTGATGGTGTTGATTACGTTGATAAGACCTACAATTTATTTGGAATTTACTATCAATCTAAAAAACAATAGATCTATATTTTTATATATAATTATACCTTGTCTAATTACTTAATTATTTTACCTAGTCTACGTCTACCATCGTTCCCTTTAATTAAATATAATTTAACAATTCTCAATTTATTTATTTTCAATTTTAAGCCATACATGTATGATTTGAATTTTGTTTTGATAAATAATGTTAAATAACCAACAAATAAAAGTTTGAAACAATAAATTAACCAAATAAATATCAAATTCCTATATATTAACATTGAAACGCGCTATAGAATACCACCAATGACGTCACATGCGCAGATCGGACGAGTTTTGAACCGCTAGATATCATACCTTGTATATTTGTATCATGAGTGAAATAGTCATGAAATAAAGTGAAAACTATAGTAGTCGTTTTATTGAAATTCATCTAACAACTCTCATAAACTAAAATATTACATAAAACGTTTTAACTTAAAAGAAATGTTAATAAAGTACAATTCGTTTCACACCTCTTAATTTATGCTTATCGTAAATATCTTCCTGGACATATAATCGCAATAAAATAGGCTGATAAGTAAATTAACTGCGAACGTTTATTTCCTCCCATATTTAACAAGGTATTTAAAAACCAATTTACTACGTCTCTGTGTACTGGATATTAAATTGAAATATGCAAAATTACGATCTCGCCTTTTGACTCCGTCGTCGAATTATTTGATACAAGTAAATGATGAATATTAGAGTGCATCATAGCCAAAGTAATTTATTTCAAAGTTACTTCAATGATTTAAAGACCAATTCATTATGTGTGCTATATTTTTTGACCTTTACGAAATTTATTGTACTAACCCTTACTTTATTAAGAACAGTGAACAACTAAAAGGTTGAATTAAGTTTCACTATTTATTCAAAAATACGTTTTAAATTCAATGACAGCCGTTTGACATATATCAATCTGACGATGCTAACGACTGCCATTGAATTAAAGACGTATTTTTGAATAAATAATGAAAGTTTAATTCAACCTTAGTTGTTTACTCTTCTTAATTGACCTCCATTACGCCTCTCGCTAGAAAGGTTTTCCTTTTTAATGAAAAACTGCTTTTGGCAATAAAGTTGCACTTTGCAAAGTTGCCACAAGTGCAGAAAGTAATCTGTTTCACACGATGTGTGAAAGTTGTGGCACGAGCCACAATTACACCAGTGTGGAATAGGTTTCGTGAAAGAGTAACACACTATAATTTTTCTACGATCAAATTAAAAATACATTTATTTAACTTCAAACTACATATGTTACCACTTAATACCCAATTATCATCGGGCCTAGGGCCTCCAAAACCGAGTCTGTGTTAAAGGAGGAAAGTGCTCTTTGAATGATTAAATTCAGCGCGAATATTTTCCTCGGTTCTTCTTGCAGCTTAAACCGTGATAGCCGCATTCGTCAACTTGGGATTTACAGCGGCATTAGTGTGGTTGGAAAATTTTACATCCTAGTCGTAATCCTATACACGTCTGGAAAGTTTAAAGTACCGATATTTGGCGATGGTATGGTGTGTAACCAATGAAACAAGAAGGCGTGCTTGGTCCTGCAAATTTGTAGGAATGATTTCTCTTTCGAGTATGCAAGCTTTTGTGAGGCAAGGCCAGGAGATCGGTTGGAGTTAATTCCGTCCCATGCTTCGAGAGCTTTAGAAAAATGGCAGACACTGACTTCATCATCCATAAGCTGAGCTAATAAATGCAAGCAGAGCAATATCGGAGATTCTCCTTAATCCTATTCCTCCATTTTTGACAGGGAGAGAGGCTTGACGCCTTTGGGTTTCGTCAAGATAAAGGTTGAAAATGGCTGGTTTTTAGTATCTCGTAGATTTCAGTTAGGACGTCTTGAAGCTTCCAAAGAGTACAGGTTCTAATGAAATAGGTCAATTTTGGAACGAATAAACAATTCTTCAAAAGATAGTAAGCAACGTGAGAATTGATGTCTTCAAGTCTAGATGTTAGGAGTTTTAGCTGTTCAATCTTTTTGGAGATTTCGGCTGGTAGACCTTCTTCAAACAATGAAGAACCGAGTAGTTCAAGGTTACTTTTGGTCATAACTTTAATTCCTGGCCGCACTTTCTGGAATTCTGTTAAGACTTTTTGGTAAATGGAGTCTGAGCAGAAATATAGCTCACATTTGCTGGGATTAACACGTAGGCCGAGTTTTTCTGCTTTTGATATTACTTCAACCAGATCAATGAGTACTATGGAAGGCACATCAGCTAAAGATCCGTCGTTGAGAAACCATGCATTCAGTTCTGACTACATTGATAAGACGATGGCTGGATTGTCAGGCTAAAAGCTAGGGGACCGCAGGGACAGCCTTGTTGGGCGCCGACTTCCGAGTTAAAAATTGAATTATTGTAAAATAGTCTTGAAGGGTAACGATAAGCTTGATACATCAAAGGGTACATTTCGGGTAGAACATCTTTGAACTGTGGAAGCATTACGTCGCGTTCTACTGAGTTGAAGACGTTGTAAAAATCTATTTTCAATAGTATTTTGCCTTCGTTATCTGGGTTTTGAACGAAATTTCTAGCTGCATGTATTGCACCCTCACATTCTCGTTTATAGCTACTCCAAATAATTGGAAATTTTGTGAAATAAAAAGAAAAAAGAAATGAAGTTGCCTTCAAAAGGCAAATATTCATGTTAGATTTAATATGACAAATTTTACTGTATTTTTACTGTAGGTATTTCAATCATTTTTCCTTTGCTGTTTTTTCACATCGGTATTTTGCGTGTTTACGCATTTCAGAAAATATATCTTAATTTTCCCTTTGTAGATAACAATCTACATTTATAAAACAATCGTTTGGCAATTAAGTCACAAAAATAACAGATTTGGGTGTATAAATTTCTAGCCGTCTCCGTTATATTATCAATTATACTGCTGCATTATGATAGTTCGCGTGTTTACTGGTGATTTATGAACAATTTGTACTAATATAAGAAGAGATTTTTGATAATAACTAGTATGATTTAATGTTTTCTCTTATCGTTATGCGAAAGTCGTAATTCGGTGCTAATAAAATGGATACCGCATATTATAACTACTGTTTTTTTATATAATCAGTGTCCTCTTTTAACTTTTAGTGTAGGTGTAATCTGTTTATCTAGCTTTTAGCTGTGTACAGATATCTACCAGCTTTTTCTGTTTTGTGCCAATGTTTTTGCTTCACACAAGTTATTCCTGTATTATTAAAAATTGCATTGATGCTTTCTTTTCATTGTTTTTGCTTTCCTTACTCTTCTGTGCAGTTTTTGCTTCTATCTCAAATGTCTCTTCCCGATAAAATATAGTAGATTCTATTTCCCTATGTCTTCTCTAATAAACACGAAGACGAAGTAATACACAAAGCAACCAAGGCCCTCATGGTGTGCAGGAACATTGCAGGAAAGAACTGGGGATGCAACCCACGTATTCTGCAATGGATGTACACAGCAATAGTGAGACCAGTAATCACATATGGGGCAGTGGCTTGGGGCGCAAGGGCTAATCTGAGTACGACGAGAAAAAATGTCTCGAAGATTCAGAGACTAGCCTGGTCATGTATCACTGGAGCAATGGGAACTTGCCCCACTGCTGCAATGGAGGTGATTTTAAACTTGACCCTACTGCACATTCTGGTAGAAAGTGTAAGGAAGAAAACAATATATAGAATGATCAAAGAGGGGAAAAACCTCGATCACTTCATTTTGATCAAACTTGGGAAATGCCCCAAGATGATATGCCAAAGAAATTCAACTTTGTGAAAGAATTCATCTTAAAGTTGAGTAATAAATCTGAATGGAATGAAGACACCATACAGAATTTAAACCAGAATACCATAAAATGGTATACGGACGTTTCCAAACTAGACGAGGGAACTGGGATAGGAGTTTTTGGACCGAGAGCCAAATACTCAGAAAGCTTGGGCACATACCCGAGCATCTTTCAAGCAGAAGTCCGCGCTATCGAAAGATGTGTGGAATTCAATATTGGAAGATACTACCGCAGACAAGAGATTGTGATTATGTCGGATAGTCAAGCAGCCATCAAAGCGCTGAGCTCAAATATAATCAGTTCGAAGATGGTTTGGGAATGCCTATGCAAACTAAATGAACTAGGCCAGAAGAACACTGTCACCCTCCTATGGGTCCCAGGACACATAGGAATAGAGGGGAACGCAACAGCAGACAAGCCTGCAAAAAAAGGAGCTGAAACCCCACACTTGGGACCAGAACCATCCTGTGGGATCAGCAGTAGAGTAATCTTAGGAAAACTAAGGGAAGAAATGGAGAAGGAAAAATCCAAGTTCTATAATCAGCTGGAAGGACTGAGTCAATCTAAGATACTACTGGGGAACTATGACCAGAAGAGATCTCTTAGCTGCCTCAACCTCAGTAAAAAAAGGCTCCGAATTTTAACGGGAATACTAACCGGGCATTGCCGGTTAAAAATCCACATGAAGAAACTAGGGTTAGCTGATGAAGCAAAGTTTAGATTCTGTGAGGAAGAGGATGAAACCTCAATACACATACTCTCAGAATGTCCTGCCTTGCAGAATTCTAGGGCCAGATACCTAGGAGCACATGAAATAGAAGAGGGGGATCTACCTGATTTGAAGCCCGACTTCCTCAGGAAAATAGGACTCGAAGAGCTGCTATAAATCTGAGAAAACATCAGAACTTGGCAAGTAAGGGGGACACAATAGATCCTATAGGTCGCAGTGTACTTATCACCCCTAATTCATACATACATGCATACTTCCCTACGTCTTCTCTAATTTGGAAACTATATAATCTGTTTCTTTTTGATACACCTCGTACATTATGTATAACAAAAATATTACGTTTTTGCTATTTACCTATCTAAGCTATATATAAAGTTTTGAAAATAAAAATTGTTAGTATTGAGGCCCATAAAAATTAACTAAATAGTTAACTAGACATACTTCAACAGAAATTGTATTAAAAGATAGTTGGCATAAGGAATTAAATCATAAGGAAGTAAATCTGAAATATACGGTCACTACATGGTATTGGTTAGCTCGAAAGTACTTATTTTAGTATTAATTACTAAAAACAATTAAATAATATCAATTGTAGATAAAATTCCGATATCAAACTTACTTCTACTATAATAAGAATTAAAAAGAATGAATTAAGTAATGTATTATTTAACTGGTGATATTTTCTAGATATAATTTGATAGGGATAGTGGAAGATAGTTTGAAAGGTTATTTTATTATTGTATTTTAAACTAACTAATATTTAATATTCAAAGAAAAATATTTAAACTATCTCTTATTTAATTAATATAAACCGAAACTTATACTGTTTTGAATAGATATAACAATATAAAGTAGTTCTCCACTATTAAACTGTTTACTTTGATTGAGTCTTCATTTTATACATAGATAAGACATTATTGTAACATAAATAAATTAAGTTATTGTAAAGATCAGCATAATATACTTTTTTCTAAATATCCAGAATCCATCCATCTATATTCTGATGCATCAAAATCTAACTTTGGGGTAGGAGCTGCAGTGTTTTCTTTCAGTTGTATTCTAAAATTTAAATTGCCAAGTACAAACAGTATTTTATCTGGAGAATTATTTGCTATTTTTTAAGCATTATCACACATAAAATCAAGACAAGATGAACAATTTCTAATTATAACTGACTCTCTCAATGCACTTCAAGAAATTAAAAAGAAATTACTCTAAAAACCACCATGCAATCAAAATTAAGCAACTCATTTATGAATTAAAAATCCAAAAAGACATTATTTTTATATGGATACCATCCTATACTGGTATAATTGGAAATTAAAAGGCTGATAAGGAGGCACAAGAAGCTGTTAAGTTACAAAATCTTGCTACGCATAAAAGTTCTACTAGAGATGTTGCCATCCACTTCCACAAACAAATTAAACAACAGTGGAATATTGAATGGCAACTTTCTACTAACAAATTAAAAGAAATAAACTATTAAACTGTTTACTTTGATTGAGTCTTCATTTTATACATAGATAAGACGTAATTGTAACACAAATATATTAAGATATTGTAAAGATCAGCATGATGTAGTTTTTATTCCATATTCACATTCAAATGTTTAATGTGAAGTTTTTCGTTTAAAACTGTCACTTGGTGAGGTGTCAGTTTTCTTTGTAAATGTCATTCAATAAAGTCCATTGTTCTTGAATAAATTTTTGAATTCACATATTTAACAGTGGTGTCAGAAGTGATTTAAAGAACCTGAATTCGATTCAAAATGGCATTGCCCCGAGAATTGCTTGATGCGTTTACGAATTTGTTGACTGATGCAGTCAAAAATTCTGTAGCTGCGATCGCCGAACAAAGGCATGAGAATGGAAACATCGGAAACGAAGCGATTGAACGACGGCCACCAAATTTCACGATCGGAGAGTATCGCGCGTCGGATGAAACATCAGTGGCGGACTATTTCAAGCGTTTTGATTGGGCCTTGGATTTGAGCCGTATCCCTGTGGAGCAGCACGCAACCTACGCGCGTGTGTACATCGGAACGGAGTTGATAAGTACATTAAAATTTTTGATCAGCCCTCGACAAATTGAAGAGCTCACCTATGATGAGATTAAAAATACTCTCGTTGCTCATTTGGATCGGAAGAGAAATAAATTCGCTGAAAGTTGCAAATTCAGAAAAATCAAACAAGACGCTGGTGAGTCAATTGCAAATTTCGCTTTAAAATTACGAAAAGGAGCTGTCCATTGCAGTTACGAACAATTTCTTGACCGAATGCTAATCGAACAATTTTTACATGGCCTGCTTTCACGTGATATATGCGACGAGATTATCTCCAGGGATCCAGCTACGTTTAAAGACGCTTACGAAATTGCGCAATCGATGGAAGCAACTCAGAAGACAGCAGACACGATGGGTGTCTCAGAAATGCCAGCATCATCGGGAGAATATACAAATAAGCTTGGATATTCAGTTCCATTGGTGAAAAAAGGAAATTATCGGATAAATTCACCCCCAGTTCATGGAAGAAAAGGATTCGATCGGAAGGATCAAGGGCAGAAGTCACTTTGCTTCTCTTGTGGAGGTCCTCATTTGCGCCAAGATTGTCGTTTGCGAAACGCGATTTGCAATTTCTGTGGAAAAAAAGGTCATATAGCGAAGATTTGTCGGAGTAAGTCTACAAAACAAGATTCAACCCACTTGATGGAAGAGTTTGAAGAACCAGCGCAGTACGTCGAAGTTCTCGAAGACTTGAGGGATATTGAAGATGTGCACGTGATTAAGTCAACGAGAAAACATATGATTGATGTTGAAATCAACAACCATCCTTTGAAAATGGAGTTGGACACCGGAGCACCGTGTGGGATCGTCAATCAGAAACTCTTGTCGTCTTTTGCACCAAACATTCCATTGCAACCAACAAACCGACGATTTGCTAGTTACACTGGACATCCTATTGGATGTGTTGGTTTTGTTCCGGTACTTGTTTCGGTTGGAAATACGTCACGCAAACTCAACTTGTTCGTGGTGGACGGCGATTACGATCCCTTGTTCGGACGAGAATGGATTCAGGAGTTTGTCGATGAGATTGATTTTCGCAAACTGTTTTCAGGTATTCCTGCCATGCATGTGTCCACTGTTTCTCAGTTCTCCGGTTTGAATGAAGATGAAAAGAAGAATCTGGAGCAATTGTTAGCCAAGTACGATGACCTGTTCAGCGCAGTCCCTGGAAAATGAGTGGGCCTCCAGCTACGGTACATTTCAAACCAGATGTAACACCTGTGTTCTGCAAAGCGCGTGAGATCCCTTTAGCTTTGCGAGAGAAGTATGCCAAGGTAATTGATGAAAAAATTGCTTCAGGATTTTACAGAAGAGTCGAGCATTCAGAGTGGGCTTCAACGACTCATGTAGTGGTTAAAGAAAGTGGTGCTTTACGAATTACAGGAAACTACAAACCAACACTGAATCCAAGGATGGTCATTGACGAATATCCAATTCCGAGAGCAGATCACTTGTTTAACCGTATGAAAGATGCAAAGATCTTCGGTCACGTAGATATTACAGATGCCTATACACACCTTCCTGTTGATGAGAAGTTCGCGGAAGCATTGACACTCAACACTCCGACACATGGATTAATACGACCTGCAAGAGCGGTTTACGGTGCAGCAAGCATTCCAGCTATCTGGCAAAGAAGAATGGAGGAATTATTACGAGGAATACCAAACGTGGTGAATTTTTTCGATGACATTTTGATTTTTGCTGACACGGTTGCGAAATTTTTAATAACATTGAAGGCAGTTTTGGAACGAATCAAGTCTTACGGATTGAAGCTGAACAGGAAGAAGTGTGTCTTTGGAATCACATCGGTCGAATTTTTGGGTCACAGAATAGATGAGAAGGGGATTCACAAGTCTGAGAAACATGTTGAAGCTATCCGTAAAGCACCAAAACCAACGTCACCAGAAGAGTTGCAATTATTTCTCGGCAAAGCAACGTATTACAGTTCTTTCATTCCAGATTTGTCCTCCAGAGATAGACCTTTGCGAAGCATGCTAAAGAAGGAAACTTTCGAGTGGACGGTAGAAGCTAATAAAGCCTACGATGACATCAAAGGAATTCTGACTTCACCGCAGGTCTTGATGCCGTATGATCCTGATCTTCCTCTCCTGTTGGCTACGGATGCGAGTAAAACGGGACTTGGCGCAGTGCTATCACATCGTCTTCCAGACGGGCGAGAACGTCCAATCGCGTACGCGAGTCGTACTATGAAAGCTCCAGAACAACGTTACCCGCAGATTGACAAAGAAGCGCTCGCTATAGTTTGGGCAGTACAGAAGTTTTTCCACTACTTGTATGCAAGACATTTCATTCTGATCACGGATCATAAACCTCTCACTCAAATACTTCATCCCGAAAAGTCTTTACCAGTGTTGTGCATCAGCAGAATGGCCAACTATGCAGACTACTTGGCGCATTTTAACTTCGACATTGAATACCGATCCTCAAAAGCAAACGCGAATGCTGATTACTGCTCCCGTGCTCCTTTGGAAACGACAAACCATGTGGACGAAATGAGAACTGTCCAAGAGAAAAGAGATAGAGAGTTAGACGATTTCGACTTCTTCGTTTTGCATCAAGTGGCACAGCTCCCGGTGCGAGCTGAAGACATAGCCCGGGAAACTCGAAACGACCATCATCTACAAAAGATCGTGAGATTGCTGGAAGATGGACAGGATCTCAGTAAGCACGGGTACAAACCTCCAGAATCAAGATACACGTTGGCAGCAAGTTGTCTACTTCTAGAACACCGTGTTGTGATTCCTTCATCTCTAAGATCATCGATTCTGAAAGATCTACATGCAGCTCATCTGGGAATTGTGAAGATGAAAGGGTTAGCTCGATCATTCGTTTTTTGGCCAGGTATTGATGACAACATTGAAGAGTTGGCAAGGTCATGTAGTGAGTGCGCCAAACATGGCCATGCTCCTCCGAAGTTTCGAAAACATCACTGGGAGTACCCCAGTGGTCCTTGGGAAAGAATTCACATCGATTATGCTGGTCCGGTTGCTGGTTCGATGTTGCTAATCATTGTGGATGCGTACAGTAAATGGGTAGAAGTTAAAGTAACTTCGTCGACAACTTCAGCAGCTACTGCGAGGATTCTAGATGATCTATTTGCAGCTTATGGGGTCCCAATCACTCTGGTTTCTGATAACGCTCCTCAGTTTACCTCGTCTGAATTCAAGAAATTTCTTCAAATGAAAGGAGTCAAGTTTCACAAGTTTATTGCACCTTATCACCCTTCAACTAATGGCCAGGCTGAACGATACGTCCAGACAGTGAAGGATGCGCTTCATGCTATGGATACGAGACCAGGAACGCTAACAGAAAATCTGAACGAGTTTCTTCGTCAGTTTCGAGGAGCTCCTCATGCAACAACGGGATGTTCACCAGCTCAGCTCTTCCTGGGTCGAGATCTGAGGAGCCGACTAGACTTGACCAGACCATCCCAAGCCATGATTAAAGGTCATTCTGTTTGTAATTCTGATCCGATTGTTGGCTTTCGAACATTTGAACTTGGGGAGTCTGTTTATTTCATTTCAGGGAATCCTCGAATGGATAAGTGGATTCCAGGCACGATCGTGCGGCGACTAGGGGATCTGCACTACCTGATTGAATACTGCCGGAAGGACTTTAAGCGACACGTGGATCAAATTAGAAGTCACTCAGGTGTCCCAAACGTTATGAACAAGGGAGAAAATCTACAAAATGCAAGTTCGAAGCAAGCGCGTTCAGGTCGGCGAATACGGGTATACGAGTCTGTAAGAAGACCAGGTTTGGTGTTAGCAAGAAGTCCACACAATCAGGCAAATCATTCTGCTTCAAGTAGTTCTTCTTCTGAGTGGTTTTCGCACAATGCATCCTCGTCATCTGATCCTCAAGGAAATGTGTCTTCAGCACCAAGCGAGAGACCGCTGTTGTCTCCACGAGCGGCATCAACACCATTGGTACCTCACGAGCAGCAACTTCGACGACTTCCATCACCTAGTCCTCGATCTCCGGCAGAAGAACCAAGTCAAAGAAATCCTGTAACAACTCCGGCAGTTTCAGTGACAGAAAGATCCCCTATGCTACAAGCTACCCCAAGGCCCCAGAGGACCCGGAAACCACCGATGAGACTCCGTTTCTAAAATAAGAAGGCTGTAGGATTGAAGAAGACATGTACTTTATTTTGTTGTGTTGCAAGGGAAGAAATATTCCATATTCACATTCAAATGTTTAATGTGAAGTTTTTCGTTTAAAACTGTCACTTGGTGAGGTGTCAGTTTTCTTTGTAAATGTCATTCAATAAAGTCCCTTGTTCTTGATTAAATTTTTGAATTCACATATTTAACAGTTTTTTCCTGGTTTTTCTATATCATTGCACAGTTATACTGATCTTAGAGGGAAATATATCCAGGATAATCCCTTAGGGCTATTAACGTATTCTAAAATTTGTAGTAAACTAAAAGATCTTTATAAATCTAGTTTATTAAATAGGCGTCCATCTTTTCAACTCTATAATAGCTTTGTACTATTACTTTATTGAAAAATGATTCCTGTACCAGAATAATACAATTTGCTTTGTAAGTACAAACCTGGAATACCAAAAGACTATTCTTAAATTTAATTGACGAAAGAAGAAGACAAAATATCTTGAAATATACTTCACAACGTAATTTTATCTTAACTAGTTATATTCTATGGAATAACTGTAATAAATTCAAGGTCCTGCTTGTAAACGTTAGTGATTTCATTGTCATACATTTTTAATTGACTATTCCTACTTCACTTAATTGGCCTATTATATTCATTCTATTTAGGTAGAATATACATTGTAGAACTTTTCGTAATAAATAGAGGTAAATATAATTTCGAAATATGTATATTTTTTAATTGCAATTTTAGATATTGTTAAAAGAAATAAAATGATTGACCCCTATCTGTTTAAGTTACTTAGCACCTGATTTATTTCCTTTCAATTTGCCTCCTCTTTTTAGATGCAAAACCTGTTTATTTTGTGTTATAATTTCAGTTTTAAAAGGTAATTAAAATAAAAGGGAACCTATTTGCAGCGCAATAAGAGCAGATTCTTCAAATGTAAATAATTTAATCCGATGAAATCTAACCTTTGGAAACTACTTTTTAGTATTATCATATTATTTAGTGGTGTCATTTTACTGATTTTTAATACGATATTAATCAGTATTATTTAAGGTAGTCGTGTGCTGAATGCTGAAATATATAATTTTCAGGTTTTTCTATAGTAAATCTAGACGTCTTCACCTAAATTAATTACGGCATTCAATTTCCAATTGATCGTTCGCTCCATTAGTGCCAAGTTTCACTAAGTATCTGATTACCCAATTATAGCTTTGTCCCTCGACAATGACTATAGTATGTACAAAAAGTACGAGGAGTAATAAACCCTAATTAAGTATGCAAAACCTTTAAAGGGAGCACCATGAAATTTTTGATAAATCTCTTACTTTAAATTACATTTCTTCCGTAAATCTAAAAACCAGGTAGATCGACCCCGTATTTGTTTCAGTTGTAGCAAAGTTTAGGGTTTCTTCATTGGTAAAGGAGTAGCAGATAAGCAGTAACGTAATGCAGTGGTGTGTATTTTGGGAAAAAAATACGTTTTAAATTATAATATAATAAAAAATTAAAAGAAATAATTATTGGAATACATTTATTACTTACATTTTATTCTATATCTGACTCGGAAGAGGAAGAATCGTTGTTGACATTAATAATAATAGGGTCGATTAAATCATCACAAATATTGTCAATTTTCCACATATTTGTCTCTACTTTGATAACATGCTCGATACAGTTAGTTTACTAACATGACTTACAGCACTCTCAACCAATTTAACAACATCGTTTATTTTAAAAGTAGTATTTTTTTCCAACTTCCCTCTTTACCTGAGCCCATATTAATTCTATGGGATTAAGTTCACAATGATAAGGGGGAAGGCGAAGAATTGATATACCACGAGAAGAAGCCACTTCTTCTACAATGTAGGTTTTGTACTTATTCTTGTTCATTTTTGCTATTCTGTAAAGTTCTTTTCTTAGTGGATCTTTGGGCAACTTAATATTTTTCGAAATAAGCCACTACAAAAGCTCTGCTTTACGCCAACGACTTGTGGGCAATAACAGCCCCTTTTGGAATCAGATCCAACATTTGAACAAACCATTCATCGAAGACATCCCCATTCATATCTTCGTTATAGTCCCCGTGCGTTTTGAAATAAAAGTTAATAATCGACCATCAACAAAACCTTCAGAACTTCCAACATGGACAATGATAAGTCTTTTTCTTTTTCCAGATGGTGGCTGCAAACCTAACGACAAACCTTCCACGAATGCCTGCCTTCCGCTTTTAATGTTTTCATCTTGCCAAGATTTGGAAACTGTATATCCAGCATTTATCCATGTTTCGTCTACGTAAAAGATTTTCAAATTTTGTTCTCTGGCATGTCGAATGCTTCTTAAATAGTCTCTTCTCCAAAAACCTATTTCCGGTTTATCTATCAAGAAAGATTTTCTATTATGTTTTGTATATCTGAAACCCATATCTTTCAAAAGTTTGCATAATGTCATTCTGAAGAATTTTGTATAGTCCGTATCTTCTTGCACTGATGTCATAATTTTGTCAAGAAGTGTTGGAATTTCCTTTCGTAAGTAAAATCCATGGGCTTTACGCCTTATTCTTTGTTTTAATGACTCATCGATCTCAATTGGTTTTCGGCCTAAAGGAGTTTTAGGGGGTTGAAGAGTTCCATTCTTGCTTTCTTTTAGTAATCTATAAATTGTTGATTTAGCAACACACAACATAGCAGCCGTTATTTCCACAATATCATCAACACTTGCACTCGGATCCTTGTTTTTCAATGATATATAACAATTCAATATCAGAGTTTTTTCATTTAAAGATAATGGACCTGTTTTTGGTCGTTTAGATGGTCCTTGGCTTATCGACATTATTTGGTACTTGCACAATTAACATTCAACAAATGTTTTAAATATATTCCAACTGTTTACAATATTATGAAAACCATACAACTTCATATAACTTTACTCAAAGAACTAATACTAAGTACTGATTTAATGTGCCTACTTTCTTTTAAAATAATATTCCCGATAATGTTTCTAAGAAAACTGGGTTGTTTGGAAAATCCCTCTCAATAATCGAATAATCTGTAAATAGGTGTAATCGTATTAAGCCGATTACAGTAGGCCACTTGCCATTTAAAATTTCTGAGAAAAATTCCCCAAACACTACATATAGGAGTAATAGGTACAAATAAAAAATATTCATTTTGCTTCTTTGAATTTAATAAAAATTGTAACGATATCTTGCTATCTTGACTTTAATTAATTTTTTAAAAATATATGTCATTGTAATTTATTTGTGACAATATTCAAAGTTTGATATAATCTTTTTACAAAAAGAACAAAAATATATAAAATAATTATTGGTACAGATTGGTTTGTTTTCTATTATGAATAAACTGTGTTGCCTTTCTTTATCAAACTTACTAAAATTTATGTACCTCTATCACTTTTTTTATTAAAATTAGTACATTCCGTTACCTCTGACCTAAATCGTATATTCTTTAGCATAGCTGCAACTCATTCGTTCAATACAAAATGTACCTTACGGTATACCCTCTTAAAATATATTTTGGTACGTCTATGAAATCTACTTAAATGAATGCTTTATTACTCCTTGTCCTTTTTATATAGACTATATAATAATGACATAATTGGTTGAAACTTACCCTTGTGGCAAATAAAGAAGCATTTAATTGGCTTTAAGAAACGTCAAATGATAATCATATGAAAAAAATCGGAGAAAATTCACGTTTGTTGACAAATTTTTATATTTCCCTGTAATGTTTTTAATACAATTTTGAGCAAATATGCTTTAAATACAGATATCGACCAACCCATCTGAATATATCGACGTATTTAAATTTCATTTTTATTTTATTACCAAGGTTGTTTTTTATTACCGTTAGCGAAAAATATTGCCATGGAATCCTTATCACTTTACTTTTCCTCTTAAAAATTCGAGTGGAATACGTGCGTGATCTTTATGATTTACCGTTTTATTCTATCTCCATATCCACACTCGCACGTTTTCTTCCAACATCTGCACTCATTAATAGCCGCAAAAAAAGTTCAATGATATATTAACCGCCAAACGACTAGAGATTCAGCCACTTTATAACTTAACGAGATAAGTTTTGTACATGATTAATATTTCGTACGTGACTAGACAATGAAATTATGTGGTTTATATAGTTTTTAACATCTCCAAAATCCAAAATTGTTAAAACGCTATCTAATGCTCAATACTTAATAGTGAAGGCGCTAGCGGGTAAGTGGCGTGATCGACCGTCCAGCTGAAATGATGAAATGAAAAGATGCAGGTCAGAATCATAAATATACTAAGTGACATAAAAATCCAAACACCCAGTTTAAATGATTTTATTTTTATAAAATTTTGTGTAGTATGGTAAGTACTTACTGAAGCATAATAAGTAAATGATAAACATTTCAAAATGATGCATTGCTTTAAAGCTCTTTTACTTTTAATATTGGGTGGTTAATGTCCTCCTGTGGTATCTCATTCCAAGCAACCACCAACTCCTATCGAATTTCTTCTAGAGTCTAAGGAGGACGTTGCAAATTGAGAAATCTCCTACCCATCATATCCCACACGTGCTCAATTGGGGGTAAGTAGGGAGATCTTGGTGGCCAAGGTAATAATGTGACATCTTTATGTTGAAAGAAGTATATTGTGACTTTTGCGACATGTGGTCGGGCATTATCTTGTTGGAAAATTGGATTTGCCAGGGTGTCAAGATAGGGTAGAAGATGGGGTTCTAAAACTTCTTGGATATAACGCTGCGCGTTCATGTTACCTCTGATAAAGGTTAAAGGTGATCTCGAACCATAAGCTATAGCACCCCAAACCATAACTCCAACAATTTGATGAACATGCCTTTCAACAAAAAACCGTGGATTTCTCCTTTCACCCCGTCCTCTTTTAACCCTCGTGCATGCCTAAACAAAATCGAGACTCGTCACTAAAGAAAATACTGTTCCATTCCTGATCCCAGAGTGACCGTTCTCTGCACCACTCAAGGCGATTACGTCGGTGTTCTGGAGTTAAAGGGAGGACCCAGTGTGGTCGGTATGAAAACAGGACAAAACATCTTATTCGTCGATAACACTAAACGAAAAAGTAGCCACTATTTAATTAAAATGTGTATTGAATCAATGTTTATAGTGGTTAAAACTCAGCCGATACGCAAAGTGATTAAAGCAATCATTCCAATGTAATTGACTGAACTCTAGGTATTGGTGCAATCACACAAAATTATTAATTTAATAACATAAGTTGATTGATGTTATCAAATACTAGTATTGATTTGTGGACGACTAAAGTTTAATTTAATTACTGAGGAGATCAACACAATATGAAAAAACATTAATAATCTTAATAAACTAAAATTGATCACTGTTGTAGATAAATCCAATTATTTTGTTGATTAAATTGATCATAGCAAGATTATCAAACCAATCCACTGCATACGACCAAATAATTGTCGTTGAAGATTAATTTACATATTCAGTTAATTAAATTAATGATAGTAAAATAATAAAATCAATTATTACATACCATTAAATTTCATTATTGATGATTAACCTGATAATGCAATGAAACAATTTACTCAAAATAAAACCAAATAAATAATCCTTGTTGACCACTAGGATAATAGGTAATAATCAATCTATAAAATTTATTGTACTAACCCTTACTCTGTGGAAGTCCATCTTAATAAGAACATTAAAAAATAAAAATTTTTAATAAAACGTCCACCTTTTATTTAAAAAATGGCTTTTTTAATGTAATAACAACTGTTTGGCTACAACAAGCATCGTCAGATTGACATACCTATTAAAATTAATCTAAAGACGATACAAGTAGTAGCTAAACAGTTAATGTTGATGGAATAATGGATAAATAAAATACTCTTTTTGTTACATTTTGTTTATTTTTTATTGTTTTTTAAGTATTCACAAAAAACATGAACTTTAGCATAATGATGGTTACTTTTAAATCGAAAAAATACTGTTCAATAAAACTCCATGGCATAATGGACTCTGAAGGAAATTGTAAATTAAACAAGTATATTATTTTTAAACAAATATCAACTGCCCTTAAGACATGAAAGAATTGGTATCTAATATCATCAAAGAACAATCCAATTGTTTCTATGTTAAAAATATTTTCTCCTATAAAATAAACAAACGGCTGAACACTTTTCTTTTTTTCCCTTTAAACATGCAACATAATTTTCCAGTTCCTGTATTATTGCATTGCATTGGTGCAATCTTCTGGTGCACTCGTTGAGGTTCGTGGCAGCCTTGTAGGTGATAGTTGGGCATTGGCAAATTATTTTTTTATTTTCATATATTTTACATGGGAGTAAAGTGCCTTTTCCTCCCGTGAACTACTTTGATTCTCAGGAGAAAGCACTTTGTTTCTTATTATACAAATAGCATTATTTCCATGCTGATGATTAACTTAGAGGTGTAAAATAATTATATCATCTGTAAGGTGAATAATCTGTAAATATCAACTATCAAAGTAATCATAACAATGTCAGTACAGTAATTGTCATAGTACTCATTTTGATTAAATACATCAAATATGTAATTAAAATCGACCTCTCTGGTTTGATCACACCTGATAATTAATTTTAGATTATTTTGATGATTTTATTTAATAATTTTAAACATCTAAACAATACTAAAATGTAATTGAGTATTTCTTTAAACATTGTTTATTAAACAGATTATTACAATTACTAAAAGTATCACTTCAATTATAAAATAATCATATTGATTATTTGTATGGTTGATAACTGTATACTCATTTGATGGATTTCAATTATCAAAATATTAATATCAATACCAGTCAAATGTTTCTATTAATAATAATTTTGATCAAATACATTAAATAAGTAATTAAAATCGATCTCTTTTGCTCAATCACAGCTGATAATTGATATAAGGTTCAATAATTTTTTCAGGACTTGGAAGTCCATCTTATTAAGAATAATAAAAAACTCGTCGTTTTACCAAAACTTCCAAGTCTAGCGAAACGGCTGTCATTAAAGTTAAGAAAGCAATTTTTTAAATAAATATTGGAAGTTTTGGTAAAACGAAGAGTTTTTATTATTCTTCCTATTTAAAGTTTGCAAAACATTATAACGATAACAGGAAATATAATATTAAAAATATAATATTTATTTAAGTTTTCTCTTAATAGCATCATACATTACATTTTCGATATTGCAAAATAAAGTCTTTTTGTAAAGGGTGGTAAAAAGTTATTTTTGAATTATGAATGTATAATCTGCAATCTACAGATTTTTATATCTTTAAAAGAGAATTTTTAATTTTTTTATAAAATACGTATGAATGTCATAGTTTTATACGAAGCAAAGCATTTACTCAAGAATATATCCACGACCATTTCAACAAATACGGGAATATATATCACGAAAATGATAAATGTCTTGAAACTTGTCGGTATTTTAGGTATTAATTACCTTAGAATTCACACTACTTCCATTATAAAGTGTAAATTTTATGGAATTCGTATGATTTATTAGTGCCGTTACAGTGCGCAGCGCGTCATGCTTTAGCGTGATAAAAAGAAGTAATGCTCTTAACGGATAAAAGGATATTCTTTTATAATAAAAATGCTAGAAAACAACATTCCTATCGAATTGGCATTAATTAATTTATTGATCAATTAATTGTAATGTGTAAATGTTAATTATGTAATAGTATATTATCCAAAAATGAATATTGTAGCCGTAGTAAAGATCCAAATTTTGCGGATTTTGGGTCTTAACATTCTTTACGATTGGTTACGATGCCTGTACCTGTACGATTTCTCAACTTAGTGAGTTTGATAGGGGTCGTATAGTGGGACTTCGGGAAGCTGGATTTTCTTTTCGGGACATTGCAGTTAGAGTGTAAAGAAGTATAGACACCGTGGTTAGGTGTTGTCAGGCATGGCTTCGAGAAGACCGTACGCAAAGAGCAAGGGGCTCTGGACGCCCCCGTAGAACAACAGACGTAAAGATCGCCGCCTAAAATAATTGGCCTTAGGAGACCGTTTCTCCACTAGCAGGTCCATTACAAATGGCATGCGAAGTGTTTACCGACGAATAAGACGTTTTGGCCTGTTTTCATACCGACCACACTGGGTCCTCCCTTTAAATCTAGAACACCGACGTAATTGCCTTGAGTGGTGCAGAGAACGGTCACTCTGGGATCAGGAATGGAACAGTATTTTCTTTAGTGACGTGTCTCGATTTTGTTTAGGTATGCACGATGGTCGAGCGAGGATTAGAAGACCACGAGGTGAAAGGAGAAATCCACGGTTATTTGTTGAAAGGCATGTTCATCAAACTGTTGGAGCTATGGTTTGGGGTGCTATAGCTTATGGTTCGAGATCACCTTTAATCTTCATCAGAGGTAACATGAACGCGCAGCGTTATAAACAAACGTTTTATAACCCCATCTGTTTCCCTTCCCTCTTGACACCCTGGTAAATCCAACTTTCCAACAAGATAACGCCCGATCACATGTCGCAAGACTCACAATAGACTTCTATCAACATAATGATGTCACATTGTTACCTTGGCCACCAAGATTCCCGACGTATCCCCAATTGAGCCCGTGTGGGATATAATGTGTAAGAGATTGCTCAATTTGCAACGTCCTCCTCAGGCTCTAGAAGAACTCGAGTTGGTGGTTGCCTGGTATAAGATACCACAGAAGGACATTGACCACCTGATCAGAAGCATGCCTAACACATCGAGGTGAATTCAGTGAATACTGAATTTTATAAAAATAATATAATACGAATGCATTTTTTGTGTTATGTAATTAAAAATAATCAATAATTTGCAAAAATATCATTATATATAAAAACATTTTTATCTCTAACTATTGTGTGAAATTATGGAGGTTGGAAATCTAGACATTTGTTGACCAAGCAATTAGCAGCAAAAATCAAATAGAAATTAAATATTTACAATTCATCCAAAATACTACACTTTCCAATTAAGGTACATCTCCAATTGGAGTGACAACAGATAGATATATAACAAATGGGTCATGTTTATTCATCAATAAATAAAAATCTTGATTGTAATACACGTAAAATTTTAGATAATTGTTCAAATATTACAATTATTAGGGTTGGTGGAGTTAAGAACTTACTGTAGAATATCGGAAATTTTTGGTTTACAATTTATTTACCAAGTCTACTGCATAATTTGAAAGTTACGGCTCCTGTCGTATCTTTTGTTTTGCATTTTTTCAAGGGTTTACAGAATTTTGGAGTTCTTTATTTGGATGAAATATAAAATAATACTGGTACAAAATTGTTGAATGCAAAAACAAAATTACCTAAATTAAAAAATCTGGTATTTACAAATACGAAAGTCCAAAATGCAATACTTAGGTTAAATAATGGGACATTTTGATGCAAAAACATACAGTTTGCACTAACACACTTGAACACACAGACTCACTCATACAAACCAAAGAAATTGAAAAATAGGTAGGTACTATTGTCAATGAAAATGGCCTGACAAATTTAATCTAGAATGGAAGGAATTTAAAAGATTGTGGACAGGGTCAGTTACATTATCGAATTTTTTTTTTCTTTTTTTTTAATAATAAATATGTTTACAGTGTAGAAAATAGGCGTGTATTTATAATCGTGATTGTGTCATCAACGGGAGAGATGTTTTAGTTAATATTATCAATATTTGATATGCGCAGTAACATGGAAATTATAGTCTCAATGAAAACTTGCCCTAGCCATGTCAGGTAATTTTCGTTGACAATAGTACTACACATTTTTGACAGGCAAAATTAGGATTTTCTTGAAGAACTTGATATAAAAAAAACATCTAGCATTTTATATAAATAAAACAAAAAAGTACCACAAATACATTAGAAACGTTAAAAAGTTATAATAAAGATCAACATGATATAGTTTATTCCTGCTTTTTTTTATATAATTATATTCCTGATCTCAGGGTTAGGTAATTTTTACACTTTAATATTGTTATGTCTAATGCTTGGTCTTATAACGCTACTCAATTAACATTAAATAGCCATCTTATCAAATAAAATATAACCTGACGAAGAAATAATTTTTCGAAACAGTTTTCATTGCCTAAAAAGTTGTTTTAAATACAGCAGTGAAAGTTTTTTTACAAATTTATTCGTTTAGTGTTAAAGCACTATAATAATAAAGTACGAGTATATTATTATTGGTTGTAAAAACATCATTTGATTTATGTTACAAAATTGACGTTGGCTTTTGGAAAATGTAATCCAATTTCATTTGACAAATGAAAATAAATTTCATACAATTTAATATTCATGAATATGTATAGAGGAAAAATTATCAATAAGTAAATTTATTCAATAGAATTATAAGAATAATTTTATAATAGAATTATTTAATATACTCGTATTTATAACGGATTAATCACCAGAAGACTTTGTAGACTAACAAAGAATTATCGTAAAAAAATAACGTTCCAATTATTTGGAGCTAGGTGCTCTAGGGATTGATTCTATTAGGGGTACATTTCGAAATTCACATTTTAACGTAAAGACCAAAATTGTTAAAGATCGACAAATTTGTTCCAGGCCAAAGCAAAACCACTTTTAATGTCACATCAGAAGGCTAAATAACATAATGTCGTAGTATCAGGAAAAGTAAAAATATTCGCAAAAAACATAAAGCTTCCATTATCTGTATCTGTAGAGTAGGAAGGATGAGTATAGACCCACAGCGCTTAGGCCACAATATGGCCCATTGTACATCCTCCCAAGGAGTCGCCCTCCTAGGACATTGTCCATCCTGCCTTATCCAGGAAGGAAGACAGATAATATGGAGGTGTTTCCTTAGTTGATAGTGTCCAGTCAGAAATCCCACTGTTAAACGTAGGTTTTTCCTGGTCATCGCCAAATATTTTTTCGTATCCAGCTTCTCAGGGTCGCCCAGGGTGATCCTGGCAAAACTTAGTACGATATTATTATCTACCGAGGCGTTAGCTAAATCTTGGTGGCACTCTAGTGCTAACCCTGAGATAAAACGTTGTCTGTTCAAGATTAGTAGCGCTTGTCTACTATCAGTGCAAATTATTATGTTTTTGCCAGGAATTTCTTTTTCTGGTTATTTTGCGGCGATTGAGATACCAGCCAGTTCTATTTGAACCACGCTGGTATTTATACCCATTCCCCATTTAATCTTTAAGCTAAGTGATCTGGAGTAAACTCCACATCCTGATCCTTCCTTGGTGTTTGAGCCGTGTGTGTATATGCGTATTGCATTTGCAGCATCCGCCTCAGTGTTCTGTTTTATTTGTATTTTGTAGGGTTTATTAAACACAAACCTGGGTTCAACTGCGTTACCGGCCGCCTGTAGCAGAGGCACCGCAGTGAGTGCCTCCCTCCACAGGCCCAGCCTCAGTTGACCCATTCCTACCTCGGGGTTTACACCAGCCGTGCGCAATCGTAGCATGGCCATTAGCGCAACCTCCTTGACGTGCAGGTCGAGAGGTTTCAGACCAGTAACCAATTCCATTGCCGTGGTTGGTGTTGTTCTCATGGCTCCTGTGATGTTCAGACAAGCCATTCGTTGTATTTGATACAGTTTTTGGATGACCGTTGCTTGTAGAGTTTTAGGTCCCCATGCAATAGCTCCGTACGTTAGCATAGGTCTTATTATTGCTGTGTAGATCCAGGTGAATACACGGGGCGAGAGACCCCATGTGCGTCCCTCTGTCCTCCGACACTGCTCATAGGCCACATATGCTCTTTTTTCTCTGCTCCGAATATACGAGTTCCATTTTAACTTCCTGTCGAAGGTAATACCGAGGTATTTCACCTCTTCAGAGAAGTTTAGTTTGCTTTTGAAGATTTCGAGGAGTTTCAAGCCCGATAAGCTTCTTTTCCTAATGAAAAGGACCATCTCTGTCTTCTTGGGATTGATCGACAGTGAGTGTTCCTTAAACCATGTTTCTATTAATTTGAGGCCATCCTGCGCTCTATCACACAGTGTATTCACAAATTTGCCGGTCTGCAAGATAACTATGTCATCTGCATATGCAATTGAGTAGAAACCATTATTGTTGAGGTGATTAATCAGGGTATCCAGGACTATGTTCCAAAGAAGGGGTGATAGGACCCCTCCCTGCGGACATCCCCTCATGACCAGTCCTCTCACAGTAGTCTTCTACATTTATACTTATTGTTCTACTAGAGAGCATCTTGAGTATTCATTCTCCTACCACCAGGGGTATATTCCTGGAGTTAAGTTGCTGGGTGATTGTTGGGAAAGTCGTTTTATCGAACGCTCCTTCGATATCTATAAATATACCCAGGGTAGATTCTTTATTATCCAATGATCTCTCGATTCTGCCATCATCTGCTTTCATTATTTGTATTGTTTAGAAAAAATCAAATTTATTGGAAGTAGGACTAGAAAACTCCATGTTATCGAATACAGTAAAATATCTGAATATTTTACCAATATCCAATATTTTACCAATCGTGTAGAAAGATTTGACATTAGATTTTGTATTCCAACAGCAAGGTTTAGAATGGGTCACTGCTAGTCTTGATTTATCCCTTATCGAAACATTGTGGTATGCAATGAAAAAGTGTTGCAGACACATCCTATACAATCTAACAATAAGGATCAGAAGATATGGGATTCGCTTATACCTTAATTTTATAAAGGTTTAGTTAATGGGGATATAACTCAGTAGTAAACTTCAACTGTTTCTTTTTTATGCTTGATTCCATTGTTACCACTCCATATATAATATTATGAATTTGTACCTAAAATTTTTTAAACAACTATAGTCTATATAGAAAGGACAAGGAGTAATAAATCATTCATTTAAGTAGATTTCATAGACGTACCAAAATATATTTTAAGAGGGTATACCGTAAGGTACATTTTGTATTGAACGAATGATTTGCAGCTATGCTAAAGAATATACGATTTAGGTCTAGTCATTCTTTTAGATTAAATACTATCACTTTGTTTTCGTAGTTGGCATGTTTTCTGTTTGTTGTCTTACCTGCAATTATCATCATTCAAGCTTTATTCTAGATAGGAGAATCATACTTGGTGTTTCACTTATGTCGAAAATGCTGGTAAAATGAAGTATGTCGTGTTTTTCTATATATTTAGTAAATTTTTCAATACTTACAACACCTTGCAATGCAATTAATTTTTCTAGTTAGATTCCGAAAACCACTACTACTTTTTATAAGAAAACTGCTCGTATATAACATGAAGTTTATTATCAAAATGTTTCGTTATTTTTAATAAAATTAAGTTTAAATTTAACTTTGTTAGTGTATTACACCCTTCTTTATATTATATTTCATGTAGACATAACCAGTATCCATTTCTAAGTTTACATTTATAAAATCAATATTTTATCATTTACATGGTAAAAATGTGTATTTTCCTTACCGAGTTAAACATTTTAGGAAACTTCTCATCAATTGCTTCGTTAAATGAATATTTAATAAATAAGGCAAGCACAGTGATGAAGTGTTTATTTTACAAAATTTAGAAAGGAGAGGAAGAAAAGTTGAATAAAGAGAAAACATAAAGGGACGTACCCTAAATAAATATTTGTTATTTTATATATCATAATTGACCAATTTTCTTTAATATTTTGATTATTAACTTTCATTGCTGATTTCATTGTTTATTGCAGACAAGCATGCACGGTCATCGCATTTTAAATATAGCTGCAATATATTGCATTGAAATTCTACTTCTACCCAAAAGACTTTGGGACCTGACAGTCTCACCAGCTTGTCAGCATCAGCGGTGGTTGATCTTGTAAAGGAACGCTCCATTGGCAAATTCAAGAACATGGGACGAAGAAAAAGGTTGCAGTAGGCATGACCAGAAAGAACCTAGGTCTAACCATAGACATCTTTACTGACTACCATCACCTACGAAAACATTTTGGGTTTATCTGACACCTCACTATGTAGATGTAAACAAGAAGATGAGACAGTCAAACACGACCTCTGTGAATATCCCGCACTATCACACGATTTTCTGTATTCGGTGAGAACTGCCTAACACATGCCAACTAGGGGGATCTGCCTACTGGCGACGTTATTATCACCTACTTTAAACAGGTAGGTTGGTTGATGAGCTAATAAGAAGGCTTAATCTCAGAATGATGCAGCTGCATCTATAGGGATGCAATATGATATGAAATATGTAACTAAATCAGAGCGATGCTAGAGAACAGGCTGATCCTAACATTACAGGAGAGCGAGGAGTCGAGGGGCTGCCCTGTCGTCGCTACTGGTGGATGACCTGATCTCTGACCTCGACAACCAGGGGATAGAGGTACAAGCCTACACCGAAGATATAGTGATAGTGGTAAGAGGAAAGCATGAAGAGGTCATTGTTCCTAGGTGGTATGACAAGGAAAAACTTTCGGTCAACCCTAATAAAGCAACAGTTATCAGTTTGACCAGGAGGCGGAAACTGGATAAACTCCAAATGCCCGCCCTCTATGGGTGAATACTTACATGGAAAGCTCATATGGAGAACATTAGCAATAAAGCAAAGCTCATCCTTTGATAATGCCTTAGAATATGCGGCAACTCTTGGGGAATGAAACCCAAACAAATGCATTGGTTAAATCTTACAATAATAAGGGATGTGATTATGTATGGTGCTCCGGTCTGGTGGACTAAATGTCAGAAAAAGATCATTAAAGGGAAGTTTAATCAGCTTCAACGGCAGGCATGTCAACGAGAGCTAGGTCTACCATTCCACCCCTGCCATCAAAATTTTAATAGATCTTCCTCTACTTCACATCTGGTTGGAAAGGGATGCGATGGCCGGTGCATACGGAATGCCAGGGTGCAGCACAGAGTGGTACCAGATGCAATGCAACCCAAATAGAACTACTACTAAGCCTTTTACCGTGCTATTTCCAGGAAGGGGATAATGTAAGACAAATATATCGAATTTTATAATGACCTACCAGTGTTGGTACAAGGACGGCTCTAAGACCGAGGTAAATGTTGAAGCCAAAGGTGGATCTGACCCAGAACTGGAACTGGAACCAAATCAAATTGACTCCAAGCTAGGATCTACTAGATCTAGGGGAAAATAACAAAGTAACCTTACTTTGGACACCTGGGCATACCGGCATTGAGGGGAACAAAAGAGGACCTCCTAGCCAGAAAAGGTGTTGAAGGAATATTTATAGGCCCAGAGCCATTCCTAGGCATACTGAATAGCGTAATCAGAGGAACAATATCGAACTGGGTAGATTAAAGAAGATGGTTTTACTGGTTCTTTAAAAAGAGGTCTCAAGAGCTGTTCAAAATGTCAGACAGGACCTCCGAATTATGATAGGACTACTGACTGCACACAGTCGCCTTAATGAGCAAATGAAAACAACTGACTGGCATAGAGTGCGGACTGCAGATTCTGTCAGATTGAGGATGAAACGGCGGAGCATATCTTGTGTAACTGCCGAGATCTCGAGAGTCTAAGAATAAATAAATTTGGTCTAGAACGACTATAACCTAGGGGTGAGCCACAATAGATCTTTCAGGTCACAGAGACGGTGAACGATCACTCACATAGAACCTAACGTAGCCTAATCTCAGAAGGACGCACAATGGGCAAAATGTGGCATAAATGCACTTCAAGAATTACAGATACAATCTTATATCCCCGAGTGATTTACAAGCTGACCTATCAAATAAAGTTAAAACATGGGAATTATGCAAATTAACAGTGCAAAACCAATTTTCAAATAAATATGGAACATATTTGTTATCCTAATTTTTTTTTATCTACGAAACGCATCAACCACGAAGGGTTATTAGCGTGTATTTAATTAACGTTTCCGATAGATTGATTTAACTTTAGATTTTTTTTATATAGGTTACAGTCTTTAAGATATAGTAAAACGTTTTTAAAATTTCCATCTTCTAGAGCTTCTCTTAATGTTGCGGGTATGTTGTGGTTGTGTTTTATTCGTTCAGTGTTATACCTTGAACATTGAAGAATCACGTGTTTCACAGTTAGATCACTTTTACACTTTTCACATACAGTTTTGTTTTTTGTTTGGAATAAGTAATCGTGGGTTAGTCGTGTATGTCCAATGCGAAGGCGGGTGAGTATTACTTGCTCTCTTCTGTTGTTAAGATCTGGTTTCCAAGGATTATGGCGTTTCATTCCTTCGTACGACTTGGTTGAAGAGTTGTTCCATGTTTGTTGCCAGGCTATTGTTATTTTGTTTTTTAAAAATGGCTTCAGATCAGTATGTACAACTGCGGTGTACTCCTCAGAGGTTGGATTGGTGGATGCTTGTTTAGCCAGTTTGTCTACAGCCTCGTTGCCCTTGATTCCGATATGAGAAGGCACCCATATGAAATTAACCCGACATTTTCTGTTTTCTAACTTTTTCATTTCTTTTTTTATTTGAAGTAAGAGAGGATTGTCGCAATACAATTGTTTGTAAGAGAGTGGCAGTTCTCCAGTTTCCCAATAGATACTTTTTATTGGACTGGTGCGATGGGCTCCCAAAGAAATGCGAAGACTTGTTGTAATGGGATTACTTTCGGAAAAAAAACGTCTTGTTACTTTAATGTATTTTTATTAATTCATTTCAAAATTATGATAACAATAACAGAATTAAAACTAGGTTAGTAGAGTGTTTAATATTTACAATAATTCTTGCAAGTTTGCAAGGTTGGGTTAGTAAATTATAATTATATAATTAATAACTTAATCTACAGGATAAGAATAAGAATACTTAACTATACTATATTGCATTGTGTTTTGAATTACGTCAAGTGATTTTAAAAGAGATTTTTTGGCCGAGTTATATACTATAGCACCATAATCGAGCTTTGATCTTATTATGGATTTATAAATAAGTATCAGACTTGAAAAGTCAGCACCCCAGTTTCTGTAAGCGAGGGATCGTAGTAGATTTAGTCCGGATTGACAAGATCTCTTTAGATTATGGATGTGCGTTTTCCAAGTAAGTCTCCTATCAAAAACCATGCCTAGAAACCTGATTTCTTTTACGTATTCAATTTTCTGTTTATTTAGGTAAAGATCTTTAGCTTGAGTGTTGTTTCCTCTTGTAAAGCACACAGCTTTTGTTTTTAGGGTATTGAATTGGAGTCCAGTCGTGGCTGACCATTTTTCAAGGTGAGTTATGGTTTTTTGGATTTCGTTGTGGGTTTTTGTTAAGTTTTTACCTCTGCAAAAAATCACTAGGTCATCCGCGTATAACCTTGCTTTTACTGGTCCTCTAATGTTTGTCGTGATTGTATTTATTGCCACTAGGAACAAAGTTGTACTGAGGTTTGACCCTTGCGGTATTCCATTTTCTTGTGTTTTTCCTTGGGAGTATGCGCCGTTGACTCTGACTTGGAATTGTCTTTTCTTCAAGAAGTTTGTAATATACATCAGTATGTTGCCGCGTATTGACCACTCACTAAGAGTTTTGATAATTGAGTATTTCCATACGGTGTCGTATGCTTTGCTTATGTCGAAGAATATTCCAATACAGTGTTGTTTTATTGCGAATGCTTCATGTAGTTCTGACTCTAGCTCAACAAGGTGATCCAAGGTACAGTGTTGTTTTCTAAATCCACATTGTTCTGGTATGATTAACTTATTGGATTCTAGATACCACATCTGATTTTGGCTTAGATGGTTTTGGGATGGGTATAATGATTGATTTTCTCCAAGAATTTGGGAATACGCCTGAGGATAGGATAATGTTGTAAATGTTTAAAAAAAATTTTTTGCATTCATAAGTAAAGTTTTTTAGAAATGCAAGAGGGATGTTATCAGGTCCAGGGCATGAATTCTTAGAGTTTTCAAGGATAGTTTCTAATTCATCCATGGATATTGGAGTATTTATGTCGGTATTATAAAACTCTTCATATTTTAGAGGCTCCTTTTCTTTCTCTCTTTTTAAATCTAAAAAATCAGAAGTGTGATTAAAGTTTCTTGAATTATTTTTATAGACTCCTGCCAATTAACTTTATAGACAGAATACAAAAGTATGAATAAAACAATTCACTAAAAAATGTATCTATAACAGATTGTAGTAAATCTCTTTTTAAGATTTCAAATGATTATACGTTCATATAAGGTATACCTGGATTTAAATGTATCAGTAAATCGTAGCTGCAAACAATAAACAATTTTCACCCTATAATACTTTTTTACACTTCCATCCGAAGTGAACTTGTATACTACATGTCTGCTTTCAAAAGATTTACAGCATTCTCGTTACGCTCGTTCAGCTCCACAGAAAGAAGTCAATACTGAAAGTCGGTTCAAAGGCAGTTGTCGATAAGGGTTTAGAACGATTAGAGACAATAAACAAAATTAAACATTCTTATTTTATACATAATTTAATCATTATAAAGTAAGCTTTTTTCAATGTTTAGTAAATTAGTTAGTCTTTAAATCATATAAGTCATAATAAAACAACATGTAATTAGACTTTCTAATGATATTAGAAAATTAATACGTAAATTTTATATGATTAGAGAAATATTAAATGAGCATTTATTGATTTGTGTCTATAAAGCTCTTGTGGAATCTTTATTAAGGTATGCGATATTGGCTTGGGGAAGTCTATATGAAAATGCACTAAAACCCCTAAAAACAATTCAAAACTATATCTTAAAAATAATTTTTAAAAGGAAAAAAAATATCCTACTAGTCAACTTTATAATGAAAAAATTCTTTCAGTCAGATCTTTATATATTTTGAGTGTTTGTTCATACATGCATATGAAAAATTCATTTAGTGTACATGTAAATCATTCCTACTTTACCAGGAACAATGTTAATAACAATTTTCAAATCCCTAACAGTTTTACAAATTTAAATCTCAAATCAATTGACTATCTTGGTGCCAAAATATATAACATTTTACCTGGATCAGTGCGAGTGATAACTAACCCAAAGACATTCAACTATAAATGTAGAACATACATTACTGCAAACTATGCAAAGTTTGCAGCACTGTTTTAATTTTGTATTTTATTATTTTGAGTCTATCGTATTGGTAACAATAACTTACTGTATCTTAAACTAATTCTATGTTAATGTCCAAAATTGTTACTATTCTGAATTACTTTATGACATTTTCTATTTCTTACTAGTGCATACAAAAATTTAGTTTTTTAGGCACCAAGTTAGCAAGTTTTTGACACCATACAGTTAAGTAATATTTTGTAACTTCAAATATTGTATTTATTTCGTAATATATATTTCAATTTCTCTAATGTGGGTAGAATCCAAAAATGGTTCAAAGAAAAATACAAAGTCGATCCCACAATGTTTAATTTAGTATTTGAAAAGTTGCAAAAAAAGTAACTTTAAAAAACTTTTTTTGGAAATTTATAATGTTTTAACATATTTTAAGTTTGTTTATTTTTAATATTTTATTTATTAACATTTTTTTCCTCTTGACTTGACTTATTATCTTATTCTATTTCTATTTGCAATGTATTTTAACAGCCTGATCGGTCATGAGACCAAAACTAGTTGCAACTTTTCAAATATTTGATTAAACATTGTGGAATGGACTTTGTGTTTTTCTTGAAGCTCTTTTTTAGTTAGTTTTTATTTTGTATTATAAACTCCAAATTAGTATTATTAAAAAATATTTCTTATTACCAATAAAACATAATACGGTATTTTACTCTTTACGAGAAGAAATCAAAATACATTATAACATTTAAATATTCAATAATGGTATATTAAGTATAATATCAATAGAAGTTGTTTTATATTATCTTAATCATATAACTTTTATTATATATTTTGTGTATTTGTAAGAAATAATTTTTATTATGTAATGTAGCAATATTATATTTTGTACATAAACATGTTATTTGAATCTACCAGAAATTTAAAGAAATTTATTATATAATGTGAAAAAAGAAGACAGAAATATTCGTACGATATGTGCCTAGAAAAATCTACAGGTAGACGAAGTTAGTATGTCTAGTTATATATAGGAAAAAAGAGGTGCATATAGTGTTCTAGAAAATGGTTAATTTATAAAACATACAAGAAATTTCTGGAAGCCATAGAAGATCGATCAGAGTGAAGAGTCAGTTTGAACAGTGAACAAACAGTTTTTAAAAGTGTTAAATAGTGACATTAAGAATATAAGTTAAAGTAATCAAGACGTAAAACAAAGTGCTAAATAGTGACATTGAAAATATAAGTTTAAAATTAATACCAAAGTAATCAAAAGTGTAATTAAAAACATTTTCGGTGCATAAAAAAAGAAGAAATTATAGGTTAGGTTAGGTTAGGTTAGGTTTCGGCGCATAAAAAAAGAAGAAATTATAGGTGTACTTACTATTTATAATACAATTAAAAGAACTATATTCCAACAAACACTGAAATATATCCATAAATCGATTTGGAGGAACAATTATAGTACACAAGAAACCAAACTTTTAACAACCACGATAATTTGCCAAAGTCAGAGATTCCACGTATACCTTCGTTGGTTTCCGTTTTTCATAACTTATTTACCATTATAGAAATAACAATGATTAATTTAGCACAATTTCAACATCAAGTAAGTTATTTTCTAGTTAATAAAAGGCCTTTTCTTTTTTCTTATATTTCCTACTAATTAGTTTCATTAATCAACACTCAATATATTACTGTTTTAATTTAACTCTTATAATAAATTTGTAATTATAATTAATCAGTTTTCCTTTCATAAATCTATCTAATAGTCCAACTAGAAGCTTGCAGAACATAACATCCCTGAGAAAAAGAAGATCTTGCTACTATAGAACATTTAAATAATATCGATAAAATAATAATCAATTAAAATTTATAATTACAAATCAATAAATAATCATAATATTCATTACAATATATTATTGAAATAGTTCTGGGAAAAAGCGATCAGTATGTGTTAGTTTTGGTTCACAAAATAATAAAATCATTTTTTAAAAAATATCCGCCATGTTATTACGTCATTCGGCTGTGTAAACTAAAGTGACAGTGACAGACTACTTTCACATATATATAAAGAGACAGTTGTCAACTTATTTTACTGGCTTTTTATAACCTCTAAATATGATCTTTATTCAAAAAATGTATACTTTTTCATGGTGGTTATGGTGAAATATAATTTAGATAGGTAATGCATATAGGTACTTACATCAAAGTGAGCTTCAAAAAGGTTAAAACAGGTTTTATTATGTAATAGTTCGAGATTTTTTTTTGCAATTTTGGACCATGTTTTTCTGAAATTTAAATTTGTCCGGTGCTTTCAGACTATTGTTCTTGCATTCCGGAGCAGCATACCAACGATAAGTGGAATGATAACTCATTTTTGAGATAAAAACATTAATATTTGAGGTATAGAAAATCAGCGCAGTTGTTTACGCAGCAAACTGACGTAGTTTGTTATTATTGTAGGATATAATTGAGACACTTTTCAAAAATTTGTAAAATATCCTATTAAAACAATTTTTTCTTGATAACATATTGAAAGTCAATAAATACTTTTCATTTCTATAAGCGTATAAATAGTAAATGTACCTAATATTAATGTTAACGTAATGTAAGTTAACATTAAAGAAAAAATAATTTAAAAAAATGAATATGTCCAAATTCTTGCTTCCTTTATTTTCCGTCAAACGAGCCAGTTTATAACCATTACTTTTTATGTTCCCATTCTTCTATAATTTGCATGGTAAATGGCATTCTTTGGAGATCGTGCAGTGTGATTTACATTGCAGAAAATGTTAAATTAGTTTGACACAATTCCACTTTTCTACAACAACCGAATGAAAGTACCTATAATAAGAATAAATGACTATGGAAAACTTTTTTCATTTTAAAGTGCTATTGTAAATATGCACGACAAATCCATAAAAACAGAGTTGTCTACCCATTAGGAATTTGACAGGCTAATATCCGTCAGGGAAATGGTTTTTACTCGAAAAGTAACTATTCGTTTTTTTTTATTGAACTGGTACAAGGTGGTGAGAAGAGATTTTATTTTTAAATCAAATCACTTCTTTCTCAATTATCTTAAAAGCTTGAAATCGGATTTGTTACACTAGCAAATAGAATATTTATAATGATAACTGACAGACAAAAAGCTATTTTTAAAGACGGCAGTAAGTGGATAATTTTTTCTCTTATCTATTTATTTCGTTATCAATAAAATGTGAGATTTGGATTTAGAATGATATTTGGTTTAACAAACATTACGAGATCTCGTGCGCGTGTTTTCGAATGGCATAAAAGGTTTTCTGAAGGTCGAGAGATCATCGAAGGTGACCAACGTCCAGGTCGTCTTTGTTTCAACTCTGCAAACAGTGAATAAATGAAATTGTGCGCGGAGATCGTCGTATGAACATTCGGATGATAGCAGAGAATGTAAATTGAATGGGTTCCAGAGGGTCAAACTGTAAACCAAACTTACTATTTGAAAGTTTTGGCAACGCTGCGAGAGTGAGTTTGTAAAAAACGGCCGAAGTTGTGGAAAAACAAATCGTGGATCTTGCACCAGGACAACGCACCTACTCGTAGAGCACTGTCTGTGAAGCATTATTTAGTCGCTAGAGGCATTCCAGTGCTCGAACACGCACCAGCATTGCTTTGACCAATGGAAAAAAATGCTTCCTTGAAATTATATACAACAAACTAATCCACAAGATGCTTAAATTGATATTGTCCCAGAATATTATCCTTGAGAGCATCACTTTAAACTTTCTTTGTTCCGGTCACAGCTTCCTTACGAATGTCACAGAGACTTTCCACCCTGAAAGATTACATGGAAGTTATGAAGAAATGTACCTATAAGAAAAACGCCTTTAGTCGTGACTCATGATTTCTGAAGATATTTAAAGAAAATATCACAAATCGGAAAATAACAGAACACAACGAAAATGTGAATTGGTTAAAAATAAGGTCCATCAAAATAGAAAGAAATGAACCTTTTGTGATAAGGATTAAACAAAGCGAGTTTCCGTCACCATATCAGAAAATAAACGTTAAAAACATATGAGAGGTCAACGTTATTACCAAAAAAATATTTGGTTATTTTAAACTCTTGTGGCTGATTGGAAAAACAGCAAAGGTTAAAAAATTTGCGAGAAATAATGCACTTTATACCATCCGATGCATTATCTTTCTATCAAAATCATCATGGCGCCAATATTACAGAAGACGTCAACGGTTAGAACGTTAACGAACTGGATTTTCAATTAGAAAATAAAGAATAACAATACTTATATTTTAATTTTTTAGTTTTAAATTTCATATTACTTGCGTTTAGAGTTGACCATTTTTGGCGTTTTATTTCATAATTGTCTACTTTAGAAAAGGCAGAAACTTACCAACAATCAAACAAATTGATTTTCGTTGATTATATTAGATAGAAAAATAATCTATGAATAAAAGTAAAATATAAATGAAATTGAAAAAAATTGAAGCTAATTCGTCTGCTGATTTTTAATTGTAGAAAAACTTTAAAGTGCAGTTCTCTCAGTTTTATCATAATGAGAGTTGGTAGCTTTTTGCATAACTTCGTCCAATTTAGAATTATTATCTTTGACTAAAACCAGCTCCAATCTTTATTGTAGTACAATTTTCATATGTTTTTCTTTTGCATTCCATTCTTTTACTTCCTCTCTTTTAAAGTTTTACTAAATAAACAATTGTTTTTAAGAGTAAAGTTACATTGAGTTTCCAATTTTGTTTTGTATGTACTTTCAATTTAAGAACAAAAACAGACAACTACTGTTAAATAAAACTTCTTCAATTTATTAGAAAAATTACCTTTTTTGATAGCGGATTCAAAAAATCATTTCAGATTAATATTGCAATTACAGTTTGTTTTTATAAGAAAACTATTTGATGCTGATTAAGTAAAATTTAGACTAAACCAAATATCAATATAATGAGACATAGCAATATAATGGAAAATACAGCGCAGTTTCTAGAAACTAATATAGTTTGCAGAACATTATTGCACATTCATATAGTATGCATAGGTATATCAGATGTAATTGATCTATGTATACATTTTTCAACACTATATAACTTTTGAAAATAAAATATATAGGTATGTAGTTATGGCAGGACCAACATTTAAACTTTATTACGAAAAGTATGTAATATAAAATTCGCAAAAAATTACAGAGGTACCTATTAAAAAGAAAAGTGAGGGTTACATTCTTATACAATGAAGAATAAAAAAAATATTGAAATGTGTTTATATTTACATTACCTATTTATGTAAAGGCTGTGAATTGCAGATTATATAAAAAAGAAATACACTCGTCACAAAGAGTATGGCATCATTTTAAAAATTGAATTAAGATGTAAAACAAAATATCACATTTTTTAGTATTTTTTGATATGATTGTATGATATCCTTTAGATGCATAAAAGTCCAAAATATTCACAGTTTAAATTACCTTTTTGTTAAAAAATAAAAATGAATAAATTTTGATAAATCCTATTTATATTATTTACATTATAAAATTTCTTGTGTGCAGTACGTTTGTTTAATTTTTTATTTGGAAGTATCTAGAAAGATTTTGAGTAAAAATTAGTAAAATAACCCCAGAACAAATAGCTCAAATCGTGGCTTTAGTTGAAGATGGACGATCTCAGCAATATGTTGCTGAAGTCATGGGAATCAACCAATCCAGCGTTTCTAGAGTCTTAAGAAGATTTAGAGGAACTGGAAGTTATAATAGAAGACCAATTCCAGGTGTACTAATCCTGCAGATGACCGTTATTTAAGAATTCAGCCAGGCAACTGCAATGTGTTCTCTCTGGAGTCCGTTATGTTAGAATATCATTCAATACGAATAAAAACAGATTAAAGAATTTTGGAATTAGACCCAGAATACCTGTTACTGCTCCGTTGTTAACCAGAGCATACTGTGTAGCACGTTTAAGTTTCGCAAGAGAACATGTTAATTGGGATATTAACGATTGGGCTAATATTCTTTTTACGGATAAATCAAGATTTTCACTTTTTGGATCCGATAGACGTATTCCAGTTTATAGACGCGCAGGTGAGCGATTTGCTCAGTGTAACATAAGAGCAGCCAAAAATTATGGAGGTGGTTCGATTATGATATGGGGAGGCATCTGTTTTAAAGGCCACACGGAGTTAATTGCGTTTCGTAGGGGATCACTGACAGCTGATCGGTATACAAAGGAGGTTCTTGAGGAAAATGCAGTACCACTTCTTCCAATCATAGGAGAGAATTTTATTCCAATGCACGATGACGCTCGCCCGCACGTTGCCAGAATAATAATGGAATACCTTCAAGAGGTTGGTATTTAAATTTGAGATTGGCAGCAGTTAGTCCAGATCTAAACCCAATTGAACATGTTTGGGACTACTTGGACACATAAGAACTCGTAATATCGCTCCAGACAACCTTGATGAGCTGGAAAATATTTTATTAAGAAGAATGGGAAAATTTAGGTTTGGATTACATTAGCGACCTCTTCGTGAATAATAGCTACCATTATATGCTCATTGAATAATATACTATTATAGCTGTTATCTGATTTGCTTTTGAAACCCATTGTTTATTGGAAATGTGGAATTCTACAAACATCTTTCTATTTTAGATCCCCATTAAATCAAATTTTTGTTATACTTAATCTATTAATATTTCGTGGAAAAGTAAATTAAAAACGAACTTGTTTCTTCTAAACAACATTACCAAATTTAAAATAACAGTAAGTAAACAATGTTATATTTATTATCGAAGAAATTGATTATGATGTTTATTTTTATTATAAAGTTTCGGATAATGTCGACAATGATATTGCAGGTCGATGTTTGTATTGATTGAACTCTCAGGCCGTTTCATCCCCACATCAATTATCATGGACAATTTCAAGCGAATATGTTCTCCACACATTGGTAACGCATGACGAATGAGCAGAGATGTTGATTTTGTACTTGTACCTTGTAAATAATATTAGGTTTATTCCATGTATACAAGGTGGTGAAATAAAAACTTAACTCGATTTTCCGACTTTTATATGAAAATGTGGAAAATCCCTCGAGCCCGTCAATTTCTAATTCGAGGATGAACTACTTTTCTGCTCTTTGCATCCCCCAACTTAGGTAAGCATAACCCCTTCATTTTGAATAAGGCCTGTTGTGATACATTATATTAAAGATATAATCGAGTATTATCTTATCCTGAAATTTTGGTTCAAACTATCCATAGGTAATGAAACAGCGATGTAGAATTTATTCATTTCCGACTCCGACATATTTCAAAGGTAATTAGTAATTAGAAATCAAATGTCCAAGTCAATGTCACAAAGTTTTATTAAGTGTAAGTAATAAGTAAAGTTGTTAACAGCTACTAGTTTCGGCTTTTTGAGAAGCCATCATCAGGCTGAACTGTATATATGATACAATAGTATATCCAGGCAGCTTACATTTTACGGGTTAAGCTTGCGGGTAAGAGAAATGTTATAACAATATGACAATGAAAAGAAAAATTAAAATTATTAACTAATTAAGATAATATGTATGAAAATCTTCTGATGAATTAAAATCAGCCTTCTACTCTTGGAGCCTTTTCAACTGATGAGTATTCACTTAAAGATTTTCAAACTCCTTTTCTCCTGGTATTTTACTCCCTAGGCTCAGCCTTTTGGGTCTATGAGTTTTCAATTTATTTAGTTTATAGCTACTTTTATCATGACGCCTCTTTGACGAATAATTTTCTACCTCCCAACTCTTTAATTTTCAAACATTGAACTGTGTTAGTTCATTTAACTTAAATTCTTTTATTTTTATTTACAGTAGACATTATTATAATTAATATAATTATAAACACTATAATTTGTAATTTAGACCCTTAGGTGAAAAACGATGTAATAATTTCTAAATTTTATGAATTAATTCATTAAAATAATTAACATTTTTTGGCATTTAAAAAAATTTAAAAATCTGAAAAACTGTAAATTTTAAGTACTTGGTACCTTGCATAAAATGGTCCTTAAAATTAATAGTCTAAGCAAAAAAGAACAATAAAAGTAGTAATCCAAGTGCAGTAAATTTGAAAAAAATTATTTGAATTCAGTAGTATCAAAAACCTCTGTATACCAAATTTCATTCATCTACACTCAGGATTTTTTCAATATAAAATTAAGATCTTTGGATATTAAACTTTAAAATAAGTTATAGATTGAAAAATACGTATTGAATATCAATAAAATCCATAGTTTACATAAAATAAATCATTATTTTATAGAGCCATTCACCATAATACAGAAAATCGAAAAATGAATGAATACTTCTTGAATAAAAAAAGACAATACAAAAATGTGGGGTATGCAGTGATAATTAATACCTAGTGTTTCCTCCTCGGGCCCTTATAACAGCTTGCATACGACGTAGCATCGAGCTAATCAATCTATGGATGTCAGTTTGGTCCAATTCTCTCCATATTTCCTGAAGAGCCGCACGAGCTCAGCCAGGTTGTTTGGACGAGGTATTCGTGCTCGATATTGCCTTCCCATTATGTCCCACAGATGCTTAATTGGATTGAGATCAGGACTGGAAGCTGGCCAATTCATACGGACAATTCCCACCTCTTGTAAATAGTCATTGACGATCCTAGCACGGTGCGGACGCGCATTATCGTCCATGAAAAGAAAATTGGGTCCGATGAACGGGGCAAAAGGTATCATATGCTCATCAAGAATGGTCGTTATGTATCTTGCACCCGTCATAGAACCGCCATCTACGATAGCTAGGTCAGTACGAGCTTCGTAACTTATACCACCCCAAATCATCACTGAGCCTCCTCGATAGCTTATTTTTTCTGCAATATTGCACTGAGCAAATCGCTCTCCTTGCCTCCGCTAAACTCTTTCGCGGCCGTCTGGTGACCTCAAGCTAAGCCTGGACTCGTCTGAGAACAATACACTTCGCCAGTCTGCGTCATTCCAGTTTTCGTGTTCTCTTGCAAAGGCAAGTCTAGCTCTGCGATGCTCTACGGATAATAGTGGACATAGGGCTGGTCTTCTGGATACTAAATGAGCTTCAGCAAGTCGACGTCGAACTGTCCACCTGCTTACATCCACATTTCTCTCTTCTTTCAGACGATTGGTCAGTTGAACTGATGTGTTATGCCGATTTCACATGACGTTACCAAAAATCGGTCATCTCGTTCGGATGTTGTCCTTCTACGACCGGAACCTGGCCTCCTTGTGAAGTTGCCGGTTTCATTGAATCGCTGAACTGCTCTTTGAACCGCCGAACGACCAACAACACATCAGCTGCATAATACTGGCTACGGCCATCTTGAACTAAAGCCACCGCTGTAGCTGCATCCGTCGGAGTTAAGAACATTTTATTGCAATTAGAATTAAGAATGCAACGCGGTTTGACACTACAGGATTACTAAGGTAACCCGGGTTGAAATAAATGCAATAAACAATGATTTATCTTTTCGCTTATCGGAATAATTTTTTCAAATAAAAACATAAATGCCTTTGTGATAAAAAATGCAGAACTAATATAAACATTTGAGTTTGTTTCGGATATACGAGGGCATACCTAAAAATTCACATGCCATACAATAACTTGAGAGTCGCAAGAGTTAAAATAAATGAGAAAAAAGAAATGGATCGAATTTTTTGCACCTGAGTGTAGTATAACAGCCTGTATATTGTTACTTTATTCTAACGAAATATTTTATTCCATTTTAAACTGTTAACCTTACTAATACTATTAAGATTATTCAAAATACACTTTTTGTAAAACTGTTTTTTAGATAACCAGACTAGAATGGATTGAAATGTTTTTTTCTTTTTCCGGAAATTACTGAAATAATTCCGGAACTTATAGCTAGCTAGTTATTAAAAACGTAGATCAGAAGTGGGGTGTATACGTAGTTAAAGCTCGGTAAGGTAACAGAAAATTACCGGAAAGAAAACAAAAACGAATTCGAAGTGAAGGTTCTTAATCGGCATTTATCAAATATTCATGAGCAAATGAAATCTGGAGAACACGTTTCTGACTAACGACTACGATGGGAGATCGACGGACAGACGTTCATTTCCCAACATCCCATCTTGAATCCCAACTTTCGACAAAAGTCGTAAAAATAAACCGTTTCACGACACAAAATCACACATGAAAACTAGGAAGAACTTCCGTGATTCGAAATAGAGTGTGTTCGTACAACAAGCTGTACAGGGTGATTCATTACTAATTGGAAATAATTTAATACTAGAATCCTGACTTCAAATTATGAAGATTTAACCCAAAACACCTAAATAAAATGTAGCTGCTTACTTAGTTACAGGGTGTTTTGTTTAAAAAAATTAAAAACTTAAACTATTTGGGCTCAGTACTTTAAGACTGTTTTACGTATTCATTTCATATTTGGCAGAAAATGTAGACACTATACACCCTACAAAATTATATTAAACAAACGTTTTTAGCTACCACCAGAGGCGTACGACAGGGGCAAGTGACAGGTTAATCGTTCCCAAATTCTACGCCACTGGCGAAATAGAAACTTTAGCAAAATTTTTCGATTCTTTTATACTTTTTACGTAAATAAAGTACTCTTTTTTCATAACGATAAAGTCAATATTTCTCGAGATATTTTAAGTTAAACATGAAGCGGCCCAATTTTAATGTGTGATAACTGTCGATGTTTTCGACCAGTGAATTGCATTTAATACGCAAATGAAACTTTAATCCGTGTCAACAATAAAGAACACATTTGCTGCTTTAAATTTTACAACAATCACAATTTCAAGTTACATAAGCAACAACTAATTAATAGCTATGGCGGCAATGACAGCACCCCACTATGGGTGTGTTCGAGGAGCACGCTATTTGCGCCAGTTGGCGCTATCTAGTACTATTCTTCGTTTGCGTTATATGGCCCTTGGCGCTACACAGCTCGAAAGCGTGCTCCCCGAACACACCCTATATCGAAGCAATTGATTCAGACCAGAGCCAACTAATATTGAAAAATTATCCATCAAATGCCACTTATCTGATTGTAATTCAAAATAGAGATCAGTTTATTTGTTTGAAAATATTTTAAAATCATTTTGATATTTTTTTTAGTTTTTTGTCAATAATTTAATATCTTTATCTAAGCATTAAAATTTCATTTGCGTATTAAATGCAATTCACTGGTCGAAAACATCGACAGTTATCACACATTAAAATTAGGCAGCTTCATGTTTAACTTAAAATATCTCGAGAAATATTGACTTTATCGTTTTGATGAAAGAGTACCTACTTTATTTACGTAAAAAGTATTGGAGAATCGACAAATTGTGCTGAAGTTTCTATTCCGCCAGTGGCGTAGAATTTGGAAACGATTAACCTGTCACTTGCCCCTGTCGTACGCCTCTGGTGGTAGCTAGAAACGTTTGTTTAATATAATTTTGTAGGGTGTACAGTGTCTACATTTTTTGCCAAATATGAAATGAATACGTAAAACAGTCTTAAAGTACTGAACCCAAATAGTTTTTAAATTTTTACACAAAACACCCTGTAACTAAGTAAGCAGCTACATTTTACTTAGGTGTTCTGGGTTAAATCTTACTAATTTGAAGTCAGGATTCTAGTATTAAATTATTTCCAATTAGTAATGAATCACCCTGTATCTATATTTCATCTTGATTTTCGACAATTTTAGTGTAAATAAGAAAAAAATGTAGAGAGAGAGAAAAATGGATAATTTAGAAATTATAAACAAATTTTTTTTGATTGATGGAGGAGATTCAGTGTAGCAAAAATTTAAATCCAGCGTATTAACAAAATATTATATTAATACGGTATCCGCCAAAATAAACAGTACCGAAACAGAGAGTGCTGTGGAGTTGTTTATGTAATATGGATTTGTCATATTTGACTTAATTGTCATTGGTTGATATATTAATAGTACGGTGCAGTTAAATTTGATGTAAAAATATTTCTAACAACGGAAGAAAAAGTGTTTTTGTTAGAGCATTATTTTCATTCATATGGAAAAGGTCTTAATGATAGTTCAAGCTTAGAACAGGTATCAATAAAATATCAACAAAAATTTAATAAAGCAGCTCCTAGTAAAAGTGTTATGTTGGCTGTTGTTGAAAAATTTCGTCGCACTTGTGTCAACGTAAAGGTTCTTCAGGTCGTCAAAAAACAGTACGCACTAACGAAAATGAAGGACGTGTTTTTAACCAAGTTGTGCAATCACCTCAAAGAAGTCTTGTAAGAACTGCATGTAAACTCAACATTAGTGAAACGTCTTAACGTCGCAAGTTCAAAACAATTGGTGGTTATCCATACCGTATTCAAGTTGGAACAACGACTAAATGCTGCGGACAAACGTGCAAGAGAAGTTTACTGTGGTCGCATGTTGAGTTTAATTTACGAAGATCCCGAATTTTTGAAAAACATATGGTTTTCAGACGAGAGTCACGTTCATCTTAGCGGCTATATTAATCGACAAACAACCAGATTCCTTGGATTTGAACGTCCTGATGTCATTGTAGAGAAACTACTCCACGGTATCTGGTAATGGAATGATTGGTCCTTATTTCGTTGAAGATTATAATCAGAATCCACTTACTGTCAACCAAGAAAGTTATAGAGAGAAAATTATTATACCTTTTGTGAGAGATCTAAATAACTTTTGCCGTGCACGAAATCTACAGTTTTGCACACAATGGTTCCAACAAAATGGTGCAACGAGCCATACAGCTGTGCGCACCTTAGACTTACTCCGTGAGCATTTCAATAATAGAATAATTTTTCTGGGAACAGACTTCGAATATCCTTCTCATTCACCTGGTCTGACGCCACCTGACGCATACATTTGGGGCATAATGAAGGAAAGAATATTTCATTCGGAAAATCCGCCGGCGAATATTGCCGAACTACGGGAAAGAATACAAAATATTTTTCGGAAGTTCCATCAACCACTTTTTATAAATATGTTTATTGACTTATAAAATCGATATGAAGCTTGTTTGCGTCGAAATAGTGAACATTTTTAACACTTGCATTACAGAAATTAAATATATTTGCTTGGTTAGTTTCATTATTATTTTTCCAACACCAGTTTTATATAAAATACTAAAAATACTACAATTGCAATACTAATGTGGAAGATATTTTGTATTTTAGGCTTTTAAACTAATATGATTTGAAAAAACACAGTTAGCATCAATCCAATTTAACCACACAATTTATTTTCATCAAAAATTCATTCAAAATTACCTTTAGGGCATCGAATGAAATTATTAACTCCTGCATGAAGGCACAGCTCCCCGAAGTGAACGAGATATTTGTCAAATCAGGTCACGTGAATTCGAGTTAATTTTAAAATGAAAAGAAATTTCTTTACATATTTTTGACCTTAAAAGAAAATTTATGATTTCCTTAGAAAACGATATACGACTATTTGATTTATTTGTGTTGTGTAGAAGAAGAACAAAAAAAAAGCGTATATAAATATGTCGGTAATGTTTTATATTTTTGTTGTATTTGAAAGCCAATATCTTCTAAAAAACTAAATAATGGAAAAATATTATACGGATATTCTCCAACATAAATGTACAGACAATGCAAATAGAAATATTTTATTTTGAAAAATATGACAGTTATGATATATATGTCAAAACAAAAAAGTTAATTGTGATCTCCACAGTACTTTTCAGGCGACAGGCGTCTAGGTAGTAAAATATCATGAAAGGTTAAAGTTTTTTTATCAGAACTTTCCTGATCGCATTTGTATGATTTTGTAAAAGAGAAGAGTTGTGTTGTAGAATCTATTAGTCGCCGCTGTTAAAGATCAGCCAATAAAGCATGTAATTTTTAAAAATCTGCCACCAAAATAGGTCTTGATAAATACGCACTCATGAAGTGCCATTTAGCGAACGTCTAAGAGATAAATTTGGGGTTATTAATTTGTGACCATGAGTTAAAATAGCTGCATACAGATTAAAAGAAGTAGGAACTTTATTTTTGAAACTTGCTGGTTTTGGACTAAAAGAAATATCAGCACCAGTTGCAGTAAGAAAGTCCCGGTACATCTAACAAAAAGTTCGAGTTTTGTTCCAGTACAAGTGGCTCATTTAAAACTATTGTTTTACACTAATATATCAAGATGTATCTATTGATTTTTAAGTGAGAGAAAACAGAGAAATGTTAGCGAACCAAAAAAACAAGTAGGCAAAAACTCACTTATGGTCGATAACTTTAATAGCAGAAGTAGATACGATTCCCAAATTAGTATAGCATTAAATAAAAAAAAGGTAACTGTCAAAAAATAAGCCAATTCATTTGTTTTCAAGATTATCAATGTATAAAATTAGTCAAATTTTAAACACTCTATTGTTATATAAATATTTCAAGTAGGTACTTAAAAAATTATGAGATATTTTTTCTCGGTGTGTCGTTAAATTAATAGGTCGTGGAACATTTGATGGGCTATTTTTTGAAGGCACTATCTCATATAAAATATGCGAAGGGTTTTATACGTATCATTTCCCAAAAAATTTGCATTTAAATTGCTTTATCGGGATATGTTCCAAGCTAACATATTTTTCATAAGTGCCCATAGATATTCCTTTCAATTTGTTTAGTGCGAAAAGCGGTATAATAAAACCAACCAAATATGATGTTCAAGCACTTCACTAATTTAATTAATTATGCAATAGTAATAAAATTATTAAAATGAAAAAAAATGTCCAGCAAATGTCTAATTTATATCGTTTATTAATAGATTTATTTAAAGAAAATAAGAATAAAATTATGTTTAATTATTAACAGGAATAAAAACATGACGAGATTATGCTATGAAAGTATATTGGGCCACGATGTGTGGAATAGCTTCTCTACGATCAAATTAAAAATATATTTACTGAACAACAAACCACCTACTTTAGCAATGCATAACTAATTATGGCTGCCAAAGTTTATTTTGACCGTATCGCAGTTCCAAGGTAAAAGGTTTTTGTGATTGACTGGGACAATTATTGGGTCATTTGTTCCAGGATGGCAGTTCGCAGAGGTCTTATTACGCAGTAACAAAAAGAAAAATGATGGTCATAGCGCCCATTAGTCCCCCATAAAAAAAGCAGCGGTGTCACGCCATATTTCTCCGGTGTGACTTACGGTCACAGCGTTAATTAAAAAAAGCAACCAATTGTACCAGGATAATTCGTGCAGAGTTAATCATCGTCGAGCAACCAACTTTTTTGGGACGGTTGCAAATGGCCGACATGCTGTCCAAAATCAGCGACTAACGTCCACGCGATTAGGTGCCAGCGCTATGACCATAATTTTTCTTTCTTCATTGTGTAATGAGACCCCCGACGAATTGCCATATCAACCGTCTATCATAGAAAGGCTAAGAAACTATTAGAACTCTGCTAACTCAGGCCAAGTTTTATGGTAAGGAGACATCTTTGAAGTTACTTGGTCGAAAAACCATCAGGTATTATGTATAGTTGTTTAACAAATACAAAATACAAGATAACTTTAAACAGTAGTAATAGTAGTGGTATTCCAACCGATTGTTTAAAGCAGGAAAAATTACTATATTGGCATAATAGTAATTATGCGCCAAGGTAGAACAGTGAAGCGAAGTTTCGAGGTCTTTAATGGATCCGAGATAGAAGAATCGGAGGTGGCAATACCAGATGCTATAATGTTAAATTTATCGTTTAAATTTTTTATTTTGTTACTTTGTATAGATCTATAGATTTCTATAGAATAATTGTTATTTTTATTTTTTATGCCCATTGTTTTTTTGATTTTCAATATTATTTAAATAAACTACTTTGAAACAAAATTCCAAGTTAATTTCGTATTTCCCATTTCCTAACGAGTTTTCATGAAAATACGTGAATATAAGTAAATTGGTTTTCATTTTTGAATAAGTAGGTGTGGACTTTGAAATGAGTAATGACAGATAATTTTTTATTTTTTCATCAGATAACCTTACATTATGTCAAATAGATAGATATTTAGTGCTAATAAAGTGGTCTCTGTCTTTTTCTACCTTTACTACCTCAACAAAATTTAATAAAATTAGGTATATAGGATAGTAGTGAAAAAAAAAAATAATAAAACCTTAAAAACCAAAAATGCATGATTAGAAATCACCTATGAGATTAAAATAGAAACCTCTTATCATGACGGGACATACAGAGTGATACAAATCAAACATGCTTCAATAATTAATCAACATGTAACACACTTTACTTATTGTTTGTACTGTAAACCTTAATCTAACTAAACTAAAACTTAAAACCCACTTAACAATCTTCTTACATTTTCAAAACTGATATCACTCAACGCTTAGTAAGGATGTTAGTCGATTGGTCTTTGGATGAAGTTTTAATTAGGTGCCCTTATATTTTTCTCACATGCACATACTTATATCCAACATCTATGTGTTTGATGTTCGTAGATAAATGTCTATTGTTTACCGTTTGTCTAACAAATTACTCTCAAACATTTTAATTGGTTCAGTTATTTTTAGTAATAACTCTAGATTACCTGAAAAGAAACTCCGTATTCTACGTGACATGACGACCTCCTAATTAACTTTTGTTTGCGTGACATCCACAATAGTGCATTACCCTAATACAAATTAAACTTTGTGATTTTCGGGCCACGATGTCACTTGCCCAGCCAGTACCTATCAAATTTCTATACTAGATGTAGTTTTAAATGTATTTCCATTGAGGTTTTATTCTATTTACTGTCGTCAATAATATTATACATATTTACTATAAACAATACCAATCCCAAGGTAAATAAATCAGAAGACTGTAGACTGTGTGCACACTTAGTAAAATAATGAAAGGAAGGAAAATTCGTATTTCAAAAACTGAAGGTAAAGTATGTAATTGTTTGTTATACTCGGTAACAAACAGCTTTCGGCTTACAAGGCCATCATTAAATATAGAAAAAATATTTAGAACATAAATACATAACAGAAACATAAAGTACATTAGTATACATGAAATAATAAAATTGGTAAAATTTAAACAGTTAACATTAATTTAGAGTATTTTGAAAACAATACATGAATGCATGTCAAACTTTGGATGCCCCTCTTAACATTACTTTCCTCAAGCTACTATATAAAAAAATTGAAGATAATCTGTTATAGTTAGCTTTGTTTTCTGTTTCTGATTATTTTTTATGTATCTAAGGTTTCGCATTGATGTTTATATAAATATAAAAAGTCAATCAAAATAGTTTTGGTTTTTGGGTTCTCCTTTCCACTTTCAATTTCAAATCACGGCTTTTCACAAAAGGTTATGGGCCCAGGTCACGAGTAGGTGATTGGGATACCGTTTTTCGAAAGTGGGCAAAAGTTAAGGAAGTTGTAAGCACGTACCCAAGTTTGAAGTTGTGACTCAAATTTTGCCTTATCACTGTCACATTGGTTTCACTTCCTGAGGAAACTGTAAGTTCAGGCACTGTGAAGATTGAAATGGACAAGTTCAGGAGTCTCAATATTCAGAAATTCGACGGCACCAACTTCCAGTTATGGAAATTCCAAATGGAAATCATTTTCAAATCAGAAGGTTTAATCAACCTGGTCAATGGAATAACCCAAAAACCCTCGAATGCAGCTCAAGAAAAAGAATTGAAAGAATGGGAAGACTCTAATGCTAAAGCCATGCTTCTCATATCTAGTTCGATGGAATTCTCACAACTCCAAACCATCATGTCCTGTGGAAACACGCCAGAAATGTGGTCAAGAATCAAGCTGATACATGAGCAGAGATCATCAGTGAATAAAGTTATGCTAAAACAACAGTTACAACAGCTTTTCACAAAAGCCGTGATTTGAAATTGAAAGTGGAAAGGAGAACCCACGTAACTTAAGGAATCGTGATCTACTCCAACGACCGCGACGATAAGATGAGTTTTGTTATGCAGCCACTATTGATGAACCTCAGACCTACCAAGAAGCTATCACAAGTAACGAAAAAGAACAACGGCAAGAAGCGATGGAAGATGAAATGAAATCTCTTGTTGAAAATGAGACATGGTAGCTGGAAACCTCCCAATCGTCAAGCCATCGGATGCAAGTGGGTTTACAAAATCAAATTAAAAGCAGATGGAAAAGTGGATAAGTTTAAGGCAAGACTTTGTGCCAAGGGGTATTCTCAGAAACCTGGTATAGATTACACCGATACTTTTTCGCCAGTGATCAGGTTTGAATCAGTTCGTATACTTTTGGCAATAGCAGCTGTGAGAAATTTAGAAATATGTCAATTTGACATAAAAACGGCTTTTTTGAATGGAAGTTTGCACGAGGAAATCTACATGAAACAACCAGAGGGTTTCGAAAATGAAAATTCCAAGATGGTCTGCAAACTTCAAAGAAGTATATACGGACTCAAGCAGTCACTCCGTTGCTGGAATAGGAAATTTACCGAAATTCTCTCCGAATTCACATTCAAGCAGTTAGATGCAGACAAATGTGTGTTTTATGCAAGGTTTGAAGATGAAGACATGTTTTTGGCATTATATGTGGACGATGGACTCGTCTTGTGCAAATCTGCGTTCTTGATTGAAGAGTTTTTTGAAAAATTGGCTTCAAAATTCGAAATAACAACTTCAAATGGAGGATATTATGTTGGGATTGAAATCAATCGGGACCGGACTCAAAATAAACTCTTTCTCAGCCAAAATGGATACATCAAAAGAATATTGGAGAAATTCAATATGAATGAGTGCAATCCAAACGCAATTCCTGCCTGCCCCAATTCAGTACCACAGCCAGAGGAGATAAACGATGAATGCAATGCACCTTATCGAGAAGCTGTTGGCTGTTTGATGTTTCTTGCTATTGTGTCACGTCCGGACATAATGTTTGCTGTCAGTCAAGCCAGTCGCTTCCTTTCTAATCCAAAAAGGGAACATTGGAGTGCTGAGAGAATATTCAGATACTTGAAAGGTACACAGACCTTTGGAATTATGTATTGTGCAGAGGAAGTTTGTTTGACTGCTTACTCAGATGCTGACTTCGCTGGAGATTTGTCTACCAGGAGATCAACAACTGGATATTTAGGTATCATAGCTGGAGCTCCCGTGAGCTGGTCATCACATCTCCAAAAAATGTGTGTCACGCTCAACAACAGAATCTGAATATATAGCCGCTTCAGATGCAGCGCAAGAAATCAGTTGGTTGCGTATATTTTTGCAAGAGCTTGGTATCGATGTTACGGAGCCCACGAAATTATTCATGGACAATCAGAGTGCTGTTCGTTTAGTGAAAAATACCGAATTCCATAAACGTACCAAGCATATCGACGTGAAGTATCACTATATCCGAGAGCGCGCAGAGGAAGGTTCTCTCATCGTTTGTAATGTTGCTTCAGAAGATCAACTAGCTGATATTCTGACAAAAGCCCTGCCGAAGGAGAAATTCATCAAGAATAGGAATCGTCTTTTTATACTTCAGAATACAGTTCACAAAGGGGGAAAGTGTTATAGTTAGCTTTGTTTTCTGTTTCTGATTATTTTTTATGTATCTAAGGTTTCGGATTGATGTTTATATAAATATAAAAGTCAATCAAAATAGTTTTGGTTTTTGGGTTCTCCTTTCCACTTTCAATTTCAAATCACGGCTTTTCACAAAATAATCATAACACAATTGAATACACTTTAACTTATTTTACTGTAGACAATATTTGATAAATTATCCTTCAGCATTTTACTAACAGTTTTAAAAAATGTTTGTAAAATATATAATCTACATGATAAGTAACCATTTACTTTGGAAAATTGTGTAACTCTGTGTTTAAATTTATGTATGTAGTGACAATCAAAAACTTTTCAATCTCGTGGCCGCCAGGCACTGGTTTACATATAACATACAGTTAGAATTTCCATAACGACACATACATATTTGCCTATAAAAATTTGAACACTTCAGCATTTTCAGGAGCATAGTTATTCATTTTTTTCAATTATATTTACTAACTTGATACATTCTTGATACTTGATATCCGTAAAAACCCAAGGGATTTTTTTGATTTTTAAATTTAGCGAAAAATATTCTGCTTCTTGGAAGATGCCATAAGTAAAATTAAATTCATATTTCTAAACCCACTTAATCAATTCATAGTAAATGTTATGTAAATCTATGTAATTTTTTTCAGTTATTATAATAATCTAGTTTACGTCTTTACCTAATAATATCCTTTCATGCGGCAATAATTCGTGTTCTAAAAATCTGTAATCCCTCTGTTACCTAACCTTTCGTTATTTTAAAATTTACTGGGGATGTTTTTTATTTACATAATTTATTTCTAGGCCTACGTCAACGAACTTTTTGCAATTTTTTTACACCTTAGGGAAACTGTACGTGTTATTAATTTACTGAAAATTTATACACATTCTACAAATTGGGAAACAATTTTTCATCAAAAACAAAATGGAATAAAAAATAATGAAAACATTCATTTTAGTAAAACACCAATAAGACAAACATTTGACTGAAAAATAAAATTTCCTCAAGAACCTCTTTAATATACTAATCAGCTGTGAATGATTCTCCATTGTTAATTCTGTATCACTTTAAAAGTAGTCCAAATTTGTCTTATATTACACTGAACAAATAATTCACTTGCTTACTATAAAGTTCAAAATAATAGGAATATTGTAAAAAAATTAGATAAATTACCTCTGTTTACATACAGTGTGTAAAAGCCAAATGGAATAAATTCATTATTTCGGTTACTGTACATATTTATAAAAAATCCCGAAACACGTCAAATTTAAATTATAACTTGACATTCTTTAACGTGAAAATGCAACCCCTACCTTCAACCCCCTTAGAATCACAGGTACAACCCCCAATTTTTTAAATGGAAGTATAGGCTTGTGATATATCATTTGAAAGGTCTCTTCATTCTCTATTCAAAAATGTTATTGTTTTTAAATTTGATGCAAAAATTAACATAAAAAAAATTAAAATCCTGTTGTTACCGAAATTCGTTAAAATATACTCGAAACTTATTACTTAAAACTTATTTCCCGCTTAGGTCTTGATAATGAGAAAGTGAACAAAAACCATAGCAATGTGGTTTTTAGATGGTAACCATTAAAAAACTTTAAAGAATTTCCGTGGCAACGCTATTTTAACAAGCAGTAGTAAATTGTTTTATTTAAGTTGTCATTGTTGTAATTTAAGTATAAAGTTTGTTCAATTCAATTCTGAAAAATGGTTAGATTAACGGAAATGCATAAAATAACAGTTTTACAAATGACTGGTTACGGAGATAACATCCGAACACAACAGGAAGTAACTCGCCTATTTCATGAGAAATCTCCTAATTTACCGCCTATATCCCAAGGAACAATAAGTAAAATAGAAAAGCAGTTTCGCGAGTTTGGTCATGTAAGGCAGATAAAAAAAGCAGCTGCCAATGCACTGAGCGATGAACTCAAATTAGATGTGTTGCTTGAGTTTCAGGAAAACCCACATACATCGAGTAGACAGGCATCCACTACATTCAATGCTAGCCATACATCGATAGCAAACATTTAAAAGAAAATAAATTGCATCCGTATAATATGATACCTACTCAGGAGCTCATGGAAGACGATTTTGATGGGAGAACTTTTTTTTGTGAGCAAATGATGGACATGTTGGATAACAATATTATCCAATTAGAAGACGTTATGTTTTCTGATGAGTGTACTTTTTTACTTAACGGTCATGCTAATCGGCAAAATTGCCGCTACTGGTCCACGGAAAATCCTCACTGGATGAGAGAAGAACACACTCAATACCCTCAAAAGGTTAATGTTTGGGCAGGGATTGTAGGGAACAATATCATTGGTCCCTTTTTTATTGAGGGCAACTTGAATGGCAACAATTATTTGGCACTACTTCAAAATGATGTCATTCCAACGTTGGCAAATTTATATCCTGATCCAGGTAACCCTCAAGTTCCAGCGAATACGATATGGTTTCAGCAGGATGGAGCACCACCACATTACCAACTTAATGTCCGGCAGTACCTCGATACAATATTTCCCAATCGGTGGATAGGGAGGCGAGGATCGATTGAATGGCCAGCGCGATCACCTGATCTTACATTATAAGATTTCTTTTTATGGGGATATGTGAAGAGCCATGTGTACAAAACTAAACCTTCTGATTTAAATGACTTAAAAGAACGAATAACGCTTGCAATTAGGTCGATCACGCCTGATATGTTAAATAATGTTAGAAGACAGTTTTATTTGAGATTAGGATGTTGCCAAGACGTTCGCGGAGAACATTTTGAACATCTACTTCATTAACATTCATAGTTCTTTTTCGTGTTCTACATTTTATTACGTTTTGCATTACATTTTAGTTTTTGATTGTATTGTAGCGAATTTCGGTAACAACATGATATTAATTTTTTTATGTTAATTTTTGCATTAAATTTAAAAACAATAACATTTTTGAATAGAGAATGAAGAGACCTTTCAAATAATATATCACAAGCCTATACTTCCCATTTAAAAAATTGGGGGTTGTACCTGTCATTCTAAGGGGGTTGAAGGTAGGGGTTGCATTTTCACGTTAAAGAATGTCAAGTTATAATTTAAATTTGACGTGTTTTGGGATTTTTTTATAAATATGTACAGTAACCGAAATAATGAATTTATTCCATTTGGCTTTTACACACTGTATATATTTTGTGATTACAGTAAAACTCCAATTATCCGAATTAATGGGGACCGGGACTCCATCCACTTCAAAGCCGGCAAATGCTTCACTAGCTGATGGTCCAGCGTCTACTTCAACATCAGCAGAAAGTTCTTCTTCCACTTCCACTTCACTGTGCCTACACTGACTTCGCGGGGGAAGAATAATAGCGCACTCAGATTTTTTTTGGACAAATTTTTTTCTGAAATTGATTCGGATAATCGGCGATTCCGAATAGTAGGAGTTCGGATAATTGGAGTTCTACATAAAAAATAGTGAAATATATTTTTAAATAAACTTTAATTTTATCATTATTATTATTATTATTGTGACAATATATCTCCTTGCTTAGCGACCAACCAGTAGATTCCAAAATTTGAAATTCAGCCAATAGAATTGGAACTACAGTGAAAATATAGCTTGTCGCTGTATTTTCACGGTGATAAACCCATGGCTAGGAATCTTGTATGTAAATGAAAGTTCATTGTTAGTAGTTGAGGTTCCAACCGCAAAAAACTCTGGTGTGCTGTCATATGTCGCATCTGTCAAAGAATTTTCGTGTTTTGTGAATTTCATTGCCATTTTGTGTTTATAGTAAGTTAAGTTCGGTTATTTTTTACAGTAATTTATAGTATATAAGAAGTATTTGTTACTTGTAATTAATTAGAGATAACAATGGGTTTTCAATATTGTGTTCCTGGAAACAGGATATCAAATTCATCGAATTCCTAAAGATGAACAAGTAAGTTGAATTAAAATATATAAAATAATAAAAGCCTTAAAATAATAACTTTTTAATTATATTTTCACGGTTATTTAATTTTTTATTTAAATATACCATGAAATTTAAGTTTTTACATAAACCTTGAAAGTTTTATTAAACAGTTCTTTATTTAATGTTTGTGTTGTGTCTAAAATACTTTAACTGTGAGAACTTTAGTATTAATTAATCATTTTAAAAATATTAATTGAACATTTAATTTTAGCTATGGTTGTTATTAATTGGATGGTCAGATTTAAAAGAAACCGTTGTCTAGAATCATAAATTACATAGAGTTTGTAATGTACATGTAAATAATTTATTGAATGTAATAAATATTTCATAAAGATGTATATTTGTGTATTATTGAAGAGACCTCGAGATTTTTCCCATCAAGATATTAATCAAAACCTATTAATATTTAAATACATTTAGTTTCCCGCTAAATCTTATAGTTTTTGGTTCCAGACGCGAGATGCCGCGAATATCGCTTTGGTGTCGAGGTTATAATGGCAGTTTCCGATCTATCTTAGTATATATATATATCTCTTATCTATGGTTAAACCTGCTTAGTTTTTATTTTACTCAAGTGACAATTTTAAATTTTAAACGTCAAATTTATGTGTTTCGACAGTTATCTTTATTTTTCAATATAAGCGATCGTAAGGCACACATGTCCATAACTTTTCTCTTTAATGTTCACATTGTTACTTTTTGATTTTGATTTTTGTAAATTCGTAGTGACGCGATTTATTTTTATTCCAAATCGATTGGTTTTCATCCCAAATATAATTTGTGGTAAGATTAATAACTTACAATTTTTTGGAATATCAATTCATTGGTAATCCTAATACAAGAAAATACAACTCGTCTTACGGCCGTTTGTATTTTCAGCTTTAGGATTACAATTCAATAATATCCCAAAAAATTATCGGTAACAATCATACCACTTATTATATTAGCCCTAAATTTATTATAAATAATATAAATATTGTGGTTTATATTTCAATAATGTTTCCTAACACATAACATGATAATTTTTAAATTATTAGTAGCCCACAACATAAAACAAACAATAGTGGTTATATAAAAAAAGGAAATTACTTAGAATACACCCTTTTTTTAAATTTAATGTCAAAAAGTGGGTCATGACCATTACCCTTTTATATTGTCGCTAAAATCTTCAGGGATTTTTATCAGACAAAAATCTTAAGAAATAAAAAACTCACCTTTTTGATATCTTTGTTAGGTTCCCCATCATCCGCTTTACGTTTGTCGACTCCCGCCAATTTACCTTTTTCTCTCTCGCTTCCACCACAGCCGCCTATCTGTAAAGACAATTGGGGGCATTAATTGGAGCAGCAGAGTCGTATTAGAAAAAATTAAAGTAGTAATACTATCCACATATCGTATTGTGAATTTTAATAATAGTTTAAATTTTACAAGAATCAACGGACAACTGTTTAAAAATCTTTAAATTTACTCAGTATATATAATGTTAATGTTATAAATTGTTTAGTTCTTTCTCTTTATATCATTATAGAATTTGGATAATGTAGTCGCTAAAAAACAATTCTGTTATAAAACGACTGTAAATAATAAATATATTACATTTACACAGTACCGAAGGAGTATACACCACAGACACAAACATCGAAATAGATGGATCAGATATTCCTTGGACAGACAAAGCCAAATGCCTAGGCGTAATTCTAGATAAAAGGCTCACCTTAGCTGACCACGTCAATGCCGTAGTGGCAAGATCAAGGCTCGTAAACTACTCGGACGAACCAGTAAGTTAAACCTAAACACGAAGATGAGATTCATAAGTAGCATAATAATTCCTATCCTGTCGTATGCCTCTATGGCATGGAAATATACGTGTGATATGAACAGAAAAAAACTAGAAGTTTAACAACATAACAAAATAAGACAATGTCTCAACGCAACCTTCTATATAAGAAACGAAGATATACACAGAGACATAAAACCAGAGAAGGTGCTAGAGATAGTAGATGTAAGAGCCAGAAAGCTATTAGAAGAGCTAAGGACTCATCTGAACACAGAGCTCAGACACCTGACACAGCCGAAGACTATAGAAGATATAGAAGACCATAAATAGAAGAAGGATAAGACCGCAAATCAGAACAAGCCCAACAAAAAACGCATAATCAAAAAACCAACCGCGCTTGTGACTACCTACCAAAAAAATATACAAAAAACCAAAAATGGGGTCGGACAAGAAAGAAGACACAGAGGTCCTACCGATACAAATTTTGGAAAAGGCTGAGCTCTAATTAAAGCGAAGGACCACCTTATGTAAAGCTGTTGTTAGGTTGTTGGAATGACAGGGGAAGGTGAAATATTCTACTTCGCATAGACTCCCGGAGATTTTTATGAGAAGATCCAGGAGTATAATATGTTTAAAAATAACTTTCAAATTAAAAGTATTTTGTTTGTTTGTTGTCAACCTCTATAAATAAATATAAAATAAAAGTAGGTATACGTATATATATTTTTATTTTTCCAATTAAATTTAATCAATGGTGTTATTTTTTATTGTATATCGTGTTTGGCTAATGCATACATTTTACTTTTGATAACAAAGTATATATTCAAAATGAAGGTCTTCCAATGGGAAGTCCTATTTCTCCAATTTTAGCAAATATCTTGGATAATTTAGAAAACAAAATTTTTAATTCTAGTTATAAAAACAATATTGTATTTTGGTATAGATATGTTGATGATGCATTAGCAGGTTTTGTAGGTAGCGAACGACAATTAGATATATTTTTTAATTATTTAATGCCTTACATCCTAAAATTAATTTCACCTTAGAAGTTGAAGAAAATAATTCAATTAATTTTCTAGATTTGAGAATTGAAAAAGTTAATAATTCATTAAATTATTCAATATACAGAAAACCAACACAAACAGATGTAACCATGCCATATAATTCAAATCATCCTATTTCACATAAATTAGCAGCTTATAATTCTAAGATACGTAGAGCATTTTCAATTCCAATGAACAAAAATCATTTTAATGAAGAAATTAAGATTATAAAACAAAAAATAGCTACATCTAATGGCTATCCAATACATTTGATAAATAAATTAATTAATAAGAAAAAACAGAAAATGTCACTACAACTAATATTCCCTCAACAACCTAAAGAAATTAAAAGTTATAAAAGTATTACATATTGTGGAAATATTTCTAATAAAATTTCAAAAATCATATCTTCGGCAACATCTGCATTAATTTCATTTAAATCACAAAATAATGTTGGTACAAAATTGTAAAAACAAAATTACCTAAATTAAAAAAATCTGGTGTTTACAAAATTAATTGTCCAAAATGTAATGCTGTATATGTAGGTCAAACACAAAGAAATTTTGCAACAAGATTCAATGAACATTTAAGAGCATATGGATTACAACAACCAGATAAGTCAAACTACTAAAACTATGAAATTCTAGCATTGTCATTAAAGCTAGACACATGCGTATGTTTTTAAGCAAACCAAATCTTATAAGGGCTTTGGGTAAGACTATCCAATCTCTGAATACATTTCTAGTTCCTGTGATCATCGTGAGATTGACGATCCCCTTTGTAGCGAAACAGCTGTAATTGTAATTTAAAATATAATTTTATAATTAAACTTTGAAGCTGAGTTCAAGTAAATAGTGGCTTGTTATTCTCAATAAGATGGACTTCCAAAGAGTAACGGTTAGTACAATAAATTTGATTAAAACATCTTCGAGAGAAGAATTAAACCCTATTTTTGTGTTTATTAAGTACATTGTTTAGTACAGTAAAATTTGAAATATACCAGTTTTAGTTAAAAAAAGTTCTAACTGCTGCACTTCTGTCTTACATTTATTGTCATACTTCCTCATTTCTTCTTGCGTGGAGAGCTTCTGGCCATTTATAAAACCAATTAGTTTAGTTGTATCAAATTATGCTTTACTAATAACTACAATTCTATAAAGTAAAATTATGCATTTTTGAGGATGCATTAAAAAATAATTTAAAATGTAAATAATTTTATTACAATCGATACCGTTTTCGGACTTAGTATCCATCAGAGTTTATTTGATCGTTGTCCAAATAGTACATGGCATTCATCTTTGTTGTTTACTCTGTGTATATACACATAGTTAACGGAAACCGCAGTACGGATTACAAATATATCGTCGGATCTCTTTTACTTTGTGTGCACATCAAGTTCCAAATTTCTAATAGTCAAGGAGTGAGTTTCCCGAGAAAATGATTTAGAATAAATTTAAAAATATGCGGTTTGGTTTATCGGATGTGGAAGTCAATTTTGAAATTGGTAAATTTTTGAATTTTTCTACCTTTAAAAATTTCAATTGTTACATTAAATTAACAAAAAACAAAAATACAAAAAGGTGGTTTCCATTTTTTGATAATAAATCTGAAACTATTAAAGATAGCGCCAATATTAAAAAATTAACCAAATTAATTATAACTAACTTATAAGGATGTTTTTATCACGCAGTAGTAATACAGATTTTAAAAGTAATTGAGTTAGAAAAAATGATTTTTAAATTAGTTTATATTAATTTGGTGATGCGAACCTCGCTTCGCTCGGCACGCAGTGATTCACTTATAATAATACCAAGTTATCGCTAATTTAGAGCCTAGTTACCGCTTATGTGTAGACAGTCCTTCAAACCACTAAGCTGTTAAGAAAACTATTACATCCCAAGTAGCCAGAACCATTAAAGAAACTTTCATCTCTCCACGAAGAAGCTGAAGCCGCCCTCCCAGACAGCACAGTAACCTAAAGTTAAGTCCTCTTTTTACAACTCATTTACATTTCATTTTCAGCAAGTACTTACATTTTCAATAAATAATCTATATTTTTAAAAAACAGTTTTATTTGTATACCGTAGACTATAAGTCTTAAGGGTGTAGCGTGGTCGGTCTTTATTTCAAGTATCTTCTTAATTTGTTGTTTAATTAAAGTAATTACAAGGTGTTTCTATCTTTCTCACCTTAATTTTTGTGTAGTTTGTTTGCTTAATCGATAGCGTTCAAAAGATAGTGGCGCCCTTATTACTTATACATCCCAATCCTTCCTATAGTGAGCATTAACTTGGAGTCGAACCACCCCCTGGAGAAGGTCTCTTAGCCGGGATCTCTTTTGGAGAGTTTTTTAGTTACAAATTGGCTTCCTGCCTTTTTGGGACTAAAAAGGGTTACAAATTGGCGCCTTTGAGGAACTAATATTGTTACACCCTTTACCTTTAATAATGTGTGGATGCACCCCGATGTGTTACGCATTCTCCAACGCGCCTAGGCATGCTTCTAGTCAGGTGGTCAATGTCCTCCAGGCAACCACCAACTCCTCTCAAAGATCTTCTAGAGTCTGAGGAGGACGTTGCAAATTGGGCAATCTCCTACCCATCATATCCCACACTTGCTCAATTGGGGATAAGCCGGGAGGTCTTGGTTAGCCAAGGTAACAATGTGACATGAATGATTGAATGATTGAATGAAGTCTATTGTGACTCTTGCGCCATGTGGTCGGGCATTATCTTGTTGGAAAGTTGGATTTGCCAGGGTGTCAAGATTAGGTAAAAGATGGGGTTCTAAAACTTCTTGGATATAACGCTGCGCGTTATGTTACCTCTGATGAAGATTAAAGGTGATCTCGAACCATAAACTATAGCACCCCAAACCATTACTCCAACAGTTTGATGAACATGCCTTTCAACAAAAAACCGTGGATTTCTCCTATACAAAATCGAGACTCGTCACTAAACACAGACTGTTCCATTCCTGATCCCAGAGTGACCGTTCTCTGCACCACTCAAGGCGATTACGTCGGTGTTCTGGAGTTAAAGGGAATTCCCAGTGTGGTCGGTATGAAAACAACCCAAAACGTCTTATTTGTCGGTAAATACTTTGAATGCCAATAGGTCTTCCGTGTTCTGCAAACCATTCATTTGCAATGGACTTGGTAGTGGAGAAACGGTCCCCTAAGGCCAATAATCTTAGGCTGTGATCTTCACAGTCTGTTGTTCTACGGGGGCGTCCAGAGCCCCTTGCTCTTTGCGTACGGCCTTCTCGAAGCCATGCCTGACAACAAACCACGGTGTCTACACTTCTTTGCACTCTATCAAACTCACTAAGTTGACGAAATCGTACAGGTCTCCGTACCCTGTACCCAATTATAACTTATAATTATAATTATAAAAGAAACTGTTCCTTGAAAACCGCACCTCTCTAAGGTTTTTAAGTTCCGATATATTTGCAGTTAAAATGGGTCAGAAACTTCTTAGACACCCGGTATATTGTATCATTCCCTTCTATGGTGAGTCGTAGAAAAAATACAGTACGTACCTCGAGGATAAGGCCAATTATGTTCACTTAGCTAACGCCTCGTTTTACTTGTTAATTGTCTTCTTATCCTTCATAGTATGGAATACATTATTAAATTTTGAATAGTTTTTCCTTCTAAATTGTTATCCAAAGCTATCAATTTATTGCATTTACCCTTACTTTGTGGAAGTCCATCATATAAAGAACATTATACAAACGATTTTTTAACAAAACTTTGTTCAAAAGTCAATTGTTTGGTGTTTTTAAGTTTAATTAATTTTTATTCTTATAATGTCCAATACATCTATAACAGTTGATGGCCACAGTCGTCTGTTTCTGAAATAATGAATTTATTCCTTACATTTGTATCATACTGTATATTTATTCAGATTATTCCTGATCACTTTGTAGTGAACGTTTGGCTGTTTGCTATTGGTGGTATTTATCAACTGTTCATGTAAAGTTCATTTGTCTTTGTACAAATGAAATAAAACATTACTGATGTTATTTTTGGTTTGTGCTATTTTAGTGCAAATATTTTTTGTCTTTCAATACTAGTAGTCGTTAGAAATCAATTGTGCAAGTACGATCCTTTATTGAAACAGCGGTAGAGGTGTAAAACAAAACAAAATTCTAAAACTTGAAAAGGTTCTTTGTGTGCTCATTCCTTACTGACAAAGAGAATTGTGTTGCGTTTGAAGTTAGGTTGACTTTCTTAATTTCGACTGTAGCGGCTAATTTTATCCTGAACTGTTGGCTTAAATTAAATTATTTAAATAAACTCAATACAAATATTATTTTATAATGCAAGTAACATGTCACTATATAGTTAAACCGATGTTTTATGGCTTTTTTATTATCCATGTAAATGCTCTATCTTGTAAGTTACTAATAGTGCAAAATCTAATCTAAATATAACGGTTATTTATTTGATAAATGAATTAACTAATAAAAAAGAAGAGAAAATTCTACAGTATGATGCAAATGTATGGAATAAATTCATTATTTCAGAAACAGACGACATTTAAAAAAAATCTTGAAACAAGTCAATTTTAATTTTTGAATGGCCATTAACTGCTATAGATGTGTTGGACATTACGTCATTAGTAATGACGTCTTGGACGATTTTTTTAAATACAAACCGAGGTCACGTGACAGCTCATTTGAAAGGTCTCCTTATTGCCTCTGCAACAATGTAATCATTTGAATATTTATTTCTACAGGGTTAACCAAAACTGTTGGTTTATTAATACAACTAGCTTAGAATAAATGTTTACTTAACTACAGTTAAATTACAACAAATGTTCAAATTTCCGACCTTCAGTAATGATACAATGAGAAAGGCGAGCAGTTAATTCTTTCCTAACGTTTTCGAGGACTACAGTTGTTATTTTTGTGAAACTGGGAAATTGCATCAGCGGCGCTGTAATATTTAATATTGGGGGTTGTATTGAATAAACACTTTTACACTAAGACATTAAATTATATTTACAATGACTGGTTTAGAGTACAACACTTATTTACTATTAATTAAATTATATTAATGCTGTATCAGCAACATAGTGAACTTGATAATGAATATCATACATTGAAGCTTTCGTCTATTCTTTGTAGTGTATTTATTTACTATTTCTTGTTTATTCAACCTTCCTCGCATCACGATATGACCGTGAACGTGCCATACTATAAATCAACTACTGCAGTCTAAACTATCAATATTTCTAATAAACAATTCAAATTAAAAATACGAAATATACGGGGTGTTCACACCACATCTTCCCCTCTTACGAGATTTTGTCACAGACGGAATCTACAGGGTTATTCCCTATCATCCAACCAAGTTCAGTTACTTTTCAATCTTACAAAACGTGATACTTTTTAAACTCCTAACATTGTACATTTGTTTTTTACAAACACGCTAGTCTGTTTACATACTAGTTTACATAACATTTATATTAAACATTCAAATAATAAATAATAAAAGTATTAGAATAATTAAAGTAATAAAAATTGTCTACGTTTTCTCATTGTCCACGCACTTTGTCTATCGTTTCCTCTACACTATGTTCTTGAATGGTACTGTCTTTTCCACTCACTACACTATTTACATAATATGAGACCAATCGATTTTTGTGAACTGTTTTTATTTTATTATTATCATTTAAAATTTTGCAATTGACTCCATTAACCTCTACAACTTGAAATGGACCTATATATATTGGATCGAACTTCGTCCTTTCCTCCTTTTTCAAAAGAACTAAGTCGCCTACTTTAAAAGATTGTGCTGTGGCTGTTTGACTATTAATTTTTTGCCTTATCAACTTATGTTTAATTAAAAAATTCCTAGCTCTAATATGCGCTAATTGTAACCTATACCTCAACTCTTGATAATAATCATCAACATTATAACACGGTTGAATTTCAGTTATTAGGTTATCTGGTAAATTAGGACTTCTACCGTAAATTAATTCAAAAGGAGTGTATCCATGATAAGTGTTTGGCGTAGTATTATAACAGTAAGCAAACATCTTACACCACAGCGCCCTGTTTGACGACGAGTTTTATCCCTTGATGCCAAACAAATCGTCAGACATGTTCATCAGAAGCTGGTCCAAAGGGCTTGGACTTTTACTCCTGCTGTAAAAGAAACCAGCGATTTGACGGGCATACCGGAATCATCAGTGAGAGTTCACATTTCGAGGCCAATTCATCCGAGACGAAAACGAAACGATAGTGGTGTTTCCAGAACCACTGATGACGGTGATTAAGACTTGATAAGAAGAACTATCTACTCTATGTACGAAGAAAATTTGGTGCCTACTATCAGATCATTGCAAATAAGACTTAGTAGCTCCACTGAGATAAGGATATCAATTGGAAAACTATGGACACTTTTATCCAAACTAGGTTTCAAATACTGCAAAATTGACAAAAGGCAAGTTAATATGGAATTTCAACGGATTAGGCAAGGCAAGGCAAGGCAGGTCTTTATAAAGACCAATAGTCTATTTGGATGAGACCTGGTATGATACCCACAATACGCCGGCAAAGGGATGGACCGAAAAGGAAAACGGATCACGATTATTCATGCTGGATCAGAAGATGGTTGGATTCCAAACAGTTTGGGACTTTAGGCAAAGAACATTCAAGATTAATCGTTGGATTACCACCAAGATACTACAGCCGATATATTCGAAGATTGGTTCGAAAACACTTTGCTGCCAAATATTCCCCCGCATAGTGTCATAGTTATGGACAATGCCAGTTACCATAGTGAAGAAGGTTCCAGGTTCTTCAAATGCAAAAGCGGAAATCCAGGAATTTATGCTCCAAAACAACATGTACTTTGAAGAAGGATATAAAAAAACGCAGCTTTTAGAGGTTCTAAGAACATTTAACATACAGAAGACATATGTATGTGACACAATTGCAGCATCCAAAGGACATACAGTTCTTCGTCTTCCTCCTTACTACTGCGTATTCAACCCGATTGAGCATAATATGTGGAGAAAACTAAAGAACAAAGTGCGGACCCAAAATACTATACCTACATTATGTCCTTCTGTAATTGCATTAATCCGGCAAAATATAGATGACCCAAACGCTGATTGTTGGAAAAGAACAATAAACCATGTTATAAAAGTGGAGGATTCATACATAGAACCCCTTATAATTAATATAGACGACGATAGTGATAGTGAAACTGAATTGATATATTAACATATTTAAATTTTTATTAAATTTTATTGTGAATATCCTTTAATATGCGTTTCATTAAAAAAATATTTTTGAAAATTGAATCATGACCTGTATTCTTTACCCAAACTTGCCAATACCTGGGATAAAAATACCTAAGAAGTTTATTATCACCATCAGTCCCCTTTTATTGTAGGCACTATATTGTTGAACACACTATACATTGAAAAGAAGAACTTTAACAAAGAATTCTGTTTTATTTGTTTTTTTTTTAATGTGAAATGGTTGATTCTATGTAAAAATTTAATTTTAATATATTTTTTTTAATTCCTAAAAAAATGGTTTTTTTACTTTTATGTAATTTTTGTCTATAAATGTTATCGAACTGCAATGCACATAACAATAAATGAAAAAAGCCCATTTGATCTTTGAAGATACGATACAAATGAAATGGCAAATGACAAAATGTAAATAAATCCCACACAAATCCAAAATGAAAACAAATCCAATTAGAGTCGCATAAGTGATTATTATTTCCATAAATATAATTATAAGTTTATCTAATAATTTATAAATTATTTAATGGTGGTAAATGTATGTTAATGTGGTAATGCATGTAATTTAATTGTGTACTCCAAACGGATTAGCATAATTATTGAGTCACATTAAATCAAAACTTCGGTTTGAATCTATTATATTAAATAGAAAATTATTGCTACTAAAATATATATTTTTATATTTGGAAATGTTGTACATGTCAATTTTTAGCAATTTTATTAAAGCATGGGAAAATTATGGTTTAACTAAGTATTTTCGATAACCTAATATATTTGTTAAGTTGATTAATAACCATGTTCACGATTTGTTCTGATAATATGTATTCCAATTATTTTTTATATTAAGCTTCCAATGGTAAACTCATTTCATTACAGCATTACAGAACAGAACTAATTACACTTTCCTATAATCAATTTGGCGCCGGTAAGTAGAACATTACGGTATCAGGTACTGTAATGTGTTGCCTAGCAACGCTGCTCTGATTGCTTAAGCGAAGACAATACCTAACTTTTCATTTTTGACATTTAGAATTACTATATAAGAATAAAATTATTAATTATTATTTTTGTACGAAAAACATTTTTTTTTTCGTACGCAAATTCTCTTTGCATACACAGAACAGTTTGTCACTAATTATTGACATTCTAAACGTCACATTTTTTTAAACCTTATTAATTTCTTTGTTCCTACATAAATAGCCCTATTTGTGATATAAAATAGTATGTGCAGCTCGTGCGCCGTTGTCGATTACCATATCAAGCCAATAACTGCTTTGCTCGTGCGTTAAGCTTCGCTTTCGTGGGCAATCGACAACCTGTTATACTTGCAGCCCAATATGCTATTAAAATATTTTTCCTACGACCATATATGAAAGTGCTAGTTTGCACACTTATTTGTACTTAAGAAAGTAGCTAATATCAATACACGTATTGAAAAGTAAAAAAATATAGTTCTATGATCTGTGATATTTACGTCAAATTTATCAATAGTAAAAACACATAAATGTCAAAGCAAGAACCATTTAATTTTTTTTTAAATCTTCCTTGTGTCAAATATTGTATTGTAATTGCCAATACAAATTTTTCTGTATAAAGAAAGAATAAAGAAAAAAGTTTCTTATAGGTTTTTAAATTTTTAAAAAATAAACATATTTTTATTCAGTATTATTATTTTTATAAAAACACTTTTAGAAAGAAGAACAGTTTATTATTCTTTTTTATATTGTGTTAATGTTCCGTGCATGTGTCGAATGTGGATTTTTGAAGTTATGTTAACAATTATCTTTGTGTCTATTATTATTACATTACTTTTCAATTAATTTCACCGACTGACCATTTTACTTTTAATTTTTATAGAGCCCACAAGAAAAATTAAAATGTCATTTAGCTAATAAAGAATTTTGATGTGAATTCCTGAGAAAGGTAGTTATTTGATTTTAATTAATTATATTTCCATGCAATATATAAACTCGTTTAAATCCTAATTTTTAACATGACTAACAATTAAAATAAATTTTATAAATAAATTTAAAATATTTATTATAATAAGAAATATTGGGGTCATAGGAAAAATCGTGTACACAACGCGTTGGAAAGTGTATTTCTTGCACTCGTTACGTTTCCGCACTCGTCACTACGCGGCTCGTGCTAAACTTCACTCGTGCGTAATACTTCACTTTCCACACTCGTTATGTAATATACTATATAATCATCCTGTTTCTGGAAAAGAAATATATATTGTTTATGTGTATTAAATTATTCATCCAAACAAAATTTATTACAAAACCTGTAAATCTGTAAATAAAACCAAATACGTTAACAGATAATAAAACTAATTGTACTTTCCTTTAAACCACTTAATAAATTTTCTCCTATTGTTATTTTTATTCCTTAGAAAATAAACCCCGATAGATCGTTATGGAACGTAAATGTGGGAATTAGACATGTAGGTCATAAGTCAAGAGGCCGACGTAGTAATTATTCTCTCCAGGAGCAATTTAATTTAACGGTGTTTCTATAGATAAGCAATCTGCATTTAATATAATGAAAGAAAAGCTGCCAAAGCGACGTAGATATGTTGGTAACAGATTGAATAGCGTATGTTGGTTTCTGGAATTTCTTTGTCTGAAGCACCTGTCTAATAGTTCAAGAATAGCTTGAATTCGTGTTGGTGAAATACTCAAAATGTACATTAAAATTATTTCATATAAGATATTAAGAAGTCTGTAGGAGTAATACATTCACCGACTTAAAATTCAAAATATTGATTTATTTAAAAATCTAGTATGCAATTCAACTTTAAATGGGGTGACTTTGATCATTTTAAAGTTAATTTTGTCAATACCTGTTTTTTTTGTTTTTTTAAACAGTTTAAATTAAAAATGGCTAGTGACAGACTTATACGAGGTTGGGATAAAGTATGGAAGCAATTAAATATCTTTTAAACGAAAAGAACGATATTTATGAAAATTTGCAGGTAAGTGCAATGGAACAAAACGCATCTGATGTACATTTTTTTGATAATAATATACTTCCGGTTTAACCGGAAATGCCATCAACTTCTTTAATTTAAATGGGACACCCTATATATTTTTACAGATTTTGAAAGAGCTTGTTATTTTGAATTCATACATACTGAGTTTAATGTAAACAAATTTGTAAAAACGAGGAATAACTCACTGTTAGTAGTACAATAGATGTACATTTCATTATTTTAGAATAATGAGAAACAAAATTACTTCAAATGTTCAAAATGCTCGCCGTTTACTTGCTGACACTATGCCATCCTTGAGTCACTCTTTCCAAGACTTCTCCACGTATTAGTTCACATTCATCAATAATTCTTTGTCTCAATTCCTGTAAGATTGTTGGTCGTCTAACGTAAACACGTGATTTTAGATAACCCCAAAGAAAAAATCTCACCGGCTAAGATCCGGAGAACGAGCAGGCCACTCTATGAATCCTCTACGTCCAATCCATCGATTTGGAAAATTCGCATCCAGAAAATCCCTAACCCGTCTATCATAGTGGGGAGGTGCTCCATCTTGTTGAAACTAAATATTTTGTGGTAATTGCCCATTCTGTTGAAGTGCAGGAATAATTTCGTTATTTAGTAGATCCAAATACTTGTTCAAGTTTCCGTCGATCAAAAATGGGCCTATAAGCTTATTTTCGACAATTCCCATCCAAACAATTAACTTCTGTGGATGCTGGGTATGTGCTTTATGAATCCAATGAGGATTCTCATTTGACCAATACCTTGAGTTATGGCGATTAACTGTTCCATTTAAACAAAAAGTTGCCTCATCGGAAAAAACTATGCTATAAGCAAAATTTTCGTCCATTAGCCGTTCGCAAAATTTCAGCCGTCGGTCAAAATCATCGTTTGACAATTCTTGTACCAACTGTACCTTATACGGATGATACTTTTCACTTTTTAATATCTTTCCTACAGAACGTCGACTGATACCATGGTTTAGTACCAAATTTGTAGTGGAAGTTTGAGGTGATTCTTCTAAATCGGTTGCAATATTTTGTTTAACAGTTTCGTTCGTTGCAGTCCGCGGTCTTCCAGGTTTTAGCAAATTTTTTACCATCCCAATAGTATTAAAAGGTTGTAATGTTTTAGTTACTGTGGAGCGTGATATAGGATTTCTCTCCGGATGCAAATTATTAAAAATACGACACACTTCTTCATGAGTTCTAACACGATCATCATTAAAATTTCAATACGCTCTTTTTCACTAAATTGAACCATTCTAAATTGTGCAATTTATTTCCGTCAATTAGAATTTGACACTTGAAGAACAAAAGACGTACTAAACAGTACTTGTTTATTTATTACTATGCATACAAACAACATCAATTAGTTTATCTAAATAGTTTTTTGCTCTAATGCAAAAAACTCAAAGGAGGTTGGTTAAAGTGCTATATTCCTCGTTTTTACAAATTTTTTACACTAAACTCAGTATGTATGAATTCAAAATAACAAGCTCTTTTAAAATCTGTAAAAATATATAGGGTGTCCCATTTAAATTAAAGAAGTTGATGGCATTTCCGGTTAAACCGGAAGTATATTATTATCAAAAAAATGTACATCAGATGCGATTTGTTCCATTGCACTTACCTGCAAATGTTCATAAATATCGTTCTTTTCTTTTAAAAGATATTTAATTGGTTCCATATTTTATTCCAACCCATGTATACTCTCTTTTTATTACCTTAATTATACAAATCAACATAGTACGTAAGACAAATTATATCTTTCTATGTAAGTAATATGATTTTTTTAATAAACATTATTAAATTGATTGTACTAACCCTTACTTTTTGGAAGTCCATCTTATTAAGGATAATAAATTTTTATTATCCTTAATAAACATTATTATTATTATTATTTATTTTAAAGGATATTTTCATTTAAAATTTTTTCTTCTAATGTTTAATTGAAATCTTAGAGCTACGGAACTCTAACCTGGAGATAAGTTTTTATGTTTCTCGCAACAGTTTAATCTAGCATTCAAAATTCAATCAAAAAATATTCTGCATCATTAAATTAATAAAAACACGCCTACACTTGTCAGCACTTTAACAATACCAAAGTGTAAACAATGTATAAATTAATTATTTTATTTTGTAATTAGGTAACAAACGCCGAGACAATTTAATTAGCTGTAAATTATTCACAAAAATGAAATCATGATTATAAAATCGATGAAAACATAAAGCTTTAAGTAAATTAATGATGTTGGATTTTATTGTTTTAATTTAATGCTTTTAAAATTTACTATTTTTTTATATTCAACGATTTTAATAAGCTATAGTTATCTTAAAAATATATATTGAAAAATTGTACAGTTTTACAATACTTTTAAAATGAACTTTTAAACTTTATAATTAAAATAAACTAAAATCATTAGGTACCATAGTAAATTGATTGTACTAACCCTTACTTTTTGGAAGTCCATCTTACTAAGAATAATAAAAAACTCTTCGTTTTAACAAAATTTCCACTATTTGTTTAAAGAATTGCTTTTTTAAACTGACCACGCTAATTCTAGCGAAACAGCTGTCATTGAGTTTATAAAAGCAATTTTTTAATTTGTTAAAACGAATAGTTTTTTATTATTCTCACCATAATAGTACATTGAATTATACGGGGTTGGGATAAAGTATGGAACCAATTAAATATCTTTTAAACGAAAAGAACGATATTAATGGTAATTTGCAGGTAAGTGCAATGGAACAAAACGCATCTGATGTACATTTTTTTGATAATAATATACTTCCGGTTTAACCGGAAATGCCATCAACTTCTTTAATTTAAATGGGACACCCTATATATTTTTACAGATTTTGAAAGAGCTTGTTATTTTGAATTCATACATACTGAGTTTAGTGTAAAAAAATTTGTAAAAACGAGGAATATAGCACTTTAACCAATCTCCTTTGAGTTTTTTGCATTAGAGCAAAAAACTATTTAGATAAACTAATTGATGTTGTTTGTATGCATAGTAATAAATAAACAAGTACTGTTTAGTACGTCTTTTGTTTTTCAAGTGTCAAATTCTAATTGACGGAAATAAATTGCACAATTTAAAATGGTTCAATTTAGTGAAAAAGAGCGTATTGAAATTTTAATGATGATCGTGTTAGAACTCATCAAGAAGTGTGTCGTATTTTTAATAATTTGCATCCGGAGAGAAATCCTATATCACGCTCAACAGTAACTAAAACATTACAACGTTTTAATACTACTGGGATGGTAAAAAATTTGCTAAAACCTGGAAGACCGCGGACTGCAACGAACGAAACTGTTAAACAAAATATTGCAATCGATTTAGAAGAATCACCTCAAACTTCCACCACAAATTTGGCACTAAACCATGGTATCAGTCCACGTTCTGTAGGAAAGATATTAAAAAGTGAAAAGTATCATCCGTATAAGGTACAGTTGGTTCAAGAATTGTCATACGATGATTTTGACCGACGGCTGGAATTTTGCGAACGGCTAATGGACATCTGTAATGTCGACGAAAATTTTGCTTATAGCATAGTTTTTTCCGATGAGGCAATTTTTATTTAAATGAAACAGTTAATCGCCATAACTCAAGGTATTGGTCAAATGAGAATCCTCATTGGATTCATGAAGCACATACCCAGCATCCACAGAAGTTAAATGTTTGGATGGGAATTGTCGAAAATAAGCTTATAGGCCCATTTTTTTCGACGGAAACTTGAATGGTGACAAGTATTTGGATCTACTAAATAACGAAATTATTCCTGCACTTCAACAGAATGGGCAATTACCACAAAATATTTGGTTTCAACAAGATGAAGCACCTCCCCACTATGATAGACGGGTTAGGGATTTTCTGGATGCGAATTTTCCAAATCGATGGATTGGACGTAGAGGATTCATAGAGTGGCCTGCTCGTTTTCCGGATCTTAGCCCGTTAGATTTTTTTCTTTGGGGTTATCTAAAATCACGTGTTTACGTTAGACGACCAACAATCTTACAGGAATTGAGACAAAGAATTATTGATGAATGTGAACTAATACGTGAAGTCTTGGAAAGGGTGACATCAATTAAATATTTAAACATTGTTACCAACAATTAAATGTCTAATAGGTGATGTTACCTTTTATATTTATTTAATTTATTTTCAAATACCCTGTACAATAAGTATTTTATAAAAGTGCTTTAGACAAAAACCCAAACAAAATTGAATCCCTTTATTTTTGGGACATATTGAACTAAATATTTATTTAGACAGTCTCGAACACATTTTTCCTTTTAAATTCGACTTTAAGGGAATAAACTTGTTACTCATGCAAGGCACGTACATGATAAATATTGCATTTTTCTGGGTACGAGACATCGACTTATAATAGGATTTTCGTGAATCTTTTTACTGATGTTAATTAAAAACGCTTTAATTAAGTTTTTGCACGAACCAATATTCGGTTTCGCTTAATTTATACCCTTATCTTTGAATTTATTTTTTTTATCTTTTGCTCCAAATTAAACTATTAACATATGTTTAAAACTGTTTACTCCCTGTGTTTCAGAATTATTCACTACTTGTTAATGAATATGTTATAAATAATTTGAAGGATTTAAGTCAATCTGACGATGCTTCTTAGCGAAACGGCCGTCATTGTGGTTTAAAACATTTTTTCAAATAAACTTGGAAGTTACGTTGAAACGAAGAGTTTTTTATTACTCTTAATAAGATGGACTTCCAAAAAGTAAGAGTTAGTACAATAAATTTGAATAATGTAATGTTTTTTTTATTTATACTGTTTTTGTACGTGAGATAATAATATTATACACAATATGGCCAATTACTATCTATTTATATACTAAAACACACACTTATATTAATTAATTTATTTACACATTTATTTTCTACTTAATTTAGATACACCCGGAATAACAGTTCTAATTTATTTATAACAGTAGGATTAAACACTATTTTCTCATTTTAGTCCCCGCTTTCTGCGCTCTGTTCCTGTTAAGACCGTTAACTAAACTGACTGACTTCGCGCGAATATCAAGCAGAGAACTTCCAGATGATTCTAGTAGACATCATGTTCCGGAAACATGTTACATAGTTCCTCAGTGTCAGTGCTTAAGCTTGGCGAGTTTGTAATAATAATTTCAATAAAATCAACACATAAATCAGTATATTTAATTTTGTTCTGTCCACATGTAACCAAAGTCATCCTAACCTAACCCAACCATAAAATCAACACATAAATCAGTTTATTTAATTTTGTTCCTTCTGCATGTAACCAAAGACATCCAACTGATTTTTATAATATTTTATGTGTGAAAAATTCGAGAATAAATTTGATTTACAAATCCCTCTGAAAGATTGAGAAAACCTTAAATTGGCATTTGAGAAAATTGCTAAATATAAAAAAAATCAAAATGCTGAGATATTGTGTTCTTCTATCCAAAAAAAAACTGTAATCTTTTTAGAGTTTGATAAATTAAATTGAACTATGGAGGATTTGGTTCAAATTTTATCCAGTAAAGTTTGGGCAATCCGAAAACCTCCGCAATTGGTGTTGTAGGGCATTTTAATTGACTTCTGTTTTATACGCTGAATCTTTGACTTAATTTAATAGAATTTCCGTACTCTCAATCGATTAAATGTACTCAAAGAACAATCCACTCAGGTTCGGAATAATCCTATTCACTGTTCACGGTTGAAAATTAAGTTAAATTCTTTTTCCCCTACACAAAATAAAATTGAATTTCGGAAATATAGGATTTCTTGTAAATACTATTATTTTGGGTAATAGTAGAAGCCACGATAAAGCACACATTTTAAGAAAAAAATGAAATAATGACCAGAAAGTTGAATATATTAGTTTTATTAGTTAAATTTTTTCAGCAGCTTAAATGGGTTATACATAAAAATTGTTCTTTTTGGTTAATGTACTAGTAATATAGTTTTGATTCAATGTTTTGATAATTTTTTATTATTATAACATTTCAAACTATAATTTCGGCTATTTTATTGCAATTGCTAAAGCATACTCTCTATTAACTTCGATTTTTGAAATTCCTACCACTTCTGTCGTTTAACAACCCTCTCTATAATCTCTGGTTAGGGTACCTGAGAACAATTCATAGTCGTGATTCGATTTAAACAGTTTTTTTTAATAACATCTATATTTAAATTACAAGAAAAAGAAAAAAATTTAGAAAAATATTCGTCACTACTTGATTCATCAGCGTTCACAATAAATTGATTTTATTTATATAACAAAATCTAAACAACTAGGGAACTATAAAAAACATAAAATAAAGGCTGTTACAGTAGATGCTGAAAATGTTGTCCGTTTACTTCAACGCAACAAGCCATTCGATCTTTAAAACTTTGCAAAACATTTTGCAATATGCCTGACTGTTCAATTCTTCTTATCTCTACGGTAATCCTGTCTTTTAATTCCTGGATATTGTCAGGTTTTGTCTTATAAACAGTGTTTTTTAAGGAAATAGTTTAGAGGATTCATATCGGGTGATCGCGGGGGCCATTCGATAAAACCACGCCTTTCAATCCATCTTCTAGGAAACACAGTATTGCCTTACCTCACGCGTATAGTGAGGTGGAGCTCCATCCTGTTGCAGCCAAATATTGGTGTTTGGGGTATTGTTGTTGTCTGAAAGTTTTAAATAATGAAATATCTAAAAAGGCAATTGAAAATACTTACTTGGATTTGGAAATAACCGAACCAACTCTGGTATAACACTGTTTTCTAATAAATTTAAATAATTCGCACCATTTAAGTTTCCTTCAATGAAGAAGGGTCCAATTATTTTGTTGCCTACTATTCCAGCCCATACATTAAGTTTTTCTGGATACTGGGTGTGGTGTTCACGCATCCAACCAGGATTGTTACGTGACCAGTATCTACAATTATGGCGATTTACGTTTCCGTTCATAACAAAAGTGGCCTCATCGCTAAACATAATATTATTTAAAAAATTTGGATCGTTTGGGTCGTAACATTTTTCCATCATTATGTCTGCAAACTCTTCACGTCTATCAAAGTCGTCTTCTAACAACTCTTGAACTAACCTTACTTTGTATGGATGGAATTTATTATTACGTAAAATTGTCATTACGGTTTTTTGCGAAACATCAATTTCTCTGGATATTTGTCTAGTGCTTAAATGAGGATCTTCTTGTAACATGACACAAACATCTAAAGATTTGTCTTCAGTTGATGCAGTTTTTTTGCGTCCCGATTTCGGTAAATTCTTTACTGTACCAGTTTGGTTATATTTTTTCAACAACTTACTCACAGTAGATCTTGTTATGGGATTTCGGTTAGGATACACTGAGAAAAATGAGGCACTATAAACTATTGTGCATGCACACTTTTTTCAACAATCGTGCCTACACATAAAGTTATTCTGCCGTGGTGCACATAAAATTATGGTTCCTCCGCCAATTAGCGACGTCACAAACTTATTTGCTGCTCGCACTATAAGATATAGGTCAAGACATCATATTGTATAACTCTAATGAACGAAAATATAAAGTGCACTGTTTAAAATACGTAATTGACAGCATTTTATATTATAATGCATTCATAATCCTATTATGTGCCTTTGCATTTTACTTTTTGATGCGTACCAGGTCGTACCCTATAATATATCGTGCCTGCGCATGATATTATTTGCTGCTGGAAGCATATCTTTATATGCGACTGCACTAAATTTCATAGTGCTTTTTTAGCTGGGCATGATCCTTTTACGTGCCCTAGTATTTTTTTCCGCACTATTTAATATCGTGACGGGATTGATATTTTTCAGGATCAGCACTTAATCTCTACACGGTATTTTCGGACGATTAAATAAATAATAAAGGGTGTAAGAGACAACTTTCCGAAAACTTTAACAATGTCTTCAGATCATCGTCCTTTTTTGTGGGAAACAAAAAAAAACTTTTGGCTCTTCATACAAACTGATTTGTTTTATTTGTATGGAGAGTCGATTTTTTTTTTCGTTTTCGACAAAAAATTCTTGCTGTACGTTGTTTGGGATGATGGCCTACTAAAGACATTGTTAAAAATTCGAAAAGCTTTCCCTTACATTACACTCTGTATAATCAAATAAAGTGTTCGGAGAGGTATTCTGTGTCAGTCAGAAAAGATAGGTAAAACAAAAAATTTGGTAGTTTTTTTGACTTCACCGAAAAATACTCGTAGTGAACGATTTGTTTAAGGAGAGTCAAAAAAAACGCCCGATTTTTTGTGTAAATTTTTTTTTTGTTTGGACTATCAATTTTGACTGAAGATACCTACCTGTCCAAAGACTAATCTGATTATGAATATAATTTCACCGTTTAGAAACACCGTGCAAATATTTGTTGCTAATCCTAAAAAATATCCACACATGTCACAGTACAGTGCAGAAAAAAGTGCTGAAATTCACATAGTAATAATCTAATCACACACAGTCTAGAGCAGGTATATATGTACTATGTAGGTAATTTAAAAAATCTTAAAATCATACAAACATTTATTTTCCATAAGAAAATTAATCTTAATCTAGATTAAACATGAACTTAATTAAATATAACTTTCTCAGTAACTCGTCCATTTCACACAACACAACACAGCAAAATTTCATATAGAAGTATTGAACGACACTCACGCGCGGAGGTCACAGCACAGAATGGTGTGTGGTGTTTGGTTGGATCCGGCGGCGCGGTGGTGTCGATGTCGGCGCGCGCGGGGACAGATTCCCCCCCGGATTCCCCCGATTTGTTGCATGCATGTAATGTTTATATGCATACGCACCATATTTTTTTATGAATTCTCAAAATGCACGTAATGTTTAGTGCATACGCACAATACATTTTAGTGAATTTTCAAACATTTTTGTGCTAAGCAATAATTTTTTCAACCTGGCACGATTCTTCAACGTGCATACGCACTAAATTTTATTGTTCCTCAGGATTAATGTACTTATTATGCAAATAATCGGGAATGTCACTATAAAATTTTCTGCGTAGTTTTAAATATATACATGCATTGCATCGAATTTTATGGTGCAACTCTTTGCACCGTAATTTTCTATGCAAAAACTATATTATATGGTGAATTTAAGACGTCATAATTTATTGTGCTTTGATCACTGTAAATTATGATGTTAAATCCATAATTTTACTATGCATAATAGTTCTTGCACGATAAAAGATACGACATTTGAACATAAAGTTTTGATGAGGTTTCTTGCACAATGAAGTTTAATGCCCTGCAGAATAAATATACATTCCTGTCACTATTTAGAGTAATGCGCACTATTTTATTAGTTGTAAGCAGAGTATTTCACAGTGTTTGCATAATATTTTATTACGTCGACTTCAATCCATTTTTCTCAGTGTATAAATTATTAAAGATACATGTTTCTTGTTGACTTCTACGCATATCAGCATATCCCAATATCATTAAAATCTCAATTCGTTCTCTTTCAGATAAAAGATCCAGTGTGACTTTCAATAAACATCAACAATAGTGACTTATTGAAGGGTCAAAGTTATTAATGTTGCAGTCATGGCCGTCCTAACGTATTATTTTAACTTGAGCGGATATAATAAAAAGTTAGCTATAACTCCGAAATTATGACATTTAGGTATAGAAAATATTGCATGAAAAATATTCAGTATTTTTCAGGGATTTCAATAACAAAAAAATAAACAGGGTGATCCATTTGAAATAACAAAGTTCATTAGATTTCCAGAAAAACGGAAAATCCGACAACAATGTAAACACTACCATAAGCTCGGCCGTATTACAAAATCGTCAAATATTAAAATTTATAAAAATCGTGCAAGCCGTTTCCGAGATAATTGAGGCGTTAAAGTCTAACCAATGATATTGTTATACAGGGTGATTAATTAGTGTTAGGAAGCTCAGTGGATCTGTCATAGCAAAAATTCCAAAAAAAGTTATTGACAAAAATTGTAAACAGCTTTAAACTCCACATTTTAAAATTAGTTAAAATCTTACGTTGTATTCCATAAGGTGGTGGCACACCAAACTTATGTTTTTCAAATGGAACACCGTGTATTTTTTTTTAATTTGAAATCTGCTTCACTTTTCAAGTTTAACTCTCTGTATGTTTAACTAGAACACCAGAAAAATGTCAGTTATTACCATTGTCAACCATACTATGATTTATCTTATTTTATTACTGCCTGATAATATTTTTATAAATCAAGGTAAATTTTAATCTTTGTAATGACAGTTTATCAAAACACCTGTTAATGAATTCAAAAAAGCTAATTTTTAAAATAAAAGTGAAAGTTTTATTCAAACGTTTCTTTTTTTAATGGTCTTAGTAAGATGGAATTCCACAAAGTAAGGGTTAGTACAATAAATTTTATTCAAACTTCTTAAGGTACTCGTACATTTCAGCCTTTTTCCTGCAAGTCTATTTTGAATTGCTAGCAAATTTTTACCATGCCTTATAGGGTGACAGTATAGAATCAGCTGACGTAAACTGACATTTCTGCCAACATAGATTTTGAGTTGTTCCATCAAAATTCCCTAAAAACAGGCGAGATTGCGAGGATTTGACCTTGAATAAATAGAAATGGTTCTATAATTTTGTGCGTCTTTTTGTTGCAGTCAAAAGTCTGAAAGGGATGCGCAGTTGTTTCACAAAAAAAGCTAGCATTAGAATTTCGAGCAAAAGGCTGAAATGTACGAGTTACTTTAGAGTAAAGCATTCATCCAATTGTATAAAAAGTTACATGAGAAACTGTGAAGGCATCTCAAAACATCTGATTTAACCAAGAATCTCAAGAAGAATTTAATACCAAAATATGCAAATATAAAACTCAATCAAAGGAACTACAAAATGTAAATAAAAAGGCAAAAAAAATAATTAATGGAAAAAGTATAAAGTGTTTTAAATTAAGAGACTCTTTAAAGAATTTATAATTCCTGATGAACCATATTGTAACTAAGTAATGCTTTAAAATAAAATATAATATTTTCATTTATTTTTCTTTGCATAGAACTAGATTTTATATTTTTTTTTATTTGTAATAATCTCTGAACAAATTCCATGGAATATATTCCCTTGGCGGTGCCTTGAATAATGATAAAATAAAATTTTCCTGGGTATTTCCAGTTAAAATCCCCAGCTCCCACATGTTCTAGGTTCTCGAATCGTAAGGGTTAAGGGAACTGAAGACTCGACTGTCTGAATTTGAGGCAATAAATCTCGAGACACCTTTAAAAATAGATTGGAGAAAATGCAATTTCTCTAAAATGTCTCCTTAGGAATACGAGGAATAGAACTTAGTCGATTTTACTTACTTTTTCCATCTACCTTTTAAGCATAATTTTTTACTCAATTTGAAGGAAATAATACACTTTTACTTATTTTTGAATGAATAGAACCAATTTGAAATCAACTGCCTTACTGAAGTAATTTTCTGCCAAATATAAAATGCAAAATAATTTGTTACTCAAAAATTTGATTATATTTATTCTAGGCAATCAAGCCAAATTTTCGATTACCGACAATGTTACTATTTTGTTAATACTAAACAAGGATATAATCAAGAAATTTAAACCAAAATAAATCTTGTTCTTTGAAGAAGCAATTTAAATATCAGTTGAAAAAATTGTAACTGCAATTACAATGCTTTTCATATCAAGTGTTGTTTATCAAAACATTATTAAAAATAGATTAATGTTTTGTAACTATAGATAACTGTCTTTTGATATATTTTCACCAATAAATGAATTAATATCCTAACTTTTACTACTTTTTATGTAATTGATTTTAATATAATATATGAAACATCAAAGATAATTACATCAATAAAAGTCCATTAAATTATCCTTTGTTAATCCGCATTTTCTTACTATAACTCATTTTTAGCTACAAACTCCCAGGGATCATCAAAATTTTATTATCTCAAACAGCACTTTATATTTAATATGTTCACATGTTTTAGGATCCTAATATATTAGTTGGACGTTACAATGTATCTCAAGTGAATTTGACATTCAACAGCCGTGGCTATAAAAAATAGTCCAGAAAAGATCTAGGTTAGATGATGATTTATGAGTTCATCATTAAATAAATGGCTAAGTTTTAAGAAAGAAAGGAGATCACGTTTAATAAAGATAAGAATATTTTTTTCATAGACTCCGACCGTAGCAATGATGTGGATAATTAATAGCGCAAAAGTGAATAATTTGTGTAATTTAACTACGAATATACATAATTGATTGCGACAGCAGATATCCATCGTTACTAATTGACAGTAAATTGTAGTATCTCGATTTTATGGTGAGTTTATGGCAAAAAAAAGCGAATAAAGTCCAATTAATTTTAAATTGCATTTTTGTGAAAAATGACATCGTATATTTTAAGTGAAATTCTGTGGAAATAACTGTAACGCCAACTGATATATATTTTCAATTCAATGTGTAATTTGAACAATTTAAAAGAATTACGAGATATTTTGAAATAGTTATATTTTAATGGATATGGTTAATAAAACAACAATCAAACCAATTAATTTTTTGTTTTACCGACCATGTATGGTTTATTATAGTGTAAAATTATCACAGTTATTATATAGATGAATAGGAAATAGTTTTTTCTTGGTTTATCTTTAGCTATGCACAGTTATACTGTGTTGTGTACTTAATAAATCTTTGTAATCAATAAATATTTGTGATTGCATCAGCTTTTTTTATCTCAGGCGGCCTTAATCGATCCAAATTTTGCGGATTTTGGTTCTGGACATTCTTTACGATTGGTTACGATGCCTAGGGTATGAAAACCTGTACGATTTCGTCAACTTAGTGAGTTTGATAGGGGTCGTATAGCGGGAAGCTGGATTTTCTTTTCGGAAAATTGCAGTTAGAGTGCAAAGAAGTGTAGACACCGTGGTTAGGTGTTGTTAGGCATGGCTTCGAGAAGGCCGTACGCTAAGAGCAAGGGGCTCTGGACATCCTCGTAGAACAACAGACCGTGAATATCGCCGCCTAAGATTTTTGGCCTTAGGAGACCATTTCTCCACTAACAGGTCCATTGCAAATGAATGGTTTGCAGAACAGGGAAGACCTATTGGCATGCGAAGTGTTTACCGAAGAATAAGACGTTCTGGCCTGTTTTCATACCGACCACACTGGGTCCTCCCTTTAACTCCAGAACACCGACGTAATCGCCTTGAGTGGTGCAAAGAACGGTCACTCTGGGATCAAGAATGGGACAGTATTGTCTTTAGTGAGGATTCTCGATTTTGTTTAGGCATGCACGATGGTCGAGCGAGGGTTAAAAGACGTGGTGAAAGGAGAAATCCACGGTTTTTTGTTGAAAGGCATGTTCATCAAACTGTTGGAGTTATGGTTTGGGGTGCTATAGCTTATGGTTCGAGATCACCTTTAATCTTCATCAGAGGTAACATGAACGCGCAGCGTTATATCCAAGAAGTTGTAACGTTTTAATTTTTGGATACGCCACTGGGGTTGGCTAAACCAAATTTTATTGATTTATAGGTACCTATTAGGTAGGTCACCTAGAGTACAATTTCCTGTTGGCTTGGTAGATAAAGACAAAGGATCTACCTAATCTCTTCTAGCAGTAAATTTTTGGATGGGCACTTTGTTTAAACCAAGAGACGAGGTATGTTTAACCTGTCCTTGTGATAAGTTTTTTTTTTGGTTCGAAACCCTTAGTTTATTTCACAAAATTAGTGATTTGTGTGGGATACAACCCTTTCTATAAGGGTTCTAGGGTAGCCTTTAAAATAGCTCTTTTGGTTGGAATTACGGCTATAACGTTGTATTGTTTATATCTACCCATATTTTCTAATCTTGGAATATACACTCCACCTCCAAGGCAGCAACAAATGATCTCAGTAGAGGATTACCTAATTTTTTGGCGATTGAACCCTAGTGGCACGTGGGAATATTCCGGAGGCCAGGGCAGTTTAGAAAAAATAAGAACATCTGCAGTTTATAGCAGGACGTTGGATGATATACAAGGCCAGAATTTTCTTTATTTTATCAACCTTTCTATTTTCATATCTCAAATTTGTATTGGGGAAAATTTACATAGAATATTAAATGTTCATTTAAATATTACATAGTGAATTAATTAAATATCAGACGAGAAATACTAATTATTATAATTTTTTTGTGTAAACTATAGTACTATAGGTCGATAGGTGTTTTAACAGAACATTCACAAAGTGGATTAAAATACTTATTAAGAATTAAATTATTTTAATGTCTTATTTAAATATTTAAATTAAAACTAATGGTGTTCTAACTCACTAATAACTTGATAACACCCAAGTTTGAATAAACGGTTGTAATATTTGCTATTTTTCACATTTTTTTTTATGATTGACCTCACCACTTTACACATGATTTTAGGTTTTGCAACTAAATAAAATCCATAACTTTCTTAAATTTGTTTTATCTATTAAACAAAAGTTGCATGGCGCCACGGGTTATATGATGTATTCCTTATTCACTTCCCATAAATGCTCTCCGAAGAAAAGCTGCCGTTCGCCTTTGTAATCTCAAATATTTTTTTCTTGTTAATTTTGTTTTAGAACCCCATCTTTTACCCTATCTTGACACCCTGGCAAATATAACTTCCCAGCAAGATAATGCCCGACCACATTTTGCAAGAGCCACAATAGACTTCTTTCAACATAATGATGTCACATTGTTACCTTGGCCACCAAGATCTCCCGACTTATCCCCAATTGAGCACGTGTGGGATATGATGGGTAGGAGATTGCTCAATTTGCAAGGTCCTCCTCAGACTCTAGAAGAACTTCGAGAGGAGTTGATGGTTGCCTGGTATAAGATACCACAAAAGGACATTGACCACATGATCAGAAGCATGTCTAGGCGCGTTGGAGAATGCGTAACAAATCGAGGTACATCTAAACAATTAGTACGTTTTCATGGAGTATTAAATTCATTTTGAATCCAATACCGATTTCTGTTTTCATGATAAGGTTCAAATCGCGATTCAAATCGATTTGAAATCGTTTTGAGATTTGACATTTTATCTGTCAATAGTGTCATGCGTCCACTTGTATAATTATATCTCCATCTATGCCTTCAAGAGCAGATGAAGGACGACCTCCTAATATTGCCTCAAGTAGCTCAAAATAGCTGCATTCATTTCTGTCTATACCACTTTTAGAGTTGTTTTTAATATAATTATTGTATTGAGTCTTTAAAGCTTTCCATTTATTTTTTATTTGCTCGGTAGATTTAGAGGTATAGCCTCTTTCTTTCATTTTTTTTTCGACCAATTTGTAAATTTCTGCGTTTTTGTATCGCTTTCCATCGAACAACTTCAAAACATTTTCTTCCTGGAATATTTCCAGCATCTTTCCACACATTTCTAGAATTTGACGAGCATGACATATTAGAGGAACTTTCCATTATTAAAAATCTTTTACTAAACTTTCACGTGGAGTGGTTTTAAGGTTATGTGGCCAGGACCGACAGTTGACGACTGACGATAAATTTGACAGCGAATATCACAGAAAGCGCATGTTTCAATACGATCTCGGTTTTCATGTCTATTTCGATTTTTCGATCTCGATACGATCCCAAAAAAAGCAGTATCGACCTTGAAACTCATTACGGTTTCGATACCTGTTTTCATGAAGTATTTAATACGGAAAGTGTATTCAATTCGATTTGAATTCTGCATGAAAACGTAATAATTATTAAAGGTAAAAGGGCTTTAAAGCAATGCAATCATTTTAAAATTTTTATCATTTACCTAATATGTTTCTCTAACTACTTATACAAAATTTTATAAAATAAAATCATTTAAATTGAATTTTCGAATTTTTATGTCACTTAGTATATATTTTAAAACACAATTCAGTGATTTTGAGTGGTTCTATAGTTTTCAACCTAAATTTGAACGGTATGTACACTGTCTAATTAAAACTGAATTCTATAACTATAACTAAATAAAACTGAATCATTACTCCCCATCAAAGGGTTCTTTTATAGTTTCATAGGGCTTCTAGAACAGTCTATGGTACTTAGATTTTGGAAAACATGATTATTCTATAGTTTCTATAATTTACTTAAATAATTCATTAGAAATACTTTTATCATGCTTAACACATTGCAAAGGTGCCTACATAGTTTATTTTATAGAAATATCTGATTTTTGCTCCAATATTTTATATAAAATATATCTATTCTCGTTTGGTAGGAAATATGTATAAAACTAATTTAAGAGAACATTTTCAAGCTAACCTAGACTACTAGAAACCGGAGCCTTATCGTTTTTCAAATAATGTGCTGTAAAAGGTATAACTTTTGTATTTGTAGAAAAAAATATTTTTTTTAGATCAACATTCGGACAATATTTTATTTTTTTTATTCGAAATGTATAAGCTTCTTATAGAATAATGCCGCTAAACAATTTTCCAAGGCGTTTCATAAAGCTTCTTATTCTTTGCTGAACAAATGTACCCTTTATGGGAAAACATAAAAAAGGATTGCCTTTTGCTAACAATGACCGGAAAATCCTAAAAATCGGAGCATGTGTCGTTGAAAGGTGCACTTAAAGACAAATTCACCACACATATTACACGTTAGCGTTAAATATTTCTTTAGAATAGAATGGTAAAATTTTAACTGTTTTAACTTGTTTAATCCACCAGTTTAGACAAAATACACTGCGTACATAAAATAACGCATAAATTCATTATTGGCTGAATGAACAATAATATTAGAAATTCCCAAAACATGTCGATTTTAAATCCTGTCGTCATTTATATTTACAATTCGGTGTTTTCCATTTTTTTCAAAACCATGCAGGAAGACAGAGCAGCAATCAATTACCCCAAAAACCAAAAAGACTTAAATTAAAAAAATTTTGTAGCATAGTTATTCCATCCTCAAATTCAAATTCAGAAATTTGCCGCGTAAACGACTGTAGGTGGGTTGCCTACGTCACTACTCATATGTGTCATTGAAAGCGCCATCATTTTATTGTAAACAGTGTATCTGCGAGATTGTGCAAAATCTCTTTTCTTTATTTTTTGTTGATTTTCATAAAAATAAGTCAGTTAGACATTTTTTAATGCAAAAAGCACAAAATAAGTATTTACGCTGTTCCTTTTACATTTCGAAATTCAGCTGCATTGAAACCTAACCTAACCCAACCTAACCTAACCATAAAAATGTCTAAAGATGGCAAATTGTTAGACCATTGCTTTCACAAACCCTACTGATGACATTTTATGATTGCATGATACAAATAAAACCAATAATTCACAATAAAATCAAAATTAAAAGTCCAACCTTCTCAATTATACCACACGTTAAATGTAAACAAACTGTCATCGATATGAGTTTTGACGTCACGACCAATGAAGGTGCGTTTCGACTTCTATTTGAATTTATCGATTTTAACTTACTTAAAATTTGATATTATAGAAAAAATAACCAGAATTGTTGCATTGTAATGAGTTTAGGATTAAATATTTATAATTTACTATATGATTACAAAGGAATTTCATTGATTTATTTCTAATGAAAACACCGAATTATTCTGTCGCTTGTTTTTCTCGATTAAACAAAAAACTTCTTTTGATGGTTGAACTAGATGTTTAATTAAATTAAAAAACGGTGGCGATAATTTTGACGACAAGTAAAATGGATTTTGAAGGTACAGAATTAACGATAATGAATCTAAATTAATTTCTTTATTGTCCAATGCGGTCATCACCATGTTTTATGATCAATGTGGTGGTCATCACACGAGCTAATTATGTGGCGGATATATTGCGTTGAATTTTGGTTTTATTTTGTCATGACTTGAAATAAAAAATCAGGTTGCAAGATGGCAATCAGTTTATTATAATTGTAGTACGATAAATTCTTATTCAAATTCTATAAGCCTTCAAGTACCTATCCAACGTACTAATTGATCGATTTGCACTGTTTCTAATCGCCGTAGTGTATTTTTTCCCACAATTTTATTTTCGATTTAAAATTCTAATTTCATTCAGCTGATACTAAATTTATTTACTCTATAACTGCAATCAAATTTCGTTGACTAGTTTTAAAAGCAAATATTACTTCTGGTTTAATTACATAAATGTTAAAAAAATATGGGCTCTACAGTCTCATTCATACTGTTAGTTAAAAAAAATGGGTGGAAGTTTTACATTTAAAAATATTGACACCAATATGCAATGAGCAATAAATCAATCTGGCATATATTGCCGATTAGTGGTTGACATCAGGTGTTGTTTTAATCGCCGACGTGCATGTATTGTTACATTTTATACAATGTGAAATTTTCAACAAAAATATACCAATATGATATTTCGATACAAACATGATGTTTGAACACACTTCATTCGATGCATCCTATCCGATATGCTGTCATGGATAAACAATTAGGATTTTTTTGAAAATTTTAATAAACATTTTTTTATTAAAAGGAGAGTCGACATTGTTTATTTATTTTAAAATATTTTTATAATAGTATATTAACCTAGAACAGCCATTATTTAAGATTATTGATGTCTTTTTCAAACTTTTGTTTGAAAAAATTATCTTTTATTATCCCTTCATTAGAAACCATAAAAGGAGAATTAACACAATATTTCACAGTCTTATATCTTTTTACTTTTCAATACATAATTTCACTTTCTTACTAATTATGTTATACTGTTAGTGAAATCCCTGTGAAATTGCTGGAAACCATTATCTTAATGGCATTAGGATAATTATTGTCAAATTTTTGTGTTACATTATAGTAGAAAATATTAGATTTTTATTCCCAAAGGAAATTGATTAATTCCCAACCACTGTCGCCAATATAACAATAGTTTTACCGCAAACATCGTCATGGTTAATGTATTGTTACTCCCTACACAATACGAAATTTTCAATACACTACCACAGAAGGATTTCGATCGACATTTGAATTCAAAAGAGTGAGTCAGTAATCAATATTGCATGACTGCCGTTGTTCCTACAATCCCAATACGAACGCTTACCCATTTTTGCACAGATAAAAGAAATCAACCAAACTTTCTACCCAAAAACATTAATTTTTAAGCGTGTTGTCTTTTGTGCATTTTTATATACAGTGCGCCCATAAAGTAACACACTGGGCGTCAATATTCATTATTGGCTAAATGAACCATAAAATTAGAAATTTCCAAAATAGGTCGATTTTTGATTTCAATTTTTTTTCCAACCTCACTCTTAAGGCCGGTTCATGCAACGAACATTATAATTACATTAACATTACATTATAATTACACTTTCACTAAAAAAATGTTGTCGTTCATATAAGACTTCATTACATAATAAATTCTGTATTAGCGCATGCGTATATTATCCACTATTGACACTTGACAGTTATCTTATGTTCTATGTATCTGCTACAATATTCAAAAAGTTCAACTTGTATTCTACTAGTATTCAATGTTTGATTTTGTTAAAACATTTTTTATTGCTTGTAAAACCGGCCTTCAATATCAACATAACCTAAACATAGGAATTTTGACATAAATATGAATTCACATTTCCATGCTATCGTACTGCGCATGCGCTTTTACTGTTTCCACTAAGAATATAATGTAATGTAAATGAAAAGTTGAAAGTTCCCAACTTCTTAGTGGGCTTAATGTAATTGTAATGCCTTAATGTGTTGCATGAACGCCTCCACTATAAAATGGGTGCTCAACTTTTCTTAATGATAATGTAATTATAATGTAATTATAATGAACGTTGCATGAACCGGCCTTTTCACACCAATGATATCAAAATACTACACATTTGTGATAAAAAACAAAATTTAGATTTCCTTGAAGAACTTGAAATAAAAAGACATCTAGCAGATCCAAAATTTAAAGTTGTTAATGAACAAATAAATCTTGGAAGTTCTCCACTATTAAACTGTTTACTTTGATTGAGTTTACATTTTATACATAGATAAGACGTAATTGTAACAGAAATATTTTAAGTTATTTTAAAGATCAGCATGATATAGTTTTTTCCTGGTTTTTCTATATCATTGCACATTTATGCTGATTGTAGAGGGAAATACATCCAGGATAATCCCTTAGGGCTAGTAACATCAAGGCTTCAATATTGTTATGTCTTATTACTCCCTTACTTGGTCTAAAGTTAACTACTTATCAAAATCAGGTACCTAGCTACAGACAAACAAAATGTAACTTCAATTTGTCAAACTGACGATGCCTAGTTTTTAGCGAAACAGCTGTAATTGCATTATTTTACGAAGTGGAAGTTTCATTCAACCGTTTAGTTGTTTACTGTTCTTAACAATTTTCTCAATTTTGTTTATAATTGTGAGTATAATTAAAAGTTGTCGTAATAGAGATTTGCTATTATTAGAAAATTATACATTTTCTAAAAGTAGTAGGTTAGGTTAGGTTAGGTTAGGTTAGGTTAGGTTAGGTTAGGTTAGGTTAGATACTTATATAAAAATAAATAGTCTTAGCAAAACAGCAAAAATTAAAGACAAAAATGTAAAAAATAAAATTGCGTTTCTAGAACGAATGATTGAAAGTCTAAATTTAAATCAAATAATAAGACTTGCTTTTGTAAAATTAGTGTCTTATAATTCATGTTATAGTAATAGTAAATAATTAGTTTATTAATAATATTTGAAATTAAATCAAATCAGTTTTCGAAGATAATTTTGTTTTACTACTTATCTGTCTATATAAGTACCTAAATTCTCGCGTCGAAAATTCCTGTAATAAAAACATATTTCTAACCGTGCGTCGATAGTTCCTGTCCCAAAAATTTACCTGTTTTCTTGCGTCGAGAATTCATACGCCCATAGTCACATTTTGGTGGAGTTTTAGTGTCAAAAAGATAGATGTTTTTAAGACGAGTATGACCTAAGCCAAGACGCGTTAGTAACACCTGATCCCTCCGATTTTTGGGTAACGACAACCACGGTTTTACCGAAGACTTTATTTCACTTAGTTTAGATCCGCCACTTTTCCACTTAGTTTCCCAAACACTACAAACTGTTATGACGTTTTCACTATTTGTAGCCTGCTTGACAATGTGGTTTGCTTCCTCGTTACCTGGTATCCCAGTGTGCGAAGGGGTCCATGCGAATAACACACCTTTTCCTTTTCGTTGGGCAATGTTTAGTTCTTCCCTAATTTTTATTACCAATAAGTGTTTAGAAAAAATTTGTTGAATGGCTTTTATTGAGCTGAGAGAGTCGGTGAGGATAATGTCGACTGTGGAGTTAATGTGAATTAGAGTTTAATAAAGAGCGTAAAGTTCTGCTGAGAAGATGGAATATGTGGAATGGAGTTTGTACTGATAAGAGGAGTTCGAAACCACAATTTTGGCACCAACTTCTTCCGATGATTTTGATACATCTGTAAAGGTTTGAATATAGCTGCTGTAATTGCTTAAAATATCTCTGAGTGTTGCAATAATTACTTTTGGGTTTGTGGAAGGTTTGTCAAAGAGCGGTGTTATTTTTTGGGGGTTTTATTTGCCATGGTGGGAAGCTGAGTAAAAAAGCAGTTTGGAAGAGAATAGTTGAGGTTGTTTAAATAGGATTGTCAGTAAATAGGTTGGGATTTTTTTTGGAAAAACAGTTATCTTCGGTGGGATTGTTTGAGGATGAAATTAGCTTAGCTGCGTACGACAGACTTAAGTAAATTTTTCGATCTTCCAAGGATGGCTCACCAACTTCACAGTAAAGACTTTGTACTGGTGTTGTACGAAAGGCTCCTGTTATTATTCGCAACGCGAATATTATTATTTACCAAAATCAAAAGAAAATCACAGATTTTTGTAATATCCACTTCAATTGTTGAACAGTGTGTATATCCACAAAACATTATATTTTAATTTAACTTATTATTTATTTGACTTACATCAGTGGGCATGTAATTTAAGAAACATTAAAGTGTGTTCGATGAAAACACATTCTGCATCACTGACGAAACCAATTTCGTTTACCGAGTTTATACTGTCACCTATATTAGAGCTGAGTTGAATGCTTCACAAGATAATTGCTATTTTTGTTTATATGGTAATGTACAAACATTAATAATGAAAAATAGTAAGGTTATAAACTTGCGTGCATAGAAATCGGCCCACTGTAAACATTTGACTTTAACTACTTATATATTTTTTTAAAAGTATTCATCAGATCAAAAAAATATATATGCTGTTTAAAAGACAATTTAATATGCTTCAATGTGAGTATAAGTTTTGCAAGACGGCATATCGTTTATATGCGTAGCAACCGGTAAACAAATTTGTCAAACATTAAAATCATTGCGTTAGCAACTGAAATTTGCATACTACTCGATTTTCATACTCTCAATAGTGTTCAAGTATGTTAGTTTAATAAATACTACACCGCAGAGGTCGGTTTGCGGGTTATGGAGTGGCCAGCATACAGTCCTGACCTAAACCCGTTCGAACATTTATGGGATGAGCTAAAACGAAGAATTCGAGCTAGACTTCATACCCCAAACTCGATCCCAGAGCTTATTGTTGCTGTAGAAGAGTGGCTTAACATCCCACAAGAATCAATAGCAGATTAGATCAATACCTAATCCTATGAAAGATATTATTAGGGCAAGAGGAGGTCATACACATTATTAAAAAATTGAGTGTTAACTTTCAAATTGTCAACAACCTTATTTATGTCAATAAAAAAGCTTAATTTGCTTGATGCATTAATTTCACTGTGTTAAACTGAGGAAGTCGAAATAAGTTTTCATAATTGTCTTTCAAACAGCATATTTCTTTTTGTTAACTGATGAATAATTTAAAAAAGAATATATAGTTAAAGTCATAAGTTTACAGTAGGCAAGTGTATTTAGTTAAACAAATAATTTATTAAATATTAATATCCTGGGTTCATTTCTTATGAATGCGACCTGTTTAAGTGAACTATGAATTTAAAAATAATTTTAATCAAATTAATTAATAGCAATATTATAAATACACTGAAATTGCTTCTACTGATACTATAAACAATTAAACAAATAATACCCTTAACAACATCTGCATTAAATTGATTTAAAACAAAATATTTTTGGTACAAAAATTGATTTACGTAAAAACAAATATACCTAACATTGAAAAAATCTGCTGTTACAAATTAAATGTGCAAACTCGTGCAAAAATGTATAAACACTTTGAAGAATAAAGATTTTAACAACCGAATAATAATTAACAAACAATCCTCTATAACAGAAACTCACAAAATACCAATAAATAAAATTAGGTATCATTGGTGATAAAATACAAAATTCTCTTAAACTTGAAAATAAGGTCAACAAAAAGTTTCTCACGTGAGTGCACATTTTAGCTGCGATACACCTATCTCTTTATTGAATACTCATGCGCAAATATTTTTGAATTTTCCCCTTCCATTTCTAAAATATGACTAATTCTTGCCATAGAACACAACCTATTGCTACCCAGGAATGCCACAATTTAAATGAAAAAACCCCTTTTAGCTGTCAAGAGCTAACTTCTATTTGCTGTATAGCCGCGGCAGCCCAGGCCATAAACCACAAAGGAGAAGTTCTAATTTTTATTTCGTTCGTGTACGCCGCTTGCTAGTTGTTATTGTGTTTTTCTTGTCTTTGTGTATTTAATATTAACGACTTGTGTGTGTACCTAGACTTCTCTTTGGATTTACTTTGGACTACTGATTACTTTTGCATGTCATGCCAACACAATTTTATAAGGGGCACGAACATTTAGGGGGAACTACGAGAGTGGGAGTTGGTTCGCGCATGAGTATTCAATTAGTGCCATTAAGGAGATGGGTCTATTGGTAGAGCAAACCATCAAAGTGCTGCGCATGTGGGTCTATAAATGATGGTGTATCTGTAGTCTTTAGAACTGTACATAAAATATCTTGCAGCAAAAGTAGTTTTAATACTAAGGGAAGCCAGTCAACTATGTCCAATCTAATATTCTAACTATGATGAAAAAAGCAAGTAGTACTACGACTTCAAGAGAACTAGAACAACCTACAGATTAGTAAATAATATGTAGAAAGGAAAATTAAAGTCTTCTTTTAAACATCTAAGAAACAAGAAAAAATCAAGTAGTAAAGAAACATGGAAGCTCATTACTCACTGACACTTTTCTGACCTAACCTAACATAACCCAACCTAACCTAAAAAAAAGGACTTATTTTTACATTTGTTTCTAGTTGGTGCTTATCATTTTAATGTATATCTCTGAGTTATAATCACATTAACCACATAATACGCCACATTATTGTGACGTCACTGTCACCATTGCTTGACATGAGTCATAGCATTATATCCAAACAAACTGTGGCCTTATGGTAGTTAGTTTGCATTGAAGTTATCTGTATTGCGGAATTTTCTTGTTTTTTTGTAGAGTTTTTAATATATTTATAGTGCTATATAAACACATTATTATCATTAAGGAATAGTTATATTTAAAGAGGTTTTATTTTGTTCTAATGTTAGAAAAAATTAAAATAATATACTTAACCTCAAAAGCAAATTTTTTTATACAAAACAAAATAAAACTTCTTTAAATACGACTCGAAATATTCATTAAAGATAATAATATGTCTATTTAGCACTATAATAACTCATAAACAAGAAAATACATAATATAAAAATCTTCAATGCAAATTAACTACAATAAGGCAACATTTTGTTTGGATATAATGGCGAGTGACGTTTCTAGTAATGTGGCCTATTAAAAAAGTGTTATGTGTGTATCGTATAAAAATACTAAACTATGAAAAACTTATTGATGTTGATCGTTACCAAAATTAAAATTAACTTATCCACTTAATCATGCTACTTTCATAGATAAATTTTAAAAGGGTTATTGTCTCAAAATTTATGTTAAGTGAAGGTCTAATGTTCACTTAATACATATTAAACACAATCAATCAAATTATGCATTTTAAAGATTCGAGTATAAAATATGGAAAATATTTCCATTTAGGAAAATCGCTCTTCTAAAACAAGATATATATTGCTTTACTTTTTTTTGATAATCAATCATTCTAAATGTTGTAAGCATAATGATGCAACTAGGGTGTCGTTATTGTACACAGTGGTGTGGTAATATACATTTTTATTAAAAACTTTTATTAAAAATATTCTTGTTATATTTAAATGTGTTATGTACAGTGTCCCAATGTAACGTTATATAGTGTTGATAATTTAAAGGGATATTTGCCGGGTCCGGACTTACTGAAAGCTTTCTTTCTTAACTTTCAGAGACATTAAATTTATCAAACACACATCCCGCTTTAAGGCTCATAAAGTAATGAGGATTAAGTACTTTTGGAAAGTAAAAAAATGCAATTATAGAGTTTTACAATCCTAATTTGGAATTTCATAATAGTAATATTTTATTTGGGTATTCTTGACAGCTCCAATATTAAAGTCAAATTAAATTTGATAACAGAATGTTGGAATTAGCTCTCTTGGGATTGAGTAGTAGGTACCTAAATTCTAAAACAAAGTCAGAATGAAAATTTTGCACTACTTCATAATTTACATTGTTATAAGATTATTTTAAATGTGTATGTTACACTATCTGTTTGTTTGCTGTCACTAACACTATTTTTAATTTTTCTTTCCACTTTTTTAAAGGGAGGATTTTGTTTGTATATCTATAAAACAATGTATGCAAGTTTTTGTCGACTTTAGTTGAAAGCATTCATTTGTATTTTAGTTTTGAGAGATATCGCATTAAAATTATGTGAAATATCACAATTTGCAGATCTTTTAGCCAACCCGCCTGCTCTACATCTTCCAGCATATTTAATATAAATCATCCCTTTATCCATTAGAAAAGTTTTCTGTGCATTTGTCAATACTTAATTAACTAGTCGTTGTATTAACTGGTCTATTTGATGATTAGATAACAACCCGTCGACAAGTTTGTGTTTTTTATTTAGAACCTGGCCAAAGTACTTAATCCGCTAAATCCCGCACCACATCCCACTGTAAATAACTTTTGAAATGTCATGGAGTAACTTTGGTCTCAACTTTACCTACTCAAAACAAACTTTGAAACAACGACAAACAATACCATAACAAGGCAGTTATCTCCAAAAAATTTTTCACTTTTTGATTTTGACATAAAAGAATTCTTTATTGTGTTATAAGTTTATATTTTATATAAAAGTAAATTTTAAAATATATGTAGAATATAGAAAAGGATTGACGGAATTATTAAAATAAAGACTATTTGTAGGTATATACTGTGATGGTTAGATTTTGTAGATTTTTATTTATTTTATTGTTTTTGTTTTTTAATTGTTAATTATGTTATTAAATGAAGTGTTTGAATTATTAACAGATGTAGACTTTATTTTTAAATGGAACGCCCGAATAAAAATATGCTAGCTCAATAAATTTTGATTTATTTTCTTTATATTGGGTAGGATTCAAGTAAAACTCAATTGAACTACTCTATAAAACATCCAATTATAATTAAGGAATTAATTTAATACGTGAATTTGATAAACTATTAATTTTATCCAAAGATTTGTTACATGCTATATACTGCCTAATATGCCTAATTGTGAAATATTTAATAAATGCTAGTACTTGTCCATGATTTAATTTTAAATAGTCATGATCAAACACAAACAAAATGTTTTAAATGAACGTACCTCAAATAACTGTCCTTTCCGTTGGTAACGATATCGATACTGCTGGTCCCTGCTAGTTAAATAATCTACAAACACAACTGCTTGTTTGTAGGGTAGGCAAGATGTCCACAAAGGTTAAAAGAAATCTTATCAAAATTCAGATTGATATTGATGAATCACACTATTCAGAAAGTACTTTGACTATATTTAATTACTTTGATTCTAATATTTTTGCTAAATAATATAATTAAATTTATTTTTTTGATAAAAATGAGGTTATGATACCAGTTTTTACTGCATTCAAGATGTCGTGATCAATTTCAATTGCGAATAAGAGAGCGAAAACCAAAATTTACGGCCTTTTATACCTTTTCCTTAATTATAACACTAATGACATTACATTAGCAATCAATTGTTTCAATTTGCAAAATTTAACCTAAATTTACATAAAATGATAAACACTTTTAACATATTTAAATGTTTCTTTGATAATATATAGAAAATCTACATTCTTATATTTATGAAATAGCTATTTAAATTATTTTTTGATCACTTTTTCCATATAAAATTGATGTTTGAAATCTGATAATTGTGGCAGTTCCAACATCCTCAAATTTATAAAATTTTGAGCAAATAACATGAAATGGATATTAATTTGTGCATCAATCTTTTAAGCTAGTTCTATTATAATTTTTGCATACCAATTTGATTTAAAAGAATGGAAATTAGGCATTTTATTTTAATTTGTAATATTTTTTTTGCAGCTACTATTATACTTTTGTATTAGTTCTTTATGTGAAATTTTCTGATATTATCAAAGATTAAAGAGCTTCATACATTTCTTATAACTAAATTGCTTAAGATTTGAATTGGAACTTGCTTGATTTTTATGAAATAGTATTACTGAATTCTATCCAAAATATAGTCGTTAAATATAGTCTTCCTTTATTTGAATGTTTAACATTTAAGATTACTATACTAAATTTTAAATACAAATGAAATAAAGAAAAGTGGCTGATATGTTCATGAGAATTATTATTGTTATTATTTATTGCATGGAACAAATTTGACTTTGATGTCGTACTTCGTATGCTTCCAGATCGGTTTGATGATAGCCTTGTAAATAATTAGTTTATTTTCTAGTTTTTGTTTTAATTTCCTGTTTACAGGCAGTAGAACTCTCTGACCAACAGCTTTAGAGACTTTCTTTTCGTGAAAATATGTTTTTTCCAGGTCAATCTCCTATCAAAATGGAGACCAAGATACTTGGCTTCGTCGGTCTAAGGGATAATGACACCATTAAGTATAACTGGTGGTAACGTACCCTAACGCAGAGCAAAATTCACGTGCACGAATTTGTTTCATTGGTCTCAATAAACCAGTTTTTTAACCACACTGAGATATTGTCCAAATTGGTTTGTAGTTCGGTACAAGCTCGAGACATATCCATATTTGCTGCTAGAATGGCTGTCATCAGCGAAAGTGCCAGTAGTTGCATCATTAGTCATAGGTAGATCTGCAGTGAATAATAGGTATAGTGTGGGGCCTAGGACACTTCCATCTGAAGTGTTTTCGCCTAGTTTAACGTAAAAGTTACGTTCACTGATGTAGAATTTAATAAACAAGTAGTAGATTTTTTTATTTCATAGAAACGGTCAAATTTTTGAGATTTATCCAAAAAAGAAGCCGATCAGTAGCCCTTGTTTTTAAAGCAGTATATTATCTTTTGCACGACTTGATGTATCCATGTCGAAAGCCAAATTGGTGGTTAAGGATAAGTTTCTTTTTGAACAGTAAGCATCCTTTTAAGAAAAAGACTTTCCAGAACCTTAGAGGCTATTGGGAGTAACCTTATAGGTCTGAGGACATCGGATCTTTTGCATTTTTACAGGTTTTAGGACCAATATTATTTCAGCCACCTTTCATTGAGGAACAATATAATTACAACGCAGGATAGCGTTGTAGATCTGTGTGAAGACTACAAGTCCTTCATAAAGAAGCTGTTTGAACAGCTTTCCTGTTCCTTTAAGTGATAGCCAGGTGCATTATGCTAACTTCATAATGACTTGAGCTTTAGAAGACTTTATCTTTAGTAAAACTTTTTAAAAGAGTTCTTTTTTAATATCGATATAAATATTTGGAGAACCTTCTATTAGCGTATTAAATAAAGTTACACTTTTTTAATATTGTTTAAAACTTTTTTCGCTCCATTACCCGTTTTAATCAGAACAAACGAGTATAACATAAGAAGCTTTAAAGATACAGCAAAGAAAAAATTAACTTCTTAATTTGACTTTAGTAAGTGTTTCACAATGTTAGTATTGCCGGAAAATTTACACCTTATTTAACCTAGTTAGTATGCACACACGCTATCTACTCCTTAAACAAATTACAACAAAGCTCAATATATTTTATTTTTAAACTACCTTTTCACTGAATCACGCGAGTCTTGATAAATATCTACTAATGCAACACTGAAGTACGTGACTAAAAAGTAAAGTCAAGTATATTTTATCTCTAAAACAAGATGTATATGACAACTGCCTATTACATCATTTCGCTATTACTAAAATTCTTTCTACTGATATTACTGCCTATTACATTAAATCGCTATTACCAGTACTCTTTTTTTTAGCGGGTTTAAGGTATAACCCTCGCAGACAGGCGCTATGTAGTAAAATGATATTAATACACATATTATGTCCAAAAGTTTGGAATATTTAGAAATAATATATCTACGCCTATGGTTTTTTAAAAACTCCTGTTGATATTTATTTTAAATCAAAATAATACTAAATTTGATTCGTTTTTGTATTAATTTGTTTATATTTAATTGATTTGGGTGTTTTCAAATTATTCCAATTCTTGTTTAAATTTCATTTGAGCTGTTTAAAAATGCCCAGAGACTTGATATCATATTTAATAGGTCTAGAGTAATTGCTTTGTTACAACAGGGCTTCAGTCAAAGTGATATTGCGAATATTGTTTGTGTTACTCGGGGTTCTGTTTCAAAAATAAAAAAAAATCCAAGACACAAATGATGTGAAGGATCGTCCCAGAAGTGGCAAAAGTCGATGTACAACAACAGCACAAGACCGGCAGATAACATTAATAGCTCGAAGAAATCGGCAGGAATCTACAAGTGGCATATCTAGAGAAATTACTAGACTTGAAGGACTGAATATCTCGAGGCAAACAATTACACGAAGATTAAATGCGGTAAATTTGCATCGCAGAAGACCTCTAGGTGTTCCCAAACTAACCTATCAACAAAAATTGTAAGGTTGTAATGGACTCAAGAAATGTTACACCATGGTCGTAAATGGAATTACGTGCCCAACCGCGTGTTCCATTTGAAGGTGGGAGTATTATGGTTTGGAGTGGTATTATGAGGGGTACACGGACGCCTCTCCTGGTTTTGGAGAGAAGAATCACTGGTGCTGTGTACATCAAGGAAGTTTTAATTCCTGTTGTGCGTCTATTCCGGGGGGCGGTATGTAATGGATTTGTGTTTATGCATGACAATACACATCGAACAGCTGCAGTACAAAATTTTTTGGAAGAAAAAGGAACATATGTGTATGTTTTTAAAACTAAGATTGTTATTTTAGACTAACAAGGTGATGCAGCATACAGGAATATTTTGCAGGGAGGTCCAATATTTTAGAATCGTCTAATTTGTCAACCTTTTCATTGCATTTTTCTCCTGTATATCAAACGCAGCTATTAATTTTAGCTTTTATTTAAAAGTTTTGCCACTATAACCACCAAACAAACCCTTGCTTTATCATCATTAACAGACTTTGCATCCATTAAAAATAATCAACAGAAATTTAAAAGATAGAAATGAAAACTGATTTTCAAATAAAAAAATAACAAGTAGCTTCCAATAATTTCTATTGTTTCTATTGAGAAAAGGGTTTTAAAACATACCCAAATATTATCTGCCAAACAGCTTGGGCATTTTTACGATTCCCGTCTACGACAATCGATTGTTATATAACCGAAACTTTAATTACAAGGACGGTGGCAGTGTCAATCATTTTCTAAAAATATATTGCCAGATGTGCGTTTATACGTTTTGGAACGAAACAAATTAAAACGCATTTTAAAATCTATCGTTTCAGTCTAGAAAAAAAAATAGAAAACGGAAAAGAATCGTTTATTTATAACTGGAGTTCAGATGCTGGTTTCCTAGCGACTAACTTATGATCCTTTTTGATGCGTTTAACAAATTTTATAGCATGCTTCGCTGGATATAAAACAATTAGATTGTGATTTAATATTAATTTATTAGTTTTTTTTTCAATTTTTACAAATTTTATTACGTAAACTACAGTCTAAAAATTAATTTTGGACACGACAAGCATTGGAAATGGATATTATTTACAAGTTATTGTTAATTTATTGGTTTTATATAAAAATTTAGTTAATTATGGTTAATTTATTATCGTTTAGCCTACAACAAGAAAGATTAAACTATTGACTTAATTTTAAATACCTACATTAAAATAATCTATTTTATATTTTAAGTCACCGGAAATAAGGTAGTAAACTATTTTCCTTATTCTTAGATTAAATTTTAATTCAAAGATGAGACTACCAAAGATTTCATAACTACAGTAATCATAAATTATGTTAGAAAATAAATCAACTTTTTTAAATCACCAGAGAATAAATTTTTTTATTACATTTGAGTTTTTCATAAAAACTTTTTATAATGTAGCGTTCTAAAATTGATTACCCGTTTCCCTTAAATAAAAGAAAGTAGTTAACATATTTCATACATTTTTTAGTTTATAGTATTTTTGTAATACACTGTAAATCCCCATTCGCAAATCCGGAAATAAAATTGGTATTGATGTTATATTAATTAGGTCTCGGAGTTTTTTCGAATATTTGACTATTCTTAAAACAAACTTTTGTTATTAAAAAAATCGACAATTCAAATAGATTAAATTATGTAAGGATTGTGTAGCTACACGAATTTTTCACCTCGACCTTTTCAGATCTATTGTGGTAATCTTTTCACTCTAAAGAATTTGGTCCAGTCTGGTATTTTCATAGATATTCATTAAACTATACATTGATTTCCCTCTTAGGTTCTAAACGCAGGCTTTTCTTAGAAATCTCTTTCTTGAAAAACCTTCACATTCACAAATAATGTGTTTAGAGGTTTTGTCTTTATCCTGACAGAATCTGCAATCTGTCATTTTTAGACGTTTTGGCCTGTTTTATACCGACCACACTGGGTACCTGGACTACTACTATCGTTGATTGATAAGTTTTAATCAACGCTATTACTATCTGCTACTGTTTCACCAACTAATTAGCCGATTATAGTATCATATTTTTCTTTGTATTAAAATTGCATTATTTTTATATGAAATTTTGAGAACCTTATAGTTTTAACAGTATTTTACTTTCAGATATAGAGTTTTTATTTTTTTTTTGTATATATGTAATTTATTATCTGAACTGTAAATAAGATATTTGGTTTAGTTTTCCTTACAAAGTGGTTGTGAGTACTATAGTCTATATAGAAAGGACAAGGAGTAATAAATCATTCATTTAAGTAGATTTTATAGACGTACCAAAATATATTTTAAGAGGGTATACCGTAAGGTACATTTTGTATTGAACGAATGAGTTGCAGCTATGCTAAAGAATATACGATTTAGGTCAGAGGTAACGGGATGTACTAATTTTAATAAAAAAAGTGATAGAGGTACATAAATTTTAGTAAGTTTGATAAAGAAAGGCAACACGGTTTATTCATAATAGAAAACAAACCAATCTGTAACAATAATTATTTTATATATTTTTGTTCTTTTTGTAAGAAGATTAATTCAAACTTTGAATATTGTCACAAATAAATTACAATGAAATATATTTTTTAAAAATTAATTAAAGTCAAGATAGCAAGATATCGTTACAATTTTTATTAAATTCAAAGAAGCAAAATTAATATTTTTTATTTGTATTACTCCTATATGTAGTGTTTGGGGAATTTTTCTCAGAAATTTTAAATGACAAGTGGCCTACTGTAATCGGCTTAATACGATTACACCTATTTACAGATTATTCGATTATTAAGAGGGATTTTCCAAACAACCCAGTTTACTTAGAAACATTATCGGGAATATTATTTTAAAAGAAAGTAGGTACATTAAATCAGTACTTAGTATTAGTTCTTTTAATTGTAAACAGTTGAAATCTATTTAAAACATTTGTTGAATGTTAATTGTGCAAATACTAAACAATGTCGATAAGCCAAGGACCATCTAAACGACCAACAACAGGTCCATTATCTTTAAATGAAAAAACTCTGATATTGAATTGTTATATGTTATTGAAAAACAAGGATCCAAGTGCAAGTGTTGATGAAATTGTGGAATTTACGGCTGCTATGTTGTGTGTTGCTAAATCAACAATTTATAGATTACTAAAAGAAAGCAAGAATGGAACTCTTCAACCCCCTAAAACTCCTTCAGGCCGAAAACCAATTGAGATCGATGAGTCATTAAAACAAAAACTAAGGCGTAAAGTCCATGGATTTTACTTATGAAAGTAAATTCCAACACTTGACAAAATTATGACATCATTGCAAGAAGATACGGACTATACAAAATTCTCCAGAATGATATTATGCAAACTTTTGAAAGATGTGGGTTTCAGATATACAAAACATAATAGAAAATCTCTCTTGATAGAAACATGGATAAATGCTGGATATACAGTTTCCAAATCTTTGCAAGATCAGAACATTAAAAGCGGAAGGCAGGCATTCGTGGAAGGTTTGTCGTTAGGTTCGCAGCCACCATCTGGAAAAGGAAAAAGACTTATCATTGTCCATGTCGGAAGTTCTGAAGGTTTTGTTGATGGTGGATTATTAACTTTTATTTCAAAACGCACGGGGGACTATCACGAAGATATGAATGGGGATGTCTTCGAGGAATGGTTTGTTCAAATGTTGGATCTGATTCAAAAAGGGGCTGTTATTGTTATGGACAACGCAAGTTACCATTCACGGTTACGAGAAGCATTGCCCACAAGTCGTTGGCGTAAAGCAGAGCTTTTGGAGTGGCTTATTTCGAAAAATATTAAGTTTCCAAAAAAAATCCACTAAGGAAAGAACTTTACAGAATTGCAAAAATGAACAAGAATAAATACCAAACCTACATTGTAGAAGAAATGGCTTCTTCTCGTGGTATATCAGTTCTTCGACTTCCCCCTTATCATTGTGAACTTAATCCCATAGAATTAATATGGGCTCAGGTAAAGGGGGAAGTTGGAAAAAATACTACTTTTAAAATAAACGATGTTGTGAAATTGTTTGAGAGTGCTGTAAGTCATGTTAGTAAGGAAAATTGGACAAACTGTATCGAGCATGTTATCAAAGTAGAGGCAAATATGTGGAAAATTGACAATATTTGTGATGATTTAATCGACCCTATTATTATTAATGTCAACAACGATTCTTCCTCTTTCGAGTCGGATATAGAATAAAATGTAAGCAATAAATGCATTCCAATAATTATTTCCTTTTATTTTTTATTATATTATAATTTAAAACGTATTTTTTTCCCAAAATACACAACACTGCATTGCGTTATTGCTTACTGCTAATCCTTTAACAATGAAGAAACCCTAAACTTTGCTACAACTGAAACAAATACGGGGTCGATCAACCTGGTTTTTAGATTTACGGAAGAAATGTAATTTAAAGTAAGAGATTTATCAAAAATTTCATAGTGCTCCCTGTGAAGGTTTTGCATACTTAATTAGGGTTTATTACTCCTCGTACTTTTTGTTCATACTATAAAACTAAACTACCATGGTTATTATTATGTATAAGGAAACTAATGTATTATCAATTTTTAATAACATTTGCTTTATAATATAATATATATATATTATATATAATATAATAATAAGATTTGCTTTATCCATATTATTGTTTGGGTGATGAAAAGTAATTGTAAACCAAATTTCAATTCAATTGATTTAATAATCTAATACCTAACATAATTTATTAGTTTCAATGTAAATGAATTTTGTCAGAAAACTGAAGACATTCCAGAGCATCCGTTATCATTTACTGGCTTACGTTGTGAACCCTTAGAAATAACTCCTTGCTTTGGAAGACAACCCAAAACCATTTCAAATTCTTAATACCAAATATTTGGAAAACAATGTTATGACCGACAACTATTACAGTCGTATGTTAAGTAGAGAAAGGAATAATACTAGCACAAAATTTATTTAGTGAACTTTTTCTATAAATATATTTCAATATTTAAAAACACAATTAATAGCTTCAATTATTTGTATCATTACAATATTAACAGGTTCAAATAAATAGTGAAAACAGCTATTTTCAATATGAAATTTATCAAGCCAAAATATAGATGTCACTTAATCGGTTACTTAATTGATAATCAACAATATTTAAAGTTTAATCTTTATGCATAAGTATTAGCTAACCAACAATAGTTTTAAATAAATAATAAAATGCTATTTTTTGTTTACTATCTATACAGATATACTATGAAAACTTACTAATAAGTAATCTTGAATAAGAAAACTGTAATTAAAAAAACCGTTGTGTCACTTTGTATTATTTGTATTAAAATAATTTCATTATTTTTTATTTATTATAGTGCATCGACCGCGAAGGTCATTAGCGATATTGGGGGTATACATATATAGTTTGTCAGTTATATTCTCACTTACATTTGGTATCTAAATAGAATTTATTACATTTATTATTTTTAGAAATGTTTTTAGGCTAGATAAATTGTAGTTTGTTCCCAACATATCGGATAATCCCTTGTCGTAGGAGAGTTGTGCCAGTTGTCGCTGCTGTGTTAGGTGAGGACATTCAACAAGTAGGTGCTTTATAGTTATTTTTGAGTCACAGTAGCTGCATTTTGGTTCAGGACCTTTGTCAAATAGATAGATGTGAGTTAACCGCGTATGACCTAAACGTAAAAGCACTTGATCGCGACGATTTTTTGGTAACACTGAACACGGTTTAATAGACCTTTTAACCTCGTTAAGCTTAGTTCCCGCTGTCTTTCATTTAGCTTGACAAACACTGTTCACTTTTGATTGGATTATTGACTTAATATCCGCACTCACTGAAAACTGCACTACTCGAGCTTCTTCGTTGGTTGCGGCATCTTTTGCTCTTTGATCAGCTTCCTCGTTGCCATCTATTCCAACGTGGGATCCACATGAAGATAATATCTTTATTATTTTGTTGAGCTATTGTAAGTTCCTCTTTTATTTATAAAACAAGGTGGTGATTTGTGAATGTTTTTTGTATGGCTTTTATTGAGCTAAGAGAGTCTGTAAGAATAAGATGGTTTTGAGTGTTTGAGGATAAGTTGATGTTGGCTAAGGCTTCATATAAGGCATATAATTCGGCTGAGAAGATGGAATGTGTATTTGTAAATTTAAACATATGAGTAGAGTTTGTAGTTACCACCGCGGCTCCAATGCCAGTTGTAGATTTAGAAGCATCAGTATAGGTTTGGTGATAGTCTTTATAATCTTCTAGTATCGTTTTGATGGTTGATCTAATACTGGTACTGGGGATCGAATATTTATCTAGTGAGCTGAGAGTGGTTATACACTTTGGTTTTCTGATTTGCCAAGGAGGGGTAGATATAGTCTGACGAGGGAAGCATTTGGGAAAAGTGAAGTTTAGTTTTTCAAGATACGTTTGGATTCTAGCATAAAAAGGTTTGGGAACTTGAGGTTTAGTTATAAGAGTGTTGGAAAGTTTTTGATAGGAGCAGTTTTGTCTTGTAGGGTTAAACGGATTGTATAGAGTTTTTGCTGCATATATCAGGCTCAAGTACATACGCCAACTTCTAAGAAAGGCTCGTTAACTTCAGCGTATAAGCTTACAACTGGAGATGTTCGGAAAGCTCCCGTTATTATCCGTAATGCCGTATTATGTATTGTATCCAACCGTTTTAGGGTTCGTTTGTTTGCTGAGGAGTATACAGTTGCCGCATAATCCAATTTTGATCTGATTAACGTTCTGTATAATGTTAGAAGTGTGCTTCGATCAACGCCCCAGTTTTTATTGCATAGTGTTTTTAGAAGGTTGAGTCTCTTTTGGCACACAGATATTAAGCTATTGATGTGTATATTCCAGTTAAGTGCTTCATCGAAGGTTGTACCCAAGAATGTTATTGACTTTTCGGCTTTTATGCTCTGACCATATAGGTGAATATCTGGTATGTTTACTGTTTTTCTTTTGGAAAATAACATAAAGCGGGTTTTGCTAGTAGAAAACATGAAGCCTGTTTTCTCCGACCATTCCTCCAGATAAGATATAAATTCTTGCGTAAGAGATAGATGGGATTTGGTCAGGGCCTGGGCAAGTATCTTTAAGGCTAGATAAGGTGTCTTCATATTCTGACATGGTGAGCGGTACATTTAGAGGATCGTCATTTCCTACAGCAACTTCCGGGGTATTTTGCTCTTCTAGTTTTTTGTAAGCTAGGAAAGTTCTTGTATAATTGCAATCACTGGAGCGGTTTTCATACGATACAGCGAGTGCATTTGCAATATTTGAGTCGGTAGTCAGTATAGTTCCTTCTATGTTGAGTATTTTTATATCAGTATTTGAATGAATGCCAGATATTTTGCGTACCTTCTGCCAAACCTGCCAAACAAAACCTACAGCGAGTGCATTTGCAATATTTGAGTCGGTAGTCAGTATAGTTCCTTCTATGTTGAGTATTTTTATATCAGTATTTGAATGAATGCCAGATATTTTGCGTACCTTCTGCCAAACCTCTGTCATTGGCGTGTCTGTGTTTAAGGTAAAACATATTCAGTCCAAGATTTGCGCTTTTGATCATGTGCCTTGACTTTGCTCGCAAGTTTAAAAATTGATTTTTGTTTTCTGCAGTCTTATATCGCTTATATCTATTAAAAGCTTTTTGCTGGCTCTTAGAGCTGCCTCACAGTCTTTATTCCATATAATAATAATTTCATTATTAATTTTATTATTTATTATCCAAATTATATTAAATAATTATGTTCATTTTTAAGCATTGAATGGTTTACTTTGTTTACAAAATATTTAACAAAATTAAAACACTCTTTTGTATTTGTACGAGATGGGAATTTTTACTCACACACGATCTGAGAAAACCTTTTGTAAACCTTCCGGTTTATAATTCTTACCACGTTAAAACCAATATGAAAATAAGGTAGTTTTGTTACGAAATTGTTGCGAGAACTATTAATTGGATAATTAATTATAATTTCTTACGACCCCCATAAAAGGGACACCTAACACTTCGAAAATTTGTAATATCATACGAGGTCGGAAAAATAAGAAAATAAGAAGAAATATCAAACACGTGTGATATTGAAAAACTATTGATTTGTGTGAATAAATCGTTTTGGGATGGGTTCTTAATCAGGACCCAACAGTATTGGACTCACCCCCAAGAGGACGCCTACCAACTAAACCCACCTTAAAGCTCGCCGTTACCCCCGCCTCGAAATCACTACCCTAGCATACTTCAAGACGGGTGGCGGTCCCTAACACCATCAAGAATGTTCTCTTTACCTAATCAAAATCTCCAATGCCTCGCTTACCTCCATCCATTCTTTCTCCATTAAGGAGCTCAAGGATGGCCTACACACTCCAAAATACCCAATAAGAACAAGGCAAGAACTTTAGTAGGAGTTAGAGAAGATCAAATTGTTGATAGCTGGTAGCTATGAAAAGGCTTGTCCCCTACAAGTTTCCCCGTTAAAGAAGGTCCAATGGTGGAGTGCAAAACTCGAATCCTTGAGAAAAGACACCAGGAGAACCAGCTGGAAGGATTATAGGAATTTCAGGAATGCCTTGAAAAAAAGAAGTACGTAAGAGGTCTAGCTGGAGAAGCTTCTGTAGCAAAATAAATTTACTTCCGGAGGTTGCCAGGCTGTCCAAAATACTAAAACGTGAGAATAACATTCCCATCGGGACGCTTAAGAAGCAAGACGTCAACAGAGGAGGCACTGCGACTGCTCCTAAAAACCCACTTTCCCAACATGGAACCCCAATAACCAAGTTTGGTAGGCACAGCCTCAAGAGAACTGGGATCTAGCTGACAGGGTGGTTACAGAGGGGTCCATAAAATAGACAGTGGAAGAATTCGAACCATCCAAAGCCGCGGGCCGGATAAGATATTTCCAGCCCTACTTCAGCAAGGCCTGAACATTATCCTTCCTTTGGGTCCCCAAAGAATGGAAAAAAGCTGAGATTGTCTTCATTCCCAAAGCTGGGAAGAAAGACTACACAATAGCCAAATCCTTTAGAGCTATTTGTCTCACATCATTCTGTTCAAAACAATGGAAAATATGGTAGGTATATATTTATTAGAAGGAAGATTAAAGAAGCACCCATTGCACCTACATTAGCACGTTTACAGGCAAGGTAAGTCGAATGAGTCAGCTCTTCATGCCAAAGTGCAGAGGGTGGAAAAAGCATTGAAATTCAAGGAAGTAGCCTTAGCTGTATTTTTAACGTAGAAGGCGCCTTTGACAAGGCAAGGGCCAGCCTCATTGAGGAACCTCACAAACACTGGTTTCCTGGATAACATCCGGTCTCAAAAGCAGAAAGATTCTAACAATACTAGAAGGCTACTCAAAGGAGGTCCGCGCGCAGAGAAAACAATCGACTATCCTGACAAAGCTAGGATAAAGAGCTTACTGGAAAAATCCAGATCACAGCTGTCACACGCACTTTCGGAGTCCTTACTGGTCACTGTGGACTTAGAAGACACCTTAGAAGACTTCTTACCACTTCCTGGGTACCTGTGAGGTTTATGCACAACTCAGATAAGACATCTTTGGGATGCGAAGGATCGAGTAAGAAGACTTGCACACCCTCCCACCAAGAGACGTCATGTCAGAGGGGGAAGAACCTGGGGTATAGCAAAAAGAGGGCCTACTTGCCAGGCATCAGCCACCCCGCCCGCTACATTCATTCATTCATTCACAGACTTTCGAAAATTAAAGGTGAAAAAACAAATGTATTTTTAAAAAACTTTAAAGTTTTTATAAAGTGTGTATATTACATACCTACATATTTTTTTAAATATTTTTGTCTATTTTTTACTCCAGAAAAAATGTTAAAATCTACAGTTGAAACGGTCGGTAAAAATACTTAATTTTTTAGTTCATTTGAATATTCTTATTTAAAAATATTTTTGAATTAAAAATGAACTTTACTGATTTAAAATTTGAAAAAAGTAAAAATTAGAATATTTTAATAAGTTCTGAATAAAATTGAGGTGCACCACCAGTTAAAAACGAAAAAAATGCCCAAGTTTCTTTTACGTAAAAATCTTTAATATAAATCTAAAATTTAGAAAATCTTGCAGTTACTAATTTAATCATCCTAAAAATATCCCTGCTTATATAATCTCATAATAAAGCAAAAATAACCATTTTCTTGTGTTAAGTTTCTGAAGAACGTCAAAAGTTTGCTTTATCTTTGGATCAAGATATCTTTTATATAATCTTAGCTTTGCCTATCTACATAGTCAAATATTTTAGAAACTGATGTCGTTGACTAAAGTTAAGGGCCGTAAGAGATTTGTTATCGTAAATCAAGCTTCTTCTGTTCGAAAAATCGTAAATCCATGAGCGTCCTACAAAATGTTTAATTTTAAGTAAACCTTTTTGTAATTTTTGTAAAATGATAAGTTAAAGTATATGTTCATGTTTTTCTCTGTATGTATTATTATTTATGAAATAAACGAAGTTGTTTCTTTTATGTACTAAGGGAATTTTACCCTAACTCATTCCATTTAATTATTACACACAAACAATTTTATTCGATAAATTTTATATAAAAGTCTTTGGTTTGTAATAATATTAACTAAATAACAAAATAAAAAATTAATTTTAAATTATTACCCGAAATTACAAATAACATTTTCACATTTTCCTTTATACAAAAGGTTCAAAACATTGTTAACAATTATCTGCTTTGGATTGACATTCGTTCAAACTGTCTAGCTTTCTGTAAAAGCTTCTGTATGTACTTTCATATTCCTATTTACAATTTCACAAGTAGTTTTGTAATTAGGCACACATATATCAAACCACAGACACATAGTCTGTTCACCTGTCACATGGTTGGGTGAAAATTAATTTTAATTATTAATTTAGTAGACATTTCATATGGTTTATATCTATACAAAGACATCCGCATCATTAAGTAAAGGATTTTTTTCCAATGCCCGAAGTACTTTTTCTAACATCGAATTAAATTTATTATTGTAATATTTGTAATATACCGTGATTCAAATATAGTATGGAAGACAATTGTTGAGATCGGTTACCCTTAACGTTCGACATGCTTATAACGTTTTTTGCATGATTGATACCTTTACAAATTATAAAATTAAACATTTTCGTCAAATTGACTAGTTTCATTCATTTTATCAAGATAACTAAGGTGCATAACAACAATGGAGAATTGATTTTTTATTTAGTTGTCAATAAATTTAAGTACTTGTTTGTGTATAGTTCGCAGTCAGAGAAGGATTGTCCTTATGTCTGCTTATCCAAAATATCCAAATTCTTGGGGATGGTTTCAATAGCAACCTCACATAATAACTCCAATTACATCAAAAATACTATTAACCATTGTTACCCTATCAATAATCGATAATTATAATCGAAACAATCGATAAATAAATAATAGTAAACTATTATTTCGTAAATTTTTTAATTAAATGTTAATATATGCCGCCAGGTATCTTCCTCGTACACCACATTGTCTTATGTTTAGTCCGTTCCTGTAGTTTCTGAAATTACTGCTTCTAAGGAGAATGGAACATTAACAGTAATAGTCTCATATTATTGTAATGTCTAGAGACGAAAATCCACAAAATTAGCATCATCGAATAGACCCATAGTTTGCGCAGGTTAATGTACCATATCATTGAAAGTCTTTCGCCACCTTTGTTAATATAAATTGTTTGGGACATTTATGTCTCCAATGTAGATAAGTTAGGTTACCACGAAAAATTCTTTTAAATTAAAAAACATTACATGTTACTGTTCCAAATTATGCTATTTTTGTCAGAATTTCACCATTTTTGTGTGACTGTATAAAACTAGTAGTTTATAGTAGGCAATAATCTTTGTCAGTCTTGAAAATATGAGGTTTATTTAGAAAATAAAGGAAAGGAAAAAAAAATTACCACTTATATGCTATAAATAAAAAATACACTTCTTGAAACTTTAGTGACGAGTCTCGATTTTGTTTAGGAATGCACGATGGTCGAGCAAAGGTTAGAAGACGACGTGGTGAAAGGAGAAATCCACGGTTTTTTGTTGAAAGGCATGTTCATCAAACTGTTGGAGTTATGGTTTGGGGTGCTATAGCTTATGCATATCGCAAGAGTCACAATAGACTTCTTTCAACTTAATGATGTCACATTGTTACCTTGGCCACCAAGATCTCCAGACTTATCTCCAATTTAGCACGTGTGGGAAATAATGGGTAGGAGATTGCTCAATTTGCAACGTCCTCCTCAGACTCTAGAAGAACTTCGAAAGGAGTTGGTGGTGGCCTGGTATAAGATACCACAGAAGGACATAGACCACCTGATCAGAAGCATGCCTAAGCGCGTTGGAGAATGCGTACCAAATCGAGGTGCATCCACACATTATTAAAGATAAAAGGGCTTTAAAACAATGCAATCATTTTAAAATGTTTATTATTTACTTATTATGCTTCAGTAAGTACTTATACAAAAATTTTATTAAAATAAAATCATTTAAACAGGGTGTTCGGATTTTTATGTCACTTAATATTTTAATTGGTATTTAAACTGTCAAAATTATAATTATTTAAAATCAAAGGGTATATATAAGTAAAATTAATTCAATAATTTCTATTATGCGTCACTTTTAACAAAATAAACGAACCGCCAAAAAAGTTCAATTTTCACAATTAAACAATTCATATGACAGGTATTTAACACTGACTACACTGACTTACATTGTGAGAATTAAAAAAAAATATTAATTTTTGTAAAATAATAAAAATAAATCATTACCAAAAAAATCTAATCATTTGTTGGTTTCTTTTAAATAAGATATCCCGTTTTTAATATGACTGTATATTTTACTATCAACCGATTAAAACTTTACCTTGATTTTGGTTTAATTTACTTTCATATAGAAAAACGTACACTTTACTTTTTCAGCTTCCATGTTAAAAAACCAATAATACTACTTTAAAATAATAATAATAAATGTTACGTTGTAATGTTCTTTTCCAACTACGACTCTGGATCTAAGTAGATTAGAACGTTAAAAGAAGCAGTATCCGGAGTTCATTACAACCAACTCGAATTTGTGGTTTAGTCCTAACTTTGGCTACCCAACGCCCAACTCTCCTAATAGCCTTTAGTTACGAACAATTACTGACCTAGCTCGTATAGGAGTTATATGTGACGGTTACGAATAAATTCAACCTGAAGATTCCAATTTTCTCTCTTTTGGTAGTTAACAAGCATGTTTGTAGGTGCTGGAAGAATTTATGTAACTAGTTGAATGTGTTTTTTTTGTTGTCGGCAAAACGTGATATTAATTTAGTAATTTAAAATAATAGGTACTAAATAATCTCTCTGGTGAAACAATTATTTGTAAGGTGAAACTATAGCAGATTTATTTATTTTGTATATATGTTATTTCCACACTTACATATCTTTAAATATGTTTATATTTTAAACCCCTATTTATTAGTTTTTCTTTATTACAGATTTCAGTTATTTTCAAAAATTCTCTTAAATATCAGTCCCCTCGCTCAAACATAAGTGACATGTATTCAAATTACGATTTTATCAAAGGTAATTGTATTGGTATCATTGAAGAATAACGACCTTGCATTCTATTCTATATAATAATTTTTATGTTTCATTATGTACCTACAGTTGTGTTTTAAGAGGGGCGTCTAAAATGTGACAGCTGAAAAGGGTGGCAAACCTGAATTTTACCCAAAATCTCTAGGAGATAAGGTTTTTTAGTTGAGTTTTATATTGTAATAAAAGAGATATTGACGTTTAAGTGATAGTATGTTTTGTACTTCATTTTTCATTACATCATGGATTTGGGTGGTAATTTACGTAGGTATGTCCAATACTCTCTAAAAAGTAAATGAGATTTATTTATGTAGGCAAAGTACCTACTTGAAGTCATATTAAATTCTAAAATAAAAAATTTATTGACCATTCCACTTTATTCAAATGTTTCCTTAGATATTCCAGAGATATTTATGGGCATATGCTTATTGGATCCCAAGCAGCAGGTAGTTGTATGGATTCGGTCCCAGCCACCTAACCTAACCTAACCTAACCTAACCTAACCTAATCTAACCTAACCTAACCTAACCTAACCTAACCTAACCTAACCTAACCTAACCTAACCTAACCTAACCTAACCTAACCTAACCTAACCTAACCTAACCTAACCTAACCTAACCTAACCTAACCTAACCTAACCTAACCTAACCTAACCTAACCTAACCTAACCTAACCTAACCTAACCTAACCTAACCTAACCTAACCTAACCTAACCTAACCTAACCTAACCTAACCTAACCTAACCTAACCTAACCTAACCTAACCTGACCTAACCTAACCTAACCTAACCTAACCTAACCTAATTTGTTGTAATGGTTGATGGCAGATTCTCTTGAAGTACACGACGAATAATTTTTGCAGGCTTTTCGGACAAGTCTTCAACTGCCTTGCGTTTGCAAGAAGAGCTTACAATTTGGCGATTACATTTTTTTATATATGCGCTATGACAATGCTCTTCAATATGTTTTGTCAAAGTTATATCTATCGATTCACCCAAACTAAGTATATATGATTTACACTTTTTATTTGTACAATATCCAAATAGATAAAAGGATTAAAATTTACACATTTTAATCTATGACCTGCCGGGACCGAATCCATCAACACCGATATTTATATCCAGTAAATTGGGATTATGAAACGTTATTTCTTGCATTACATAGTTTTTTTTAATTAATTCTTCTACAAAATATCATAGGAAGAAGGTTTTTAAATAAAAGAAATGAATTTTAATCTCATAAAAATAAATCTCTGTTCTTTCCTCTTAGATTTTAAATATAAAAAAACCATTTTTCCAGATTAGCCCAAAACAGCCATTTAAAACGATATCCTCCTTTATAAAAAAGATTTTCTGAATAAATTATTATTATCACTACATTTTATTATTAATATAATAAATATTATTTGTTCAAAAATTTTAATTCTTTCTTTAATTAAATATAAAAAACTTTTTATTTTTAGTTATTTATTCTTATAGTACAGCAATAGAAGTCTAAATAAAGAATCTTCACGTTGTTTAAATGTTTTCATTGTCATTTGTTGCATATTCCCCTGATATATAGATTTATTAGGTAATGGTACAAATTTGCATTCTAGTATGTGACAACAATAGGTTTGATGACTAGGTAAGAGGAAGCGTTTGATATCCGGAAGGATGCACAATGGACTGAATCGTTACTGAATGTAATGTAGGTAGTACGTGCTATAGGTTTTAACCCGAAGTTGTGAAAGTAAATAGACAAATATATAAAAGTAATACAACACACGGCTCACCTTTCTTGAAGTATAATGCGACTGATTCCTAGTACTCACCTGAAAAGAAAAATATAATTAATGTTAATATAACAATACCAATTATAAACAAGTTTGGTTTAAAATAATAAAAATGGTCGATGAGAAATAAAAAACACGTATGGATTATGTTAACTAAGCATAATTCTCATTTATAAATGGGTTTATAAAAGCTAAGGGCAAGCTTAATACCTGTATACATTTATCATCCGTGAAGCTTAGCGTGTTGGATATTCTCCTTTCATTATAAATAAATATTTTTACGTTACATATACAACAAATAATTAATAAAAACTTGCTAAAATTAACTGATAGATTATATAAATGAATTAACTTAATTGCTTATTATTGGTTATCAGTACAGGGGCATCTGAGAATATGCGCTGTTAATATTGTTAAGAGATTGCCCATAATCCGTTTCATAATGATATTCATTATAACACTAGTGTTATAATGGTTTTCATTAAGATACTGAACAATTGACCGCATACCACCTATATTTTACATTTAAGTAGGTATCAAGTAGGCATCTCTCAAAAAGTGTTTGACAGTTCTAACCTATATTCCAAATTCATTAAATTTTCCTAAACAGATAAACCAAGAACTCTAGTCTCCTTGAGCTAAACTTTAAAAATTAATAATTATATTATCAAAATGTCTGATATCAGCGATATAGAAGAAGCAGTACAAAATATTTTACCTCAAAAATCTAAGAAAGTGTACGAAAAATTATATAAGAAGTACAAATAATGTTTCGACATTCTCCGAAAATGTTTTGATTGCTTATTTTCAAGAATTGATGGAAACTATGAAATCATCTAGTACATGGACACATTATTCAATAATAAAATCGTTGGTAAATATTAACCGTAATATAGACATTTCTAAATATAAAAAACTACAGTTTTATTAAAGCGAAAGTCAAAAGGATATGTTGGAAAAAATCAAAAATATTTTCACCTGAACAAATAAATAATCTTAATATTTTCAAGAAATCAGATTAATTTCAATTATTATTATGATGAATATAAATGTAAATAGAATGTGTAACATGTCTATTGTCATGTCACCTTGCACTATTACCGACCGTAAACGATACCGCTATTATTACCGTTAAAACCGACCCCGATTCACTGTTAATGCTACTGTACACGAGACACCCCTTATAGACGCTAACTATTTATCTGTTTGAACGAGGCCAATCAAAGAACGCGTCCCTCGCTTGCAATTGAATAACGAACGCATTTCTTCTGACAAATGACACAAAACACAATTTCCGTCTTGAGCTAGACTATTTAATGAATCGCCCAATAATTTTATATCCTTTTCAACTGATACGCTCGTCTGATGAGTTTGAACAAACCCTCAAGTACTCTTGTGAAATTTCCCCTTTTGGTTGTTGAAAGATACAACCCGCTAAGTTGGAGTCGAATTACCGCTAAGTTGGAGTCGAATTACCGCTAAGTTGGAGTCGAGTTACCGCTAAGTTGGAGTCAAGTTACCGCCAAGATACTGCTAAATTTAGAGCCCAGTTACCGCTTATCTAAAGACAGTCCTTCAAACCACTTCTGAGCTGTTAAGAATACTATTACATCCCGAGCAGCCAGAACCACGAAGAAGTTGAAGCCGCCCTCTTAGACAGCACAGAAACCTAAATTTAGGTCCTTTTTTTACAACGCCAGTTCATTATCAGCAAGTACTTACATTTTCAATAAATAATCTATATTTTTAAAAAACAGTTTCATTTGTATAACTTAGACTATAAGTCTTAAGGGTGTAGCGTGGTCGGTCTTTATTTCAAGTAGCTTCTTTATTTGTTGTTTAATTAAAGTAATTACAAGGTGTTTCTATCTTTTTCACCTTAGTTTTTGTGTAGTTTGTTTGCTTAATCGATAGCGTTCAAAAGATAGTAGTGCCCTTATTACTTATACATCCCAATCCTTCCTATAGTGAACATTAACTTGGAGTCGAACTACCCCCTGAAGAGGGTCTCTTAGCCGGGAACTCTTTTGGAGAGTTTTTTAGTTACAAATTGGCTCCCTGCCTTTTTGGGACTAAGAAGGGTTACAAATTGGCGCCTTTGAGGAACTAATATTGTTACAAATGTTTATAGTTTTCCTATGAGTTTACAGATATTTTTGCTCATAGCTTCTTCTACCACAACGTCTCTCTAACTGATAACTTTTTTAACTTCTATCTTATAACTATTTAATCATTAATCTCTATTAGTTCTTTTAATTTTTTAATTCCTATACCTACGATAGACAGTGTCACACTGTATCTTTATTAATTAAAATTTTTTCTTATTTTTCATTGTCATATCTTTATAACATTTCTCTTACCCACAATATTAAACCTTAAAAATGCTACTTAGATATACAAATTGTATCATATACATATTTTAGGTATGAACCTTATTATTATAATTTCTCTTCTTATGTTGTAAAACTTGTTTGTAGCTGTTAACTTTATATATTTCTTTTACATAATAAAACTTTGTGACATTGGCTTGGATATTTAATTCCTGCTTTTACAAAAAAAACTGAAAGTTTATAAAAATCTCAAAATTAAATAAATAATGTTATTCTGATAGTACTCCAAGTTTTTTTATCGTATGTCTAAGAAAATACGGAAACTTTTTTAATTTCATCCGTTAATAACCATTTAATTAACCAATATTACAAATTTAGAGAATTTGTTGATAGACATTTTGCTACGTAATTTTATCTTGTGAATCAACAGTTAGTATTCATTCAGGGAGTTACTCCCTAGCTAATTTTACATGATTCCGAGGTCGAAGACTTCTATAACATAGCTGAGGGCTAGAACATCCCAGTCTTACAATTTCTTATCATAAGTTTTTAATCTAATTTATTCCTCTAATATACACTATATGAAGTTTTATCTTAATTTAATAAATCGTTCTTTAAGTTCTCAAGGTAGTATTACACAAGAAAACTCTAAAGCTATTTCGTTAGATTTAATTAAAGCTAAAATTAAAATAATTTTATCCAGAATATCAAGCAGTAATATTATATTTTATATTACTGGGTTCTGAATTTTCAAAGTGATAAGGTGGCATCTTATTAAACAGCCAGACTCCATTTCATAAAGGTACGAAGTAATAAAATCTTATTAAGTGTACAAACGGGATACAGGGTAAAGCATAACTTTGGTCAGTTCAAGAGTTTGAATTGCAAAATACTTTCGTTTCCTGTTTTGGGTCTATATTATGGGTTTCGCCTACTGTTATCCACCGATAAATATTGCGCCAGAAGCCAGATGGTACTATATTAATTTGTTATTGGTATTTACAAAAAACTACTTTGATCACAACATGACACAAAATAATAATGGTCCAAACGAAATTCGAATTTAAACGACAATATTGTTATTGTTCAAAATATTTAACAATTTGGTTACGATAACAAGTCTTAAACAGAATCGACCGGAATAAAAAAAGGAACCATGAACCAATATTCGAAATAAAATGTGATGATACTCCTACAACTAGAATGAAATTTAACAGATATCGATCGGTAAAATCAACTACAATTCCATGACATTTTCTGAACAGGGGTGCTATTCTCGAGTTTACACGAAAAGTTTCTCATACGAAAGTATTCTCTTAAAAATATGCGCATGCGAATTTAAACCCGTATTCTTGAACACCACTAGAACAACTTGATTACGTACACGAATATCCTTCTTTTGACTAATCTGACAACACTGTATTAAAGCAGTGCATCCATCCTAAAATCAAATTTTACTTTAAAGGTTGGTGTTGATGTTGGTAATATCTTCGTTTTCTGTTAAATTTGACAGCTTTTATTTGTAGTGACGATTGTTTTGTCTCGGTAAACATACCTTTAGTCGTAACCTTACCTTGTCGTCTCGACAAACAAATGTCAAACTTATAAACTTATTTTTGATTATAAAACCTATAGTTTAAGTTATTTGGTTAGGTTTCTAATTATGTTGACAACTGCGAAAAAAGTTAGAAGGGTTAATAGAAAGAACAGAAAGAAACTCTTGTAGAGTTTATGGAAAGGAACGTGAAACTTCTTCTGCTTCTTCTTCGATATTCTCCAATATATTTATGGCCGCTATTTGACTCAATTCGTATGATCCAGCCATATTTTTTGGTTGCTTATTCTCTCTCAGTATTCGATTTTTGCGTTTCTCATGGAGCAGACCCAGTAGAAAATATTCGCATGAAAATATTCTCCTACGCCACTAAAAAAATCACATTCTATCGATCAAGAATACGTATTTGAAGTTCTCATACGAAAAATCAATAAATTCGCATACGCAAATCATTCTCATAAACTCGAGAATAGCACCCCAGATCTATGCTAAATAATATTGGAAATAGCAAACACTGCGTGCCTTTTGCATATCTAAACATTTACACTTCGATGCCCGATTATCCCTTCGAGAGATTTACCGATTTAAGTATTAAGTTTTGACCCGTAGTTCGTAAGTTATTAATTTTGTTGAGTATTTCTTTTTGGTTAAGCAATTAGCGAAAATACTTAAAGATACTTAAAAAAAGTACATAAATAATATAAGTGGTAGTATAAAAATAATACTTCTTTACCAAAATAAACAAAATACGTTCCCATCCCTTTTATAGGTTTAACGTTCTCTTGTATGGATTATAATTTTAATCAATCTTTTAACGTGTAATTATCTATCATCATGAAAATGTTTCATTTGCACTTAATGTTGTTTGCATTTATTAACCCTTAACCCGAGACAACGGTCATACCGCTATACAAATTTTAATCTCCAATATTATTGAATATTACAGAGCTATATTGTTGGCTGCCTAAGTACCTTCATGGAATTCTGTTACAAATTAAATACAGGGTGTTTCAAAAAAAGGTAACACCGTCTCTAGGATAGGTAAGAAACTGAAAAATAATTGGGGTTTGCTTAGTAAAATTTTTTTCTAACGCCATCCGTTTTCAAGATAAAGGGCGTTGAATTTATTTTTATAACTAACTCTCATAGAGGGCGCTAGTTACACGATTCATACAACGTATTATTCAACATAACTTTTTTTAGGGTAGAATTATTAGTCAAAACTCCAAGTGAACATAAACATCGTTTAATTCTACACCAAAAAGGTACTCTTGGTAAAACTCGATATTATGTACCGTTTTCGGAATATTTTGATTTGAAAATTATGAAGTAATAACCGCTCCTCGTATAAGTTAATGATAAATTTATTAATTAAAAAAACTTACAATAAGAAAATTAAAATAAAGACAAAGAACATAACATAAAATTCAATTAGAGTAAATGTTCAAAATGTCCTCCGTTTTCACGAATAAACAAGTCTATCATTTTTTCTAAAGAATCCATTAATCTTCTTAACGGTTGGGGATCATCTATGGTGTCATTAAAGTGACGTTTAATTCTGTAGCATAGACTTTTTCCTTAATATACGACCAGACTGTGTAGTCCAAAGGATTAAAATCGCATGACCGAGGAGGCCAATGAATCGGAGCTTCTGCACCTCTACCAATCCATCGATTCCGAAAATTGTTACTCAACCAATTACGACACCTTCTATCAAAGTGCGGTGGAGCTTCATCATGCATAAAAAATAATGATGTTCGCTCATTTATCGATAAATCCTCTAATATCTCAAATAAGTGATTATTTAGAAAATCAAGGTACATATCACCACTTAAATTTCCAGGTAGAATATGATAACCTATTAATCTGTTACCTAAAGTTGCAGCCCAAACATTAACTTTAAATGAGTTTTGGTAATGTGATACCCTTTTGGCTTGTGGATTCTCATCACACCAGTAGTGTGCGTTATGGGAGTTAAACATACCTTGTCGCGTAAAGGTGGCCTCGTCCGTAAAAAGAATACATTTTAAAAAAAATTTGGATTGAGGGCTGTCCTTTCTCGCAATGTTTCACAAAAATCGACTCTAACCGATAGATCGTCCGGCAAAAGTTCTTGAACTTGTCTGTAATGGTAAGGATCTAGCTGCTGCTCTTTAAGTATCCGCCAAGTAGTTGGAGAAGATGTATTTGTTTGTCTTGCCATATTCCTTACACTTAATGTTGGATTTTGATCAACTAAATTTAAAATAATATTTTCTTTATTAATTGTTCTTGTTGTTCTTGGTCTACCTGAATTTATTTTCTTTGGTCTTACATTCCCAGTTTCTCGACAACGTCGTTCAACTGCTCTAAATGTTTTTTTTTACTTGGTAAGTTTCTTCTAGGAAACTTTTCTGCATAACGCGTAAAAGCTGCACTAGAGTTTCCTAAACACTCGCCTAAAGTTAATAACATGTCGGCGTATTCAACATTTGAGTACATTTTGTTTAACAATTTCTAATTTTACAAATAACAAGGTTTCAAAACTCTATTTATTGTTGACTTATTGTCATAACAATCAATAAATGTTAATTTTACATGGCAAACTTAGAGAAAAGCGAACTTTATCATTAGTTTGTACCAGGAGCGATTATTACTTCATAATTTTCAAATCAAAATATTCCGAAAACGGTACATAATATCGAGTTTACCAAGAGTACCTTTTTGGTGTAGAATTAAACGATGTTTATGTTCACTTGAAATTTGACTAATAATTCTACCCTAAAAAAAGTTATGTTGAATAATACGTTGTATGAATCGTGTAACCAGCGCCCTCTATGAGAGTTAGTTATAAATACAAATTCATGGGATATATCAGCTTCCAAAACATATTCGTATAAAATTTCATTGCAATGGTGCCAGAAGTTTCGGCCAAATCGTAAGAAATGTGTAATTTTTCATTTTCTTCAACGCCCTTTATCTTGAAAACGGATGGCGTTAGAAAAAAATTTCACTAAGCCAACCCCAATTATTTTTCTGTTTTTTTACCTATCCTAGAGACGGTGTTACCTTTTTTTGAAACACCCTGTATATGTATATTTCAGTGTGATTCTCATATAACTTCTTCAGTTTGCACCTGGCTTCTCAGATACTCTCGTGCAACATAAATCTTTTTTAGATAGCGTATACGGATAGTCTCTCGGAACGAGAATATTTATTAGATAGTGTCGAATATTATATTATCGCCAGTCGGTGCGTTATTGTTTTGGTAAGTTTTATTTGAAGATAACATAAGGATCTATTATTTGATAAAATTTATTGTTCTAGATAATGGCATTTCGCTCAAACGCAGTAAGTGTGGCTGATAAAAATTATGAACAAACAGTCACGAAATGGCTTGAAGAAATTTCTGATGATGAACATGAATGTTCAGAAATATAAGATTCTGATAATGATCATGTACATAGTGACCCTTTTATACGAGGAGAGGATAGCACTTGCTTTGGATCTTGTCAGACCACATATGGAGAAACGATTGGAAAATCCCAAATTGAATAAAGAGCTACAAAATTTAATAAAGGGGACACTTGGGACAGATAACAATGATCAACCATCTCCTTCAAAGGATCGGCTGGATGTAAAAAACTTTTTCCGTCTGTCCTTACCAAAGAAAAAGAAAAACGTTTTATATATGTTAAATTGATTGTACTAACCCTTACTTTTTGGAAGTCCATCTTATTAAGGATAATAAAAAACTCTTCGTTTTAACAAAACTTCCAATATTTATTTAAAAATTGCTTTTCTAAAAGACTCAATGACAGCTGTTTCATAGCGAAACAGCTGTCATTGAGTCTTTTAGAAAAGCAATTTTTAAATAAATATTGGAAGTTTTGTTAAAACGAAGAGTTTTTTATTATCCTTAATTTTATATATGTTACTTGCCAAAAACCTATATGCCTAGAACCAGCCAGCAAAATATAAATATGCAAAAGTTGTATTTCCTACAATAAGTAATATATCTATACCTTATTATAATGTTTAACAAACAATAAAATTCGTTTTCTTTAGAGTTTTTCTTTATTTCATATACAGCGGTATGCCGTACCGATAGTCTTGTATAGCGCTAATATTGTTCTTCCTCTCGGCTTAAGGGTTAATATTATACCTTTGCGATAGAAGACAAGAAGCTGATATTTATTTACACCCGCAAGTCATGACTATACTGTGATGATTAACTCAATACCAAATTTTATTTTATATGTTTGAATTTATTTTATTTTTATTTAATAAGGGTAGGGTTGAAACAAAATTTATTTTAAAATTTTTTTTTAATTAAATTGAATTTTGAATGTTTAACCAAATAAACCTTTATTAAATGATGCCTAACTAATTCCTATCTATTTTCCTAAATAAATCCTATCTATTTTCCTAACTAAATCCTATCTAATCTTAACTACCTAAACTAACCTTATCTACCGCAGTGTTCTTTTTTTATTGTCTTATTGTCCAATAGCCTCTTTTCTTCAAACTGCTTATTGGTCTAGTCAGACACCTTTTCCAAAGTTACAACACTATTATCCTCTTCTCCTGTATTTGGTTACTTTATTCTGTTTATGTTTTTATTTATTGATTTAATTTTTTAACAATTTACTTTGAATAATTGATAACTGTATTAATTTTTTTACTTTTTTCTTCTAAACTCTCCAACCAAAACGTCAAAAAAATCTTTCTCCATAAACTGTATGACTGTTACAGCTTTTCTATAACTGGCACCTTCTTTATTTCTTATTAATTAAAACTTCTACTATTCGACCTTTCCTTTCTTTTAAATTATACTTGTTCAACTTATATCACTTCTTTTTACAAAATCAAATTCATTTCCTTCTTCTCATGACTTTTTTAAAAAACTAACTGTCAAAACTCCTATCTCCTGGCAACCAAACTTCTTCATCACTACTCACTTGCACTTCATACTTTCTTACTAACATTTCTTATCTATACTTAACCTAATACAAAATTTGTTCACATTACATAAATTTTTTTTTATCTAACCTAATAAAAATTAACTTTGACATTTACTACAAATTTTGACATTTCTCTGAAAATAAACAATAAAATATTAAATTAAAATAAATTTTGAAATGACCCTTAAAAATACCTTTTCAATACATATAAATTTTTCAAGTAATAATGAAGATGATGAAGATATGTTGGAGCAAGTATATTTGATTAATGTGCAAAAAATAGACGATTCCGTTATGGTTAAAGATTGGGAAAATTGCATTGCCTCCCCTCACCACAAATGGAACAAAGATTTGCAATTATTATTTAATTCTCACACTTGGCTATAAAACATGATTAAATGTTTACTTTTAACTCTTTTATGATATATTTTATTTGTTTGGAGTTAGCAGCACACTGAATTCATTATAAATGCAAATCCTTCAAAGCCCAAGCAAGGGTGGTTTATGAAAAATAGCTAAAAGTAGTATACATTTCTATTGAAATATAGTCATAGTTGTTATTTTTCAAAGAGTCCACCCTATCAAAAATTGTCTAACGTCATTCAATTTAAAAGTTGTATTGTTTCTTGCCACCTCACCTTTTACATGTGTCCATGTAAATTCTATAGGGTTTAATTGACAGTGATAAGGTGGCAAACGTAATACAGTTATTTCTTTTTCCTTCGCCATTTCGTCAATAACATATCTTTTATATTGTAATTTGTTGCGCTTTGCAATTTGCAGTAATTCCGTTGTCAAAAGAAATATTCTCGCTCTGGAGCCACTCTTCTTTTTTCACCTTTCACCCTTCTTTTTTTCCATGACGTCGTTGGTAACTTTTCTACCAGTTTTGAATGATAACTGGCGTTAATGAAATTTATTGTACAAACCCTTACTACGTGAAAGTTCATCTAATCAAGAACAGTAAACAACTAAAAGGTTGAATCAACCTTTTAGTTGTTTACTGTTCTTAATAACTGGCGTCCAATAGCTGGAAAAAATAATCTTCAAAAACATCAAAGGTCACTTCCTCGTGGTAATCTTTGGTTGACTTTGGTACAAAGTCTAATAACCCATTTTCTACAAAACTTCATTGTCAATGCGATTATGGGTCTGCGACCTTTTCCTCGAGGAGCATTTAATCCTGTTGAATATCCTTCCAAAAATGCCTGACGATAATTTTAAATATTGATGTCCATCCATGCTTTAGAAACAGTGTGCCATTCATTGAAATAAAAGATAGTTCTTTCCTGGCTCCGAAACTTTTTAATACTTCTTAAGTATTGTGTTCTCCAGCAAATAATTTCTTCTGTCTCATTCAAAAATTTTTCGGCTCATACTTGAAATCAATTTCTTTTAGGAGTTTCCAAATTTATGGTGGTTATTTGATTTTAAGTAATTATATTTCCAGGCAATATTTAAGCTCGTTTAAATTTGAATTTTTAACATTAACCATTAATGAAATTTATGGTACTAACCCTTACTATGTGAAAGTTCTGAATTAACCATTAAAATAAACTTAAAAATTAATAATTAATTAATAATTGTATGTCTTGCTTTCGTTCCGTTTTCGCACTCTCCGCCACTCGGCACGTGCTTGTATGTCCAGGGAATCATATTTTAAGTATACAAACTTTTTTGTAGACCATTTATACACAATCTATATGAGAAATTAAAAAAGATGCAAATGATAAAAATTATACGATATATATTATATGCAACTGAATTTTAGTTAGTAACAAATTTATCCCTTGCTAAATATATTAGGTGTGATAAAACGCCACCCTAATGATAAATCGTGACTAAGCTAAATGAAAACTTGGAGAAAAATTCCCGGAGGAATTTTTAACTTGCAAGAGAAACACGTAATATTTGTTTTATTAGAAATGGAACGTGTACCTACATTTAAGTTAAGAGACATGGAATTTGATTCAATATTTGATTATAAAAAAAACAGACTGAAGTTCAACAATTCCGATCTAGATAGTTTTACAGAATAACCTATTTATTGTATTGTATTCCCAAAAGATTTACAACTGATTCATGCCGTTAAGACTAGACATAGAAAAAAGTGATTTGTCAATTATTTTTATTTTAGCTGTTAGAATTATTAAGAATAATAAAAAACTCTTCGTTTGTAAGGGTTAGTACAATAAAGTTTGTTAGAATTATAGTTACTTATATTTATTTTTAATTTATAAATTAGCCATATAGAAAAAAGTTCTGTGCAATGGCCGATTTTTTTAATGAATTGATAAAGGTATTTTAAATCTAGTGGCTAGTTATTCTACAACTAGGTACTTTGATCCAGGTTAACCACCTATTACTTCCACTCGACTTTCCATATTAGTCTGGTCGAGAAGTCCGAGAAGTCCATGTCAATCGATTCGAAATGACAAATATAAAAATGTACCTGAATATCAAAATCCGTCATAAAAAATTTCCTATTGTTATTAACAATTTAAGATTTTAAAAAAAGGGGGTCTACATTTTTGCTAATAACTCATAAACTATAATAGCTGGAACAAAAAACTGAACGGATTCTTAAAGGGCAGGAAATTTCCAACAAAAAAGTTCCAATTCCCCGAATTGTAGCTCAATTATTTATAGGTCTAAATTAATGTTGAAAATGGCATAAAAAACGGGCGGCGCGTCACCGTCGCAACTACCAAATGATATAAATTATTTTTTTTCAATAAGTAAATAATGTTCTTTACAGCCTGATGATAGTCTGATGTAGACCGAGACTAGTTGCGATAATTATAAATTTACCTGAATAAAAGTCTGTGGTTTTGACTTTGAGTTTTATTGGATCTTTTCTATTGGATTCAACCACATTTGAGATGGATGACCTATCTAATTTAAATATTAATAAAAGAGATTTAAAAAATTCTAGCACTAACAGAACATATCAGAGAACAAATTTCTGCAGTCAAAATTTTTCCGTTATTTTTCACATTTCTATCCATTTGTTAACTAAAAAATTCTTCTTCATTGTTACTAACTTTAAATTCGTTACTGTGAGTAAAATAAAAACACAAGAATTTTTTTAACCCTTGGAATCCTTTATCATAAAGCTATTGATCAAAGTTACATAATAAAATTTTCAAATTTTTAAAAATTGAAATTGTAATTAACAAGCAAAGTAAACAAATGCGATTTTAGATGTGAAAAATTTAAATTGCTTACAGTCGTTTCAATTTTTTTAAAATTTTTATAAACAAATGGCTTATTTAACAATTTTTAAAATTTTTATTTGCCATTCTAATGTTTATTAAAGACCATGATTTAAAAAAAAATATTTCTTCAAAAAATTTTCTACCCACCTATTTTAATTTTTATTGTCCCTTAGATGAATTAAATTGTGATAATATTAACAAAATATATTTTAGGATGATTAGATAATATAAATGAATGTTGAATTATAGTTACTTGTAAGAAAGATAATTAATTGTTCAATATTTTAATTGAATTTTTGACAGTTCTATGATTTTGTCAATACAACGACTCGTGGTTTTAAAAGTATAACACGGAATGATTGGTTAGTATTGAAGATTAAGCGTTTTTATTGGACGAAATCACAAAACTACGAAATTTTGACAGTTGAACAATATAATCATGACAAAAATCTACACATCGACTAATGAATGCAAAATGTTAATTTTATTTTAAATGCAAAATAACATTTATTCGTATCTACATGACTTCATGGATAAATATCCCAAACATGTGTTACATTATAGGATTTGCAATACTTGCTTTGTAGGTCCATAAAATTAGGTATTTATTGCTTATCGATACCCGTTTCGAGCCACTGCCAAATTTATTACCTGTTGACTACTTATTCTGCTCATGGAAAATGTGTTCCATTGTTGGTAGGTTGTTTTGTGAATCAGAATATATCGACTCCGCATTTCAGGATATCTATGTTAATTATTAGGAATCTGTATGCAAAATAGATTCCATGGATAGTGACAAAAAATTGATGAAGAATAGTTTTTTTATATTTATATTTATTTTAATTTTACGAGAACAACTTCGTGATAATTATTACTGTAGTAAATGTCTTCAACGATTTAAAATTTTTTTAGTAGAAAAACTCTTAAAACAAACAGTCAGATATAGATTTTATATAGAATTTAGTACAGATTTTCCATTCATTACTTTAGTACCTATAAATGAACATATAATTTTATTGGTGTGGAATTGGTATAATTAATAAAAACAAGTGTGTTTATTATTGTAATACTTTATAATATACATTATTCTTTTTTTTATTTGCACGTATATAAACCGTTTTGTTCGTATTCTGACAGTAACTATCCATGCCAAAAACATGGATTTTCAATATTGATGTACCCTCATATTATATTTTTGTTAAATAATATCCTTTTGCCATCTACTAACTATTTAACCTCGTATTATATTTTTATTAAATAGTATCCTTTCGCCATCTACCAGCTTTTTGATGTACCCTCGTAAAAAGCACACAGAACCAAAAATGTCCCTAAATATAATATTTTTTTTTATTATATTTATAATTTGTTCTTTAAAATTTAGCCAAAAATTGGTTTATGAATAATAAAAAACTCTTCGTTTTTAACAAAACTTCCACTATTTATTTAAAAAACTGCTTTTTTTAACTCAATGACAGCCGTTTCGCTAGACAACTAGCATTGACATATGTCAATCTGACGATGCTAGCTGTCTAGCGAAACGGCTGTCATTTAGTTTAAAAAAAGCAGTATAAAGAACAGAGGTTTTAGAGTTAATGAATTTTATCAATGATTTTAATAACTTGGTTTTTTAAACAAATTGAAAAAAAGTTATAATAATTATATTCAGGTAAAAGGATTTGATCAAAAATGTGATTTTATATAAACCGTCTCAAGTATGTGTAAAACATAAAGATTCTTGAGGAAAAGTTGAAAATATAAACAATTTTAAAACATATATCAATAGATCTAATAACATTAAACTGTTTATACCTAATGTTGTCAAAATAAAAAAAAATTTCCTGTATGGAAAATAAATCTTCTGCAATGAGGTAGATAAACCGTTGGATGATGGTTTTGGTACGGGATAAGTGGTCTATATGATCCTCTACTTCCTGCAGACATTTTCCGATTAAAATTCCTGAGAATCTTTAATCGTAAATTTGGTGACTTTCTTTTTCCCTTCATTGTCTTTCTTCTTTCAGTTTTTGAAATCATTAAGTCTAATTAAGAACGGATTTCTTTTATTCAATGAATATATTTTATTAAAACAATAAACTTGTCAATTCTTAAATAATGAACAGATTATAACGGTCTAATTTTTGTCATTAATATAAAGCAGAATATTTTAAAGGTTTTTCTTTGGAGTTTAAAAACCTTATTGTCCATATAAAAATAAATTTATTAAATACATGTAACAGTTACTGTCCCAATAATTTTTGGTTATTACTGTAGGCAGGAATATTCTTTAATATAATAAACATCAAGTTTTTCAATAAAAAATTTAAGTTATAAAAACATAAACGCATTTCCTTATATTTAGAATAAATTCATTGACATAATGAATAATTTTTCAAAAACTGCAGTTGTTAATATGTTCAATATTTTTTTCTGTGCAAGCGCCTATTAATTGATGATATTTGCAGTACGCATTCTGTCAATTACATACAAGTATTCTTATATCCTTAAATAAGTATTCTTAAATTTTCTAATTTCCCCTGTAACTTTTTAAATTTCGTCTTTTATAAGAACCATCTCCTGACAATAACAAACAAAACAAAAAAATAGTGAAATCGGTCGATCCGTTCACGCGTGATGTGACAAAAAATAGTGATTCATTTTTATATATAGAGAACACCTAACGGTGATAACTGATCGATTGATAGTTGATCAGTAGTCAACCGGCGAGGGCGGGACATCAAATTGAATTAAAAAAAAGTTAAAAGAAACTTGAAACTATAAACTCTGAATACGAATTTATCGTACTACAATTATAATATTTTTTTTATTAGATTTACGTCGCATCAACCATTAAGGTTATTAGCGACAGAGTTAATTACATTGATGCATTACTATCTAATTTTACAAATTTTTTGATACATTGATTTCCGATAGATATTTAATAATATTATCACTGACACACTGATGTCCTAGTAATTCTTTTAGACTACCTGTAATGTTGTTATTGTTTCTTGCTGTGTTATATCTAGAGCATTCTACCATTATATGTTTAACAGTAAGAGGTGTTTTACAAAATTCACAATGTGGTGGTTCTGTTGAAGTGATTACATAACTGTGTGTAAGTTTGGAATGTCCGAGTTGCAGGCGCATTATTTTGACTTGTTGGTATCTATTAGTTGAAGGATGCTGCCATGGTTTTACTGTTGGTTTCAGTTCATATAACTTAGAAACAAATTGCTGCCACTCACTTTGCCATACATTTTCAAATTTAATTTTGAGGTAAGATTTAAAATCACTTAGTACTACATCGTTCACTTCGATTATTTCTTTCTTTGTTGCCTCTTGAGCTATGCGATCTGCTTCTTAGTATCCAGAGACTCCTGTATGCGAGGAAACCCATAGTAGTTGGACGGTGAACTTTAATTGTTGTAATTGAAAAAGTTCGTTTTTGATTTGTGAAGCTATTGGATGTGTGGGATATAAATCTATTAGAGTTTTAATAGAACTCAAAGAGTCTGTGATTATGAGAGCATATTTTTTAGATGTATTTTTTATGTAGATGAGGGATTGTAGGATGGCATAAAGTTCTCCTGTAAAAACACTACTTATGTTTGATAATCTAAATCGATATGAACTATTGGTGTTGGTGATCAAAGCTGCACCTACACCGGACGGGTTTTTTGATGCATCTGTATATATTTGATGAAAATGGGGATATTGTGAGATGATAGAAGCAAATGATGATCTGATTAAGGTGTGAGGTGTATCCGATTTATTTAAAATGGACAAGGAAGCATTCGCTGGAGGAGAATTAATGGATATAATATTTGATAACCATCTTAATGGATGGAATAAAAAAAATAGAAATGGAAAAAAGGGGTTTATGGGAGTAATATGAATTTTTTATTTATTTTAGTGATGAAAAAATCAAGTAAAAAAATAAATTTTTTAAATAACAAATAAAAAAGAAAGGTTGATTGTAGAGGGGTGAAAATTCAGGGTTGTATGTATTTTTGTATGCTCTATCCAAAAAAATTAAAAAAATTAAGGGTGGTCTACCCTTAATATTTATGGAAATGACAAATAAATGTTGTCCGATTCTCCACCCTAACCGATTTATATATTAGATATATTTTTGTATTTTTCTTAAAAAAGATTTTATCCAATCATTTGTTAAAGTTGAAAATATCAAGTTTGTGCAAATTTGTGCAAATCTTTCAGGTTTTATCCAGCAAGCAAATATGTAATGCATAATTTGCTGTCAGTAAAATAAAAAAAAATAATTTAAGAATAATAAAAAACTCTTTGATTGAACGTAACTTCCAAGTTTATTTGAAAAAATATGTTTTAAATCACAATGACGGCCGTTTCTCTAAGAAGCATCGTCAGATTGACATTTAAGTTACATTTTGTTTGTTTGTAGCTAGGTACCTTATGTTTAGGTAGTATTAAGGCTAGACCAAGTATGGAAGTAATAAGACATAACAATATTAAAGCCTAGATGTTAATAGCCCCAAGGGATTGTCCTGGATGTATTTCCCTCTAAGATCAGTATAACTGTGCAATGATATAGAAATATCAGGAAAAAACTATATCATGCTGATCTTTACAATAACTTAATATATTTCTGTTTTACAATTAAGTCTTATCTATGTATAAAATGTAAACTCAAGATGGACTTCCAAAAAGTAGGGGTTGGTACAATAACTTTAAAAAAAATAATGAATATAATTTTAAAATTTTATTAGTGGGAGAGAGAAGAAAAATATAACTTCGTTTTTACGGGAACCTTAATTTCTAGATCGCTGATCCATTTTCTAGATCGTAGACAATTGATCACTGTGATGGTTCTACTCTAGAAAGAAACATTTAGGTCAAACTTTATGTTTGTGGATGAAGGAACCCGACAAGAAAACTATACGGCCAACTTACCAATACTGAATGCACGTCTAGAAAATAAAGTTCTCAAAGCCATTTTAAGAATTCAATCTCATTCTAAACCCAAGCAATCAATTAATACCACAATAATTTATACTTTTTTGGACCATTTCTAGCTTTTTAAAACGATGTTATAGCGGATCCAGCAATTTTCTAAAAAGCTTCTAAATGTCAACAAACTTTCATAATTAAAACTTATTTTATACAAAAACAATTAAAATTCAATTTAGTATAATTTTAGAAGTGCCTTTTTGGATTCGATTTTTTTGGTAACATTACGTTCATTTAAAAAATAAATAGAAAAAAGAAAACATAAACAGGTACGGAGGTTTATTTTTCTGTTTCAGCGTTTTTGTCCCAAGATCCTATATATTTGTTACTTCTTTATTAATGGAGTCGACTTTTGCTTTGGTTTTCAAAAAGGTTACGGAGAAGTGAATAAATCATTTATTAGGGAAGTTATCGACAGCCTCCAAAGGGAGACCTGTAACTTCGTCAGCTTTTTCTTAGCAAACGATTACAAATTACTTTACTTTGCAAAAAGGACCCCCCATTTTATTGACTCTTTGATGTTTTTATAACATATAAAAATAACAGTATTTTTTTCAAATTGATGGTAGATTTAGATAACATAAAGTATTTTACATGAAATTTAATAATGTAAACGTATATCAGGTAAGCAGTAAAACACAAAAAAAACAGTTTATTGAAGGTACTAGTGTAGCAGATTAAGACATAAATGCAATTATTAAGGCATTAAGAATGCGAGTTAGGTAATTGTTTTAATTTTAATTTAACGGTCTACCTAAATTAAATCAATTAATAAATAAACCTAGATGAATATGTGGGGAACATAATGTTATATTAGTCTATATTTACTAATATATTTCGCAGAACCAAAGCACGTATAACGCCAAACGTCCAAGTTAATAAATTAGTCAATTTACATTAGCTCCTACGTGTTGCATAGCGACGACATTTATATTCCAAAAAGTCTATCAGCAGAATATTTCTTATTTTATAAAAATAAAATCATTTAAACTGGGTGTTCGAATTTTTATGTCACTTAGTATATATTATTAATAATAAACCAAATGCAAAAAACAATTGCTTTTATTAAGCTTAAAAGGTAGGTAATACTATAAAAAATTCTGTTGAATAAAGAAACAAACAAAATGAATTGCATTAAATATTGAATAAATAATAAAATCCAGTTGGAATAAGTATTGATTCTGTACTATATTTGTTTGGTCATTTCTCAACAAGGTCTCTTATGTTCAGACATATGTTCATCACTTACTGCCTGAACATTTATTGTTAATTAAGAGTTTCTAGAATGGAAGATTTCTGCATAAAGTCCAACAGAGAAACAATTTTAACTATAATATGCAATCAACTGCTACGACGGTCTTGGGAAATGATGCTATTTTATAAAACTTTTCAGCTGCAGTAGTTAAGCAGTAGCAGTTGGACGGTGTAATGCAAAAAGCTACCAACCTATAAAATGTTTGATTTGGATTTAGAATATTTGGCTTAACAAACATATATTCCCTGTTTTGCATAAACCTATCAACTCTCAGAAACAGCTAACTCCTTGAAAGTAGACAGCAAACTAATCCATAGTATGAGTTTGCCCCAAAGCTTATATCTCAGAATACAATTTTAAAATTATAAGCACCCAAGTGGGTTGGTAGGTTTTTGCCAGTACCTATTGTGACACAAGATACTTAATCGATATTGTTCCAGAAGACTTACCTTGAGACCGTTACTCCATTTACTATGTTTTCAACCCTATAAATAATTGAAACAGTTTTAATTTTTTTAACCTTTTACTTTTCAACTTCCCATGTATTTCTATTCATACCCATTTAATCATTTAAACATACCAGTCTACACACATAGGTGAGTCTGTTTTAGATATGTAATAATTATTTAGTTTTAATGTTACTTTTGTTATTATCTAAATTTATTGGATTGTATTTTGCTGATATTGTTAATTAACCATGTTCTTTCATTTTTAATCATGTTAGTTTTATATATATTGTAACTTTTATTCTCTTAATAGAGCCTGATGATGGTCTGTTGACCGAAACAATTCGCAGCACTGATGTAACTTTTATCATTGAATTAATTATATACTGTGGGTTGACTTCAAGTTTTATTGCTACTATTTGTACCACCCACATTTGAGTTATGGATAACCTCTACAATTTACAATATGTAATACTTTTATAACTTTTAATTTATTTAGTTTGTTGAGGGAATATTAGTTGTAGTGACGTTTTCTGTTCTTTCTTATTAATTTATTTAGTTATCAAATGTATTAGAGATATCAAACCATATCCATATATTATTTATTATTTTTAAGAATTGTTTGTTACATTCAACGTTTATTTTTTTCACATAAGTTAATAATTATCGTTTACAATAAATATTACAAAATAACTCTGTTTTCATAAACTTTGGGTGTACGGACTGCTTAACATAAATTAAAGTTACATAATCGACTATTCTATTTAAGATATAAAATACAGGGTGTTCCATTTGAAAGAAGAGATAATATGAAAGGTTATCATCCACCCTATATACAAAAGAGAAAATAATTAATATTTAATAGAATACGGTGTAACTAGGTACAAACAAACAACATGTAATTTCAATATGTCAATCTGACGATGCTAGTTATAGCGATACAACTGTAATTGAATTTTAAAGCGAATTTTTCGAATAAATAGTGGAAGTTTAGTTTAACTGTGCAGTTATTTATTGTTCTTAGACACTTTAAGGAGTAATAGTAGAAAAAGAGACACTTTATTCATAAAGGACTTTTTGTTTTAAGAAATACTTGGAATCAATATATTTATTTGAAGTTAAGGTAATTTATTTCTTCACGAAATAGGCCGTAAGTTACTAATTTAAAATCCTTTGATGGGTTCATCAAGCAAATGCGAATATCATTTTCTGTCATCTTATATTAGATTATCTACCCTCTTTAGTATTTAAATATGTAACAGATAGCCACGGTCCAATCATCTCGAGAACATTAAATATTGAAATTGCTCTTAATAACCAGACAACGATGTTTCCCAGATTAGGGAAACTTGACACAACGAAAGCCTTCTGCCTGAGGAATTGCCATTTTAACTTGAACAACATCTCACAAATAGCTTATACATATTGAAGATAGTGATGTATAAGACTCAATTTGCACCCTGCTTCGGAGTGAATTAATATCATGAGGATTTATAAGACGTTTGTTTCGGGGCGATTTATTTAGAACATAGACGTGCTTTTAACAGTAGGTATAAAAAACTAAAAACTAAAAATTAATTTATAAAATACACTGCCGAGCAAAAAATTTAGGTCACTTTAAATAATTTAAGAAATGGCAAATACTCTTAAAAATAAAACTAATCAGGGATTCATGGGCTTAGTAGGCGATGAAATTTATATTGTTGTATATGGATACTATTTGTCATAGTTGGCGTCTGTCACATTCTGACACCTTATTTGCAACCCTTGTTAACAACAAAATTTAGCACTAATTACAAATTCATATTGCCTAAGCTAACCTAACCTAACCTAACCAAAATGCCTCTAGACCCTATTATTGTGGCACAAATTGTAGCTGGTGTTCATATAAAGATGGTAGAGGACAACGTGAATCCGCCAGAATTGTTGGTAAGAGCCTCTGTATTGTACAAAATGTGTACCAACCTTACCAGAAGAATGGTCCTATAACCAGACGACCCGGATCTGGCCAAAAAAGAGCCACTAGTCAAAGAGATGATAGATTTGTCAAGTTTGCGGAAAAGAGCAGCCTCGCTGCAGTGTCGCTACGTAATCAGCTTCAAGAGGTTAGAAACGTTAATGTTAGCGAATGGACAGTTAGAAGAATGCTTCGTGCTAGTGGATTGTCTTGCAGAAGGTTGGCTACAGGGCGAACATTCAACAGTCAGCATCGAATTGCAAGATTGAATTTTGCTCGAAATCACTTGTTATGGAACAATAACAACTGGAGCAAGGTACTCTTTACAGACGAGTCTAGTTTTGCCTCAATGGACGAGACGGACGTTGAAGAGTATGGAGAAGTCCTGGAGAAAGATACGTCCACGCTTGTATTGACCATAGACGTAAATTTGGTGGTGGGTCTATTATGGTTTGGGGAGGTATTATTTCAGAAGCACGTACGTAGTTAGTTTTAGTAGCTCTTTTACAGCTCACATATATGTAAGAGAGGTCCTGGAAGATTATGTTTTACCTTTTATAGTCACTATGGAAGAGCAAGGCATTTTTATGCACGGTAATGCAAGGCCACACGCTTCCAGGATTGTCAGTGAATATCTAGATGAGGTAGGAATTAGGCGGTTTGATTGGCCAGCATGTATTTCACATGAACCCCATCGAACATGTCTGGCATGAGTTAGGGAAGCGTATTCGAAATCATACACCAGCCACAAGAACTACCAACGAGCTAAGAAAGTTCCTATTGCAGGAGTGGAATAACATGGATCAGAATGTAATCCTTAATTTAATTCAGAGTATGCCTCGTCGAATGCAAGCGGTCATTAATGCAAGGGGGGAAATACACGTTATTAGTTATATTGTTATTTATTATTGTTTGCAATTTTTAAAATAATTTAAAATGACCTACATTTTTTGCACGGCAGTGTATGTTATTGAATGAAATTAAATTAGTAGCAGGAACAAATTAACAACTGCAATAATGTATTTTTGAATAAAAAATATTAATCGCAAGCGTTATTCGTTCTTTTAAGTCATTTAAATCAGAAGGTTTAGTTTTGTACACAGGGCTCTTCACATATCCCCATAAAAAGAAATCTAATAATGTAAGATCAGGTGATCGTGCTGGCCATTCAATCGATCCTCCCCTCCCTATCCACCGGTTGGGAAATATTGTATCGAGGTACTGCCGGACATTAAGTTGGTAATGTGGTGGTGCTCCATCCTGCTGAAACCATATCATATTCGCTGGAACTTGAGGGTTACCTGGATCAGGATATAAATTTGCCAACGTTGGAATTACATCATTTTGAAGTAGTGCCAAATAATTGTTGCCATTCAAGTTGCCCTCAATAAAAAAGGGACCAATGATATTGTTCCCTACAAACCCTTCCCAAACATTAACCTTTTGAGGTTATTGAGATTTATTTGTTCATTAACAACTTTAAATTGTGGATCTGCTAGATGTCTTTTTATTTCTTTTCTTTTTATTGTAAAGATCAGCATGATATAGTTTTTTCCTGGTTTTTCATTGCACAGTTATACTGATCTTAGAGGGAATTACATCCAGGATAATCCCTTAGGGCTATTAACATCTAGGCTTTAATATTGTTATGTATTATTGCTTCCATACTTGGTCTAACCTTAATACTACCCAAACATCAGATACCTAGCTACAAACAAACAAAATGTAACTTAAATGTCAATCTGACGATGCTTCTTAGCGAAACGGTCGTCATTGTGATTTAAAACTTTTCAAATAAACTTGGAAGTTACATTGAAACGAAAAGTTTTTTATTATTCTTAATAAGATGGACTTCCAAAAAGTAAGAGTTAGTACAATAAATTTAATTAAATTCATTAACACTCATAGTTCTTTTTCGTGTTCTACATTTTATTACGTTTTGCATTACATTTTAGTTTTTGATTGTATTGTAGCGAATTTCGGTAACAACATGATATTAATTTTTTTATGTTAATTTTTGCATTAAATTTAAAAACAATAACATTTTTGAATAGAGAATGAAGAGACCTTTCAAATGATATATCACAAGCCTATACTTCCCATTTAAAAAATTGGGGGTTGTACCTGTCATTCTAAGGGGCTTGAATGTAGGGGTTGCATTTTCACGTTAAAGAATGTCAAGTTATAATTTAAATTTGACGTGTTTCGGGATTTTTTATAAATATGTACAGTAACCGAAATAATGAATTTATTCCATTTGGCTTTTACACACTGTATGATGAACCAAAATAACAATTTCATTTTCAGACGAGGCAACGTTTTATTTGAACGGTCATGTTACCGTTATTGGTCTGATGAAAATCCACACTAGATACAAGAGTTCCATACGCAAATACCACAAAAAACTAACGTATGGGCTGGTATTGTGAGAAATACAATTATTGGTCCATATTGTTTTGATGAAAACTTAACAGGAGCATTATATCAATACAAGAAATAAACTTAAATAATTCATAAATAGTTGTTTACAACTTGATATTAACAATTTTCGACAATAATAGTTTTCTTCCTTTAATATTTGGAGAAGACGAAGAGAACAATATATTCTGATATTGTTTGTTTGGCAACAGCGCTTTCTTGTAAAACAATATCGTTCTAAGCTAAACTAAATTTTAAATAAGAGGTATTTTAATTTTTTTAATATTGTGTTCTTATCACTGACTAATTATGACATTGAAATCTATGACGTACAATGCTTTGTCTTTTATTTATTTAGTTTAGAGCATTTACTATAAACTTATAATTTCAAGTACTAGTATCTACGTATAAAAAATTTGTAAAAGTAAAAAAGTTTATACGTATTATCCTGAACGTTTGTATAGCATGTTTGCTAAGAGTAGCTGAAAGTAAAACATTTAAGTAACTTTTTTATGAGGAAAAAATATTTTATTTTTATATAATAAAAAATCTTTAAAAGACTAATAACCCGCCTCGGCTTCACATGGTTAGCCAAGCATAATATTTAAATGGGTTTTCTGTCGTAGGAGTGGATGGACTACTCCGAGGGTATCACAGAAAATCTAAGAATAAAAAGGGATTTCCCAGGTCTATTGTCTCGTATAAATTCCATAATTTTTACTAACCAATTTTTAGTTATCTTAAGATAGAAATTCTACAACTTGGCCTTTCTCTAAAATCTGCCTAAATTTTGCTTATATCACGAACAAACTATTTGTATTGCTTTTCATCCATAAACATTAATAAAACATAGTATTGGAAATTCCCGAAACAGGTAGATTTTAAAGTTAATTTACTATTTTTCATATTATAATTTAACTAAATTAATTACTTCGAACTTCCTAACCCCATATTTTTGCCATTAATACTGTCTAAAGTTAAAACTAGTCATTTGAATTGATTGAATTCGATTTGCTCGTTTGTAATCTTGATTGCGTAGATTAAGTAGACTTTCAGAATTTTTATTTTTAAGTTGTCTAGCCTGTCGTCTTTATGTAACATTTTTTGTCAGCTGATTAACAATATACAGGGTGATTCGCATAAGAACCGACATACAGCAAGGACATGTAGGGAAACTCAAAATAGGGCGATTTAACGCAACTTACCTCCATACCAAACTGCTTCCCTGAGAAGTTATAAGCTTTAAAAGAGAAGTTTTAAATTTAGAAAAAAATCAATATCTCCCTTATACTTGAATCCAGAAGAACCAAATTTGGTACATGTTGTGGGTGTACCAAGAGCAGTAAATGACAGTTTACTTTGTTTTGTGAAAAATTTAATTCTAAAACTTTCCTAACTCTAGTTATTTTTTGAAAATCCTCTTCGTTTTCAAAAAAAAATCGAATAACTATAAACGCGCGCTATAGGAATGTTATTTAAAATCATTTAAAGTTGACTATAAAACCAGTTAAATTATTATATTGTTCATTGGTGAGATCTAATGTTAAATATAATTGTATCCTATGGAATCCCATCTTCAAAGATACATAAATTTGATTGAAACTGTTCAACATAAATTTTTAAAATTCGCGGCATAAGGTACGATAATGTTTTGTCATCACTTGTAACATGATATTTATTTATTTATTTATTTATTTGGGTTACAGACAGGACAGACCCATAAGAGTATCCACACATTACAGTTAAATTACAAATTTTTACAAGTTTAACGACTAAAAACGTAGTATTTTTAAATTAATTATATGGCTAACACTAACACCATCTATTGTATAGAGTTCTTAACATGTTAATTATTATAAACGATTCCTGTCAGTAATTCCAACTTTATACACGATCTTTAATGTGGCATAGTCCAATACCTTAAACCACGATTCATTCTCTTATTGTCATTGGTGTTATACACAGGTATGTTTTTTGATTTTTATTTTTGGTAAAAGATTTTAAATATAATTTCTATAAATCTTGACAGTACCTACTATATAATCAGATGAGAATTTTCACATTAATAATTATTTCAAATATATTTTGAGGGCAATTTAAAAGTAATAATTGTAAATTTTTTTATAAAAAAATACAAAATGGCGAGTTGAGTACTTTTTTGGAATTCTAATTGTTATATTAATTTATCTTTTGTTACTACTGTATTTTCTGTAATATATCCTAATGATAAATGTAGATTTCGGAATACGCTGTTTTGTACTTTTTGTACGGAAAAAAATAAACGAACACGTGGCTGATGCTGACAATTTTTCACAGCATTGGAATATAAAATACCAAAGACACTACAAATTCAAAAGACGTTACAAATTTCAAGTTCAAAGACATTACAAATTTCAAGTTCAAAAGACATTACAAATTTCAAGTTCAAATACATTACTGGGTTACTACCGAATTACCACTGATTGGTTCTACATTGGTAGACTGTTCATCAAGCCAACCCTTCACTGGACCAGCCCTCTCCTGGATCAACAATGGATCAGATGTAAAAAAAAGTCGACCAACGTAAATAAATGCATTTATAATATTATACAGTTGTCTCGTTTTTCTTTATTTCTTAAACGTAATATCAAAATCATTGTCATATCGTCAACTGTTAGTAGTTAGTAGTTTTAAAGAACTGTTTGCGGATTATTTTTTTTTGTAACGTATTCTCAATTTCATTCATTTTAGCACCAAGGAACTCTTTTATCTTTTATCTGTTGGTACATTTTCATATCATTTTTTTATCTTCATAGACAGTTTTTTCTGACATCTTTCTGTCATCTAATGATACTTATTTAAATAACTCAGCTTAAAACAACTTTCTTCATTAGTATCATAAAAAATAAAAAGATTTCAGTGGCGCCCTTATAATTTCTTAAAGAAACAAATATTGTACTATAGTCAGAGCTAATGAACTTACTCACCCCTAGCCGAGGTATTTAACTATCATAATTTTTGCTGTGATAAACATTTATAAATTTTGTTAATTATTGAAGTATCTTTTACAACTAATTAAAGACGAAATTAAGATTAATGGTTGTTTTATTGTAAATTACATTTTTTCTTTTGGTATATTGTTATTTTTTCAAAAAAGTTAACTAAATATTTTTATAAATTCACTATCAACAGGTAAATTATATTACAAATTGACGTCCAACGTAATAATATGGTTACAAATTGGCGCCCAACGACCAACTAATATTACAAAATGGCGCCCAACGCCCAACTAATATTACACACTTAACTTGGATTCTCTGTAGAATCGCAGAATTGAAATATCTCTCTGCTTTCTTCATAAGCTGCTTAATGGTACAATTTGTTGTCCAGATTTATTGAAGCTGGTGAACTTTAATACAAGCAGAAGGACTCGCATTTCTGAACAATTCACAATCTCATTTCACTTCACAGATTATGTACATAATGAAACTATTTCAAAAATACTTAGCATTGCTAACAAACACAACTCTAGCATCTTCATCGTCATTTAAGCAGCAAATTAAGAACCTACAGTTTTAAGAATTGTGAATTGTAATTTTTGAATAAAAAATCAATAATTATTAATCTAAAAAAGCAACCTGTTTCGAGAATTTCCAATAATATTGTTAATTTAATGAATTAAAAGGTTACTTTATTGATACATGCATATCTGAATACAAATATAACATCATTAATTATTTTTTAAAACAATTTGTTTAAAAATATTTCCTTACTATATTTTTTACTGAACGATCAATGTTATGGAAGTTAAGGAGAAAACTGAGTTCAAGACTATATTTGTCAGTATTAAAATCCCTTAATGGTTTTAATTTTAGACCTAAATTGTCCGTGAAATTTAATAATGATCGTACGCCCATGTTGATCTGCAGTCTGTTTTCGTGAATGACGAAATTACAAACGGCTATGAGGTAGCTGAAATGATCCCATATTTATGGACCAATGTGGTGGCGTGCATAATTTAGTTGAGTGTAAAATATGGGCTCAACCCTAAGATTAGAGTATTGTCTTGTGGCTAGATTGTTATATTAAACAGAATGAAACGATGTAGATGTTTCTTTAGGGTGGCAAATAATGCAAACTCATTTAAAAGTTTGCGGAAAATTTGTCATGTAAGAAAGATATTAGGTTAGGTTGGTCCACCAGTGGGTTTCTGTTTTGGGAGAAGGGACGTTAATTTCTACTTTAGATTAATAAATATTAAGTACAAGATTAAACTACTATCGCACCAAATTATAATTTTTACTATTTGACACTTCGACAACCAGGTGATCTTTTTAGGCAGTTTGTAAAACTAAACTTTAATTTACCAATGCAAATAATGCATCAGTAACAAATAATGTGACTGATGGTTTTCCGACAACGCAAAACTATTCGAGCACAAAAAATTAATAGTACTTTAGAAGTTGAAGAGAATAATTCAATTAATTTTCTAGAATTAAAATTTGAAAAAGTTAATAATTTACTAAATTATTCAATATACAGAAAACCAACACAAACAGATGTAACCAAGAGCATATATAATACCATATAATTCAAATCATCCACTATCACATAAATTAGCAGCTTATAATTCTATGATACATAGGGCATTTTCAATTTCAATGGACAAAATTAACTTTGATAAAGAAATTGATATCATAAAACAATCAGCTATCCAATTTATTTGATTAATACATTTATTAATAAGAATGAACAGAAAGTGTCAATACAAATATTTCCTAAACAAACTAAAGAAATAAAAAATTTTAAAAATATCTTCTGGAAGTATTTCCAATGAAATTTAAAAAAAAATATCTTCGGCAACATCAACATTAATATGATTTAAACACAAAATAATGTTGGTACAAAATTGTTAAATGTAAAAACAAAATTACCCAAATTAAAAAAATCCAGTGTTTACAAAATTAATTGTCCAAAATGTAATGCTGTAAGATTTAATGAACATTTAAGAGCATATAGATAACCAGATAAGTCATATTATGCAAAACACCTACTTGAACATCCAAACACACTCATACACATCAATGACATCCAAATTTGTGATAAAAAACAAAATTTAGATTTCCTTGAAGAACTTGAAATAAAAAGACATCTATCAGATCCACAATTTAAAGTTCTTAATGAACATATAAATCTTGGAAGTTTGTTATTATTTTTAGTAAGATTGACTTCCAAAAAGTAAGGAATAGTACAATAATTTTTATTGTAATTGTATTTAGGATAGTAAAATAGATTTAGCTGTCTGATAAGGTTCTGTAATAGTATATTTCTCTACTAGAGGCGAGTGCCAACAAGACACTTTGCGCGAGAGTTAAGAACAGTATTTCTTCTACAAACAAGCAAAATGTAACTTTAATACGAGTAATATATCAATCTGACTATGCTAATTCTAGCGAAACGGCTGTCATTGAGTTTAAAAAAGGAATTTTTTAAATAAATAGTGGAGGTTTTGTTAAAAGGAAGAGTTTTTTTATTATTCTTAGTAAGATGCTCTTCCAAAAAGTAAGGTTTAGTACAATAATTTTTATTGTAATTGTATTTAGGACAGTAGAATAAATTTAGCTCTCTGATAAAGTTCTGTAATAGTATATTTCTTAACTAGAGTCGAGTGCGAACAAGACACTTTGCGCGAGAGTTAGGAACAGTATTTTTTCTACGAGCGAGAACATTTATAAGAATACAAAAATAGACAATTAATTTAAAAAATTATCTTCATAAGAAAATACTAAGCAACAACTTTATAACAAAAACTAATTATTTCATTTGAATATTGTTAACTATATTAAAAGTAAATGAACAATGTGAAGGATTATGCAAGGTTAATACTGAAAATGCGGTTCCTTCAATGAAGGAAATTACTTGTTTTGTATTGTTTTTATAGGTTCTGTCGGTGCCAGCTGGAGTTGAAATAATATTTTCTTGCAAACTATTTTCAGCAATATCTAGTAAATTTAGAACATTGTTATGGTGGGTCTCGACGCTTGTAGAAGTACTGCTAGTAGTGTTGGTACATCTGCAAAATTTTGTTTGACATTTCTTTCTTATTTTTTAATGACTCCTCCAAGGCAGTATGATTTTTTGAGTCTCTAGTTTTAACTAGAATTAAATTCTTTTTATCTTCTATATCGTCTAAAATTATTTTTGTCAACTCTTCGCGGCGACAAGCAACTGCTAAGCCGAACTTTTATCATAAGATAAGTTTCGTTGGGAGCTTCTTCCATGAATTTGGTTAACTCTTCTTGAGTAAACACTTTGGATTTTTTAGGCTTGTACCCTTAATTTTGTCTCTTTTAAAAGGCGGTCAGTTTAAAATATTTTCCAATGTCCAAATGTAAATAAATAGGCTAAGAATATTTCTTCTCTAAAGGGCTTCACTTTATTTATATCACACCATTTGCTAAATTCTGCATATTGCTTTTCATATTTTTGGGACGACAAATTTTTGTGATCGCAAATAAAACAGTTACTAAACTATGTTTTGTTTTGTATTTTTGGCTGCGCGATGTATTTTTTGTACCTCTATAATATTATCTTATTTTTTTAATTTGAGGTTTAAAATGAAATCAGAATATTATATTGTATTAACTGAAAAGTGCGTCCCCGGGGCAATGTGAGGATATGTTTGGTTTTTATTCCTGTATTTCCAATTCAAAAACAAAATTCCGAACCGTCAGTGTGCTCGAAACTTTTCTTTAAGCTATTAAAAATAGGTATCCCAATTTTTATTTAGTGAGAACAATTATCGTCGGACAAAACCACATTATTGTTATAATTAAATTCTAAATATAAGCGCGACTGACTGGAGATTTGGCCGTGCGTATTGACCGCAAGCCAAGAAAAAACTAAATAGATAAATTAAAATTAAAAGTTTTTGTCTAGAACCAAAATAAATGTGAACGCTCATGTATATTATATAGTTTGTCCTACGATTCCTTCTTTATAATTAGGAAAAGATGAATGTCCTCGGATATTTTTTTTGAAATAAACACAAATATATTATTGGATACAACTAGTAAGAAGTTTGCCAAATATTCGTAAAACTATTAATATGTTCGGCAAATAGGTGTGTAAACTATTTAGTTAGTGTTCATTTCTCTAGCTTTTTGTTCAATAAAATTCCATAAAAAGTCACATATAGTTCAAATCAAGCCCTTTTTTCAATGCGTCATAGTTCGAATTCTATCTGGTGCATTAAATTTAAAGCCCCTCTGGACTCCTTAGAAGAGGAAGAGGAAAGTGGATGTGGTGAACGCAAAATATGTTAAGAAGCAAGGATGGATTATGGACGATTCATAGAAGGCGGAAATAAGAGTGCTAGGAAACGGACTAAGAGTAGTCGAAATGAAAAAGAAAAGTGGATGGGTGGTCGTGCGTATGGGATAGAAGAAGAGGAAAGCTTGAGCGTGCATAGGTACGTGGAGGCAGACATAAGGAAGATTGAAAAAGAGTTTGCTGAAGGTAAAGGCAATGCAGGACGAAGACCGAGGCGGAGAGACTGAGGAAGATAGAAAGAGGCATGATGTGTATATTTTGTATGAAGTGATAAAAGGCTGTAAAAGGGACGGAAAGTGTGGCAACAGGGCTAATTTTTGATGGAATGAGGAATTAGAAAAGTTGTGAAAGGAGTGCAAGAAAGAATGAAGAAGGATGTTAAGGATAAAAGGTAAATGTAAGGGCAAGGAGAGATACAAGGTCGCAAAGAGGTAAGTGGGAAATGTTGCTGGGGGAATTGGACAATAATTCATGGAGTAAGGCACGCGAGATAGCAGTGAAAAGAATGGGGGGAACTAGGAATATTGTGCTAGAGGAAGATTGGGAAAAAGACTATTAAAAAACTATTTGCAATGGAAGAAGGAGTAGGGGATAATATAATTCTCTCGTAGAGCGAGATTTCAGTAGGAGAGGTAAAATGAGGGGGATAAAGCCAGTAGAGATAGAGGAAATAGAGAAGGAAGAGCGTGGTATTAAGAATAGAAATGCCCCAGGAATAGATGGCTTGATAGGAGAGTTAATAAAAAGACTGTTGGACGATAATGAGGGGGTATTTATTGGAACTTTTCAACAAGGTGCTGAGGGAGGAAGACTTTCCGAAAGCGTGGAAGGTAGCCAAAGTGGTAGGTACTGGTGATGAAGGCGGGTAGAGAGGGAAAGCGAACAGGAACCTACAGGACCATCAGTTTGCTGTGCGGGATAAATAAAGTTTTGGAGGGGATCATAAAAACAAGAATTGAGGAGGACTCTCACCGGTCCAGAACCATTCTGAGGCTTAACAAAATCAACCATAAAGTTGCCCATGAACAAATGGGCAATAACAGGGTCTTAGGAATGGTGGACAAGGTCAACAGGAATAAGACAGGCGAAGGAACTCATAACAGGTCCTGAGTGAAAAGGAACAGAATACCTGTTTAGAAACAAAAGACACTATATGAGAATAGTTCTTTTGACATGGCATAACGGGCTTAACAAATACATGCAAGTGCTAAAACTGACAGAATGTCTATGCAGATTCTGTCAGGAAGAAAAAGAAACACATTTTTTGTGAATATGCAGATCTTTCAAGACATATTTATAACTGTAGGTGAAGAAAACCCTACAATTGGAAGCGGCGAGGGAAATCACTGTACATATTAATGATTTTTTTTAGAACCGGGTCAGATTCTATAGAGTAAAAGGACTACCAAAATAGATCTGAAAATGTCGAGATGGGAAAAGGCGAGTAGCTATAGTTCTTATGGTGGTGTCTCCAAAATATTAGTTTTGATATTTTTTTTTATTCTCCATATTAACTGGACCCACTGCTTCAATACTACAACAATTTTTTTTTTATTTATTTATTTAAATTAACGTGCTTGCGGTAACTTAGACCATTAGCACGAGTTACAGTTAGATATATGAATAAGACGATACAAGTATTATATTTTATTAATGAGATCTTCTTGGAGAAACTTGATCACTTTCCGTATTTGAGAGGTACAGCTAAGGATGTCTTTGAGAATGGATTTCAAATCATTTTGCTGACGTGATTTTGTGAAAAATGGGCAATCTATAAGGATATGTTAAATGCTGTTGTTTACAGAGTTGCAATGTTGACAGTTGGGTGGTGTAGATTTTGACATTAAATGGCCATGTGTGAGACGGGTATGGCCAATTCGTAGTCTTCGTAGGATTTTTCCTGGATAAGTCAGGACAAGTAAAGTATTTAATACTGGGTTGTATTGCGTGAAGTGCTGTGGTGGTGCCTTGATTCCAGTGATTTTGCCAGATTCTTGAATTGATTGTTTTAAGGACCGGTTTCAAGTCTTGAGCAATTTGGACGTTCACCATCGGGGAAGAAGAAATAGCTACTTTGGCAAGGCAATCAGCTTTTTCGTTTCCAAAGATCCCAACGTGGGAGGGGACCCATATGAGCGTAACTGTTGTGTGTTGCGTTAGAGGAGCTGATGAAGATAGTGTATATCATGAACGATAGGATGGTTGGTAAACAAAGAATTTATGGATTGTAAAGAAGTTAATGAGTCAGCGCAGATGGCAATATGTGAATTTTTATGCTGTTGAATATGTTTGTATGCTTGGAGAATGGAAAATAACTCGCCAGTGTGGATACTACAGGAAGAGGGTAGTTTATAGGTACTTATCGGTGTTCGTCCAGTGGTTACCATTAATAAGTAATATCATCTTGTAAGATTAGAAATGAGTTAAGCTAAAGACATATTTTTGTATTATTTATTATAAGATATAACTATAAGATATAACTGTGGACTTTGCATAATATAAAACAATTATATATTATTGTATAAATTTTTTTTAGAATAAAATAATAGTGTTTTTAAAAATGTGCAAGTAATGCAATCAAAATTTTTAACAAAAAATTTCAGAAGTTGTGGATGAAGTAAAATATTCTACTCGCGTATATTGGCTAATATTTAGCAAACTGAGACCGTTTTATTTAAATTATTTATTTTAATCTTACAAAAATAACTAAAATATTAAAATCAAAATTAAAAACTGAGGTTTTTAGTTTTTCTAAAATTCAAAATAGTAAATATATAATATGATATAAAGGATAAAGGTGTTAACTTTTCTTTCTAGAATTTCCTGATTTTATGCATGGATCGTTAGTTTTAAGTTCAAAGGGAAGCAATCGATAAAAGTAGCAATGTGCATGCGTTATCTAAGACAAACTCTTGGGAATCTCACACAACCCTATATCAATCAATAACTGTAACTCTTTAACAAATTGTGTCCCAGTGGATAGATTTAAATATTTTATTTTTCAAACCTTATTGTTCACGTTATTATGCATTATTCCATTTAACTCTGAATAATCTACAATAAAAGTTAAAATTTATTGTACTAACCCTTACTATGTAAAAGTTCATCTAATTAAGAACAGTGAACAACTAAACGGTTTAATAAAACTTGCACTATTTATTCGAAAAATATGTTTTAAAATGCAATTACAGCTGTTTCGCTAAAAACTAGCATCGTCAGATTGACATATTGAAGTTACAAACAAAATGTAACTGGCTTAAGTTTCTAAAAGGGGTTGCTCCCCATAGAAATAAGAATATGCTCTAAAGTTCTGAAGTTCAAGTAGTTTAAAGTAGATCCTAAATAGCTTATTTAGCAAGAAAATTAGGCACATAACCCAGAAAATCTTTGCACCCCCAACATGCTAAATGAAAAGAATACCGCTATAATATGCCTCAAAGACATATAGATCAATAAAAAGAGACTTGATTGCACAAGAAATCGAAGGATTCAAAGATAAACTGAAAATATTTGATGGGCATTACTAAAGATCTTGTGGTTGAATTCAGGATATAATATATCAGGTACAAAGCACGTAACCTTGACGTATAGTCCACTAAAAATAAAAATCAAATCGTAATAGAATAGATCGGGGTGGAAAGTAAGTTGAGTTTCACATTCAATTAAAACCTTCCATTACTCGCGTCAGTTTTTTGATCTAGGTTACTCGCAAACGGTGCAGAAGACCGTCCTATAAATAATGATATTTTTGGGCATATTATTTATTTATTTGTTATTTTATTACTTTTATTTTATGTCTTCAGGTTGTTAAAAAATTTAATTTTAAAATAAATTTTCATAACATGCATTACACATAGGATGAATATGTTCTAAACACAGATATTTCGCACAGTTTTGACAAAAGTATTTAGTTTTTCCATTTTTCTGCCAATTACACAGTGCACAGCGACCGATGGTTCCAGGGGTCCTCACTGGAGGCTCTTCTTCATTTGGTATACCACACACTTCACGTAACCGCATTCTTATGGTTCTTGGTAAATTTGTAGAAACAGCTCTTTCTTTTTGGTAATCATAGAGCAGGGCTATGGAAAGCAGGAGAAATTCTTTTCGTGGCTTTTTTGAATCGGGATTATTTCCGTTATATACAACATATATGCGTTTATGCCCACTACATTTAGCATGCTATAAAAAGGAACCATTGGCCATCGTCTGGTAACACGGGCACAATTATATTGAGCAAATAATTTATCAACCATGTCTACGCCTCCTTTGGTGGCATTATAAGTCATTATCATTAGCAGGATCGATTTAATTTAATGCATTGATGAAATAAGCAGTACATTTTTATATTTTTTTGGAATATAAGAAACTAGTTGCAAACATCGAGGAAGCAATAGGCCGGCCATTATTTTGCACAAATTCTAAAGGAAGCTGTCTCTTGTTTTTCTGATGGTCCTAAAAGAGTCAGTTTATTACTTTTTAGACTTTCAGCAAGTTCCATACTGGTAAACCAGTTATCTGTGGTGACATTTCTATTTGTACCATAAATATGGTGAGAAAGTGTACTGACATAATCTTACTTCATTCTGATACTTATTTATTCAAACTAAATTTAACTATAGTTGTAACAAATTGATGGAACAAAAATTACAACTGACAGAACGAAAAAGAGAATAAATGCAAGCATAACAGAATAAATAAAGTAACAAAGTTTAAACAAACTAACAACCAAAGTGAATATAACAATTAAATGAAATTATAGTTTATACAGTACATTATTAAAATGTTAATATTAAAAAGAAGAAGAAATAGGTTAAGAAATACAGCATTGTAATGTATGATAATATAAATAGTAATTGTTTATGAATATTAGCAAACAATATTAAATTAAATTAGCAATAATTAATAAGCAAAGATAATTAATAGATACATTTCTATTTTTTGCTAGTAAATAACTGATGAATAGTTGCAAAGTCATCATTACATTAATATACCGAAATTTGAACATTAAAAACATTTTTATTCAATAATAACTATTATTAAATTGTACCTAAATATGTATATTATATATATAGAAAAAATTAGGTCGAAAGAATAAAAAAATCGTTTCGAAAACTTTCCAAAGCTTAAAAATCTGATAATCCTCTAAAAGATTTTGAAAGTTTTAAAAGTTATTTAATAACATTAAATGTATACCTGTTCTCCCTTTATACATTCAATGGGCAGAAAAGTTCTTTTCGAGACTTTAAGAGAAACAGAAGTTAAAAGTTTTGGTAAAACCAAATTATAAAAGTTAAATTTTAACACCTTGAAACATTTACGTGGGTACATGTTTGATTGTTAATTTTCCAACTCATCTGAGTTAATAGGCTTAATATTCAGTAAAAATAATTGCTATTATACATACAGCTTGTGTACAGTTAATTAAAAATATTTCGCAATCAAATTGGTATTAGAAATATTAAAAGATAGATTGATTAAATAAAAACATAGAGATTATTCAAAGTTTCATAAATATTATTCTTCTCATTTCAAAGATATTTGCTGGGTTCCATAATTTATCCTAATATAAAATATTGAATTATATTAAAAAGGTTCTTAATTATTTTTTCCATTCCTATACTATAAGCTGTTAATTAAATCACAATTTTCAGTTTCATAATGATACTCATTACAACACTAGTTTTCATTATGAAACTGAAACATTGACCAATTTAATAATCAAGTAGGTAGGCCCAATATCTTCTGTAGAATTTCTACAGTTGTGTTTTATGAAACTGAATCTTTTGCCAAAAAAAAAAAATCTAAAACTTTTTGGCCAGACCTAAGTAAATATCTAATTAAAGTTATTAACCTCTATACCATTATGGTTATTAAAATATCATCGTGGGTGCGTAGCTCAGTGAGCAATATTTTCTAGCTATACATGCCGGGTTAAGGTCACATTTTTTTTAATTCTATAAAATAAAATAAAATTACAAACAATTAGAATGTTGTGTTCAATTTATTTTTTTAAATTAAGTTTAAGAACGTATTTCTTATTATTTGTATAAAAACGTTTTGAAAAATGAAAGAAAGCAATGTTGTTGAATTCAAATAAAATTTCTAGTTCGTAGAAAAAATAGTATATACAACTCTCATGTAATGATAATCAATACACTCGCGATAACCATACGAAACTCGCTGCATTACATGATCGTTGCATAATATACTATTATTTATTTACTTACTTAATAGTGTTGGAAATTATATTGTTTGTTTAAATTGTGTAGAAAATGTAGAGATGGCATTTAATCTTGAATTTGAACGAGTACTGCAATAGGATAAGAATTGCTTTGAGTTAATCCATTCAAAGCAAGGTCCCACTTTTAAAATCCGCAACAAACGATACAATAATAATTAATCCAGTAAATATTGACAGTAAATGATTTTTTTATGTACCCTGTCGAATTGGTACGAGTTTCTTGATTTTTTTTTAATTTAGATACATTTGGGTCAAAAAGTAAAATACCGCTGGCAGCAGCATCGTCTGGAATTGCTGCTACATTATAAGCAGGTGCAATGATTCTACTGGCTGGAGACTAAACGCTGCCAATTATTCCTAAATCAACACCTGTTGATGAAATAAATGCTTGCTTAAAGACATCTAATTTATACTGTGAAATGTTGAAAACAAAGGGTGTTGCAAAGATAAGTAAGTACTTTTAAATGTATTATATAATATAATAAGTTTTTATTACGCCCATACCAGTAGACGTCAAAAATTGCACAAAGTAAATGACATACACGCAATGAAATCTCATAACATACATTTGCTTAAGATAAGAAAACTTAAATTTCTTTGATTAATCAAATTGCAATGACATTTTTATCTACATACTAATTTACTTGGTCTATTTACATACTTTTGGTCAATTGAAAAACATAAAACATTTTTAGTATTACATTAAAATAATAATGCCCTTAAGGGTCGGCAACCCATTGTACAATTTCTGTTTTATATGTATTGTAATGAATATTATGATTTAATGATTATTTATTGATTGATTGATATTATTTATTTGATCTAAAGTAGCAAGATCTTCTTTTTCTCAGGGGTGCTATGTTCTGCAAGCTTCTAGTTGGACAATTAGGTGTATATGGAATGAAAAATTGATTAATTATAACTACAAATTTATTAAAAAAAGAGAAAAGAGTTAAGTATAATAATGAAACTAATTAGTAGAAAAAATAAGAAAAAAGAAAGGCCTTCAATTAACTATAAACGAACTTTCTTGATGTTAAATTTGTGCTAAATTAATTAATGTTATTTATGTAATGGTAAGTAAGTTATTATCGAAATACAAATTATAAAACTTAACTAACTACTACAAAAATTCAAAGTGTTTACAATGTTATCTGACCTTAATTCACATAGAGTCCTGCTGTCTGATTGGTGTAAAAAATCCGTAGTCGCTTTATGAGAAACGGAAACGAACGAAGTGATTCTTGGAATTTCCGACTTTGGCAAAATGTCGTGTTCGTGTTGTTAGACGTTTCTTGTGTAATATTATTGTTCTTTGTTTATTCCTCCAAATGGATATAGTCCAGTGTTTGTTGGATTATAGTTCTTTTAATTGTATTATAAATAGTAAGTACACTGATAATTTCTCCTTTTTTATACGCCGAAAATGTTTTTTTAATTACACTTTTGATTAGTTCTTAATGTCACTTTTTATCACTTTGTTTTACTCCTTGATTACTTTAATTTGTGTTCTTAATGTCACTATTTAACACTTTATTTTAACTACTTTAAGAACTGTTTGTTCACTTTGTTCAAATTGACTGTTCACACTGACTGATCTTCTATGTCTGACTTCCAATAATGTACTTCTTTCCTACGACCTCTGATCAAGTCCTTTTATAGGTTGCTAACCTTCCAGAAACTTCGTTTATGTTCTATGAATTAGTCATTTCTAGAATACTATATGCATCTCTCTCTGATGTTTTCTCAGACTTATAGCAGCTCTTCTAGTCCTATTTTCCTAAGAATGTATAGGACATCGTCGGTCTTCAAATTAGGTAGATCCTCCTCTATTTCGTGTGCTCTCTGGTATCTAACCCTAGATTTTGCAAGACAGGGTATTCCGAGAGTATTTGTATGGAGGTTTCGTCCCCTTTCTCGCAAAATCTGCACTTTGCTTCATCTAACCCTAGTTTCTTCATGTGACTTCTTAACCGGCAAAGCTCGGTTAATATTCCCGTTAAAATCTGAAGACTTTTTTTACTGCGGTCGAGGCAGCACGAGATTTCTTTTGATTGTTGTTTTCCAGAAGTATCATAGCCTGCCTCAGACCTGCCAGCTGATTCCAGTACTTAAATTTTTCTTTCTTCCTCCGTTTCTTTTATTAGTTTTCCTAAGATTGCGCTGCTGCTGATCCCACAGGATAGTTCCGGTCCAATATTTCAGCAAATTTTAAAATTAGTTTGGACATAGTGTATAATAAAATTAATTTTTATGTTGTTAATTTTGTGAAATCCCCAGTGTTTACTCTTAAGTTACGGTATTTTATGGCAAAACTTTTTGAAATTTCTGGATAAAACTTTAAAAAACAGATATCTGTATTTTTAAAATTTCCCATCTTAAAAAAATATGCTTTTCCTTTTTACGTAAGCATCTTACAACTTTTAAGAATCTCTCCGCTTAATAGGTATATTTTTCAGACTTAACCTTCCCTCTTAGTCGAAATACTCGAACAATGAAAGGAACCAAAATAAATCCAATTAAATGGGAAAAATGTTCAGTGTTCCGAATGCTAACCTTTTCCGATATAAATTAGATGGGAGTACTTGGTATAGCCATTATAATAAATGTGTTTCCCACAAAACATGTTTATTTCGATATGTTAACGTAGTATAGATTTCCTAAAAAGTTATTGTAGAGGCAGTAATTTAACATTCTTTTGTACCTAACCTAACCATGGAAATTATACTTGTAAGATAATTCATTAGACAAACTATAAAAAACTAACACCAAAATACTTTTTTATATTTTGCACTTATAAAAATCTTCATTATAAAACGCATTTGCGTATCGGAATGTAATTTTTACGCACGCAAATTTTTCTTTTAAAAAGTTGACGACCTGAGTGAAGTATCTAATGACAAGACTATTGACAATGACATTTGTGGCTAATGGCAATAGAGAGTTTGCGGTAAGGTGTTTTATGTTTTAAAAATTTCCGTTATAATTTATAACGTAAAAATGTAGTAAAAATTATACCGTATAAAGCTTCTTTATACGCCATTTTTGAAAATAACACTAACCAATCATATTTTAATGGTTATAATTTACTTTCATGGTACAACAAATGTACATTGTAAATTGTTGTATCATGACTGTTTATCATTAGTTTCAATCCTGTTAGGTATTTGCAAACATGTATAGTTCAATAATGTCTTGTTTTTCAAAACGAAAAAAGGAGCTACAATTGTTGCTCTGCACTGATTATAAATTAAATTTAATTTGTAGAATCAAATACTTTTTTTATGTACTTTTTGTTAAGAAGGAAATCTTCAATAACCAATGTTACTAGGTATATACAATCAAGTTTACCAAGGCTTTGTTCATGATTCTTATGGTTATTATTTTTCTTAGTTTTGTTAATTATTTTAAGCGATCTTTCTTAAACTTGCACTAGTGACATATGAAAATATGTCATTTGTAACCTTGATTTTTAACGTACGATAACCGCAAGCTATGTTTACAAATTTTACGATACACTACACTATAACGTAAAATAGAGAGTTTTCGCATTCCATACGTAAAGCAACCGTTAAATTTGACGTACACAACATTTTACGTTGTCGTAACAAATGTCAGCAGAGATTTCGCAGCCATAACTTGTCGTGTACATTAAAAAAAGGTAAACAACCACAAAACATAACCGGTACCCATACTTTAATTAGTGCAATATTATAGACGATGGAAGAAATTATTCAGCTTGCTTCTTTTCCTTCAATTTGGCATTAATGTTATGGTCTAATAGTCATTTAACGGACGTCATTTACATCCGTAATTTCGTCGTCTTTGTCGTCACACGCTAAATATTTGACGTACGCAAAGCAATAGACGTACGTAAAATATTAAAGACGTGTACGTTAAAATTGTCGTTGTAGCTGCGAAAACTCTCTACTAGGAGTCTAACGTAACGTAAAATGACTGACCGCAAACTCTCTAATATTATATATTATTATTGGTGTATTAGTCATTTTAAAATATTTTAAAACATTAACATTTTAAAATTGAAATGTCAAAACTGTCAAATGTCATAAATTACACAGTGCTACCGACATACTTTTTAATATCATTTAAATCCACAAAATAATGTTGGTACAAAATTCTCAATTAAAAAAAATTACCCAAATTAAAAATTTTGTTTACAAAAATAATTGTCCAAAATGTAATGCTGTATATATATATTATAGTGATATAATTATTTGAGAGAATGTTTTTTATATTTAATTTAGATTATAATGTTTATATCAATTATTTCACGTTGGGCTAACCAGATTTATAATAAATGTTTATTGTATGTGTAATTATTATCGTTTCATACCAATATCAGTATAAATGTTAATTAGAAATATTATAATTATTTATCTCATTAATGAATTGTTAAAATAAATGATTTAAATGAAATATTCTTTATTAATATCGTTAAAACGTTTATTTTTTTATTTATCTCAATAGATGGCGCTGTATTACTTTTATTTTAAATAATTTTTATTTTATTTTATAATGGTTTAGAGTTTTATATACAAATAATATTATAAGTTTAGATATTATGATTTAGATTATAATGAGCATGAAACTTCTTTTCTCTAGAGTTAGGATTCAGCTGTCAATTCTAGTTGATTATAATTATTAATTTGTTTGATATAAATTTATTATATTTGTTAAATTTTTCCTACCTGTATACTTTTCTAGCAGCCTATATTATTGAACAAAATATAATAAAACAACTTGTACAATATCGTGAATTTATTATTATTCAAACTTTTAATCAACCCTTAAAGTATATCAAAAGAAATTACCTTTACGCAAATATACAAATTTGTTCACAATCGTGAATACATATAAATTGTCATTTCGATTAAGAGAAATATTATAAATAGTTTTTTTTTTTGAATTTTGAATTTTTGAATTTGCCTCGCAAAATAAAGTTAGTACTCACATTGACATTGTTCACGTGACTCGATGCATTCCTAAGCGTAGAGATCGTTTTTACAAAATGGCGAATCCATCCGACCGCTGCTGTAATCGTCTAGGAATAATTTTACTTTGCATCGATTTAACTGTATTAAAATCTTTTACAAGTAAGTGATGGTTATAAAGTTTTGTTGAACTTGTATCAGATGTGAAAATTTACCATACTTGTAGGTATAACTGGATATAACATCTATATGACCAGTCAACCGGCAAAATTTACAATTATTCCATACAGAAGCACGTATTTCAGAGATGACCAGGAGACAAGAGAGAGCTTTTTGATTGTGCACCGATTATTTATATCTTTTTAAAACAATTGAATCCCTAACGACTGTTGTTATGCAAGGTAATAATTTTGTTTTACAATACAAACATAACCTATACTAAAATAATATTAACAATATAATTTTTTATAAATTAAGACATATTTTGAATAATATTTACTTAAATTATCATTCTTATTCATAAAAATCAATATTCACATGTATCCATAGTTGATATTTTGTGTATTTGTTTATTAATTTGCATAAATGTTTATGTTACAACTTTTTATTATTTTAGGGCTTTTAGATGTTATTCTGTGCTTATTTTATTGAAAACTTAATTAAGATCATTTAATAATCCTTTTAAATACTATTTTAGATACTCAAAATGTGAATTATTGAAAATACTTATTTCAAAATTAATCTGCACTTTGACATATAAATTTTGATAAATGTTTTTAAAATTTTTGATAATGTTGTAAATATTATTCTTATATACAATTTTTAATCAGAATACAGTATAAAATAAAATGAAAACATTATAATACAACCTTTTGTTAATTAAAATAATACAATTTTAGATTTGACGTTTAGTCTTTACATGTACATTATTGTACTTTCTTTGGAGCACCACACAGATAAATTCTATGTCTCTTAATACCATAGGCACTTTGGGTTTTCAACACTGAAGTTGTCTCTTTGTGCATTCACTAGCAATTATGATTTTGGAGCACATTTGTACTAACAAGAGGCATAATTCAAAGTCCTATCTTTGACCGTATACTTTAGTACACAACACTCAAAAAAAGTAAGTAGTTTTTCCTTATGCTAATTTGAACAACCTAACTAAATTATACAATTGTTTGTTTTAAATTCACTATAAGTAATTTTATTATATTTTGTTGTTTTAGATTTGAGTTTAAGAGTTTAATGGAATATACTATGAAAATTTGTAATCACCTTTACATTATTGGAACGATTCATCAAAATCATAAAGAAAGAATGTCATATAGATTCCAACTCTAGATAATTATTTTTAAATTATAATATGTACACTAATTACTTGTCATAATGTTTTAAAGATTAGTAAATCATTTAATAATATCCTTTTTAAATTGATAATGAAATTGGTGAGTTAAATTATATCATTGTTTGATTATATTTGAATTATTATTCTTTTTAACAAACTATTATTATTTTTAACTAAATTATTATTGATTAATTCTTATATTTATTATTTCATTATAACATTCCCAATTACATTTTCAAAATTTTATTATAATTTGGTACAAATTATTTAGAAAATTTTCTGGAAATGTAATTCTATTTTATTAAAAATTCTTATATTAACATTTACTCTAGTCACTAAAATTACTTGAGGGTAGCCATCTGTATAGTACGTCCACGTTAAAAATTCCCCTTTGAATTCCAGTATTAGGGTATACCAGTAAATAACTATTGATACCGTTTAGCTTCATATTCTGGTATACATCTTTTATTAAGTTCTCTAGCATCTAAGCATATTCTTATATCTCCATCTTTCTTTTTAACAATCACTATTGGATTAATAAATGAGGTATTACTATGTTCAATAATTTTATCGTTAAGTAGTTTTTTAATGGCTTTCTGCATATCATCTTTATATTTAAAAGGTATAGGGTAAGTTTTAACTCGAAAAGTTTCCATGTCCTTTATTTTCAGACTATGAGTGTAATTTTCTGCAACTCTTGGTACTTCATTATATAGATCTTGATATTTTTCCAACAAACATTTAATCTCCATTCTTTTTCCATTATCACAATCTAAACTCACTTCATTCCATTTATTATTTTCTTTAAATTCAATTTCATTTTCATATATCTCATTCTTATCCATCACTTCCATTTCCATTCCAATTTCATCACCATAAACTTCTTTATTATCATATTTATTGTAATTATATTCTATATTTTCTTTTTCTTCTCCACGTACCATTTTAATGTTCATCAATATTCTTTCTTCTTCTAATTCCTTCTCTTCATTGAATTTTATATTTATTCCATTTAAACTTACCACTTTACTCTCATAATTAATTTTAGCCTTATTTTTATGTAATTCATCTGAACCTAGTAAAATATCAAATTCCATGTTGTTGACGATTAATAATTGTATTTTAATATGATTGTTTTCAAAATTTACTTCTATTATGATTGCTTTATTTACCTCAGTTATTTTCTTTGAATTCAAACTTAATAAATTTACTTTTGGAACTTTAATTATATGATTTTGTAGATTTAATTTTGTTATAAGATTTTGATCAATTAATGATGTTTCTGAACCACTATCTATTAAAATTTTAATATTAATATTATTAATATCTTGGTGCTACCTTCCCCTTGCTCAATAAAATATTCAACTTCTTCTTCACCTTCTTCCAATTTCTTTCTATAAGTCTCTTTATGGTATTTGTATTTTTCATCCTCTTATGTTGCTTCTTAGCATTGTTTTGTTCTTTCATTCTTTTAAATTTTCTAACATTGGTGTTCATATTCATTTCTTCCTCTTTATTCTTTGTCTCCATTAGTTTCCTTCCAATCAATTGTTCAAGTATGTTTTTAATTTTCTTGGTTTCTTCTACATCTATAATTATACTTGAATTAATCTTATTCTTATTTTCATCCATGTCACATTTTAATTTATTTATTTTAATCTTCTCATTTTCAACATCTTTATCTCTGTTTCTGTCAGCTTCTTCTAAATTTTTATCATTTGTTTCTGATTTTTTCTTCTTTTCAAATACTTTTTCTTCTTCATTAAGTTTCTCCATATTCTCTTCTTGGCTTGCAATTTGTATCTTCAAATTCTCTTTTTCTTCATCAATATTTTCTACTATCTCTTCTTTTAAATATTTTCCATTGTTTCTATTTAAATTGTAATCCAATTTGTCCAACTCTTCCTCATTTTCATCATATTTCTTCTCAAACATCTTTTTCATTTCTTCTTTAATTTCTTGTTTTACACTTCGAATTTCTTCCTGTAATTTACAGTTTTGTTCCCCCATTTCTCCCCTTAATTCATCAAATTTCCTATTTATATTTTCTTTATTCTCATCCAGTTTCTTGTTTATATCTCTTCTTAAATCTTCATTGTTTTTGTCTAATTTTGCATTATTTTCTTCTAATCTCTTATCCATCTTCTTCATGTCTTCCTTCATGTCTCTTCTCAAATCTTCATTATTTTTGTCCATCTTATCCATTTTCTTGGTTAAATTTATTAACATATTCATTACTTGATTCTGTTCTTCTTTTCCTTCAGTACTCCTTGTTTGTTGTACTGTCTCCTTTTGAACTTCTTCATTTCTTTTATCCCGCGCTTCATGATCTCCAGATCCCTGATTCCTTTCTTCATCTATCTGGGTCCCTACTTCTTCTCCTGCCTTCTCTCCTACTTGTTTTCCATCTCTTAATGTCATCTTGTCCATTTTTAATTAATATTTTATTTATTTGTTGTTTTAAATATATTGATTTTATTATTTTATTAATTTATGTTTATGTTATTTGTTAAAATGTAATTTTAAATTAAAATGTCAAATTGACAGATCGCCCCACGTTGGTAGAGCCAAATTATAGTGATATAATTATTTGAGAGAATGTTTTTTATATTTAATTTAGATTATAATGTTTATATCAATTATTTCACGTTGGGCTAACCAGATTTATAATAAATGTTTATTGTATGTGTAATTATTATCGTTTCATACCAATATCAGTATAAATGTTAATTAGAAATATTATAATTATTTATCTCATTAATGAATTGTTAAAATAAATGATTTAAATGAAATATTCTTTATTAATATCGTTAAAACGTTTATTTTTTTATTTATCTCAATAGATGGCGCTGTATTACTTTTATTTTAAATAATTTTTATTTTATTTTATAATGGTTTAGAGTTTTATATACAAATAATATTATAAGTTTAGATATTATGATTTAGATTATAATGAGCATGAAACTTCTTTTCTCTAGAGTTAGGATTCAGCTGTCAATTCTAGTTGATTATAATTATTAATTTGTTTGATATAAATTTATTATATTTGTTAAATTTTTCCTACCTGTATACTTTTCTAGCAGCCTATATTATTGAACAAAATATAATAAAACAACTTGTACAATATCGTGAATTTATTATTATTCAAACTTTTAATCAACCCTTAAAGTATATCAAAAGAAATTACCTTTACGCAAATATACAAATTTGTTCACAATCGTGAATACATATAAATTGTCATTTCGATTAAGAGAAATATTATAAATAGTTTTTTTTTTTTTTTGAATTTTGAATTTTTGAATTTGCCTCGCAAAATAAAGTTAGTACTCACATTGACATTGTTCACGTGACTCGATGCATTCCTAAGCGTAGAGATCGTTTTTACAAAATGGCGAATCCATCCGACCGCTGCTGTAATCGTCTAGGAATAATTTTACTTTGCATCGATTTAACTGTATTAAAATCTTTTACAAGTAAGTGATGGTTATAAAGTTTTGTTGAACTTGTATCAGATGTGAAAATTTACCATACTTGTAGGTATAACTGGATATAACATCTATATGACCAGTCAACCGGCAAAATTTACAATTATTCCATACAGAAGCACGTATTTCAGAGATGACCAGGAGACAAGAGAGAGCTTTTTGATTGTGCACCGATTATTTATATCTTTTTTAAAACAATTGAATCCCTAACGACTGTTGTTATGCAAGGTAATAATTTTGTTTTACAATACAAACATAACCTATACTAAAATAATATTAACAATATAATTTTTTATAAATTAAGACATATTTTGAATAATATTTACTTAAATTATCATTCTTATTCATAAAAATCAATATTCACATGTATCCATAGTTGATATTTTGTGTATTTGTTTATTAATTTGCATAAATGTTTATGTTACAACTTTTTATTATTTTAGGGCTTTTAGATGTTATTCTGTGCTTATTTTATTGAAAACTTAATTAAGATCATTTAATAATCCTTTTAAATACTATTTTAGATACTCAAAATGTGAATTATTGAAAATACTTATTTCAAAATTAATCTGCACTTTGACATATAAATTTTGATAAATGTTTTTAAAATTTTTGATAATGTTGTAAATATTATTCTTATATACAATTTTTAATCAGAATACAGTATAAAATAAAATGAAAACATTATAATACAACCTTTTGTTAATTAAAATAATACAATTTTAGATTTGACGTTTAGTCTTTACATGTACATTATTGTACTTTCTTTGGAGCACCACACAGATAAATTCTATGTCTCTTAATACCATAGGCACTTTGGGTTTTCAACACTGAAGTTGTCTCTTTGTGCATTCACTAGCAATTATGATTTTGGAGCACATTTGTACTAACAAGAGGCATAATTCAAAGTCCTATCTTTGACCGTATACTTTAGTACACAACACTCAAAAAAAAGTAAGTAGTTTTTCCTTATGCTAATTTGAACAACCTAACTAAATTATACAATTGTTTGTTTTAAATTCACTATAAGTAATTTTATTATATTTTGTTGTTTTAGATTTGAGTTTAAGAGTTTAATGGAATATACTATGAAAATTTGTAATCACCTTTACATTATTGGAACGATTCATCAAAATCATAAAGAAAGAATGTCATATAGATTCCAACTCTAGATAATTATTTTTAAATTATAATATGTACACTAATTACTTGTCATAATGTTTTAAAGATTAGTAAATCATTTAATAATATCCTTTTTAAATTGATAATGAAATTGGTGAGTTAAATTATATCATTGTTTGATTATATTTGAATTATTATTCTTTTTAACAAACTATTATTATTTTTAACTAAATTATTATTGATTAATTCTTATATTTATTATTTCATTATAATATATATAGGTCACACACAACAAAAAATTCAATGAACAGTTAAGAACATATAGATCACAACAACCAGATAAGTCGAACTATACCAAACATTTACTTGAACATCCAAATTCACTCATACACACCAATAACATTCCAAATACCCATTTGTAATAAAAGAACAAAATTTAAATTTTCTTGAAAAACTCGAAATAAAAAGACATCTAGGAGATAAACCATCTAGTTGTAAGTAAAAGTTGTAAGTAAACAAATAAATCTTACACTATTGATCTGTTTGAGTCTTCATTGTTTATACATAGATAAGACGATAATGTAAAACAAATATATCAATTTATTGGAAAGAACATCATGATATAGTTTTTTTAAAAAGGACACCTAACATACATAAGATTAATAAATAAAAAAAACTATTAATTTTTGTGAGTAAATCACTTTGATTTGTTTAATCTGCAAAAGAAATATTACCGTTTGGTAAAATATATGTCAAATTAATACTTTTATTAATATACTTGTATAAGTTGTATTATCTATCAACCAAATATACAATTAAAATAGTTCAATTTTTTTAATTACTAACATAGAAGTGTTTTTTAAGCCTATTGTGAATTATTTTAATAAAAATATTATAATATGTATGTGTACTATGGGTATAACAGAAACATAAATATGAAGAATCACAGGTGAATTATTTGGTAATATAACGCTGTGTATACAGTATGATGCAAATGTATGGAATACATTCATTATTTCTGAAACAGACGACTTTAAAAAAAAATCTTAAAACCCGTCAATTTTAATTTTTGAATGGCCATCAACTGCTATAGATGTGTTGGACATGACGTCATCAACGATTTTTTAAATACAAACCGAGGTCACGTGACAGCTCATTTGAAAGGTCTCCTTATTACCTCTGCAACAATGTAATCATTTGAATATTTATTTCTACAGGGTTAACCAAAACTGATGGTTTATTAATACAATTAACGTAGAATAAATGTTTACTTAAATACAAATAAATTATAACAAATGTTCAAATTGCCGACCTTCAACAATGATACAATGAGAAAGGCGAGTAGTAAATTATTTCCTAACGTTTTGGAGGACTTCAGGTGTTATTTGTGCAATTTCCGTTCGGATTCGCTCCTTCAACTCTACATTATTCGGTCGAATTTGATATACTCTGATGCTCTTTAAATCTCCCCACAGAAAAGTCTAACGGAGTCAAATCTGGAGACCTTGGTGGTCATTCCATAGGCCCCCTTCTACCTATCCACCTTTCTGGGAAAAGTTATTAAGGTAATTTCCTACCTCAACGCCATAGTGTGGGGGAGCCCCATTCTGTTGGTACCATAAATCATGTATATCTGGAAATAGCTGATTCAGCTGTGGCAACATATAATTTTGAAGAAATTCCAGATTACTAGCAGCAGTTAGGTTTTCCTCAAAAAATAGGGCCCTACAATTTGATTGTTTATAATGCTGGCCCAAAAATTCACCTTCTCGGGATATTGTGTCCTATACTCTTCCATCCAATATGGATTTTCACTTGCCCAATATCGACATGTCTGGCGATTTACGTGACCGTTCAGCATAAAAGACGCTTCATCTAAAAAAAGTACCTTTTGCATGAAACCCGGATCTCTGTTACATTGTTCCATGATGATTTCGCAGAATTTGATTCTTCTATCAAAGTCATCTTCTAATAGCTCCTGGAACAGATGTACTTTGTATGGGTGCCACTTCTCCTTTTTTAGCACTCTTACAACAGTTGATTGGTGGACATTATAATCTAGTGCGACCTGACTAGAACTGGTATGAGGATTTTCTTGAAACGCCAGTACAACGTCCAGTTTTTTGGTTTCGGTTATTGATGTTCTACCACTTCTGGGAAGATCTCCAACATGGCCTGTTTCTCTAAATTTTTTTTTTTTATTTTACTTACTGTTGATTGAGTAATTGGATCGCGATTGAGGTATTTAGCATTAAATAAATTACGAACTTCTGCTTAAGTCCTCACTCTATCTTCATAACCAATCATGGTTAAAATCTCGATTCGTTCTGTTTCTTTTAGTTTTATTTTTGGAAATGCTGTTATTAATGTCGGTAAAAAACTTGAAGAATAAAAATTTGACGTCTATTATTTGACAGATTCACAGATCATTGACGAATAAAGACGAGTCAATGACAATATTGATTTAAATATTTTTACAAAAATAATTCCGAGTACTTACTACAATAATTAATTTCAAATTATAATGTAGCATTGTTTTTATCAATGCATTTTTTTTTCGGAAACAACAATAAAAACTATTTTGTTTTATTCCCAGTGGCGGTCCTTAGTGTATTCAGTGAATGAATATTTATTGTAATTCCATGTTACTTAACAATGTTCATAATTTTGGTTAACCCTGTAGAAAAAAATATTTAAATTATTACATTGTTGCAAAGCCGATAAGGAAACCTTTCAAATGAGCTGTCACGTCACTTCGGTTTGTATTTAAAAAAATCGTTGATGACGTCATTACGCCATCAATAATGACCAACACATCAATAGCATTTGATGTCCATTTAAAAATTTAAAATTGACGTGTTTTAAGTTTTTTTTTAAAGTCGTCTGTTTCTGAAATAATGAATTTATTCCATACATTTGCATCATACTGTATATTGTGGATTGACTACTAATTCTACCATCCACATTTAAGCTATGGATGATCTCTACAATTTTTATTTTAGTTTTTTTATTTAATTATAACAAAACCTTTCAAATAAATAATTAAATCCGAATTTCTTCCATAAAAAGTATTGAAAGATTGGTTTATAGTTGACAGATATCTGCATGTTTTGAATTTAAAATATGCCTGATTGCTTTGGTCTTTTTGTCAACCGAATAAATATTCCCCATTCTATTTACTCACTCTGTGATTTATTAAATCAAAATCATTACCACACATTCAATTTTTCGATAAAAATATTTTTTTTAATCCACGTTGATGAGGAAACAATCCACACTGGTGGATATGAATATTTCCAATTAATGAACACGCATAAATCCAATTCCGGTGAAAATACTCAACGGAATATTAAGTCATTTCAATGGTTTTGCTGTTAAAACATTAAAACAATACGTAAATTATAATAGTCATAATTACGACTACATATACAACTCTCCGCAATGAAATCTCAGCGTAGTTTCATAAACAATGGTTTAATCCCGATGAGGAATCGATGGAATTAAGTTTGATGCCCTTAGTCGATTTATTGTCATCGTGTGGTGCATTGTAGTCACGTTCGGGGATTACACAGTTCACTGTATTTACTGAGTCCGTTTTCAGCTGGTATCCTTCATAGAATAATAAAAGCGGTATACCAAAGTGCTAATATATTATTATCCCAAACAGTACCTAACTACAAAAAAAACCAATTAAGTTTTAAATCCGTACAGTAGCCCTCTTTGCATTCATTTTTAGTATCGAGAATGATTAAAGCTGATAATCTTATAACTAGTAGCTTTTAGCCGCTTCATTTTGTATCCCATAAATTCGTTCATTAGTAAAAAGGAGTTTTACTTTTGATCAATTTAATTCAATTGATGAATTTCGCTTTTTTAATCCATCTAATTTTAAAAGTCTTTTTTTCGTTGAAATCAACTGATTTTTTGTTAATTTTATTTTATTTTTATTTTAGCTTTTTAAGAGGGTATTACTGCTTTCATTAAAGGTCTACAAAATCCGTCTTGGATGTGCATCCTCACACTTTACCTTAAGATTTTTTAAAACTCTTGTTACTTCTTAATAAACATAAAACACATATGTACTTGTCTATAGAATCAAATTTTGACAATTTTAATTCTACATGTCGTTAAATATGTATTTAGATTTGCAATTTTAAACATTTTTTACATTAATTTTTATTAAGAAAAGCTAACTATTTTTGCATTTCTGCTTCTATACACTAGTTCAGTTTATTTTATTCTTTAATTATGTTATCGTCTCATATAAAAAAATATACTTAATTAATATAATTAATTAGTAATTTCGCATTTTAAAATGGGGATTTTTAAGATCAATGTAAATTTGGTTGCATAGATACGATATGAAAATAAAATTGTATATTAAATACGACCCAGTAGGCGCATCCATACTAGATGCTGGAAATAGATCTTTTAGGTATTTCGGGTATTGGCAAGTTTGGATAAAAAATGCAGATCAGGATTAAATTTGCAAAAAGAATTTTTTAATAGAAACATATTGTGGAAATATTTCCAATGCAATTTCAAAAATAATATCTTCGGCAACATCAGCATTAATATCATTTAAAACACAAAATAATATTGGAACAAAATTGTTAAATGTGAAAAAAAATTACCAAAATTAAAAAAAAATCTGGTGTTTACAAAATTAATTGTCCAAAATGTAATGCAGTATATATATGTCAAACACAAAGAAATTTTGAAGTAAGATTTAATGAACACTTAAGAGATTACAACCAGATAAGTCGAACTATGCAAAACACCTACTGGAACATCCAAACTCACTTATACACACCAATGACATTCATATACTACACATTTGTGATAAAAAATAAAATTTAGATTTTCTAGGAGAACTTGAAATTAAAAGACATCTAGCAGATCAACAGTTTAAAGTAATTAATGAACAAATAAATCTTGGAAGTTCTCCACTATTAAACTGTTTACTTTGATTGAGTCTTCATTTTATACATAGATAAGACATTATTGTAACATAAATATATTAAGTTATTGTAAGGATCAGCATGATATAGTTTTTTTCCTGGTTTTTATATATCATTGTACAGTTATACTGATCTTAGAGGGAAATACATCCAGGATAATCCCTTAGGGCTAATAACATCTAGGCTTTAATATTGTTATGTCTTATTACTTCCTTACTTGGTCTAGCCTTAACTCCTTATCAAGTACCTAGTTACAAACAAACAACATTTAATTTCAATATGTCAATCTGACGATGCTAGTTATTAGCTGTAATTGAATTTTAAAGCGAATTTTTCGAATAAATAGTGGAAGTTTAGTTTAACCGTTCAGTTATTCATTGTTCTTAGTCGAAATTATATTTATTTATTTCTTAAGCCCATCGCGCTTTGCGTTCCAAATAAAGAGAAGAGACGTAAATAATCGAAAAATGTATTATAATTAATAGTTTTTAAGAAATTTACATAACTAACTGCATTTTTACATTTATTGTATTATAGTTTAGTTTAAAAGAATAAGATTACATGTTTATGAAAATTTACCGCAACTTTTCTTAAAACGACCAACCCGAGATACATTTTCCAGCCATGCAACTATACTTATAGGTGCAATAGAAGATAAAACTTTGTTAAAGACGCGCATTAGATGAGAATCTACTACCAAGCAGAGCACTATCAGATTTATAATAAAAAAAAATCAAATAAACCCTTTAGTTTATTATGGTTAATTCACAGAAAAAGAAGTTGGTATAATAGAGAATCGGTTCTATATAAGGTTAGATTAAGGTTAAATATTAGATATCTTTAGTAACAATATGCTTTTCTTTTTAAAATTAAAAGAATTTAATATGATGAAATGAAAAATGTCTATAAGCTATACTCAAAATTTAAGGCTCTTTGCATGTTAAGGAATTCTTTTTGTTGTTTTCAAATATATCAACAGTTCATTACTATTTAAGAATTATAAAATTTAAAATTGAGATGAACCAATCAAAACTGCTAGTAAGTCAAAAATAACTGCAAATAATTATTGGCAAGTATTTGTTGTAAGTTTAGGTAGTTAATTCATTCCACTTTTTGTAAATAGTAGGTGATTGATCTTCATAGTCTCAGTTCCTGATGCCCTGATGCCAGATTCTAATTTTCATTTCTAGTGTGATGTTATTTTTCATGAAGAAGTTTGTCTTAATTTTTTTCATTTCTATTATTTTATTATCAGGAGCCCGTTTGTTTTGTACGTTGTACTTAGTATGTATTTCGGAGTATGGTAAAAAGCAATTATAAAGTACAAGTTTATAAAATAAAATTGTATAAAGGACTCACTAACCAATATCATTTCAGGTGTTGCTGAATCCTCTGACGTATAAAAGTCTTCCGTGTGCCAAAAGGAATTTTTTAATATAATTATTTCACGAAGAACGCAACCATTCTATCATGATGGACCGATTTTTTTTAGAAACGAAATTGTTTCAGAAGGTAAGTCTAACATTAGAATGTACAAAAGCAATGGAAGAGTTAGAAGCAAGTATAGTTTTGGTTAAAAACCATCATTAAGCCTTAAAACAGATTTAAGTATGATTCCAAATTAAAAATAGATTAGAATAAGACGTGTTGTGTATTGCGGAGGCACCTCCACTTTGGCAGGACTACACAATGTGTATCTGTAGGGAGGGTAAGTATAGACCCATAGCACTTAGGCCACAATATGGCCCATTGTATATCCTTCCAAGGAGTCGCCCTCCTAGGACATTGTCCATCCTGCCTTATCCAGGAAGGAGGGTAGGTCACCAGGGGATATCTCCTTAATATCGGCAGGTGTAGGCCAAGACTCAACGAACATACACTCTCTTACCGACGCTAGCTCCAGACATACCTGACAATTTCATCTTCCTTTTCACACATCCTGCATAGAGGTGTGTCTTCTTTAGCCCCATAGCGTGGAGATGTTTCCTTTGTTGACAGTGTCCAGTCAGAAATCCCACTGTTAAACGTAGGTTCTTCGTGGTCATCGCCAAATATTTATTCGGATCCAGCTTCTCAGAGTAGCCCAGGGTGATCCTGGAAAAACTGCATCCTTTGGTTTCATCTCATCTCTTAAGGGATTAGGAATACACAATATACAAAACTCAGTATATTTATACTCAATAAAGTTAGGTTCAGAGGCTAGTAGTAAAAAAAATAATTACATGGTACCATATGATCCCAAATAAGATAAAAACTTAAAATATACAATAAAACTCAATTGAGTAAAAAGGTTACTTAATACAATCGGTAAAATAAACATCTACAGATACATAATGGAAAATTCCCAGATGTAATTTGTTATGATGGAGCTGCCAAAAATTCAGAAATTGCTGTCTAAAAGAAAGAAAACCAACGCGATGATATTGAGATGGATGATGATAGACAAGGTATACATTTTTCAGTATTCTAAAAGCTGTGGAAATACATAAATTAATTTTTTTTATAAAACTGATATATTAATTTGCTAGAAGTTTTTAAAAACAAACTATTAATGCATCTTTTATATTACTTTATTAATTCTTTATTAATGTTGTAATGTTAAATTCACCTATAAATAAATGTAAAATTTTTTATGCTAGTACATCGTTTTTTTTTTACCAACCTGTATGCGATTTTTGGGAAGCATTTCTCAAATGTGACTTAGTAGATAAGAAAAGGAAAGACCAATGTCAATGTCACACAAGCATTTATTGATAAAAAAATTATACTGCAGTTACAAAGTTACTAGTTTCGGTCTAGTTAAAGACCATCATCAGGCTAAAAATAAGAATACCATAATGGAAACAATTAGACTTAACATGATAGTAAGTTAATTAATCTTACCTGTACATATTACATAAAAACAACCGAAAAACTGTTGAATGTGTTGCGGCAACAAAGTTGTCCAAAAGAGAGGAATTAAAACATTTGGGTTTAATTATATAATAATTATAAATTGAACATATTTTTTTATGGTGACATCAAAGAAAAAAAAATGTAGATAGAAAATTCAAGTAAGTGTGTATTAGTGTTCCTATATAGTTATAAGTATGTCTAAGAATGGGATACTACCCTCAACCTCCATCTCGATAGTAAATTTTATTCTAGAGTGAAGCGTATTGATATAATCTAAAAATGAAAAAGCTTCTAACTGACCACCCTCATTTCATTTTTAGACTATATTATTAGATCCTGTTCCTTGTTTACGGTCCCCCGGTGTTTATAAAATTCATTGTGATGATTGTAATGCTGTTTATGTTGGACAATCAGGACGTCTTATAGACACAAGAATTAAAGAACATTTTAGCCAAGTTAATAAATTTAAACACACTAACCTACTTACTTCTCCATCAGTGTTTGCCCATCATATCATTTCTGAAAATCATAAATTTTCTATCTCTAATGATTCAAGATTGCATAAGTGCTTTAAGGGACCTAGATTGAATTTGCTGGAGATGTGTGAGATCAATGAGTGAATGATGATGATCTTGTATGCCTTAATGAACAGTTGAAACCAAATGATCCTTACATTTTCCTCAATCTTCCTTTTAAATCCTGATTCCACCCTATTCTCTTGTTGTTCACCTTTTATTTGTCCTCCACAAAGTTCTTTTTGTTTATTTTTGTTAGGTATTTAATACAACATTAATTAATTCTCAATTGTCAATAGATTCTTCTTTTATTTTATTGTTAATGATCATAGATAATAATTTGTAAACAATTTATATTCACTGATTTTACGTTATATCTTTTTGCTTTATTGAACTAATTCTCATTACTCAGATATTGTACGTTTATTCATATGCTGTACTTGATTGTGTTGTCGTTGCAATTTTTCTGACTACTTGTTCTAGGTAACTTTGTACCGTTTTACACTAGTGTCATGTTAATTCTGTGGCTTATCCCTTTCAATTTACGTTCTGTCAACTATAACTTACGTCTAAGTTTTCTTGTTGTTTCATGCTTGACTTATATCTTACATGTTATTGTGTTTCTCCATCTTATATTGTGCAGTTCACGTGGTTTCGCTTTTTTCTTAATGTGGGAATTTATCCTAATTTGTTATCAATTTTGGCCATGGGTTATTCCATTGCCTATTTTTATGTTTTTTAACATTTTCCTTTTCTTTTATATAATCATTCTGATGTCTGTGTCTATGTTAATTTTGGAGATTGTTAATTTCACCGAGTATACTCTCATGCCTTTAAAGGAGACTACTCGGTTTTATTAACTAAAAGTTAAAAAAGTTTCTTGCTGTAATGATGTCTTTACGTTTTTTAGGTCTTTAGACCTTCTCCTAATCTTGTAGGTAATTTCCTCCTATCGTTGGAGCATATTTCATTGCGATTATCATCTTATGATGATGCTGAATTAATTCTTTATCTTTTCTAACTACTGATTAATTATTTCCCAATAAGCTTATTATGTTTAATACAATTTATTGTCTTTTCTTTTTTTCTTTGATGTCACCATAAAAAATATGTTCAATTTATAATCATTATATAATTAAACCCAAATGTTTTAATTCCTCCCTTGTGGACAACTTTGTTGCCGCAACACATTCAACAGTTTTTCGGTTGTTTTTATGTAATATGTACAGGTAAGATTAATTAACTTACTATCATGTTAAGTCTAATTGTATACATTATGTTATTCTTATTTTTAGCCTGATGATGGTCTTTAACTAGACCGATACTAGTAGCTTTATAACAGCAGTATAACTTTTATATCAATAAATGCTTGTGTGACATTGACATTGGTCTTTCCTTTCTTCAATGATTTAATTATTTTTCATACAAAATATTATTTATTATTTAAAAAATATTTCGTTTTGCTTATAAATGTTTACATTTATTATATTATCAGAGTTTTGGAAATTTAACAATAGTAGGTAGGTATATTGCGCTACAAGTGCGAAAAGTTGTGGATGGTTTTCGAAAGTAAAGTTGATCGAAAGAGCGAAGCAAGTGCATCGGCTTGAGAGGATAATCGAGAATGGCATACGTATTGCATATACTATTTTGTATCACAAATAAAAAATGTGACGATTTTAATGTCAACTAGTGACTAAAACCGATTTGAGTGCGCAAAGTATAATTGGTGTACGGAAATCGTTTTTGCCGCACGCAAATTTACTTTGCTCACAGAGTAAGCAAACGGGTCATTGTCAAACGGAATAGCTTCCGTCAATGTAATACTTTTTTCGGCCACCGTCTAGAAAGTACCCACTTCCCTTACGCTTTTTTCTTTGAGAAAGTAGTATTTTTTCGGCTTGGGTACTCCTCGGACGGTTGACGAAAAAATAGTGTACGCAACACGACTAGTAACAGTTTTTTTACACTCTCAGACTTCCTAGAATTTTGCCTTTTCTTCCAAGAAAACAGTATTTTCCGGACTGGTTACGTAAATTACTATTTTTCAGTTATACAAAATGTTTTGCTATATGGGTAGAACATTTCGTTAGATTTAAAATAGATATTTGTTTAACTAGGCAGCAAAGTAGTAGATTGCCTGCCGAGGCTGAATTCATAGCCGAGGGTAGTGAAGTTAGAAATTCAGCTAAAGCAGTCAAATATTGTAAAATTAATAATACACAAATAATAAACTAGACATTACAAGAAAGAAAGGAAAAATGCAGACCCGAGAAAACGTGGATAGAGGGAATAAGAAGAAAAAAGGCTATGAGATAGTTTTCTTGTCTTTAGGTAGGTACTTAAAAATAAACCCTTTATAACAGTAACAGTAACATCATAGTCGCCGTAGTGAAAACTGTATTATGTTAAGTACTTTTTGTAATTCATGTAAGTCATCCATTCTCTAATGTGGGTAGAATCCAAAAGGTTCAAAGAAAAACACAAAGTCGATCCCACAATTTTAATTTAATAGTGTAAGTTACTTGCTTTGTTCACTCTTTTTTTATCAGTATTTTATAAATTATTTCCCTTGATATTATATATTTCTTGAATTTTCTTAAATACTTTACTCATCTTTGGTGAGTTGATGCATCTTTTAGTAATAATGTTGATTACCATTACAATATATTGTATTTTTTATGATTTGCTTTGTATAATCAAAAAATTTTTTACATATTTTTAAATAATGTTATTAGAAAACTTAACAATATTATCATTTTACCTGCGTGTTTTTTATATTTCTGTGCGGTTATCTCTTTGGATATTTTCATATGTATTAACATAATTCAGTGTTATCTCTACTGTTAGTTGTAGTTTGATAATTCACCTACAAATATTTTACTGTAGTCATGATTTTGTTTCCATCACATTAAGTCTTACTACTGTTTTTCTTTCAAAAATTTGACATTGTTATTGTATTTTTAGCCTGATGATAGTCCTGTGGACCGAAATTAGTAGCAAGTAACTTACACTATTAAATTAAAATTGTGGGATCGACTTTGTGTTTTTCTTTGAAACTTTTTGTAATATTTATGTAGGTAGATTTTTTTGTTTGTCTATAACAAAATACGTTAAATATTAACATGTTATAGAAATCGTACAATTCTTTTAGAATTTTTGTAGTTTTTGTTTTAGTAAAAAAGTAAATCAAATTACTTTAAAAACATTCAACAATCCATTGGGTAAGAAACCAATAAGAAAAGGAATGGACAGGTAAAATCCTGTCTGCCTGATTTATTACACGCATTTAGTAATTTGTAATCTTATTAGGATCTACCTTATATCCGTACATTGTTATGTAAATTGGGCGAATCTGTTGTAGGCCTCTGTCGATGAAATCACTCAAACCAAATAGAGATTTACGACAAAAGGAAAACAGAAGCGAGGGTGACATTACTCCCCACTGTGAAAGCTTTAAAATTAGTTCTTGTTTTCCCTTCTCCAGTCCAGCATCGTTATTTATTTACAATATTAAGCAACATCCTTTAATTCGGTATTTTCCATTTTTTTCAAAATCATGCAGGGAGACAGAGCAGCAATCAATTACCCCAAAAACCAAAAAAAATTAAATTAAAAAAAAATTTGTAGCATAGTTATTCCATCCTCAAATTCAAATTCAGAAATTTGCCGCGTAAACGACTAGATCCAACATGGCGGTTGGCCTACGTCACTACTCATATATGTCATTGAAAGCGCCATCATTTTATTGTAAACAGTGTATCTGCGAGGTTGTGCGAAGTTTTATATTCATTTTTATTCATCATTTTTCCTTATTTTTTGTTGATTTTCATAAAAATAAGTCAGTTCGACATTTTTTAATGCAGAAAGCACAAAATAAGTGGTGTTTTGTACCGGAGTGTACGAGTACTTCTGTAAGTACACCAGAAAAGATATTTCTTTGTGTGCCTCAGGATTATAATCGAAAAAGAGAATAGTTCAAAGCTGCAAGAAGAGACATGCCGAAATCGAAATCAATGTTTTACTGCTGTGAAGATCATTTCAAGGTAAGGAAAACTTTTCAAATTCATAGTCACAGAAGTACGTATAATAACTTTTTTTAATTTTGCAGTTGGAGAACTTCATGAGGTACAAATTGATGGGAGGAAATATTATTCTGAACCCAGGGGTGGTCCCACATATATTTGACTGTCAACCTGATAGAAAAAGAGCCAGTAGTATGCCTGATAGATCATTACCTGTGAAACGACAGCGAAAACAACTTATCGGTGAAGTAATTGCAGAAACTAATAGAAAAGAGCAAAATATACAAATAATAGCTTATGAAGATGAACCACGTACCAGTATCAGCTATCAGCTACCAGTGATGGGTGAATCATATTTTTAGTAAACCACAGAAGACCTTTCATTTTCTACAGTTGTGGACCTATCAGAAGTACCACCAAAACCAAAAAATGTAGGGGTGCAAGCAAAATCTACATATCATAGCAAGCAGATCATGTGTAACATGAGGAAAGGCATGCAAAATACTGCTACTTCACCATCAAAATATGTATATTCAAAAGATGCAAGTACTTCACCAATGAAGATTGCCCCTAATGTTAGAAAAATATTAATTCCCCAAATGGCTAGTGGTAGCAGTGATACAGAAGTGGAACAATAAGTACCAGTTCTTTTATTGGAAGCACTGATAGTGATTATGTGGTAGTTGATTTTCCACAAGATATAAAAGAGCAATTAAGAGCATTAAATGTTACTCGTTCATTGATAGAGAAGAATCCAAAGAAATATACAGGTATTCCAGATCATTGGTTTGAACATATAAATCTGCTTCATACAAAAAGTAAACTTAGCAAGGATAATTTAATGTTATCATTTATGAAAATAAAACTGAATCATCAATTTTTTCTCTTGGGGGAAAAGTTTTGGTATGTCCACTTCTAATGCTTCCAAAATTTTCAAAAAATCATTAGTACAAATAGTACCTCATCTGAAGACTCTGATATTTTGGCCATCTAAAGACAAGATTCAATATTATTTACCTATCCCATTTAGAGCACATTATAGCAATGTCCAATGCATAATTGATTGCTTGGAAATTCAAATACAAAAACCAACAGATCCAATTAAACAGTCACTCACATGGTCAGAGTACAAGGAGTGCAATACTTTGAAGTATTTGATTTCATCTACCCCTGATGGATTTATAAACTTCATAACAAAAGGGTATAGTAGAAGGATAAGTGATTCTTTGTTAGTGTAAGAAAGTGGCTTTTTAGATTTAATACCAGATGGATGCAGTGTGATGGCTGACAGAGGGTTTAAGGATATTGGCAAACGATTACATGACAGACATTGCCAGTTAGTTAGGCCACCTAGTGTTTCCAGTGCAGTGAAACCCACAAAATCAGAAGTGCTAGAGACTAAACGAATAGCTAGCTTACGAATTCATATAGAGCTATCCGTAGATGAAGAGAATTTGAGTATTTAGCCGACCACGAGATTCGAACATGGTGTAGGTATGTTAATAACTGTCAGTTATTCAAATATTACTTAGCTAACCATAGCATACATTCTTCAAAGATAAAAAATAATTGTCAAAAAATGTATTGAGATATTCAATGCAATTACTTTAAATTATATATTAATACAAATTACAGTAACAAATAAATACTAAGCTAAAAATAGAAACATAAAATGCTGTGAATATTACGATATTTTCTTAAAATTTTCATATAATCTGACCAATCACAAACCAAAAATAGTAGGTCTAGTAATACCACTAGCGATCGAATTTTTACTTTGCTTTGCTTTAGCAGAAAGTTATTTTGAAGGTGACAATATAGAATTGCAATTCTTTTTGAATAAAAAATTTAATAAAATCATTACTTAATTTACAGACCTCGTATATTAGTACCCTATCTTAAAAGGCAAAGTGGTCTATAGTAACAATTCGTTTTAGAAATTTAAAATTTGTTACTATTATTTAAAATCATTGCAAATTAATAGGTAGGTAAATAAATAGGTTTACAGCTGCCAAATTTGAGAGTGAATTTCCATTTCAACACCACCAAAATTCAAATTATTTGAATTATTCAATTTAACTACAATTAATCACTTACTTCAAAGCATTGTGTATAGCAAAGGAAATAGGTCAGACGTTTAGTCTAGCCCTTTAACCACCTTTCATCGTTTCAGTGACTTTAGCTGGGATACAATTTGGTGAAGGATTATACAAAAAAAGTCTAGATTTACGGTTTCATATTACACACTCGAAGGTAATTAAATACGAATAGTGATATCAATTTATTTGCCACTTTTTGCCCATTAAAAATACAAAATTTTACCTTTAAAATAAAAAAAATATTATTTTTGCCATTTAAGGTTATAATTTTTTGTTTTCGAACACGATAATTAAAATAATTTCCATAATTCCCTGCAGATAAGTTTAATTACAAGTTTTATTATTTTTAAGATTTTATAATCTGATACAAGCACAAAATAAATAAAATTACAGAGAAATGTAGATTTTATACGAAGCAAATTTAACAAAATCTAATCTATTTTAAACAAAAAATATTAATTAGATCCAGGAGCACTGTTTCCAGTTTATCTTTTGTTAACTCACTGAATCTCGGCCTACTTCATGGGCATTTCTGAAATTTAAAAAATTCAATTGTTGAGCAGAGTATTATTATTATTGGCGAAAATATCACAGACTAAAACATATATACTACTTAATTAAAAAATGAAAATTGGATGAGACGCATACATTTTCGTCGCATGAAACGTACAGAGCAGGCCTGGCAAGTTAAATTTTGTAATTTTGTAATTATCGAAATTAATGTAAAAAGTTGTTTTTCAATTCTTTGATTTATAAAAATAAATTACTCTTACTTCAAACTTTAAATTAATATGAAAAAAAAATAAAAACAAAAAGAAAATTAAAATTAAAATCTTTATTAATTGTCGACTCAAGTATTATCTTAGTCATGTTTTGCCTTTTATTAAATAACTTTGCATATTGCCCTCTTTAGAAAATCTTATTTTTGTGTACTAGTCCAGTCTTTAGGATAGGACGAATCGGAATGCGGTTTTTTGCATGCATTTTTTAAGGATAAATTTAAGGTATATAAAAGTCAGAATTATTGGCCCAGGGGTTATTGAGGCCCCAGAGGTTGTGGTTGTGTGAACTCGAATATGCCATCTGCGAACACTCCACGGACACCTAGTGCGCCCTAACTTGGCCCTGAACGTCATCCCCGAGGGTTTTCCAAGATTGGATCATCTTATTCATTTTTGATTAAGAATTGACAACTATAATATATAAATGTCAATACATCAACAACTCCAAAAATATAGGTTTTATCGAAAATGCTATGAAAAACAGAATTGTAGCAGGTAAAAAAATGAACAATTTGGTTTTTTATAAAGTTTTCCAAGTGCAATATTAAACTAGATATTAAAGATCAAATCCGTTTTTCATTTTCTCTGAAATTTAATCGATGTGGTCAATGTCATGTAGCGGCGAGCAGATGAATTTTATGCATTCTAATAAAAAAGGATTGATGCTTGAAATAAGCTTTAAAATGAGCCTAGAATTAACTTTATTATGATCAGTTTCATAATATCTCAAAAATGACAGCAGATACGTATAAAAGTGTGTTTTTTGGTTTTCTGGCAGCACAAGCCCTTTGACCCTTCACCGTTTTAGAAAAAGGATGTTGTAGCTCTTTTAATATCTAACCTTAATGGTTTTTTATAAATTTTGATAGTATGAAAATTGAAGAAGTTATGGTCCAAAAACTTATCATATATATTATGGAACGTGGAACGTGCAGTGGAGATAACTGCCAAAATAGCCCTCCAATTCAGCCAGAAGATGTTGAATGTGACAGCGACTCCGACATTGAGTCATTAATAATAATATTAAGTATATTTTAATAATAATATGTAGTACAATTTTATATAATTTGTAAATATCTTATTCAATAAATGGCAATTTTTTACTCTAAATTAAATTATTTTTAAATATGTAACTATATGTATTTACTGTTTTAATTTAGGGGTAGTTTTAAGGGTAGAAAAGCTTAAGAATATGATAATCATTTTCGAGAGTGTGGAATAATATTTAAATCCTTTTCATTTTATCAAAAAAAATGCTTAACAATTTTTTATCAAGGGGTAGTTTTCAAGGGTTGAAGGGGAGTTAAAAATTTGACAATTATTATAGAAAATATAAAACATGACACTCTACAGTTACATCTTTTTATGTCATGCCAAAGTATTTTTTTGTGATTTTTTCAATTTAGGGGTTGTTTGCAAGGGTTGTAAGATTTTAAAGGGGTATAAAGGGTTATAAAGATAGAGTGAGGACTCAAGCAGAAGTTCGTAATTTATTTAATGCTAAATACCCCAATCGCGATCCAATTACTCAATCAACAGTAAGTAAAATTGAAAAAAAATTTAGAGAAACGCGCCATGTTAAAGATCTTCCCAGAAGTGGTAGAACATCAATAACCGAAGCCAAAAACCTGGACGTTGTACTGGCGTTTCAAGAAAATCCTCATACCAGTTCTAGGCAGGTCGCACAAGATAATAATGTCCACCAATCAACTGTTGTAAGAGTGCTAAAAAAGGAGAAGTGGCATCCATACAAAGTACATCTGGTCTAGGAGCTATTAGAAGATGACTTTGATAGAAGAATCGTATTCTGCGAAATCGTTATGGAACAATATAACGGAGATACGGGTTTCATACAAAAGGTACTTTTTTCAGATGAAGCGTCTTTTATGCTGAACGGTCACGTAAATCGCCAGACATGTCGATATTGGGCAAGTGAAAATCCACATTGGATGGAAGAGTATAGGATACAATATCCCGAGAAAGTGAATGTTTGGGCTGGCATTATAAACAGTCTAATTGTAGGACCATATTTTTTTGAGGAAAACCTAACTGCTGTTAGTTATCTGGAAAATTATCTATTGCCACAGCTATTTCCAAATAGAAATGATTTATGGTATCAACAGGATGGGGCTCCCCCACACTATGGCGTTGAGGTACGAAATTACCTTAATAACGTTTTCCCAGGAAGGTGGGTAGGTAGAAGGGGGCCTATCGAATGGACACCAAGGTCTCCAGATTTGACTCCGTTAGACTTTTTTTTGGGGGGATATTTAAAGAGCAGAGTATATCAAAATCAACCGAATAATGTAGAAGAGTTGAAGGAGCAAATCCGGATGGAAATTGCACAAATAACACCTGAAGTCCTCGAAAACATTAGGAAAGAATTAACTGCTCGCCTTTCTCATTGTATCATTGCTGAAGGTCAGCAATTTGAATATTTGTTGGTTTTAATTGTATTTAAGTAAACATTTATTCTAAGTCAATTGTATTATTAAACCAACAATTTTGGTTAACCCTTAAATATTTAAATGATTAGATTGTTGCAAAGGCGATAAGGAGACCTTTCAAATGAGCTGTCACGTGACCTCGGTTTGTATTTAAAAAATCGTCGATGACGTCATTACGCCATCACTAATGACGTTATGCCCAACACATCTATAGCAGTTGATGGCCATTCAAAAATTAAAATTGACGTGTTTTAAGATTTTTTTAAAGTCGCCTGTTTCTGAAATAATTAATTTATTCCATACATTTGCATCTTTATTATCAGGTAAAGTAAGGTCATTTATTTAAAATTAACTTTTTTATAAATAAAACGATATTTTTATAAAAATGTTCCTAATTACACGTACTTTTATAGACGTATTAATTTGTATATTCATTAATTTGCTAAAAAATATTGAAGGTATAACTTTACCACTGCCACGTACAGACACAAGTGTTCTTTATTACTTTTTGGCAATGAATTGATAAAAATATTGTGCTGCACATTAATCGAAATTCATATGATGCAAAGATACCCCGTAAGCAATAAATCCACTCACCTTTCTAGTTTGTGGTTGCGCCGGTTGAGTCATGAACGTTCTCAAAGTTGCTAAGGGGGTTGGTAGTCCTCCGAGCATGGCTTGTAAATGAACGGTGGGAGTTTGCATGTGCAACGGCCCAGCAGCGGCCGCCGCTGGAATTGGCACAGCTACCATTTTCTGGAGGGGGACCCCCCATGGGAGGTACCATGACCCTGGATGGTGCTGCATTTTCTAGTGTTTGATCGATAATTTAGTCACTTTACCAAGAGAAAGAGCGAGAAGGTGTTCTCAATCTATATTTAGTTAGTTGGGGAACATTTGGCGTGTTTTGTTATTGTCACTTTCACGACTTGAACCGAATTTACCGATTTATCTGAAACAAAAATTATTTTATGTTATTTCTAAATTTCAAAATCAGAATAGTATATTAAAATTAGTATATTTATCCTCTTATTCATCCAACAGTAAATAATTTAAATTATCTACTGACAGACTGTATAGTTTTTATGTCAAGAAGGGAATCCTAGTGTATAATTCACAGAAAAATATTCCCAGTAGTACATGAAACATAAATGGAAATTCAAATCCGACGTAAGAGTGGAAGTGAATAGATACAGATAAGTAGGGCAAAACAGTACAATGCAACAATGTTATAAATCAGAGTATAATAGTATTAAGTATTTTAAATAATAAAATTCCCCAGCGGAAGAATAGTATTTATATTCTTGACAGCTTAAGGATTAAGTTAAACTAGCAACTGCTTTTATCAATTACTTTTTGAAAACCGTTTATCTTTGTTTTAAACTTTACTATAAATTAGTTAAAAGGTTGAAAGAAAAACACAAAGTCGATCCCACAATATTTTAATTTAAGATAGAATGGTTGCAACTAGTTTCGGTCTACCACAACATCATCAGGCTAAGAATACAATAGATTGTCTATCAAAAGAGAAGACAATAATACGGTGATAAAATTGTTGTAAGTAAAATATTAAATTATTAAACTAAACAATTTTAAATTATTAAGGATAATAAAAAACTCTTCGTTTTAACAAAACTTCCAATATTTATTAAAAAATTGCTTTTTTAAAGGCTCAATGACAGCTGTTTCGCTATGAAGCATCGTCAGATTGACATTTAAGTTACATTTTGTTTGTTTGTAGCTAGGTACCTGATGTTTGGGTAGTATTAAGGCTAGACCAAGTATGGAAGTAATAAGACATAACAATATTAAAGCCTAGATGTTATTAGCCCTAAGGGATTATCCAAACATCAGGTACCTAGCTACAAACAAACAAAATGTAACTTAAATGTCAATCTGACGATGCTTCATAGCGAAACAGCTGTCATTGAGCCTTTAAAAAAGCAATTTTTTAATAAATATTGGAAGTTTTGTTAAAACGAAGAGTTTTTTATTATCCTTAATAAGATGGACTTCCAAAAAGTAAGGGTTAGTACAATCAATTTAATTTTAAATTATGTTAATACACTATAAATAACTGAAAGGTTAATTTGAAATGCAAGAGTCAACATGTAAACGGTTACAATAATATTAATCAACTCTCTAAAAACGTGAAGAAACAAAGTGAGATGATAAAGAAATAACAAAGTTACTTATATTGTAAGTTAGTTGATACAACAAGATAAAGTAATGTAACTAAAGTACATAACATTAATATTAATTTAACAGATATCATATTACATTATCTTATTATATTGAAGACCAAAATGCCAGATCAAACCACTTATTATTTGTCGAAGGTTTGGAGCACCTGAAAAATTGGGATTGTCGCCATCCATTCTTCTTTAAAACTATTCGATTAGCTTTTAATAAATCTTCTGGACAAATAACTGCAAGGGTACAGAAATGGTAGAGGAATGAAAGTGTCATGCTATTTGGTGTGTGGGGAAGAATATATTAAAGATCTTCGTAGAAAGATTAAGGATATCCATGTAGGTATACTAAACTTAAATGGAACAGTGGCAGGATAAAGACACCGGAATAAAAAAATTTAATTATTAAAGCCTTCTATGACGATGTGACTTATGTACCAAACTACAGCAAAACTGGTATGATCCATACACCATATAAAAAATTTAAACCATGTCATTTATCGTATGGTCAATGTTCCTAGGGGAAAACTCATCATAGCCTATAATGATCATCAAAGACCATTTAAGGTTAAGTATTTCGCATAGATAGAGCACTGTAAGAAATAATATATGGTATAAATAAAGGTATATAGAAAAGTTTCAAAAACTATAAAGAATAAGGTTTTACCTAAAATTCTAAGACATGTTTAACACTTTTAATAAAAATGATTTTTTAATCTACAATGATGTTTTTAGTCTGTGCCAAATGAATAGTAAGTTTTTAACAGATTTAAATTCTAAATTGAACAACACCTCCATAAAAAGTAGGTGATAAATGGAAACGTAGAGGTATGTAAAACTTTAGTCAAAAATATTCTATTCGCTTACAGCAACTATCAAAAAGTTTCCTTTCATCCTATATAAAATATGTAGTATGTCAACAATTATTAGAATAGAAGCTAATATTTTGTATAATAGGCCAACTGCCACAGCAAAAAAACTTTGTTCATAATAAATGCAATGTTTTACACAACAGATTTGTTTTTCGAATTCCAAGTTGGCTGGACGGGGAAGCGTTGTTCTTCTCACTATTTATAATTTAATTGATTAACTGTTGACATTTTTGTGCACATTTTATGTCATTTTATGCATTATGAAATACTTTTTAACAAGCAATATTGATGTGCAAGTTTTTACAAGCTGCAGCTCTTAAACTACAAATAATATGGGAAAAAGTTTTAAACAGTTACTGCCTTTTTTATGTATAATAAATTATTAATTAAATATTTAGCAATAACCATATTATAAAAAGTTTTGAGCGCTATAATTAAAAACCAATCCTATAGAAATGATTGGACTTACACATAAAGACCACAGAAGCAAACATGCCAATCACTAGCCAATGTACATTATTAATTGTAAATATAAATCAATATTATATGACGGAAAAAATTTATCAATATACATCAATTTTAGTGGCTGCATCATTTGAATCTAATTTCGGATATATTTTTGCATCGGAATGGGTTCTGTTATGTGTTTTCTATTAGATTTCAGAGCTGTTGTGTTTGAATAAAGCAAATGAATTAATGTTGAAGAAGAACAGCATTTATGTAATATACACTAAAATTAAAACTAAAACCTTTGCACTTTATAATTATACCACAAAACAATTCCGGGATTCCATTGATGCAGTGTCAGTGATGATGATTTGTATGTCTTATAGTGTATTTGAAAATCAAGAGAGAGTAAATTCCCAGAAATGTTTTGCAGTTATCAGTGTTAAAGGCAGTAAACCATAGACGTGCGTTTTCAAAATTAAATTAATATGGAAATAGAAATATTTAATTTTTTTTAGTTATTTATACCTAGATTACCAACTTTAGATAGATAAACATAATTCGTAAGTAGTAATTTAATTTGGGTAAAATGAAGAAAAAGTCAATATTATTTTAGGCATTTTGTTTTAGGCATAAGTTTATTTACAAAATATGTATATAATATGTACAGATAATTACAATTACTTATAAATTAATATGAGGAGCTAAAAAAACAATTAATTAGGTATATGAGAAAAAAAACCAACCGCAAGGATAAAATTTGATGAGCAACATGCAAAAAATACGACCATATTAAATCTTAAAAAATAAAAATCTAAAAATAAAATTAAAGTACATAAATTAATAATTTTAAAGTTATGGTTCCTCGCACTCTGTGTCAGAAGATTCACCATCTGATTCCAGAGAAATTACAATGGGCTCTATAGTAATATCAATTATGTTATCTAGCTCCCACATTTTTTTTCTATTTCTGTACCGTGTCTAATACATTTTTGCCAATTTTCACTTGTTACTTCAGATATTGCCTTATTGAAGAGATTTTTAACATCTGATAATTTAAAAATAGTGCTATTTCTGTCAACATAACCTTTAACTTGAGCCCATATCAATTCTATCGGATTCAGCTCACAATGATAGGGTGGTAAACGAAGGATTTCAATTTCTCGTTTTTTGGCTATCTTCTCCATATTATATTTTTTATTATTTTGCGTATGTTTTTTAGCAATAGTTAACAATTCCGCCCTCAGCATTGTATTGTCAAAGGCTAAATTTTTAGAAGATAACCATTTTGCAATTTCATCCTTTTTCCATTTAGTGGTTGGTAAAAGTTCAAGTAATCTGGAGTGGTAACTTGCATTGTCCATTACAATAACTGATCCTTTTGGTATGAATTGAATCATCTGTTCAAAATATTCCTCAAACACGTCTCCATTCATTTCTTCGTGATAATCAACGGTTTTTTTTTATTCAAATAAGAGTAAACCATTCTCAAGAAAACCGTTTGTACTGCCTATATGACAAATAATTAATCTCTTACCTTTTCCTATAGGTTCCTTAAAACCAGTAGTATATCCTTCTAGAAAATCTTGATTGGATGATTTTATATTTTTGTCTTTCCAAACTCTTCCTACACAATGTCCTTCATTAACCCATGTTTCATCTAAATAATAAATGTTTTTGTTTTGAGCTTTAACTTGTTGTATTCTTCTGAGGTACTGTCTTCTCCAACATACAATTTCTTCAGAATCAATTAGCATTGAGTGTCTGCCCATTTTTTCAAAATTAAAGTTTAACTCATGTAACGTTTTCCATAGTTTATCCCGGCTTATTGTGGGTAAATCAACATCATTCGTAATGGCTTGCAAAACTTTATCTAAAGTTGGTATTTGCTTGTTTATAAAAAATGAGTGAACAAGCTTACGAATAGCATTTTATAAAAACTCGTCCACGTTGACTTTTAATAGTTTTTGTCTACCTGGTTTCGGCTTTGGTGAGGTTACTCCACCTGATTTTTCCTCCTTTAGAACTCTATATATTGCAGATTTTCCATATCCCATTGCCTTAGATGTTGTTTCAACTACACTGTCAATAGTGTTTGAGGGATTTTGATGTTTAAAATAGTGGTACACATTCACTACAGCACTCTTTTCATTGAGCGATAAATGGTCTAGTTTTAATTTTTTCACTGGCGTATACTCACAAACTGCTTCCATTTTTAGTTACTACTATTTGTCACGTTTATCGAAAATCAAATAACTGCATTTCTAGAAACTTAAGCACTATTTAAGTCAAAATATCTGTCATTAGAAACTGTTGCCATTCGGAGGTCGTTAAATAACAATTATCCCTTTCTAATCTGGTTACGCCTATGACGCACGTTATTCCTCTTATGCCTACTGTAATAACAATGAAAGATCATAAAATAATGTGATAGTCCAAGAAATTTAATAAATTTTGTATTGAAATTAACAAAAACAATTTAGAATGCATTAAAAATATTGAAGTTTTACCGCACGTACTGTACTATAGTTTTGAATACCGAATTAGCTTTTATTCTGGGAATTTACTCTCTCTTGATTTTCAAATACAGTATAGAACAAAAAGAAACAGAAAGGAGTATATGAAAAAGATCTTGAGTCCAGAAAGGAACTTGCAAATATGGCGGCCAACTGTCAACTTTAATTTCCGTTTCCATTGATGTACCGTAAAAAAATAAAATTTACATCAGGGTTTTTAGTTTGAATAAAACTCAACCAATCAAATGTGTGAATACAACTAGTCTTGTAAATCATTTTGTGTTTATAAAAACCGAATGATCATTTTTGACATTCAAATATTGCTTTGACAGTATATTGTAAAAACATAAATAATGCGTCATTCAAGGAGCTTCAAGATGGCCGACTTCCGTCGCAAATTTTCTTTAAAGTTAATATATGACAGACTGCTTCCTGTTTCTTTTTGCCCTGCGGGCTCTCGTGACTATTGCCAAAAGTTTTTAAACAATCTGTCAACTTATTTTCAATTTATTCTCACTCTCTTGTTATATTATTACTGAAAATATAGTAAAATTAATTAAAACAATGAGGATTATACTTCTATTTTAAAATATAGAACAATGTTTAAATAACACTAAACACAAATGTCACTTACATTTTGAATACAGTAGAATAAATATGTTCTTCTTACGTCAAAAATAAAACATACGAAACACACGAGTATCATATATATGTTAACATGCATTGTATATAAATCCACGAAATTTACGCTTCAAATAGGCATTCATCCAGTTTTTAAAAGTAACTTTTAAATTTAAATAAATCCTTATGTACGATTCTATACTAAATATTTGGTAAAAAATCCTCTTTTCTATTTATTTTATTTTTATCCATATTAATAAGCTTATTTTTTTATAGAAAATGAACGAATCGTTAAATTAAAAGTTCTTTTTAATATTGTTTTGTTTTAATTGGCGTTTTTAGAGATTAAGGGATTTACAAGAGTATAAAAAGGTCATTGGTTTTTGTTTTCAAACTTGTTTTCAACCGTGGCATAAAAACATCTAAAAACGGGCTCATTTGTTTTTGTCGTTTTCACAAATTTACTTTTGATCATACCAAATAGCAATTAAATGATTTTAAATAAATTTTATTTTCGTATAATTATCTGGATGACTATTTTTATCTTTTTTAAATAATAAAATTTTTATTTGAATAATAAAGTTTTATTTTTGATAAATTCACTCTTGTTCATAAAATGTCTTTTGAATACATACATTTTTTTGTTACTTTGACATCGATAAAAAACTGCATCCTCTTTTACAGAGATAAAAACACCTCCAGCTTTTAATTCAAATGCCATTTTGACTACAGGAGTGAAATTATCTAGTCCAAAAACATCTTTTTTTATAATAGACCGGGAGTTATTGACACAAAATATTTTCTAATATAAATTTAAATGAAAAATGCATCATGTAATTAATTGTAAGTTGTCTCAAGCTAAATAAATAATAATACAATGCACTAGATTATTATATTGTATATTCTACATCTGTTGAAAATAACTATTCCAAAGTATTAAAATAAGTTATTCACTAATTAAAATAGCAATTTTAACAAAGATACTTACAGTTCTTATAATCAAATCGTCACGTTCTCTTTAATACTCAAAATGTTTTCTGTAACACAATTAACATAGAAACCGAGCGGCATTGTACGGCGTGAAATCAATTTTGACCATATGAAACTGGCGGTGGCCCAAAAACTTATCTAGATTTTGCAATAGTCCGAGTGTATTAATCCGGTTTATTGCAAACTTGTTAATAGAACTTTGGCGTTTATTTCTTAGATAATATTTTAAATATAATAAAAATAAGGTTTTATTACAAATTTAAAGAGACACTATAAAATAAAGAAAATGTCGGTATATTATCTGAAATTATATGGTCGTAAAACTTTCAATACAATATATATCTATGCTGTAAGTGAGTGATTTTGTAAGTTTTTGAAAGAATGTTATTTGTATGGGTGTTTTCAAAATGAGCCCAATCCAACAAAAGTTGTTCGCGCACGAAGCACTTCTGAGCAAATGGTCGCCTGTTATTTCGGAAAAACTGGATGTCGCAACCGTACCACAACGCAGAACAGTCAATTCTGACTTTGCCATTTGTCTTCCAAGAAATCAGAAAAACCAACCGCAACCCTCGTAGAGGTTGTATAGCTAGACAGCAATTTACTTTATTATTTACTAAGCTACTCTAATACGACGTTATTATATACGTTATTATACAGTGATTTTGCTCTTAAATATGGTGTATCTTTAGCACTTACAGCAAACTTATAGCTAGAACTTATATATTACGCAGCTTTACTACTTATTATTATTTTTGTTTTAAGAATATTCCTACAACCACTATAAATGCATGATGTGCTAGTCGGGATTGTTCAATTGCGAACTTGTAACAGAATTTTTAAGAATATCTTCTCGCGGTATTATATATAATGTATCTACTGGAGATATTTCCTCGATATGTAATTGGTATGGAAGTGAATCTCTTACGCATTTATATTTAGAATGCACACAATTCTATTAGAAACTCAAAATTATTCTCTTACATTGAAAATGGGAATTTTAAATGACAAATGGGAATTTTAAATGACAAATGACAATATTACTTTTGGATTACCATGATTTTACCAAACAAAAAACCTTTTAATGATATTTAATAGTTCGTTACAAGTCCGGAAAGTGACTTTTACAGTACGAGATAGATATTTATGGACGAGGCGACGAAGAAGCCGAGTCAAGAATATCTAATCGAGTACCGTAATAAGTCACTTCACGGACGTGTATCGTACTATAGTTTTTTTCATACTGCCTTTGGTTTTAAATGCAATAAAATATAAAACTAAAATGACATATTTAATCAATTTATTAGGAAGTCATGTAGACTGCTGTGAAAAAATTATGTTACTTGATTTATTCTTGACATGGTTAATTTGCTTTTAAAAAAAATTGAACAGCGGTTACGTAAATAAAGGCAGACATGATTTTGTCTGCACAAACGAAATACCTGCGGAGAAAATGGATCTGAAATTAGATGAAATTGCTGAGAAAACTGCGGAATCGCATTTAAGTCTGCGAAAAGATATATGAAAAAGAATATGCGCTGTTTTGCAACTTGGCTTACTTTTTGGATGTGGTAGGAACAGTTTTTTTAAAGAATATCCTTTTCAACAGTTTAAATTTTCAGTCAAAAATATTCAATCCTTCTTCATTATGGTCCAAATACTCGATGGTAAAATCAATGATTATGGTTAATAAGAATGTCAACATATCAAGTTTCCCAAAGTTGATAGCTTTTTTGAAAAACCAAAATGTAGACCATCAGCTAAAACAGTCGAAGGTGCCGACAAAGGAACAAATTGAAAGCTTTATGAGGAACGCTCCAGATAAAGAATATCTATTGCTCAAAGTGCGATAATATTACTTGGAGTTGCTGGAGGTTGCCAAAGGGAAGAGATCTATAATTTAGAAGTTAGTGATGTGGATGATACGGGTAGTCAGCTAGTAGTTAAGATTAACCAGACAAAAACGCATATTCGACGAGCTTTCACTGTGATTAACAGTGATGAGGTTCACTATTTGGATGTGTTTAGAAAATACATGAATTTACGGCAAGGAAAATGTCTGTCTCAAAGAGCTGGTATACATACTGTTGGCGGAGCACCTAAGAAAATAGCTGAGTTCTTTAAACTAGACCAACCAGAAAAGTATACAGGTCATTGCTTCAGGAGGACATCCTCGACGTTGTTGGCCAATGCTGGAGCTGACCTTAAAGTTCTAAAACAGCAGGTGGATGGAAGAGTTCTTTGAAACTTTTGTTGAAGTGCTACATCACAGCTACACGTCTGTCGCGATTACAGAAAACACTGTAAATCCACCAATAACTCCATTAATGCATATTGCTGGCAACAGCAGTTGTAAAATTAATGTCAATCTTCAAAAACTAGAATAAGAGCTTAGTTTATGTTGATTTACTTATTATTTCAAACAACATTGGGAGAATTGAAGAGTACTGTAAAGTACAAGAGTACCGTAAAGTGTCATTTCCCGGATTCAAACGAGGAAATGGAACTTTACCGTATATTATGAAAAAAATATATAATATAACGTGCTTTTACGTTAAACGAGTAATGTATTCTATTCAGAACAATAAACAACTAAAAGGTTGTATTAACTTTCACTATTTATTCTATAAATACTTTAATTGCAATGACAGCCGTTTCGCTATCGAAATAGCATCGTCAGATTGACATATGTCAATGACAAGATGAACTTTCACACAGTAATGGTTAGTACCATAAATTTCAATGTATTCTATAATGTACACCTTGTAATGAGATATAATTTCTCTATCTAGCTATCTGTTTCGTAAGTTTTCATAAATAAAAAATGTAAATTTAAGATTTTTCAATTATGTTGACAATGCATAATTATTTTTACAAATTCTGAAATATATTTTATTTTTTTTTCGAAAAAAATCATGCATTGCAGGGTTAAAGTAAATTATTTAATCAAGTAGATGATCAACAAAAGAAAACAAGGATTTTCCACAAGTTCTGGTATATAATTTTCATTACAATTTAATGACATTTCACCAACATATTTCTGCTTTAATTAAAATAAAAACCTTTAGGTTCTTTTATTGGACGGAAACATCATTAATTGGGTATTTTTTTAATCTACAGAACAAATTAGTTAATAAGAAAGGCTGCTTAGATCGGATTTGTGTGTTGACAGATCAGAAAGATTAAAGGGATTTTATTCTTAGTGGGAGACTTTTTTAACGAAATTGCAGAAGAATGTTATAATACAGAGTGAGTCATAACTATTGGGACATAGACTAAGGACAGGTTATTTGGACCAAAATATGGCTATTGGGCCAAATATGCCGTAGTATAATGTTGCTGAGAAAAAAGATACAGGGTGTTAAAGTTAATTTTTGTTTTTCATTTTTTGTTAATAGTTCCATGTATATTTATAAATTGATATCAAAATTGGCACAGAGGCATAATCTTAGACAAGAAATAGTATTTTATTTACAATTTTACGTTTTGTCATAGAGGGCGCCACGTGGATCATTCCTAATGATCAAATTGAGTCTAAACTTTTTCTGATGAAATTTTTTAGTAATTTTTATTAGAAAATATAACGTAAACATCATTTTTACGTAAAATTGGTACTCTTGTTTAAACATGATAATTTCAACCGTTTTCGATAAAAACGCAGTCGAATTGCTTAGAGTCTTAAAAAAGGATTTCAAATATTAATTCATTTATGAAAAGTATGCTTTGGACTGTCAGATAATTGTTGTTGGTAAATGTCATTTGTTCAGAGTAAATTATTTTTGATGTGACAGTGTAGTGTAACGTTGCATTTTTTAAAAGTAATTATTACTTTTTTGATTGAAATGCCTCGTCACAATCATTTTACTAATGAAGAAATGCGAAATATGATTTGCGTATACGCACAAGAAAATTTTTGCCTTCGCTCGGCAGCCAGAAGGTATGGAATGTTATACGCAAACAGAAGGCAACCAAATCACAAAACTTTTGCAAGATTATATCATAGTTTAGGTGAAACTGGGTCATTTCACACTAAAAATCGGGGTGGTCGACCGAAACAAATCACACCTAATCAAGAAGATGAACTTTTGGTTCGAGTAGATGAAAATCCTGAAATAAGTTCACGACATCTATCAGCAGCAACAGGAGTAAGTCAGTCGTCTATAATTAGAATTCTAAAAAAGGAGAACCTCCATCCTTATAACTTCACTCCTGTTCAAAACTTACTCCCAACAAATCTTCCACGACGGTTACAGTTTTGCCAATGTATTCGCAATGACAGACACTTTATTAAGAATATTATGTTCACCGACGAAGCAACTTTTACCAGACGAGGGGTTTTTAATTGGCGAAATAGTCATTATTGGGAAGAAGAAAACCGGCATGCTATTAAAGCATTTTCAGCATAAGTTTAAATTTAATATTTGGTGTGGCATTATAGGCGATCAACTACTAGGGCCTTATGTTCTTCCTCCGAATTTAAATGGAGATTCTTCTTTATTCTTTTTGGAAAATACTCTTAGTGATATTTTAGATGATCTGTCACTGGATGTAAGAAGAAAAATGTGGTTTATGCAGGATGGAGCGCCACCTCATTTTTCATTAGCTGTTAGAAATCATCTTAATGACGTATTTCCTCAACGATGGATGGGCAGAGGCAGTGATTTTCAATGGCCACCAAGAAGTCCTGAGTACAACCCGCTAGATTTTTATTTTTGGGGACATATGAAGTCCTTAGTTTATGCCAATGATATTAATACACGAGACGAACTTTGGAGATACATTCAAAATGCAGCTAATCTTATAAGGGGACAGAATAAAATTTTTTTTAACGTCCGAAAATCCTTTATAAAACGAATTAGAAAAGGCATAGAAATGGGAGGAGACCATGTAGAACATTTAATTTGAGCTTATGTGAGTTCTTTTAAGTTAAAGTGTGTTTAGTTTTGATTTATCGTCAAAATGGAAACCTTACGTTAGTTGCAACTTTGTTTATTAGTTTGGTATTTGATAGTGGAATTGTAAATAAAATACTATTTCTTGTCTAAGATTATGCCTCTGTGCCAATTTTGATATCAATTTATAAATACACAGGGAAACTATTAGCAAAAAACGAAAAACAAAAATTAACTTTAACACCCTGTATCTTTTTTCTCAGCAACATTATATTAAGGCATATTTGGCTCAATAGCCATATTTTGGTTCAATTAACCTGTCCTTAGTCTATGTCCCAATAGTTATGACTCACCCTGTATAATTTTTTTAAATATTATAACTATAGAATTGTTATTAAACAAGCCGATATTTAACAAGCTTTAATATACAAAGCGGAGTAAAACTCATAAAAGCACCATAATCCGCTTAAAAATGTCTGATAGGCAACTAACTTTACCAGAATACCAATATTCTATAGAAAGTAGATGTCGGTATTGCCTATATTGATTCTTTTCGTAAAAGGATGAGCGTTATCTCTGTTTTTGAATAATCCAATATCGCCCTTTGTACATGCGATTAAAATGGATATTGCGATTTCTGATTTGTAAAAAAGAACTAAAAACAGCCCTTTCAATTCTTCTACCAAAACAAAATTAAACTTTTGGATTCTGCCGCGTCTCGAAATCGTTTGGTCAATAAAAAAAGCTGCTCTGTTGTTTCGCATGCAGCACACACGACAAGAAATTTATTTCTGTAATTTTAACAGTGCTCTATTTATATATTTTCTATTCGAATGAAAAACCGGCAACTGCAGCGTACGACATTGACATGCTAGCAACAGTTAATGAAGTGCTAACAACAACAAGTGACTAAATTTTAATTTAATATTTTATTAAAAATATTTATTTTGTATGTGTTTTACTAAATTCAACTAAAAGTAATTTATTTTCAAAGCTGACAAAAAGGAAACGAGTTAAAAATCCTAATCAATATTCAATTAACTGAAAATTGTAAAACGCCGGAAATCATTGTAACAATGTCATTTAAATTTGATATACATTTAAATACGAATTTTGTAATCTTCAGGGCTCTGATTCTATGTGAAATTTCGACTCGAAATTATCCACCATGGCAGTCGAAACCTTCAGCAATTCCGGGTGATTTCGACTTTTAGTAATATACGGGGATAATTTAAAAAGCCAAATGGAATAAATTCATTATTTCGGTTACTGTACATATTTATAAAAAAATCCCGAAACACGTCAAATTTAAATTATAACTTGACATTCTTTAACGTGAAAATGCAACCCCTACCTTCAACCCACTTAGAATGACAGGTACAACCTCCAATTTTTTAAATGGGAAGTATAAGCTTGTGATATATCATTTGAAAGGTCTCTTCATTCTCTATTCAAAAATGTTATTGTTTTTAAATTTGATGCAAAAATTAACATAATATCATGTTGTTACCGAAATTCGCTACAACACGAAAAAGAACTATGAATGTTAATGAAGTAGATGTTCAAAATGTTCTCCGCGAACGTCTTGGCAACATCCTAATCTCAAATAAAACTGTCTTCTAACATTATTTAAGATATCAGGCGTGATCGACCTAATCGCAAGCGTTATTCGTTCTTTTAAGTCATTTAAATCAGAAGGTTTAGTTTTGTACACATGGCTCTTCACATATCCCCATAAAAAGAAATCTAATAATGTAAGATCAGGTGATCGCGCTGGCCATTCAATCGATCCTCGCCTCCCTATCCACCGATTGGAAAATATTGTATCGAGGTACTGCCGGACATTAAGTTGGTAATGTGGTGGTGCTCCATCCTGCTGAAACCATATCGTATTCGCTGGAACTTGAGGGTTACCTAGATCGGGATATAAATTTGCCAACGTTGAAATGAAGTAGTGCCAAATAATTGTTGCCATTCAAGTTGCCCTCAATAAAAAAGGGACCAATGATATTGTTCCCTACAATCCCTGCCCAAACATTAACCTTTTGAGGGTATTGAGTGTGTTCTTCCCTCATCCAGTGAGGATTTTCCGTGGACCAGTAGCGTCAATTTTGCCGATTAGCATGACCGTTAAGTAAAAAAGTACACTCATCAGAAAACATAACGTCTTCTAATTGGATAATATTGTTATCCAACATGTCCATCATTTGCTCACAAAAAAAAAGTTCTCCTATCAAAATCGTCTTCCATGAGCTCCTGAGTAGGTATCATCTTATACGGATGCAATTTATTTTCTTTTAATATGTTTGCTATCGATGTATGGCTAGCATTGAATGTAGTGGATGCTTGTCTACTCGATGTATGTGGGTTTTCCTGAAACTCAAGCAACACATCTAATTTAAGTTCATCACTCAGTGCATTGGCAGCTGCTTTTTTTATCTGCCTTACATGACCAAACTCGCGAAACTGCTTTTCTATTTTACTTATTGTTCCTTGGGATATAGGCGAAAAATTAGGAAATTTCTCATGAAATAGGCGAGTTACTTCCTGTTGTGTTCGGATGTTATCTCCGTAACCAATCATTTGTAAAACTGTTATTTTATGCATTTCCGTTAATCTAACCATTTTTCAGAATTGAATTGAACAAACTTTATACTTAAATTACAACAATGACAACTTAAATAAAACAATTTACTACTGCTTGTTAAAATAGCGTTGCCACGGAAATTTTTTAAAGTTTTTTAATGGTTACCATCTAAAAACCACATTTCTATGATTTTTGTTCACTTTCTCCTTATCAAGACCTAAACGGGAAATAAGGTTTAAGTAACAAGTTTCGAGTATATTTTAGCGAATTACGGCAACAACATGATTTTAATTTTTTTTATGTTAAATTTTGCATCAAATTTAAAAACAATAACATTTTTGAATAGAGAATGAAGAGACCTTTCAAATGATATATCACAAGCCTATACTTCCCATTTAAAAAATTGGGGGTTGTACCTGTCATTGAAGGTAGGGGTTGCATTTTCACCTTAAAGAATGTCAAGTTATAATTTAAATTTGACGTTTTTCGGGATTTTTTATAAATATGTACAGTAACCGAAATAATGAATTTATTCCATTTGGCTTTTACACACTGTATAATATTGGCATTGCAATACTATTATATTGGTACACATATTTTAAATTTTTATCAGCATGTAGCAAGTGCGATATATTAAGGTTAAGTTCATTGGTTTTTTTTGTTCGGGTTATTTGAATATTTTTTATTATTATAATAATCAAAATGAATTATTCGGAAGACGAAGGTGACGGTGTAACCAAAAAAGGTCCTTTCAACAAAAGGATTTTATATAAGAGCATCCGGATTTTACAAACAATATTCTGGGAGAGAAAATCCATGTGGGAAATCTAAAGCATCCTGTTAAATGGGATGAATGGAACAAACAAGTAAGTACAACTATTTTACATGTATAAAGCAATATTTTTTTAATAGATTTGTAATATATTGCCATTACCTGCTTAAAGGCATAATAATAAAGTTAACATTTTAGACATGTATTGGTTTGAAAAGTAAAGTTAAAAGGAAAGCTAGTTCCATAAAGAAACCTTAAAAATTATATTATGAAAAAAACAACAGAAAACATTGTTCATTTTCATCTGACATAAATTTAATGCCCCTATTTGACTACGATAATGATACTCTGGAAGATCAATAATATTATTCTGTAGGTTTTCTTGATTATGTATTATTAGATGCCTTCAAAAAACATTTTCTCTGGAAAAAGTCGCTCATAAATTGGTGCTTTAAAGACTCATGAGCTCTGATGAATGTCACAATCTAAAGTAGTATAGAGATAGGTTATTATTTCATTAATTTTAAAAAATAAATTAACATATTATTGGTGATCTCTTTTTAATTTTTATAATTTTAAAAATTTTCATATTCATTTTATTTATATTTTTTAGTGGGTTACTTTCAACAATGGCAGGAAGATTTGACAAAACTTGCAATAACCTCAGGAGAAACAAGAAACAAATAGCATTCTCAAAAATGTTTAAATATTAGTTTTATTGAAAAATGTCATTCTTGATAAAAAGTTTTGCTTGTTCTGAAACCCCATAAAATAAAACAAAATTCAAGTTTATCAAAATCCGTCTGATTTTATAGCCAGTTTTATTTATGAAAACCGTATGAATTTTTGCACCAAGTTCGAAAATAATGTATTAATCTAGTGGGTTACGTTTACGTGTTCCAAGTAACTGTCAACTTTTATAAACAATTTTCAAATTGTCATTCTAATAAATATTTGACAACAATGTTAACTATTCAACAAAGAGTAAATCTTATTAAGTGTTATGGTATTGGGGAAGTTTCGTACCAGTATGCAATTGCCAAATTTCACGAAAAATATCCAGATGTATCCATTACGCGGTATGGATTAAAAAAATGAATAAAGAAATTCGAAGAGACAGGATCTGTTCAAGACAAAAAGAAATTGAGAAAGGCGTTCGTTGAGGTGGATGATGCAGCTACTGCACTAGCTATACATTCGTTAAGGGAAAATCTCTAATTGAGTCTACGAAAAAGAGCAGTGGAGGTTGGTTTTTGCAAGAGTCACTTACAGAAAATATTTAAGCAAAACAAAATTTATCCATTCAAACCGAAATTCATTCATACCTTACAAGATTATGATTATGACACAAGGTTGGACTTTTGTGCGATGATTGGTGAAAAACTTATGCATGACCGATTCTTTCATAATAATATTTTGTTTTCTGATGAAGCAACGTTTACAACAAACGGAGTCGTTTCTTCCCAAAATTGTCGATATTGGGCTAATGAAAACCCGAGCTACAGGATTAACTGTAATAGTCAATTTGCTAAAAAATTTAATGTTTGGTGTGCGGTTTTAACGGATCGAATAATCGGATCGTATTTTTTGGAAGATACCTTAAATCAGGAGGTATATTTGTACTTGCTTGACAACTTCTTAATATCTGAATTAGAAAATATTCTCTTGGAGCAAAGGTCTAAGATGTACTTTCAACATGATGGATGTTCGTCTTGATTTTATTGCAAGAATGATGATCTTCTTTTTCTATGAAAAATATTGTAGAGCGATGGAGCTGGATTTCAAAATATTTGTAATAAAAATGTGTGGTGCGGTTTATTATTTAATGGTCGTGTTATAGGCCTTTACTTTTTTAAATGCACTCTAACAAGTGTTCGATATTTAGATTTTTTAGAAAACATACCTCCCGATTCGTTAGAAGATATTCCTCTTAATGAACGTCAAGAAATGTGGTGGCATCAAGACGGAGCACCTCCACACAATGTGCCAACTACAGGGGATGTCCAAAAATCCCCAAGAAAACTCCAGGACCAGCAGCCCCCCCGAAAGCAGCAACAACGACAGCACCACCATCGACAGCACCAACAAGGAGGACCAAGCCAGGAGTCAGCTACGCTAACGCCACCAGACAAGCACCAGCAGCGAAGCCAACCCAACAAAAGTCGGACATCTTCGAAGTAATGCAAGTCTTCGCCAGCCAAATGGAGCAAATGGAGTTCTTCACGAGCTTCGCCAACTAAGGTAAGTAATGGATAATTTCTCTTACAGGCCAGGAACACTGAAGATTGGAACAAGGAAAACCGGAGGACTACGCTCAAACATCGACTATAGGCGAAATCCTGGAGGAACAAGACCTAGAAAAAACAGAAGAAATCATGAAAGCCAGAAGAAGATTTGAAGAACTCAGGACACACCCGAACACAGCACCTAGGGAATGACAAACTACACAGCAGAGGACTACAGGAGACATCCTAGACCAAGGAAACAGCTGGACAACTAAGAAGAAACAACATCTGTCAAGAAGCAGACAGAAGAGGAACCACCTATAAAAGACTCTGCCCATCCTTAGGGAGATGCGCAGATTCTTGAGTAGGGACAGCTTTAACAAGTGGATCCACTCTCTAAGGTTACCTTTAGCCGCAGTTCGTCGACTAAGGGCTAACTTTTCAGAGGCAGCGAAAAGCACACACTCGAGAACGCCCAAAAAAGAAGACAGGAGGATAAAGGTGCCTAGCACCGTCCCGGACCAAAAAGAAGACACCTGGAAACCATCTCCGAACCAAGATAGTGGAAGGGAAAGCACAAGCCCGAGGACTGAGGCCCCCATCGGACGTGATGGGGGGGGGGTGGAGAAAGTTCTTCCCGGAATGCACCGCTCCTAGTGCCACACAATGCGAGAATATTTAGCGACCACCCACAATACCGTTTCGATAACCACTGAATAGCAAACAACTCTCCAGAAATTATGTGGACGTCACGCTCACCTGACTTGTCACCTCTTGACTATTTCTTTTGGAGACCGATAAAAGATATTGTTTATCAATCAAAACCGCAAAATGTAGAAGAATTCAAAAAAAATCTAAGACAAGCATGTCGCCAAATTAACTCTTGCAAAGATTCAAGCCACATGTGCAAGAAATCTTCGAAATGTTTGTTGCAGCAGCTGGACTACAATTCGAAAATGTGAATAATATAAATTAGTTAATTGTTATTTTTATTAAATTTATTTTTGCTTTCTTAATTAATTGAACAAAATTAAAAAATAAACAGACAGTTTCTTGATTAACTACGAGCCCATTTTATTTTTGAAAAATTTGTTGAATAGACGATGGAAGAACAAATCCACAATTAAAAAAAATGTACAGGGTGCTATTAGGAAATTTAAAGTTAGGGGTTGTATCTAAGAGATGAATATTTAGAGGATAATTTTTTGTACGCCATATTAAAGTATATTGGAAATGAAATAGATAAGTTTTCGTCCCATTCGAGAATCTTAATTCGTTTAAGAGATATACCCTGGATAAATTATATATGTCTCGCTATATAAATTTGGCTGCAAATATTTTTGATAAAACCAACTTTTATTTACTTAATGGTTTTTATAAATATTGTAATATAAAAATAGGTTTTGTTGTTAGGTTAAAAGCTGGAAAAAATACCCATTAACAATATCAATAAAATCGATAATAAAAAAATAATGTTCATACACCACATCATTTACAAAATAACCACTGTTAATCTATTTTAGATTTAATTAATGGAACATTAATTTCGTTTTTATTAACACCATTAATCCAAGGAAAGCATTAAATCTAATCCGCATCATTAAGCTATAACTTTTTTATGTTTTGCATCTTTCGACTGTTATTAAAAAACTCATAGAATGGACAATCACATTAGAAATTTTTCCTAAATTAAACTTGATAAAAAAGATAAATTTAATCACATCTATTATTGATTATAATATAAAATGATCATCTTTATTATTAATGGCCAAAAATAAAAAACAACAATCTACTAAACGTATGAACAAACTTTTTATTTGAAAAAATAGGTTTTTAAAATAATAATAAGATAAACTTGCACAGAGTAAGGGTTAGTACAATAAATTTGACCAAAAATTGGTAGAAGTATCGAAATATTTTCTATTTTTAACTACACATTTGCTATTCAAAAATTAAAATTACAGATTTTGTTTGAAATAACAAAAATTATTTAAAAAAAACAACAGTGTGTGCCTGAAGGCGTGATCAGATAATTGCCAAAAAATTGATGACTTTATTTTTAGCATTAAATCGTTCAACTGTTAAATTCAAAATAAAAACTATGAGATATTACCGACGTAATAAATACTGTATCGGCCAAAATAAACAGTACCGAAACAGAGAGTACTGTGGAGTTGTTTATGTAATATGGATTTGTCATATTTGACTTAATTGTCATTAGTTGATATATTAATAGTACGCTGCAGTTAGATTTGATTTAAAAATGGTTTTAACAATGAAAGAAAAAGTGTTTTTGATAGAGCATTATTTTCGTTCATACGGAAAAGGTCGTAATGATGGTCCAGAACAAATGGCAATAACATATCAACAAAAATTTAATAAAGCAGCTCCTAGTAAAAGTGTGATGTTAGCTGTTGTTGAAAAATTTCGTCACACATGGGACACAATTGTTTTCCGAATTGATTTACGAACATAGTTTGGTGTTTTTGAATGTTAATATAGTTTTTAAGCTTAGATGGTAAGTACACTTTTATGTCTTTTATACACTCGTAAAATATTCACTAAGTTCACTGTCACTAATATTTTACTTTTAATGTATTACTGTTTAATATTTATTTAGGTATTGTAGTTTTTAATTATCACTGTCTTAACTATCTTACTACAGCTGATTCCGAAGAATAATTATAGCTAAATAACCCATGCCCTCTTTAGATAATTTTTACCAGCTTTCCGAAAAATCTTTATAGAACAACGCAAACTTCGTATATCAAACTGTTTCGAAAAATTTTTTTTAAACAATATCTCTATCTTTGTCTTATACGCTATAAAAGTATAATTAGTTATTGGGCTTTCCAACGACCTGTCAAAAATGGCGGCTCTAGGCAAACAATAGTATTTAAGTTGGTGTAGAAGTTTTTATTGTTTTGAGAAAATAGTTTTTGTGACTTTATAAAATAGATTTTATATATTATTTGGACTTGTTAACGTTATAAGTTGAAAAAAGGCCTTTACACTCCTTGAGGTTGGTTGTGGAAGTAGACAACTGACAACAACCACCCATAGAATGGTTTATGAAACTTTGATTATATGTGGTCTGTGACTTTGACAGTGTTATGTTCTAAGGTTTGCCCACAGACGCCATCTTTATGTCACGTGATTTGGAAAGCCTTATTCTATAGAGGTTCTAATTTTTAGAATTTAGTGAAACAAATAGAAATACATCTGTGTTCTTTTAATATATTGTAAAAACTATGTATTATAGTAATTAATAGAAAATTCTAGTGTCCTCTAGATAATTTTTTACATATCACATAAAATTATATTGATATAGAGGGTGTTTCAAAAAAAGGTAACACCGTCTCTAGGATAGGTAAAAAACTGAAAAATAATTGGGGTTTGCTTGGTAAAATTTTTTTCTAACGCCATCCGTTTTCAAGATAAAGGGCGTTGAAGAAAATAAAAAATTACACATTTCTTACGATTTTGCCGAAACTACTGGCACCATTGCAATGAAATTTTATACGAATATGTTTTGGAAGCTGATATATCCCATGAATTTGTTTTTATAACTAAATGTTTTTTTACTGGGTAAGTTTCTTCTAGGAAACTTTTCTGCATAACGCGTAAAAGCTGCACTAGAGTTTCCTAAACACTCACCTAAAGTTAATAACATGTCGGGGTATTCAACATTTGAGTACATTTTGTTTAACAATATCTAATTTTACAAATAACAAGGTTTCAAAACTCTATTTATTGTTGACTTATTGTCATAACAATCAATAAATGTCAATTTTACATGGCAAACTGAGAGAAAAGCGAACTTTATCATTAGTTTATACCAGGAGCGATTATTACTTCATAATTTTCAAATCAAAATATTCCGAAAACGGTACATAATATCGAGTTTTACCAAGAGTACCTTTTTGGTGTAGAATTAAACGATTTTTATGTTCACTTGGAGTTTTGACTAATAATTCTACCCTAAAAAAAGTTATGTTGAATAATACGTTGTTCAACGCCCTTTATCTTGAAAACGGATGGCGTTAGAAAAAAATTTCACTAAGCCAACCCCAATTATTTTTCTGTTTTTTACCTATCCTAGAGACGGTGTTACCTTTTTTTGAAACACCCTGTATATGCAATTATAGTATTACAAATAAATGAACTTTAAATTAAATAAAAAAATAATAGGTTATATGATAATTTTTTACATATTTAGTATTAATCTTTATTTTTATAAAGTTTTCTTAACTTAGTTTCGTTCTAATATTATAACTTTTTATTATTTTATTGTTTATTAAAGACTTCATTCATAATAATATGTACCATACATAAAATACTCGATATAAAACTATTAATATTTTTCTTAAATAATATAACATTACTCAAATAAAACTTTATTATGTACTATAATTATGGTAAAATTAGGTTAATATTAAAATTGATGTCTGTTTACCATCTTCATGTTATTTCTAATATAAAGTTCCTAAAATTGAAAAAAATTTTAAAAGTTCCACAGTAATTTGACTGGTTCTAGTTTTTTAAAAAAAGTTTTCTAGAAGCCAACATCGTTAATTTAAATAATTTCAGATTACAGATTATTGCTAAAGTTTTTAATATTTTTTGAGCCGTTTGTTTCAGACAAGTTTTTTTAAAATATTGTATATCATTAGTATAAGTTTAACGTATATTTTTAACATACAACGTTTTTAATAGTAATACTATTATTTTATTTGCTGACTGCATATCTTGTGTATACAAATTTTTAGGATTAAAAATCGCAGACTTACAAATAAAAACAAGTACGTGTACAAGTGGAATGAAATAATAGCAAAATAAATGATTAAACTCTTTCGCGAATAATGCCTATACTGGTAGTTTTAGCTATAATAGCATTAGTTTAATTTTTTGTTTAATTTTAAGTGCATTTATAATCCCCATTCACATTGGGAGAGAAACGGTTCAAATTTCTAATTATACTAAAACAATCGCTGAGATAGCAGCTTTAGTTAGCGTAGGGAAATTGGAGAAATATTAAATTAAAAATTTTGAGTGAGAATGAAATAAACAGAAATATGAGAAGGTAACATATGAATATAGGGCAGTAAAAGCAAATTATAATGAAATATACGATATCGAATAGAATATAGTAATGTGGTAAAAATAAGCAAACATTTTTTACAAAAAAGCCCAATAAGTTTCCACATTTTAGTTAGTTCTCGTTCATGGGAAAAGGATGTACTACGATCTCATTGGTTGAATACGCAAGGATTGGAACAAGCTAAAAGTTTGTTAATATATCAATTAAAAAACAAAGTGCTTCCTCGAAATAAGTAAAAATGATATTAAACTGACAGGTCTTAACATAATTGGCAAATTGGAATGTGAGAAGGAGTGATAAAAAAACTGTGGAACATACCCTATGCGAATTTGTTGCAAAACCGACCCTGAATCACTGTTAACGTTACTGTACACGAGACACCCCTTATAGACGCGTAACTATGTAGCTGTTTGAACGAGGCCAAACAATAAACGCGCGTCCCGCTTGCAATTGAATGTGTCGAACGAATCCCTTCTGACAAATGACACAAACACGATTTCCGTCTTGAGCGAGACTATATATAGACGAGTATGATAATTTTATATTCCTTCTCGACTAATAGGCCCATTTGAAGAGTCGGAAAAGCGTTCTAGTATTTCGTCTTATGAACTTTCCCTTTTGGTTGTTGGAAGACACAACCCGCTAAGTTAGAGCCAAGTTACCGCTAAGTTAGAGCCAAGCTACCGCTAAGTTGAAAGCATCCTTTGGAAGGTCCCTATGTGGAGATAGTCCTTCAAACCATCAAACCATTTTAAGCTGATGTTGAGGCCACAGAAGCCTAAATCCAAACCACTACATCTCAAGCTGCTAGAACCATTAAATAAACATCCAGAAACTTTCATCCTTAATACTCTACGAAGAAGCTGAAGCCGTCCTTCTAGACAGTACAGAAACCTAAAGTTAAGTCCACTTTTTACAACTCCTTTATGTTCATTATCGGCAAGTACAGTTTTAATAAATAATCAATATTTTTAAAAAACCGTTCCATTTATATAACTTAGACTATAAGTCTTAAGGGTGTAGCGTGGTCGGTCTTTTTTTTTAAGTAGCTTCTTTATTTATTGTTTAATTGTTGTTTCTATCTTTCTCACCTTAGTTTTGTGTACTTTGTTTGCTTAATCGAAAGCGTACAAAAATATAGTGGCGCCCTTTATTACTTATACATCCCAATCCTTCCTATAATAGTGAGCATTAACTTGGAGTCAAACCACCCCTTGGAGAGGGTCTCTTGGTCGGGATCTCTTTTGGAGAGTTTTGTAGATACAATTGGCTCCCTGCCTTTTAGGGTCTGGAAAGGTTACAAGTTTCATTAAAAGTATTCGCGTTCTAGAGCTTAAGTAAGTTAAAATATATATAAAAGGTCTTAGTAGGTCGAAGTAGGTCTAATTGGCTTAAAAGACTTAAGACAATAGAATCCAAATGTTAAAAATAAATAGGATTCAATCTACATTATACCTAATCAAACTTTAATGCTATAAGGTGAAAAAGAATTAAATAATTTAAACTTAAGATAATAAAGTTTTATATTCTTGTTAGTTTTTTGCCTTCCTTTAAGCATGGCACCAAAAAAGGGTTAATAAAAAATTGATAAGCTTATATTTATTGTAACGTAATCAAAAGGCCTTATTAGAAAATTAACATATTTAACAAGAATCTTATTAATCAATGAGAGGAAAGGTAGTTTATTTAAATTTAAACAGATAAAGGAAAGTAATAAAATTTAAATTATATTTATATAAATCAAAATTGTCAACAAATCACCTGATACATAATATAAGATTTAATAATATAAGATTTACCATACAGACGAGTAGGTTGATGTTTTCTATGTATTATCTAGATATGTATTCATGATGCCTATAACAAATTTTTCAAAATTAGTACTTATAGAATTTTCACTGAAATTTGCTTACATCTAACTATACAATCTGAAAAATAAAAAAAATAAACAAATAATGGGGTTATGAGTCAAATGACAGTGACAACGATTGTCACCTGATATAGGGTAGCTTTTAAAGAGATATTTTGTTATGTCAACTATGACAGAAGAAAAAGATTAACGTAATTTAGATAAATTAAATAATTACAGATAAAACACAAACAATTCAATTTAGAAATATAAGATGTAATGTTTTCTATTCTCAAAGCAAATCTTTACTAGATATTATTAAATTTATTTATAAACAACCATAAGGTTAATTTGATTGGACAAGGAATAATATAAAATTTAGAGATATAGAGGGCGAATTTTAATATAAAAAAAAGGAAAATCGGGGTAGTTATTGATTTTTGAAAAAAGAGAATTAGGGAGTTTTTTTGGTTTTTGTAAAGATAAAAAGGTTTTATTTTGTTAAGAAAAGTTGTTAGAAACAGATTAATTAAAATCATATGTGAAATTTTGTTAAAATTGTAATTAGATAAATAAATAGTGATTTGTGACCAGTGAAAGTTACCTTTTACACGTACTTTAAAGTAAAAGGTGGTCCTGAGTGATCTTCGAAACATCTTGAACCGGATTCCACGAGGGAGGAAGGCATGAGATCCCCACGTGCATTCTACCACAGTCTACAAAGCAATATTAAGGTATTCATATTGTTTTAAAACATTAAAACAGTATCAAACACTACTAGAAGAAGTATTAAAAAGGTATTTAATGAATTTTTGTTATATAAACTTACCAGTGCGTGAGAAACTAATATTTCAATAACGTTGAGTAATCTATCGTTCATTTTTGTATAACTGTAATTATAGAAAGGACTACCAACTGTAAAACTTAAAAAACTCACTCATAATTGTTATGTGAGTTGCATATTTAACTGTAATAGGATTAGTTTCATTAGCGTGAATGTGTGATGTATGAAAGAACATTTAAACAATTTGAATTTGTATTTGTATAATGAAATGTGTCTTTTGAAGCACTTATGTAATAAAACACTACATTGAATGTAATTGATCTGTTTTTAATATACTAGAAAATTTAATAATTAGAAAGTTTATTTTTGAACATAATGATAATAATAAAACAAAATAACAATTGATATTTGGCGTAAAACAATAATAAATCATAATACATAGAGCCTATGAACCCACAGAACCCTGAGAAAGAGAGACATTATTAATTCAGTAAGTAAAAAGTTATGTTAGTGTCTGTAATAAAATCAAATTCATTATAACATAATAAACATAAACAAACACACACAAAAACATAACATTATATATCAATGTGGACCATTAGACATGAACAAACCATTTTTGCCGAAGCTGAATTTGAAAACCACAATACGATTTGAAAATTATCAGTTCTATTTTTTGGTTTTATTAAAAACTGTTGACATTTTTGTAAAAATAATAATGAATATTCTGAATGATCTGTCTGTTTTGTTACACCTGTATAAATGTATATGGTGTAAAACAATATAAGGTTTATATTGTTTAACTAAGAATAATAAAAAACTCTTCGTTTTAACAAAACTTCCACTATTTATTTAAAAAATTGCTTTTTAAACCTCAATGACAGCCGTTTCGCTAGAATTAGCATCGTCAGATTGACATATTGAAGTTACATTTTGTTTGTTTGTAGCTAGGTACCTGATGTTTATTAGGTACTTATAAGGCTAGACCAAGTATGGAAGTAATAAGACATAACAATATTAAAGCCTAGATGTTATAAGCCTTAAGGGAATATCAGGGATGTACTTCCCTCTAAGATAAGTATAACTGTGCAATGATATAGAAAAACCAGAAAAACGCTATATCATATGCTGATCTTTACAATAACTTAATATATTTGTGTTACAATTACGTCTTATCTATGTATAAAATAAAGACTCAATCAAAGTAAACATTTTAAAAGTGGAGAACTTCCAAGCTTTATTAGTTCATTAACAACTTTAAATTGTGGATCTGTTAGATATCTTTTTATTTCAAGTTCTTCACAAATGTGTAATATTTGAATGTCATTGGTGTGTATGAGTGAGTGTGGATGTTCAAGAACGTGTTTTGCATAGTTTGATTTATCTGGTTGTTGTAAACTATATGCTCTTAAGTGTTCATTGAATCTTATTTCAAAATTTCTTTGTGTTTGACCACATACAGTATGATGCAAATGTATGGAATAAATTCATTATTTCAGAAACAGACGAAACACATTCTTTCCTAACGTTTTCGAGGATTTACTTTACATTTATTTTTTAGTCTTACAAATAAATTCTTTAATTCATAAATGGCTTGTAAAAATTTTTAGTCGGCCCAAAACGTAAAACACGCCCATATATAAAAGTTTCGGTTATGGATCGAAAAATACAGCATGCAGAGGTTCAGCTGAGAGCTGATTACTACCTTATTTCTAAACTTTTTCGAAAAAAGAAAAACTTGGAAAATAGTTAAAGGACGATACTAGAGATGTATAGAATTAGATTTTTCACATTATTTCTGATAACGGCGTGAACTGCATCTCAAAATACCTAATTTTTAACACTTTTTTCCCCTCAATAATAGCAATGTTAAAAAAATTCATTATTTTATTTCTATAAATCCCTAGTAACACCTTGTAGCCTCAACAACCTAACCTTTTCTCTTGTAGCCTCAACAAGCAGTTTTAAATAATTTAAAAAAATAAAGGTATAATTAGCCACGAGCAAAACCTCTGTTTTTGCTTAAATATTCAGCCGTAGGAATGTCCTTAATTGATTTTTATTGTTTGACGAATATGTATATTTTAATATTTATCATATTAGTACGTCAATCTAATATTTATTTTTTATAATACTGATTTTTTTCATTTTTATATTAAATATTTTTATGTAAAGTCTGTGTTTTTTTTGTATCGAAAAAGTCACAAAGTAAGCCGAGAGAAAGCAAAATTTATCTCAAATTATCGTTGACTTACTGACCAAAGAAGCTGCTCCACTTCCAAAGGCAGCGATGATTAACCTTAGTCTTTAGAGAGTTCCAAAATGATGGACTCAATTCAGAGAAAAATGAGATTATACAAAAGAGCTATAGAGCTGGCCAACCAAGAATACAGTCGAAAGATTTCTGGAAAGGCCAAGATATAGTCTAGCAAATGCAGCAATAATTGTAGATTTAGTCTAACTCTTCAGACAGATATGATAATATACACAAGGCTACAGAATTTCAAAAGCTCTACCTAAAGAATAGTGTTTTTACTACTAGCTGTAGAACCTAACCTTATTAAATTATTTTGCAGTAGTAAAGTTGTTCATTATAAAACAAGGTAGCTGATAGCTACATAATATATTCCTCTTAATTATTTCTAAACCAAATTAATTTAAATAAAAACCGATTTGATATAAACTCGCTAACCATATATCAAATATGTTAATAAAGTTTATTGTAGTTAATTCAAGAACGTTATGCTATAGTTATGATTCAAATTCGAGTAAGTATTATGGAAATTGGCAACCTTTATGTCCAAACTGATTTATCGGTGACGTCGACCATTCGGAAAGTTGTTAGAACAGAATTGGCCCCTTTCCCACACGTTTTTGTATATAATAAAGTTTACATAAACGTCTAAACAAAAACATTACCTTGAAAATGGGTTTTACTCGGTAGAGTTTTACTGTTACTGAATTTGACCATTTTATTACATTTATGGTTTTGTTGGAGCAATATATAAACTGTAAATTCGGGAAATGAACGACTAACACTGCACCACAGCCCCAACTTAACAATATAAATCGGTAATTTATATGAGGGTAAATGAAAAAGAAGACCTACCTATATTAGCTAAAAGGAAACAGGAGAATTGGTTATATTACGTGTATTATTCGGTTTAATATATTTCGCACTAGTATCCAATAAAGTACGTTTCTACCTTCCCGGACAATATCATTTATATATTCACACTACATAAATCTTGAATGAGATTACCAAACTAAAGTGCTTACACAAATCTGGTTGTATTATTGAAATTATTAATACTTTGTTGGGTTAATGTTGCATAATTTGTAGCATTTCATTGACGGCTCTTTGGTCAAATACACACAGTCGAAATACGTAGCAGGAAACACGCAATAAATAATTTGTATAGTCATATTTTCAAAAAATTGTGGTTCCTGACAACTTCATTTTGTTAAATGTATTTAAAAAATATGTCAGTTTAAACTTTCGTCAGATTTAAAATATATGATAAAGTTTATCACGCTGAATCGTGTGGAAAAAGGCACTTACTCGATCGTTTTAAAAAATATCTAACAAAAACAACAACTCGCCATAAACAAAAATGTAGAATGTTTAATACATTGTTTATACCTTCCCCCCTATTTATTTTTTGAACCGTTAGAATTAGAAATTTGAAATTTTGGAAAATGAAGTAGGGAATGTATACTACTTTTTTATAGATAGTAGGTGACGTAATTATTAAAAATGGCGGACGTGGGCCCTTTTGGAAGCTAATTTTAAATGGCACCATATGGCAAGTAGTACATCATTTAAAAGCTTGTTCCAAACCCTTTCCAATGATACCAAAAACATTAATTCTTCTTCCTTATTTACAACTTTCAACCCAAATTTATAAAATTATTAAGGTTCTAAAATATTTTATTTGTTAAAAAAAATACGTTCTAATAATAAAAAAAATTAAATAATATGTTCAAAATGTTCACCATTTTACTTCCTGGCAATAAAAAAGTTTAGCAGAAACTCTTCCCGAACGCGTTCAATTGTCTCTCTAGAAATTAACCTGCATTCTTCACTAATTCTTCGCTTTAATTCGTCAATGCTCTCAATTGGTGTACCATAAACTTTTGATTTTAGGTACCCCCATAAAAAGAAATCTAGTGGGTTCATATCGGGAGAACGCGCAGGCCACTCTATTGGACCCCGTCGTCCAATCCACCTATCTGGATATTGTTCATTTAAATAATTTCTAACAGGTTGATAATAATGGGAAGGAGCACCATCCTGCTGGAAAGTTATTTCCATATTATGGAACTTATCACCATGATCCTCAAGAATCTCTAAGATTCGGGGTTCAATACCATTCTGGAGTAATTCCAGGTAAATTTCCCTAGTTAAATTTACGTTTAAAAATATAGGCCCAACATTGTAGTTTACCAAAATTCCTGCCCACACATTCACTTTTTGAGGAAACTGGGTGTGACCTTCATAAAAAAGGTGAGGATTTGTGTCACTCCAGTATCTTACGTTCTGGGTATTAACTTTACCATTAAGAAAAAAAGAGCACTCATCACTAAAGCAAATTGTTTTAAGATAATAAGGATCCTGTTCTATTTTATTTCTTATTTGCTCACAGAATTCAATTCTGCGATCTGGATCATCTTCTGTCAGCACATGGATCATTTTCATTTTATAAGGATGAAATTTTTGTTTCTTTAAAACTCTTTTTACAGTTGATGAAGACACTTCACAAGTTTGTGCAACATTTGAGGTGGATTTTATGGGGTTGACTACCATTTCGGCAACTATTTTGACTTGTTTGTCTTCACTAATTCCAGGTCGACCATTTCGTTTAGCGTCTGCAACGTTTTCCGTTCTATGAAATTTATCTAAGAGTTGTCTCAGGTACTGTCTGGATATTGGTCGATCTGGATGCCTTTCATTAAAAATCCGTTCGGCTTCATGCAGATTAGTTCTACTATCTATAAAAAAGTAATATACATTCCCTACTTCACTTTCCCAAAATTTCAAATTTCTAATTCTAACGGTTCAAAAAATAAATGGGGGGAAGGGACTTTAGAACCGCACTGTATATGGTTCTGAAGTGTGGACACTAAACAGAAAAGAGGAGCAAATATTGCAGGCTAGTGAAATGAAGTTACTAAGAAAACAAGCGTAAGTAAAACTGACATACAACCTTGAAAGTGAAAGTTTGATAAATGGGAAGAGTAAAACAGAAAACCAATATCAGACCAAGGCGAAAATGAAATGAAGAAATAGGGGACTACTTGGTGCAAATGGAGATGGATTGGAAAGGTGCTGAGGAGAAAGAATATTTTAAAAGACGTGGTGAATAACAACGCTAACCTCTATACTGACAGATAGCCGGTAGAAGAGGAACTGATTAAGTATGTATATAATTTAATTCCATGTTATTTGTAGCAGAAGTAGCAAAATGCACCTAACCAAAAAGGGATTAAAAATGTAAAAAAAGAACTATGTGATGAATAATACTATAACCACCTAATAGAAAATAAAAATTAATCCCCAGTAAAATATAAGAGGATCTGAAATACTACTGAAAACCAGAATGTGACTGAAAAAAATAAATCCTAAGTAACTCCAAAGATGATAGAGAGCAGATTCTAAGTGAAATCATCAGGTATCCAGCTGTAACTACATCTTAAATAGGAATGCTGAATGGAGTTGAGCATTATTAATAGCTATTTATGCCATCAGTTACGTAATGCCTAATTTCCTTTCGATACAAGATTTTTTCTAATTTTGAAGGAAGTAATAAGAATAGAAAATTTAATATAATTGATAAAATTTTGGAAAACATAAATTTAGTTTGTTGCTATTACTTTATGTTAGTTGTCAGTTTGACATATTTTATAAAAAAGTCTAGACGGAAGGATTTTAGGCAGATCGATATATTTTTAGTTTTATTTTTAAAAAATGAGTGATTCAAGTTCTGAAAAGCTACCAAGCGATATTGAAGAGGCAGCAGGTAATTCTCTATTATCAGTAATTCCCAAAAAGTCAAAGGCAGTTTATAATTTGGCACACGACAAATTTGTTACGAGGTGTGCTGAGAAGAAAATTAAACATGTTTACTTGCATATTTTGAGGGTAAGAAAGATCTAAAAGTTTCCACATTATGACACTTTACTCAATGTTAAGGTCTGAACTAAATCTGAAAAAGAATATTGATATTAAAAAATATACAAGCGGACGGGTAAAGAGCTTAAAAGTCAAAAGTTTTTATTAAAGAAGATTTTGTTAAATTTTTGGTGAAAGCTGGCGGAGTCAATCTGGTACACGGACGGCTCAAAGACGCCGTATGGCGTGGGAGCCGGCGTAGTCGGAAGGAAACAAGGGATAACATTCCCAGTAAGTCTATCCCAAAATGCCACGATTTTTCAAGCAGAAATTACGGCAATTCATTACTGTGTAGAAGAAATTAAAAGGCTGGATAGGCGTACCGTTCAATAGCCATCTTCACAAACAGTCAGGCGGTGCTAAGGGCCCTAGATTGTGTAGAGGTCAATTCTAGGCTAGTATGGCACTGTGTGCATGGTCTGAATACTCTGGGGGATCGTAGCAAGGTTACGGTAGCTTGGGTACCAGGGCATAGGCTAAACTAGGCTCATCAATGCCTTTTATTGGACCGGAACCTTTCTGCGGCATTGCAAAAAATATAATAAAAACGGCCATAAAAACATGAGTGGCACAAAAATCACGGGAATGGTGGTGGAATTCACCAGGACAAAGGCAAGCGAAACAGTTCATAATGGAACATTCGCAAAAGTTTACGTCAGACTTGAGTAAAGACAGGAAAACGATCAAAATTGTAGTAAGTCTATTGACGGGTCACTGTAAGCTAAACAGGCATCTTAAACTGATGGGGTTGACAGAGACGGATCTGTGCAGATTCTGTCACCTGTTAAGAGGAAACACCAGAGCACATCTTATGTCAGTCCGACGGACTGCTAAATATGCGGTTCCTGTCTTTACGAGAAGAATATCCATTGGCAAGGGACTACATGAAGGTTACAGTCTTAAAGCTTATAGACTTCGTTAAGAGAGTCGGACTGGGGGATGTAATCTAGTTTTTCGAGGACCACAATCGATCTGAAAAGGTCGCAGTGGAATAGGCTTCTGGTCACCTCTTAAACATCTATCTATCTATCTAGTGAAAGCTGATGACAAAGAATACTTAATGCAATGTTAATTGGATTGACAGGAGCATACAGAAAAGCAGAATTAATATTTCTTCTAGTTGAAAATGTTATAGACGAAGGAAGCCATTTACCAGCCATTAACATTAGAAAGATTTTAAGCCCCTTATTTACATGCCTAATTATGGTTATCCTTATTGTGAGCATGCGTGTTAGTAATTCTGAAATTTGTTATTAACCATACCGGATTCCGTTAGTTACGGAGAAATAAAGTTACGCATCTCTTACCGTTATCGTCATTTTTTCAGCATCTACGTTGCCACTTGTTGCATTATTTCGTCCAAATGTTAGAGCATTTTAAATTTCCATTTTTTATTACGTGTATTAGAATAATTTGAAAGCTTTAGGAGAGATTAATTTTACTGCAAATATTCGGGAATTTGTATTTTTTTAATAGCAATGTGGTTAAAAGGAAACCATAGTTTAAATTTATAACATTTGAGCTGAAGCTAGAAAATAAACTGAATCTGGCAACACCGAAAATATTATGAAGTTGTCTACGGTAAGACGACAATTCGACGATAATGCAAGTTATAACAGCACTGTCCACTGCCCTATTATACAAATTCGAATTCAAAATTAATAGTTAAGAGAAAACAACGTATATGTCGGGTCAGCTAGTATTATTATAAAAACGAATGTACATTCCATGACATTTTGCAATTTCATTGATTCCATCTTTCTATAAAACTCTTTTTATGAAGAGACTACAAGGATTAAAGTTTATTTCTTAAAGATTCCGCGTAAAATATATTTTTTAAATTGAATAAAATTTGGAAATCTTTCTTTAGCCAACTGAATGTGAAAAGTTTTTAAACAAGTCTCTATAACTTGCATTGTTCCTTACAAATTAGGTTTTATTACTTTCACTTTCATAAAAATAGACTATAACTATAAATAATCGCAATCGTTTAGGTAGGCGTAATATAGGTAAACTCTTTTTTTATAGGACAAATCTAAATTTTAAATTAAATAGGATAATTGTATTTTTATTAACAAAATTTAATAAATGTTCTCACTTTTATAAACCATGTCCAGTTACAAAAATAAAGCTAAAAATTTATTGAAATTTTTGAAAAAGGAATATTTTACTGTCTAGTAATTTTCTTTCCTTAATGCAGTTATTTCTAGCGATTATTCAAAACTCGTGTAACTTAATAATTCGATTTAACTTGCCAAGCTAATTAATGGATATTAGAATGAAATCAATGTGTTTGTTTTACCAGTACTGAAGGTTTTGACTCCATTTCTAATTTTAGCCTATAGATAAAGTTCTACATTGAACGCATAACTAACACTCAAGTTACTTTTAATGCCAGCAGATTTTTGTCTACAAGACTTATGTTCTGTATATTTTCGTCTCAATAGCTGGAGGTTAAAACATTTATTGTGTTTTTACTTTTTTATTTTAATTTAACAATTAAAGTTACAATTTTTTGTTTGTATCGCAAAAAAATATTGACATTTTTAGTTAATAGAAAAAGTAAACTATTTTTCAGTCAATATTTAGATATAGGTATAGACAAGTTTATTACACTAGTACACTTTGTAAACTTGCAAAAATAAATTTGGACGGATTAATACAAACTTAAATTAATTAACAGTACATAAAACGTTACTATAAATCCATCAATTGTGTTTACTTTTTACTATCGATATGGGATGATCGGAATTTTTCAATGTTTTCTCTGATGGAAATATTTCTGAAAATTTTTAATAAACTGAAAATAGCTTGGAGGAAATAGTCTTTCAGCTTTTTTAATCCAATTGAAGGTTTTATTGTCAGTAGTTGCCTCATGCCCCCCCCAAAAAAAACCAAAGACGCCGGAAAAAAATGAAAACATAAGGCAATAATTGTCAGCTATATAAGTAAAGATCAATAGTACAATCAAAATAAACGGCAATTGACTATCAAACAAACTCAGAAGACATTTTAAATCCAGTAATGAATATAAAAGTAGCACCCTAAATATTATTTCTTTTTTAATTTTTTTATTTGTACGTAAAATTAAGTATAAATAGTTTATTACATAACAAGGGTGAAAGTGTTTTAAAAATTAAAAAATAAACCCTACTAATATAGGGACTTGAACCTGATGAAATATTACTTAGGTTGGAAGTAATAAGGGACTTGGAAGATGCTAAAGAGAGTAAGCTATTCCTGCAGTTCGTCGAAATGTTTTAAGAGAGAATAGTTTATCCGACCGTCAATTCCTTATTTTCCCCCGAAATGGAATTAAGTTTATTAGAAATTCTAACCCCTGCATTGTCTTTATTCGGTCTATTTGTAATTATTTTTTCCTGTTTTATTACAAAGTAAAATAACAAATAACGTTCGAAATATTATCGTCTATGTAACACCAATAGAAACATTCGACTAGCAATATATCACTGTAGAAATGTCAAATAGCTGTAATTTGTTTGTTTGAGCATGGATAAAACGTTTGGCAACAAGGTGCATAAAGAAGGGATCTGAATTCATGTGATGACTGCTCAAGATTACTGTTTTTCGAATTAGATATAATGTACAACATATATGATTAGATCATTTTAAAAATAAGTTTTTCATTTGTACTTCTTCAAAAATGAAAATATCTTTCAAAATTTAGGTACCTACATTTTATTAAATATGTATATATTTCAAAACGACCTACTTGTCCCCCAAACCATGTTGTTTTTCGTCCTTAATTCTGCTTTATTTTTTTAAATATACTAAAAAATTTAAACAGCTTTATTTTTAAGGGTTTCTGCATATTTGAACATTATTTTTCGATCTTTTTAGATCTAATTAACGCTGGATAGACGAGGAAGATTGTGCTAATAATCCAACACATAATTATTGACATAGCAGGGCTTTTCGAGATGTATACCGTCCCATAATAATGATCTGGGTGAGAAATCTGAAGCCGAGTTAAAGAGCAGAACGATTTTTGCACCAAAATCTACGTAATGCTAAGGAAGCAGAAAAAATTAACAATTAAAAGACAATTTAGAGGCCCTGTCATTGAAGGAACAAAAATGAATTCCACCTCTCACAAAAAGAACTACTAAATTTTTCAAGAATCATACTTTGTCGCAGTTTTTCAGATTTAGTGTCTGTCAGATTAATATGTATTAGTTTTAGATAAGGATAAAACTTTGAAAATTTTGTCAGAAAACCGTAAGTTCACATAAATAAAGCGAAACCTCCATTTGAATAATAATGACAACCTGGCTGTGACTGACAAATTCACAAAACTTCGTTTCATTTTTATACCACTCAATCAGAAATTTTGCAGTTTGAAATTATTTCATTCTTTTAATAAGCAAATGGTTCTTTATTAATAAAAATCTGGATGTAACAAACAAATTCACAAAACTCCGTTTCTCTTTTTGGCTAATTTTGTTGTCACAGAAGGGTTCTAGACTGTTAAAAGCTTAGCTGCTCCTTCTCGGGTTAGTAGGTCCGTTTCTTCGTTTCCTTTGGCCCACTTTGACTGGGTTTCGACGAAATTATGAGCTTGTTTTTGCGGCTAAAGCTTCTAGGCAATCCCACACCAGCCTCGAATTGATCTCCATTGCGTTTGACGTCTTTACGACCGCTTGGATGTCTGAGAATATTTCAATAGTCCTTCCTTGTGCCTTTTTCCTGATGATTTCCACGGCTTCGCAGTGAATGGCAGTTATCTCTGTCTGAAACACTGTGGCATACCGCCATAGATTTAAAGAGATTTTATTCCTTTCTTTTACCATGAATAGACCAACTCTCACCTCATTTTCGGTTTTAGAGCTGTAGGCTTAATATAAAAGTTGTCCTTTTGGTGAGCCGGTACGTGATTCTCCTGGCCTGCTCCTGAATTTACAGCGGTAGAGGCGTTAGGTATAATAAAGCTTCTAAATCTGCTGTCATGTCACCCGTATTTTGGTCACTATAGGTATTAGGTGTTATTTTTGGAGTAAAGCCCAATTTTTTCCCACATATTCTTCTACATGTGTTAAAGGGCAATGTATATTTATCAAAAATAACTTCTAGGTATTTTGTCTCTTGGGCATATAGAATTTCCTCCTTACTGAGTACCAGTGGTTTTAGTCTTTTCTTTGTGAAGTTGACAATTGTGATTTACGCGGAAGCTGTACAAAATTAATCTTGAGCTTGGACTGCAATAAATCGTTGCAGTCATCTCTCATTTCTTTAGATCAGTTCAAAACGTCTGGCTTTTGAAAATCTACCGATTTATTTAATAGCTAAGGATTGGTTAGGCAAAGTTACAGACGGATGTTGGAGCATGTCAATTTTCAAGTTTCTTAAAATATTTTCAATTTAGCCGCTTGTTCGATGAATTATTACTTTTTTCAACGTTGACGTTGGGCGCCAATTTGTAATATTAAGTGGTCGTTGGGCGACAATTTGTAACCAAATTATTACGTTTAGCGTCAATTTGTGATATGTTGATAGTTGAATTTATAAAATTATTTAGTTAACTTTTAAAAAATAACTATATACCAAAAGAAAAAATGTAATTTACAATAAAACAAACATTAATCTTAATTTCGTCTTTAATTAATTGTAAAAGATATTTCAATAATTAACAAAATTTATAAATGTTTATCACTGCAAAAATTATTATAGTTAAATACCTCGGCTAGGGGTGAGTAAGTTCATTAGCTCTGACTATAGTACAATATTTGTTTCTTTAAGAAATTATAAGGGCGCCACTGAAATCTTTTTATTTTTTATGATACTACTGAAGAAAGTTGTTTTAAGCTGTTATTTAAATAAGTATCATAAGATGACAGAAAGATGTCAGAAAAAACTGTCTATGAAGATAAAAAAATGAAATGAAAATGTACCAAAAGATAAATAGATTTCCTTGGTGCTTAAATGAATGAAATTGAGAATACGTTACAAAAAATAATCCGCAAACAGTTCTATACAAAAACTTATTCTAATACAGTTGACGATAGGTACTAAAATGATTTTTATATTACGTTTAAGAAATAAAGAAAAACGAGACAGCTGTATAATATTAAAAATGCATTTATGTTGGTCGACTTATCTTTTTTTACATAGGATCCGTTGGTTGATCCAGGAGAGGGCTGGTCCAGTGAAGGGTTGGTCTGATGAACCGTCCACCAATGTAGAACCAATCAGTGTAATGTGTTTGAAATTTGTAGTGTCTTTTAACTTTTGTAACGTCTTTTAATTTGGAATTTGTAACGTCTTTTAACTTTTGTAACGTCTTTGGTATTGTATTTTCCAATGCTGTGAAAAATTGTCGCATCAACCACGTGTTCGTTTATTTTTTCCGTACAAAAAGTACAAAACAGCGTATTCCGAAATTTACATTTATCATTAGGATATATGACAGAAAATACAGTAGTAACAAAAGATAAATTAATATAACAATTAGAATTCCAAAAAAAAGTACTCAACTCGCCATTTTGTATTTTTTTATAAAAAAATTTACAATTATTACTTTTAAATTGCCCTCAAAATATACTTGAAATAATTATTAATATGAAAATTCTCATCTGTCAAGATTTATAGAAATTATATTTAAAATCTTTTACCAAAAATAAAAATCAAAAAACATACCTGTGTATAACACCAATGACAATAAAAGAATGAATCGTGGTTTAAGGTATTGGACTAAGCCACATTAAAGATCGTGTATAAAGTTGGAATTACTGACAGGAATCGTTTATAATAATTAACATGTTAAAAACTCTATACAATAGATGGTGTTAGTGTTAGCCATATAATTAATTTAAAAATACTACATTTTTAGTTAACATATCATGTTACAATTAATATCCATTCAATCATAAAAGCATATTTAAAAAATTCTCTAGGCATTGATATTGGTATAAATTTCCACTTTTTTTACTCAATAATTTAAAGGTAAAACATGACAAAATTTTTTTTATAGGTACCGGCCTGATCCACGTTAAATCTCTATCCTAAAATTGATTAGGGATTTTGCATATCCTGAGGGAGCAAATGCTGGTTAAATTGAAGCAGATTACATTAGTACATTAGAGGGAAATTCCAGGCACAATCGTCGACTAACTTATTTTACCCGGGAAACTTCTTTTTTATATAAAAAACGTGCATTGTAACTTAGGTGATTATTTTTTCGCCAAGAGAAATTGTGATTAATGGAAACATTGTGTGTGGGATCACAGCACGCAAACGTTGGGAAATTAAAATTTAGACGAAGCGACGCAACGTTAAGACTTCAAATAATGTTTTTGATTTAAGAGCTTTTACTGTTATGTAATTTAATACCCACATTTCATTAAAATGTTTTGTTGTAATCGGATAGTAGTGTAGTGTGACAAATATAAAAGGAATTAACAAATATATTATATTTTTAGTTCAAATATTGATGAAATACCAAATGCAATATTAACCAACATAAACATTATCCAAACAAACATATCTAACAAATTGATTGGATAATTTAGGGTAATATTATATTTTCTACTTAGATTGACTGGATGAAACAACCGAGAAAAGAGTTTAAAGTTAAATATATTATTTATAATAATTGGTCTCATGGCAACAATCAAATAACAAAACTGTATACAACTCAAATAACTATAATGACTCAATAAATTAATGTTCTTTGAGACTTTAGAGGTAACATGTTAGAAGGCATTTTCATCAAACTGTTGAAGTAATAGTTTGGGGTGCTATAGCTTATGGTTGGAGATCACCTTTAATAATCATCAGAGGTAACATTAACGGGCAGTGTTATATCCAAGAAGTTTTAGAACCCCATCTTTTACCCTATCTTGACACCATGGCAAATCCAACTTTCCAACAAGATAATATCCGACCACATGTTGCAAGAGTCACAATAGACTTCTTTCAACATAATGATGTCACATTGTTACCTTAGCCACCAAGATCTCCCGACTTTTGCAACGTCCTCCTCAAACTCTAGAAGAACTTCAAGAGGAGTTGGTGGTTGCCGGTTGCCTGGAATGAGACACACAGAAGGACATTGACCACCTGATCAGAAGCATGCCTAGAGGCGCTGGAGAATGCTTAACACATCGGGGTGCATTCACTTGTGGAGGTGTTAAGGTGTTCAACCCAACCAGACAAAAAAATAGTGTGCTATTGGTGGACGAATGAAATATGTACAAGAAAACGACAATGTTGGAATAATATTCTAGAAGCATTGGACTCCTGGGGAGATGGTTCTCTCGATTAATTAGACCAGAACTATGCCAATATTCCGGCCGAAAGAAAGCGTGGGATCCTACCCGAAAAAGGAACTTGGCACAGAAGATAAATAGTAAGGGAAGGACAACTTGTTTTTACCTCCGAGAAACTCGAAGATGCCATCAGAAAGATTAAAAATAAGCCCAGACGGCATAACTAACAAAATGGTGAAGCTACATCTTGCGGAGCTACTAGAAATGTATAACGATAATATGAGGAAGGCCAATTACACATCTTCTTTGAAAACAGGGATTGAGATTTTAATTCTGAAAAACGGGGAAACATAGAAACTAAGGATGCTCGATTAATTACTCTGTTAACTAAATTTGGAAAAGTTTTAGATAGTATAATCCTAAATATATTGAACAATGAGTTAGAATCACACGAGATAATATCTTATGACATCTCTAAATGAAAGTGTTAAAAACACAATGAACAGATTCTGTATCTTAGTGTCCGTTGACATTAGGAATACTTTTAATACAGCCGTTTGGAAATATTTTATAGAGCTATTAATGCCAACGTCTCGGGTTACATAAGGTCTGTTCCAACCAAGCAGAGAACAGTTCTAAAATAGTTATTTTTGTGCGCAGTGGTGTGGTGAGTTGCGCAGTGCACTAATTTGGTCTCATGAGTGGTAATATTACTGTTCTAGAACGGTTCTTTGCTTGGTTGGAACAAACCAATTGTTAACTTGATTAGTAGCTACCTCTCCCAAAGAAAAATTAAAACGGGCAAAGTGATCAAAGAGTTTACAAATGGAGTGCCACAGGATTCGGTAATTGGGCCAACTTTGTGGAATATTTATTTTTGTGGAGTATTACGACTAAATTATGTAGAAGACGTACAATCTATTGCGTACACCGATGACCTGGTTCTGGTTGCGTAAGATAACGATTGGGATTACCTGGAATTTAAAACGAACAGAGCTGTGGAGCTTGTAGCTAAGTGGTTTAAGAACCACGAACTAAAACGCTTGGAATAAGGAGGTAGTTACTGTAATAAGGGAAGTAGAGGGTGGAAGCGACCAGAATATATAAGTATACCAGGCAAGAATACATGGGCATATACTGGACAGGGACTTCAGATACAGTCTACACATTGAAAGTCAGGAGTAAGATGGAACCCATTCGCAAGTCGATGCCCAATGTGGAAGGGCCAGGTTTTTTGAAACGTAGGATGTTGGTTGGGGTTGTACGCTGCTCCAGCGTGGAATGAGAGCTGAGAGTTTCAAATAATTTTTAGGGTACAGAGACTGGCTCTGCTCATGTGTCTATAGAACTGCCATACTACTCATAATTACTGTGTCGTCAACGTAAGCTATTATTTGGCCTCCACTGGTTCTTAAATTTCCCTTTGATATTTTTCGCATTACAAATTCCAATGCTAAATTGAAGTTTCGCCGATAATGAGTTTCGTTGCCTGACTACTTTATAAATCGTCTTTAGTTTATTTGTTATAATGCTGACTCTTGGGATACTGTAGCAAACGAAAAATTTCCCTAATAATATGTCAGTAGTTTATGAGGTATTGTATTATACGCATTGTGTTTTCTGCCAACAAATCTATAGTTTTTGACCAATAAAAATCTTTTAATATATCCACTATATTAACTTTCACTAATAAATAATTCAAATTAATTAATTTTTTTATCGGATTAATTACTAAGCTATTGTAGAACAAATTTAAACCTACCAGAACTACGACACATGTTTACTATTTAAAATTAGGTAATAAAAATTAGTTATTTTTTCATATAATGTTAATATCACACAAAAGTTTATACATTTATAATTATTTAACATATTTTAGGTTCCATATTTTTCCGAATTCTGATATATTTGCAAAGAAATTTAAGAATTGAACTATAGGAATAACTTTAACTCTTTTACTGTAAATGTGGATTATAAGGATTATACGCTGCACAAAAATATTTCTCGTCAATTTTTGTTTTAGAACAAATATGTCAAATCTCTTTACGTGAATTAATCCTACATTATCTTGTTCGCAGAATATCATCACTCGATTTCAGACCGGAGATGAAAAAATGAAAAAAAATTCAAGGAATTTCAGTCGATATCCGGAATATCAAGTAATAGTCTCAATTGACTTGTTGAAATTGCAAATCTATTCCATAAAAAATGTGCTCTTGGTGGATTTTCTGGAAAAAAGGATGTATGAAACCCAATTCATTTCGTCAAAGTGCGAGAACTGAGAAACTAGTATTCCATTAAATATTGAATAATAAAATCTTTGTTGCATTCAAAATTTTTACAGCTTATTGCCAGAGGTTCGCCTGATTAAAGAAATTACATATTATATTTATAATAATAGAAAAATAGAGTAGAGAGAGCTAATAGGCTATAATAAATTAGTTAGTTTATAATAAATCTGAGAAGGTTTCTTCACTATTTTAAACAAAAGAAAAAATATATATAAAATAAGTATTCCCTACATTCATTCTATTAGTTCAATATAAAAGTCTGTAATTTCAAGATGTTTCATTAATACAGTTGACAGAAGCAAACATGAACCCTGGGTGGGCGTGTCCTTGTCGCTGTAGTTGTATTTTCATCTCACTTATGCAGCCACTAAAATTGATATTATCGTTAACATTGGCTCGTGATTGGCTGATTGTGATAACCTTGAAATTAGTTGGCATATTTTCCGCGGACCATGTTTGCTTCTGTCGACTGTATATTGCAAAAAATCTAGCAGACTCTGTAGTTAAGTTGTTAAGAGTCCAGTTTTTTTTCAAATATTCACAGTAAGGTGATCTAATTACTCTACAAATGGGTTATTAAAAAAATACGAGGTAGATAGTTTCATACTCATTCCTATTATAGGCCATACATAGGATCTATTTTATGTGAAGAACCATATAATGTAAATACTGAATTATATTTGTCCACTACAGTCCTATAAACCCTTAATTATACATGCGCTTAAGAATATTGCTACCTAGTATTCACTAGTGAATAATGATCCATTTTCCAACAGCAAGTATGTCTAAACTTGGTAAACATATTTTACAAAGTATTGTTTGATTTTTAAGCTTTACTGTAACTTACAAATATTTTTGGGCAAAAGAAATTTAATTGCATTAAAATAAAATCTAATCTTAAAAACATACTTAAGTATACTTATGTGGAATCAGATCAAACCAATATCAAAAATATAGGAGCGGCTAAATATTACTCTGTTATCCGCGAACTTGCCAGATGCTGCTCTTGTTTTCTAAAAGAGTGAATTGCCTCAACCCCACTTTACTTTTAAATGAATCCATCCTAGTTTCAGCGCCTCAAACTGTAGAATTAAAATTTTCTTATATTTTTCTGCTGTTTTTTGGTTATTTTTATTAGTAAAAAATGTGTTATCGTGTAAAATTTGTTTTAAAGTGTTTTCAACTAAAGGTAACCTCACCAGATATTTACAAAATGTTCATGATGAGGAAGAGAAAAACATTATTTTATATAATTTTGATACATTTATAACAATAAGTGTCTATAAAGAGGCTGTAAAACTTCTTACAGACTTATAGCAGACTTAAGATACAATTTGGAATCAATTCATAAAATAAATACGGAAAAAGAAATATTATGTTTTGAAATTTTAGAAGGTATTTTTATTTATTTCTTTCTGTCATATAATAATTACTTTTTTCTTTTTTATTTTATGTTAGATTTTGAGTATTGGTTGAATGATATCTGCAGAATATAGTTGTAAGAAGAAAAGTGAAGAAATTACCTCATATATTGTGTATAGGCAACACATATTACATGTGTGTGTATTGCTGTGTATAATTTTATGCTACCATGCTGCTATTATTTTATAATTACAAATAACTTTTATTTAAAAGTCGCGGACAAAGTAAAAAGTGTTACATTCTTTTTGGTATAAACCAAATGATGTAAAGTTTTGTACTAAAATGGTTTGTTAATATATTGTTTTGTTAAGAACTGGGCTGAACACAATTAACCCATTTTGTCTCTATTGTCTATAGGCTATCTTTCGCATGTGTGCCCTCAACCTTAAATCCTGAGGATGGCGACTAAGATCTTAGTTGACAGTCCGCCCCCTGTCAAAGCTCCGATTAAATGTGGTAAGTTTGAAAAACCCAGAAAAGCTCCATTACAGAATAATATACTGTTATTAATTGTTTGTAAATGAGCAACATTTCATGTGATCTGGATAGGTCATTTTATAGGAAGTTTTTTTATATTTATTATAATATAACAAATAAGTACTACGTTGGTTCATTCTTATTTCAAGTTCTTGGAGTTTATAACAATATCTACAAAATGATTTTATTTGTATACATTGTAATGCCCAATTATATATAATCGGATATTTGTTATCGGATATAGTAAAAAGTTTCATCAACCCCCGATAGGCTATTTTTAAGATGTTATAAGATTTTTTAATCCATCCTGTTTCAAACCTCGCTACATGATAAGTTGAATTCTTTCAATCAGGTTAATATTTCTGATACCCCACACTAATATACAATTCATAGCTATATGTATTGATAAGGACTTTAATAATTCAATTCGGGATGCCAGGTATCAATTCCCATTCTGGCCATTAATGGCAACAAATCGCCTATAGCACGTTTTGCCTTTTCAGATATTAAAGAACACATTTCGTGGTAAAAGGAGGATGTAACTCCAAAATACGTATATTTTCTGACTACAGACATTTTAAATTTATTAGAATAATACTTTATTTTGCCATTGTTATAAATATGTTAAAAGAAGTCTAATGTGACTCTTGCGACATGTGGTCGGGCATTATCTTGTTGGAAAGTTAGATTTGCCATGGTGTCAAGATAGGGTAAAAGATGGGGTTCTAAAACTTCTTGGATATAACGCTTCGCCTTCATGTTACCTCTGATGAAGATTAAAGGTGATCTTGAACCATAAGCTGTAGCACCCCAAACCATAACTCCAACAGTTTGATAAACATGCCTTTCAACAAAAAACCTTGAATTTCTCCTTTCACCACGTCGTCTTCTAACCCTCGCTCGACCATCGTGCATGCCTAAACAAAATCGAGACTCGTCACTAAAGAAAATACTGTTCCATTCCTGATCCCAGAGTGACCGTTCTCTGCACCACTCAAGGCAATTACGTCGGTGTTCTGGAGTTAAAGGGAGGACCCAGTGTGGTCGCTATGAAAACAGGCCAAAACGTCTTATTCGGCGGTAAACACTTCGCATGCCAATAGGTCTTCCGTGTTCTGCAAACCATTCATTTGCGATGGACCTGGTAGTGGAGAAGCGGTCCCCTAAGGCCAATAATTTTAGGCGGCGACCTTCACGGTCTGTTGTTCTACGGCGTCTACACTTCTTTGCACTCTAACTGCAATTTCCCGAAAAGAAAATCCAGCTTCCCGAAGTCCCACTATACAAACTCATTAAGTTGACGACATCGTACAGGTCTCCTACTGCTTTTTACATCTGTAACAGCAAGAAATCTTCAATGTTTAAATTACTGTCGAACTGCTTTATATTTACTGCTGAATTAGTAGCAATATTTGTCTTCAAATTGGATTTACAGAATTGTGTCGAATTGTGTAATATTGTCCGATTCCAACTCCGCACTATTATGTTTACAAAACCACAAAACACATAATTATTATAATTCATTGGTATCAGATATCATAAACACAAGTCCAAGAAATCAATTTCATTTATCTGGCTTAAAGGTCACGCAAACATACCAGGAAATGAAACAGCCGACGAGCTAGCTAAAATGTCTATTAATCCCGGATCTTTGCTGTATACGAGGTCTGGCTATTAAATAACGAGACTGCGCGCGCGCGCAGAAGGCATGCTAGAGGGGTAGGGTGAGAAACGAATGCAGCGTTAGAACCTAACCTAACCTAAGCTAACCTAACCTAACCAAACCTAACCTACTACTACTACTTTTAGAAAATGTATAATTTTCTAATAATAGCAAATCTCTATTACGACTTTTAATTATACACATTTTAAGAAAACAACATCAAAACTCACAATTATAAACAAAACTGAGAAATTTACCTGTTAATTATAAAAATATCAAATTGGAAGGGGCAGATTTCATTGGCAATAAAGGGATTAGGGAAATACGTTTTCTGAACATTCTGTGTCGAATATTCATGTTGGATTAAGAACCTTTTTCTTTCTAGCATGTAGTTGGGGTAAAATACGTCGACTAGACACCCGCCGGATCAAACTAATTTCTAATTATTTTTTATTTTAGCACAGGAAAGTTTAATTGAAACAATGGGAGGAACCCTACCAATCTATTCCATCCCCAATACATATATATTAATGTTGTTTTTAGCCAGCTAGTTTATTTTTAACTGTGTTAATGTTTACATTGTTTGTTTTGATATCCACAAAACATTAATTTTATTTAAGCAGTTCTATTTAGTAACCTTCCATTTGCCATAGGTTTTCCTTTTTTGTCAATTACCCAGGAATCTGTATTCTACTAAATCTTTTTCTGTTTAATCGTTTTCTTACATCTTATCCTGTTCTTAATCTTTACAAATGACAGTTTCCTTAATTGCAAAATAAAGTTAGCCTGAAAAAATTTAACAAAAAATTCGCTAAAAAGCATTACAAAAAGCATAAACTCCAATATATTCTGGAATTGGTGTTACAAATAACCTGCAAAACTGCGATTTATTTGACTTGTAAAAGCTCTGGAAGCTTTATTACCGACTATGCTCCAAATGTATCAAATCAATAAAGTTCTCTTTCAAGAAATTATAAATAATATTTATGACACTAATGTAAAAGGGTAACTTTAATTATTCAACTCTTATTTACATTTTAAATATTCGTTTTTTATTAGTACTCGCTATTAAATTTTCTCGTCCGACAAACGTTTATATCTTGCGTACAAAAATTCACAAAAACTTGACAGAACCTTTTAAGAAAGGGTGATTTGAATTCTGGAACGTTCTTTTATACACTTATATGAGATGTTATAACGAGAGCCGTTGGCAGCTGTGCCAGAAGATTTCAATAGTAAATCTCTTCAACATCGTGACAAGTTAATAGCTCTATACTGCTTGATTGCGGGATTAAGGACCTTTGAGCTAGGGTTTTCCCTTGGTGAATTCTGATTTTAAGACGTATAAAAGGCATGTTAGTTACATACAGTTCATTAAAATGGGTATTATATTCAGATGTTCAGGAATGCATGTTGGAACGAACGACACTTTTTTAAGAAATATGTCTATAAACAGAAAAAACTGTATTTACCTATTATTTTTTTACGATGTTCTTTTATTTATTATTTTAATTTATTTATTAATCAATTGTAAAATAGGGTTTAATTCGAAATTATTTAAATATTATTAACCACTATGTAATATACTGTAAATAATATTATGATTTGAGAGAAAGTTTATTGATTTATTTATTAGATTTATATTACTTATTTAAATGTACTAATAGCAACAAGATCTTTTTCTCAGGGGGTGTTTGGTTATGCTAGTTTCTATTGGGTTATTAGGTAGAAGGTATTTGAATAAAATTGATTAATTATAAATTTATTATAAAATAGTTAAATTAAAACAGTAATGTTAAAAGTTTAATAATGAAACTAATTAAAAAAATATTAAAAAGAAAGGCCTTTGGTAATTATAAAAGAACTTACTTGTGAAATTAAGTTAAACTAACCAATGTTGTTTATGTAATGGCAAGTAAGATTATCAAATACACTAATTATTAAATATCAAGTAAATTCCTTTGTTTTTTTAAATTCTAAAATTCAACTAACTACTACAAAATTTTTTAAAAAAATTACAATTTTATCTGACCTTGATATATAAAGTCCTGTTTCCTGATTGGTGGAAAAATCTGTAGGTGATCTATGAAGAACGGAGACGAACGAAGTGATACGTAGTATTTGCGATTTTGGTAAACTGAAGTGTTGTTAGACGATTAGTTTCTTGTGTAATTATTGTTCTTTGTTTGTTCCTCAAATTTTAGTGTTGATGGATTATAGTTCCTTTAGTTGTATTAATAATAGTAAGTACTCTTCTTTTTTTTTTACATCAACCGAAAATGCTTTAATTTCACCTTTTGATTAGTTTTTAATGTCACTTGGCACTTTGTTTTACTTTATAATTGTTTTACTTTGTATTTTTAATGTCACTTTATTATAACTACTTTAAAAACTGTTTGTTCACTTTTTAACTGACTGTTCACACTCACTGATCTTCTCTCTTTTACTTCCAATAATCAACTTCCCAAAAACTGCTTGTTCAAATTGACTATTCACACTCAGATCTTCAATGTTTGACTACCCCCTTTTTAACGACCTCTGTTCAGTCTTTTATATGTTTCAAACTTCTAGAAGCTTCGTTTTTTTTTGTTCTAGAGATTAGTCATTTCTGGGTAAAACTATGTGTATCTCTTTCTTTCATATATATGACTAGACATACTCACTTCGTCTACTGTCCGATCATTCGAGAATAAAATATTGTACAAATATATCTGTCTCCTTTTTACACATTATCTGAAATTATTTTTATTTAATATCATTGTTTTTTCAGAACAATAAACAACTAAAAGGTTGAATTAACTTTCACTATTTAATCGTAAAATACTAATGTAATGACGGCCGTTTCGCTATAGAAATAGCATCGTCAGATTGACATATATTGAAGTTACAGTTTGTTTGTTTGTAGTACCTGATATTGATTATGTAGTATTAAGGCTAGACCAAGTATGGAAGTAATAAGACATAACCATATTAAAGCACTATACAAATATTTGACCATGAAATCGAAGGAATGATCCATAACTCAAATGTGGCTGATATAAAATATCAATAAAACACCAAGTCAAACCACAACAAATTTAATGGTGAAAATTATCAAATTTGCGACTAGTTTCAGTCTTAGACCATCATCATGCTACAAATAAAAGATACAATAAGGTAAGGACAAGAACTATAACAATAATAAATAAATATTAAATATAAAGTTGGACAAAAAATGAGTAAGGCATAAAAGTAGTAAAGAAAAGAAAAAGAAAAGCTTACCTATCATGCAAAAGTAGATACATTCGTATAAAATTAAAATTAAAAGTTACATCAGTAAAATATATAGGTTGTATAAAATATCAAAATATAATAAATATAAAAAAAATTTGCGGGGTAAAATAATACAAACAAATTTATAGTTAAAAAAGACATAGGGGAAAAATAGAGGGACAAGACAGGATTATATTTTTTAAAAACAACTAAAAGGTCAAAGGAAGGACGTGAAAAAAACGAAGGGATTATAACATTGTCATCGAAAGAAATAGAGGAAATAAACCGTGAAGAATAAAGTTAAAAATCATCTTTAAAATAACAGACTAATATTATGAGCACTACAACATGAAGTACCTAGTCGAAGTTTACAACCAAACATACAACAACAATATTTATTTATTATTGTTATAGTTCTTGTCCTTACCTTATTGTATCTTTTATTTGTAGCCTGATGATGGTCTAAGACCGAAACTAGTCGCAAATTTGATAATTTTCACCATTAAATTTGTTGTGGTTTGACTTGGTGTTTTATTGATATTTGACCATGAACTTAATTTTTCTTTACTATAAATCATACAAATTAACAAACATTGACGAACTTTATTCTTCTAATTAATAACAAATTAAATTGTACTGTATGCCTACTATTGTCACCAAAGATTGCCTAGTTGTGGAAAGGAAATAACGTTGTCTTTCTCATTTCCTCATGCTGTCACTTTTTTCTTTCTCCTTGGAACTTAAGCCAGGAGGTTTCCATTACGTATTTTATACGGATTCTGAAAAAGAATTGCAATCACATCATTGTGGATAACAAAATTACTTAACTCTTAAGGCCGCTGCAATATACGGCCAATTACCATATTAATTTACATCTGTGATTAACCAAGTACAGACTTCCATCGATCAGGATAGTTGCCATCCATTGTCTTGTTCCTGTGGGGAAGTTCCAGGATTGGTACCTTGTTCCAGAGATTGCTACACCCGGTAACTAAACAAACCTATATTCTGCCAAAAGCCAATGCAATAGCTGGTCTACCTAAAACCATTTTGTCTATTAAGATAGTTCATATTTTCTACTTACCAGAAATAATAAAACTTATAATACTTACCTACATAAATGAAAATATTTTAATTGTTAACCACCTAGTACTACGTGGGTACCATAACAATCATTGTAGTCATGTAAATATTGCTTTTACCATTCCACCTTGACAGAATAATAATATAATAGCTAGCTACTAAATCAAATTTTTCTTGTTTTCTTTTTTTTCCAGGACCACTCTACCAGACACCAACCCTGAGTTAGTCGGGTCAATTTAGAGATTAGTTACTGATTGTCCTCAAAATGACTTAGGACAACCTGTAACCGTATCATACTAAAATAAATTTATTTCAGTAATTTATATATAAATAAAACATTTTTTTGCCACGTACTTTAAAAATTACAAGATCAACTTTATTTCTCTGATGGGAATTATATTTCTTTACTCAGGTAATATCTTCCTAGATTTATATCTGTATTATGAATGGTTTTAGTATTTTGAGAAAATTTATGATCACTTTGCAGTCTTTAGTATCTTGAACATTTTATGATGGCATTTTAACGTTGGAAAGTGAAAGAAATGTACATAAAATTAAATTAACAATTGTTTTTTTGGCAACTATCAATTCTTTAATTCTGGCACTCTGCTCAACTTTCACCCACCTTAAACATTCAAACTCGAAAAACCTCCTTTAGTTTTTTTAAGCGTAGCTGCGCATTAAGTTATAGCCAGTACTTGTAATAAAAAACTCTTCGTTTTAACAAAACGTCCACTATTTATTTAAAAAATTGCTTTTTTAAAATCAATGACAGCCGTATTAATGCAGATGTTGCCGAAGATATTATTTTTGAAATTGTATTAGAAATATTTCCACAATATGTACTACTTTTATAACTTTTAATTTCTTTAGTGCGTTGAGGGAATGTTAGCTGTAGTCACATTTTAAAACCTTGAACATCCAGACTCACTCATACACACCAATGACATTCAAGCTAGAGTCAAAAATTATACGGACGTCATTTCTTTATACTGAAGTAAAATAATTTGAGGACCTCATTAAAAATAAATTATTACAAGTTCAGTTTCAAAACCAGCAAATTTTTATTCCTCTCTCATGAGAAGTCTTCATATGACACAATTTAGCCACAAGTAATCCTTGCCGGTGGCAAGGATAATTAATTTTATGAATATTTTACTACATTACCGTGATGGCAGCTTCTGTCTGTTATGCCGTACATAAATTTTCGTACAGGACAATTTTTACTTATATAACAGACCGCATTGTTACTTTTATGTTCAAATTAAATACCATCAAGTTTTACTTGTTTGCTTCTTAATGGTGTACGTCGACAGCTCGTAAACAAGTAAGACATAAGAAAGTTCTTGATATATTTTATGAGTAACCTTACAAAATGGATCAATGTCCAGGTATTTATAGAGATTTTCAAGTACTATTTTAAAACTTCTTTCAAATTACTTTCATATATTTTGATTTGCAGATTTGTCTTTAATATGTGTAGTGGTAAATAACGAAACTTTTCATCAAAACTTCCACTTGGTTTAAAAATTTGCTTTTGTAATTGAATAACAGCCGTTTTAAATTTTAAACTATCATCGTCCGTTATTTACCGATTTGATTTTTGAGTTTGCAGTGCTCCTAAAATTTTTAGTGGATTTTTTATTGATAATCAATCTTGCCACAAAGGCGATTGATTTCCTATTTAAATAACATGGGGTTTTTGTAATTTTTGCAATTAATTTTGTTGTTCCTCAACCAGCTCATACAAAGCTGCGGCAATTAATTATTTTTGTAATAAATTTAATAATAATAATAAAGTTGAACTAAAAATAGTATTAATTTTCTTTGTATGTTGACCTAAAACCTATCATTATTTGTTTTACATTTTTTTCATTGCAAAAAATATCTCGTTTTTACTGAATAACTAAAATTGGTGCTAAATATCTTGATAACCAATTAATTACCAGACGATATTTTTTGGTTTGTTAAATAAGCCACGCACTTGTTCATATATTTGCATTCATGTGTGAACAATAAACTATCATTATTTTTATGCTGTTAAATATGTGGTAGCTTTGCTAATAGCAGTTTATGGTAGGTCTTACTTTCTATATGATAATCCAAACTTTATCCTTAATCTTTTTTGTGTCATTTTGTTTCATTTAGTCTACTTACAATGTTGCATGTTGGTTTTTTAGTATTCTATTTGTTAGTTGGTAAATTGGTTGGATGTTTAGACAAATAAATTTATACCTAATGTTTATTGCATAATCTGCGACAGCCGACTCTTTACGGTGAACTCATTCCTTTTGCGGAGGAGGTAAAATATCTGGGGGTAATCCTAGATAGAAAACTTACCTGGAACTCCCATCTGGAGAGAACAATAAACAAAGCCAGGGTATCCCTCTGGAATCTCAGAAGGGTCTGTGGAAAATCGTGGGGGATGAATCCCAAACAGATTTACTGGATTTATCAAACGGTGATAAAACCAATGGTCACGTATGGCTCAGTGGCGTGGGGGTCGAAAGGACTACAACAAGCTGCTGCAGCGAAGTTGTCTGGTCTGCAGAGAACTGCATGCGTGGCCATTACGGGCGCTATGTCCACCACTCCGACGGCGGCAATGGAGAGACTCCTAGGTTTAACTCCACTCCCCATTCTTTTGGAGAAGGAGGCTAGGATGGTCTCTTACAGAGCCAAGTCGATAGGTAACCAGATAACGGGGGAGGCACTTTGGGACCACGCGGGACTGGTGGGGAAGTTAAATTCCCACCAAGTCCTTGGAATGGTATCAGACATGCTTGCCACACGTGTACACGTGGAAAGGGCCTATAACGTCCTATTCCCAAGTAGGGACGAATGGAAAGGAGGTGCAATCTCCTTCTCTGGGTCCGACTGCGTTGTATACACGGATGGCTCGAAAAATCCACTGGGTGTGGGAGCCGGGGTGTATAGCAGAAATCCGAGAGTTGACATTTCAATAAACCTTGGTAAGTACGCTACTATCTTTCAGGCGGAAACGTTTGCTATAGATTTGTGCGCAAGGGAGTTGATTGCCCAACCCCTGGTAAACAAATGCATATACATAATTTCGGACAGCCAGGCAGCGTTAAAAGCACTGAATTCTACCCGAGTTGATTCAAAGCTGGTGTGGAGCTGTATCGAATCCCTTAACAACCTTGGAGCAAATAACAGAGTAACGCTACTCTGGGCTCCAGGGCATGCGGGAGTGGAGGGCAATGAAAGAGCCGACACTCTGGCAAAAAAGGGAACGGAGTCCGCGTTTATTGGACCGGAACCATTCCTTGGCATAGCAAAAAGCACTGCCAAGGACATTATCTCCAGCTGGGCAGCGAGGGAAACCCTTCTGCACTGGGAGAATATACCGGGGCTTACCCACTCGAAAGCGTTTATATCTCAACCTTCGAGCAGAAAAACAGCACAGCTCCTGGAATTGAGTAGAAGTAACCTACGCATTCTTACTGGACTGTTGACTGGACACTGTCGTCTGAGAAACCACCTGAGGAAGCTTAGTCTGAGCAATACGTCGGACTGTCGCTACTGCAGTGTGGCAGACGAATCGGCAGAGCACATTCTTTGCTATTGCCCCGCGTTAGAAATGAACAGGCTCCGCTCGTTTGGCCTCATACGGCTAGAGCCTACCGACTTTAGACAAGTCTCGCCAAAATCGATCTTGGACTTTGTTAAGAAATGCAGACTGGATGGCGAATTGTGACCCTTAGGGGTGAGCCACAATAGGCCCTAGTTTGGCCGCAGTGGAGGGGTGGGAAACGCCCCGCTCACATTGAACCTAACCTTATTGCATATTCTATCTATCTTTATTTAATATGAATATAAATTCCATTATCTAACGAAGATGATCAGTTCAGCATTCAGTTTTTTCCTATTAGTGTTGTTCATGCAGCAATATTTATCTCTGCACTGAATTAATCCCTAGTTTAAAAAAAATAATATAGTCATTTAAATTTATAGCAGTCATTTCTAATCTCATCATTTTGTAAAAAAATGGTAACATTGCGTCTGAATGTTATCGCCTATTTTATGTCCAAAATAAAATCGAAACTTTACACTACACTTTTCTTCTAGACAATTTAAATACCAAACACGTCCTCTTTGAAATTCATGAATGCACATCGTATAATATTTCACAAAAATGAACGAATTTTCGATAACAATTTCCATGAAAAACACATTGATTTTGAGTGCTTACAAGATTGTTTTCGTGAATGTACCAAATATCGTCGGGTTTTAGTATAAGAAAGAAATATTGAAAACACATCAACAAAAGTAGAAGACAGTTAAAATAATATTTTGGATTCAGATACACTTTTCGAAAACTGAAAAAAAAACTAAAAAAATATTATTTTAAGGAAATTTAAAAACGGAAACATAATATAAAGCATCGAGAGATTACCACCAAAGTTGTAGATTCGTAAAAATCAGACTATCTTAAAACGTATTGGAAACAACTTCTTTGTTTAAATTTGTCGTACTAAGTAAAAAATACTATAAAATAAAGTTTACATTTTTCCTCGCATAAAAAAAACCATTAGAATTCTCACTTATACCACAAGAGTTTAAATAATTTTTGGAAATAATTTAAGCTTACGTGGTATTTGGTAAAAAAACTTTTATTTCATCCTGTTCAGTAAATACACTACCCTATAATCAATTTGCGCAGATGACACGGCTATCGTTACAAGAAGCACTAAACCAAGGATGGTGACAAGAGGACTCCAACAGGCTATGGACCAAATAGACGAATGGTGCACAATATGGAAAATCCAAATAAACCCGGAGAAAACCCAAGCAGTCTACTTTACTAAAACAAGGAAAAAAACAGAAGAAAACATTAACATAGGAGGAGAAGAGATCCAATGGAATAACAAGGCCAAATACCTAGGAGTGATACTGGACAAAGGACTAACCTTCAAAGAACACGTGGAAAACATCACAAAGAAGGCAAAACAAGCAAGAGGAAGACTAGCCGGACTCATAGGAAGAAAATACAAACTAGCACTGAAGACAAAGATACATCTAATAAACGCAATCATCATTCCGATCATGTTGTACGCCTCCGTAGCCTGGGAACACACAGCCAAAACCTACAAAAAGAAGATACAAGCACAGCAGAACATCAGCTTAAGGCAAGCAGCAGACGCCCCATGGTACATAAGAAATATACAACTATACAGGGAACTAGACCAGGAGAAGACAGAAGAAATCATGAAAGCCAGAGCCAGAAGAAGATTTGAAGAACTCAGGACACACCCGAACACAGCACTTAGGGAATAAACAAACTACACAGCAGAAGACTACAGGAGACACATCCTAGACCAAGGAAAACAGCTGGACAACTAAGAAAAAACAACATCTGTCAAGAAGCAGACGGAAGAGGAACCATCTATAAAAGACTTTGCCCATCTTGGGCAGATGCGCAGATTCTTGAGTAGGGACAGCTTTAATAAGTGGATCCACTCTCTAAGGTTACCTTTAGCCGCAGTTCGTCGACTAAGGGCTAACTTTTGAGAGGCAGCGAAAAGCACACACTCCTGAACGCCTAAAAAGAAGACAGGAGGATAAAGGTGCAAAGCACCATCCCGGACCAAACAGAAGACACCTGGAAACCATTTCCGAACCAAGATAGTGGAAGGAAGAGCATAAGCCCGAGGACTGAGGCCCCCATCCGATGCGCTGGGGGTTTGGTTAGAGTGTGTGTCTATAATCAATTTGGCGCCAGTAAGAAGAACATTACGGTATCAGGTACTATAGTGTAATTATTAAGCATAAAATGTTGAAATGTAGATGAATATAATAACACTTTGGTTTTAGAAACGTTTAAACATGCAAGCTTGGAATCACACCATGATTCTACGATGGTTGTTATTTGATACAATTCTATGAAGTTCAGTGTAGGTACATGTAAAACTGATATCATCCATGAAGAGATAAATTTTGGTGCTGATATCTAGACTAGCAATGTCATTGATAAATAGCAGAAACAAGACAGAGCCCAATATCTAATCTTTAGGAACCTCTCACGCTATTGGCTTGCATCTCATCAACCCTTTTTTGGTTAAGAGACCACTTAAACCATTATTTAATAGAAGTGAATCAGGCTAATTTTATATTTAACTTAAAGATATATTAAATAACCCGATTAAGCGATAGTTGGAAGCTTGATCGTGATGGGTATCTTAAGGCAAGAAAAAACTAGTAAAAATATAAATAAAATTCATGAGATGATCTAATGCGCAGTCCGGCACATTTGCAAACATTTTTAAAGAAGTCCATTTACTCCAGATAATATGAATTTGTTTTTAATATCTCCAATTGTGCTACGAAGCTCTGTTGTTATAGGTTATGTTCTTATTTGAATTAGGAGTATAGAAAAATGGATCAAAGGTAGAAAATATATGTAATTCATTAAGTATTTGGCACTAAATAACATTTATAAAGTAATTATCAAGGCTCTCAGATAAAGTAGAGATTGTGCTGGGCGTAGAAACTGGGCGTATTTCTTTAATTATTTACTGTAAACAATGTTTCTTTAGCAATATTACCGAATCTAACTACTTTCCTATTATAGTAAACGTAAAAAGTAATTTTTAAAGAAAGATTTTTATAATAAAAACCATCTTTTATATAAATCGATGCTGCACGTAGTAGCGAAAACAAATGCGAAATGAGACGCCACAAGTGTAATGAAACTTTATTACATTTTTATGATACAATAAAAACCAATATATAATAGAAATAATTTTTTTCATATAATTCTAGAAAAAAGAATAAAACGTTTGGAGAATAGATCGTTATTCTTTTGTATGGTACAGATTGTACACTATTAATCTCTTAAGGAAATTAGTATGGGCGCTACTGAAATCTTTTTATTTTAAATACCACTAAAAAAGTCAAGTCCAGACAGAAAAAAATGTTTGGATAAGAACAAAAAATGAACAACAGATAAAGAGATTTCCTTGGTGCATATACAGTTTGAATGTAAAGCATAATAAATATAATATTCAGTAAAATTACATATAATTATCCAATTAATAGAAAATACAAAAGTGAAATGACGTTGCGACAGGTGATAGTTAGAAACTTGATCTTTATCACCTCCTTTATGCAATGGAATGATTATGGCTATCTTAAGGCAAGTACGAAAAATACCAATTTGGAACGACTCATTAATCAATCTAATACATCTAATACACCATGTTTCCTTAGTAATATTTTTGGATCCACTCAGTCTCCTATTATAGTAGATGTCCTTGGCAGCTTTTATATTCTTATGATAAACTTTTTTATATATTTTCACGTATTCATGAAGAAATATACTGTCAGTAAATTTTTTTATGTAAGAGAGACAACGCATATTTTTTGAGGATGTACGCAAGCCCTTGGTAGTCCAGGGCTTATGCAGTTTGTTTTTGAAAGGCCCAAGAGGAAAAGTAAAAATTATTTACGATAATTTATTGTTAAGAACTCTTCATTATAGATAGTGATAGCGGTGTTAATTTAATTATTTTAAATAATTATTAATATAATGTTACAGTAAGATGTTTGATTTATTAAAGATCATAAGAATAGTAAACGTTTAAAATATTTGATAAAGGAATAAACTTCTTATAAGATTCGGTACTTCAATATTCAATTGTTATTAATAAAAAAATATATAAATACCTTCTTTAACGTAATGGTAGTAGATCCGGCAATAAAATATTCTTTGAATAAATCTTCCGACAAAGAAATGAATCGAAAGCGTATTATATACATAAGTTCGAAGCAACAGGTTAAAGGTTAAATCAATAAATTTATCTCTGTTCTAAAAGTAGTTGGATGGCAAATAAATCCTTTTCTCGATTTTTTTAAACTAAAGGGGCAATCGGATAAATTATTTTGCGCGTAGATTTATAATGTGTCACTAGGTTTTCCATGTGGCTTCCGAACATATTTTAACTTTCAAACTTCGTGAAAAATGTCAAAGAAGAAGTATGAAGTATTTTAATCATTTGAACAGTTAACAGTTATCTGAACGCCATTTTCTCTTCCCAGTTATTAACTAATTTCATAGTGAAAATTTAAATGCTTTTTTGCACGATTGATCATTTTTTACTGTTTACCGTGACTGATTTTACTTCAGTATGTAATTCACTTACCGTCGAGTTAAAAAATCTCATTATTAAACCATCGGTTTTTTGGATGTCATTTATAGTAATATTATATAATTCTTCTCTACAGGCACCAAATATTCCCAATAGCATTGCCTTGTGAATTAGAAATTCTTCATCCGGTGCTTCCATCAGAAATTTTTCAAATGGCTCCCGTGTAAAAAGACATCATTGGTAAATGTAGATCTTTCAAATTGCTGACTACAAATTTAACTTATCGGGACAGCGAATTCTTCTTACGTATCATTCCAATTTGTAATCTCTTGCAATCTCTTCTTCTGCATCACTTATAACGTTTTGTTTTTCTGAACTCATTTGTTCATTAATAGTGTTTTCCTTTTGCTGATGTTTCCTTCTAATTTCATCATCTTCATTCATTTCTAGTAAATATATTCTTTGTATTGGACGTAAGAATGTTCCAGATGCTGTTTTAACTTGAACTATTCTAACATGATTGTCTTTACCAGGAAAAATCTTTTCTATTCGTCCCAGTGGCCATACTAATCTTTTTAGTAAGTCTCCTATCAAAACTAAACTTCCAACTTTTATGTTTTCATATATGTAACATTCTTTTTACTATGCATTCGTAAGCTGTCCAAATATTCACTTCGAAATCTCTTTCTATCTATCACTTTTTTTCGATAATTATACCTTTTAATAAGTTTTCCACTTTCTATGGCATCTAGATCAACTGTTCCAATTTCAGTATTCTCTTGTAAGAATATACTAGGTGGCAAACAAGTTAAATCATTTATATCTTCGGAAACGTAAGTTAAAGGCCTTGAGTTCATGACTGCTTCACATTCGCACAATACACTGGTAAGTTCGCAGTAAGTTTTCCAAAACTTTGCGTAACATCTGCTTTAGCGTTCTGATCAACCTTTCCCACCATCCACCCCACCATGCTGCAGTGGGAGGTGAGAATTTCCACTTAATTTTCTGAAGGAACTGTACTTTTCAATATCATTCTAATTTATTTGGGTAAAAGCATTTTCAACTCCTTTATAGTTAGTGGCATTATCTCTGTAAATGACTGACGGTCTATCTCTTCTGGCGAAAATCTTCTGAATGCTTGTAGAAAACTTTCTGATGATAATGATCCTACTAATTCTAAATGCACCGCTCTATACACTGCGCAAGTGAAAATTTATATCCAGACCATTTTCGTTGTTTCTGAGATAGAGAGGGCCTACAAAATTCATTCCTGTGATTTCAAATACCATAACATCTCTGACACGATCTTCTGGTAAAGGAACTAAGGGAGTTTCTATTCTTTGTGTATTGAATTTTCTGCATATTATGCATTTGGAAATGACAGATTTAATAGCTTTTCTGCCTCCATTGATCCAAAACCTTTCTCTCAATATTTTCATTAAGGTTTGTACCCCAACATGAAATGCTTTGTTGTGATAATGAAACTAGAACGTGTTTCGCAGGTAACAGCACAGGATAACAAAACTGTTCTAGATCTTTTCTTTCGGAAACCTTAGTTGTAACTCCTAACAAATTATTTTGGTAAAAAAATAGCATCAATGTTGAAAATCTTTTATCTTTTAATCCTCCAAAACATTCTTCTTGAATGCATTTGACCAAATATAGCTCTGCATTACCAATTTCATCTGATGATAGTTCATTCTGCTGTCTTTCATCTTTTTTCTGTCTGCAGTTAAAAACGAATCTTTTGTCCATGCAATTATTCTTAATATTTTCTGGTAACTTGAAAAACGATTACTAAAATACCATAAAAAATTTACTAACCTCTTCTGCAACAATATCTTTATGTACTTGATACTCTTGTTTGGGCCAATTTTCCTTATCTTCTTTTAACCATAATGGTCCCCAAAATAACATTATCTATAGTAACAAATAAATATAAATTGAAAAAAGATTAAATTGATTGTACTAACCCTTACTTTTTGGAAGTCCATCTTATTAAGGATAATAAAAAACTCTTCGTTTTAACAAAACTTGTTTTGTTTTGTTAAAACGAAGAGTTTTTTATCATCCTTAATTTGAAAAAAGATATTGATTGGTGAAACATAATTTCCAACAAACATTTTTTTCTCTTCAAATACGCGATCAAAGATGAAAACTTGGAAATATCAATGCCATCATAAAGAAAAACGGTGGATTTAATCATTGAATATTCTGCCCAGAGGCTTCCAGAAGCTTTTAACCATGCCCTGGGCACTCTCCTCAAATGACAGGTCCACGTTTAGTAGTTAATGCTCAGGTCACGGAAGTCGCTACTATCGAAAATAATAATAATAAAATTTTGCTAATAGTATTTGCTGAAATTGAAGTAAATAAACTTTTCCTTTTACTGACTAGCAAAAGCTAGCTATTTGAAGCTTTTACTGAAAATACGGAGATTTCGTACAGTATCTACAGCGTTCCAAAAAATTTGTTTGCGAGTTTTTATACTGATAACGCCAATATTTATATTTTTACAAACCGGAATAAAATTGTACTGCGTCGTAAAAATATTGCAAGAGGTTAAAACATTTTAAACCAGTAGCGATATCGAAAGGCAGCATTAAAGTGAAAATGAATAGTGAATCGGAAAATTTTTCAAGTGATTTTTTGGAGGAGGAGATTCCTGAAAAATCTTCAGCAAACCTCAAATTAACAGGAATTTCGGAAAATTATAATATTATATTCAACAAATCCCAAGTTCCTTAAATAAAAGAAAAAAAAGACGAAGCATATAAAGAAAACCATCAAAAATACATTCTACAAATTGGAAAAACAGCTGAAAAAGAAAATTCAAAATATGAAGACAAAGGTAAAGAAAAAGACCGACAAAAATGCAACTGAAAATAAAAAGATTATTTTGAACCAGTGGGAGAGAAAACTGTTGATATTGATGGAAGGACAAGAAAACTCCGTTTTCAAAAAGGTACCAGGTAAGAAAATAAAGTAGGCTACAGATAAATGGTAGAGCATCGCCGCACGTATTTGGCAGAAAAAAACTAAATTTCTGAAGGTGTAAAGAAGGCAAATTTTTTCGCAAAAAATATAAATTAGCGTCTTGCTTGTGTTTTATAAACAATTTTTTTTCAGGAGCGATGTCGGTAGGTTGTGTAATGAAACAACCTCAGCCATATATACGTCCAAAAGTGAGGTAGCTATTCCACCTCCACCATACGTTCGGCCTTTACCAGACAAGTCTCCTTCTACCAAAAAGAACAAATTTAAGGAAACAGAAGAAACCTCGAATTTGTCAAATTCAGAGCTTCAACGACTGGTGTTGTTGGAACAGCTGGAACTAATAAGACTCCAAAAAGAAAGGGAGAAATTATTATTAGAAAAAATAAAAAACGAAAATGGGAACAACGTTAAAGAAACAAATAATTTGTGCTATACAATTTTGTAAATATATTAATAAAATCTTGTTTGTTTACTCATTAGATCCGTATATTATTTATTAGTTTATAAAATAAATTATAGAAAAATTACACTTAGGTACAATAAATTACAACTGCAATTGAAAAATTATATTTTTTATTTCTTCTCGTCTGTTTTGACCACGCTGACGGATGTTATTAAATTCATCATTATCTTCCATAACATCTTCAATAGCGTGATCCTCAACGGCAGCTTCAGATACTTCTTCTTCACTGTCGTTCGGTTAAATATTATACAGAACAACAGCGCTTATGATCACTGAGGGAATTTTGTCAATGTTCAATCGTATCGGATGTTGCAAAACATGGAATCGGCGTTTTAGTTGTCCGAAACAGCGTTCTATAATCCCGCGTTCTGTCTTATGCAAGTTATAATATGCTATTTTTTGTGGTGTGGTGGGGTTTCTATACGGTGTTAACAGCCATGGTGTTATCCCGTAGCCTTCATCACCTAAAAGAAATCCGTAGTTCTGCTGAAGTCTATTCATCTTACCATAAATATCTGATCTTCTTAAAATGCGACTGTCGTGCACCGAGCCAGGCCATTGAGCATTTACGGATGAAAAAATCTGTTTTGCGTTACAACTTGCTTGTACATTTATACTACACCATCCTTTTCTATTAATATACTCGTCACCATATAGCGAGGGCTTTATTATCGGCACATGAGTACAATCAATTGCACCAAAGACACAAGGAAATCTATACAACTCTGCCCATTCATTGATTACTTGGCCCATCGAGTTATCCGCAGAAAATTTAACCCAAATACCTGCCTTTTCAACGATTTTTGGTAAAACGTTAGATACAGTTTTACATATCGTTGTTCTATGAACTCCTTCTTCTTTTCCAATCCCTATTTGAAATACGGGATCACTTAAAAATCGCAAAAGTTTTTGTATTTGTTTTTTTGAACTTAACGCACCACCTCTAGTCTCTGCTTTTGGTTCTAAAAAATTGTTAGCTATCCACTCAACATTTTGTTCACTAAATCTATACAGACTGTGGTATTCCTCGGCATGACTTTCTTTTCTTTCGGGATAATATTTGACAGACCGTATATTCATAAATGCAGCCATTTCTGCCAAACTCAACACCACTAAATTTTATAAGCCATGGTTTCCCAGGCTTGCATAAATTTAAGCTTTCTCTTCATATATTTAGAAATAGCTTACTTTTATTCACACCTTTTAAAGACAATGCTGAAAACTAAAGCTTTTACTAATTGCATTTTAAGTTCAAGTTAATACTCATTTTTATTCACACTACCCATTGTTACTTTTTATAAAAATGTTCTTGACTATTTCTTTCAATCTAAAAATAATAATTTATATATTTGTGTTGTAGTCTTCGATGTTTTTTATATTCAACCATTTTGTTCAATTACAAAAAGTTTTTACATTTATAAAATTCCCTCTAGCAAAGTGAAAAGTTTAATAGAAAAACTGACAAAACTTTGTGTTGATGGTATTGGTTCACAGTACCTTTGTGGTTTATTTATTCACTTAAATCTTGGTTAAAACTTATTTTCCAACTTTAGTTGAACGGATTTCAGCAAACTGTCCGTTTTTTAAAAATCCACCAAAAAACAATAAAATTATTCACAAAATTGTATTAAGAAGTTAAAATCAAATTATCCTGTTACTAAGTAACATTCCTTTAAAACCACGATTGGATTATTTAATTTGAATATTAAAGACTACAAGGTTTCAGTAATTAAGCCAAAATAAGTTTTCAAATCAACTATCAACCTTGACTGAAATTCCAAACTTCAATAGAATTGAAGTTCAAAGTATAATGCGTTGAAGTTTCAATTAAGTTTTAGCTCTAAGTTACAGTTACCAGTTACAGTTTTAACTTTCTCATACTTTATGCATCTCATTCTGAACTTATAACTTTGTTATACATAGTTGTAGCTCAGTATGTTTTCTGTTCATCAGTTTTATATCTATCTTAGTATGTTGAAATTTACATTATATTTTAATATATTTAAAACTACAATGGTAATTTAATTCGATATTTATTTGGTCAATTATACTAATGATCTTTTTGTTCTTCTGAAATATTTAGTTCATTGTGTAATATGTAGCCAAAGCCATCAATATGAGCATCATAAATACATTTGGATAAAACATTTTTAAACAAATATGAAAGCTCTAAACGTTGAATAAATGGTAAAGATAATTTTATTAAATTCTTAACGAATTTAGCTTGAGAAACTTATTTTCAGTGTTGTCCATAAATTGTTAAAGGAACACAAAAAAGATTAAAAATGTTGCGTGTGCTTATGTACCCTCGCAAAAAAAATTTCTTTGGCATCAATAAATAATAATAAATTCAAGAGTTGAATTTAATTTTATTCATTTTTTAAATATTTGCTTAATTTATTAAATTTATTTTCAAAGTGGCTTGCAATTGGAAATGATGTTAGGAATCTTGAGACTGGATTTGCTACCTTGTATGTTCCGTATCTTATTCCATACCTCAATGGGACTGGTGTTAATTGTTATGGAAGAGACGTAGTTTTGCCAAAAGGTTTTTTACTCTGTTTAATAATATATTTGACTTTAGCCCTTAGTTTTTTATGCAGCATAACGTTTTCAGGGGTATTATTTCGACGTAGTATAAACTGTATTTGAAAATCAAGAGAAAGTAAATTCCCAGAATAAAAACTAATTCGGTATGCAAAACTATAGTACAGTACGTGCGGTAAAACTTCAATATTTGTAATGCATTCTAAATTGTTTTTGTTAATTTTGTTATGATCTTTCATTGTTACTACAGTAGGCCTAAGAGGATTAACGTGCGTCATAGGCGTAACCAGATTAGAAAGGGATAATTGTTATTTAACGACCTCCGAATGGCAACAGCTTCTAATGACAGATATTTTGACTTAAATAGTGCTTAAGTTTCTAGAAATGCAGTTATTTGATTTTCGATAAACGTGACAAATAGTAGTGACTAAAAATGGAAGCAGTTTGTGAGTATACGCCAGTGAAAAAATTAAAACTAGACCATTTATCGCTCAATGAAAAGAGTGCTGTAGTGAATGTGTACCACTGTTTTAAACATCAAAATCCCTCAAACACTATTGACAGTGTAGTTGAAACAACATCTAAGGCAATGGGATATGGAAAATCTACAATATATAGATTTCTAAAGGAGAAAAAATCAGGTGGAGTAACCTCACCAAAGCCGAAACCAGGTAGACAAAAACTATTAAAAGTCAACGTGGACGAGTTTTTTAAAAATGCCATTCGTAAGCTTGTTCACTCATTTTTTATAAACAAGCAAATACCAACTTTAAATAAAGTTTTGCAAGCCATTACGAATGATGTTGATTTACCCACAATAAGCCGGGATAAACTATGGAAAACGTTACATGAGTTAAACTTTAAATTTGAAAAAATGGGCAGACACTCAATGCTAATTGATTCTGAAGAAATTGTATGTTGGAGAAGACAGTACCTCAGAAGAATACAACAAGTTAAAGCTCAAAATAAAAACATTTATTATTTAGATGAAACATGGGTTAATGAAGGACATTGTGTAGGAAGAGTTTGGAAAGACAAAAATATAAAATCATCCCATCAAGCTTTTCTAGAAGGATATACTACTGGTTTTAAGGAATCTATAGCAAAAGGTAAAAGATTAATTATTTGTCATATAGGCAGTACAAACGGTTTTCTTGAGAATGGTTTACTCTTATTTGAATAAAAAAAACCGTTGATTATCACGAAGAAATGAATGGAGACGTGTTTGAGGAATATTTTGAACAGATGATTCAATTCATACCAAAAAGATCGGTTATTGTAATGGACAATGCAAGTTACCACTCCAGATTACTTGAACCTTTACCAAACACTAAATGGAAAAAGGATGAAATTGCAAAATGGTTATCTTCTAAAAATTGAGCCTTTGACAATACAATTCTGAGGGCAGAATTGTTAACTATTGCTAAAAAACATAAGCAAAATTATAAAAAATATAATAGGTATTGAGGAGATAGCCAAAAAACGAGAAATTGAAATCCTTCGTTTACCACCCTACCATTGTGAGCTGAATCCGATAGAATTGATATGGGCTCAAGTTAAAGGTTATGTTGCCAAAAATAACACTACTTTTAAATTATCAGATGTTAAAAATCTCTTGAATAAGGCAATATCTGAAGTAACAAGTGAAAATTGGCAAAAATGTATTAGACACGTTACAGAAATAGAAAAAAAATGTGGGAGCTACCTAACATAATTGATATTACTATAGAGCCCATTGTAATTTCTCTAGAATCAGATGGTGAATCTTCTGACACAGAGTGCGAGGAACCATAACTTTAAAATTATTAATTTATGTACTTTAATTTTATTTTTAGATTTTTATTTTTTAAGATTTAATATTGTAGTATTTTTTGCATGTTGCTCGTCAAATTTTATCCTTGCGGTTGTTTTTTTTTCTCATATACCTACTTAATTGTTTTTTTAGCTCCTCATATTAATTTATAAGTAATTGTAATTATCTGTACATATTATATACATATTTTGTAAATAAACATATGCCTAAAACAAAATGCCTAAAATAATATTGACTTTTTCTTCATTTTACCCAAATTAAATTACTACTTACGAATTATGTTTATCTATCTAAAATTGGTAATCTAGGTATAAATAACTAAAACCAATTAAATATTTCTATTTCCATATTAATTTAATTTTGAAAACGCACGTCTATGGTTGACTGCCTTTAACACTGATAACTGCAAAACATTTCTGGGAATTTACTCTCTCTTGATTTTCAAATACACTATAAAGTAAATTAGCCGTTTTTGCAGCAACTTGTTTTACGACATAAACAACAAGTTTTTACCTTTAAACAGAATGTTTTAAAGAAAACTGATGATTTTAACATTGGTAGCAAACAGAGTATTTTAATCTGGAAAATTTCTCGTAAAGTGCTTGAAGTGTATACCTATTTGGATTTTTTCACACCGAGTTATTAACTAGCTGTACTATGTACTAGCTGACGAAAGAACACTACACAAATGATTATTCTCAGATAACTATATAGAATAAAAGCAACACCTATGATTAAATTACAATTAATTGCCAACGCAAAGGCAACGCTAGAGAAAACGGCAGCAGCGACTGAGGGGAAAGCTGAACGCTCAGAGAAAACTGTATTTGCGAGTAAATTCGTTGCGCTCTCTACTGTAATATATCTCTGCTTCTAATCAGCGAAATTTGACGGTTATTTTAATCAGCTCAGCGAATCGTAAGGTGCTCAATTATTCAGTTATTTTTTTAACATAATTATTTTTATTATTATTCAATTTGCAAAAAGAAAGATATATTTTATTTATAAAGAACATTAAATAAACTTTTAAACAAAATTTCTACTATTATTTAAAATAATTAGCTTTTTAATTTCAATGATAGTAGTTTTGATAAAGTATTACAGACAGATTAATATATCAGTTTTGTTAAAAAGTTTCTTTATTTAATGTAACTAAAATTTCCAATTATAGGGGAAGAAAAGAATCACTGTGCAGCTTAATGAGTCTTTTAGAAAAAAAAAACAGACTCGACAAGATTCTATAAAGTAAAAGGACTAAAACAATAGATGGGAAAAGGTGCGTAGCTACACAGTCCTTACATAATCTATTCTTATGCGGTTTCCCCACTTGGCGGTTCAATGTCTTATGGCATTACTCATCTATTAAGTTTAAAGATTATCCAAAACAGAGTTTTCGTGTTTTCTAATGAGGTAAATGAGCCCCACAAAGTTCTGATTCTACTGTTTCTACTTCCTTACCTACTTACATACCACATATAATACACATACACCTGCATACCCAAAATCACCAATTTTTCTTTTTCCTTTTCCGCTTTCTTTACACCTAGTCACTCCAATCCTAAAAATACCACTTATTGAAATCATGTTCACCTTTATAAAGGTACTCGTACATTTCAGCCTTTTTCCTGCAAGTCTATTTTGAATTGCTAGCAAATTTTGACAATGCCGCAACTTTTGAGATTTTTTTTTCGTCATTTGAGAAGTGTTGGCAGTTTCTGAATATTTGAGGTTACGTTACCTTTAATTTAAAACATGGATTTTCATACAAATACAAACTGTAAGTACACACGAACTTCGGAATAAACATATAGATATTATCATAAAATACTTCAATGTTTATTATGCTTATAGGACAACAGGATAGAATCAGCTGACGTAAACTGACATTTCTGCCAACATAGATTTTGGGTTGTTCGATCAAAATTCCCTAAAACCAGGCGAGATTGCGCGGATTTGACCTTGAATAAATAGAAATGGTTCTATACTTTTGTGCGCCTTTTTGTTGCAGTCAAAAGTCAGAAACGCATGCGCAGTTGTTTCACAAAAAAAACTAGCAATAGAATTGCGAGCAAAAGGCTGAAATGTACGAGTACCTTAACAAATCACACAAACCATCCCCCACCAAAGGATTTTGATCCTATATCAGGATACTAATCACATAAACAATTTCAAGTGAAACTATTTATGAACTAGATCGTCTTGCTGCTGCTGATAGTAGATTTTAATGATTTTGAAAATTTGGTTATTGGCGATATTGTTATATATGTTATATTAAATTAATTTGATAATTCAAATATGCAGAGGTGTGTTTGTTGCACGAGTTGTCTTTGTCTTAAATATTATGAAAATAGTTGGTAAAATTAAAAATAAAAGGAGAAACACAATTTAAGTCTGGACCTTAAGCCAATAATTTGACATTAAATTTCCGGTACGATTCAAACGATTTCATTACTGTGAGGAAACAAACTGTCAAAGAAATAAATACAAGCTAATATGGTGGGGTTGGTGTGTTGAGATTATTTCACACATTTCTCTGACTATTTCATTAGACTATTTTTAACTGACAAAACTGTATAGTAACGCCACGTTTCATATTGACAATTTAATTCACGTATAAAAAATCCTATAAGCCGCGTGATTTTGTCATTATGACAGCGAAAAAAGTTTGCCCTAACTTTTCCAGCGACAATAACGAACCTAACTTTTGAAAGCATGACAACCAGCATTGTAAACAAATTTTTGATGACGTCGTCATTAAAACCGTACCTTCAGTTAGATGAAGAACATCATAGAGAAATCATTGGTTCCATTCGTACTACCATCCAGGGGGTCTAGTTTTGAATATCAGTGAAATTTAATTCACAAGTGAAATATTTCGATTTTTAATTCACCATCGAAATGCTATACTTAGTTTTCAATTGTAGTGAAATGAAATTTTTATAAATTCACTTAAATGAAATTAATTCGATCGACACAATTTGACAACAATGGAAATCAGTCGAATTAGTTCAATTTATTAACGTGCGAGAAAAACACAAGATTAATTAAGGTTAAAAATACCATTATTTCTTATTTTGTTCTTCGAATCTTCGACAAGTCGTCAAAATTTAAGATAATTCTACTTTTGTTAGTTGGAAATACGTTTTGAAAATTGAAAAATTTGATAGGAAATGCAAATAGTATATAGGAACGATTCACATAGGTTTCAGTAAATTATACATTTAGCAGAATCTCTGATTTAGTCACAATATTATGAAGTTGTAGATAAAATAATACTGTTTTAGTGATGGCTGATTTTAAAAATAAAAAAAGTTTTGTTAATGAACAACACGTTGGTGGAATACATACAAAACCATCCAATTTTAAAATATCCACCAAAACTTAAAAATGAACTATATTGCCTAAACTAATGCAGCAACGTTCTTGGCGTAAACATATCATCCTCTAAAAGGTCCAAAATGGCCATTTTGTCAAAAATAAACGTTCTCGCTTCACTCTCGTCCACTAACTAATAAAAATATCATACTAATATCTAATATAAACAATACTAATATACTTTGCTAACTATAAACTAGATTCAAAAAACAAAACAAGAAAATACCTACAAGCAGAAAACCACAAAACAAAATTTCTAACGTAATTCGCAATTGAAATATATATTTCGACAGCTAAATAGTATTCGAATTATATTTGTGAAATATTTTCGAATTCGAATTTTATTTCAATCGTGAAATTAGTTCACAACTTGAGTTGATCGAAATATGAGCAATTTCACTTGTGAAATATTTCAAAACTAACAGTTACTACCACCGCTCAAAATACTAGCATGCAGCAAAATATTAACAAAAGACACGAAGCTTCTGAAAATCAAGCTATTTTTAATAATTGTGTTTTTAACAATTGTACTTTTCCGTTAAATTAAATAAAATAATTTACATCTCATTTTTTAATTTATTGATTTAGATATTCATTAAATTGTCTTACCGAATTACACTCTAGCTCTTTTTTTTGTCGAAGTGAACTTGACATTTATAATTTGAATTTTGTTGCCTCAAAAAACTGCCAGAAAAAATTACTCGTCCTACGGACTCGTAATTTTTCCAGAGGCAGTTTTTTTCGTTAAATTGCCAGGCAATAAAATTCTTATTAAGAATAATAAAAAAATCTTCGTTTTAACAAAACTTCCAATATTTATTTAAAAAATTGCTTTTTTAACTCTAATGACAATGGCACAGACTATAAATTCAATATGGAATACAACAGCAAAAATGGTACAAGAAAAATATTTTACGGAATACAGCATAAAAATCGACCCTTTCATGGATATATATTTCAAATGATGTGCAAGATTGGCCAGAGACACCAAGCGAAGGCAGCTTCAAAGTTGTCCAGAAAAGAGAAAACTCAGTTCAAACGCATTATCCACCGAAGAAATATTAAAAATGATCAAAAAAAGCGACGCCGAAGAAACCCCCAATGGAGCACAAAAAAGTTTTTTCACCTTTGCTCATTTGAACTTGCTTGGAAAGGCAATGAGTCCGTAAACTGCAAGATTAACTTTTTCCAGAAGGAAATTGATATTATGGGAGAATTTATGGGTTGAATTTAATACATCATTTTTTGGAAAACAACTCAAGGGGGGTCAAAAAGTTTGGCAAGCAGCAAATGATTGGTAAGAAATTCATCAAACGAAAATTTATGCCCAGTAAGACTATTCTTAAAATTAATGAAAAAAAAGAGCACCAAAGATTTTATCAGACAGACTCTTTCTTACCGTTCACCCCAATTGGAAGACTGGATCTTGGTTAAAAAACTGTCCACTTGGAATAAACACCGTCTCTATAAGTGTACAAAAATGTCAGCTGAAAAAAATGGAATAGACACAAAAAAACATAAAATAACAAACCATTCTCATCGATCTTCAGCTATGACAACCTTGTTTAAGCAAGGTGTTGGTAAACAGGAGTTAATTAAATTAACGGGTCACTCAAATGCAAGCTCGTTAAAATCTTATCTGCAGCTGGATTCCAGTCACCACGAGAAGTTGATCGAGAATCTTAGTACAACAAATGAAGCTGGACCCTCGAGTTCTCAAAGTTACATGTCAATTATACACTAAATCAATCATTAGTGGAAAAGAGGGGCAAACTACTATAACTTATACTAATTGTACATTTAGGGCCGATTGTTCAATCTTCAGATAAACAGATAGATAACTTTTATTCGATGGATAGCAAAGTTTTGAATTTTTCAACAGTTGGATAAGACTTAACTGTCGAATAACTCTGCTAACTGAGGGATAAATCTATCTGCCGCTTCAACCATCAAATAACCGCGTTATTCGATTAATAAAAGTAAGTAAAAGTACTGGTTCACGCAACAACTACTGGATGCATTTTTTAGAGTAATGATTTAACTTATACTTACTCAAGATAGTGTCACTGTCGTTACGTGCATCGAGTCCTTTTATGTTCGAGCAAATGCTCAGCACCTTTTCCTCTATTTCGTTGAATTCGGGAGCATTTGAAGGCCCTCCACCAGCTCTGTACATGTCTTGCCTTTGCAGAGAAGATTTCTTTTTTGTTATTTTTTTTAATCCTTCGTACTTAAGTTTTAAAGTTTTCCACGAGCGGAAACTCTTGGAAATCCCACAGGAGTTAAAAGAATTTTCTATTTTTTTCCATGCTGCCTCTTTATCTTTGTTACAGCATCCGTCTTTTTGTTTTCAATTTTGATTTTGAATTTACCTACTAAACTGACAAGTAGTTGGATTTCTGCGGTATTAAAATTTGCTGAACGCTCTCTTTTCTTAGATTCCATTATTTCCGTACACTTTCGCAACAATTTATTTTAACACAACCGATAGACGTCTCACGTTTCGCACCAAAAAACAAACAACAAGCATCAAAGCATGACATAACCTCAAAAGTGAAGTGACACTGACACTTGTTTGACGGAAAATGTTTGTCCTTCTCTAACCCATAAGTTTGCAATATATTTGTTTCACCACTTTGAAGTTCGTGTTGCCAGAGTTCAAATATTCCGTCAGATAACTATTCAATGAATAAAAAGACATTGAAAAATAGGGGACTAATTATACGTCGAATAAACAGACAGATAACTTTATCCGCTGGATAGTTAATAGACTTTTTATCTGAAGATTGAACAATCGGCCCTTAATATTGTTAACAAATAAACAAAGATTATGTTTCGTTGATATTGTCTTGTTTTTCTCGTCAAATAGTCTTGTCGAATACAATTCGAGAAAAAAAATTTTCCAGGCCAAATTTTCTTCTGGTTTTATTCAAGTTTGTTGCAATTTTGGCAATTTTCGCTCATAAGAAACAAACTTTCATAACAGTCGAAAATTTTGCCGGTAAAATTTTTTCTCTTACGACTATTTGTATAGTTTAGCGAAGTTTGAAAGTAACTACTCACTGTTTCTGCAATAGGAAATATATTTATGGAAGTTTTGTAGATGTCATGCAATGATTTGCTACATTCTTAAAATCCTATTTGACGTCAAAAGTAATGATGCAATAAAAGAAGGGTTTCGTTTGAACTTTAGTTACGTAGGTACATCTTTAATTACATGGTAGTTTAATTAAATTCCAACAATTATTTATTCTCTAATGTTATTTTAAATCATTGTTAAATAGTAATTAACAATTTCCACATTTTTTAATAATTTTTAAATAAAAATTCTTCCATTAAAAAAATGTTAACTTTGCAAAATCCGTATTATTATCTTAAACCTTTTTATAATAAACGTGGATAAATTTTCACTTTATGTCCTAAATTAACTTTTATTATTTTTAAAGCCGTTAACTTTGAAACGGATACAAGAAGGTAAGCCGATTAGAATAATGTAATTTTACCAAATGGAATTTGGTCAAATCCAAGTAATACAAGGTTTTCTATAATTCATTTTCATTTCTGTAACAGCAGTGATATATGGGGTACATTAATAAAAGGATAAAAAAAAAGTTGTAGCTACGACAAGAAAATATTTATCTCTTTTGTAAATTTGACAAAACTTAAAAAAATATTTTAATAAAAGACTAAGAAAAAATGCTCCGTTTGTTCCTACCTTATTGTTTTGACAATTAGTTAAATAAATTTTATTCCGTATAATGCAAAAAAAAAACTATAAATTGCCTACACGTAAAGGATTAATACTAAATTTAGCAATTTATCAATCAATTTTGCACTTACTAGGCATATTATGATAAAGGATTAATTTTTTATTTAGATTTAAAAAAACAATGAAATAAAAAAAGATACTGCCTTTTTTTGAAAAACGGTATTGGTTATTTTTTACTTATTTGGAATAGAGAATAAACAACAATTTTCCTTCGAGGAACAAATTCTTGTTATCGGAGAATTTACAGTAATGATAGTTTACGTGTAGCGTCGCAAAATTATGATTAAGAGTTAAGCGATGCTAGTAAAACTTATTCACAAAAATCAGATGAAATATTGAACCAAAATAGATACAGTTATATTTTGACACAAACTCAAATGTTTTGTCAAAAATGTAAAATCAGACGAAAATTGAACAATGCAAAAGAGTTTAAAGTAATGATTTAATCCGATTTGTTAAAATCAAATGAGTAATCCAGTGGTCTAAAAGCATCTTCAGTTCTTTGTAAATCTTGACAATTTATAAATAAATTATGTTAAAGTCCCCAAAAGTGTTCCAGTATTATTAAACTTACCAATAGAAATATCTGTAAGTACGATGCTTACCTGAAACAGAAAAATATAGTGTTGATTTGCGAATTTTTAGGTTAGGCAATTAATAAGACAAAGAATATCACTACACCATGGTGTCGACACATTTTTCTCTCACGTTGGTACTTAGATTTTAACATTACAACGCATGCTTGAGAAATCTATAAAACACCTTCGCTCGGTTTCACAATCGAGAATTAATTTTAAGTTAAAATTTAACCCGAAAATGGACCAACCTAAAAATTTTTAATTTGTTTAATAGTTAATAGCAAATCATAATACACCAAACATTTAAACGATTCGTGATTCAGTGATTATGATATAATTATTTGTAGCTGTTGTTAGAATGCCATTTTGTTGTCATAATAACAGATTTTTTAAATTTTATCAAAATTCCAATATCAGAAAAAATATCCTTAAAACTTAATAATGACAGTTTTCTAATCTAATCGTTTTCTTCGTTTAAGATTTAAGCACAAAAGATCTTCGTAGGTCGGAGTGCAGAGAACTCTAACTGGCTTATACAATCTAAGATAATATAATCTTTTATTATTTGTAAAGGACAAAGACAACAGTTTAATATGCAATATTTTAAATCGGCATTATTAGTTTAGCAGCAGCGCCTTCTTGGAAGACAATACGGATCTAAAATAACTAAACTTTATATGATAGATATTTTTATTTTTTAATTATTGTATTGTTATCATTGACAAACGACGTCATTAAATTATATGACGTTAAACGCTTTTTGTTTACGTTTACTTTATTTGAATAATTTTTCTACAATTTAAAATACATTATTTAAAACACCAGGACAATTGCTATTGATAAAAAATTGGTAAAGTGTATTCTTTATCTAAATCTAACTAAGAGATTCCAGAAACCAATGAAACGCAAAAATAAAGGCTTATTATCTCCACAGAGACTTTCAGACCAATTTACTTAATGCAAGAATCGGCCAAAATTAAATATAAAAGAAGAAAAACTACGCTTCACATTGATATCGTATATTTTTTACGGCATTTTTTATTCTTTTAATATTAATAAATTAAAATCTTTTTCGTTTTGCTAAGTAATTTATCAGTTGATTCGGGCTATCGCCAATACGGCTAGATAATACCTACACATATGTCCAAAAGTTTGGAATATTTAGAAATACGCCTATGGTTTTTTAAAAACTCTTGTTGATATTTATTTTAAAGCGTTTTTAAATCAAAATAATACTAAATTTGATTCGTTTTTGTTTTAATTTGGTCATATTTAATTGATTTGGGTGCTTTCACATTATTCCAATTCTTGTTTAAATTTCATTTCAGCTGTTTAAAAATGCCCAGAGACATGATATAATATGTAAATAAGTCTAGAGTAATTGCTTTGTTACAACAGGGCTTTTGTCAAAGTGATATCGCGATTATTATTGGTGTTACCTAGGGTGCTGTATCAAAAATTAAAAAGAAAAATTCCAAGACAAATGATGTGAAGGATCGTCCCAGAAGTGGCAGAAGTCAATGTCCAACAGCAGCACAAGACCGGTAGATAACATTGATAGCTCGAAGAAATCGACAGGAATCTACAAGTGGCATATCCAGAGAAGTTGCTAACTTGAAGGAATGAATATCTCAAGGCAAACAATTACACGAAGATTAAATGCGGTAAATTTGTATCGCAGAAGACCTCTACGTGTTCCCAAACTAACCTATCAACAAAAAATTGTAAGGTTGCAATGGGCTTAAGAAATGTTACACCATGGTCGTAACTGAAATTACGTGATGTTCTCTGAACAATCAAGAATTGGCTTGGTTTCTGATTCGCGAAGAACGCTAGTTTGGAGGGCCCCAGGACGACAAGCCCGATTAGAAACAGCCCAAGCACGTGTTCCATTTGAAGGTGGGATTATTATGGTTTGGAGTGGTATTATGAGGGGTACATGGACGCCTCTCCTGGTTTTGGAGAGAAAAATCACAGGTGCTGTGTACATCGAGGAAGTTTTAAATCCTGTTGTGCGTCTATTCCGGGGGGCGGTAGGTGATGGATTTGTATTTATACATGACAATGCACCTCTACTTCGAACACCTGCAGTACAAAATTTTTTGGAAGATGAAGGAATATCCACATTAAGATGGCCATCAAATTCCTTTGACATGAACGTCAGTGAACATGCCTGGGACATTCTTAAAACACACATTAAGAAGCGAAGCCCTCCCCCAATTACTCTACGAGAACTGAAAGATGCTGCTCGTGAAGAATGGGAGAGAATTCCGCAAGCCCAGTTCGACCATTTAATCGATAGCATGCCTCACATATCGCATACAGGCCCATGGAGGAAATACTGGAGGAAAAACCTTTTTTGCTTATTAATTTATTTAAAAAAATTTGTAATACATTTTACATTTTTCACCTCAAAAAAATAAATCATTTTTTTGTATGTTTATCTGACTTCGAGATTTATTTAGTATTGGTTAGAGTTGTAGCAAACTGATGTTTACTTATATTAAAAAAACTATTTATAAAAGTTAATAAAAAAAGAAATATTCCATTATTCCAGACTTTTGGACACGTGTATAAATTATGATACAAAATTTTTTTATATTCAAATTAATCTAAGCTTGATGGCAACTTATTTATATTCTTTCTTCTTCTTTTTACATTTGCTACATGAATTTGTAGAGGTGTAAGGATTTGAAGTACTTCTACTGCTGACGTTGGATGCGTTTTTTTTAATTATATGCACTGACATTTTAAATTGCACCTTAGTATGGCCCAAATAGTTTAAACTCTATTATACAGTGTGGAAAACCACTTATGGAATAAAATTATATGTGGGGTTGGTTTAGAAGATTATAATAAACGCTGGAACCCGTCAACTTTGAAATTCAAATGTGAGCTTTTTAAACATAAATTTAAGTGTATACACGCAAGTCTGGCATCGTCCATGATCTATATTTTTAATGAAACACTTTGTATATTTTTATGATTTTAAAAGCTCCTCAACAATAAGATCTCAACGAACTATACCATATGAGGTCTATTATGCATCGTACTGGGTGAAATTTTGAAATTATTTATAATTTTGTTCAAGATAGTTATAACAAAAATAATGTTTTAATTATACCTAAATAAATTACATTTTTTTTAATCTAGTCATTACCTGTGATGGTTTAGATAAGATGTTTTTCTTTATTGATTTATTTACTACTTATTAGCGCATATATTGCTTTGGATCCCTTGTACTTTGCGACCCACGGAATTTTGCAAAGATTTTTATTTATTAGAAAACCCTATTACTGTAGAATATTTTAATTTTATTAATTAAAAGTTAATACTAAATGTCAGACACGCAAAAGAATTATGAAATAATAAATTAAATTATGTCTTCCAATTAAAAAAAAACTAATATCGAAATTTTTCTAATACTAGGGGAGCCCAAGCGGGGATTTCTGGAGTAACTGAAGCTTGGCAGATTAATATACAGGGGGATACCTTGTACCCACTTAATTACTCCCACCATATGTAAGCCCTATATATGGCCGCCCTTTAAGGATCGGATTGGTAAAAAAATAGCCTGAAATTCTCGAGCGCGTCAGATTAAGGTAGGGAAAGTTAGTTACATCCTAAAACGTGTAGATTCCACTAATCTGATAATTCTCGAGCGCAACTAATTTTTTTTTATTTTGAAGGTAATAATTCAAGAAACACAAAAAATATATATTCTGACGTTTTCAACAAGCCGCGCTCGAGTAGGTCTATGCAACAGTTTTCTTTACTTTTTTGAAAATCTATAACCATCCACCGATGAAAATATATTGTAACATTTAAATATTCGATAATAGTATGAGTATAGTATCAACAGAAGTAATATTACCTTAATCAAATAACTTTTATTATATATTTTGTGTATTTGTAAGAGAATTTTAAGTTAGACATAATTTTTATTATGTAATGTATCAATATTATATTTTGTACATAAACATTTTGTTTAAACCTATCAAAAATTTCGAGAAATTAATTATATAATGTGTAAAAAGAAGACAGATATATTCCTACTATATAGTAATCTAGAAAGATCGACAGTAGACGAAGTGAGTATGTCTAGTTATATATAGGAAAGAAAGAGATACACATATATAGTATACTAGAAATGACTAATTCATAAATCATTCACGAAGTTTCTGGAAGGTTGGAAACCTTTAAAAGGAGTTAAGCAGAGGTCGTTAAGGGAGTTTATTATTGGAAGGGAGCTATAGAAGATCAGTTAGAGTGAACAGTCAGTAAAAAAACAGTTTTTAAAAGTAGTACAATTAAAGTGTTAAATAGTGACATTAAGAATACAAGTTAAAGTAATCAAGGAGTAAAACAAAGTGCTAAATAGTGACATTAAGAACTAATCAAAAGTGTAAAAATAGCGTATAAAAAAGAAGAAATTATACGTGTACTTACTATTTATAATATTAAAGGAACTATAATCCAACACTGAACTATATCCATAAATTGAATTGGAAGAACAATTATATTACACAAGAAACCAAACGTCTAACAACACGACCACGATATTTTGCCAAAGTCGGAAATTCCACGTATACCTTCGTTGGTTTCAGACAACAGGAGTCTACGTATTAAGGTCAGATAACATTGCAAACATTTTGAATTTTTGTAGTAGTTAGTTAAGTTTTATAATTTAAAAACAAAAGAATTTATTTGATATTCAATCATTACTATATTTCGATAATAACTTATTTACCATTACATAAATAACAATAATTAATTTAGCATAGTTTCAACATCAAGTAAGTTATTTTCTAGTTAGTAAAAGGCCCTTCATTCCATATACCTATTACTGTTTTGATTTAACTCTTTTATAATAAATTTGTAATTTTCATTAATCAATTTTTCATTCATATTCTTACCTAATTGTCCAACTAGAAGCTTGCAGAACATAACTCATTTGAGAAAAAGAAGATCTTGCTACCATATTACATTTAAATAATATTAAATATCAAACAATCATAATTTATAAATACAAATCAATCAATATATAATCATTAAAACAAAATATTCATTACAATATACATTACATTTTTTTGTTTTTATCACCTCAGCTTCTCAACCCAATGACGCTCGAGTAAATCCCGACTTAACATCGTGGGCTTCCCAACTACAATGTGTGCTTCTAATCTTTCAGATTTTATAACAAAATAAATTAAAATTAATGCGGTGATTTTATGTATAATTTACATTTATTATCCAAATATATTTAATGAAAATAGAAACGCTGCTGCAGCGAATTCATTTTTCATTATTACTTATCTAAAATTAGGAGGTTGATCCGTAGTTATAATTTTATTGTTAATTGTTATTAACTAGCTTACCCAACCTAAATAAACAATTTGCATAAGCAAGTTATACATAAGTGTTTCGATGTTAAAGTTTAAATTTTCTCATAAATTTAATACGGCTTCTGATAAAACAGTACACACCCGAACTAATTTGCTAACCAGCTCAACATTAGCCAGAAATACAAGCACTTCTCATAAGTTTTATCAGATACACAGATTCCCAGAAGGATATTCTTTGTCTTTGGAACAATGGGGGTTTCTTGTTAAAATTGCGGGTAAGGTTAGTCCTTTATATCGACCTTTAAACCAACTTAAGTTTACTGAATCGGCAAATATGGATTGTCGAACGTAGTAGAGTAGTTACTCAATACATTATTGGGAAGATATTTTTATTAAAGACATTTTTTGCACATTGTTGAAATTGTTTTGTTTTTACCAGAATGTAAACCTAACTATATTGACTTTTGTTGAGATAGTTGTTCATTATTAACCAAACTAGAAAAATACAGGGACCACTCGATTAGAACTAAAACCATTCAAAAATCAATTCATTTATTTATTTCGACTCGTTTGAGTCCGGGAAATGGCACTTTACGGTACACTTGTACTTTACAGTACTCTTCAATTCTCCCAATGTTGTTTGAAATAATAAGTAAATCAACATAAACTAAGCTTTTGTTCTAGTTTTTGAAGATTGACATTAATTGTACAACTGCTGTTGACAGCAATATGTATTAATGGAGTTGTTGATGGATTTACAGTGTTTTCTGTAATTGCGGAAGACATGTGGCTGTGATGTAGCACTTCAACAAAAGTTTCGCCCCTTTGCATCATTCTTGCAATCTTATTTTTGCCTCTAATAGATTCTTCTATATACTTTGCTGCAGCTGAAGAACTCTTCCATCCACCGTGCTGTTTTACAACTTTAAGGTCAGCTCCAGCATTGGTCAACAACGTTGAGGATATCCTCCTGAAGCAATGACCTGTATACTGTTCTGGTTCGTCTAGTTTTAAGAACTCGGCTGTTTTCTTAGGTACTCCGCCAACAGTAGCTCTTTGAGACAGACATTTTCCTTGTCTATAACCCACCAAAAGAGCTTTCAGGGAGCCGTAAATTCATGTATTTTCTAAACACATCTTTAATCACTGTTAATTACAGTGAAAGCTCATCGAATATGCGTTTTTGTCTGGTTAATCACTAGCTGAGTACCCGTATTCTCCACATCACTAACTTCTAAATTATAGATCTCTTTCCTTCGGCAACCTCCAGCAACTCCAAGTAATGCTATCACTTTGAGTAAGATATTCTTTATCTGGAGCGTCCCTCATGAAGCTTTCAATTTGTTCCTTTGTCAGTACCTTCGACTGGTTTGGCTGATGGTCTACATTTTGTTTTTTCAAAAAAGCTATCAACTTTGGGCCATTTGATATGTTGATTGGGAACAGTAAACTTGATATACCACAATAAACTTATCTGTTAACAATAGTGGACGATCCTTCGCCGCACCTTGGGGTCGCTACGGCACTGTCTAGGTGGTTCCAAATGACTATGGAAGATCACGAGTGGAGGGATGATCTGCACAAGTTGTAGAGATGATCCAGTTAAAAATGTTCGTGCATACGAGAGCTGTTCAAGTTTACTGAATCTTCAAATTAAAGAGATGCTTCTAGTTTACAAGATGCTTCGAGTTTACAAGATGTTTCGAGTTTACTGTATTATATTTCAACTTTCTGTATATAACAGTAAACCAATAGAAGAAATGAGACTGGGAATAATTATTAAAACCTTTGAACCCGATAATGGCAACTCATTAGGACACCTCGTAGCGTAGCTACTTTGAACTTCCAATTATAATTATAGAGACCGTATTCATTATTTTATTATTAAGAATTCTTTTGGAAAGATGGAGCTCGCAGTACTAATTTAATTTAATATTTAGGATACCAGGTGCTTAAAATGTTACACTATATCGCATTAGCGCACCGACGCACAATTTGTCGAATGACATTCGAAATGTTCAATGCCAAATCATTTTAAAAATCAATAATTTTTCTTGATTTACATAAACATTTGTTCATGATATGTTTTAGCATTCTCTGTATTTTTAGCATTACAGATAGCATTAATCTGCTTAATTATAACATTATATTCTTCCTCTTACTTCTCTATTTTAGAGTACGCCTGTTTTTACTTCGTCACCATGCATGCCTATTCAGGTGTTGAATGGTCATTCCATCTTAACCTAGTTCTGCCTTTGCTATCTTGTTCACAAAAGTAGAACCTAAGTACATTTCTGGCTCTTCTGAAGTTAATCAGTTCAACCTTTGAAGTTATTCTGCTTTCCTTAACAAGTTTTAAATTAAAATTATAGTTTAAATATAAAATTTTTTTAACACCCTACATATAGTTATATAAACACCTTTCAAATTATTCGTTTGTTGATTTTTTAAATGTATTATTAAATAAATTGTTTTCTGTTTTCTTCTAATGTGTGAGATGTGGAGTATTTTTCTTAACAATCCATTTCCCAACAGATTACCCTTTCAAACCTCCAAAAGTGGCATTCACAACAAAAATCTATCATCCTAACATAAATAGTAATGGTAGTATCTGTCTTGATATATTACGTTCGCAATGGTCTCCAGCTCTAACTATTTCAAAAGTTTTGTTATCAATCTGCTCACTGTTATGTGATCCGAATCCAGACGATCCATTAGTACCAGAAATCGCTAGGATATACAAAACCGATCGGGAAAAATACAACGAGTTAGCGCGCGAGTGGACCCACAAGTATGCTATGTGATGGCCAGGCACCCCCGACCCACATCTCACACATTAGAAGAAAACAATAAAATTATTCGTTACTACACATTGAAAATTTTATATAAAAATTCATCCTCCTCTAAATAACTTTTGAATTTAATTTTTTATTTTGAAAAAGCTCTTGGTTTTCGAGTTTCTGATAGGGTCAAGTTTTCAAGTAAGAAAAATGCCTGTCTTATTCTATAGATCTTGACTTTCTCCCATCTATTCAGACACATTGAAGGCACCAACGTTTAATATCTTGTTTAGTCCTACTGAGATGATTGATAGTTAATATATAATGCCACTTGTGAAAAATGTGTGTATTTTTTATTTCGGATAGTGTTAGAGTGTGACCTTTTCACGAAAAAACAGAAAGACAGCATTTTAAAAAAAATATGCAAGATCACTTTGCCTTTTTTTAAAGAAAAATATGTTTCTACTGAATTATTATAAAATATTTATTCGATAAGGCATTTGAATGACGGTTGGGGCGTATTTGCAAATATAGATGTTTTTAGAGTACTTAAGATTATTTAATTTAACATAATTTTTCTAGACAAATAATTAATATACCAATCTTACGACAAAATTCGGTATATGGGTTGTTTTAGGAGATATTATGAAATGTTATTAACAAAAATAGTAGATGTCTTTGAAGTTATCTCAAACTATACAGAGTGTTGTATAACTACGTTACAAAGCAAACATATACTTTTTTAAATAAGAACCCCTGCATATTATACCAAATTCCGACTACTCCCATTTTTTGACGCACTACTGGCTAAAAAGACAGCTCTTTGCGCTTTTATTATTATAGAGGGTGCTTTTGATAACACCTCGTTTATATCCATCAAAAGAGCACTGAAAAAGAGGAACATTAAGTCCCCATAATTGATAGAGTCAATGTTAAGATCCAAAATTATTACAGCTAATATAACAGGAGAGTAGGTGACCGTGGCCGCAGCAAAAAAATGTCCTCAAGGATAAATATTAACGCCTCTGCTGTGGTCCTTGGTCCTCGACGACCTTCTGTCAAAGCTGCATAACTCTGGTTTTACGATTCAAGATGACCTGGTTGTAACAATTATACAGAATTGGTGCCAGGTCTTAAGGTCAACCCAGGCAAAACAATTTTGCTAACTTCCACCAGGAGACGCAAATACTCTCTAACCGATCCAACCATGAACAATATCGAACTAAAATTTTTCAAGGGGGTAAAATATCATGCAGTGATCTTGGATCAAAAACTAACTTGGAACAAACATAAGGAAAAAATCTTATCAAAAGCCTTTGTGGCGAGCTGGACTTGCCGCAGAACATTTGGGAAGATTTGGAGCTTGAAACCTTGATTCCACATCCTTCCTTCTCTATTTCCTTTATGCCTTATCCACCTCATTTTACCTCTCCCACTGCAAATAATTGTTTAATAATTTTTTTCCCCAATCTTCTTTTCCTAATTATGACACTAATGACATTAAATTAGCAATCAATTGTTTCAACTTAAAAATTTTAACCAAATTTTACATAAAATAAAAAATAAAATATATAGAAAATTTGCATTCTTATATTTATTAAATAGCTGTTTGAAATCTGCTAATTGTAGCAGTTACAACTCCTGAAATTTGTACAATTTTGAGCAAATAACATGAAATGGATATTAATTTATGCATAAATTTCTTAAGGTAGTTCAATTATAATCTTTGAATATTAATTTAATTTAAAAGAATGGAAATTAGACTTGTTATTTTAATTTATAATGTGAACTTGACAGCTACTATTGTACTTTTAGATTGGTTAATTTTGTAAAATTTTCTAATATTATTAGAGATTAATGAGCTTATAACTAATGTACAAACTTAGATTACTATTCTACATTTATTTCTTATAACTAAATTGCTTAACATTAAGTTTTATCAACTGATAACAATACATGAAATAATTTCAATAAGGTGCAGTCAATAAAAAAACTGAAAAAGTAGAAAATTGTTTCCATCTGCACCCAGGGTAAAGAAACTTAACAGTTTCTATACCAAGCTTGACCGTTTTCTATGAAAAAACATCTACTGATTTGGAAATAGTCTTTTAAGAAGTAACTATGTGAATTTTGGGCAATAATGTAGGGCTACACTGTCTATCACTGTAACATTTATAGTTAATACACTGATTTCACCATTATCTGATAGCATTTATTAACGCAGTTTATATGGTTTTATGTATTTCTCAAATTAAAAGGTTTGTCTAAATACATATATGTTATCGAAGCGCTGTAAGATATCTTCATGCAACATTATACCTAACATTTAAACATTTAAATACCTAAATTACATAACTGTTTATTAAAAATATGAATTAAATTAATAGTTTTAATTATATTCTTTTGGTTTTAGATTCTAACTTTAATAGAAAGCTATTTGAATTGGGACTTGCCTGATTGTTATGAAATAGTATTACTGAATTCTATCCAAGATATAGTCGTTAAATGAATTCTTCCTCTATTTGAATTTTTAATATTTAAGATTACTATACCAAATATATTAAATAAAATAAAGAAAAGTGGCTAATACTTTCATGAGAATTATTCTAATATCAGAACAATAAACAACTAAAAGGTTGAATTAACTTCCACTATTTATTCTATAAATACTTTAAATGCAATGACAGCCGTTTAGCTATCGGAATAGCATCGTCAGATAGCTAAACGGCTGTCATTGCATTTAAAGTATTTATAGAATAAATAGTGGAAGTTAATTCAACCTTTTAGTTGTTTATTGTTCTGAATAAGATGAACTTTCACACAGTAAGGGTTAGTACCATAAATTTCATTCTAATATCCTTTTAGATTTTCATAATTTAGTAAGTTATAGATTGAGATTACCTAACTTAATTCTAAAATTATTATTCGTAATTTATCTATTGCTAAATAAACTCTTATATCTAATTTATTTCATTATAATATATTTGTTGCTTTAGAATTATAATTGAAAACTATTGAAGTTATCAAATAAAAACGAAGTTCAATATTTTTAATACCTGGTAACAAATATGGAACTGAAATAATTCAAAATTAAAAAAAAATAAAAGTGAGATCCAAGTTACCACTACCATCCGGCAGAAAAAAACAAATCATAATAAATCACTTACGTATGGGCCATACCTCACTAACACATCTATATCTTATAACTAAAGAAGATCCAGCAAGATGTATACGTAACATTGAACTATCAGTAAATCACATCATAAAAGAATGCCCACAATTCCATCAAGAAAGAATATCTTCAGGACTAACGACACAAAATCAAGAATGTTTATCTTCAAAATTTAAAAACAGTTTAAATTTTCTAAAAGATACCAAACTTTTTTACGAAATTTAAAAAATACTTGTATTTTAAAACTCCCGCTAAGTTCAATATACAAATACAGTAAGCGTTATTCGTATACCAAAATATTTTAGAGAAAACCTTTTTTTTAGGATTTTTAGAAAAAGATTTTGCCATTTGTAATCCCTATTCCTCCAAGAACAATAAAATGGGACTCTGTAGCTATTATTGTATTTCTACGTTTAGAGTAACTGTAAAATTGCGACATGAATTCTTATTGTTTTTTACGTGTTACAGTTTTCCCGTTTTTCCTGCTCTCCATTCTTCCTTGAAATTTTTGTTCGATTATCGCATATACATGACTCTAGGAAAACTCACAGAAATATCGGTGCGGAACCAGATAAAGTAGTTTGGTTGGGTATAAAATTGGTTTCAATTTCCATTTCATTTTGATTATTAGCCATATTTCAGCTAAATATTAATAAGGAATAACAATTTTATGGAAGCATGTTCGAAACATGGCATGAATTTAAATGCGATATTATTTTGCCGTTAATTTCGATTAAGGTTAAATCGAAAAATACTTTTATTGCGCGTACATACAAATATACAGTATGGAACAAATGAAAGAAATAAATTCATTATAATAGAAATGGTTGATTTTTCGAAAAAACGCTCGGACAGGTCAATTTTGTTTACCGAAAGCTAAATTTTTCAAAAATTTTAAATTTTCCTGCACTTACTATTACCATTTTTTTTTCCTTTATTTTAATACGTCTTAGAATTTCCTACTCGGAAAAATATTATTTCCAATATCTTGCTTTTTGATAAAAATTCAGACAAAAAAATGTATTTTATGTAGGAACACAATAAATAAATGAAAAAATAATTATTAGCAATGATTAATAAAAAATAATTTGACATATAAAGTGACACCTTTTAAAACTGATTGACAATATGAAACGTTTTACATTTTGTAACTAGTTGCATAAAGTAAAATTTTATGTATTTGGTAACGAAAAATGTATTTCAAAATACAAAATACAAAAATAATTCTTCTATTTATTAAACTGTTATAATACAAGTTAAAAACATAAATTATAATAAATTAATTATTATAAATATTCATAACACAATTATTGCAATTATTGCACCAAATATGTCTTGCGCTATAAGTTTTTTATTATTCATGGAATTTTCAACATGTCCCTCCGCAACAGTTGTATATTTCCAACCTCCATGTCTCTTTAATTTTATAATATCAGCGCCACTGTCTGCTAGGAAACCGGCAGAGCTTCTTCTGAAGCAATGGCCAGTATATAGAAAGACCAAGAAATTGTGCAATAACTTTTGGCCGACTGCTAAATGTGTTAATTCCCAAGGATTTCTGGTACATTTTTTATTCGCATATTTTACAAAAAATTTGTTTTGTTTAAGAACGCAACTTTTTTATATATTTTCTTAATATTCTAACAAGATTCTTATTTTGTCTCTAGTGGTAATTGCAAACTACCGTATAATTTTGGTTTTTGAAGGTGGGATATCAACACGAAATGGCTTCCTTCATCTCTAACCTTTTCAACTAGAAGAAATGTTAATTCTGCTTCTTTGCATGCTCCTGCCATTCCAATTATCATTGCAACCTTAGCCATAAAGTATTCTTTGTCATCAGCTTCCACTAAAAATTTGGCAAAATCTTCTGTAATAAAAACTTTTGACTTTTAAGATTTAATGTATGCTATCAAATTTGTATATTGTTTAATATCAATATTCCTTTTTAGATTTAGTTCGGACCTTAACACTGAGTAAATTGTACATAATGTTGATGTTTTTACCCTCAAAATATGCAAGTAAAACTTTCTTATTAACATGTTTAATTTTCTTCTCATTATACCACGTAACAAATTTTTCGTATAGACTGCCTTTGACTTTTTGGGAATTACTGAAGAGGCAGCATTAGCTGCTGCCTCTTCAATATCACTTGGTAGCTCTTCAGAACTTGAATCATTCATTTTTTAAAAATAATAATAAAAATATATTAATTTCGCTAAAATCCTTCCGTCTAGACTTTTTTACAAAATGTCAAACTGACAACTAACATGAAGTAACAGCAAAAAACCAAATTTATATTTTCCAAATTTTTATCAATTATATTAAATTTTATTTTTTTATTATTTTCTTCAAAATTAGAAAAAATCTTGTTTGTAATACTTTACGAAATGAAATTTTGTTGAAATGAAACTTTTTTTGCATAAATATATGGCATAAATAGCTATAATAACAATTTCCCAGCAAAGTAATTTTAAAATACCACCAAGTCTATATCAAGTGCAAAATTTTAAGAAATCATCAAAAAGAGATCGGTGTACTTTTCCGTTGTATTATAGCTGAAGATCAACAATTTGATCAATTGATATAGATTTTTAACTTCTTTATTATTAATAATTATCTTTCATTTATTTACTGTGCTTCCAAATAAAATAAAATGTATGTGTCTAATTTTTAAATTACTTTTATTTAAAAAAAAAGTTATACAAGATATTTTATTTGAAGCATTTGCAGAGTAGGAAATTTAAAGATGTATCAAAAACTAAAAAAAATGAGGTCAGCACTTAAAATAATCAATAACGCCACCGCCCAAGAATGGTAAGTGGAGAAACCTTAAATTCTTTTTAAAAAATTGCGCTTTTAGTAAACTAAATTACAATGAATTTGTTTCCTTTCATTTGTTCCATACAGTATAAATCTTTACATTATTAATAAATTAATAAAGATAACAACATTTATTACCCCCTTTTGCAAAAATCACTGCTTGTATTTGATGAGGCATATTTAAATTAATGCTTACATTCTGATCCATGTTATTTCACTCCTGACTTTTGCAATCGCAAGTTTGTCAGCTACTGTGCAGTACTTAGAACTGGTGTGAATAGGAAGGCTTAAACACAATTAAAAACTTTAGGGATTTTTAGGATTTAAGTAATAAGATATAATATAATTTAAGAGATAGGTTTGGAATGGAATGGACCAGTACTTTCTAATGCGGCAAAACACAATAAAAATTTACGTTATAAGGAATAAGAAGATAGGAATAAGAAACCGACTTGTTGGTTTAAGATTTTAGGAATAAGAATTCAACCAATATATGACTTATTTCTAAAATTCAAAAATGGAAAATGTTCATACGTATGCTGCTACTAAAATTTATGGTCGTGAATTTAAAGGTGATTTTGATTACGATTCACACTTTGATAATGCTCGTGCTGCACCATTTCAATGATCGTTACACTTGAATTAGAAAATATTTTAATTTAAAATAAACCACGGAACGTTTAAGCCACGCCTTTGTTGTAAAATATAATTGATTAGGTTAGTTTAATAAATTATTAGGTTGATAAAATTTTATATTCCAAACTTTTATTTCTTATTCATTAAGTCTTAAATCTTACATTCCATTCTATAAATTTTTCAATTGTGTCCCCGCCTGTAGTAAACATAAACTGCTAGAAGAAACACATTTTAGTAAAATATAAAATATGGTCATTTTTTGGACCTGAGATGGAAAACTCGTGTTCAAATGGGTGTTGGACTCACCCCCAAAAGTATGACTACCAACCAAACCCCCTTCAAAAACTCGCTGTTACTTCCATATCGGAAGCACTACCCTAGCATACTTCAAGACGGGAAATATGATCATTATAGCAATCAGAAAATTTCAGACAAATTGAGAAAAACAAACTTGGAAATCTCTATTCATTGACAGGACTAAAATTTTTTTAGAGAAAGATATAGCATTTAATAAAGGTTTTTTTTGTCAGGATAATGAAGGCCCATTATTAGTAGTCGTGACTCTGGTTTGTTATCATTTCAACCAAAATTTACAGTTGATTATCATGAAGAGATAAATGCAGGCGGATTTTAAATAAAAGGTAAATCTAATTCCCTCAGGGTCTATAATTGTTATGAACAACGCTAGCTAACATTTCAGAAAATGTAAAAACTAACCGCCTAGTTCATGAAAAATTAACCGATATCACGGTCTTGATTTAAAAAAAAAGAAATAAACAATTTAGACAATTTGTTAAAAAAAGAACTAGCAAAAGTTAAGAACAATTACGTTATGGATAAAATAGAAATTGTCATAAGATAGACTGTTCCCATACCACTATACACTAAATGCGATAAAGTTAGGTAATATTGTAAAATGTTATGTGGCAAGATAATATAATACCGCATTCAAAATGAATAATGTTCAAGCCAAGAGTAAAATGGATGGAGAAAAGTGATCCCGATGTTACATGTCATAAAAATTTATGAAAAAAATGTGGAACATAGATCAATACAAATACGAAACTATCTAACAATTAATTATTAATATAGCACACGGTCAAAGGTTCTTTAATTTGACTCTTTCAATGCTCATTATTTTTATATTTAAAAAATATAAAACATAATTGTTAAAGCATGTTAAATATAACTATTAAAATTAAATTATTAAAATATGTAATAAAATATAACTTTTTGCACGATTGATCATTTTTGACTGTTTACCGTTAGAGATTTTACGTCAGCAACTCGACGGTAAGTAATTCACTCTTTTTTATTTTGAAGAGACTCTTCTACATAGCTTTCTCCCACTGTCGATGAACGCCAACCTCCATGACGCAACACCTTTATTAGCCCAAAACGTTGCTGATGTCCTCCTGAACGAATGGCCAGTATAGTTCTCAGGATTAGGCAAATTTATGAATTTGGTAATTTGAGAACCATACCATATTATTCAAATCATCCTATATCACATAAATTAGCAGCTTATAATTCTATGGTACATAGAGCATTTTCAATTCCAATGAACAAAAATAATTTTAATAAAGAAATTGAGATTATAAAACAAATAGCTTCATCTAATGGCTATTCAATACATTTGATAAATAAATTAATTAATAAGAAAGAACAGAAAGTGTCACTACAACTAATATTCCCTCAACAAACTAAACAAATTAAAAGTTATAAAAGTATTACATATTTTGGAAATATATCTAATACAATTTTAAAAATAATATCTTCGGCAACATCTGCATTAATTTCACTCAAATCACATAATAATGTTGGTACAAAATTGTTAAATGTAAAAACAAAATTACCTAAAACAAAAAATCTGGTGTTTACAAAATTAATTGTCCAAAATGTAATGCTGTATATTTACCAGGTGGACTCTTTGAAAAATAACAACTATGACTATGTTTCAATAGAGATGTATACTACTTTTAGTTATTTTTTATGAACCACCATCCAAACTTTTCTCATGTGTTCTCCACAAAAAGAAAGGTTTACGTGTATTTTTGATTGTTTTTATGAATACCCGGACAAGGGCCCTCATTATAAAATAAAATACAGTTTGTAAAGTTTACTACATTTACTAATCTACTACGTTCTACTACATATTAATTTTGTAAGGTGAACTTAGCAGTTGCTTATAATTTTTGAAATTAAATTTTATTAGTATTAATTACTAAAGAAACTCTGCCAACCTTAACCACACTAATCAATATCACTGTATCTTGAGAGGTACGAATAAATGAGAAAATAAAACTACCTTAAGACTTTTTAAGCATTACTTTTTACCCAAAATATTACCTCTGCTGTTTAAGTGTTTCAATACCCTTTTAGTTGAGTGCACCCACTAATGCAGTGTGCATAACTTTGCTTTGAAATTTATTTTTGCCGTCTAGCTTTGTAAATATAATTATAATTGAAAATTATACCAAACAAATGAATATTTTTGAAGTACATGCTAGAACTGCACCAGTTCAATATTCGTTAAGTATTTCCACTATGTACATTTTCTATTGAAATTTCCAAAACAACAAATAAAATTTGTAAATGTTTCTGTAGGTTTCTATCCTTAGACAGATATCCAATTATACGTATGATTGCTCGAGTTCCTTGCCCACCGATACACTTTCTTTGAATGTCGTGCATGTCTCTCATGAAATATTCATAAAATTTTGCTAAAATGTAGATCCCTCGTCTGATTCTTGTTTTATTTTGTATTCGATCGAAGTTATCCCACAATTTTTTATTTGGATGGAGACATTTTTCTTGTTTTTGCAAATAAATGCATTTTAATAGGTAACATTTTTAGTGATACTATGTAGCTTTTCAAAGATATTTAACATACTTGTTTGCTTTAACATCATTGTTTGTTAGTTTTAGTATAATATACGTTTAATTTATAAATTATTTTTTTTTATTTTACACATTTCATATACCTACAGTGCATTTTTATGATGCACAGATACCTTAGTAATTATCCTTTCTGTAGTTCTTCAAATTTGTAGTTTACGCGAAATATTTTCTATAGGTACTATAGAGCAAATAGAATACCAAAGTGCAAACTCCCTACAGATGACGAGGTCAAAAATAAAGAAAGAGGCTATGCAGTTGAATTCGTCGGCTATGCTTACGGTGTTGAAATAAGCACTGTACTTTGGAAGGATAAAAAATGCGTACGTTTATGTTCTACGTATGTCGGTATTCAGCCAAGACAAAAGGCTAATGGCACCCTCCAACCATCAAAAGTACCTCGTTTCGACAAGAAGATGAGAGAATACATCGAAATCTATCAACCTCAAATCATTCGTGAATATTACTCACATATGGGAGGGGTGGACTTGATGGATTCATACATGGGTAAAAATGGCTTGCGTATCAAAACGATGGATGCAACGACACGCCTTTTTTATCATCTACTAGACATGGCAGTGACAAATGCATTAATTCTTTACCGTAGGTCGAACGCTGAAAATGCTGCAGCAACTAATAATTCGGAAGAAGAAGGTACAAAAGAAAAAGATATGAGTCTATACCAGTTTCTTGTGAAACTTGCTCAAGGTCATTGCACTTCTGTTGAAAAACGTCCTCTTGGTCGACCATCATCCATACCACACCCTGGCCCTAGCAGTGGCGCTGTTGGTAGAAGAGCAGTACATCCCGTGAAGGATGTAAGATATGATGACGTGAAACCCCTGAAGTGGGTTCAAAAAAATCGTGCAAATTATGCAAAAAGTCAGATACACTTTTTGTACGAAATGCTCCGTGCATTTATGTTTCACACGGACGAAAAACTGTTTCAAGGACTACCACGTGCGTTCATAATTCATTACACTAATTTTAAAATATTTTTTTATTTTTTTTGTAAAACCGTCTGTAGACGGTCTTCATTCTTTATCACCTAGCTGTCAAACCAATAAATATTTTGCAAAACGGACTTCAGATTCGGGTTTCTCGTTCAGCAATTACCCCGAATTCCCATAAGAAAAAACCTGCTGTTTCTATCTTGCCTGTTAAAGGGTTAAATAATATAAAATAGTGTCAAGGCTACAGAAGGCACTCTCAAGCGACCACCATAGGAGTATCGGTATCCTGACGAGGGGAATGGCGACAAAGCCGCCAACCTCCAAGAGATCGCTGAAATCCTTATGGAAACTCATTTTCCAGGTTCTGTCTTCCCAGGAACGACGAACCAGACGGAAGTACCAATAACACCCTTACAATACGACTGGCAATTTGCTAGCACCATAATTGATGAGGACAAGATAAGGTGGGCCATATCGGGCTTTTCCCCCTTCAAAACACCAGGACCTGACGCTATAAGACCAGCCCTACTACAATGGGGATTGGATATTCTTATGCCGCACCTGGTCGGAATATTCAGAGCCTCATTAGCTCTGAGGTATGTTCCCAGTAAGTGAAGAGAAGTACGAGTGGTGTTTATACCTAAACCAGGAAGGATGGACTACACCTTACCAAAAGCATTCCGACCAATTAGTCTCACATCATTCTTTTTGAAAACAATGGACAGGCTGTGCGAGCGGTATATAAGAGATAAAGTCTTAGTTCACAATCCACTTCATCCAAATCAGCATGCATATATTCCGGGAAGGTCCATTGATTCGGCCCTACACCAAGTGGTTGGCAGAATCGAGAGATCATTGGATAATAAAGAATCCACCCTGGGTATATTTATAGATATCGAAGGAACGTTCGATAAAACGACTTTCCCAACAATCACCCAGCAACTTAACTCCAGGAATATACCCCTGGTGGTAGGAGAATGGATACTCAAGATGCTCTCTAGTAGAGCAATAATTATAAAGGTAGAAGACATTACTGTGAGAGGACTGGTCATGAGGGGATGTCCGCAGGGAGGGGTCTTATCACCCCTTCTTTGGAACATAGTTCTGGATACCCTGATTAATCACCTCAACAATAATGGTTTCTACACAATTGCATATGCAGATGACATAGTTATCTTGCAGACTGGTAAATTTAGGAACACACTGTGCGATAGAGCTCAGGATGACCTCAAATTAATAGAAACATGGTGTAATAAACACTCACTATCGATCAATCCCAAGAAAACAGAGATGGTCCTTTTCACTAGGAAAAGAAGCTTATCGGGCTTGAAACTCCCCGAAATCTTCAAAAGCAAACTAAACTTCGCTGAAGAGGTGAAATATTACCCTCGACAGGAAGTTAACATGGAACACGCACATTTAGAACAGAGCAAAAAGAGCATATGTGGCCTATGAGCAGTGTCGGAGGACAGTGGGATGCACAGGGGGTCTCTCGCCCCGTGTAGTCACCTGGATCTACACACCAATAAGACCTATGCTAACGTACGGAGCTATTGCATGGGGACCTAAAACTCTACAAGCAACGGCCATCCAAAAACTGTATCAAATACAACGAATGGCTTGTCTGAACATCACAGGAGCCATGAGAACAACACCACTGGTCTGACACCTCTCGACCTGCACGTCAAGGAGGTTGCGCTAATGGCCATGCTACGATTGCGCACTGCTGGTGTAAATCCCAAGGTAGGAATCGGTCAACTGAGGCTGGGCCTGTGGAGGAAGGCACTCACTGCGGTGCCTCTGCTATAGGCGGCCGGTGACGCAATTGAACCCAGGTTTGTGTTTAATAAACCCTACAAAATACAAATAAAAGAGAACACTGAAGCGGATGCTGCAAATGCAATAGGCATATACACAGACAGCTCAAAAACCAAGGAAGGATCAGGATGTGGAGTCTACTCCAGATCACTTAACCTAAGGATTAAATGTGGAATGGGAAAAAATACCAGCATGGTTCAAACAGAACTGGATGGTATCTCAATCGCCGCAAAAGAGCTAACCAGAAAAGAAATTTCTGGCAAAAACATAATAATACACTGATAGTAGACAAGCCCTACTAACCTTGAATAGACAACGTATTATCTCAGGGTTAGCACTAGAGTGTCACCAAGATTTAGCTAACGCCTCGGTAGATAATAATATCGTACTAAAGTGGGTGAAAGGGCACGACAGGAGCAAAGGTAACCGTATTGCTGACTCTCTGGCCAGGATGGCGGCTGGACTGAAAATTTTGGGACCAGGCGACACGCATGGTCTGACGACTTCGACAATTGCGGAACTAGCCAAACGTTACACCCGTACTCAATCCCTTAAGAGATGGGATGAAACCAAAGGATGCAATTTTGCCAGGATTACCCTGGGCGACCATGAGAAGCTGGATCCGAATAAATATTTGGCCAGGAAGAACCTACGTTTAACAGTGGGATTTCTGACTGGACACTGTCAACTAAGGAAACACCTCCATATTATGGGGCTAGTGGACATACCTCTATGCAGGAGGTGTGAACAGGAAGATGAAACTGTCAGGCATGTCTTATGTGAATGTCCGGAGCTATCGTCGATAAGAGAGTGTGTGTTCGGTGAGTCTTGGCCTACACCTGCCTTCCTTCCTGGATAAGGCAGGATGGACAATGTCCCAGGAGGGCGACTCCTTGGGAGGATGTACAATGGGCCATATTGTGGCCTAAGTGCTGTGGGTCTATACTCACCCTTCCTACTCTACAGATACAGAGAATATAAAATAGTGAGTAACCTTTATGTGAATTAATATTATTATTAACTTTAATATGCTAATCTGACGATGCTCGTCTTTAAGGAGCAATTTTTAAAATAAAAGTTTTAATAATTTAATTTTTGAATATTCTTAGAATAAATTTAAACTAACATTAAGCCTTTGCAAATGCAGCAATGAAATTATTTTGATAACAAATTAACTTAATAAAGGAAACACAAAACATTAATAATAAAAAAAATAAACAAATCACTTTATAATGAGACAGATCAGTACCAACATCAAATATTTAAATTAATGGATTTTGGCAAGCTTATAGTACTAGACAAAATATCAAACGCAACATGTTCTGTACAAAAAAGAGTAAACCGGCATAAATTTAGATCCATTCTACACCTGTTGAGACTGTGGACTAAAAGGATAACATAAATTTTACCTATGCTAGTTTAAACTCTTATTTTGCCAAACCGTTTAAAGTTTACAGAAATGAAAAACAATGTTTTAGTTTTTTTCAATTATATTATTATATTTATTAATCTGTATGTTTTAGGATGAATTCAATATATTCGCTATTTTAAAATTGCCACTCTTAATAAAAATCAACTGAATATGATTTAATAAATTCATAAAGCTTAGCTCAATATAATATTTTTAAATGTAAATAAAATTATTGTTAAATTAAAATTTCATAATTTGACATATAATTTTTAACGTAATTTCATAACACAATTTTAAAAGAATTTTAAGGGTGCTGGACACCCCATACGCAGCATGATTTTTGTCGGACAATGTGATCAAAATTTTTAATATAATTTTAATAAACAATTTTTAAAAAATGAAATATGTATGTACGGGGTGAGATAGTGACGTAATATCGACAATTTAGAGAATCGGGCATTCAAAAACGCAGGAGCGCAGAAAGTTTTCGCAGAGGAAAAGTTTGTCGGACGCGAAGGAAGCACTCACAAAGTATGAAATTTGTATATGTGTCAAATAAATTAGAGGTCCTTGTATTGGGGACTATTTGCGATTCTGGATACTGGTAAATTTACCAGTTAACCTTAGGTCTCATAAGAAGATAAATTGGTTATCGTCTGTTGGTGTAGTGGTAGTGTAAATAGTGTTCGGTACATGCATTTACTTACCAAAAAAGGCTTATTTAATTTATTTGTCAAATATTGGTTTCTAAAACTTACCTGAAACAAAAAAGTTTAATTACTAACAAAGGACGGCATACAATAGGTAATTACACTGAATTTAATACACATTTAATACACATTAATTTTTAAAATATCAGTTTATTATTAATATTGTCCTGAAATAAAGCTTCACAGTTTTTTCTTTGAGTATGACATTTAAGACATACTACCAGGATGTGTTCCACTGTTATATTTACATAACATAGATCACATACTGGGCGTTTTTTTTTACATTTTATTAGGTAGCTATTAGTTAGTCTAGTATGTCCCAGTAGTCACTTGGTGTTTTCTGTTATTAAAAAGGGGAGCCACTTTTTATAAAGAGGTTTAATTTCTTATTTAGAACGCATTTTAGATCCGAACTAACGCTCTCCACTGATAGCAACATAGGATGGGGTCCACGTAACGATAATATCGTTGTCTCGTTCTCTGGCCATGTAGAGTTTTTTGTTAATATGATGAACCAAATGGTGTTTGAAATGGATCGTTTATATGGAGTGTGGGAAATTTCGGTTAACTTGGCCTTTTTAAAAGTTAGGTTTGTATTTTGTTTGTAATAGTTGATTAGGCTTTTTTCACAATTAGGTAGACTAACTACTATCCAGGGTTCTGTGTTATAGGTGGCAATTGGGTAAACTGTTGGTCACCATCATCATCAAACAGCCATTTGCGTCCTCTACTGGACATAGGCCTTCCTTAATCTTTGTGATATCTTCCTAATGTCATCCAGCTAGGAACCATCCTCTTTATACGTTCAGACCAGCGTGTGGGTGGACGCCCTCTGTTTCTAAATGCTTCTTCTCTTGGTCTCCATTCGCCACATGGCCTGCCCAGTTCCATTTTAAACGGGCTATTCTCATTACTGCATCTGTTAGACCTGTTCTCCTGCAGTCTCTCTTCGGTCTCTTAAAGATAATCCTAGCATCGCTCGTTCCATTCTTCACTGCTTTACCTGGATCTTGTTTATAGTCGCTCTTGTTAAGGTTAGAGTTTCGGCGCCACACGTTAGTACTGGTAAAACGCATGGCTCGAACACTCTTCTCTTTAAACAAACAGGGATTTGGGATCTGAAGATATGCTTTAGCCAAAGGCGGCCCCTGCTAGCCCAATTCTTCTACTTATTTCACAAGTCTGGTTGTCTCTTCCAATTCGAATTTAGTGTCCCAGGTATTTGTAGGAGCTTACTTGTTTGATGTTCTCACCGTCTATGCACAAGGTTTCACTTAACATAAGATTTGTCATTTTGTTTTTGGTTTTTGATTTATTTACATTTAACCCTATTGTTTTGAAAGCTGCGTTTAATCAACCAGCATACTTTTGACATCGTTTACACGACCTGTTATTACAATGTCATCGGCGAATCCAAGGTGATTTAGTTTTTCGCCGTCGGTATTACCTTTGTTGTCAAAATCAATGTGATTTGGAGTGAATAATTTTGGTGAGATGACATCACCTTGCTTTACTCCTTTTTCTATACTAAAGTCATTGGTGTTTTCATGAAGCCTTACACATGATTTTGCGTTTTTGTATATATATTTTATGATTGCGATATATCTGTGGTATATTCTGCAGTCGGCCAGAGCTGTCAACATTTTTTGGTGATCTCATAGTCTACGAATGCTAGAATGAGAGGCTGGTTATATTCCATACTTTTCTCTATGAGCCTTTTGATGACTTGCAAGTGGTCATTAGTGCCATAACCTGCTCTAAAACCAGCTTGTTCTCGGGGCTGATAGAGTTCCAGTTTAGACCTTAACCTGTTCGTAATGATATGTATAAACAACTTATATATGTGGGAGAGCAGGCTTGTAGGTCGGTATTTGACTAAATCTGTGATATCGCCTTTTTTGTACATTATCACTATTATGACTCCCATTGGGAAGGAGTTTCTCTGAGCATGCATTAAACAGCTTGCAGAGTTATTGATGTAGAGAAGGGCCTCCGCATTTTATAGCTTCAATAAGTTAAGTTAAAATAAGAGTTTTTTTACTATTCTTCGTTATATTATTTGCTAGAATCGGAGTGTAAAAAAAATTAAGACATTAACAAACTTCATACCATTTAATTTAACCTGTTTAGTTAATATTTTTTCTGGGAATTAAAGAGGAATGTTTAAATCAAGACAAATTATATTTAATAACAGGTTGCCTAAAAATTTTACTACTAAAACAACTCATTTGAATAGGTTTATTGGTTTAAAATTAATTATAGATGTATAACGATCAATTTTCTTATTTCTTTCTTTTTTTTACGTTGAGCAGAATTTCTTAAGATAAATTTCTGTTTTGACTTTAATCAAGATTAACAGATTAAAAGTGTTTACATACTTAATTTATGTTTGGTCCATATTGCTTTTCCAAGAATATTTCGTTTAGTCGATCTTAGTCGAATGGAACATAGATCAGTATTTAATTTATATTAATCATTCCAGTAAAGCTAGTGGTTTGTATCCCTTTTTTGTTTTGTAGACACACAATCGACAAAATTCAGTTTTTTTTCATAAATTAATGTAATGTAATACCACATTATATTTTTTTTTAAAGATATTTGTTTATTGTTACCCTATTTTGCTTTTTTTTAAATGATTTAACAATATTAATATTAATTATTATTAATTATTAATTAAACTATATTATAAAGATATATGCATTTTGCCAAATGGCAGGGTTCAAATTCCCAGTTAAAACTGAGTTTTGCTCTTCCACTCAACCAGTAAAGCCCCATTTATATAGAAAAGTACCTATATAAAATGGGCCTCCAAAATACCACATTTACAATTATATTAACAGAAAAGAACCTAATTACTAAAATTTTCTAGAATCTAAGCACCTTAAAAAAACCTCGAGACGGAGAGCCTGCAGTTAAGCTGACAATAAATTTTTCTAGCGACCAATAGAAATGATATTTAATTTTCCTTGAATAAGTCTTTTTTTTAATTTTTTGTTTGAACGCAAGATCTGAAAAATATTTTAAATCATTCGGTAACCAGTTGTAAACTTTGACAATATTATAAGTAAAACAGCCTTTGAACAGATGAGTATTATATTTAGGAATTGTTAAGCGACCTCTGTGCCTCAGGTTCAAGTTATGGATATCTGTTTTATAACGAATTTTATTGCATAAATAAACCGGTATTTCATTTTTAATAATTTTATGATATAATACACATTCATACAGCACACGCCTTTCAGCAATATTTAACCAATTCAAATCCTTAATGTATTTAGAAGTAGGAGTACCTTTTCTTAGCCCATATATAAATCTTATACAACAGTTCTGTCCCCTTATCGTGTTTGAGAGCTGTGCCACCGTACATAAACAAGACGTGCTATAATCACAAACAAAAACAACGTAAAATCTGAACTTTCAATCACTAATATGTGAAAAGTACCTTCAACTGTCGAATAAAACTCAAATACCTTAAATACTTTATTGAAATACCAAACAATCTTATCTAATTTTTACAAATTTGCTGTTTCGTATTCATTCAATAAACCCGAATTCTTCTTTATCTGTAATATCTGCCTTTTTCCTCTACTGACTGGGGTATAAGTTAATATTTTCCGTGGTCATCTATCGCCAGTCATCTTTATCACATACAGAAACAGTTAAAACCTTGCAATTCTTTGGTTCTGCATGGATTTACTTGAAATTTTATCAGAAGGTAGAGTATTATAGCCCAATGAACAAAATCTATATCGAACCTAAGGGCGCCAAAGTGGTTACCACCTCATACCAGGGGTGGAAATTATTTATTTTATTTTATTTTAACTGCAGGAATTCATTGAAAAAGTAATTCTAAGCAAAAAATATTCCATACATTTTTTTGGTAAAAATGATGTTTTTCAAGTTATTCTTAATTGAAAGTTACAATTTTAAGACAAAAAATCAGGTTTTCGGTTTTTTTTCAATAAATTAAATTTCTTAAGTTTCCTTTCTTTTTAAATGGGGTGGGTTTAAGGGGCTCAAAAAAAGTGGTACTCATTCGTAAAAAAATATGAGGGTTGCCTTTTATATTATTTTTTATTCCTCATAAAGATCTATATACTTTTGCATGCGTTTGAACCAATTGTCGAAGCATTTTTGTCACTCTGATTGAAATATCTCCAAAACATGCATTCTGAATGCATGATGCGATGACCTCTCAGTTTGTTTTTTACGTACGGGAATAAGAAGAAATCAAGAAAAACAGGCGACCATTTGCTTGGAAGTGCTTCGTGCGCGAACAACTTTTGTTGGATTGGGCTCATCTTAAAACACCCATACAGTCGACTACTGTTTACTTTCGGGCTCATACGCGCAAATCACCTGTCACAATGTCATAGACGTGTTTCGAAGCAACGCGATCGTATTTTTTGAGCATTTCCTTCGACCAATCGACACGAGCCTCTTTTTGAGCGATTGACAATTTGTGTTGGATCCAACGTGAACAAATTTTTTGACTATGAATATTTATGCAATATTGAATGTATGCTGGTCCAACTAATGCCTAAGGTTGTCTCTTGTCTCAATTTCACGATAGGTCACATGACGATTCTGCACAGCATCAATGGTTTTCCAACTGATGTTGGACGACCATCGATAAAAACTGGTCCTTGATGGAGCTTCATCGGCAAAAATTGAATTAATTTCCTCTATGCACTGTTGCTGAGTTAATCCACGTCGAAAGTTGTAAAAAATATTCGCACGTAAATATTCACGATTTAATTCCATTTTTGGGCCGAGATGAATTTTTTAAGTTACGGCAAACAACACAAATATCGCTCGTATGTCAAAATGTTCTGAGTACGTATAACCTCAAAAATGTCCAAATTTACGATAGAGCTGTCTGTTTATCCAAAGAAGAAGTATAGATAAAAACAAACATAAAAAATAGAGTATGAGTATGAGTAATACTCTTAACTTTTTCTCTGGTGCTCGTAACAAAAGAAATATTTGTTATATAATACGTAATAAAAATAAATATTGTTTGACAAAATTTTCTGTAACAATTAAAGACCCATAATATCATAAATTTACATCCAGTTGAAAAACTGTTATTATTCAATTTTTGTTTTTCGTAGTCGTAAACTGAAAGTGAAATCGACTGTACTCAAACAATAGTAACGCGCTAGACTAATATTTCTTTTTGTAAATGAAATACTCTTTAAAATATTAAAGGCTCGGCGTATTTATAATATTAGGATCATTAGTTTTAGTTGTGTCGGGCCCAATTTAAAACCAGAACTTGGCACTGGAAACAAATACGAAGAATTCTGTTCTCAACGATGCTGTGAATTTAATTTTCTGTCTGTTGTCAGTAAAAGGCTATTTATAAATGAACATACCTTATTACTTTTATTTAAAACCCTTAGGTATTATTTATAATAACCTTGATCATCAAAGTTGCATAAACTTTTTGTTAGATTAATATTATACGAAGGATGTATAATAATAACGAAAGCTATTGCTTATTTTACTAAAAACTATCGCTAACCCCATAGTTTTATTAAAATTCTACCTAATATAATTATTCATAAAAATAACGCATTAGTAAGTATTCCATAGATAAATTAAGATTGGTATTCTTCACTAAAGAAGTACTTAATGTGATTGTAATACTTCATTAATTAGTCAGTGAATATTCATGTTATATAATAAATATAATAACACAGTTCCTCGAAGAAAGGAATTTATTTCTGCTGGATATTACGTTAAATTTAATTTAACATTTTGTTTTTCTTTAACCTTTTTGCTTATCAGAAATTACGTATTATTATTGTAACTGAATACTTTTGTTTTTTAGCCTTGTTAATATATAGGTAAATAAAACGTTTTCATCATTATATAAAGACGAACTCGAAAATTATGCATTTTATTAGAAAAAAAAACTATCCTAAACCAAATTGTAACTTTTAAAACGACAAACAATATTCTTTTTTTAGAAATTTTCTACCAGCAATACGAACTGAAATACGGCGTATTAATGAAAAGCTTTTATCCTCAAATGTAAAATTTGATAAATTCAAAGTCAAATACATCATGCATTTTTGAAGGAAAATTTATTAAATCTTCCTTAAAGAACATACCCAACCAAAAAATGTTGAATCTGGAACCGTTGGCGAAAATGATACCGAAAACCGTTTACACTACCACTACACCAACACACACTTTTATATGCCTGACGCGCGTTTCGATAACCAAGTTATCTTCTTCAGAGACCGAAGGTAAACTAAAGCTATGCCTACAAACTAACCTTATATATAGAACATTTTTAGCGCCAAATGTTTTCGCGGTAAATCTTTTGGCGGCAAAGCCAATTTTTTAGCGCGAAAACATTTTTACAATAAGTTTTCTTATAATAAACTATAAAGTGGACTATCTGGGATAGGTCCTTTGTCCTTATTTAATCTATTTTTACATTTAATAATTTCTATACTTTCAAATGCATCCAACAATCTATTGTTCGATACATTTTTTAACAATTTTAAACTATCTACATTTACAGAATGGTTTTTGGTAAAAGCATGTTCGGCAATACTCGATTTTTCTATACGTCCATATTTTAGATGAGCTAAATGTTCTTTAAATCTAGTTTTAACCGATCTTTTTGTTTGCCCAACATACTTTTTATCACAATCATTACAACTTATTTCATATATACCGCTTTTTTCCAGATCTTCTCTCTTATCCTTCGGATTTCCTAACAATTGTCTCAGGGTGCCACTAGTTTTATGAACTAAACCTAATCCCACCGTGCCGAAAATTGTATTCAATCCTTTGGTATACTGAGGGATAAATGGTTAGGTTAGGTTAGGTTAGGTTAGGTTAGGTTAGGTTAGGTTAGGTTAGGGCTCACAAGCATAAAATTCACGTTTGAACTAGAAAATAATGAACAGTTATCATTTTTGGACACGTTAGTAATAAGAAATAATAACAAGTTAGAATTTGATATTTTTAGGAAAGACACCGCTACGTATAGGTATATTCCGATAGATTCTTTTCACTGTAATCAACACAAAATGGCAAGTTTTCATTTTTTTGGTTCATCGATTAATTCATTTTCCTTTAAACAAAACAAGATATAACAGAGAAAAGAATTTAATTGAGGATATAGCTGTACTTAATGGATATGATAAAAAACTAATTCATAAGCTGATCAATCGCCATAGTTTTAAGAAAACTCTTTGTGAAACCACCTTTTTCCAGCGAGAACACAACGATAGGAAATTCATTTCATTACCATTTATCCCTCAATATACCAAAGGATTGAATACAATTTTCGGCACCGTGGGATTAGGTTTAGTTCATAAAACTAGTGGCACCCTGAGACAATTGTTAGGAAATCCGAAGGATAAGAGAGAAGATCTGGAAAAAAGCGGTATATATGAAATAAGTTGTAATGATTGTGATAAAAAGTATGTTGGGCAAACAAAAAGATCGGTTAAAACTAGATTTAAAGAACATTTAGCTCATCTAAAATATGGACGTATAGAAAAATCGAGTATTGCCGAACATGCTTTTACCAAAAACCATTCTGTAAATGTAGATAGTTTAAAATTGTTAAAAAATGTATCGAACAATAGATTGTTGGATGCATTTGAAAGTATAGAAATTATTAAATGTAAAAATAGATTAAATAAGGACAAAGGACCTATCCCAGATAGTCCACTTTATAGTTTATTATAAGAAAACTTATTGTAAAAATGTTTTCGCGCTAAAAATTGGCTTTGCCACCAAAAGATTTATCGCGAAAACATTTGGCGCTAAAAATGTTCTATATATAAGGTTAGTTTGTAGGCATAGCTTTAGTTTACCTTCGGTCTCTGAAGAAGATAACTTGGTTATCGAAACGCGCGTCAGGCATATAAAAGTGTGTGTTGGTGTAGTGGTAGTGTAAACGGTTTTCGGTAACATACCCAACCGTTTTAAAAAAAAGTCTACAGTATAAAAATTGAGTGAATTATGATAAAAATAATTTCAGGATCTAATTTTTTATAAGAAAAACTCGGTTAAAACAACCCCTTAACTACCCCCATAATTAAAATTAATCTCCACCCTATTGCAATTCTCTTTATACTTATATTGTTACTATGTCCTAAAAGTTTGACCAATTTAAAATGGCTAATTTTAGAAAAATTGAGCGTAAAGTAAAAAAATATATTTCAGAATTTTATATTTTTTTTTCCTACTAATTAGGTTCATTATTAAACATTCAATTTATTACTGTTTTAACTTAACTCTTTTTATAACAAATTTGTAAATATAATTAATAATTTTTTTTATTCATATACACCTAATTGTCCAACTAGAAACTTGCAGAACAAAACACCCCTGAGAAAAAAAGATCTTGCTACTTTAGAACATTTAAATAATATCAAATATTAATCAATCAAAATTTATAAATACAAATCAAATAAACTATAATCATTAAATCATAATATTAATTACAATATAAATGGTATATTTACTCGAATCTTAATTTAAAAATATTTTCTTTGCAACATTTTTAATTTTAAACTACGTATCCAAATCAAATGAAAAAAGTTTGGGGAACAATCAAATGTTTTCCGTTCAACATTTTTCAAAATGAAAAACCGAACACAGTAGGAATAAATATAAAGCGTATATTAATATTGTATCTACTGGGAAAGAAATGTTTTGAGGTATTCGCATTAATATCTAAAAATGACACATATTTAGCGTTGTTTAACGAAATATCATAGAACGGGATTTTACTGACGATTTTTGCGCAATCACTCTTCTGCAAACATAGCGTGACATTTATATTACATTTTCGATAGGAATATTTCACTTGACGAAACCTGCAGTATTTTTTGTACTCGGGTTGTTGCATGGCAAACGATAATCATTATTTCTTTTACGACAGCCGTATCTTGTTAAAATTCCGCATTAAAATATTACAATTTATCAACTCTTCATTAAATTGCGCAGAAAATTTAAATCCGCATACACCATGAAGTCAAATAAATGGGCTTTAGCATGAAGTTGACTGCCCATAAGAATTACTCAATCCCGCACTTCGTTAAACTATTTAAAAATGGAGGCAAAGGCTATATCGTGCTGGTCCTTAAATTAGTTTAATATTCTGGTGGTACATCCAAGCAAATATAAAATGAAGCAGCTTAGCAATCGAAATTCTAAGATGATTTATTTCCCTATTTTCGACTTTTGACGTTTTTTAAAGAAGTATTTAATACTATTCTATTAATATATAAAAAAATTATTTACACAGGTGTTAAACTTTGTAAACCTAAAGCCTTAGTTGCAGTTTCTGCTAAGATCTTAAACAGTTTTTTCTTTCACCTGTAGTAACAGAAGAGCTTTGTAGTACAATTCGAGACATTAAAAACAAATCCGCATCTGGAGTAGATGGGCTTACCCACAAAATATTAGCAAATCTGCCGGACTGTGTATTAGATCTTCTAACAAATTTGATTAATGAGTCGTTCTAAATTGGTATTTGTCCTACCTGCCTTAAGACAGCCATAATCATTCCTTTGCATAAAGGAGGTGATAAAAATCAAGTTTCTAACTATCGCCCAATCGTACTTCTTCCTACTTTATCTAAGATCATTGAAAGGTTGGCAAAAAAAGGCTTCTTTCATTTGTGGTTAAATACAATATTCTACTAAAAATCAAATTGAATTTTTAAGTGGTGAATGCACAAAAAATGATGCAATATTTTCTCTTTTTAATAATGTCTACTCCAGCTTAAACAATCAACACTCTACAACTACAATATTTTGTAATTTCTCAAAAGCTTTCGATTGCGAGGATCATAAAATACTACTTAAAAAATTGCAGTACTATGGATTTAGAGGCATCTCCATCAGGTGGTTCGAGTCTTTTCTTAGTGAGAGACTGCAGCTTGTACGAGTTGATGAATTAAGGTCTTCATGCAAGCAGATAGAATATGGGGTTCCACAAGGTTCGGTATTAGGTCCTTTATTGTTTTTGCTATTTATCAATGATATTGCTAACTTAAGCTTCGGCGGTAAAATTTGTCTATTCGCTGACGATACTAGCTTTTCTTAGAGTCACCCGGATATCACCGAACTTCATAGAATCGTTTCACATGACAACCATCATCAAATCATGGTGTGATTCTAACCATATGTGTTTGAACTTTTCTAAGACGAAAGTTTTACTATACACATCTGCAATTTAAGCTATTATGTTGAATAATTCCACTATAGAGGTCGTTGACTCTGTGAGATTTTTGGGACTTGTCGTTGACAGCTCTCTAAAATGGGATGTACATATTGACGCTTTGTCAAAAAAACTAAGCTCTTCTTGTTACGCGCTGAGAACAATTTCTAGGGAGCTTCACCTGTCAGCTTCCAAAACAGTCTATTTTTTTCTCTTCGAGTCACATCTCCGATATGCACTTCCTTTTTGGGGTACATGTTGTGTAACTCAATTTGAACGTATTTTTAAATTGCAAAAGGGAGCTGTTCGGTATACGCTGAAACTAAGCAGTAAAACTCACTGTAGGGAATTTTTTAAAAAACATAAAATATTAACACTTCCATCCCTATTTATCTTTGAATCCATTTCCTTAATTCGGAAACATTTACCTGAAGTCTCAGAAAGACCATCTCATAACTACCCTCTTAGAAGTGCAGAGTATGACCTTTATTTACCAAAACCTCGCACAGAACTAATCAAAAGCTCTATTTTTTATAACGCTAAGAAAATGCACAACAATCTACCCTTTGAAATAAAGTCCTTTTCATCAATAACCGCATTTCGTAACGCTTTAAAATTATACTTGGTAGAGAGAGCTTTGTATTCAGTTGATGACTTTTTACATAAAATAATTAGGACCATCTCACGCACTGGAAGGTTAATTTATGATATTTATTTATTTTGTTGTTTGTTGTTTTTTTTTTGTTGTTACTCTGACTAAATTAAAATCTTAAATTTTAATTTTTTTTATATTATTTATTATTTATTTTTCTCATTGTATAATGTATACATAAAGTATACATTTATTTTCTTAACTGACCATTCGCAATGTTTATATTGTGTTTGTATTACTGCTTTAATATGTTTTGTTATTTTGTTCTATGTGATTTGCTTTTTTTTAAACAGCTTTGTCCACAAATTTTAAATAATTTTTTCGACAATAAAGCTTATTATTACCTTTTTCTACAATATATACAATATAGCTCTATTCTCACATTTTTCGATGCTACAATGTTAGACTTTTTCAAAGCCGTGGGATAAATGAATCTATCCCATTTTTTTAGTCATATCTAAAGCTAATTAGCTAATCAGCGAAACGGCCGTCATTGTAATTTAAAACATAATTTTTTCAAATAAACTTGGAAGTTACGTTCGAAGAATTTTTTATTATTCTTAATAAGATGGACTTCAAAAAAGTAAGGGTTGGTACAATAGTTTTTTGTTTTGCGTTAAGTTTACTTCTGTAAGTAATGTATCTTTCATATCACCAACGCGATTTCTTAATTTCATTTCATTCAAATATGGAGATCCTCCAATTTGATACCAGATATCTCATTAAATGTAACTTCTATTCATAATCGATATACTAAAGACATTGAGCTGCTCGGCGTCCTAAAACCGATGTCGGGTTAGCTTCCGTTTAATGTGGTTTGATTGTTTTGGAGCATTAATAATAATATATTGAGATAATTTACCCAATACCAAATTTTAATTTTAAGTTTAAATTTAGAAATTTTCTTTAATTAATAAGGGTTGGGTTCAAACAAAGTTTATTTTAAATTTCTTTATTACATTTGAATACTACCAAACAAACTCTTATCTACCTAAACTGATACCTAATTATTTCCTATTTGGTTAACTAATTCCTATCTATTTGCTTATCTAAATAAATCCTATCTATTTTCCTAACTAAATCCTATCTAATCTTATCTACCTTAACTAACCTTAATTACCGCAGTGTCCTTTTTATTGTCCTATCTGTCCAATAGCCTTTTTTCTTCAAATTGTTTATGTCTACCATATAACTGGTCAGACACCTTCGTCCAACGTTCCAACACTATTATGTTCTTCTTGTGTATTTGTTTACTTTAATCTATTTATACTTTTATTTATATAATTATATTTACTTTCTTACTTTTTTCTTCTAAAATCTCCAATCAAAAACGTCAAAAAAAATCTTTCTTCATAAACCGTGTTACTGCTACAGCTTTTTTTTAATTGGGTTCTTTATTTTTTTATTAATTAAAACTTCTTCTATTTGACTTTTACTTTCTTTTAAATTATACTTTTTCAACATATGATTTCTTTTTAAAAATTAAAATTAAATTTCCTTCTTTCTGACTTTTTCCATCACTCACTGTCAAACTTCTTTTTCCTGGTAACGAAACTTCTCACTTCCTCTCACTTGCACTACTTATCTATCCTTAACCTAATACAAGTGTTGTTTACATTACATGAATTTTTATACTCTAAACTAATAAACTTTGACATTTACTTCAAATTTTGACATTTCTCCGAAAATAAAGAATAAAATATTAAATTAAAATAAATTTTGAAATGACCTTTAAAAATCCCTTTTCAATATATTTAAGCATGCCCCCACTGAGTTTTAGTTTTCCCTTTATAAATCATAGTCAACATAATATATTGTATTTCTAACAAATTAAAGGGAATAATATTAGATGTGAGATGGAATCTGAAACGAAAATTTCAAAGCAATTTAATCGCGACACAAAATAAATAAATGAAAAATTCCAGAGTTTTTATTTAATTTTAAGGAATAATTACTTGTATTGGTAAAAGGCTGGCAAATCATTTCAATATAAAATACATTTCATTAATAATTAACAATACCTTTAATGTAGACTTGGGACGATTTGATTCAGAAATAAAATGTGACTTCTAACTGGGCTTCAGTTTTATGATAAAATTTAAAAACAGGAAACCAAGCTTTACTTTCAGAAAGGTCTCTTCTTAACAAAATTAATTAAAAAAGTAAATAAAAAAATATTAAGACGCATAGAAGTTAACTAAATTAAAAAAATACTAATAGTATCAACACAATTTGTATCATATTATATAGTCTATATAGAAAGGACAAGGAGTAATAAATCATTAATTTAAATAGATTTTATAGACGTACCAAAATATATTTTAAGAGGGTATACCTTAAGGTACATTTTGTATTGAACGAATGAGTTGCAGCTGTGCTAAAGAATATACGATTTAGGTCAAAGGTAACGGGATGTACTAATTTTAATAAAAAAAAGTGATAGAGGTACATAAATTTTAGTAAGTTTGATACAGAAAGGCAACACAGTTTATTCATAATAGAAAACAAACCAATCTGTAACAATAATTAGGTATTTTATATATTTTTGTTCTTTTTGTAAGAAGATTAATTTAAACTTTGAATATTGTCACAAATAAATTACAATGAAATATATTTTTAACAAATTAATTAAAGTAAAGATAGCAAGATATCGTTACTATTTTTATTAAATTCAAAGAAGCAAAATGAATATTTTTTATTTGTATTACTCCTATATGTAGTGTTTGGAAAAATTTTCTCAGAAATTTTAAATGGCAAGTGGCCTACTGTAATCGGCTTAATACGATTACACCTATTTACATATTATTCGATTATTGAGAGAGATTTTCCAAACAGCCCAGTTTTCTTAGAAACATTATCGGGAATTTGATTTTAAAAGAAAGTAGGTACATTAAATCAGTACTTAGTATTAGTTGGAATATATTTAAAACATTAGTTAAATGTTAATTGTGCAAGTACCAAACAATGTCGATAAGCCAAGGACCATCTAAACGATCAAAAACAGGTCCGTTATCTTTAAATGAAAAAACTCTGATATTGAATTGTTATATATCATTGAAAAACAAGGATCCAAGTGCAAGTGTTGATGATATTGTGAAATTAACGGCTGCTATGTTGTGTGTTGCTAAATCAACAATTTATAGATTACTTAAAGAAAGCAAGAATGGAACTCTTCAACCCCCTTAAACTCCTTCAGGCCGAAAACCAATTGAGATCGATGAGTCATTAAAACAAAGACTAAGGCGTAAAGTTCATGGATTTTACTTACGAAAGGAAATTCCAACACTTGACAAAATTATGACATCAGTGCAAGAAGATACGGACTATACAAAATTCTCCAGAATGACATTATGCAAACTTTTGAAAGATGTGGGTTTCAGATATACAAAACATAATAGAAAATCTCTCTTGATAGATAAACCGGAAATAGTTTTTTGAAGAAGAGACTATTTAAGAAGCATTCGACATGCCAGAGAACAAAATTTGAAAATCTTAGACTTAGACGAAACATGGATAAATGCTGGATATACAGTTTTCAAATCTTGGCAAGATGAAAACATTAAAAGCGGAAGGCAGGCATTCGTGGAAGGTTTGTCGTTAGGTTTGCAGCCACCATCTGGAAAAGGAAAAAGACTTATCAATGTCCATGTTGGAAGTTCTGTTAATGTCAACAACGATTCTTCCTCTTCCGAGTCGGATATAGAATAAAATGTAAGTAATAAATGTATTCCATTAATTATTTCTTTTCATTTTTTATTATATTATAATTTAAAACGTATTTTTTCTCAAAAAACACAACACTGCATTGCGTTATTGCTTATCTGCTAATCCTTTAACAATGAAGAAACCCTAAACTTTGCTACAACTGAAACAAATACGGGGTCGATCTACCTGGTTTTTAGATTTACGGAAGAAATGTAATTTAAAGTAATAGATTTATCAAAAATTTCATGGTGCTCCCTGTAAAGGTTTTGCATATTTAATTAGGGTTTATTACTCCTCGTACTTTTTGTACAAACTATAGTTTACATAAAGAGTTATACTATCTAAATATAAAGTGTACAGTCACTAAGGGTTTTAAAAAATCATTAAAAATAAACGAATAAACTAATTGTAATAAAATTTAATATTTTTACTGAGAAAATTGTACCCAAATGTACAAATTTTACCTGTTAATTATAAAAATATCAAATTGGAATGAGCAGATTTTATTGGCAATGAAGGAATTAGAGAAATACGTTTTCTGAACATTCTGTGTCGATGTCGAATATTCATGTTGGATTATAAACCTTTTTCTTTCTAGTAGGTAGTTGGGGTAAAATGCGTCGAATATTCACCCGCCGGTAAAGAGGTTGCAATAAAAAACAAATAAAACCGTACTGTATAGTACCTACAATATCATCCCTCTTTGTTGAACATTAAAGATGTGGGCGTCGACAACTGTTTGACTGATTTCAACTTTATTATTATTTAAACCGTGATTGGTTATACACAATAAATAGGCCATCCTTAAAATAAATTCAATGCAAGCAATTTGAGTTTGAAAATGTATATGCTATTCTGAAGCCGATAGTACCTACTTATTATAGTATCAGTTTAAATAGTTATTTACGATATGATATCTTTAAATAAATTATTTCGTATTTATATTGTTAGTGTCAAATTTTTCCCGGCACATAATGAACCCTGAGCGATTGTTTCTTTGCCCGCTGTAACTGAACTGAACAATGTTCAACCCTTGCGTTAATCATTTTTTATTTAATTAAAGGGAATTAAAAGCATGTACCTCTCCGGTATGTGATACATTTATAAAGGGTTGCAAAGTTAAACATGACATTTTTAAAACCGTTCTTTTCCCTGTTCTTTCAATTCTAAAATTAAATACATACCATTCACATACTAAATTGATTTCTACTGTAAATCAACCATTAAAATCTATTTCATTTATACACTGTGACACTGTTAATATTACAAACCTAAATACATTAAAATACAAATACTAAATAAATCACTACTTAGAACAGTGAATAATCTATTATAGTTTCTTTAAAATATCAAACAATCGAAATTCGTTTTAAGAATGTAAACGTTGCCGACAGACTGTACACCAAACTGTGTAGCTATGAATGTCAAAAATGATTAAGAGAAATTACTTTTGGATAAATCAACATCTGCTTTAAAGATTGGATTCTATTTTTAATGGGTGTCTATTTAACCAATGTCCTACTATAATTAAACATTAAGGCCGATGTACGTAACCGGCGGTTAAAGCAAAGAATTTGTTTTATTAAAAATACAATTTACACTATACAAAGTTGACAAATAATACAAGTATAGGTACATGTGTGATATTATTTATCAAAATTACAACTTTTAACTTTAGTTAAGTCAAAGATACTATTTTTAATATTAGTTTTGTGAAGTGATGAGAATATAGATTAATAATAAAATATTTAATAAAAAAATTGTTATTAAGAACAGTAAACAAATAAATGGTTGAATGAAACTTCCAATATTTATTTAAAAATAAGTTTTAAATTCAATGACAGCCGTTTCGCTAGAATCGTCAGATTGACATATGTCAAGATGGATTTTCACATAGTAAGGGTTAGTGCAATAAATTTCAGAAAAATTCTTATTTATAAAAGCAAAAATGTTAATTGAGTCAGTCAACTAAAATATAGTGCGTATAGTATATTTATTTATTTGCAGATGATGGCCCTTTGATATCCTAGTTTTCGTCATATCAGCCTCTCTCCATGCATGAGTCCAACAAAATAAGAACGCTCAATCTATGTATGTATAAATTAGGGGTGATAAGTACACTGCGACCCATAGGATCTGTGTCCCCCCTTACTTGCCATGTTCTGATGTTTTCTCAGATTTATAGCAGCTCCTCGAGTCCTATTTTCCTGAGGAAGTTTAGGACATCGTCGGGCTTCAAATCAGGTAGATCCCCTTCTTCTATTTCATGTGCTCCTAGGTATCTAGCCCTAGAATTCTGCAAGGCAGGGCATTCTGAGAGTATGTGTATTGAGGTTTCATCTTCTTACTCACAGAATCTGCACTTTGCTTCATCTGCTAACCCTAGTTTCTTTATGTGGCTTCTTAACCGGCCCGTTAGAATTCGGAGCCTTTTTTTACTGAGGTTGAGGCAGCTAAAAGATCTCTTCTGGTCATATTTCCCCAGTAGTATCTTAGATTGCATCAGTCCTTCCAGCTGATTCCAGTACTTGGATTTTTCCTTCTAACGCTCAATCTATCTACAGCGACATCCAAATAATAACAGAGTGGCGAGATAGAAACTTGTTTTATTGTATTAAAATACTTTTAAAAACCATTTAAAAACATTGCTAGTAAAAAAAAACAAAAATTACCTACTTGTGTTTTCTATTATAGTTTATTTGTTTGGAGTTGACAGCTAAGAAAAGCCACAAATCGTAAAATGTTGTAAACAATACCCTACATCAGTAGCGCACATACGTATTTATATCGGTGTTAAGAAATTTCTTTTAATCATCATATTTTTATTTTCTTAAGTAAGGGATAAGTAGTCATAATACGATATATAAAATATTTTGTTTTTCGATTTTAACGAGAATAATTGTGATCGTTAGGGGTGTTAAGGGGTTAAGGTAACCCTATGTGTATAATTGCAAAAACAGGTACGTTATTAGTCTATAAATTGAGGATTTGTTTATATCCTAATACATAAGAATGTAGGTACTCGTTAGTGTTGGTGGTTTATATTTTGATCTATATTTTTATTATTTTACTCCAAGAACATTTTCGGTGGTGAAAATGGCATCAAGTTCGAGTTTTGTTCCAGTGGAAGTGGCTCATTTAAAACAAAGAGAACAAACTATTGTTTTAAATGTTCGCATGATGCACTAATATATCAGCATGCATCAGCAACTGTTCGTGATGTGATGACTAGGTGCTCCAATATGACCGGTGCTGTGAACAAAGTATCTATCGATCTTTAAGTCAGAGAAAACAGGGAAATGTTGGTGAACCAAAAAAACACGTAGGAGAAATGTTCATTCTTTGTACTTAAATAAAGAGATTCCGGCTTTGGACAAAGTAATGACTGTTATAGCAGAAGTAGATACGATTTCCAAATTTGGACGAAATACGTTATGGAAACTCATAAAAGAAATTGGTTTTAAGTATGAGTCACATAAAAAAATTTTTGAATAAGACAAAAGAAATTATTTGCTAGAGAATACAATACTTAAGAAGTATTAAAAAGCTTCGGATCGAGGGAAGAAATATCTTTTATTTAGATGAAACATGGTTGAATGAAGGACACACTGTTTCTAAAGCATGGATGGACACCAATATTTCAAATTCCCGTCAGGCATTTTTAGAGGAATATTCAACAGGATTAAATGCTCCTCGAGGAAAAGGTCGCAGACTAATAATCGCACACATTTGCATTGAACATGGTTTTGTAGAAAATGGGTTATTAGACTTTGTATCAAAGTCAACCAAAGATTACCACGAGAAAATGACCTCTGATATTTTTGAAGATTATTTTTCCCAGATATTGGACTTTTTACCAAGTGCAGCAGTGGTTGTCTTAGACAACGCCAGTTTTCATTCAAAACTGGTATTAAAGTTGAAAACGACGTCATGGAAAAAAGGACATATTAAAGAGTGACTCCAGAGCGACAATATTTCTTTTGACGACACCATGCTGAAAACGGAATTACTGCAAATTGCAAAGCTCGTTAAATTACAATATAAAAGATATGTAATTGACGAAATGACGAAGTAAAAAGGAATAACTGTATTATGTTTGCCACCTTATCACTGTCGATTGAACCCTAGCTGTGTTTTGGAATTGTATTTTTGTGTTTTATCCAAAATAATAAAATCACTAATACAATACGTATAAAAAAACACAAACACCAACATTTACCTACTTTTCTCTTACGTTTTTCATGATGAAAAATTTTTTGCTTTGGAACTGCTTGAAGTTATGTAGAAAGGGGTTTTTCGAGACGCTGAATTGACTGGTGAAGTCTGTTTCTCGATAGCATGTCTAGAACATGTTTTAATTGAGATCGAAAGAGTGAATGGCAATCCAACCTAATAGAATAAACGTAAACGTACAGAACAGGAACAAATCAGATCTTCTACTTTTTCTTTGTATAATTTGTGGCCTGAGTTGCCGGAGCTATCCAGGTAGTTTATTTGTCTCGGTAAAAGGCACTCTTATATCAACCAAAGCAAATAAGTAACAAATTTTAAAATTTTACAGACAAAAAGTGTTTTATATTACAATAAAAATGGAAAACTAGAAAGACCATAAATTGATTTTATAGTTTTGATTAAAGCGCTTTAAAAATTAAATACTCGAGGATAATAATCCATTTTTTTACAGAGATCAGTTTTTTCTTAATATATTAAATTCGTTTATTTAGATTTTCAATTATTGGGAGCAACGACATATGTAGACATTATTATTTTAGTTGTTTATTGTTAATAAAACGATATTGAGCAGTATTATGCCTTGTTAAGTAAGTTAAATGTTCTTAAGTTAAGTATTCTTTATAAACATAGCTACTGTTTTATTTAATTCTAACCAGATAGATATACCTACTCTTGAAACCTTTTACATTTAAATAATTATTAACTTCTTATTTTTTACTGCTTTAACTTTATCACCTTTGTATTTTTTTAAATTAAATGATCTGTTAAAAACAGCTCTACCAATAGATCACAAAAAACTACTTATTTCCAACCGCTTAGCTTGTCAGTTAGCTGTCCAGTTTAAAAAGTTATTTTTATAAGAGCAACATAAACTTCGTTTTCAACCAGGAACGAGTTGGCTCGCCAGCCCAATAAAAACTTCCAGATAAAATTTCTATCAATTACAAACAATCTATAAAAGTATTTTTGTAAAAAATGACCTAATAATTAAGTTTACCGTACGTAGGAATATCATCAGAAATATTTACGTCATACTATCGGGGTATCAGGTTTAATTTAATTTAAGGGGAAGAATTAAGGGGAAATTATGAAAAAGTCATTTTACTTTTTTGTTTAACCAATTTAGATGAAATTTTTATAAAATTAAATGCAATAACCCTTACTTTGTGGAAATCATTCATATTAAGAATACTAAATTTAACAGGTTCGTTAATAATTTTTTTATTAATAACAGCTGTTTGGAATCAAAAAAGTTTTTAATAAATTGACTAGCTCCTAGAACAACCCCGATAAAAGCCCTAAAAATTATCCCACACCTGACACCATTGAAACTGTATGGTAAGGAGTATGCAGCTAGTATTGCTCTTAGACTGCAGTTTAACCGTGGCTTATATCTAACGATGGCCACTCTAAAGTATTGAAAGAATTTAACCCCAACTCAAATTACACAGACTAGACAAAACCCACCTCGATCTTCTACCGTAATTTCTTATTGTAAGGCCAAATTGGACGCTTTTCCATAGAGATTTCTCAAAATTAGAGAGGAGAGTAGGAAGTAAAGTATTCTCAGGCCCCAATCTATAATTTCGTCTGACGGATCATTACAATGTTCATCAAGCATAGATGGTAGCTATAAATGAAACAGACAACAAATAGGCACATCAAACTGAATTTGACTCCAGTCGATCTGTTCCAAGTGACAGCTAAACTGCTATCAAATCTCTAAATTTAGTCTTTCTGAACTAAAGAGTGGCTATATAATGTCGTAAAACCTAAAATTAGGTTTAAAATTAGGGTCAAATTATTTGAGTGGCTATATAATGTCGTAAAACCTAAAATTAGGTTTAAAATTAGGGTAAAATTAGAGTAGAGGACTTAGGGACATGTTTTGGCAAAAGAGTTAGAAAGAGAATCCTTTGAAAGAAAGTACTACGCCGAATCAACCTTATAGGTTACAAGAAAGAGTCTTCTTGCACCTCTTCAAGACAGGTATATCCAGGCTTGGCCTGGGAAACACCAAAGATATTTCATCTCTTTCCAGGAAACGCGATTGCAGTCATCACTGGACACTGGTTTGGAGAGTACTATGTTGCACGTTTGAGAATCATAATGATAATGATTTCTGAAGAAGCTGTCAAGACGAGGATGTTACTCTGTCACTGCTGAGCCCTAGCTATAAAAAGATTTTCGGCTCCGGGACATGCGATCTCCAGTAGGTTGGTATCAAGAGCCTCATGCTGTTCATCAACAGCAGCCACTGGTTCTTATGATAGTTGTGAAAGAACTGAAATCTTTTTTGAAGATCATCAATATTTTTTATTTTATAGGGAATATGGTACCCTTCAATTAATGTTGAAACCTGGAAAGTATATAATATTTGTATTATTTAACTTTTTGTTCTGCACTTCAATAAATAAACATGAATAAAAAGTAAATTGTTTAATTTTAATTTAATTATAGAAAATTTTTAAAACGTTATGGCTTGTTGAAAGTTAATAGAAATCAATCCGGATCTGCCTTGTAGAATTATAAAAATTGGTAGTAAATCTTGATAAAGCTAGATGTCGGATATTCCCCATCAATTAACTACAACCTCAATTTTAATACAATACAGAGCCGTACTTATTTTGTATAAACTAGTTAAAATACGAGCTAATGGGAAAATATTTAACACGATGAGATTTTGTAAGAAACTTTCGGTAGATTTGTCATATTTTCCTGAAATTGTCAGTGCTCCATTACATTTTCATATTAACCCTCAACTGGTAACATACGTCTGAGAGACGCAGCTAGTTACAAAATTTGCCACAGGACGACTTAGCGCTGCAAGTGCAACCTTCCCTTCAGTGTATACCTTGGTTGTTTACCGGCAACGAGGACTCAAGGTGTTTGAGGTAAGTGCAATTTTTTTGTAATTTTTATGATAAATTTACTAAAAACTACTACGTCTGTGAGATACATATAATGTAAGAACAATTAATAACTGCACAGTTAAACTAAACTTCCACTATTTATTTGAAATATTCGCTTTAAAATCAATTACAGCTGTTTCGCTATCACTAGCATCGTCAGATTGACATATTGACATAGTGATAGCGAAACAGCTGTAATTGATTTTAAAGCGAATATTTCAAATAAATAGTGGAAGTTTAGTTTAACTGTGCAGTTATTAATTGTTCTTAGTAAGATGAACTTCCAAAAAGTAGAGGTTAACACAATCAATTACATATAATGTACTTCCCAAAAGGAAAACTTGTAGGTAGGTACTGCTCATATGAAGGAAAACCGCGTATAAGTGTCTAGAGTGTTCAAAAAAAGTTTGCAACGAATGTGCACCAAGTGTAATTTAAAGTGTGTTGTGCCTTTTGTCTACCGATTAAATTTAACTTTTTATTGCAATTTTAAAAAAAGTAAATTAAGGAATAGTCCCCGGTCTGACCTATAGATGACGACACTAGAATTAAATCCATTTCATTTTTAGATAGTATCAACCTTCAAAAGATTCGTGTAAAAATTTGACAGCTGTCGGACTATTAGTTTGTGAGATATTGCATTTTTAGTAAAGTAACTTTTGTTATTTTCAAAAAGATGGAAAAAAAAGAATTTCGTGTGCTTATTAAATATTGTTATTTGAAAGGAAAAAATACAGTTGAAGCAAAAGCTTGGCTTGATAATGAGTTTCCGGACTCTGCGCCAGGAAAATCAACAATCATTGACTGGTACGCAAAATTCAAGCGTCGTGAAATGAGCACCGAAGACGGTGAACGCAGTGGACGCCCAAAAGAGGTGGTTACCGACGAAAATATCAAAAAAATCCTCAAAATGATTTTGAGTGACCGTAAAGTGAATATGATCGAGATAGCTGACACTCTAAAGATATCTAAGGAACGTGTTGGATATATCGTTCACGAATATTTGGGTATGCGGAAGCTTTGTGAGAAATGGGTGCCGCGCGTGCTCACAATCGTCCAAAAACAGCAACGAATTGATGATTCTGAGCAGTGTTTGCAGCTGTTAAGTCGTAATAAACCCGATTTTTTGCGTCGATATGTGACTATGGATGAAACTTGGCTCCATCACTACACGCCTGAGTCCAACAGGTGTCCAACAGGAGTCCTACCCGCCGGTGAACCGCCACCAAAGCGTGGAAAGATTCAACAGTCAGCTGACAAAGTTATGGCCTCAGTTTTTTGGGATACACACGGTATATTGTTCATCAACTATTTGGAAAAGGGAAAAATAATCAACAGCGACTATTACTGTGCATTATTGGAGCGATTGAAGACCGAAATCGCGAAAAAACGGCCCCATATGAAGAAGAAAAAAGTGTTGTTTCATCAAGACAATGCACCGTGTCACAAATCATCGAAAACGATGGCAAAATTGCATGAATTGGGCTTCGAATTGCTTCCTCACCCACTGTATTCTCCAGATCTAGCCCCCAGCGACTTTTTCCTTTTCTCTGACCTGAAGAGAATGCTCGCGGGAAACAAATTTGTCTCTGATATTGAGGTAATCGCCGAAACTGAAGCCTATTTTGAGGACAAACCGAGGGAGTACTAGAAAAATGGTATCGAAAAGTTGGAAGGTCGCTATAATCGCTGTATCGCCCTTGAAGGCAACTATGTTGAATAAAAAAATGAATTTTGTCAAAATATTGTGTTTTACTATGATAGACCGGGGACTTTTCAGCCGACCTGTTATTTTAACTTTTATTACTTTGTTTTTTACCTTCGATGTTTGTAGTTTTTAACTTTTTTATTTTATGAACTATATTTTTACCTCTGTTTATTTTTTTATTATTAGGTTGTCAGATTTTTGTGTGTAAACAATATTACAAAGTAAGGGTCAGTTTAATAAATTTCATAATCTTAATTAATAACCATTTAGAATTATCCTCACTATTATTTATGGATCCACACTGTTCAACGTTATTAATTTATTAAACAGGGTGTCCTGAAAAGAATGGTCATAAATTATACCACTGATTTTGGAGTCAAAAATATGTTGATTGAACCTCATTTACCTATATACAATAGTGCACACAATAGCTATTTGTCTATTAAAAGCAGAAAATGATACTTTGGCGCTTGAGATAAACATTTCTAGCGGAGCGCGGCAATTTATCGAAATCGACAATCGAATTACACACTGGATTTTTTCTACGATCACACGATAATCAAAATATATAGTTTTTGTTATACATTTTATTTGAACCAGTTTACATTAACATTTTAGTGAACTAATTGGAAGTATTTTTATTATTAACAATATTAAAATTAAAAGTACAGTTTAAACAATTTTTAATGTTTACTCCTGATGTTTCAGAACAATTATTAGTAGAGTTAGAAGGATTTGAAGTAATTTCAAAATTTTCTTGGACTTGGGAGGTTGACTTACCGGATATTTTTTGAAACGTCTGTATTTTATTTTTAATTGAATCATCAATATAACCTTCCGCTACATTACTGCTTTTCTTGTCACCATGTTTTTTAGTTTTATCAAATCACCACCACCATGTACTTATAATGTAGCAGAAGTACGTCGAAAACAGTGCCCGGTGTATGACATCTGGTAAGTATAAATATTTGGCAATTTCACTGGAGATTTTACCAATTGTATTCATTCCTCCAAGTTGGTTTATACACCTTCCTTTGGTATAACGAAAAAATAAGCGGCGTTCCATATTATTATTATTACTTTGGCACTGCTTTCTTAAATCTATGTACTTTTTACAGTATCTAACGTAATCAATAGTATTTTCTGTTGTATCATTAATTATTTTGAACATGCGACTCTGTTTAGTTTTCGAATCTGGAATGCGAACTATTAACAGAGATTCTTTGTTCTCCCATACCTATATAAACAAAGTAAGATTAAATTGGATACATTTTAAATCACATTAAAATCTTACCTTTCTAAATAAATATTCTTCATCAGGCGCACTTCGAATAAATTCCTCTATATTCTGCCTTGACAAAGTTAAAGACTTTTTTGCTTTGTACCCATTGACTGTTTCTTTAAAAAAACAAGTTTTGTATATTCACTAATATCAAGATCATTTTTGATTTTTAATGTTTGTCTTAACATAGAATATTTTAAGGATAATAAAAAACTCTTCGTTTTAACAAAACTTCCAATATTTATTTAAAAATTGCTTTTTTAAAAACTCAATGACTGCTGTTTCGCTATGAAGCATCGTCAGATTGACTAAACATCAGGTACCTAGCTACAAACAAACAAAATGTAACTTAAATGTCAATCTGACGATGCTTCATAGCGAAACAGCTGTCATTGAGTCTTTTAAAAAAGCAATTTTTAAATAAATATTGGAAGTTTTGTTAAAACGAAGAGTTTTTTATTATTCTTAATAAGATGGACTTCCAAAAAGTAAGGGTTAGTACAATCAATTTAATAGAATATTTTGACCACAAAGTGGATGATTTTAGATTTTTTTGTCTCCATAATAACATTTTCTGAATATTTTTTGAGATTTCTCAATTTACACCAATTTATTAAACATTCGTATTCCTTTTCATATCTAATGCATGCAATTTTAAATTTCAATCGCCAGACTATAACATATTTCAACGGCTTACCATTGAATTTTAGTGGACATAAAGAGGCTTACATGGGTCACAAAAGAACAAAAGAAAGAAGATATGGAAAGTTAAAAACAAAGGTGTAACTTTTATTTCCTGACATGAATCAATACTTTGGCGTATACCTGTGTCTACTTTATTTATCAATGAAGATTTACAACTCTCTGCTGAATCACTCAAAAACGTAAGAGTTTTACGAGTGGTGAGCACAAGGGTGAATTTTATATGTCTACAGATTTTTTATGGACTATTTCAAACTAGAAATAACTTTGAGAAATTCCCAAGAACAGTTCCCTACGCTCGAGATGAACTCATAAAAATATGTTGGTTCACTATTTCTTTGGCTCTTTCGTTTTATATTGCACTAAACCAGCGGCTTGCAGCCCCCCACAAATCGGTTTGATATTAGAAGGGTAACATTTTTTATTCTGCGATTTCAAAGTAAAGACTAAAATTTTATTCTACTAGAATCTACATCACAGAAAACTGTCCTTAAACCCAAAAAAAAAATATAAATCTAAACAGACATATACCCTTCTAACAGAATAAATATAGAATAGAAAATACAAGAAACCATTAAAAAAATGGGAATTAGCACACGATCAAGAAGTATAGTTTATTTACTCTTAGTAAAAGCAGAAAACAGAATAAAAATTAACGTCAGAATATCAGAAAAATTTGCAGTAAAGGAAAGAGTTAGACAAGCAAATCATTTATGATCAAAATTGCTTAGCACATGCCAAGCAATTACAGTTTTAGTGCAAAGAATGGATGAAGCAGCAAGGAAAATGTTATATAAATGATAACAGATCAAAATATAAAAATAGTGGGTAAATAAGAAGTCAGAAGATAAGGAGACAATAGAAGTAGAAGGAAGCTTATTCGAAATTGAAATGGTAGAAAGAATAACATATTTGGGTACAGTAATACCAAGACAAACAAGCATTAAAGATAAAATTTAAGCTAGAAAATGGTGGGATACAAATTTGATTAAAAGCAAACACATTTCAAGCGCTAAAACTTAATTATATATGTACACCAAACCTGGATAATAACAAAAAGTAACCAAAACTTTATAAAGATGGAAAAAGAAAACACAAAGAAAAGTCTACGGAGGAAAAATAAAGGAAAATAATACCGGGTGTACCAACCTTACGACAAAGTTCGGTATGTGGGTTGTTTTAGAAGATATCAAAAAATGTTTTTAACAAAAATAGTTGATGTTTTTAGCGTCAATATTTTGAAATTAACTTAAACTATACAGAGTGTTGTATAATTCCGTTACATACCAGACATATGATTTTTTAAATGGGAACTCCTGTATATTATACCGGTTTCGGACTGCTCACATTTTTTTGAAGCTTTGGATGTAAGATTTTGATACTTTATACAGAGTCCTTCAGAAGTTATGGACACGTTTATGTGAAAATCGTAGTTAAAACAACGCTCTGTATCTTATTATACGTTGAAGAAAAAAAAGTATTTTGCCTAACAGAGTTTCGTAATATGATACAATATCAATGTATTCTATTAAATATTAATTATTTTCCCTTTTGTATACAGGGTAGAAATAAAAGAATTTTTCAAGCGACCGATTATAGAAGAAATAAATACTTCAATAATATAGTTCTCATTTAATATATCTTAATTTTTCCAAAAATATTACCTTTCTCAATTATCTGATAGTCTTGAATTTTTTGTCCTGGTCGGAAACCACTTTTTGCGTCATGCAGTCGATTTTTCCGAAATTTTGTTTTTTGTGAAGATAAAAATCCCAGCGCGGCAGGCGTTCGTTTGGACCTGAAATTCAGAACCATCACCCCACACAACTGCCCTCTTATGATTTTCGGGTGGTTTTTGGAACTCTTCTCAAGAAAACTCTCTTGGATTCAGCTGGTCAAAAAACCCCCCAAAATGGTTTTTGATTGACCTTCTTTAATTGCGTCAGAAAAACCCCCGGAGATGACGTTTAGGGTCAGGTTCTGGTGCACCAGGTGTTTGGAGGTCAATTTGAACATTATATTCGTGCTCAGCGGCCTCGAAAACCTCCGAGTATCCGATGCGGGCCAGTTCTCACACTTCTTTATGAATTTTGAAATTCTTTGCGCGGCAGCAATGCAACTTTCGGTGGGAGGAAAATCTACCCCACCACATTTTGTGATAATCGTTTTTGGAAAAGAATGCAACTTGCACCACTTTCCCGATAGCTATTTCCGCTAGCGTTGATGCGACTATAAGCTCTGTCGTGATTTTTATTATTTCAACCGGACTATATTAGAAGTTTATTAATACTAAACTTTATTTTGCTTACAAAAGCAAACTTTAATGAAAACAATACGATTGTCACGTGTTTTTTCTTCCTTTATTATTCCCTAGCATCAACTACTAGTAATATGTAAAGGGTGTTGCATACCCAGTAGTACTAATGCGCAAAGCGTGTTGCCTATCTGGGTTTGTTCCGTGGTTTAGGGAAAAGGTACTTTCGTTATTAAATTTTGCTTAGGTTAAGTCCAGGTATTATGTACGTGAGTTGTTTTAGTTAAACTAATACATGTGTGTCTTTTAATTGTATCTCTCTTTAAATTTGTGTATGTGTAGTCGCCAATAGGTGCCTTGCGGTTGGTATCGACGATTAGTTCTATCAAAGTTTATGTTGGCCTCATTTTTGACAGGAGAATTCTTGTCAATCAGGGAGTGGGTCAGTTTTCAACGCATTCTGGTCAATGTAGGTACGCAGAAATATTCTTCTTTTGGTTTGGATTTTTATCTTTGGCAATTTGGGCCATCTTAATTGGATTTGAAAAGAAAAACCATTTTTATAGTTAGTCTGACTATCGTACGTGATTTGCCTTATGTATTTTTTGGATTCTGTCAGTTGACTAACCATTTTTGGGATTTGTTAAGAAGATATATTTTCTCACACACACACCACGTGTTCGAAATAACCCTTAACATCTAAAGGGTTTTTTTTTATTACGGGTTTTGGTACCCCTACGTCCTGATATTGGAAGGATTACCATAGCTTGAGATCTAAGTCTCCACCTCCTTCGAAGGGACACTAGTGACCCGAAGAGCTGTCTGAACAGCGATTGGAACACCTCAGGATTATAGATAAGCTCTTATAGATCTACATACACAGAACTTTTTTTACCTCTCTTGAATTTATATTTATCTAATTGTAGCGCTGATTTCATTACTCGGTACCTTCCGTACCAGTACTGAATTATAATTATTTACTTGTAGCGTTGATTTCATTACTCGGTACCTTCAGTACCAGTACTGAATTATATTTATCTATTTGTAGCGTTGATTTCATTACTCGGTACCTTCAGTACCAGTACTGAATTATAATTATTTACTTGTAGCGTTGATTTCATTACTCGGTACCTTCAGTACCAGTACTGAATTATATTTATTTGACCATTGTGTCAATTTCATTATTCGAACCCTACTGTATGAGCAAAGCTGACAATTATTACTATTTATTTTTTTTACATATTGTGATATTGAAGGCCTAAATTGTTAAGTAAAGTAATTTATTGTAATGAATATTATGATTTGACAGAAAGTTTATTGATTTATTTATTAGATTGATATTACTTATTTAAATGTACTAATAGCAACAAGATCTTTTTCTCAGGGGGTGTTTGGTTATGCTAGTTTCTATTGGGTTATTAGGTAGAAGGTATTTGAATAAAATTGATTAATTATAATTATAAATTTATTATAAAATAGTTAAATTAAAACAGTAATGTTGAAAGTTTAATAATGAAACTAATTAGAAAAAATATTAAAAAGAAAGGCCTTTAGTAATTATAAAAGAACTTACTTGATGTGAATTAAGTTAAACTATCCAATGTTGTTTATGTAATGGCAAGTAAGATTATCAAATACACTAATTATTAAATATCAAGTAAATTCCTTTATTTTTTTTAAATTATAAAATTCAACTACTACAAATTTTTTTTTAAAAATTACAATTTTATCTGACCTTGATATGTAAAGTCCTGTTTCCTGATTGGTGGAAAAATCTGTAGGTGATCTATGAAAAACGGAGAATGAACGAAGTGATACGTGGTATTTGCGATTTTGGTAAACTGAAGTGTTGTTAGACGATTAGTTTCTTGTGTAATTATTGTTCTTTGTTTGTTCCTCAAATTTTAATGTTGATGGATTATAGTTCCTTTAGTTGTATTAATAATAGTAAGTACTTTTCTTTTTTACATCAACCGAAAATGCTTTAATTTCAACTTTTGATTAGTTTTTAATGTCACTTGGCACTTTGTTTTACTTTATAATTGTTTTACTTTGTATTTTTAATGTCACTTTATTATAACTACTTTAAAAACTGTTTGTTCACTTTTTAATTGACTGTTCACACTCACTGATCTTCTCTCTTTTACTTCCAATAATAAACTTCCTTTTAAAAAACTGTTTGTTAAAATTGACTATTCACACTCAGATCTTCAATGTTTGACTACCAATTATATACTCCCCCTTAACGACCTCTGTTCAGTCTTTTATAGGTTTCAAACTTCTAGAAGCTTCGTTTTTTTTGTTCTAGAGATTAGTCGTTTCTGGGAAAATATGTGTATCTCTTTCTTTTCTATTTATGACAAGACATTCTTACTTAGTCTATCATCGATCATTCCAGAATAAAAATATAGTAAAATATATCTGTCTCCTTTTTACACATTATCTGTCCTTTTTTTACACATTATATAATCAATTTTCGCGAAGTTTCTACTAAGTTCTAAATAACATATTTATGTACTAAATATAATATCGATACATTACATAATAAAATAATTTCAAACTTAAAATTTTCTTACAAATACACAAAATATATAATAAAATAATACAATATAATAAAAATTATTGAATTTTGTTAAATTAAACAACTTCTGTTGATATTATACTCATTATAGAATATTTAAATATTACATTATATTTATTTTATCTCCTAGTTTTATTTATCTGGTTCACCATATTGACAAATTATTATTTGTTTATCTTGGTAGTTCTCTGCTAGTGCCTTGAGACTCAGGGGTTTCTGGCTTTAACCGTAAAGCCAGTGGCGCGGACTCAATTCTCTTTATTTCTACTGTTTACCTCTACGGCTGAGCTCGGGCATAATTTGCCAGTAGAGTTACCGCTAGCTGAGTATTGGCAAGTTGACTTATTCAACTACCTTATCCCAAACTAAACTCAAAGAAACGTGGCACGATTACAAGCAAACTGAAGGTTTTACTAAAGTAATTTGATGCGAAAAACGTTCATTTTGGCAGCTAAGTAGCGATCTCAAAGTCACTTAGTTTAAAATAAAACAAAGTATTTTTATATTGTTTATTCCAATAATTCAACATAACTATCCGATCTGTTTTGGGACATTGCTATAAATTCAGACTGATTTAGTTGTGTCTTGACTACAGTTTCACGATTTGTTTGTCTTTCATATGCTAAATATTCCGTTACCGAAGTAGGTACCTTTCCTATACAGTATGATAAAATAGAGTTAGAAGTAAATACTAAATGTTCAAATAAAATAAGAAACACTAACTTCCATGTAAAATTTGTCCAATAATCACCCGTAAGCTCGTACTGTTTACTATGACCAGGAGGGTATCTCATTGCGAGATAATAACATACATCCTTTTTATTTTTAATAATATTGTAATTTGTATTATCTTTCGTATTAAACTCTGACAAAGTGTAATTGACAAAACCTTTTAAGTTTTCGTGGGTCTGTTTATAAACTTCCCTTTCCACGAATTGGGTTGTAAAAGCAAGAACAAACGCATTTGTAGCAGTACCAAGATATGTAAGTCCTAAGAGTATTCCATCCCAAGCTCCAATACCGGCAGCCATTTTTGGAATGGGTCTTCTGCGATATTTTATTAACTTTTGAGCATCTTCGCGCAACCGAAGAACATTACTTATCAAAGCATATACTGGAGCCAAAGGTAATACAGCTACAAAAAATATACTAAAGCCGTACTGAACGATCATCTCATTATAATTCGATGTTAAAAAATATTTGTTTGTCGGTTCTAACAAATATTCCTCTTCATATTGCGGCAATTCTTTAGAATCTTTTTTGAAAAATATTTTCTTAATACTTTCAAAAATAAGCTTAAAATAATGCTCAGGTCTTCTTAACAACATTAAAAAAAGTAATTGTACTGTTAGATCTACAATACATGATAGTGGCTGACAGCTATCCTTTTCCAGCCAAGTGTTACTATATCTAGGAGTTGAATAAAAATTTCCTTTTATGAAAGCTGTATATAGAACAACCACGTAATTATTCGCGAATGCTAAAAGATAACTTTTATACAAAACAGAATTGTCAAAATCTTTTTGAGTTCTTGGATTCTCAATATAAGTCAACCATTCCGATACTTTGTTATATGTACCCGCAAACAAATTGATAATGGTAATCTGAACCAAACACGAAACAATTAAAACAATAGCTTTCCTGTTATATATGAGAAAAGGCACATCGCTTTTTACAATATAAATTCTCGTCCACTTCCTTAGATGAAACAATAAAAATATCACAGAAATATCTATAAGTATAAAACATAAACATACCAAAATGACAAAAGCAATTCTATGTAATTTTTGGTATATGGGTATATATGGTTCAACTGTTCCTGTAATGGGATTGAATTTTTCTTTATTAGCACTGTCTGCGTATTCTTTTCGAATGCGTAGTGCCGGATCTTCGGTTCTTACTCCCCATCTCAATCTTAAAATGTGTGTTTTTCTTCTCCATAAGTTTACAAACAATGTAGACCAAAAAGATACTAATATCGCTAAAGATATTGTGAGATAGTTATCAAAAACGAACGTCGCCTTAGACATATCACAAAAATAACTAATTGGTGTGTAGACACAAAGAGGTTCTGCTAAACAATCCGGACACAAAAATAAATTATCTCCTTCGCATATTTCATTGACTCTATAAATGTATTGAGTATAAACCAATATAGTGCTTATTAAAATAACTATTATTCCTAAAATTGCTATTGGAGTTAACATGATATTAAAATACTCCAACCATGCAAAGTAGAATGCTACTTCGCTTCCAAAGTAGTTTTTTATCAAGTCTAAAGGTATTTCTTTGTTCCACATCTTATAATTCGCCCAATAACGATACAACAAATCTCTATCGTTGTAATATTGAATGGCATCCAATTTTGTCTCATCATTAGGTATATTTATATCGCTCAAATTCAATCTAAGCACTGTATCATGAAGGGGGTACGAATCGACAATAATATTTAATTTTGTTAAATTTGATAAGCCTTTGTCTTGTAACGCTGGACCATATTGGATGTTGTCTAATATTTTATATAGAATAATAATCCGGTCTGCACTGGTACGCTTTACTGACGCGTATTGGGAAATATCAGACAACGGCGTTAAGTACGTCCAATTAAAGATGCTTTTACGTTGTTTAAATCTTAATTTTTGTATTTCTATATCTGGTCCGTACATGGGTGAAAATCGATCGACAACATTTTCGGGTACATGTATTAATATAAAAATCAATGGTACTTTTGAACCTTTCACTTCTTCGGTAATGATCCCAGTACCTTTTACATTTTGTAGAAACAATTCAATATCAGGAAAATGTTTTTCTTTAATCACAATAACGTAGTGGGTTTTGTGTTTATCCTTTTTAAGAGATTCGTTTGCCATTATTTACTTACTGCAAAATATAAAGTTTTTGTTAAAATGACAATGATTCTGTCATAATTGTACATAAAGGTTACGCTCCGTCATAACAAACTTTTTTCCTAGGCCACAGAATACTCAAATCATACAGAAGAGAAATTTCTTCTTTTTGGCATAACCAAATTTGTATCACATCAACTGTCAGGTTTATACTCCTGGGGCCCGATCCTGGAAAATGTCACTAGTGACAATGACAAAAAAGGTCGCTAGTCGTCAAATGTCAAATAAAAAAGTCGACCGCAGACACAAAATTGCTATTCTTAAAAAGGTGAGAATATTTAGTAACTTTTTCTATTTATGGTTGGTACTCCCGTTGAAACCGAATTTTTGTCAAGCCGAAATAATTTTATAAATGAAACATCACTCAAACTGAATGGGTCCACTGGGGTCCTCCTCCTTCTTACAACCTCTTCTTCGTCCTCATCTTCTTCTAAAGCATTTAACATGTTCAGAAAGATGTTTAAATCCATTTTTAATAACAATAAAGCTTGTAAAAACTTTCACCACCACGTAATTAATCGTAACTTTTTGAAGGTTAAAAAAATAAGGTTATCCTTCATGAAAACACCTTTGACAGTAACCTAATGCGCCGAATCGGAAAAAGTCTCTCGCGACTTTAAAAGTCTCCACTACTTTACGAGAGACATTTAATGTCACTTCAACGTTGCCAGTTTGCAAGCGACATTATTGTCATTGTCACTAGTGACAGGATCGGGCCCCTGATATGTTTCCAGTAAAATTTTATTTACACGTAAATCACCATAAGAAAATTATTAAATTCCAGTATCTACAGTACATTCCAAAATTTTTAAATATCCATATCATATTTGTGAAGAACGAGATAAGTATTATTCTTAGAACAAAAAGAAACAGTGTAGTGCACTTGTCTGGTTACGACGAGCACGCAAAATGACTCCTCTCACTTTTTGACTTACATTCTAATCATATTTTGACGTTATTTCAAGTTGACAGTTTTATGACATTATTTTATTTCGTGGTTATATGGTTATATGCAATTTTTCTTGAGTGACAGTCATTTGGCATTTCCTGTCAATGCCATTTCTCTCTGATAAAAAAGAAGAAGAAAAAAGGATCCAAGGAGGCAGGAAGCTGGAGAATCACCAGAGGAACGTCGCTAGGGAGATTATTGATGAGAACAAGAAAAAACAAGGAGTTGAAAAAAAAAGATCGTCATATAATTTTATACAGCATTTTTTTAAAGAAATGTATTAAAATATAAAGTTCTTTTTTACAATAAAATTTATATTTAGTGGAACCCCGCCACTAAAAACAGGAAGGAGGGTATGCAAAATGACTTTGAGTCAAGAAAGGAGCTTACCAATTGTCAATTTTGTAACCAAATTATTACGTTTAGCGCCAATTTGTAATATTATTTGTGCGTTGGGCGACAATTTGTAATATGAGTTACCTGTTGATAGTGAATTTATAAAAATGTTTAGTTAACTTTTTTGAAAAAATAACAATATACCAAAAGAAAAAAATGTAATTTACAATAAAACAAAAATTAAGCTTAATTTCGTCTTTAATTAGTTGTAAAAGATACTTCAATAATTAACAGAATTTATAAATGTTTATCACACAAAAATTATGATAGTTAAATACCTCGGCTAGGGGTGAGTAAGTTCATTAGCTCTGACTATTGTACAATATTTGTTTCTTTAAGAAATTATAAGGGCGCCACTGAAATCTTTTTATTTTTTATGATACTACTGAAGAAAGTTGTTTTAAGCTGAGTTATTTAAATAAGTATCATAAGATGACAGAAAGATGTCAGAAAAAACTGTCTATGAAGATAAAAAAACGATTTGAAAATGTACAAACATATAAAAGATAACAAGATTTCCTTGGTGCTGAAATTAATGAGGTAGAGAATACGTTACAACAAAATAATCCGCAAACGGTTCTTTAAAAATACTTATTCTAATACAGTTGACGATATAGATAGATATACACGGAAACAAAAGAGAAAAAATATGGGAACAGTAAACTTGATAGATCACAATAAACTTATCTGTTACAATAGTGGACGATCCTTCGCCGCACCTTGGGGTCGCTACGGCACTGTCTAGGTGGTTCCAAATGATTATGGAAGATCACTAGTGGAGGGATGATCTGCCCTAGTTGTAGAGATAATCCAGTTAAGAATGTACATACAAGAGCTTAAAGTTTACAAGCTGTTCAAGTTTACGGAATTTCCAAATTCAAGAGATGCTTCTGGTTTACAGAATCTTCAATTAAAGAGTTGCCTCTAGTTTACTGTATTATATTCCAACTTTCTGTATATGACAGTAAATCAATAGAAGAAAATGAGACTGGAAATAATTATTAAAACCTATTGAACTCGATAATGCCAACTCATTAGTACACCTCGTAGTGTAGCTACTTTGAACTTCCAATTATAATTATAGAGACCGTATTCATTATTTTATTATTAAAAATGTCTTATGATAGATGGAGCAGCTAGCGGTACTAATTGAATTTAATATTTAGGATACCAGGTGCTTAAAATGTTAACAGGTACTGTTACAATTTCAATTTCCGTTTCCATTGACGTTTCCAAACTAAACATTATATTAGGGTATATATTAATTAATGAAATTGATTGTGGATTCTACTTTGTGGAATTTCATCTTACTAAGAACAATAAATAACTGAACGGTTGAACCAAACTTCCAATATTTATTCGAAAAATACGTTTTAAAATGCAATTAAAGCTGTTTTGCTAATAACTAGTATCGTCAGATTGACATTTTGTTTGGTTCAACCGTTCAGTCATTTATTATTCTAAGGGCCGTCACCTGTAAGCAGTTTGTGTTTATTCAACGTTTTTTATTCGTTCAGTAGTTACTGAATACTTATCACTACGGGAGATAAGGCAACAGTGCATTTTCTGTGGTTTATGAGACTGACTTTACCTTAGAACAAAAAGATGTTTTTGTTCTAGGGACTCTACTAATGAGTTCTATAGTTTTTTTTGACAGATGACATTTTACTCTGCATCAGCTGTGTATCTTGTTTGGTTTTTTCAAAATTTTAAAAGATTATTAGAAGTTTTTAGTTAAATCTGAGGGTTAACAAAAGCTGTTGCAGTGACGGAGTCGGATTGTTTCTAAAAAATTTCATTACTTCCTAAATGGTTTTCTAACATAGTTTATAATAAAATACCTTTTAGATTGGTGTAAAAGTATTTCTTCTATGAAGGCTAAAGTTTGTGCAACCGATTTTTTTGTTAAATGAAATTATCCCAATAGTTTAAATTGTCCCATTGGTGAAATCTGTTTTATAAGGTCGGCGATCGTTAATATGGCCAAGAAAAAGATTTATTTCGTCAATAACATCCATTTTGAAAAAATTAAGTAAAAACACAAAACACGCGAAAAACAATTTTAGGTTAGAATCTCCTCTGTAATTCCTTAATGACAGGTCCAATCGATCTGTAAGTTAAAGTTTTCAGTAGCTTATAATTACTGAAAACTTGACGTTACTAGGAGATGAATAAACACTTACGGACGACAATCTTCTCAGTAACGCTACCGAACACTTTACTGAAAGGTGAATAAACCGGCCCTTAGTTAAATTAATTAATAAGAAAGAACAGAAAGTGTCACTACAACTAATATTATCTAAACAAACTAACGAAATTAAAAGTTATGAAAATAATACATATTGTGGAAATATTTCCAAAAAAATTTGAAAAATAATATCTTCGGCAACATCAGCATTAATGTCATTTAAAATACAAAATAATGTTGGTACAAAATTGTTAAATGTAAAAACAAAATTACCCAAATTAAAAAAATCTGGTGTTTACAAAACTAAGGGCCGGTTTATTCACCTTTCAGTAAAGTGTTCGGTAGCGTTACTGAGAAGATTGTCGTCCGTAAGTGTTTATTCATCTCCTAGTAACGCCAAGTTTTCAATAATTATAAGCTACTGAAGACTTTAATTTCCAGATCGATTGGACCTGTCATCAAGAAATTACAGAGGAGATCCTAACCTAAAATTGTTTTCGCGTGATTTATGTTTTTACTTAATTTTTTTAAAATGGATGTTATTGACGAAATAAATCTTTTTCTTGACTATATTAACGATCGCCGACCTTATAATAGCCAAAACAGATTTCACCAATGGGACAATTTAAACTGTTGGGATAATTTCGTTTAACAAAAAAATCGGTTGCAAAAACTTTAGCCTTTATAGAAGAAATACTTTTACACCAATCTGAAATGTATTTTATCGTAAACTATGTTAGAAAACCATTTAGGAAATAATGAAATTTTTTAGAAACAACCCGATTCCGCCACTGCAACAGCTTTTGTTAACCCTCAGATTTAACTAATAATCTTTTAAAATCTCGAAAAAACCAAACAAGATACACAGCTGATGCAAAGTAAAATGTCATCTGTCAAAAAAAACTATAGAACTCATTAGTAGAGTCCTTAGAACAAAAAGATCTTTTTGTTCTAAGGTAGAGTCAGTCTCACAAACCACAGAAAATACACTGTTGCCTTATCTCCCGTAGTGATAAGTATTCAGTAACTACTGAACGAATAAAATGCGTTGAATAAACACAAATTGCTTACAGGTGACCTTTAAGTTTAGTGAACAAATAACTAACGGATACTTTACAGGACAGATGAATAAACCGGCCCTAATTGTCCAAAATGTAATGCTATTTATATAGGTCAAACACAAAGAAATTTTGAAGTAAGATTCAATGAACACTTAAGAGCATATAAATTAAAACAACCAGATAAGTCAAATTATGCAAAACACCTACTTGAACATCCAACCTCACTCTTACACACCAATGACATGCAAATACTACACACTTGTGATAAAAAACAAAATTTAGATTTCCGTGAAGAACTTGAAATAAACAGACATCTAGCAGATCCACAATTTAAAGTTATTAATAAACAAAGAAATTCTTCACAAAAAACAAAAAAACCGTGGATTTCTCCTTTCACCACGCCATCTTCTAACCCTCCCTCCATTCCTGAGTGACCGTTCTCTGCACCACTCAAGGCGATTACGTCGGTGTTCTGGAGTTAAAGGGAGGACCCAGTGTGGTCGGTAAAAAAACTGGCCAAAACGTCCTATTCATCGGTAAATACTTCGTATGCTAAAAGGTCTTCCGTGTTCTGCAAACCATTCATTTGCAATGAACCTGGTAGTGGAGAAACGGTCCCCTAAGGCCAATAATCTTAGGCGGCGATCTTCACTGTCTGTTGTTCTACGGGGGCGTCCAGAGCCCCTTACTTTTTGCGTACGGCCCTTTCAAAACCATGCCTGACAACACCTAACCACGATGTCCACACTTCTTTGCACTCTAACTGCAATTTCCCGAAAAGAAAATCCAGCTTCCCGAAGTTCCACTATACGACCCCTATCAAACTGACTAAGTTGACGAAATCGTAAAGGTCTCCATACCCTAGGCATCGTAACCAATCGTAAAGAATGACAAGAACCAAAATCCGGAACATTTGGATCTTTACTACGGCTACAATATTCATTTTTGGATTGTTAGTGGATTTCAATAAAAGCAGTATAAAATCCTGAATCTTAAACTGATTAGGCTGAAAATTTTATCAATTGTTTATTTTAGTAAAATAAATAAATTTTCCAAATTTTATTAAAATAAAATCATTTAAACTGGGTGTTCGGATTTTTATGTCACTATACATAGTTCATTTTAACTTTTTCATTGTTACTTACAATTTATTTTCAGCATCCCTTTTTTTAGTAACACTCGTTACATGGGTCATTTTATCTTTTTTTCGTTAGAACTTATTATACGCACGTTGCCCTGAACTATTTTAATTACTTCGTAATACTTGTTACATAGTTCATATAAAAAAACATAAATCTAGAAAAAGACCTTTAAGTCTTACCCGATTCAATAAATTCCAAATCCAAACTATTCGTAATTGTTTATAAAATAAGTAAAAAAAACTAACTTTCAATTTTCATAGTTGTAGTGTGAATGCTTTGATGTAATTTTCCTTACTAATCTACCGACACGTTTTACGTAACTACAAAAATAAATATAGGTATCTGTCGTAACTTATTTTAGTGAGTTTTGTGAAACGCACAACTTTGGTTAAGTCAATGCCAATAATTATACAAGAGTTCGAGTACTAACAATACTTTAATCTATTATTATCTCTCGACGACATATAATTTTTCAAATTTATAGTAGCTTGTTTATGTCGGAAAAATCATTAATTATTCTTTCTAATTTAAGCATTGACTAAAATGTATGGAAAAAATATCAAAGATTTTAAAAATTTTACAAATTAATTTATGTTTTATTTTCAAACGACAGACACATTTTTAAAAACAAAGATAAAGTTTAGTTAGTGGTAAGGCCAATTCTCCACTTTATTTGACTGGTTTATGCATCATCCAAATTATTCTGTAAAACTTGGAAGAGAAATAATTTTCATTTATTTTTTATTTATTTAAAATTTTATCTTCTATTTCATTGAAATTTAATAGAAGAAACCCTTCATAGATTATAAAAACAAGAATAATTATAAATTAAAATAACGCGTTCTAGGATTTTGCTAATATAAACTATTTGTTAATAGAAGTTTTAAAGAAACCTTATAATATTTAGGTATTTGAAGTAGGAAACTAACCGTGATTGACAAAGTTAATTGAAAATGAAATATCAAATTAATTATTTCAGTATTTGTTTAGGTAGTTGTTGTACCATAAAATTACTGAAAATTTGATTTCATATTTTCTATGTCTGGACGCTTAAATACAATTTAACAAATAGTATATCAAGTAATTCAATATATTTCCTAATATGAACTAAAAATGCTGCAATATCAGAATTATTTAAAAAGTATTTGTTTAAATCGTTTTTAATAAAATGTCAAAGGGTGCTTTGTATAATGTAATTACAATATTTCCATTATTTTTAAAATAAATACAGTGTGGATAACACTTATGGAATAAAATTATTTTTATATTTTGCACTTATAAAAATCTTCATTATAAAACGCATTTGCGTATCGTAATGTAACTTTTACGCACGCAAATTTTTGTTATAAATGGTTGGCGACATGAGTGAAGTATCTAATGACAATACTATTGACAATGACATTTGTGGCTAATAGCAATTTATTAATTTTTTATTGTTCTTTAAGAAAGTATTTGTGAACATGAGTATCATCTTTTACTTATATAACATATTATTATTGGTGTATTAGTCATTTTAAAATATTTGAAAACATTAACATTTCATAATTTAAATGTCAAAACTGTCAAATGTTATAAATTACACAGTGCTACCGACATACTTTTTAAAATCAAAATTTTCGTAATTACATAAAAATAATATATTATATTTAAAAAATGATAAAATGGCAAAATATAAAAAATATTATAAACAAATTATTTCATATGGCTGTTGTGAAACTTCGCGATTCGTTTTTTAAACTTGAACTCGTGTCATAACAGAATTCCATATGAAATGCGTTGTTTAATATACTATTGTGGGGTTAGTTTAGAAGATTATAAAATACCCTGGGACTCGTCAACTGAAATTCAAATGTGAGCTTTTTAAACATAAATTTAAATGTACAGGGTGATACACGCAAGTGTAACAGTGATGATTATGATTAAACATAACATTATGATTAGTGAAGATAGAAGTTCCTTCTCTTAAAGATGGCGGCTTACAGGTGACCTCGCAAACTGGATATTTTTAAATTTTTTAACTTCTTGGAAAATACTTGTATTGGATGAAAAAAAAGGTAAATACGTATTTAATTAATTGGATACTTCATTTAATTTGATTCATTTCTAACACTCCATAAAATAACTTTTCAATGTAGAATGCGGGTATTATTGCATCTATTAAAACATTGTGGCATCCGCTATTAAAATTGCAAATTTTGACCAGATATTCAAACAGCTACTCAATTCTACATACATCTGGTGATTGTAAAGCTATTAAATAAGAATACTTTGGTTTACTACCCATGTCTTCACTTAAAATAAACCAAAATCAAATACTAAGCAAATAACTTTTAATTTTATTATAGGTTTAATTTAATTCTTTAAAAATAAAACCCTTTAGCTTTTGAGTGTTGTCTCGAGTTTTTGAATTTAAGAATAAAACATAATTTAAAGTTTAAACAAATTGTTTTATAACACTGTTTTAATAAAAAGAGCATGTAATGTCAACAATAATGCTATAATGGAATATTAAAAAAATGTAAAATGTCAAGAATGCACACGGCAAAGGTTAGAAATTGTCTTCGATATTATAAAATATTTCACTATAACTTTCTAAGATACCAAGTTTGTGGTTATAAACTTGAACTTAAGATTATTTTTTCAGGTCGTTAAGGGACGTTTATTGACCACTGAAAACTGATAATTTACTCAAATGTAAAATGAAGAGAAGCAACGAAGCAGAAGATTACAGATATCGTAGTAACACCAAACTGGTTTAGTAAGTAATTAAAGGGAACGAGAAAAATAACAAAGCGGGAACAATAATAAAAAATACTTTTCCGAAAAGAGGTGAAAAAATATTACTGCCTCATTTTCTTTGCCATGAATACTTTCAAAGAGTTTAATAATTATTTTAATGTATTGTTTTCCCTTCTGAAAAAAAAAACAATAGTATTGGTGGTTTGTGCACTCTCCAGCTAAAATGATTTGTTTGCTTATCCAAGTCTAAGACCACAACATTTGGAAACAATTTTGATATCGATCAATGATATTGTGTCTGGTAGAATTTTTATTGCCAATGTCTAATAATGCTTTTGAAAATCTGTCTGCGTTTGGTGCTCAGCCAGTAGACTCATTGGACCTACTTACAATGTAGCAACGATTCCAGACGATGCTACTGCCAGCACTATCTTATTTTGTTTATCTAAAATTAATTAAATCAGGAACATTTTACCAGCTATACCGAGTGCATAAAAAAATCCTTCATTGCCAACATTTACTGCATTTTTTTTTGTTGCCGATTCGTACTTTGTTCTCGTTCGAAGTCACGAAGCGATTGAGCGCTATTCCTTATACATGCAACATCTTAAATTTTCTTTATTTTTTTTTATTTTTGGCTTGAGCATAAAGATATTTAGCCAGTTGCCTTGTATTATTTTTAAACACATCAAAAGGATAAACAGGGACACTCGCTCCTTGTCCAGGGACCCATCAGGACATTTAGTTTACGTACACTAATTAGGTCTCGGAAAGTAGGTAAATAACAATTGGGATAAAACAAAGGTAACGACATTGTTAGATTATAAAAATAAACCAGTATCCTGCACAAATTGAAACAAACAATCATACACTTTTTCATTCTTACTTGATTTTCTTTATTTAGTTCAGCGGTTTGTAGCCTTCTTTAATGAATGACTTGTTTTACACACAAAAAATTAATTCCAACCAGAAGTTTTAGAAAGCGTGTTCAAACAAACAAGCAAAGTTGTATAATTTAGCTATAAAATAAATATTAGCTTTATAATTAGCTTTATAATATAAGATAAAACTAAGGATGCAGGGGTATAGCTAATTTTTGCTAGATATTTTTATACGTTGAATAGCTGAGTCTTTTCGGGTTTTAAAAGTGTAGTGTTAATTAAAGAACCTAAAAAAATACATTTTTTATCAAGAAAATTACAAAATGAAATTTTTAACGAAAACTTTCATTTTTTATTTCAATAATAGCTTTTTGACATAAAAAGTGACACTTTTTAAAACTGATTGACATTATGAAACGTCTTACGTTTTGTAACTAGTTGCATAAAGTAAAATTGTATGCAACTCGTGATGAAAAATGTATTTCAAAATTAGTGACAAAAATTCCATTTATTAAACTACAAGTTGAAAACATAAATTATAAATTAATTAATTATTCAAATTAATTTCCGACGACATATTTTTTTTCATTGCTCGAACTTGCTGTTATTTGGGAAGCGGCGCACATTGCATTAGATGTTTCACCAAATATTTCTTGTGCTATAAGTTTTTTATTATTCATGGGATTTTCAACATATCCCTCCGCAAAAGAGGTAGATTTTCAACCTCCATGCCTCTTTAATTTTAAAATATCAGCGCCACTGTCTGCTAGGAAAATGGCACAGCTTCTTCTGAAGCAATGGCCAGTATATAGAACAGGATTTGAAAGACCAATAAATTGTGCAATAACTTTTGGCAAACTGCTAAATGTGTTAATTCCCACAGGATTTATTGTGCATTTTCCATTCGCATATTTCACATAAAATCTGTTGTGTTTAAGAACCTGGGGACGCAACTTAATATATTTTCTTAATATTTCAATAAGATTCTTATTTTCAATGCCTCCAGTGGTAATTGCAAACTGCCGTATAACTTTTGTTTATGAAGGTGGGATATCAACACGAAAATGGCTTCCTCCCTCTATAACACTTTCAACTAGAAGAAATATTATTTCTGCTTTTTTACATGCTCTTGCCATTCCAATTATCATTGCAACCTTAGCCGTTAAGTATTCTTTGTCATCAGCTTCCACTAAAAATTTAGCAAAATCTTCTTTAATTGAAACTTTTGACTTTTTAGCCCTGTACCCGTCCGCTTGCCTTTTAATATGCCACCCAATTTTTATATTTTTTAATATCAATATTCCTTTGAAAATTTGGTTCAGACCTTAAGATAGAGTAATAATGTGGAAACTTTAAGATCTTTCTTACCCTCAAAATATGCAAGTTAAACTTTGCGAAGCTTACTTCGTTTGTTCCGCAAAAATCTCACACGTTACACAAAATTAGGTATTTCGTAACTGATGGCTATTTTTAAACTGCTGTTTCGTCAGTTTAACATATTGTTATATTATTGTGTTTTTATTATGGAAGTAATTAGACAAAACAATATTAAAGCTTAGATGTTATTAGCACTTGGGGCTTACTACTGCGTTCATCATAGAATATCGTTTCTAAAACAATTCTTGTTGCATTCAAATGAGATATATGTTTTTCCATATTGCGTGTACTATAGGTACGGTATATATACACTACTACTACAGATATTCTGAAGCTTTTGTATCTTTTTTGCCCTAAGAATCACACCTTGGCATAAAAGGTATCACCATAATTAAAATCTGAAAAACCGATATTATTTTTCTAACGCGAAAATGCAAAAGAGAATGTACTCGTCTCGGTGATACTCAAGTTCTTTGAAGTGTCTTGTTTGTTGTTTGTACATACGTATTCAGAGTGTAATATGGAATCCATGATCACACCTAAGTTTTTACCTTTATGTACTATATTAAGTTGATTATTCAAACCACACTACAAATTAATAAAAATTTTTAAAAATTGTCACATATTTAAAAAACTGTTTTAAAAAGTTTTTTGTAATAATTAATACCTACATGTTTTTATTTAAAAACACTTACAACTGTTTAACAATTTTATTGGAAAAAGTTTCTTTTATGTGTCAGTTAGGTACAGCTGTTTTAAAATTACTTCTTCGTCAAATGAACATATTGAAATTACATTTAGTTTTCAATAGATAAGTATTTAAATATCTGCAATAATTTAATTGTTAAATTGAAAATAAAAATAAAAATAAAAAATCTGAATTTAATTCTGTATAGTATACATAGGAATATCAAACAATAAGAAATTTTCAAGTTAGATGGATAAGTACTTCTTTGCAAAACACCTACTTGAACATAATACTTATAGAAATCAAAGAAACAGAAATAATGGATATTTTGAATAAAAAACAAAATTCAGATTTTCTTCAAGAACTTATTTAGCAGATAAGCAATTAAAAGTTGTCAACGAACAGATTTAGTCAGGGAATATTAAATAGGAGACTGAAAAAATTAAATAATTCATAGTAACAGTTCTCGAAGAAAAAGTAACAACTACCCGCTATTTTCTCCATCTTTAGAGATTCAAACAAACTTGCCAAAACACCCAAATTAAACAAAAAATAGAAAACGACCAAATTGCGCTTGCTTAGCACACCTAATTTGAAATAAAAATTGAGAAATTGTCGTTAGGTAAAAAATTTTTAATTTCATCTTTTAATTATTATTGAAGGTTAGCCATAAACAGATAATAAAATGCATTGTTTTAGCGCATGTAATCTATGCTCGGTATTTATCTATTTTATCGAATGATTTCCTTATTTTATCTGCAACCTACATTCCAATTGAATAATTAGATAAAAGATTGAAGCAAATTATCCATATCTCAAATGTGACTCTTCTTAAATAAAGAAAGGAAACACCAATGTCAATGTCACAATTGCTTTTCTTTGTAGCCTGATGATGGCTGCATTGCAGGCGGAAACTAGTAGCGCTTTAGATTTTCAACATTTATAATAATAAAAATTGTGACATTGACATAGAAAATGCAGAGTCTATCCCACAAACTGTTTATTAAAAAATAATTACAATAAAAACCAAAGTACGGACCTGGTCGGCCATATTTCAATTTCATTAGTTCCTGCCTAAAATATTTTATTACAACATAAAGCTATACATTCATATTATATATTTATCCTTGCCGAGGAAACTATAAAAGTTTTAAAAAAATTTCTAAAGCTTATTTTCCAATTTCTTGCTAAATTATTCATTGCTCACTAACGATTAAAAATTGTAAATTTCTGCTGCAAAAAGTTTTTTAAAGAAGTCTTAAAATAAAGTGAGAAATATAGTTGGTAATAGTTCTTGAATACTAGTTGCTAGTTTTATGCCAAACCTTCACTACCACATTCTAAACTCTCCCCATAATTTATACAAATAACTGACACTATTAAAGGCGTCCCCACATCGAAGAACACTAGTAGTACCAGCTTATTGTTTCTCCAGCCACCCTTCCTAGCCTTTTCCGCCAAATCCACCACCCTCGGGTGATGGTTGCCCTCGCTTCACTCACTATACACTCTAGTCCATTGGTACCTAAATAATATACTATTAGATAATTATTGAATGATTTATTCTTTATTATAAATGTTCTAAGAACATTAAACAATAAAACTTTCTTATAAAATTTTACTTTTATGACAAAAAATAAGATTTTTCAACTATTGACTATTAATTATTAATGTTTTGTTAAAAAGTTTAATTGTTCAATGTTCTTAGTATCATGGATTTTCACAGAGTTAGTACACACAGCGTTAGTACAATAAATTCCATAAATGCTTCCTTTTAACTTAAATATTAAAGTATTATGAAATAAAAGGTTTATTGATCATGAAAACATTTTAATTTTTATTGCAAATTTCAAATAAACCTTTCCGGGACACAAAACAACACACGAATTTAATAAATTTTCATATTATGCACTTTCAATACTATGTTGGTTCATAGGTTACATATTGATATAAGATCAGTAAACATTTTTGATTAAAATACTTTTAAAACAAAGAAAAAGGAAAAGAAATATCTCTAGTCTGGAAACTGAATCAATAAAGAAAATATTTTCACAGTACGTGACAGACATAAAAAAAACATGTAGCTTACTTATCGGTAACCTTTGAAAGACATACCTCGCCAAATATCTCAAGTTCCAGACCAAAAAGAATCTTTACATTTCTCCTTCGGCCGAGTAGTTTAGAAAAAATAATCGTATTGTGAAAACCTTCTTGGCTGGGTAAGCGAAATGAAGTTTCGTCAATAAAAGACTCCATATATCTAACTATCTGGACATCCTTTAGTCTCACGTACGTTTCTAAAAATAGCGGTTAAAAAACCACTTTAGACCCTTCTCACATTGCCTTTTACCCACATTCAATGGACATACTGTAAATTATTTTTAATATCCTAAAATAAAAATTATAACTCCGAACTCTTATAAAAAAATAACAGAAGGCAACTTCTGCAACTTTATCGACTGGGCATTCCTTTTTATATATCGATGAGTTAAATTACCAGTGTAGCAATATCTTAAAAAAGAACAGAGTAAAGTGTGTTCAACAATATAGTGCCTACAATAAAAGGGGACCCTCTTTTTAATGTCAGTGTCAAATGTCACCTATACCGCCAATGGGAACGATTCCGCACAAAATAATTCGCAATTTCGCTTGCATAAGGACTTACCTTAAGACAAAGAAAGAAAGCAACTAAAATAGTTCGAACATTTAAATAAAATAAGTGACAAAAGACCTGTGAAACAATTGCGGCAAATGAAAATACAAAAATACAATGTAAAAAGAAAATGCAGAAAACCGTGGAATGAAGAAGTGCAAATATACTAAAAAGAAAAGGATTTACATGGAAATCAGCACAAAAAATAAATAAAAACATAAAAAAGTGGGCCACGTTTGTATATGAGTGGCTTAGAACCAGAGGTGCCTATACAACATATCATTTAAAACTGTGTTAGCATGGGTATGCACCGAAAACGCGCCATTTAATATGGGCCAAATGTGCCTACACGAAACATCGCTTTAATACTTATGGCACCATCTGTTAATAAATTTTCAAATCAAATTCCGAAAATATTTCAGAAGCCAGACGTGCCTATGCTACAAACAACATGGCGACCCAGTGGAGAATTGTCTTTTTTTAGCGATTTTCATGAAGAAGAAGAAGAGTATATTCCTAGTGAAAGTGAAAATGTCTCAGCAGGTATGTATTCTATGTTAATATGTATAAAATAAGTAGATTTTTTCAAGTACTAAAACGGCTTTAAACACAAACGTTGTATAGGCTCTTTTGGCGATAATTTATTTTAAAGATGTCATGGATAAAAAATAGCATGTTCCACAGTTTTTTGTAGCCATGTTGCATGAAATTTTGTAGTATGGGATTTTTACGATAAGGTGACAATGACGTCAGAGCATAAAATTTTGCTGTGTTGTCACGCAGAGTTGTTTTTCCTTCATCTAGGTTAGCTGGTAGTGCTGTGCTAATTCTAAATGTCAAACGTGTACCGGGTGTCCGAATAAGAACGGCTCTCGGCCATATATCAGTAACCATTGATAGTACAGCTTCGGGAAAAAAAATTTTATTATAAAAATGGCCTCGAGAAACACCTGGAAATTATTTACAGACTCGTAGGTCTACCGTTAGAGGGCGTAATTTAATACTAAGAATTAAGAAATCAAAATTTTACAAAAATTGCCTTATTAAAGGGCATTTTTAATGCGATAATCAAATTCTACGAACAATTCTGCGTATTTTTGGTTTCAAAAGTTTTAGTCTATCTTTTCAAATATAAGGTGGGGGAGAGTGGGAACATTATTTTAGAAAAAGGTCTGTAAGTCCGGTCCTGTTTAACCGATCTTTGCAAACTTGGTCTTGTTGATAACAGCTTTCTTCCACCAATATTATAGTTATCATTTCCAAGCAACCTAATAAGTGACGTGCCCGCTAGAGGGCGAAACTTTTTTCTTTTTTTAATCTAGCTCTCTTTGAAAAATATTAAATAGAAGCATGCAATTTTAACCATGAATTATAAAATTAGACCAAATTAGCAACAAAATGGTGAAAACCGCATGTCAATATATTTTTCCTATCCCGAGATATCAGAAACGTGTAAATTTTAAGTATTTTTCTTTGAATATTAGAATACTCTGGTTACACTGAACGGTATTTAATACCTTTTTCTAAAATAATGTTCCCACTCTCCCCCACCTTATATTTGAAAAGATAGACTAAAACTTTTGAAACCAAAAATACGCAGATTTGTTCGTAGAATTAGATTATCGCATTAAAAATGCCCTTTAATAAGGCAATTTTTGTAAAATTTTGATTTCTTAATTCTTAGTATTAAATTACGCCCTCTAGCGGTAGACCTACGAGTCTGTAAATAATTTCCAGGTGTTTCTCGAGGCCATTTTTAACATAAAATTTTTTTTCCCGAAGCTGTACTATCAATGGTTACTGATATATGGCCGAGAGCCGTTCTTATTCGGACACCCGGTACAATACAATAATGACGCGTGGCAATTGGCTCGTGGCAACAGCGCGAATTGTTACCAATCTGTACACGTTTAATTTTCCTAGCTCTTACAAGTAAATCTCATCTACTGTCAGTTATTTTTAAGTTACTTTGTTGGCAATATAATTAACTAGCAATGACGTCATGGTCAACTTATCGTAAAAATCCTATATTGTGGTTTTTATTTTATTCTAGATAATGATAATGAGGTTGATTGCCACAAATACTATTCAAAGGCCGAAAGCGAAAATCACATACCGAGTTTACCAAAAATGGTCTTCGCAAACGACAAGTAAAAAGTGGAGAAGAACATCTATCAAGCAAAAACAACCTAGTTCGAAGTAAGGGATGTATTCTCAGCAATTGTTGCAGGGCCTGCAAGCTGAATTGACAGGAAAAAATCAGCGAAATTCGACAAATGGAAATTTTTCAGATTATAGTAGAGCCTGCCAAAAGAAAATTTACCAAAAAAGAAATTTCTAGGCGACAAAAAACTAGAACTTACAGACTTCAAGATGTACATGGAAATGACCATATAGTATGTAAATTTTTTTTTAAAGTGTCTTGGATGTATGCGATGGTAAAATCACTAAAGCTCTGAAGAGAAAATTGGCTTCGGGAACTCCTGTTTCGGACAAACGAGGGAGACATACCCCACACAATAAGACCAACTTGGAGGATACAAATTACCTAAAAGAGTTTATAACAAAGTTTCCGGTATACAAATCACATTACTGTCGTCATCACACTGCCAAGAAATACTTGCCACCAAATTTAAACATGTCTCTAATGTACGCCAAATATAAAAGATGCTGTGAAACGGACAAAAGAAAACCTAACCTAACCTAACCTAACCTAACCTAACCTAACCTAACCTAACCTAACCTAACCTAACCTAACCTAACCTAACCTAACCTAACCTAACCTAACCTAACCTAACCTAACCTAACCTAACCTAACCTAACCTAACCAAATTTAAACATATCTCTAATGTACGCCAAATATAAAAGATGCTGTGAAACGGACAAAAGAAAAATATCATCTCTTTTTGTTTTTAGAGATATGTTCAACCATTCGTTTAATTTGTCATTTCACAGACCTCAAAAAGATACATGTCAAAAATGTGGCCACTTTAATATAATTTTGAAAACAGAGCTTGCTGTCGAGGAAGATGCGGAGTGATTTTCTTTCCTTTTTCGCGTTTATTTTAACGAGTTAATGTTAATTTTAAAACATTTACCAATTTGTTTTGTAAATTTTGTTAGAGCCACCAACGCCTATACTTTTAATTTTTTCAAAATAATGGTTAAAATTTAATGAATATTTTTTTCTTTTATTCTAATTAAATAATATATGTTTTCTTTGGGTAAAAAAGCAAAGAAAGTATAATTTTGAACCAAAGGCAATTTATTGATTTCAATGAACTTTGCCCCTAATTATCTCCAAACTAGTATATTGTTGTATAGGCACCTCTGGTTCTGAGCCACTCATATTTCCTAAGGGGTAACACGGTTAATCCAGAAAACCTAGTAATCTTTTAAAGGTATATTTAATGATTTTAGAATAAATACATAACTATTTATTTACTTTTTTTTAGGGAAAATCTTATGCTTAAACACTTAATATATTTAATAGTTTTAGTTGTTCTAAATTAAGTCCTTAGTCTAACTTTATAAGAGGATTACTTTGGTTTTTATCATCTATAATATTTATTGACTAAGCCAAGCAAATATAGTTAACTTCATTAAGAGTTTTGCGAGAGTTGTCTAATTAAAAGTTATAACTAATTGCGATAAGTTGCTTTTATCCTATCAGACGGAGGTTGAATGCTGAAAATTTTATACTGATAATTATGCTTCATTTGTGTGGAGATGGCAGCACATTCATTCATTCATTATAAATGCAAATCCTTCAAACCTCAAGCAAGTGTGGTTTATAAAAAATAACTAAAAGTCGTACATTTCTATTGAAACATAGTCATAGTTGTTATTTTTTAAAGAGTCCACCCTGTAATTATAATTATGGATTAACTAACCCAAACACAATAGAAACTCTAGATAATGTTGTCACAACAGGTAGCTGAACTTAATCAAAGTAAACAGTTTAATAGTGGAGAACTTCCAAGACTTATTTGTTCATTAACAACTTTAAATTATGGATCGGCTAGATGTCTTTTTATTACGAGTTCTTCAAGGAAATCTAAATTTTGTTTTTCATCACAATTGTGTAGTATTTGGATGTCTTTGGTCTGTAAGAGTGAGGTTGGATGTTCAAGTAGGTGTTTTGCATAAGTTGACTTATCTGGTTGTTTTAATCTATATGCTCTTAAATGTTCGTTAAATCTTACTTCAAAATTTTTTTGTGTTTGACCTATATATACCGCATTACATTTTGGACAATTAATTTCAATTTCAATTAATTCAAAATGTCTGCCGGCTGTCCCTCTCAGAATAGTGGAGTGAATCTTACAAATTCTGCTGTGATCTGGATAGTTTTTGTTGAATTTACTTTATTGATAAGTGCTTAAATACTGTTAAAACACTTTTACAATAATATTTTTGTTGAATGTTTTAATTTACCAAAAATAATCTTTTTAATTAATAATGGTGCTAATTACCAATTGACGTATTCGGCGTAAATCAGCAGGAAACAAAGAGTTTTTTATTATCCTTAATAGGAAACAAGAGAGCGAAAATTCCATTTCCTGGTCCTTTTATACTTTTATACGATTTATATGATTATGACAATTTTGACAGATAAATCTAAATTCAAATGTTTAAAATTTCAAAAAATAATCTAAATTTCCGAAAAATGAGGAAATAATTTTACATTTCGGATCATTTCTTTGATAATATAAAGAAAGTTTATATTCTTACATTTACTAAAAATCTGTTTAAATTATTTTTATATCAGAATTTTCCAATAAAATTTGAGGTTGATATATGTTACTTTCAGTTATGTCATATACATTAAACACTTTCTAAATTTGAGCTAAAAACATAAAATAAACCTAAATCTATGCATAAATCTATTAAACTAGTCCTATTATAACTTTTAAATACTAATTTAACTTTTAAGAAATAAAATTTAAGCTTTCCAGTTACTCTATTATTTGAACTAGGTATTTACTATTATAAGTACTGATTTAACTAATATCTCTTGATATTATCAAAGATTAACATCTTATAACTAATATACAAACTTAATTTACTAACTTACATACATTTTTGCTAACTAAAATGTCTTTTATCAATCTTTATTAATTATGGTTTGAAATAGTCTTTTCAGTTTTCACTATATGAATGTTTTTTTCATTAAAACAAGTTATTCCGTCCATCACTGTAAATTTAAGAGTTTGTACATTGATTTCATCTCTGTTTGTTATATTTATCGATACTGTTTTTGTGTTTTTAGGTACATCTCAGGTTTGATAATTTGTCAGAATACTTATTTAATATCGAAGACTACCAATTGTCTACTTGTAACCAGGTAAGTACTTTCACTTTATAAATAATATTTAAACACTTAACTACTTAAATTACATATTTATGTGTTAAACATATATGAATGAGATTAATAGTGTTAATTTTATTCCTTTTTATTGTTTCAGATTATAACTTTGATTTCAAAAGAAAACAATTGTAAATTGTTACATGAATTGGGACTTGTTATTTGAATTGGGAATATTTTGATTGTTATTGAATAATACCATGGATCCTATCCAAGATAAGTTTGTCAAATACATTCTCCATCTATTTGAATGTTTCACATTTGAGATTATTATATTGAATACTTTAGATGAAATAAAGAAAATTAGCTGATGATTTAATGAAAATTATTATGATATCCTTTTTAGAATTACTTGTTGAGGTAAGTTCTACCTGTTAATTTTACTGAGCTTAGTTATTCATCTCAATATATATTAATATTTTGTGTTTCACCAGAAAAACTCTATAAACAATTACTATAAATAATTCATTTTAATAACTTATTTGATTATTTTTACCTACACTTAAATAAAATTTTAATAAAAAGGCTTATGAAACCTCTTTATAACAATCATTTATGATGTTTTTCTTTTTATTTCGTTAGAGATGTAATATAAAACTAACTATGTGGCTTATATAACCATATTAGAAAATATTTCCATTTCATATTAAAAATAACGATGCTTTACCGACCGCTTTTTAAAAAAAAAATACAGAAAAATCTTGAATAAAGTATTCGTTGACACTAACGATTTACACCCGTCATCAGTGATTTCAATGCACTACTGAAAATATGTTCCTTTCAACCACCTTTCAGAAGCCAACTATATGAAATGATTGATTTATTTATCCCGCTAAGGCGTTTTTTATACATAACCCAAACATATTACGTATCGTACATGTCTGATACTCTTGCCTAACTAAATCGACAAATCTAATAATATAACGAACAGCTAATTTGTACGCAGCTTAAGTAAATATTAGAGTACCTAGTAATAAGATATTTACAGAAAAAGAACTATGTCATGCTAGTTAGCCATGTCACACAATATTATTATTAGTTTAAGAATGTAAACAATTTTTCGAGATATCCAGACATACTTACTGTACGGTATAACTTATTTCATGATAGTTTATGGCCTATTAAATCACAAAAATGATAATACATTTTATAAACTTTAATTTATTTACAATGTAAATGCATTTTAAGAAATTAATTTGGTACCTAACATTACACTGTGGTGCTAAAAAGTTGATGAAAATTGGATGGATATATTTTCCACATTTATGAGAGTGAAATACAATTAGATATGAAAATCGTTTGTCTTCAATTATTAATTTTAAACCAAGGTATTGTTATTATCTCTGCCCTAATACCAACCATGGTTATGATTTATGCTTAATAATGCTTATATTATACATAAAAATCCTGCTGATATACTTTCTGTATCTGTATCTGTAATTGTTGAAGGGTGGGTCGCCCCACTACACTTAGACCACATTTGGCCCATTGTACGTTCTTCTGAGATTAGCTCGTCAACCATCCTACCTGTTTAAAGTAGGTGATAACGTCACCTGTAGGCAGCTCCCTCAAATTGGCATGTGTTAGCCAGTTCTCGCCGAATACAGAAAGTCTTATTAGAGAGAGTGCTGGACAATCACAAAGGACTTGCTCAACTGTCTCATCTTCTTGTTCACATTCTCTGCATAGGGGGGTGTTAGATAAACCCAACCTGTTCTTTCTGGTCATGGCCACGTATTTCTTAGTCGCTTTGCTAATCGGATACTTCAGAAGTTCCTTGAATACTCTGCAACCTTTTGCTTTGTCCCATCTTCCCTTGCATTTGTCAAGGGGGCGTTCCTTTACTAGGTCCACCACCGCTGATGTCGACAAGCTCACAAGACCGCCAAGTCCCAAGATCCTTTGGGAGGCAGATTTCCTAGCCGAGTCATTGAAATTCCTTTAATTCAGCCTAGGGTAACCACATTGTTGTTGCAGGCAGATATACTTTAATTTTTCAATATCTCTTTGAAAATTGTCTACCGTCATGAATGAAGTACTTTATTCTGTCAGCAAAAGTAATTAAATTAGTGTCAATAGAATTATTATTTTTACAAAATCTGTGTTTGTTAGGATAAAGCATATTTTTAACATGATTGTATATTATATCTGATAAAATAAATTCAAATAATTTGGCAATAGTAGTTTAAATAGATACATGCCTATAATTGGAGATTAAATATTTTTCCCCCATTTCATGTATTGGAGAGATTCTGCAAAATGTAAAGGTTTGAAAAGATATTAGAGTTGAAAGTGCTTTTTGAGAGATTATCATGAATATCTAAATAATCCCTTCCCTGTTTTAATTATATAACAAAGAATCTGATCAGGCCCTAGTTTCTGAAGATTGACATTAATTGTACAACTGCTGTTGCCAGCAATATTTATTAATGAATATGAAGATGGTTTTACAGTGTTTTCTGTAATCACGGAAGACGTGTGGCTGTGATGTAGCACTTCAATGAAAGTTTCGCCCCTTTGGATCATTTTTTTAATCTTGGTTTTGCCTTCAATCGATTTCCGCAACTGAAGAACTCTTCCATGTTTTAGACCTTAAGGTCAGCTCCAGCATTGGCCAACAACGTTGAGGATGTCCTCCTGAAGCAATGACCTGTACAATTTTCTGGTTAGTATAGTTTTAAGAACTCAGCTATTTTCTTAGGTGAACCTCATCACTGTTAATCACAGAGGAAACTCGTCGAATATGCGTTTTTGTCTGGCAACACACTAGATTATTTAATTAATATAAGTATAGTAATAATCATTTAATTTGAACAAGCTCCTAAACAAGGAGGAAAACTTAAATAAACTGCTCTACAGGAGTTAAGGATATCAGGGTTTTCTTGGGAAAGAATTTATAGGAATTTTAAAAATGCTTTTTTCTATTGCTAAAAAAGAAAATAATAACTATTTTTCATGTAAACATAAACTTTATTATTTTATAACAAAAAAAAGATTTTAATAAAAAAATAATTTTTAACAAGAAATTTTAGTTTATTTTTTTAATTTAGGGTAGACACGTTGAACAGATTTCTAGGTGTTCTAGGTAGAGCCCAAAATCAAACTCTTCGACTATCTGAAAATCTGTAAAAAGCACAGACCTCCATTCATTGAACTAATTTACGTGATCTCTTGCCCACTATAATCTTTGCCGCATGTAGTTTTGGGTTAGTGGAACCTTCCTTAATAAACGACGACATCTTAAATGTACACAATTTAATCGCCGCCTTATTGTTTCAATTGAAAGGCTGGTTTCCTGTGGGTTTCCTGGGGCCACCAATCCTTGGTCTTTCTAACACAGAACCAGTTTTATTAAATCGATTATTTGCGATACATTAAACAAATTGGCAACTTCCTGTTGAACACTACCACTTTGGAACATGCCAATAGCTCGAAGAGATATGCGCACTACAATATTGCCAAAGGCATAATAAACCATAATTTTTTTGTTTACCAGAATATCATTGTAAGTAAATGTGTCTATTTTGTGGTAAACTGGTCACCAATAATATATTTTATTGGAATTTATTTACAATTTTCAGCTCTTGTGGTGCAGTTTATTTACATACTTTAGTTATAAACTGGAAAAAGCAGTTTCTATTAAGCATTGTAATATTTTTAACGCTAAATATAAAACATTTCTACAAAACAACTTCCTTATTTTAAACTGCGTGAAGTAAAATCTTTTGACTCCCGCTTTAAAGTTATTTAATTTAAGAAGAGGGTGAAATACCTTACTTACAAAACTTATGTTTACATTGTAGACATAATCCCCAAAATCCGAGTTTCTGGAAGATTTCCACTAAGCACAGTTGAATTTTGCTAAATCATGACTGTGATATTATCCTTTAAATTTTTTTCAAATATTTGCAAAGGTAAAGCACTTTTTTATACCGATAGTTAGGGCCTTATTTTTTTTAATATTACTTTACTTAAATAATAAATGATCTGTTTTTTTATATCATCAATTCTCTTATGTATATGAATCGTTATTTCATTAATGTAATAAATTCTCATATTAAGAATTATTAGAAGTGGACCTACGTTTAAAATAGTATAATTGTATCCATGATTAAGAATACACCTTCGTAAGGGAAGATGGGGGTTCGTCGTTTATTGACGTAACAGCATGTGACCAATGGCTGGAAAAAAGAGTGAGTAGTTGGAGAGTAACAGAGGAAGAGGATAGTTTAAATTTACACAGGTACTATCAGCTTCAGAATAGCATATACATTTTCAAACTCAAATCGCTTACAATGAATTAATTTTAAGGACGGCCTATTTATTGTGTATAACCAATCACGGTTTAAATAATAATAAATTTGAGATCAGTTAAACAGTTGTCCACGCCCACATCTTTAATGTTTGCAGCATAAGGTATTTTATTGACAAATTGCCTGCCCCTCTGTCCCTTGTAAATAAACTTAATCCCCAAAAACCATTTCATATAGGCGTTTAAAGGGCGTTTTTATAACTTCGGTAGGTAAACGAAATTCACATTTAACATGTATATGCTATTCTAAAGCCGACTGTACGTGGAGACGGATATAACGAAAATGAAGATTGAGGTGCCAGAAGAAAAAAGAAGAAGTTGGACAAAGGCTGAAGTGGAGAGTATGAGAAAGAAGGTAAGAAAGGAGATAGAAAGGGGTCTCGGACATGACGTGAATGAGTTGTATGATGTAATAACGAGTTGTAAAAAAGAGGGAAAGGATGACAACAGGCGTGATGGAAGGCTAATTACTGGTGGAATCAGGAAATAGAGGAGTTGTGGAAGGAATGTAAGCAAGAACTGAGAAAAATGTTGAGGGGAAGAGATGGGGTAAAGGGTAGAGAGGGATGTAAAAAGAAGAAGAAGGATCTGGAGCGAAGGGAGGAAAGGGAGAAGAGAAAAAAGTGGGAGGAGTTACTGGGGGAGCTGGAAAACATTCCGTGAGGTAAGGCATATGAAATAGCGGTGAAAAGAATGGGAGGAAGCCGAAACGTGGTGCTAGAAGAAGAGTGGGAGAAGGAGATTATAGAAAAACTTTTCATGATTGAAGAAGGAAGAGGAAAGGTCATGAGTGGCAGGTAAAATAAGGGGAATAAATAGGTTACTGGAGGAGAATGGGGAGTATTTCTGGGAGCTCTTTAACAAGGTACTGAGGGAGGAAGAATTCCCAGAGGTATGGAAGGTGGCCAAAGTTATACTTGTAAGGAAGGCGGGTAGGAAAGGAAAGCGGACAGGAGACTACAGGCCCATCAGTCTGCTGTGTGGTATGGGTAAGGTGATGGAAGGAATAATAAAGGTAAGGATTGAGGAAGACGTAAGGAGAAATGGGGGCTTTAGAGAAAACCAGCATTGGTTCACGAAGGAAAAATCGTGTATCTCTACGCTGGGTAGGGTGGTGGAGTTGGTGGAAAAGGCTAGGGAGGGCAGCTGGCACTACTAGTGTTTTTCGATGTAGGGAACGCTTTAAATAGTGTTGAGCGCGTTGTCAAGGCTCGGAATGTGTGAGGGGCTGGTTAATTTAGTTGAGGATTACCTATCGGCTCGGGTAATAATAGATTCAAGGGGAAGGAGATATAGAACAGAGGTAGGAGTGCACCAGGAATCCGTACTGGGTCCGACGCTGTGTGTGTTTGACGAGGTTTGTGGGATTATATGCGAAGAGGGATGTGAGATTACGGTGTATGGGGGACGAAGCAAGATGAGGGAAGTTAGGGTGATGGTGAAGGGGAAGAAAATTCGCATGGAGGAGTCGGTGAAGTATCTAGGTATTTAGTTGGATAGCCAACTATCTTTCAAGCATTATATGTTGAAGGCAGCAGATAAGGAGAGAGTACGAGCAGCATGGTTGGGGTGATTGATGTGCAATGTGAAAGGGACGGGAGAATGGAAGAGGAGAGTTATTGGTAGGACGATTGAGCAGAGTATGCTGTACGGAGTGTTGGGTGAAAGAGCGGGGATCCATGCGAGGATAAAGCCACTACTACAGGTGCAGAGGGGGATCTTGTTGAGAGTGGTACAGGGGTACAGGACAATGGTTGCATTAGCAGCAGCTGTACTGTCAATGTCATACCCTTTGGACCTGATGGCTAGGGCTAAGAGGCAACGGTGGAAGGTTACCACAAAAGAGGAAGCTCAAGATTGGATGATAAGATGATAAGGGTCATGTATTTAGATATTGGAAGAACAAGGAGAATTTAGAGAAGTTGGGGAGGAGACTCGGGGTAGCAGTGTATTGGGAGTACATGGAGGAGATAATGTTGAGAGGAGAGAAAGAATGGGTAGAGGTTAGCGAAGTTGTGGAGAAAATGGGTAGGAGAAGAGAATGTTCTGATGGAGAATAGTGTGAATGGGTGAGGAGTATATGAGGGACCACCGCCCGTTTTGAAGTATGGTAGGGTAGTGATTCCGAGGCGGGGTTTTTGGATAAAGACCCGTAGAACATGACTTTCCCCTCTCAGCCCGAAAAAAAGGACTAAGAATACATCTGTTTCTCAACTTAAATAGTACCCATTAATCACTTTCTTGATTTAGCTTTAATATTACATTGTTTTGCTACAAACCATCGATTCTATAATTTTATCGTCTAAACCACCAAATATTTTTAATTAAAAAAATAAATAAAAAGCCTGGTCCTCTGAGTTATTAGAACCCGGGGACCTGTATTTAAAAGCTGCGAGCATCTACATAAAGTCATCACCTCCTTTATATGTGCTGCACTGACACATTTTTAAAACCGAAGTGCTTTTTGAAAACTGAAACCTGTCAATGTTATTGTTAGTGTGCGTGGATCTCTCAATGTTTTTAATCATTAGTTTTGATGTGAATTCTACACTACAGATTTACTTTACCAATTGTCTTATATTACAATTATCAATCACTATCAATATACTTTTGATTTAATTATAATAATTTTTTATATGAACAATACCGTATTGTATCAAATATTTGCTACAATAAAATAATAGTTCTTCCAAAAATATGTAGGTAATTTTTTCAAAATTTGTAAATTAAAATTTCAACAAAAATATTTTAGTAGTAACAAAAATATTTAGTAGTCGTGGATAAAGTACACTATTCTACTGGCGTATAATGGCTACTATTCACTCATTGAATAATATATGTTAGAAATCTTAGTATTGGAATATTACCGATTAGTATAATGAGCGGTCCTAATGATGAATCAACCGATGAATGTGTTATCGATTAATCGAATTCGGGAAGATGAATGACAGCTCTGACGTTTGTGAATAATTGAAATATGAGTTCAGTTGAATTGTAATCGTGTGAGAAGCTAGTTGCAGTAAAGTGTTCAGTAAATTTCGTGTTTCATTATTTAAAAATCATATAGAAACTATCAAAATAATATAAAAACTATCATATATTATTTTAATTAAAAGTTTGCAGTTGTCCTACATGTTCGGCTGATTCAACGAATTCCGTTGTTACTAATAAAAAATGATCACTGTTTAAAAGCCCTTTTAAGAGAATAAACTATTTTAAGTTTTTTTAATTCTTTATTAGAGTATCAGTTTCTTTCAAGTCAAATTTATTTTTACCAACAATTACCAAAAGTAAGAGACTATTATTGCTTTGGGGTGATTAACAAAGCTGCAAACTTGTTGTGACATGCCAAGAATACTAACTAGTACACTTTATGATATCTGGTATTTTTTAATTTAAAGGCTGTATTAGCTTTATTGTAAAGCTTCGCTTTCGTCTTCTGCTTTTTCTCTGCTAAAAGTATCAATTTATAAGAGTTAACTTAATTCGACTTTGTGCACTCCAAATATTCTCTTGTATTTTATCGAATTTTTCGATCTCTCCTCTACTTTGTATGATAATTTTTAAATCAAAAGACCGTTTCAATGAGTAAAAAGTGTACTAATATTTTAAAATTATAACCTCAATTTTTCTTAACTAAGAAAAATATTTCGAAAACTTTAGTTTTTACCATTCTTATTAATAAAATATCAGAATATTCAATACACATTCCAGAACATTCTCACAACATTTAATATACATCCTTCAGAACATTCTTGGAAATTTCTTTTATAATATTCTATGAAGGTAACTCAGTCTACTATAAATGTATAGTATAATCAGAATTTTAAGAGACTCATTTCATATCCGATAAGAATTCATTTAAATACAGCTGGATATAGAGAAAAGGCAGAGTTAAACAGGCACAAGGTATTAAAGTGTAATTATAATTTCCTTCAGTTAAATTCATATCTGCATTTTTATGTGTTTATTTAGTCCCTTGTTTACACAGTATCTTGCTGAGCTGAATATTAATATCTTAGAATTTTGTTCATACTATACATATAATGTACCGATTATTTATAAAGTATTGTAATGTTTTTCTAATTTATTTATACTGTTTTTGTGGGTGGTATAAATAAAACACACTATGGTTAACTACCATCTATTTATTTACTAAAATACACACTTAAGATAAGTAATTTACACACACTTAATATGTATTTAATATTTATACACTCGGTATATCAGTTCTAATTTATTTATACCACTTTATCATTACACTAATTTTTATACAATTTTACTTTTCATTTCTTTTCCGCGTTGTATTCCAGGACTGTTAGCTAAATACTGACTTCCTTCGCGCAGCGTGTTTTATATGCCGTTCTGGCGCTTGTATGACGCGGAGAACTTTCTACTGACAAGAAAGTTCTCCGTTCGAGCACAATTGAGAAAGAGGCATTCGCAATGATTTAGAATTTATACAGCAAAGAACGGCTACCGACAATTCTGTAACAGTATGTTTCGGCAATGTAACAAAAATACTCTTGTTTTACTATGAATACTCTAGTAATATAATATTCAGGCGTACATGGTTATTATGAAATCCAAATATTTTGTAGTAGATCTTTTCGGCAATTAAGTTTAAAAGCTGTAATTTAAAATATTTCAATATGTTAAAAAAATAATAATAATAATTTTTGCTTAAAACTACCAAGTTTTACAGTTTGGGTTTGAAGTGACTAGTGCTCAGGTTATTTTAAATTTTATAAGAAATAAATAAACAGTTGCTAAAAAAATAAAATAAAGCCAAAAGAATGAAAAAAAAGATATTTGATTTAATATTTGCCATATGTAAAACATATCGGTTTTTGCCAAAGTCCAAAGGAGATTAATTTTCCATATTTGATGGAATTATGCGGTTATTAGGTTTCTTAGTTGTCTAGATCGGGCAGTCGTTTCGAACTCATGCCTATTAATTACAGATCATATTTCATTCTATGTAAATTTCAAACTATATCTGTTAGAAAGCCGTAATTGACCTATGGTGCGAGTGATCTCGGAAAGATTTAAATAAAGATAATTTTTATGGCATTTGTATAAAACGAAGTTTTTTTAAAAGCAGTAAAATGTAGATGAACAGTAAATAGTAAAGCCGTCTGCAATGAAAAATTTGTCATATAGACTTGCCAAAAGCTTTTTTTGCATTGCTTTAAAGTATTATCCCAAAGACTTTCCTAGGCCTCAGCCGCAGCAGTACAAGTTTCCAAATTAAAGGCCCTGTTAAACATTTCGTCTTCGATTAAATTATATTTTGAGAAATCTGTTATCTTTCATAGCGAGTATGTTGTATAGTCAAGTCAGTGTCATTGTGATGTTAAATAAGTAATGACCAATTCAATTCTTAGAGCATAATCAGATGTGTCTGGGCAGAAAAAGTACCAGAAAGTTAGTCCAGAAAGTTAGTTTAAAAGAGATAAACACAATATACAACGCCGCTAAAACTATAAACTATAATAAATTAGGATCTTCTCTCCTTAGACCATCTAGACTTAAGCTATTAGATGGTATGTACTTATATCATCTAAGTGTCAACTGAAAATAATTATGCTTAAGAATATTCCTAAAAAGTTGCAAAATTTATGTGAATCAGATTTATATTTAGTTTAAAATAGTAACCTTTACAATTGAAAGTGAAAATATCCATTATCCAATATCCAAAATATCCAGAATTAAAAAGTGTTGAAAACGTACCATTTCCAGCGAAATTTTTGTTCTAATATGCTTTATTTAAGTTAAGCTAATGAACAAATTTAAAATTATCCTGAAAATTCGTAAGTCGCAAAAGTCAACGGAACCATCAATTTATTTGAGAGAAATCATTAGTTAATCAAATGTATGTTTTAGTAGTTCAAAGGGTTCTGTATCTCTGTATCTGTGAAGTAGGAAGGGTGAGTATAGGCCCACAGCACTTAGGCCACAATATGGCCCATTGTACATCCTCCCGAGGAGTCGCCCTCCTAGGATATTGTCCATCCTGCCTTATCCAGGAAGGAAGACAGGTCACCAGGGGACATCTCCTTAATATCGGCAGGTTTAGGCGAAGACTCACCGAACACACACTCTATTATCGACGATAGCTCCGGACATTCACATAAGACATGCCTAACAGTTGCATCTTCCTGTTCACACATCCTGCATAGAGGTATGTCCACTAGCCCCATAATATGGAGATGTTTCCTTAGTTGATAGTGTCCAGTCAGAAATCCCACTGTTAAACGTAGGTTCTTCCTGATCATCGGCCAGGGTGATCCTGACAAAACTGCATCCTTTGGTTTCATCCCATCTCTTAAGGAATTGAGTACGGGTATAACGTTTGGCTAGTTCTGCAATTTTCGAAGTAGTCAAACCATGGTTGTCGCCAACCAAAAGGTCCTTTTCTGTGTAGTATGCTGAACACAAACCTATAACCAGAATTCAGAAATATTTCCGTTACAAATATTTCTTAAAAATTCATAGGTTGGGTTGCCTTTTACTTTTCGGGATTTGGCAACCCTGGTGTTGCAATCTGGCAACTGACAGCTCTATCGTACAGTTGGACATTTTTGAGGTTATATGTACGTGTATTAACTCAGCAACAATGTATGGATGAACTTAATTCAATTTTTGCCAATGAAGCTCCATCAAGGACCAGTGTTTATCGATGGTATGGTGAATTCAATCTTGACCGTAGTTCACTCCAAGACGAGTTTCGTGCAGGTCGTCCAACATCAGTTGCTGTTCCGAAAACCCTTGATGCTGTGCGCGAACTGATATTGCAAGATCGTCATGTGACTTATCGTGACATTCAGACTACCTTAGGCATTAGTGGGACCAGCATACATTCAATATTGCATAAATATTTGACGGTCAAAAAAATTTGTTCGCGTTGGATCCCACACAATTTGTCAATCGCTCAAAAAAAAGCTCGTGTCGATTGGTCAAAGAAAATGCTCAAAGAATACGATCGCGGTGCTACGAAACACGTCTATGACAATCGTCACAGGTGTTTCAAGATGAGCCCAATTCAACAAAAGTTGTTCTTGCACGAAGCACTTCCAAGCAAATGGTTGCCTGCATTTTCGGAAAAACTGGACAAGTCGCAACCGTACCACTAGAACAACGAACAATCAATTCTGAGTGATACACAACCATTTGTTTGCTAGTTATCTTCCAAAAAATCAGGAAAACCAACCGCCGAAGACGGATCACTCTTCACCACGACAGTGCGAGCTCCCACTCAACGGTTCAAATAACTGCATTTTTGAGCACCCAAAATATCAATTTGATGAGTCATCCGCCTTATAGTCCTGACTTGGCGCCGAATGACTTCTTTTTATTCCCGTATGTCAAAAACAAACTAAGAGGTCAACGTTATTCGACACCTGAAGAAGCGGTTGCTGCATTCAGAATGCATGTTTTGGAGATACCTCAATGAGAGTGGCAAAAGTACTTCGACAATTGGTTCAAGTGCATAGATCTTCATTGGGAATATTTTGAAAAACAATAAAGTGATTTTCGATTATTTAGGTATATTTGTTTTTGTTCTCTAATCCCGAAATATAAAAGACAACCTTCGTAATACCATCATTGCTAGGTAAGTAATGACAAATAATTCACTATTTTTTGTGAATACATAATTTTATGTACCATGATGGCAAAGCAATTTTATGGAGTCCATTCTGGCGATTTCAGAAGTTGACTTACATTTTTCAAGTCCAGTAAATAAAGGGATATTTTTATCCTAAAAAAACAATATACGTTTATCTCCTTTGTGTTCTTAAATAATCCATTACTGTTTTTATCATAGGATGATAGTAAAGGTTTTTTAAAAAGTGAAAATCAAGATAATTTTGCTGTACATGCTGTACAAATATCAATAGACCACGTATTATATATAAATCGAAATTGACGAACATAAACAATAAAAAATTGCCGTTAAAATTCTATTATTAAACACAAAAATATTTCGTGATTACTGAATAAGCGTTTTCACAACAACATATATCCTATAAGCTTTTGAATGTAAATTGCTTCGGTTTTTAAAGCGAATTTAATTTATGCAGTGTGAGCACTATTCCGTACAAATTACCATTCAACACTTTTCACAAAGCTGGACAAACAGAACTTATATACGAGTATCACAACTGGAGTAATAAATTAATAAACCGATTTAGCTTTAATGAGAACATCTGTATCTGTATGGATTTGAAATAAAAATGTACAATAGGCGAGTGGACTATTTTATTTTTAATTTAAATTTAAATAATATACATGAATATTAGGCGATTTAATATTTTTTAATTTTTTTTATTGATCATACGAACTCTAAATCACCAATAAAGTCAAAATAATATTCAAACGTTTGAAATTTTGCCGCACATAGCAAGTGACGTAATGATATAATTTGAAGGGGAAGACAACAACACTATTGCCACTTGTCAAAATTAATCAGCAAATTTAATTAATTTTCAAGAAATAATCACAATTGATTCTCAAATTAGATGTTTTGAATATTAATTATGAAGTGAATTACTAAACTGTTATATATTTTCTTATATACAGAAGACAGAAGAGGCTGGAAAATTGGAACCGGAAGGCGTAGGACGCTATGACACCGGTTATATGTATAAGGACCAAATAAACTTTTTTCTATTTTTTTTATTCCAATTTTTTAGCGCCATCTGGACTGAGGTGCTTGAAAAAAATTCTTCAACGAAGTCAGAACATGTCCAGTAATTTTTAGCCCTATAGGGTAAATTATTGTTTATGTTTTAGACTGACAAAATTGGGTAAAATGTTATATATTATAAATTTATTGTACTAACCCTTACCCTGTGGGCTGCCATCTTACTAACGGCCGTATTCACCAACGATTAATACTTCACTAATAGTTGGTTAAAATATTTATCAGCATATTAAGTCACTATGTGGTAGTCACCATGAAATTTTATTAATTATCAGTAAGTTAAAGTTACAGCCAAAATTAGGGCTGGTAAAAAGATAACAAGGTTTTAATTTAAAAATGTGAGGTTAGTTAAGTCAAGTTAAGAATTTATTAACTGTTAAAATAAATGAAAAAACAAGATATAATTCATTTTAATAACTTATTGAGTTCGTCATCAAATTCTTATAGCGAAAATGAAGAAATTGAAGATTTTAAAAGGCAATTTTAATAAACATATAGACTTTTCATGAATTATCAGAGTTGCTAAATGAAATTATTGAACTATTCAACGATATAAATAGGCCAATATAATATCCGTTCTTCAGTGGTTTGTTTGGTGTTGTACTCCCATGCCAGCTTCTCCCCCAACATTCTATATTATTTTTATTACAAACGGCATTCGTTTTGTTAGTTTCTATTATAGAAAGATATTTCTGTACTAACGACATTATTAGATCCTTTTCACGAAGTGTATCATTTGACGTCATATTTTTTCTTTTTTTATTATTATTTAAAATAGTATTTTCGTTATAAACAAAATAGAAAATAAACAAATAAGCTTAAATCCTAAATCAAATGTCAATTTACATTTCCTACTATCATAAATTTCTATTGAATTTCTGTTTCTATTTCTATTGACAGCCTGTTTGTTAACAGAACGTCAGTTTAGATTCGTAAATACAATATTTCTTTAACAGTCTGGTTAACGGTATCCACCTGTTACTTATCTGGTTGTTAAGACCGACAACGGTGACAACGTAAGAACAGTAAATAACTAAAAGTTTAAATGTTTAGCCTTTTTTAAAAAATGTGGAAATTTCGTTCACACGTTTAGTATGTTATTGTTCTTTATATTTTATTAGGCATTTTCAATTTTTGGCTAGCAGCGTGAGCATTGTTTATTTTAAACAGCCAAATTTTTTAGTATTTATTCCAAGTTATTTGAATTTTAAATTTTCATCTATAACAATATAATATAACGGTCACTGCTCTTTTTGTCAGGATAATTTAAAAAACCTTAGCTCTGAAATGGTTCATTGTATATCCAAAAAAAAGTTATGAACAAAATTTTTCAGCAATTACATAAATATTATCTTACATGTAGCGCGGAAAAAAACTTCAAATTAATGATTGTTGTAAATTGAAATTTTATTTGCTGTGCTGTGCAAAAATTTACATTTATTTGATAATCTTAGTTTTTATTCCAAAATATGAAAAAGGTAGTTTTTACAGTTTACAGAATGTTTCAGAGATTTATAAATAATAAATGACCCTAAAAACTTCTTGGTACCTACTTTCACGAAAATTAATTTAATATTTCCCGAGGATGCCAATTTTTACAAATTTTTGAACCAACTCCCAGTAACTAAACTTATTTATTCGGATACTTTTGACATCTTTACAAGAATGTATTTTACTATATTTATTTATAAAATTTCGTAACTCATTTATCTAGCCCAAACTTCTGTATCTGCGTTAAAAAAGTAGTAAGTGTGTAAATAGTTATTTATTATACGAAGGAAAAAAGTATTAGATATATTAGCTCGAGGTTGTGTCACAAAAAACCAAGAGTTGAAATCTAATATTTTTTCCGGGCATAATAAAAAAAATATTTCCTGTGAAGGGAAAAACGACGATATAATTTCAATAGACTATTTTTAACTGACAAAACTGCATAGCAACGGCACGTTCATATTGACAATACGTAATATCTCAGCGACAAAATTATGACAGATCCGTTACTAAGGTGTCTGGTATTCCTATAGTTGTCAGTTTCACAAAAGTGATTGAAGCGTCTTCATAATTTTGAAAAGAAATAATGTTTCGTTGATGTTGTCTTGTTTTTCTCGTGAAATAGTCTTGTCGAATACCATTCGAGAGAAAATTTTTCCCGGCCAAATTTTCTTCTGGTTTTATTCAAGTTTGTTGCTTTTTGGCAATTTTCACTCATGAAATTGCCAAGCAACAAACTTTCATATTTTGCAGCAAAATTTTCTCTCTTATGATATTATAATATACGACACAAAATTTCTTAAACATTAATTATTTTATGTGTCAACTTGAAATTTTGACATTTAGTTAAAATTTTTTCTTAAAATAGATATAATTTCAATACAAGAAAATTCCACATTTGTTTAAAAAACAAATCATTAATACAATAATACACCACATAACATTTTATCTAAACAAACTTTGGCCTTAGGGTAGATAGTTTATGTTAAGGATTTTTGTATTGTTAATTTCTTGTTTTTGTAAAGTTTTTGGGACATTATAGTGCTATATAGACACATTATTATCGTTAAGGAATAGTTTGAGTTACATTTAAGGAAGTTTTATTTTTTTTAGGATGAGAAAAAACTGAAATAATATTACTTAACCCCAAAATCAAACTTTTTTATACAAAACAAAATAAAACTTCCTTAAATATAACTAAAACTATTCTTTAAGGATAATGTATAATTTAATGTATCTGTATAGCACTATAAGGTCTTAAGAACTTCACAAAACCAAGAAAATAGCAAACCTTATCAGAGTAAGCTAAATAAGGCAAACATTTTTTTTTGGATAAAATGCTATGACCTATCTCAAACAATGGTGACAGTGACGTTTCTAATAATGTGGCGTATTGTACTTTTGATATAAAGAAAAAATGTAACATTTGTAAAAGAAAATATTTTAAGATTCAATTTCTACCTTTACTTATGTGTGAATATATATATTCGGGAAGAAAGTAAATTCATAAAAAGTGACTTTTTGTTACTAGTCATTAAAGATAAAATGTCAAACTTTTTTTGCTGTCACAGAACACATATAACAGGTCGGCTGAAAAGTTCCCGGTCTGACCTATAGATGACGACACTAGAATTAAATCCATTTCATTTTTAGATAGTATCAACCTTCAAAAGATTCATGTAAAAATTTGACAGCTGTCGGACTATTAGTTTGTGAGATATTGCACTTTTAGTGAAGCAACTTTTGTTATTTTCAAAAAGATGGAAAAAAAAAGAATTTCGTGTGCTTATTAAATATTGTTATTTGAAAGGAAAAAATACAGTTGAAGCAAAAGCTTGGCTTGATAAGGAGTTTCCGGACTCTGCGCCAGGAAAATCAACAATCATTGACTGGTACGCAAAATTCAAGCGTGGTGAAATGAGCACCGAAGACGGTGAACGCAGTGGACGCCCAAAAGAGGTGGTTACCGATGAAAATATCAAAAAAATCGACAAAATGATTTTGAGTGACCGTAAAGTGAATATGATCGAGATAGCTGACACTCTAAAGATATCTAAGGAACGTGTTGGACATATCGTTCACGAATATTTGGGTATGCGGAAGCTCTGTGCGAAATGGGTGCCGTGCGTGCTCACAATCGACCAAAAACAGCAACGAATTGATGATTCTGAGCAGTGTTTGCAGCTGTTAAGTCATAATAAACCCGATTTTTTGCGTCGATATGTGACTATGGATGAAACTTGGCTCCATCACTACACGCCTGAGTCCAATCGACAGTCAGCTGAGTGGACTGCGGCCGGGGAACCGCCACCAAAGCGTGGAAAGACTCAACAGTCAGCTGGCAAAGTTATGGCCTCAGTTTTTTGGGATAAATACGGTACATTGTTCATCGACTATTTGGAAAAGGGAAAAACAATCAACAGCGACTATTACTGTGCATTATTGGAGCGATTGAAGACTGAATTGGGCTTCGAATTGCTTCCTCACCCACCGTATTCTCCAGATCTAGCCCCCAGCGACTTTTTCCTTTTCTCTGACCTGAAGAGAATGCTCGCGGGAAAAAATTTGGCTCTGATACTGAGGTAATCGCCGAAACCGAAGGAGTACTACAAAAATGGTATCGAAAAGTTGGAAGGTCGCTATAATCGCTGTATCGCCCTTGAAGGCAACTATGTTGAATAAAAAAAATGAATTTTGTCAAAATATTGTGTTTTACTATGGTAGACCGGGGACTTTTCAGCCGACCTGTTAGGTATTGATTATTGATCTATTATAGTATATTAATACCTTTTGACTAAATTGTATCTTTTAATCCCAAAGGTAAAGGAGGAATTAAAAGACACTTTAGTCCTGGTAGGTATTTTTTACATCGTAGAGCCAAAGACCTCTAAGCTTCCAATAAGTATTGACCATAAAAACATAAAAAGAATTAATGGCCAAATAATAAAACTTATGAAAAAACAAGTTCAAACAAATACTTATTAACAACAAAAATGTAAAAAATAAATGTGGAAACAATTAAATATATTAAGAAAGAAAAAAAGAAGAAATGTATCCGCTATGAGACACAAGTACACTTGCACTATCTTAGTTAAAAACTGTCCATCTTATTCAGATGTTTTACCCTATAAGATAGGACTAAAGTAGTAGTTTTAATCCCCATGGTGTAAAATAGTAATTATGCGCAGAGGTAGGTACTGTGCATATTTAAATAAAATCACCAAACACGTCAAATTTAAATTATAAATTGACATTCTTTAAAGTGAAAATTTTATCCCTTTCTTCAATCCCCTTTGAATGACAGTCACACAAGTATTGGCTTGTGATATCGTTTGAATAGTCTCTTCATTCTGTATCCAAAAATGTTAGTGTTTTTAAATTACAGTAACCGAAATAATGAAAATATTTTATTTGGCTCTTCCACCCTGTATATTAAACTACGCATCACAAACGTGGATACTGAAGGGGAAATAATGGGAAAAGTAAGCAAGATATACGGAGTAATGAAGCGAAATATGTTAAGCATAAAAATCAAGGACCGAGTAAGAAACAAAGAAGATTACGACTTAAAATGAATAAGAAAAACCTAAAATCAAGGAAACTGGAGAAAAGAAGGGTAGGCCTATGTCCGACAAGAAGGCAAAAATAATTACGATGAGAAGTAACCATTGGGAACACCAGATGAAAATTTTGTACAAATGTGGATAGTAAATAGAGCGTTTAAATTAAGGGAGTTCCTAATCATTAAATACAAACAAACCAAACTCGCCATTTTTAAACTTAAGTTTAAATTATATTCTTAAACTTCTTGTCTTTTTAAAAATTAAATAGTGTAAATATTATTGTTTTCTATAAATTACTAAAAAAATGACGGCTTTGATACATTATTAATAATTTGTATCATCACACCCTAGCTCTTAGTATATCACACACATCGTGTAAGATAAAATAAAAAATGATACGTGTTTCTAAAGAAGACAGAAGGATATTTATCAAGCAGTATAGTAGTCTTAGTGGTAAACAGCATAATTTTCCAAGCTGATGTGAGAAGACGATCGTTTAACTCACACTACCCATAATTTATGGCTCTATTTTTTTTATCTAACAGACCAGTGGATTCTTTTAAAATAAGCAACGGATATTTACGTCCTCAATTTTTCATCAACATTTTTGGAAAAAAAAATGTATTACGTATGATTTCAAATATCTAAGTATCAATAATAAGAATTTTGTTTTCCATGATTTATCGGTATTATCCAAATGTTGGTAATTTCCAGCAACCATATGTTCCATCAAACAACATTACGTTTGGCGAGGTAGAGAAGCTGAATGTATAATATAGGTATTTAAATCATCGCTCAATGTCGAGACAGCCTGCTCAGTTTTATCTGCATATAACAATATAAAATTTTGAATATAATTGATACAGTTTTGCGGCTTGTAAAAAAAAAGTTTATTCTTTTTATTTTTAAAATAATAGTATATTCTGTAGCAAGGTTAGAATGAAAATTCGATGAGAGTAGAAAGTTCCGAAAGCGAGCGTGAGGAACGAATTTTCATTCTAACCGAGTAGCAGACTATACTTTCTCCACGATCAAAGATTTTAAATACAGCCGAATGGAATAAATTCATTATTTCGGTTACTGTACATATTTATAAAAAATCCCGAAACACGTCAAATTTAAATTATAACTTGACATTCTTTAACGTGAAAATGAAAACCCTACCTTCAACCCCCTTAGAATGACAGGTACAACCCCCAATTTTTTAAATGGGAAGTATAGGCTTGTGATATATCATTTGAAAGGTCTCTTCATTCTCTAATCAAAAATTTTATTGTTTTTAAATTTAATGCAAAAATTAACATAAAAAAAATTAATATCATGTTGTTACAGAAATTCGCTACAATACAATCAAAAACTAAAATGTAATGCAAAACGTAATAAAATGTAGAACACGAAAAAGAACTATGAATGTTAATGAAGTAGATGTTCAAAATGTTCTCCGCGAACGTCTTGGAAACATCCTAATCTCAAATAAAACTGTCTTCTAACATTATTTAACATATCAGACGGGATCGACCTAATCGCAAGCGTTATTCGTTCCTTTAAGTCATTTAAATCAGTAGGTTTAGTTTTGTACACATGGCTCTTCACATATCCCCATAAAAAGAAATCTAATAATGTAAGATCAGGTGATCGCGCTGGCCATTCAATCGATCCTCGCCTCCCTATCCACCGATTGGGAAATATTGTATCGAGGTACTGCCGGACATTAAGTTGGAAATGTGGTGGTGCTCCATCCTGCTGAAACCATATCGTATTCGCTGGAACTTGATGGTTACCTGGATCAGGATATAAATTTGCCAACGTTGGAATGACATCATTTTGAAGTAGTGCCAAATAATTGTTGCCATTCAAGTGCTCAATAAAAAAGGGACCTTGTCCAAACATTAATCTTTTGAGGGTATTGAGTGTGTTCTTCTCTCATCCAGTGAGGATTTTCCGTGGACCAGTAGCGGCAATTTTGCCGATTAGCATGACCGTTAAGTAATAAAGTACACTCATCAGAAAACATAACGTCTTCTAATTGGGTAATATTGTTATCCAACATGTCCATCATTTGCTCACAAAAAAAGTTCTCCTATCAAAATCGTCTTCCATGAGCTCCTGAGTGGGTATCATCTTATACGGATGCAATTTATTTTCTTATAATATGTTTGCTATCGATATATGGCTAGCATTGAATGTAGTGGATGCCTGTCTACTCGATGTATGTGGGTTTTCCTGAAACTCAAGCAACACATCTAATTTGAGTTCATCACTCAGTGCATTGGCAGCTGCTTTTTTTATCTGCCTTACATGACCAAACTCGCGAAACACTGCTTTTCTATTTTACTTATTGTTCCTTGGGATATAGGCGGTAAATTAGGAAATTTCTCATGAAATAGGCGAGTTAATTCCCTTTGTGTTCGGATGTTATCTCCGAAACCAATCATTTGTAAAACTGTTATTTTATGCATTTCCGTTTCTAACCATTTTTCAGAATTGAATTGAACAAACTTTATACTTAAATTACAACAATGACAACTTAAATAAAACAATTTACTACTGCTTGTTAAAATAGCGTTGCCACGGAAATTCTTTAAAGTTCTTTAATGGTTACCATCTAAAAACCACATTGCTATGGTTTTTGTTCACTTTCTCATTATCAAGACCTAAACGGGAAATAAGTTTTAAGTATATTGTAATACGTTTCGAGTATATTTTAGCGAATTTCGGTAATAACATGATATTAATTTTTTTTATGTTAATTTTTGCAATAAATTTAAAAACAATAACATTTTTGAATAGAGAATGAAGAGATCTTTCCCATTTAAAAAATTGGGGGTTGTACCTGTCATTCTAAGGGGGTTCAAGGTAGGGATCACATGTTCACTTTAAAGAATGTCAATTTAAATTTGACGTGTTTCGGGATTTTTTATAAATATGTACAGTAACCGAAATAATGAATTTATTCCATTTGGCTTTTACACACTGTATATTTTTAAATCGAAACGAACATAAAATATTTACACTCAATAATTCAAGAAACATTCTATTTTGTATTAATAGTTATATTTGTACTGTTCTCGAAATGAAAAACAATTGCGTGGTTTGTAGAAGATGAACTAACATAAACATAATTTGAAGTGGAAGGCGTGATTAGCAGATTCTTAGATCCACTAATTGATGCGACTAGCTTATTTCCTATATTAGTTTGGTTCGTTACTAAAAATGAGCCCCAAATACTATTATTGCATATTTTCTTATTTATTTTTGTACCAAACTGTGAAGGAAGCAACTCTTTAATTAGTAGTCAAGATAAAAAAAAAGAATAAAAATCGTAAGACATTTAAAAAACAAATTTTTCTTTTAAAAAACGTGTCATTAGTTTTTCACGGCACTTATATTCTACCGATACCAATTTAAAAACGTATTCTTTTTCATTTAGGATAAATATAGCCGTGGTTATATGATAATTGCATAATGTTCATTTTATTGGCTATAAAAATAAAACTTTTTTTATTCTTAAAATTTATAACATGACACCTGTAGCCGGTAATTTATCATAAAAAGCAAGTTTTAAACCAATAAAATTTTAAATGTAAGCTTGGTCATAAACAAATGTACATGTGGGTATTGTTATGTGGTCATTAAACATTCATTGTGCTTGTTACAATACAGTTGTGAATACAATTTCGATAACCTTGTTTAAGATACGTAACCAATTACAGTTTTTTTGTGATATACTTTTTTTATAAATTTGATTAAAAATTAATACATTGTACTAACCCTTACTATGTGAAAGACCATCTTATTAAGAACAGTAAAAAACTAAAGGGTTGACTGAAACTTCCACTATTTATTCAAAAATACGTTTTAAATTCTCCTCGGTATGTAATTTTATCAGACACCATTTTTTCAAACAAGTAATGAAAGTCAATTTTTAGGTAAGGGTTTAAAATATTGCATACCTCCCAAATTTAAAAATAATATAAAAGAAATTTTAGCTATGGGGGGCTGTTGGAGTCGGGGTGATTCTCTTGACATATTATGCAATTCAAATCGGGTGAACATGGTGGCCAGTTCATTATTATAAAACCGTGATATTCAATGCGATTATTTAAAATTCTCGCACGGTGCGGGCGCGCATTATCGTCGATAAAGATAAATTTTTCGCCTATTGCACCAAAAAATGGGAAAATTATTGGCTCTGTAACCATGTCCCTATATGGTAAACCCATCATTGTCATATTCATTAACACCACTAAATCAGTGCGTCCATCATAACATAGCCTCCCTACACGTAAACTGAGCCACCACCAAAAAACAGTGGTTGGCGCTATCAAACCTTCATTATGTCGCTGTCCTCTTTCTATGCATGTCCTCTTTCTATGCATATTGTTCTTTTCCAACAATCAGCGTCTGGGTCATCTATATTATGCCGGATTAATGCAATTACAGAAGGACATAATGTAGGTATAGTATTTTGGGTCCGCACTTTGTTCTTTAGTTTTCTCCACATATGCTCAATCGGGTTAAATACGCAGAGTAAGGCGGAAGACGAAGAACTGTATGTCTTTTGGATGCTGCAATTGTGTCACATACATATGTCTTCTGTATGTTAAATGTCCTTAGAACCTCTAAAAGCTGGGTTTTTATATATCCTTCTTCAAAGTACAAGTTGTTTTGGAGCATAATTTCCTGGATTTCCGCTTTTGTATTGGAAGAGCCTGGAACCTTCTTCAATTGGCGACTATGGTAACTGGCATTGTCCATAACTATGACACTATGCAGGGGAAGATTTTGGCAGTAAAGTGTTTTCGAACCAATCATCGAACAATTCGGCTGTAGTATCTTGGTGGTAATCCAACGACGATTCTTAAATGTTCTTCGCCGAAAGTCCAAACTGTTTGGAATCCAACCATCTTTTGATCCAGCATGAATAATCGTGATCCGTTTTCCTTTGTTCGATGGAGCACTGGCACTGGCATCGCACTGTTCCATCGGTTCATCCTTTTGTCGGCCTATCGTGGGTATCACACCAGGTCTCATCCAAATAGATTATTGGTCTTTGTAAAGACCTGTAATCACTTATGTCAGTCAAATATTCAAAACGCCATGGCCTAATCCGTTGGGATTCTATAATCACTTGCCTTTTGTCAATTTTGATGTATTTGAAACCTAGTTCGGATAAAAGTGTCCATAGGTTTCCAATTGATATCCTTATCTCAGTGGAGCTCCTTAGTCTTGTTTGCAATGATCTGATAGTAAGCACCAAGTTTTTTTCGACCATAGAGTAGATAGTTCTTCTTATCAAATCTTTATCACCGTCATCAGTGGTTCTGGAAATATCACTATCGTTTCGTTTTCGTCTCGGATGAATTGGCCTCGAAATGTGAACTCTCACTGATGATTCCGGTATCCATGTCAAATCGCTGGTTTCTCTTACAGCATGAGTAAAAGCCCAACCCCTTGGGACCAGCTTCTAATGAACATGTCTGACGATTTCTTTGGCATCAAGGGATTAAACTCGTCGTCGAACAGGAATAGTAACACAGGGCGCCGCTGATGCAGTTTCCCAAGGACGAAATATTTTTTACAAAAATTATTAAACAGCACACACTCTCACTAAGGGAACACAAAGGGAACAGACGATCGCAATAAACGTGGTTTATTACCATCAGTCCCCTTTTATTGTAGGCACTATATTGTTGAACAAACTATAACTAGAGAGGAATTTTTTTCAAACACACACAAACTGGTCGTGTGGCTTCAGAGCAAAACCGTACTCTTTGCCATGAAAAAATATGTACAAACAACTAGCAAAAACTTTTACAACCATAGCATACCAAATGCATTAAAAACAGCCTTAATAACTAGCGTAAAATACAGATTTCAGAAGAGGTAGCAGTTTTCATGGCTCCTAGTATATTAAAGTATGCCAATTTTTGTATATATGTTCTAATTTTTGTATGGCTATTGTTTGATTTGCTTTTAAAACCCAAGCAACAGGTTTGCATCTTTGCATAGGTCTTATGATTGCCGTGTAGATCAATAAGGAAATTTTGGAAAAGAAATCCCAGGTTTGTCTCATGGTATGCTGGCTATTTTTAACTGGCTTGTAAAGAAATTACAGACTTTTTGAGGAGGTTCAGGAAACTAGTCAATTATATTTTTTTTCAATAGATTTTCATCATATACAATATACCGACAAAACATCCTTAAAATCTTTGTCATTGTAGTTCTTTCTGCGGAAGAAAAAGTTTTTTAGTAGTAAATTATTTCAGCTCATACCTAGTTGGACCAGCTTCTGGTACAACTTTAATTGTTAAGCAGTGTATTTAAGTACTTAATCTCCCATTTAATTTAAATTGTACTAAATTTGGTGTTTGGCAGTTTTTGAGTTTAAATTTTAAACCTAGTTTTGAAAAAAATATATGGAATTTACAGTAATGTATTTAAAGATTTACAAGCAGCGAAATAGTTATGTCGACAAAGTATTGAAATGTTGCCAAGACAACTGACGATTTTTGACAAACGTGGTTTGAACTTTGTTATTTTTATTATGTTTCCTTCTCTTTAAAAATAAATATCTCATAGTTTGTCTTTCTAACAGCGGTGGCATTAAAGTTTAAGAAATAAAATATTAACAAAAACAACAAAAATATAATGATTATTAATGAAAGTAATTAGTAAAATAAAAAAGTTCACTTGGTCAACTGCTATTTTTAATGGTGTGATAGAGAGAATAACACTGATTTAACTTTTTCTTTTGAAAATAATATTAACAAAGTATGGTTCAACTTTTTTTAATTGAAATTTTTGCTTTCACGCTTACAGTAACTAACAAAATGGGGACGCACCCCGTTATGATCGTGATTCCGCATAAAATACTATACAATAATGTTGTGGAAAATCTTCCTAAAATCTGATACCCCTTGTCACATCTCATTACAAAGAATCGCCTGACGTATGGGATAAAAAGATTTGGAGTTTCTTTTCTCAAGAAAAGAAAAAGTATAATATCCGTTTCATTGTATATTTGAAAATACCTATTTTTACCCTATCAATACATATGTAAGGTATTCACGTCAAACAGGTTCAAGATAAATCGAATAGCGTATTAAAACATATATCATCAAAAGCTTTTTCAGATTAACTTTACAGGTCACAATGGACAGTAGGCTTAACCGCTCATACATTATTTTTAACGAAATTTATGGTACTAACCCTTACTATGTGAAAGTTCATCTTATTCAGAACAATAAACAACTAAAAGGTTGAATTAACTTTCACTATTTATTCTTTAAATACTTTAAAGGTAATGACAGCCGTTTCGCTATCGAAATAGCATCGTCAGATTGATATATTGAAGTTACATTTTGTTTGTTTGTACATAGTTACAACAAATTTTTATTATTTACTTATTATGCTTCAGTAAGTATTTATACAAAATTTTATAAAAATAAAATCATTTAATCTGGGTGTTCGAATTTTTATGTCACTTAGTATAGATACAGTTGAAACAACAAAGAATTCACATACCTATTTATTTTTTGAATTTTGAGATCAACTTTAAAAGAAGTACAATTATTACAAAAACTTGATCAATTAATTAAAACCATCATTATCGGCTAAACTTAAAACTCAAAAATCTTCCTTTAGTCATTATTTTTCAACTTCAAAAACTCTTTTATCAAAATAATGGAAAGAGGCCGATACTGTTATGATTTCTAAGCAAAGAAAAGATCTCACAATCTCAGAGTTATATAGGCCAATGTCACTGTGTGTTTTGGGAAAGGTCCTCGTTCGCTTGCTTGGACCGAATCTGAAACATCTGTTCTGCAATCTGTATCCAATAACCAATCAGACTTGAGATCTTGACTCCATTATAAAATTCCATACAACGGTCACGAAGGCTGTAAACTATTAACACTGTTACGCTCAGGCTTCAGATCTTAACTTCATTATAAAATTCCATACAACGGTCACGAAGGCTGTAAACTATTAACACTGTTACGCTCAGGCTTCAGATCTTGACTTCATTATAAAATTCCATACAACGGTCACGAAGGCTGTAAACTATTAACACTGTTACGCTCAGGCTTCAGATCTTGACTTCATTATAAAATTTCATACAACGGTCACGAAGGATGTAAACTATTAACACTGTTACGCTCAGGCTTCAGATCTTGACTTCATTATAAAATTCCATAGAACGGTCACGAAGGCTGTAAACTATTAACACTGTACGCTCAGGCTTCAGATCTTGACTTCATTATAAAATTTCATACAACGGTCACGAAGGCTGTAAACTATTAACACTGTTACGCTCAGGCTTCAGATCTTGACTTCATTATAAAATTCCATACAACGGTCACGAAGGCTGTAAACTATTAACACTGTTACGCTCAGGCTTCAGATCTTGACTTCATTATAAAATTTCATACAACGGTCACGAAGGATGTAAACTATTAAAACTGTTACGCAACCATTTTCTTGGACATTCAGAAGCCTTTAACATACCCTCCTAATTGGGAAGCCTATAAGTTTATAAACATTGCCTCAAAAACTGCACAATCGGAATCAAGATCGGCCAGACTGTCTTCCAATCATTCACTTCGAAATTTGAAGCCTTTAAAGGTCCCATCATGCCCCTTCTTCTTAACCTAATTTACACCTACCACGTTCTGAGGCCCCTTCCATATACATCTATTTGTTGATATTACATCAATGTTCGTTACCACCTCATGTAATTGGGCTATTTAGCTCATTGAAAGGTCAGAGGCGGTGGGGTACTTGAGGGTCATGCTTGACACAAAGCTGACCTTCTGGATCCACATATGTAAAGGCTGTAAAGGTAGTAGGAAACCTGAGCAAGATTATGGCCCCAGTCCAGCAAAAAGAAAACTCCTGATGAAAACGGCAAAGGTCATTATGATATATGGAGCGGAGGTTTGGGCCGAAGCAATGTCGATGGGACATTCGGTCAGACTAAACTCTCTACCCCCCCTCTTTTACCTACAATATTTTCATTCACGCAATCCGAGATTACAAAGCACTCCTCCCGCACCTCTCGCTAAGAAAATTAATTCTGGTGAAAGGTATATTATCCGTTTCTTGTAATCTATCTCAAATCATTTAAAAAAATTCGATCCGCCTACGTCCGACTCTGCCTCCTTTCAGACCACATCGAATCCAAAAACATCCTTAAATCCAACTGGACTTTTTACGATCGCCACCAGCAATTAAACTCCCCTATCTATGTTCTTACTCTCTCAATTCTTTGCAGTAGCACTTCGCTGACAACTGCCCTCGACTACTACCGTGCTACTTGTTTTCTGTAGTTTCCCAGTAGCTTTACCTTTACCGTAATCAAATGACCGGTGGTAAAGAAAAATGCAGCTACAGTTCTGTACAGTTCCCACATACATAGACAACATAACCTCAATGGCCGATCCCCCTTTTCTTTTTCCCTGCTTCCACTTTCACCTCATTTAATATCCTAATAAATTTCAGGGAAATTTACGATCACCTACACCTTTAAAATTACATAAAACAGCCCTGCAGAGGGTCCTATACCAGGGCCAAATTTATATAAATTAAAGTTTTTTCGTTTTCAAGAATTCAACAATTAGAAAGTCGTTTTGCTGTTGCTGCTAAAAACTCGTCCTGAGTAGATTTTACATGACTTCTTAAACTCTCCCATATTTTTTACCTCTTTCTTACATCAGACTTGAGAACAAAATTAAATATAGAATAAAAATATGTAGGTATATAAGACTGAATTTTTGAACAGTTGCAGTATTTTCTATAAGCGTATAAATAAGAGAAGAAACGACTTTGTAGATCAAGGACATTTTAAAGTAGGAAACATTTACATTATTTCAATACCTACAGTGTGTAAAAGCCAAATGGAATAAATTCATTATTTCGGTTACTGTACATATTTATAAAAAATCCCGAAACACGTCAAATTTAAATATAACTATAACATTTAATATAACTTGACATTCTTTAACGTGAAAATGCAACCCCTACCTTCAACCCCCTTAGAATGACAGGTACAACCCCCAATTTTTTAAATGGGAAGTATAGGCTTGTGATATATCATTTGAAAGGTCTCTTCATTCTCTATTCAAAAATGTTATTGTTTTTAAATTTGATGCAAAAATTAACATAAAAAAAAATTAAAATCATGTTGTTACCGAAATTCGCTAAAATATACTCGAAACTTATTACAATATACTTAAAACTTATTTCCCGTTTAGGTCTTGATAATGAGAAAGTGAACAAAAACCATAGCAATGTGGTTTTTAGATGGTAACCATTAAAAAACTTTAAATAATTTCCGTGGCAACGCTATTTTAACAAGCAGTAGTAAATTGTTTTATTTAAGTTGTCATTGTTGTCATTTAAGTATAAAGTTTGTTCAATTCAATTCTGAAAAATGGTTAGATTAACGGAAATGCAAAAAAAATTACAAATGATTGGTTACGGAGATAACATCCGAACACAACAGGAAGTAACTCGCCTATTTCATAAGAAATTTCCTAATTTACCGCCTATATCCCAAGGAACAATAAGTAAAATAGAAAAGCAGTTTCGCGAGTTTGGTCATGTAAGGCAGATAAAAAAAATAGCTGCCAATGCACTGAGTGATAAACTCAAATTAGATGTGTTGCTTGAGTTTCAGGAAAACCCACATACATCGAGTAGACAGGCATCCACTACATTCAATGCTAGCCATACATCGATAGCAAACATATTAAAAGAAAATAAATTGCATCCGTATAAGATGATACCTACTCAGGAGCTCATGGAAGACGATTTTGATAAGAGAACTTTTTTTTTGTGAGCAAATGATGGACATGTTGGATAACAATATTATCCAATTAGAAGACGTTATGTTTTCTAATGAGTGTACTTTTTTACTTAACGGTCATGCTAATCGGCAAAATTGCCGCTACTGGCCCACGGAAAATCCTCACTGGATTAGAGAAGAACACACTCAATACCCTCAAAAGGTTAATGTTTGGGCAGGGATTGTAGGGAACAATATCATTGGTCCCTTTTTTATTGAGGGCAACTTGAATGGCAACAATTATTTGGCACTACTTCAAAATGATGTCATTCCAACGTTGGCAAATTTATATCCTGATCCAGATAACCCTCAAGTTCCAGCGAATACGATATGGTTTCAGCAGGATGGAGCACCACCACATTACCAACTTAATGTCCGGCAATACCTCGATACAATATTTCCCAATCGGGGATAGGGAGGCGAGGATCGATTGAATGTCCATCGCGATCACCTGATTTCTTTTTATGGGGATATGTGAAGAGCCATGTGTACAAAACTAAACCTTCTGATTTAAATGACTTAAAAGAACGAATAACGCTTGCGATTAGGTCGATCACGCCTGATATGTTAAATAATGTTAGAAGACAGTTTTATTTGAGATTAGGATGTTGCCAAGACGTTCGCGGAGAACATTTTTAACATCTACTTCATTAACATTCATAGTTATTTTTCGTGTTCTACATTTTATTACGTTTTGCATTACATTTTAGTTTTTGATTGTATTGTAGCGAATTTCGGTAACAACATGATACTAATTTTTTATGTTAATTTTTGCATTAAATTTAAAAACAATAACATTTTTAAATAGAGAATGAAGAGACCTTTCAAATGATATATCACAAGCCTATACTTCCCATTTAAAAAATTGGGGGTTGTACCTGTCATTCTAAGGGGGTTGAAGGTAGGGGTTGCATTTTCACGTTAAAGAATGTCAAGTTATAATTTAAATTTGACGTGTTTCGGGATTTTTTATAAATATGTACAGTAACCGAAATAATGAATTTATTCCATTTGGCTTTTACACAACGTATAAAGAATTTCAAAAGAATAATTAACATTTAAGACAGTTAAGTTTAGTTGATGTCTGTAAACAAGGTATTATTATTTTTAATATTATTAACTATAGTTACCTTGATAACATTCATTATATTTTTAATTACGTACTGCGCTTTTTATTAACAAATTTTATCAATATTATTCATAAAATATCAAAACCTACCAACGACTTTTTATGTAGTAACATTTTTTAGATACAAATAGATTAAAATAAAAACCAACATAATAAAATTAGCATAATTTGTTCCGCTAAATGCACTAAAGTACGATTATTATTGTTAAACAAAGATTTGTAATATTTGTAAATCATTACTATGTTTCATAGGTTTCTCTTTTTAATAAAAGCCACCCACGCTTGCTTTAAACTTAAAAATCCATTAACATTGTACTTGACGTTGAAAATTTGTTTAATATCCCATTTAAACTGCAATAATTACAACACTCTGCATTTTTTAATTTTTATTGCTTTAATTTTAGAATTGATGATACGAATTAAAATAGACAATTTGCCTGTGCGTGGAATTGTGATGAAAATTAAACCAACGTACTTTTTAAACTATAAATGAAAAACTGTTAATAGTTTAATGTTAAAGCAAGAAAAAAACTTCATTTAAAATTACATTTTTGGTTGTACCACCTCGCTGTTAACTTAACATTATCAAACATAAAAGTATTTCCCCTTAACAGTTTTAATTTTTAATATAGTTATTTAAATAATATTGCATGATAGAATAGGCCGCAGCTGGTGCCTTATGACATACACATATTTTAAAATCTGGTGATTTGGTTGGTCATGTCAGGATCCAGGAAGATATTCCAGTAGCGTCCTTGAATCAACCATTGAATACCAATCAGTTCGATTTGACTTTCACCAGCTGTTTAAAGAGATAAATAGAAAACTGTGTCGTAAAAAGATTGGTCCTAGATAGATGAAAGGACTGGAGTCACAGAGGCACTCAGTACCTCCGTTCCTGGGAATCGAGTCGACTACGATCTTACTGGATAAATACGCCAGAATTGAGATAAGCTAAAAGGTTTGTAGATATATAATTTAAAAAATTTGAGTTAAAAGGACATAAATTGACCACTGGCTATCTCACTGAACACTTCCTTTGAGGTATAACTTCAAAATAATGGGCACATACGAAATTGAAAGCTGTCGTTTCTACTACAGCGCATTGTTTTGCAAACGGCTTTAGTTTCTAGAAAGAACTGCTCCGATTTCTTCTTAAATTAGAAAATATACCTTCTGAAAATTTTCCCTCGTATACTATTGTATACTAGAGGTTAAAATGATTATGTATGCACAAAAGATCTTATCTTCATTTCATTTCATGTTCTGCATTGCACCTGTTTGTTTTGTCTGTCTTTTTGTGGTTTTTCCAGGCTTTTCCTGGATTTGCTAGGTTTTTCCCCTGCTTTAGTTTTCTAGATTCCTGTAAGTTGTAAATTTGCTCTGTGATGTATTAGTTTGTATTTGGCCCTCCATTCTATTTGTCCTACTGTTTCTTTTCCTATTCTCCTTGTTGGTGGGTTTCTGTTCACTGTTTTCTTGAAGAAGTGCTCTGTTTTGTTTGCTTCAAAGTACTCTACATTTCCACTGTGCATGATACAAAATGTACAACCAAATGTCAATGTAAATCGTAACAACTTCAATGCTTTATACGATTGGAAACAGCAAAATAGTCCTAGTTTAAAAAAAAATTGTTCATTCGTCAAAATGATTAAATTGCCCCAGTATTTGTAAATACATCACCCTATTTTATTATCATAACCTAACATAAATATAGTTATATTTGTTTTAATTATTTACTGACCAATAATTTTGGAGAGGCAACATAGAAAATAAAAAATAATTAAAAAAAATAATATTTTTATCGTAGGTTTTTAATATAGCCACAGAAATAATCGCTTTCTTTATTCTGGTAATTTACCAGGCCAGTGAATTGGTCCTCTTTCTATCCATCTGTTGGGAAATTGCTTATTCAATTTACTATGGTTAAACCCACTTTATATATTAAGCCACAAATAATACTGACAAACCTTAATAGATCTTTGAAAAACCGCCTGGAAACATTTATTGACGTAATGGAAGCTTTTTTCGAATAACTTCTTTAATAAAAATAACAATGTCTATTATTTTTTTTTCTTTTATGTGTTGTAAGGTATTTCAAGTACCAAAATAAATAAAAATAACAGTATGTAAATAAAGAGGATTTTACATTTAAACTGAAAAAAGGGTAAAGGTAATTTGAAACCACAAACATGCCACAAAACATCGATGTAATACGTGAATGAGTTCAATTTTGCATAAACACTTAATTGTAACAAGTATTTTTGCTCTTGTTGGATACCCCTTAATTTATCTTTACGTTTACGTCGATTGCTGTAAAAAGGTACTTACAAAAACTGTCGCCATGTATACTGTCTGTTGGATTTGGTTCAATTCTATTTATACTTTATAGATTGTATGGAGCACTCACCAAAATGCGACATTTTTTTCTACTTTTGAAATATCTTGAATTAAATTTATTGTACTAAGCCTTACTTTTTGGAAATCCATCTTACGAAGAATAATAAAAAACTCTTTTTTTAACTCAACTTCCAATTTGGAAGTTAAATTAAAACAAGAGTTTTTTATTATTCTTCGAAATATCCTGAAATTTATTTATTCAATTTTTTTTACTTTTAATTTTTATTTTAATTTGAATTATGCTTTAAAAAAACTTCTACGGTCATGGGATCTATTCAGCTACCTGTTGTGACAATATTATCTAGGGTTTCTATTGTGTTTGGGTTAGTTAATCCCTAATATAATAACTATGACCATGTTTCAATAGAAATGTATGCTACTTTTAGTTATTTTTCATGAACCACCCTTGTTTGGGCTTTGAAGGATTTGCATTTATAATAAATTCACTGTGCTGCCAACTCCAAACAAATGAAGTATAAAACGTTATATCTTATACAAACTGCGAAGTTGATTTTTATATTTTGTAAAAGAACCCTCGTTCTTTGTAACTTACGCCAAAATATGCAGATAAACTCTGGCAATTTTTAGATATCACGCTTTTTTGCAAAATTATAGATTATTTTTATGCACTCCTGTAATTATCACCGAAAATCGCCTTATCATTAAAAAATAGTTACGAACACTCATAATATATGTGAGAACGTAGAGAATGGGCTCATTTTTACTGTTCACATGGATTGTTACCAAAACTATACATTATTACAAACATTTTACATTTGTCAAAAATTAGCCTATTCAACCTTTAGTCTAAATTTCTTTTTAACAAACGACAAAATCAAATTCTTACAAATCATTGATACATTAGAGATTAAATCCACCTGACAAGATACGATGCTTAAAAAATCACCCTACATAATGAAATGTATTTTTGGTACCAATTATTTTAGCGACTACTGTTTTATGTTAATTATTATTATTATTATTATTACAATAGAAATAAGGGCTGAGGTAAGAACCTATGAAGCCCATGATCTGAGAACATAAAAGGTGCTTAAACGCCTATAAACATAATCAATAACAAATTAACTATAATTAACAAAATCGTAGTTTTCAAGAATAACCGCAACAATTATACAGCGAAAAAAGGTAAATAAAACAAATTCAGATAAATAATAAATGCAACTATGCGCACTATTAACTATTAAATAGAAGTCTATCAATCCTATTCTTAAATGCGTTGACTGATCTACTACATCATCAGGAAGATTGTTCCAGACATCAAACACTCTGTTTGGTAAAAAGTGCTGCCTTACTCGGGATCTAAAGGACTCCTTCTTAAGTTTAAATGGGTGACCTCTCAGTCTAAGATCAGTGTTGAATAGAAACATAGATTGAAGATCACCAAAGTTGTGCTTAATGATTTTATAACATAATATCAAGTCTCCCCGGAGTCGACGGTTTTGAAACGAGATGAGATTCGCCCCAGTCAGTCGCTCCTCATAGGAAGGCCTTACGCAACCGAATGCAAGTCTAGTAGCCCTTCTTTGCACGTTTTCTAATAAAACTTGGTCGCGAATAAGATCAGGATACCACACAGAACCCGCATATTCTAAAATAGGACGCACGTAACATTTGAATAGTTTACAGTAGGTTTCAAGTGACACTCTAGAGAACGATTTTTGTATCAGATAGAGTCTGGATTTCGCGCGGTTGCATACGGACACAACGTGTTCACTCCACGATAAATTTGAGTTCACTAAGATGCCTAGGTCATCATGGCTGGTAACCGTATTTAGTAACTGCCCATTTAAGTTGTATGATAACTTGGGATTGGTCTTGCCAATGTGGAGTACATTACATTTATTAATGTTCAGGGAAACAACCAGTCCAAACACCACCGCTGTATAGTGTGTAGGTCGTTTTGGAGGGTGAGATGGTCTCTTAAAGGGTTAGCAAATATTTTTGTGTCATCGGCATAAAAAGAAACTGAGTTTGAGACCAACATTTGAAGATCGCTTGCGTAAACAACAAACAGCAATGGGCCGAGGACGGAACCCTGTGGAACACCACTAGAAACTGGCTTGTCATTGGAGAACTCTCGGCCGACTCTGACTTTAAAAATCCTGTCCGATAAAAAATTGGAGATCCATAAGTTCAGGCTACCCCGTATGCCAAAGTGATCTAATTTATATAAAAGTCTTCTTTTGGGACTTTGTCGAATGCCTTGGAGAAGTCTAAATAAATGACGTCAATCGGATCTTTGTTGTCTAAGGCTTTTGTCCAGTCATTAACACAATGAAGAAGATTGGACATGGTAGAGCGACCTCGAACAAAACCATGTTGGTGAAGAGGTATGACATTTTGTTGAAGAAGGAACTTAGACATGGCCTCACTAATAATAGATTCCATAATTTTACAAACAATAGGTACCAGGCTTACTGGTCGGTAATTGCTTGGATCCAGTTTATTGCCCTTCTTAAATATAGGAGTAACTGACGCCAATTTCCAGATTGGTGGAATAGAGCATTGCGTGAAAGAGGAATTCATGATGAATGAAAGTGGATAGGAAATTGATTCTGCACATTTTTTGAGAAACATTGCTTGCAAACCATCAAGACCAGGAGAAGTGTTCGTCTTGATATTTAATATTTTTTCTTTAATTTGCTGGGGTGAAAATTCAATATTACTAAGGGATTCTAAGACACGAGCACCAAATATTGGAGGCAAAGTGTCATCAATTGGTTCAGAAGTAAAAGCCTCAGAAAAACTAATGGACAACGTTTCGGAAGTTTCATAATTAGACGAACATAATACTCCATCACTTTTCATAAGTAAAGGAACACCAACTTTAGACGAAAGACAGGAACGCATGTGCTTAAAAAACTTTTTAGGGTTGCCACTATTAGCAATACTTTCCTCGAAACCTCTTCTGGCGTTAACCAACCGACTAATTATTGTATTAGAGAATCTCCTGTGAGTTAGGAAATCTTCATTATTGTTGGTGCGTTTAAATCTTCTCCACAAATTTCGTTTATGTTTTATCAAATCATGTATTTCACCATTGATCCATGGTTTTAATTTGTTACGGAAAATTCTTGTTTCTCTCGTATTCTCATTCAAACATTTTGTTACCGTGTCATAGAAACATTTCCATAAATGCATACAGTTATTATTACCAGGCAATATGTTGTCCCAATTGATGGACGAGAGAGTACGATTGACATTTATAAAATTAGTTATTTCGATAGTCATGTAATTCTTATCATCGCCAGCAGCGGGTAAGTTAAGTTGAATATTGACAGTTATTGCTGCATGATCAGACTTACCTATTGGTGAACTGACCTCCAGGCCCGATAGCAAACATTCGTCATTGGTTAAAATGAGATCGAGGGTAGAAGGATTATTATTGTGTCGGAAACGAGTAGGTTCGTGGACAACTTGGGTTAAATTTGAGTTTTGGATAAATTGCATAAACAAATTTTTTGCATTATTGCCCTCAGGAATATTTAGATATTATATTATATCGATCTATAAAACAATTATATTAATTAATAATTTCTTTGATCATAAAATAGTGCCTTGTTTCAAATTAGAATAATGTACATTTTAACATGTATATGCAAACATATAAACCAAACACATTTTCTTAAATCTTGGAAGCGGTAAAAATAAAGTGTGCTGTATTCCTAGAAAACTGATAATACTAATAACATTCATCTGGTTTTATGATTAAACTACATTAAAGCGTATATCAATAAGTTTTAATTATACCTTACTACTAGGAAAACAACAATGTATCAATCTTTTTCAGTTTAAAATTAGAACTTAACGAATCTCGTACTATTGATTTTAAAAAGCAAAGCAGAATATTTTCCTTGTCGTAAACCTAATTTATAATGCGATAAATTTGTATTAAAGCTATTACAAAAAATATTTACTTATCTATTGGTACATTCATATACGAGTAAGTGTACCAGAAGTGAGATAACGAAAGTTACATTAAATGTATTAAGGGTTCAAGTTTATCTAACAGATGTATTGGTTTATTGGTAATGGATTTTGATATGAGTTTTTAACGAAAGCATTGCAGAACACTAGTTTGTCTTTGAAAAGGGATGTAGGTACCTTATAAAGATAACCCTAAAATTTCATTCTTTGACTGTCTCTCGTTTAGATCGGCTCCCAATTTTTAGTAGTGCAGTAAATTTAGTTTATTTTTTAGTTAACTACACTCTGTAGTTATTAATTATATTATTTTAATCGTTTAGTTAGTGTAGTAAAGACAATAATTTGTGGACATATTTTACTGCGGAGACCGCGTGACACAGTCTAAGTGCGTTAACCGTTTCGTCAGGAACTTGTGGTCTTCCGGCACTTTTACGTTTACTAATGGAACCTGTGTTCTTGAATTGTCGATACCATCGTAGAATGCTCTAATGACCTGGAGAATCACTTCCGTACCGGCGTCGGAATGCACGTTGAACTGTAACAACCGATAAATATCGCGCGTACTCTAACACACAAAACGTTTTCTGCTGCTTAGTCGCCATTTTGTATGCTGAGCTCGTGGCGCTACCTGGACAGGTAAAGCGGCGTTCGCAAGCGCGCGTTTTAAACTTGAACATTTTCCTTTTCTAGTGATATGTCATTTGATATTATATCTGTAATACCTTCGGAAATATACATTTTTAAAACTAGATGATTGTTTTGTAATACCCCTATATTTTAAATGATACTGATAGATTTTAATAATGAGCGACATTAAATAGTTTATACTGATAAATAATGACAATTATTTTATCAAATGATAACAAATCTGGTTTGTAATCTCACTCATTTAGTAATACTCAATTTTATACAATAATATTTTATTCATATTATTATGTTGTGTATTCTGAAAACAGAAGCAATTCCAAATTAATTATGCATAGCCAAGGTCGGCAAATTATATATAGAATATATATGAAAAAAGAAAAAGAACAAGAGGCTCTAAATGTTCTGCTGAGCCAAAGCTTGTGGTATTTCTATTGTCACCGTAAAACGGATTCTTGTTGAAGCGAACAAACAATCTACACTGGTGAAAAATTTAACTCGCCTCGTAGAAACACCAACCCTTAACTTCCAAAAGGTGCGTTGATGAATTTGAGGAAGAAATAATCCGAAGAATTATTTATTCTTATACGGCAATACATGAAAGAAGACCAATCATGAAAAGAATTTTCGTGGAAGTAAAGAACAAGGCAGCAATGAACGTTAGTGGTAAAATTGACAAATTTAGAAATTTGGTAAGAAAGATGAGATTTAGATGAAAAAAACTGATGACAATATGAAAGTTTTAGTGGAGACGTACTACATAAAAGCGAAGAAAATGGAGTATTTAAGAAAGTTAATATACTAGAGGGAAGAGGGACGGCCGATTGTATGCTGCGATGAAACATATATTCACAGTTCGCACACTGTACCAAAGGCATGGGACGACAAACAGATTTTTAAAAGGACCCTTGGCCAAAGGTCAACGTCGTACATGATGGAGGTGAAGGAGGATTTGTATCTGAAGCACTTACTATTTTTAAATCAAAGAAAAAATTCGGTCACTATCACGATGAAATGAATAGTACTAATTTTGTAATTTTGTCAAGTGGTTAAACGAAAAATTTATTCACAATGCTCCAAAAAAAAGCGTATTGGTGTTGGATAATGTGTTGGATAACACATTACTGAAAGAAATAAATATCTTTTACCCAGTAATGTCGACTAAAACAGAATTATTTACAATTATAGAAATGCACAAGCCTCCTTTCAGAACATACGTTATAGACTAAATTTTGGCAGAACATGATTTTTTAAAGTAGCGCCTTTCACTCTATCATCCAGAATTAAATCCAATTTAAAAATTATGGGCCTGGGTGAAGGACGAATTAGCTGCTCACAACGTTACTTTTAAATTGAATAATGTATGAAAATTGAGGGAAATAAAGTTTAATGAGGTTACTGTAGAGCACTGAAAAAAGATTTGCGCCAACGTTATAAAAACAGAAAATGAATATGTGGAAAAAGAACATGTAATGGATTCAATAATAAATATAACAATAAGGTTCAAAGGAAACACAAAGTCTATTTAATATATTTAAATAATAATAATAAATAAATATTTAAATCAATTAGGTATATTGCTAACACTAACGCCATCTATAGTAAAGAGTTCTTAAAGAGTTAAGTATAAGTAACGACCGTGAAAGCTTTGTTATCGCAAGCCTGTTCATTTTCATCCAGACGCTGCTGTGAAACAAAGGTAAATTTTAGAATTATTTTTAGTAAAAATGTGAATATAATATCTATAAATCTCGACAATAATATATTTCAACATATATAATCATTGTAAGTATATTTTAATAGCAATTTTAAAGTAATAACTGATAATTTTTTTAAATACAAAATGGCGAGTTAAGTACATTTCTGGAATTTTAGTTAATATTGTAGGGTTGATATTAAAGAAATTTATTGTAATAATGTAACACATGGTTGATACTAATACTTTTTAGATTTGGAAGTCTAGTGTATCCAACTCTAGTAAATACAACTCTAGTACTTCAAACTCTGGACTTCATACACTGGACTAACCATCTTTAGAACATTTCTTCATAATATGCTAGTTATTTAGCGAAACAGCTGTAATTGTGATTTAAAACCTAATTTTTTCAATTAAACTTGGAAGTTGAGTTAAAACAACAGTTTTTTAGTTTTCTTTGTAAGATGGACTTCCAAAAAGTAAGGGTTAGTACAATAAATTTAATTATACAAAACAATTTACACCTTTTACATCAGCTGGGCGTTCTGTGACAGCTAACATATTTTTTTATTCAAATAAATTAATGTATTTTTAAACTATATATTTGCCTAGATTTTTTTGCTTCTGCAGTTCATGCGGTTTTCGGCATTTGGATTATAAATTGGTTTACGGTCAAAATAAATACTTGTTCTTGTTGTTCTACCTAAAATATATATTTCTAAACCCCTACCCATTAATGGACCCTAACAACTAAACGAATTATTTACATATTTCCTCTTTAAACTTTCACCTTGGTGAAAAATTAAATAAAAATAAAGTTCTTGCAATAACAATCATTCCGCAAAACATTAAAAAAAACTTACGATGGTAAACTCTATGAAACGAGAAACCTTTGTCGGTGCAAAACAGAGAGAAAACACAATGGATCTCTGGTCGCCATCGTCGTAGTTAACATGCATAAACTCCAAACAATTTTTTGTTTAGAAAACCGCAAGTTTATTTATATACATAATACCAATACTTATGAAAACCTTTTATAAAGTTACACATCTGTTTAAAAAAGAATAAACAGAAATAAGCATTAAGAAATACAATTTACTTTACCTTAAGCGTACCTAGCTATTGTTTTATAAATAATCCTTTTTGGTTAATGTGCACTTACCTAAAAAAAACAGAAACAATTAATAGAATTTAAAACAACATCAGTAGTTTTAACATAATACACTAAATCATTATACATAACCGATAAAATGTTTGTCATCGGACATTTCTACTCCCTCAAATTTCTCTCAATTTTTAAAAGATGTATTCTTGAATGCCTGGAGTAAAAATAATCAAAAGAAACTACAAACAGTGTTGCCAGATTATAATAAAAAATTCTAAACAATCCTAAAAGCAAATTTTTGACAGTTTATCTTTATTTGTGTTCTGTGATTGTATACGTCTATTTGTCTATTTATACAATGATCATTATATTTTTATCTAAAGCCCGTTTGTAATTATCAATGATTAATTACAAGTTTTATTAAATTTTTTAGAATCCTAAATAATTGATAAATACATACAAATTTTGTGTCAATTTTTTTGTCAATTTTCAAATCATCAAAACTTGTCCTATATCTCATCAATTTTAATTGACTTGATATAGTTATAGAACCGGTCCTATTTTCTATCAATTAATTGACAGATTAGAGGTAATTTATACTTCAATTGTTTATTTTTGCAGAAATTGGTATAACTGATTCTGTAACATAACATAACCTCTACTTTAGTTATTTTATTTAAATAGAATAGAAAGTTATTTCGTTATTTGTGTGTACATAAGCTTAGAATCGAAAGTAATTTGTAACCTGCCAAAATAAATACACGAGTAGTAAAGTATGTACATTTCAAACGACTTCTATGTACCAACCTGCTGCTTGCAGAGATAGTTTCTTGCATCAGAGATTCCTCTTTTTCTATATCATTTTTAACCAAGCAAAGGAAAAAATTAAATTGTTCCTCTGATACGAGTAAAATTTTTTTATAAGAATCTGGATCTTGTACTGCCAGTTCTTCATTGAGCCTTTTTCACTCCTTCTTTTTAACCAAGGCTTTCGTATTACTCTGCTCTTTTGTGTAGCTTATCACTATATTTATAACAGCTGCTGCTGTTAGTAATAAAAATTCAGCATCCATGTTTATAGTTCACCGTAAAGTGCGCATGTCCACATCCTAAATAAATTATTAAAACTTTGAACATTGCATACATTTGATTTTAATGTTTCAATGTTTATGGTCCTGAATTTAGGATCCTAAAAAATTGACTAAAACTTGTGATGAATCATTGATAATTACAAACGGGCTTAAGAATATAATAATATAACGTTTTATTCATTAAAATATACTTACACAAAAAAAATAATTATAAGATATGAATTGATAATTGGATTTTGACTGAGTGCAATTAAACTTGTTTTGGTTATTATTAAAAATTTGATTGTCTATTCTAAAATAGGTTTAAAATAAAAAGATTACACAAAAAACTAATTATGAATCAATATGATAAGTAAAATTTTTTTAATAGATCTACAATAAATAATATACTTCTGGAATGCCAAATATACCGAAAATTAAAGACGTAAATTGAAGTTTTTTTAATGTTTCATTATAGATTCCATTATTTGCTATTCACTGAGAAAGTTTAATTTTTACAAAGGTTTTTATTAAGTAAATTATTAATACTGTATTCTATTTAGTCTATAATATTTAATATTTATTCCTTTTATTACTTAAAAGAATTAACCGAAATTTATTTTTAAAAAGCTGCTTGTTATTAGCTATTCTTAAAGATTCAGAACTTTGTTGTAAAGTTTCATTGCCATATTAGGCAATGTATGTTACCTTTATGGCTACATGTGTTTATGTTTATTACCAACTTTCAGTTTTAATTTCATTTACCATATTCTTCGACAACCTAAAAATTTATATTTATTTTCCATTCCCGAAAACTGTTGAGAAGAGATGAATTATCTCTAGTGAGATCTCATCCCACTTTAAAATCTCTCCTACTTCAAAAACGGTATTCTTGAGCAGTCATCATATGATTTCCCACCCCTTCTTTATGCACCTTGTTACCAAACGTTTTATCCATGCTCAACCACTCAAATTATATCTATCTGACATTTTTTCAGTGATATATTATTAAAGTCGAATCTTTTTATTGGTTATATTAGATACGCCAAAATATTTCGAACATTATTTATTATTTTTGAGGTTAGGGCAAAAATGATCATTACATAAGTTGTAAAACTATTTCATTTGACTATTTTCAATAGCATGCATTCTTTAGTCACAAATCGCAAAAAACCATTTCCACCACTAAAAACCATTCCTCCTATACCCCCTAATAAACGATTTTGATTCGGAATATTTTGTTTATTTAGTTATGATGTCTTTGACTAAATTGTGCCATTAGTTTGCTGTAAGAAAACATTTATTTATTCAATCAGTTAACACGGCTGGACTATATCTATTTGGAAATTTAAATAACCGGCATCAAACATTATTTACTACATCAATTTCGAAGCAACTGCATATTTAATCCAATTTGGTAAACACCATATTTATTTATTTTACTACTCAGTTAAAAATATTTTAATAATAGTTAAAATATTTTTATCTGGAAAATATTTAAAATTAACACCTTCGCGTGTGTTCCAGTTTTATATTCCATGCATGAATTAACGCAAACCAACAGTAGTAAATGTTAGTCTACAGATAACTTTTTGTTTATATTTTTAATAAATAACTAGATTCGTATTTTAACAACCTGTTATTTAGTCTGTACATATTCTTTTACAAATTTTAAAAAGCACATTAAATACAGAATACGGATAGAGGATCTAAATTATGGAATAATTAATTGTTTCAAGAATAGGCAACTTTAGAGACTGGTTGTGAAACATATCAAAATCGACCGAATAATGTATAAGAGTTGAAGAAGCGAATCCGAACGGAAATTGCACAAATAACACCTGAAGTCCTCGAAAACGTTAGGAAAGAATTTACTACTCGCAATTTGAACATTTGATGTAACTTAATTGTATTTCAGTAAACATTTTTATTCTAAGTTAAGTATTAATAAACCAACAGTTTTGGTTAACCCTGTAGAAATAAATATTTAAATGATTACATTGTTGCAAAGGCGATAAGGAGACCTTTCAAATGAGCTGTCACGTGACCTCGGTTTGTATTTAAAAAAATCGTCGATGATGTCATTACGCCATCACTAATGACGTTATGTCCAACACATCTATAGCACTTGATGGCCATTCAAAAATTAAAATTGACGTGTTTTAAGATTTTTTTTAAAGTCGTCTGTTTCTGAAATAATGAATTTATTCCATACATTCGTATCATACTGTATTTCAAAATAAGCTATTATTCAACAAAAATGTTAAATTTTTAAACCGTTTTTGTTACTGAGATCTACAAATGATAATATTCATCGACAAAACAGTGAGCTTGCAAATGATATGATAAAGTATTCCCAAACGTTTTTAATAATATAATAAACGCTATTTTGGTACTGTTGACTAATAATTCACATCACGCAACTTAAATAATTATTATTTAAAGCTTAAAATACCATATGTATGTAACTACCCTTCTTAAAAAGTGTAAAAAATTATCGTTTTTTTTTAGCTTTGGACTACTTGGGAGAACTAACAAGAAATTTATTTAAGACAATAACAATATAAACATCAATCTGAAATTTCTGCTTCTACTTAACACACACAAGAATTATAGTACAGTGAGGGCCACAGAAAACAGTCCACTTCGATATTTGGCAGTATTTATTAGATTTTAAGAAAATGAGAAAACAGGTCAATTTTTGTGCCAAGAAGGACACATTTTTGCGATACACACATCTGTCATTCTATATATTGTTTTCTTCCTTACACTTTCTAGCAGAATGTGCAGAGGGGTCATGTTTAAAATCACCTCCATTGCAGCAATGGGGGAAGTTTCCATTGCTCCAGTGATACATGAACAGGCTAGTCTCTGAATCTTCGTCGTTTTTCCTAGTCGTATTCAGATTAGCCCTTACGCCCCAAGCCACTGCCCCATATGTGATTAATGGTCTCACTATTGCTGTGTACATCCATTGCAGGATACGTGGGTTACATCCCCAGTTTTTCCCTGCAATGTTTCTACACACCATGAGGGCCTTGGTTGCTTTGTGTATTACTTCGTCTTCGTGTTTGTTCCAGAGTAACCTGCTATCTAGGATTAGCCCCAGATATTTTACCTCTGTTTTCCACTCGACGATGTTCTTCCCTATTTTTATGATTTTTAGATTAGGTTTCTTTTTCCTTGTAAAGGCTACTAGTGTGGTTTTGGTGGGGTTGATGCTCACCGAGTCACACCATTGTTTCGCAATGTTCAATCCTCTTTGAACAGTATCACAGAGGACATTTTTATACTTCCCTTTTACCAGAATAACCATGTCGTGGAAATACCCTTGACATGGTATGCCTTCCCTATTCAATTGACAGAGCAGACTGTCCACAGTGAGACTCCACATAAGCGGGGATACAACTCCCCCCTGCGGACAGCCTCTAGTCACATTAATGAAGATAGTGTCTTGTCCTGTCTCCATTTCTGCGATTCTTGTAGATAGCAGTTGCGACATCCAAATGGACGTCGTTCTATCTACTCCTTTCTCAATCAGTGCTCTTTTGACTGCCCCATGTGGCGTATTGTCAAAGGCCCCTTCTATGTCTAGAAAGGCACATACCACTTAAATTAATATTAAATTATTTAATTAGATGTTCAAAATGGTGTCCATCGACTTCCATACAATTGTAGAGCCGCTGCTCGAAATTATGTCGAACGTCGAAGCATTTGAGGGGTTATTAGGCTGCATTCATGTACTATTCATCGTCTTAGTTCTTCCAATGAAGCGGGTTCGGTTTTATAAATTTTGGTCTTTCAATAACCCCACAGAAAGAAATCCAGGGGTGTTGCAGGCCATTCAGTAGGGTATCTCCTTCCAATCTATAACTTCTAATTTATTTAATTTTCTTACATTACAATTAATTTATTGCTTTTGCAATATTTGTTTGTTTTTATTTACTGCTGATATGACAGAAAAAAAGACAAAACATAGGCGTTACGTTACATTTTTAAAAAGTGTTGTACTTGAAAGGCATTAAGACTTTTTTGCAAAGACGGTGCAAATATCAAAAAAAAATCGTAAAATAATGTAAAAATAACTATTTTACCTGATTAAATAAAAAAATTGAATATTTATACTTGAAAACAGTTAATACTGTTAGTAGCACTACAACAATAAAATGGTGGATAGACCTGATATCAGCAACTCTCTCCCTAGAGAAATATTTACTTCAAAACGTCACATAAAAATGTCAAATATTTGCTTTAATTTCTTACTACTATTTTAGTTGTATTCGTGATGTTCGCATTCTGTTAATAAAGTTTTTTCTAATTTATTTATTTGAAATTAATTTAATCTTCAGGGTAAATAATCTTACTAATTAGACGACATTATTCTGCTATTTTTGTTGCTGCTAAACCCCTCGAATAATTTACAATTTGATTCGACATAATTTTGGAATCAATAACCAATTGATTAAAGCTAAAATTATGTCTCATCAAAGGGATTTTAAATTATTCTCGAAATTTAGACGCAACAAAAATAGCTGACTATTCATCAACGTCTTGGTATCATCGTTGAATATCTACTTGATACATCAAACTTGTTTTCACGGCATTCCTCTAATGGTAATTTTAATAAAAAATAATTTAAAAACAAAAGTGTCGAGTATGTTATCAATTACGTGGAAGTGTGGAAGCTAGAGTTAACTGAGTTTTAAAATGTAACCACTGGCAACTACACCCAGGCGTGAAAGTTAATCTAATATTGTATAGTTGGATGAATAATGCACGTTTGCATTTAAATTTGTAAACTATTTAACAGTGCAGGAAGTGGTATAATAATTATCTAGAATTAACTTTTTGTAGATGAATAGCTCTCAATGATATTACGTTAATACATTTCAAAACTAACTTCTTAATAAAATAAGTACCTACTAGTTTTGTTTAGGATCTTGGAAACTATCCTATAACAATTATAACATGTTTAATATATCTATTGTTTGTAGTTTTAGAAATAAAGCTTTTTAAATTGTGTGATACATAAACAAATCGATTTATCTTTTGCCAACATTTGGTTAACATTATGAACATGGGTAAGATCAAGTAAATTAGATTCTTAATTTATGTAGTTTCCGTAAACTTTAATGGTATAACTCAACATAAAATTGTACAAATTTTTCATAAACATTATTTATCGCATTCATAAATAAATTTAACAAGTTCCATAATATCAATATTGTAGTTTTAAAATTATATACGCCTTATAAATAGCTACATTCTTTTAAAGGAATTTTGTTGTGTTTTAGTATTTTCTTTCGAAATATTTACCGAGGTAAATATTTGAAAAACGAAACAAAGATAAATATTTATTATTCAATTAGTTTTTATTCTTTCTTTTATTATAATAATACTTATTTTTAATATGTAAATTGTTTAAATACATGCATAAACCAATAAGTAAATAAAGTTTTTTTTAAGAGATCAAAAAAGTACTTCTTCCATACTTTATACCAGCGACTATAGTAAAATTAAAACAAAAAAATTATTAAATAATTAGTTTAAATAATTAAAACAGTTGTATGGGGATGTAGCTTTTTGTTCTTCATTAACGTTTGAAAAATTAATTTATCTGAATTGATAAATTGACTAGTTTTAATAATTTATTAATTGGTATATTCTTAAAGGATGCTAAATTTGTGTGTTAAATTAAATACAATTTCTTATTCTTATCGTATTAAAGAAACAACTAAATACGATTAAGTATTCAGTCATACTATCTGTTATTGAAAAATTAATACTTTAAGATGTATTTGATTTGTTTAATAATAAAATTTAATTTATTTGATACTAGAATTTGATTTATTCGGCTCTAGAATTTGAGAAATATAATAAGTATTATGTTCTCCACAATAAAAAAAATATATTTCTCATTAACATTGAATAGAAAAAATAGGAAATCAGATCAAAACATATTTTATTTAAATCTGATTTTATTTTACATCAGAAATTGGACTCTCTTAATATAACTATTAAAATTAACTGAAGAAAAAAGTTTACCCCCTCCAGTTGGGGATCGTCTTAAACTAAGAAAAGGTTTGGACGATTTAAGAAAAAAAAGAAATTCCATAAGCATCAAATTTTTGTCACTAGCTACTTCTTTTTTTCTTAATTAAAAGACCTGTTGATATTTAATATTTTCTAGCTTAACCCTAAAAAAGTGTGAAGTGTGAAGAATTATTACCCAAGCGACCCGTTGAAAATTATTTAATGCTGGAAGACAATTTAGAAAATCCAAACAAAAGTTTGTTAAAATATATCGAAAATCTTCCATCTCTTCTCCAATCTCCATTAATTACTTCTACTAGTACTCTGTCGTCCACATCAGCAAGTGAAATATCCTCATTGTCAACTGTTGATTTTGATAGTCCCCATTTACCCTTAATTTTAAAGAAATTATATTACAAGATTCAAACACATTTTTTTTCATTCAAATAAATATTAGTTTCTATTTAAAACTGAACCGACTAATTCAATAGCACAAGCTATTGGTTGAAATAAATAGTTTATTTTCTAAAATAACTATTTAATTAAAATTAATATGTATTTTTTTATATTTTGCACTTATAAAAATCTTCATTATAAAACGCATTTGCGTATCGTAATGTAACTTTTACGCACGCAAATTTTTGTTTTAAATGGTTGGCGACATGAGTGAAGTTTCTAAAGGCAAGACTATTGACAATGACATTTGTGGCTAATAGCAATTTATTAATTTTATATTGTTCTTTAAGAAAATATCTGTGAATATCACTATAATATTTTACTTATATAATATATTATTATTGGTATATTATTCATTTAAAAATATTTTAAAACATTATCATTTGATAATCTAAATGTCACAACTGTCAAATTTTATAAATTACACAGTGCTGCCGACATACTTTTTAAAATAAAAATTTTCGTAATTACATAAAAATAAAAAATTAATTTAAAAAATGGTAAAAAGGGCAAAATATAAAAAATATTATAAACAACTTATTTCATATGGCTGTTGTGACACTCGTTCTTTAAAAAACTCATCGCTTCGCGATTCGTTTTTTAAACTTGAACTCGTGTCATAACAGAATTCCATATGAAATGCGTTGTTTAATATACTATTATTTTGTACTAATAAATCATATTCTTGATTAAAAGATTGTTTTTTATAAAATCGTAAACTAAACTGATGCGCTGAAGATAATTTTCAAATAAAGATATTTTGTCGAAATTAATTTACCTTCATACCCTGCTTGCTTGGGCTAGAACAATATGCTCCATACCATAATTACAGGATTTAACTGAGCTTTGAAATTGTTTAACAGATACTTTAAATAAATCAGAGCTGCCAACTATAAAATCATGACCTTATATTTCGTTATCAAGCACTGTAAAAACGATACGCCAAGTATATATTATGCAAAAGTCAACTCAAAAATACTTTCTTCAAAATACATAGTTATGAAGAAACTAATTTTATATTTTCACAAGGAAACGCTCTGAAAAACTGTTCAAAATAACAAATAACTAGTGTTTTTGTTAGCTTAAAGTTGAAATAAAAATAAAAATTCCAGTTTATTTTTAAATACACCGATTATTTACTTATATTTTTTATATTACACTAATTAATTACTTAATACATTCTTAAGTAAGCTATTTGTTCATCAGCTAAATTAGACCGTAAGAATCTGGCAAGCAAGAAAATTAATCTACGCTACCACCTGCCTCGTTATTTTAAATAAGTTAATAAAATAATTTTATGGTTCACCAGACCAAATCGACGTAGAACCGAATTTATGTACCAATAAGCTCCATAAACTTTTATAATATCTCTTTTACGTTTTACTTTCCTGTTTGTTCATTAAGTATTCATTTTCTGGTACTTTGAAGCTGACTTTGACGAGAAACTGTTGCGTTATTGAAATTCTGCCTGTTCTTCTAGATTCTAGTTCGTCAATAAAATATGAAAATTATCATTTTAACGACACCAATAGAAATAATTATGGAGATTGCGTTTTATTGAAAATTCTGAAAATATGTCTACTTTTAATTTAAGTCAATTTATATACGAGACATGTTTTAAAAGTAATTACCGTATTGATATACAAAAATCAACCCGTAAATTTTTCATACATGTCACAAAGGTATTTATTGATATAAACAATTGTACTGCTGTTACAAAGCTACTAGTTTCGGTCTAGTTAAAGACCATCATCAGGCTAAAAATAAGAATACCATAGAGAAACATTAATTAAGTTAGTTAATTAATTAATTAATCTTACCTGTACATAATAATTACCTTGCTATCATGTTAAGTCTAATGTTTCTCTATGGAGCCCAAGGGCTGGGTGCCTACCGGGCGCGTCCCCAGGTGGCAGATAGGGGATCCCCAGGAGAGTCGCTGAACTGCTTAAGCAGGTAACACTGCAATTTAGCAAGGAAGCGGTGAAGCTGGGGGTGTGCGTCTATACGAGTGGCGCGGTCTGGTATGAGCAGCTGATAACTGCAAAATTGCCAGATTGGTCATTCCTAAGGTGTCACCGCGGACCAACCCCCCCAATTCCAAGGTGTAAGGTAACGTGCCGAAGAATGGATGGCCGCTGGGGTATAAGCGGTTGCGAACGTTCCCCTGGGGGAACCGGGCGAAACCCCCTTGTATCTAGCCTTACTCTGGCATGCCGGAGTGGACTGTCATTCCCTTGCTACTCGTGGGTACAACCATGTTAAGAAATAACAAAAATAAAAGTAAAAAACAGCGGGAAAACACCGCTAAACTAGGAACAGAGGAGAAGAAGGAAGGAGGAAGTCACCCTTCTTCAGTCTCTTGGGAGACTCCCCAAGAGGCTGAGGAGAAGCTGAGGACCAATACCTCAGACTCCAGAGTGGGAACACACCAGAAAGGAGAACTTGAGAGAAGGAAAACCTTCCAGAGGCCCTCAACTTCGAAACTGCCTCCACTTCCCAATTTGGGAGAACCTGGAGGTAGGGACGACCCACTGACCCGTGGGCTCAGCGGAGCAGGCTGTAGATGGTACCTAAGGTACCTAAATCAGGGAATGTCCCCTGAAACAGCCAGAAGGACGGCTCTGGAGCAGAAGTCCCAAGAGCCTTCCAGCCAAAAACGCAAGCGGGTTGAGACGGTCATCAGCCCGGCGCAGGAGCAAAAAAAGAAGAAACGAGGGGTGGGAAAGCTCCAGTTCGGCGGCATCCACTTTAGACCGGGCCACATAATCGTGGACTATGAAACACCACAGTCAGCGGAGTGGCTTAGGTTGAAAGTGCCACGATTGAAGGAATGGGAGGGTAGGCTGACAACATGTGGGGGAGACGACATCCCCAAACCACATGTGGTGACGGCCTTCCTTCCCAGGAGCAAAGAAATATCAACTGAGAAACTACTTCAGCTGATAGAAGCCCAAAATGAGGGCTTGAGTACGGAAAGATGGAAGGTCCTGAGTCTGAAGGAGGAGGCGTCAGGGCAACTCCTGAGGGCAGCGATAGACGAGCTATCCTGCAGTACCCTCAGGAAGAATGGCTACACCTTGTTCTATCGGTTCGGGAAAATCCCCGTCCACGGTTTAACATGGGAAACAGCCATTGGAGAAGAGGTAACTCCAGGGAGCAGCAGTGGGTCAAATACCACTGTAGCCGAAGAAGTCACCCCGGTGCCCGCTGCGTCGATGGAAACGGAGGTGCCCAGTGATGCGGAGAGTATCGGGGACTACCACATCTCTGACCTCTATGGGCAAGACTCATCAAATGAGGCAGCTATGGAGGTTTATCAGAAACCAAATGGGATTAGTACTGATCCAGGAACCATGGGTCCGTGATGGTCAGGTGAGAGGACTTGCAAGTAGAGAAGCCAAGCTAATATATAAAGTAAGTAATGTAGACATACCCAGAGCATGCATCTTGGTAAGTAACAGCAATGATCACTTTTGTGTTTCAGAGTTCATGACGAGAGACCTCGTTCCGATTCGAGCAAACCTCGAGTTCGGGAATAGACGTTAAGAAGTCATAATAGCATCATGCTACTTTGCAGGGACAGGACTCCACCGCCTACAGAACTGCAAAGACTAGTTGAGTACTGTGAACAGAAGAAGCTGCCGCTTCTCATAGGATGCGACGCTAACGGTCACAATACCGTATGGGGAAGCACAGAAACCAACGAAAGAGGTGAGAAAATTTTAGATTTTATATTTAATAAGAAACTTTTATACACAATATAGGGAATACCCCTACGTTTGTAACCACAACAAGAAAGGAAGTACTAGATATAACACTAAGTACACCGAATCTTAAGGATAGGGTGAAAGATTGGAGAGCATCGAACGAACCATCCCTCTCTGATCGTAGAATGATTACGTTCAGATTAGAGTGTAATCCTCCTGAGCCAGCACTCAGGAGAAACCCCAGGAAAACTAACTGGGAAAATTACAACACTAACCTGAACATAAATCTTGCAAGTCTCAAGACTTGAAAAGAAATGCCAGGAATCACCTGGCATTAGAAAACGATCTCATAGAACTGAACGAGGCAATAATCGATGCCTATGAATCCAGTTGTCCTCTCCAAAGGATTAGAAAAGCAAAAGATGCGATATGGTGAAACAGTCATCTGTCAAACTTAAGATCCGAGACGCGACAGCTCTTCAACAGAGCCAAACGTAATGGAGATTGGCAGAGCTACACCGAGAAACTTACAACATATAATAAGGAGATTAGAAAAGCTAAAAGACACAGCTTCAGAAAATTCTGCGAAGAAATAGATGCTACACCCTCTGCAGCAAGGCTACATGGGCATTTAAAGTAAAAAAAAATAATTCTTCTTGTAATTGACTGACAGAAAGATGATTGTTACTGAAACTTTTTCTATTAATTGTATCTTCTGTAAAATATCCTGTAAGTTTTTCAATTTAACAACCACGTAACAAGATAATAAAAAACAAAGAATTAATTTGCTTGGTTTCAATAGGCTCACAGAAAGATGAACAACGACTATAATTCTGGATAAATCCTATTAAACGAACGATTTCGTACCCTTTGTCAAATTGCGTAAGTTTTTCAATTTTCAGCAGCTATGTATTGTGTTACAGGATTTTAATACCATTTAAATTGGAATGAAATATAAAACGAACTCCAGTAAAAAAACGTAAAGTAGATACACAGATTTAAACAGGAATTATCATCTGTATGTATGTTAAGCTTTTTTATTGCCAAACATTTTATTATTAAATCACATAATAACGGAAACTTAATGAATTCATATTTACTTTTTAATTTAAGGCTGTTTTACCGCTGTTTCGTCGATCCAAATTAAGCGTTAATTTTCTTTCACCCTGCATTTAAAATTAATTTTCTTATTCCGCAGTATTCCTTACTGCGATCATCAACGGAATTCTGAGGTAAATTGAAGAAGGCAGATGTGATCATGATCAGGAAGCCGGGGAAAGATTCACTATTCCCCCAAAACTACAGGCCGATCAGCCTACTGCCTGCGATGTCCAAGATAGCCTAGAGGATCATCAAGAAGAGACTTCAACGGATCTGCGACAACCTCAACTTAATCCCAGACAAACACTTTGGCTTCAGAGCAAAACACTCTACCGGGCACCAAGTCTTACGACTGGTAGAGCACATCAGCGAAGATTTCAGCAGAAACCAAAAGTTTGTTTCACATCCCGAGATCCCTAGTAATACTACTAGGATCCTTTCTTGATGGAAGGCTCTCCAGAGTCAAGATCAACAACACAACCACCTGATACACGAAATTGGAAGCTGGGGTTCCACAATGAGCAGTCCTATCACCCTTACTGTATACCATTTACACAGCGGAGATATCAAAAGCGATGAACACCAGGTTATACCTGTACGCCCATGACACAGCAATATCAGCGCGTAGCACACATTTCCGCCTGGTATCCAGATATCTACAAGAAGCAGCTACCCTTGTAGAAAGATTGTGTACAAAATGGAAAAAAAATCAACGCAGACAAGACACAGGCCATAGTGTGTCAAAAGAGAAGACAACCAACACCAGAAGAAGAAGTGAGACTCAGCGAGCAGAGAGTTCCATGGAGTCCCACAGCGAAGTACCTGGGAGTCACCCTAGATAAAGGGCTGACTTTCAAACAGCATGTCCAAACGGTAGGAGCGAAAGCTAAAACAGCAAAGCCTGCAATACAGTGCAACGGACGCAACATCGACCTTCAACTGCGGACCTTGATCATGCCGATCCTGACATATGCATCCCTGGCTTGAGGTCAAACATGCAAAACCAAAGGGACATGGTACAATGTTCAGCAGAACTTATGTATCCTCCAAACAGTGAACGCACCCTGGTACGTTCGCAAACAAGACATCTTCAGAGATCTGGAAATCGAAAGAATTCTTGATCTTATGAATGATAAGGCGGAGGTAAGTTTTGCCAGACTTGAAGATCATCCAAATGCGGAAGTCAGGATTCTGCTGGATTACGACCCGGGCAATGTGCAGTGGAAGTACGACAGAGCCAGCTTTTTCCACACGAATTAAAATCTCTATATGTTACAGGTAAAGCAAGAGGAAGACCCAAAGAAAAAGACGAGGCCGATCTAATCGGATAACACGAGAAGATAAAAGAAGCCTACAAAACCGAGAGGGACAACAAGAAGCGGATACCAGAAAAAGATGCCTAGCGTCAACTGGTTCAACGGACAAGATAAAAAGTCTGTTCTTCGAACCGAAGAATGGAAATTTGGGGAGTCGATATCCTAAATACTGGATTTGAACCCTTCGCTTCGGGCTTGTACAAATTAGGCTAGGCTACCTAGGTGGTCAAAATGAATGAATTAATGTATCTAAAAGTTAACATTATTTTTTTTATTAAATAATTATTATCTCGAAATTTATGAGATTTAGTATTCTTGCTATAAATATTTGTATAAATTAAAACGAGAAATTCAAAAAAATACCTAAAACCGAGCATAGTTTCATTGTTTAACAATGTAAAACTTGTAAGTATATCTAATAAGGAAATGCTTTATTAAATACCGAAACACATGAAAAATAGATGAGCCGGATTTGCCTAAGTTAAATTTGATCGACATACTTAAATCCTTGAAAGAAGCAAAATTGTAAAAGCCGTTGTAATACTAAGAACTTAATCTCGTATTAAGAAATGCGTACACACAGCAGCTTTCTCAAATACCTTATTATTCTCTAATTAAGAATTGGGGGAAACAATTTGTTGTCAAACAAAAAGTAAACAGGTATGCTCACACACTTTAGCTATCAACAATGTTTAATCTTCACTCAAAGTAGGTAACTATACATATAAACTGCTTCAAAGCAAAGTAAATTTTTTAAGTTTACATGAAAAAAATACGGGGTATGGAACTAAGTAAATATCTTTTAAACGAAAAGAACGATATTTATGAAAATTTGCAGGTAAGTGCAATGGAACAAAACGCATCTGTATGTACATGTACATTATTTTTATAATAATATACTTCCGGTTTAACCGGAAATGCCATCAACTTCTTTAATTTAAATGGGACACCCTATATATTTTTACAGATTTTGAAAGAGCTTGTTATTTTGAATTCATACATACTGAGTTTAGTGTAAAAAAATTTGTAAAAACGAGGAATATAGCACTTTAACCAACCTCCTTTGAGTTTTTTGCATTAAAGCAAAAAACTATTTAGATAAACTAATTGATGTTGTTTATATGCATAGTAATAAATAAACAAGTACTGTTTAGTACGTCTTTTGTTCTTCAAGTGTCAAATTCTAATTGACGGAAATAAATTGCACAATTTAGAATGGTTCAATTAAGTGAAATAGAGCGTATTGAAATTTTAATGATGATCGGTTATGGTGATCGTGTTAGAACTCATGAAGAAGTGTGTCATATTTTTAATAATTTGCATCCTATATCACGCTCAACAGTAACTAAAACATTACAACGTTTTAATACTACTGGGATGGTTAAAAATTTGCTAAAACCTGGAAGACCGCGGACTGCAACGAACGAAACTGTTAAACAAAATATTGCAATCGATTTAGAAGAATCACCTCAAACTTCCACCACAAATTTGGCACTAAACCATGGTATCAGTCGACGTTCTGTAGGAAAGATATTAAAAAGTGAAAAGTATCATCCGTATGAGGTACAGTTGGTTCAAGAATTGTCATACGATGATTTTGACCGACGGCTGGAATTTTGCGAACGGCTAATGGACATCTGTAATGTCGATGAAAATTTTGCTTCTAGCATAGTTTTTTTTCCTATGAGGCAACTTTTTATTTAAATGGAACAGTTAATCGCCATAACTCAAGGTATTGGTCAAATGAGAATCCTCATTGGATTCATGAAGCACATACCCAGCATCCACAGAAGTTAAATATGTACCGATTGCTTCCGGCGGCAAATTTAAAGAATACAAAACTTGAAATAAATAAAATATGAATGTACAAACCAATACGAATTTACTATTTACAATTAATAAAAGCATTAATAAAAGGATTTTCTTATTTAAAAAATAATATAAAAAAAATTAAAAAAAAATTTACTTAATTTTAATTGTTTGTTTAATTGTTTTAATTTGTAATTAAATTAAATTTTGTAAGATATCTTATTGATATGGATGGAGGGTTTTAAACCAAATTTATTAAAAAGGCAGTCTTCTGACTTAGATAAGAAAATAGTAATAATATAATAATAATACTTTATTTGAATAATTTAACATTTTAACAATTACATATAAAACTACCAATAAATAAAGTTTGTACACCGATAAGTGTAAAACACTTGTTTCGGTTAAAATATATATTAATATTATTTATAAAAATATCCTAAAATAACAAATACACCAGAATAAAATAGACACAAATGTGAACATAGACTTAATGCAACAATGCATAATTTTTGTAAAATACTTTTAATTTAATTTAAAAATAATTATTAATAAGTGTTCTGTCTGTATGGAAAAGAAAATTCCTTAACTCTGAAAACGTGGAGACTACCTATAGACTTAATATTATCTGGAAGGGTATGGTTTAACTTTGGTGCCATGTAAGTATACGATTTCTGTGTAGTGGTTTTGTATATAAGTGGCAGAATAAAATCTTGTCTATGACGGTTATTATAATGATGATTTGGAAGTTGATTAATTTTTTTAATTACAGTGGTTTCTAATAGAGGCACATAAATAAATAAAACAAGTGTCTTATATCTAAAATTTTAAGTTCTGAATATAAACTGTCAGAAGCATATTTAAAAATATTTTTTGCATAATTTCTAAGGAATTAATATGAGTTTTAAAAGCTGCACCCTATACTAGAATTCCATATCGAAGATGAGTTTCTACTAGTGCAAAGTATAGAGTTTTCAAGTATTGAGTAGGTACAAGCTGCTTTAATTTTTTGAACTTATATAACATGCTTCTCAATTTATTTGTTATATACTCGTAGTTTATATGTAGATTCCACTTCATGTAAGGATCTATGATAATGCCCAAGTACTTAATTTTTGTTTCAGGTAAAATAGAAATAGACGGAGAAATGGTTAGTTTATTAAAGAAAAGAGTACCTGAGGAATAACAACTAAATGGTGGATAGTTTGTTTTATTCACATTTATAGGTAATAATTTATGATCTAGCCATTTTTTTATTTCAGAAAAATGAAATTCAGCTATCGTTTTTAGATCCTCCCAATTGGTCGCGTTTAAATTAATTAATTATTACAAATCTTCCAACTTCATTTAAAAATATTTTAAAACTTTTAATTTCTTAAATCATTTATATACCCAGTCATTTAATCAAAAAAGTAATAACAGAACAAAAGGAAATAACTTAATTTGGCTTATCTAATATGCTTAATTTTGGCTACAAAGATTTGTAAAGATTTGTATTAAAATAAAAATATTCATTGACAAATAAATTCGATTTTTTTAATTTTTTTTTTATTTAATTAGTAAATTTTTATTTAGGCTATGAACATATAAACGTAAAAATCAAAGTATAGTGCATTACGAAAAATTTTATATTAAAATAAAATATTTATAATCCTACGTACCAGCTGTTTTTTTTATTCACACCAACCAATATCTAGGAATAGTTGGAGAAATGAAAGTTCCGGCGGTCAAAACTCACAAGAAAAAAAATCATAAAATTTTATCAATCGACATGCGAGTCTGTTTATTTAACTGACAGGTGTTAGAGGAACGTGAATGCGCAGGAAAGTCGTCGCGTAGCTAGATAACGTCTCGACGCTTCAAGAGACGTATACCGACTGCCTGGTCGGATTAAAGGCACCGCGATGCTTGGAGCTATGGTACAGGCTATCACTAGAGAGTGCGTATACGAAGACGCCTGTGGATTGATAGATATGACTGTAGCTAGTCACGCAAAAACAAAAAAAATATGTCAAACATTATCGGGAAATTGTTTTTCTATGGAAACACCTAAAACTTCCATTAAATAGTTGTGTAAAAATATTCCAACTATACTGATTTAAAAACCTTGTGTAATAAATAAATAAAAGAATAAAAAAATAAATTCTGTTAATTTTTTTTGTAAAAAGCACCGATGACGATCATATTTAAACTTATACCAGACACTTTGCTTATTATAAATATATACTAAATGATTTTATTTTAATAAAACTTTTCAATACACTTTTCTACAACATACTGTATGTTTTTCCTATTAATTTATACTTTTTTGTTAGTGGGATAAATTATACACACTATGGTATGTCCAACTTGTTCTTCAACTGCTCGAAGTCATCCGGAGGAGAGGTATCGTCTGAAGTACATCTAAGGCATCTCCACGAAACATGATGGTTAAGTTTACTGTCTTTTCCTTATCAGACCATATAGTTATTCCACGACTTCTTTCCGTCGAACGGGCCCTTGCCCTTGACTCTGGCAAAATTGCAAAATTCCTCTAGTGTTGTTCTAGCTTGCAAGGTTTTGTTTCTTTTATCCTATTTACTTCTGAAGACGTGCCCTGTGCTCTTAACTCTGCCATTTCAGTCTCTAGCTTCTGCATCTTCTTGTCTATTGTTGTAATCTTGGTCTTTATCTTCTAGTCCATTGTAGTGATCTTTCTCTATTTTCTCTATATCTGATTTTAAAGGAGACATTTTATTTTCGATTTAAGCGAAAAGTCATTTTTTATTGACTATTTCAGCACGTTTTATATATTGACAAATCAAGATTAGGGTGCCGTTCAGGCGAAGAAATCAAAAAATTAGTTTCGGAAAATATCCCATTGAACAGCCAGAAGTCTAGAAGCTCTATTTGGAGGAACCAATTCTCGGAGTTCCTACGGGTGAGAAATTTTACACTTTAGAAAGGTACTACCATAATGGAACTAGCAAAAATTCTCGAGGATTACGCCTTTAATGTGAAAAAAGGTACTGGCGAAGACTATAGAGTCGTCTGTAAAGTCAATATGGAATAGAACAGCAAAAATGATACAAGAAAAATATTTTACGGAATACGGCATAAAAATCGACCCTTTCACGGATATATCTTTCAAATGTGCAAGATTGGCCAGAGACACCAAGTGAAGGCAACTTCAAAGTTGTCCAGAAAAAAGAAAACTTAGTTCAAAAGCATTATCCACCAAAAAACTATTTAAAATGATTAAAAGCTACGACGAAGAAACCCCCGATGGAGCACAAAAAAGTTTTTTTATCTTTGAACATCTTTGAGATACAATGAGGCCGTAAACTGCAAGATTTACTTTTTCCAGAAGGAAATTGATATTATGGGAGAATTTACGGATCGGATCGAGAATATCAGGACAACAAATGAAGCTGGACCTTCCAGTTTCCAAATGTTACATGTCAATAATACACAAAATCAATCTTTAGTGAAAAGAACGGGCAAACTACTATAACTTATAATAATTGTACATTTAATATTGTTAATAAATTATGTTTTGTCGATATTGTCTTGTTTTTCTCGTGAAATAGTCTTGTCGAATACCATTCGAGAGAAAATTTTTCCTTGTCCAAATTTTCTTCTGGTTTTATTCAGGTTTGTTGATTTTTGGCAATTTTCGCTAATAAAATTTTGATAAAATCACGAGACGTCAGTATACGACAAAAAAAATTTTATTGTCCCTAGCAGAAATCTTCTCGTCCATGGAAAAAATGTTAGAAGAAAGTGACGGAATTAAGGTGGATGCCTCGTCGTTGAATAAAAATGTTTCCGGATCCAAGCCGACACTTACCCGTGCCATTTTCAGTCTTTCCACTAATTCACTCTTTCTTCCACTTGTTTCCCACACACGATTTTCCAATTCCACTTTTAGTTCTCTAACTTTCAGGTCAATTAGTCCCCTAGCCATTTTTAAGTAATTATTTATATTACCTTACACTTGACACCAATGTAATGTTTTTCTTATTTATTTATACTGTTTTATGGATGGAATAATGGACAAATACTATCTGTTTATTTAAAAAAATACACACTTAAAGTCCTATTTTATTTATACCAATCTAATATAACACTATTTATATACACTTTTTTTACTGTTCATGCACTGTTCACTAAGATCTTTCTTTGCGCCGCTTGTCCGCCTTATATGCCCCCTTATGCCTTCTTGAACAAAGTCGAATATTATTTTCTAGACTTTTTTATTGACATTATGTTCTGGAATAAACCAGGTGCATTCACCATTATTTAAACTAGTGTAAACAGGATCGGCTTCCGAAGACTTTGTAAAAATACCTACGCTAGGTATATAATATACTTAAGAGGAATACATACCCTGTCCGTAAAATCGGTGTCGGAAGCACCCACAAAGTTCGAACAGAGATAAGCCGAGATATTTTAAATGCTGACGTAGATTACAAATCATAAGTCGACGTATATTAAATCTTCCATGGGCTAGAATTTTGGGTGGGTAAGAAATTAGAGATGGGCTTGGGTACGGGCGGCATACACATATTAAATTCGTAATATTATTACATCGGTAGTTTCAACTGATCAGATAAGGATTTTACAACGAATACAACAACCACCCAGCCGATAATTTTATTACCAGGCATCGGTCCTATTTTTTTATTCTGAATATCTCCAAAACTATTAATATAATTTAATTATAAATAAATAAACTTTAAAAAAATTAAATTAGGCTAGATTATTGAGGGTATTAAGGAGGAAAATTAAAAAAAACATTTTTAAAAAAAATTGAAATGTATAAAATTTTTAAAGAATCGTTAAATTTATAGACACCTTTTTAGTTGAAACATTTTAAGATAACTTTTCTTATTTATTTAAAACTTTTAACTAAAAAAAAGTAGGTATAATTCTATTTCTGGGAAAGAAATTATTATTACTAAGTAAAAATCGATAAATAGACCTAGAAAAATAAAAAAACTGTGACTATATGGCTAAGTTTTTTATGTATGATAATTCAGGAATTTTGTTTTACGTGTCTTCAATTATTCATCCCGTATTCCGTTTAAATATAATAGAGGGGAAGAATTAATGTGATAAGAAAAAAATTGGTTTGATTGATTTTTACGTTGTGGAGATACCTGACCGAAAAATATTTGTTTGCGGAACCATTTTTGGATGTCAGTGTGAAGTAAATTTGTTAACACCATCTAGAAAAAACGGCTAAGGGTATTTTAAAGAAATTTTTACCATGTGACAAGTGACAAGGGATATTTAATGGGATTTTACCATTTAGAAAATTAATAAGACTAAGAAAACTAATTGAAATAAAATTTAATATATACGTGAACAAAAAAAACCTTTTTAATCACATTTAATATTACATATCCCCTTTTATTTGAAATAAAAATCAAACGCCGTTATTTTCCGATCGATTGTTTTGAAAATTTGAGTTGTTTCTTTCTAGATTTTTATATTTAATAAAATTACAGTATGTTTTAATTTCCTTTTACATTTTTATAAAAAATTAAACGAAATTAAATGAACATTTAGGACCTAATATTTATTACCTATATCTTTTTAAATATATTTTATAAGTAGATTTGTCATCGTACAAAAGAATTCTGAATATTAAATATGCTATTAGCCTAAATTCATGGAATATTTAATCAAAACCAAATTAGTTGCTATCAATCCGCAATTTCCTTATTTACCTTTAGAATAACAATACTTTATAGAAATTTAATCTTAGTAGGTACATAATAATCTTTATTGCTTGATAAATAATAAAAGGGAATTAAAATTCTTTGGAATAACTATAAATCCATTAAACCTTTTTATCTGTAGGTAGCTACCTAATAATTATTATTCCATAAATAACCGAAAATTGGTGAATTTATTTTATTCTTGTGTCAGTTGGCTGCTATTTCCTATAACTTGAAAGATACCTACCTTCAACAAATAAATGCATTTCAAGAAAAATTTTTAGCAAGAAGAAAACTCAAGCGACAAAGAACTCAAAATTTTAAATGTAAACGGGGATATAAGCCAAAATTAATTATTTCAGTTGCCGATGAAGATTATGGGGCAGTGCAAGATGAAGTAAGTGAAGAAGAACTAAATGCTAGAAAAGAAAAGCTCCAGAATATATTAAAAAAAACAATGACAGATAAAATTAGTATAGAAATAGCTACAAGAGCACAAGAGGACAACATTTAAATCCGTTGTGGCATCAAGTACGACAGTATAGACTAACTGCATCTAATTTTGGAACTATCTGTAGATTGCGAGAAATGACAAATCGTCTTACAAAGGTTTTACAGGTAACAGAGCTACACGATATGGTCAGGACAATGAAGCCACAGCAATTCGTGCATTTGAGGAACTGACAGGTTTAAATGTTGCACCTTGTGGCTTATTCATTGGAACTGGAGAGGAATGTTTTCTAGGGGCAAGTCCAGATGGCGTGATTAAAGATGATAACAATTTCACTATTGAAGTTAAATGTCCCTTGGTCCTAAAAAGCTGCTCAATAGAACAAGGACTAGCTGAAAAGAAAATTAAATTTCCTGCGTATGATGAGGACGGTTTTTTGTATTTAAAACACACTCATCCGTATTATTATCAAATACAAGGGCAGCTACATCTTTCAGGCAAGGAATATTGCTATTTCATTGTCTGGTCTCCTTTAGGGCCGATACATGCTGAACAAATAAGCAGGGATGATGTGTTTTGGAAAAATAAAATGATTCCTAAATTAAAGTGTTTTTATTATAATGCTTATTTAAAAGAAATAATAAAAGATGTTATATAACCTTTATGTTGTTTTTAAAATTCCTTATCTTAAAAAATATCTAGCAAACTCAACCGGTTAAAATATCTCATAAAAACAAGTGTTCGGTGTTTTTGGCATTTTGTTTAGCGAAGCACTTAATATGAAGCAAAAGTAACCATTAACGCTACAATGAAGCTCCGGCTCTTAGTTACTTAATAAATCAAAAAAATCTACTTCGTAACTACAGAATAATATCCCTATTTTATTATCTAATTTCTCTCTACTATAAGTTATATTGTTAAACGATAATTCAGTAAACCGCTACTTAGATTAACTGATAAGGTTTAAAATAATTATGGTTGCGACATTAAAAATTGCTTTCAACAAAGTTGATATAAAATGTCTTTCAACCCTATAAGAATATCAACATTAAGGTTTTTACGTAAATGCTAAAAGAAACAACACCTAAATCCATAAAGAACTTTTAAAAAAATATAAATGCCAATTATATCATATACTCTTCATACTTTTTATATTTTTACCTTTTAAAACCTTCTATATTAATTAAATAATGATTACTTTTAAAATACTAATGCAAAAGAAATACCTACTTTAAACAACGCGTGTTGAAAACAGCGTATTTTATTTTAATTTTTATTACCTATTGAAGCTATTTTACCAAATCTTTATTCAGTCGTACTAACCGTTACTTACAGTAACTAACACAAGTAGCAGAGTTTACTGTTACCACCTCTATACATGTTAGTAGTTCCGTTTTTACAGAATTTATTAGAGGACGCCATCAATCAGTTAAGAAACTTAAATGTTTGTTGTGCGCCCAAACGACTTAAGATAAATTCACGAAATTTTGGGAATGGTTACATCTAACTAATGTCTAAAAAGTTATGGGAGCGAATTTTTGAAAAATTAAAAATCGGAGTGTAAATAATTTTTTTCTCAGAAATTAGACTTTTTTTTAAAAATCTGTTTCCATACTTTTTTTTAGAAGTATACATTAAATTAATTTCCAAATTTTCAAAACAATCGGTTGGTAAATAACGGCGTTTGACTTTTATTTCAAATAAACGAGGGTATGTATTCCTCTTAAACTAATTGTTAAATGTATTTCTAATATACAATAAACTATTGACTAATTGATTGATTGAATGTAAGATACCCAATTTTAAGCAATTACATTAATCATGAGGTCTGTTTCAACATAACAGAAAACGGTATATTTAACGGTTCTTCCATTCGACTAATTGTTTAATTTCAACTGATTTGCTACATTACAAATATGTCAGAATTGAAAGAATAGAAATCACCGATACCAGTACGGTTTTCTGTTGTGTTGAACAGACCTTCGGTGTTTAGAATTATTGACAGTGTTAACATATGGAGTAAGTACAAGAACTTGGAGGTATTTTCCGAAAATGTTAATCTCTTCCGTATAAAATATGTAGAAGCAGCGATGAAATATACAAGACCGAAAATGGCTTTGCAATTTCTCAAGTAAATAAAATGCTGAAAAATATTCACTTAGGGCATTTAGGCATTCAAAGCTGCTTACGTAGAGCTAGAGAACTTCTATATTGGAAAGGACAAGCAAACGACATTATTTCATATCTCAAAAAATGTGCTGTATGTGAAAGAACTCAAAAAGCAAACACACAATTAACAGTTCTTAATAAAGAAGTACCAGATTTACCTTGGCAAATTGTTGCCTCAGATATATTTCATTTTAAAGGACACGAATATCTCTGTATTATAGATAGCTTTTCAGGTTACATTGATTTTAAATTAATTAAAAGTTCTACATGTAATCAAGTTATCGAACAGTTTAAAGAATGGTTTTCTACACATGGTATCCCCGAGAAATTAGAAAGTGACAACGGCTCTTGTTTTTCATCAAGATAATTCAGGGAATTCAAGAATCTATGGGGTTTTGAACACCAGACGAGTAGTCCTCATCATAGCAGAGGAAATGGTCTTGCTGAAAAAGGTGTGAGCATAACGCAAAATATTCTAAGAAAATGCAATATAGATCAAAGTGACATACAGCTACAAGGTCAGGAAGATTGGTTAAGCCAGTGAAGAGGTTCAATATTTAATGTTTTGTTGCAAAGTTTATATTTTAACATTATATTCGTATATTATTTAACTACACTTTAAAGGGAGGATGTAACATTAAGATATACCTTAATGTAAACAAACTATCTTGATAATCGCTTCGCGATTCGTTTTTTAAACTTGAACTCGTGTCATAACCGAAATCCATATGAAATGCGTTGTTTAATATACTATTTTATAATAAATAATATTACAGTAATTTCAATATGTCAATCTGACGGTGCTAATTCTAGCGAAACAGCTGTCATTTGAATTCATATTAATTTTAAAAACAGTACTCGGAAGAATAAATAATTGATATTTCTTTTTATTAATTAAAATTTTTTATTGTATTCAGTGCACGGATGGAAAAAATCGGAGATCGGTAAAAATTTTCCGTGCGGTGTTCTGAAAATGCCACCTTTACATCTTTGTAAAAACAGATAAAAACAGGGTGTTTTCAGATAAGTATATTAAAAAAAAGTTACGACTCCCAAAACTTCTTTAATTATAATTTTAATTTTACTCTGAAATAAATATACCTACCTACCTTTAAAAAAATTCCCGTAGATATTTTTCAATAATCTAAATGGTTGTTGATTAATGAAATTCTCCGAAACTTCTTCATTTTAAACTAAAAAAAATGTTTATACAATTGTAATATCCTATAATATGTAATATCCTATAGCCTATGTAACTTGTTGAGAAAGTAACTTTATAATTGGTGAAATAATTCACTATCTTACAGTTTATACTATAATTAAAAACTGAATAATTTCACTTGGCTACATAAGTTTAGATAAAAATGTAGTTGTAGCTAAATTAAAAAAAATTCCTAAAATAAAATTACATTTAGAATATGATTTTTGGAATTTTATAAATATATGTAATGGCGATATTTTCCCGTTATATACTAATTCATAACTTCCTAATATAATTTTAATATCTATTTGTTTTTTAATTAATTTTGGCAGTCATAAACACTATTTAGAAAATTATACACTAGCGGCATCCAAGTTTATAACTTACTAACTTAATATACATCATATTAAACTTTATAACAGCGTAAATTTGCAGGCTTGACAATTATAACGATTAAAATATAATTAAAACTATAACTGTATTTTAGTTTTATGGATTTTCATAGGCACCAGCTGAAATCGTAAATGTGTACAGTGCATTTATTATAATTTAATTTTTGAGAATGGAGAACGTGTTACCCCAACACATGAAGTTTATAACAGTAACAGTTTTTTTTTATAATATCGTTTAGAAAACAAATGATCTTAACAGAATTAAATTGATTGTACTAACCCTTACTTTTTGGAAGTCCATCTTATTAAGGATAATAAAAAACTCTTCGTTTTAACAAAACTTCCAATATTTATTAAAAAATTGCTTTTTTAAAGGCTCAATGACAGCTGTTTCGCTATGAAGCATCGTCAGATTGACATTTAAGTTACATTTTGTTTGTTTGTAGCTAGGTACCTGATGTTTAGGTAGTATTAAGGCTAGACCAAGTATGGAAGTAATAAGACATAACAATATTAAAGCCTAGATGTTATTAGCCCTAAGGGATTATCCTGGATGTATTTCCCTCTAAGATCAGTATAACTGTGCAATGATATAGAAAAACCAGGAAAAAACTATATCATGCTGATCTTTACAATAACTTAATATATTTGTGTTACAATTACGTCTTATCTATGTATAAAATGAAGACTCAATCAAAGCAAACACTTTAAAAGTGGAGAACTTCCCAGATTTATTTGTTCATTAACAACTTTAAATTGTGGATCTGCTAGATGTCTTTTATTTCAAGTTCTTCAAGGAAATCTAAATTTTGTTTTTTATTACAAATGTGTAGTATTTGGATGTCATTGGTGTGAAAGAGTGAGGTTGGATGTTCAAGTAGGTGTTTTGCATAATTTGACTTATCTGGTTGTTTTAATCTATATGCTCTTAAATGTTCGTTAAATCTTACTTCAAAATTTCTTTGTGTTTGACCTATATATACAGCATTACACTTTGGACAATTAATTTTATAAACACCAGATTTTTTTAATTTAGGTAATTTTGTTTTTACATTTAACAATTTTGTACCAACATTATTTTGTGTTTTAAATGATATTATTGCTGATGTTGCCGAAGATATTATTTTTGATATTTTATTGGAAATACTTCCACAATATGTAATATTTTTATAACTTTTAATTTCTTTAGTTTGAGCCTTTAAAAAAGCAATTTTTTAATAAATATTGGAAGTTTTGTTAAAACGAAGAGTTTTTTATTATCCTTGATCTTAACAGATTTCAAAATTTTTAAAAAAACCTTTAAGAAGAAAATACCACATCTAAATTTTGAAAAATCATATGTTTTAAACCATTAGAAATTAAGGCTTCAAATTTGGGGATGTTAAAATAGGGGTATTTTTTTAGGGCAACGATCAGCCTCACATCGTTTGTTCTAAAAACGATGGAAAAAGCTGTAGACAACTACATTAGAACAGAAATTTTGGAACAGGTGCCATTGCACCCTCGTCAACATGCGTACCAAGCGGGAAAGTCCACGGAAACCGCTTTAACACAGTTGACTGACGAAATCCAAGACGCACTGAACAAAAAAGAGACCGTAGTATGTGCCTTTCTAGACATAGAAGGGGCCTTTGACAATACGCCACATGAGGCAGTCAAAAGAGCACTGATTGAGAAAGGAGTAGATAGAACGACTTCCATTTGGATGTCGCAACTGCTATCTACAAGAATCGCAGAAATGGAGGCAGGACAAGACACTATCTTCATTAATGTGACCAGAGGCTGTCCACAGGGGGGAGTTGCATCCCCGCTTATGTGGAGTCTCACTGTGGACAGTCTGCTCTGTCAATTGACTAGGGAAGGCATACCATGTCAAGGGTATTCCGACGACATGGTTATCCTGGCAAAAGGGAAGTATGAAAATGTCCTCTGTGATATTGTTCAAAGAGGATTGAACATTGCGGAACAATGGTGTGACTCGGTGGGACTCAGCATCAACCCCACCAAAACCACACTAGTAGCCTTTACAAGGAAAAAGAAACCTAATCTAAAAATCATAAAAATAGGGGAGAACATCGTCGAGTGGAAAACAGAGGTAAAATATCTAGGGCTAATCCTAGATAGCAGGTTACTCTGGAACAAACACGAAGACGAAGTAATACACAAAGCAACCAAGGCCCTCATGGTGTGTAGGAACATTGCAAGGATGTAACCCACGTATCCTGCAATGGATGTACACAGCAATAGTGAGACCATTAATCACATATGGGGCAGTGGCTTGGGGCGTACGGGCTAATCTGAATACGACGAGGAAAAACCTCTCGAAGATTCAGAGACTAGCCTGTTCATGTATCACTGGAGCAATGGGAACTTGCCCCACAAGTGTAAGGAAGAAAACAATATATAGAATGATCAAAGAAGGAATTATTAGGGAAAAACCTCGATCACTTCATTTTGATCAAACTTGGGAAATGCCCCAAGATGATATGCCAAAGAAATTCAACTTTGTACAGAATTCAAACCAGAATACCATAAAGTGGTATACGGACGGTTCCAAGCTAGACGAGGGAACTGGGATAGGTGTTTTTAGACCGAGAGCCAAATACTCAGAAAGTTTGGGCACATACCCGAGCATCTTTCAAGCAGAAGTCCGCGCCATCGAAAGATGTGTGGAATTCAATATTGGAAGAAACTACCGCAGACAAGAGATTGTGATCATGTCGGATAGTCAAGCAGCCATCAAAGCGCTGAGCTCAAATATAATCAGTTCCAAGATGGTTTGGGAATGCCTAGGCAAACTAAATGAACTAGGCCAGAAGAACACTGTCATCCTCCTATGGGTCCCGGGACACATAGGAATAGAGGGGAACGAAACAGCAGATAAGCTGGCAAAAAAGGAGCTGAAACCCCACATTTGGGACCAGAACCATCTTGTGGGATCAGCAGTAGAGTAATCTTAGGAAAACTAAAGGAAGAAATGGAGAAGGAAAAATCCAAGTACTGGAATTTGCTGGAAGGACTGAGGCAATCTAAGATACTACTGGGGAACTATGACCAGAAGAGATCTCTTAGCTGCCTCAACTTCAGTAAAAAAAGGCTCCGAATTTTAACGGGAATATTAACCGGGCATTGCCGGTTAAGAAGCCACATGAAGAAACTAGGGTTAGCAGATGAAGCAAAGTGCAGATTCTGTGAGGAAGAGGATGAAACCTCAATACACATACTCTCAGAATGCCCTGCCTTGCAAAATTCTAGGGCTAGATACCTAGGAGCACATGAAATAGAGGAAGGGGATCTACCTAATTTGAAGCCCGACGATGTCCTAAACTTCCTCTGAAAAATGGGACTTAAAGAGCTGCTATAGGTCTGAGAAAATATCAGAACATGGCAAGTAAGGGGGGACACAATAGATCCTATAGGTCGCAGTGTAATTATCACCCCTAACTCATACATACATAAATAAATACATACATACATACATACATAAATACATACATACATAGAGCAGTGTTTATGCAGAGCAATTAGTCTTTTAAAATAATTGAAATACAAGCTTGAAGATTATTAAAAAACACTTGTTTATAAAATCCATACACACAGCCCTAGATAATGAAAAAGTGAATACGTTTGCTAAATTTTAGCTCTTAATTCCGATTAGTCCAGCTATAGGATTTTAATAAAAATCAGTAAATTTAAATCCGTAATGTGGCGCCCTCTTTACCACCACTCATCAGCGTACAGTCAGAGCAATAAGCTCGCGGACAGACGCCGGGGTAGTTATTGGGGTAATATGTTGAGACTTACAGCAAACTATGACGATGCTGGTTTTTAGCGAAACAGCTGTCATTGAATTTAAAAATGTATTTGAAGTTTTCATTTAACCGTTTAGTTGTTTACTGTTTTTTCGCAATAATTATTCTAAGATATTATGCAATATAATTGATTGAAAGTATCGTAATACTGTAATATTTCCACAATGAAATATTGAACGATTTCCTCAATTTGGAGGTCCGATAACACGTTTTACAAAAAATGTCGCGTGCGTGTGTGTGAAGTGAACGATTTAGAAGAAAACGCTGAAAGCATTTTTCCAAAATAAATTAAAAAAAAAAAAAAATTTGAAAATCTGTGTGTGTGTGATAGAGAGGTTTGGCATTGGATACATTTCCATTTGCCACAGATATTTTGGAATGTGTTTTACGGATTTTTTTAAAATGTCTAATTCACAGCGCCTTAAAAATTTTATAAGTAAATTACTAATTTGTACTAAATGTACATATGTTTCAATACTTAATAAGGAAGTTAAATTAACGGGTAGGGAGATTTTATTGTTAATTAGTTGATTTATAAGTTCAATACGGTTTTGGTGATATTTTTGGCAAGCAAAGAATATATGGTTTAGGTCAGCAATAGATTCATTATCACATGCACATATGTTAGTGTCTATAACTCCGATTCGGTGAAGATGGGCAGGATATTTTCCATGAGACAATTTTAAATGTGTGATTGTTACGGAATGGGATCTAGGAATATTGTAATCATCAATGTGGGGGATGTGATTTGGTAGGTCTGGGTGAATTAGGTTATAATGATTTTTTGATGTAGAAACGAAGTCAGTCCATTGTTTCTTCCAGAGGTTTTGTGATTTAGTCTTGTCCAGATTAATATCTGAATAATTATAATCATTAGTTTCGCTTGTCAGAGTGGTGGCTTCTTTAGCTAAGATATCTACTTAAATGTTGCCTAAGATACCAGCATGCGCTTTAACCCAAACAAATACTATTGCTTTCTTTTGGGTGGACAAATAATGAAGCAGTTTCTTAATGTTGCAAACTATTACAGAGGAAGATTTATTCTTGGTTGATTGATAAATTGACTCTAAGGCAGATTTGGAATCTGACATTATTAAAGCATTGTGATGTGTTTTTTGTTCTACAAGCCATTTTAAGGCGTTTTCAATTGCCAGGATTTCCGCTGTAAATATAGAGCAATTGAAAAAAATATTTAAATTCATTCATTCAAGTCATAAAAATAAACAAATAAACTAAGCTAAAGGAAACTCTGTAATCTCACAAAATAATAAACTCATTGGCTCGCATTAAGGATTTTTTAAGAGGGGTGCAAATTGTAAAAAATTGCAAAAAATAAACGAATAAAATAAGGATAATAAAAAACTCTTCGTTTTAACAAAACTTCCACTTGAATAAAATAAGCATAACAAAATTTTATACGTAAAGAAGTCAGGGGACTACACACGACAATAAACTCATTGGCAAACGTTAAGGGATTCTTAAGGGGTCTGCAAATTTTAAAAAGACTGCTGAGCTACCACCAAAAAGAGTGGTTGGCGCCATCAAACGTTCATTGTATCGCTGTCCTCTTTTTCTTCACACCAATATTCGACATCAAACATTTTCAGCCGAAATCTGGACTCATCCGTAAACAAACAGTACCTCCAGTTCTGAAAATTCCAACGACTGTGTTATCTCGCCCATCGATATCTGCATGCATGTTGATCCGCAGTCAACCGTGGATGTGAACTACGCCTTCTGGCTCTTAAATTACATGCATGCAATCTTCTTCTAACAGTTTGACTAGATATTAGACTTCCGGTAGCAAGCCTAAGGAAGCTGTTAATTCTCAAAGTAGTAAATGCTCGATTTCTTCTTGCAGTTACAATAAAGCTGTCTTGAGCAGGTGTTGTAGCTCGTTTTCGTCCTCCTCCATGCCTGTACGCTGCAGACCCGGTTTCCAAATACCGATTCTATGCACGACTGACCACACTGGGACACATTTAGCCGTGTAGCAACTTCTTGGCTTATATAAGCCTTCGTGTATCCAACGTACTAATTGATCGAGTTGCACTATTTCTAATCGCCGTAGCGCCAATTTTTTCAGGTAAACAGATTTATAGACTACTGTAACAATGTTAAAGTTACTTCAAGCATTTCTACGAGACTAAAATGTTAGTATTTTGAAATCGAATTCCTATTCTGGTTAAAAAGATAACAGCGTATAAAAGAAAAAAAACGACATATCTATAAATTGTTAACTTTACAACTATATGTACTGTCAAATGTACCAGAAACAAACAAATTAAAAGACACTGACTGAACGCAGTAATTCTCTTTTTTTATTTCTTTTTGGTGATCATAAGGTCTTAATTTTCTCATTTGCGTCTATAAAAAACAAAACCTAACATAAATAACTTTATAATAATGAAATATATAAAAAAATTATATAAACATAATGTTAACAACATTCATTATACACCATCCATAAGATCATCTTACATATCATTTAAAAAAAGAAATACATAAACTAATAATCCAATGTGTGGATACTTGTTAAGATTTTAACTGCGTACAGGACTTTCCCTAGTAATTATGATCTAAAACCCTTGCAAAATGTGATAATGAATGTTGTGGACTTGATATCAAAAGGCGGATCATGATGCCGTTTTTTGTTGTAAAACAGTGCTTTTAATTAATTCTGAGCGTGTTTTTGACAGATAAAGGTCGTATTGCGCATTTCTTAGTGGAGTTATAAAGTGGTTTTTCTTTAAAATATATATGAATAAGAAAGGGTTAGTATATAAATTTTTATACAGGTATTCCGAACATTTTTTTTTTAAATGTCGCAAATTGAGTCCCATAACAAGTATAAAAAAAAAGAAAAATGTATAGATATTATTATTAGAAAAGAAAAAAAATCTGTTATGAAATTTAAATAGTTAATTTCCCTGAAGACTGATCGCTGAGAGAGCGAGTTGTAATGCAATAAACTGAATCATTTTTCTATTTACAATTTTTAAAAATAATGTATAATTTCGGTGTATTTCAAATTATAGAATTTAATTATTTCTGTTCATAAATTCCGATATCTTGCAGCATCTATAACCTTGTGGCAACGTACAAAATAAGAGTTAAGGACGGGGTATCGCTGTACATCAGAATGGCACCTGCAGACCAAAAGTTTATTCTAACTTTCTCCGTTATTACAACTCAAATCGTTTTATTTTTTTCACTAAATTGCATATAAAGGTCTAACTTAGGTAAGGATTGCATTTATTTTTTGTTAATTAATTGTTTAATATTGAAAAAGAGCTGTTGAATGCGAACTATTTTAGACCTTTACATTTGTATAAATAAACAACAATCTAAAAAAATTTTCTTAAAATGAAACTAAACCTTTCCTAAGTTGAACATTCTTCTATCAAATAGCCCAATCAGAATTTTCTAAAGAGATCAGACCTAAGAAATAGTTAGAAACTAAAATCATGCTGCATTTTATTTTTATTTTTTCACTTTGGATCAAAAATGGACGTAGTTAATGACGAAATAATTGTACTTTAGTTTATAACTTTTATCATAGATGGAACTAGGCACTATATATTTTTTTCTTTTTTTTATTAACGAAGTCAAAACAAATTTTTGTATTATAAATTAATGTAACGTTTTTTAAATATTTTGCGATATTTACAAAACAATTATTCAATAAAACAAATTAGAAAATGTAAAAAAGAATACTGATTTGCGGATATTGATTGTCAGTAGACCAGTTATATCATTGTTATATCTTGAAGAAATTTTAATTATAATAGCCAGCGTACGGCTGGCCATCTATAGTTATATATGAGGGTAAATAAAATTATTGTTTGTGTGCCGAGCGATCGCTTACAGAATAAGTTTTTATTATTCCATTTTCCCAGCACAATTAAAAAAACATTAGACACAGAATAAACATCGTTGTAAATAAATATAAAAATTATAAAAATTGTTAATAACAAAAACTGTAAATTCAAAATTCTTGAAAAAATACCAATTATTGGTGGCCATATAGACACTTCTTGGTCAAGTTTTGGAAGAAATCTGGCCACAGGTTTCTGAGAGAAAAAAATGTTAGCGTAAATTTTGTATACGTGGTATTCTGAATTAAGTAAAAAGAAAAACTGGCATCAAAATATTTTATTTAAAAAATATAATTTTATTATTATTACATTTAAATATTTTCTGGTGGATCTTTATATTTTAATCTTTTGCCTCTCCTGTTTAAAATAACTTCCGGCCCAACGCAATCCTCATAGAATCGTCTCAACTTTTCTACCATATTGTTAAAAAAAGTTTCGTTGAAATTTATGTTTTCGGTAAAAAGTGGATTATCATCTCCCGTATAAATAATAAAATGGCATGTTTTTCTTCTTGTGATGTCGAGTTGTCTTTGTATCTAAAAACAATAATTTGTAATATTCTAAAAAAATTAGAAAAATGAAAAGCCAGTAACAAATCTTATCTGATAATAATAATTGTGATTTTCCTTCAAGTGAATTTCATTATTTTCAATTTTTAAGCAAGGAACCATACACTTTTCTACGGCCTCTCTCAATGATATTTTTGATTTGACTACTTTTAAAAAACATTTTACTTCAACAAGTTCATCTGAATCAATTAAACCTAAAACATAATAAGTTATTAAACTCTGATATGTATATAATAGTTACAATAATTCGTTTACCGTCAGGCGATGCACCTAAGAAACCGTATTTCAAGTCAACAAATAATCCTGAAGGGTTAACATTCGGGTAGTAATAGTGGGTAGTTTGCAGCACTTCATCAAATTTTAAAACATTAGTTTAAATCCAGCAACGTTCTAGAAAACATCATTATTCTTCATAAGTATCTAGTCTCCGAATTTTCGACGCAAGTAAATAGGTATTACAAAATTAAAATATGTTGACCACTTTAATGTGTCATTTGTAAATGCATCGCCTCTAAGTTAATAATATTTTAATAATTTTTTGACACTTACCTAGAACTGATTTAAAAATAATCACACACAACCATAAACTTATAAAAATAATAAACTTACCCTACCGGTGATTAGGTATATATAGAATTAAAAATACAAATAAAAAATGTTTTTAATAAAAACTAAAGATAAAAGTAATAATTACTAGAGCACCTATTGATATTACTAAATGTTGATCTACCCTCGTTCTTTCCCGAGATAAAATACAAAATATATTTTGTTGGCTGGCAAGGTCTAGAAATGAGAATTACCTATATAAATGGTTTTTAGCCCTAAAACATGTGTTTTTAGCAGGTAAAATTTTTTCCGATGAATAGAGCAATTTAGTGAAAGGATTCTATTATTATTTCTGTTAGTTTATCCTATTACTAAGAGATGTCTGCACTTCATGGCCAAAAAAATCATTGACACATTTTCGTTTCAGATTGCATGGGATACGGGCTCCTTAATCCTCAACTCTCGCGCATAGTCTGGTTTACAAATGCATTATATAAAACAAATAACTACAATATCACTTTTGAACTGTTAGTCTGGTTCACATTTACGATTGTTCATAAATATTTTGAATATTCACCTAAAATTACGACCAAGGTGTCATTTGATCCGGAATATTATGTAGTTCCAAAAAGGTTCCAAAAGAAGCAAAAAAATAGCAAAAGTTAAAAGTAATAAAGTAAAAAAAGCAGAGTTTCGTTTTTTTTGTAATATATTGAAAAATATTCAAGATTTTCGAAATGTTAAGAAAGATTTAAAAAGATCATTAAATTTGCTAAGAAAAGTCCCAACTACCCAGACATTTATCTATTATTAGTTATTTCAATTTAAAATAATATGTATCTACCCCACTATCTATAATAAAACACGAAAACATTATGGTGGTCAGTCATACAGGGTGTTTCTTAAGTAATCTAAAATATTGTATGAGGCGCTTCGTTACTCAATTTTAAGACGAAAAGTTCATATAAACATGTGTGATAGGTGTTGTCGTTTATGAGATACAGGGTGTTGTACGTGAAATTAATTTTTCTTGGTGACGCTACTGATTTATATTTTTTTATTATTTTATTACAAGCAACATGTGTTAAACATAAAGAAAAAATAATACATTTCAGAGCAAATGTTCAAAATGTCCACCTCCATCTAAAATGCAAGAATCCGCTCGATGTCTAATGGATTGTCGAATACGTTCGAAGATACCAGGATTGTTACGAATAACATTACAGCCGTCTATGATACGATTTTGAAGATCTTGTACGTTTAATATCAGTGTTGTGTAAACAAGTGATTTCAAATATCCCCACACACAAAAATCCAGAGGATTGTGTCCAAGTGATCTAGGGGGCCACGGGTGTGGAGATCCTCGTCCGATCCAATGGCCTGGAAAAACATTATTTAAAAACTCGCGTACAATCACTGAAAAATGTGGAGGAGCTCCGTCATGCATGAACCACATGCGCCTTCTAATAATAATAGGTACATCTTCCAAAAGAAGTGGAAGTTCATTTTCTAGAAAATGTTGGTATGTCTCACCGGTTAACCGTACAGGAAGGAAAAATGGTCCAATTAAATAATCATCGATGATGCCAAGCCAAACATTGACCGAAAATGTTTGTTGAAATCGTTTTACACTTATGGTATGTGGATTTACATCTGCCCATATGTGGTCATTATGAAAATTCATAATCCCATGTCTAGAAAAGTTGGCTTCATCCGTAAATAGAATATTGGCCACAAAATTCGGATTGTTCGCGATTTCACGTAAAATCCATTGACAATACTGTATGCGTAATGGATAGTCAGTAGGTAACAAATGTTGAACACGTTGAACGTGATATGGATACAATAAATTATCTTTTAGAATATTCCAAACAGTTTTGTTACTAACATTTACTTCATCTGCAACTTTTCTTATACTCGTTTCTGGATGTTGGTCAATAATTTGAAGAATCTGGTTTTCCAATTGGGGATTTCTCACAGTTCTGGGTCGTCCAATAATATTCTTCGATTTAGCAAAAGTTCCAGTTTTTTGTAAACGAATATGTAACTTAGTAAACGTATCTGAACATGGTAAACGATTATTTGGATTACGCTGGGCATACGTACGTCTAGCTTCTAAGGCATTACCATTCGCTAATCCGTACAAAAAATGCATATTAGCCATTTCAACATTAGTAAACACTGGCATAGTTATTAACTAAACACAGAGTCAATCAAATAAAAATGTACGATTTTTGCGTTGGTTTTCAAATTTGACACTTGTCAACATTATTTCAAAGGCCACTTAGAATAAGCATGTTTTTGCGTATTACTTCTAAAAACCAGTAGCGTCACTGGGAAAAATTAATTTCACGTACAATCAGAACTGACTTATTACAATAAATTCAACACCCTGTATCTCATAAACGACAACACCTATCACACATGTTTATATGAACTTTTCGTCTTAAAATTGAGTAACGAAGCGCCCCATATAATATTTTAGATTACTTAAGAAACACCCTGTATGTAGCTCTTTACCTGGCACCGAATTAAATCTCTCCTTCCACTACCCAATAGATCTGAAATTAGGCAATGTTGTTTGTTTTCACATATACAAAGTCCTAGGTAATTTTTACTAACTTTCAAACGAGAAGTAACGCCGCGGTACTGGTTGCTCTTGAGTGTTCAAAATGTGCTTCATCTCCTTCCTGGCAGTAATGTAATCTATTGTTGTGTTTGGGGCAATTGCACTACATTCTTTAACAATTCATTGTTTTGCAATATCAATATCAATGTTGTAGCGTAAATCTAGTGGTGTAAGGTTCGGTAACCTTGCTGGCTTTTCTGTAGAAACTCTTCCTCCAATCCATCTACTAAGAACGTTAGCAAAAGCTTTTTAGTTCTAAGTTGCCAAATTCGTCTGGATAATCTTCCAGAATTTCAAGAATTAACTGCTCAATTACCTTTAGTAACATCTACAGAAACATTTCACCGGTTAAATTAAATTTAGGGAAAACAGATCCAACTATGTGGTTTCCCAAAATACCTGCCCAAATATATACTTTTTCTGGAATTTTTGTATGGTTTTCAAGAAAGACGTAGGGAAAAGTCGCCTATGATGGCACAGTGCATATGATGGCATACCGGCCGTAAATATGAATGTATCCGACCTAACTCTCTATTCTGTGGTTCTGCAGATACATATTTATATCGCTCTACGTCTGTGTGTAGTACAGGTAGCTGAGGAGGGTTATTTCTGTTTTTTTGTAGAAATACTAAAAATTGGTAAGCACGATAGTAATATCGACTAATAAATATCATCACCTGTCCTCTACTCGGTTGAATCTTGCAGTGGAATGTTTGGATGTATGTATGTGGTTGTTCTGAATTTATGTTCTAGTAGATAATAGTATATTAAACAACGCATTTCATATGGAATTCTGTTATGACACGAGTTCAAGTTTAAAAAACGAATCGCGAAGTGATGAGTTTTTTAAAGAACGAGTGTCACAACAGCCATATGAAATAAGTTGTTTATAATATTTTTTATATGTTGCCATTTTATCATTTTTTTAAATTAATTTATTATTTTTATGTAAATTACGAAAATTTTGATTTTAAAAAGTATGTCGGTAGCATTGTGTAATTTATAACATTTGACAGTTTTGACATTTAAATCATGAAATGTTAATGTTTTCAAATATTTTAAAATGACCAATACACCAATATTAATATATTATATAAGTAAAAGATGTTATTTATGTTCACAAATATTTTTTAAAAGATTAATATAAAATTAATAAATTGCTATTAGCCACAAATGTCATTGTCAATAGTCTTGTCATTAGATACTTCACTCATGTCGCCAACCATTTAAAACAAAAATTTGCGTGCGTAAAAGTTACATTACGATACGCAAATGCGTTTTATAATGAAGATTTTTATAAGTGCAAAATATAAAAAGTATTTTATGTCATTATTTAACACCCGACTAATACCTATGATGGCATACTGCGGGGTCACCTATGATGGCACACCATGCAATCAAAGGCGACGGTACATAACATCGGTAAACGCATTTCGCAAAGCAGGAATAGCTCCACTTAATCCTGATGTTTACTTCTTCGCTCTCTAAGGATAAACCTCTTGAAATTGAACAACGAGACCCAGAGGAGTGTAGTGTCTTTTACATCAGATAGAGCAAGATCCATGTCCTAAGTCGAAAGCAACAAGTAATAGAAAAAGTTATGCTTAGTACACAAGATGTATCACCGGTCCCAGTAGCTTCATCAAAATTTAAAACCACCTTATATAGATAATGACTGCTGATGTTGCCTGCATATATTCTTAGTCTGGTGCTAGATAAATTTGGATCTCAGATGTGTCTGTCGTGGTGCCAATATGATTGGGACCGACGCCTGGAAATGTTTGATGAGGTTTGTGGGATAAAATGTGAAGATGGATGCGAGATTACGGTTTAAGAGGATGACGTGTGCCTGGTATGTACGGCAAAGGGAGAGACAGAAATAGAAAGAAAGGCGGAGAAAATGTGTAGAAAGATTGTAGAAATGATAGAGGAATGCGGATTGAAGGTGGCCGAAGTTCTGGTGCGCTAAAAAGATTGATTGCAAGTAGGAGAGAATGGATGACTAGGAAATTCGGCGAAGTGAACTACTTCTTGACATAGGTGCTAACTAGGCATGGGTAAAGAGCAGGATATCTTCACGAGATTGGGAAACTGGAGTGTGTGAAAGGTGTGAAGCGGCAGATGATGTAGGACACGCGTTTATATGCTGGAAGAATGAAGAAGTGCTGAAGAACTTGGAGGAAAAACTCAGAGTGGATGTGTACTGGGAAAATATGGTGGATATAATATTGAGAGGTAAGGAGGAATGGATGGAGGTGAATAAGGCAGTGAAGAGTATGGTTAGGGGAAGAGAACGTTTATGAGTGGCAGAATAAATGGAGTGTGTGAGGGACCGCCGCCCGTCTTGAAGTATGCTAAGGTAGTGATTCCGAGACGGGAACAACGGCGAGTTTTGAGGTGGTTTTGGTTGGTAGGCGTCATCATAGCGATGATGAGTCCAACACTGTTCGGGTCCTGGACCCGTTCGAACAAGAGTTTTTCCATCACAGCCCGAAAAAAAAAATGATTGGGCTGAAGTAGCGGTTTGTTTGCGAGCTATACCAGAATATTTTTTTGATGTTACATCCTAATCTGTTAGTTAATTCTTATGAATATTTATTTTGCTGCTTTGCTATTAACATCAAGGCTTTAATATTGTTACGTCTTATTACTTCCATCTTGGTCTAGCCTTAATACTACCTAAACAACATCAGGTACCTAGCTACAAACAAACAAAATGTAACTTAAATGTCAATTTGGTCGACCAACGACCGTTTACTTTTTTGTTTAAGCGATTTCGAATGGCTTTTTTGGTTGGTTAATGGTTAACCGGTCGGTTCATAAACGATGACGTCAGAACCTTGGTTGGCACTGACCCATTTGAATTCTTCGTAAACAAATTGGTTGGTTAAACGGCTGTCAATCACGTCATTTCACAAAAATTTGTTTACAAGTGTAATTTAGTTCTGTTTGTTTTTATTTAAAATGTAAACTAAGTTTCATGAAATGCTAAAAAGCAATGCAGCTATTAGTAGATGAATTGGGTGATTCATCGAATTTAAAAAAAATATTTTTAATAAGTACAAAATAAAAGTGCTACTATTAATTTAATGACCATAAAAACATTTGTTTAAAAAAAAACGCGAAATGCCAAGATCCAAGATACTTCTGTTTACAATACTTTAACCTCAAAACAGTAATGCGGCACAATAGAAAGAGATAGAACAAATAACCAGAAAGCGGACCGTGCTCTAGAGCACGGTTCAAGTTTTGGTTAACCAACCTTGAACCAGACAATTTATGACGTCATTAATTTGTCATTCGAATGCAGTTGGTCCAAATATGACGGACCAATCTATGAACCAACCAAGAACCAACATCATTCGAAATCGCTTTAAGTTATTCATTCAAAATTATTGTTCACAGTGGCTGTGTGACGTCTAAGGTTAGTTGAGATGCCTACGTCCGTTTATTTCCTCCCTCCAAATTTCAACATTATAGATACGAGGGGGGGAGGGGACATTTGGCTACCACTGTATTATTTTATTAATATAAAATTAAATTGTTGCTATACATTTTAGAAGATGGAGATTAAAAACATTGTTTTAATGTGTTGACTCCACAGCTCCAAATGTTAATAGTTTAAATCAATCCTATGTAATAACACTATTGTCTAATTTTCTTTTGATATGTAATTTCATTTTTTCTTACACAACTTACAGAATAGGATTATTATTAATATTATGTTTATTTAAATTGCCATAATGTATTCTGTAAATCAACTAAAATGGCTAAAGCTGAAAAACAATTAAAACTGAATTTATAAATATTTATTTATGTATCTAAATTAAATAATTGTGTAGCTATAGGATTTAATTGGATTTGTTTTAATAGCTTAAAATGCATATAAAGTGAATTTTATATACAATATTTTTAATCTTTTAATAATATCTTTGTTTTTTGGTCTTTTATGTTATGCAATAAAAAGAAACGAATCATAAAAATTCGTGACAACGAAACTCGTTAAACTGTAAGAGTTGATATAAAAGCCTTTTTCTTTTACAATGAATTAAAGTAGAGACGTCTGCTACCAAGTTTTGAAAAAACTATTAATTACTTAGAAGAGTATTGCTTTCTTTAAACGGTATCATGAAAAACTACTCAAATTAATTACTTTTACTTATTTAAGAAACATAAATTATGGGCAGGGAAAATAAAAAGAAGAAGTACATAAGCCGTTTATAAAAATCCCATTTACATTAGATCCAGATTAATAGCACTACAGAGAGTGTGTGAGGGAAAATTGTTTTAGGGGTAAGGTATGAACAGGTAGAAATTTTAAAACGTATTAGAGAGTAAACCGATTAGAATATAAAATTGATAATACCATTTATGTTAAAACGTTAATAGAGTAAGAAAAAATCTTTAAAATAAACAGATACGGCCAGTTGCAAATTTATTGGATTATTATTTCCCAGCATCAAACAAGCTTCATCCATACTAAAACCAATAATGATTGAGAGTAGAAGTAGGCCCAGGTGACAGCAAATCGGGGGCGTGCTTATTAATTTTTGAGGGGGTTAAGAATAAAAGAAAAAATCTTAGTACAATTATTTCATTTTTTATTTATTTCAATAAAACTTTGCAATTTTTTGAAATCCACTAACAATCCGTACTAGGGTACGGAGACATGTACGATTTCGTCAACTTAGTGAGATAGGATCGTATAGTGGCACTTCGGGAAGCTGGATTTTCTTTTCGGGAAATTGCAGTTAGAGTGCAAAGAAGTGTAGACATCGTGGTTAGGTGTTGTGAGGTATAGCTTCGAGAAGGCCGTACGCAAAGAGCAAGGAGCTCTGGACAAATTCAGGTATTGGGGTTTCATTTTATGTTAAAAATATTGTTAGAAAGTGTAAATTTTTTGTAAAGATTCGTATCGAAAAGATTAAATTGTGAAATAAATGAACAATTACTAAGGTGGCGCTCTTTTATTAATAAACTGTTTTTTTAAAACTTGTTATGTACGAATTCATGGTATCTTTTTTTGGTTTTCGTCTAATATTCAACCTCAGATTCGTCACTATTGCTACCGCTATCATCAAAGTGAATTATGATTGGTTCAATATTGTGTTGTCTATGTCCCACATTTTTTGCTCTTCTTTTAAAACATGCTGCACGCATTTCTTCCAGTCTTCTGCAGAAACAGTTCGAATAGCTTCTTGTAGGTGAAGTTGCACGTCCACTAATTTAAATGTTCTGTTTTCTCGTGCTAAATATCCTTTTACTTGCGCCTAGATTGGGTTTAACTCGCAGTGGTATGGTGGTAACCTTAAAACTGTAATTCCACGACTTAACCCCATTTCACTCACTGCGAATTTTTTATATTTGTCTGTGTGTAATTTTGTTAGCTGAAGTAGTTCTGCCTTCAAACTATATTTGTTATATTGTTCTTATTAATTAACCATTCTTGAATTGCTGCTTTTTTCCATATGATTGTTTCGGTAATGGTTCTAAATGTCGACTATGTCGATGTTTTAATTATCCAGTAACTTTTTAATTATTATCAATGGATTAAATATTTTTAATTATGCTAGTGACTTAATATATTCGTTTTGCAGTTAAAATGAGTTAGATGAATAGACTATCACCATCTTCTGTTGTTGGGTGTGATAGTTTGAAATCAATATTTCAAACTTTCAAATACCAACCAAATATAACAGTCATTTCATATTTAAAAGGTTACCAAGTGATTTAACATATAAGTTGCATATAATTTGTGGCAAAAAACTTTGACAGAATATATACCTACCTCAAAATAATGCTCCGATTAAAAATACATTTTGTCCTGTTAAATACATTTTGTTTAACTAGATATATTGTATATTTATTTTCAATCCACCCCACGATGTGATACACAAAGTACAAGAATATCTGTAAACGATCCAATTTAAATTTGTTAAATTGGATCGTTTAAAGTTATTTCTTTGTACGTCCGGAGTAAACATCGAAGTATTTAAATTTTCCGCTAAGCAGGTTCGTAATTAAACTTACATAATCATCCTACAGAGGGCTCTGCGCACGGAAACATTGAACTTTAGTTTGTAGAGGTTCTTTATAACTATATCGTTCCAAATTGGTATTTTTCCTACTTGCCTTAAGACAGCCATAATCATTCCTTTGCATAAAGGAGGTGATAAATATCAAGTTTCTAATTATCGCCCAATCGCGCTTCTTCCTACGTTATCCAAGATCATTGAAAGGTTGGTAAAAAAGAAGCTTCTTTCATTTGTGGGTAAATACAATATTCTAGCTAAAAATCAATTTGGATTTTTAAGTGGTAAATGCACAAATGATGCAATGTTTTCTCTTTTTAATAATGTCTACTCCAGCTTAAACAATCAACACTCTACAGCTACAATATTTTGTGATTTCTCAAAAGCTTTCGATTGTGTGGATCATAAAATACTACTTAAAAAATTGCAGTAATATGGATTTAGAGGCACCTCGATCAGGTGGTTCGAGTCTTTTCTTAGTGATAGACTGCAGCTTGTACGAGCTGATGAATTAAGGTCTTCATGCAAGCAGATAGAATATGGTTCCACAAGGTTCGGTATTGGGTCCTATATTGTTTTTGCTATGTATCAATGATATTGCTGACTTGAGCATCGGCGGAAAAATTTGTTTATTCGCAGACGACACTAGCTTTTCTTGGAGTCACCCGGATATCACCGAAATGCATAGAATCGTTTCACATGACTTTACCATCATCAAATTATGGTGTGATTCTAACCATATGTGTTTGAACATCCCTAAGACGAAAGTTTTACCATACACATCTGCAATTCAACCTATTATGTTGAATAATTCCACTATAGAGGTCGTTGACTCTGTGAGATTTTTGGGACTAGTCGTTGACAGCTCTCTAAAATGGGATGTACACATTGACGCTTTGTCAAAAAAACTAAGCTCTTCTTGTTACGCGCTGAGAACAATATCTAAGGAGCTTCACCTGTCAGCTTCCAAAACAGTCTATTTTGCCCTCTTCGAGTCACATCTCCGATATGCACTTCCTTTTTGGGGTACATGTTGTGTGACTCAATTTGAACGTATTTTTAAATTACAGAAGAGAGCTGTTCGGTATACGCTGAAACTAAGCAGTAAAACTCACTGTAGGGAATTCTTTAAAAAACATAAAATATTAACACTTCCATCCCTATTTATCTTTGAATCCATTCCCTTTATTCGGAAACATTTACCTGAAGTCTCAGACAGACCATCTCATAACTACCCTCTTAGAAGTGCAGAGTATGACCTTTATTTACCAAAATCTCGCACGAAACTAATCAAAAGCTTTATTTTTTATAACGCTAAGAAAATGCACAACAATCTACCCTTGGAAATAAAGTCCATTTCATCAATAACCGCATTTCGTATCGCTTTAAAATCATACTTGGTAGAGAGAGCTTTGTATGCAGTTGACGACTTTTTTACATAAATTATTTGGGACCATCTCACGCACTGGAAGGTTAATTTGTGATATTTATTTATTTTGTTGTTTGTTGTTACTCTGACTAAATTAAAATTTTAATTTTTATATTACTTATTATTTATCATTCTCATTGTATAATGTATACATATTTTATTTTTTTTAACTGACCTTTCACAATGTTTTATATTGTGAAGTTTTATTTGTTTGTATGTTTTATGTTTTATTTACTTGTAGATACTCTTGTATTACTGTCTTAATACGTTTTGTTCTATGTGATTTGCTTTTTTTTTAAACAGCTTTGTCCACAAATTTAAAAAAATTTTTCGACAATAAAGCTTATTATTATTATTATATTATTATTATTATTAAATTTAACAAAGAAGATACATATCTGCCTGTATTATGTTAACCATTTAAAATAGGATCAATCGGCCACTAAAATATTACAATTGTTTGACATTTGAAAAGATCTATGAAAATTGACAATGACGGGATATTAACACTCCGGGTGTGTTCGGGGAGCACGCTATCTAGTACTATTCTTCGTTTGCTTTATAGTGCGCTTGGCGCTACATAGCTCGAAAGCATGCTCCCCGAACATACCCTTTGGTAGAATAATTTTTGGTATCTCAACTGTTAACCCTCAACACTAGATAAATGACGTTTGCTAACGTACACACGATAAATTGAAGAACTTTTAGATTTCTTAGGAAGATTTTACCACCCTATAACCCATATATTCGCAATTCTTAATAAAAAATAACTTTTATTTGATTAACAAGTATAAATAAGTATCATCTAATAGTTTCCAATCCTATTGTTTTATGGATTATGTCAATATTGTCGTTTATTAAACTGTTGCCCATTTTCCGCCCATTCCGTCACCTCCTGTAGATAAATGAATTCCGATGTCGGCGCCAGTAACAAGTAAAACTCCAGACGCTCTCATATTCTGTAATTCGAAATTCGTTGAAGCAAACACTCATTGGCCGACAGACCAGACATAAATCCTGAATTTGAGTGAAGGATTTAAAAATATACTTCAGAATATTAAAAAGGATAAAGACGTTATTTAGCGAATAATTTTAGATTCGACTTGTTTCCTATAAAGAGCATAAGACGATGTAACATAACATATCATTTTTAAAAATACAAGAAACAATCATTTAATTGTAATTTATGGATGTTTTCATCAAATATCGATATTTTTACCAAATATGAAATTAAATGAAAATTAAACATTGTTTTGTGCAAGTCAAACAGATGAAAAAACTTACTGTGAGGTACGTTTTTGGGGCGCAAGGCATTATACTCTCTCACAATTTCCAAGAAACTCACTCCACTTTTCTTGTCAGTAAAACAAAACGACCTATTCTGCTTGGTTTTAGTATCAGATAATAAAACGATTATCACCAATTTTCTGTCATCCACATTAAACACTTTTAATTTGTACAATTCATCGGACCTAGTCGCTCCAAGGACACCAAACATTGCAATAACCTTCATCACCAAATAGACGTATTCAGGAGCTTCTGTCAATTTAATAATGTGATCTGACTCCAGGATTTTGGACTTTTAAGCTTTGTATCCTCCACTCAAGGTTTTTAGCAAGGTGGTTAACTTGCTGAATTTAGAAATGTCATTATTTTCATTCACCAACAACGTACCTACGCTTCAGCATCGAATAATACGATCATAATGACGATGGCATAGCTTTCCTCGACTTCTCAGAAAAATAAGCTAGTATTTTTTCACTCACGACATTAACATTCTTGATGCTTTTCCACTTTTTACAAAACTGGTATTCTTTCTCATACATCATCCTAGATTTTAGTAGGAACAATAAACTTTCTAATAAATAAATAAATAAATGAAAGACTGTAGACTTTGTACACACTTGATGAAATAATAAGGGAATTTTTTTTGTATATTAAAAACCGTAGGTTAAGTGTGTAAAATGTATATTAAATTCGGTAACTGAGCGCTTTCGGCTTATAAGGCCATCATCAGAGTTACTTCGTTAAAAGATAAAACCTCTTCAGAAGAGACATTACAACACATTAAAATCATATAAATTAATTAATTTTAAGCACTAAGTTACTGAATTTAATATACACTTTACACACTTAACCTACGGTTTTTAATATACAAAAAACTTTCCTTCCTTTATTAATAAACTTTCTGCTTCCAACGCTGCATTTTCTACATCTGATGGCAGGATTTCTTGTGTCAATTATTTTCCGTCCATTTTATATTTATTCACTTTGAACACAAAACGCAACAATATTCTCCGCAAAAACCAAAATCATGCCCTGGGCACTCTCCTCAAATGACAGGTCCACGTTTAGTAGTTAATGCTCAGGTCACGGAAGTCGCCACTATCGAAAATAAAATCACAACCAACAGGAAATCCGTTAATGACATAACAATTTTGAATTTAAATGTTGTAAACAATATTGTTTGATAGTTAGTATTGTATTTTCTCAATAATTATTGTATTTTCTCGTTAGTACCTAGTTATATTTTCCAGTTAGAGTTTCTGCAGTTGTTTATTAAAATATGGTTTTTATGTGATCTGTTCAGCGTATACCTACGTATTAGTATATGCTGCATATTATATTATTTTTATGTCAAATTATATTTACAGATCCGAAGAAAATGGTGTGATGCTTTACTTCGAGGTAAGGGAATGATTTTAATATTTTATTGTGAATAAAAGCAAAAACTTTTTCAAAAAAAAAGCTTACGTAATTTTTTTTAGATATCCACTTTCCAGATTCGCATTATTCAGACCTGATCCCTTTAACAAATAGGGAATACTACTATTATATGTTAGTATACAATTTTATTCTCAATTTCTAATTATTTGTCTTATATTGACAACTCAGTTTTATAATATTTAATATTTCTTTTTCAGAAACCAGCATCTCTCATTGTTCTGATGATCCTCTAACAGCAGGATGATTGGGGGAAGAAGAAAAATAAATTTGATTCCTACAGCTAGAAAACTTGGCTAAGAACTTAAAAAAAGTTGCCCGTCGATTAGAGACGCAAAGTGTATCAAATAAAGAATTATTACTTATTTTATTTTTATTTCTGTATAAGTCAATACCAAATTGTTAACAAGATTAAAATACTTTAAAAATATTTTGAATATTTTTAAAATATTTTAATATAAATATTTTAAATTAAATTAAATTTTAAAGATATACAATTATATAGTTAGTACTCAGGTCATGAGCGGCGCTGTAAACATGTTTTTAAAAAACCCTTAGAGTCGGCTATCTATGAATTTCTTTCTAATCTATGACCAAAATAAATAAATTGTTGACAAAGTAATTCATATCCCTAGCAACGGAGCAACACCATTGCAATTTTTGTGCCCAAAATTACAATTTTCTTTGAAATTCTATTTTTTACCTGAACTTGAAGTCTTTCTATAGAAAAAAATGTATTGCATACGTCGATAAAACCGCATTATCTTCTCGAGCATAATAATTAGCGTCTTCACTGACATCTCGACGCTAAAAAACGCTCTAGAATATAAAGTATAATTTTATCGTCTTGTACAATAAATAACTATTATTCATCCATATTTTTTCTTAATTCAAAACTTTTTTTGGATATTAATGCTTAATTACTTATTAAGGTTACAACATAATAGTAATTTTAATCAATAATATATTATTAAAGGAGCGGTAGTTCATAACTAACGCAGCTGAAGTTTGTATTACGAGCCACAGGCTGATACCGAACATTTTCGTTTACGTGAGTCTTGTATTGTTTCCTACAATTAGAGAGAAATCATTTTTTAGCCCCCTATGACACGATACTAAATTTTAAGTAAAATTTAATAGACATTTTTGTACGAAAATTTGGCTGTAGGTACCTACTTTTAATTAAAAATATATAGTTACGTCCTTTTTGCAACAACAAAATTATTTCGGCATAAATTCGCTTCGAACGCATGCCCATTTATAAAAAAGCATTTGAATTTTCGCTTTAATTTCATAAATTGTTAGTGGATGGTCGACTGGTTTCCAACGCGGCTTCCACAACCTGCATTGCAGAGGATCTCGCATGTTTGTTTTTGTATCCCGCACTTTTCGTCATATAAAGGAAGGGGCATTCTCAATTAAAATTTCGACTTGTTCGTGTCACCACGACATAGTTATTTCACTGAATTCGAACCTTTAACCACAAAATCGCAACCAATCGTAACAAATAAACATGTCACAATTGGCATTATGTACCGTTTATCGTACAGCGTCTATTTCATACGAAAGGACCAGTTTTTATAAATTTTATGAAAATTTTAATAAAACATATTTTTGATAAAATTTCACACAAACTAAGGAAAAGTTATTATCCCGAGAACAAGAGTAGTTGAAGTACTATAAAGGTTACAAGAAAGTCCATAGGGAGATCATCTGGAAGTAAAAAAAAAACCTTCAGCGAGTACGTGAAGGGTTTTATTTAATGAACGATATGAAGGACTTATGTAAGAAGCCAAACGTCTTGTATTACATGTAATGGACCACGGAGGCGAAGGGCACCAATGAAACAGTTTAAAGTTGGAAGTCGATTGCTTGAGGCAACGCTGGACCATATCTGACTACAGAAAATGGTGGTAAACACATTCTGATTATGACTATTTCACAAAATGGGTAGAAATTTACGCGATCCCCAATTAGGAGACCACAGCTGTCAAGGATGTATTGGTGAAAGAATTCATTAGCCAATATGAAGCGCCCTTAGAAGTTGATAGCGACCAGGGAAGGAACTTCGAAAAGCCATTTTTTCAAGAAATTTGTGGCAAGGACCATTGGAAAATACCTTTCCAAAGTATTTTTCAGCTACCAGAGAGATTAGGACCCAGGGGAAATACCTGTGAAAATTCTATTTGAAGGCGATTAAGACTTTCTTGTGACCTAGGGTTTGGTTGGCGACCTGGAGAAGATCTAACGGAAGACTACGTGATCCAATTGAGAAAAAGGGCGGACGATGTATAGTACAGGGAATGAAGCTCGAAAAAAGGTAAAACCTTGCAATTTTTTCGTCCAGCATGGATTGACTTGAAATTTTAACAGAAGGTAGTTGATAGGTTCAAAATCCATATCGAACCGAAGGGCGATAAACGGTTTTTAGGGGTGAAAACTACCCTTATTTGTGAAAAATCATAAAATAACATATTAAACCTGAAAATGGGTAAGATTTGGTTTGGATAAGTTGAATAATAATTGTTTTGAGCTTCGGAATACAATTCCATCATATTTCAACCCTTAAAAAGCAGCCCCTGTTACAGCTTAATGTAAAAAAAATCACGAATCGATAAAAAAATGATTTCACCTCTGATTGATTTGCATACAAATTTGGGATTAGGCTCAACTCACCCTCTGCTTTATATTTCATGTCACTCGGACGAACCCTGATTGTGTCTTAGGGGTGAAAACTACCCCTAATTGCCAAAAATTAAAAAATAGTATTATAAATCTTAAGATGGGTGAAAATTGGTTTGAATTAGTAAAATGATGAATTTTTTATATTTTATATATGTTTCACGTGCATAAAGTAACTTTTCAATCTTCAAAAGCCACCCTTCACAACATTGCTATTTTTATAAACTATTGTAATAGATATAAATTGAAAAAAAGTAGACTTAAGTCCAAAAAAAAATTTATTAACATAAAAATGCGCTGTATTTTCACATAGATTAACATAAATAAATGATTACATTTACAATTACAAATACAAATACAAATACAAATATGATTTTGAAATATCTGTATCATCAGTTTGATCTTCATCGTGGTCGATGTCGTCTTCATCTTCTTCGATCACGGGTGGACTATTATTGCAGTCTTCACCTGAACACCCAGAACAAGTGGAATTGCAATATAAACCAACTTTTCTGCAACCGCATAATGCACTGCACCCTTTTTTGCATTGTACTATACTAAACTATTAAAATTTTTCGAAAAAAAAATCGATTGGTTTTTTTAACGTATTTCCTTCATTTTTGATAATAAAAAGTTTATTCAAAAACGTTTTTGTAGGGTTTTTCAAGAACTACAAGGATCTGTAAGTTAAATTTCTTTAGACCCTTTCGTTTTTAAATGGGGTGAGTTTAAAGGGCTAAAAAAAGGTGGTGCTCGTGCGTAAATAGACTACGTTTAACGGCTATATCTCGTCAAATATTAACTGTACAAAAAATCTACTTACAGGAAAATTTTTGTCATAAAAAAAGCTACAATTTCGTTTTTTAACTTTGCTTGTACCTCTAATATTTTCGGAGTTATTTTGAAAAAAAGAGTAAAAAATACAAAATTATGAAAAATAACTTTTTACTTTAAGCCATATTTTTCGAAATCTATGAATTTTAAATTGGTCAGACTTCTTGAACATATTAACCATACATGTACAAAGAGAATTGCTCAAGGGTAAAGATCAATTTTAATTAGGGGGGTTGTTTTCAGATTTGGATCTTTGGGCTATCACCCATCTTTTGTTAAAATTTCAAGTCAATCCATGCTGGACGAAAAAATTGCCAGGTGAAATGCTTCATTCCCTGTACTAGTACACGAATTGGTTCGGGCGAATCTTAAAGTTGTCTGAATAAAAAATCGACACTACACACAGGCTACAGAAGGCAGCTTCAAAGAAGTGGAGAAAGTATGTCAGCACAACCCTACGAGAAGAAAAAGGTTTTCTTCAAAATTACAAAAATATCTTTGAAGGGTCCGTATTGGATCAAGAAGAGAAGCAATGACGTAATCTATCGTATACGTAGAATTCCTAATGAACAACGAATCGGCTTGCGCCATTCAAAGGAGACCATAACAAGGAAGAAGGGGTAGACCGTATCCGAGAAGATCCAGACCATGCCTTCTAAGAATTTATGGGAGCATATGAACGGACCCGGTAAAGCTGGGTTTAGAGTCATTACAAGGCAACACCAAGATTTGTTCACGCTCCCGAAAGACTACAAACACACGACATCTCGGTTAATAACAAAGACGCACGAGGCCACCATCTTCCGAAAAGAGTTTGGGCAGTTAGAAAAACTTACATAGCAGACTTCAACCCCTGGCAAGACACTGAAAGTCTTCGAAACCATGTGCTGGAATGTAATGCGAAGAAATTAGCAAGCCGAAGATAGAGAGTCACCAGTTGGATTGGCGAGTCATCCGGAATATGGTGGAAGTAATCTTCCGGTGCCTACATCATGGATCAAGAGCAGGATATCTTCACAAGATTGAAAAAAGAGAGACTGTAGTATTTGAAAAGTGCGAAGTGGAGGATGATGCAGGACACGCGTTTAGATGTTGGAGGCGGTGTATTAGGAGAATATGGTGGAGATAATGTTGAGAGGGTAGGAGAATGGATGGAGGTAAGTAAGGCAGTGGAGAGTATGGATAGGAGAAGATAATGTTTATGAGTGGTAGAGTAAATGGAGAGTGTGTGAGGGACCGCCGCCCGTCTTGGAGTATGCTAGGGTAGTGATTCCGAGACGGGAACAACGGCGAGTTTTGAGGTGGTTTTGGTTAGTAGGTATCATCCTAGCGGTGATGAGTCCAACACTGTTCAGGTCCTGCGGAGGACCCGTTCGAACATGAGTTATTCCATCTCAGCCCGAAAAAAAAAGAAAACCGGGGCCCACATATGAATCAACATCCGATGTTATTTCTATACTACCGGAAAGTGTGAAAATGGGTCCAGTAGTCGATTCAAGAATCCAGCTCCGGCTACACAGCAGTTTCAGGAGAAACTCACTATTAAACAGAGGGCGATGTTACAAAGTTACAAATGACAACTCAAACTAACGTAAACTCTAAATATTGGCGAATGCGCCAGTTCTATTTCTCGTTTTTCTCGGAACTTCCTAGTCAGTCGAAAGTTCGCAATGTAATTTAATCACATAGGAGGAAATAAAAGCGCGATAGTGTAATATAAATAATCTAGAATTAATGTAGTGGATGTATATAAATTCAGTATACATTAAGGGTGTATATAAATTAATTAATTTAGGTGTGTATTTTTTAAATAAATAGAAAGTAGTTAGCCATATTGTGCAAAAATAGTTTAGAAAATAAGAAATATTATAGTATTATCAATTCCTCTTCATTGCTTTGTCATAGTTACTGTTTTCCATATTTGACTTATTAGTTTATTCTAAAAAAATTGGTAACATGTCGGTTTTTTACCCATTTCTCTCAATTTTTTTAAGAAAACCTAAATAAAATTTTTAAAAACACTCTCCATAAGAACACAGATTGGACTTTTACCTACATTACATAGTTTTTTCTTGAGCCTAAAATCAAAAATAAGCTTTAAAAATGGGGGACTACTAACTCTTTGCAATCCATTATTTTGCTTTTATTTAGTGGCTCCGCCGATTGGAAAGTAAAGGAACTAATATTTTATAAAGATAATAAACTCAATCACAGATGTTTGCATTTTACCGGGGAACGATGAAAAATACTTTTTAATTTTTGCCTTTAATTCTATATATCGTTGGTACCTTCATAAGTAATTTTTGTGTTCTCTTTATATAAAATATTTTTATCACTACGCATATTTGTACCTTTTTTAGTTATTAAAATCTGACATTAGTTTTCAAGTTGAAATATTAGCACATATTCTAATATATAAAAAAATAATTAGTATAAATCAATGCAATAAATAAAATGATTATTTGGAATTTCATTTTAATAAATCAAATTAACTAAAACCTAAGATTATGTTCAAATTTCGGCGAGATTTGTAAAAAAAGGGAGAAATTAATATTAATTAATACGTTTATCATACATTGTAATTTGTTACTAGTAAATGTTATTTTTTTGTAATAAATAAATAAGAAAATGAAAGCATAATACAAAAATGCATAGTGGAATTTATGTATTTTTTGAAAGATATTTTGTCATTTAAGTATTTTCATTATAAGCTTGCAAACTTCAATATTAGGATTTTACAACAAAATATCAAGAAAAATTTATATAAGACAAGTAATAAAAACTTAATAGCGAAATCAATAAACTGTGAATACGGTAAAAAGAAATGTTCTAAAACTGACAGTCTTCCTAGACGCGTAACAACACAAAATGTGCCATAAAATGTATTCCTACATTTATTGCGAGAGGCTTTTCCCAACACCAATGTTGATAGACTTTCCAAGCCCTTAATGCTTGTTTATTTTCATTTAGAATGGTTGACTAGGCATACTGAAATAGAACTTACTTTATAATGTTGATGGGAAAAAGTCTGCATGTCAAATAGATATACATTAAATTTGTCTGTCTCTTTCTTTGCATATTTTAGAGAGTAAATACAAGGAAACGTTCATCAGTAAATCAGTAAATCAGTAAAACGTTAATCAGTAAAAAATAGAAAATTAGTTATTTTCTAAAGTCTTATTTTATTTAAGAAAAAATATTTTAACAACAATTAACATTTTATTTATTATTATATAGTTTGCAAGTTTTGGAGTTTTGGTTTAGAATTTTTGTTTATTTGGGCAGATAGCAAAAAATTTAGAATAGCGGCTTGTTGCTTTGTTATTCAGATATTCGTATGCCCAAGTTTGCTAATAATCCAAAATAATTTCACGAATTTTCATTATTTGTCCACTTTCTTTTTATTTATATGTACCGCATCAACCACCAAGGGTTATTAGCGGGAGTTCAAAATACAAGGGTTTTTTAAATTTTGTAAAAAAGTTTGGTATCTTTTAGAATGTTTTTAAATTTTGAAGATAAACATTCTTGATTTTGTGTCGGTAGTCCAGAAGACATTCTTTCTTGATGGAATTCTGGGCATTCTTTTAGGATGTGATTTGCTGATCCGTATCCGGTATTCGGATACTTTTTTTCAATATCCGACCCAACTCTGGTTAGTACAATAAATTTCATTAATTAATTATTTGTTAGGAATGCCGAAATCTTATTTTATTTTATTTTTTTTATATATCCATATTTTAAATCCTAAAAACAATTAATTTGTTACGCCTATGACACAACAATATCACAACAAAACTTCGAAAACATATTCAAATATGATATTTAATAAAAATTATACAGGTATTTTTCATCTGTTTATGGTCTCAAGGTCAAATGTATGTGTGTGTCGTGGAAACATTCAAAGATTTACGAAGCAAAATTCATATTTTCATCTCTGTCTTAGACAAAGAAAGTCAACAAGCTCTAAAAATATTCAAATTTATAACAAAAATACTAATTTGAAACCACTATCGCCATCTACTGTTCATTCTTGTAATTTAAAAATAACCAGATTTTTCACTAAATTCAGGCAGGCTTACCAAATTAGAAACGCCCCTCTTAAGGTACTATAAAGGTTACACGAAAGTCCATAAGGAGGTCATCTGGAAGTAAAAAAAACCGGCGGGCGTAATTTCATTACATAATTTTTTCGTGAGCCTAAAATCAAAAATAAGCTTTAAAAATGGGAGACTACAAACTCTTTGCAATCCATTATTTTGCTTTTATTAAGTGGCTCCGCCGATTGGAAAGTAAAGGAAATAATATTTTATAAAAATAATAAACTCAATCACAGATGTTTGCATTTTACCGGGGAACGATGAATAATACTTTTTAATTTTTGCCTTTAATTCTATATATCCTTGGTAACTTCATAAGTAATTTTTGTGTTCTCTTTATATAAAATATTTGTATCACTACGCATATTTGTATCTTTTTTAGTTATTAAAATCTGACATTAGTTTTCAAGTTAAAATATTAGCACATATTCTAATATATAAAAAAATAATTAGTAATTCAATGCAATAAATAAAATAATTATTAGGAATCTCATTTTAATAAATCAAATTAACTAAAACTTGTTGTTTTTCTGGTGTTGATTTGAAGATTATGTTCAAATTTCGGCGAGATTTGTAAAAAAAGGGAGAAATTAATATTAATTAATACGTTTATCATACATTGTAATTTGTTACTAGTAAATGTTATTTTTTTCTAATAAATAAATAAGAAAATAAAAGCATAATACAAAAATGCATAGTGGAATTTACGTATTTTTTGAAAGATATTTTATCACTCAAGTATTTTCATTATAAGCTTGCAAACTTCAATATTGGGATTTTACAACAAACTATCAAGAAAAATTTATATAAGACAAGTAATAAAAACTTAATAGCGAAATCAATAAACTGTGAATACGGTAAAAAGAAATGTTCTAAAACTGACAGTCTTCCTAGACGCGTAACAACACAAAATGTGCCATAAAATGTATTCCTACATTTATTGCGAGAGGCTTTTCCCAACACCAATGTTGATAGACTTTCCAAGCCCTTAATGCTTGTTTATTTTCATTTAGAATGGTTGACTAGGCATACTGAAATAGAACTTACTTTATAATGTTGATGGGAAAAAGTCTGCATGTCGAGTGGATATACATTAAATTTGTCTGTCTCTTTCTTTGCATATTTTAGAGAGTAAATACAAGGAAACGTTCATCAGTAAATCAGTAAATCAGTAAAACGTTAATCAGTAAAAAATAGAAAATTAGTTATTTTCTAAAGTCTTATTTTATTTAAGAAAAAATATTTTAACAACAATTAACATTTTATTTATTATTATATAGTTTGCAAGTTTTGGAGTTTTGGTTTAGAATTTTTGTTTATTTGGGCAGATAGCAAAAAATTTAGAATAGCGGCTTGTTGCTTTGTTATTCAGATATTCGTATGCCCAAGTTTGCTAATAATCCAAAATAATTTCACGAATTTTCATTATTTGTCCACTTTCTTTTTATTTATATGTACCGCATCAACCACCAAGGGTTATTAGCGGGAGTTCAAAATACAAGGGTTTTTTAAATTTTGTAAAAAAGTTTGGTATCTTTTAGAATGTTTTTAAATTTTGAAGATAAACATTCTTGATTTTGTGTCGGTAGTCCAGAAGACATTCTTTCTTGATGGAATTCTGGGCATTCTTTTAGGATGTGATTTGCTGATAGTTCAATGTTACATATACATCTTGGTGGATCTTCTTCAGTTATAAGATGCAGATGTGTTAGTGAGGTATGGCCTATACGTAGCTCTCACTTGAGGTTTTATTTCTTTTAATTTTGAATTATTTGAGTTCCATATTTGTTGCCAGGTATTAAAAATATGATATGTTATGTTTACTTTAATATAATTTAAAGGAATAATGGGTAAATTTAGAATATTTGGATCGGAAATTGAATTTATTGCCGTTTGGTCTACTCTTTCGTTGCCTTTAACTCCTGTATGAGGTGGAACCCAGAGAAATCTGATGTCTATATATTTTTCTTTGATAAGCTGTGGAGGTGTTCCTTAATGTTTCATAAAAGGGTATTTTTTGGGTTTATTTGGTTCAATCCCTGTAATGCACACAGGGAGTCAGAAATAATAAGTATGTTGCTCCCTACATTGTTACAGAGATTTAGTGCTTCCTTGATTGCGTACAATTCAGCAGTAAATATGCTACAATCTTTTTGCAGTTTTATTTGTTTATGATTTGTCGCATGTAAAACTGTAGAGCCATCTCCAAATTTATTCTTAGAGCCATCAGTGAAGAATAGTTGAAAATATTGATATTTTGCTATGGTTTCCAACTATTTTATTTGAACGATTGATGAGGAATAAAAATGCTTTGGATATTGTTGCATTGAAAAATTTAGTTTTGGAATGGTAGGTATATTGGTTATGTGCAGTTTTGTGGTTTCTCTATGGGCGTTAAGGGTTAGCACTGAAACTCAGGAGCTCTCCAACTATTTTATTAAAAAGGTTCAAAGAAAAACACAAAGTCGATCCCACAATTTTAATTTAATAATGAAAGTTACTTGCAACTATTTTCGGTCCACAGGACCGTCATCAGGCAAGAATCATCAGGAGAAAAAACCTTATGGAACATCAGCACTTAAGCAGACATTATTGAATAAGTAAGAAACATGAAAAATTGGGGAAAGAAAATATTAAAAGAATGGTATTAAAATTTTTTAAAATATTTCTAACCAACCAACTTTGGGAAGAAATAAATGCTGCAACTGTTTCTTTTCAACCAATGATGCTATTTAATATGAGACGATCTTTTATGGAACGCCTTGATAAATGCATTGAAGAAAATGGTGGACATATCGAACACTTACTTTGATAAAAAGTTTTATGTTATTCAGTTAAACTATTTCTTAATTTCAATTGAAAATAAAATATGATATTATTATGACTTTAATTTAATATCAAATGTAAAATGTTTGATGTCAAATCCAATAACAGATTATTAATTATCTTAATGATGTATGTAAAAAAATAATAGCCTATAGTATCTTTTCTTTAATGTTTTGGAAACTATTAACTTTAGTTGAAGATATTCCATACCAAAATTTATAATTATTGATGTTTTTTTCTATTTTTCATTCGTTGCCTGGAATAATTGCGTTACACGGAGTTATGCAGATGATTTGTAAAATGCGATTATCTCGAAAACTGTTCAGTTTTGAATTTATTAACAAGTACACCTTTTTTTTGTTGAAATATCGTATCTTTCATATTTTATCAGAAAAATATTGTTAAGTGGAAGAGCAAAAAAGTTAAGCGCAAATTTATGTCAAATATGTGGCATATGTGGCGTCCTCTATGAGGTACATCAAAATTATGCATCAAATTATAATTCCTCATACTTAAAACCTCTACTTATAAATTTTTGTAAATAAATCTCCATAAACATGAAAGTTATGGCGAAAAATTAAATTTTAAATTTCAAATTTACCACCCTGTATCTTTCTTAATATCAACATTTTATTAAAGTAAGTTGGTTTAAATCGTAATTTAGATTGTAGAATCTACTGTTTCTTTTTGTACAATTACTTAAGGACCACCCTGTATAAAGCAACAACAATTAATACAATAATTAAATATGACCTACATCGAAGAGGGTGTAAAGGTTACTGTACAACATTGTGATTAAAGATATCGGTGTTATAAAACAAGTTAAAAATTTAAAACAATGGTCTTGCATATACAATATAAAGTCATTCAACAAGACTGGCGAACTGCCATCAGACCTGGGGTCTTTATTTATATAAATACCTAATAGCTTGTTATATATATCAGAAATTAAAATACAACCAATTTTTAGATGAGATTTACTGATCCTAATACCACCTTATTATTACAAAAGCTTTTATTAAATAAAGAAAAAGTAACATCTAATTAAATTTAATCTTTTAGGTTTTATCATAAAACATTTAAATTATATAATCCGTTTGTCAAATGTGGGTAGAACCCTAAAAAAGGTTCAAAGGAAACACAAAGTCGATTCCACAAATGTTTAACTCAAAATTCTGAATCGCAACTAGTTTTTGTTTTTGTTATGCGCATATAAATGAATAAATATGTTTGCTATATTAAATGAAATTGATTGTGTTAACCTCTACTTTTTGGAAGTTCATCTTACTAAGAACAATTAATAACTGCACAGTTAAACTAAACTTCCACTATTTATTTGAAAAATTCGCTTTAAAATCAATTACAGCTGTTTCGCTATCACTAGCATCGTCAGATTGACATATTGAAATTACATGTTGTTTGTTTGTAACTAGGTGCTTGATGTTGATAAGGAGTTAAGGCTAGACCAAGTAAGGAAGTAATAAGACATAACAATATTAAAGCCTAGATGTTATTAGCCCTAAGGGATTATCCTGGATGTATTTCCCTCTAAGATCAGTATAACTGTGCAATGATATAGAAAAACCAGGAAAAACTATATCATGCTGATCTTTACAATAACTTAATATATTTATGTTATAATAATGTCTTATCTATGTATAAAATGAAGACTCAATCAAAGTAAACAGTTTAATAGTGGAGAACTTCCAAGATTTATTTGTTCATTAACTACTTTAAACTGTTGATCTGCTAGATGTCTTTTAATTTCAAGTTCTTCTAGAAAATCTAAATTTTGTTTTTTATCACAAATGTGTAGTATATGAATGTCATTGGTGTGTATAAGTGAGTTTGGATGTTCCAGTAGGTGTTTTGCATAGTTCGACTTATCTGGTTGTTGTAATCTATATGCTCTTAAGTGTTCATTAAATCTTACTTCAAAATTTCTTTGTGTTTGACCTATATATACTGCATTACATTTTGGACAATTAATTTTGTAAACACCAGATTTTTTTTAATTTTGGTAGTTTTGTTTTTACATTTAACAATTTTGTTCCAATACTATTTTTTGTGTTTTAAATGATATTAATGTTGATGTTGCCGAAGATATTATTTTTGAAATTGCATTGGAAATATTTCCACAATATGTAATACTTTTATAGCTTTTAATTTCTTTAGTTTGTTTTGGATATATTAGTTCTAGTGACATTTTTTGTTCTTTCTTATTAATTAATTTATTTATCAAATGTATTGGATAGCCATTAGATGTAGCTATTTGTTTTATGATCTCAATTTCTTTATTAAAATTACTTTTGTTCATTGGAATCGAAAATGCTCTATGTATCATGGAATTATAAGCTGCTAATTTATGTGATAGTGGATGATTTGAATTATATGGTATGGTTACATCTGTTTTTGTAGGTTTTCTGTATATTGAATAATTTAATGAATTATTAACTTTTTCAATTCTTAAATCTAGAAAATTAATTGAATTATTTTCTTCAACTTCTAAAGTAAAATTAATTTTAGGATGCAAGGTATTAATATAATTATAAAATATATCTAACTGCCGTTCGCTACCTACAAAACCTGCTAACACATCATCAACATATCTATACCAAAATACAATATTGTTTTTATAACTAGAATTAAAGATTTTGTTTTCTAAATTATCCATAAATATATTTGCCAAAATTGGAGAAATAGGACTTCCCATGGGAAGACCCTCATTTTGAATATAAACTTTGTTATCAAAAGTAAAATAATTTTGACTAATGCATACATCAAATAGATCAATTATGTCTGATATTATACCTGGATGGATATTTCTTTCATCTAATAGCTTTTTAACTAGAACTATACATTCTTTAGGAGGTATTTTTGAGAACATATTAGTTACGTCAAACGATACTAATTTAGTATTATTTTGTAAATTACATTTATTCAATTTTTTGATCAAATCTAATGAATTTTGTACTGAATATTTAGATGTGTAACCATAATTGTTTAGGATACTATTTAATTTTTTAGCTACTTTAGTATTAGGAGTGTTAACATACGAAACTACCGGTCTAATTGGTTTTGAATCTTTATGTAATTTTATTGTTCCATATAATTCTGGACATTGAGGATTTTTATTTACTAGGTATTTTTTATCGAAGTGATTAAATAGGTAATTTGAATGATTTACATGTTCTCTTATTTGGTTAGAAAATTTCTGTGTAGGATCGTTTTTTAGAATTTTGACATTACTTGACATTATGAAATCATTCACTTTAGATTTATAATCTTCTCTTTTTAAAATTACTGTTGAGTTACCCTTATCTGATTTTGTTATAATTAGGTTATTTTCATCTACTTTATTTTTGATTGATTTTAAAGCTAAAATGTCATTTTTAATACTTTGACTTTGACTTTTAAATTTGTTTGGTTTTATATCTTTAATAAGATTTGCTATTTGCATTTTTTTCTAAATAAAATTATTTGATTTAGTTTTCAAAGCTATTTCAGAATCTGTGGCTAAAATTTCTTTTATATTATTAGTGAATTTAGGAGGTATGCAATATTTTAAACCTTTACTTAAAAATGTATTTTCATTATTTGAAAAAATAGTGTCTGATAGATTTGCGAACCGAGGAGCAAAATGTACTGGTATGTGAGTATTTAATGTGTTATTGTGTTGTGTATAATGTGTTGTGTTGTGTTGTATATTTATTAATTTTTCTAATTTACTTAATTGTTTTTGATATTTATTATGTTTCAAAATGCTAACCTGTTCTCTAATTTTATCATCTAAGCAGTCAAATTCTACTGAATGCATGGAATAAGTTAACTCTGAATGAACAGTTTTGATGTAAATGTCTAGAGAATCTCTAATTTTAAACCATTTTCTACTTTCCTCTTTAATCCACATTCTTTGTGCCTTTTTAACTACTTTTTGTGCTTCTTTTGATTGAGTATTACATTTTATATTTACATAACTGGGTATTAAATTCTTCTTAAGACATTCTTGGTTAAACCAGATGTTTTGGGATGCCTTATACCTTTTCTCATGTAACTTCTTGTATAATCGGGTTAATTCTTCTCTCAATGCAATTTCAAAAATAATATCTTCGGCAACATCAACATTAATATCATTTAAAACACAAAATAGTATTGGAACAAAATTGTTAAATGTAAAAACAAAACTACCAAAATTAAAAAAATCTGGTGTTTACAAAATTAATTGTCCAAAATGTAATGCAGTATATATAGGTCAAACACAAAGAAATTTTGAAGTAAGATTTAATGAACACTTAAGAGCATATAGATTACAACAACCAGATAAGTCGAACTATGCAAAACACCTACTGGAACATCCAAACTCACTTATACACACCAATGACATTCATATACTACACATTTGTGATAAAAAACAAAATTTAGATTTTCTAGAAGAACTTGAAATTAAAAGACATCTAGCAGATCAACAGTTTAAAGTAGTTAATTAACAAATAAATCTTGGAAGTTCTCCACTATTAAACTGTTTACTTTGATTGAGTCTTCATTTTATACATAGATAAGACATTATTATAACATAAATATATTAAGTTATTGTAAAGATCAGCATGATATAGTTTTTTCCTGGTTTTTCTATATCATTGCACAGTTATACTGATCTTAGAGGGAAATACATCCAGGATAATCCCTTAGGGCTAATAACATCTAGGCTTTAATATTGTTATGTCTTATTACTTCCTTACTTGGTCTAGCCTTAACTCCTTATCAACATCAAGCACCTAGTTACAAACAAACAACATGTAATTTCAATATGTCAATCTGACGATGCTAGTGATAGCGAAACAGCTGTAATTGATTTTAAAGCGAATTTTTCAAATAAATAGTGGAAGTTTAGTTTAACTGTGCAGTTATTAATTGTTCTTAGTTTTCTATATTATATTAAATGAAATATCCGATCAAATTATTACATCAAAATATTTGTTTATGTACATAGAGTAGGTATTCTTTAGAGCTATTGACTGTTTTCAGCTATAATCTACAGTTTTTCGCCGATAAAGATTACTATTAAAATGGCGGAATAAGTTATTTATTCGGTATATTAATTACCGTAAACAAATATTGGGATAGGTAACTAAGTAAAATTACTTACCCTATTCAATATTTTTTTAAATAATGCAATAAAAGAAAATAATTTTTAGAATTTCTTATCCAAATATTCTTGACCAAGAAATACAATTCGAAGGTATACTCTACTATTAATTGTACTCGTTAATTTATTATACTTGTTTAACACTCAAGCATTTTCTACTACTCTACTTCATATCATTCTCAGAGTAATGGCATGGCATCAAGGAAGAGATAGTATGTGTAAATAGAAGGGTGAATTTCTAGTAGGTTTGTAGGGATTTCGGACATATCTCATGAGTATTTTGAGATAGTCCCATTATTATTTAACATTTACTTATCTCGACCTAACCCTTTTATATATTTATTAAAATTTTATATTCCTCAATTATCTGATTCTTACGAAAAATCTTTTTGGGTTATAAACAAAATTTTTGGTCTTCTTCCTTTAAAATAATCATTACGTTAGGTATTACAGCAAGTATTCTCAATCTAAATTCTCTGTAATATCATAATAAAAATCATATTTTCATTAAATTTATTGTTCAACTGTTTGTCGATAATTAATGATGTTATATCCGTGAATTAACAATTACTTGTTTTAATTACAAACATTGTGGTAATAAAAACATTTTTTTTTTCAAAATAGCAAACTACCATCATTGTTCTACCCACATATAATCATAAAATAATAAATATACTTTAAATAGTGTAAATGCCACTCTATTATCTTTGCTGCATACTACAACTGACCACACGTTTATCTTGAAAACCAACATGTTAAAAACTATTTGCTAGCATTGTCTCCATCTGTTATACACTTTCCGAACCGCATGGAAGTTTTCTAATTTGTAAAGTGTTTAAATGGTTGCTGATAGCTCTAGTTGTAAAAATATATGGTTTATTTTATGATGTAATACTAAAAAAATAGCATCTGTTTAAAATATATTATTTATATTATATAAGATAATAATCCTATAATAATTTAAAGGTGATTTCAACTCGTTATTGGTAGAAAACGCAAGATATTCGTTCCTATCATTCAAATTTAATTCGAGACCAAATTGTAGAGGTGGTTTATAAATCTTAAAATTTAATATTATAAAGATTCTGATGATTTAGCTTTATATTTAATTGTGTACCGTGTACTTTGAGCATACGTTCGTCACCGTAGATTAATAATTGATTTGTCATTATGTTTATTGTCCATTTATAAAACACTTCGCCAAGTTTTAGAAGTCCTTTAAATCGGATTTGGGTTACACCTATCCGAAAAATATGATTTTGGTGTCAATCGATTCGAAATGACAAATAGAAAAACATTCCTGAATATCAAAATACGTTTTAAAAAATTTCCTATTGTTATTAACAATTTAAGATTTTAAAAAAAGGGGGTTTACATTTTTGTTAATAACTCAAAAACTACAATAGCTAAAACAAAAAACTGAACGGATTCTTAAAGGGCAGGAAATTTCCAACAAAAAAGTCCCAGCTCCCCGAATTGTAGCTGAATTATTTATAGGTCTAAATTTATGTTGAAAATGGCATAAAAAACGGGCGGCCCGTCACCGTCGCAACGACCAAGTAACATAAATTATTTTTTTTCAATAAGTAAATATTAATAAAAAAAATTAAAAAAATTCTAGCACTCACAGAACATATCAGAGAACGAATTTCTGTAGTCGAAACATTTTTTTCGTTATTTTTCACATTTCTATCCATTTGTTAATAAAAAAATTACATCTTCATTGTTACTAACTTTAAATTCGTTACTGTGAGTAAAATAAAAATACAAGAATTTTTTATGCTATTATTTATAATTTTTGGATGTTATTATTAATGCTTAGAAATTTTAATAATTAAATAAATTATTGTTTCATTTAAATATAAATAGTTAACAAACCTTATTTACAAAGGGTTTTATTTCATAAAATCACTACTTGCTACTATAATCACTTACCTGGTTTTTCAGCCGAAACTTCGCCCTCAAAACGAAAGGGAGGAGAGTAACAATTGCCATTTCTAATAATAAAATAACAATTTCATTCACTTCACCACGGTTATTATATTTATTGTTTATTTATTGAAAATGTTATTTTTAACACGAGTTAACTTTAAATGCTATTTTACAAATAAACCTTATAATTCCTTGTGAGTAAAACCCTAACAAACAACTTCGTCGCGCGGTAATTAGTGCAAATTCTCTCGTAAACTCGTTTCTGTAAAATAAACAAACCGTAAACAGAATAAAAACTATGTAGGTACTACAAAAACTACGAAACTGAATCGCCAGTTTTAAATATAACAATTAAAGTTTCTGATAAAAGAAATATTCTAAAATAGTCATTATTTTTAATTATTTCATTAAAAAAAAGTAAAAAGAAAGAAAACACATATTGATATATCAAATTAAAATATATTAAAATAATAATTATTATGAAATGTGATTTATGTTTAAATAATTCGAAGATGATTTTTAAAAAATTTATTTATTAACTATTTGACAAAATACTATATTTTCAACAATAATCTTTTTAAACTTTATAATTAATATCATAATCAAGAACCAAAAATTAAAAAATTAAAGACTAATTATAATAATTCATAATCTTGTTTAACATCGAAATTTATAAAAACAATGAAAAATATTGTAAACAGAATCATTAAGTTTTTTTACTAAATAAATTAAAAAAGTTTTTTTAACTGAACAAAACAAGCAAAAACGTTATCACGTTTTAACTTAAAATATTCTTCTAAGACTGTATTTGGTAAAATTTTCGGACATTAACAATTTTAAAAAATAAGAGAGCAGTACACAAAATTAATACCAGTTTAACAATAGTTATTTGTAAAAGTTTTATACAATATTTTTTATAATTCCCATTTATTTATGTTTTTGAAATAAAATTATTCAACAATTAGTACTTTTTTTGTGTTCATTAAATTATGTTGGTACTTACCAAAATGACATATGACAGATATTTCAAGATTGAAATTTAAATTTGATTTGAATATTAAATTGAAGTAAAAAATAATTTGAGAAAATATAAAATAAGATATAAATAACCAATTTAAAGGAAAATGGAAGAAACTCAGTTAATTTTAAAATTGTCTAATAAAATTCACACAATTACCAACTATCACACAAAAAATAACTAGACGAAGTGAAAAGAGATTTCATTTGGTTTTTAATGGGTATTAGGGGGATGGTCAAAAAGGACCCCAAGGTATTTTGCCTCTTGAACATAAGGAATTGGGTCTCATACCATCTTCCAGCCTTTTCTTTGTAAAGATGACAATAGCGGTTTTTTGTGGATTTAATGCTTGATCCTCGTTTTTACACCTCCTGTCAACAATATTAATAGCGCTTTGTGTCTATTTTCTGATGATCCCTATAAATTTGCCTTTCGTGGCTATTATAAGTTTATCAGCAAAATCTTGTCATTATATGTCTTTAGCTTCTAGATGCTACTAATCTACTTGGACATTCCAGAGAATTAGCACCCCTCTTTGTGGGCAACATTTGCCTACCTTAGCTGCGAGGCTGGTTAGCTTCTTGCAGAGAAGATTTTGTATCCTTTACTCCAGACAGTTCTTTATTTATGAACCGAGGTTTAGTGGTACTCCTTTGTTCCCTAGTGCTTGAGTAATTGATATGGACAATGCGTTGTTGAACACATTTTCTATATCAAGAAATACAGCTATTTAACTTTTTCTTCTTCAAGGCCTTCAATAATAGTATGTTTAGGTCGTGCATTGCCGCCTCCGCTGAATTTCTGGGTTCATACGCAAATTAACGATTGCTAAGAGCTTTTACTCTCACTAACTCGTTTCTTATATATCTATCTACCAATAGCAAGAATATTGGTCTATAGTCGTTTGGTTCTGTATTTTCCCTTTTGCCATGTGGTATGTGTCTCTAGGCTGTACGAGCCTTAAATATGTAACATAGTAAACGATCTCCTTCCCCAATGCCCTCTTGTGGGGTTGTAGCCCCTCAACTTCACTGGCCCCTGTCTAGGAGTTGTAGTCCGTTATATTTTCCTCTGTGGGAAGTTTTCTTTCATCCGGCACTGGTTTAGCCGCCTAGTAGAAGACTTGAGTCTTCAAATAGAGGAGCCATATCCAGTTTTTTGACCTGCTCCAAGGATTCTTGGTCCTTGGAGAGAGCCCACATCTGTTCCTCTCGGGCAAGCGTCTTACCTAATACGGTTCAGAAATCAGTTGTTAGATTTTAGCCGTTTTCATCTAGCCAGGATAAATCCCTGTCACTGGCAGTCCAAAAGACAGAGGTCGTACTCTTGATAACACAGAGAATTGAGAGGAACATCTACATAAACGTCAGCAGCAACACCATGCTGGTTTTCGAGGCCATACGGTGATGGGAAATTGTCCTTCTGGGCACAGATCTGCAATGCAGCAAATAAAGCTGCAAGAGCAGTCACTAATCTTAGCAGCCTTTTGACCAATATTGGAGGACCATCCCCGAGTAAGAGAAAGCTACTGATGCGAACTGCAGACACCATAATGCTGTATGGAGCTGAGATCTGGGCGAACGAGATGAGGTTCCAGAAATACCGATGCTGGGTGGAGGCCGTACAAAGAAGAAGTGCATTTAGGATATGCAGTGCATACCGGACGGTCTCAGCTCCAGCGGCTTAGGTGATCACCGGAGTGATCCCGATTGATCTGTTAGCTGAAGAGCGAAGGCGAACCTATATGAGGAAAGGAAAAGAAGAAATCCCATCATTTTTCAAGAAGGAAGAAAAGCAAGAAACTGTGAGATGGACAGCTCGATGGGAAAGAGAAAGTGCGGCCATTGTACAGCCCCACTTATTCAAGAACTCAGCAATAGAGAGTTATGAACTGCTATAAAACTCAGTTCTTGGCGAGGCACGGCTACTTTCCATCCTTTCTTGAAAAGATACGTGAGGTAGCTAATCCCATATACAAATACAATCAAGATGGGAGGTAGGACAAAGGGACTGGGAAGTGTGGAAGGAAGTTAAGGATAGGATAGTGGGATGAGAAAAGAGGAGAGGGAATAGAAGTCAAGATAGGAAATCCAGTCGCAGGGGATGAAACAATTAAAGTAGTGTGGCTAAATAAGGGAGACAGTGGAAAAAGGGGTACATAGATCGTTTCGTACTGGTTGAAGAGGGGGAGGAAATAGAATGGGTTAAGGAAATACGGACAACGGAATGGAAAGGAGCAAGAATTAATCAAGTAAAACGTATCCATCGAATGAAAGGGTATAGTGGAGACGAAAAGAACGTCTACGAGCTACTGAGACGGATGTTTGGGTGTGGGGATTCACAAGCTTGAATATATGGAGACGAGTGTTGAGGATGATGCTAGCATGGGTGAGAATAAGAGTAACCATATACAAGGAAAGGGAAAGGGTAAAGGATAAAAGGAACGAGGCGATAATCCTTGAGGATATGGCGGATATCGATCGGGAGGGCATTGAGAGGAACAAGGAAGGGTGGCAAGTGTGGCAAGAACGAAGAAGATGTTAAGGAGAAAAGGTAAATGTAAGGGTAAGGATAGATACAAGGCGAAAAAGAAGGAGCTTGAGCGGAAGGTGAGAATAAGAGCTGGGAAATGTTGCTGGGGAAATTGGACAATAATCCATGGAATAAGGCATATGAGATAGCAGTGAATAGAATGGGGGGAACTAGGAATATTTTGCTAGAGGAAGATTAGGAGAAAGAAATTATTAAAAAGCTATCTGCAGTGGTAGAAGGAGTAGGGGATAATATAATTCGGGTAGAGCAGGATTTAAGTAGAAGAGGTAAAATGAGGGGGGTAAGGCTGGTAGAGATGGAGAAAATAAGGAAGGTATCAAGGACATAGGAAAGTCCCAGGAATAGATGGTTTGACAAAGGAGTTAATAAAAAGACTGTTGGACGATAATGGGGAGTATTTCTTTGAACTTTTCAACAAGGTGCTGAGGGAGGAAGACTTTCCGGAAGCGTGGAAAGTAGCCAGAGTGGTACTGGTGATAAAGGCGGGTAGAGAGGGGAAGCGTACTACGGGCCCATCAGTCTGCTGTGAGGATTAGTAAACTTTTGGAGGGTATCATAAAAACAAGAATTGAGGAGGAAGTGGAAAGAAATGGAGGCTTTAGGGGAAACCAGCATGGGTTTGTGAAGGGGAAGTCTTGTATTTCTGCACTGGACAGAGTGATGAGCTTGGTGGAAAATACTAGGGAGGGCAGTTGGAGAAATGAAAAACTGGCCCTACTTGTATTCGTTCAATGGGGTCAGAAAAATGGCAGTGCTGGGCACCTTGACTAGGCTTGAAGTGGGGGAGGGGCTAATAAACTTAGTGGAGGATTATCTGATGGGGCGGGTTTTGGTTGACTCCAAAGGGTGGAGGTATAGGACGAAGATGGGAGTACCTCAGGGGTATCAATTTAGGAGTGTTATATATTATATACAAGTAAGTGACAGGGTTTATTTTATTATGACATATTACGATAATTTTTAGAGGAGAGTAAGTATATTAGAGATGCGAAAACCCTATTTCAATTTTATGAAGAACGTTATTTTAAGAGTCGATATAGGTTTTCAAAACAATCTATATGTTTTATTGCCTTTAATTTACGAGAATTTAATAACGATCGATAACCGCGGTTCATCTATCGCTCCTATTGAACAGTTATTTGTTTTAGGTTCTTAGGTTTTATGCAATGGGTGAATTCCAAGTAAGCATTGGTCAAAAAGTGTATAGGTTACCTTTTTTGTTAATTATTATATTTTTAGATTGTTGGTGTGGCACAGTCTAGTGTTAAAAAAAATCTGTATTATTTGCAAGACAACTTGTAAAGCTATGTAAAATTTCCTCAAAATAATCAAGCAAATATTAGGGAGTTAGGGAAAACTCCTTAAAACCGTTCTAATTTCTTATTCTTTCAGTTCTTTCCTGACATCTGTTGAATCATTTACCCTAAGCTTTATACAGTAGAGGCAAAATATTAAGAAAAAGAATAAATATAATGTCAGAAAGCCTCTTTATTTAAGGATTCTTTTGTGAAGGAAGGCCTAAATATTGATTATGAATAGATATCTTTAGGGAGACCTTAAGGCATCCCTATATAAGACATCCTTAAGTACAACTTCAAGTACCAACTAGAATTAAAATGGAACTATAAGCTTATTGATTGGAATGATCAGAGGATGTTCGTTTTATTCACTAATAAGTCAAGATATGAAAAGCGTTCCAATTAGTAGAGATATATTTTTCAATTGTTGTTGCTTGATAGGATAATAAATACACAGAGTTAAACAACAATGTTATCCCTTAGTTTCATGCTGATAATACTAAAAATTTCATAGAGTTCCGAATTTATCACAGCCATTTATATAGCTATAGCTAGCCTATTGAATATATATCATCCTCAAGGGGGCTTGATTTCTTACTACAAAAAGTTTCAAGGTGGCAATAAATGAAAAAAAAATTCTTCAATGTTGCTTAAATAATCTCATGTTAATCTTTAATTGAAATAGCTATTATTTTCTAAAAAAAAGTGAATATTTTCAATAAATAGCGTAAGAAGTTGTTAAACTGTTTAATTGGTATTTTTAAGATTTTAATTTGTACTACACAGGATTTGAATAAAAGAAGCTTTGTAATTCAATAAACTACATTTTAAAAGTATGCCTAATTTTCCAAAAAAACTTACTTAGCCACCTCAAAAACATCCAGTTTTACAAGGAACCTGTCTGCAATATAAATTTTATTAAAGTAAGTTGACTGTGCTTAATTTTAATCGCTTTTAAGTACACAAAACTAAAACCACTAAATTATAAAATGTTTCGTAACATATTTCAATGCAAAAGTTTTAATTGCTGTTAATGAATATTCTGTTCCACGAGCATAAAGTCATAAAAAGAAAATTTATCTTTTACTTGGATTTTCCTTTTCCTTGACATCCCAAAAACTCATACCCGTAGAGTGATGATGATATATAAGAAATATAATATCAAAAGTTAACCAAGAAGAAAAGTTACGAGTTTACCGAAACTCTGAAAATCAGTAAGTTTTCCTTAAATGTTAACTTTATAAAACGAATATACAACTTGAAATCTTATTAGCGTTGTTTACATATTTATTGATTTACTTTTTAAGCCATATTTGCTAGGTACAACATTTATAATATAACAATACTTAATAAATTTAATAAAAGATGCACCTGATTGTTTGAACACTTGTGCTATGCAGAGTTTAGAAAGTTAAAAAACCTATAACACACTAAAATATTTTAAACTTGCCCAAGCAAAAAATATAACATTTTTTTATATAAATACCTATAATCAGTATTATTAACAGATTGCTTGCTTTCGGCAGTCTATGAATTACATTACATTACAATTAAAAATTTTTCAAATCTTTCTGTCAAAATAAACTTATTAACAGTAGATTCAGATTAAAAATTGGGTCGGCTTAAAAGCCTGATACACTGAGACCTTTGCAGACCTATTGTGCTGCCCTTACAAGCCTTTGCAAGCCCTTGCAAGCACCTCATCTATTCCTACGCTTCTGATGAAGTTCATTAGCCTTGAAAGTGTTCGATATATCTTCGGATACCTATATTTTCATTATATAAAATATGTAAATGATATTTTTTCTGTTCCTTGAATATAATTTTTAATATATGAAGTTTTATTTATTTTTTTTAATTTGGATGGCTTGGGCTCTCGCCATTCAGCCAGTTTCAACATGTAATTAAAATATTAAGATATTTCGGACCAAGCCATTTCCAAATATCGATTCCATGCACGACAGACAACACTTTGGGACACATTTAGCCGTGTAGCCACTTCTTCTTGACTTAAGCCTTCGTGTATTCAACGTACTATCGGCTTCAGAATAGTATATACATTTTCAACCTCAAACCGCTTACAATTAATTAATTTTAAGGACGGCCTTAATTTTAAGGACGGCCTATTTATTGTGTATAACCAATCACGGTTTAAATAATAATAAATTTGAAAGCAGTTAAACAGTTTTTTACGCACACATCTTTAATGTTTGCAGCATAAGGTATTTTATTGACAAATTGCTTGTCCCTCTGTCCCTTGTAAATAAACTTAATCCCAAAAACCATTTAATGTAGGCATTGCCACTCCTATGTTGTTGAAGCAGGGCGTTTTTATAACTTCGGTAGGTAAACGACATTCAGATTTAACATGTATATGCTATTCTAAAGCCGACTGTACTAAGTGATCGAGTTGCACTAATCGCAAAATTAGTCAAACATGTAACAAATTTGTCTATTGGTCAATTTTCGGGTTAAATCTTAACTTGAAGTTAACTCTCGATTGTGAAACCGAGCATTAGATGGCCATGACTGCACCGATTTTGTTAATTTATTTTACTAAAGTACTGAAGATAGATTTTGTTATGGGATATTGATTAGGTTATAAGTTATTAAACATTATTAAGAGGATATAATAAAAAAGTAGCTTTCACAAGAAAAAAGGGACCTAATCTAAAAACCATCAAAATAGGGGAGAACCTTTTCAAAGGTTAAATATTTAGGGATAATCCTAGATAGCAAGTTATGAGAACTTGTCCCACTGCTGCAATGGAAGTGATTGTAAATTTGACCCCACTGCATATTCAGCTAGAAAATGTATACAGAATGATCAAAGAAGGAATTATCAGGGAAAAACCTCGATCACTTCAATTTGATCAAACTTGGGAATTGTCCCAAGATAATATGCCTAAGAAATTTAACTTTGTGAGAAAATTCATCAAAAAGTTGAGTACTTCATCTGAATGGGAAGAAGACACCATACAGAATTTAAACCAGAATGCCATAAAGTAGTATACGGACGGTTCCAAGTTAGATAAGGGAACTGGAATAGGAATCTTTGGACTGAGAAAGCCTGGGCACATACCCAAGCATCTTTCAAGCAGAAATTCGCGCCATCAAAAGATGTGCGGAATTTAATATACTGCAAACAAGAAATTGTGATTATGTCGAACAGTCAAGCAGCCGTCAAAGCGCCGAGCTCAAATATAATCAGTTCGAAGATGGTTTGAGAATGCCTAGGCAAGCTAAATAAACTAGGCCAGAAGAACACTGTCACCCTCCTATGGGTCCCAGGACATTTAGGAATAGACGGGAACGAAGCAGCAGATGTTGGCAAAAAAGGAGCTGAAACCCCACATCTTTGACCGGAACCATCCTGTGATATCACAAGCAGCGCAACCTTAGAAAAACTAAGAAAATAAATGGAGAAAGAAAAATCCAGGATGGCTGCATGACTTGCACTGATTTTGTTAATTTATTTTACTAATGTACTGAATGTAGATTTTGTTATGGGATTTTGATTAGGATATAAATTATTAAACATTATTAATATTAGCCATCTTAATGTATTATTTTAAGCGGATATAATAAAAAGTTAGCTTCAATTCCGTAAATCATGACCGATTCCGAGACAATCGAGGCGTTCCATACATAAAACACTCTGTATGTGCTTAATATTTGATTTACAAATATTTTATTTTGACCATCTTTCACATATATCTGTTGTATATAAATAATAAATTAGTTCTTGGGAAGAAGTAGACAGAAAAAATGTGATTATTTATTAATGATTCATATAGAGCCTTATATCTGCCTGACCTAAAATCCCAACTAAATTATATCTCTTATACAGCTGTCCGTTTCAATTATTTTTCTGATTTTCTTTCAGAGATTTACAACATTTCTGATAGAATTTCATATTGAATGATATTTACACTACGAATAAGAAATATACTATCCTTTTTACAAATATGAATTTATTTTTAATACAATTTATTTTATCAATCCTTATCTTATGTAAGTCTCGGGACACATAGAAAACGAAACAGCAGATAAGCTGGCAAAAAAAGGAGCTGAAACCCCACATTTAGGACCAGAACCATCTTGTGGGATCAGCAGTATAGAGTAATCTAAAAACTAAAGGAAGAAATGGAGAAGGAAAAATCCAAGTACTGGAATCAGCTGGAAGGACTGAGGCAATCTAAGATACTACTGGGGAACTATGACCAGAAGAGATCTCTTAGCTGCGTCAACCTCAGTAAAAAAAGGCTCCGAATTCTAACGGGAATATTAACCGGGTATTTCCGATTAAGAAGCTAGGGTTAGCAGATGAAGCAAAGTGCAGATTCTGTGCGGAAGAGGATGAAACCTCAATACAAATACTCTCAGAATGCCCTGCCTTGCAGAATTCTAGGGCTAGATACCTAGGAGCACATGAAATAGAAGAAGGGGATCTACCTGATTTGAAGCCCGACGATGTCCTAAACTTCCTCAGGAAAATAGGACTCGAGGAGCTGCTTTAAATCTGAGAAAACATCAGAACATGGCAAGTAAGGGTGGTCACAATAGATCCTATAGGTCACAGTTTACTTATCACCCCTAATTTATACATTCATACATTGTTATTATGGCAACGTGCGGGCGAGCGTTATCGTGCATTAGAATAAAATATCATGCTGATCTTTACAGCATGATATAGTTCTTTGCCTGGTTTTTCTATATCATTGCACAGTTATACTGATCTTAAAGGGAAGTACATCCAGGATAATCCCTTAGGGCTCATAACATCTAGGCTTTAATATTGTTATGTCATTACTTCCATACTTGGTCTAGCCTTATAACTACCTAATAAACATCAGGTACCTAGCTACAAACAAACAAAATGTAACTTCAATATGTCAATCTGACGATGCTAAGTCTAGCGAAACGGCTGTCATTAAGGTTAAAAAAGAAATTTTTTAAATAAATATTGGAAGTTTTGTTAAAACGAAGAGTTTTTTATTATTCTTAATAAGATGGACTTCCAAAAAGTAAGGGTTTGTACAATCAATTTATGTTTCACAAAATTTTAGAAAAGTTTCCTTAATAGTAATGTGAGCAGTCCGAATTCGGCATATTATACAGGGGTTCCCATTTAAAAAATCATATGTTTGGTTTGTAACGGAGTTATATAGTATAGTTTAAGGTAAATTCAAAATATGGACCCTAAAGACATCTGCTATTTTTGTTAATAACATTTTTTGATATCTTCTAAAATAACCCATTTACCGAACTTTGTCGAAAGGTTGGTACACCCTGTATATTTACCAACGAATTCATAATAATTGTTTCACTTTAGTGTTACCCGAGAAACTAATTTATCGTCTAAATGGTTTATATCATAGAGGAAGGATCAAAGATAAAGGATTCCTTAAATTAATTGATTGATTGCAAAATGTAAGCTACGATATACGAAAACTGTTTTATGCTAAGAATACCAATTAATAATGTAAATTACAGCAAATTAATAAAGCTTCAACAATTTGTCTTTCTATTAAATGAAAATATAAATATTTGTATTTATCTAACGAGTTTTAATTTATTTCCAATATACAGTGGACCGCTAATTTATGGAATATTATCATTATTTCAGGAACCGTCGAGTTTTGAGGGTAATCCCGAAACAGGTCGATTTTTGTTATAAAATACCCATGTTATAACGTACATGGAGTAAGGATGACGTCACCGATGTGGGTATAGTGACGTAATCGTTAATTTTTTTAAATAGAAATCGGTATAATGCGACACCTCATTTGAAGGAGAATTTTTAATTCTCTATTTAACGACATTACATTTGTAACTAAAATATTTTTTTAAGGGTACAAAAACATTTCTTTTTTATTTAAATTCAACCAAATTACAACTAATGATTTAATTAATAACGTACCTTAAAGTAACCAAATTATGCATAATAAATATTTTAAATTAAATGTTCGAAATGCCCTCCATCGGTTTCTTGACAATATGCGAATCTACGGAAACATTCATCAAGTACATTGCGGAGGACTTCTGGAGTAATGAGACTCATTTCATGCCTAATTTTATCTTTTAAGTTCTGTAAATTTTGGGGTCTATTGACATAAACTTTTAATTTTATGTAACCCCTTCAGGAATAAGTCTAGAGGTGTTAGATCTGGCGACCTTGTGGCCACTCTATAAAACCTCGTCTTCCGATCCATCTCCTGGGAAAGCAATTATTTAAAAATTGACGTACTTCACGTGCGTAATGCGGAGGAGCTCCATCTTGTTGAAACCAGATATTGTCACTAGGTAAATTTGCATTATTGTCATTTGGATACATGTTAGCAAGGACAGGTAATGGAACATGGGGTAGAACAGGGTACTTAACATTTGAAGAGAAAAATAACAACTTCCAGAAAATATTAGATTTTTAACATCATTGACAGTGTATTATTCAGTGTTTGGATTATCTATATTCAAGGAAGATTTCAAAAATTTCAAGCCTGTCCATATGTTTTTTGTAATCATATTTCAAACTGCACTTAACCCCGTTCCACGCATGGAAGGGGCGAAATGGGGTACTCAGTAATTTTGATAGTTTATGATGTTCTATTCACAGTTTGGTCAAATTTATTATCATTTTTATTATTCATTCGAACTTTCAACATAAAAAAATAATTCTGAACAATAAAACTTTATTACTCATCTCAACACAGTATAAAATGATGATAAAGTGAAACTTATAATGAAGCACATTCCTGAGAAAGAAAGAAAAAAGGAACTCTAAAGTATTGCCATATCAACAAAATCGAAACAGTTCGTATTATTTGCATATTTCGCATTCGAACTCAACATCGTCATCTTCGCTATCAATTCCGGCACATGCGTTGTGAACCCACTTGGAGCAAATTTTGCAGGCGATCCAACCTTTTCTTGAAGTCGAATTACTAAACAGGTCATTACAGTAAAGACAGGGAGTGTTATCATCATCATCATCGCAAGAAGTGTGATGACTCATTATTTTCTTTTTGCCTCCTGGATTTTTTCTTTGTTTGAATTGTTTTCTCTTTGTCTTGGTTGGTTTTTATCATCACGCTTGTGATTTTCCTTTTCACTGAACTTTTACGTTGCTCCTTCGAAATTCTCTGATTCATGGTCTCCTCAAGTTCGTTCTTATATGGTGTTGAAGTCAAAACTGCAGCCTTGCCTCGTTTTCTGCTGACTCTTTTCAAAGAACCTGCAACCTTTGGTATCGCAAAATATCTGATGGAGAGGCATGGGCAAAATGCATTGAAAGTTTTTTACTTGGACCACATGAAATATTAGGAAATACGAGCTGTGGAGGAGTGACATTTCTCGGAGGAGTTTGCTCTCTGAAACTATGAGACGGTGGGGTTCGATCTTTAGAGGAATGAGATGGCGGAGTTTCATCTCTGGAACAATGAGGTTGCCCTTCTGAATTGCTTGTCAGCGTATTCAGTTCTACAGCAGTTACAGACCTTGGCTGTGAATCAATATCATTTTCTTCTGCAGGATCCACTTCTCTGGAAATATCTGTTGTGTCGGAAGGAAGATAATCCGCTTCGGTAAAGACTTCTTGATCTACAGGCCGAATGCCAGTTTTTTTAAAAGCGCTTATTGTCGTTTTCATTGTTGCAACATTTATAAAAGCTGCTCCAAAGAGAGTAGACATCTCAAATAATGTAATAACCTTCCCAGGATGGTTTCGTAACCAACTTCTTGTCTCATGCTCGTAGAAAGAACTCAAAGGCTTCATGAATGCCACATCAAGCGGCTGAAGCCGGTGAGAACAATGTGGCGGAAAACACAATAAGATAACGCCGTTCTCTCTTGCATAGTTAATTAGTTCAAGGCTTTTGGTATGGCTAACATGGCCATCCAAAAGTAATAGGACTGGCTTCTCTCGAGTTGCTCCGGAAAACTTTACAAAGTCTTTGAACCACTCCAAGAATATTGCACCATTCATCCAGCCTGAATCGCCCAGCTTTACTACAGATCCTGAGAGAAGTCCAAGTTCGAATTCTTTTTGCATCCTTTTCCTGGGAAATACTAAAAGAGGTGGCATATAAGCTCATACTGCAGAAAAACACTCCTCAACCGTCACTGTTTGTCCTCTCTCTGCAGAAGTGAGAATGCCTACTTGACGCTACACAACTGCCTCAACAGCAAGCTCCATACTCTCGGAAGACCAGCTTTGTCGAGTAGTTTTTCTTTTGTAAACACCTGGCATCTGAAAAGATAATCAGTAACAATCCAATGAAGAACGGGGTAGAATGGGGTCGATAACACTAGGGCGGAACGGGGTACCCCATTTCACCCCGTTTGCTGGTACTCCGTTGTGCCCCAAATGAGAGACAAAACCAAATCAGTGAACATGTGAACAGAAAGTGTTCTGAGATAATTCAACATGACAAAAAAGTAGCTAAAAGATGTATTTTTCTATAGGTAAAACAAGCCGACCCATAATTATTATTGTCTAGTACTTACTGTAGTGTAAAAATTATCCAATATTGCGTCAGTCACACAAAACACATGTAATACACACTCTTCCGTGGTCCAACTCTAACTGTCTTTTTTTACATTGGGTAGCGCATACGCAAACAGTGGAGAGGGTAATAATGGTTGAGTATACATGATTTCAAAGTGTTGCCCTAACACCCAGCGTTGTTAGAAGCGGTACCCCATTCCACCCCGTTACCCCGTTCTACCCCATGTTCCCCTATAAGTTGATTTCTCAAAAAAGTTAAATAACGTTCTCCTGTTAGATTTTCTTGAAAGAAAAAAGGGCCAATGCTTCTGTCATCGTTGATCCCTGCCCATACATTCACTTTCTGAGGATATTGCGGGTGTGCCTCAGTCATCCAATAATGTGGGTTTTCTTGACTCCAATACCTGCAATTTTGACGATTCACGGTATCATGTAAAAGAGAATTTGATTGATGAAACGTGGATTGCCGATACATAAATTCTGCATAATTTCAGAAAATTGAAGCCGGCGATCGAGATCGTCATCGTTTAATTCCTGGTGTAGTTGAATTTTGTAGGGATGGTATTTTTCTTCTTTTAAAATAGGTACGTAATACCGATCGTTGGGAAACTCCAGCATATTCACCCATTTGTGTTGAACTACTGTGAGGATTGTCATGGACATTTAATAAAACATCAAGTTTCACATTGTCTTTAATTTTAGGACGCCCAGCGTTTGGAATATGTTTAACGTACCCAGTTTCTCCAAATTTTCGGACTATTTTACTTACTGTTGATTGGTCTGTCTGGATATTTTGCGTTGAATAAATTGCATACCTCGTTCTGTGTTCTTTTTTTATCTCCCACATCCGCTAAGAATTAATATTTCTATGCGTTTTGTTTCATTTAGGTGAGCCATAATTTAGTATTCAAAAGTAAAAATTACAATTGACAACTTATGACAATTCACAAAATCAAAAAATATTTACGACAATAAATATTACAGTAACTATGCCAATATCCCTTGCTTGATTTAACATTTGACAAAATTTTCAGTGTTTATGAGATAACTTTTTGTGTCCATTATTATTTTTACTTATTTTTGCTTTTTTAAGTATTTATTTCAGATAGTCATAAAGGCTAGCAGACTTGTAAATAGCCTTAGAAGCTATTCACTATCCTCGCCAATCCACTGGTACAAGTACTGGTACCCGTACTAGTCTGCGGAGTTTACATTAGATTAGTAGCTGGCTTGCAAGTTACTGGTACCAGTAACTAACCCATTTACTAATCTAATGTAAACGCCGCTTAATGAGAAGGCCAAACAATAATAACTCATCTTTCTATCTTGGCACATAATTACTATTAAAACACAAAATAATATTTTTACAAACTTGTTGAATGTAAACATAGAAATTTCTAAAATAAAACAATCTGACATAGTATACAAAATTAAATGTGTAAAATGTAATTCTGTTTCAAGCAATCATTAGGATTAAAAATTATTTAACTGGTGCACTACTTAATATCTCAGAAAGGGTTTCGGGGCAACAATTAATATTAAAACGAATAGGTACCTAACAGAAAAACAACAAAAACTTTAGAAATAATGTTTTGGTTATACCATTGTTTAAGTAGTCTGATTATACAATGCTTATACAAAGTAAATAAATGATTGTCGATTAACATGACTCGGCAAGAGGAAGGCAGGTACCAAAAAATATATTTATAAATGTTTAAGATTGATGTGGAGAAAATTACATAAAATTAAAGTGAATGGATGTTTTATTGTCTTTAAACCCCGAAGCTTATTATTTAATCGTAACTTTAGTTTGATTAAAGCCCTAGTCCCATTAACCATTTTGTCATTTCGCCATTTTCTTTTCATTTTACTTTCGTTTATACTTCACTTGGTAATTAAAAACGGTTTTATGGAAATTAGAATGAAGAAATTAATTTTAAGATAAAATGATTTTGATGACAAATTGGTATATTGGCCGAATACAAATATTAACTATATAAATACTGTCAGAAAATGTTGGAGTAAGTAGGTATACAAGCTTGTAGTAAAATGTACTATACTTTTGTATAAAACTGTATCCTAGGAGACTTTATTGTTTCGGTCCAATTCTTTGGTATGCATAATTTTTTTAAATAATTTCTCAGTAATAATATAGTCAATTTTCTTCTCTAAAAATAAGAATTTAAATATTGAATAACTGTTAGTTTATGAAGATGGAAGGTGGACTAAGAATGTAGACCTACAGAGAAAAAAATTGAGCTTTACGTCGATAACAGCAAACAGTAGTAAACACAAACTTTTTACACCTCATCCTTTTCTACTGCTAGTAGAAACACATCTAAAAATTGTGTACACTTGTCTATCAAGCAATGACATACGTTCTTTTCAACTCTAATTATTATGACATTCAAATGGAAAGAGAAGCTTAAGCGGTTGTTTCCATAAGAATTTATATTGACCACTAATGACAACTGGTATTATTTTGATACATCGAGTTTTGTACAAAGCGTTTTATAATTTGCATTCAAATAAAATGAGGTTTTTTCAAAACCTCTAACTAATATTTTTAACATAACCTTCTTTTTTAGACTGTGGCTAAACTTTCATGTATCGGGAATATTTATCGTAGATTTATTAAATCAACTAAAACAACAACATCCATCACAACTGGATTCAAGTTGCTCAACACCGGAAAAAATGGAATGATTTGCCTTAGTTCAGCTAAAAAAGCATAGCGATGATAACTTTGTTCTAAAACAGACAAACCTGTATTAAAAAAAAATATTGTACTAACCTAGCCATATATTACTACTCTAAAACTTCCAAGTAGGAGAATGATTTTAAAATTTTTATTGAGAATTAAACCAAAAACTTTTTTAGATAACAAGAGCTTACATAATTTTTTTCAGGCATCCACCTTCCAGATTCGCATTATTCATACCTGATTCCTTCAACAAATAGGGGAGTTGAAATACCTACTATTATAGGTTAATGTACAATTTTTTTCCCAGTTTCTAATTATGAGTTTTATGTTGGCAACTCAGTTGTATAATTTTTAATATTTTTTTTTTCAGAAACCAGCATCTCTCATTGTTCTGATGATCCTCTAACAACAGAAGCTACTCCCAGGACACCAGAATGCAATGCATCCGTTTTAAAAATTATTGGGGAAACAAGAAAATTAAATTTGACTCCTAATTGTAATAAAATTATATTGCAAATATAAAGAATTATTACTTATTTTATTTTTATTTCTATATGTCAATACCAAATTGATAAGAACATTAAAATACTTTAAAAATATTTTTAAAATAATTTAAATTAACCAATAAAATTAAAATACAATTATATAGTTAGTACTCAGGTCACGAGCGGCGCTGTAAACACGTTTTTAAAAAACCCTTAGAGTCGCTATCTATAAACTTCTTTATAATCTATGAGCTAATAAAAGGGCGCAGACTGTGATATACAATACTGTAACAGGTTTACAGAGAAAATAGAAATCTTAATTATTGTTCTTGAATTTTTTGGAAGACCTTGGTTGATCTCGAAATATGTAGGTTTTATTGGTTAATCTGGGGATTTTAAACCCTTATTCAAAAACTGTTTTTGCAATAATTTACTAACATATCTAAGAACTGTTCGATTCGTTGATAACTAAAACTGAACCTCAATTAAGAATAACAACGTATTTATATATAAATAAAATATATCCTATCTGCCAACCAGTACCACACTTTTAGTGCCTTACCGATTAATAATTGTATTCTATCAACTCTCTAAAAATACTGAAAAAGTAGAAAATTGTTTCCACCTGCACCCAGGGTAAGGAAACTTAACAGTTTCTATACCATGTTTGACCGTTTTCTATAAAAAAAAAACAACTACTTCCTTCAGTTTTTTATTGACTGCACCTTATAGAAATTTATTTCTTGCATTGTTCTCTAAAAATATGTAAAATTAATTTGTTTAAATACCTAATTATGAATAATTTTGTTTAAGAGGTAAATAATTGAGTTGTGCAAGCTGTAATTGTAAGTATTCTTAAAAGTAATAACAATATAAAAACATTTATAAATTGGATCAGACAATTAAGATAAAATCTTTCTTGATGGGAGTTCAAAGTTTATTTATCTATTTTTATCGCCAAACATCAAAATGTAACTTTATCTATTATATTAACATATAATACGTAATATAAACTTACGTAAAATGCGCTAGGCTTAAAGTTCTGAGAGTTATGGATGTTAAACATATACGGTTGACATTATAGTATCTCGTTAAACGCCAAGATAACTCCGAATTTGCCTCGGTCGTAGAATTAATAAGAGAACGTATTCGTGAAATACCTGTCAACACATGGCGTCAACCATGTCATAAATGTGGAAAATAGTTTTCAACTGAATTTATTACTACGAGCGAAATAGTTATTAACGTATTCAGAGTGATGCGACGAGAATCAGAATTTAGGATAAAAGCGCCAAACATTAAAATGTTTTATGGTCAAAATAAAACACAGAACAATTAAGAAGCAAAATTAACAACACCTAATAACATATTTTATTTGTTAATTTTTGTATAGTTTCTTCTTTAATATTTTTAACCAGTTTTTTTTAAACATTTCTAAGTACATACTTCAACTCCTTGCAGAATTATGCTATGGTTTCCATAATAATATCTGCAATTTACCAAATAATTGTGTCCATAAAAATACTGATTATATGTACAAGCCACATTCATTTGAACAACTGACTGGTAACACAAACTCCTGTAAATTATAACAATATCAATATATAAAACAGGAATCACTGATCAGTGGAATTCAGTGATGGTTGCTTGGACCATTTGGTTGCTTCATCAGTGACATTAAGGTTTGTTGGAACATAACGCCAATAGGATACTATAGAACTCTCCTGAATTCTAGGGTTAGATACCTGGGAGCAGACGAAATAGAGGAGGAGGATCTACCAAATTTGAAGCCCGACGATGTCCTAATCTTTCTTAGGAAAGAGCTAATGGCAAGTAAGGGGGACACAATAGATCTCATAGGTCACAGTTGATGAATAAATTTTGATAAATCCTATTTGCATTATTTACATTTTAAAATGTCTTGTGTGCAGTACGTTTGTTTAATTTTTCATTTGGAAGTGTCTAGAAATATTTTGAGAAAAAATAAGTAATTTAACCCCAGAACAAGCAGCTTAAATCGTGGCTTTAGTTGAAGAAGGACGATCTCAGCAATATGTTGCTGAAGTCATGGGAATCAACCAATCTAGCGTTTCTAGTCTTAAGAAGGTTTAGAGAAACTGGAAGTCATAATAGAAGACCAGTTCCAGGACGTTCCAGGTGTACTAATCCTGCAGATGAATGTTATTTAAGAATTCAGACTTTGCGAACTTGTTATGTTACAGTTAGGAAACTGCAAAATGTTCTTTCTGGAGTCCGTAATGTTAGAATATCTGTCAATACGGTTAGAAACAGATTAAGGAATTTTGGAATCAGACCCAGAATGCCTGTTACTGCTTCATTGTTAACCAGAGCACACCGTGTAGCACGTTTAAGGTTTGTAAGAGAACATGTTAATTGGTATATGAACGAAAAATTAAAACTTTAACAGGATTTTCTAAAAGCTGACTTAATCCGGCACTGACTTTTATATTATAAAATAGAATAAAATTAAATCATCCCACCACAACCACAGACGAATAGTCTTGCAAGAGAGAAAAAGAATGTTAGTCATGCCGGAGCCGACGTTACAAAGCCGTGCTTCAACAGCTCTAATTATATCAAACTGATAAACATTTATCGCATATTAATAATTATCTTTTTATGTTTTGCACTTATAAAAATCATTATAAAACGCATTTACGTTTCGTAATGTAACTTTTACGTATTTAAAAATTGATAAAATGGCAAGATATAAAAAAATATTGTAAACAACTTATTTCATATGGCTGTTGTGACACTCGTTCTTTAAAAAACTCGTCTAATAACAGAAAGCCATATGAAATGCGTTGTTTAATATACTATTAAATAATAACCCTTTTTGAATAGATCTACTTATAACAGGTCGGCTGAAAAGTCCCCGGTCTGACCTATAGATGACGACACTAGAATTAAATCCATTTCATTTTTAGATAGTATAAACCTTCAAAAGATTCGTGTAAAAATTTGACAGCTGTCGGACTATTAGTTTGTGAGATATTGCATTTTTAGTGAAGCAACTTTTGTTATTTTCAAAAAGATGGAAAAAAAAGAATTTCGTGTGCTTATTAAATATTGTTATTTGAAAGGAAAAAATACAGTTGAAGCAAAAGCTTGGCTTGATAATGAGTTTCCGGACTCTGCGCCAGGAAAATCAACAATCATTGAAATGAGCACCGAAGACGGTGAACGCAGTGGACGCCCAAAAGAGGTGGTTACCGACGAAAATATCAAAAAAATCCACAAAATGATTTTGAGTGACCGTAAAGTGAATATGATAGAGATAGCTGACACTCTTAAGATATTAAAGGAACGTGTTGGACATATCGTTCACGAATATTTGGATATGCGGAAGCTCTGTGCGAAATGGGTGCCGCGCGTGCTCACAATCGACCAAAAACAGCAACGAATTGATGATTCTGAGCAGTGTTTGCAGCTGTTAAGTCGTAATAAACCCGATTTTTTGCGTCGATATTTGACTATGGATGAAACTTGGCTCCATCACTACACGCCTGAGTCCAATCGACAGTCAGCTGAGTGGACTGCGGCCGGTGAACCGCCACCAAAGCGTGGAAAGACTCAACAGTCAGCTGGCAAAGTTATGACCTCCGTTTTTTGGGATACACACGGTATATTGTTCATCGACTATTTGGAAAAGGGAAAAACAATCAACAGCGACTATTACTGTGCATTATTGGAGCGATTGAAGACCGAAATCGCGAAAAAACGGCCCCATATGAAGAAGAAAAAAGTGTTGTTTCATCAAGACAATGCACCGTGTCACAAATCATCGAAAACGATGGCAAAATTGCATGAATTGGGCTTCGAAATGCTTCCTCACCCACCGTATTCTCCAGATCTAGCCCCCAGCGACTTTTTCCTTTTCTCTGACCTGAAGAGAATGCTCGCGGGAAAAAAATTTGGCTCTGATACTGAGGTAATCGCCGAAACTGAAGCCTATTTTGAGGACAAACCGAAGGAGTACTACAAAAATGGTATCGAAAAGTTGGAAGGTCGCTATAATCGCTGTATCGCCCTTGAAGGCAACTATGTTGAATAAAAAAATGAATTTTGTCAAAATATTGTGTTTTACTATGGTAGCCCGGGGACTTTTCAGCCGACCTGTTATGAGTCAAATTAAGATTTTAATTTTTTTAGTACAATCCAAATTTGACCATCATTGAATTTGAATGATAGAGTTCAAACTAAACCCTTCTTTCAGAATACTTTATTGAATTCTCAAACGTTGCAATTGACAGAAAAAAGGTACGTCCGTGATGTACAGGTTTACTGATAGTGGTACATTAAAGACACTCCTGCTCTTGGATATGTAAAATAAATGCAACAAATAAATTAAATTTATTGTACTAACCCTTACTCTGTGGAAGTTCAAACGTTTAGTTGTTTCTTAGTAAAAAATAAATCGTCAATTATGTCATTTTAAATGTCGTTTTAAATATTAAGAATGCAGTAAATGTTAATATTACGCGAGAAACCGATCACTAACACTAAATTAATCACTCAAAAATGACGAAAATGAGTTTTACTACAATAAGGAGTACATTGAACCGACATATTTAAAATCTTTTACACATTGAGCGTCTGCGCATGCATCTGACGTCTGACCGCATGCGCACACGTTTATTATTTATCAAAAAACGATTATCAAAAAACATCCCATTTTTTATTGTTCTTATAACTTGTTTGTATGCGTGAAGTTTTATACAATTATTAAAAAATGTGAAGTGATAGTGAAATGAATTTAACTCCACCCAATATAACTAATGTTAAGTATTTAATTATTATACAATAAAATGATTAAAAACATCTATTGTTGCTCTTGTTCAATTATTATTAACAAAAAGATTATTAATGCAGGTACAAGTAGGTCGTAGGTAAAGTATAGTACGTAACTATTGCTGTAAAGCATTTTACCACACACGTTACGTAATATACTATTATGTAAGTTCTTTGAGAGTCGAAGAATTCTTTTTGCATTTTTTTAATGATTCTCCTATACGTTAAATAGGTATCAAAAAGTAGGATTTTTAAATAAATAATAGAAATGAATTCCGTTGATTGAATTTTTAAAATTACATAATTTTTCCTAATTAAAGTGATAATTAATAATAAATCAATATACCATATATATGCATATTTATTAATATTATTGTGATTATTACTCACAAAATAAAATAAATCACAAATTTGGCATCATCAATAATGATTGATCAAATGGAACAGGTACTTGAGATGAAATGAAAATGAAAAACCAATATTTTTTATCGTGCATTTATAGTTTCACATTTACACTATATTTTGATTAATTAATTAAAAACTTGGGCGTCTCTGTCCTATTTGGCATCTAAGCTGCTAAGTAATTCACCTTGAGAGTTTGTGATTTACTGCACTAACTGGCGTTTCGTGATATTTCTCCGTATAACAGTAGTAAAAATGTTTATTGGTGATACGCCAATGAAGACACCGCCCTCAAATATTTAACGTGTAGCACAATCCGTGCGTGAGTTAAAAATACTTGACATTAGAACGTAGTAAGTGGGACAAAGAAGAGGAGAGTAAAAGAGAGTGAGTTGATAACTGTGAAGTGAAAACAATACCGCGGTAGTGCTATTCCCTTTTAGTGCTCAACACGTGTGATGTGAGTAGATTTACTAGTAGTAGGTGCAGGCAGCCATGGCAGATCAACAAACAACAGATTCCGTAACAACCCAAAATCAACCACTGAATAGCCCAACAGAAGGTAACAATGAAAATACGATGGAAAGAATGCGGAAAGAAAGGATTACCAAAATTAAACAGAAAGTCCTGCGTAAGTAGTACATTGTTTTTGTGCATTCTTTTTGAAGTTCCGACAAACAAATATAAACATTAAACCGGTATGTGAAAATTAAGTAAAAATTTGAAAAGTAGGTACTGTAATATTAAACTGAATATATTTTATGTAAAACAAAAACAAACAAAAGACAACGATTTGAGGATAAATTTGAAAATCATCTAAAAAAGCCGAATAGGAAAAAAAAATTAAAGAACTATATATTTTTTTAAATATCTTTCAAAAATGTATTTATATATTTCATATAGGTAATTACATTTTAATTTATATACTTTATATACTTGCGTTTTAAAAAATAAAATAAATACATAAAATAATCGACTACATCATTAGAAACGTAGATAAAAAACAGATTCTTTCCTGGCCTAATGTGTCATTAAATCTGGAAAAGTTTAGTGTTAATTGTTATAATTTATTAAACATAAAATAATTGATTTTGGATAATTGTTTACCCAGCCTAAAAGTTTACTATCCTTCTAATGTCTGTAAAATAAAAATAAATAATCTTATCAAGTATTTAAACAAACATGCATGTCAAATAAATACGATAACAAAAATACTATTATGTATTTGCATTATTTAAGACAAATGGCAAATACTAAGGAGTAGATGTTTTAAAATTTACTCAAATTAATATTTTGTGTTTCATAAATATTTATTATTCAACATTGAATTAATCAGTATTCGATAAAAATTGGATTGTCGTAGAAACTGCATTGTTACTGACAGTATATGTTGCGTAAGTTTTTGTTCTGGAATTTTGAATTAACTATTCCCGTTCTAAATCGCTAACCTCATTACCCCATTTTTGTCTATTGACCGACCTTATTTGCTCGATTTATTCGTAGGTTCCTGATTTCTGATTTGAAATTGCATGTATATGGGGTTGCCGTTTTTCAAAGGGACTGCTTGATATTAAATTCCTCTTTTGGTAAAATTGTAAGACTATGGAATATTTTAAAAAAATGTAATTTTAGTCTTTTTTGAACAAATTGTCGATCATCCAACAATAAAGAAAGCTTGAAAAAATGTTTTGCACATAAAGGTATTGTTAAAGATGCTGTTATAGACGCAATTCATACACAAAGTCTTAGTTTTATTGTGACTCTTTTATGGTATTTGCAAGGGTTCACATTACAGCCTTGGATCCTAAGACCATGGTTACTCTACTCTATATCTACTATTGTTCAACCATCCTTTGCTGTTAACTCATACATTGTCCAACTTTATCTTTCAGTCATAAAATGGATAAGACTGAATAATGACATCATTAACGTATTTCATATTTAATAAAATAACTGCTTTTTTGTTCAGAATAGTGTATATTTAGTGTTTTTTGGTTCAATCATTCCTAACCTACCAAGTTCGAAATGGAAAAACTAATAAAACCAGCAAAAATACGAAAATTATGATTTTCATAATATTTTAATATAACTGTCCAGCCTAAATTGTTTTTCCTGCTACTAATGCCCGTATTATGGTCATCACTGTAAATTTAAAATTATATTCTGTAACTAACTTCATGAATGTATTCTAACCTAAAATCTCGCCTAAAATGTACCTTTAAATGAAATGGTATTGAATCTTGCCTTCTTCATAAGACTACATGTTGACGTACCGGTTCAATTATTTGTGCAATAATAATTGGTTGGGGAAGACGATAATTTTTTTCTAATCTAATCTAGATACTGGAATTTATCATCTAGATTAATATTCTTATCTTTGCCAATTTTAAAATATCTCCAAAATCCCAACCAAATTTTAATGAATGAATGAATTTTCTGTTCCCCTTGCCCGAGTCAAATATTTGTGATCTGTCATTTTGATATTTCTTTGCACTTTACACGAAAATTTTACCTCTATAATCTTCGACATCATAAAATTCTTTTTTGATATCTTCTTAAGTGATATACGAGGTGATATATTCATTAAAAATGACTTCAATCCAATATTATTATCTAGGCTAAACTGTCTTTCGGGCATTATCTTTCAAAATCCTTGAGTTCTATCATTTTTCTTTGTTTCCATAATTGAAATGTGGAAAATAAATACTACATTGCTTTTTGGTTGGTGATAAAATATATTTTTATCTTTAAATAAACTTGTAACAACTTGACTTTTTATATGAGAACTAATAATAAATAAACCAATTACAAATTTTTACCAATACATACAAAATAGAGCAATAGGCGAGTGGAATATTTTTTTTTATTTATATTTAAATAATATACATGAATATCAGGCGATATAATATTTTTTTTTGATCATACGAACTCTAAATCACCAATAAAGTCAAAATAATATATAAACGGTCGAAATTTTGCCGCACATAGCAAGTGACGTCACGATTTAATTAGAAGGGGAAGATAAGAACACGGTTGCCACTTGTCAAAAAAAAATCAGTAAATTTAATTAAGTTTTAAGAAATAGTCACATTGGTACTCAAATATGATGTTTTAAACATTAATTATGAAGTGAACTACTAAAACTGTTATATATTCTCTCAGATGCAATGATGATGTGCTCATAATATTGGATATTTTATATTAAGCATTAGATAGTAATTCATACTTGAGGGTATTTAGCTTTATTAACGTGACAAGCACACTTCTCAACCAAGAAAGAAAGAGAATAACATAACATGTTGCCAAATTTCTAACGAATATATGGAAAACGTTGTAAATGTGGGTCAAAAATCATTCTGAATACAAATTAAGTGACGTCATGGATTGTTTAAAATAGGTTATGAAATTTCATGATTTCGAACAACGAATAGGCTCATAAATCGCTTTTATAATAGTTTTGAAGGGATGCAAAAATTGATCAGGGTCTGTTGTAACATTAATAGTTCCCAAAAAGGTAGGGAGCCAATTTGTAACTATACTAGTCCCAAAAGAGATCCCGGCTATGAGACTCTCTCAAGGAGTGGTTCGACAAGTTAATGCTTACTATAGAAAGGATTGGTGGTATATAAGGGTTAAGGGCGCCACTATCTTTTTATATGTTAACGAATAAACAACAGAAACTACACAAAAACTAAGGTGAAAAAGATAGAAACACCTCGTAATTAGACTGAATTTGAAAGCAAAAAGAAACTACATTTAATGTCAACCGGACTTATAGTCCATGGGTATATAAATCAAACTGTTAAAGAATATTTGTTTATCAATACAAAAAAAATTGTAAATTGCCTTCGAAATTGCCACAGGAGATGTAAACGGAAATGGACTTGACTTATCTTATTTGGTAGAGTGACCCGGTGGTCTTGGTTTGTGTACCGATGCTTGTAGTTGGGGTGTTGGCTGCTTCTTCGTCAAAAGGGACTGCTACTGTAATGGGGACATTTCTTCATCAAAAGGAACTGCTACTATAATGGGTAAATTTCTTCATCAACAGGAACTGCTACTAGCATAGCGGGCTGTATCTTCTGTGATACAACCAGAGAAAGGGATTATCTAAATTCTGCAAACAACTTGCCACTAAGGGTTGCGTTGGAATGAAAAGGAGAATGAAACGAAGTGTTTGCCCTAATTTATAACTGTGTTGACAGTGGTTTCCGGTTGCGTTCGTGTTGGTAAGGGTTTTGTTTCGGGTACGTTCTATTGTAGGGGTGGGTTTGGTAACGATGATAAGCTTGTGTCTAATATACAGTGGGTCAGGGTTGATTTAGGGTTTGGACGGTAAACTAAGGAAAGGTAGCATGGCGCTAAACATGTTACACTGTAACAATACGATGATGTAGTTCAAAGTCAAATATTCAGTCGCCTATTGTGAAATATAAACCGTTTTATTGATATAATAACAATAATTTCCGACACGTTCTATGCTACGAGAATATCTAGTTTCTCCATCTTTTACAGATAATTACGTTACTAGTCCGGCAAGTACACTTTTACAGTACTAGTGAGATGAATTAGAAACGAGTAGGTACTGTAAAAGTTTAGCGGACGTGTAACGTACAGCATTTTATTTCATACTGTGCCCTAAACACGTAAGAACAGTGAAAAACAAAATTTTAATATTTTTGAACTTTGCTTTCAATGCCAAGATAGCTGGCCTGTAGTTAATAACCTGTTTTTAAATAATATGATACTGTCAGTGATTGTCATTATACGATTTTCATGAAATAGCTCAAGATCAATTCATTCCTGATACAAAAATATTAATTTAGGTAATACCTAAGTAAGTTTTGTTTATAGTTTTGCTGTTGAATTATGTATAATCAAACGTTTGATAAGTAAGTGAGTTTTTATTAGTTTTTAATTGGTAGAAACCTGTCAAGGTCAAATTTAATTACAGAATGTTTATTTTCCGGATCGAAAATAAGGTATGTTTTAGGGCACAGTACTCAGAGTAATAAGTAAACATAGAGTAGGCATATTTCCTACTACTTGTCGTCGAGACATATTTGTTTACCAGCAGAGCATTGCCAGACGTTGTGTTTTGTAAGTACAAAGTAGGAAACAAAAACGTAATAGTATAATTTACTACAATTTTATTTTACTTTTAAGAGAAGATTTTTAATCAGAGAAAATAGTCTTTAATACATTTTAATATTCACTTTCTTACTTTTCGATAATACTGATTAAAAAGCTCTGCACCAATTGTATCAAATACCCACACCGAAAATTTGGCATCAGTGCCTTTGTTTGTTATTGTCTAGAGGTGATTAGCGCTTTGTTCGATTTTTCCTGAATTTCTGTGTATTTAAGTGAACTTTATAAAGCGTTTTTATTTATTTTCAATATTGAAAATGGTGAAAACCCGAAAAGCGTGTATAATTTGTGGTACTTTGATAATCTAACCTATCACCGGTAAGTTATTCACTTCATTGGCGTATAATTGGCAATTTGAATTAAAATTTATTACAAATAAGAAAATCAAATTAATAATAAAATAAATATTATATATAAACTAGGAGCTAAAAGTGGAAAGTTTCTATTAAATAGTTTTTTTTTGTTTTTGTTTTTTTCATTTAATTAAAAGAATTATTTTTAATGTGTGTAAATTATTTAACTACCATTTATATATTACGGTGATACTCTAACTAATTACACGCCACTGTACGGCTGTGTTTACCAACACCTCTAGATGTCAATTTTATTTTCCATCTCTCTCAATTATAGGTGCATTGCTATTGACTACAAACTGTATGTCATTGTGTTGTTGTGGCACCTCTATGTTTACTTATTACTCTGAGGTACAGTATAAAAAAATATAATAAATAAAATGTGAGTAATCAAAGAAATTAGACCCATCGGCTCTTTTTCAATTGTTACTTCATTAGATCCAGTCCCTAGTCAATTTCTAACAATCTCTCTACTAGAACAAGATTGTGTAAGATAAGACAACCTGTATATGCTTTTTTTCTTCCAAACATTTCTGTACTGTGGAATGAATTACCCATATATTTCTTTCTCAACCTTAAGTCTTATGTCCGGGATAAAAAACGTTCCTAATCCATTATGATATACCTACATGTTGCCTTCTTTATTCTTTTCCTACAAAATATATAACATAAGATGCAATGTTATCTGAAGTCAGATAATGCGGAAAAGCTGGGATTGAATAATCAATTTCATAGAAATAAATTTGCTCTAATAAAATGTATTGGAGTCATTTTCCCTGCAATTATATTTCTGGTCAATTTAAATATTAACAATTTAGTTGTCTTTGTAAATAATGACTAATTTCGATTGTTTAATTCATGTATTTTATACGTTAAACCATACTTTAGTGTCTCAAGTACTGTTATTCACAAGTTTTAATGTTTAATAAATCAAAAAAGCAATTACGCATTTTGCAATAAACTCGACTTCAGTAAAATTAATATTCTTATCGCATCCTAGTGATTATACATACCTGCATTAATGAGATATGGTTTAGATTTTAAACAATATGTCATGAAAACATTTTTCTAATAGCATTTTTTCAATTTAATATAATGCAAAAGATTTAATGAAGGTAATTCATTGTATTAACCCTCACTCTGTGGAAGTCCATCTAAATAAGAACATTAAAAAATAAAACTTTTTAAAAAACTTCCTGTTATCTTCCAGTTTAACCATCCGCATAAAAATTCTCTGCGTATGTACAAAAATATTCGAAATTGACAGCCGCACAGTGTTGTCAGTTCAAATATTTTTTCCTGAAAGCGAATAGTTTGGTTTTGATTTAATAAATTTAATTATAAAAAAGACGCACGTTAGTATAGGAGCGTTACCGCTAAAATTCATAAGTAATAAGTAACCCATTTTAAATAATGCATATTATATTAAGGTTAAATAGTATATAATTCAAATAGTATATTAAGTCTTCTGATTTATTCAATTCATATTATGTTTACATGTATGTAAAATTTAAATCCAAAATCAGCCCTATAACTGCCTATCTCCTTCTTATAATATAGTAACGTTATCTGCAAAATGAGCATATTGTACGTTCAAAATTTTACAGATAACATTGATGTTATAATGAAGTTTCAATCATATAGGCCAACATAAATGTTTTCTGATATATTTTGAGATTCATTAGGTTCTATTAGTAAAGAACTTGTATGTTATGATGAACATTAACTTATTACTTCAGCCAGAACGCTGTATAAAAAATAACTAACAATATTACGTTAAATGCATTATTTCATAGATTTACTTAACTCGATTACATAACCTAAGTTACGCAATCTGTTAAATAATGTCCATAATTTTCGTCTTTCCAATGTCTATTCACTTAGTTTATTTTTTCATACAAATGTGGCAACGCAGCTCGAGATTTAAAGTTTGCCGCTCCTTATCAACCAATAAAATTATTCTTGAAATTTCAAATTTCGTACATGCGCAGAGAATTTTTAAGCGGATGGTTAAACTGGAAGATAACCAAACTTCCACTTTTTATTTAAACTCACTGAAAGCTGTTCCACTAAAACTAGCATCGTCAAATGTATAACAATGCAAAGAACAAAAAAATGATCAGTTGAAAACAACCAAATTAGTTAAAATCATACAATGTAACTGTATGAACTAGAATTGAAACTATTTCACTATTTAATAACATAACCACACTATTTTAATCTATTATTTTTTTCACCTGTCAAAATATCACAGTTTTGTGATTTCGTCCAATGAAAACGCTTAATATTCAATGTTCTGTGCTTAATGCTAGCCAATCATTCCGTTTTATACTGATAAAATCACTAGTCGTTTTACCACGATCGATAAAATCATAGAACTGTCAAAAATTTAATAACAATATTGAACAATTAAACAGCGAAAATAGTGAAAAGTAAAATAGTGAAAAGATAACGATAAATTATTAAATAAAGTGGTTTTTGTACATAATGGTTCATAAAATAATCTTCACAAATATCTATCATTTGTTCTGTAAAATTGTACCAGATAAATTTTTATTTTCTAGACTCAAATTTTTTTATTTTTCGTGGGAAATAAAAATTTATCGAAAAAATTTTAAGGATTCGTGGTATTACCTTTGAAAAATCATACAATGTATTATAACTGTATGAACTAGACTTGAAACTATTTCACTATTTAATAACATAACCACACTATTTTAATCGATAAATTAACTCCAATGTTTAAATGTCATATACCTACAAACTATTTTGTCATTTTGACATCGATAAAAAAGGTGCATCCTTTTTTATCGCATGTTCCTCAATCTAGTAGGTGTGTATCAATTTTGCATTATTGTTGACAGGTATTTAATTGTCAAATTTAACAATATAAAACAATACTACCTTTTCTTTGCAAAAAACATAAAGTATGAACCGATTTGGAGAGGTTTCACATGAACAAATTACAAAAAATATTGAAGAGTCAATACCGAAGTCAACAAAAAATACGAAGTCATCAATATGGAAACAATTCATGGAGTTTTGTCAAAGCCGAAATTATAAGTTGGAAGAGAATACTATACAATACAAGATCTAGCAAAAATATTAAAAGATTGGGCTTTCAATATGAAAAAAAAGAATGGAGAAGATTACAAAGAATTTGCGGTCAAAACAATATGGAACACGACTGCTAAAATGTTACAACAGAAATATTTTAACGAATATGGTTTGAAATTTGATCCTTTTACAGACATAACCTTTAAAGAAGCTCGGGATGCTAGAAATGCCAAAAGAAAACAACTTCAATTGATTCCAACAAAAAGAAAGACGTGTTCTTCAGCAATAGACAAAGAAAATATAATAAAAATGGCAACACTATGGAATATAAATGAACCTGAAGGGCTGCAAAAAAGATTCTTTCATATAGCTTCTTACGAATTGGCTTGGAGAGGAGGAGAAGCTGTTAATTGCAAAATTTATTATTTTAAAGTAGAAAAGAACCAAAATGGTCTTCCTACGGGTAGGATTGAATATAACACCATATTTTCGAAAACGGCACAAGGCGGCTCGAAAAAGTTAACAGACAGCAAATGGTTGACTAGAAATGAAAGTGACCAAAGTATTTGCCCTGTAAAACTATTCCATTTGCTAGTAGAAAAAAGAAATGAACATATTACTTCTGACCGATTATTTTTAACTCCAAATCCTTTTTGGAAAAATAAAAATTCTAAAGGTTGGTACAAAAATGTTCCTTTAGGTATTAATACCATATCTGTTTGGACAAAAAATTCTGCTGCAAAAATTGGATTGGACATAATCAATAATAAAGTTACTAACCATTCAAATCGTGCCAGCGCAGTTTCCCAATTAGCCAAAGCAGGAGTTAGCGATCAACAGCTTATTAAGATAACAGGACACTCGTCATCACAATCGATTAAACCATACCTCCAAATTGACCCCGAACACCATGAACAACTTATAAATAATTTGAGACCCTCGGAAACAGAATATTCAACATACGTAGAAACACGAGAAGAAAACATTAAAATCAGTACTCCCCAACCAATATTTAATAATTGTATTTTTAACAACTGTTCTTTTAACTAGTTTAATTGTTTTAGAATGAATAAATTTTATTGTTTCTTGGCAAAATCTTTCGATGAATCGAAAAATTTTCCGGTAAAAAAAAAAGCTCTTGTGTATTTACTGTTGAAAAAATAACATTTTTGAATGTTTTGAATGACAGTTGTATTCTAAATATGATATACTTTCCTAAAGTTAGAACAATAAATGTTATTCTTTTTGTTATCTACCTATTTTATATTCAACAGTTTTTTGTTTAACATTTTATTTAATTCTATTTTTAGATCGCAAACTTTTCTTCTTTTTTCAATATTTATTTCCTCTATTTATCTTTTGTTGTACTATTATTATTAATATTTAATGTGTAACATAATAGAGCATCTCCCCATCCACCTACTTGCAATTAAATCCTTAAGAGGGGCGTTTCTAATTTGGTAAGACTGCCTGAATTTAGTGAAAAATCTGGTTATTTTTAAATTACAAGAATGTAGAGTAGATGGCGATAGTGGTTTCAAATTAGTATTTTTATTATAAATTTGAATATGTTTAGAGCTTGTTGACTTTCTTTATCTTAGACAGAGATGAAAATATGAATTTTGCTTCGTAAATCTTTGAATATTTTCACGACATACATAAAACTTTTGACCTTGAGACCATAAACAGATGAAAAATACCTATATATTTTTTATTAAATATCCTATTTGGATATATTTTAGAAGTTTGTTGTGATATTATTGTGTCATAGGCGTAACAAATTTATTGTTTTTAGAATTTAAAAGATCGATATAAAAAAATAAAATAAAATAAGATTTCGGCATAACTATCAAATAATTATTTAATGAAATTAAGATATTTATTTCAATAAATATATTAATTATAATAAAAACATATTACGGTTTCTGAATATACACACATCAACATGGTCTAAAGAAAAATTGGAGTAAAGCGGAAAGTATGTAGGTAAATACCTATACCTTTTTTTTAAATTGATATTGAGATTGAAATGTATTGCTTCATACATATATAAAAATAACGAAGGGTATCTTGCCAACAATGCAAAATTAAACGAGGTTAGTTGTATTAGAGTTTTCTGATTAGGAAAGCATGTCTAAGAGAGATTTTATTTACTTTCTGATGGATGTATTATTTGAAGGTGTTGAAGTAGATGTAAATAGAATACATTTCTGGTCTGTCTTTAATATGACTTCAAGTAAGTACCTTGCTAATTATTTACTGCCTAAATAAATAAATCTCATTTATTTTTTAGAGAGTATATTGCACATACCTATGTAAATTACCACCCAGATCCATGATTTAATGAAAAATGGAGTACAAAATAAAACAACAAACTTTTTAGTTTATTTTAGTGAAGGAAAAATATTGCCTTGTTTGGAATAACCTATGATGTTAACACACTTATCTAGTACCTATAAAAATAATATTTATATGGACCTGTGACTAGCAACAATTAGCTATAAAAACTCTTGTAAGTAGGTACTAAACAACATAATTGTTAATGTTATGGGTATATCTTAATAAAACTAATTGTATCATTAAATTATGACTATTAATTATATTCCAAAAATGTCAACCCCATACTTTGTGGAATCAATTGAAATTAAAATGTATCCAATAGGATTGTAACTTTAATTTTTTAACTGGTATCTTTCACACAAATGAAAAAATCTTATTTATTTTATAAAGATCCATATTTTATTTACATTTGAAAGCACTCTCCATCTAGTAATCAGAAGTGATAAGAGGTAAGTTTTAATTTGTTTATTTATTGGTTTAATTTTTTTACAATTAATATGTATTGATTATTTATTTTATTATATATGATTCAGATCTAAATATCAAATTTAGTTTTAAAAGATGTATTGATATACCTAGGTATTTTGCATTTTAGATATATGAATTTTCTTTCTTCTTTTTGAGTACCTACCAATAGTATTAGCATTGTATAAAAAGTCTGTTTATACAATGGTATTAGCCCATGTTGAAGTATTTGTATTTTATTTGGAAAATTGAAATCAGTGGTATTTTGTCTACTACTGCTACTGTGTGCTTATCCCCCTGTGAATTTGTCTCATGATACTAAATAATCAGTATTTCCTGGATAGCATATTTCTTTGGTTTCATATGAGGCTTTACTAGGGCATCTCAGAGAAGTGTTAATGCTACTCTTCCTTTGAGCCATCCTTTGTCTACTTTAAATACTTGGATAGACCAGGAAGAATATTAGTATCATTTTCTAAATTAAAACTATTTGATTAATTTTTGAGAATTTTATTAGGTGGAATATGGTAAACAAAATATTTCTACAAGATTCAATAGGTTACTACTTTTCTAAAGTATTTCAAAAATGTCCTGAAAATACTATTTTTAGCAATATACTTTTTCTGGCAACCATATATGTTATTTCATCAATGTTTAGATAATTAAATTGTTGAAGAAATAAATCAATGGTTTTCAAAATATATGCTACTGTTTCCTCAAAAACTTTGGACCTCAAGTAACTGCCTACACTGGTTGTATTCTGTTGATAGTAAGAAGACTGACAAAATTTGTAACTGAGTTAGTAATGTTATGAATTATTTTATATTTTATTTCTATTCTTTAATTTTTTAGAACTGTTTCCTCAAAAACTTTGGACCTGAAGTAACTGCCTACACAGGTTTTATTCTATTTATAGTAAATAATTAAAAATTTTTACGGTTAATTCTAATCTTTTATTTTTTAGAACTCTTTCTTCAAAAACATTTAATCTGGACCCTTATAGAACCCATGGCTACATCAATATGAAGCCTATTGTGGGCTACTATGTGTTTTAAAATACAAATGTTTATTTTAGGGTTCAATTATATTTTAAACATTACCAAATAACATCTGCATATTATTAGTAAATAACAAGTGAATGTTTTATGTTTTTCTTTTTTACCATATTATGGATAGATATGAACTGTGTTCTGACATGAATATGGAACCCTTTGGTCTGTTTTATCATTTACCAACAAACTTTTAATGGTAAAGGGGATATGTACCCTTTGTGAGTATAAGTTTGAAAAACCAATTATATTTTGCAAACTTTTTGTTTTGTTTTGAGGATATGCTGAATGTAAAGATGATATTGCCATGGATGATATAACAGATAACAGAAGTATCCAGCATCCAACCCAAATTTGTAAAACTGTTTTAATAAAAATTTTACATATTTGACTGTAAATTTTAATTCTTCACATTGTCTAAAGAGAAATCTATTATATTTATACATTTTGAACATGTAAATAAATATTGTAGAAACCCTTACTTTGTGAACATTATTATCCTGCCTATTTAGAAAAACAGTTTATATAAATATAAATGTAAATCCCTTAGGTTGGGTTTATGTTATTTAACAAATAAAGATATAAGATAATGATTAGGTAACTTAAAGATGAAAAAAAGTATAAAGAAAAATCAGGTCTCTCAAAACTCACATTTTTACCAATTCGACTAAAATAAGACAATTGTGTTTAAGTAAAAAGTAATTTAGGAAATAACAACGGTTCATAACACTAAATTCCATCAACAATAACACTGCACATATCAGTTGGATAATGCTATAAACGATGTAAAAACCAACGCAAATTGTGAAAATATACTTTGAAATTAAACTTCTGGTAAATTATAAACGAATATTAATATAGACAATTATATACTTAAAATCAAAACACTAAAATTAATATATTTTGACGTTATAAACGAGAAATAAGGTTAGGTTATGTTAAGTCAAGTTTGTCTTTGGACTTGGAGAATTAGAATAGACATACGTCTCTGAAAATAGCGCCACCAAAACTGTTGAACTAAATTGACAGATTGGTGCAATTTTCAAATTTTGCGTGCAACAAATCTCAAAAAATATACCTTTTTTTAACTTCATATTTTGCCAGTCGCATTCTCTATGCTTTCTTTAGGAGTTAAGCTTCTGGCGTTAAAATTCGTGATCACAAATTGTCAAACTTTTTAAAAACATACCATCACTTAGACACCAATATCTCTTTTATTACAATATAAAACTTAACTAAAAAACCTTATCTCCTAGAGGAAGGTCTAAGCTATATCCTGTTAAAATTTGAATACGTAATTTAAAGGCGTTCTTTAGATTTGTTGTTTACAAAATGATTCAAATTTTGGGTAAAATTCAGGCTTGCCACCCGTTTTCAGCTGTCACATTTTTGACGCCCCTCTTAAAACATTTTATGTTTATCACTTTTAAAAATACATGTTTGCATAAAGAAGTATTTTTACTATGTATAACGATTCCAGTTTATTTTAAGCTTGGTAATAATGATTGTAAATGAATGGTGAAGGTCAACTCGATTATGATATATCTTTCATAATCATAACAAACATTTTAGGTCTGTTCATGCAGCAGACAAACTGGGTATCAAAAAAGTTTACAAATAGTGCGCAAGAAACTAATACACCTTATTTTATACTATGGCGGACCAAAACTGATTTTAGGGTTTTTATAAATGTAATTTTACTATAAAATAAATGTGATGATTCTTTATTAAATCTAATCATTAGAAGAGATTTCTTTGATAATTAGCTTTTAATTTGTTATTGAATGTAAAATATTACACTCATTTTTGAAAATTGTCTAAATCAGATCCCACAATGCTAACAAGCTACTAAAAAACATAAATTTTTTATTCAAGCGTTAGGTACTCTACTAAATAAATACTAATAAATAAAGTTTTAAAAAACATTCTAGATATTAGTCTTAATTAAGTTACTTATGTATAAGTTTGACACTATTTTTTGTTTTAAAATCTTTCTTGTAAAGAATAATAAAAAAACTCTTCGTTTTAACAAAACTTCCTCTATTTATTTAACACTCCTAATACTAAGGTAGCTAAAAAATTAAATACTATTCTAAATAATTATGGTTACACATCTAAATATTCAGTATAAAATTAATTGGATTTGATAAAAAAATTAAATAAATGTAAATTACAAAATAATACTAAATTAGTAGGTATCATTTGATATAACTAATATGTTCTCTAAAATTCCTCCTAAAGAATGTATAGTTCTAGTTAAAAAGATGTTAGATGAAAGAAATATCCATCCAGGAATAATATCAGATATAATTGACTTATTTAATGTATGCATTAGTCAAAATTATTTTACTTTTGATGACAAAGTATATATTTAAAATGAGGGTCTTCCAATGGGAAGTCCCATTTCTCCAATTTTGGCAAATTTTTTATGGATAATTTAGAAAACAAAATCTTTAATTCTAGTTATAAAAACAATATTGTATTTTGGTATAGATATGTTGATGATGTGTTAGCAGGATTTGTAGGTAGCGAACGACAATTAGATATATTTTTTAATTATATTAATACCTTGCATCCTAAAATTAATTTTACTTTAGAAGTTGAAGAAAATAATTCAATTAATTTTCTAGATTTAAAAATTGGAAAAGTTAATAATTTACTAAATTATTCAATATACAAAAAACCAACACAAACAGATGTAACCATACCATATAATTCAAATCATCCTATAACACATACATTAGCAGCTTATAATTCTATGATACATAGGGCATTTTCAATTCCAATGGACAAAATTAACTTTGATAAAGAAATTGATATCATAAAACAAATAGCTACATCTAATGGCTACCCAATTCATTTGATAAATACATTAATTAATAAAAAAGAACAGAAAATGTCACTACAACTAATATTTCCTAAAAAAACTAAAGAAATTAAAAGTTATAAAAATATTACATATTGTGGAAGTATTTCCAATAAAATTCCAAAAATAATATCTTCGGCAACATCAGCATTAATATCATTTAAAACACAAAATAATGTTGGTACAAAATTGTTAAATGTAAAAACAAAATTACCTAAATTAAAAAAATCTGGTGTTTACAAAATTAATTGTGCAAAGTGTAATGCTGTATATCAAACACAAAGAAAACGGATAAGTCAAATTATGCAAAACACCTACTTGAACATCCAACCTCACTCTTACATGACATCCAAATACTACACACTTGTAATAAAAAACAAAATTTAGATTTCCTTGAAGACCTTGAAATAAAAAGACATCTAGCAGATCCACAATTTAAAGTTGTTAATGAACAAATTAATATTGGAAGTTCTCCACTATTAAACTGTTTACTTTGATTGAGTTTACATTTTATACATAGATAAGACGTAATTGTAACACAAATATATTAAGTTATTGTAAAGATCAGCATGATATAGTTTTTTCCTGGTTTTTCTATATCATTGCACAGTTATACTGATCTTAGAGGGAAATACATCCAGGATAATCCCTTAGGGCTAATAACATCTAGGCTTTAATATTGTTATGTCTTATTACTTCCATACTTGGTCTAGCCTTATAACTACCTAATAAACATCAGGTACCTAGCTACAAACAAACAAAATGTAACTTCAATATGTCAATCTGACGATGCTAGTTGTCTAGCGAAACGGCTGTCATTGAGTTTAAAAAAGCAGTTTTTTAAATAAATAGTGTAAGTTTTGTTAAAACGAAGAGTTTTTTATTATTCTTAATAAGATGGACTTCCAAAAAGTAAGGGTTAGTACAATCAATTTAATCTTTCTTGTAATTTTATGTTTGTTGAGACATGCTTGGAACATGCTTTCAAGGGCAGAGGCAGCAAGTAGAAATCCACCAAGGAGTGCACAAGAGCTTGTTATTGACGCTAAAGAGGAATGGCGGAATATCCCGCAACATCATATCAGAAATTTGATTAACAGTAAAAGTAATCACTAAACATAAATTTTATTATCTTTACACACCATCAAAAACAAAAAAAATTTGGATATCGAAACTTGCGTTAAAAAACATGGGTGTAGTACTAGCATAATTTTTGTTTAGCGGAGTATTTTTATTTTAAAATTGTCACGCTGTCATTAAATCACACTTACAAAATATTAGAAATGGAAATTTTAATTCACAAATCATAAGAATATAGATATTTATCAGTTTTGAAAAATTATATTCCTAAATCTTCGTTTTAATAATTTGATTTATATAAATCCCAGATAGTAGTCATCATAAAGCAACACCTCCATAGAAATTATTCAAACCGCGTCATTGTGGGAGGCTAGTTGGTTTTAATCATTGAAAATTTTATTAATCCAGCTGCTGTATTGTTAGTTTAAAATATAGTACAGTCCTGTACAAAAGGTTCCTAATTTCTACTAATTTTTATTCAATATAATATGTATTTCTTATTGAATTGACACAAAATATGATAAGAAATTTTTTAATAAGTTTTCAATTTTCTATTCAAATCTTTTTATTGTTCTGGTACTAAGTTTACAATTATATTTTCATTAAGCGAGTTCGGTAATTATATCCCAGATGCGATTAATTATTTTGTCACGTGACTACAGATCAGAGGGATTCATTGAATTAACCGTCAAAAGTGTCAAATGTCATACCTATTTATTTTTGTTTTTTGTTGGAGTGTGCGATAATTTGTGGTTAAAAAATAATCAAACTAATTTGTGATTTTTGCATTAAATTTAAATCAAAAAGTACAAGTTTTTCCATTATAAAAAATACAAGTTCTTAAACATAAAACTTAACCTCACAAACTGAGATTAATTTCTTTGATTTACCAAAATACTTGGAGTTAAAAGATAGTAATCCGATTGCTCCGATTGACAAGTCTCACTGGTCGCATGTAAATACCGAATACTCATCTACAAACAGGCATTAACATTTCCACATTCTTCTACGTCACTGACTAGTGAGTAATTTTTGTGTAGACAGAATTAAATTACATTTAACTAACAATGAGGTCCCAAATTTAATTCCGACTTGAACTCTAGCTCTCATAGCTGCCCACACATTGTATGATGGCGTATAATCATTTTTAATCATATTACAAAAAATTAAATTTTAAATTGACGTATTAAATCAGCTTTAAATTATACGGGCAATTGAGTACTTCAAGAGTTTATTTTGTTGTTTATTTACTTTATTATTTTAGTTGGTTATTGGATTATTTAACGTCCAATCAAATTTTCGTTGATGTTATAATAATGTAATTAAAATTAAAAAGTTTTGGTCATTGGAAAAATCGAAATTAAATTATATTCGGTATAAAGGGTTCGAAAATAAGCTTATTAATGGGCCGTGTAATAAATCATAATTACAATGACGCAGATAATTTAGCCTTAAAAATTTTTAAAATACGCAGTTTTATAGGTCAAACGGAAAATTAGCACTTGTCAATGGATAATTAACTGCAATGTCACTGATCTTGATTCTCGTTAATGGTGATGTTTAGTTTTTGTTACGTATAGGGTGAGTTGTGGTCGTACTTACCCCACTTTTTTGAAATAATATACAATTATAAAAATATATTTGGTTTATTGCTTAAAAAAAAGAAACAGTCTCAAAAATTCAGGCATTTTGTCTGAAATAAATTTTTTTTATTAAGAATAATAAAAAACTCTTCGTTTTAACAAAACTTCCAGTATTTATTTAAAAAATTGCTTTTTTAACCTCAATCACACCCGTTTCGATAGAATTAGACAATACAACGACCTGTCAAAACATAACTAAATGGCGACTGGTTGGCACACAATTTGTAGTTACATTATGTTTAAATTGTTGTTTAAGTGATTTTATGACTATTAAATACATTTTTTAAGTGTTAATCAAAATATAAATAACTAAACATCTAAATATAAGCTAATTAACAGAAAAATGCGTCAAAATATATATATATTAATATAGAAACTTATCACTCTCCAATATTTGGATTTTCCACAAGCAAAGTTATTAAATATTTACCACCCATAATTAAATAAAATATAAGAAAGCTCAAAAAACTCTTTGAAATGCAATGTAATACAATTAAAACAATCAGCAAACTACTTTGTGTGCCAACCAGTCACCATCTTGAACTTTTAAAAAGTCACGTGGTTTGGATTGCCTAATTAGCATTGTCAGATTGACATATTGAAGTTACATTTTGTTTGTTTGTAGCTAGGTACCTGGGATCTGATTCTAAGTGAAAATTTCGACTCGAATTTGTCCGCCAGTCCTCCATGGCAGTCGAAATCTTTAGCGATTCCAAGTGATTTCGACTTTTGGTAATATCTGGGGATAATAATTAATTTATATCATTGGCATCGCATAAATATATGATTGGCACACATTTTTATATTTTGATCAGCTGTGTTTGTAGAGTACGTATGTTGTATTAAAGTTAAGTTCATTAACCTTGTCATATAGTGTCCAGCAATCTCATTGGTCCGTTTTGAATTTGCGTGTCAAGTCGAATTGTCACATATGCCATTATTGTCAATTTGTTTTGCATCTAGAGTTATTTTTACAATTTAGTAGTGTTTGGATATTACTTATAAAGCCATATTTTAAATTAATTTGAGTATATATTATATGGTGAGAGTTTGTGTGATTTATAAATATAAATATGAAAATAAATCATCAAGGTCGTTTTACAAGTAAATATGCATTAGCGTCTCTTACACTTGTTTAAAAATAGGAAAATGCATAAAGCAAATATACCGCCATATTAGGTATTAAGAATACTGAAAATCTAAAAATTTATGTAATAAATCCAACTTTCTATTTTATAAAATATCTTATGATTCCATGTAAATAATTAATTACTATTACTACTTAAATTCAAGTTTAAAAAATATTTTGTTACATGTTTCAAAATGTATTATAAAGGTATTAATTTCAAACCCCCTAAAAATGATACGACACTGGCTATAGTGTCTGACAGTGCAAGAATACATCCAGCTCCGGATTCCGTTATGAGGTTAAAATAAGCCAATTAAAATGATGCTTGTGGGCGGAGTTCCTACCGTAGATATTTTACGGGACATTTAAACTAGGTATAACTGAAAGTAATTTTTAAGGTTTTAAGCAGGTATTTATTATTTTATGATTGTTTTCCTTTGATCTTGTCTTCATTTCATAGTCTTTAAAAGTAGGTAAACAAAAGGTATTGATTTTTTGTGGAAAATTTTAACTAACGTGTAAATGGAAAACTTTGTGTCTTCCTCGTTAAATGAAAAATTCATTAATGTGAGTATCAAATCAAATATCTATTTTTGGCGTATAGGTAGTAATAAGAACAATTATTAATTATTAAATCTACCAATTTTTTAGTCTGTTTTGCCACCTGGCTGGGGAACAAGAATTATGGAGAAAAAGATAATAGAAGGTCCCTAACGTTCACTTGCAATTTTTTGTTAATTGCACGAACAAAAAAGTGTTTGGTAAATGGTTAAGAGAGTTTGAAAACTTAACCAATTCATCATACGTTATAAATAATACGGTTATTGAGGATAGAGAACGGATTAAACTTAAGTGAAATATTTAAATGATATATATTGGTACCTATACATAATAGGTTCGTTCCAACAAGAGTCCGAAACTATCAGAGATTGTTATGAGCATGCGCATGTGCATTTTAGCGTTCCAACAACAATTTGTGACAGTTTGCTGACTGATAGTAAGCTGTTCCAACGTTACATGCAAACGGTTTGAAAACTGTCATAAGAGTTTGTGAATTTGTTAGGAACTATAAATCAGACGCATGCGCAAAGGAAATTTGATCATTCGAAACCACGTGTTTGTCCATTTAATTCAACTTTTAACCTTTTTCGCGTATTATATATTTATATCGTGAGGAGATCTATTTAATATAAATATGAGTTACAGTATGGCTCGGATGAAAATATTGGCAATAGAGATTTATTAGACGAAAGTATTGGTGCATTCCACAGTGAAGACGAATCCAGTCATGTTCTCGAGTAAATAATTGAGGAAATTGGTGTTCGCCCCAAAAATTCAGAATGGGAAAATATTTTCCACTTGTTGCACTGTCATGTGTTAAATGTCAAACTAGTACTACAGTGTTCCAACAGAACAGTTTTGGACTAGTTTCAAATTTCATAAAATGCGCGCATGCGTAGAAACAAATTTGAAAACGATCCGAAACGCATCCCTGATTGTTTGTTGGAACGAACCTAATATACAGTGGCGGCTCCAGCGGGTAGGCCGGGTAGGCCCGGGCCTACCCTAAATTTTCAAAAAAAGATAGTTATGGCAAATTACGTATTTAAATACGAGCATATATATATAGTGCCTACCCTAAAAATAAATCCTGGAGCCGCCCCTGCTAATATATTGAATTTTTGAGTTTATTAAAATTATTTAGTAAACATTTAAAAAGTTTTATTTACCATATAAAGTTTAAATTTAATTTTAGATGTCACCACTTTACTCGGTGCTCAAAAACTTACGAACCATCTTCACAAATTAAAACGAGAAATACCAACTGCCCTTCAAAATTAACAGTAAAAATTCATCTTATTAGAAAAAAATACATGGGCATACAAGAAAAATTCCAACTTTTACAAGAAGCACCTTGTGAAATAACTCTTATTGTAACACACAATCAGGCAATTCAGATTATTTGCGGTTTCGGAAAGTTAGTAATGATGTAAGAGAACAGTTATTACGTCTCTACAAGAATGGACATACAGCAGGAACAGCATTAGAAATGATTAAGTGCAATATCCAGCTAACTTGTGATGACTACAACACAGCTTTAGCAGAGAGGAATAGATGCCCAAGCTATAAACATTTGATAAAAACTGGATTTCATTATGGATTAAAACTACAATAATTTGTCCAAATCTATGAAATATTTCAACTCTCGGAGGTTGGAGGATGGAAATAAAAAATACGTAATAAAAAATCCTCAGTATTTTTACCCTTAATTTAGTTACTGATAAGCAAAACATGTATATTAATTAAATTAAACTTATTTTAAAAAATCCTGAAATTATCCCCTGGCATAATAAAAAAATACACCTTTATAATACATTTTTACACTGCAATTATATATTTTTTTACTTTCTAGCCTAGAAAGCACAAATTGAAAAAGTGCGCCAAATATCCAATATTTTTATTGGCCTATTTTAGCCTCATAACGGAATCCGGCGCTTGATGTATTCTCGCTCTGACAGTCACATTGGATTTAATGCTATGACTTATGTCAAGCAATGGTGACAGTGACGTCACAATAATGTGGCGTATTCGATGAACTATGACGCATTTATTCAGTTTTTGAAATATCAATGACACATTTTTAAGTCATAGGTTGAATATTAAATATAAAGTTTTTTATTATGTTGAGATTCTTAACAAAATCCCTAAATCAAATTTATCAAAGCACTAAAAGATCAATTTCCACACAATTAACTCGAAACATAAGTTCGATCTCTGAAAATTGTCCTAGTTATGAAGTAGCTGTAATCGGTGGGGGGATAATTGGGACAGCCATAGCTCGTCAGCTGAAACAGAATTGTTCGACTCTAAAGACAGTTTTAATTGAGAAGGAGGATATATTTGCAAAACATCAAAGTCGAAATAATAGTGGTGTTATTCATTGTGGAATTTATTATAGGCCAGGATCACTTAAATCAAAGCTGTGTCAAAAAGGAATTACAAGTTTATACGCTTATTGCGAAAGTCAAGGTATTCCGTACACAAATTCCGGTAAGCTCATAACAGCCACTAATAAGCAAGAAATTGCAAACCTTAATTTATTATATGAACGAGGACTGCAAAATAAGCTAGATGGGTTAGAACTATTGGATACTATGGATAAAATTATGGACAAAGAACCAAGATGTAAAGGATCCAGAGCAATTTGGTGTCCTACTACAGGAAACGTCGATTTTGAAATGGTAACCAACAGTTTTGCCCAAGACTACAGAATGAATAATGGAGATATTTTATTAAATAAAAATGTTAGAGCTATCAAATCTTCGGGAGATAGTGAATTTCCAATTTTATTAAAATGCAATGAAAATGTTTTTTTAAAAACTAAATATTTAATAGCTTCAGGAGGATTACAATCAGGACAACTTCACGAAATGATCCGAGGCGACTCTGCGTCCAGCAGTAAAATATTTGTATCCTTTAGAGTAAACTATCATATTTTAAAAGGAGACCCAATCAAAGTCAATATATATGAAACACCAGACATGGAATTACCGTTTTTAGGAATTCATCTAACCCCTAGATCATTAAACACTCTATTAGGACCTACAGCAGTGCCTGCGTATAGCGTTGAAGGTTACGATGACGAAGAATTAAATCTAAAGTATTTAAAAAACACATTAACTTCTCCAAATTTTTTAAATATGACAAGGCGATATATCTCCAAATGTTTCTCTCAAGTACAAAGACGACTGTGTCCAGCTGATTACATAAATAGACTTAAAAAATTGGCCGATTTCAATGAAGATGATGTATGTAGTGGCCCCGTAGCTGTTCAAACACAACTGATAAATTCTAATGGCACCTTCCAGGATGATTTTGTTTTCGAATTTTTTCAAGGAGAAGGAATTCAAAAAAGGATAATTAATTGCTTATTTTTGCCAAGTCCTGCTGCTACTTCTTGTCTAGCCATTGCCGAATACGTGACAAAGAAATTTTTTAACGTATATAATTCCAGACACTGACAAATTATTTATGTAGCATAACCAATAATAAAAGAATAAATGATCTTAATATAAACTGATTCTGGTTGATTTAGTTTTCGTCGCTATATGGATACTTCTGCCAAGCACATTGAAAAATACAAATAAAAATATGTATACCTCGTCCAGTATAAATCTGGAGCTTCAAGATGGCCGACTTCCGTCGCAAATTTTCCTTAAAGTTAATATATGACAGACTCCTTGTTTCTTTTTGTTCTAAGTAGAAACCTTTTGAAATGAATCGATGTCAAAAATGGCTACTGTTACTTTGTCCTGTCCGTAAATATTGTCAGTATTTTTTGTGTTATACATAACTAAATACAGCTGTTGTTTGAAGTTAAGTTTGTACTTACCGTAAAATAAAAATAACAAATAAGAGGTTTTGAAAAAAAACCGATTTTATAGAATTTGTTAGAATGCAAATCATAAAACGCTTTGAACAAAACTCCATAGCTTTCAACGCAGCTGTGTATACGGGTTTTTTTAGTGGGTATTGGAAGACTTGAGCCCCACACTACTCGGCAGCATGGAGGTAAATAACACGCGTTATCGTCGTTCGGGTGTCCGTTCGGATTTTTGAATGTAACACGCGGGATGGCCAAAAGGCTGGCGATGTCGAGTGCTACTTATTTATAACTGATAACTTAAAAAAATGTAGGTAATTTTAAACAATTAATACGGGTATACCTAAGCTAAGGAAAATGTTTATTTTTTATTTAATATTAAACCTACAATTTGAAGCACTTACTTTCTTGAAACGATTTATATCCGACTTTAAAAAATAAGCAGGTTTTCAATTATTTTTCTATATGTATGTTATTTTTGTTTGCTAGACGATTAGGTACTCACTGGTTTAGAGGTCACTTTCTCCCGTTCAGAAATCCATCACTTCAGAAGATAAAAAAGGGGTTGATCTATCATTTATATGGTTTTTTATATTAATTCTGATAATACCTGGCACTCACCTTGCATTGGTTCATCTTAAATGTATACATAATACATAATAATTTACTTTTAAAGCTAACATAAAATTTATTTTTCTTTAAGGATAATAATAAAGAAATATTAATTAAAAAATAATTTAAAAAATATCAGTAGCATATAATAAAGCAAATATTCACTTATTTCGCTATTTTTCTGTCACCTAATCCTACATTCTTTTCCACACATTTGCTAAGCAAATGGGGTGCAACTGGCTGTTTCTTCCCCCATTTACTTTTACCTCCTTGAAATCTTCTTTTTCCTAGATATAATAAAAATTAGTTATATATCTTATATCTTTTGGTATATTTATTAGCCATACCTGAATATTTTGAATGTCTTCTTGCTATTGCTGTGGGTTGCACTGATATCTTCTTTCCCTTTCTAGTTGTTTGAGAACGATTTGCTTTATATTCGGTGCATTTAAAAGAAGTATGCAATGAACTTAAAAGTTGGAGGGGTGTTTTAGCATTTGTGTAAAAATTTTTCATTAATGCTTCTACAGCCGGTTGAACGTGTTGTGAATCGTCTTCTATATTCTTTAAAAGTATGTTTTTGAATTTATCAACAAATTTTTCGCCTGTTTACCTTGCATCAAATAACCTAATCTCACAATTAATAAGTATTAGGGGTTTTGCAGTGGGAAAGAATTGAGCGCAAAGTAGCACTCGATATCGCCAGCCTTTTGGCCATCCCGCGTGTTACATTCAAAAATCCGAACGGATACCCGAACGACGATAACGCGTGTTACTTACCTCCATGCTACCCGCAGGCTTATTCTGTAAAAACAGCAATTATTTGGCAACTAGCAACCATTGTACAACGGTCGCGCAATCAGTCGCAAAATGTGGTATTCTGTAAGGTAATCGCATCGCAGTTGCTGATTGCTGTCAAGATGCACTTTTACGTCATAAAACTAGCGCCACTTGCAATCGGGTAGCAATCAACGTAACTAGATTGTCTGCAAAATCAGCTGATGAACAAAACAATTTTAAAAAATATTCTGCGGCCTCAATAATCATAAATGCACGAGCCATTTCTAAATAATTAAAACAAATGATGACTATTATTTTTTCTATTACGGTGGTAAGTAATTGTTATTAATTATTAGATAAATATTCCAACGGCAGTAAGCCCTTTAAATTACTATTTGTAAATAATAAAAACATGTTTATTATTGACGATATACTATAATTTATAACTTACCTTCTATTTCTATCACCAAAACTTAATTAAATTATAAAACAACTCAACTACAACTACCATATTTGTGATTGCTATTTGACAGTTGCAATCGCGTTGTAATTGCTAAAAAATTGCTTACAGAATACGATTTTTTACATAAAACAACTGAAAAATGCACTTTTTCAGTTAACCAATTGCTCACTAGAGGCAGTTAACAAATAAATTGCGATCGCGGTCGCAGTTGCTTCTTCGAGAATACGAAACTCGCGTTTGACAGCGACAATTGCGCAATTATCGGCAGTCGCAAGTTACAGAATAGGCCTGCCGGCAGACCACCGTTGCCGGGCGTTCATTTTTCCCCTTGGTAAAAAAAAACATGAACAATAAAAAATATGAAAAATAAATAAGCGAGATATGGGGAAGGAAAATCTACGTAGGAAATATCAAAGACAATATATGGATGAGTGGCACAATCGAGGAAATAAAAAAATTGTACGAGCAATAGAATATAACGGAATAGTCAAATCACGGAGACTTAGGTGGTGGATACATGATGGAAACGTGACATACAAAAATATCTAAAAAAACTGGAGCTGGAGAAAATGACGTTAAAAGTAAATAATAGGAAGGCATTGAGAAAACATACCAAACTATGGAAATATTAGAAACTGCAAATGAGGAGAAAAAACAAAAAATACAAGCAATGGGTCTACTAAGCCTAGACAGTCTATAACAAATGTTATAGACTTAGTTTCTATTTCTATTTTATTGTCTTCTTTCTTTTTTGTTTATAGTAGGTACGTTTAAAAAATAAGGCAGAGTAAATTCTCAGAATACTAATCTCCGAAATCTCAAAATACATAGACGTGCACAACTTCTAACTAAAACGTAATCTTAAAAGAAAAGTTCACGTTAAATTTATTTGGATATTTAAAACAATAATAAACAATGAAGTTGACGTTAAGTAGTTAAAATGTAAAATAAACTGTTGAGCTACAGTTTAAAGTTATGCTTCCTCATATTCTGTTTCAGACGAATTGTCATCCGATCCGAGAGAAATTATGATAGGTTCTTATTAAATTGATTGTACTAACCCTTACTTTTTGGAAGTCCATCTTATTAAGAATAATAAAAAACTCTTCGTTTTAACAAAACTTCCACTATTTATTTAAAAAAGCAGTTTTATAAATAAATAGTGGAAGTTATGTTAAAATGAAGAGTTTTTTATTATTCTTAATATGATAGGTTCTATACTGCTATCTATTATACGATCAAGCTCCCACATATTTTTCTCAATATCTATTACGTGATTAATACATTTTTGCCAATGTTTAGTCGTTACTTCGGATATTGATTTATGAAAAAGACTTTTAACATCTAACAATTTAAAAGTTGTAGTATTTCGAGCAACGTTACCTTTAACTTCGGCCCATACTAATTCTATCGGATTTAGCACGCTATGATACGGTGGTAGGCGAAGTATTTCAATTCCTCGACTCCTCAATGACAAATTTTTTATAATTTTGTTTATTAATGTTAGCAAGCGCTAATAATTCTGCTTTTGTCATTGTATCGTCAAAGATTAAATTCTTAGAAGTTACCACATTGCAATTTCATCTTTCCTCCGTTGAGTAGTTGGTACGTTCAACTAATCTAGAGTGGTAACTTGCATTGTCCATCACAATTACTGAATTTTTAGGTATGAATTCAATCATCTGTTCGAAATATTCTTCAAACACGTCTCTTCGTGATAATCACAGGTCTTTTTTGATTCAAACAGAAGTAAACCCTCCTTAAGAAATCCATTCATACTACCTATATGAGTAATAATTAGTCGTCGACCCTTACCTGTTGGTTTCTTGAAACCAGTTGAATATCCTTCCAGAAATGCTAGTCGAGATGTTTTTATAGTTTTGTCGTTCCAAACTCTCCCTACAGTATGCCTTTCATTAACCCACGTTTCGTCTAAATAATAAATGTTCTTATTTTCTGTGCTCATTTTTTTTATTTTTCTGAGATAGTCTCGTCTCCAACATACAATTTCTTTGGAATCGATAAGCATTGACTGTCAACTTTTTCATACTAAAAGTTTAAAGATTAACTCATGCAAATCTTTCCAAAGTTTGTCTCTACTTATTGTGGGTTAATCGGGATAATCGGTAATGGCTTGTAAAACTTTATCCAAAGTTGGTATTTGTTAGTTAAGAAAAAAGAGTGGACCATTCTACGAAGTTTATTTTAAAAAAATTCATCCACATTCACTTTTGATAATTTTGGTCTTCCTGTTCTCGGTTTGGGTGGGGTTATACCAGCTGATTTCTCCTCTGTTAAAATTTTATATACAGTTGATTTTGCATATCCCATTACTTTAGACGAAATTTCAACTATACTGTCAACAGTAGTGGAGGCATTCTGTTGCTTAAAATAATTGTAGACATTCAGTATAACACTCTTTTCGTTAAGTGATACATGATCCACCTTTAATTTTTTAACTGGTGTATAATCACACGTTATTTTTTTTAATTCCATATTCTATTCACTCTTTCAAGAAACAACTGTGTCAGATCTCTTCACTCGCTTATAATCGACTGAACAAAAATATTCTGATATTAATGAATGACCAGTTAAAGACAATTAACCATTTTATTAATCATTGGTTTTTATACTATTTAAAATAGCTTTCACATTTATCAGAAACCATCTTTCGCTAATCGACTTTTTCTTACTAAACTATCAAAACACCATTAACCAAATACCTATTCATTTTGACAGTTTCTTTATTTCATTCATTATTATAACGACAAAAATAACCATAAATAAGGTTACTACTTATAAACAGATTTATATAAATATAAAATGCTTTGAAAATGGTTTATTTATAAATATCTAATAAACCGAAACAAATAATGTAATTCCCTTAAAGTACGTCTATGACCAGCTGAATAATCCCTAGCCTATTGTTATAACAACAGCAGATAACTAAATTTTACGATAGCCTTATTTTTCAAACGTACTATAACATTAAATAGACTGAGTAGTATTGAAGAAATTCTACATTTATTAAGTAAATTTCTTTTTCACTATGTTTTCCTGTAACTTTTATTCTTGTTGCACCTAGTAATTCTTGATTAATTTAATATTATTTATAATGTTTTTAATTAAAACTATTACTACTAAAAAGAATCACCAGATACTTTTGTCAACATGTTCCATTATTCCGATTAAATTAAGATGTTTTTTAGACTCGATGGAAACTGATAAAATACAAAAGTATTCAACACATCCATCCAATTAGTGCAAAATAAAATTGTTTTGACCTAGTTACTTCGAAACTATAATTTTTACTCTAGGGCAAACGGAAGTAAATAACGGATGGTTATGCGTATAACATACAAAGAGCATTCATGACGGACGGGAAATAAAGGGATTCTGATGAGTTTATTGACCCAAAACACACAGAAATGTACCCGGAAAAAAATTGAAATACCAGCCAATTTTGTATTGAAATCATACATTGCGATTTCAATTCTACATACATGAAATAAATCCATTCCGCACATTTTTAAAAGCTGACGATCCAAAAAATAAAACATTTTTTACATAAATTTTTAAAATAACAATGATACTCCTATTTTTAAATGTTGAAAGTCATTGAGTTAACAACAATTTCTATAAATAGTAAACTGATCAAAACCATTTCGAGAAAATTATTGGCGTGGAAAACAAACGAGGAGGATAATTTACATAGAGATGAAAAATTATGCAAAACCTGTTATGAGACAAATTTGTGAATTCATTTAAATGAAGAAATAATATAAAAATATAGTTGATATATTTTACATGCATACTTTAGACAGATAGATTTTAAACGATAAATACCTAAAAAAATAAATAAATAAAATTTAGTTAAAACATCGTTTATTCTTCATTTAATTTCTTCAATAGGTCTGTTCGAGCAGCAGTTAAACTTAGTACTTGATATCAAACAGTTGGTTGCAGCCGGTGTAGCTCAGACAGAGCTATTGCTATCTCTATAGCGGTAAAAGAGATTGTCAAAAAGGAAATCAATGGTAAAAACATCCGAATTTTTACGGGCAGCAGACAATTACCTACTATCAGGCCTAACTAGCTCTCATCATCTTGCCAGCATCAGGGGTGGTTGACCTAGTAAAGGAACGCTCTCTTGACAAATTCAAGGGCAGACAGGACAAAGGAAAAAGGTTGCAGACTATTCAAGAAACTTCTGAATTACCCCAATAGCAAAGCAGCTAAGAAATACGTGGTCATGACCAGAAAAGACTTACGTCTGGCCACAGACATTCTTACTTACTTAGGTGACATTGTCACCTACGAAAATATCTGAACAGGTTAGGGTCACGATTTTTTGTATTCAGCAGGAACACATGTGAACTTGGGTGGAGCTGCCTACTAGGTTCGTTGACGAGCTAAAAAGTAGGCTCAATCTCAGGACGCACAATGGGCTAAATGTGGCCCAAGTGCTGTGCTATATACAGATAAACAATTTTTCTTTTAATAGCACAAATTTTACTTATTTCTTTATTTTCACCTTATTTGCCTGTAATAAAATGGTTTGTACAACAGTTCAAACTCTTTAATCTTTTTAACTGTGCTATTTAGTTTATTTCAAAAATCCAAATTACAAAAAACTCTACTTTTTATTAAAGTTTGACATTGTTAACTAGAATGTGTAGTCACTATTGATAGTGTACTTTGATTTATTTAGTTTTGATGAAATGGTTTACTCTTTGCGAGAAAGAATTGAAATTGTAGGTTTATACTACCAAAATAATAATTGTTCAAGAGCTGTAATTCAACTGATGGAGAAATTTACCACAACAGGGTCTGTTTGCAATAGTGCATAATCGAAAGGGACTCGTAAATAACGAAGCAATTCAAGTGGCAATTTTAGGGCAAATCAGCTTAGAGGCTCAACAACCCCAATCGTTGTCAACAATAAGTAGAGCGATCGGTGTTTCATCTTCTACAGTTTTCCGAGTTCTACATAAATTCAAGTACCACCCATACAAAGTTAAGTTGGTGCTCGAGTTGAATGAAGATGATTTTGATCGTCGTCTAGAGTTTTGCGAATCAATAACGCAATTTATCAATAACAATCTACAATTTAAAAACAAAAGTTTATGCTACCCAACCAGAATCTCTGGATGATTTACGAGAGAGGATAGAAAATGAATGTCGACAATTAAATCCAGCCGTATTAAGCAATGTCAGAGAGGTATTTCAAAATAGATTATACCATTGCATGGAAGTGAATGGTACTCATTTTGAACACTTATTGTAACTTTATAAAAAATAGCTCAGTTAAAAAGATTAAAGAGTTTGAACTGTTGTACAACCCATTTTATTACAGGCAAATAAGGTGAAAGTAAAAAATAAGTAAAATTTGTGCTATTAAAAGAAAAATTGTTCATCTCATAAACTAACCACTTTAACCTACAAATATTATACATTTTTGAAATCAGCTCAAAGAGGAGTATTCAAATTTAACAAAAAATATCAGAAGTAATTTAAAAAAAAAGATGCTGCTAGGGGTGAGTGGGTGGTTTTTCCAGTAAGTAAGTAACTTTATTCAAGAAAGTACAACAACAAATTTCTTATTGAAGTATAAACAAATAACAAAGAATAAAGTGATAGTATAATCTTACGAGCTGTTACCAGCTGTATGTAAGTACATGTCACAATAATAAATAATAAATAATAAATAATAAATAAAATATATAAATATAAAATATAAAAATAAAAATAAATAAATATAAAACTTAATAATAAACAATTATAAAATTATAAAACCTTAAATGTAAATGTAGAGTTAGAGATTTTTTTGTGTATTGTAGTATAAGCAGTTCATATTGTTCATAATATATATATCTTTATTTATTTAGTGAATCTTTGTATTAATCTATTAGAGAGTGAATGTAGAGTCGAGGAGTAGTCCTGAGATGCTCTGTTAATTTCTTTTTAAATTGGGTAAACTTTAGGTTCTGTTTAGAATTCTCAGGTATTGAATTCAGAATTTTCAGACCTAGATAAATGTGGCACTTTTGTCCTACAGTCTTATTCATGAATGGCATCGAGAAGTTACTTTTCTGTCTTGTATGATAGGAATGTCCAATGGTACTTAATTCATTTTTATGACGAAATTGAGTTATTGCTAATGTTTTAAAGTACAGTTGCCGAACATCTAATACTTCGGATTCTTTATAAGTTTAAGTTTATAAGTTTAAGTTTAAATAAGCCATAATGCTTGCCCCTTCCAACATAAATTGACGTGTTTTTGAATTTTTCCTAAGTACCAGTATTACAAAAGTTATTAAAGGTGGATACTTTTATCTGAAAAGCATTGCATATATACAAATACAAAACGTATTAATTACAAAACATAGATAAAAACTAACTTCACAATACAAAACATTTCAAAGGGTAATTAACTAAAAAAAATTAAAAAATATTAATTTATATACCTATACAATGTACAAAGAGCAAAAGAAACAATAAATACATTAAAATTTTAATTAAGTCTAAACACTGCATGCATTTTTAAGCTTAAAATTAGTATTATAAAATTTAAAATGTATTAATAAATGTTTTTCTTTTACTTTCAGCTGGGTTCAAAATAACATTACTGATTTCTATCATTCTCTACATAGCAATGTTCATAATTGGTATTCTAGGTGTTCATCATTGCCCCGTTGAGGAGAACATACCATTGTTTCTTATAGCTACAGGTAAGTTACTTTGGCTATCTTAACGATAATAATCTTGAAGATAGGTAAATTTAATTATGGAGAACAGAACATTTTTACATTGTGCTACAACAAAGTCATTTTAATGTTTAAAAAAAGTCCTATTTTGTTATAAACAATAAATTTGTTAGTTTTGTCAGTTTTATCGACACCCAATAGTTAGAGTTCGTTTATTTGGAGTTGGCAGCATAAATGCAAATCCTTCAGAACCCAAGCAAGGGTGGTTCATGAAAAATAACTAAAAATAGTATACATATCTATTGAAACATAGTCATAGTTGTTATTTTTCAAAGATTTCACTCTGTAATTAGGGATTAACTAATACAAACACAATAGAAACCCTAGATAATATTGTCACAACAGGTAGCTGAATAGATCCCATGACCGTAGAACCGAAGTTTTTTTAAAGCATAATTCAAATTAAAATAAAAATTAAAAGTAAAATAAAAATTTGCTATACATTAAAAAGTAAGAATAAAATAGGTATAAATTAATGGAAAAAGCACATACTTCTTAGCTGCCAACTTAAAACAAATGAAGTATAATAGTTTATTTTTAATGTTGCTTTAAACCTTAATAATTTAACAAATTCCAATTTAATTTAATATAAAAAAGAAACACACACTTTTTTCACCTTGAATATCATTTGATACAAAATTTTAGCCAGCTTTTAATTTTGAAAAATAAAAAACTAGGTCTGATTATATGGCATTTAAAAACAAGTTGATATAAATCCAATAAATATCTGTCCAATTGCGTCATCACAACTTAATTTAGGTGATTTTTCAAATCTAGTTAACTCCTTGGCGCCTTACAATGTTGGATTCGTCTTAAAACGACATTATTCATGTGTCTATCAAATTAAGATTGACATATATACTTAAGAAGTCTTGCTAATCACTCAAATGCTAATCACTCTAGTCTTAAAACAAATGATCTATAAGTAATTTATAAAATAAAGTACATGAATAAACAAATTCAATTTTATACATTATTGGTAGGTACCAAGTGAAACATACAATAGTTTAAAATGAATAACAAATAACCGCCAGGATTTGTTTTAAAATAAGTTACTGTTGTTGCCAAGAAATGTTGCTCGTATGCATAGGTAAATGCATATTACAATTTTTCCATCGTTTTATTATTTTAGCAAGTGTATACCAAGTATACAGTCTTCTATTTATGTACTATCGGCTTCAGAATAGCATATACATTTTCAAACTAAAATCGTTTACATCGAATAGACGCCCTATTTATGTGTATAACCAATCACACAGTTTAAATAATAATAAATTTGAAATCAGTTAAACAGTTGTCCACGCCCACATCTTCACTTAGTTTGGAACCCTCAATAATAAATGTTTGTTTGGGATTAAAATCCCTTTTTTTTATTATATCAGTACAAAAATACAAAAAAAAACTTATTTATTCGGGTCCGACCATTGTAAATACACTTAATCTCCCAAAACCATTTAATGAAGGCGTTTTAAAAATTGCCATTCCTTTGTTGTATAAGAAGGGCGTTTTTATAATTTCGGTGGGTAAACGAAATTCACACTTAACATGTATATGCTATTCTAAAGCCGACTGTACAATAAATAGGTAACATCTTCAATATGATTTAACAATGGGTATTTTAATACGGGGTGTCCCAGACTAATTTTTCCAGGCTATATCTCTCGAATAAGGCTAAAAAAATAATAGCCTATACTATTTTTTCTTTAATGTTTTGGAAACTAAACTATCAACTTTAGTTGAAAATATTCCATACCAAAATTGATGTTTTTTTTTTTTCATTCGTTGCCTGGAATAATTGCGTTACACGGAGTTATGCAGCTGATTTGTAAAATGCGATTATCTCGAAAACTGTTCAGTTTTGAAGTTATTAACAAGTACACCTTTTTTTGTTGAAATATCGTATCTTTCATACTTTATCAGAAAAATATTGTTAAGTCGAAGAGCAAAAAAGTTAAGCGCAAATTTATGTCAAATATGTGGCATATGTGGCGTCCTCTATGAGTTACATTAAAATTATGCATCAAATTATAATTCCTCATACTCAAAACCTCTACTTATAAATTTTTGTAAATAAATTTCCATAAAAATGAAAGTTATGGCGAAAAATTAAATTTTAAATTTTAACTTTACCACCCTGTATCTTTCTTAATATCAACATTTTATTAAAGTAAGTTGGGTTAAATCGTAATATTTTAGAGTGTAGAATCTACTGTTTCTTTTTGTACAATTACTTAAGGACCACCCTGTATTTTAGCCTGGTTCGATTTTTAAAAGAATATCTGAAAACCATTTTCTATATTGATCTGAAAAACATCAGGACAAATTGAGAGATAAGATAAAGGTGTTTTTTTTTTCGAAAAATATAGTCTTCTTCTGACCTCCAAAAAAATATGCTTATTCAAGATGAAAACTAAAATACTTTTTAACATTTTTATGCGAGAAACTAAATTAAATACTCAAAAATCGGTTTATCGACATTTTGATGGTTAATTTGAGGTTATGTCGAAAAGTATTGTGTAGAAAAGTTGGAACCTCAAAAACATTTTTCACCTGGTCCTTGCCTAATATTTTTTTTAAAGCGTTAAAAATTGGTTTTCGCACCAGCCTATAAACGTAAAAGCAACTTCCATTCACTAATATTACAAACAATTCCTTTCTCTGCTTTAATCTGCTACAAGATTGTTGATCTGAGACTTTATCTATCGTTAGAGAAAGGTATAAACTATAACAATACAGATAACTTTAAGTTGAATCATACGCGCTGACAACGTTGCATCTACCCTAAAACCCAAACAGTTTAAAATGGACTAGTTTAGTGATTTTTTTTTATATTTGCATCTTATAAAATAGGTTTTTAGTGGTTCAACTGTACAAATAAAATTTTTATAAAATTAATCCCCTAGCCATAATCGGCTTTTGAAATTTAAGTTTTATGGTTACATACGTCATAAGTGGTAAGTGACGTGTTTCAATAAGATTGGTAGAAAATTTGCGATGTTGTCGATATGCTTTAATATTAACCGAGAAACTTATCTCTCTCTCTTATTTGTTGTCATTAAAAAGAGATAAACATATCGATATTTTTGTTCTCTGATTGACACTTTATCAAATAAGGAGTAAAACACTAAACAAAATATTCTGTCATTTTCGTTAGTTTAATTTGTTGTTTGGTTTATAAAAGAAATTACTTCTATACTATTTTTGGTTCGAAAATGAAAATCCCTAACACCTTCTCTTGGTGTTATAACGGTTCCTTCAAAAATAACCAATAGAAGTAATTGTTCTCTCGGGGAGTAACCCTTCTATCGGTACAGTGAGAGAACGAATTTCAAGAATACCGTTTTGGCATTTTCAATAGAACCACACCCACTTTCTATTGGCTGTTCTGTTCTATCACCGTCAAGAATAGGGGTCTTGTTTGTTTATTACAGATAAACACGATTTTCTCTCCTGTCATATATCTTGTCAACTGGTACTATCAGTTAGTCACAGAACACGGTGTTTTGTGCCGCCAGTTCTTTGAGAATACTTGAAACGAACGTAGCTAAACTGTGACAACGTTGACTTTTAAACACACTTCATTATTGGTTATTAGTGGGCGCTACGTTTAAAACTTACTAATTATTTATTGCTAAATTTTACGAAATGAAAAAAATTCGCAAAATGAATACCAATATAAGTAAGTAGGTATCTTATCCTAAATATATATTGCTATCATTTTGATTAATATGATCCTACTAAACTAGTCCATTAGACCAGTCAATGATCTTCTCAAGTTTCTTAAAATTACCTGAGGGTATATTATTTGAACAGTCAGTAGAAAAAAAGGTTTTTGTATATTTTTGAGAAATTTTGCAATAATCCACTAATTTATTTATTAAATAATAATTAAATTTTCTCCTCTTCTCGATATTCCAACAACAAAAATATTTTTTTTTCTATTTTTTTCCTATTTTTACTGACCTACAAAAACCATTAAAAAAAGAGTCACTCTGTACAATTTTGCAACTATACTATAAATACATCATATCAACTTTTTTTTTGTTAATAGAAAGTGGGATTAAAAAAAATAGAAAGAAATAATGATTTTAATCAGAATATACATATTTTTATTTTATACTATTTGTTGTTATTTTAGGAGCTGTTGGATTAATTACGAAAATAATAACCTACATGAGAGAACATATATTAAGACATTTTCAAGTTGGCTACATGGAGTCCAGTCTTTATACCGTAGAAATGGTCTTCCTTATTTTAGGTAAGTCTTAATAATGTTTTTATTTATGGTTATTATATTAATTTAATTAATACTATCAATACTATCTTATTCTTTTAAATAATTCCTAATAGTTAATAAACTATTTTTTAAATATTCCTTCATAAAATAGCAGTTTTTAAAGTTTAAAGAATTGTGTTCGCATTTTACGAATTGGCAACAGCGCACCAACAGAGGAGGGTATTAGACATCTTAGAGGCTTATGTATAGTTTGTTTATTTACGATTTGATGCTGCGTTTTAGAATTATTTCATTTTTGTGTTTTATCCAAAATAATAAAATTACTAATACAATGAAAAAAGCACGAAACTAAAACACCAACACACGAATTGAACAAACCTAAATAAACCTATCAGATCTTCTTTCTCTTCTGTATAATTTGTGCCATCATAAATTTAATAATACTGCAGATATAAAGTGTTTTAAATTGTATTAAAAATATAATATTATGTAACATCATGAGTTGGAGTTTTTTCATAAATGAAGTGCATATTAATTACGCTGCTGCCACTTTTGCAAACATGAATACAGCGCTTTAAAATTTTTTTTAATGTTAATTAGGTGCTAAAAATTGATATTGATAGTAATTTTAATGTAATTGATAAAAAACGTATCAAATATAAGTAAATATTTATTTTAAACATTTAGGTTATAACATTCATACCATATCAATTTCCTTGTTTTTAATTTTACAATATATAAAATATATAATATAAAATTACAATTTTAATACACCAAAATCTCTTGCAATATTCTAGTTACATATTGGATCCTCTTCTCGCCTATATTTTTAATATTTACTTGGATTAAGTTTAAAACACGTGATACTTTGAAGATTACCAAAAAACAAAATGCCGACCAATATCCTTAGTGACCCATCTATTAAAAATATTTGAGAAAATTATTAAAAACATGACTTTTTCATAAATATAAATTCTGACCGACAATTCAGAGAAGATAATCGTACTTGATGCCAAAAAGTATCCAAAAAGTAATTTTTTATTTTGTGATTTATTACTATTTTGATGTTATATACACAACGTTGATAAGACTTGAATTGATGCTTACCGATTTATTCTACAGGTATTCCAGAGCAAAATTGGGAATACCTAATGGGCTCTATATATTATTACCATATTTCTTATGTTTTAACAAAATTATAAAATATTTACAATAACAAAAATATAGTATATTTTATTATTTTTTAGCAATTATTTTTTGCATCGTTGCTTTTTCTGGCTGTCTAATAATTTTAACTTTTTGAAAATACTTTCTGCACAAATAATTTTAGCACGGAGGACACTGTATTATATGAAAAATCAAATAGTACCTAGTATATTTTGCATGGTTTAGTGTTAAACAGATAAGTATAGAAATTTAAATGTTAATATATCTTAACTAGATAGTATGTAATGCATTTCCTACAACAGTTTACTTAGTTTTATTAAACTAACATGTATGAAAACCAAAGAGAAAGCTTTTATTACCTATTGCCTTTATGTAAAATATTGATTAGATAAAATTCCTCTTTGGTTTGCAATATAAATCCACTTCAGTTTTTTTTCAGTTTCCATGTAATTTATTTTTGTGATAACCAAATTTAATTTAATACTGATTAAAGTAACATCTTTCCTAAAAATTTTCAAAACATTTCTTTTTTTTAAAGACCTAATCTAAGGCTGTGCAAGATTTTAGCAGATTTTTTAATTTATCTCTCCTTTACTGTCTGCTTTTAACTTGTCTAGTAACCTACTTCTTTTGCATGGATTATGATTTCATCAACTTCATGGTAAGCTCTATTTTTCTAATGCCATTTTGAGCTCTTCCTTCGTGACATCCTGACTAACCAGCACATCATCCGCAAAGTGTAGATGATTAAGAAATATTCCTCTTGTGTCTTAAAAAATCTTAAGAGAATAGATTGTAAGTTACTTTACATCTTTGCCCGTAAACAGATTTCTGATCTATATTGTAGGTTTTGTTTATGCTCATGAAGATATGTTAATTTTTTCACTGGTTATTAATAATTTGCCCTTAATTGATGCTTATTTTTATAGTAGGAGTCCGGTGTAGAATAGGGAGACACGAATTTCGCAAAAAAAATATTAACACTAAAAAGGGACTGGTTTCTATAGTAAATTGTCGTAAAAAATTTGCCGGTTGTCCAGTATTTTCCGAGAAAAATGGAATCAAAAACTCAAATTTTGTAAAAAATTTATGGTACTAACCCTTACTATGTGAAAGTTCATCTTATTCAGAACAATAAACAACTAAAAGGTTGAATTAACTTTCACTATTTATTCTTTAAATACTTTAAAGGTAATGACAGCCGTTTCGCTATTTCGATAAAACATTCACTGTTCAAAGTACGTTAAGTCATGTAGATACCAGCGTTGCCACATATCTAAATAAAACCTAAATATTAGGATAATATTTTTTTACATAATAAATATATAAAAAATATTGATAATAAAATGTGAAATTTAGAGAGATTATTACTAACCAAAACTAATGGGTCTTTTTGCATATTATGAAAGATAAAACAAAGATAAACAAGCACGCAAAATTAAGTGACGGGTGGCGGTGCTACCCTAATCCAACCTAACCTAACCTAACCAAACCTTACCTTACATTACCTAACCTAACCTAATTAAACATAACCTAACTAACCAAACCTAATCTAACCAAGCCTAACGTAACCCGAAGGGAAACTATCCTCGAAATGAAACCGGTCAGTGTAGAGACAGATTCGCATGGAAGAAAATATCAAAAACAGAACCTGACGATGCTAGTTTTTAGCGAAACAGCTGTCATTGCATTTAAAAACGTATTTTGCGAATAATTAGTGGAAGCTTAGTTCAACCGTTTAGTTGTTTACTGTTCTTAGTAAAAGTTACTACAAAGTAAAAGTTACTACAATCAATTTCATTAAATTTTAACCAAGTCACCATTCCGACGTCATTTTTGTTATATATACTCACTACATCTAAAATATTCTTAATTTCCATTTTAAATTCAAAAATAAATAAAAACTAGTAATTAATACTCTAACCAACAATTGTGAAAAAAATATGGCAATGTTGGAATGTTAACGTTAGACAACTTAAATGTCAACGTCGAAACAGTATATTGTCATAAAAATCGTAGTTCCATGGGAGGAAATAATTCTAAATGTGAGGTTAATCAATGGTTTATTAAAATGTATTGCAATATAAATTAAATTAGCATATTAAACTCAATTTTCCGCATATAATTTGAGTTAAAATATTATAAAAAGTAAGTTACTTTAATTTTCAAGTTATTAAATTTCGAAATTCGTGTCTCCCTATTATTCACCGGAACCTATAGTAGTTTTTTACTGTCATCTAATAGAAGTTTGCTTTGTATTTAGTCATATTGGATATACGCATTTAAAGAATGAACCACGAACCTCATAAAAAACGTTCTCAATTTGTACAGCATGTATTTTTCACTTATAATATCACAAGAGCTTAAATTTGGTAAGAAAATTTCACACCATAATTTGGAAAATAATAATTAATCCAATTCATCTGTCACAAAGCCTCATAATTACTAGTTTAAATTCGTTTAATGTGCATACTCTGTAACTGTTGAGCACATGAAGAATGTGCAGGATCCGAGAAAGAGGCATATTTTTGTGACTTCTAGTCTCATAGGATTCCTGAAAACATATAAAACCAATCGACGTATAGTTAAAAAGCAAATTTTTAATTTAAATTATATTTTACATTGTGTATTCCATAGGAAACCATTTTTGTGAACCCAAAAAAGTGTCTTCTTATGTTCTAAATTGTATTTTCTTATGTACTCAATTTTTTTACAGTTTTTACGTGATTTTTTGTGGCTTGGAATATATGTCAGCAACAATTTCACAAAATATGACAAGAAAAATTGAATATATTCATTTTTGTGTTCCATAAAAATAAAAAGTTATTCCAAGTTAGGCTACTTCACTCTAAGTATTTAGAATTGTATTTCTCTAAATTAATATTATCTCTAAAAAACAGAATGGTTCATACATTTCACAAGGATAGAAAAAAATAACTACTCCATTAGACATATGCAATTAAAGCTACTAAAAAAGTATTAGGTACCCCTTAAATGAAGATCAAACAACATTAAGAACACAATATTTATTCCATTGTATTTACATACCCTTAGTTAACTCTTAATAACCAGCTTGCTTTCATTAATTTCTTAGAAAAATACTTATTCTTATTCACAAAAATTTACCTTGCAATGGAAGACTATGGTCTATATAGAAAGGACAAGGAGTAATAAATCATTCATTTAAGTAGATTTCATAGACGTACCAAAATATATTTTAAGAGGGTATACCGTAAGGTACATTTTGTATTGAACGAATGAGTTAGCTAAAGAATATGCGATTTAGGTCAGAGGTAACGGGATGTACTAATTTTAGGTACATTAAATCAGTACTTAGTATTAGTTCTTTGAGTAAAGTTGTATGAAGTTGTATGGTTTTCATAATATTGTAAACAGTTGGAATATATTTAAAACATTTGTTGAATGTTAATTGTACAAGTACCAAACAATGTCGATAAGCCAAGGACCATCTAAACGACCAAAAACAGGTCCATTATCTTTAAATGAAAAAACTTTCATGGTGCTGCCTGTAAAGGTTTTGCATACTTAATTAGGGTTTATTACTCCTCGTACCTTTTGTACATACTATAAATAAGTGGTTTCATACTGTTTCTGAAAGAACGTTTCATATACCTCATTCCTTAAACATTAACTTTTTTGTCTAATCAAAAAGTTCACACTTCTTAAGTTGTATCTAATTTCTATGTGTATGTAGGTAAACTAAGTAAGATTCCTTATTACTTTTAGTAGTAGGTAGTTCATATTAAACTATTGATAAACTACATACTTATAACTTTCTCTGTGGTTTTGATATTTGTTATATATTGAAACCAACTATCACAATATTATCTACTTATTTCTGTTTTATTGAATTTAATATTAATTTAAGAATATATTTTTAGGGTCATACTGGGTCTATAAAGAGTATCCACCCAGTTACAATGATTTCGATGGACCCCTGTATTGCCAAAAAGTAGCCTACTTGTGGGCTTTTATTTACCTCACAGTTGTCTGGTCGGGGATAGCCTTAACTCTTATTGGAATCTTGATTTGCTGTGTGTGTTGTTTGTACTGCATCAGCAAATGTTGTGCAGCTTGCGATATTGAATCGCAAACAGAAGAAAGCGAAGACCTAAAAAAAGGAAGAGAAGAGTGACAATGTTTTATATATAAAAGATATATTTAAATTAGCTACCTCTATAATCCATGGTATTATATTATGGTTGTAGCGCAAATATACATTTTAACAAATGGTAAAATGCAGAATTACTCCCTAAACTGTTTAAATTTCTCCTAGTTTGCTTTTTATATATAAGCACCACATTTTTTTCATCATTGTTTTTTAAAATAATTCACAAACAAAATTAGATTTGTGATAAGGAATTAACTGGTATTATAAAATTCCTTTTATGCAGTCTATGATACCCTGTATCTGCTGCAGTTTACTCATGAACAATTAAAATTTTTTTCTTAATTAATTAACCTCGATATATTTACTAAAATTATTGATAAAAAATTTTTTTTTTATTCAAATAAATAATACATCAGAAGTCTTACTTTTATTGCATATGTATATATGAATCAACCATTTAAAAATATATTTTAATACTATAATACTTTATTACTACATATATGATTCTAAATCCACATCAGATATTTTATTTTTCAAGGTATATGATACAGTTGATCATACGAAATTAATGGATGCGTTGGAAAATGTTGGGTTTCGGGGTGTTGCTTTCAATCTAATAAAGAGTTATCTAGAAAATAGAAAACAAACAAAAGTCATAAATTGTGGTGTCCCTCAAGGAACAGTTCTTGGACCCCTATTATTTAATCTGTATTTAAATGATCTTTTTGAACAAGAAATAAATGGTGAAATCATCAGCTTCGCAGATGTTACCGCGATATTTTACCGAGACAAAACTTGGGAATCACTAAAGACTATTGCCGAGAAAGATTTTCAAATGATTATAAATTTCTTTAACTATAAATCACTTACAATTAATTTCGAAAAGACATTCTACATCCCGTTTACTTCATATAGTAATAATTTACCAGCATATAAAAACTTAGTCATAAAAAACAACCAACAAAAAATAACTATAAAATCAACTCAAAACATTAAATATCTTGGAATACTTATTGATAATCACTTAAAATGGGATGTACAAATAAACTCTGTTATTAAAAAATTAAGACATCTAGTGTACAAATTTAAATATTTATCCAACCTTTTGCATATTAACCATTTAAAAATTCTTTACTATGCGTAAGTAAAGTCTCATCTATACTTCGGATTAATTTCTTGGGGATCAGCAGGAATTTTCCTACTACAGAACCTTCAAAAAATTGTGACCTAAACGATTTATTTTGGCTCACCCCTACTTCTACCAACCCTATACCTACCTCTAATAAAGCTCATCAGGGTCATTGGTGACACGTCCGTGGGTTAATGCAGACCAAATTTATTGATACTTTGTCTTTCGAGCTTCCAACAGTTTTATAAAATATGCAATTACTGTAATAATCATTCGAAAAAATATAAGAAACTGGTAATCCAGAAAAAAGAAAAACTATTAATAAAAATAAATGTTAACTGTAATAGGATTTACAGAAATTGAAATTCTTAGTGGAATAACTCGTATATTATGATAATGATTATATTTTATCTATAAAAATTATTTTAATGTGCGAAATAGGACTATATAAGAATCACTGAATTAAAGGGAACTTTCTTAGAACAATATTTTTAATAGCAAATGCTTGCAGGACAAAAACAAGTCAAAAAACCTAACACAAATTAAGAAAATATTTAAAAATATTTGTTCGCAAACATAGAGATGGTATTAATAGCTTTCAGAGTATGAGTATTGTAAATGAGCATCCCTCTAATAATGAATTCGTCTATAGCTTGTGATTCTGTTCCCAAACTTACACATACTAATTAAATACATCAATAATGATCAACGTGATGTAGCTTTCCACACACTACACTAATTAAAAGCAAATAAACATATTAAACAGTTATCTCTATATATAGAACGGGATGGTAAATAGAAAACCCATTTTCGTTAATCCAAGTGAAATATTATTTTTTTTGTAATGGTCAAAAATAAATCAGATCAATTTGCCGAATGATTCATATTAAATGATAAAATTAGCATCAAGGAGAAGCTCAAAAAATTTGAAAGTACAATTTTCTCTCGGTGGGAAAAAATTAATTATATATATTATATAAATTATACAAACAGGAGAGGAAACGACATGGGAAAATTTGAAATTTTATGTCTTAGACAATTTTTAATTTCTTAAATACTGCTCTGCGATTGTATTTTAAATGAAAATCAAATATTTTCTGTAGATTAAAATATTTTTAGCTCTGTGTACCAGTATTTATTAAAAAAATTATACGGTTAACAACAATTATAAGTGTGACATAAAAATCCAAAAAACCAGTTTAAATGATTTTATTTTTATAAAATTTTGTATAAGTACTTACTGAAGCCTAATAAGTAAATGATAAAAATTACGCATTCTCCAACGCTCCTAGGCATGCTTCTGATCTGGTGGTCAATGTTCTCCTGGGGTATCTCATTCCAGGCAACCACCAACTCCTCTCAAAGTTCTTCTAGGAAATTGCAAATTGAGCAATCTCCTACCCATCATATCCCACACGTGCTCAATTGGGGATAAGTCGGGAGATCTTGGTGGCCAAGGTAACAATGTGACATCATTATGTTGAAAGAAGTCATAGGCGTAACCAGGAGGGGTGTCGGGGGGTCGTAACCCCCCCATTGGGATGCACTTTGTGCTCTATTCGTTAACTGCGTTAACATGAATATGAGTATCATCATTAATATCATCCTTTATAAAGAATTTCAAAGGTATTACTGACAAAATAAAGAAACTAATTTTGGATAATGTAGTTTTCTTTCACCCTTGTTAAACAAATTGAAGGTCAATACAATTTTAAACAAAACATACTTATTAAAACCAGTTTTTAATTGTTGAAACTGAAAATAATTTTAAATAATTTGAAAAAGTTTTTGGAAAGCTTAAAATGCAATAAAAAGGGTCTTTAATTTTAAAAAACTTCGGGGGAGGACCCCCGTACCCCCCTTTTGCCTGGGGGTATTCCATACCCCCAGACCCCCGGTAGTTGTAACCCCCCCTTATGATGGTCGGGCATGATCTTGTTGGAAAGTTGGATTTGCCAGGGTGTTAAGATAGGGTAAAAGATGGGATTCTAAAACTTCTTGGATATAACGCTGCGCGTTCATGTTACCTCTGATAAAGATTAAAGATGATCTCTAACCATAAGCTATACTACCCCAAACCATAACTCCAACAGTTTAACAAACATGCATTTCAACAAAAAACCGTGGATTACTCCTTTCACCACGTCGTCTTCTAACCCTCGCTCGACCATCGTGCATACCTAAATAAAATCGAGACTCGTCACTAAAGACAATACTGTTCCATTCCTGACCCCAGAGTGACCGTTCTCTGCACTACTCAAGGCGCATGTCAAGGTCTTCCGTGTTCTGCAAACCATTCATTTGCAATGGACCTGGTAGTGAAGAAACGGTCCCCTAAAACCAATAATCTTAGGCGGCGATCTTCACGGTCTGTTGTTCTACGGGGGCGTCCAGAGCCCCTTGCCCTTTGCGTACGGCCTTCTCGAAGCCATGCCTGACAATACCTAACCACGGTGTCTACACTTCTTTGCTCTCTAACTGCAATTTCCCGAAAAGAAAATCCAGCTTCCCGAAGTCCCACTATACGACCCCTATCAAACTCACTAAGTTGACGAAATCGTACAGGTCTCCGTACCCTAGACATCGTAACCAATCGTAAAGAATGTCAAGAACCACAATTCGCAAAATTTGAATATTTACTACTGCTACAATATTCATTTTTGGATTGTTAGTGTATTTCAAAAAAAGCAGTATCAAAACCGGAATCTTCAACTAATAAGGCTGAAAATTTTATCAATTGTTTATTTCAGTAAAATAAACAAATTCACCAGATTTTATTAAAATAAAATCATTTAAACTGGGTGTTCGGATATTTATGTCACTTGAGAACTTGTAAGTTACCTACAAAGCTGCAAATTTTATTACTTTAATGATAAAGATTTAAACTTTGTCTCTTTGTTAAAAGATTTTCACTGAATTTGAACATTACCTGATAAGTTTATTTCTTTGTCTTTCATTGTTTATCACTGACTGTTGTATATTTTTTGTCAAAGTTGTAATAAAATTTATCGTTTTTTAAATAAATAAAATTATATATCATATTTGGTGTATTAATTCATTTAGTGATCTTGACAAACCTTAGGCATGATGGTGATACTAAATTTCAACGTAATTGACAGGATCCTATCTATTTTTTAATAAACTAAAGTTACTGTTGTTCAGTTTACTATTAATTTCTTAGGCACCTAAAACTGTTCTGCATTTCTTTTATAGAATTTGAATACAAATAAACATATAAAACCACAGAGGTAGACAACTATTGTAGTTATATATAATATGAAAATAAAACACAGTACAAAATTTGAAGTTAAATAACTTACTAAGAAAATTAAATGATTAACTAGAACATCCATTTTGCTCTTTGTTATAAAACATAATTTACCACTGAATTTATCATTAAAAGTATGTGGATAATAGTAATTCCCAGATTTTATTATTCTTAATCAATATTCTACAAAATTGTAATAATTTATTTATTTTCATTTTCAGGAGCTTACTGGGTTTACAAAGAATACCCCCCGAGCTACGACCCCAGTCATATTTTAAGATATTGCAAAAAGAGTACCTACATGCTGGCTTTTGTTTACATTACCATCATCCTTTCGATCGGCTTGATAGCTGTTGCTGGATTTATATTCTTTTTATGCTGTATTTGTTGTATTGGATGCGCTGTTGGTTGCGGTCAAAAATCAGAACCGGATAATGCACGAACCGGTAACGGTACGCAAGGTGGAAGCGCAGCTTAAGATTCGAATCCAAATATTAAATACAGTTTATTTGTATGATGCACTAATCTGGCTTAAAAACTACCAAATCGAAGAAAATTTGTTTTTATTATGAAGTATGAGCTATGTTATTGTAAACGTTTTTTCTTAAATTTTTTATGTTAATGACTAATTTTTTATATATATTTATGTTAGCGACATTTCGACATTTCTCGTATATATTCTCGTTTGTTGTAAATAGCTGATTCTATCTTTATATTTTATTGCACTGATTATTTTATACTATTATATTAAGAATGTGTTAATAGATAATACCAGAAAACGTTCAAATTTTATTTCAAATTATGATTTGCTCATTATTTTCCTGTTCTAAACCAAAAAACTTCATTTTTAAAATTCCCAAACCAGTATGGTACATATTCTAGTGATTTACAAGAAATTTTCATTTTTAAATGATTTTATTTTAATAAAATTTGGTGAACAGGCATGTTCATCAAACTGTTGTAGTTATGGTTTGGGGCGGTATAGCTTATGGTTCGAGATCACCTTTAATCTTCATCAAAGGTAACATGAACGCGCAGCGTTATATCCAAAAAGTTTTACTTTTACCCCATCTTGACACCCTGGCAAATCCAACTTTCCAACAAGATAATGCCGGACCACATATCGCAAGAGTCACATAAGACTTCTTTCCACATAGTGATGTCACATTGTTACCTTGGCCACAAATATCTCCCGACTTATCCCCAATTGAGCACGTGTGGGATATGATGGGTAGAAGATTGCTCAATTTGCAACGTCCTCCTCCTCACATTTAACACAAAAGCATAAAATTACTGTTTTACAAATAGTTGATTACGGAGCTAAAACCCGATCTGAAAGTGACTAGTTTATATCATCTGAAATTTCCAAATTGGTCACATATTTCTCAAGGAACAATTAGTAACACTGAGAAGAGAAGTAGTTCCGCGAGAAGAGTATCTGCATACTCCAATGATGTTAATCATTATTCTAACATTACAAGAACATAAATTGTATCCCTATAAAATGAAACCAGCTCAAGAACTAGTGAAGGACAATTTTGATAGGAGAATTGTGTAATCAAATGTTTCGAATTTTAGATAAGTAACCGTCAAAATTGCCGCTATTGGGCTAGGGAAAATCCCCACTAGGTGAAGGAAGAACACGCACAATATCCCGAAAACGTTTGTGCGGGAATAATTAGAGTAAATTTATGACACTTTAAATGGTGATAATTATTTAGGAGTCTTCCAAAATCCCAGGGTAGGTATTCTGTATACTATCACTTTCGATAGCGACATGTCGTTTTCTACAAAAGGTATTCCGTGCAAAGATTTTGATACGACATATTTGTATTCTGTGTCCAACTTCTTTTTGATTAGCATAACAGCACTTTTACAAGGCAGTCTAGTGCTGCAGGATCGGCTTTTTACTATATCCTGCAAGACTAGAAGCTTCGTTCACATGGCAGTTCAGTTTTGAAGGATACAGTAAAGAGCTGGTCCCGCAAAACTGAACTATAGTATGAACACGTTTCCTACCACGGTTATCAGGTGAAAAACCGCACGCAGAAAGCCGTGTGGATACTGCTTTTTACGAGATTACGGATCCAGTTTCTAGTAACAAAACCGTCAGAACCCTCTTTCCCACGTGGCACGTGCCAATGGGCCCTGCGATCGAATGGGGCCCCCAATCCTTGCACGATTACCACACCAAAGGTTTAAAGACACAGAAAACTTATGATCAAATAAAAATAGCTACTCTACTCTCGCCTGAGAAGCAGGCTCATCGATTGCAACGTTTAATAAATTTCAGTGTATAAAAATTGTAGATAAAATTTACTGTGCTAAAGGAAATCATCAGTGAATTATTTTTTTTGTTGTAACATCAATAGTTCCCAAAAAGTGGTATATAAGGGTTAAGGGCGCCACTATATTTTTATACGTTAAGGAATAAACAACAGAAACTACACAAAAACTAAGGTGAAAAAGATACTGATATTTTCTTGACTACCTATGAACCCATTTTATTTTTGAAAAATTTTTTGAAATTTTTTGACGATGGAAGACCAAATCCAAAATTATAAAAAAATATACAGGGTGCTATTAAGAAATGTAAAGTTAGGGGTTTTGTAACTAGGGGTTGTCCCACTGCTGCAATGGAGGTGATTTTAAACTTGACCCCACTGCACATTCTGCTAGAAAGGGTAAGGAAGAAAACAATATATAGAATGATCAAAGAAGGAATTATCAGGGAAAAACCTCGATCACTTCACTTTGATCAAACTTGGGAAATGCCCCAAGATGATATGCCAAAGAAATCCAACTTTGTGAGAAAATTCATCACAAAGTTGAGTAATAAATCTGAATGGGATGAAGACACCATACAGAATTTAAACCAGAATACCATAAAGTGGTATACGGACGGTTCCAAGCTAGACGAGGGAACTGGGATAGGAGTTTTTGGACCGAGAGCCAAATACTCAGAAAGCTGGGCACATACCCGAGCATCTTTCAAGCAGAAGTCCGCGCCATCGAAAGATGTGTGGAATTCAATATTGGAAGAAACTACCGCAGACAAGAGATTGTGATCATGTCGGATAGTCAAGCAGCCATCAAAGCACTGAGTTCAAATATAATCAGTTCGAAGATGGTTTGGGAATGCCTAGGCAAACTAAATGAACTAGGCCAGAAGAACACTGTCACCCTCCTATGGGTCCCGGGACACATAGGAATAGAGGGGAATGAAACAGCAGATAAGCTGGCAAAAAAAGGAGCTGAAACCCCACATTTGGGACCAGAACCATCTTGTGGGATCAGCAGTAGAGTAATCTTAGGAAAACTAAGGGAGGAAATGGAGAAAGAAAAAATCCAAGTACTGGAATCAGCTGGAAGGACTGAGGCAATCTAAGATACTACTGGGGAACTATGACCAGAAGAGATCTCTTAGCTGCCTCAACCTCAGTAAAAAAAGGCTCCGTATTCTAACGGGAATATTAACCGGGCATTGCCGGTTAAGAAGCCACGTGAAGAAACTAGGGTTAGCAGATGAAGCAAAGTGCAGATTCTGTGAGGAAGAGGATGAAACCTCAATACATATACTCTCAGAATGTCCTGCCTTGCAAAATTCTAGGGCTAGATACCTAGGAGCGCATGAAATAGAGGAAGGGGATCTACCTGATTTGAAGCCCGACGATGTCCTAAACTTCCTCAGGAAAATAGGACTCGAAGAGCTGCTATAAATCTGAGAAAACATCAGAACATGGCAAGTAAGGGGGGACACAATAGATCCTATGGGTCGCAGTGTAATCATCACCCCTAACTCATTCATACATTCATTCATTCAACTAGGGGTTGTATTGGAAATAGAATAGATCAGTTTATAATGTGGTTTTGTAGTTTAACTCGAGGTTCTTTGTGTGGTGTTCTTAACCTACAGAAGTGAACGCATTTTGTTTTCTCTTTAGAAAAGGAGAACCCTCACGATTGAGCAAGAATTAAGTCTATTAATTTCTTCTTGATGTTTTCGATTATTTATTTCCTTAGATGTCTCCTTATATGAAATTGCAGAGGGGTATTAAACTTTTTTTTGTATTAGTAAAACCTCCGTATAATTTAAATAACAATAAACTTGGTAACATTGCTATTGGTAAATATTTTGAAACTATACACACGAAAAAGTGACATTCCATTCCAATGTTTTAATTTATTATTTCGACTGCATTCCATTGAAGTTAATTGATCCTTCATTTTTGCCAATAGTAATTTCATCCAAACAACACTAAAAATAAATGTTGCTGGTCACTTGGCAAATTTACAAATAGTTATTTTAGTTACAAATTGAAGATTGTCTAAAATGAGCACATGTCAGGTGCTTGATAAATTTTCGATAAAAAAATCCATGCGAATAATTTAGAGAATTTTTAACATGACAGAAGATGAAGAAAAACCACCCCCAACACCAAGCAGTTCTACTTCAGGCAATGATGTGGAAAAAGGAGAAAATATAAAAAGTTTAGATGCCGAAGATAATGAGCCATTGGAAAAGGCTAAAGAGAAACCACCTCGTAAGTAGTTTAATGGTTTTAGTTTAAAATATAAAATACACAATGTTTTAACGCGAATAGTTAACACTGCTATTAAATTGTTATTCAATTTGCTTGTTGTTATTTGCTTATTTATCAATGTGTATAGAAAATTGCGCGACAATCTCTTCTTATCTAGCAAACTAAATCTTTAAAATATTAACTAAATTGTTTTATTTTATTTATTAATATTAAATTTACAGTAGCTAAAGTAATTTATATTAATAAAACTCAAAAATTATGTCCACGTTTATTAATCGTCTGAACGCGTACTCTGCAACTCGATAGAGATAGAAATAGAAAAGAAATAGCAAAGAAAGATCTTTCTTTCTATCGACAAATTGTTGTTTGTTGTTTTTTGGGCTTTTTTGTTAATTGGGTGAAATGACTTTGGTATTCGCCCATTCGGTTTCTCTAAAAACGGCCCATACAAGATGCAATTTGTTGTAGAACAAAAAATATACGATATACCGGGTGGTGAATGGTCGGACGCACCATAGGAAATCCAATGGAAAATCATAAACTCTTAAATTCCTGCTTCCCAAATCATTTTAGGTGAAAACTCAATAGGAACTTTTCTTTAAAGAATTAAATACTGCATCAGATGAGACTATTAAAAATATTTTTCAGCTTTTGGTAGTTGACAAAATTGACCAATTTATTTACCATTCTTATACAGCATCAAGACAGCAATAAAATGTCAAAATGACTAAAATATTTAGATGTCAAATCATTCAAATAGTCAAAAAAATAGAAAACAAAGTTATTTATTGTTAAATAAATACAAACGCTAAATAAATTACAATAAATGCTCAAATAAACCACCGTTTTGGGCTAAACAATATCCTAATCTATCATAAAACTCTCGTCGAACATTTGCTAGAATGCGAGGCGTTATTTTTGCACATTCTTCTCGGATGCCTGTCTTTAATGCCTCTAAATCTGGAAACCTTACCGTGCCGTAAATTTTGGATTTTACATCTCCCCAGAGATAAAAGTCATTTGGGGCAAGATCTCCAGATCTTGGGGGCCATTTAATAAGACAATTTGGTCCTATCACACAGTTATTAAAACAATTATTGACCAATTCTTTCACTTCACGGCTGTTGTGAGCAGGACAACCGTCCATTTGAAACCAAATTTCTTCTTCTTCGGGAGCTACTTCTGCGAGTGCTGGTAAAATTTCTTCTTGAAGCAAATCCAAAAACCTTCCTGAGTCTAGATTTTCCTCGTAGAAAAAAGGTCCAATAAGATGATGCCCCAGTATTCCTGCCCAAACATTGATTTTTGGTGATATTGAGTACGAGTTTCCACAACAATTTCAGGCCTTTTAGTTGACCAAATTCTACAGTTTTGCACGTTGGGTTCATTGTTTAACGTAAACGTACACTCGTCTGTAAAACAAACATTTTTTAAAAATTTTCGGTCTGCATTCGCCCTCTCCAGCATCTCATAACAAAACTCTGCTCTTCTCTCATAATCTCCCTCAAGCAACTGTTGATGACATTGAACTTTATAAGAATGGAAGTTATTCTTTTTTAATATTTTTAATGCAGTTGAATTATGCATGTCGAACTGCTGTGCGATTTCTCGAGAACTTATTCTGGGATTTTCAATAACTGCAGATAATACATTTGTGGTATTTTCATTTTCAAACACATTTATTTGAATGTTTTGGTCATTTTTGTTACACTTGCATAAAGGAAGCAATGTGCCAGTGTTTTCAAATTTTGTGATTATTCTTCCAATTGTAGTATGGCTTGGAATCGGGCGGTTTGGATATTTCGCGCTAAATAAAGCACTTACCGTGCGCGTACTATTGCCGGAATAAAACATTTTTACAATTTCTACTCGTTCTGAAACGGTGTACGACATTTTTTACGTTTATTGTTGTCACTAATTGAATAATAGAATGACAATCTTGATAATAGCTTTCAAAGGTAACGTCATCCTGACATATCATTGCTGTCTTGATGCTGTACAAGAATGGTAAATAAATTGGTCAATTTTTTCAACTACCAAAAGCTGAAAAATATTTTTAATAGTCTCATCTGATGCAGTATTTAATTCTTTAAAGAAAAGTTCCTATTGAGTTTTCACCTAAAATGATTTGGGAAGCAGGAATTTAAGAGTTTATGATTTTCCATTGGATTTCCTATGGTGCGTCCGACCATTCACCACCCGGTATATGTCTGTCAAACCGTTTGTCTGGGGTAGTCGTTCGACAAATCGTAAGGCGCGGTCGAATCGTTTGGTAGTTCAGCTTCAGCTTGCTTAAAAATCTGTTGTACAACTCAGTTGGATATGCGACGGATTTGAGCGTGTGTTCGCCGATTTGTCGCACAATTTTAATTCAATAGTATTTGTACTCCAAGAGAAAAAATGGATAATGATCAAGAATTTTTAAAGTACTTTATCGAAATATACAAAAATCAAGACTGTTTATGGGATGTAAAATCCAATGATTATTCCAACAAACATAAACGAAATGCAAGCTATGAAATTTTATTAAAAAAATCTCAAGGAGTTAGGCCAAAGGCAACGATAGATTTAGTGAAAAAAAATTAATAACATGAGAACGGCTTTTCGTAGAGAGTTTAAAAAGGTATCTAAGTAAAATTTCGAGGTATTTAATGCAAACATTTATTTTATTAAACAAGTTTCAAGAATCTAATGGAACAGGCATGGGGGCAGATGATGTTTATGAACCATCACTCACTATGGTACTATGACTTGTCATTCTCATCACAATCAGAAAGCAGCAGAAAAGGCAGAGCCATCGATGAAGATGAAACAGATAATAATGACACGGTAATTAAAAATACATATATTTATTTAGTAATTACAATTATAAAGTTAGCTAGGAAATCATTTTTTCTTGAAATGTATTTATTCCAATGGTATTAAAATAATTTTTATAACATTCTCTTACATTTTTTGCAGCATTAGTTGAATTTTTCATCCCAGTTTTTTCTAATTCTAACAAATTGTTAATTTGTCGACAATTCCTTGAAAAAACAAATAAATAATTTCTTTTTGACATTCTTCTTAAAAAAGTATGAAGTACACAACATGCCAGAACGATATCATCTACTGCTGCCACATCTGTAGCAATTGGTTTTAAAAAAATCCTAAATCGTGACGCTAGGAGGCCAAACACAGTTTCTATAACTCGTCGAACTCTACAGAGACGATAATTGAAAATTTCTTCTTTTTAATAATTTTTTTATTATTTCCATCAGAAAATAATTCAACAGTTGCACCAGCTATTGCTTTTATTATCAACTGATATGTTCAAGAACTTGGAATACACTAACTTGTACAAAAAATCGCTCGAAATGTTTTAAAATCTGTGAACAATAGTATATTAAACAACGCATTTCATATGGGATTCTGTTATGACACGAGTTCAAGTTTAAAAAACGAATCGCGAAGCGATGAGTTCTTCAAAGAACGAGTGTCACAACAGAATTCCATATGAAATAAGTTGTTTATAATATTTTTTATATTTTGCCATTTTATCAATTTTTTAAATTAATTTATTATTTTTATATAATTACGAAAATTTTGATTTTAAAAAGTATGTCGGTAGCACTGTGTAATTTATAACATTTGACAGTTTTGACATTTTAATTATGAAATGTTAATGTTTTAAAATATTTTAAAATGACTAATACATCAATAATAATATATTATATAAGTAAAAGATGATATTCATATTCACAAATACTTTCTTAAGGAACAAAATAAAATTAATAAATTGCTATTAGCCATAAATGTCATTGTCAATAGTCTTGTCATTAGATACTTCACTCATGTTGACAACCATTTAAAACAAAAATTTGCGTGCGTAAAAGTTACATTACGATACGAAAATGCGTTTTATAATGAAGATTTTTACAAGTGCAAAATATAAAAAATTCTTTACGATCTGTCTATACGATTTTCAATGCGAACTGTTGTATAACCGTTCGTACAACAAATTGCATCGTGTATGGGCCGTTTTTAGAGTTTATCCACATATCGGTAAGAAAGTTTCTATGCGAAGTACATAAACATAGACTTGTAAATACATAAACATTGAGCTGTAATTTTCTTCCTGGATGGACCTCTCATGAATAATCTGGATTGAAACTGGATGCTAAACTAAGTATATGTTATTTGTTTACAAACTATGAATTTGTCATGTAATAAATCAAATTAAATTTTTTTAGTAAAATAATCAAAAGTCGAAAATCAAGCATAAAAATCAGTATTTTGCTACGAATAAATAATAAAAAGGAAGGAGTATAATACGATTTGACGTATGGTTCTTGCATATGGCTGACTTGAAGTTTCCGGTTACCAGTGGTGTCACACACAGGGTATTATAAACTTATGTCTTGTATTAATTATTAAAAAAAAATAACTGTTTTCTGCTTGTAATTATCTGTACAGTAATATACATTGTCATAAAGTTGTAGAAATATAAATTTAGATTAAAAACTTCTAAGCAGGTAATTATAAATAGTTGACTTAGTTGGTCTATATAAAAAATAAAGGAACGTCTATGATAACAATGTGGTTGTCATTAAATATTTTGTTAATTTATAATAATTCGGATAAATAGAACCCTACAGATGAAAAGTAATTCCCATTCAAGAGTTGGGTTAACTACTTAAATCAGAAAATAATATATAAAACAGCATGAAAAAACTGTACATGTCAAATGTCACGATTCGAATGAGTCATATTTGGTTCTTCAATATGGCCGACTTCCGTCGCAATTGTTTGCTAAATTAAAATATGACAACATTCCTTCCTTTCTATTATTTATTCGTAGGTATTTTGTTTTGTTAGTTTTTTGTTATTTAATCAGAAGTTTATTTTATAGGAATAAAGTTTATTTTATAGGAATATATGTTTTCGTTTATATTTTTTATACTTTTTTATGTATCTATATTAACTGTAGTTTTTCTACTCCTGCTAACTATTACTACCCAATTACCATTCTGGTAAGAGAACGGCTCTAGACCTTCTCGCTGGTTCTTTCTGAAAACCATAATTACAAGTTAGGTCGCAATTTAGTTTTAAACTTGGTTTTAAAGACTAAAAGCTTTATACTGAGAAAATTGTAAACATGCTACCTATCGTGCCCTTTATACGTCAAAGAATTTACTCTCAAAGTTTTCAACAAAATGTTATCACAATATTCTTATAAAATCTGTAAAACAGGGTTAATAATTCTTCCGAAAATGTTCGTTAGAATTTATACCAAAACTAGTTTTATACACAGAATGCTTAATGTTTTATAGGTTGCAAGAGTGTTCATAGTTTTTTTTAAACAAAAATTAATTATACTGGGTGAGCCAGCATTTGTTGCTTTAGTATAAAGTTTATTGTATTTCTTTCTTGCGGGGTGACATGGGGGTAGGGGGGTTTTCTTTGGGATTATTACATAATTTTACACTAATACCCACTTAAGTGGAATCGTCATTGGCCACTTAGTTTTCGAGCTAGTGTACCAACGCAAGAACATGGCAGCCAACTACGATCTCCCCAACTTCCTATAGTTTTAATTGAACAAAACAATTACCTAATTCTTTCTTTTTTTAGCTGGAATCAATGCATCGCTAGTTCTACTTTATGCTGTATTTTTTACGATGTTTACTACAGGTTGGGTGAACCTCAACAGTTGTCCAATAAATCGACTCATTCCGATTTATCTAATAGTGGCAGGTATATAATGTAGCTTCCAGTATCCATTTAGTTACACAATGTGTTTTAGGTTTTGTAGGTGCTTTGGCCAAATTTTTAAGCAAAACCGACAACAAATATGTATTCAATTCAGCTATAGCTCTGGTTGTACTAGATATATTTTGGCATGGACTAGGTAAATAATTTTAACCAGTTGCGTTATAAAGTTTATATTAGTAGGAATGGAAAGCGTTTATTAGGTGTTTTATGAAATTTTAAGTTATGTGTAACATAAACCAGAACTGATATTGAATACAGTTTACACTATCACTATACCATGATAGGTACTCTTTTAACCGTCGGAAAAAAATATAGAAAGATCTATTTGTTTATAGGTTAACGTATTTTAAATTCTAAAGTCCTGTTTAAAATAAAATCTGCAAAAACAAAAAAAAAACAACTGGACCTTACCTATTACATCCCAGTAGAACTTTTCCAAATTAACTATCAACGAGATATCGTAATATTAGTTTTTAAAACGGGTCAGCAGTCACTTCCGTTTCACATACCATGACAATGACAAGGCAATTAATTAATAATAATTATACAATAATAATAAATAATATTTACAAAAATTAGAGTTCAATTAAAAGGCCGAAAAAATGTCAGTGCACTATGAAATTTTAAAATGTTCACATACCAAAAGTCATGTGACGTCAAATGTCGATACTGCTGAATTTTGTGACTGCAAAAATTCCAATTATAATAATTTGAACCAAACTACGGTTCTTAACGTAACTTCGCTGATGTCTCACTGCTGCTGAATATCCCAACTATACAGTTGTCGAATATTGTATGTTGGATTCTGGATACTGGATTCAATTATTTCCTTTTACTGGTACGCACACTGGCTTTATAATGAAAATGTTTACTGTTTCAAACGACGTTTTAATTTTTTTTTAATAATTACCGTTACCAAACAATGTCAACTGTATTTTACTGAGAGTCTAAATTTTAGGCTTTGCCAGAATTACCAAGCCACTTACGAGGTTCAAAGAAGGACAAAGTCGTTTTGATTGGGATTGAGATTGTCAGGTAGCTATTCAAAATCTGAAGCAGACCCTAACTAATGCACTAATTTTTGGAAACTCGCTGGTACAAGGACAGTTTATTTTGAACACTGATGCTTATGGCTTATTTTGACCAATCACAGGCCACGAATTTCATAAACTAACAGATATTCTGTTTTATTAGTTGTCCATGGCAACGGAAAAGGTTCTACAATGATGTACAATAATTGTACTAAATCTAGTACTTTTTGGTTGTAAAGGCATAGTTAGTACCTCTTTAAAACATTTGGATGAAATAAAATTTGCTGTCAAAATACATTTTTTGTATGCGAAAGAATCGAAAGATACTTTAATTTAATCTGGTTTTTAATAATTATTCCATAAGTGTAGAAAAAGTATAGTATTATACTCGCGATTATGGCCATTATTCACTTGGTCATGTAATAATACACTATTTAGTGTTCTTCATTGTTTTTACAGCACATTACAGTAGAATTTTTTAGTGATTAATTTAGTGTTACTGATCGGTTTCTCACGTAATATTAACATTTACTGCATTCTTAATATTTAAAACGGTTTCGTATAGTAACTGAAGTGAAATTTTAGTACAAAACGAGTAAAAGTGTCTTTTATATGTTATGATTGTATCCACAAGTTGAAACAGCTTTGTAAGTATTTTTAAAAAGTATCTCGGTAATATAATAATTTTATAAATGTTAAAATAATTAGCTTAATTACATAAAAATAACGTAAATTTATCGGGGAAACTTAATTAAGTACATTTATATTATGATCCATTTATACAGACAGAAAGTAGGGTTAATGGAAACGAATCAAATACATATTTTCAAATAACTCTAAATGTATATATTAAACACAATCTTATATCTAATAAATGTTATCTGCCATTTATATGTAGTATAAAATTCACCTTCAAATATGTAAATAGGAAATTTTGAATAAAATAGCGACGTCTATTGTTGCTAAGTGGTTGCTAGGGAAGCCGTGCGTTTTTTTTTACCGTGCGTAAAGAGATACATTACATAGGTTGTAGATTGTGTGTTATTGACGGTTTAGAGGGGTACGTGGTCGTAGGTAAAAGTACTTAATGTATTAAACAGATATAAATATTTCATAATTAAAACCATAATAGAAATTTTTTTCTATCTACGATTTAAAAAGTAAAATTTAGCTATTGTTAAAGTTGTGTGTTATGTTTTAGGTACATATGTGGTGTACAAAGAATACCAACCAAATTATGATCCCAACTTAGGAAACTACTGCAACAGAACAGCTTATTTGTTAGCATTTTGGATACTTACGTTCCAGTACACTATGTTAGGGCTTTTCATAATGCTCTCAGGCTGCTACTTGTTGATGTATGAAGATTTTAAAAAATGCTAAAGTGACGGTTCTTGAGCAAATATTTCTTATAAAATAAAACACCTTGTTCTAGATTTTAACTTAAATTATTATATATATTATTTTTGCATGTTTTTACAAGTACTGTTTTGTTCATTAAAAGTTTTATAGCATTAACTATTGATTGAAAAAACCGTTCAAAAATCATCATTTTTATTCGGCCAGTTATCGTAATACCATAGCAGGAGCACCGGAACCATATAGCATGGGGGCTCGGGCTCCCATAGCAAGTATTTTCATTTTAAGAAATAACTGTTACATATGCAGAATTAGTTTAAAGTATGCAACCCCCTAAATCTTCTCAACGGTTTAATATTTTTAAATTAAATTGCTCATCCCCTTCTAAGAAGATCTAAGAAATTCAAAAATGCTATCAAATTTGATGTACCATTTCCGGTTAACCCGTAAATGCATATCAACTTTATTATTTTAAAAAGAACATCCTGTATATTTTACATTTTTGAATTCCTTTGTGAAATTCTGAATACACTTTCCATTCATATTATTATTGAATAATTGACACAGTCTACATATGCTCGTGCATGGTTTTTTTGTTTACTTTTTTGGAATTATATTTTTTGTATTTTGTCCAATATTATTACCCATGCTTTATATTAATCAAGTATTTGCATTTTTGAGATTAAATACTAACTGTTCACATAAAATCGTTTTAATACTAATATTTAATTAATTTATTGAATACTATTTGGAAAATAGGTAGGGTAAAGAAAACACTATTGCAAACATATTTAGTTATATTTTGATATTAAAAAGTACATTCAATAGTATATTGTGTAACAAGTTCACTTCGCAACTTTTCACACTCGTGAGAAATTAGCATTTGCGCACGTGTTGCACACTGTACTTTTCCTACGACCACCATCCAAAACGACCACCATCCAGAAAACAAACAAACGATCGTGTTGCACACGATACTTTTTTATGAGCACTTTTTCTAACATGGCATAGCTTTTGGCGGTGAAAATTTCTGCATTTCATTTAAATAAATTACTAAAGATCGTATTTAAAGATTTATTAATTATTACAGTAGGTAACAAATTTACGTTTTAAGAAACGTATTTTAAATTTAACTTTCCTTGCATGGGATTTTTCACTTAAAATTATAATGAACTGTAAAATGGGAACAGTTCTGGATCTTTATCCCTGGTGTTGGTGTTTCCGACAAGTTTTCGGTTATTGTTAATAAATCATTCGTAGCTGATGTTGAGGGAACAGGAACAGAATCAAATTTCTGTAATGATTCATCGACTCTACTAGATAACGAGATTGACAACTTGCTGCAGGTATTTATTTTGGGTATGCCTAATGTCACTTTGGCTATGCTTTATGTTACTTTGGCTATGCCTTATGTCACTTTTCCCACAACTTTTGTTGCTATGAGAAATTGCTGATTTTGCGTACTGTAACCAATGTGCAAAATAGTGTTTTGGATGGTGGTCGTAGGAAAATAAAATTATTATTACACAAAATCTTACCTAAAACTAGTGTTTTTTGACCGTGAATCTTTCACTAATATCGTATTTTTAATTACAAATATAAAATTAACAAAAAATACTAAGTACGTACTAAAAAACATCCATTTTTCAGTATCGTTATAAAATAATATATAGAGTGTCCCATTTAAGTGACCCCACTTATTGCTATCTTAGAAACTGTAATAGATTCGAGGTTGGTTAAATAAGAGAAAAGTTGCACATTTTCAAGGCCAATAAAGTTGCGATTACAGAGTTCTAAATTTTCTGTACACTTGGTAATTTTAGTCATTTTTTCATTTTCGGCTAAATGCATTGAATTAACATGACTGGTATGGTATCTGCAATAACGAACTCACTCATTCCGAATGGTTTTAGACACAAGATCTTTTCCTTTAAGAACGCGATGGAATATACATTTTTCAATACTTCTCTTTTCTTCAAAATAGTTTTTATTGCCCCTCGGATTAAGAATTGAAGAATTGTTAAATTCACTCAATCCTAAAAATTACAGGCCATAGCATGCGTCGAACTTCAGCGACTTTACTTGCTAATGATGGTAGAAACATCACAAATAGAAGTCTACCAATGTCGCTGAAGGATATATAGTAAATTAACTAACAAACAAAATTAAAATTTCCAAGACTATTCAAAAATTATTAGATGAAAACAACGGAAACTTTACCTTCTTGTTCTGACTTCAACAAAAAGCATTTAAACATACCAAGCAATTCAAACAAATTGAATCCTCTCAATATTAGCAATGGAATAGTTTAGTGATTTTTTTTTTATATTTGCATCTTATAAAATAGGTTTTTAGTGGTTCAACTGTACAAATAAAATTTTTATAAAATTAATCCTCTAGCCATAATCGGCTTTTGAAATTTAAATTTAATGGTTACTTATCTCTCTCTCTTATTTGTTGTCATTAAAAAGAGATAAACATATTGATATTTTTGTTCTCTGATTGACACTTTATCAAATAAGGAGTAAAACACTAAACAAAATATTCTGTCATTTTCGATAGTTTAATTTGTTGTTTGGTTGTGTTTGGTTTATGAAAGAAATTACTTCTATACTATTTTTGGTTCGAAAATAGAAATACCTAACACCTTCTCTTGGTGTTATAGCGGTTCCTTCAAAAATAACCAATAGAAGTAATTGTTCTCTCGGGGAGCAACCCTTCTATCAGTACAGTGAGAGAACGAATTTCAAGAATACAGTTTTGGCATTTTCAATAGAACCACGCCCACTTTCTATTGGCTGTTCTATCCTATCACCGTCAAGAATAGGGGTCTTGTTTGTTTATTACATATAATCACGATTTTCTCTCCTGTCATAAATCTTTTCAACTGGTACAATCAGTTAGTCACAGAACACGGTGTTTTGTGCCGCCAGTTCTTTGAGAATACTTGAAACGAACGTAGCTAAACTGTGACAACGTTGACTTTTAAACACACTTCATTATTGGTTATTAGTTGGCGCTACGTTTAAAACTTACTAATTATTTATTGCTAAATTTTACGAAATGAGAAAAATTACTTGCAAAATGAATACCAATACCTATAAGTAGGTATCTTATCCTAAATATATATTGCTATCATTTTGATTAATATGATCCTACTAAACTAGTCCATTGCTCTAATTTTAACAAAAATATTAATATAAATAAGAATTAGAATGTTTCTGTTAGTACCTGTCTTCTTTTTGAATTTTGAATATTTAATACAAATAAGAGTTAAAATGTTCGAAATTTTGTTCTACAAAGAAATGTCTCATTGATTTTTTATTCTACACGGTTGCCGAAAAAATAGTTTTTTTTTTGAAATTACTATTATCATGGGCCGGCCTGTTAATTTTTCCTGGTACAATTTGTTAAAGCCCATCCGCCCCTGCCTGTTTGTTTTTGACAAGTTTATTAAAAGATTGATTGTGGTAACCTTTACTTTGTGGGAGTCCATCTTACTAAGAACAATAAATAACTGAACAGTTAAACTAAATTTCCACTATTTATTCGAAAAATACGTTTTAAAATGCAATTACAGCTGTTTCGCTAATAACTAGTGGAAGTTTAGTTCAACCGTTCAGTTATTTATTGTTCTTATTAAAAGATTGTTTTCAATTTCCTAGATAAGCTTTGACTTTGACTAAAAGAACTAGGAGCCTTTAGAGCTGCGTGGCATTCTATGAGAATATGGATTTTTGTCCTTTGACGGCCTTTACGAAGGCTCTCTTCGGCACTAAGGTGCCGAAGATCCCTGATAGGAGGATCTATACAAACTAAGAAATAATGCCTTAACCAACTTGTCTATTTTAGTTTTAGCCAAAATACCTAAAAGCCATAACAATTTAATTTGCATGATGCCTAAATAAGATGTATTAATTGCTTCTAATATGTAATATCCTAAACTAAACTGTAATTACCCCATGATCTCTTCGAAATAAAATATTGGGGGTAAACGGTTCATTATATGATTTTGACTACAAATTATGGAGGATCATACTCAATTTAGATTATTTTGCAGTTACATTGACTCTTCTGTTATAATATTTGACTTGAGTTGATGGGCCACCATCAACCCGAAATAATGTCATGCATAGCAAAGGAGCCAAGCCTCCGACCACCTTAAAAAACACAAGCTCCGCAAGTCCAATCCAACAAAGACAAACAAAACATCCCGTTATTCTAATTTTCGTTGCGTAGTTGACGGCTAGCGCTAGCCTCAGTTGCTTGGTATTCGTTAGTGCTCGATATAATTCTTATTCTTGTGCTTATAAAATGATTGTAGCAATTTTAAAAAAGAAAGGATCCAATGAAAGTCAAAACCACAGACTTTTATTCGTTTAAATTACACTTATTGCAACTAGTTTCGGTCTCAATTAGACCATCATCAGGCTGTAAAGAACACAATACAATTGGTATACAAGAAAAAAGAAACCAATGGTTGAAAAAGATGCCAACAGTTAAAGGTGTTAAAATTAATTAATATTAAACAGATTAAACAAATATCTGAGAGATAATCATTTAAGTATGAGTGAGAATATGTCAGTTAAACAATAGCTTTTACAAACTATGAGAGTATCAAATCTTTTAACAGTTTAGAACTGCAATAATGAGCAATTATTATATAAAAGTAATGAAAAAGGTAACATTTTAAACAGATCATTACTTTTATAAAATGCAAGTTCTCCAATGCACGAGACGCCACTGAAGTTAGTATATTTATTTTCCTATTGAAGTGTCGATTGAACTATTATTTAAGAATTTTGGGAAGGTTCTTTAGACAAAATGAAATGGTGAAAAATTATAATTTCGTTCATCCAGTACCGGAATTATATGCGCAACATATAACATTTTCAAAAAAATATCATTATGTAAAGCTTATAAAACTTGTACCCTTTTTTGTTAGGATATATTGAAGAATAGTTCTGATTTTACTCCTTCTTTAAAAAATCCTAGTGGTTTGGCCATTTTGTGTGTAAAATATTTGTGGAGAACATTTTTAACATTTGTTTTAATGTAAAAAATCAATTACGTCAAGTATTTTATAGATTATTTAAGTGTGTATTTTATTAAGTAAATAGGGAATAGTTAGCCATAGTATAAATAATTTATCCCACCAACCAAACAACCCTATTAATGAATGAGAAAAACATTACAATACAAATTTATTTCAGTCCGTTAGTTAAAAGGTGCTACTTATATAAATTATTATTTTTTTCATATTTATAGAGATTAAAATACGTCACAATTCATATTTCTTCTTATAAATAATATATATCTAATTTTATACACAAAAGTTCTCACAAAAATTTAGATTGTCCTGCAGAAAATCGAGTATCTAGTAATTGGGCCTTTTTTAGAACTGCTTTCTTCTGGGCCTCATCAAACCTATTAACCTGAAGATCTACTTCTCGACTAAAAGGGCGCCTCTCAGTTGACTCTTCTTTCTTAAAAATAATAATATAATAATTAATAACAGAAATAAATCAGTTACACTTTTTTTAAATAAATAATAGTGATTATAGTAGTTGAATTTATTTAATATTTATTTTTAAATATACAACAAATTGAATTTGACAATGTTTACTTTTGTGAATTATAAACCCAATAAAGATACAGACTCAAGAAAAAATTAAAAACTATTTTTTATTACGAGGGTTGTCTGAAAAGTTTCCGACCTCAACATGAAGATGGCCCTCCTAAGCTAAAAGTTGCGCTCGGAGGACCGGAGATTTTCGTTGAATGAGGAGGCCATCACCTTCATAAACAACTATTTTGCAGAGAAATAAAATATATTTAAAAAATTTTTGAATCAAATATTTTGGGAGAAAACTGGAAATTGAGAATTCCTACATGTTTGCAACTTTCACTACAGATACGTCACTAACTCATATATGAAGTAAGCCAATTTCTGATTTAGATGTTTTATGAAGTTATGGTTAGTAGCCAGTTACAAAAAGGCCAATCTAATTTGTCTACAGCTAAGTTTAGTTAGCTTTTCTCCAATTTTTTTTTTCAAATTTGAATAATGTCAATATCATATAAATCTTGTTCTGTATCATACTGCTCGAACACAACAGTTAGAACTCCTCATGAAAAGTTTGTAACAGTACCTGCAGTAAAAGTTAGACGAAAATTGTGGTTTGAGGATCAAAATTTTAAAAAAGAAGACGAGAGAATTGCTGTTCTATGTCCACCCTTATGTAGCTAACCTTACTTTTGGTTTATCTACGTCACAGAACGAATGGCGGACTATTTAAATCATCCAAAAATTGAATTTTCAAATCGACATAAAAACCGTGTGATAATAAATACAATAAAATTAATTGATTTCCTAGTATGATTTTGTACACCCCTAACTATTAACATTGAGAAAACATCATATTTTTGTTAAGTTTAACAGAATTCCATCATAAGTTAATAAACTATACATTTTAGGCCACCTTGCATTTTAAATTGTCATTTTCAACCTACCACACAAATTCATAAACAACTTACTTTTTCCTTTTTCATTTTTTTGCGATGCATATCCACTAAACTTTCTTTTGATCTTTTATATTTTCTTGCTATTTCTTCTTGCTCTTTATCTCTTTTTTTCATTTCCCGTAACTCTGCAACTTTTTTGGGATCAACTTTTTCTTTGTTCTTCTTCTCTTCTTTCTTCTTGGCACGATCCTCTGGAGTATCTGTCCATGAAGATCTACATTATAAAAAAAACTATTATCAATCATAGTAGTTCACGTAACAAGTGCGGAAAGTGATACTTTTCAGCACTAGTACGGAAAAGTGACTTTTTCAACACTAAAACGAGTACGGCAAACTGGACTTTTCCGTACGCTAGTAGATGAAAATTCCTTTTTAAATTACATTGTCAAAAACTAAATACACCGATCGCCAGCAAGTTTTCTACTGAAATGGAATTCAATGTCTAAAAGGGCATGTGTTCCGGGGAGTAGTTATTTTTTGACATGGTAACGTAAAAGTTTCACGTTCCACTAAAACCTGAACGAGCAACCACGAAAGGCAGCAGCAAATAAACCATGGAGTTTACATATATACATTCATATTTTTGTTTTTAAAGTAATGTACAATTTCCAAATGTAAGAGAGAAAAGTAGGAAAATATTTGTATTTTAATCATTAACTACCTCCATAATTAATCAATGTATTTATATAAAGTAGATCTTAAAAAAAAACAAGTACCTCAAATAAGTCCAAATTTAAATTTATAATTTGAATGTTAATAAAAATAAAAAAAATGACTTCTTGAGATTGTCCTGTGCAAATTAATTATTCAATTGAGCATTAATGTGATACCTCTGATGTAGATGGGTAAATAGTTAAATATCCTGCATATTTAATATCTCACATACAAAAAAATAATAAATTAATCTAACCTACTACAAATTTATGATCTCACCTATCAGACAAATCAGGGGCTTCTTTAGCTCGAAATTGCCTAGGTCCCAAACCTAAATTGGCAGCTTTCACAGCTGGTAACTCCAACATCCACTCTTCCCTTTTAGGCTCAGATATAATTGGATTTAACATATCAATTTTCATTTGAATTGCTCTTTCTTCTAGTTCTACATAAGCTTTAGATTTATGACATCCAGCAGGAAGTGGCCCATAAGTATCTTCATCTTCACATGGCTCTTCATCTTCTTGCAAAATTTTATGTTTTAAATTATCAGGTAATTCAGGTCCAATGCATTTATTCTGAATTGAATCAATACTTTGTGAGTTTGAGTTGGTACTAGAACTTGTTAGCTTTGGTAGTATACCCTTATTTGCGTTACTAATTTCATTTTCATCAGATGATTTTTGTAAAGAATGGACATTTGCTTCATTTGATAAGGTGTCTGTGCTTTCAGATTTAAAATCTTTTTGCATATGAGGAGGTAAAACTGGTCCTATATATTTCACATTTTGTTTTTCTTCAAGTTGATTTATATTGTTTTTAAAATTTGGAGGTAGCTCTGGTCCAATTGATTGATTTTGTTTCTGAAACTCATTTATTTTTAATGGAGGAGGCCCTACTAATTTATCTTTTTGTAAATGTGGGGGTAGGGCTGGTCCAAACAACTTGCTCGTATTGGTTTCACTATTTTCCACATCATTTGTGCTTCTAGTAGATACAGTTTTATACCTGATACCTCTATCAGAGTCTCCAGAATCGGAATCAGATGATTGATTCATATTTTCAACAAAGAAATGTAGATCCCATAAACTAAAAATAAATTTTTGTACTTTATAATTTAAATATATAAAAGTAGATATGAATATACCCTGATTATTACTTAATACTTTAAATTCAATTAAAATATAATATGGTTTACAATAAAAAACCTATTAACGTTATTTAAACATCTTTTTAATTTTTCTACTACTATATTTAACACTTTTTAAAAGTCCTCCTGTAAAAATGCCTTTAACACTCTGTCTTATGGAAGATTTCCACACTATGTCTGAAATACATTTTTTAACAATCTGTCCACAATCTGGATCATATGCTATTGCCCTCAACACATCTTCAGTATCCTGCTTGAAATTACCTCTGTTCCAAAATCTTGTTAGGGCTTTTTGGGGCCACCTTGGCAACTGATTTAGGTGATGTAACTTAGCCATAGGACTGTAATCTTGACTGCAAGAAACTCTTTCATATGAAACACCATCTTGTAATAGTAAACGGTTTCCATTTTTATCAGAATCTATTTTAGATATGGGTATATCCATATAATCTTGTAAAGTTTGAATCAAAGGCTGATACAACTTACGAAAATTTAGTAACTGTGGTCTAACAATGTTTTCGACTTTATTTTTATTTTCACCAAAAATCATTCTAAAATCACCATCATAACTCAAATTTGATATTGTGTGATAAAATTCATATTCTGTAAAATTTTCTGGCAATACTAAAAGGGCAGCATGTACTGCTGATTGAAGATTTAGTTGTAAAGCAGTTTCTAATTCAGCACTTAATGGCTTTTCAATAATTTCTACAGGTTTGTGTAACCTGCCTGCTAAATATAAATCTGACCATTCTAATAAATCTGTTTCCAAGTCAGTAGTACTGATAACGCCATATTTTATATAAAAACCATTGATAGCAACCAATGTATTAAAATAAACTTTAGCACCAAAGTTTTGTTGACAATGAGATACAAAGTTATGACCAAAATATTTTAACCCACTATAGTCTGACGGATTCTTCTGTATGTTTGATTCGTGCCATCGTGATGGATTATTAACACAGAATATGAGATCGATCATATTCTCAGATGATACATTTTGAAGTTGTTTTTTCACGCCAGAGCCATATGCAAAACAAAATGTTATATTTTGGGGAAATCTTGAAAGAATCCGTTTATAAATAGGGGGTACAATAGTTACTTTGGTATTCATTATTTAATTTAAAAATATATGGAAAATGTAGCATTTCAAACAAATTCTTGAGATAATCTAAAATAACCTATAAAATTTTACCTGTCATTCCTGTCAACGCTTAACACAACCCTTAGACAAGGAAAGAGAGAGGACTGCGCATTCGAATCAATTTGTGTAACCCATTTACTACCACCAAACTAATGGCGGTCAATATTGACATAGGCGTATCATACGATTTTTCTTAGACGATTATTAAATAATCATTTTCATTATTTCGTATTACAAATCTAATTTAAAAAAGTCTTTGAATTTATACTGCTCCAAAAAAAAAGAACAATCATTTTAAAACATATTTATTTAATAAATATTACAATTTTAATCTATTTTATCTATTTTAAATATACGTTTTTGTTCCACGCAACTGCAAAATTATTACATCTATGAGCAAATAATAACAATTAAATGAAAAATAATCTTTAAAACTGAATGAAAACAATGTTCAAAATGTATGTACAATTAAATTAAGTTATCGTACATAACATATGTAATTTAGTTAAACATCTATTACCTGAAAGCTGTAATATTAATAAAAATAAATTTCAAGGAAATAGTTGTAAAATACTTCTTACCTATGAAATGAAATTCCTTGCTCTTTTTTAGCACTCTGACTATTGCACTTATAAGCTACACAATTAACCATTTTAAAATGTCTATTCAGTTTATTAAAAAAGGTGAAAATTAATAAAAAACTAAAAAAATACAATTCGATGTTCCAAATTTGTTTGCCACCAAACGTTTGAAAATTGGCTTCACTCTCACGCATAAGGTTTTCATTGCCATGCGCTGTCCTCTCTCTTTCCTAGTCTAAGACACAACCTGAATTTTGAATTGTTTTTGGAAACACAGAACAGGAATAAGGTTGAAACGTTAAAATGGACTGGGAAAGTAGTGACGTAAGTGTCAAACCAAATGATTCCAAACATCTTTTTTTATGGTATGTTTTACAGGTGTTATTAACTATTTTATTGTATTTTCTATATTTTTGGGAGTTAATTACGGTTTTTTCATTGGTAAGTGTTCATTCATATGATTTACATATCACTAAAGTAGATAGACGAACAATTTTCGTAAAAATATTATAACATAACCTTCAAAGTTGTGCATTGTCATAAATTTTAAGAATACTTACAAAAATGGTACTTTAAAAATCGAATTTGGTAAGATTTTGCTTATATGTATTTAATTATGATACTTCCGTTATATTTCAAAGTATAATAATAGCAAAGTAACTCAAACAAAAGTTATTATTTATATACATTTCTGGAGATTTATAATGTTGCCGATTGGAATCATTTCGTTGATATTTCCCAGTTCAACAGCATAGAACACAAATTATGACGTCAGACTTTCCCAGTCCATAACATACCACGGAACAAAAAAAAATTAGATACGTTTAGGCGAAGAAATACACCTATCTCTTTATTGAATGCTCATGCGCAAATATTTTTTAATTTTCCCCTTCCACTGCTAAAATATGACTACTTCTTACCATAGAACACAACGTATTGCTACCCAGGAATACCACAATTTAAATGAAAAAAAAAACTTTTAGCTGTCAAAAGCTAGCTTCTATTTGCCGTATAGCCGCGGCAGCCGAGGCCATTTGGTTCGCGCATGAGTATTCAATTTGAGCCATTAACGAGATGGGTCTATTTACTAAGTGAAATTTACTTCTGAAATAGTATGTTTTTATCTACAATATGCACTTAATGGGTTTTCCATATGAAAGAATGGTAAAAAGTGAACACTTATGTATATTTAACTCTATTTTAATAAAAATTGTACTTAATGAGTTTTAACTCTTAACCGACGTCGTATTCATTCAATCATAATATGTAAAAACAGGTAGATACCTACAATAAATTCTGTAATATAAGAAAAATGTATAAACTTTATTATGTTTTAATACCTAACAGGATTTTACAAAGACAAATATTTACCCAAAACACAATAAGTATAATTTACAGTGTATTTCAGTTTTATAAAAATATTTCATTTAATAGCTATCAAAAATAATAATTTTACAAAGTGGATCAATACTTCCATTGAAACCAAACCCTTTATTTCTTGCTATACTTATCATAAACATAAATGAAAAAAAGATACAAGAAAAAAATTAGAAAGAGTAAATACCTAGTCTACAAACAAAGAAATTTAAGGAATTCTTAGAGTACATAAAAAATACATTAATCAAATCTGATTTACTAAATACAGACAATTAAATGCTAACAGAAAGACAATCAAATAGTAAAAACCATACTGATTTAATTTTAATAGTCGTTCTGATCATTTTTATAGCCACTGTTTTCCTGGGACCATTTTTAATTTGTTTAACATGTTTAGAACATTATTTTTAATCATTGGATAAAATAATGTCAATCAACGAGCAGTTAGAGTAATAATACCCATTTGCAGGAGATCCAGTTTCACTACATTATGGTTTTTTCGCTTGCAAGGTGAAATAAAATTAGAATATAATCTGTATAAGAATCTTCAGTCACCGTTTTCTTGCTTAAATCAAAACCAACAAGACGAGTTGTATAAGGGGCATTCCATGCCCGATTGGATTTACATCTCCGATTTCGCTGAAATTTGGGCATTTTTTTGTACCCTTCGAAAAAAAAAAAGGTTTCTATAAATTTTTTCAAATTTTTTCATTCAGCCATTCGGGAAGTACAAGAATCTTAAAATTCTTGTTTTAACTTTAAAATGAAAAAAAAACAATCAAATTTATGATGAATAATTTTTTGCATAAATTTTTCAAAAAGTTCATCAAAAAACAAGGAATTTAAAAAAAGGAAAGTCCCAAATCGGACAATTTTTCACCAAGTAATGGCTGTTTAAAAAAATATACCCGAAATTTTCGAAAATTCATATCTCTCTATTGGCTGAATAAAAACATTTGAAAAAATTCATAGAAACCTTTTTCGAATGGTACAAAAAGATGCCCAAATTTCAGCGAAATCAGAGATGCAAATCCAATCGGTAGTATGAGTTGGCATAGAAGAATGCCCCATAAACAACACAACGACTTTCTGAAATCGAAATCCCTAATAACAAAACAAATATTATGACACAGTTATAAATTGGAGTATATAACCAAGAAATTAACTTTTAACAACCTATATTTAAACACTGCGGATGACACAAATTACTATTATAATAACTTTAGAATTTATAATCCATTTATGTATGTGTAAGGTGTCCATATGTTGAGATTAACAAAAAAAACCTAATAAAAATATGGAATTTTAAAATAAAAAAAAATTTATTATAAGACAATAAATATGAAATATAAAATGTGTAAATAACCATAAAATTGTAAAACTTATTGAGATTCTAATAACATTGAAAGTTTCTCGTGAGCATAATGAATCTTTTCATACAATCCTGCAGGACAACCATGTTTTTCTATGGAGTCAAATTTAAAAGTACGGAATGATCGATCTTCGTCTATATATGTTATCGCAGCCATCAAAGGACACATTATGATTTTCGTGTGATCTCCAAAATTCATCTAAAATATAAAATAATGTTGGAAGTCCAGTAACGATTGTTAATTTTAACAGTATTGATTGATTAGTGTGAGGAAGCTCAGTAGATCTGTTATAGTAAAATTTACAAAAAAAAGTTATAAACAAAATTTGTAGGCAGCTTTAAACTCCACATTTTAAAATTAGTTAAAATCTTACAGGGTGTTCCATAAGATGGTGTGTAACGCTTTCACCTTCTATGCGTTACTATGGCCACCCTAGAAACAAAATTTTCGTTTAAAATCTCGAGCGCCAGTTGTTTTAACGTGGCCCCTTGACCCTGAGCCTCAAGAGTTCCAGATAGCCTCAGATGGAGGTTACGGCGAATTCTAGGGGTCGTGTTGACCGTATTTAATTTACTAATTGGTCCTCTAATTGGTGAGTTACGGTTAATTAGAAAGAAACAAACAAAAAATTCAAACTATTTATTATTACTTTGCGGTCTAAACGCTTTGTAGCGCTAACTAACTATAAAAAAAATTTATTTTGGGTCGTGAAACAGGGAGAGAACAGTTTAATCTGCCAGGTACACGAACAAGTTGTAAACTGAGCCACCTCCAAGTTCGAAATACCCTTTGGATTTTAAAGTCAAACACGGCAAGCTATTCTTAAAGGAAAAATTTTAAAATAATGGAAATATCGGATCCGGACTAATTTTAAAATTTAACAATCCTAAAAAAACACAAATTCTACACTCAATTGAGGACCAACAAATAAAACAAACCCTACTTTTTTTTCTTAAAAAAAAAACTCTTTATTTTTCGAGTAAAAATAATAAAATAAATGAAATTAAAGAAAAACCAGTAATAAACAAAATAGTGAACAATAAATAAAAAAAAATAACCGGATTCAAGAGAACGGAAATTTCTGCAATCGAACGACAATAAGAAACAAATAATTAACTCAATCTGAAGTTCAGAAAAATAACTCGTTACAGGTGGCACACCAAACTTATGTTTTTTTAAATGGAACACCCTGTATTTAATTTTAAATTTGAAATCTGCTTAACTTCCACATCACAACAATGTAAAATTTGTATTATGTTATACCGGGTATTTAAAAAGTTATAACCAATATTACCTGAAAAGCGCATCAAGTTTAACCCCCTGTATAATTAAAAAGGAGAATACGAACATTGATCTGTTGCAACCATAGTTTTTTAATAATTGTTAAAAATTATAAAACATATTTGTTTTCATAATATTCGTTAAATCAAACACAGGGTAAGTCAAAATGCTAGTACATTATTTTCTTGGTAATTTTAAATAGAACACCCTGTATTTTATATCACTATTGAAAAGTACTAACCTAACCTAGCCATAACGAGACTTATTTTTTGAGAAATTGTATAATGTTGCCGACATTTCACTAATACTAAAAGCTTTTATTTTTTTCAATTTACTAAAAGTATGTAAATAGACCAAATAAAGTAGTAGCTAGCAATTAAACAAATAAATTTACGCACTTTGTGTTATGAGATCTCATTAAGTGCATGTTACTTACAAGGAACGAGGAAGTAAAATGAATTACTGCATACAAACCTGCACTGTGCCGTTATTTAATTGCATCAAGACACCAGACGTGGATCTGCACCATTGATGCAAATGCGGTGTTCGAGACATAGAATCGGTCTCTTTTACTATAGATGCACCAGTTTTTAAAAGATGTTCCCTCATGTATCTACTGAAGTATGATAAAAGTTTCATTTTTTTTTCGTGTTGTCTTGGATAATTATCGACGGTCATATATGATTCGTCGCCATTTTTATCCACATAATGTACATTTCTAAAAACAACAATTATTATACTTCCTGTGTATTTAACAAAACTGACTTTTTAGTATACATGTTCTGTAGACGAAGCTCTACAACTTAATATTTTGGAATCGAAAAAATACTGGGTGTTATTTTATCGTTAAAATGTGTGGGGAAAGAATTTAAGAAGGATGTCTCATCTCGTCACTTTACTTTGCAATAACTTTTTTGTTCATTAACAAATTTTAATGTACCAGGTCTCAAATTAAACCTGGTTCTATAACCAACAAATCAACTGTTGACTAGGGTTCGGAATTTCTCAAATTTTTGTATTCAAATAGTTATTGTTGGAATTATTCGACTATTCGGTCTCTGAAGAAGATAACTTGGTTACCAAAACGTGCGTAAGGCATATAAAAGTTTGTGTTGGTGTAGTGGTAGTGTAAACGGTTTTCGGTATCATTTTAGGTGTTTGAATTATTTGACTAATCAAATAACCAATAATCAGTTAGTTTGGTAGAAAAATAGTTAAACAGTCGTTTATTTAAATAACGAAAATGAAGTTTCAAATATTGTATTATCTAACGTACTTATTCGGGAATTTAAAATTTCAGTACTTTTAAACTATCAATAGTTATTTACCTACCTGACCAAGATAATTATTAGTAGGTACTCCATACACAATCAGGTCGATTCTGTTTAAACATTGTTTTAGTAGCCATATTGTTAAATCTAAACAATAACAATATGGTAGTTTAAATTCGTATTCTGTTTGGACCATGACAGCAATATTTGTTATTACTCTGATTCATAACAATATTGTTTTTGCAATGCTAAATATTTCTAATTTTAAAGCTGACAACACTGGAATTATTATTGTTTCGTGTCATTTTGGGATCAAAAAGAAGAATTTGAGGTTAGTTTTTGCAGGATAACCTAACAAAATTAGTAGTAACCTTAGAACAAAAAGATACAGGAAGGAGTATATGCAAAATGACCTTGAGTCCAGAAAGGAGCTTGCATATGGCGGCCAATTGTCAATTCTAATTTCCGTTTCCATTGATGTACCGCAAAAAAATAATAATTATATCAAGGTTTTCATTTTTAATAAATTTCAACCAATCAAGTGTGTGAATACCATTAGTGTTCTAAATAATTTAGTATTTATAAGAACCGAATGATACGCCTATGCGCTCATTTTTGACATTTATATGCACATTTTGCTTTGACAGTACACTGTAAACATAAACAATGAGTCATAAAAGGAGCTTCAAGATGGCCGACTTCCGTCGCAAATTTTCCTTAAAGTTAATATATGACAGACTCCTTCCTGTTTCTTTTTGTTCTAAGGTAGTAACATTCAAATAAAAAATAAGAAATCTCCATGTAGTTATGAGTAAACTGTTTAGGAAAAATATTAGTTTTAACACAAGCAAAATGCACCCACAAAACCGTACAGGGATAGAACAAGTCATTTTGTTACAGAGGTGAAATGAAGTGGCTAGTGCATTTAAATAAGTGGCTGGCACAATTTCTCTCACATCATTATTTTAAAAAGAGAAAAACCACTTTATTTATAATTATCACTGATTTTTAATTAGTGATTTGTTTAGTTTTTGTTGTTCTGCCTGTGATTTTTTCCAAATATCTTGTTCATAATCAGCTGTCATTAAGTTAAAAATCAATATTTTAATAAAAATTGGAAGTTTAGTTTTAAAAAGTTTTATTTCTATGTTTTCAATAAGATGGACTTCCACAAATTAAAGGTTACCACAATCAACTTTAAATAGGTACTTATTTTAAATATTTTTATACTCATTAAAAAATCGACTCGAAAAAATAATGGGAGTGCCATTTTCACAATATTGTCACCTTGTTATGGTAATAGCCAGTATAAAAAGTACCTGGCCAAGATAGCCAGCTTTTTAGCAAGATCTATTAATAAATGACAGATCTTATTGCTTAAAACTAACGATTAGAATACCGTTTTTGGCAAAACTTACTAGGAAAGCAATATCTTTTTAATAATCATGTTATTATTGCAAACAGAATCGACCTGAATTTGTCTCCAGATAGACAGCCCAAGAGGTTAAATGCATTCAAATTCAATTGAAAATGCGCAAAGGGGCTTCGGATTTTGTTTAGTTTATAAAAAAATCTTGGAAATTACGAAAACATGACTTTTGTCATGAGTGTAAATGAGCATGAAAGTTAAATTTAATTCATGAGCAAAATTATCCAAATATTCAAATTACTTGAATACCTATTCGAATAGTCGAATTTTTTTGACGAAATTCGAATATTCGAACAAAACTCCGAGCCCTACTGTTGTCCACTTTTCTCTAAGACATGCAGTTTTGTGCCAAATCATGAAAACCAAAAAAATACTGGTTTATTATACACTATATTATTTAAAATAACCGGAACAGAAAACCAATGAAGGGTTGTGATGACAGTAATTATTTCTCTATATTAACAAATCAGTCACTTAAGCTCGAATTATTTTAAAAGATCGGCAACTTTTGTTGTTTTTCTCATATTATTCCTGACTATCTGTGTCAATTTAGTTTAGGAAATCCTGGGTTTCGGTCAATAATTAAAAAATATAAAATATATAAATATAGAAATATTAAAAAATATAAACAATAATAAAACTGCTTGTTGTGACGTTTCGATTTATTTAAAAATCATCATCAGACATTAGTCCTACAATGTTTTGAAAAATTCTACATTAATTTACATATAAAGCAAAAAAAAACATTTCAAAAAACAAAATTTAAATTTTTTTAAACACATACTAACTTGTATTTGAACAAGAACAAAGACCTACTTTATATTTATTTGAAACAAATTTTGGACCTAGAGATAGAATACATTTTATTGGATCGGGAATATTAATTTGAGTCAAGTTTTCTATCCACTTTTTGTTTATATTATATTGTTTTTTTTTATTATTTAAAGATTGTGTTTCAGTAAGTTTTAATATTTTGTTTCTTTTTGTTTTATCTTAATTTTTTTCATATTCATATTTTTCATATTCTTGATTTTGTGGTTCTTAAAATAAATTTAGTTCATTTTGGTTATATTTGCCATGTAAAACTTATTTTGTTTTTGTTAATTTTTTTTGTATGTCGTGAATTTTTGAGAAACAATCACTTAAACATATGTTAAGACATTGTATGTAAAAAATTGTCAAAATATTTTGAAACTTTTCTTTGTTTTGTTTTCAAAATTAACTTGCATTAACTTCAAAAAAGATTGGTTTAGTCTGTTGTTTCAAATAAATGTAAAGTAGGTCTTGTTCAAATAAAAGTTAGTATGTGTTTAAAAAATTTTAAATTCTGTTTTCTGAAATGTTTTTTTTTGTTTTATATGTAAATTAATGTAGAATTTTTCAGAACATTGTAGGACTAATGTCTGATGATGATTTTTAAATAAATCGAAACGTCACAACAAGCAGTTTTATTATTGTTTATATTTTTTAATCCATTATTGACCAAAACCCAGGACTTCCTAAACTAAATTTTTGTAGTTCCAATGTGACACAAAATCTAGGCATGGGATAAAAAAGTATATTTGAAGAAAGTGAATTTTTTTGTATGTGTGCTAAATAACTCAACAAAAAATTCAAAATTAAAGCTGCAATTTTGGAACCTGTAGCCTTGTAGCCTCTTAAAATAAACCAGTCAACATTACAGAATAAAAACTAAATTATGCTTACATTCCATTAGGTAACATGATTAGCTTGGTTGTATCGTTAAACATAACACCTACACCTTCATCAGATAATTGATATCCAAAACCATATTTATCAGAATAATCCACCCATTTAGAGACCCAAATCAATGGTTGGGCAGAAGGATCTGACATTTCATCTGAGAAAACTTGATGTCTTGTTGGTTTTGATTTGATTACCTGCAAAATCAAATTGGAATTAAAAATTATTGTAATTATTTTTTTTACTTTATTATTGAAAATTTAACAGTAAAAATAAAATAAAAATTACCGAATATATCATAGATTTTAAAATTAGGAAGTTTTCTTTGGCATCAAAGGTTGAATATGTTTTTGCAGATTGTGCGTTGGGCACCAACCCTGCAGTAATAGAATTGCGTTTCTTTTGGGGTGAAATTACCATTGCTTCACCTAAAAATATATTTAAAAATATTAAACAATAAGTACAACAAAAAAATAAGTATCAACTGGTTCAAATGTTATTTGAAAACTTTTATTACTTTGAGTCTAACCAAAGCAAAAAAAGTAGAAAAATACATACAGGAAAACACCTTTGATTTTATTATCAAAACACTAAAAACATGCTGAACTGTCAATACAAAATACTAACCATTATTAATTTCCATAAGTGGTTTTCGCGAGCTTACATCAAATTTCTCAAATCTAGGAGCCATAGTTAAAGCACTAACAGGAAGATTTGATGGACAATACCCATTAACTATAAATTCATGATCTAATAGCTCTGCCACTTTTGGGCGGCTTTTTGGATCTGATTGTAGCATTAACATGATCATGTGTTGAGATGATGCAGATATATTTGAAGTAATTCTACAAAAAAATTGGTTAAAATATTTTATGTAGTTTTAATATGAATAATTTTGCAATAAATATACAATATTTTTATAAACATAAATTAAAGCTTATTCCAACCAATGTAGATAATTTATTAGGATTATTTGCAATAGATAATTGTTTCTACTTACCTATATTCACACTTCTTTATTCTATTATAAGTCTCTTTTAAACTAGTAGTTTCAAATGGAGGTTTTCCAATAAGTAGGGTATACATAATACATCCTATTGACCAAATATCTACCTCAAAGGAATGTCCCTTTTTCGTTAATATCTCAGGAGCAATGTAATTAGGAGTGCCACATAAAGTTTTTTTTCTCTCTCCCTCATATTCGATTTTAGCAGCTAAACCAAAATCACCTATTTTCACTATTAAGTCATCATTTAAAAACAAATTGCCTAATTTTAAATCTCGATGAATTATTCGAGATTGGTGCAAGTAATGAACACCTGATAAAATTTGTTTCATATAAAATCTGGTTTCTGGCTCAGTTAAAGCCTTCCTTCTTTTGTGTAATTCCATCATTGACTAAAAATAGAAACAGTTTAGTCCATCTAATATTTTTTTGACAACAGTTATTCTGTTATTCAGTAATAACTGTCAGAGAGGACTATAAAAACTATTGTTTAACATATTAAAAAATAGGCAGGTCCTCTAGGCTATATGTTTTATCATAGTATTTATACAATAATGTCTCATAATATGAGAATTTATCTACATTTATAAAAATGCAGGGTACTGGTATTAAACAATAAATCCATAATCAAACATGAAAACATATGAATATATTTTAAGCATACATAGACACTTCATAGAAGCACTTAATTTATATCTAATGTGTAATACACAATCAAAAAAAATTAGGTTTCCTGTAAAGGTTACCTACTAATTGTAAAAATAGTATTTAATTAAAAATATTACTAATAAATTTAATTGTTTAGTATATCCACTTTTTAAAAATTATTGATTTTGCACTAACTCACCTTTTTTCTGCATAATTCCAAAATTATATAAATGTTGTGATTGTCATCAAAAAAATTATAAAATCCAACAACATTTTTATGGCGAAGAGCTTGGTGAATTTGAATTTCTTGAGTCATTTTTTCTTTTTGGTTTTGTTTTGTCATAAGTTTCTTGGAAACTATTTTCCCAGCATAAACTTGATTGTTTATGGTATTTGTTAATTCGTAACATTTTGCAAAACCCCCCTAAAAAATAAATACAGAATAAATATTTACTCCTCAGTTATAGGTATGAAGAAATTAACAATATTTTTTTTATACCAAGAGAAATCAAATCATAATGTGCACAAAATATACTGGTTTCACCATTTTAGACATGGTTCTTGATTTTTTCAATACCTTACATATTATTAATATTTTAAATTGAAAGATCATATCAGATGCACTTATATTTGCAAAGTTTCATAAAAGTGGTTAGATAATATTCACATCATGCCTATTTGGTAAAAACTAACTTATATATACCAGCTTTCCTATATTATATATAGTAACACGTGTATTCCTACTAAATTCAATAATATACATATTTAAAATATGGTTACTTTTAAACCATAGATCTATACATATTAATTAAAAAATTAATACCTTTATATGCATTAGTTCTAATTAAAATTTAACTATCACTTAACATATTTAGATATTTATTTAGGCTATTGTTTAAATACCAGTTAAAAGTAAATCACAACTGCTGGAAATGGACACATTATGATTAGATGAGTATCACAGAGATTTATTTAAAAACATTAAAATTTCTAATTTTATTTGAATAGAAAGATAATGTTAACCACATATTTAATAAACATTATTTTTAATTGTGCCTGATAATTGTTATTTCTTTTGTATAAATAGCAGTTTACAAAATTTTTAATAAGCCATATTTGTTTACATTTTTGCTAAACAAATATATTTAAATAATGAATCAAAATGAGAATAAAAATACATGTTTCTGTAAAAAACTATATCCTATTAAATGAAATTCATTATTTATCCTTATCCAGGGGATATTCAATGGAATTTAAATAAGAAATAAAATATGATTAATCTATAAATACAATCAATAAAAAACTTGAATAGAGTCGTTAAAAAACCTTTTTTGGGTGGATTGAAAAAACGTTGCAAGTATATTTATAAAACGGTTGTTAATGAAAAATAATCAAATAAAAAACGTTTAATATCTTCTCAATTAATCTTAACTTTGACTGAGTTAATCTACATTAATCGATGACTGAACGTTTAGAATAAAACTAAACTAGCACAAGCTGGTACCCAACGACATAACAATTTGTGATATCAAATAATAACTCACCTTTCCATAAAACCTTCCTTTTCTATATGTAGTTTTAGAGTGATTATCATAAATTATATCCGGGATAACTTGAGTATCTTCTTCCTTAGACATGTTACTTTAATTTCACTACAACTTTTTACCACTAATATTGTTCCTCCTCTCCAGTACCTTAACGAAGACTCTACAGTAACGTTTTTATCTCAAATAAGTAAATGACAGTTATAAAATTTTTAAATACCCGCATTTCATTGGTCGTTTTAGACAGGCTGTTCTGTCAATCAATTCAAAACCTGCTAAACACAGAACAAAAATAAACGTTAATAAGTACGTTCGTTTGTATAAACACTGAAATGATAACGAAAATCCTACGAAACTTAAAACAAACATAAAATTGTACAGTAATTATATGACAAATAATAAACAACATTCAAATATGTACCTAACTAAATGTACAATAATAGTTTTGTATAAATGTAAAATAATAGCAATATAGATATAAAATATAACTAAAATTGAATAAAGTAATCCAATAGAACTGATAAAAGTTCAGAAAAATACAAGTTTTACAATCAAAAGCGAATATTATTTAAATAGTCGGAAAATGGAATCAATCTGGTAACACCGCAATTCCAGCGGACAGGGAAACGATGAATATCGAATGAATGATGACGAGAATCGATATTCTCTAAAGCACTGGGACAGAAACACAAGAACGATAAACATTTTTATCGTTCTTGACAGAAACACAGAAAACAGGTATTTTGTGGACAGAAATAAGGTTAGGTTTGGTTATGGTGGTGTATTCTTTGTTATGGTTTGGTTCATGAAGCAAAGGCGTTTAGCGTTTATAAATAACTGAAATATATTGATAAACCGGCCCTGAAAGGAGCTAAAAGCGTTAGCAAGATAATATTACCCATAGTTGATGATTTAGTATTTTTTATAGTGAATTTATAATGTAACAGTTGTTTTAACCAGTAAATTGCAAAGCTATTTCAAAATTGTTCCTTACGATGGAGGTAACGCAAGAACCACATGATGTTTTCATGGAGGAGCAAAATGTCGAAAAGCACTTGCTTCCAAATAAAAAAATTAAAGAAGAAGTTTGTTTTGAAGGAATGGACATTCATCAAGTTTATGAGATAAAAAACGACCAGTTTTCAGTAAAAAAGGAAAATGATAAGTTATGTACAGATCATTTACAAGAAACCTCTTTAAAAACTGAAAGTGCCATTCAACTAAAGTGTAAAAACCCATCAAGAAATGGTATGATAAACTTTATATCCTATTTTGATGTAATACATGAGATAATTATTTAATTAGGGTTGCCTTTGGGTGCTTAAATTGGTCTAATTAATAATATGATCTCTTTGGAAACATGATAGATTTTTTTGCCAAAACATTTACAGATATTTTTTCCAAGTTTAAGGTGATTTAATTTACCAATCTTTTTCTGACTACCTCCATTGATTATGATAAAGAAAAATATTTCAATAAAAAGTCTTTAAATATTTATGCATTTCACATAATTATTAAAGTAATATTAGCCTCTTCTCTTCTTGTACAAATGTTGATTATACATGCATAAAATTCCGTAAAATAATAACTTAATAAAAGGGACTGTCTATTGGTCCGGGCGCTCGGACGAATAGTAGACTGCACTATTCGTCCGGGCGTATATATATACCCGGACAAACAGTGTATTACGCCATTAATCCGAAGAAGTTAGTATAGGTTAGAAATTAAAAGTATTAAAACCTTTGTCAAAGGTAAGTTTTTATTTATTTTAAATTGTTTTGTTATATATTTTTGTTCTTAATGTTCTTAAGCTGCGGTAAGTAATAATTAATTATTTGCATCATTGGCGTCATAGCTTTCTTTCTATTTTCTTGACTTGTAAAGTTTATCCCATGTTGATATCTCATAGCTTTTATTAATATCTACCTAATGTATTTCAATAAATCTTTTTAATGAGGATTGAGGTAGATATTAACATGAAATGGATATAGGTACTCAGGCAATGGGATCATTAATACAAGAAGAAATTTACCTATTTTAGATGGAAATTAAATTGGGAGCAACCTATAAAGAAATAGAGGAGGCTATTAAAAGATACAAGGAAATATTATATTTTGAGTTAGTGCAAAGAGATTCAAAGACATTTGAAAGTACAAGGAAAAAGTAACCAAATAGTAGATTGCGCTGTACGTCCGGGCATATATATACGCCCGGACGAACAATGTGGGAGGCTGAATTTCCGGGCACATGTATAAAATAATCATGTCATATTATATTATTAAGTACAGTTCTGTAATGTACAAAATAAAATATGAATACTGTCTAAAAATATAAAAATGTTTACTCTTCTTAACACAATACATTATGTTCTAAAGTGATTGCAAAAGTGTTCTGAAGGGAGTAAAATTGGTAGATATTAGCAATAGATGAAATAACATATTGTGCTGGATTCCAGATGCCTGTAAACATGTTACACTAAGTATACCATACTTATTTAACAATTATATGATCTCTCTGAACCTTTCACCATTTTATATTTTTCTCCCTTTATAACAGGTGTATTTTTTAGACTATAATATTGTAATTCCAAATTACAGTTTTTTAACCTCTTTGGATACTTTTTCCTACCACTTTCAATTGTCTTTGAATCTTTTCGAACTAACTCAAATAAAATTTGTCTACATATCTTTTAATCGCATCCTCAACTTTTTTAAAAGAGTTAAAGGTAGTTTTCAGTTCAATTTTCATCTAAAATGGATAAATTTCTTCTTGTATTAATGATTGCATTGCCTGAGTACCTATATCCATTTCATGTTAATATCTAATTCAATCCCTATGAAAAATATTTATTGAGAGTAGGTATTAATAAAAGCTATGATCTATGAGATATCAACATGGAATTAACTTTATAAGTCAAGAAAATAGAAATAAAGCTATGACGCCAATAATTAATTATTACTTACCACAGTTTAAGAACAAAAATATATAACAAAACAAATTAAATTAAATAAAAACTTACCTTTGACAAAGATTTTGTTAATTTTAAGTTCTTACCTACAAACTCACTTCCTCGGGTTAATAGTCTAATACACTGTACGTCCGGGCATATATATAATGCCCGGACGAATAGTGCATTCTACTATTCGTCCGAGCGCCCGGACCAATAGACAGTCCCTTAATAAAATGTATAAAAAGATATCCTAAAAGTTTCAGATCTCAAAAACCAGGATAATAACATGTCAATAAATACTATTTCAAGTTTTTTCTTATACCTTTTCCAGTATAAGTATAGGTGCACATCATCAAAGTAAAAAAAATCACTCTATTTGTTTGATTTTCTTCATTTGTTTGCTACTGTCAATCAGTATCTTTTTTCACTATAAATTTGGTCAAAATATTGAATTTCGTAGGTTGCAAGTTATTACAAATAATAAATAAATGCTTTTAGAAAGTTAAAAATTAAATTGATTGTACTAACCCTTTAAGAAAGGTTTCATAACTAGTTTTATATCAAATTCAACTTCTGGACTAATAAATGAACATAACTCATGTTAAAATATTTTATATGTTGGCAAAATTGCGTCATGTTGCCTCGTTAATTTCCGTTTCCATTGACGTACCGAAAAAAAAAATAAAACTTAAATCAGGGTTTTTATTTTTAATAAATTTCAACCAATCAAGTGTGTGAATACAATTAGTTTTCTAAATAATTTAATTTATAAGAACCGAATGATACGCCTATGCGCTCATTTTTGACATTTACATACTGTAAACATAAACAATGCGTCATACAAGGAGCTTCAAGGAGGTTTGTTTTCACATTGGTTTCAAACTTGTTTCTAACGTTTGGAGTGTGCGCAGTCGATATTTTGTGTTCGCGCATTAGTTTGAAACTAATTTCCAATCACTAGTCGGATGTTTTCACATGGTTTCCTGACAGTTTGGTGACAGTCCAAGCAGTTTGAGAATTAATTTCCAGCAGATTGTTGGCACATGCGCGTATTAAACCTTATGTCAATTAGTTTCTATATTTTTTGTTGTTATTTTCTCCTGTTTTTTTTTAATATCATTATAAACCTATTTAAACTAAAAAGACATGTATTCTGATGAATCTGATTATTTAATGTCATCCGACACTGACGATTCAGATTTAGAAATTATGTTGGAAGAATACTTTAAGGGTAATTTACTCATACACATGTTTACAGTTTTCATAGCTTTGTAAACAATAACAATAACCTCTTTCTTTTTAATCTTCTTTTTATGTAATATCATACGAATTATTTAATCATACACATTTTGTCTACTGTTTTCACATTAATCACAGATCAGATCGGGATTTATTTCAAACGAGACTTGCGCACAAGAATGGTTTGAAAATTGTAAGAAACAAGTTTGTGATTTGATGTGAAAACAAACCTAAGATTGCCGACTTCCGTCGCAAATTTTCTTTAAAGTTAATATATGACAGACTCATTCCTGTTTCTTTTTGTTCTAAGGTTCGCTGCTTATGCATGAAATGAGGGAGTCCGCTAGCACTACCACTACAAAATTTTTAGGTCAAAAATGAGGGTCTGTTTTCCAGGACCCCTATTTTCGAATATGTGATGTGATAGATCACTGGTGAGAAACCGGTGAACCGTATTTTTAGACTACATGATAGCTCACATCACACTTCGCTTGCTTAGACCCAGTCGAAGCAGTGAAACATGCGCATTATTATTCAGGCGTCAGCATATTGTCAAAATCATATGTTTATTAGAGTTGTTACCGTAGTTTTGTTTTGAAACTTGCATCTTTCATAAATAAAAGAATATAGTTGTAGTTATCATAAATAAAAGAATATAATTATCAGTTTGAACTGCCTAAAACCCAATTTATCAAACGTTGCCAACTTTCTAGTATGTACGTTATACGTCAAAATTCTTTCATTTTTCATAAATATAACGAGGCAACGTTGTGATATCGAAAATACGACCCATGAAAGGTTTTGTCAGGGATCGATCACTTCCCTACTCACATCACATTCACTTCACATCACACGTTCGAAAATAGGGGTCCAGGCCGTTTTGTAAGTGAAGCGACCAACTGTCAATGTTTACTAAAATGTAAATGGTGGCTAGAAACCTTAGAACATAAAGATATAGGAAGGAGTATATGCAAAATGACCTTGAGTCTAGAAAGGAGCTTGCATATGGCGGCCAATTGTCAATGTTAATTTCCGTTTTCCATTGACGTACCGAAAAAAAAATAAAAATTATATCAAGGTTTTTATTTTTAATAAATTTCAACCAATCAAGTGTTTGAATACAATTAGTGTTCTAAATAATTTAGCATTTATAAGAACCGAATAATACGCCTATGCGCTCATTTTTGACATTTACATGCAAATATTGCTCTGACAGTATACTGTAAACATAAACAATGAGTCATACTAGGAGCTTCGAGATGGCCGACTTACGTCGCAAATTTTCCTTAGTTAATATATGACAGACTCCTTCCTGTTTCTTTTTGTTCTAAGCTAGAAACACTCAACTAGGGGTGTCTTCGGGGAGCACGCTATTTGCGCCATTTGGCGCTATCTAGTACTATTCCTCGTTTGCGTTATATGGCTCTTGGCGCTACATAGCTCGAAAGCGTGCTCCCCGAACACACCCTAGATATACCTAAAACCACTGCTAATGACATTTTTCCCCCAGTGCTTAAGCTTAAATTACTTCAAATGTAAAAAATATAGTAATTATATATCACACAAGTGAACAAAACGGTCTAGAAAACATTTTTGACCCAAAAACTTTGTAGTGGTACTGCTAGCGGACTCCCTCATTAATTATTCAAGAAGTAGGTGATTACCACAAAAAGTTTACCTTTTTTTTAACTACTTATAGTTACACTGCTAGTCTTTAATATTCTTGTTTGTCACGTGAAATGTTTCTCATACATTTGACATTTTTAATGAATACCAAGGGTGTGTTCGGGGAGCACGCTTTCAAGCTATGTAGCGCCAAGAGCCATAATATAACGCAAACGAGGAATAGTACTAGATAGCGCCAACTGGCGCAAATGGCGTGCTCCCCGAACACACCCTTAGTTGGAAATAAGCGCAACGAAATATTTAAAATGTAGTGTGGTTTTTAAATTGCAGGGTGTTTAACGAGAAGAAACTGTACAAAGTATTGGATTTTACAGAGAGGTATCTTAATTTGTGGTTTATGTGGAAATATGTACACCAGAAGATTTGAAATGGTATCCCATATTGGACAGCACCTTGTAAAAAAAAGTAGTTATAGAAATCAGTCAAGTAACCTGGAAGCAATCAAACAAAATGATAATTATGGAATAGAAAGTGAATTTGGCCAAGAAAGAAAAAATATGTTTTCTGCAACAACTCAAGCTGATAATTTATACAATATGAGAAAACAAGCAAAATGTGATATTTGTTCTAAGGCATTTAATCAACCCAGCAACTTGTTTATTCACATGCGCACCCACCCAGTAAAAAATGCATTTCAATGTGAAACTTGTTCAAGATCATTTAGTAATAACAAAAGTTTTGTTAAACATATGCGGGTTCATGCAAGAAATATTTACACTGGCAAAAAAACATTTAAATGTGAAATTTGTTTTAAATCTTTTAGCTGTCGAAGCAATTTGATGCAACATATGCATGTTCACACAGGCGAAAAACCATTCAAATGCAATTTTTGTTCAAAATATTTTAGCCAGCGCAGCAATTTGACACAGCATCTGTTTGTTCACACAGGCGATAAATCATTCAAATGCAAATATTGTTTAAAATCCTATAGGTATCGAGGCACTTTGATACAACATATGACTGTTCACACAGGCGATAACCCATTTAAATGTGAAATTTGTTTTAAATCATTTAACCGGCGAAGCACGTTGAATAAACATATGTTTGTTCACACAGGCGATAAACCATTCAAATGCGAATTTTGTTTAAAATCTTTTAGCTGTCGAAGCAATTTGATACAGCATATGCCTGTTCACACTGGTGATAAACCATTCAAATGCGAATTTTGTTCCAAATCGTTTACTGTAAAATATGGCTTAATTTATCATATACGTGTTCATACAGGTGAAAAGCAATTCAAGTGTGACATTTGTTTTAAATCATTTAGAGATAAAAGTACATTAGTTGAACATAAACGTATTCATACAGAGGATAGTCCTTTTAAATGTGAAATTTGTTTAAAATCTTTTAGTCGGCGAGCCAATTTGAATAGACATATGCTTGTTCACACTGGCAAAGAACCATTTGAATGTGAAATTTGTTTAAAATCTTTTAGCACTCGAGGCTCTTTGATACAACATATGCCTGTTCACACAGGCAATAAACCATTCAAATGCGAACTTTGTTTGAAATCTTTTAGCTTTCGAAGCAATTTGATACAACATATGCCTGTTCACACAGGCGAGAAACCATTCAAATGCGAATTTTGTTTAAAATCTTTTAGCTATCGAAGCAATTTGATACAACATATGCCCATTCACACAGGCGATAAACCATTTAAGTGTGAAATTTGTTTAAAATCTTACAGTCGGAAAGCCGATTTGAACAGACATATACTTGTTCACACAGACAAAAAAACCATTTAATTGTGGAAAAACTTTTATCTGTCGAAGCAATTTGATGCATATTGTGTATTTGGGTTTAATAAGGCAGTTAAATTATAAAAGTAATTATTTTATTTTGATGTAAGATGTTACATCCCCCCTAAATCAGTAATCCAAAATAAAGTAAATCCAAAGAGAAGTCTAGGTACACACACAAGTCGTTAATATTAAATACACAAAGACAAGAAAAACACAATAACAACTAGCAAGCGGGGTACACGAACGAAATGAAAATTAGAACTTCTTCTTTGTGCTTGGTTTGTGACCTGAGCTGCCGGGGCTGTACGGCAAATAGAAGCTAGCTTTTGACAGCTAAAGGGTTTTTTTCATTTAAATTATGGTATTCCTGGGTAGCAATACGTTGTGTTCTATGGCAAGAAGTAGTGATATTTTAGCAGTGGAAGGGGAAAATTGAAAAATATTTGATATTTGCACCTCGGCAAATATTTCATAATCATAAGAAAATCCCGATGTCCTGGCTTTTGTAGGTATAATTGTTGTAATTAGCTCAAGTAAAACACTTTGAGTGATTTTTAAATACTTGTGAAAATATATTACTACAATTTTCCTTATAAAAAAACTGTCACTCTCCATAGTAATAATTTATACTAAATTATAATCAAAGTACCTATGCTAAACTAAATACACAATAAAGTAGGAAACCATTGACTATGTTAGAATTGCATATTTAACAATAATTTGTTCATCCACTGCCAGAAATCCATCTTTTGGAACTTTCAATAATCGTTCTTTACGTTTATTCAAAAGTGGTCTAATTTTATACAGTTTATAATGTCCATTTTGACCAACAGGAATAAAAAAGTGATTGTCGTTGAAATATTTTTATTTATTCCCATTTATTACAAGTTATATGCAGACGAACTAGATGAGAACAATAATGTCTGGTAGATGGATAATTGACATTTACAAACAAGTGCCAATAAACTGCTGAAATTCACTTTCAGTCAGATTTAGAGGTTTTTCAGGTTTAGGTTGAACAACATACAAGTTTGACTGATGATGCACTATATCTTTTATAATATCATCAGTAAAAAATACCCGAAAAATTGGGAAGTAGAAGTCAAATTTGAAATTTCTTATTCTGGCAGTTGAGAATTAGAATTAAATTTTATGTTGTCTTCCGGGTAATATAAATTACCTGCTCGCCACGTGGAACATCAGATTTTCTCTTACATCTTTTGGAAGCAATTTGGATGAGAGGTATTTCATATTCGCTATCCGTCTCCTCTGCGATCTGCGTAGTTATCAAATTAGCCGGATTATCGTCTTCAGATAACTCTCATCATCACTAACATTATTACCATCTGTAATATCCTCTATATGTCCATCAAATGTTTTCGTATTGATTTCCATCTTCACTGAAAATATGTTCTGAAATAAACTCCTTCAGTGAATGGTGTGCCATATATGGTACGCAGTGAATTTTCAAACTATATTTGAAATTGAAGAACATACCTTATATATTTTATCAATATATAGTAAATAATTTATTTAGTTTTGGAAGAGTCGAGATAAGAAAGGACAGAAAACCGTTTATATGAAACAATTCCCGTAGTTACTGCTAATTTTTAAATAAAAACCATTATATTATTTTCATACATCTAGGGACAATCTCAATGTAGGTGTAAATATTTATTTTAATTTTTATCTGTTTGTTTGTTTTAAAAATGTTTGTAATTTTATATTTTAATTGTGGTCCTTATATTTGTTTTAATTTTTCTTTTCTTTTTGGTTTACAGCACTATAATTATATAGGTTATAACCTTTTTATAGCCTGATGATGGCCTCAATGTTAGGCCGAAACTAATTGCAAATATTGTTTTTCCATCAACAATAAAATAAAATTCTGTGACATAGACTTTGGGTTTTCATTTGATTTTTTTTAATGTTTAATATATTTCCATATTAATTTTTTTTTGGAAAAACCATCAAATTAATATATTTTTAATACAATTGAAGATTGCATAAATATCTACTTTGAAGCTAGATCCACTGCATTCTTTTATAAAATCATCCATAATTTATTGTCCATTTACAAACATTTTCTGTATCAATTTGTGTTAATTAATATTTTAATATAACAAATTCATCAAAAATATTAAAATCTGAGAGTTTGCCATATTTCAATAAAAATGGGAAATTATGGGCTATAAATAAAATTGGATTACATAAATTTTAGATTGTTTATTGCAGTAATAAAGAATATCATCACCACTGTTCCACACACAAACATTTGCTTTGACAATTCTATAGTTACCATCTTCATCCACATCTAAACCATCTTTTGATTTTTTTACAAGTTCAGCACATTTGTACCCATTTCGTACACATGCTAAATCAGTGTCAGTTAGTCTTAAAATAGGGCAATAATCATTTGTTCCATCTCCACAGTATATTATCTTTTCATAACTAATGCCTTTATCATTTTGTTCTTTTATAAAATCATCCATAATTTGCCCCTTACATAAATTTTTTGTACTAAGTTTGCACATTGTCTGTACATGATACATGCTTATAACTAGAAGACCGACATCATTAAAATATGCAGGATTAGTAAACACTCTACATACATATTTACTTAAATGATTTGATTCTAACCATACATTTATGAAATAGGAGTTTGAGTCACTTATAATTATAACATCATAATTTAAATCCTCATTTAATTCTCTGATTAACCTACTCATTCCTTCAGTCTCGTTTAAGGATTCAATGACAGATTTGATTTTGTTTTCTTTGATGTTATTTTTGTATAAAATATTAAATATGCCTTGCATAAACAAAGTCCAACCATCAGACTTATGTAACTCTTTAAGTTCTGGAGGGATTTGTTTGGGATCAAGTAAGTTGATTGCTATCACATCTGAATTATCTTGTATAATGGTTTGGTCAAAGTCAAACACAGCTAGTTTTTTTATCATCTAAAATCACAATAAAATAATTTACCTATGAAAGTATCTATTTACTACAAGCACAAAATTGAGAAATAATTATGTTAAACAAGTAAATTAAAACTACCCCTCAAAAATAAACATAATTTGTTTAAGAACACTGAACAATAACTTTGCAACAAAACTTCCATGGTTCATTTAAAAAATAAAATATATCTTAATAAATAAACCATTGTTTTGTTGCATTTAAGCATTTTAATGATGAACACAAAATTAGTTAATTATTATCCACTCCACCTTTAATGTAAATAATGAATTCTATTAAAACATTTAATTGATATCTGCATAATATATTGTTAAATTTAATTTAGTAAACTTATTCTACTGGATCTCTACCAAGCAATGTTAACAAATTGATTATCTAAAAAATAACATATTTATTTTATTAAATACCCTTTTATTTATTGTTATTTAAAGTTGCTTTTAAAAAGCATTGCATTGTAAAATTATATGTCAATTTTTACTAAAGGTGTTTAATTAGTTTTTACTTTGCGCTCTTTATTTATTTCTAAAAATGCTAGTTAGTGCTGTATAGTGTTGTTTGTGGAAGTCGAATTAACAGCGATAAAGTTGAATTTTATTCAGTAGGTATGTGCTGTTAAACTAATTTATTTGTAAATGACAAAACTGAATTAACGGAAAAGCGCAGAACTTTTTAGCTCGTTGGGATTAAAAGAGATGATCTCACTGAGTTAAGCTTAAGTACTTAACATTTTACTATTGATGAGTAAAATTTTGTTTGTATTACCTTTTATCAATGTAACTTGTCCTTTTTATAAAACCATGACAAAAACAAAAAAAATTACATATAAAGTGAATAGGTGAATACTAGTAAAAATATACACAAAAAAATTTAAAATAATTTGTTAACCTAAAATACCTGTTCTCGTTTGTCAGTAAGGCCACAGAGTATTAGAGACATAAAGCAATTCTAAAAATGTATCACGTATACGTAACGTAACGGAGATACGTAACTATTTAAAAAGAAGTATAAAGCAAATTAATTATTTGTAACGTAACGTAACCATTCATGTGTTTTAATTTTTAACCTAAGAAAATAGCCCCGATATCTCCCTTAACAAAATAATGTCGTCATTGCCATTGTAAAATAATTTTTTCTTTTTAAATCTATTATATGGCATATCACAGAAATGTCACTTTTGTCGCTTAATCGTTGAAAAACGCGATCATGGAACACAGTAATGCGATACGTACGTTAAGTACGTGTGACAGATTGATAAGTTTCACGTAACGTAACGAAACCCACGTATCGCTTCTGCACATGCGCATTGCGATAAGTATACGGATACGTAGTGATTTTTAGAACTGCTTTATGTCCCTATTATGACTCTATGGTTTACTTAAATAATTTTTTGTTCTGTATTTCAAATATTGTTCTGTGGTTTAAATCTATGATCCACTATGAACCTCGAATAAAACTGGGCTCCATTTATAGTAAAAAGTTTTACAAAAATAAAAAGTATTCATTATATCGTAATTCACAGGAACTTTTATTTTTTTGTAATACCAGTAGATTTTGATTGGTTACAATAAAAATTAAAAGATAATGAATTTTTCGAGTGGGGTGAGTTCAGTACTATCTATAAATAAATTATTGTATTATACACATTATCATTACTAGTAATTATTATTGTAAATTGTGAAATAATTGCGTAATAATGGAGGTGGAAAGTAGTCAGGTAAATAATAAAGATAATTCCTTATTTCCACCAAATACATACCTTAAAATCACATTTGCATTTAAATTTAAAATGGAATAAGTACAATACAAATTAGCATAATACCATGACATGATGAAATGTACATAATTTAACTTTTGTATTGTCATGGTGGAAATTAGTAATTAAGTGGTATTCTAATTATCATTAAACTATAATAGGAACTGATTGACCTAATAACTTGGCAATGAATTTAGTATAACCCATTCGTAAACAGAAAGCATTTTCTAGAATTTTTTATTTATCCGAATAAAATCTTATCAGTTTGTACACTTTAGGTCTATAACTATGTACTGTTTCAAAGTCAACAATCTACTTTCCTTGCCTTAAATTTTTTGAAAAGTAATAAATTAACTGCAAAATTGTAATTAGTTATTTTTATTTGTTGTACAAAATGTATACCCATTATTTTCAATTATAAATTAATAAAAAAATGAACTATAGATATATCTATAGAAATACCCTGTACTATGTATGATTGAAGTCTATACCAAAAACAAAAAAAGGTATATTTTTATAATTTGCAGAAATATAGATAGGTATTTGCAGTATTTTACTGTGTTGATGAAATTATACATATTTTAATTTACTTCTCTCTCTTTTATCTAATTTTATCATCATTTAGTGCATTCCTCACCAAGTGTTAGATTACTTGAAAAGGTAGTTAAAGTGTTAACTATAAATATAAGTAAAATCATTTTTAATTTTATTAAATACATTGAATTAGTTTGATCACAAATGGTTGTAGATGTATTCATTTAATGACTCTTTTATTAAACATACATTTTAGTTTGTCAGCTTTAATATATTGTCATTGACATATTTTATTTTATTAACTACACTTATATTCAATGTTATAATGAAATACACTGACAACTTCTATTCTGTACCTACTATGCCTTAATTAACTAGGTATATCCCTGAAAAATGGCATTGTTAAAAACTTATTATTTTGTTTTATAGTACAGGCAATAAATTGTATCTTTCATACATATGAATTGTGATTAAGGGCAGTCTTTCTTCTAATTAACAGGATGTCTCTGTCACAGATGGTAATTAACTGATTTAGTAATGTATAATTAATGTGCTTACTCACTAACTTTGTTTACTAAATGTTGCCTACTGAATATTTTTTTATGTATATAACTTGTTTGTGTCTTATTGACTTGCATGAATTGTATTTACCTCCGTTTTAACCTAAACATTCTACAAGTTGTCATCAAGGCTGAAAATTTTATTGTATTTTAACACACCAAATAAAATGATTTATTTCTACTTTACAAACATCTATTGCATGTTTTATTGTTGTATTACTTTATTTCATTAACATATTTGTTAAAATCTACACATAATTTAATATATACATATTACTTTCTAGGTACTTCCCGTAGTCCTGGGTGTGGGAATAGTTGTAACATCATTTGTTATATATAAAATATTTTATTCTTCAGAAAAAAGTAAAGGTAATAACTTTATATTACTTAGCTCAATTTATTGTTTTTAGAGCATTAAAAAACCCATTTTAAATAAATGTATCTTCAAATAATAATTATGCGCCAAGGTAGAAAAGTGAGTTATTATTGTCGAGGTCCATTAATGGATCCGAGACAATAATACACTTTTCTACCGCATATAGCATTTTTTTCACTACTGGCTTTATATTTTTTAAATATTAGTTTCTAAAAAAAATAAAAACTTTTGACGGGTCACTCCTGTTTCACATAACATGACAATGACAAGGTAAAAATAACATACCCAATAGTATTTGTTTTGATTTGATAATAAATATTGTGTTGTAAAAATCGCTTTGAAGATACATAGATAAGTCAATTGATTTTTGATTAGATTTGTTGATATAACTATTATATAAGTAAGGAAAAATATTTTTTCATTTTGTTTTTGCATCAGTTAACCTCACATTTTGTCAAATGGATTGAAATTTAGTTCTAATCAAGCAGTCCCTGTATTTTTCTACCTTGGTTAATAATGATCAATTTTACTACCTCAACAGGTCAATAAAGTTATGTATATAGGCTAGTAGTGACAATAAATACTAATATACTCTTTAGTAAAATATTTGTTTTGTTTTTTGAAGACCTTTTCTGTATTCTTTTTCACTATGTATCCAAGAATCACATTATTATTTGGTTTTTAGGAAAAGTTGGAAAAGGCAAAAAAATATTGCTCAAAGACCCACAAACTAAATATAAACTACCCCTATTAGAGAAAACCATAATTAGCCATGATACCAGAAACTTCAGATTTGCTCTTCCTGAAAAGGATATGGTACTAGGTAAGACCAACTATAAGGATTAAATTATCTTGCATACCTTTTTTTATTTCAAATTTCATATTTAAACATGGTGGAATAATTAATAGTATATTAAACAACGCATTTCATATGGCTTGCTGTTATGACACGAGTTCAAGTTTAAAAAACGAATCGCGAAGCCATAATATGAGATAAAGGTTCATGTTATTTATTAATATCTGTAAACGGAGCCTCGGCTCTTCAAATTGGTTAATTTGAGCAAATATCAATATTTGCAAAGTCATGTCTGGCACAACATCAAACGATTTTCAAATCCGCCGTCAATGACCTTGGACCTTTAACTCGGTATGGCTGTGATATTGCGAATTTGAAATATTTTCAGAATATCTTACCAAGTTGCAATGTTGTCTCGGAGACAATAACAATTTCCAGTGCCGGATCTAGTTTATTTTATTTTTATTGAACATTTTCAATAAAAATAAAATAAAGAAAGAACTTTATTTTTTGCTGGAATAAAATTTATTTGTACAGTCTAGACCTGGGCGATAAATGGAATTGTTATCGTTTATCGATAACTGAAATTTATCGATAAATTATCGATTTATCGATAGTTATCAATAAACTTATCGTTAAGTATCGATAATTATCGATAAACTTATCGTTAACTATCGATAATTATCGATAAACTTATCGTTAACTATCGATAATTATCGATAAACTTATCGTTAACTATCGATAAACATCGATAACTATCGATAAACATCGATAACTATCGATAAACATCGATAACTATCGATAAACAGCGATAACTATCGATTTCTATTGATAATTACCTATAAGTTAATAAGTTATCAGCCAGCGATGGTTAACGAGTTGCGACGAGGAAAGACGAATCGCTGTTTTTTTGAGATTACCTACATTTTTATTCTGATCCACAAACAAAATCGACCTAGGAAGTGAAAACCATATTATATGAGTTGTTAATAATATTAAGTTATCGATAAATAAAAGTTATGGATAAATAAAAGTTATCGATAAATACAAGTTATTGATAAATACAAGTTATCGATAAACACAAGTTATCGATAAATAAAAGTTATCGATAAATGAAAGTTATCGATAATTATCAAGTTATCAATAATTCGATAAATATTTTCCTTTTATCGATAACTGATTTATCGATAACTATCGATAAGTTATCGATTTATCGATAAATTTGCCCAGCTCTAGTACAGTCTATTTGAACAATACACTCCATCGTGCTCTTTATTCATGTTATAAGAATAATAGTCCAAACCACTGTAATTGACAATTTTATACTTTAATTTATTAGTCAAATGTCATCTTGACAATTGTGACAATTGTACATTTCTTCTAATGTTCAGTTCAGTCCTAGACTTCGTGCGAATAGGTTCTATTCGAGCGTGTGTAGATACTGTTTTTAAACCGGTGTGTGTTGCGAATTTCAATAGTCGAAATCAAGCAAAAGTTTCATAGAAACTAACATAATAATTATGAGTGTTTCAAATGGGGGGAAACCCCCCGACCCAGACAACCCTACCCCCAGGACACCAGGAAAAGATAATCATAATGAACTAGTTCTTTATGAAGATGATTGCATGGTAATGGATTCACCCATTCACGGTAATATTACTGAAATTCAAAACGATAATGGAAAAGACAAGGTAAGCGTATCTGATCCAATAAATAATTTCTTTGAAAGTTTAAAAAACAAAAAGTTGAATATCCAAGCTGATGGAATAAAAACCGGTCTAACAAACGAACACAAAAATACGGAACAAAAACATCGTCAACAATACAAATATGAATCAACTGATATAGGACCATATCAGGTAATTTTAGAAAACGTTAATTTTCAGACACGTGTTAATGCAATAAAAATAGGTGAAATTATATTATCAAACTGGCCGGAATTAGATAATAATATAAAAAATATCGATTCTATGGGGAAATATAGAGCTAAAGTTATTTGTAAGGATGCGAAATCGGCAAATTATTTATTAGATTGTAACAAATCATCAATTTTTATTAACAATAAATTAGAGGCATACATCCCCAAATTTATGATCCATAGGCAAGGAGTAATACGAAATATTGACATAGGTTACAGTGAAGAATACTTGATAAATAAAATTAAGCCATACGACTACCATTGTAAATTTTCGGTTTCAGGCGTTAAAAGGTTAAACAGGAAAATTGTAGAAAATGGTACCGAAAAATACGTTCCCACTAGGAGTTGTTTAGTAACGTTTAGATCGCAAACACTTCCCAAATATATAGTTTTAAATAAAGTAATAGTAGAAGTAGAAACTTATAAACAAAGAGTTATACTTTGTTATAATTGCTATCGGTACGGACATCCTACCAAACAATGTAAAAGTAAACCCAGATGTTGCAACTGCCATAAAGACCATTTAATACAAGTTTGTACAGAAAAATATGTCGACTTTTTTAACAGTATTCCAAAACCATGTCTAATTGGTGGGGACTTCAATGCACATCATCCGGCCTGGGGCAGTGAAACTGAAGATAGAGATGGTCGAAATTTACTTGAAGCAATCAACACAGCAAACCTGATATACTTGAATACTGGAGAGCCAACCCTGGTCACCAGACCAGGTCAAAGAAAAAGCGCCATAGATATTACCTTTTGTTCTCCCAGTATCAACCACCTTTTCGAATGGATACCGATGGACGATCCCCACGGATCAAATCATCTTCCAATCCTAATCAAGTGTCTACTTATAGATAGGCCAGCACAAACCAAAAGACACAACATCTGGAAAATCAACAAGGCTAACTGGACTTTATTTTCAAACTATCTTCAACAAAAATCACAAGATGTTAAAGAAGATAATTATGAAAAACTAATTAAAGATATTAATGGGGCAGCCAATTACGCCATTCCAAAAATAAAGGGAAGCAGCAGTACCAATCTTCGTAAATGTAAACCATGGTGGAGTGAAAATTGTGAAAAAGCTGTTCTAGAGAGAAAAAAGTTATTTAAGATATACAAAGAAAATCCCAATCTTATCAACTTAATCAATTACCAAAAACAGGACGCTATAGTAAAAAAGACAACGAATCAAGCCAAAAGGGACAGTTGGAGGACATATTGTACAAGTTTAAATAAAAACACCCCAATGACAGAAGTTTGGAAACAACTACACAGGTACAAAAATAGGAAGCAAGCTAACCGTTTACCAATGGAATGGGGAGAATGGACAGAAGAATTTCATAACAAAATAACCCCTAGTTTGGCGAATGAAGCACCTTTCGAGTTTGAGGATGACGAAGAACACGAACTTAAAAATCAATTTTCAATGTGGGAATTGAATAGGGCAATTAAGAAAACAACAAACACCTCACCGGGTCTGGATAACATACATTACCCAATGATTGCTGAATTACCTAACTGTACAAAGTCGAGACTTTTACACATCTACAACCTAATTTGGGCTAACAAGAATCCAATACCGAAAGATTGGTCGAAATATCTGGTTGTACCAATCCCTAAGCCAGGGAAACCAAGAGATTCTCCAAATTCATATCGCCCTATCTCACTTGGATCATGTGTGATGAAAACATACGAAAGATTAGTAAAAAACAGATTAGAACATTGGTTAGAAAAACAAAAGAAATTACCCACTTACCAATATGGTTTCAGAAGAGGCAGGTCAACTCAAGAGGCAACATCCGTCCTAATCACCGATATACATTTGGCATTCTCTAAAAACAATTCAATCTCTGCCCTATATTTAGATATTAAAGGAGCTTATGATAGTGTCAGTTTGACTATTCTGTCCAAGAGATTACTGAAAATGGGTATACCCAAGAGCATTGTACACAATCTAACTAAATTATATTCAAGACGACAATTGCAGCTGAAGATCAACGGAGAAATAAACCAACCAAGATACACTTCTGTAGGACTACCACAAGGCAGCATATTATCTCCACTTCTGTTTATTCTGTATACGGCTGACTTAGTGGACAGACTCGGACCTAACGTCAGAATTATACAATTCGCAGACGATTTTTGCATCTACTCTGAGAACAAAACCATCGAACATTCAATCAGAGAATTAGACCAGACAACAAAGGAAATCCATACTTGGTCAGAGAATCATGGTCTCGTTATTTCTGAAGAAAAATCAGCACTATGTACATATACTCGACACCGTTATGATCCACCCAACCAAATTCAATTAGGACCACTTAGAATAACGTACAAATCATCGGTGAAATATCTAGGTATAATTATTAACCAAAAGTTATCTTGGAAAGATCACATTCACCATATCACCAAAAAATGCGAAAATGCCATCAATATTTTAAGAGTCTTCTGTCACACAAAATGGGGTGCAGACCCCAACATTGCACTTATATTTTACAAATCCCTAATTCGATCTGTCTTGGATTACGGTGGTATACTCTATGGAAACACATGTTTAACTCAATTAAAACGTATTGAAGCAATTAAAAATAAAAGTCTACGGCTGTGTCTCGGTGTTTTGCAAAGTACACCAACAAACGTCCTTGAAGTAGAGGCAGCAGAACCACCCTTAGAGATAAGGAGGGATTATCTCAGCGACTCATTAGTCCTAAAACTTATGTCCCAAAACAGATGTACGAGCATATCAGACTTAGCTACAAGACTGAACAGCCCATATTGGCGCAAGAAACGTCCTCCCTTAATTGCAAAAAGCTATCTAAGATTACTCCAGTTTGAGAATGTCATCTATAAAAATGATACTTTACCATGTTTCAGTATAGACTATAGATTACAAGAACTACGAATACCAGTACATTACATTAACACCGAAAATATTTACAAAAATCAGATTAAGGCATTCTTCAATAACACGCTGCTCACCAATTGGCCAGATTTTGAGTACATATTCACAGATGGTTCAAAAATTACTGATAACACCGGCTGTGCCTATTTGCACGTTAATGAGTCTAAAACAAAACTCATAAAGCTACCAGATCAGACATCTATTTATACAGCAGAAATGATTGCAATTTTAGAAGCCATGAGATACGCTAGTAGTCACGAAAAACAAAAATTTGTAATACTAACCGATAGCAAAAGTTCAGTTGATACCATGAAAAATATAAAAGTTAAATCAAACTTACCCATTGTTGCTGTCAAGATATTGGTCGAATATAAGGAACTAATAACCCGGCGAAAAACGTTAAACCTTGTTTGGATTAAAGGGCACAGTGGCATAACTAATAATGAACAGGTAGATCAACTTGCCAAATTAGCGACTCAAAGGGGTGAAGAAATCCACGACCACCTTCTTCCCTTTACTGATCTCAAAAATAATGTAAAGAAAAATCAATTTGACAGATGGCAGCAACGATATAACCAAGACACCAAGGGCAACCGTTTTCGTACAATTCAGCCACATATTTTCAGGAAACCATGGTTTACAGATGTCACCGATCGCTACTTTGTAAAATCACTCAATCGGGTAAGATGCAAACATGGCTTGTATCCGGAACACAAGTATAGAATAGGAATTGCCGAATCCCCTAACTGTACCTGTGGAGAAATTGGATCCCTTCACCATATACTCTTTAACTGCCCAAACCACCATGGAGAGATAAATGCGTTTTATCAAAAATTAAGAGATATCGACGTCCAACTCCCCACCAGTCTAGACACATTATTGTACACTAGGAATACTGCAATTTATATTGTTATCTTTCAACATATGAAAAAATTACAACTCTGTATTTAAAAATATTTTTAAAAAAAAAATTAAAAAAAAAAAAAAATAAAAAATAAAAAAATAAATAAAAAATTAAAAAAAAAGGGTAAAAGAGAATGGTTAAAAAAAAAAATTAATTATGATAAGGCATTTCAATTAAGTATAAAAAAAATAAATAAATAAATATATATAAGTAGGGGATAAGGTAACAACAAGCATTTAACGTAGAAAGCAAGTAGAATAAGATCATAATTAAGGTAATCAGTGGTAGACAATAATTAAACAAAATAAATTAAGCTGGCCAATTGGTAAAAACCAAGGCCAAAAAAAACCTAAACACACACACTTCTAATGTTAATAAAATTAATTAAAAATAAGTAATTATCGAATATTTGTATCTGTATAATTATCACAATTAGAAATAGTGCTAATAAAATATTTGAACTATGATCAAGTGTGGAAAATATTATGCAAGTGTGTTAAAATATTTCACCAAACAGCCCGAGCCCGAATTAAGTTGACATACCTCGAAGGTTTTTACTGTTTTCTGTCAAGCTTTCGTATCTGTATGTAGTTAATGCTTAACTACCAGTTATTTTGAAAAGGTCGGTTTATCAACAACAGGTTAACTTTATCCGATGGCTAAAATGTCAAATATTTGTCTGTAACTTTCAACTGGCGGTTAGGTCGATATCTGGAGGTTAAGGTCTATTATATAACCTCACTTTATGCAGAATAGTTGGTTTGTTTTGATTCCGAAGTTTTTTGGTGTGTCTAATTTACTTGGGTTTGTTCAAAGTGAAAAATGGAAAGTACTAGTACGACTAAGAAGAGAGAATGCAATTTCACAGCAGATGAAAGAAATTTGCTTTTAAAAAATGCAAATAAACATAAAGATGTCATCGAGAATAAAAAAACGAATGGGGCAACCTAGAAATCGAATATCACCTAACTATCAATACAAAACTCAAGTGAATCCTCAATTAATTCTAATATTGACAGAACAGCCTCTTTTGAATATCTTCTAGAAATTCTTCTCTTTAAATGATTATGTTATTTAAAAAATTAACTAAAGCATATGAAAAAATACAAACTTTTTAAAAGATTTTTTTATTGTTTATTTAACTATTCAGCGGAGGAATATTTTATGACAAAAGATTTTTATAGCAATCAATGTAAGACCATATAATAAGGCCACAAAAAAAACTAAGCATTTTATGATTGAGAATGGACTTAAATTAAGCTTAACTCCTATTATCTTTATCCAATAGCCAACGCAAGTAGGTACAAATAATTAGATAAAAACCAGAAAAATCACAACAAACATCTCAAAACCAACTTTGCAATCTACAAAATAATATGCTAAACCAATAAACCATAGAAATAGAACATAAATGTTAAATTGCAAATCAAAATCGGATTCGGATTTTGTAATGTAAATAACTATTAAGTTGATACTAACTACAGTTTTTTTCCAGGGCTTCCTATTGGTCAGCATATTGTTCTCTCTGCAAAAATAAACGATGAATTAGTAATAAGATCGTACACACCAGTATCATCTGACGACGATCAAGGATATGTAGATTTAGTAATAAAGGTATTAAAGATTCTTCCACAGGTTCTTGTTTGTTGAAGTTGTATTCATATATCTTCATTAAAAAATATTACTTACATTAAAAAAAAACTTAAAGTTCTTAAGTTAAAGTTTTTTTTAGGTATATTTCAAAAATGTACATCCAAAGTTCCCCGATGGTGGAAAGTTAACTCAACATTTAGAAAGTTTAAAAATAGGTGATACTATAGAAGTTCGTGGTCCTAATGGCAGAATTGAATATCATGGCCATGGCAAATTCACACTTCGAAAACTCCGAAAAGATCCACCAGAGGTTATTAACGTCAAGAGAGTAAATTTAATAGCTGGAGGTAGACATTTCACATTTTAATACATTCAAATTTTTGTTAAAATAAAGGATTCAAACTGTGTACGGGAGAGAACTGAAAATGGAATTTTTCACAAAATTAAACATTTTTATTCATTTTTTTAGGTGTTGGAATAACTCCGATTTTACAATTAATCAGACATATTTTGAAGGATCCTAGTGATCCTACGGAATGTGCTTTGCTTTTTGCAAATCAAACTGAAGATGACATTTTGCTAAGACCAGAATTGGAAGCAGCAGTACAAAGTCGTCCCAACAAATTCAAACTTTGGTACACCTTGGACAGACCTGAACCAGGTAATTTTATACTGTTTCTTTGTAGTATAGCAATTTCCCGGTTTGTTGTTTTTATTGGAACAAATAATTGAATAGGTAAGAAAGCGTACAGTGCTGTATGATACTAATGATGCTTCTTACTTAAAATCAAAATTAAAAGATGAAATTATGGAACCATCTGAATTAATACTGTTTTCTATAATATTATGTAGTTACTTCATCAAACTGCACTCTGTTTCACCGAAAATATTTGGAAAAAATAGGGTCAGAAAATTCGAACACCAACGCAAACTCCTCATGAGTACTTCTCTTTTTTACACAAATGCTCTTCAAAAATGATTTTTTTTCTGTGATAAATAATCGTAGTAATAAAACTCGAAGTCTATCCACAACATTTAATAGTAAGGTTCACAAATTTAATGCGACATGTTTCGGTCTTCAGACCATCATCAGGCTATAAAGAAACAATGATGTTACTATTAAATGTTGTGGATAGACTTTGAGTTTTATTACTACGATTATCTGCATCATCCACATTTGAGAGATGGATTACCTTTTCAATTTTCGATAAATAAAACGAAGGTTCTCTAATATCCTTCTTTTTATTTGTCTACAATATTATGCTAGGCTGGTTTTATTAAAAAATAATAGTTATTTTAGTTACCAAAAGAGTTTCATTTTGATATTAATACCACTAAATTAGAATTTTATATTTTAATGGTCCCGAACTATTTTAACTATTAATAAGGTACCTATGTATAGAAAAGTAATAAGGAAAATACCGGGTGTCTCAGAAGTTTCTGGCTCATTTTAACTTAAATATATCGGAACCATAGAGAGGAGGAACAATTTCTTTTTATGTAAAGTTTTTTTCAGTATACTGTTTAATTAGTAAAATAGGATGTTTAAAAAAAGGTGTTTATTAAATGCACATATCGTCGATTTTTTTAATGGAACACCCTATATATTTTTATTCTATATGAAAGACGAACTCTTTCCGTTTGAGAAAATAATTTATCCTGAACTCACAGTAAAAATAAAAAAATATTTACTTACGGTGTCTAGTGAGAGATCTACATGTTTAAAAATTAATATTTCCCATATTTTTCTCAAGACCACTTATAATCAAAGCAATGCTAAGATACAGTTAAAAGTTATTCTAATTCATCTTACCATTGCATACATTAGCGTTTACCATTCAATTGTTTTTTATTTTTAGGATGGAAATATAGTACTGGTTTTATCAACGAAGAAATGCTTAAAGAACATCTATTTCCTGCTTCTGATGATACTTTGAACCTGATGTGTGGTCCTCCACCAATGATAAATTTCGCTTGTACTCCGAATTTAGAAAAACTTGGTCACACAAAAGAAAGATTGCTCGCTTATTAAAATGGTTGTGGCTTCATATTGTTTTAATTTTTATACTATTATTTCTTGTTATAAGTATAATTTTTAATATAAGCTATAACCATTAAAAGTGTTAACTTGCGGTTTATTTGTTTGTGAAAAAGTGAGCAGTTTTGAACAGTTTTGTTAGATTTATGTTGTATTTACAATAAAGTACTACATTTATCATGAATGAGAAGTCTATCCTTTCCTTGCAAAAAATTAAAATATTTCTTCATTAAAATTATTAAAATATTAATTTATTTCAATGTAAAAAAAGTAACCCATATGACGACGAGCTCATTTTTAGAGAAAACAGGAAAAATATTACTTTTATTTTTTAGTAGTAGTAACAAAATTTCCTAATGTTGCAATAGATAATACAGGGTGTCCTACGACGAGTGCCACCTAGAGGTTTATGGGGAAGGAAAAACGCGAGATTAATGAAATTTGGTATACAGGGGTTTTTGATACTTCTGAGTTTAACTAAAATATTTTCAATTTGATCGCACTTCCGGTTATACCGGAAACCGACACCAACTTCACTATTTGAAATGCAACACCCTGATTATTTTCTTATTTTTGGTTAGTTCGTTAAATTTAAGTGTTAGTTTATGTAATGTACTTTGTATATAAAATTAACCGTTTGTGAGAAATTTAATGCTTTTCGAAAATTTTGACAGAAATCACGCTTAATAAAATGATGATTATTTCAATACCTAAATTATTTAAATTAAAAAGTAAATGTATTATTTTGCATTTAAGATCTTCAATTGTAAGTAAATAAAGTGTATTTAAAAAAATATTATACAGGGTGATCACAGTATTGAGTTAAATTTTAAATTAAGAAAACGAAGGTATCTTCCTTATTTCAAATAGCAACCCATATTTTTTTTTATTTTAATTTATATTTACTTCCCTATATCAATTCCTAATAGTTTTTGAGATATTAGATACTTTACGATTTTCGGTTACAATGCAACTTTATTTGGTTTTGTTTCATTATTGTTGTTTAGTCTTCGATTAAAATCAATTTTGTTTTGAAAAGGACATTTACAATATCATACGCAATCACAAAAATGAGTTTTTATGTTCCACATTCCTCGTATACGTGTCTTCTGTATTCTACACTTGATGTCAAACGACGGCGAAAAGTCCCGAATAGGTAGGATCGGCCCAACGGTCGTATACAATAGTGACCGGCTATTCAAAATGTCTGCTCAGAATAGTGGAGTGAATCTTACAAATTCTGCTGTGATCTGGATAGTTTTTGTTGAATTTACTTTATTGGTAAGTGCTTAAATACTGTTAAAACACTTTTATAATAATATTTTTGTTGAATGTTTTAATCTACGAATAAAGAATACAAAGGAAGGAATGTCATATTTTAACCTAGCAAATAATCGCGACGGAAGTCGGCCATATTGAAGAACCAAATATGACTCATTCGAATCGTGATATTTGACATAAATAGACTTTTCATGCTGTTTTATATATTATTTTCTGATTTAAGTAGTTAACTCAACTCTTGAATGGGAAATACTTTTCATCTGCAGGGTTCTATTCACCTGAATTATTAAAAATTAACAAAATATTTTAATGACAACCACATTGTTATCATAGACGTTCCTTTATTTTTTATATAGACCAACTAAGTCAACTATTTATAATTACCTACTTAGAAGTTTTTAATCTAAATTTATATTCCTACAACTTTATGACAATGTATATTACTGTACAGATAATTACAAGCGGAAAACAGTTATTTTTTTTAATAATTAATACGAGACATAAGTTTATGATACCCTGTGTGTGACACCACTGGTAACCGGAAACTTCAAGTCAGCCATATGCAAGAACCATTGCGGACATCGTCAAATCGTATTATATTCCTTCCTTTTTATTATTTATTCGTAGGTTTTAATTTACCAAAAATAAACTTTTTAATTAATAATGGTGCTAATTACCAATTGACGTATTCGGCGTAAATCAGCAGGAAACAAGAGAGCGAAAATTCCATTTCCTGGTCTTTTTATATTTTTTTTTTATTGACAATTTTGACAGATAGAATCGAAACTCAAATGTTTAAATTTTCAAAAAATAACCTAAATTTCCGAAAAATGAGGAAATAATTTTACATTTTTGATCATTTCTTTGATAATATAATGAAAGTTGATATTCTTACATTTACTAAAAATCTGTTTAAATTATTTTTATATAAGTTTTTCCCTATAAAATTTGAGTTTGAAATATGCTACTTTCAGTTATGTCATATACATTGAGCACTTTCTAAATTTGAGCTAAAAACATAAAATAATCCTAAATCTATGCATAAATCTTTTAAACTAGCCCTAGTATAACTTTTAAATACTAATTTAACTTTTAAGAAATAAAATTTAAGCTTTCCAGTTACTCTATTGTTTGAGCCCCTAGCTTTCGGATCATGTGATATATTATACTTTTTTTCCCCTTTGAAAAGTATTTGTTTTGATGATGAAAATTGATGGTGATGTCAATTGAAGATTTTTCAAAAAAAGCTTGTAAAAGTTTGTTGCCGGATAAATCTAAGAGTGACTTTACACTTTGCAATATAAGAAAAAATTGCAGCAATTTTCATTGCACGCATGCGCTTTAGCTTAATAGCAGCAATTTTTATCGAGTTGAGGGAAATGGGTTCGGACCTAATTTTGTTGCTGCCATTTCTATTGCAAGTGCAATTCTAGTTATAAATATGATGGGAAATAGAATGGTTGCGCTTTTGTAACAGGAGCAACAATTCATACTGCAAGATTCATCCAATTCTTCCTGTTTCTTCATTAGATGAGAGATGTTGAAGTGTAAAGTCGCTCTAAAGAAATAATGATCAAGTAAATGGTAGTTTTACTTATTACAGTTCAATAAATATTAAAATATTTTTACTTTTTTGTCCTGGGCGCTTTTACAACCTAGCAACCGTGACCTGCCATGTTTCACTTCTGTCATCAAGATAGAAAGTTTACATTTTCCTACAGGGGGCAATGAAAAAGTTTTATTCAGAACCTGGGTCGGCCACTATAGATGTTACTCTAATTCATCAACTTAATTCTTTCATTATAATGAAAGTGAGTTTCCTTCTTTACTTTTGGTTTGTTGGGTTACCAATAGACTGGCTAGAGATTCATACAATATATTTTCTGGTTTTCCGTATTGCAAAGTAGTCAATAATGTTTTTGTAGTATACTTTTAAATGGGTGCATTTTTGTTGTATTTGTTGCTTTTTGATCTGTCAAAGATCTGCATTTTGTCTTATAGGATATCGACCATAATGTTTTAAATGTTGATCTGTAAGTTGATCCTCTAACACCTTTTTAGGTGTTCATATAGATAAGATACCTATACATTATTCACTTAATTTGAAATTATTTTACATTAAACTCCTAGCATAATAAGTCAGCTTTCTCATTTCATTTTATTCTTTATAAGAAGGAAAAAGAGCAAAAGCTGAGCTGACCGACCATTAAAATCGGCAGTATTATATAAGAACCACATAATTATTTTACTTTATTATGTATTGCCTCTTAATATACACTGTAATATAATATGTATGAAAAATAAAAACAAATATTTTAAATATTGTTTATTTACATTTAAAATAAGTATACAAAATTATACCTAAAAATTTCATAATTAAGTACATTTTTTTGGAACAGACTCTCACAGAGATTTCAGAACAACTCGTTAAATTCAAAGATGCAAATGATAATTTATCAACAATCTACTAATTAAATATAAAACAACTAAGAAGTTTGATCTTTATTATTATACAAAAATAATGATCACAAAGTTACATATGTAGTAGACTAAAAGTAACCAATAAACTTTATTGTACTAACCCTTACTTTGTGGAAGTCCATCATATTAAGAAATGTAATAATTTAACTATAAATATAAATAGTTTTAACAAAAATGAGCCCTAATAAAATAATTTGATGGAAATATCATCTATTTTTCAATCATTTGATTCAGTTCTGACTGACTGGTTCAATGAGTTTATTATCTAAACTTTAGATTCTTACTAAAGCCATAATCAAACAAATAATATAATGTATAGGATTTTTACGATAGGTTGACCATGACTTCATTCCTAGTTAATTATATTGCCAACAAAGTAATTTAAAAATAAGTGACAGTAGATGAGATTTACTTGTAAGAGCTAGGAAAATTAAACGTGTACAGATTGGTAACAATTCGCGCTGTTGCCACGCGTCATTATTGTATTGTACACGTTTGACATTTAGAATTAGCACAGCACTACCAGTTAACCTAGATGAAGGAAAAACAACTCTGCGTGACAACACCGCAAAATTTTATGCTCTGACGTCATTGTCAACTTATCGTAAAAATCCTTTATCGTTCCTTTCTACGGTCGGACGTAAAAAAATATATCTTATCCTATACGGTACGCAATATACTATTTCATCTTCGATGATCACATCAAAAAGTGACATAAAAAATACTGTTAATTTTTAATGTTTTTTTTTTATAGTTTAAACATTAAACAAATAAATTAAAATTGCCAAATAATTATAAAAAACATTAAATTAATTGAACAATGAATTCAAAATTAAAGAAATGCAAAAAGGGGAGCAATATAGATTTTATATTTAACTATCTCTCATTCTTTAATGTCGGCTCAATTGCAAATAAGTTATTTTCTTAATTATTTGTTTTATTGTATCTAAAGTATAGTGTAGAGTTAACAAATAATGTTGAGAGATATTTGACGTATCTTTTTTTAACTAACTGTACAATATTTACACAATTGCACATAAACATAAAATTCAATAAGATTACAAATTAATCAAAATTTTTTATCACGATTTGGAAATATTTTGTTTAAAACAGTAAAAAACAAATTGAAATTTTACATCATGTTAATAATGAATTCCACAATGCAAAAAAGTTCCAAAAAATAAAACAAATCTTATTTCGTTATAAACGATATTCAACTTTAACTTTGATTGTTTTCATTCATTCTAGCACCTTGTATAAAAAATTGTAATATTTTTACTGGCTTTCCTATTAAAACTACCTGTAGAATGAGTGATTTCACTAGCAGCACATTCTATTCACGTTTTTATACTTATACTACACTAAATTGTTTTAAAAATTACCATTAAAATTAAGACACTTATTATAAGTATTGACTTATAGTTAAACTTTTAGCACATTGTTTTATACACGGTGTACCCACCTGCAACCTTATTTATTTATTATTAACAAAAATAGTAGATCGCTAGGTAAGTTAATCATAAAATACCAAGGGGTTAAATTTAATCTCTGGTAAGCTTCTGTTAAAAACGAATTTGTTAGATCATTCTATGTTTATCCTTTTGGTACGATGTGACATAATTTCTATCAAAATTAAATGTTGGCAATTCTGTTTTGTATGTGTTTTGTGTTTTATGCTGAGAGTGTTGTCAAAATTCAAAATATTCACCTATTGTAATTAATAATGGAAAATATTGAAAAAAAGAAAAAGGGTTCAAATTTTTGTTTAAATATTCAGACATTATTGAAAATAAAAAAAACGGATGCTTTAACTTGGAAGCAGAAAGAGGCGTGCTGGCAAAAGATCGCTAATGATTTCAACAGTAAAACCGTAAAAAGTTTCAGACCTTTAAAAAGTTGAAAAACACAATACGATGGTTTTAAAAAAGATTTAAGGAAAAAAAGGCGAGACAAAAATAAGAAATATTTAAGACAGGGGGTGGTCCTTGCCCAAAAACAGACCTTATTTCAAATGAAGAGAAAATATATAGCCTTATAGCAATTAGAAAAAGTTAGAAAAAGAAAATCTCGAAACTGTGGAAAAAGTTACAGTGCTGGCACAGTCAAAAAAATAATTAATTGACCTACAAGTGGAGGCTGTTAAGAAAGAAATGGTATTCAAGGACAAAGAGTACGAACTAAAATTGCAGAAGCTGCAAGATGATTTAAAAGGAACAGATATGGACGTTGAAATAAAACGTATCGAATTAGAAATTAAAAAAAAACTCTTGCAACAAAACGAAGTGCAATTTTAATTTTTTGTTATTTCATTTTTTTCAGTTCTATTTGTTAGTTAATTAACATAGATGTTTGAATTACATAAATATTATCTCCAACTGCCATTAACATATTGCCAGTGGCATAAAACCGTAGTGTAATTAATAACTGTTGAAACAATTGTTTCTGTAATTACAAAAAACTGAAGATTTTTAAAATATCACACATAAATCAGTATTACCTTCTTGTAGGAAAGCCTATAGTATAGTATTTTCAATTAAATGCAGTAGAGCATTTGCCCTTTTTTGCTTAATCTAAGCCTAAATTTAAATTCACTGTGATCCCAAAAATTCATATGATCTGATCTATCTCTTACAGTGTATGGCTTTCTTAAAATAACCGCAAACATCGTCACTATCGCTATCGAAAATGTTAATATCTTCAATAATATCCATTTCAATTTTTTTGAAATTCACAAAAATGTCTCAATTATTAGAGATTAAGGTTATGAATCTCTTGGTATATATGTAACAATAAAAAAAAGTGGCTGGTAGCTTAACTTCTTGGTAAAGCCATTTATCCCCTTGGTAAATTATACCAGTACATTGATATAACGATTTTGTCAATTACCAAGAGGTTATTTTTACCAACCACTTTACCAATCGATTGATCTAACGGCCCTTAAGGGGCCACATTTTGAAATTACCTTAAACTAATAGTTTACAAATCAAACATATGATTTTTTAAAATGGCAACCCGTGTATATTATACCGAATTCGGACTGCTCACATTCTTTTAAACCTTTTGATATCAGGTTTTGATATGTTATAGAGTCCTTCAGAAGTATTTTGCCTAACAGAGTTTCGTAATATGATACAGTATCACCGTATTCTATTAAATATTAATTATTTTCCCTTTTATATACAGGGTGGACCATAACTCGAACCTTTCATTTTCTCTCTTCTTTCAAATGGAACACCCTGTATTTTATATCATAAATAGAATATTCGATTATGTAACTTTAATTTTTGTTAAGCATTCTCTATACCCAAAGTTTATGAAAACAGAGTTATTTCGTAATATTTATTGTAAACCATAATTATTAACCTATTATGTGAAAGGAATATACGTTTAATGTAACAAACAATCCTTAAAAATAATAAGTTTTAATAAACAATTTATTCTAAATAAAACAAGTTTCCAAAAGTATAATTCTAAGCATAATATTAAACTAAATGTTCAAAGTGTTCACCGTTAACATCAATGCAATGCTGCAGTCTAAGTTCAAATAATTGACCAACATTTTTCAGCATTTCAACGTTAACAGATTGAAATGCCACTGTGATTTTCTCTTTCATGTCGTGTCTAGTAGAAATCCAAATTAGTTAAATCGGGAGACCAGGCTGGCCAATCATTTGGGCCCCCTCTTCCAATCCATCTGTTATGGAATTCGGTATTGAGATAATGTTAACGGTGAGCACTTTGATTATCAGCCAATCCATGCCAAATTGAGCCTCAGAGTAAAAAATTAAATTTTTTTAAATATATATTTTAATTACACATAAGTAAAGTAAAAGGTCCACAATTTTATACTCTGAAAGAATTGTTTTGATATTTTAATTATTTTTATTATATGGTTTTTGTAGTCTTAAACTTATCCTTTAGTGCAGGTGGTGAGTGGAGGGTTATAAACATATGACACTGATAAGTTTTTAATCCAATAACCTGTAAGTTATAAGGTAGGTATAAGTTTATTAAAAAAAAACTGCTTTTGTCTGTGTGAGTATCATACCTTTATTTACCGGTATTGTCAGTGAAAGGCACTAAATCTCTTTAAAATCTTTATATATGTATTTTTGTGGAATACAGAAGTGTTACCATATCATGTTGTTTCATTATTTATCCTCCTAACTCAATAACTTAGACAGAATCTAATGTTTTTAAGATATGTAACACCCGTTACCATAGATTTATGCTCATAAACCAAATATTTTTCTCTCAAGTAATTACTTTCTTATACCAATTTAAAGCCTATAATCTACACTTTCAGCTCAATTTTTTTCAGATTTTTCTCTTTTTTCAATTCACAGAGTTTTAAGATGAACCACTATTATCTCAAATGGCAGGCTCATTTACTGTATATATAATGTATCAAAACCTTATATCAAAACCTTGTATTTAAAAAAATGTGAGCAGTCCGAATTCGGTATAATATACAGGGGTTCCCATTTAAAAACTCATATGTTTGGTTTGTAACGAAGTTATAAAACACTCTGTATAGTTTAAGGTAATTTCAAAATGTGGACCCTAAAGACATCTACTAATTTTGTTCATAACATTTTTTGATATCTTCTAAAACAACCCATATACTGAAGTTGGTCATAAGGTTGGTACACCCTGTATAAGGTATATCAACAGTGTTTGTTTTCCAAACATATATATTATCTAGCCTGAAATAATTTTAAACAAGCAAAGAAATTGTTTAAATTTATTAAAAACTGGATAGGAACAAAAAAGTTTTTTTTAAATATAATTGTTCATCTTTCGTGTTCTATATTATAAATATTAAATGAGTTAAATATTAATGCTTTTGACCGGAATTTAAAGTATTTAAAAAAATGTTGAATAATGAAGAGAAACTTAAAAAGTTTCGATCCAAACCTGTGACTTTTATATGATAAATTAAGTTGTATGTGTAAATGATTATACTAAGGTAATTATTTTGAATAAACTAAAAGTTGAATAAACAAGATTAATTTCTTTTGAATAGAAAATAAAACTGATCGACCATCCACGAAATATCAGTAAATATTAATAATTATAATTAAATAAAATCTATAAAAATATACGGTAAATAATTACTATCTATATAAATAAAAATGTATCACAGATTAGAGTACATAAGTAATATAAAGTGATTTCCTATATTTTTTGTAGAAAAAAAATTTAATACATAACTTGCTCTTAAGTTTTGTCTTTCTGGTACTATTAAAAGCCAATAAAAATATACAATACCCAAACATTCAAGCATATACAACACTATAAACCAAATAAAAATACTAGACTTTATAGGTTGAAGATATATCTGGTTTTTTGGGAACATACCCATACAGGAATATAGAAAATATTACAAAGCCAGCGCCCAGGGCAAACTGTGCAGACAATTCAAAATCGAAAATGTACATACTAGCTACACAAGATATTACTATGGCTAAAGATGTAGCAAACCCTTTTAATATATTATCTGCATATTTCACCACTATTGCTACAATTAACCCACCTGTGGCTTGTAACACTACGAGGTACGTAACGAATTTATCATAACCAAAGAAGAATCCATTTTCTTTGATTGCAGCACCATCATATAAGAAACATGAGATCAAACCAAAAGGTATTGAGCAGAAGGAAAGTTGGACGTTTCTTATCCAAACTGTGACATCACTTCCTGTAAAAAAAAATATTCAGATAAATACAACAATGTATTTATAAGCAACCAAAACAAAAATGGTTCTATAATCTAATATGCTGTCTTTTGAGAGCAGAATTTTGCTCTTATTATTTGACATGATGCAACGAAAAATAATTTTCAACATTTTGTAAATTTTACAGTCCCAAAAAGACAGGGAGCCAGTTGGAAACTACAAAACTCTCCAAAAGAGATCCCGGCTAAGAGACCCTCTCCAGGGAGTGATTCGACTATAGGAAGAATTGGGATGTATAAGTAATAAGGGCGCCACTATCTTTTTGTACGCTTTCGATTAAACAAACAAACTACATAAAAACTAAGGTGAGAAATATAGAAACACCTTGTAATTAGTTTAATTAAACAACAAATAAAGAAGCTACTTAAAACAAAAGACCGATCACGCTACCCCTTAAGACTTATAGTCTAAGGTATATAAATGAAACGGTTTTTAAAAATATTGATTATTTATTGAAACTGTACTTGCCGATAATGAACAGAAAGGGATTGTAAAAAGTGAACTTAACTTTAGGTTTCTGTACTGTCATATGGTACTAAGTATTTATAAGGTTTTAAACAGAATCTAAAAATTAATTAAACACCCTATTGTCTGAGAAGTAACTATTTTATGCTACATAACATAAATAGTTAAGATACAACTAATACCTTATTATGTAAAACATCCCTGTAAACATAACTAAAAGCTTCCAATCATTTGTAATAAATACATTCACTATAATATTAGACCAGTTAAGTACCACAGCTAGAAACAAACTTTAATAATGAACACTAACCTTTGAGCATTTTTTCAAAGTAAACTCCAGCAAAACCTGATAGGCAACAAGCAGCAAAAGCCGCCATGAAACCGACGAAATGATTTTGCTCCATACCATTGGTAGCAGTAGTTTTGTCTTCTGATTGAGCCAACTGAACAAGAACTATTCCTATTATTAAAGTTAGAAGAGATATCCATTGGGTGCGATGGAGTTGCCGTTTTAATATGAATACAGAAAACATAGCTGTTGTAAGAATTTTGAGTTGATAAGTAACCTAGAACAACAAATATTTATATTTTTAGATTTTTATTAGAGTTATCATTATTATTATTTACTCTGCATAGAGTAAAAAAGTTAAAGCCTAATAATTGATTTAAACAGTATATTGAATAAATGAATATGATATGCAATAAATTACCTGATACGTAGCAGCATCTAGATGTGAAGCTGATAAATATAACAAATTGTTTTGAACAAGATATACAAAAGATGGTACGCATATCTTCAGTGTATCTGTAGGTTGTTTAATAATTTGTTGATCTATTTTATGAAACAATTTCACAACTCCCCCTGCTTCTACATATACTATTACTATACAAGTAACAAGTTTGACAACCTCTGCCATCAATACAGCTGAAAAAATGAATGAGACATATTTAAAAATTTTATAACTACCAAGTAATATTAAATAAAGTCAACAAAGGTTTTAATTCTAATGATTGGAAAACATTTTGATATTTTATTGATAAAGGTTTTTTATAAAATTTCTCAAATATGCTAATTTGTCTCAATTAGTAGGAACATTACTCAAATGTATTGACTTAAGTAATATTTAGTGATAGAATAAAAAATATGCACAAGACACAAGAAGCAACCAAAGTAAATATTCACAGATAAACAAAGGTAATTTGTAAAATATAATAATTGTATAAAAGCCTTTTATTGGAAACCCAAAAGGAGTAATATTTAAATCAAATGTGTGGAGTTTTAGTATCAATTTGACATGTTTAAATGCTTATGAGTGAATATATTTTTATTTTGCTGGTACAATTTAACACAAGGAAAAACTTAATAGTTACAGCTTGGATATTGTGTTTTTTAATCATTGCTTTACTTTTAAAATTAATCAAATTCTCTTTAAATACCTATACACTATAAAAAATGTTTATTCTCCTTTGTAGTTAGATAACTAATACCTTAGAAATTTATTTTTATTACTTTCTGTATACTGACATGTCTATTTACATTGTTGAATAAACAAGATAATTAAGAATTATGTACTACAGTGTAAAGAATAACCTGTAACTGAAACAACACAGGGGCCTTAGGCTTCTGTGAAGCCCAGGGTCATAAGATACTCAATATTTTAACTAAAAAAAGGTTATTGTAATGGGTAATAACTTTTTTTAAACATGAGTCACATATTCACCTTCACATTTAAATACTTTTAACAACAACCTGTTATTGAAGGTTTAAATTAAATACCAAAGATGTTGTACAAAACACAAATTTTATTAAAAAGTTTGATTATATTGTTAAACAATAAAAATCAGTTTTAACTAAACAGTTTTTGGTATGAGAAAATGGAAAAATTAAAATTTTGTATTTTATAAAAAACTAGAATTAATTTAAAATTGTGATTTAAAACCTAATTTTTTCAATTAAACTTGGAAATTGAGTTGGAACAAAGAGTTTTTTATTATTCTTAGTAAATCTTCATTACTATTAAAATGTGTATGGATAATATATATAAGCTAAAATCAAATATTCTAATAATTTAAGATTATGGTCATAATAGGAAAGTTTAAATACATTTTTTTTGTGAAATGGCTTCTACAACAATGTTCAATCAATGGAATTGGGAGAAAAATTGGATTTTTTTTGTATTAATTACCTGTAGAAGATAAAAACATATCACCTTCCCTTGTCCTAGCATACCTCATACTTAATCCCAATATAGCATTTTGTAATGTTAATGTTACTAAGCTAACATATTTCAGAACAGAGTTACTATCTGAAAAAAAAAAGATGAATAACATATTATGTTCACAACATTGGTCTATAGTATAAATAACTTACCAGTCTTTTTCTGCATTTTAGTTGATTGGGTTAATTCTTCTATATTTTCAAAACTGTTTGGGATAGTTTTCTATAAAAATTAGAGAATAAAATATAAACTGTTTAATATCAACTTTAGATAAAATTAAATACTGTTGACTGTATGTAACATAATACCACAACTATATTCCAACTTACATTCAGTAATTATATCAAAATTCCAAATAAATATATTTTTCTTTACACGTCAACACGTTTCATTTTGGTGTTATTTGTTTATTTTATTTATTTATAGTGTCACTTGTCACAGTCATAAGGAAAGCTAAGGGAAAGCTATATGGACTCGTAACAACCTAAGCAAATGTGCACCAAACAATAAACACCATTGGTGTATTTATGAGAAGGGCTCAATACAAAACTCTAAACAAAATATAAAGGTTTTTTGTATTATTTCGAATTGCTATTTTTACATAAATAATCCAAAGAAGCTCTTTGAAATATTTTTCGTTTTGTGTGTTGTATGTTCTCTATCTCTATGGCATAGATTTTAAAACCTGAAAGGTTATGGTAATATTTTGAGTGAAAAGTACGAACCCAAATTTAAGATTAAGAAGTAAGGTATCAGATGAATAAAACACGTTAACATTCAAATTTGTACTGTATACTTTAACATGAATTACTATAAAGCAAATGTAGCCGATGTTCTGCGACTTAACCAAAGAGATGAATTGTTTATTATGGATTCTGAACAAAAAATGTATGAAGTTTTAAAATTGATGGGTTCAGGAAACTATCATAGGCTTAATTCCTCAGTTTCTTATATTGCTAGAATTTGGTATTATTTTATGACATCAATGGCAAAATTGCAAACCTTAGGTGAAGAGTATACTGGAACTATAAGATGTAATAGCAGTAATAAAATACCTTCAAAAAGTGTAAGTTTATTAAAGTAATCAGGTAATACAGGTAATTAATAAAGAATGTAACAATATCTAAGACTTCAAAGTGATTGATATTCATTCATTCATTTAGATTATCAGAATAAGTAATCTTAATTTATGGTTTATACTGAAAATTGGCACTGATGGTGAAACAGATCCCATAAATAAACTAATAGTCGTAACTAAATACGTATAACCTGTATTGTATTCATCCTTATGGCAAGTCATACATATTTAGTATTTAGAATGCAGAATAAATATTTTATTACTTTTATTTCTTTCACCACTTCACTTAAAAAAATGTTCTAATTGGGGCTTAAAGTTATTTTGAGTTAAATATGGGAAGAAGTTAATAAACCATTCTAAATAAGTGCATATATTTTAATCTACATGAAAACAATGTTGTAGGTAGATATATCATAATATGTACTGATATTAATTCTAGATGGGATTTCTATGGTTAATATTACATGTTGGAGGTGAACCTATGTTGGATAGATTATTAACATATTCAAAAAAGAAAATTTCTACTTCACAAGACTTAAGAAATGACATTAAATTGATATTACTTCGATGTATACAAATTTTAAAAGAAGAAAAAACAACTTTAAAGAAGATACATAATGCTTTGTTTTACATAGATGGAAGATATTATCATATATCAAACAGGATTAGTGGTATACAATATGTAAGATTTTCATTATGATATACATACATTTATGTAGATTATGCATTACATTTGTTATGGTTTGCTCTTTAGATAAATTTTAAATTTCGAATTTATTTGAATTACTTCTCAGTCTCAGGATGTTAGGGTTCTGGATTTAAACTCAAATTTATTTTAATTTTTGTAATAGAAAAATATTAAAACAAATTTCTATCTAGACAAATACCTAACTACTTATCTACCACTTTCTGTCCTTCACTTTTGTTTTCTTTATCTTTGTTCTTTTTCTTGTAATTCAGTTATTGTCCTTTTTCCTTTGTCGTCCAGTTGTTGTCCTTGTCCTTTGTCCTCCGGTTGTTTATTATAAATGGTCTTTAATTTACGTTATTTCGTCCATTACACAACTAATCAGTAAAATGTATCAATTTTTCTTTATAAATTTTTGTTGCTGTTAGTATTTAATAATCTTAACTGATTTCTTCTAATTTATAATTTGAATAAACTTTGCTTTTTGCCTTTTTACTTGAATAAATTACCTTTGACTTTTCTTTCCATTCCACTCTCTGTCAAAAACTCTCATCACCTCGCAACGAATCTTCCTCATCACTATCTCCTACACTTATCTATACTTAAAACTAATACAATTTTCAAAACAATAAGCATCCTATGTTTGACATAAATTTCAAATTTTGACGTTTCCGAAAAACTAACATTCTATGTTTGACATAAACTTCAAATTCTGATGTTTCCGAAAAACTAACATCCTATGTTTGACATAAATTTCAAATTTTGACGTTTCCGAAAAACTAACATCCTATGTTTGACATATGTTTCGGTGTTTCCGAAAAATCTTCACTCAAAATAAATTTTTACACATAAAAATTTTTTTAATAAAATAAAATTCACCAAATTAATAATTTGATACATTTAATGTTTAATTAAATTTTTTTTACTTGAAACAAACCATATCACATTATATTTAAATTCATAACTATATTATTTTTAGGTACTGCTGAGACAGTGGATGAAAGATGACACTTTTTTGGGTAGTTTTTATATATTAGGAAATTTATCATTATTTTATGTCTTATTAAACTTTGTTTTAAAATTTTTCTCGGTAAATAGCAATAGTTATATTTTGGAATCTGAGGAAGATACATGCGTTTCAAAAAGAGGTTGTATTTTATGTGGAGAAAATATTAAGTCTGCTTGTTCTACCCCATGTGGTCATATTTTTTGCTGGAGTTGTATTTATGAAGGATTACAATATCAAAAAAATTGTCCTATTTGCAGGGAAGAAGTTAAACCTAGTAGAATTATGTTCCTACAAAATTTTGTTTGAAATATTTTATAGATAATATATTATTTTTTGTTATATTAATTTTGTTTATTATTTATCTACAATGTTATGGATATTTGAAAACAACTAAGTGCTGAAAATAAATTTCAATAAACGAGGAGTAGTCAATAATTAATAAATTGAAAAATTTTTCAAGAAATCATTTGGTCTCATAATAGAATTTGACTTTTATGGTGGTATTTGATGACATAATTGAAAATTGCCAGTTTGGTAAAAAATCACAATTGAACAACTCATGGTGTTTACTATAAATGGAGCAGATTATTGGATACTTAGGTACATCCTGTAATTTAATGGTTACATAAAGTACATGTAACATTGACTGGAGTATATAACATAATATGGAACAATTTATATAAATGTAAAGTAATTTCTATGTAACAAGTAGATGACAATGTTCCGAACATTTTAATGTAAAATATATGTAAATATATAACATTATGACGTAAAATATAAAAAAGTTAAGTAAAAAATATATAAACTTTATATATGGTTTGCACTTTCTTGTCTTTTGTAAAGCTAAAGAATTTTATCACTCGGAAACTGTTTTAACTTATTGTCAACACCACAACCGTATACATCACACCTCATTGTATTTATTTTATGTTATATTTTCACACCAACAAATTTTAAAAATTTAAACTGTAAACAATAACTCTAAAGCTGGTGTCCCACGGTCCGCTATTATACGGATCAGCCGACGAGCACGCACTGTCGTTCGGACCATCGCAGACGGAGACGCACGACCACGACGCACCTTTGAAGTTACCGACTCGCCATGGATACGGCGCCACAGACGTGTCTGTGCTATCACGGACGACGACAGTCCCATAGTGCGCCGTGCGAGCTGGTCTGCGTGCATCCGCGATTTTACGAACCGTGGGACCCCAGCTTAAGGTCTCCGCACGTGTAGACACGCCCATACATGCGCGATATCTTCTCTTTTATTGTATTATGATTTTAAGGTTATGCAAGGAGTGAACGAAAAATGATATCAAAAAGAATTGTAAATAGCTGTTTTAAACACAATAAAATATATAATATTCGCTATAGTAGTACTCAAGAAAATATTGAAAAATTGGAACAGGAATCTACTTTAAATTCAAGTGATTGTAAGTACCTTTAACAGTGTGTTGTAAGTAGCAGTACCTTGCTCCACTCAATATTTTAAATTTTTACTTGTTAGTTTAATTATTAGTTTAGTTGAATCTATAAACCCTGCATAATATTCACTTTAAATTTTGTTATTAAAATATAGGTTCCATAAATGAATATTAATTTATGTTGCTTTAAACTAATTCAAGAACATATTATTCAAAGAGATACTTTATAACCATATCTTTAAGTTTCCAAAAATGTAGCTAAACATATCGTTTTAAGTTGTCAATGATGAAGCAAAATTACTTGAAGAAAAAATTGAAAAAAGTAGAAACAAGTCACGCCTTAGAGAAAATGACAGAAATGTATTGTTTGAAAAAAATCCTTACCCTGAGCCTAAGTTCTTTCATCATGGTTCCTTGAAATATCTAAGAAGAACTTATGGACGATATGGTGAAAATTCTGGAGTCAACCCTGCAATATGTTGGCCTATAAAACAAGAATTAAATGATGCCAAAGAATATGAAAGCGTTAAATATCCTTTTACAATACCAGACATGATCATAAAAGCAAAAACATTAAGGAAAGAAAAGGAAGAAAAAATAGCAGCTAGACAGGAAGCAATTGTTAAAAATATGGAAAAGTTGGAAGGTTGGAAAAATGATTTGTTTAACAGAATAGCCAGGAAGGAAGCTGAAGCAAAAAGTGCTAAGGTAGCATACCAATTTTTTTTGTTTTCTTTACATTTAGCAGATAAGTATAATTATTTTTGTTTATTAGTAATTATTAGGTCATATAAGCTATATCTACATTAATTTACTTAAACTCTAGAATGCCAATGATTTCAGTAAAGCTAAGATTTCTTTTTAATAAGTTCCCAATTTCATAGGCTGTGTAAGTAAAATTGTAGGAACTGGAGCATTTGTATATCAAAGCTACATATTCTCATATAATTAACAAAGTGATTAATTAAAGTGATAAAAAGTGATGATTAACAAAGTGACAAAAGTCACTTAGCATTTTTTGTAAAAACAACACTTCTTGCTAGTCTCAAAGAGTAGTGCCAAATTACATGACTTAATGTCTTTCTTGCTCATTTCCAGGTACCTGTTGAAGGTAACTTTGTTTTTGCCAGTTTTTTAAATTACTACATTTCCAGAATTACTTTGAGTTTCTATATGCTGATTTTCAGTCAACTGAAGATGCAATACAGTTTTGGCTCCACTTTAGGATTTAGGGCAACAACCATCTGGGGGGTCATACATCAATTGAAAGCTTATGAGTAGTGGAACACGTGGGTGGGGGTCAGGTGGCAAAGAAACGCCTCCTTGAAAAGTTTAGGGGCGAAAAACAGTTATTGGGTTTTTATATTGATTTTCAATGGTAAAACCAGTTGTCTGGTTTTGGGATATAAATGTGAGCCAAAACTCTCAAATATTTTTCAGTTCAGGTTGGATTATGTTAGTTCTATTAATGTATGAACCCCCTGGGGGGTCATTGTCTTAAATCCTGATGTGCAGCCATAGTTTTTATTATAAGTAGTATTTTCAATGTGTATTCTCTGTGAAATTTGTTTATTATGATCAAGACTGTATTCCAATTTTTTCTTAGGATTAATGGTTATTTTAATTGATATTTCAATATCCAGAATTTTTCAATTTATTAATATATCTTTCTTAGGAATATTACATGTTGGTCTTCCAAATAAATATGTTTTTTTAGAAAAAAGCAATCCATTTCAAAGAAGGAATGTGTCTGTTTTACTTTCATTCCAAAATTATTTTCTGGTTTAAGATATCCTTCTTTTAATCTGTATTCTAATAAAATATCTATAGTGGACATAGTTTAAGGTAAAGGAAAATATTGTTTAGTTGACATTCATTTCTCATGTAGTCCACAGGGATTTATTTTGCTGGGTTGTAGAAAAAATAGTGTATATATTATTTGTTAAAAAAGATATTTAATTTAATCGTTACGTTTCTGCTTGAGCCGACTTCAGACGAGTGTTAAAACTGAAAGTGATGTTTAGGTAGTTATATATGGTGAACTGGACTTATTAATTTTTTAATTTATCTTAAATGCTTAGGAATAAATGTATTATAAAATAATCTTTGGCTATATACTCACCAACTTCACAAATAACAATTATTCCTAGTGCACAATATGGTTTTACAGTTATTTGTATAGAATGAGAGATAATATGATATCTAAGTATTCATTAAATCAAAAATATGAATCAAATGTTTAACTTTGCGAAAAAACAAATATATTTGTACAAAAAAATATTTAAAAACTTGTTTAAAATCCAACTAACCTCAAAGCCATTAGCCAGTAAATATACATAAAGGTGAAAGTATGGTTTCACTCACTTATATTTCATTTAATGTCTGTTCAAAGAAAGTATTTTTTTATACATAGGCTATGAATAAAATTAATCATATCAAAACTAAATCTTTCAAAATTATTTTAAAAATTTTACAATACGAGGGTACATTGATATTTTTGCCAAAGTCTTGTCCAACATATGGTTAAAAGTTGCAATTTTCTTATTAGTGTTTATTATGTTATAAAAAAAGTTGCGAAACACAATTTCAGAAATATGTTGTACAGGGTGATCAGTTAAGGGTAGTATCTCATAAGATATTGGTCGTATATATTTCAGAAAAAAAAATCATGATAAAAGTCGCCAAGAGAAATTGCTGTAAATTATTTTCGAGTTTGTCAAACGTCCGCTAGAGGACGTAACAACCAACACCAAGTAGAAAAATAGAATTTGTATAGAATTTTGCATAATAAAAGTATATCGATGATATCATTTTCATATTTACTGACCATTTCCCCATATTTTTTGTATCAAACGTTTTGTTCTATCTATCAAAATAAAGCGGTGGGGGAAGTTAATTTTTTTATAAACAAACTAGATTTCTCCCGATTCTTTTGACCGATTTTAGCAAACTTAGGCTCATATGAAAGAGTATAATTTGCACTATAAAACGCTTATTTGGTTTCGAATTTTTGACTTTTGCTGTCGCCGCCAGATGGCGTTAACTGAAATGATAGCAAATTTTTAAGTTTTTTCAAAAAAAAAACAAATGTAATGGTATATTTTTTCAATCCAAAACTGTTTGTCTAACGAAAAAAAGTCAAGAGTTTCTTTTTGTTAGCAACTAATAAGAGATTAAAAAGCTGATTTTTATTTTGATAAAAAACAGTGGCGTGCCATTTTTTAATGTAATAAAATTATATTTTGGTCAATATCAACGGTTCAAAAAAAGGTAGATGATTAATTTTTTTCATTTTATTTTAGAAAAATGCATTCTCTTTTAAAATATATAAAAATGAATAAACCATTACATTTGATTTTTTGAAAAAAACTCAAAAATTGGCTATCATTTCAGTTATCGCCATCTAGCGGCGAAGACGAAAATCAAAAAGTCAAAATTATGTAAGCGTTTTGTAGTGTAAATTATGCTCTTTCATATGAGCCCTAATTTGTTGAGATCGGTCAAGCGAAACGTGAGAAATCTTGGTTTGTTTAAAAAAACAATTGAACCTCCCCCACCGCTTTATTTTGATAGATAGAACAAAATGTTTTAGACAAAAAATATGAGGAAATGGTCAGTTAATATGAAAATGATATCATCGATATACTTTCATTATGCAAAATTCTATACAAATCCTATTTTTCTACTTGGTGTTGATTGTTACGCCATCTAGCGAACGTTTGACAAACTCGAACATAATTTACAGCAATTTCTCTTGGCGACTTTTATCATGATTTTTTTTTTCTCAAAAATATACGACCAATATGTTATGAGATATGGCCGCTCGCTACCCTTAACTGATCACCCTGTATATTTATATAGAAATATGTCAATAAGATAAATAAAAAACGTAGAATATATGAGGAATAATATGGTTTATTGATTCTTTTAAAGAAACAATTTTAAAAATTAATAAACCAAGTAGGTAAATGTATTTGTTATCAATTTATATGCAATTCGAATATTTGTGGTTTTAGGAAAGAAAAGAAAGGCTTGTTGAAGAAGTTAAGAGACATTTTGGTTATAGTGTTGATCCTAGAGATGATAAATTCAAAGAAATGTTGGAGAAGAAAGAAAAGGAACAGAAGAAAGCCATGAAAGAAGCAAAACGAAAACAAAAAGAAGCAAAGATGATGGATAAGATGTTAAAATCTTTAGAGACTAATAAAGATGAGTCCACAGATAATAACCAAGCAACTAATAATAAAGAGAAAGAGTAGATATATTTGTTTAATAACTGATATTTTTTTCGTAAAATAAAATATTGTTAATTGCCAAAAAATATGCCTCATTTTAAAACCTTTTACTTTTAGTCCGGTCAATTTGGACAATTGAAATAAAGAAAATTCCGTCAGTGCCAAATCTCCGTAAAATTAAAAGTTAAAATAGAAATTGCAAGGCGTATGTAACTGACAAAAGCTTAAGCAATTGACAACCATTTGACAGATGCCAAATACATAACACTCCTCCCCTATAAGTAATAGCCCCTTAAATAGTTCGGGGTATTTCTTTGTCTTAATAATTTTTCCCAAAGACTTGCATTTGGTACAGGTGTTTGCTCTATTGGTGGTAAATCAACTCTGATAGGATACGTGTCCCAATCATTTTTAATTTTATTGGTCTCTACCAAACGACTTCGTAATTGGTTCACATGTCTGTGCTGTCGCGCGTATGCCACTGTCTTCCAAAATCTCATAAGACAAAGGTCCTTTGATACGAACAACTCTGGCGGGATTCCATTTTTTGTTCCCATTAAAATTTCGGCTGTATACTAAATCCCCTTCTTCAAAACTTCTTGTCCCCGTCTCTCTCATAATTTCATTTTTATCGGAGATTTTATTTGGATGCATCATTTGTCTCTTCATCAAAATCACATGAATCTTCCTTTCTTGTATTTAATAGAACATTTGAGCAAAATAGTCCTTGGCAACTAGTACACGCTGGAGAACACTGTAACCCTACTTTTCTACAGCCACATTTGGCACTACAACCTTTCTTACAATTGCAAAAAATAGTGTTAAGAAGTTTTTCTGGAGCAGGGGCATAGGCTTAGCCCCCCCTAGCTCACCATTAGCACCCCCCATATCTGGACTCTTATTATTTTTATTAATTAACTTAATATAATAATTACACTATATGTAATCCTTTACTAAAAATGGAACATAATGCATGTCCTAACCATATACCTATCAATATATCATTTAAAACAAATACCTTGGTATTTTTTTTTTCAAAACTCTGAGATTAGTGGCTGGGGTTTCTATTCCATATATAGCCTTGGGGCTTAAGCCCCCCCAAAAAAACGACTCTAGTTGCGCCTATGAGCAGGGGACAGTAAAGTTCCAAAGTATTATTTATTCATTTCCAACCCCAGTATTCAGGGTTTAGTTGATTGCTTTGCCATGTCTGAACTTGATATACCTAAATATACTCGATACAAATGTTGAATAGCAGATGCAGATGTTGGAGGAAGACAAGATAGTTGTACTTGCTTTTTGTTTCGTGTATTTTTCACAAATATTAAATATCTGTACTATACCTACAATCAATTTTTTTGGAGCTCCATAAACCGCAAGAAAAAATCGAATTTCTTGAGTAATTAGTATTTGAGGTGAAGAATTAATTTCTGTAAATACTTTTGCGCAGTCAATCAAATCTTTTTTTTCAAATAATTTAAATACTGAAGTTTTGCCTCTTCTGTACATTGCTGACGTAGTATCGCAGCCGGTTATCGCATGTAAAAATAAAATATAGTTTTGGCATTTTGGATAAGCTGATGAACTTTTAGAAGAATATATTTCTGTCCGTTGTTGCGCCTTCCCAGGTTTCAGAAAGTAATTTTATCAGATGGTGTCCTTGCAGTAAAGTAGTACTAACAAATCAACATCTTCACCCACTACAATAGTTGTGTTTCTTGCATTAAATTTTTCTATTGCTGTTTCAATTATGAGAACATCGGCGTCATTTGGAGCTTGTTTCACGGCAATATTTTCAGCTGTTAATTTGTTACTCAACATAGAAATAAAACGAGATTTATTATTAATGTTTTCAAAAAATTGTTGTTGGTTCACTAGAACTGTCATGAATTCATCAAACATTATATCTGAACCTGAAGATGTTTATACGTGACATATAATATGTGCATATTATGTATAACTTTATTCTTACAATCGCAATATCTGCGGAATGGTAGGTCTTAGAGAAAAAATCATAAGGACCATTTTTATAGAGAATTTTGAGATCTACAACTTTGTTTTGATGTACTTTTTCGATAAAACTTAAGGTTTTCGAGAAAAATTCAAAAAACCTAGAATTTTGACCTTTAGGGTCCGATTAAGTCCCTTAGCACACATGGGACCGATGGGGACTTTTACATTTTCTTATTTTCGGTAAAACTAAGGTGTCTACGGAGATTTGGCTCTGTCGGAATTTTCTTCATTTGGTCACTATTTTTATGTCTAAATTGACCGGTCTATTTAAGAATTTCGAATCTATCAAAAAATATATTTATATTTAAAAATTTTAGAAGGATTTCATGGTTTCAATTTCATTTTTAAACGGATTATATTTTTTTCCTTGGATGGGAATATTATTTAATACTTTACAATAAATATTATTGGTTGAGGCGTTTGAGTCACCTTATCAAGGACTTGCTTAATTCGTAGTATAACCCACAAATCATCGTATAACCCTTTGACTGCATATTATTCTAACAAAATTCGTAAATATCGTTAAAAACATTAAAAAATTAATATTAATATTTCCATTGCTAGATGGAGTGGAATGTTCTTTTATTGTAAAATATACATTACAGGTTGCATTAATGTTTACAGTTTGAAGGAAACTGCGAAAGTAATTTTTAGCTTCATTTTCTCAACAACAGAGGGCACTAAAATCAAAAAAGCTATTTTTATTCGACTTGACAAGCAAACGGGGGGATTGTGAAGAAAACTGGCTTTAGAAGGCTTACTATGCGCAGTGCAAGTGCGCGAGAGTCTTTGCGTTATCCAGATTCTTTGTACCATTCCTAGCATACCACAAACAGACAAACTCCTCGTAATAACGGACCAAAATCCGTCCTAATTATCCAATAAAGTTGGCAAAGAGGCTCTTGTTTTCAATTTTGGTAAGTACATTACAATTTATGATTGTTTTTCATACAGTTTTAGCTTTGTTTTGGCCTTAATATCCGTTAGAATGTCAGCAATGTGTCTACAATTCCAACAATACTTTACATACTTGTCATGCTTGGTCTTACGAACTGCAGACGACCGGGAACGAGCGGTGTCGTTTGAATTTCGAATTTAGTTTGGGAAAAATCGCAAAAGATTATCAATCTTTATCAGTAAAAAATGCATATTCAGTGATGTGATTAGTGATACAGAACTTTCATATGTGGATACATTCAGTCAATTCAGTGGTTAGTAGTGATCAGAATACGCGCGGCGAGTCAACTTTGTTTACAACAATCAGTTGTTTTAGTGTTGTCGAATACTACTTGTGTTTTTAAATTATCAATACAGTAATTTTTACGGCTGTAATAGAACGTGTTGTGATTGTATAAGGACTCTCCAAATGTTTTGAAGTGATATTTTAGTGGTTAGTGTATTTACCGACGGATAAAAACAATTGGATTATTCAGGTTTTCTAACTTTTGGTAGTTATATGACGGAATGTATTTAGGTATCTATCAAACAACTTACCTTTTTCCAAACAAATAGCAAAAGTTTTAAACTTATCTCCAAACAGATTTAATTTGATACTATTATAAAATTTATGGAATTAATCACTCAGTACTTATAACATATTTAGTTTACACATCTTATGCAGAAATTATTTATTCTTGTTTAGTAGATGTGTACAAATTGATTATTTATAAAATAGTTATTCATTCTATTTCATTTTTATATTATTGGGCTTACCTTATAGCAAACAAACACAATTTTTACAGTTATTTATTCAATATAATCACAATTTTATGTTAAATATTAACCAAATGGATATTGCTATCTTAATTGTTATTTAATAATTACATATATTTATTATAAATTATATGTAGATTTTTTAATTTAAGCTAAAACTTCAAAATTAAATTATGTTTTTCTTTTAAAATAATACAGATAGATTAATAATTTTTATACATCAGTTTGTTTATTATATAATTTTAAGAAAAATATATCAACAATAATAATAAATTATTTTTTACACTTGGAATACCTACCTACCTGAATTATTCTAGAAATTGTCTTTTGTATAAGCACATAAAAACTTTCCCAAGTATTGTTTCATTTAAATTTGTTTTTCTCCATTAATTTCTGGCTTATTTAGGTATGTAAATTTAAATATAGATTCTTTAATTCTTGTGGTACATTGCTGATAAATAATAACACTCTTTTTATATCAAGTTTGCCATAATCATGTCATTGTTTTGATTATACTAATCTAAAGGAAGTACTTAACTATAAAAATACTATTATACACCATGTATCAAGCCTATAGTTAAAATTTACTATATTATATTCTATCTTTAAGCATAAAATTGGATTAGATAAGAGGCACAAACCTGCTAAATGAACAATCTTTCTCTACATATCTATCTACTTGTCGAAATCATTTAATGATTCTATTTTCATTATAAACATTCAAAACCTATGTTTTTTTAAATAATTTCTTTGTAATGCTCTAAAATTTAAAATAGAAAAGGAAGTAATTAACTAAAATTCTGTTTTGGATCTTTCTTATCAAAGATTAATGTTCAGTCTTATTTCAATCTTTTATTATTGGTATTGATAATACCTAATTAAATACTTATAAGTATCTTGTGTTTGTAGAATAGGTAGAACCTACTGGATATTAAAAGTAGGGATATTTTTTATTAATTAGCCAACATTGGTGATACAGATTTATTTTGAAAACATATTTAAGTAATTTTTATTGGTTTTCATTTTCTTTAATTCTTAGTGACATATTGGATATAATTTAATAAAGTTAATTTTAAATCCCATGAAAATAAACTTTTGTATAATGAACGAGCGTGATTTCTACCTCCTAAACGAAGGGAACCGAGAAAAACAAACGAATATCGTGTCTGCAATCGAATTAATTTTAGACAGATTAAAATAAACTTGTCTTCATGGTTGTTGCGACTTTCCAGAAACTTCGCCAGACAGTGTATTACTATTCAAGTGTTACTACATTTTATTTATATTTATATATACCAACTTTGATCGCAAATGCAACAAAAAGGCTATAACTTTTATTTTAACTATTCTATTTAAAAGTAGACTAACAAAAACCAATTATTGCATTAATCAATTATTGTTATACACTCAATTATTGCAAAATGTATTTTATTTATTTGTTGTTCTAGGTAAAATTTTAGTTGCTATAAAAATATGTGTTTTCTAAAAAGGTTCTATAGTATTTAACTCTATTATTTTTTAAATACATACCTTATGCATTTTAATTACTCAAATGTGGATTATAAATTCAATTCACTTGGTATTCAAACAAATACTATATTTTTTGTCAATATTTTTGCATGATTTATCTCCCAATTTTTATCAGCTATTATCTCCCATAGAGAGGCAAATGTGGTTCCAAACCTGACTATATAATTCATATCAAAGTGCTTGTATTGCCTTTATCAGTAATCAATAAATTAAGAAAATGATATTCACAAAAACATTATGCTGCAAAGAATTTTAGAACCAGTGCAGCTCAAGTAATTAATTCCCGAGGGGCTTTTCACTATAGGTGTTTGTTGTAAAGGTATTATTGGGTATTAGTTGATAATATTCTGTATTATTTGGGTAACATTGGGCATTGTTTGCTGATATTAGGAATTATTTGGATAGGTATTAAAAGTTAATATCGAAGAAATAAAAAGAGATAACATATTGTGCATATTTTATCTTTGTGATGCTCAGTTGTAAAAAAAGTTGTGTTGTGAAGAAAAAATTAATTGTGAGATACATAAAATTTTATAAAAGAAGGCAGTTGATAATGATGATACATACTTCAGACTTTCCATTACTTTAAAAAGTGAAGAAAATAAAGCGAATTACAAATCTGATATTTTTAAAATGAATTAGCCAATGTTATTAAAAAGTAATCAACAAAGTATGCTTGAATAAATGTTAGAGAAGTATTAAACTTTTGCTGAATGTTACCAAAAATGAATTGGCGTAGATTAATCCATACCTTTTTCTTCAGACATTGTCCAGTTTCTTGTTTGCAACATTTAGAATATCAGTTCAGTTTAAAAAACTGGAGAATTTAAAAAATATATAAAAATAATACATGATCTTGTTGATATTTTTTGGTCATCAATATTTGATGAAGTAATAAAATAATTTAGGTAATATTACAGGCAATAGAGTAGTAATTGGAGTACTAAGCTGATAAAAAGATAGCTGTAATTTTTTTTTATAAAAAGGCAAAACAAATTTTAATTATTGCCGTCGGTTATTAACTTTTTAAACATTTAAATCTTAATTTAAATTAGAGATATGAACATAATTTTATTCCTTTAATAAAATTGCCTCGTTGGAAATTCAATTCTGTGACATTAAAAAGATATTTAATATACAATTTTCGTTTGATTGTTCCATAAAAAATGTTTCGAAAACGTTTCCTTAAAGGTTAGAAATTAAATTAATTTTGTACAAATGCTGCAAATTTACGGTATAAATACGCATAAATTTATTATAGTCCAGGGCGCATCTGTTTTAAGATGGCTGCAGAAATTGCTTGGAAACGACTAGTATAATAATAATTGAGTTATCTCTAACTTTATACACATTTTTTACATAATTTAATTATTATTTTCTTTTATAAATGAAAAAAAATTTTGTATTTTAAATTTCGTTAATTTGTTTAAAAAAATATTGTTCAAACAATTTCATATGTTTAAAAATAATTAAATTTTATTCTCTGGGTTAAAATATATAAAAAAGAAGGTTTTTGCTAAAAAAGTAGTATTTCAAAGGTAGAGTAAGTGTTTTTATTTTGCAATAAACAAAATTATTTATTTATATCGGAACGTACAAAATATTAAAATTTATTTATTTGTGATTTTTTCTTCGAGTTACATCGGTTTAAAAAAATGATAAAAATCGCTCCACTAGAACCCGAGATAATCAAATTTTTTTTTATTTTTCAATTTTGAAAGCTAGATTTCATTTTTTTCTCAGCTCAATAATTCGTATTTTTTACTGATTCGGAATATGTTTATTAACTTTTTTTAAGGTGTTTTTGATTTTCAAACATTATGAAAAATTATACATACAGCGTGTCCACGGATGGGGTATCCTATAGGTGAAAAATGTTAAAATATTAGTTTTAGTGAAAAATGTCATTCTTGATAAAAAGTTTTGCTTGTTCTGAAAATAAAACAAAATTCAAGTTTATCAAAATCCGTGTGATTTTATAGCCAATTTTATTTATGAAAACCGTATGAATTTTTGCAAAACTTTTTATTAAGAATGATATTTTTCACAAAAACTAATATTTAAACATTTTTCACCTATAGGATACCCCATCCGTGAACACGCTGTAGAAAGAGCTTCAAAAGACAAGCATTTTGGCGAAAAAAAAAATTCACCTATTGTTTAAAATTTTGTTGTAAATTCCGCTAAACTTTGAAAGTCTGTATCTCGGAAACTATCAAACATAACCTAACTTTTATTTTTAAATAAGCGTATTTCAAAGACCTTTTTAATGAGCTTTTATAAAGTTCTTTTGATTGTGTTGTTTAAAAGATATTCTATTTATTTATTAACAAAAAAATTAATGTTTATTTAAAAAAATCCCTGACGTCGTGCTAATTAACCGATTTCTATTTTCCAAATTGCTAATGAAAGGTACAGCGTTCTTCTATATGTAAAAAAATTTTCAACTTGCTATCTGCTTTATTTTCGGTCCTGCAAAATTTTGAAAAATTGCATTATTTTTTTGCAAAAATTGGATTTCAAAATTATTATGCAAAATCTATTGAACCGATTTTAATGAAATTTACAGTGTTGTTTTATTATATCATAAAGTTTTTCTGGGTGAAATATGAAAGTCCTAAGTATAAAATAAAAGGTTGAAAAAAGTAAAATGCGAATACTTGTTTTTTTTTATGTTTTTTTTGCAATAACTGCTGTTTTGCAACAAGGGTTACAATTTTTAAAATTATTACCAAATCCTATACTGTAGGAATTTTAATTATGCAACTTTTATTTCCTAACAACTTTTCTCGGCAATGAATACTTTTAAAGTTGTAATCAATAAAAGAAGAAAAAAATCGAATTTTTTCTTCATTTTTTGCCATTTCGATTATTTAAACAATGTTCCCGACCTTTTTGAGTAGGAGGATAACTCAATTATTGTTATACGAGTTGTTTCCAAGCAATTTCTGCAAAAAAAATTAAGTCACTTCTTAACATCCAAATCTAATCATATTTTTACAGATGCGCCCTGAACTAAGCGATGTTACCTTTAATCAAAATTTGTTTCGTTTCCTAACTGAGAATCCTTATTAAATGATTGTCATCTTATTTCACTAATCGTATTTAGACAGTTTTATACAAAATATTTTTCTTATAATTTAACACTATTTTTATTTATTCTTATTAGATTAGAATTTTGTTTGAATTCAACCATACAAAATTATAAGCAGATCTACACAATTTTAGTAAAGATAAGTTTTCAAAACAAGTCAATTTAAAAATTAAATGTTGTGCCAGAATTGACAATTATCCGCAATTATCTTATTATAATCATGGCGTCTTCAGACATGCGCAAACAAAAAAGAATTTGACAGAAGCCCTTACTTTCGCTTTTTGTTAGTTGGTGTATTCTTTGCCCTGGAGTTTACTAGATCGTTCTACGGTTTACGAGAATGTTCTAAAATCGGAAAAATCATAAATAAAGGAGGACATGTCAACCTAAAGTTAGTTAGTATGCAAAGGTATAATTAGTGAAAAAAAGTTGTATACATGTGTTTCTGTAAATAAACTATTATAAATTACACCAAGTGTGTTACAAAATGTTTATACAGGGTGTCTCAAAATTGACGCCCGTCCTTTCAGAATATGAATCGGGGGGCTAAAACGAATTAAAACGTAAGAATAAAAAAATTGCGTTATGTCCATGGTTACAGAGTTATTGACAAAAAACAAAGATCTAACATTCAATGTTTACACTTTATTAAAAACGAAGTCAGCTAAAAACAAATGAGTAGCATAGGTTGCTATGGTGATGTTAAATGTTAATTATTAGTTCTGTCAACTTTTGTCATAATAAGTATAAGTAAAATTTCATACGGTTATTTGTTTTAAAAATGGATCGTTATTATTCCAATCGAGAATATGTTGATATGTTAAAAGTATTAGGTGCGCATAATGATAATGCCAGTGCTGCATCTAGAGCATATACCGTAAAATTCCCAAATCGACGGCACCCTGATGCAAAAACTATACGGCGGGTTGAACAAAGATTACTGGAAACAGGTAATTTAAATCCCAGATTAAATAAGGGAGGACGCCATTCTACGCTCAACGTCGTCCAAGAAGAGCAAATTCTTGATTTTGTTGAAGTGGAACCCAATACAAGTCTTCGAGTTACATCGAGACAAACGCATTTCCAAAAAGATACCATTCATAGATTATTAAGAAGGAATGGCTTATATCCATTTAGGCCTCAAAAAGTTCAAGTTTTACATGAAGGAGATAGGGAGTTTCGGATTAATTTTTGTAGATGGTTATTGGATAACGTAAACAATGATCCACATTTTATAGAAAATATTATGTTTACTGATGAGTGTACATTTACCCAGACAGGGATTATGAATACTCATAATTTGCACGAGTGGAGAGATGAAAACCCTTATTTAATACGTAAAAGATGTCATCAAAGACGATGGTCAGTAAACATTTGGGCTGGATTATTGAATAATAATGTAATCGGCCCAAATATGTTACCTAACCGACTTAATTCAGCATCGTATTTTTATTTTTTAAACGACAATTTACCACTGCCATTTCTCGATCAAGTTCCATTAGCAACTAGATTGAATTGTTGGTTCCAATATGATGGTGCTCCTGCGCATTATGGTAGACAAGTGAGAACATTACTAAATCAAACATTCCCCGACTGTTGGATTGGAAGAGGTGGAACCGTACTATGGCCTCCTAGATCTCCAGATCTAAATCCATTAGATTTTTTCTTCTGGGGATTCTTGAAAGAAAAAATTTACTTTGAACCTGTTGAGAGTGCGGAAGATGTAGTAGCTCGTATTCACGCTGCTGTGACATTTATAGACGAAAACATGCTACAGAGGGTTCGTGATTCAATGATAAATCGTGCAAATATTTGCATTGAAGTAGGAGGCGATTTGTTTGAACACCTTTTATAAATCAATTTCTTGCTTTGTAACAAATATTCGTTTTTAATAAAGTTTAACATTGAATGTTAGATCTTTGTTTTTTGTCAATAACTCCGTAACCATGGACATAACGCAATTTTTTTATTCTTACGTTTTAATTCGTTTTAGCCCCCCGATTTATATTCTGAAAGGACGGGCGTCAATTTTGAGACACCCTGTATATCCTATATGAAACTGCCTTAACTTGTGTGGAGTAGTTTCTTTTCCTTTTTTTTTTGCTGTAATTTTAGCAGTCTACATTTTTATGTATTTTTAATGCTTTTAAGCACAAAATATTTATTCAAAAAGCCAATCTTCATATAAAATAATCGTAAACTCTTTTATTAATAATCCATTAACAGTTTATGGTGCCCATTCAAATAACTAAGCGAAAACGACTCACAAACCAAATATGTTCTTCCTAGGTTTATTATTTTTAACGAGACATTACTTTTTTGCTTACCACACACCCGTCTTTAAATTTTTTTTATACATTTTTGAACATACCATTTTGTCCTTAACGCGACAACAGGACTAACCAACTTGAAGACACAAAATATTTATATAAATATAAAATATTTTATGTTTTACCTATCTATTATTAATTTATAATACCTTAGAAATGGAATATGTTATTAAGAATAATAAAAAAACAATAATACCTGCTATCACACCTAGGGAATTATAAGCGGGCATTATGATAATGCCCGGAAATTTTATTGCTTATCCAATTTTATTTCCCTTATAATAAAGAATAAAGATCCATTTTATGTAAAAATAGTGTTTCTTTAAATACTAAAAATTAAACTTTATTTTCAAAATAAAAATTACAATTTTGAAATGTCCCGGAAAATGGAGCTGATCCCACTATAGAATGGTCGGTGTTTTTTTTTATGGAAGAGGTGGCAGCACTAACGCTATTTTGTATAGTTTGTAAATTGTCCATTAAAGAATTTTCAATAATCGATATGGAATTAACCTCGGATTTAACTGAATTGGCAATCATTTTGGCTACTTTATTTTTGGATGAAATACTTTCTTCTATACAGGGTGGTCCTTAAGTAATTGTACAAAAAGAAACAGTAGATTCTACACTCTAAAATATTACGATTTAACCCAACTTACTTTAATAAAATGTTGATATTAAGAAAGATACAGGGTGGTAAAGTTGAAATTTAAAATTTAATTTTTCGCCATAACTTTCATGTTTATGGAGATTTATTTACAAAAATTTATAAGTAGAGGTTTTGAGTATGAGGAATTATAATTTGATGCATAATTTTGATGTATCTCATAGAGGACGCCACATATTTGACATAAATTTGCGCTTAACTTTTTTGCTCTTCGACTTAACAATATTTTTCTGATAAAATATGAAAGATACGATATTTCAACAAAAAAAAGGTGTACTTGTTAATAACTTCAAAACTGAACAGTTTTCGAGATAATCGCATTTTACAAATCAGCTGCATAACTCCGTGTAACGCAATTATTCCAGGCAACGAATGAAAAATAGAAAAAAACATCAATAATTATAAATTTTGGTATAGAATATCTTCAACTAAAGTTGATAGTTTCCAAAACATTAAAGAAAAAATAGTATAGGCTATTATTTTTTTACATACATCATTAAGATAATTAATAATCTGTTATTGGATTTGATATCAAACATTTTACATTTGATATTAAATTAAAGTCATAATAATATCATATTTTATTTTCAATTGAAATTAAGAAATAGTTTAACTGAATAACATAAAACTTTTGATCAAAGTAAGTGTTCGATATGTCCACCATTTTCTTCAATGCATTTATCAATGCGTTCCATAAAAGATCGTCTCATATTAAATAGCATCATTGGTTGAAAAGAAACAGTTGCAGCATTTATTTCTTCCCAAAGTTGGTTGCGAGTGTTTATGACATTTTTGTAGACATGTTGTTTCATTGCTCCCCATATACCAAAATCGAGCGGATTAAATTCTGGGCTACGTGGTGGCCAAGGAAAATGACTACCACGACCAATCCAGCGTTCAGGAAAGTTGTTATCTAGGTATGTTCTCACTGCTCTCGTATAATGTGGTGGTGCACCATCTTGCATGAACCACATATTTTGCCTTAAGTTTAATGGCAAATCTTCCAGCAAATCAATAAAATCATTTTGTAAAAAATGTAAATAGTTATCACCATTTAAATTACGAGGTAACTGGCATGGCCCTAAAAAATGATTTCCAATAATTCTACACCATACGTTTATTTTGAATTCATGTTGAAAATACCTTTCTCTCTGAGAATGAGGATTTTCAATATCCCAGTAATGATTGTTCCTTAAATTAAAAACCCCACCGGCGTGTGAATGTAGCTTCGTCCGTAAATAATATTTTATCGACGAAGGAGTGGTCAAGATTTTGCCTGTTTCGGATATCATTTGCAAATCTGCATCTTAAAGGTAAATCTGTTGGCAATAGATTTTGTAGTAGGTGTAAAGTGGTAAGGGTGAAAATGCTCGCGGTGTAGGATTTTTAAAATTGAAGTTTTGCTAATTCCTAAGCCTGAAGATAAACGTCGTGTACTTACTTGAGAATCATCGTCAACGCGAACCATTACTTCATCTTCTAGATCAGGCGTAATCATTTTCGGTCGGCCTAAATTGTCACGTTTAGGACGAAATGAACCACTTTCGCCTAAATTCCTAAATAGATGTTTTAATGTTTGGTGATTAGGTTGCAGCCTGTCTGGGTATCGTCTTAAATATTCCCTTTTCGCTGCACGCCCGTTAAAATTTTGCTGACAATAAACAGCAATGAAAAATTATTATGCCTCGGCATTTTCTGCTTTTGTTTAATAAACCAAAATTAACTAAATATTACAATATTGACACAATACTTACTTGAAGTTGTCAACATCATTAGTGACATCAGCCTACTATGTTAATGAAACAATACATATTTAAGTTGTCAAAATCATTCGTGCTATCAGCTTTTCCATTTCCCATGTTGTTTTAGCATTTCAAACGAAGCATCTGCCTCAACAAGTAAAGTTGACGATGTGCGACGCAAATAGTGGCCGGTATAAGCTTCTGCATTATCCAGTTTTAAAAATTTTGCGATCAAAGTTGGGACGCTTCCCATGGTATTTTTTCCAACAGTTTGTACAGTACAGAGACTCTTTCTATAGGTAAGAAAGAATCCGCTCCTTTATTCCAGCTGGTCTTAAAGCTGCGTACTTTTTTATTAAATTTAAAGCTCCTAAATCTTCTTCAATGATAGTAAAACTTTTGAAGTTGAAGTTTTAGTTTCCGGTACCTTTATAACCAAGACCGATCTTCAATATCATCAATGGTCATTTTGACCAACTCATCTCGTCTTAAACCTCCAAAAGCACCCATTACCAATATGACTTTGTGTACTTCTTCTTCGAGACATATCCTTTCGACTTAACTTTTAAAAAATATATGAGACGATGGTATTGCGAGATGTCTATATTTTTATAGACCATTAACGTAGACCTTATGGTAGAATACTTGGTCCAGAGAGAGTTCGGACTGTATTTTTCTGACTAAAAATATTAAAATTTGTTAAAAATATGTACATATGTAAATATATCATTAGAACGGTTTCGGTTATTTGAATAATTGCGTTGGCATCTTTCCAAATACCAAATATGCCATACTCCCGATCATACTGTTGCCTTGATTTACCTGGCAAAAGATTTTCGGTCGCTTTTATGGCCTTTTCTCTTATATTTTGTGGAATTTCTTCCATTTTGAGCAAATATTTAAACCAAAAAATGCCAACTGACTAACTGACAGAAACATCAAAGTCAAACTTAAATAATCACTGCAAGTCACTTGATAAATTTCTGTAAAATTATTTTCGTTCATAAAAATCAATTTTTAGGTAAAACCTAAAGCATTGTATGCACCACGGGCATTGTTAGACGCTAATACCAATCAGGTGGAAACCTAGCCCTCGGGCTACTATTTCACATTCCGGGCATTATCGTCCTTACAATGCCCTTGATACTTAAATAGCTATTATATTATTATTATATTAATGTTTTTAAATCAAGAAACAACACACTGTTTACCTGTACCTCCATATTTATATACAATAATCCAAGAACTTAACAAGTAAAACATCACTGCAAGTCTTTCAAAATGTACATTGTACGTCATTCTGTCAATTAAAAGAGATATATCTCCGGGTGCACAAACATTTTCCTTCTCCTCGAACTATTCAACAAAGAGTAAACTCCTAAACCATCGATGGATCAAAACATTTGAGCCATTCTATAGAATCACACGATTTTCTTGGTTTATTTCATAACTCTTTGCATTTATCATAAACTTTATAAGATTACAAATTTCATAGTCGGCCATAAAACTGCCATGACGTAAAAATAAATTGTCTTCGGTGGTCGTTGTTGAAGAGACAAAGCCTTAAATTAATTCGTGTGATGAATATATGAATCCGAGATCCAACGAAGAAACATATTGAACGCTGGGAGACATGAGAGGACGTTAGAACGTGATGTAATGTGTGTATAAATAAAATTCATGAAATTATAGAGCTTTTTCGTATTTTATTAACTATCATGCACCGAAGCCACAATCTTTCAGTATTTTTGGTGGGTAAATTGATAGTAACTTTGTTTTTTATGTTTATAGTAAATTTTTTAAATCAGTATTTAATACGATTTTAGTTTTTTTTTAAGACCAGTTACTAATGAACACTACATTATTTTTATTATTAGTTTTCAATATAGTATTCAAAGAGAAGTGAGATATACGGAGTTGGGATAAAGTATGGAACCAAGTAAAAATCTTTTAAACGAAAAGAACGATATTTATGAAAATTTGCAGGTAAGTGCAATGGAACAAAACGCATTTGATGTATACTTTTTTGATAATAATATACTTCCGGTTTAACCGGAAATGCCATCAACTTCTTTAATTTAAATGGGACACCCTATATATTTTTACAAATTTTGAAAGAGCTTGTTATTTTGAATTCATACTTACTGAGTTTAGTGTAAAAAAATTTGTAAAAACGAGGAATATAGCACTTTAACCAACCTCCTTTGAGTTTTTACATTAGAGCAAAAAACTATTTAGAACTAATTGATGTTGTTTGTATGCATAGTAATAAATAAACAAGCACTGTTTAGTACGTCTTTTGTTCTTCAAGTGTCAAATTCTAATTGACGGAAATAAATTTGACAATTTAGAATGGTTCAATTAAGTGAAAAAGAGCGCATTGAAATTTTAATGATGATCGGTTATGGTGATCGTGTTAGAACTAATGAAGAAGTGCGTCATATTTTTAATAATTTGCATCCGGAGAGAAATCCTATATCACGCTCAACAGTAACTAAAACATTACAACGTTTTAATACTACTGGGATGGTAAAAAATTTGCTAAAACCTGGAAGACCGTGGACTACAACGAATGAAACTGTTAAACAAAATATTGCAATCGATTTAGAAGAATCACCTCAAACTTCCACCACAAATTTGGCACTAAACCATGGTATCAGTCGACGTTCTGTAGGAAAGATATTAAAAAGTGAAAAGTATCATCCGTATAAGGTACAGTTGGTTCAAGAATTGTCATACGATGATTTTGACCGACTGCTGGAATTTTGCGAACGGCTAATGGACATCTGTAATGTCGACGAAAATTTTGCTTCTAGCATTGTTTTTTCCAACTTTTTGTTTAAATGGAACAGTTAATCGCCATAACTCAAGGTATTCGGCAAATGAGAATCCTCATTGGATTCATGAAGCACATACCCAGCATCCACAGAAGTTAAATGATTGGATGGGAATTGTCGAAAATAAGCTTATAGGCCCATTTTTTATCGACGGAAACTTGAATGGTGACAAGTATTTGGATCTACTAAATAACGAAATTATTCCTGCACTTCAACAGAATGGGCAATTACCACAAAATATTTGGTTTCAACAAGATGGAGCACCTCCCCACTATGATAGACGGGTTAGGGAATTTCTGGATACGAATCTTCCAAATCGATGGATTGGACGTAGAGGATTCATAGAGTGGCCTGCTCGTTCTCCGGATCTTAGCCCGTTAGATATTTTTCTTTGGGGTTATCTAAAATCACATGTTTACGTTAGACAACCAACAAACTTACAGGAATTGAGACAAAGAATTATTGATGAATGTGAACTAATACGTGGAGAAGTCTTGGAAAGAATGACTCAAGAATTTGTTAATAGGATGGCATATTGTCAGCAAGTAAACGGCGAGCATTTTGAACATTTGAAGTAATTTTGTTTCTCATTATTCTAAAATAATGAAATGTACATCTATTGTACTACTAACAGTGAGTTATTCCTCGTTTTTACAAATTTTTTTACACTAAACTCAGTATGTATATGAATTCAAAATAACAAGCTCTTTCAAAATCTGTAAAAATATATAGGGTGTCACATTTAAATTAAAGAAGTTAATGGCATTTCCGGTTAAACGGGAAGTATATTATTATCAAAAAATGTACATCAGATGCGTTTTGTTCCATTGCACTTACCTGCAAATTTTCATAAATATCGTTCTTTTCGTTTAAAAGATATTTACTTGGTTCCATACTTTATCCCAACCCCGTAGAAAAAATAACATGAAAAATATTCAGTATTTTTCAAGGTTTTCAAAAACAAAAAAATATATACAGGGCTATCCGTTTGAAATAACAAAGTTCATTAGATATACAGAAAAACGGAAAATCCGACAAACCCTACCATAAGCTCGGTCGTAATACAAAATCGTCAAATATCAAAATTTATAAAAATCATGCAAGTCTTTTTCGAGCTAATTGAGGCGTTACATCTTGCGTTACATACATTAAACTCACTCTATATTATAAATGTTTCAAAACATGGGTATTTAAAACAATTTTTTTAAGACCAGTTACTAATCAACACTTTGCGTTATTTTAACTATTAGTATATTTTTAATAAAGTATTCAAAGAAAAGCAAAGCATAAGCAGATTTATAACAATTTTTGTGTTCTGTGAGCGCGACTGAAATTGAAAGAAGCTGGGAATTTGGCCTCTTATTAGTTGGGTTATTCTTTGAAACAATCATCGTCAGATTGACATAATATATCGAGACAGCTGTCATTGGCTAGAAAAATTAAGTTTTTTGAATAAATAGTGAAAGTATTTTTACAAAGTTCTTTGTTTAATATATGTTTGACATTTGTCAATAGAATACTCCAAAGAAAAAGAATACTACAAAACACAACTAGAGAAAATTCCAGCTACCATCAATTTATTTTTTGTTTTGCGCATGTCTGAGAGCGCCATGTTTTTAAGATCGTTGTCATTTGTCAGTACTGTCGTGTTCACAGATCACAAAAATTATTTTGTATTCTCCAGTTATGCCTCATTTCTCTTTGAATACTGTATTGAAAATGTACTAACTAATAATAAAAAGAACGCTCATGAATAACTGTTCGTTAAAAAACTAAAATTGTTTAATTTTTGGTCATACAAACATCAAAGGATTTTCGTCGCCTTTCGTTAGTTTGGCTCCACTTTCGGTGTCGAGTTTTTATTAGTTAACAGTTTTTCTTTGTCTCGTCCAACCACTCGTGCAATTATAAGTAATAATTTAATTCTTTTCGGAATTATAATATTTTAAATTGTATTTTTGGTAGTCCTTTCTGTACATAAAATGAAGACTTAATCAAAGCAAACAGTTTAATAGTGGATAACATCCAAGATTTATCTGCTCATTTACAACTTTTAATTGCTAACCTGATAGATGTCTTTTAATTTTCAGTTCTTCAAGAAAATCTAATTTTTGTTTTTTATAAGCAATTAAAAGTTTTAAATGATCAGATAAATCTTGGAAGTTCTCCACTATTAAACTATTATTTTGATTGAGTCTTCATTTTATATATAGAGACATAATTGTGCAACAAACATATTATTGTAAAGAAAGCGCGATATAGGTAATTCTTGGGTTTTCTATATCATTGCACAGTTATACTGATCTTAAAAGTAAATATATCCATTATAATCTCTTAGGGCTAATAATAAATGGCCTTTAATTTTTACAAATAAATTGTGGTATGTTTATTTAGTGTTTTCTACAAAGTAAGGGTTGGTCCAAAAAACCAAGTTTTTGGTTTTTTATTTATATATTTTTGAATTTTCAAATTTTTTACGAAATCTGGTGAAAACTTACCTTATTATGTCCCACATACACTGTAATTTATTTGATTAAAAATATTTATTTTTTCGCCTTATTTTCACTTAATATCAAAAAAGCACCCTAATTTTCAATCGAAAATTCTGACGAATATCAGCTTTTTTCAAAAAGTTTGAAAGCTTTTTGTTCGTTGAAATATCTACTTTCTGATGGTGTAAAAAAATTTACATTATACATAACTCATGCTAAATTTTTATATTTTGGCAAGACTGCGATCTGCTGCCCCGTTCAAAAATGGCGTAGTATTGTAGTCAAATAAAACAAAAAGAATAATATTAGAGAAACTTAGTTTGATATTTACTGGAATCTAATACTATTTTTAATACTTGGCAACGTAGTTCCGTTCTGACAGCTGTGACGTGCAACCAGATTTAGGTATACTGGACAAGGTATATATTATTAATTTTGTTTTCCATTTGACTTTTGCTTCATTTTTTTTTTCTTAAATTAAGTATTTATTTTTTTTAGAATATTATTTTATACCGATATGAGTAAAAATAATCTATTGTTAGATATTGGATAAAAATAAGATTTACTGAAAAAAAGGGAAGGACTATTTATTAGTACAAGTTATTACTAGTTTCTTAAAAAAATAGCAATAACTAATTAGTAAGTTTTAAAAGTGGCGCCGGCTATTAATTAATAACGGAAAAATTTCATTATCAATGGTGCCAATCTAACAGCACTTAAAGTCCAGTATAGTTGGACTGTTATGGAGCTAATTTATATCTTGCAAATAATTTTAATAAACACTGAATTAGAAAAGTGCTATTTGGATATGTGGTTTCGTTTGTATTTAATTAAATCAATTTTCAGTTATAAATATGTTATTTACAGTAATAATTATGGAATTTATAATAATTGATGACAGTATATAAAAACAACAACGTACCAAATAATTGAGTTAAGCCGCGTTTACACCAAATGCTGTCAGCAAATGTTGGCCAGCTTTTGTTGGCAGCATTGCTATCAACAAATGCTGGCAGCAAATGTTGACGGAATTAAAAGTACGATTTTTGTAAATGTTGTCAGCTTTTGCTGGCAGCAATGTGGTCAGCTCCGGTGTAAACGCGGCTTTAGTCCCGTCAACATTGCTGCCAGCATATGTTGGACAACATTCTTTGATCTTTACCGACTACTGGTGGGTAAATGCTGCCAACACTTTTCGGTGCTGACAGCATTGTTGGCAGCAAATGTTGACGGAATTAAAAGTACGATTTTTGTAAATGTTGTCAGCTTTTGCTGGCAGCAATGTTGTCAGCTCCGGTGTAAACGCGGCTTAATATTGGATTTATTATAACATACATTCATATTTTTCAGATATAGATAAGACTGTTACCAGATAATTACATATTAAAAAAATTGTTTAAAAAAGTATACGGAAGTTTCTATGAAGGGAGAAATACAGAACATATTACAAGTGCGTGAGAAATTATTATTTGTTTTAATTTTTTTAGATGTACAGGTTGTTCTGCTTTTTGAATTTCTGCTGCTTCTACTTCATTTTTATTATTTTTTTGGTAATAGTAGTATATATTTTATAGGTATTGAATAGTAATACCTGTTCAATACTGGTATACTCCCCCTTATGACTTACGGTATGGAAACAACTACACTTACAATCAAATCAGCCAATAAATTTAGAACAACACAAAGGGCTATAGAGCGATTTTCCTGGTCACTGCTAATTCAAGTACCAACTTCACAAAATGATAAAAGTGGTCTATTTAAAACTTGGTCAAGCAGCAGGTTCTCAAAAGTTTTAACCTTTTGAATTAAAACGTATACATATTAGACTGGGCCAAAAAAATTGACTATTTTTTTTTTTGAAAAATATATCGAGAATGTCATTCAGAATGACAAAAAAAAAATTTCGTGAAAATTTAAGCCCTTAATATCAATTTTAAGAGGTCTATCATCGCTATTTTTGATTTTTAGTCATAATTTGATGTTTTACGTTAGAACTGTCAAAAAATTGAAATGCAAAAAATTCTTTATCACTTATTTTGATACAAAATTAAATTCTCTACAAAAAAGGTCTGATTGAAAATTTTTGTCAGACGAGCCGTTTCCGAGTTATTGAGCTTAATAAATCGATGTATTTTTTCGATTTGCCCTTTTTATTTTGAAATTTTGTAACTAATGAACCAATGAATATTTAAAAAAGCTCATGTCGGATTCTTAACGGGAATTTCATGTTCTACAAAAAAGGTCTCTTAACATTTTTGCCTAAATGCAATTTTTCAAAAGTTATTCACGATTGAAATCGAAGAAATATATTATATTATTATATTATAAATGTTAAACTATAAATTTCTATGGACATTTTCTAAAATATGAGTTAAAATTGTGTTTAAAATAAATTTTTTACCATTTGTCACTGTTGTTATTAATTAAATAGCAATAATCTGTTTTTTTTTCATATAATTTTGTAAAATATGATAAATAATATAATAATATAATAATATAATATATTTCTTCGATTTCAATCGTGAATAACTTTTGAAAAATTGCATTTAGGCAAAAATGTTAAGAGACCTTTTTTGTAGAACATGAAATTCCCGTTAAGAATCCGACATGAGCTTTTTTAAATATTCATTGGTTCATTAGTTACAAAATTTCAAAATAAAAAGGGCAAATCGAAAAAATACATCGATTTATTAAGCTCAATTACTCGGAAACGGCTCGTCTGACAAAAATTTTCACTCAGACCTTTTTTGTAGAGAATTTAATTTTGTATAAAAATAAGTGATAAAGAATTTTTTGCATTTCAATTTTTTGACAGTTCTAACGTAAAACATCAAATTATGACTAAAAATCAAAAATAGCGATGATAGACCTCTTAAAATTGATATTAAGGGCTTAAATTTTCACGAAATTTTTTTTTTGTCATTCTGAATGACATTCTCGATATATTTTTCAAAAAAAAAAATAGTCAATTTTTTTGGCCCAGTCTAATACATATGCACTTAAGATCTTCGAAAAACAAATCTTTAAAAATTGTAATAAAACTACGTATTGAATAAATAAAAATATATAAAAGCAAAAATTCTTATTAGCAATAAAAACATAAACGTTTTTAAACAATCCATCAATAAAATAAATTTAACATTAGTCGGTTTGATCACAATCGTATAATTTTAACGAGTTTATATAGTGGCTAATTAAAAAAATGCGATTTCTACATTCGATATTACAAATAAACAAAACCACAGTAAAATTATAATAATAAAATATAAAATTACAGTTTTATTCAATTTGAAGGTCGCTTACAACTTCAAGCTATAAGCATTCATGTGTTGAGTTGAACTGTTTTACCGTGCTAGCTATTTCAAGACGTTACCACAAGTACAAATTATATATAAAACCCATTAATTATGTATCACACTTATTTGTTTTAAATTATTGTATTTTTGAAACATTTTCTTATCATTATGTATTATTGGACCAAATAGTCATTTTGGATAAGTATATTCTACAGGAAACCGAATGGCTGACAGGAAGGGAACAATACAGCTCTGTACCCGACTCCCCACGATGTCCAAACGCCGGCCAAATTTGGGCCCGTTCTCTGCGAATTCTCCAAGCTACGCCCCAAACCTCGCAACCCCCAATTGGCACTCTTCCGTCACACCGAGCCATTATCTCCCAACCCCACTCAAAATTCACCCAGGACAATACGACTTCCACATAAAAACAACGCCACCCTATAATTCAGTTAAATTGTATTTTTGTTAGGAAAGTTTTGGGGTAGTTCTGATTTTTTCATTCCATATGTATTTTGGGGTGCTAAATTCCAATCTGAGGTTTGCGGACAAAATTTCGTAACGCAACATTAAAAAAACCAGAAAAAACCGTTTTTTTTTGCTTTTTTCCGTTTTTTTGCTTAAAACTCGATAACTATTAACTTTTGGTAAATGGTCTGTTTACAGAAATTAAAGTACTTGAAATTCTCTACAAATAGCAGTATTTAGTTTTTTTTTCAGACGAATCGTTCGGTTTCTAGTGCGAGTTGAAAATTGTAAATTTTTAGCATTTTTATGGATGCTGTCATTTGATAAATGTCACCTGGTTTTCCACACAAGTAAATAAAAAGAAAAAAGGCAAAAATCATGCAAATTCAGTAGGTATCAAAAAATGTAGAACTCGTAGCAAAATAAAACTTAAAATCTCGTTACTTATGATCATATATTATTATGATTATAAATTATAATATGCAAAATTTATATGAGCCGTTGTCTTTTGCAAGGCGCTGGCTGAGGTTCTTCGATAACGATGAGTCTTGGTTCTGCTTGTTCTGAAAATAAAAGTTTAAAGTTAAGTCATTTATCAAGAAGAGATAAGATTGCAAAATAGATTGTGAGATTAGACATACCTTCCGCATCGTACTGAGGTTCTTCGATGGCATCGGGTCCTGGCTCAGGATCTGATTGCTCCATCGTCAGGGTCGGGAGTTGTTCTCCTGGAAAATAAAAAGAGACACATATCATATATCAAGGAGGGATGAATGAATACAAAATAACTTGTGAGATCCAACATACCTCTCTCTCTTTCTTCAGTCCTGTTACACAGTCCTTCGCATGATGTGCATATTGGGGAACAATGGAGTCCCGCCTTCCTGCATCCACAATTGCGTTGACAGCCTTTTTACATTTACATGAAATGTACCGGAGTATTGAGTTTGGTGCAGGGTCTAAAGTAGTTGGTACTGGCACGAGACCACTACTAGTTTTTTTCCATCCCCACTCACTTGGGTCTTTTTGTTGCACGTTAGGTGTGGCTTGACCGGATAACCACTGCTGCACCTGATAGTAAACTCTCAGTGAATGTTCTCGTGCAGCAGCTTCAGTTGGGGGCAATGAGGAAATGTTGGTCTTATTTTTGAATGATGAAGATACGTATTGTTTGTATCTTAAATCGTTTAGTTTTGTCTCTTTATTTTAATTAACTTAAATACTAGGTGAAATTAACTAAAAACCTTTCAATACAAATCTAAAAAGTGGGTTTTGCATGAACTGCTAAAAATTTACAATTTTCAACTCGCACTAGAAACCGAACGATTTGTCTGAAAAAAAAAACTAAATAATGCCATTTGTAGAGAATTTCAAGTACTTTAATTTCTCTAAACAGACCATTTACCAAAAGTTAATAGTTTTCGAGTTTTAAGCAAAAAACCGGAAAAAAAAACAAAAAAATCGGTTTTTTCTGTTTTTTTTTTTAAATGTTGTGTCACAAAATTTTGTCCGCAAACCTCAGATTCAGATTTAACACCCCAAAAAACATATGGAATGAAAAAATCAGAACTACCCCAAAACTTTCCTACTAGGGTCACTTCACAGTACAAATTTACTGAATTACTAGCCCTGTAGAGGATCTTAAATCCTAATCTGGGCTTATCTATTTTATTCTTTAACCCTCGTAGAAATATTATCAAATCTCGACCAAAATTTCTTGCTTTATTTGTTGTTGTTGTTGTTGTGGATTTTCTTAAAAAAGCTCAACAAAAGTTTCCTAAGTTAGTAAACTAGATGGTTTATCCTGAGAGAGGATTTGATGAATCAAATTTGGTACTTACATCAATCCTCCAAATTTAAATTTTTGGTTACTAAAGTTCACTCTCGGCAAAAGTTACCTATAAACTATACACTGCAAGGACCAATATCGTCCTTAGCTCTGCTATGTTTAGAATATTACCGCTGTCTTAATCTCTTTCACGTTACTGATGGAATAAATCATCATTATTATGTTTATTGTCTCTTCATCCCCTAGCTCAGTATTTGTCTCTTTATTTTTTTTTAGTTCTTAATTGATTTCGTTATTCCATCTACTCCGGTATTCAGCTTTTGATGTTTTAAAATCATCTCTTTCTATTTGCGCTTTCACATTTACTCTTGTAATTTTTATAAGTCTTCTCTGTTTAGGTGATAATCCTAGTTTTCTAGTATTTACAAGTAATGGTCCTCTTGATAGAGACGTACAGGGTTTCTCATTTAATTTTGACCCCAACTTATTTTTGTTAATTTCGGGAATACCAAAAAAAGTTTCAAAAAAAATTTGTCCATATTGATGTAGCGCACGACCAAATTTTCTGTAAAGGGAGAGACCAATAGATGTCCTAACCTAACCTAACCTAACCTAACCTAACCTAACCTAACCTAACCTAACCTAACCTAACCTAACCTAACCTAACCTAACCTAACCTAACCTAACCTAACCTAACCTAACTTAACCTAACCTTACCAAAAAATGCATCTTCGGTATTTTAAATCAGACACTCTGTATTTTTTTATAGTTTTGATTACAAGTACATAATATTATGGAGCCTTAGTTTTGTTCTATAGTGGCGTATTGTACTACAAAAGGGTAATCATAAGGTGCCTATGCAACTGATATTTCAAAGTAAAATTTGTTTGTTTATATTATTTTTTATATAAATTTATAATATATCTGACGATGCTATTTCGATAGCGAAACGGCTGTCATTACATTTAAAGTATTTAAAGAATAAATAGTGGAAGTTAATTCCACCTTTTAGTTGTTTATTGTTCTGAACTGTAGTTGTACTTTTTATTTTTTTTTAAATATTCGTAGGTATACAGCATAAATAATCATGAAAGTTATCTATAAACGATTGATAACCAATACCACACCGGTAATTGCAGTAAAACTAAATATGGTGTTTAAATGTCAAGGTTATTGTTGGAAACAAAAAAATCATGAATGAAATCATGAAATGCGATGTGATTAAACAGTAAATGACTATTCATTTTTCATTTTACAAATTTCTATATCAAATCAACTGACAAAGTTTAATTATTGATGTGCAAGGGGAAATTCATATAGCACTTTTTTAATAATTGAAACAAATCATCCATTTCTCAAATGTGATTCTTCTTAAATGAAGAAAGAAAACCACAATGTCAATGTCACAAACTTTTTTTGTTAAATGATGTTAATATACAGCTACTAGTTTCGGCCTACAATAAGGCCATCATCAGGCTTCAAAAGAAATAATACAATACAAGCTAATCTAGAAGCAAGCAAATAGAAATCCTTGTCTATGAAAGTTACAGATAACAAAAAGTTAAATAGTACCAAAATGATTGCAAAAATTGTAGTTGAAGCTTGTATTGACATTAAAAATGATTATTCGAAGTTCAATTAATTTGTATTTATGAATTTTGTATTGATTAATATTTGATATTATTTAAATGTTCTAATGTAGTAGATCTATTTCTCAGGGTGGTTATGTTCTGCAAGTTTCTAGTTGGATTATTATGTATTTAAGTGAAAAGTTGATTAATTATAATTACACATTTACGGCTAATTTCAAACAGTAATATATAAAGAAAATAATAAGTATAAAAAATAAGAAAAGGTATTTTTATGAACCAGAAAAGAACTTCCTCGATGTTGAAATTGTGTCAAATAAATTATTATTTATAAAATGATGAATGAGTTATTATCAAAATTCATTAATTATTTAATATCAAATAAATTATTTTGGTTTAAATTATATAACTGAAACTAACTACTACAACATCATTCCTACCAATCAATCTGGTTTTCGTTCCGGTTACAGCTGTTCTAACGCTCTTGTAAATATTACTGACGACATATACAAAGCGATTGATGATCAACTGATGTGTTTGCTTATTCTTATTGACTACAGTAAGGCTTTTGATAGAGTGCTACATGGTCTACTAGTGTCAATCTTACATTACTCTGGCTTCAGTCCTACTTCTCTCGCACTTATTCAGAACTACCTCTCTAATCGATCCCAAAGTGTCGTTATAGAAAAGTCTTCTTCTTCTAAAAAAACCTTAATCAATGGCGTCCCTCAAGGCTCTATTCTTGGCCCTCTTCTGTTTTCCTTTATACCTCTCAAATTTATCTTTCCGTGAAATACTTTATTCCTCATTTTTATGCTGACCACACACAACTTTTTATGAGTTTCGCGGTAGATAACATTCCTGAGATTCTAACCAACATTAACTATGATCTAGCCTCCCTTGTTAAAATTTCTAATAAATATAACTTGGTTATTAACTCTGCCAAAACTAAAGCTCTATTGTTTGGTAACAAAAATGCACGTGTTAGGTACTCTCCTTCTTTTCTTATCCCAACCAACTCATCCTTAACCAATACCTACTTCGCATCCGCCGGGAGATCAGAATCTAAGCCAGCGGCCAGTTGTTTTTAGAAACTTGAAAAGTTACGACAAACATACATAACAGTTCGGCTGAAAAGTCCCCGGTCTACCATAGTAAAACACAATATTTTGACAAAATTCATTTTTTTTATTCAACATAGTTACCTTCAAGGGCGATACATCGATTATAGCGACCTTCCAACTTTTCGATACCATTTTTGTAGTACTCCTTCGGTTTGTCCTCAAAATAGGCTTCAGTTTCGGCGATTACCTCAGTATCAGAGCCAAATTTTTTTCCAGCGAGCATTCTCTTCAGGTCAGAGAAAAGGAAAAAGTCGCTGGGGGCTAGATCTGGAGAATACGGTGGGTGAGGAAGCAATTCGAAGCCCAATTCATGCAATTTTGCCATCGTTTTCGATGATTTGTGACACGGTGCATTGTCTTGATGAAACAACACTTTTTTCTTCTTCATATGGGGCCGTTTTTTCGCGATTTCGGTCTTCAATCGCTCCAATAATGCACAGTAATAGTCGCTGTTGATTGTTTTTCCCTTTTCCAAATAGTCGATGAACAATATACCGTGTGTATCCCAAAAAACTGAGGCCATAACTTTGCCAGCTGACTGTTGAGTCTTTCCACGCTTTGGTGGCGGTTCACCAGCCGCAGTCCACTCAGCTGACTGTCGATTGGACTCAGGCGTGTAGTGATGGAGCCAAGTTTCATCCATAGTCACATATCGACGCAAAAAATCGGGTTTATTACGACTTAACAGCTGCAAACACTGCTCAGAATCATCAATTCGTTGCTGTTCTTGGTCGACTGTGAGCACGCGCGGCACCCATTTCGCACAGAGCTTCCGCATACCCAAATATTCGTGAACGATATGTCCAACACGTTCCTTAGATATCTTTAGAGTGTCAGCTATCTCGATCATATTCACTTTACGGTCACTCAAAATCATTTTGTGGATTTTTTTGATATTTTCGTCGGTAACCACCTCTTTTGGGCGTCCACTGCGTTCACCGTCTTCGGTGCTCATTTCACCACGCTTGAATTTCGCCTACCAGTCAATGATTGTTGATTTTCTTGGCGCAGAGTCCGGAAACTCATTATCAAGCCAAGCTTTTGCTTCAACTGTATTTTTTCCTTTCAAATAACAATATTTAATAAGCACACGAAATTCTTTTTTTCCATCTTTTTGAAAATAACAAAAGTTGCTATTTAGTTCACACCCTAAGATTTATAGAATTATCTAAAATATACAAATGATTCATTGCGTTCTAATCAAAGATGATTTAACAAATGCGAATCTCACCTATTTGACGGAGACAAATGCATTCAGTGTGCGCATTCAATTCATATGAACATGTTAGTACCTCATTACCTACTATACAAATTCGAATCCAACATGCGCACTGCGGAAAGCTCTTGGATGCGATCGGGTAGTTAGGTTAGGTTAGGTTAGGTTAGGTTAGGTTAGGTTCTATGCTCACCCCTAGGTTATAGTCGTTCTATCATCCCTATGCCTCTAATGAAGCTCATCAGGGTTGTTGGCGACACTTCCATGAAGTCATTGGGCTCGAGTTAATGCAGTCCAAATTTATGAATCCTTATTCTCTTGAGCTCTCGGCAGTTACACAAGATATGTTCCACCGTTTCATCCTCAGCATGACAGAATCTGCAGTCCGCACTCTCTGCCAGTCCAATTTTTTTCATTGGTTAGTCCTATTATTATTCGTAGGTCCTGTCTGCTCATATTCAGCAGCTCTTGAGACCTCTTTTTAGAGAGATCTCCTACAAATGTCTTAAACCCTCTAGCTCTATCCAATAAGAACATCTAACCAGTAAGAACATCCCTTCCTTGTGGTAGTTCTATTTAGATTGCATTGCATCTGGTACCATCTCCAGTATCGGATGATTTTTAATTATCTCTTCGGCCCTGGCTGTGACACTGCTCTGCCCTGCATCCTGACATTTCATTAGTCTTCTGTATGCACCAGCCATTGCCTCCCTTTCCATCCAGATATGGAGTGGACGAAGATCTATCAAAATTTCGATGGCAGCTTCTCCCTGGTGGTCTTTTGCTGACATTTAGCCCACCAGGCCGGAACACCATACGTAATCATAGGCCTTATTACTGTCAGATATAGCCAATATATTTGTTTGGGTTTCATTCCCCATGACTTACCTCATACTCTGCGGCATGTCCAAAGGGATAACTTTGCTTTACTGCAAATGTTCTCCACATGAGCGTTCCATGAAAGTTTTCTATCCACCGTTACCCCTAGATATTTGACTTCATTCGCTTTCTTAATAGATTCTCCATAGAGGGCGGGCATTTGGAGTTTATCCAGTTTTCACCTCCTGGTGAAACTAACAACTGTTGCTTTACTAGGGTTGACCGAAAGTTGTTCATTTAGAGATGACCTCTTCATACTTGCCTCTTACCAATATCACCAGATCTTCTGCGTAGGCTTGTACCTCTATCCCTTGGGTGTCGAGGTCCGAGATCAGGTCGTCCACCAGTAGCGATCACAGGAGAAGATAAAGTATTCCTCCCTGTGGGCAGCCCCTAGCAGCCTTCGTTCTCATTTTCTCGCCTTCCAATGATGTTAGGATCAGCCTGTCGATGGGATAGTTATAAAGAATCTAATTGTAGGATTATCACGAAAAAAATAGGTTTACCTTTTACCTATGAAGAAAATTCCTGATACCTGGATTGCCTCGATTACAATTTTGTTGCCTAAAAAGGTGGTAGAAGGGACCTTAAACGTGAGATCTGTGTAAAAAGCAAAGCAAAATTAGAAAATATAAAAGATAGGGACTATTGTCAAAACCCAAAAAACTATTTATATTACAGAGCATCGGAAACTTAAACCATGGATTACCAATGGTCTTATATTAGCTATTAAGAAACGGGATAAATTAAAAAAAATACTTCTAAGTAATAATAATTTGATAAACAGACAAAATTATAGAAATAGTTTACATAAAATAATAAATAAACAAAAATTTAACTACTACAAAAATAAAATTAATTCAAACCAACATGACTTCAAAAAAATTTATAGAATAATATCTGATGCAAGTAACGAAAACACCAAACACTCTGAAAAATTGTTGATTAAAGATGATAATTCAATGCAATTTAGAAATGATAAGCAAATGGCACAATACTGCAATAATTTTTTTATAAATATTGGAAATAAAATGGCTACTAAAATTAAATCTCCTAGGAATGTTTTTAAAATAAAATATAATTCTTTGACATCTATGTTTTTAAAACCAGTCACATCAAATGAAATACTAAAGCATATAAATTCACTGAAGAATAATTGCTCACCTGGCATTGATGGTGTATCTTCTAAACTCATAAAGCAGTTTTATAAATATATACTTAAACCTTTATCACACATAATTAACTTAATTTTTAGAACAGGATCTGTACCTATATGCTTTAAAATTTCTGTTGTAACCCCCATCCATAAAGCTGGAGATAGAACCAAAATAACAAACTTCCGTCCAATAAGTGTAATAACTAATTTTACTAAAATATTTGAGAAATGTTTGAAAGAACTAAAGAAATATCTGGATACGGGTCAAAAATGCCTGGCAGTTTTTCTTGATCTAGCAAAGGCTTTTGACACGGTGCCTCATGGATCTCTTCTGAATGTTTTAAATATCTATGGTGTCAGGGGCATTGTGTTGAAGGTTTTTGAAAGTAACTTAATTATTATTATTAATTATTGGCATACCACAAGGTACCGTTTTGGGTCCTTTACTATTTACGATATACATACATTCTTTAACTAATATTTTTATTCAAAATGGCATGGTAATTTCTTATGCTGATGACACAGTCATTATAATTAATGGCAAAACGTGGGAAGAAGTAAAAGAAAAAACATCTACAGGACTGACTAAAATAAAAAACTGGCTCGATTCTTTTAAACTCACCTTAAATGTGGATAAAACTAACTACATAGCCTTCTCCTTAACATCTGCTAATCGTCCTATTTTTAATAAAATAAAAATAGAGGGATTTGAAAAAGAAATAAATGAGGTACCTTTTACTAAATATTTAGGAGTCATTATTGACAAAAATCTTAACTGGAAACAACATGTAATTAGACTTTCTAATAATATTAGAAAATTAATACGTAAATTTTATATGATTAGAGAAATATTAAATGAGCATTTATTGATTTGTGTCTATAAAGCTCTTGTGGAATCTTTATTAAGGTATGCCTAAAAACAATTCAAAACTATATCTTAAAAATAATTTTTAAAAGGAAAAAAAGATATCCTACTAGTCAACTTTATAATGAAAAAATTCTTTCAGTCAGATCTTTATATATTTTGAGTGTTTGTTCATACACGCATATGAAAAATTCATTTAGTGTACATGTAAATCATTCCTACTTTACCAGGAACAATGTTAATAACAATTTCAAATCCCTAACAGTTTTACAAATTTAAATCTCAAATCAATTGAGTATCTTGGTGGCAAAATATATAACATTTTACCTGGATCAGTGCGATTGATAACTAACCCAAAGACATTCAACTATAAATGTAGAACATACATTACTGCAAAGTTTGCAGCACTGTTTTAATTTTGTATTTTATTATTTTGTTATTTGAGTCTATCGTGTTGGTAATAATTCTGTGTTATTAATGTCCAAAATGGATGAGTTCTATAAAAGGGAAATGTTGCCAAATTAACGAGCAAAAAAATACTGAAAAAGGTTAGTCGCATAAGGAAGCAGTTTTTCCAATATATTTTTGGTTTTTCTTATGTATTTTGGGCCCCTTTATCACCTGTGTTGTACCCGAAAGATATGGAGGTCTTTTAACATATTTTTAGTTTGTAGTATTTTACTTCTTACAGTTGACGAAAAACTAAATGTCAGCTGTCAACACATACACGTATCATTAGATATTGTCCTGTTATTTTTGGTTCAGTTTTTCTTTGCCTTATAAAATTAGTAGAGCTATAATTGTGTTCCAACATATTTGTAGGGGGTTTAATTAGGAAATTCTTAGATTGATTGTCAACATCTATTTGATTGTCTGAGACACTAGCATGTTCTTGTACATCAACTTGAGTTATTTCTGCATTTTCCTCAACTTCAGTAGATTCATTATTACAATAAGGTTTTGGATCTATGCAATTATGAGCCAAATGTTCACTACAAATATAGGTGGTTTTGTTGATTGTGGCAAAATTCAGATTTTGGTTGCCACATAAATCAATCCATTTGAGGCATCTGCTCGGACATTTTCTGGGTTTAGGAAACGGAATAAACTTAATAGAATTCCTTCTTCGTCCTTTAACTAAATTGCTTGTATTATTTCTACAATTTTGATATGCACAATGCTTCATCGCAATTTGTATTGTGGAATCACAACGAAGATACAAATCCGGGTAGAATTTCTCTTCTCGATGGTATTTGCAATAATAAAATGTAGCAATATTCTTCCAAAGAGGCAGCAATAATCTTCCAAAGAGGCAAGGCGCCAATTTGTAGCCATAACTGTCCCAAAAAGGCAGGAAGCCAATTTGCAACACTATAACTCCTCAAAAGAGATCCCGGCTAAGAGACTCTCTCCAGGGGGTGGTTCGACTCCAAGTTAATGCTCACTATAGGAAGGATTGTGATGTATAAGTAAAAAGGGCGCCACTATCTTTTGAACGATTAAGCAAAAAAAAATATACTAAAACTAAGGTGAGAAAGATAGAAACACCTTGTAATTACTTTAATTAAACAAATGAAGAAGCTACTTGAAATGAAATACCGGCCACGCTACACCCTTAAGACTTATAGTCTAAGGTATACAAATGAAACTGTTTGTTAAAGCTATTGTTTATTTATTGAGAATATAAGTACTTGCTGATAGTGAACTGGTAAAAAAAAGGACTTAACTTTGAATGTCTGTGCTGTCTAGAAGGGCGGCTTCAGCTTCTTTATGGATGGATGAAAGTTTCTGTGATGGTTCTGGCTGCTCAAAATGTAATATGTAGTACCTATTCTTATCTCAGAAGTGGTTCGAAGGGCTGTCTACACATAGGCGGCAACTGGGCTCTAATTTGGATTAATTGTAGCTTGGCTTCAGCTTGGAGATGTCAGGCTCCTACTTAGAGGTAGTTTTCACTCCAACTTAGGGGGTTGAATCTTTCTGAAAGTTTCATGTGTGTGAGAAGGAATCATGAAGGTATGGGCGTTGGTATTGGACAGACTTTTCAGATAGGACAGCAAACTACTAGATTTCAACAAATAAATTGTCTTATCTTTAAGTCTTCCAACACAGCGTCCATAAATTTAATAAACACATAGACAAAATTGAAAATTATTAATGTACAGGACGGTGAAGCCGGTCCTGTTCTTTATAATGCAAAAAATTATCAATAGACTAATAATTGAATAAAAAAAAGGTATGTATTTAATTAGTTCTAATAAGACTTTGAAACAATCATATATTTGTACTAAATGCATATTTGTGAAAAATTGATTTTTTTAAAACATTAAAAATATTACAGTGAAGTGGTTTTTGTTTAATAACTACTATTAGTTTGGCTCTAGAGCAAGTTTTAATAGCGTGGTTGAGGACTGCGCTCTAAGATTTTTATGAACTTAAAATTTGACAATAATTATGTTTTTAGCTTACGAAAAATGTAATGTATAGCGGTTTACTGATCAATTATTATGTTTTGTCTAAAAGTAATAGCTTACCTTGAACGATTATTGAAGCCACGTGTTCGGAAACACGCTTCTGATACAATTTTAGTAGTTTTCAAATAATGTGTAGGGATTGTGTGTGTAATTGTGTAGAAAAGATTTTTTATTATGATTGGAGCATAATTAAATAACTAACAATGAAAAGAAAACAAAAAAATCTACATACCGTCAACCAATGTCGAAAAAATATGGCCACAAAGCACATGGGCGCTTATGAGGCGTCAAAACGTTGTCTTTCAACTGGGCGAGTGCAGCAAAAAGGGTGAAACAAGAATATTCAGCGTATTTATTAACTTTTTGGACAGGGCGGGGATTGTGCTGTCACAAGGGTACCAATCCATAATTTGACTCGCTAGTCAAGTTTTGGTGTATTGTGCTCAAATATGAGTCGGTAAAAAGGTTTCTATAATATGTAGTTAACTGTAATATATAAGGGTGTATTGGGAGTGGCTATTGGTACGGTGATTGGTATTATATAGTAATGAGTACGTAACAGGCGACAAGCATGTTACAAAAAGCAGATCAGAGTAACACAAATCACTAACAGATAAAGTTAGAATAAAAAATCAGTAATACAAAAACACGAAGCCAAACAATGCCAAATAATAACAGGACAATATCTAATGATACGTGTATGTGTTGACAGCTGACATTTAGTTTTTCGTCAACTGTAAGAAGTAAAATACTACAAACTATAAATATGTTAAAAGACCTCCATATCTTTCGGGTACAACACGGGTGATAAAGGGGCCCAAAATACATAAGAAAAACCAAAAATATATTGGAAAAACTGCTTCCTTATGCGACTAACCTTTTTCAGTATTTTTTTGCTCGTTAATTTGGCAACATTTCCCTTTTATAGAACTCATCCATTGTTACTATTCTGAATTACTTTATGACATTTTCTATTTATTACTGGTGCATGCAAAAATTTAGTTTTTTAGGCACCAAGTTAGCAAGTTTTTGCTTCTTACAGTTAAGTAATATTTTGTAACTTTAAATATTGTATTTATTTCTTAATATATATAGTCTTGTCAAAATTGTGATGTGTCTCTGTAATGACAACGACAGAAATATTTCAGCTAACACTTACAAGCACAAGACACATTAAATGAAACATTTAATTACCGCAGGGCACAACAGACAACAAGTACTTGTGTTTTGAATTTAAATTAGAAATAAAAGACACATGGATGCTAGTTGTTAAATTGTCGATGAACAAATAAAATCATTAACCATTCTTTATTTGTAGACCGAACAGCTAGAATTTTAAAATATGTGTATAAATAACTTTATTATTAATTCAAATCTTAAGTATGACTTATAAAAGTTGACATTTAACTAAAATTGTCTATTTTTAGTTGACAATAAAATTAAAACAGCAAAAGTTACGGTTGCGGAGTGTGATACAAGATCCAAATGGGTTTTAATTTAATTTTTTTTTCTGTTACTTGCCTTCTCCACATGTGAAATGTTGCCAAGAGTTTATTTTAGATTTGTGACGCATTTTAACCTCTACAAATCTTGATTCAGTGCACACGCGCTGGAAAACATGGAGAAAATAGATTTCGCGATATATAAAAGTAAATGTAAAACAATCCTTGAGTTGGTTATTAAGGGTGTTGTAAGCAATTGTAAATAAAAACAAACGAATAATTCAAGGTTTTTTAAAAACATTTTAAATATAGAGGGGGGTATAGTTTTTAATATTATTTTATTACAAAAAAAACACAGAAAAATTATATTAAAATTGTGGGTTACACGAATTTTTGCTTACAATATTTATTTGTGTAATCAATTTGATCTAAAACAGAAAACTTATAAAAATCTTCATTATAAAACGCATTTGCGTATCGTAATGTAACTTTTACGCACGCAAATTTTTGTTTTAAATGGTTGGCTACATGAGTGAAGTATCTAATGACAAGACTATTGACATTTGTGGCCAATTGCAAATTATTAATTTTATGTTGTTCCTTAAGAAAGCATTTGTGAATATGAATATCATCTTTTACTTATATAAAATATTATTATTGGTGTATTATTTATTTTAAAATATTTTAAAACATTTTGATAGTTATAGTATTTTTCACAGTAAATGGTATTGGCTTATTAACTGCAATAAACTATGTGATTTAATCTTATTGTGTAGAAAATCATCAGGCAAAAGATGCAAAGGTGCTACAGGATCGAACTTAAGAAATTTTAATTTTGTATAATATAGGAGATATACAAGTAGTTTATTTAAATGTTACAATTCAGGGTGTCCCAGAAGTTTCCGACCCATTTTTTTAGTATACATTTTTAATTAGTAAAATCTTCTATAGGGTGTTTAAAAAAAAGGTGTTTTTTAAATGCAAATATCGTCGATTTTTTTAATGGATATATAGGTATTTTTATTCTATCTGAAAGAGGAACTTTTTCCTTTTGAGAAAATGTATAATTTGTTAAAGTTTTGAAGAAAAATCAGTGAGTTATTTTATTTTTTAAGATGGGCTGTTATGTAGGCATCTACGGGTTTCATGTAAAAGTAGAATTTGGGATTTTTATAGTTTCAACTAACTGACACAACGAATTGTCAAAGTAATTCATTGCGATTTGTTTTCGACTTATTTTCAATAATGGTGCTATTTAGTTTACGTGAAAAATTAAAAACTGTGTTATTGTATGCTAAGTATGAATCAGTTGTTACTACAAAAAGAAGATTTCGTCAGGTATTTAGGAAACACCCACCTTCAAAAAACAGCATTTATAAAACGTACTTTATTTTATAACGTATATAAAGTTTGTTTACTACTGTTCGCTATTAGTGACGTCAGGGTAAAGGTCAATTTTTTCTACTGTATAAGCCACGGTAGGAAAGTGTATTATTGTCTTGACAATAATAACTCACTTTTATATCTCTGCGTATAATTACCTACTATTTATTGATCTGTTTAATGAAAAAATATGCGAAGTAAACAAAAATCCTCAATGTCTGTAATTATATAAAAATATGAGATAACCTAGAGTTAGAACAAAATAGGTATATAGTTTCTTATGGTAATACTTTTATAGGTAAATTTGTGAAAGGTTGAATACAGTTCTAAATTATTTTGGTTATACATCCAAATAAATATAATTTATCTACTCCTATTAGATTATACATTAATTATTCAACTGCTTTTGAGGAATTAATAGTATCCATAAACAAAAAGCGTGAGTTATAATAACTCTCTAGTGAGTTATTACACCATACTGTAACAGTAACTATATACTGTCACGAATGCAATGGCGGTTCGATCCCCTGTGCCTACCAAACCTTTTTTTAATTTTGTTCATTTATTACATAAATGTCTACTCAATCCGTAGAATTATTTCAATTTTAATTCTATGACTCAATCACAATTTAAGAACCGAATACCTACCAAAGGAATACCAAAGGCTATAGAATCTACAAATCTACATTCTAAAAGCCGATTCGATGAAACGGAATAGTCCATTATTGTAATTGGGGGGAGTAATGTCAGTTGATATTTTTAAAAAGATATTTTGACGTTTAAATCTGTTAAAAATTATAAAGGTGTAATTGCATTTAAAGTATTTATAGAATAAATAGTGGAAGTTAATTCAACCTTTTAGTTGTTTATTGTTCTGAATAAGATGAACTTTCACACAGTAAGGGTTAGTACCATAAATTTTATTATTATGGTGGTTGGAGATCAACTAATGTTGCTGAGGGATACATTGATGATTCCGAAAGGAGTAAGATAGATACTGCAAATAAAATAAATAGTTCTATATATAACTCCTTAACCAGTTGGTACTTCTTCTACAATATATATGCAACAAACTCAAAACGAAACAATAAACTTGCATAATTCAGTTCCACATATTCAGTTTATTGGTTGTTCAAACTTTACAGTTAATCTCATCAATAAGCAAAATGAATAATTACTACTTTTATTTCATTGTTATTACTATTACGGTTTATAAAGTTCTTTTTCTACATTCTAGTATTTATTGTTAAAGTCGTAGATAAAGTATAGTATTCAACTTACAAAATAATACTAAATTAGTGTCATTTGATGTAACTTATAGGTTTTCTAAAATGTGTAAAATTGTAAATGGTTTGGTTCAGTTCCCAACTTTTCGATAGTTTACAATCTCGCGAGTTACATTGTAAACTAATGATATTTATAATCTTACGGTGACATATACTTATATACTCTACGAAGTGTCATATAGATTCAGGCGCAAATTATATAAACTTTATACTTAGACCGTTTTTTCCCATTTAAAGATTGTTAATTAATATTCCGATGACATTGATAACTAACTGCACCTTTCCAATAATAATCGATAAAATGGTCGATACCTAACAGCCGGTTATACGCTTTGAACTACATTATATTATAATGTTGAAACGGTACATTTATTAGCGTGTTCTAATTACGTGTAAAAGAAGTAATTTATAATTAATTTTAAATCACTCTTTCTAAATCGAAAAAGTAAAACTTTATTAATTATTTCCTTTTACCAATTTTCAGTGATTTCTTGGTTGCGTACAAAATAAGGAAATATATAATTATCCAGAAAAAAAACATGAGTTAAATAGTATTTGTTCGTACATATTATTTCACGTTAATAATGTTACTACTGACTTAAAAATAATATCTTTCCTATTTTTTAAAAATTACCATTTCGGTACATATTTATAACAAATTTTCAAAAATCATCTACCCTTTTGAGTATGTTCCTCTTGTTAACTGCTGTCACACTTTAAATCAGTGTTGCCACAACAAGCTAAAGAATGGTAGTAGATTGGAGACTGAAAGTGGAGTAGACCAAATCGGAGTAGTACTTTGTGTTTATTTAGTCAACTCAATATACACCTGTTAAAAAAGAAGTCTTTGTTGTTAAGGTCATGTCAATATATTTTTTTCAAAAGTCTTTTTGAAGGTTCAAATTGGTGACAGTGGCCACCTTTCATAAGTGATTTGACATGCATTATGGAATCACATGTAAAATCTATGAAAATTGCAAGTAATTTTGTCTTTAAGTCTAACGTGAAAATTCATTAAAGAACTTATAACGGTTATATTTTAATAAATAAATAAATTATTTTGTTTATTCTCTGTTACTTAATACAAATTCTATAAATTAAGAATAATAAAGTCTTCGTTTTAACAAAACTTCCAATATTTATTTAAAAAATTGCTTTTTTAACTTTAATGACAGCCGTTTCGCTAGACTTAGCATCGTCAGATTGACAGTACAATCAATTTAATTTTATAAATTACCCAAGAACACATTTTGGCCTTAACTTTTTTGATACATAATTGTTTGTGATCAAAATTTTCTTATGATCGATACACTTTTAGTACCTATCATTAACTTACTATATTTACTGTTTTCTAATTTGGTTTTATTAAGTAATTTTTCGATTTATATTGTCATAAATTAAGAGTTCAATGACTAGAAACTGATTGACCTTTATATGGAAGCATCACGTTTTATATTGGTACTTATCTTTAACAATCAATTAAGACAAAAGCTAAGCGAGAATCTTATTCTATTTAGTATCAGTAGCTCTGATTAATCCACTGATAAAAAAAGATTTGAAAGATTTATGTCCAACTTGGTGGTCGTAATAGAAACTGATTGTTTGTCTAAACTGATATTATTGTTTAAAGTTTAGATTGATTATTATTATTTTTCGACAGTTTATACAGATGGTTATTTTGCTGTATTTTATACTGAATAGCATCGTCAGCGAAACGGCCGTCATTGTAATTTAAAACATATTTTAATATCACTTTTATTTGAAACTTTTTTTGTATTCCCGAAATTAAGGAAAATAAGTGGGGATCAAAATATAATGAGAAACCCTTTACAGATGGTAATGTAGAAATGAGTTAAAAGATTTACTTTTAACTTCTCACGTGTTCATAAGAAAGTAGTACCACTCTTAAAAAAATATCAATGTTAAAGTGACAGAATATTAAATCAAATATTTTATCAGGAGTTTACACAGCCTTCGTAAAATAGTTACTTGCTCGTTTGTCCTAATTATCATAATTATCTTTAATTACTTTAATTAAAAACTTTCCTTAAACATAACTTTAACAAACTAAGTCTATTTCCGTACATTTCATTGCACAATTAGTAGTTAAACTTTTAAAAATTTATGTTTTCCTAAAACACCAAGTATGTTTACAATACTGCGTTTATTTTTAATAATTCGGGTTTCTTTGCGAACGCGATGTAACAGGTTTTGATGTTAATTCGTAAACTAGATGTGTTGTGATATATATTTAGATACTACAATTACCAAATCTAAAAACCGGATCTACTACGTTTTCAACGTTTTTAAAACACACGAGATGCTGCAATAAATTAGCGGTCATTTGCTAAACTAGTTTTCCCCGAAATTTATTAAATTATACAGAATCTACTTCATAGTTTTGTTTCATTTTATTTCTTAAATGGAATAAGGATAATAATATGCCGACTGCAACCTACAGTAGAAAAAATTGACCTTTACCCTGACGTCATACCAACAAAGTTCGAGTCAAAAATCAAACGAAGTAAACCATCCATATTTCAAATGTGACTAATGGGGAACCAAATGAAAAACCCAAAGTCCATGTCACAGAATTTTATTGTTGATGGAAAAACAATACTCGCGAAAAACAATACTCGGCCTAACATTGAGGCCATCATCAGGCTATAAAAAAGGTTATTTTAGTGTCACAAATGAAGAAAGAGAACAATAAAACATAAAACAATTAAAACATAAAAATAAAATATAAAATTACAACATTTACAAACGAACTAACAGATAAAAAGTAAACAATAAATATAAGAACATATAAGATGAAATGTATAAAATTTATGGTATAAAATTAACTTTTTATATGTTTAAAAAAGATGGGGGGGTGAGTTCAACATAGACATATAGATTGAGAAAGTGTAACTGTAGTCCGACAAAACAGAGGACAAGAAGAATAAGTCACAAGAAGAAGAACAAAAGGTTTGTGAGGTTATGTTGACAATAACAATTAAGATCAATTTAAAATGCTGATAAACAACCTAGTAAAATGTAAGAAGCTAATTAGTCACATTAGAAAGAAAGAAACCAGTTATTGAAGAAAGTGGACAACAGAAAACAAACAAAGGAAATATGGCAGACAGAAAAAAATGTATTATTCCATTTAAAATAGTGAAGTTGGTGTCAATTTCCCATATGACCAGAAGTGCTATAGATTTGAAAATATTTTAGTTGAATTCAGAAGTATCGAAAACCCCTGTACTTATACCAAATTTCATCCAACTAGTATTATCCGTTCCCCATAAACTTCTAGGTGAAAGTCGATATGGGACAGCCTGTATATTCAACGTAAATCTGGGTGACTGCTAGGTCTTTCGACAAGTGTAAATTTATCCGTATTTGTAAACAAGCCGAAAAATTACACTTTCCCTAATTTTAAATAAACTCCCATTTTCTCACTGATGATGAATCTTGGAATCATAAAAACAAAAAGCATATATAGATAAAAACTTGCTTAAATCTATTATACGGGGTTGGGATAAAGTATGGAACCAAGTAAATATCTTTTAAACGAAAAGAACGATATTTATGAAAATTTGCAGGTAAGTGCAATGGAACAAAACGCATCTGATGTACATTTTTTTGATAATAATTTACTTCCGGTTTAACCGGAAATGCCATCAACTTCTTTAATTTAAATGGGACACCCTATATATTTTTACAGATTTTGAAAGAGCTTGTTATTTTGAATTCATACATACTGAGTTTAGTGTAAAAAATTTGTAAAAACGAGGAATATAGCACTTTAACCAACCTCCTTTGAGTTTTTTGCATTAGAGCAAAAAACTATTTAGATAAACTAATTGATGTTGTTTATTTGCATAGTAATAAATAAAAAAGTACTGTTTAGTACGTCTTTTGTTCTTCAAGTGTCAAATTCTAATTGACGGAAATAAATTGCACAATTTAGAATGGTTTAATTAAGTGAAAAAGAGCGTATTGAAATTTTAATGATGATCGGTTATGGTGATCGTGTTAGAACTCATGAAGAAGTGTGTCATATTTTTAATAATTTGCATCCGGAGAGAAATCCTATATCAGGCTCAACAGTAACTAAAACATTACAACGTTTTAATACTACTGGGATGGTAAAGAATTTGCTAAAAACTGGAAGACCGCGGACTGCAACGAACGAAACTGTTAAAAAAATATTGCAATCGATTTAGAAGAATCACCTCAAACTTCCACCACAATTTGGCACTAAACCATGGTATCAGTCGACGTTCTGTAGGAAAGATATTAAAAAGTGAAAAGTATTATCCGTATAAGGTACAGTTGGTTCAAGAATTGTCATACGATGATTTTGACCGACGGCTGGAATTTTGTGAACGGCTAATGGACATCTAATGTCGACGAAAATTTTGCCTCTAGCATAGTTTTTCCCGATGAGGCAACTTTTTGTTTAAATGGAACAGTTAATCGCCATAACTCAAGGTATTGGTCAAATAAGAATCCTCATTGGATTCATGAAGCACATACCCAGCATCCACAGAAGTTAAATGTTTGGATGGGAATTGTCGAAAATAAGCTTATAGGCCCATTTTTTATCGACGGAAACTTGAATGGTGACAAGTATTTGGATCTACTAAATAACGAAATTATTCCTGCACTTCAACAGAATGGACAATTACCACAAAATGTTTGGTTTCAACAAGATGGAGCACCTCCCCACTATGATAGACGGGTTAGGGATTTTCTGGATGCGAATTTTCCAAATCGATGGATTGGACATAGAGGATTCATAGAGTGGCCTGCTCGTTCTCCGGATCTTAGCCCGTTAGATTTTTTTCTTTGGGGTTATCTAAAATCACATGTTTACGTTAGACGACCAACAAACTTACAGGAATTGAGACAAAGAATTATTGATGAATGTGAACTAATACGTGGAGAAGTCTTGGAAAGAGTGACTCAAGAATTTGTTAATAGGATGGCATATTATCAGCAAGTAAACGGCGAGCATTTTGAACATTTGGAGTAATTTTGTTTCTCATTATTCTAAAATAATGAAATGTACATCTATTGTACTACTAACAGTGAGTTATTCCTCGTTTTTACAAATTTCTTTACTCAGTATGTATGAATTCAAAATAACAAGCTCTTTCAAAATCTGTAAAAATATATAGGGTGTCCCATTTAAATTAAAGAATTTGATGGCATTTCCGGTTAAACCGGAAGTATATTATTATCAAAAAAATGTACATCAGATGCGTTTTGTTCCATTGCACTTACCTGCAAATTTTCATAATTATCGTTAATTCTGAATAGTTTAAATGTCTAGAGAATCTCTTATTTTGAATTAACTTATTCAATGCATTCTGTAGAATTTGACTGCCTAGATAAATATCGTTCTTTTCGTTTAAAAGATATTTAGTTGGTTCTATACTTTATCCCAACCCCGTATATAAATGAACATTTTGTAACAATCTACAGCGTTTAAATTATCCTCCAGTTTGAGTTGAAAACTTCCCTAACGATTATAGAGTGGTTTATTTAATAAACTACTTCAGTGCTTCAATAATTTATATTCATTGTTAATTGTCTGTAAATATCAAGACAAATAACTATTATCATAATAGTTAAAATTAGCAATGCAAATGAGGTACTTAAAATTAGAAATATTTTTAAGCTTAAAAAATAACATTACTTTTCAATTCCTTTGTTTTAATAAGGTCGCTGATAGAAAACCTTATAAATATTGTGTTATTTATTACAACCATGACAAAAATCTATATTTTGGCGTAAACATTTTAAATTATAGAGCCCTTTTATGCTTGCGTTTACGTAGAACTATATTTATAGCACTGTGACCGTTAATCTCACCCTTAGCAATAAATTGCTAAGGCTAATATGCACGATATTATATCAAAACGCAAAAAAATCAAGGTCCGTTGAATTGAAATCTAACTAACACTAAGACTTTAAATAATAGAACTATTGTCAAGTTTTCAGGTTTTATCGGTTTTACGAGGGTTGTCTGAAAAGTTTCCGTCCTCAACATGAAGATGGCAGCACTCGTAAACAAAAGTTGGGGAATGTGTTTGCGAATGCTTTGAAAGGTACCCACTAAAATTTCAGCCATTTTGGACGCGCAGTTGTTGTTTGACAATCATTTAAGTGAGTCGATGTGAGTGTTTTTATGAAAATGGAAAAAATCGAGTATGGAGCTGTCATTAAATATTTGTTTTTGAAAGGCAATACGCCTACGCAAATCAAAGACGAATTCGAAAAAAATACCATTTTGTAGAGAACAGAAAATTATGATTTTTAGGATTTTTTTCATTTCTTAATATTAAATTTAAACAATTGTTAATAAACAAAAAACGTTAATTAACAATTAGAAAATTTTTTGAAGAAAACATTTTTTTTTTAATCATTGTTTTTAATAAACAATAGAATGGCAAAAAAAATTTTAAAAATTGTTAAATAAGCCATTTGTTTATAAAAATGTTTTAAACAATTGGTCACAAACAATTAAAAAAATTGGATTTATATTGTTTATAGCGTATTAAAAACGACTGTAAACAATTGTTTAAAAAAATTTAAATTTTTCACATCTAAAATCGCATTTGTTTACTTTGCTTGTTAATAACAACTTCAATTTTTAAAAATTTAAAAATTTTATTATGTAACTTTGTTCAGTAGCTTTATGTTGAAGGATTCCAAGGGTTAAAAAATTCTTGTGTTTTTATTTTACTCACAGTAACGAATTTAAAGTTAGTAACAATGAAGATGTAATTTTTTAATTAACAAATTGATAGAAATGTGAAAAATAACGGAAAAAATTTTTTGACTGCAGAAATTTGTTCTCTGATATGTTCTGTTAGTGCTAGAGTTTTTTAATTTGTTTTAATAATATTTACTTATTGAAAAAAAATAATTCATATCATTTGGTCGTTGCGACGGTGACGCGCCGCCCGTTTTTATGCCATTTTCAACACTAATTTAGACCTATAAATAATTGGGCTAAGAAGCCGTTCAGTTTTTTGTTCTAGCTATTATAATTTATGAGTTATTAGCAAAAATGTAAGCCCCCTTTTTTTAAAATCTTAAATTGTTAATAACAATAGGAAAATTTTTAATACGGATTTTGATATTCAGGAACATTTTTTATTTGTCATTTCGAATCGATTGACACCAAAATCAGATCGGTGTAACCCAAATCCTATTTAAATGACTTCTCGACCAGACTATAGCTTTATTTCGCCTTTTAACACATAATATATCTTTGATATAAATAATTGTTTCTGCCTAATCATCCGATAATGTCCAATCAAGTGACAATTTCTTAAAACTGTTCATTAATGATAACGAATATATTTTTATATTTCCACCTGCTGATAACAATTTTCCAGGTATCTAACGCTTATCGCTTATCTTTAATAGATGATGACAGTCTTGTGTACAATATTATCTGCCCGATAACACCAGTCTCGGTTAGTATTTTTTCCTTATGTATTTAGGAACACGTGACTTAAGTAAATATTTTTGTTGTAAAAATTCCGCATCTACTATAAACCAAGCGCAATTTTAGAATATACAAATATGTATTTGTTATCATTTTAAATAATCTTATTATATCTTTTTATGTGAATTTCATTTTTAATATTCCATTTATGTCAATTGCCCTTTTAAGGATCGTTCCAAAATATTTGATTATTTAATAATTTTTGGTTTGCTGTTTATGTTTCTTTATTTTGTGATTAATCTTGCTGATAATGCGGAAGTAAGTATTATAGTATTTAATTAAAACCAGATTAGATTCTGTAATTTATCATAATAATAATATACTGTGACATAAAAATACCCAGTTTAAATGATTTTATTTTTATAAAATTTAGTATAAGTACAGTATCCGCCAAAATAGACAGTACCGAAAATAAAAATAAAAATTAATTTTTAATTTCTGTAATGTAAGTGTTGAAAATGTTCACCATTTCGACGCATATCGGTTTTGTAAGTCAATAAACATATTTATAAAAAGTGGTTGATGGAACTGCCGAAAACTATTTTGTATTCTTTCTCGTAGTTCGGCAATATTCGCCGGCGGATTTTCCGAATGAAATATTTTTTCCTTCATTATGCCCCAAATATATGCGTCAGGTGGCGTCAGATCAGGTGAATGAGAAGTATATTCAAAGCCTGTTCCCCGAGAAATTATTCTATTATCGAAATGCTGACGGAGTAAGTCTAAGGTGCGCACAGCTGTATGGCTCGTTGCACCATCTTGTTGGAACCATTGTGTGCGAAACTGTAGATTTCGTGCATGGCAAAAGTTATTTAGATCTCTCACAAAAGGTATAATTTTCTCTCTATAACGTTCTTGGTTGACAGAAAGTGGATTCTGATTATCATCTTCAACGAAATAAGGACCAATCATTCCATTACCAGTTACCGCGCATCAAACGGTAACTCGAAGACTGTGGAGTGGTTTCTCTACAATGACATCACATCAGAACGTTCAAATCCAAGGAATCTGGTTGTTTGTCGATTTATATAGCCGCTAAGATGAACGTGACTCTCTTCTCAAAAACCAAAAACTCACATATTATGTCTGTATGTCAATTCCTTACTGAGATATGGCGCTTCGCAGAAAATATTTTTTTCCGAAATTCAGTAAAAATACCTCAAAAAAGCAGAAACCAACCTTATTTCTTACTTCACCCTTCATATCCCTTCACCCTTCATATTCCCTTCACCCATCCCCATGAAATAATTATTGAAAAAAAGTAGTAATATTCATTCATTCACATGAAGACGCCGACGTGTTGATCGTCAACACCGCCATATCCAAAGCTAGCGAATTCGACAGCGTCATTATTATTGCTGAAGATGTGGACATACTTATTCTGTTGACGGCATTGGGTATGTCCATAAAGAACATCTATCTTCAGAAAAGTGGAAGAGGTGGTGGTCCTAGTGTCTACTCACCAAGTTCCTGTTCCTTTCCTCCCAAAGATATGCTTTTCTTCCACGCAGTGAGTGGGTGTGATACCACGTCAGCACCGTATGGATTGGGGAAGAACAAAATTTGCAGCACCTATATGAAGAATACCGTTTCTTACATCAAACGCTACTCCTCAGCAAATCAAGGACACTGGAGAAAAGTTCCTGGTGGTAGTTTATGGAGGCAATATTGACAATGACAACCTTAACGACTTGCGGTACCGATTATTTACACGATCAGTGACGAAGGCTAAATTGGAACTAGCCCGCCTACCACCGACAAGGGACGCTGCCAATTACCACTCCCTCCGCACTTACCAGCAAGTACAAGCGTGGTTAGGTAATGAACTTCGCCCATCAGTTTGGGGCTGGAGCCTAACCACGCGAGGGGTACTACCAATCCCCACAACGAAAAATGCTGCGCCAGATAACATCCTCCAAATTGTTTCCTGCAAGAGCAGCAAAGGCTGTAGCATCGGAGCTTGCAGCTGCAAGAAAGCAGGTCTTAGATGCTCAGCTATGCGTGCAAGTACTGCACAGGCCACTCCTGCGAAAACGCCCCTGCAACTGATTTGAACGAGGAGGACTCGTCAGACATAATCGACGAATACGACGACGGCGAGGACGTCCTTAACAGCCTGATTGTGCAGGAGGACGACGAGCAATTAGAAGCAGAACCAACGGCTAAAAAATCTCGACAGCAACTGTAATGAGTACAAATGCGTACCTACTATGTATGAGAGACCTTTCAACAATATCTCTGTTGCCTCTAGTGTATACTTTGTCAAAACCTTAATTTTGTTAATATACTTTTGTTTACAAAAGGACTACGTCTTTTTTTACCTATCCTGAAACAATTATGTAGTGGAGGGAAGGAGAGGGAGAGGGAATATCGGTCTAAAAAGTAACTAATGTCAATACCAATATTACCGACATGATATATGGTTGGTATGAAATTACAGTAGAAAATAAGCTTTTGAGAATTGGGGTTAGGTGGGGAGGGGAGGGGGGGTTTTAAAATTAGTTATTCTAACAAGAGACCATAATAACAACAAGTATTATTATTAAAATAAGAAATTAGGTTGGTTTCTGCTTTTTTAAGGTATTTTTAGCGAATTTTAGCGGAAAAAAAATATTTTCTGCGAAGCGCAATATCTCAGTAAGGAATTGACATACAGACATATGTGAGTACTCAAATTGTAGATAATTTCACGTACTAAAAAATGTTTCTGAACGCTTTTGTCGTATGGATGTAAGGAAAAAAGGTAATTGACGAAAAACTGACGAAAGGTCGAGATTTTTGCAGTTCTCCCCCCCCCCCCTCCTCTTTTTGCACAGGGTCCTCGAGGTGCAAAACTTGACAAAATGTTAATTAACTATCCCTAAACAACATCTCCAAGTTTCATTAAATTCCGACCTTGTTCTATCTGAAACCACCTGTTGTCTGGCCTACATATGTTTTTCAAAAATTCGGGATCTTCGTAAATTAAACTCAACATGCGACCACAGTAAATTTCTCTTGCACGTTTTTCCGCAGCATTTAGTCGTTGTCCAATTTGAATACGGTATGGATAACCACCAATTGATTTGAACATGACACGTAAAGACGTTTCACTAATGTTGAGGTTAAATTCTAAAAACATTAAATAAATTTAAAAAATTTGTGAACTTCTTTATCTTTAACAATTCATCTAGTATAAAATGAAAATTTTAGGAAGACTGAAAAACTATGAATATATATACCGGGTGGTGAATGGTCGGACGCACCATAGGAAATCCAATGGAAAATCATAAACTCTTAAATTCCTGCTTCCCAAATCATTTTAGGTGAAAACTCAATAGGAACTTTTCTTTAAAGAATTAAATACTGCATCAGATGAGACTATTAAAAATATTTTTCAGCTTTTGGTAGTTGACAAAATTGACCAATTTATTTACCATTCTTATACAGCATCAAGACAGCAATAAAATGTCAAAATGACTAAAATATTTAGATGTCAAATCATTCAAATAGTCAAAAAAATAGAAAACAAAGTTATTTATTGTTAAATAAATACAAACGCTAAATAAATTACAATAAATGCTCAAATAAACCACCGTTTTGGGCTAAACAATATCCTAATCTATCATAAAACTCTCGTCGAACATTTGCTAGAATGCGAGGCGTTATTTTTGCACATTCTTCTCGGATGCCTGTCTTTAATGCCTCTAAATCTGGAAACCTTACCGTGCCGTAAATTTTGGATTTTACATCTCCCCAGAGATAAAAGTCATTTGGGGCAAGATCTCCAGATCTTGGGGGCCATTTAATAAGACAATTTGGTCCTATCACACAGTTATTAAAACAATTATTGACCAATTCTTTCACTTCACGGCTGTTGTGAGCAGGACAACCGTCCATTTGAAACCAAATTTCTTCTTCTTCGGGAGCTACTTCTGCGAGTGCTGGTAAAATTTCTTCTTGAAGCAAATCCAAAAACCTTCCTGAGTCTAGATTTTCCTCGTAGAAAAAAGGTCCAATAAGATGATGCCCCAGTATTCCTGCCCAAACATTGATTTTTTGGTGATATTGAGTACGAGTTTCCACAACAATTTCAGGCCCTTTAGTTGACCAAATTCTACAGTTTTGCACGTTGGGTTCATTGTTTAACGTAAACGTACACTCGTCTGTAAAACAAACATTTTTTAAAAATTTTCGGTCTGCATTCGCCCTCTCCAGCATCTCATAACAAAACTCTGCTCTTCTCTCATAATCTCCCTCAAGCAACTCTTGATGACATTGAACTTTATAAGAATGGAAGTTATTCTTTTTAATATTTTTAATGCAGTTGAATTATGCATGTCGAACTGCTGTGCGATTTCTCGAGAACTTATTCTGGGATTTTCAATAACTGCAGATAATACATTTGTGGTATTTTCATTTTCAAACACATTTATTTGAATGTTTTGGTCATTTTTGTTACACTTGCATAAAGGAAGCAATGTGCCAGTGTTTTCAAATTTTGTGATTATTCTTCCAATTGTAGTATGGCTTGGAATCGGGCGGTTTGGATATTTCGCGCTAAATAAAGCACTTACCGTGCGCGTACTATTGCCGGAATAAAACATTTTTACAATTTCTACTCATTCTGAAACGGTGTACGACATTTTTTACGTTTATTGTTGTCACTAATTGAATAATAGAATGACAATCTTGATAATAGCTTTTAAAGGTAACGTCATCCTGACATATCATTGCTGTCTTGATGCTGTACAAGAATGGTAAATAAATTGGTCAATTTTGTCAACTACCAAAAGCTGAAAAATATTTTTAATAGTCTCATCTGATGCAGTATTTAATTCTTTAAAGAAAAGTTCCTATTGAGTTTTCACCTAAAATGATTTGGGAAGCAGGAATTTAAGAGTTTATGATTTTCCATTGGATTTCCTATGGTGCGTCCGACCATTCACCACCCGGTATATAGGGTGTTCTAATGATTAAAAACCCAAAAAACAAAGTACATAATATTTTAAATCATTAATCCATACACGCATTTCATTTTTTTATGGTATGTTAGTTTCTCGACTAATTTACTTTTAAAAATAAATTAGTAAATATAAATTTTAATTTATTATTTTTGTATTCAAAATGATACTGAATAATGGATTTTTAATCTGTTTCAGTCTCTTAATATTCATTCGCATTAGGTGCTAGGCCGTAATACACTCGGAAAGAAAGTAAAATGACTGGTAACTTTACGGTTTATTGTTTACATTTATTCTTTAACGTAGTATGCGTGAGGCACGTAGGGATCATTTCCCAATTAGTGGCACTAGAATAGGGTTGATATACAGGTGTGAAAAATCTTTATCCGAAAAATCATAATAGAATATTTTACTCTATGTAGACAATAATGAACAAATCAGCTAATGAGATTTATTGTACTAATCATATGCAACCATAAATATTTAGTAAGAATAATAAAAAACTCTTCGCTTTAACTCAACTTCCAAGTTTAATTGAAAAATTCGGTTTAAAATCACAGTTACAGCTGTTTCGCTATAAAAATAGCATCGTCAGAATTACATATTAAAATTACATTTTTTGTTTGTTTGTAACTAGGTACCTGATGTTGACTAAGTAATTAAGGCTAGACCAAGTATGGAAGTAATAAGGCATAACAATATAAAAGCCTAGATGTTATTAGCCCTAAGGGATTATCCTGGATATGTTTATCATTGCACAGTATAACTGTGCAATGATATAGAAAAACTAGGAAAAAACTATATCATGCTGATCTTTACAATAACTTAATATATTTGTGTTACAATACTGTCTTATCTACAGTGCGGTCCATATGTATGGAATAAATTCATTTGTAGCGTTATTATGTACTATATGAAAAAAACCTGAAACAGGTCGATTTTTATTCTTAAATTGACAATTTAAAGCATGAAAATATTATCCCCCTTCAGCACCCCTTCGGAATTATAAGCACCCCCTCGAAAATTTTAAATTACAAAGGGGGTCGTGTGGCACCTCGTTGGAAAGGGATTTTAGTTCTCTGTTCAGCAATATAAAGTTTTTTAAGTTTGGTGCAATCATAACTGAGAAAATTGATTTTTAAGATGTAAAATTTTGATAACGTCTCTAACACAAAACTTTACCTAGAATGAAGATAATAATGTCACATAATGATTAGAATGTGTTTTTCAATGTATTTGACACTTAAATTAAATGTTCAAAATGACCACCATTCACTAAATAACCCCATAAGAAGTAATCGAGAGGAGTCAAATCGGGGGATCTAGTCGGCCATTCGATCGCCCCACGTCTTCCAATCCACCTATTGGAAAAAACGTCGTTTAAATAATTTCTAACAGTACGTGCAAAATGCGGTGGAGCTCCGTCTTGTTGATAGTAAATAGATCGATCTATCTCATTTGGATGATTAACATCAGGAACAACTCTTTGTAATGTAGGCACTAAAAAGTTAATCAAAAAATCTAGATAAACCTCACCAGTAACTGTGCCCTCAAAAAATAAGGGCCAATAATTTTATTGTTAATGATACCAGCCCAAACGTTAACTTTTTTAGGATATTGAGTGTGAGCCTCATACATCCAGTGAGGATTTTCTCTGCTCCAATATCTACAGTTCTGTTTGTTAACCGTTCCGTTTAAATGAAACGTCGCTTCATCAGAAAAAACTATTTTGTTTATGAACTGCAAATCTGCGTTCATTCTATCCATCATCAATTCACAGAATTCTTGCCTTCTATCAGGATCATCTTCATTTAACTCCTGAACCAACTGAACTTTGTAAGGGTGGTATTTTTCTTTATGCAGAACTCTCAAAATAGATGATTTACTTACATCATTGTCGGCGGCAAGTTCTCGAGTTGTCTTATGCGGATTTTCCTCAATCTCTAGAAGTACATCTAACTTTTTTTCATCAGTAAATTTCTACCTGGTTTTTCAATATTTTTTACATGACCAGCTTCACGAAACTTTTTTTCAATTTTTGCTAACTGTAGACTGCGAAACGTGTTGACCAGGGTATTTATTATTAAAAATTTCACAAACCTCCTTTTGAGTTCTGGTTTTATTACCACAACCAATCATAATTAAAATGTCTATTCTTTGAGTCTCGGACAAATGAGCCATAATTAAATTTAATACGCGCACAAATATTATACTGACGTCTTTTAGTAACTTTAAATACCTAAATGACAGCAGCCTACTAGATTTATATCAATTGTTTATTTAGTTTTTTGACTATTATTTAAATATCTTCAAATTTTTTTCCTAATATTTAGCAGAACAGATACGAAAATACCTGATTATTTCTAAAGTTATTTTAATAGACCAAACAATATCGCCTCGGTTATTGTCAAGAAGTGAATGGTGGTCATTTTGAACATTTAATTTAAGTGTCAAATACATTGAAAAACACATTCTAATCATTATGTGACATTATTATCTTCATTCTACGTAAAGTTTTGTGTTAGAGACATTATCAAAATTTTACATCTTAAAAATCAATTTTCTCAGTTATGATTTCACCAAACTTAAAAAACTTTATATTGCTGAACAGAGGACTAAAATCCCTTTCCAACGAGGTGCCACACGACCCCCTTTGTAATTTAAAATTTTCGAGGGGGTGCTTATAATTCCGAAGGGGTGCTAGAGGGGGATAATATTTTCATACTGTAAATTGTCAATTTAAGAATAAAAATCGATCTGTTTCAGGTTTTTTTCATATAGTACATAATAACGCTACAAATGAATTTATTCCATACATATGGACCGCACCGTATGTATAAAATGAAGACTCAATCAAAGTAAACAGTTTAATAGTGTACACCTCGGCCAACAAAAACTTGTTTAGTTCTTTGCATGGGTTAGTAGGCAATACACCATTTTAGTTTATTTAGTATTTTTTTATTTTTCAAAAATACCTCTGGCTATATGTTGTAAAAATATATCGTACGTCAGTGTTCATGCAATAATATCGGGTATAAAATATCCATGTTATTTATCTGGCTTTCAGTAATTATGTCGTTATTAAAAACTTATTAACGTAACAATTAGGTGAAAAATACAAAAGTTTACGCAAATTTAGAAAATGTAATAATTAAAAGAATTGCTAGATCGTACATGAATTATGCAACAGTTATTGCATTATTTATGATTTCTTATGGTGGAAATAAAGTGTTGTTTACAAATAATACTTATTTTATATAATGAAACTATACATTATTTTTAATTTATTCTTTTTTGTTTTTCAGGTAAGCCTATATCTAAACATGTTTGCTGTTGTATTATTTGTACCCAGTGGAAAGTAAGTAGTTGTATTATTCGCGGAAAACATTTTTAAAAATCAGGTCGGGTACAAAATTAAAAAGTGCATTTTAAGTTGTAAACTTTTTTAATGTCTAATTTTTAAATTTTATATAGTATTCACAGGGTGTTTTCTCAACTCGGGCCTAATTAATTCTTCTCATTTCGTGCGCCGGATTAAAATTGGTACCTGTTAATTCTCATTTCGGGCGTTGGGATTTTTGTTTCAATCTCTTTTTTCCATAAGTTTTATATCTGAATTTTAAATATTGTAATATTTTGAGTGGTTTAAATTTTAAGCTTTTTTCTAATATTTTTATTGGTTCCTTACATAGTGATGAGCAAATGCAAGACCAAGACCAAGATCGGGTTAGTCTTGCATACAAGGTGTTGGTCTTGGTCTTGCAGTCAAATAAGCAATCTGGTCTTGGTCTTGTTCTTGCAGGGTCCAGTCTTGGTGTTGGTCTTGGTCTTGCACCAAGACTCTTGCAAGTCTTGCACTTTTTTTAGATTTACTGGGGTCCATTTTTACAAAAAAAAAAGGAAAAATAGTTTTTAAAATCATTACAAGTAAAGAAAGATTAAATGAAATGGCTAGTATTTTTCATTATAAAATTTTTTTTATATTATATTGTAGCGATAAATCAAGTATGAAATAGTTATTATCCTAACAAGTTTAGAAAATTTAATTTCCGCAAGAGTTAAGATCAATATTTTTTTACAAGCAAAATTACCTCGAAAATTATTTAGATACTTGAAAAGATGCGATTGTGACAAATCTTTCATAGTGTCAATAAATACACGACTGTAGCTATAGCAACTAAGCACAGCCGATCAACTTCTGCTTGTTATGGTACCATCAGTAATTATAACCCTCAAAACCAAGCTTCTTCTTCGTCTTCGCCAAGAACTCCTCTACCTGCGTTCTCAGCGTAGTACAGTACGACAATGCCTCTTTCTCCAAATGATTTATAACAAGTTTTTTAATATGTAAACATTAATAAAGCTTATCCATAAACTTACCTTAGAAATAAACATAGTTTTTGTTCAGGAGTTATTGGACTTTTATTTCCATTGCATGGTTTTGAAACAATGTCATCTTTTATGTGATTTAAAACATAATCAAACAATACTGGTGTCAAACGAAAATATTGTCTAAATTTTTCATAATTTGTTTGAAGGTGACGACATATTAAGATTTCATAGACGCCTTCAGTTTTCCGTTTCTTAAAAATCTTACTTTCTTCCGACCTTTTCGTTTCTTCTTCCGGTGAAGACTTGTCTTCCAAAAATATTATCATTGCCAAGTCCAAATCATCCATTTTTTGCTTTTAATACAGAAACACTCTAATTATTGTCAAATAATGAATCTAAAAACAAGATATATAACAAACTATAAACTCACAAAACGAAAGCAAATACAAAAATGGATTTAGGGGGCCAATAACGTTAAACTCTTACTTTACATCTGTGCTCACCGATAGCGGCCGTCTTGAACGGTCGTCAAATTACGGCCGCTTTATTGCGGCACCGCTATCCTAGGAAACCAAAGCTTTAGAGTTTAAAATTATCCCTGGCTGCTTTATTTTTCGGTTTATATGTTTAAAAGACGCAATACCGCAAGATTCTTGCAAGCTTGGTCTTGGTCTTGCGTATATCTTGCAATGCTAAGTCTTGGTCTTGCATAAGTCTTGCACTGCTCGGTCTTGGTCTTGTTCTTGCAGTCTGAAGTTGATCTTGGTCTTGGTCTTGGTATTGCATTTTCTGCAAGACCAAGACCAAGACCGCAAGACCAAGACCAAGACCGCAAGACCAAGACCTGTCTCGCTCATCACTATCTTACATGATCTCTTACCAAATTTCTACCGCTATATTGAGATTTGGTCAGGTTAGGTTATGTAAGGTCAGTTTAGGTTAGGTCAGTTTGGGTTAGATTAGGTTAGGTTAGGTTACTAAAAATTAAGGCACATTACACTATAACTGATGCTGTGAATATAACCTAGTATTTTAAACTCTCCCAGTCATTTTTCTAATGGAGCCATCGAATTTAGAAGGGTTTTTAACCCTTACGGCCGAAATGCCAAAATATTAATGATTCCAGCCGAGTTGCGACGCCCGAAATGAGAATAAATCATTCACAGAGGATGCTTGGTAGGCTGTCCGTTATTTACGAACTTGGTTTTAGACTTTGCAGCGCCCTAAAATGTTTAGTTCATGCCCAAAAAAAATATCAGACCCATATATTATTATTAAACGGTGTCGCAAGGAACAGAACAGAAGGTTATGATGGGTGCCACTAGCCTAATATAAAGCCAGTGTATCATACTAGGTTTAAGCCCCCACGTATTGCCCACAGCTCTTCTGCATGCCCAGAGAGCTCTTAGGCCTTTATCTGTTGTGTTTCTAATGTGGTTGGGGTAAGTTTGCTATCTAGAATTACCCCTAGATATTTTTAAAATTAGAAAATATAATATTGCGCTTAGATAAAAATAAAACCATAATTTAATTAAAAAACTATTTTTTAATCAAACTAATTAGTGTACATACAGTGTGTAAAAGCCAAATGGAATAAATTCATTATTTCGGTTACTGTACATATTTATAAAAAATCCCGAAACACGTCAAATTTAAATTATAACTTGACATTCTTTAACGTGAAAATGCAACCCCTACCTTCAACCCCCTTAGAATGACAGGTACAACCCCCAATTTTTTAAATGGGAAGTATAGGCTTGTGATATATCATTTGAAAGGTCTCTTCATTCTCTATTCAAAAATGTTATTGTTTTTAAATTTAATGCAACAATTAACATAAAAAAAGTTAATATCATGTTGTTACCGAAATTCGCTACAATACAATCAAAAACTAAAATGTAATGCAAAACGTAATAAAATGTAGAACACGAAAAAGAACTATGAATGTTAATGAAGTAGATGTTCAAAATTTTCTCCGCGAACGTCTTGGCAACATCCTAATCTCAAATAAAACTGTCTTCTAACATTATTTAACATATCAGGCGTGATCGACCTAATCGCAAGCGTTATTCGTTCTTTTAAGTCATTTAAATCAGAAGGTTTAGTTTTGTACACATGGCTCTTCACATATCCCCATAAAAAGAAATCTAATAATGTAAAATCAGGTGATCGCGCTGGCCATTCAATCGATCCTCGTCTTCCTATCCACCGATTGGGAAATATTGTATCGAGGTACTGCCGGACATTAAGTTGGTAATGTGGTGGTGCTCCATCCTGCTGAAACCATATCGTATTCGCTGGAACTTGAGGGTTACCTGGATCAGGATATAAATTTGCCAACGTTGGAATGACATCATTTTGAAGTAGTGCCAAATAATTGTTGCCATTCAAGTTGCCCTCAATAAAAAAGGGACCAATGATATTGTTCCCTACAATCCCTGCCCAAACATTAACCTTTTGTTCTTCTCTCATCCAGTGAGGATTTTCCGTGGACCAGTAGCAGCAATTTTGCCGATTAGCATGACCGTTAAGTAAAAAAGTATACACTCATCAGAAAACATAACGTCTTCTAATTGGATAATATTGTTATCCAACATGTTCATCATTTGCTCACAAAAAAATGTTTTCCTATCAAAATCGTCTTCCATGAGCTCCTGAGTAGGTATCATCTTATACGGATGCAATTTATTAATTTCTTTTAATATGTTTGCTATCGATGTATGGCTAGCATTGAATGTAGTGGATGACTGTCTACTCGATGTATGTGGGTTTTCCTGAAACTCAAGCAACACATCTAATTTGAGTTCATCACTCAGTGCATTGGCAGCTGCTTTTTTTATCTGCCTTACATGACCAAACTCGCGAAACTGCTTTTCTATTTTACTTATTGTTCCTTGGGATATAGGCGGTAAATTAGGAAATTTCTCATGAAATAGGCGAGTTACTTCCTGTTGTGTTCGGATGTTATCTCCGTAACCAATCATTTGTAAAACTGTTATTTTATACATTTCCGTTAATCTAACCATTTTTCAGAATTGAATCGAACAAACTTTATACTTAAATTACAACAATGACAACTTAAATAAAACAATTTACTACTGCTTGTTAAAATAGCGTTGCACCTATCTCAATTTAAATTACTATTTGTTTATCAATGAACTAACCTAACCTAACCTAACCTAACCTAACCTAACCTAACCTAACCTAACCTAACCTAACCTAACCTAACCTAACCTAACCTAACCTAACCGAACCTCACCCTAGGATGAGCTGGCATGGAATGTCCCAAAATCAAATTGATAATTAACGGACACTCTACTGTTTGGGAATGTTAAGATTATTTTATCAAACAGCAGAAAAAATTAAACAATTTAAATTTTCTGATAAATTTTCGTTTTGTTACCCACAACAGACACAACCGACACGAGTTTTATAATATCAGTAACGACAATCGAAACAAATTATGCCGAAAACTTATTAAAGTCTTAAATCTTAAATTCTTTAGCAACTGATCAAGTTCTAAAAGTTTCGCGACACATATTAGAATGTACCAGCTAGCGTGAGCGTTGTGAATACGACATTGCATCGGCTCGGTCGAACGTTCCCTCTTCAGTAAATCACCAGTTTTTCTCATTTTCCCGCGTGTAGCTTCTTTTATCCTACGGTTGAACACATAATTGCGTTTCGGGGATGTACATACTTTTTAGAGAACAAAAAATGAATAAATTTTAAATTGTAAACAACATGGTTTAACAGGTCGGCTGAAAAGTCCCCGGTCTACCATAGTAAAACACAATATTTTGACAAAATTCATTTTTTTTATTCAACATAGTTGCCTTCAAGGGCGATACAGCGATTATAGCGACCTTCCAACTTTTCGATACCATTTTTGTAGTACTCCTTCGGTTTGTCCTCAAAATAGGCTTCAGTTTCGGCGATTACCTCAGTATCAGAGCCAAATTTTTTTCCCGCGAGCATTCTCTTCAGGTCAGAGAAAAGTAAAAAGTCGCTGGGGGCTAGATCTGGAGAATAAGGTGGGTGAGGAAGCAATTCGAAGCCCAATTCATGCAATTTTGCCATCGTTTTCGATGATTTGTGACACGGTGCATTGTCTTGATGAAACAACACTTTTTTCTTCTTCATATGGGGCCGTTTTTCGCGATTTCGGTCTTCAATCGCTCCAATAATGCACAGTAATAGTCGCTGTTGATTGTTTTTCCCTTTTCCAAATGGTCGATGAACAATATACCGTGTGTATCCCAAAAAACTGAGGCCATAACTTTGCCAGCTGACTGTTGAGTCTTTCCACGCTTTGGTGGCGGTTCACCGGCCGCAGTCCACTCAGCTGACTGTCGATTGGACTCAGGCGTGTAGTGATGGAGCCAAGTTTCATTCATAGTCACATATCGACGCAAAAAATCGGGTTTATTACGACTTAACAGCTGCAAACACTGCTCAGAATCATCAATTCGTTGCTGTTTTTGGTGGATTGTGAGCACGCGCGGCACCCATTTCGCACAGAGCTTCCGCATACCCAAATATTCGTGAACGATATGTCCAACACGTTCCTTAGATATCTTAGATCATATTCACTTTACGGTCACTCAAAATCATTTTGTGGATTTTTTTGATATTTTCGTCGGTAACCACCTCTTTTGGGCGTCCACTGCGTTCACCGTCTTCGGTGCTCATTTCACCACGCTTGAATTTTGCGTACCAGTCAATGATTGTTGATTTTCCTGGCGCAGAGTCCGGAAACTCATTATCAAGCCAAGCTTTTGCTTCAACTGTATTTTTTCCTTTCAAATAACAATATTTAATAAGCACACGAAATTCTTTTTTTCCATCTTTTTGAAAATAACAAAAGTTGCTTCACTAAAAATGCAATATTTCACAAACTAATAGTCCGACAGCTGTCAAATTTTTACACGAATCTTTTGAAGGTTGATACTATCTAAAAATAAAATGGATTTAATTCTAGTGTCGTCATCTATAGGTCAGACCGGGGACTTTTCAGCCGACCTGTTAGTTCTATATTTAAAGTTTTTTGCTTTTTAATCTTTTTTATGTATCATCCGATTGGTTTTACATTTCCGATTTCGCTGAAATTTTGGGCATATTTTTGTACCCTTCGAAAAAGGTTTTTCTGAATTTTTCCAAATTTTTTAATCGAGCAATCGAGAGATATGAATTTTCTTTGAAAATGTCACACCTCGCATTTTTAACCAGAAAATACCTTAATTTTGTCTAGTTACCACGAATATTTTAGGAAAAGTATTACGCGTCGCTTCTGGACTCGGGATAATTTTCAAAATATTCGTGCGCTCAAAAAAATTCTGGAAAAAATTGTGATAAAAGTGAAAATATCCGGATTTTTTTTAAATATCGATAACTCAAGTTACGTGAAATTTACTCTAGTAACCTTTACTTTGTGGAAGTCCATCTTACCAAGAACAATAATAAAATATTTTAAACAAAACTTCCCCTATTTATTTAAAAAATTGCTTTTTTTAAACTCAATGACAGCTGTTTCGCTAAAATCTAGAATCCTCAGATTGACATATTGAAGATACATTTTGTTTATTTGTGTATTTGATGTTGATAAGTAGTTAAGGCTAGACCAAGTATGGAAGTAATAAGTAATTACAATATTAAAGCCTAGATGTTGTTAGCCCTAAGGGATTATCCTGGATGTATTTCCCTCTAAGATCAGTATAACTGTGCAATGATATAGAAAAACCAGGAAAAAACTATGATAAATATTTTCTTTTAAGTTTTTCGAAGGGGTCCAAGAATTTTGGGGATGTGAGTATTTAGTGGCTTACGCACGATAAAAATTTCCAAACCGATTGATTGTAGGAAAGTAATATAACTGACAGTAGTGATTAATGAATTATTAAGATACTATTAATCTCAAGGAAACATACCTATAAATTATGCAATAGAAAACCTCTAAAAATAACTATATTTTGCTGATATTTCAAATTCTTTCTACAAATGTGTAATATTTAATTTCTTACGTGTTAAGTGTATTGAATGATGTGACATCCGATGGTTTCAATCTATTTGCTCTTACTCGAACAACTTCAAATTTTCTAATTGTTTGACAGCATAACATTTTGGACATTTAAGTTGGTTAAGATTGTTTTTATTTTAGGTATTTTTGCTTTTACATTAGACAATTTTATACAAATATTATTTTGTTTTTTAAATGAAATTCATGCAGATGTTCCTGAAGATTGATTTTTAAATTGTTTTAAAAATATGTATTTCCACAATAACTATTTTTTTATTTCTCAATTTCAATATTTTTAGATCTTGAATAGGGGTAGTTACCCGGTTTCCTCCTTGCCCTGGTCTGCGAATATGATTCCCTGTTTCGAGGAATCTTTCTAACTTCCTTGAAATGGATGTGTGCGACATATTAAATCTACAATCAATTCTTCGGTAACTCCAACCTTCTTCCGACAGCATCACTGCTTGGGCACATTAATCGCTGGTTAAATTTCGTTATTGACGCTCCATAATAAACACAATTAAACAGTAGCCGAATTCAAAGACCTCTTAAATTCGTGGGCACTTGCAAATTGATTTAGTAAATTTTTTGTTTCTTTGTGTTTTGTTGCAAAAAAAAGTTTACGAATAGCATCGCTTCCAAAATATAACATTATTATGGGAATTTTCATTAACACTAATAAACTATTTTAATTCCTTGGAGAACTGTACCTATGGATTTATTGTTTTTTGCTATTTTTGATACACAGTAACCAGCGGGCGGGCTCATTGTTGAGTCTATTACGGTGTTTTCTTATTACCAAAGATGCTTTTGAGAAGAGTCTTTCTGCTGGAACCGAAGTAGCTGGAATGGACAAAAAATCACGTGCCATTTTTGCCAAGATAAATTTTTCATTATTTGTTTGAAGGTGACGACATATTAAGATTTCGTAGACGCCGTCAGTTTTCCGTTTCTTAAAAATCTTACTTTCTTCCGACCTTTTCGTTTCTTCTTCCGATGAAGACTTGTCGTCCAAAAATATTATCATTGCCAAGTCCAAATCATCCATTTTTTGCTTTTAACACAGAAACACTCTAATTATTGTCAAATAATGAAACTAAACACAAGATATAAAACAAACTATAAACAGACAAAACGAAAGCAAATACAAAAATGGATTTAGGCGGTCAATAACGATAAACTTTTACTTTACATCTGTGCTCACCGATAGCGGCCGTCTTGAACGGTCGTCAAATTATGGCCGCTTTACTGCGGCTCCGCTATCCTAGGAAACCAAAGCTTTAGAGTTTAAAATAATCCATGGCTGCTTTATTTTTCGGTTTATATGTTTAAAAGACGCAAGACCGCAAGACTCTTGCAGGCTTGGTCTTGGTCTTGCGTATATCTTGCAATGCTAAGTCTTGGTCTTGCATAAGACTTGCACTGCTCGGTCTTGGTCTTGATCTTGCAGCCTGAAGTTGGTCTTGATCTTGGTCTTGCATTTTCTACAAGACCAAGACCAAGACCGCAAGACCAAGACCAGTCTCGCTTATCACTATTTTATTCTGATTAATGTTTCAATGATAAATAGTTTTTTCGATTTGATTTCTATAATTCTTAGATTATGTCAGAATTTAGTTAAAAACATTCTTGGGCAAGCAAAAATATTTCTGATACCATTTTTGTTAATTTTTACCCTTTTATTTTATTTAGGACATCTAATACTAATACTTAAGTGAGGTGCACTACAAAAACTGCATCCAATAAGCGATTTTAACTATTACATTGTAAACTCACGAAGCTTCAGAAATATTGTCCGTTGAATTTATGAGCAAAAATTAATATAAAATAATTTTTATGTAAATTGCATTTGCGTATGAATTAAGAAATTAACTTGGTTTATTCCATTACCTTTTATCAATTTATTGCTATTGATCGTCACGAAAAAATAGTCATCGTTTTGATGTTACGGGTGACTCAGTGTACTTTTGTTATGCTATCGATTAAATAGTTGTTGTTTACCGCTTTCTTTATATCATGTCTTTCGCCGTTTTATTGTCACGTTAATCAGTTTGAATGTATGTACATTAAAATTTTCTATATTCGTACTTTGCACATGTAAAATGCAATCAACACGCGGTTTTATTGACAAAACGAAGACTTGAAATTATGAGGTCACCTAACCACTACGAGGCGCTTTCGGACGATTAATGTTGTGGTTTGTTCAGTTGATTGTCGAACAGTCGTCAAATCCATCGTAATTGATTATACCGACGTTCATTTCAAGAACTTTTAATGGAAGTGATAACCGATTAAAAACTTCATTTTCAATTCCTTTGGGACTACTTAATTTTCTAATGTAATTAAACATTTTTCTTTTGAGGAAAGATACTTTTTCAGTTGTTATTTACACATTTTAATTTTCATTAGAGATGTACACTAAACTGTAGAAAATTATTCTACTATTTTTATTTGTGTAAAATTAAGTATAGTAAACAACTAAACGGCGATTTTTCAAAAACGGCTTCGGTTTCAAAACGCTGTCCACCGAGCCACTGTTTAAAACGCAAGAAGTCACTATACTGTATTTGAAAATCAAGAGAGAGTAAATTCCCAGAATAAAAACTAATTCGGTATGCAAAACTATAGTACAGTACGTGCGGTAAAACTTCAATATTTGTAATGCATTCTAAATTGTTTTTGTTAATTTCAATACAAAATTTATTAAATTTCTTGGACTATCACATTAGTTTATGATCTTTCATTGTTACTACAGTAGGCCTAAGAGGATTAACGTGCGTCATAGGCGTAACCAGATTAGAAAGGGTTAATTGTTATTTAACGACCTCCGAATGGCAACAGCTTCTAATGACAGATATTTTGACTTAAATAGTGCTTAAGTTTCTAGAAATGCAGTTATTTGATTTTCGATAAACGTGACAAATAGTAGTGACTAAAAATGGAAGCAGTTTGTGAGTATACGCCAGTGAAAAAATTAAAACTAGACCATTTATCGCTCAATGAAAAGAGTGCTGTAGTGAATGTGTACCACTATTTTAAACATCAAAATCCCTCAAACACTATTGACAGTGTAGTTGAAACAACATCTAAGGCAATGAGATATGGAAAATCTACAATATATAGTTCTAAAGGAGGAAAAATCAGGTGGAGTAACCTCACCAAAGCCGAAACGAGGTAGACAAAAACTATTAAAAGTCAACGTGGACGAGTTTTTTAAAAATGCTATTCGTAAGCTTGTTCACTCATTTTTTATAAACAAGCAAAAACCAACTTTAGATAAAGTTTTGCAAGCCATTACGAATGATGTTGATTTACCCACAATAAGCCGGGATAAACTATGGAAAACGTTACATGAGTTAAACTTTAAATTTGAAAAAATGGGCAGACACTCAATGCTAATTGATTCTGAAGAAATTGTATGTTGGAGAAGACAGTACCTCAGAAGAATACAACAAGTTAAAGCTAAAAATAAAAACATTTATTATTTAGATGAAACATGGGTGAATGAAGGACATTGTGTAGGAAAAGTTTGGAAAGACAAAAATATAAAATCATCCCATCAAGCTTTTCTAGAAGGATATACTACTGGTTTTAGGGAACCTATAGGAAAAGGTAAAAGATTAATTATTTGTCACATAGGCAGTACAAACGGTTTTCTTGAGAATGGTTTACTCTTATTTGAATAAAAAAACCCGTTGATTATCACAAAGAAATGAATGGAGACGTGTTTGAGAGGAATATTTTGAACAGATGATTCAATACATACCAAAAGGATCGGTTATTGTAATGGACAATGCAAGTTACCACTCCAGATTACTTGAACCTTTACCAACCACTAAATGGAAAAAGGATAAAATTGCAAAATGGTTATCTTCTAAAAATTTAGCCTTTGACAATACAATGCTGAGGGCAGAATTGTTAACTATTGCTAAAAAACATAAGCAAAATTATAATAAATATAATATTGAGGAGATAGCCAAAAAACGAGAAATTGAAATACTTCGTTTACCACCCTACCATTGTGAGCTGAATCCGATAGAATTGATATGGGCTCAAGTTAAAGGTTATGTTGCCAGAAATAACACTTTTAAATTATCAGATGTTAAAAATCTCTTCAATAAGGCAATATCTGAAGTGACAAGTGAAAATTGGCAAAAATGTATTAGACACGTTACAGAAATAGAAAAAAAAAATGTGGGAGCTAGATAACATAATTGATATTACTATAGAGCCCATTGTAATTTCTCTAGAATCAGATGGTGAATCTTTTGCGAGGAACCATAACTTTAAAATTATTAATTTATGTACTTTAATTTTATTTTTAGATTTTTATTTTTTAAGATTTAATATTGTCGTATTTTTTGCATGTTGCTCGTCAAATTTTATCCTTGCGGTTGGTTTTTTTTCTCATATACCTACTTAATTGTTTTTTAGCTCCTCATAATAATTTATAAGTAATTGTAATTATCTGTACATATTATATACATATTTTGTAAATAAACATATGTCTAAAACAAAATGGCTAAAATAATATTGACTTTTTCTTAATTTTACCCAAATTAAATTACTACTTACGAATTATGTTTATCTATCTAAAATTGGTAATCTAGGTATAAATAACTAAAACAAATTAAATATTTCTATTTCCATATTAATTTAATTTTGAAAACGCACGTCTATGGTTTACTGCCTTTAACACTGATAACTGCAAAACATTTCTGCGAATTTACTCTCTCTTGATTTTCAAATACACTATAGGTACAAGGTCGGGATTGTACGGTGAGTAGTCAAAAAGTTCTCAACGAACATTATAAAATTATCATGGAGAAGGTTTATGCCAGATGTCAGCGCGTCCAAAGTTTTCTGTTAGGTCACTAATCGGCGATAAGATCGCAGTGTTTTGTTCACTTTTGAAACGATTTCATAGGTCTGGATATTGGGCCTGCCATTCTGCTCTTCGTCATATATATTTGTTAAAAGTAGCCTCGATGAGAACAGTGATTTCCAAGAACAGTGATTCCCAAAAAACTTTTTAATTTCCTAAAATCCATTAACCTACTAAATAAGATTTAATTTATATTTTATCTTTTAACCCTAGATTATAACAAACATATTGTAATGCTAATAACCTTAAAAGATTGATAAGTATTTCTTTTAATTAAAAAAAAAGTATTAAAAAAATTCATTATTATTATTAATTAATACAAAAATCAATTACACCTACTCTTTTTGTCGCCTCATCTTTTTACTAACTACTCATCCACTATTGTTGAATTTCTTTTTATTTTTGTAATTTTTGGTACCAATTCTGACATTTCTTTTTTGCTTTCTGTTTTCTTTCCTTTTCTGTTTTATGTAGTATTTTCTACTGGTTTTTCTTCTTTACTTTTTGTTGCTATTTCTTTTTTGTCTATTTCTACATTGCTGTTTTGATTTTTGATAATTTTCCTATTTATTATGGCATTTCTTTTTGCTGCCCTATAGTTATTTCTCGTTCCTTTTGCTTTCTGTTTTTCCTGTGTTTCCTCCCTTTAATTTCGTTGCTAGTTCTTTTACTATTTTTGCTGACTCTTTCCTGTTACTCCTTAGTTTATTTTCATGCTTTTTTTGCTGACTCTAATGTCTTTTTGTTATTTCTTCTAAAAATCAAAACAGTAATATAGAAATCGACTAAAAACAAATAGAGAAATAGCAAAAAACATTGAAGGCGGCAAAAAATACGCAAAAGGAAAGAAAAGAGTAAAGGAATAGAGGTAGCAAAAATTCTAAAAGAAAATGCAACAAAAAATAAGGAGGAAAAACCAAAAGAAAATACTACACAAAACAGAAACCTTTAGCAATGATACAATGAGAAAGGCGAGCAGTAAATTCTTTCCTAACGTTTTCGGGTGTTTTCAGGTGTTTTCAGGTGTTACTTGTGCACTTTCCGTTCGCATTCGCTCCTTCAACTCTTCTACATTATTCGGTCGATTTTGATATACTTTGCTCTTTAAATATCCCCACAAAAAAAGTCTAACGGAGTCAAATCTGGCCATTCTACCTATCCACCTTCCTGGGACAACGTTATTAAGGTAATGTCGTACCTCAACGCCATTGTGTGGAAGAGCCCCATCTTGTTGGTACCATAAATCATTTCTATTTGGAAAAAGCTGATTCAGCTGTGGCAACAGATAATTTTGAAGAAATTCCAGATAACTAGCAGCGGTTAGGTTTTCCTCAAAAAAATATGGCCCCACAATTTGATTGTTTATAATGCCGACCCAAACATTCACCTTCTCGGGATATTGTGTCCAATACTACTCCATCCAATGTGGTTTTTCACTTGCCCAATATCGACATGTCTGGCGATTTACGTGACCGTTCAGCATAAAAGGCACTTCATCTGAAAAAAGTACCTTTTGTATGAAACCCGGATCTCTGTTACATTGTTCCATAACGATTTCGCAGAATTCGATTCTTCTATCAAAGTCATCTTCTAACAGCTCCTGGACCAGATGTACTTTGTATGGATGCCACTTCTCCTTTTTTAGCACTCTTAGAACAGTTTATTGGTGGACGTTATTATCTAGTGCGACCTGCCTAGAACTGATATGAGGATTCTCTAGAAACGCCAGTACAACGTCCAGTTTTTTGGCTTTGGATATTGATGTTCCACCACTTCTGGAAAGATCTTTGACATGACCCGTTTCTCTAAATTTTTTTTCAATTTTACTTACTGTTGATTGAGTAATTGGATCACGATTGGGATTGCATGCTCGGAAATCATCCTGAACGAGACAGTCCCTAACAGGACTGTCAGGATCAGAAGTGATAGCCAAGCAGCTCTCAAAGCAATAGAGAGCGTACACACTGCGTCACGAACAGTGAAGCACTGCCAAGGAACTGTAGCTGAACTGGCACAACGCCACAAGGTTATCCTTAAATGGGTACCAGGACACACAGGGATTCTTGGAAATGAAAAAGCTGACCTCCTAGCCAGGGAAGCTTCAGAAGGAACCCTGATCGGACCTCTTCCCACATGTGGGGTCTCATACCAACATGTAAGGGAAACAATAGAGGAACGACTAAGGGAACAACATAAGAAACTCTGGATGGAACTGCCTGGACTCAGGCAATCCAGATTATTCATAACAGGTCCATCCAGGGAGAAAACTACAGAACTACTCAGCCTAAGTAGAACCCAATTGAGAAAGGCAGTGGGACTGCTTACAGGACACTGCCATCTCCGAAAACACATGAACATAATAGGACTCGCTGAGGACCCATTATGCAGAAAATGTGGTGAGGAAGACGAAACTCCTCTTCACGTAATATGTCACTGTCCGAGCCTTAAGTGGCTTAGACAGAAACACTTTGGCATTCAGTTTCCTGAGCCAGAGGAAATCGTGAAAGCGAATATCAGGGACATTCTAGAATACATAAAGGAAACGAACCTGGTATGATTACTTCAGGGGGGTACAATGAGCCTAGAGCTCCAGTACATGCATGAAACGCACCCCAGAAGAATAGAATAGAATAGAATACTGTTGATTGAGTAATTGGATCACGATTGGGGTATTTAGCATTAAATAAATTACAAACTTCTGCTTGAGTCCTCACTCTATCTCCATAATCAATCATGGTTAAAATCTCGATTCGTTCTGTTTCTGTTAGTTTCATTTTTGTAAATGCTGTTATTAATTTCGGCAAAAAACTGGAAGAGTAAAAATTTGACGTCAATTATTTGACAGATTGACAGATCATTGAAGAATAAAGACTAGTCAATGACAATATAGATTTAAATATTTTTGCACAAATAATTCCGAGTACTTACTACAATAATTAATTTCAAATTATAATGTAGCATTGTTTTTAACAATGCATTTTTTTTCGGAACAAACAATAAACTCTATTTTGTTTTATTCCCAGTGGCGGTACTTAACAGAGTTCATAATTTTGGTTAACCCTGTAGAAATATATATTTAATGGATTACATTGTTGCAAAGGCGATGAGGAGATCTTTCAAATGACCTGTCACGTGACCTCGGTTTGTATTTAAAAAACTTGTCGATGAAGTAATGTCCAACACATCTATAGCAGTTGATGGCCATTCAAAAATTAAGATTAACGTGTTTTAAGATTTCTTTTAAAAGTCGTCTGTTTCTAAAATAATGAATTTATTCCATACATTTGCATCATACTGTATATTGATATTGAATTGCGTCCTACAAAAATCCCAAATAGCTTAATTTTTCCGTACATAAAGGAAAAACTTGAAGCAATAAAATTTAATGATTTAACCATATTTTCCACTGCACCCAAAATCACTAGTTTCGAATAATCTTAAGAATAGTTAATTATTTAAAACATAAAATGTATAATTTACTTATTCCGGGTATACCAATTGAATTAATCTTCATATTTCTTTATTGGTTTGCAACAATATTTTGATTTAAAAGTGTCTTTTTCTCTAAAAATATTTTGCAACCGACAGATTTGCAAACAAAATCCTCGAACTTGTCATTGAAAAATTTTGGGAATTAAATTGTCGTCTCCATTAAAATAAACTTATTGAACTTGTGTTTATATTTATACTGCAATTATGTGAATGTGAATTGGACGAAAATAAATTTTTGTTGTTTGGCAATCGAACAATAAAAATAGTTTCGCCTTTGAGGACGTGTTGTTTTAATCTACTTCTAATCGTTATTTAACAAAAGAAACATTACTTCATTAATTGCCTCTTTATATCAATAACGACTATTACAATTATAATAATAGTTATTACACCTGATGGAAAATTCTTTTAGACACTATAAAGATAACCAAAGTGCATTATATATTTGTTACACAGAATATATAAACAATTAAAAGAGCTGACCCATGCTAGAGATAACTTAAACATATGTTACTTTATGAAAAATTAACATATCTCTAAGGTTATACGAAATAATGTTCTAGTAATATTGTACGTCACTGGATGTCGGAATTAACATAAAATTACTGTTATCACATACACGTTTATATACTTGAAATACGCAAATGGCTATTTGGATATTAAAATACCGTTTATTTGAATTTATTAGGTCGATAGTGTACTTACTTATTTTGTTACTTAAAGTCATATATAGGTTAAATTTTTGATTGAACTAACTTTTTTGCTTAGACCTTGGCTGATCCTCTTTTGGCTAAAATAGTGGTTATCCCACGAACCACCGATTTCAATTGGTTATACTTTAGAAGATTTCCAATATTCAAAGCTTCTTTGCATGCCCACGAAGTCAAATTAATTCTTTTCGCTTTTCGTTGGTTCAGTATTTATAAAATAACAATGGCGCAAACACACCCATAGATAGATAGATAGATAGATGTTTAAGAGGTGGCCAGAAGTCTATTCCACTGCGACCTTTTCAGATCTATTGTGGTCTTCGAAAAACTAGATTACATCCCCCAGTCCGACTCTCTTAACGAAGTCGATAAGCTTTGAGACTGTAACCTTCATGTAGTCCCTTGCCAATGGATATTCTTCTCCTAAAGTCAGGAACACCGCATATTTACCAGACCGTCGCACTGACATAAGATGTGCTCTGGTGTTTTCTCTTCTAGGTGACAGAATCTGCACAGATCCGTCTCTGTCAACCCCATCAGCTTAAGATGCCTGTTTAGCTTACAGTGACCCGTCAATAGACTTACTACAGTTTTGACCGTTTTCCTGTCTTTACTCAATAAGTCTGACGTAAACTTTTGCGAATGTTCCATTATGAATTGTTTCGCTTGCCTTTGTCCTGGTGAATTCCACCACCATTCCCGTGATTTTCGTGCCACCCATGTTTTCATGGCCGTTTTTATTATATTTTTTGCAATGTCGCAGAAAGGTTCCGGTCCAATAAAAGGCATTGATGAGCCTAGTTTAGCCATTTCATCTGCCTTTTCAGTGCCTTTTAGACAGCTATGACCTGGTACCCAAGCTACCGTAACCTTGCTACGATCCCCAGAGTATTCAGAGCATGCACACAGTCCCATACTAGCCTAGAATTGACCTCTACAGAATCTAGTGCCCTTAGCACCGCCTGACTGTCTGTGAAGATGGCTATTGAACGGTACGTCCTATCCAGCCTTTTAATTTCTTCTACACAGTAGTGAATTGCCGTAATTTCTGCTTGAAACATCGTGGCATTTTGGGATAGACTTGCTGGGAATGTTATCCCTTGTTTCCCTCCGACTACGCCGGCTCCCACGCCATACGGCGTCTTTGAGCCGTCCGTGTACCAGGTTGACTCCGCCTCTATGGGTACACCTTTTTCCCAGTCTTCGCCCAGATAGCACAAGTACGTTCAACGAACGTCCAATGGACGTCACTTGTTAAAAGTCCAGACGTCCAGCGGATATCCCATTACATTCTTTAGACGTCCGTGGGACGTTCAAAAGGACCTAAATGTTACCAAAAAGTACGTCCCTGAAACATATATAGTACATATATGTTTCAGGACATATAGAGTACTTAAATAGGACCTAATAAGGATTTCTAAACGACGTATATGGACATATACGGGACCCAATAAGGATGTATAAAGGACGTAATGAGGATATACATTAGACCTTTACAGGACCTATAGAGTAGGGTACCTGTTATAAATCAAAAGTTAGCATTGTTGAGCCAAATTAAGGGGAGGGAATCCAACAATTTTTATTTTTGATTTTTAACTGACAACCTCTACTACATATTCGATCCTACATCACTTTTGAAATAAAAATACACTTGGAAGCGCCAAAAAAACACAACACTCACATAACCACCCTCTCGCTTCTTTTTCTGCTACCTTGTCATATCTGATATGTATAAACTATATAATGTATGGGTTGTGCAGTCCATTTAAAAAAAACTTTTATTCGACCTTGCATGTATACAATCCTTTTGCTTTTATTGATCAGTTCTCTTGAATGTAGAATGAATGCAGAATGTATTGCTGATGTGAAAATCATTTGAGTACACTTGTAAAACTATTTCTTAACCTTAAACATACATGTTGCTTATTAGCGAGGCGCAAACACTTTGACAAGTTCTATACCAAAGATATTTTTCTGAGGGCATCCGTTACAGAGAGATTGAACTTTATTTAAGATCAAGTCATCAGTAGAAACTGAAACTTCTAGGTTACCATTGTTTTAGAATATTAAGTTTACAATATTTTATAGAAAAAATAAAATCTTCAATTAAAACTACATAAAATGAACATCATAAGGACGTCCCTAGTATGTCCGAATATAAAATCCCTTGGACGTCCAAAAGATGTACCGAAACGATTGGACATTTAATGGACGTCCCATGGATGCTCTTAATGGTACTTCCCTGGGATGTTCAAATATAAACATCCCTTGGACGTCCAAAATAAGTCCAGGGACATTTGGACCTTAAAATGACGAATATTGGACGTCCTAGGGATGTCGTGTGCTATCTGGGTCCCTAGTATAACTATTTTAAATTTATTGGCAAAGCTATGTATATCTCGTCAATGGGTTACCCCAGCTTTTAGTTCCTCGATTAGCTTACCATTATCAGCTCCATGCGATTGGCTTATGTGCTGCTGATTATGTATTAATCTGTGCATGGCTGCTCTCGCTTCGCCCTGTATATATATGTGTAGTGGTGGAATGTTTAACAAGACTTCCAGTGCAGCTAAAGGAGTAGTTTTTATGGCCCCCGTAACGCATAGGCAAGCTAACCTTTGTATGTTACTTAACAGCCTTACTGTTCCTGTTTGCTGTGTCTTTGTCCACCATACCACTGACCCGTAGGTTATTATGGGTCTAATAACCCTTGCACATGGTCATTTTGGAGTTAAACCCCCCATTTTTTCCACACATTCGTCTACATCTGTCCAAGGACAATAAGGCTTTCTGCGTGGTTTTTTGTATGTGTGTGTTCCATGAGAGTCTTTGATCTAGGAATACTCTTAGGTATTTTATTTCTTTGGCAACTGGAATCACTGTTCCCCCCAGAACAAGCAGCTCAAGAGAGAATCAACAAATCCAGCGTTTCTAGAGTCTTAAGAAGGTTTAGAAAAACTGGAAGTCATAATAGAAAACCAGTTCCAGGACGTCCCAGGTGTACTAATCCTGCAGATGACCGTTATTTAAGAATTCAGACTTTGCGAACTCGTCATGTTACAGTCAGGTAACTGCAAAATGTACTCTCTGGAGTAATAACCAAATCCAGGCTTGAATATTGTTATGTATGGTACATCAGATAATATCTCCTAAATCAAAATGTAACTTCAATATGCCAATCTGACGATCATAGTATATATATCGAAACAGCTGAACCAAAAAAGCTAATAATAATAAATAAAAGTGATGTTCAAAGGTTCTTTGGTTAATGGTATTTTTGTCCATTGATTTCTATACTCTCTCTTCAATACTATAATTTAAAAATGAGGTATTTTGAATACCTACCGTTGTGAAATTAATTTTTTTTTATTATTTCTTATTATATCAAAATAGACCACATAATTAATAATACCAAATTAACATATTTCATGTACGCCACTTGTTTTCTGAAATCAAACAATGTGTTTAACCTTAATAATAATCTAATTACGGATAGAACTTGGAACATATCCCGCAGGATTAGTAAATTATATATATAGATAATTTAATTATTCACAGAGGAAATATTAAAACGGGTAATTTAAATCGGTTCACACGTATCTTCGATAAATAATAACGGCGCGATTGGGAAGAGTAACCGCAACATTGTATTTTTTTTACTACGAAACGTAAAACAACATTTTCTTTAGTTCGTTTTCTATGACTAAAGATAATCCGTCGTGGTACGGAGTCAGTGGTGCCCCACAAAATAGGTATTGTTATTTCAAAAAAGTTTAATGGACTAGTTTAGTGATTTTTTTATATTTGCATCTTATAAAATAAGTTTTTAGTGGTTCAACTGTACAAATAAAATTTTTATAAAATTAATCCTCTGGCCACAATCGGCTTTTGAAATTTAAATTTAATGGTTACATACGTCATAAGTGGTAAGTGACGTGTTTCAATAAGATTGGTAGAAAATTTGCGATGTCGATATGCTTTAATATTAACTGAGAAACTTATCTCTCTCTCTTATTTGTTGTCATTAAAAAGAGATAAACATCGATATTTTTGTTCTCTGATTGACACTTTATCAAATAAGGAGTAAAACACTAAACAAAATATTCTGTCATTTTCGTTAGTTTAATTTGTTGTTTGGTTGTGTTTGGTTTATGAAAGAAATTACTTCTATACTATTTTTGGTTCGAAAATAAAAATCCCTAACACCTTCTCTTGGTGTTATAGCGGTTCCTTCAAAAATAACCAATAGAAGTAATTGTTCTCTCGGGGAGCAACCCTTCTATCGGTACAGTGAGAGAACGAATTTCAAGAATACCGTTTTGGCATTTTCAATAGAACCACGCCCACTTTCTATTGGCTGTTCTATTCTATCACCGTCAAGAATAGGGGTCTTGTTTGTTTATTACAGATAAACACGATTTTCTCTCCTGTCATATATCTTGTCAACTGGTACAATCAGTTAGTCACAGAACACGGTGTTTTGTGCCGCCAGTTCTTTGGGAATACTTGAAACGAACGTAGCTAAAATGTGACAACGTTGACTTTTAAACACACTTCATTATTGGTTATTAGTTGGCGCTACGTTTAAAACTTACTAATTATTTATTGCTAAATTTTACGAAATGAGAAAAATTTATTGCAAAATGAATACCAATATAAGTAAGTAGGTATCTTATCCTAAATATATATTGCTATCATTTTGATTAATATGATCCTACTAAACTAGTCCATTCTTGTTAAATTTATTGCACTAAATTGCATTTCAGAAAAGTTTAATCCTTGTTAAATTTATTGCACTAACCCTTACTTTCTGGAAGTACATCTCACTAAGAATAATAAAAAACTCTTGCTTCCAGCGAAACGGCTGTCGTTGAGGTTAAATAAGCAAGTTTTTAAATAAATATTGGAAGTTTTGTTAAAGCGAAGAGTTTTTGTTATTCTTAAATCTTGTTATTGACATTTTTATTTTATAATAAAAAAATATGGTTAAATAGGTAGATATTTATGTTGAGTATAGTGACGAATGTGAAGAGTGTCTTATGATTCCAAGGCACCGGAGGACATATGAGTTGCACACAATATTTTATCTACTACCGTTCATATTGTTCCACAAATATAAATACAAAAGTTTCTTTATGCACTGAAATGTAACTTAGTAGACATTATTTAAAATATTTCATTCTTACAACAGAATATTGAAAAATTCGTAATTTTTAGTTACTTATTATTACAACTACCAAAATTTATTAATTTTGCATTTTCTATCTCAAAATTGGAAATAAAAGTTAAATATTAATATATTAAATCTGTCAAAATAAAGAGTTAGCTTTATAGTATTTTTTTTATTAACTGCAATATTCTACCCGATTTAATCTCATTGTGTTGAAAATCATCAGGTAAAAGATGCAAATGTGCTACAGGGTCGAACTTAAGAAATTTGAATTTTGCATAATATGGGAGATATACAAGTAATTTATTTGAATGTTACAATTCTATTCTATATTTAGTTCAATGTAGCTATCGCTATCCTCATCGATATTAATTATAATTGGCGCAATTGATTTTACAGAAAGGTACGAGTTTTCAATATTTATAACATGACTAACAGAACTTTTCCATAACTCGGTAGGAATGTAATTCATACAGTTCCTAATTAATTCTACCACACTACCACTTAAAGTCGGAGAAGTATTTTTTCCACGCACACTCGATTTAAGTTGGTGCCACATAAGCTCTATGGGATTGAATACGCAGTAGTAGAGAGGTAGTCGTAACACTGTATGTCCCAATTCTTCTGCAATTGTATCACAAACATACGTTTTTTTAAGAAAATGACTGCAGCGCTTGTAAAAGTTCTTTTTTTGTATAATTTTCCCCAAAATATATGTCATTTGCAGCTATGAAGTTTTGAATCTCCAATTTTCATCTTCCGATTTTCAGACCGGTATTTTCTTATTGACGTTAAATATTCAGAACGCCAGTTTATTAAACGTGTAGATAGAAAATATTCTAATAATTTAATGAAAACATAAACACGTTAATAAGTAGTACTAGGTCTAGAAAAAAATATTTGTAAAACTGTGTAATTTTTTTATTGCAGTTTATTATGTTTGATGATATTTTAAACATGCATATACCGAAAACCGTTTACACTACCACTACACCAACACACACTTTTATATGCCTGACGCGCGTTTCGATAACCAAGTTATCTTCTTCAGAGACCGAAGGTAAACTAAAGCTATGCCTACAAACTAACCTTATATATAGAACATTTTTAGCGCCAAATGTTTTCGCGGTAAATCTTTTGGCGGCAAAGCCAATTTTTAGCGCGAAAACATTTTTACAATAAGTTTTCTTATAATAAACTATAAAGTGGACTATCTGGGATAGGTCCTTTGTCCTTATTTAATCTATTTTTACATTTAATAATTTCTATACTTTCAAATGCATCCAACAATCTATTGTTCGATACATTTTTTAACAAGTTTAAACTATCTACATTTACAGAATGGTTTTTGGTAAAAGCATGTTCGGCAATACTAGATTTTTCTATACGTCCATATTTTAGATGAGCTAAATGTTCTTTAAATCTTGTTTTAACCGATCTTTTTGTTTGCCCAACATACTTTTTATCACAATCATTACAGCTTATTTCATATATACCGCTTTTTTCCAGATTTTCTCTCTTATCCTTCGGATTTCCTAACAATTGTCTCAGGGTGCCACTAGTTTTATGAACTAAACCTAATCCCACCGTGCCGAAAATTGTATTCAATCCTTTGGTATACTGAGGGATAAATGGTAATGAAATGAATTTCCTATCGTTGTGTTCTCGCTGGAAAAAGGTGGTTTCACAAAGAGATTTCTTAAAACTATGGTGATTGATCAGCTTATGAATTAGTTTTTTATCATATCCATTAAGTACAGCTATATCCTCAATTAAATTCTTTTCTCTGTTATATCTTGTTTTGTTTAAAGGAAAATGAATTAATCGATGAACCAAAAAATGAAAACTTGCCATTTTGTGTTGATTACAGTGAAAAGAATCTATCGGAATATACCTATACGTAGCGGTGTCTTTCCTAAAAATATCAAATTCTAACTTGTTATTATTTCTTATTACTAATGTGTCCAAAAATGGTAACTGTTCATTATTTTCTAGTTCAAACGTGAATTTTATGCTTGTGAATTTTGAATTTAATTTTGAAATGAAATCTTCTACTGATGATTTCTTCGTATTGAAAACTGCGAAAATGTCGTCCACATATCTACACCATATCCTTGGGAAATACTCGAACTCTTGACTGATCTGTGTTTCAAAATTGCTCATAAAAAGGTTGGCTATAAATGGTGATAAACAATTACCCATTGCTGTTCCTTCATATTGTTGATAAACCTGATTGTTGTATTGAAAATAATTTTGGTCCATGCATAGTTTAGCTAATCGTAGGTATTCAGTTCTAACTTCAACACCCAGATCATTCAAGATGAGTAGTTCTTCCAGATACTGTAAAGTTTGTGGAATCGGTACGCTAGGAAATAAAGAACTAACATCGAACGAGATTAAAATTTCCCCATCTTCTAGAACAACATCTTTAACTTTCTTGATAAATTCTAATGAATTTTTAACTGAAAAACTATTACATTTTTTGGGTAGATTTTCAAACTCGTTCGATAACCATTTTGAAATATTATAACTAGGTGTACATATAGCTGAAACAATAGGTCTCATTGCCTTCCCAGGTTTATGTATCTTCGGAAGGCAATAGAGCTTTGACAATGTAGGGTTACTTACAGTTAATTTATACTTTAACGAATCGGTGACAAGGTTCTTACAACTTTTGAGAGTGCTCTTCACCATGGAAATCATTTTGTTTAGTTGATTTTTTTGAATCTTAACGTAAGGACCATTCTCTATCAAGTGATCCACTCTTTCGAAATAGTCTTGTTTGTCCATTATAACAACCCTGTTTCCTTTATCAGCTTTTAAGTAAAAACATTCCTTCTGCCTCAAACCTTTGACAATATTCCTAGTTTTCTTAATTCCCTGTAAATTTTTGTTCTTATTTGAAATATTTTTGGAAATTTGATTCTTACAAGCTTCCCGAACATAAACCTTGGCATCATGAGAGAGATATTGAACAGAACTTTCAATATGTCCAATCAATTCACCCAAGTTCCCACGAGAAGGCACGGCAAAATTCAAACCTTTGTTTAACAACTCTGTTTCACTGCTGTCAAAAGTTTGGGAAGAAATATTTTCAACAATATTAATAGGTTCCAAAGAAATTGTTTTAGGTTTTGGTTTTAATTTCTTTAGTTTTTTACTCAAGATCGACATTTTCTTCTTAAATTTTGAATGAATAACCCTAAACATCTTTCTTTGGAATTCACACCAATGTTCATATTCTACATTACTTAACTTATGTGTTAATTTTTTGTAAAGTCCATATGCCTCTATTTCAAGCATACTTCGTTTACTGTACAGATATTTGGTTTCTAATGCTAACCATTTTTTCTTTGCAAACAAGATTTAAAGAACATTTAGCTCATCTAAAATATGGACGTATAGAAAAATCTAGTATTGCCGAACATGCTTTTACCAAAAACCATTCTGTAAATGTAGATAGTTTAAAATTGTTAAAAAATGTATCGAACAATAGATTGTTGGATGCATTTGAAAGTATAGAAATTATTAAATGTAAAAATAGATTAAATAAGGACAAAGGACCTATCCCAGATAGTCCACTTTATAGTTTATTATAAGAAAACTTATTGTAAAAATGTTTTCGCGCTAAAAATTGGCTTTGCCGCCAAAAGATTTACCGCGAAAACATCTGGCGCTAAAAATGTTCTATATATAAGGTTAGTTTGTAGGCATAGCTTTAGTTTACCTTCGGTCTCTGAAGAAGATAACTTGGTTATCGAAACGCGCGTCAGGCATATAAAAGTGTGTGTTGGTGTAGTAATAGTGTAAACGGTTTTCGGTATCATTTTCGCCAACGGTTCCAGATTCAACATTTTAAACATGCATATGTCTTACTAACTTACATTCTGTCAAAACTAAAAAATAATAATTTTTAAAATTTATTTTTTCAAATAATTTGTTTGCACTGAATTGATCGCGTAAACCTTCCGTCAAGACATTTTACAATTTCATTAATATTTTTAATTAAGAAACTTTTTCTTAAAGTTGGATTAAAATAAAAGGAAAAAAGTTAGTTGTAAAGAACAAGTAAATGCGACTCCAATTAAGAGAGGAAGCGTCAAAAGGGCGGTCAACCGAGATAATAAATCGTTTAAAGGGCGGTGAGTTTCAACATCATTAATATTGGGACTTCCAAAATTATACTAGTTTACTTAGAAATTTAGATAAAAGGAAAAACCAATCTTTATATTTTTAATTTTTGCTGATGCATAACTGTCTTACAGTTTAAATTCAGATCTTGATATTAAAGACAAATAGCATTCAACAAGTTTAGTAAAGAAAACGTGATTAAGATGCTCCATTAAAGTATTTCATTTATGTTTCAAGTCACCCTTTAAATATTACCTAATTAGTATTTTAGTAAATTATACTCTTTTTGAGCTTTATAAAGATTTTCTTGTAAAATAGAAATGTAATTATTACATCTTGCTCAATAAAAATTCTTCTATGTATCTATAACTATTGTTTTTTTTATAATTTATAGTGCGAAATTGTGTCACAAACAGTAATATACCCACTGTTTGCAAAGCGTATTGGATTTTGTAATTTTCTTTTAATGGGAAAAATTAATACTTATGCAGTCTTGTTTCAGTAACAACAATCAACGATTGCGGTTAGCAAATAAAGATTCAAAATGGGACGTACTTCCAAAGAAGGAGATTCTTTGTAAAAACCATAAAAATCTTATCAATAAATGAATAACAATACTACAACAATATCATTTTACACTCTTAACATAACATGAGAGAGAGAGACATAAGCTTTATTGTCATGAAAATTTTTACAATTTTATGGACAAAGCGACAATTTAAAAATAGTTAAAAATAATTAAAAATATAAAAAATAACATAAAAAATACTGACTGTACCAATACAAAACAAAATATATAAAATACAAACTTAAATTAATAATAATAATAATAATTAATAATTATAATACAATGCAAGCAACGTACATCATACTAAATACTGAACTACGCCAATTTACTCAAGAGTCTAGGGTAGATTGTAGAATTCAGCCACCGAATAGTAAGGTCTCTCATGCAGAAATGCCGTTGCCAATCTCCGGAATCTAACAAATGTATTTGCCACCTTTAATTCTAAAGGTAGCTGATTGAATAGCTTCTTGGCATTGAAGGTGATGGAATTTTTTACCAGATCAGAGGTGGGTATTGTTAAGTAAATGTCGGAATTTTTTCTTCTAGTAGGGTAACTATGAATTGGTCTCTCAGATAAATTGTGAAAGTGTTTGCGAACCAAACACACGGATTCCAAAATGAATAGAGCGGGAAGAGTTAAAATTTTGTATTTCTTAAAATAGAATCCGCAATGCGTCCTACTAATCAAACCATAAATGTAACGAATAGCTCTTTTTTGTAGCTTGAAGATAGATTCAAAGAGGTGCAAACTACAAGACCCCCAGAAAGGTAAACCATAGCGAAGGTGCGATTCGAATAAAGAGTAGTAGGTTGTTAAAGCAGTACAAGAATCAAGCTGCTTAGATACAGATTTAATGGCAAAACAAGCAGAGGATAATTTTTTAGCTAAAGTGTCTACATGTACAGACCATTTAAGGGCATCGTCAATGTGGAGACCAAGAAACTTAATTGAATTTGAAGATCTTATTAAGTCGTTGTTAAGTTTGAGAGGTTGCAAAACTCCTTTGTAAGATAAAACTAAAGTTTTCTCAGTGTTAAAACAAAGCCCGTTCGAGTCAGACCAGGACTTAATAGTAATGAGATCTTTGCCTATGGTAGAATGTAAAGTTAGTATATCTGGACTGTTCCATGTTACACTAGTGTCATCAGCAAATAAAGTGAATTTACCATTAATTCGTAAGTCTGTGACATCGTTAGGTAATGAATACCAAAAAGAGAATTGGACCCAAAACTGAACCTTGGGGTACACCACTGCTAACTGGTAAATGTTTCGAAAGTTTTCCATTTGCTCGCACCAGTTGTTCTCTACATCCCAGGTAAGATTCAAACCATTTTAAAGGAATACCACGGATGCCATAATATTCCAGTTTGTTTATCAAAATTCCATGATCAACACAATCGAAGGCCTTTGCGAAGTCACAAAAAACCGAAGCCGTGAAAAGTTTATTATTAAGTGAGGTATATATTTCATTAAGAACAGAAAACATTGCGTCATTAGTACATTTATTAGGTAGGAAACCGAACTGTTGGAATTTCAAGATTTTATATTTGAAAAGAAAGGGCAATAGACGGTTTTTCATTAGTCTTTCGATTATCTTCGATAAGATTGGTAATAAGGCAATAGGACGATAGTTACTAGTATTACGTTTCTGGCCACCCTTGTGGAGAGGAACAATTATTGCTGTTTTTAGACAGTTAGGAAAGAGGCCTTTTTCAAAGGATTCATTGATCATAGAACATAAAACGTTAATCACCGCATCAGGAATATTTAAAAACAACTTAGCCGATAACCCATCAATGCCACAGGAAGTCTTGTTTTGAATACTGAGTATGGTTTGCACAAGCTCAAATTTATCTATTGGTCTAAGGAAGAAACTATCAGTGATTCTTTTAGAAGGAACGAGGAAAGAAAGAGCGTCACGACTTGGAGATATTTTAGAGCTAATAGTCTTACTCACGTTTACGAAATAATTATTAAGTTCGTCTGGGTCAAGTTCAATAAAGTTAGAGGAACGAGTCTTGTTCCTCAAATCATTGATAATGGACCAAGTTTCTCTCGAGGAGTTTTTAGCTCTAGAGATGCGATTGTTATATGATTGTCATGATTGTCATGAAAACATGAAGGTTCTGCTCCTTTAAATAATCAATTTTAGTCAGACAAGATGATTCAATTAAATATTCTTTAGACTAATGGGATTCAAATTCAGTATCTTCCACCAGTTATAAAATCTACAAGTTTCATTTTCATGGTAACAGAAGATAATAAAATAAAATTTTTATGGGCTTTTCTAACCTTGAAATATTAATTCACAGGAAATATATATCTCAAAACTTTTTGTACCTTTTTTTATGTCTAGTCTTATACCAAATAGAATATTTTTTGTTCTTTTTTCATACGAATTTAAAAAAATTATAAAATAATTAAGGAACTTGGTGTCAAATAATTTTCTAAATCAAAAAAATCTGATCTCCTTAATCCATTTTATTTGACGACGCAATACATTAAATAATTAACTCTCTTCTCAAAAAAGTTCTTATTCAATTTTGAAAGGAAATAACAATAAGTTTAAGCCTTAAATAAAACGTAAATCTTGCTGTCCAAATAACAAATCTTAAGAGGGATTACCCAATGAATTTGGTAGATGCGAGTAATTATTACATTATTAATTTTCCAGAGGCAATTGTGCTGGGTTTTTACTCTATTTATGATTACTTCATTGCAATAAATGTCCTTGTTATTTTTGTCTGTATTGGGTTTCTTTATATTTATTTTAATTTCAATTTTTGGTATTTCTTTTTTTTCTATTTTTGATGTCATCTTCGTATAGTAGTTTTCACAATAAATGGTATTGACTGAAGGATTATAATAAAACTAATTAGACCCTTAAGTTGCACATAAATGTAAAAGAACCTGATTCAGGTAATTTTGTTTCTCAGAGAGGAATTGTAGAGGATTACCGAACTCCTGCCAAGATTGAATTCACTATCTATACCAACGATATACTGTGGTGTGACGATGCTAATTCTATAGCGAAACGACCGTCATTAGGTACATTTAAAGTATTTTACGAATAAATAGTGACAGTTAATTCAACCTTTTAGTTGTTTATTGTTCTGAATAAGATGAATTTTCACAAAGTAAGGGTTAGTACAATAAATTTCACCAAATACAATGTTATGATAAATGAAGGATAAGTATATCAAAGTTGAGTTTGAGATATCAAAGCGAATATCAATTTAATGTACAAATACTGTTCTGGTGCTGTTGATACTGCTCGGAAAACTTGAGTCGTTTAAATTAGACGCTCGCCGTTCTTCTGTCAAAGCTTTTCCACTTTGTTGCGGTGTTACAGCTTTTGCTTCAGCTAAACAACGACGCTCTTTTGGAGAGTTATACGTACGTATTAACTTCGTGTATATGTAAACGATAAGGGGCGCAAAGGAGGTTACAAAGTCTGCATCCCCTTGCTTTATAGATTATATAGACTGTAAATAAATTACCTTATCTATACGGCTTGTCACATCGTTTACAGAAATACTTAAAATGTCTATTTTGCAGCTTTATAGTGTTGACTAAACGTACACAGAATTGTTAATAAAAAATATTGTTGGAGTATGAAGATTCCCTCTCTCATTTCAGGGATCGACTTCGTGTTTCGAAAAATTATATTAAAATTGTGGGTTACACGAATTTTTGCTTACAATATTTATTTGTGTAATCAATTTGATCTAAAACAGAAAACTTAAAAATCTTTATTATAAAACGCATTTGCGTAACGTAATGTAACTTTTAAGCACGCAAATTTTTGTTTTAAATGGTTGGCTACATGAGTGAAGTACCTAATGACAAGACTATTGACATTTGTGGCCAATTGCAAATTATTAATTTTATATTGTTCTTTAAAAAAGCATTTGTGAATATGAATATCATCTTTTACTTATATAATATATTATTATTGGTGTATTAGTCATTTTAAAATATTTTAAAACATTTGATAGTTATAGTATTTTTCACAGTAAATGGTATTGGCTTATTAACTGCAATAAACTACCCGATTTAATCTCATTGTGTAGAAAATCATCAGGTAAAAGATGCAAATGTGCTACAGGGTCGAACTTAAGAAATTTGAATTTTGTATAATATAGGAGATATACAAGTAATTTATTTAAATGTTACAATTCTATTCTATATTTAGTTCAGTGTCGCTATCGCTATCCTCATCTAAATTAATTATAATTGGCGCAATTGATTTTACAGTAAGGTACGAGTTTTCAATATTTATAACATGACTAACAGAACTTTTCCAACTGAATGTCAATCAAAAAGTTCCTAATTAATTCTACCACACTACCACTTGTCGGAGAAGTATTTTTTCTGCGCACACTCGATTTAAGTTGGTGCCACATAAGCTCTATGGTAGTACGCAGTAGTACCACTGTATGTCCCAATTCTTCTACAATTGTATCACAAACATACGTTTTTTTTTAAATAAAATGACTTCAGCACTTGTAAAAGTTCTTTTTTTGTATCATTTTCCTCAAAATATATGTCATTTGCAGCCATGAAGTTTTGAATTTCCAATTTCGTATTCTTTGAGCGAGGAATTTTTTGCAATTATCGACTATGATAGCTTGCGTTGTCCATTACTATAACGCTGTTTGGCGAAATGTTGGATAACAGACAATTTTTAAACCAATCTTCAAAAAGCTCTGCTGTCGTATCTTCGTGATAATCAACACAAGAGTCCTTAATATTTTTGGCAGAAAGCCACATAGCGTTTGGGATCCAACCATTTTCTGATCCTGAGTGTAATATTGACAGAGTTCGCCAAAGAGTAGCGAGGCCACAGTTGATGTGAGTTTCGTCATTGATGAGCCGCTGTTTCAAAATTTTGATTGTAGGGACACGCTGCTCATCGTACATAGTGTAGATTTTTCGCCTTATCAAATATTTTTCCCTGTCGTCTAGACTTTTGGTGACACCGGAATCTTTACGCTTTTTTTCTTGATTCCATGGAATTTTCAACAATTCGTCTAACTGGAGCACCTTCGTCAAATTACTGGTTACTCTTGCTGCAGCACCCGCCTTTTATCCTTGCTGAAGTAAGGAACTATACACATTTTTTATAATGATTTTAGCGTCACAAGATAAATGATTCTTTTTTAAAGAACCACTGGAAGAAGCACTATTATTTTTTATCCACGGACGCCACATATTGCCTATTCTGTACGTTGGGGTATAAAATCTTTGCTATTAATGTCTGCAATAACAAATATATTTATAAAATTATTTCACGCCGTAACACAAGTGAACACTTCCAATGAAATACAAAGACTAAAATGAGCAAGAAGTGTAAGCTAAAATTACCTGAATCAGGTCCTTTTACATTTATGATGTGCATCTGGGATTTTACAACTTATGGATCTAATTGGTTTTAATATAATCGTTCAATCAATACCATTTATTGTGAAAACTACTATACAGTTGTTTAACAATAAATACAAGAAATCATCAATTGATTGAAACGTTACCTGCTATGTTTTGAATAATTCTCATTTTCATCCTTATTTTCGTTTAATAGTGTCGTGCACTACAACAGGTAAACCATGTTCAAAATACAAATTGAATCTTGTCATGTTCCTTTTGTTCTTGTGTTATATGACGGGCACAAACCACATGCCTAACTCATGTATTGTCTATAAATTGCCTAGATACTACATCTCATATCAAATTTAATTATTCAGCTCGTTACACTCATAATTAATTAACATTTAATAAACCTCCAGTGGCGCGCACTATGCACACAAACACAGTAAACAAGCGAGCAATACAGTCCATTGAAAAGTTACATTTGGGGTTGCTTCTCTTAAACTATTTACTTGATGAAAAAATTTTGTTAACATTTTTTGTTGCAAATTTAATTCTATACAACTTTGGTCCAATAATTTTTTATCGTAGAACTATAAATAAAAAAGTTATAAGCGAAAATCTTCAGAAATTCGAGAAAAAATTTATATTTTTCGATATAACTTTTTTTTATCATTTTACGAAAAAATAATATCAGACCATTTTTGTAGATCGTTTTTTGAGGAACAACTTTCATAATCAACATTTTTTTATTAAGTTAATAGCTAAGGTTTTACAGCGCTCCGAAGTGAGTACTATTGTTTAGTAGTCTTAACTATACCTATATTATATGTGTGTACTAATAATATGTCATCAGTTATTGTTTTTTTTTTGTTATTATAACTTTTTTAATTACAAATTTAGCAATACGAAATTAATTTGCAACAAAAAATGTTAACAAAAATTTTTATCAAATAAATAGTTTAAGAGATATATCATAAAAACCGTTTCAAGCCCTATTTTCAAGATGACGGCCGTGGGACAAGGGTGGCAACCCCACAAACTTGGTTTTAGCTTTACACTGACCCCCCTACGCATCAAAAAAATAAAATTGCGTCCTCTAAAAAACGCAAGGTTGGGCCTGTCTACAGGCGTTTTTTCAGGCCTGTATTTTCATACATTCGTAAGAGTTTTTAGGATATTTTTTGTTATTTCTTGAGTGCTTTGTTTTATTCTTTATTTGTTTGTTTACTGCAGTTTTCTAATTCACTTTATTTCATTCGATGACTTATTTCTTTGCAAGTTAATGGCTTATCGAAGTATTTCTTTCATCATTCTATTATTTTTTATTTGTTGTTTTCCCTCTTTTAATATTGTTTTTTGTTGATAACCATTTATTTCTTGTCTGACTCCTTGATAAAGATTTCTCTTTTTTTTTGTTACGGTCGTTCTCTTCCTAATCTTTTAGTTTTTTCTACATGTACTTTATTTTTATCGACTTCTGTATTTTGCTTTGGACTTGGTATTTTTTTAGCTTCCCTTTTTCTTCTTTAAACATTTCTATTCTTAGTATACTTATTTCTATTTCTTGCCATTTTTTTATCGAACAAATCTTGATCTTAAAAAATAAAAAGAGATGATTAAATACGAGGAAAATCTACTAAATCAACAAATATGCACAATAATTTGTGGATAAAAGGACAGAAGAAAATGTATGAAGAGATGAAGCAAATTGCAGTTATTATAGGAGAATATCATTGTTAAATACAATTTAAAAAATTTTAGCGCAGTCTATCAAATGAAACTGAAATGAATTGGAGAACATTGTAGGAGAATATTATTAGTGTGGTGATACAGTGAAATATGATACACTTAATATTGAAAAAAAAACCACTTAAAACAGAGTCAAAATTAATAACAGAATATCAGGAAAATTTGCTAAAAACCACGTAGAAAAACAAGGGGATCCTTTAACATATTGGTTTAGTATATGTCGAGAAAATAACATCAGTATGGAAGGACTATTGTACCAAAGAAAACAACAAATGTTTGGCTTTTACAGATGACGTAGTTTGGGTGACAAGTATAAAGAATGGGTAAATAACTGGGAAAAAAATGGAAAATATGTGGAGGAAAAATCAAAGACAATATATGGATGAGATATAAAACTAAGGAAATTAAAGAATTGTACAAGCAACTGATTAAAATAGGAATAATTAAAATACACATGGAAAGAATGCCAAAAAAGGTTTTGAAATATTGCTTATTACTGGTCTAGATAGGTATGTTGACGACGTATTGGCATTCATTGATGATTTTGTCGAAGATATACATTTGATATTGTCTGAAATCAATAATATTCATCCATTTATCAAATTTACCTGTGAATTGGAGCTCATAATTAACATTAATTTCTTGGACTTGACTATACATAAGAATACCGACAACATTTTAAACTTTTCTATTTTTCGTAAACCAACGACAACTTATCTTTTAATAACCAAAAACTCTAATTATCCTTATCACCAAAAGATGGCATCCTTGAATTGTTTTATACATAGACTTTTGAGGATACCGTTGACTGAAGCTTCTTATAACAAAGAAATTTTGCAATCCTAAAATATTAAGAACTTCCGAAAAGAAGTGCTTAAAAAGAAAAATAAAGCAATTGCTCTATATTGGTTTTTGTTTTCTGATCCCAAAATATAAAAGGATGGGTGGTAATCATAATTAATGCATCATTTAATCTTTGTGTGGTTTGGATAATTTCCTCTTGACATTTAGTACAAAAAAGTTTTACAAAGAATGACTTTTGTAAAATTCTTAAAGTTGTTTTCAATTTCTTTGGATAGAATAAAGATTTCCGTACATTAAAAGGAAAATATAAATTTATTATTCCACTTTATTGCAGAGTAGAAGTTTTAAACATGTAATTAGAAAAGTTTTGCGCTCTTCTCCCTTTCCGAAAGCATCGCTTAAAGTTTTGATATATCCATAACTTAATAACATTTTAGTATACTTCCACTTTGACTTTTTTTTTACGAGTTCCAAGTCAATCTTTTAAAATGAATGTATATTAGCAAAAAATCGCAACGATTAAACAAATTTAACTGGAATTTTCAGGGTCATGCCATGCAATAACCGTCAAAAACAGGCGTAGTCGCCGGCTACATCAAGCGGCCCACCTTTATTATTGAAGTTTTTAACAAAAATTAATTTAAAAGTACTTAAAATTAGTAAATTTTAAATTTTATATTACATAAATACTACTAAGGTAAATACTTTTCCAGCAAGGGTGATGAAGTATTAAATAAATATTTGATAGTAATAAAATCATAATTAAATGAATTAAATGCAAACTTAATGTGATTTTTTTTACAAACACGATATCAAAAATAAAATTATAAAAAATAAATGTTGCATTTAAATAACTTAGTTTCTAAGATATTTGTAGGGATTAATTTTTATTTGGAATCAGCACAACTTCTTTACTCCTAACTTTCTAGTATATTTGTTTTGGTCCTTCGAGCCGGATCTGATCCTGTGAGATTGACAGTTTTCTAAATATTTACCTGTTTGTTAAACTTTGGTGTTACATATTTTTTTATTCTTGCCTGCGGAACTTTTACTGCTATTTCTATTAGATATAACCTTTCTCGACTAACTAAATTTATTTTTGTTTCTAGTTCAAAAAACTTTACAATAATATCAAGGGCGTGCCCATAATTCCCAGATAGCACAAACGTTCTCAGCATATTGCAATAAGGTGCGAAAGCTGAATATTCTGGAATATTCTAAAGCATATTTATAGGATGTTCCAGTAATATACCAAATATTCATGGAATATTCTGAACGAATATTCTACATTCTACATTTTTAAAAATTATTCTCAGAATGTTCTACAATAATATTATCAAAACATTTTATGAATAATGTTAATAGAATATCTAAAGAAAATTTCAAGTAAATATTTTAAATAATATTCATGGAATGTTCTAATGACGTTCTTAAAAATTATTAGAATGTTATCCAAAATATTTTATGAATAATATTACGAAAATATAATAATAGGATAAAATAAAATTATTATGGTTAAATATCTATAACAGGTTCCTAATTATATTCTTAGAACATTTTATGTCATATATATTTCCTAACACAATAGAATATTCCTTGAACTTTCTTAAAATATCTCAAAAATATTTTTGGACCATCCTTCTAATATTATTACAGTATTCATAACATATTGTGCTCTGATTCTGAGAATATTCAAAATGCATTCTCAGAGTGTTCAATTAATGTTCTAAGATTATTCATGAAACATTCAACATGTATTCATATTTTTAAAACGTGAATAAAATGTGGAGCTTTATCTACTTAGAATGTCCACAGAACGTTCCGTTGTGGTAATTTTGTAACAATATTCCTAGCATATTTATGCACAGATTCTTAGAGAATTAAAAACATTGAGAGCATTTGATACACATTCTCAGAATATTCAATGTATTACTGGAATGTTCTCTTAGAATATTTCAGGAAAGTTATTAAAATGTGGAAGTCAGTCCACTTTGAATGTTCATAGAACGTTCCAATAATATGTAAAGTATGTTGTGGTAATATTATAAGAATATTAAAACGTTCCAGCAGATGTTTCTAGGAGTATTCTAATAATATTCCTGTGCTATCTGAGTTAATTTATTTGGGTGCTTTCACATTATTCCAATTCTTGTTTAAATTTCATTTGAGCTGTTTAAAAATGCCCAGAGACATGATATCATATTTTAATAGGTCTAGAGTAATTGCTTTGTTACAACAGGGCTTTGGTCAAAGTGATATCGCAAATATTGTTGTTGTTACACAGGGTGCTGTATCAAAAATTAAAAAATAACATTAAATAACAAATGATATGAAGGATCGTCTCAGAAGTGGCAGAAATCGATGTACAACAGCAGCACAAGACCGGCAGATAACATTGATAGCTCGAAAAAATCGACAGGAATCTACAAGTGGCATATCCAGATAAATTGCTAGACTTGAAGGACTGAATATCTCAAGGAAAACAATTACACGAAGATTAAATGCGTTAAATTTGTATCGCAGAAGACCTCTACGTGTTTCAAAACTAACCTATCAACAAAAAATTGTAAGGTTGCAATGGGCTTAAGAAATGTTACACCATGGTCCTAACTGGAATTACGTGATGTTCTCTGATGAATCAAGAATTGGCTTGGTTTCTGATTCGCGAAGAATGCTAGTTTGGAGGGCCCCAGGACGACAAGCCCGATTAGAAACAGCCCAACCACGTGTTCCATTTGAAGGTGGGAGTATTATGGTTTGGAGTGGTATTATGAGGGGTACACGGACGCCTCTCCTGGTTTTGGAGAGAAGAATCACTGGTGCTGTGTACATCGAGGAAGTTTTAAATCCTGTTGTGCGTCTATTCCGGGGGGCGTTAGCTGATGGATTTGTGTTTATGCATGATAATGCACCTCCACATCGAACAGCTGCAGTACAAAATTTTTGGAAAGAAGGAGTAATATCCACATTAAGATGGCCATCAAATTCCCCTGACATGAACGTCATTGAACATGCCTGGGACATTCTTAAAACACGCATTAAGAAGCGAAACCCTCCCCCAATTACTCTACGAGAACTGAAAGATGCTGCTCGTGAAGAATGGGAGAGAATTCCGCAAGCCCAGCTAGACCATTTAATCGATAGCATGCCACATCGCCTACAGTCAGGCATACAGGCCCATGGAGCAAAAACTGATTATTAATTTTATTTAATAACCTTTTTTGCTTATTAATTTATTTAAAAAAATTTGTATTACATTGTACATTTTTCACCTCAAAAGAATAAATCATTTTTTTTGTATGTTTATCTGACTTCTGATTTATTTAGTATTGGTTAGAGTTGTAGCAAAATGATGTTTTATCAAAAAAATTATTTATAAAAATTAATAAAAACATTAACAATTCCAAACTTTTGGACATATGTGTATTAAAATTAATTAAATTAATTAATTAATTAAAAGAATTTTCAAGAAACTATTAACATTGACTTTGATAATAATATGTAAATTAAATCTTATCAATGAATTAACTTCTATTATGTAATAATTATATCAAAATCTTATCTTTATTTGTTTATTACTGTAATTCTTAAATTAATAACACAAATTAAATATTAAATAATTATGGATATTTTTTTTGTACGTATATTGAAAACGTACGTTTGCTCTGTAAATAAGTACCTTTGTAATTTTTGTATACAGAGGTTTAGCTAAAGTACATAACGTATTAAATAAGTTATTTATATGTTACATTTATTGTTTATGTAGCTACCTATCTGCTAATAGTTTATTTCGAAATACTGAGATGAATTTAAACAAATGCAGAAACAAAGACGAAGAAAAGGATTCGGACGATGAAATGCGAAGAAATAAAAAGTTAAAAACTATGGTTAGAATAAAATTAGACAATTTCACTTATACTGAAAGAAGGGTAAATGTCTTGGTAAATGTTTCTATAGTCTCCGCAAAATCATTTGATGAAGTCAAAAAAGAACAAAATAATCAGCAAGAACAATTAAAAATATTTTTTATATTTTGCACTTATAAAAATCTTCATTATAAAACGCATTTGCGTATCGTAATGTAACTTTTACGCACGCAAATTTTTGTTTTAAATGGTTGGCGACTTGAGTGAAGCATCTAATGACAAGACTATTGACAATGACATTTGTGGCTAATAGCAATTTATTAATTTTATATTGTTCTTTAAGAAAGTATTTGTGAATATGAATATCATTTTTTACTTATATAATATATTATTAGAGGTGTATTAGTCATTTTAAAATATTTTAAAACATTAACATTTGATAATCTAAATGTCACAACTGTCAAATTTTATAAATTACACAGTGCTGCCGACATACTTTTTAAAATTAAAATTTTCGTAATTACATAAAAATAATAATAATAAATAAAATGGCGAAATATAAAAAATATTATAAAAAAACTTATTTCATATGGCTGTTGTGGCACTCGTTCTTTAAAAAGCTCATCGCTTCGCGATTCGTTTTTTAAACTTGAACTCGTGTCATAACAGAATTCCATATGAAATGCGTCGTTTAATATACTAATATGATTCAGATAATTAAAAGTTTTACTAGAAGAACATAAAGAAGCTGTTGAAAAAATGACAAGAGATTTGGATGCAATGAAAATATTTTCAGAGACAGAATTAGAAAAATTAAGATCTCATATAATTAAAAAAGAATAATAAAAAACTCTTCGTTTTAACAAAACTTCCACTATTTATTTAAAAAATTGCTTTTGACATTTAAGTTACATTGTGTTTGTAACTGGGTGTTCGTATTTTTATGTCACTTATTTACAATATTACACTTAAAAAAGAATTAACTATATTAATAACTACCAAAACGATGATGTTTTTTCCTTAGTTAATAATTCTGTAACCACTGATGATATTTTAAATTGATAACAAATAACCCTAGCATGCCACTTTTTTAAATACATTTAATATTTTGATAATCTGCTCTTCAATTGTATTTTCTTTAAAAAGTTAATAACGGTGGGTAGTGAATCGAGAAATGGGAAATTACTGCATTTATATCAACAATAAAATGTGGTTCAATGTGGAACTAAGTTGTTCATTTAAATTGTGGTTGTTGGCACTGTATGTACACAAAAACAAGAATTGGTAATTTCTGAAAATAAAAAAAAAATGAAGTAAATGATGATATTATCATTTTACACAAAAAGTAATAATGGATATACCAAAAAAATAATTTAAACTTAAAACCGAAGAATCCGCAGAATCGTTAAAAAAATCGACTCCGATATTACTGTAATAAAGAACAGGTTATATCCATGACTAGAATAAAATATTAAATACTCTAACTAGTAGGTTGTTTTTTTTATGATTTATATTTAAATAAAAGGGTCATACATTTTTGGAAATTGGAAAAAAAGAATAAAATTTAATGTCATTATTAAAATTTCCTAATGGATATTAAAAAAATAAAAACATGCCGGTTAAAGTACTTGAAATTTTCTATTAGGTTTGCTTAGATGAAAAATAAAAGATGAGAAAGATGAAAAGATAAAAATATGAAATATGAAAGATGAAAAAAAAATGGAAGATGAGAAACATGAAAGATGAGAAGGATAAAAGATGAATGATATGAAAGATGAGAAATGAGAAAGATGAAAGATGGGAAAGATGAAAGATAAAAAATGAAAGATGAGAAATATGAAAAATAAAAACATGCCGATTAAAGTACTTGAAATTTTCTATTATGTTTGCTTAGATAATTTCTTTATTTTCAAAATTTTCTGTACATTTCAGGAAGATAATAAAAAGATGAAAAATAAAAATGAGAGAGAGGAAAGATGAAAAAGATGAAAGATGAGAAATATGAAAAATAAAAACATGCCGATTAAAGTACTTGAAATTTTCTATTATGTTTGCTTAGATAATTTCTTGATTTTCAAAATTTTCTGTACATTTCAACAATATAATAGAAAGATGAATAATGAGAAAGATAAAAGATGAGAAATGAGAAAGATGAGAAAGATGTAAGATAAAAGATGAGAAAGATGAAAAATAAAAAATGGAAGATGAGAAAGATGAATCATATGAAAGATGAAAGGTAAAAGAAATATGAAAGATAAATAAAATAAAAGATGAGAAATGAGAAAGATGAAAGATGGGAAAGATGAAAGATAAAAGATGAGAAAGATGAAAGATGAGAAATATGAAAAATAAAAACATGCCGACTAAAGTACTTGAAATTTTCTATTATGTTTGCTTAGATAATTTCTTTATTTTCAAAATTTTCTGTACATTTCAGGAAGATAATAAAAAGATAAAAAATAAAAATGAGAGAGAGGAAATATGAAAGATGGGAAAGATAAAAGATAAAATAAATATGAAAAATAAAAACATGCCGATTAAAGTACTTTAAATTTTCTATTATGTTTGCTTAGATAATTTTTTGATTTTCAAAATTTTCTGTACATTTCAAGAATATAATAGAAAGATGAATAATGAGAAAGATGAAAGATGAGAAATGAGAAAGATGAAAGATGAGAAATGAGAAAGATGTAAGATAAAAGATGAGAAAGATGAATGATATGAAAGATGAAAGGTAAAAGAAATATGAAAGATAAATAAAATAAAGATGAGAAATGAGAAAGGTGAAAGATGGGAAAGATGAAAGATAAAAGATGAGAAAGATGAAAGATGAGAAATATGAAAAATAAAAACATGCCGATTAAAGTACCTACTTGAAATTTTCTATTATGTTTGCTAAGATAATTTCTTTATTTTCAAAATGTTCTGTACATTTCAGGAAGATAATAGAAAGATGAAAAAGATGAAAGATGAGAAAGATTAAAGATAGAAGAAATATGAAAGATTACAGATAAGATAAGATAAAAGTTACGAGTTAAGATAATTTGACACAAAACTACTAGATCGTAGCTGTACTTTCACAATTTCAACGGGTAAAATGACAATTGTCATCCAGGTTAATACTTTCCGACATTGTACAGTAAACATTTTAAATTATGTTTATTTATTTTTTCATTAAAATACCTAAATATCACAAATTACAGGTACTGAAAAAGAAGAAAGTTTATTACTAAAATTATTATCATTGTTGTTTTTATTCCAAATTGCTATATTTTTTTGGCAGATTTAACTAAATACCATGCAATTATTAAAATCCTTTATAACTTCAAAATTAATGACGCACTAAAAGAAGCGTTTAGTTTGAACTATATTTTAATAATATTAATAATATAACCTTTAACCTGTAAAAGTTTTTTCTTTTTGTCCATCCCGCCTTATTCATTTAATTATTTTTATTCTAATGTCACAAATCTCAAGTAGATATAAATTAACTGAATCTTTCATTTATCTCATCTTTTATCTTTATCATCTTTCTCATCTTTCATCTCTCTCATCTTTATCTTTATCATATTACTCATCACTCATTTTTCTCAGCTTTCATCTTTCTTATCTTTCATCTTTTATTTTTCATCTTTCATATTTCTTTTATCTTTCAAAAAAATTCTTTACACATTTTTAAAAAAATCTTGGAAAAGCCTGTGTTTTCCAATTTAACATACTTTTCCACAGGAAAGGCTTTATAAAGATATTTTTTCAAACGCATCGACCTTATTTTCGGAAAAATGATTAAAAAACAATTAGCGAAATGGTCGTGATGTGATTAGAGCCAGAAGGATCAATAATACACTTTTCCTACGACCACATATGAAAGTGCTAGATTGCACACTTATTTGTACTTAAGAAAGTAGCTAATATCAATACACGTATTGAAAAGTAAATATCAATACACGTATTAAAAAGTAAAAAAATATAGTTCTATGATCTGTGACATTTACGTCAAATTTATCAATAGTAAAAACACATAAATGTCAAAGCAAGGACCATTTAATTTCTTTTTAATCTTCCTTGTGTCAAATATTGTATTGTAATTGCCAATACAAATTTTTCTGTATAAAGTAAGAATAAAGAAAAAAGTTTCTTATAGGTTTTTAAAATTTTAAAAAATAAACATATTTTTATTCAGTATTATTATTTTTATAAAAACACTTTTAGAAAGATGAACAGTTTATTCTTCTTTTTTATATTGTGTTTATGTTCCGTGCATGTGTCGAATGTGGATTTTTGAAGTTATGTTTGTGTTTCTGTTCACAATTATCTTTGTCTATTATTATTACATTACTTTTCAATTAATTTCACCGACTGGCCATTTTACTTTTAATTTTTATAGAGCCCACAAAAAAAATTAAAATGTTATTTAGCTAATAAAGAATTTTGATGTGAATTCCTGAGAAAGGTGGTTATTTGATTTTAATTAATTATATTTCCATGCAATATATAAACTCGTTTAAATCCTAATTTTTAACATGACTAACAATTAAAATAAATTTTATAAATAAATTTAAAATATTTATTATAATAAGAAATATTGGGGTCGTAGGAAAAATCGTGTACACAACGCGTTGGAAAATATATTTCTTGCACTCGTTACGTTTCTGCACTCGCCACTACGCGGCTCGTGCTAAACTTCTCTCGTGCGTAATACTTCACTTTCCACACTCGTTATGTAATATACTATTACCATTTTATTGTTAAAAGTGTGTCCATTGTTCTATTTTTTAATTTTCTTACTGCTATCGCAGATGTATTTTCCCATTTATAAAAACCTAAGAACCCAACCAAATCGGAAAAAATATCTCAAGATAATGAATAAATAATATAAGATTTAATTAAAGAGTAGAGGTAAATAAAAATCATTACTATACTAGTAAATTACTTAAATGCCTTCTTGTAGATCCATTTCGATATATTTTTACTATGTTTAATCACTTAATTTAATGTTCTCAACGAAAAAAATAATGTTTATACAAACGTTCATTTGAAACTTTGGAGTAAGTAATGATGTTTTGATGTGTATTTTTACACTCTCCGAAGATAGATGCAGACTACGAGTATATAGTGTATAATTGTGTAACCGCGCCAACCGACACAAACTAATGACCTGTTTCTAATAAAACTTTACGAAAAACAACATTTTAAAACTTTCTTTTGAAAGATCGTTTTACGATGAAATCCAATTTTCAAATATATATTTTTTCATCGATTGACATAAATATAAATAAAAGATGTATTCAGAATATTTTCAATATTTGTTCTACAGCGGTAATATTTCTTATTTTTTTATGTCTATACATAATTACTCATTGTTTTTGGTGTTTGTATTTCTAAAATTTGAAGATATTTTTAACACGCTATTTAATAATAATAATAATGGTTGGTTAATACACTCCGCCAAAAAAGTATCGCATCACTTATAAAATTACAAATATTTATTACCGCATTTGGTTAATTTAAATTATTTCTTTATGGCCCTTAAGAATATTAAGGCTAGAATAAATATTAAAATAAAATTTGTAAATACAGCTTACTGTTTAAGAAAAAAAAGTGATAATTGCTATTTTGTTTTTATATTATCAGTCTTTATTTTACTTTGGCAAAGAGTATACAGTTTGCGTTTAAATTAAAATTTTGTATTAAATATCGAGTATGGAAGGTCGTGACAATATAAATTTAAATTTAACGAGGGATCAAGTGGTTAGAATAATTTCCCTCATTGAAGATGGAAGGAGTCAGAGATATGTGGCAAATTTAGTGGGTGTAAATCAGTCGACAGTATCACGAGTGGTAGTAAGGTACCGAGAGACTGGTCTTTATGAAAGACAGGTCGGCCAAGAGCAACTACGCATGCAGACAATAGATTTTTAGTCCTTCAGGCTTTGCGTCGAAGACATGTGACTGCAAGTCAACTTCAACATGACTTAGCCGAGACTCGAAATGTACGTGTGTCTTCAGAAACTGTTAGGCACATCTTAAGACAGTCTGGAATTAGTGCCAGAGTAGCTGCCACTGCCCCGAGACTTACAAGGGAACACCGTATAGCACGACTAACATTTGCAAGAGAGCACGTAAACTGGAATATCGACGATTGGGGTAACATACTCTTTACGGATGAGTCAAGATTTTGTTTATACACTTCGGATCGAAGAATACCAGTTTATAGACGAGATGGCGAGCGTTATTTTCAATGCAACCTAAGACCGGCGACAAACTTTGGAGGAGGATCTATTATGCTCTGGGGCGGAATATCTTTAAGGGGTCGAACCGAATTGGTACAGCTGGATGGAGGATCCTTAACTGCTGATAGGTACATAAGAGAAATTTTGGAGATGCATGTTGTTCCTTACGCCCCATTTATTGGTGATGACTTCGTTTTAATGCATGACAATGCACGCCCACACGTCGCAAGAATCGTTACAGAGTACCTTCAAGAGGTAAATTTACAAGTTTTAGATTGGCCAGCGCGCAGCCCGGACTTAAATCCAATAGAACATGTTTGGGACTATCTTTACAGAAGGGTGAGATCCGGTAATGTGACGCCAGCTAATCTTCAGGACCTGCAACGGTTGTTAACCATAGAATGGGATAATATTGATCAAGATTATCTGAGAAGATTAATTGGATGTATGCCACAACGTTGTCTAGATGTTATAAGAGCTAGAGGAGGCAATACGTCTTACTAAATTACCATAACTTTTGATTTTTATTTATTTTAAATCAATGCTGTTTATGCGCTTACTTCTAATTTATGAAAAAAATTAAATAAACCCTCTGTTTTTCGTACATTCTGCATTTTTCTTTAGATACTTATTGCTTACTTAAAAAACCAAAAGAAACAACAGTAAAAAAAATCATATTTTAAATTATTTTTAATACAATATTTGTAGTTTTATAGGTGATGCGATACTTTTTTGGCGGAGTGTAGTTCGCAAAGCTGAACTAACATTAAAGTATCCTACATCTTGTCCAAAAATATATTTATTTACTTCAACAATTCTAATGTTACTTTTTCCAAAATCTTTGGCGGACTATTTTAAAAATCTTCACTATTTCTTACAATATGAGCAATACATGGCTTTGAAATTAAGTAAGAGCAGTTGTAGGAAAAAATTAATTTGTTTTGCTTTTAGAAGAAATTAATTAGTATAAATTAAAAAAAGTTTAATAACGAATAGGCTTTCATCGAACGTCATTCACATCTTAGCAACGCCTTTGCATCTTATTGTTTTACGTTATCTTGGAATCATTGAGAGAGTTCAAGTAGGTTTTTTTAAAAGACTTCTTTTACTACCCAGAAACACTCCTGACTACCTTGTACGTTTAGAAGCAGGTTATGTAAAATTAGACTTTTTGGTTTTTAAACTATGTCTTAAATGGTTGCTAAAATTATTTGCTATGGATTCCTCTAGAACGCCTAAAATAATGTTTAATAGATTATTGTATCTCCAACCTCACAACAATTTTAAATTCAATTGGGTTTTACAAGTAAAACTTACTTTTTATGAACTTGGCCTTTCAGAACTGTGGGATACCTTGTCATTTGGAAAGCTTAAGTTGGAATATAATAGAATTTTGGATACTTACAAAACTAAACTGTATAACGAAGATCTGCAAAAACTCTCCGAATCACGCTATTGCCTCATTTATAGTGATCTTCTTGTATTCCCTGAAAATGCTTATTATTTAGGGTATCAAATGCCTATTAAATTTATCAGGTTGATTAGCCAAATTCGACTTTGCTCCAAAACGTCCTTACACCTTTCGTTTGATGGCAACTTTTACAAAATCGTTCAGGATGAAATTTGTACCATGTGCAACTCATTACAACCCGAAACACTGGAACACATCGTTATGAAGTGTAGTCTATACAATAGTATCAGGACACCACCACTTGATAATTTGCGCACATTTGATGATTTTGTTGCTTTGCTAAATAGTCTTTGTCCTAAAACACTTAAAATTGTGTCGCTTTTTTTCATAGGAGTATTGCGCTCTTTTGTTATTAACGAGTGAATCAAATTTTCTGTTTACTTAATTATTTTACTTTTTCTTACTTGCATATTTTGTTTCTTTTTTTTTCTTTGTTATAGGTATGTACTTATATTTAATGTAAGTTGTAATATTATGTTTTTTCCTACTATTGTAACCGAACCCTTGCTATTTGACTGTATTCAATTTAAGCAATAAAGAATTATTATTATTATTATTATTATTGTTTTACGTCTTGGTTTCATATTTGACAACGTCGACTATGTAAATACCGTTCATACACTATTAATCTCTAATGTAACACAAATAATTGCTTCATTTACGTTAATTTCCACTAGTTCATCCAAATCAAAACAGCATATAATGGATTCCTTTTGAAATTTTTAAAAGTAGCGTGAACTTAAGCTATCTTCTCGAAACCTTTTGTATCTGCCTTAATCTATTTAAATACTAAAATTGAATTTTTTAAACAAAAATAAGCAGATTTCAAAAGGGAATACCTACATCTAATTTTATAGGTAGGGAGAGTAACTCCTAGAAACAATACTACACATTTGCGTAGGTCATGATTGTACCTTTTTCTTTGCGGTTGCGAAGTATTGATACGGAGGGTTGCCATTTATTTTTCGAGATTTGGCAACCCTGGTGATGCAATCTGGCAGCTGACAGCTCTATCGTAAGGTTGGACATTTTTGAGGTTATACGTACTCAGAACGTTTTGACATACGAGCGCTATTTGTGTTGTTTACAATAACTTTAAAGATTCATCCCTCAAATATTTCTATTTTCTTTTGTTCTCTAATCCCGAAATATAATAGGCAACCCTCGTAGTTCTCCCTGTTAGATTTGCCTATTTTTATAAGGTAATAGAGTCCTTTGCAACATTCTTTGAAAAAAGAATTGATAAAAATTTTAAAAGTTATGTAAACTTTCTCATTTTTTTTTTTTGAAAAAGGCAATTGATATAAGTAAACATCATTTTGCTACAACTCTAACCAATACTAAATAAATCTCGGAGTCAGATAAACATACAAAAAAAATGATTTATTCTTTTAAGGTAAAAATGTACAATGTATTACAATTTTTTTTAAATAAATTAATAAGCAAAAAAAGGCTTTTAAATAAAAATAATAATCAGTATTCCCTCCATGGCCTGTATGCATGACTGACATTCTCTCCCATTCTTCACGAGCAGCATCTTTAATGACGTTCATGTCAGGGGAATTTGATGGCCATCTTAATGTGGATATTACTTCTTCTTCCAAAAAATTTTGTACTGCAGCTGTTCGATATGGAGGTGCATTATCATGCATAAACACAAATCCATCAGCTACCGCCCCCCGGAATAGACGCACAACAGGATTTAAAACTTCCTCGATGTATACAGCACCAGTGATTCTTCTCTCCAAAACCAGGAGAGACGTCCGTGTACCCCTCATAATACCACTCCAAAACATAATAACAAATGGAACACGTGGTTGGGCTGTTTCTAATCACGTAATTCCAGTTATGACCATGGTGTAACATTTCTTAAGCCCATTGCAACCTTACAATTTTTTGTTGATAGGTTAGTTTGGAAACACGTAGAGGTCTTCTGCGATACAAATTTACCGCATTTAATCTTCGTATAATTGTTTGCCTTGAGATATTCAGTCCTTCAAGTCTAGCAATTTCTCTGGATATGCCACTTGCAGATTCCTGTCGATTTCTTCAAGCTATCAATGTTATCTGCCGGTCTTGTGCTGCTGCTGTACATCGACTTCTGCCACTTCTGGAACGATCCTTCACATCATTTGTGTCTTGGATTTATTTTTATTTTTGATACACCAACAATATTCGGGATATCACTTTGACGAAAGTGTAACAAAGCAATTACTCTAGACCTATTAAAATATGATATCATGTCTCTGCGGGCATTTTTAAACAGCTCAAATGAAATTTAAACAGGAATTGGAATGATGTGAAACCACCCAAATCAATTAAATACGACCAAATTAATACAAAAACGAATCAAATTTATATTTTGATTTAAAAACGCTTTAAAATAAATATTAACAAGATTTTTTAAAAACCATAGGCGTAGATATATTTTTTCTAAATATTCCAAACTTTTGGACATATGTGTAATAGTTGAATGGACTAGTTTAGTGATTTTTTTTATATTTGCATCTTATAAAATAGGTTTTTAGTGATTCAACTGTACAAATAAAATTTTTATAAAATTAATCCTTAAGCCATAATCGGCTTTTGAAATTTAAATTTAATGGTTACATACGTCATAAGTGGTAAGTGACGTGTTTCAATAAGATTGGTAGAAAATTTGCGATGCTGTCGATATGCTTTAATATTAACCGAGAAACTTATCTCTCTCTCTTATTTGTTGTCATTAAAAAGAGATAAACATATCGAAATTTTTGTTCTCTGATTGACATCAAATAAGGAGTAAAACACTAAACAAAATATTCTGTCATTATCGTTAGTTTAATTTGTTGTTTGGTTGTGTTTGGTTTATGAAAGAAATTACTTCTATACTATTTTTGGTTCGAAAATAAAAATCCCTAACACCTCTTGGTGTTATACCGGTTCCTTCAAAAATAACCAATAGAAGTAATTGTTCTCTCGGGGAGCAACCCTTCTATCGGTACAGTAAGAGAACGAATTTCAAGAATACCGTTATGGCATTTTCAATAGAACCACGCCCACTTTCTATTGGCTGTTCTATTCTATCACCGTCAAGAATAGGGGTCTTGTTTGTTTATTACAGATAAACACGATTTTCTCTCCTGTCATATATCTTGTCAACTGGTACAATCAGTTAGTCACAGAACATAGTCTTTTGTGCCGCCAATTCTTTGAGAATACTTGAAATGAACGTAGCTAAAATGTAACAACGTTGACTTTTAAACACACTTCATTATTGGTTATTAGTTGGCGCTACGTTTAAAACTTACTAATTATTTATTGCTAAATTTTACGAAATGAGAAAAATTACTTGCAAAATGAATACCAATATAAGTAAGTAGGTATCTTATCCTAAATATATATTGCTATCATTTTGATTAATATGATCCTACTAAACTAGTCCATTGTATTTTAATCCTATAGAACTAATGACACGCAAAGTTCTCCAATGAAGATTTTCTAGTAAATTTACATGAGATTGAAGTGAAGGTAGAAGTGAATTATTAGAAAATATGTTGCTGTGCCGATAGCAGAGTTACAAACATTTTTACCCATATAATAAAAATGTCAAAAAAGCGGGATGTTAACATTTTATTGGAATACTGAAAAAATATCGAATTGCTTGCTAATCTGAACAGCTGTATATTGTACGTAACACTTTACTGGACAGTAATGGACTGTTGCCAGAAATTTTAATGCATAAATATTAGTTAAAGTTAAAAATAGTCTACCGTAATTAAAACAATGTAATATTATTTCCTGTTTCCTTCCCGATTTTAAAAGAAATATAAAATGCAATAATAAGCATTCAATTTACACAATAAATGCGTTCGTATAAAATGAATACGGATAAGAAGCGTTTCTTATTTACGAACGTAGACTGATTTATGTATTTCACATATGCCGCTATAGAAATCGTCGAATTCTGTTAGTTGTAAAGAATAGTATCTAGTTTATATTTATTCAAACCAAATTTCAAGGAAAAATCTTCGAATTTCAGACAAAATTGTATTATACTTTATTTATTATTATTAGTTCATTTCTGACAACCAAGCAAGCCTGTGAATTTATTTTTCTACAATTTTGAGCTTTAGTTTCGTTTATGTTGTATATCTTTAACTATATACTTTTGAAAATTTTCCAGCATATAATAAAGTATACAAATGTGTCCAAAAGTTTGGAATATTTAGAAATAATATATCTACGCCTATAATACCTCTACGTGTTTCCAAACTAACCTATCAACAAAAAATTGTAATGTTGCAATGGGCTCAAGATATGTTACACCATGGTCCTAACTGGAATTACGTGATGTTCTCTGATAAATCAAGAATTGGCTTGGTTTCTGATTCGCGAAGAACGCTAGTTTGGAGAGCCCCAGGACGACAAGCCCGATTAGAAACAGCCCAACCACGTGTTCCATTTGAAGGTGGGAGTATTATGGTTTGGAGTGGTATTATGAGGGGTACACGGACGCCTCTCCTGATTTTGGAGAGAAGGATCAGTGGTGCTGTGTACATCGAGGAAGTTTTAAATCCTATTGTGCGTCTATTCCGGGGGCCGGTAGGTGATGGATTTGTGTTTATGCGTGACAATGCACCTTCTCATCGAACAGCTGCAGTACAAAATTTTTTGGAAGAAGAAGGAATATCCACATTAAGATGGCCATCAAATTTCCCTGACATGAACGTCATTGAACATGCCTGGGACATTCTTAAAACACGCATTAAGAAGCTAAATCCTCCCCCCAATTACTCTACGAGAACTGAAAGATGCTGCTCGTGAAGAATGGGAGAGAATTCCGCAAGCCCAGCTCGACCATTTAATCTATAGCATGCCACATCGCCTACAGTCATGCATTCAGGCCCGTGGAGAAAATACTGATTATTAATTTTATTTAAAAGCCTTTTTTTGCTTATTAATTTATTTAAAAAAATTTGTAATACTTTGTTCATTTTTCACCTCAAAAGAATAAATCATTTTTTTTGTTTGTTTGACTTTGAGATTTATTTAGTATTGGTTAGAGTTGTAGCAAAATGATGTTTACTTATTTAAATGCTATTTCATTGATAAAAAAAAATAAACAATTGGAAACTAAAATATACGATTTTCTCAAATTGTTAGAACATATGGAATGATTTTTTAAACGTAAATTCTGAAAATGAAACAATGATTTACTGAGTAACAAGAAACACAGACTTGAAAGTATTCGGATGACTATTTCATGCATTTTTTTACTCTAACGTTTCAGTATTTTTTTTTAAATAAATTACTAGGAATACAAGTGGAGACGCTATACTCTACTCGTTATGAAATCTTGATCCGAGACCTTTCTTCTCTGTATACTATTTATTTAGAAATTTTTTATTTAAATAGTAATGGTTGCATACATTTTTAAATTCTAAAGCGTGAAGTTCTACTTTTTTTTTATTTAATTCGTCCATAAAACTCGGAATAATTAATAAAACGGACCAGTTTTCTAGGAAGTTTGTGCAAACACGAAACATTTACTATATTATGATGCTAAAAACAAAAGATCAGCGAAATCCATAGGATGCACAATTAACTTATTTAATTACTGTACTGTTCAGTGTTTTGCAGGACTGTAATGAACCAATCTGAGAGATTTCAAAATGCTTATGTATATATAGATATTAAAAAATATATTTATGTGTTAAAAATCAACAGAAATGTTAATAATTAATTTGCTAATTTTATGGAAGGTTAAAATTTCGTGAATCCGTCTCTGTAAGTTAACGAGCATGTTTCATTGTTTCAAGCTGGTACGCCTATCTGAGGTGCGTCATTATTCTTCCATGCAACAATTAATTTTAATAAGTAATATTATCTAAGAGTTAAATAAAAAGTAAATTTTGTGGGTTTCTCTTTTGTTTGTATAGGAAATTAAGTGTCATTAAGTGTCAATGAATGCGTTAACAATGTTTGTTTACATTTTTGATAAGTCTATGTATTTGTAAGTTTTTAACATTATTAAGGCCATTTATAATAGTGATGTAAGCGTTTAATAAAGACATAATGGTATCTTTTAAGCATTTCTGTAGGTTGTATTTATGTTAAAGACAACAAAATAGATACAAAAAAAATATTTAAATTATTGAAAATTTGAATAAGTGACGTAAAAAACCGAAAACCCAGTTTAAATAATTTTGCATAAGCACTTACTGAAGCATAATAAGTAAATGATAAAAATTTGAAAATGACTGCATTGCTTTAAAGCCATTTTACCTTTAATAATGTGTGGATGCACTCCGATGTGTTACGCAGTCTCCTTCGCGCCTAGGCATGCTTCTGATCAGGTGGTCAATGTCCTCTTGTGGTATCTTATTCCAGACAACCACCAACTCCTCTTGAAGTTCTTCTAGAGAGAGTCTTAGGGGGACGTTGCAAATTGAGCCATCTCCTACCCATCATATCCCAAACGTGCTCAATTGAAAGAAGTCTATTGTGACTCTTGCGACTTGTGGTCGGGCATTATCTTGTTGGAAAGTTGGATTTGCCAGGGTGTCAAGATGGGGTAAAAGATGGGGTTCTAAAACTTCTTGGATATAACGCTGTGCGTTCATGTTACCTCTGATGAAGATTGAAGGTGATCTCGAACCATAAGCTATAGCATCCCAAACCAACATGCCTTTCAACAAAAAACCGTGAATTTCTCCTTTCACTATGTCTTCTAACCCTCGCTCGACCATCGTGCATGCCTAAACAAAATCGAGACTCGTCACTAAAGAAAATACTGTTCCATTCCTGATCCCAGAATGACCGTTCTCTGCACCACTCAAGGCGATTAAGTGGGTGATCTGGAGTTAAAGGGAGGCCCCAGTGTGGTCGGTAGGAAAGAACATTACATGAATTGAGCAATCTTACCTGAATGTAGTACACAGATTTCAATCAATTGGAATGTATTGTGGTTACAAATTTTACTGTCAAATTGAAGTTGTTAATGACATTGAATTAAATTATATGCATAATAGTTATATTCAACAAAGTGACATGGAAAAAATAAAATAAAAAATTGATGAAATGGTTATTAATATGAAAAAGGTAGAAAATTAATTAATCAATTCCATCTCAATTAGATGGAATTGAGGGAAAGGTCCAATAATAGAGGACAGTTACCTCCAAAGTGTAAAAGACGTGGAGGAGGGTTAGAAGAATTAAAAAGTTCACAAGCACCCTTATAACGGGAAACTGTGGGGTTTATAGTTGAAGGGTTATAAAAAATAATTTAAACTGGGTGTTCGAATTTTTTGTCACTTAGATATATATGTTGAAGCTTCAGTAGGATGTTCACTCTTACCCTGTAATGGCTGTACAGAAAAGTCGATACTTTTATCTTTTACAAAGAATAAATTTGACGTTCACGGAAAAATGTAATTTATTGACAATTCTCAATTTGACATGACATTAAGTATTAATAATCAAAACAATAGTGCTAGATTTCTTACAATATACAGGGTGTTTCTTAAGTAATCTAAAATATTATATGGGGCGCTTCGTTACTCAATTTTAAGACGAAAAGTTCATATAAACATGTGTGATAGGTGTTGTCGTTTATGAGATACAGGGTGTTGTACGTGAAATTAATTTTTCTTGGTGACGCTACTGATTTATATTTTTTTATTATTTTATTACAAGCAACATGTGTTAAACATAAAGAAAAAATAATACATTTCAGAGCAAATGTTCAAAATGTCCACCTCCAGCTAAAATGCAAGAATCCGCTCGATGTCTAATGGATTGTCGAATACGTTCGAAGATACCAGGATTGTTACGAATAACAGCCGTCTATGATACGATTTTGAAGATCTTGTACGTTTAATATCAGTGTTGTGTAAACAAGCGATTTCAAATATCCCCACACACAAAAATCCAGAGGATTGTGTCCAGGTGATCTAGGGGGCCACGGGTGTGGAGATCCTCGTCCGATCCAATGGCCTGGAAAAACATTATTTAAAAACTCGCGTACAATCACTGAAAAATGTGGAGGAGCTCCGTCATGCATGAACCACATGCGCCTTCTAATAATAATAGGTACATCTTCCAAAAGAAGTGGAAGTTCATTTTCTAGAAAATGTTGGTATGTCTCACCGGTTAACCGTACAGGAAGGAAAAATGGTCCAATTAAATAATCATCGATGATGCCAAGCCAAACATTGACCGAAAATGTTTGTTGAAATCGTTTTACACTTATGGTATGTGGATTTACATCTGCCCATATGTGGTCATTATGAAAATTCATAATCCCATGTCTAGAAAAAGTTGGCTTCATCCGTAAATAGAATATTGGCCACAAAATTCGGATTGTTCGCGATTTCACGTAAAATCCATTGACAATACTGTATGCGTAATGGATAGTCAGTAGGTAACAAATGTTGAACACGTTGAACGTGATATGGATACAATAAATTATCTTTTAGAATATTCCAAACAGTTTTGTTACTAACATTTACTTCATCTGCAACTTTTCTTGTACTCGTTTCTGGATGTTGGTCAATAATTTGAAGAATCTGGTTTTCCAATTGGGGATTTCTCACAGTTCTGGGTCGTCCAATAATATTCTTCGATTTAGCAAAAGTTCCAGTTTCTTGTAAACGAATATGTAACTTAGTAAACGTATCTGAACATGGTAAACGATTATTTGGATAACGCTGGGCATACGTACGTCTAGCTTCTAAGGCATTACCATTCGCTAATCCGTACAAAAAATGCATATTAGCCATTTCAACATTAGTAAACACTGGCATAGTTATTAACTAAACACAGTCAATCAAATAAAAATGTACGATTTTTGCGTTGGTTTTCAAATTTGACACTTGTCAACATTATTTCAAAGGCCACTTAGAATAAGCATGTTTTTGCGTATTACTTCTAAAAACCAATAGCGTCACCGGGAAAAATTAATTTCACGTACAATCAGAACTGACTTATTACAATAAATTCAACACCCTGTATCTCATAAACGACAACACCTATCACACATGTTTATATGAACTTTTCGTCTTAAAATTGAGTAACGAAGCGCCCCATATAATATTTTAGATTACTTAAGAAACACGCTGTATATAACTTTTTCAAGTGACTTAATTAAAAAAAGACACACTGGAAACAATATTAATCACTTTTAATTAAGATAAGGAGGAATTTAAGAGCATCCATTGTAATTTTTTTTGAATTCCGCATATTTATAACCTCCGAGTACTTACAGCCTTTCTTACCTTTTAAAATTCGTAACGACAATTCCTTTTCGGTGTTAAGATTGGATAAGTACATCATAAAACTGAACGTTACTGATCCATAAAAGCCAAAAAAAAACTTGAAAAGAACGGCCAACATTTTATAGTTATAAAAAAGAATAAGAAAAGAATAATAATACAAAAAATAAAACGAAATCAACCACTCTACCGCAATGTTTCAAATAATGATCTTTATCTGGTTAAAAAGATCACTGAAGCATCAGTGGTTCATTACCAAGACAAGTATTCTGAATTCCTAGGAAATACTTGTCTTGTTTTTAATTGAATATTTACACTGCTTTGATAATGCCGAATACGCATAGCATTTCTGACCTTATCGATCTACAAGGTGAAACAACGTGAATAAAAAAACTGTTGACGCCTCATGGGAAAGAAAAAAATCAACGTAATAACGTTAAAACCTTAACTGTAAATAATATGATCAAACAATTAATATACTGTTGTTGACATAGGAATATCTGGTTTAAACATAGAAGCAAAATTTCTGCTTGGTAGTATGAATAAATAAATTATTTTTTTTATATTGTAAACTTTTTTGTGTCTTTTTTGCTCATTACGAAAAAGCACTTTAGTTTTTCAGGAGATATGTCTACAAACCTTTTAGCTTGTCTTAATCCTGGCAACGTCCTCCTCAAACTATAGAAGAACTTCGAGAGGAGTTGGTGGTTGCCTGGAATGAGATACCACAGGTGGACATTAACCACCAGGACCCCTATTCTTGACGGTGAGAGAATAGAACTCTCCCTAGGGAGCACTCCCTACTTTAATTCTATCACCTTTCTATTGGTTACATGAAACTGTATTCTTGAGTTCGATAGAAAGAAGTTTATACAGTCGCTGTAGAAAGAAGCAAATTGATAAGAATGTTTGAGCAGGGTTGCCAAATAGTTAAACCAATCGGAATAAAGAATTTTTGACAATTGAAGATCATGCAAACAAACACGGGTGAGAAGTAGGCTCCTAGCTCCAATACTGTAAAATTGATTTGGCAACTCCGCTCCGCTGTATATTCCGTCCAACAGTTTTAACGAGTTAATATTAAAAATATATTATAACTTTATACTAATAAGTCTTAGTAGATGAAGATGTCCATGAATGTAATTTTGCACAGAGGTAGAAAAAACAATTCTCTTTCATCTGGCAAAAATTACTTACAAACGTTCTTAGTGGCCAAAAAATGGATTTTAAGGGACATTTTGACGCAAATTCGGATATATCCTTTGGAGCTGGGGGGTAGATGAAGATGTCCATGAATGAAATTTTGCACAGAGGTAGAAAATATAATTCTCTTTCATCTGGCATATTCAAAAATTACTTACAAACGTTCCGAGTGGCCAAAAAATGGATTTTAAGGGAAATTTTGATGCAAATTCGGATATTTCCAAAATAAATTGAAGCTATATGTCTAGGAACATAAAAATTGAAAGTTTTTATCAAAACTGTCACGTTATATTAAAAAAATAGATTTCTAAAACCAATAACAGCTGTTTAGCAACAACTTCATACCCCAATATCTTTTTTTATTCAATTATTTCCCGCAAAAAACATTTTATATCTTTATATATAGTATAGGTATATAAAATAACTCTTACATTTTGGTCCTTTTAATTAAATAATTGTAAATAGGTCTATTTTTATATATGGATAAAATTGAAAGAGTTTTTTAATATCAATTGTTTATATCTTGGCTAAAAGATAAATCAACCCGACATCTTCTAAATCGATAGTAGAACAACATTAAAATATAGGGGAATTAAACACGTGCCTAAGAGTGTACCTACTATCCTTCTAAAAACATTAATTTTACTTTATTTATTTATTTATTTATTGTAAGGACATCGAATGTTCTCTAGGCAACGAATTGTATTTCTGAATTAAATAAAACTGTAGATAATTTAGAACACATCAGTGACAATGGTTGAATAAAGAAATGTGTGCAATTAAAACTTTATTGTATTTTATTAATTACTTCTATTTTAGATTTGCTACTTTCGTACAAAGAAGCACTTTGTCTATCGTTCCTACTCTATTCTCTTTCATTCTATTTCATTCATGGACATCTTCATCTACCCCCCAGCTCCAAAGGATATATCCGAATTTGCGTGAAAAATTCCCTTAAAATCCATTTTTTGGCCACTAGGAACGTTTGTAAGTAATTTTTGAATATGCCAGATGAAAGAGAATTATTTTTTCTATCTCTGTGCAAAATTTCATTCATGGACATCTTCATCTACCCCCCAGCTCCAAAGGATATATCCGAATTTGCGTGAAAAATTCCCTTAAAATCCATTTTTTGGCCACTAGGAACGTTTGTAAGTAATTTTTGAATATGCCAGATGAAAGAGAATTATTTTTTCTATCTCTGTGCAAAATTTCATTCATGGACATCTTCATCTACCCCCCAGCTCCAAAGGATATATCCGAATTTGCGTGAAAAATTCCCTTAAAATCCATTTTTTGGCCACTAGGAACGTTTGTAAGTAATTTTTGAATATGCCAGATGAAAGAGAATTATTTTTTCTACCTCTGTGCAAAATTTCATTCATGGACATCTTCATCTACCCCCCAGCTCCAAAGGATATATCCGAATTTGCGTGAAAAATTCACTGATATGTCAATTTTAACACACTATGAACATTTATTAAGTATATATTAGTATTTAAATAATATTTTATATCATTTTATATTTTTGTTTTTATTAAATTAACTTTAAAATGTTTTTTATCAACCACTAATTGGTTCCCCCGTATTTAATTTGTAGTATTAATGTGCGAGCGTTCAATTTTACCTACAACTTCTCGCCGATAAACAAACGTGGTTATTGTTTATTTATTTACGGTCTTTAAAATGTTTCAGGAGCTATATTTTATCTCATTTCTACATTTAATTCTATTTCATAGCATAATATTTAGTTCTAGTTTTTTATTTAGTACTTAATGTTTTTAGTATTTGTATGTATTTAGTTTAGTATTAATATCTATTGTTTGCCTTTGTGTCACCGGTGTGTTTACAATTTTCAATGGATTTGAATAATGTTTTAATTTACGACGCTATACAAAATGATATACGAGAAGGACAGTTAATTTTATTTCTAATAAAGCTATATAAAATATATATAGGATGAAGATTAATTAATTAAGTGTCTCCGAAATTTCATATAGAATCGTTACCTCTAAACTTTTAAAACATAAGCAAAGTGTAATGTAGACCTTTTTTAGAATACTCAATTAAATCGTTTTTTACGTGTCTTTTGTAAAAATACAAATTCAAACAAAAACTGGATCAGTTCTCGTTTATAACTATTGCAAAACCGAAAATAAATACATAATTCTCTTTAAACGGTTGGAAATATGTTGGTGTATTACAGGAACGCTGACAAGCGCATGATTTATTGTCGCTAGAAATCACGGCGATACACAATTTTTAACAATTATCTGTCAATCAACGTATCAACAATTGCTCAATAAAAACCCTGAGAAAATGCATCGATCATGTAAAAAATATAAACTAAAGTTTCTACGTAAAAATCGAAAAAAAAAAATAGTTTCGCAAACCCTCGGACAGATACATTTTTTAACAGAGTCGTTGTAGGATGCGAGGTTATAGCACAAATATTGTTACGTTGTATCTTAACTTCAAAATATGTTTGACAGGTTTATATAACCGAATTTAAGTAAAAAGCAACAATCTGCTATGACATATTTTTAGATTCTTAATTAGAATTAAAATCAGTTATCCGGATACTATGCGCCTTTCTGTCACCTTGGAATCCATAAAAAAATGAGAACCAAAAGTCACCCTTTTAATCTCAATCTATTTTAATCATTAAACGATAGATTATTTAACAGCAGGTTTTTAAAATATATTTTATATTATGTAGTAGAGTTCTAAAAACCCATTATATAATTTATATTTTTCTTCAAGCGTATAATAAAAACTGTATTATGTTCTTCAACACAAACAGTAGAAATAGTCTATTCTTTTACTAGTACAATAATGAACTCTCATTATTATACTAGTAACAAAATAATAAGAAACGGTAGCAACGTCTTATGGGTGTTATAATCAAGAAGACAGGAACTGTCAATTTCCTTATTTAATTTTAATGTTTTGTTAGTTTTGAAAAGTGTCAGACTCTGAAAGTGTTCCTACCTAATTCAAACTGCAAAAATGTCTCAAGACTTACAATGTACGCCTCCGGAATTAGTTGAAATAGCTAATTCCAGTATTGAAACTCTAATTCCAACGAAGTCGCGTAAAATGTATGATTTTGCATACGAAAAATTTCTAAAATGGTGCAATGAATATAATGTACAGCAATACACGGAAAACGTTATGCTTGCATACTTCACGAATTTGTCCAGAAAGTTTAAAAGTTCTACTCTATGGGCACAGTATTCAATGATTAAAAGTCAATCAAACATTAAACATAATGTTAAAATAGAAAAATATAGCAAATTAATTGCATTTATAAAGCGGCAAGGGGAAAATTATACACCGAAAAAATCAAAAGTATTAACAAAAGATCAATTTGATAAATTTCTCAAGGATGCACCGAATAATGTTTATTTAGCAACAAAGGTAGCTACTTTCTTATTTCTTTTTAATCATTATTACGTTTATTAAACCGTTGACAGTGATATCTACTGATATCTACAATATTTAACTTGACAGCAAATATTACCTCATTTCCTACTTATAATATTTAATGACGGTAGCTCAGTGGCAGAGCTTTTGTCTTCGGTCGCGAAGGTCAGCGGTTCTAATCCCAGTGCTACCACCTTTTTTTATTTATTTCAACGTTTGTTTTAGGTTATATTAATATTTGGAGTCACAGGAGCCCTTAGATGCGATGAACTTGTTAATTTAAAGTTTAGCGAAATCCAAGATTTGGGAAATTTAATTTTGGTTAAAATCATAAACACAAAAAACAAAAAACAACGGTCGTTTACTATAATTGGCGATTTTTATTTGAATTTGGTAAGACAGTATACGGCTCTTCATCCGGATGATATTGGCCTGCAGCGATTTTTTATTAAATTCCAGAATGGTAAATGTCACCGTGTGGTAATGGGTATCCACAAAATATCAAACGTACCAAAAGACGTTGCTACGTTTTTGAAATTAACAAATCCTCATGAATATACAGGACATTGCCTTCGGAGGACTTCCGCAACTATTTTAGTTGGTGATATTACCGCTTTAAATTGGCATGGATAGAAATCCACCAGTGTTGCTGAAGGGTACTTAGATGATTCCATTTCCAGTAAAACACAAAAGCACAAAAAATACTTAATTGTCAAGAACAACCAAGTAATAGTTCTGGAATCGCTGACATAATAACTTACTAATAATATGATGTATACCAATGACAAAATTGTAAATGTCGAAGCTGAAAGCGGTGGCAGTGGCTTAAATTTAAACAACTGCAGTATACAAAATTGCACATTTAATATTACTGTTAATAAATAGGTAACACTTTGTATAATTTTTCGTTTGTATTAATTAAATAGTTGAGATATAAACAAAGCCTTCTATATTTTTTATAAAATGCATATTATTATTACACTTGAAGAAAAAATAGTATATGTTACTCGGAGCAGAAGGCCCATTATATGTTTCGCCCAGTTTGCACCTGGGTTCAACAATAATGTTGGCCTTCTACTCCTAGTAACATAATATACCATTTTCTTTAATTCTGGGCTTTCTAATATGAGGTCTCAAGAACGGCTAAATTTGAGCAGACTGGACCTACGAATTGTCAAAAGAACCTAACTATAAACATACACGTTATCTATATTATCTTTATGTATGTTCATCTCTTACCTGCTTGGATATTTTATGCTAAGGTACTTATTTCTTCAAAAAAAAGTCTATTCATTTAAATACTACTACCTTCTGTATAAAAATAAATGTCAATTTAAACGTTAAAAATAATAATATTTCTAATTTTTATAAAATGCCCTATAAAATTGTTAACAATATATACTATCGGATTTTTATGTCACTTAGTATATATTAAAATAGAGGTTTATTTTTCAAAATCCTATTAATATAAAATATACGGTTTTGGTACACATTTTAGAAGTAAACTTTATATATTGTTTAATATTTAGATGGTTGAATATTTTAATACGGTTCTGTTCATAATATTGTAACAAAATGTTTGCGTCACCTGAATAACGTAAAGTATTACGTTTTTTTTTAGATCAAAATAGGTGTTCAATTCCATTTTTATTACGGATAACGATATCGGCAGTGTGTATTATATTTTTTTGGTAATAAAGATTAGGGTTTGCAGTGTTTGTGTTTTGCTTACTAAGGATAATGTCGCCGTTGTGTTATCCGACGTGTATGTCAATGTGCGTACATTCTAGGGAATACTATTTTTTAGGTATGTCAAATTTAATTTTTATTAAGTGACTACCACCATTTAAAAATTAACCTATAATAGTTGATTGTTTTTTGAGTTTATAAAATGTTGTAGAAATGTAATTTGTTTAAAATTAGTTTTAAAAATGTTCAAAATCTTTAATAATGATGGCTAAATGTAACGGAAAATAAACTATAAACACGGTTAATTTTTTTAGTTGAAAGAAAAACGCAAAATTGAATGAATTACTATAAGTTTATAAAGTACTTATACCCTAATCTGAATACATTTGTTATTTATTTTAAATTGTTTGTAAAAATACTTTACGCGACCAAATTCTTTAATATATGCATGATTACCAACATATTATCGTGATAAAAGAAAATTATGTGCAGCTTAATATTTTTATCTGAGGATGAGAAATAATTTTTTATTGCTTTTGAAAAATTATAAAAATTTTATGGACAAAGCGATAACATACTCAATGATGTAAAAATATTTATAATATAAATCTGACATAAATTACTATACCGTATACTATAGAGACCGTCAAAAAATTTTAATTAAAACATAATTAGAATCAAAAATTTAATTCAATTCAATGGAACTTGTTAAAATTCCGCATCCCTAGTCTTCAGACAGAAGTCTCTTCTTCAACCAGGTCCACTTTTTCCATAATTTTTTCCCTGAATTATAAGTTGTAGCAATTAATATTTGTTGTTACACATTATATGGCCTAAATATTCCAGTTTCCTCTTATTAATCTTATGATACATACATAGCCCAATATCTTCTAGAATATCTTGGTTTTATATTGGGAATCTTACTCGATGGATGACATAATTCATTATACTTTCCCAAGATCATCGTATTTTTGAAGAAAATCATCTTTGCTTAGGATTATGGAGTTAAACTAATTTTTTTCTCATTATAACCTTCCTCTGCAGTATAGATGCTATGTTGTATAACCATATTTATATGAGACTCATTAAAATTTAGGTCAATTATTCTTGGTGTGAAATTAAAAAAAAAAACATAAAAATTCAGATACGGATTTAACATATAAGAAGTTTTTATTTTTTATTACATTAAATATTAAATAGGGATTTTCAAACCAGAATTGTTTTTCTGAGACATTACTAGATTTATTTAAGAAGTTCTTGATGTTTTACTTATAATATCAGATGAGGCTGGATTTCATTTAAATCGGAGATATAATAAACATAATTGTCGCATATGGAAGGACACTTCAATTGCTATTTTTATTATTAATAAACCATGGGCGTAGTAAATAAAAGCATTTACTTATCAAGAAATGCTTTTACTCAAATTTCTTCTAAAAGAAGTACAAACTAATTTGATGTACCTATTAAAGTCTGCTTTAAACTTTAAATCAATAAATCTCCAAAACTACTGAATTGAATACGTGAATTTTACATCGTTATAAAGGGAGTTGAAAGACCTTTCAAATAATGGATCATTCGACCCCCCTTTTCATTTAAGATTTTAGGGATGATGCCATCCCCGCTTAAGGGGCTGCAAATGTTAAAGTGATTTTATGCCAATTTTGTGTTCCCCTCGAAAACAAAATCGACGGGTCCGAGCGTTTTTTCAAAAAAGGAATCATCTGCCAGTAAATGCCTCTGTTTCGTTTTCGGTGCGCCACCCTGTATATATTATTATTGTATAATATTAGATTAATAATAGTCCAGACTGAGATGAAGCAAGAAAATTAACTCTTTGATAATTTAATATACTAAGAATTTCCTTTATTGTATTATTTAATTAGTATTAAGTTAATATCACATATATATTGAGATATATGCCAAAGTATTACGAGGGTTGCCTTTTATATTTCGGGATTAGAGTACAAAATCAAATATGAATCATCGAAAATCACTTTATTGTTTTTTAAAGTATTCCCCATGAAGATCTATACACTTTTGCATGCGTTTCAATCAATTGCCACTTACATTGAGGTATCTCCAAAACAATCATTCTGAATGCAGCTGCTTCTTCAGTTGTCGAAAAACGTTAACCTCAGTTTGTTTTTTACGTACGAGAATAAAAAGAAGTCATTCGGTGCCAAGTCAGGACTATACGGCGGATGAACCCATACAGGATAATACGGCGGGGCCAGGCATGGGTCATGATTGGCGCAATGCTGTCTATCACTGGCCCATGCTTGGAAACCCATTTTGGCCCAACGTTGGTCAAAGCCTGGAATGATAACAGGGAGCCCGAGTTGGTTATTATAATTGGCCCATGAATGGTAACTAGGTCTGGGCCATGCTTACCATTCAAGACTGTCCCAAGCATGTAAACCTGTCTTGGCCCAGAATAGGTGACCAAAACTGTGCCATTTTTGGTTGCCACAATGGGCCCATTGTTACGTACCACAACTGGGCTATGCGCGGCTACCAGACATTATTCAAGCTAAATTTCAATTCTGGCCCATGTTCGACTGTCTTGTTTTATATCGTCTAGTCTAGATAAATATAATGCAATAAATAAAATAATATTAGGAAAAGCTTATCAATAGAAAATAAACCTAAAAATAAATAAAGGAATTAAAAATAAAACTATTTAACAAACGAAAACTAGGAATTCAGACTTTTTGTTTGTTTTTTATCTTATTAAATAGGTACCTATTAATTTAAAGTTATGGGTAATTTTTAATATATTTGAATGCATTCAAAATATTTGAATATGTAGAAGGGTTACTGCAATTTTTAAGTTATTTACGTTGAAAAGAACACATTTACACTTCACTATACTATAATTTTTTCTTGTATAAGTAATAAACTTTCTATATATTTTATAAAATTTTTGAATGACTTCTTTTAGGATTCACAACCGTGGCCCAGGTTAGGGTGACACTAGGTTTGGCAAAGGCTAGGTAATTCAGTCTTGGCCCATGTTAGGGTTATTATACAACGGACGATATTAGGCTACACAATCATGGTTCAAGCTAGGGGTACTCCAGGTTTGGCCAAGGTTAGGTAATTCAGTCTTGGCCCATGTTAGGGTTACTATACAACGGCCTAGATTAGGCTACACAATCATGGTTCAAGTAAGGGGTACTCCAGGTTTGGCAAAAGTTAGGTAATTTAATCTTGGCCCAAGTTAGGATTACGAGACATCGGCCGAGGTTAGGCTACACAACCGTGGCCCAAGTAAGGGTGACTCTAGGTTTGGTCAAGGCTAGGTTATTCAGTCTAGGCCCAAACCTGGAACATCATTGGAATGGCCAAGGCTGATTACCCAGTTATGGCCCGCACATGGAACAATATAGGGTTTCCAAGAAGGGGTTCCCAATAATGTCCCATTCATGGGCCCGTTCTTCAACTCTGGGGATTCCTGTATGGGAATCATCAAATCGAAGTTTTGGGTGCTAAAAAATGCAGTTGTTTGAGCCGATGTGTGGGAGCTCGCATTGTCGTGGTGAAGAGTGATCCGTCTTCGGCGGTTGGTTTTCCTGATTTCTTGGAAGGCAACTGGCAAACAAATGTTTGTGTACAACTCAGACGTGTCCAGTTTTACCGAGCATTTCCTTCAACCGATCGACGCGAGTCTTTTTTTGAACGATTGACACATTGTGTAGGATCCAACGCGAACAAATTTTTTTGACCGTATAAATGTTTTAAAATCATAAATATACAAAAAAATCGAATCCATGCGAGGTTCGAACTCACGACTCTATTGTCCAGAGTCTAGAGCTATACCACTTAGCTGTAAAGCGTACAAAAATATTTTATAACTGCTTTATGAGTTTAAGGCCGCTTGACCACAAAACATCACGTATAAACAAGTGAGTCTCTTAGTCCGCAACATTTCCATTTACGACAAATATATTCTATTTAAAAACTAGGAGGAGTAATTTGAATTTAATGTTGACAATTCTGACACTGTCATATGTAATTTATTTGTTATGGCTGTTTGTTTACATCTCATCTAAACCTGACATCTAAAGAATCATTCTTGATACATAAAGTTTATCTCTGATTGGCTGACATTGACAGCTGTCATTACAACTTAATTTTCTAAGGTTCCGGCCCGCCCTTAGAACATAAAATAGTAAGGAAGTATTGCTTGTTCAAGGACAGGTGACCGGGATGGTTATCCAAGATGGCTACCGGAAGTTACTTTTTAATAGTGGCGTCCTATATTTTTATTTGTAGAAAAATAATGTCCTTATTGAAACATACCTATTATTATTCAGTATGGACACTAATCATTATATATCAAAATAACCATTTTAATAAGGAAAGTAGAGGAGAAAAATAGTATAACATTGCCTAAAATGGAAGTACTAGATTTAAGGAAATAAAACCATTTACTACAATATTTTTATTAAAATTTTTCATTCTACCACTGTTGGCCCTTAAATTGAATTTTGTGTAAACATGTCTAATTTTTTCTACATTATTTATTTTACTTTTACATATATAATAAATTCTTGTTTTTAAATATACTTCACAGATGCTTTTTATAAGTTGTTTCCTACGAGGACTTTCAGAAGTGGATGGTAGAGTTTCAGGAACAGGAACTGGTGAAATAGTTTCACTGCTAGTAGTTATTATCTCTTCAGCATAAGGGTCGTTAGTCCTTACCTGCATAGAAAAGGTATATATTAGTGAAATATATGTTTAAGTAAAATATCTGTAAATAGATTTGAGAAAAAATATAGATTTGGTCAATGTTATTAAAGCAATTTGTGAATGTAATAATTACTTACATATTTCATTCTTGCGATTTTAATTGTAGGTATAGCATTTGGTACTAGTATAACAATTACTGAAGAAATTCTATCAAATGATTGTTCTGTAAAATGTTGTGAGCCCATAAAGCTATTCTTGTCTGGACTCCAGTTATCTTTATCCACAATATTTAACCATTTCCGTCTAATATTTTCATCCCGTGGGAAACTGTGAATGTAATAATGTGTTAATTAATACACAAATACATTTATTGTACAACGTTGTTTTAGAATACTCCATAGACATAAAAATAATTGACATATACAGCTAAAAAATTGTAAATTAATGATAATTAAAATAAAATATCCTCTTTCCATTATTGATACGCCTATGTCAATTTAAGTAGATAGGTTAGGGATCAATACAAAGTATTAATTTAATTTAAACATAAAAATATAGTTTACGTATATATAATGTATATGTATTATAATAATAGCTACTTACCAATAAATAATTAATCCAAATTTTTAACAGAAAACTAAATTTTTATAACTTGTAAACAAAGTATGAGTCATAAATGGTTATCCAATATGGCCGACTTCCGTCGCCAGATTTTAACATTGTAGATATAACACAAACTGCTTCCTTACTATTTTATGTTCTAAGGGCCCGCCGAAAACCAAACACAATATTCGTTTTTAAGTGTTTCGTGTCTTAGCATGTCAAATCTGACAGAAAAAAATCGTCAGTCTAAAATATTCTTAAATATTATACCTGTTAAAAGCAGAAGTAGACGAATTAAATTGTGAAGTTTTACAAAAGTTAGTATGGATGTAAATACAGAAGAAACAGTTTTAAAAAGTAATACAAAAACGGATTCAAACGATGTTAATTCCGAATCAGGGGGAAATGCTAAGGCTAAGAAATCGATTAAATGCAGTACTGCCAAAACTGACCTTAGAATAAATAATACTACTGATGACTTAAATAGCATTGAATACAATCCGCTGTCTTCCATTCCCTCATCCTCAGTTTCCAGAGCAAGCAGCCTTGTGTCGACTTCAACGCATGCATCTTTAGAAGTAAATTTAAGCAAAGGTAGTTATATCAGAAATGCCTACAAAAGTTTAGAAAATACCTCTAGCAACACAGATTGTACCATGATATATTTTCCAACGGCTTCACCAAAAACCAAAGACATTTCAGCTTCCACTAAATTTTTAGACTGGCTGTTAGATTTTTTTTGGAAATGTAGTCCAGGATGCCAAGATTTACCCACACAATAAAATTTCGAACGAGTAATAATTTTTTAGTTATAGAATTATTCCGAAATGTATTTTAAAGTAGAAGCTGTAGAGATTTCTTAATATTAGCGTTTAAAAAGATGTACTTATCTGAAAAATATTGATTAATAAAATTAAAATTTGTAAAAACTACATATTTTCTACCACTATTTAATGTTTAGGAGGATGTATATAAGAAATAAATGACTAAAGTAGTTATTTCTCTAAAACCTATACTAGTATTGAACATTCAAATGCTACTTTCATTAAAAAAAATTGCTGTTTAACTACATTGCCTAAAAGACCAAGAGCAAGATTAACATCTGAATATAATAGAACTCAAATCTGCAAACTTTATTAAGGAATAATCAACAGGAATAAAGTAATTAGGAATGAATTTCAAATAATTGGGCTAATACGAGGGTTGCCTTTTATATTTTGGGATTTGGCAACCCTGGCGTTGCAATCTGACAACTGACAGCTCTATCGTAAAGTTGGACATTTTTTAGGTTATACGTACTCAGAACGTTTTGACATTTGAGCGCTATTTGTATCGTTTACAGTAACTTGAAGATTTATCTCGGCCCAAAAATGGCTTTCTAGCACTAAATGTAAAAAAATTTGCTATTTCCGACTTTGATATTTCAGAATTGTCACATTTTATAATGATTGAACAAAGAATTTTCTCATTGATTTGTATTTGTTTTCTGTTCTTTCATCTGTTGTAAAAAATATGATAAAAGTAGAATTGTGTATGGTCGAGCTTTTACGGCATTTCAAAGAGAAATACTTCAAAAAGCCCTGAAAATGAAATGACTTTTCATTCGCATTTTTTCGTGTCGCAGAGAGTGTGTTTTTTTTTAAATTTTTTTTCTCGATTTATTTATTCTTTTTCGCTAAACGTCATTGTTTTATGTTCGTAATGAAAGAGAGTAAAATAAATATGGTTGCATTGAAAAAGACTAACCAAAAAAATAACAAAGAAAAATTACTGGAAAACAAATGAAATTGAGAAATTTGCAATGCGGTAATTAACAAAAACAAAACTTAAATTCAATGAAACCGATTAACATTTACTGTGTGGAACTCCATCTCACTAAGACCTTTACAAATAAAACTTTTTAATGACAAATTCCAATTAGAATCCAAAATCACTCTGAAATTTACTCTGAAAATTTTGGTTTGTGTTTTTTATGATCAAAACTTCTTACAAACAAATTGATTGTACTAACCCTTCCTTTTTGGAAGTCCATCTTATTAAGAATAATAAAAACTCTTCGTTTTAACAAACTTCCACTTTTTAAAACTCAATGACAGCCGTTTCGCTAGACAACTGGCATCGTCAGATTGACATATTGAAGTTACATTTTGTTTGTTTGTAGCTAGGTACCTGATGTTGATTAGGTATTAAGGCTAGACCAGGTATGGAAGTAATAAGACATAACAATATTAAAGCCTAGATGTTAATAGCCCTAAGGGATTATCCTGGATGTATTTCCCTCTAAGATAGAAAAACCAGGAAAAAAACTATATCATGCTGATCTTTACAATAACTTAATATATTTGTGTTACAATTACGTCTTATCTATGTATAAAATGAAGACTCAATCAAAGTAAACACTTTAAAAGTGGAGAACTTCCCAGATTTATTTGTTCATTAACTATTTTAAGCTGTTGATCTGCTAGATGTCTTTTAATTTCATGTTCTTCAAGGAAATCTAAATTTTGTTTTTTATTACAAATGTGTAGTATTTGGATGTCATTGGTGTGAAAGAGTGAGGTTGGATGTTCAAGTAGGTGTTTTGCATAATTTGACTTATCTGGTTGTTTTAATCTATATGCTCTTAAATGTTCGTTAAATCTTACTTCAAAATTTCTTTGTGTTTGACCTATATATACAGCATTACACTTTGGACAATTAATTTTGTAAACACCAGATTTTTTTAATTTAGGTAATTTTATTTTTACATTTAACAATTTTGTACCAACATTATTTTGTGTTTTAAATGATATTATTGCTGATGTTGCCGAAGATATTATTTTTGATATTTTATTGGAAATACTTCCACAATATGTAATATTTTTATAACTTTTAATTTCTTTAGTTTGTTTAGGAAATATTAGTTGTAGTGCCACTTTCTGTTCTTTTTTATTAATTAATGTATTTATCAAATGAATTGGGTAGCCATTAGATGTAGCTATTTGTTTTATGATATCAATTTCTTTATCAAAGTTAATTTTGTCCATTTTTAATAAAAAACAAAATTTAGATTTCCTTGAAGCACTTGAAATAAAAAGACATCTAGCAGATCCACAATTTAAAGTTGTTAATGAACGAATAAATCTGGGAAGTTCTCCACTTTTAAAGTGTTTGCTTTGATTGAGTCTTTATTTTATACATAGATAAGACGTAATTGTAACACAAATATATTAAGTTATTGTAAAGATCAGCATGATATAGTTTTTTCCTGGTTTTTCTATATCATTGCACAGTTATACTGATCTTAGAGGGAAATACATCCAGGATAATCCCTTAGGGCTAATAACATCTAGGCTTTAATATTGTTATGTCTTATTACTTCCATACTTGGTCTAGCCTTAATACTACCTAAACATCAGGTACCTAGCTACAAACAAACAAAATGTAACTTAAATGTCAATCTGACGATGCTTCATAGCGAAACAGCTGTCATTGAGTCTTTTAAAAAAGCAATTTTTAAAAAAATATTGGAAGTTTTGTTAAAACGAAGAGTTTTTTATTATCCTTTATATTTGATGTTTTTTTTTGGTACCTGGTCCAAAAAGTTATTAACATAAAAGCGTTTTTGTTGGTAAAAAATTATACACATAAAAATGGTTTTGAAATCATTACTTTTAATTCAAATATTTTAAACTGTACATAAACTGCAAAAATGAGAGCTTAGAAGGAAAGTAGACGTTTCATTTCCTTGCTTTGGCGACACAGTTCATCAATAACACTTTAATTGGTGATCGCGGTGACAAGTTCTCGTTCAGACGGCATCAAAAGAAGCGCTTCCAAATTCTCATTGCTCATGGATGAACGAATTCTTGATTTTATGAGCTTGAGCTTTGAAAATGCTCGTTCGCAACTCACTTCCGTCAAGGGTAGTGTTAAAATGAACTTGTAAGCCTTGTGAAGTTGTGGATACACAAAAGAGTACATGATGAACTGGTACAACATCTTGTACGCGCACTTGACACATGATTCACAGCATTTCTTGCTACTGCACATAATTGTTTTTTCATCTTCTGTATCTGATTCTGAACTTGACTGCATCTCGAATCCGTCTTCATTGTGAGTCTCATTAGAGTCCTTTTGAAAGTCATATTAATACTTGGCCATTGTTCAATGAAGGATTCAAGTTCATCTAGGAGTTTTCCTTTGTCAATAGTTGGGATCAAAGAGCATATCTTGTCTAATGCATGCTCCGGTATTCCATTGGTTCTTAGCTCAGGAAATCTGAGGGGATCGAAGCATGAAAGATCCTGATAAACTCTGTTTTGATCAGAGAACCTTATTTTCATGTTGGCGTTAATTTGGTCAACCACAACATAAAACACATTAACTTTGAAACTTTCGTTACCACTCAATGAAGTTTCTTCAACTCCATCGCTTCTTTCATCCGGCATTTTTTTTTCTTTTCCTCTGTCTCCTGACGGGCAGTTCACTCTCAATGTTGACGTCGTCGCAATATTTTTCCAAAGCTGTATTCTCTGTAATTTTGCGAATCAGACATTTTGTCATATATTTAACAATATATGACATATATTTACTACAAAAGGTGCAATATTATAAACAAAACAAATTATGAGCTTCATCCAAATGAAAAGTAGCCTATATCAGTTTATAAATAAAATTGGCTGTAAAATCTAAATCAATAAGTATGTACTACAATATTAGATTTAAAAAAACAAATTAGAAATAGTGATTGAGAGGTCAATAAAATTTGTCAACGCTCGCTCTGCACCGTCTTCTACCTCCACTTTCCTTTGTGCGACTGAGGTCTCAGAGGTTAGAGGTTAGGGTAGTGCTGCGCAGTGTGCAGTGTTTGTGTACCTGAGTGAGCAGACTGATGACTCACCAGTGCCGACAACAGTCAACATAGCCTCGAGGCGCGACACTTACAATATTTACGTTTTCCCCAAATCATTTCGGCCTTCAGATTCTATATGTATTTTAAATTGAGGTATATTTGGAAAACCCCAAAAATCGGCCGAGGGTATGTATTTTGTCTTAATATATATGGCAGTAACATCAAAGAATATTTTAGAGCAACTTTTTGGGGGCCGGGATTTTGAACTTCAACGCTCTGTATCTCAAAATCTAGCCATATGATAAGGTTGGGCCCATGGAGACTTTTGATCAGGACGTCAAATATAAGTACATATCAAAAATTCACACAATTTGACGGTACTCCCGTTTCCATAAGAAGTCCTTGCAAATACTGGTTTGTTTTTGTATATAAATATTATGTTAGTTGATATTAAGTTAGGTTTTTTTATCTTCTTTTATCAGTATCTGGCAATTGCAGAAATCTATAATATAGAATTAATTAGTTTTAACTACATCGCACCAAGAAATATTGTTTAAGTTCTCTTTGTATGGTGAGAAATATCTAACCTTGATCTTAACATTGGTTATGGAAAGTATTAAAAAGTGAAAAGAATTATTCATTTTTCATTACCTTACTACATTTTTATTCACAAAGGTAGATTTAAATACGTTCAAATATGTATACAAATGAATTCCGGAAAACTAAATCAGTTTTTTTGTCCTGCATTTCCTAACCTATTTTTAAAGACATACAATTTTGAACAAATCCGGTATTATGATGGAAACCGACTGTCAAATGTTCAAATGTTTTGGTTTCAATAGTTTAGGTTCTGTGATGATGTATTACAGCCAATCATGAAATGTACTTTTTATATTTTGCACTTATAAAAATCTTCATTATAAAACGCATTTGCGTATCGTAATGTAACTTTTACGCACGCAAATTTTTGTTTTAAATGGTTGGCGACATGATTGAAGTATCTAATGACAAGACTATTGACAATGACATTTGTGGGTTAATAGCAATTTATTAATTTTATATTGTTCTTTAAAAAAGTATTTGTGAATATGAATATCATCTTTTACTTATATAATATATTATTATTGGTGTATTAGTCATTTTAAAATATTTGAAAACATTAACATTTCATAATTTAAATGTCAAAACTGTCAAATGTTATAAATTACCCAGTGCTACCGACATACTTTTTAAAATAAAAAATTTCGTAATTACATAAAAATAATAAATTAACTTAAAAAATGATAAAATGGCAAAATATAAAAAATATTATAAACAACTTATTTCATATGGCTGTTGTGACACTCGTTCTTTAAAAAACTCATCGCTTCGCGATTCGTTTTTTAAACTTGAACTCGTGTCATAACAGAATTCCATATGAAATGCGTTGTTTAATATACTATTTTATTTACTTGAAAAAATTACACATTTTTCGTATGTACTTATTAATTTTTCTATACTTCATTATTGCCAAATATTACTAATTATAATTATTACTAGATAGTTTTTATGTAGATACAAGGTTAAGATCGTAAAACACGATTTACTTACACAATGTTATTAATTAACCGTTGTTATTTTTTTTATGAAATAAGGTAATTACACTTTGTTGTTATGTAATACTTACAATCAAATTCATTTATTATAAAATCCTTTTTTATAGAAAAACGTTACATATGACAGACATACAACAACTAATAAATTTTAATATAGATATTACTTTGGTTTTTTAATTCTTCATAGAGACATTTCTAAATAATATAATTTTGTTTTTACACTACTAGTCTCGGAACCTAACTTTATTGAGTTTTGTTGAGTTAAAGTTGTTGATTATTGACCAAGATAGAAAAATACATAGAGTGCTTGATTAGAATTAAATCTCAATCTATTTTACATCGTCATCTCATGTGAAACTAATATCATTTTGAGCCAATAAATGGTCCCTGCCATCGTAACGAATACTGTCAGAAATTCTATTTTCAGTTACGCTAGATTTAGTTGTTGAATGTCTTCCTAATCCCTTCTGAGGAACACTGTACATTCTTAAATAAGACTGATCTATTTCTCTTCTAAAGTCCAGTTGGATCCATTTTGTAGTCTGTACGTAATCCAGGCATTTGTTACTGCAGCATCCAGTAGCCAAGTAAATATTGGCCACCACCACTTCTTTCTTCTAAGACCTATTCTATATTTTGCAACGTTTTCTTCAAATCAGTTCCTCCCATACTTTGATTATATTCTGCAATTAAAAATGATCTGTTTACTACTTGAATATATTTCTTTTTTTCTCTGCTAAATACAGTATCCGCCCAAATAAACAGTACCGAAAATAAAAATAAAAATTAATTTTTAATTTCTGTAATGTAAGTGTTCAAAATGTTCACCATTTCGACGTAAACAAGCTTCATATCGATTTTGTAAGTCAATAAACATATTTATAAAAAGTGGTTGATGGAACTGCCGAAAAATATTTTGTATTCTTTCCCGTAGTTCGGCAATATTCGCCGGCGGATTTTCCGAATGATATATTATGCCCCAAATGTATGCGTCAGGTGGCGTTAGATCAGGTGAATGAGAAGGATATTCAAAGTCTGTTCCCCGAGAAATTATTCTATTATCGAAATGCTGACGGAGTAAGGTGCGCACAGCAGTATGGCTCGTTGCACTATCTTGTTGGAACCATTGTGTGCGAAACTGTAGATTTCGTGCACGGCAAAAGTTATTTAGATCTCTCACAAAAGGTATAATTTTCTCTCTATAATGGTCTTGGTTCACAGTAAGTGGATTCTGATTATCATCTTCAACGAAATAAGGACCAATCATTCCATTACCAGATACCGCGCACCAAACGGTAACTCGAAGACTGTGGAGTGGTTTCTCTACAATGACATCAGGACGTTCAAATCCAAGGAATCTGGTTGTTTGTCGATTAATATAGCCGCTAAGATGAACGTGACTCTCGTCTGAAAACCATATGTTTTTAAAAAATTCGGGATCTTTGTAAATTAAACTCAACATGCGACCACAGTCAATTTCTCTTGCACGTTTGTCCGCAGCATTTAGTCGTTGTCCAACTTGAATACGGTATGGATAACCTGAACATGCGACGTAAAGACGTTTCACTAATGTTGAGTTTACATGCAGATTCTTACAAGACTTCTTTGTGGTGATTGAACAACTTGGTTAAAAACACGTCCTTCATTTTCGTTAGTGCATAGTGTTTTTCGGCGACCTGAAGAACCTTTACGTTGACACAATACACTACCAGTGCGACGAAATTTTGCAACAACAGCTAACATCACACTTTTACTAGGAGCTGCTTTATTAAATTTTTGTTGATATTTTATTGACACCTGTTCTAAGCTTGGACCATCATTACGACCTTTTCCGCATGAACGAAAATAATGCTCTACCAAAACACTTTTTTTTCCGTTATTAGAACCATTTTTAAATCAAATTTAACTGCAGCGTACTATTAATATATCAACTAATGACAATTGAGTCAAATATGACAAATCCATTTTACATAAACAACTCCACAGCACTCGGTACTGTTTATTTAGGCGGATACCGTACAAACAATAGGTCAGTTCCAACCAAGCAGAGAATCGTTCTGGAACGGTAATATTACCACTCACAAGACCAAATTGGTGCACTGCGCAACGCACAACACCACTGCGCACAAAAATTACCATTTTAGAACGGTTCTCTGCTAGGTTGGAACAAACCTATAATTACCACAGCCCCGTTTCATAGTCTGTTGAGTTCTGAGATAATGAGTGAACTTCGTACGAAACCATAGAATAGGTTTAGTTCTTAGTTCTTATTCTGACCACTAGTCAAAATTATGCATTTTAAGTTTAATTTATGTTATATTTTATTAAATTGAATATTTTATTTGCGTACACTATATTATTTTTCTCATTTCATAATTTTTTTTACAGGTGAGTCTTCTACACGTTTGACCAATATTTAATGTGTAAGTACTTTCCGTTTTTACTTACAATTAGATGATTAGATAAAACTGAAGTATTTAAATATTGTCCAATTCAATGTTTATATAAAAAAAAACTTTTTAAATTGCATGTATAGATTACTTTTTAGAATCCAGAAACAAAAACATAAAACTGGCTTTAAAATCAATTTTATTATCACTTTGATTTTATTAAGTGAAATACACTGACTTTAATGCACTTTAAATTAAAATAATTTATATTTGAAAAAGGTCTTAAAAACTTGCTGTGTAAGCATATTATTTTACCGTTAAAATTCACACAAAATTTAAAATAATCAACAAACAAAAAGGCCAAAAAAGGGGTATATTTTTTATGATCTAAAAATCTGTAAAAGTGCGAAAAAGATTTAAAATAAATTTCCGTCCGTAAAGTGCGTTCACTTAAACTGCCGATTTGAGCTAAGAACAGTTTAAAATATATATCAAATTTTCATTAATAACTACTGCTGTTTTAAGAAATAAACTGGTATTTCTCAAAATTTATTTAGTTTATTCGTTTATATTCAAGAACAATAAATTCCAAACTTCGCGATCATTTTAATACTCAAGAAATGTTCTTTTACCTTCTTCTTCAACATGATTTTTTTAAATACCACTGGGAATATTTTTTAAATAATACAAATACGCAGACAAGTTTCTTTAACGACAAAATAAAACAAGTTAACAAAACTGTAACATAACCATTTGCATTTTATTAATGAAACAATGGAGTGTTTAAAACTAAACAAGATTTTTCCAAACGAATCATTTGTTTTGCAAAATAAACGATGTAAGCAAAAGTTTATTACGTTAATAGTATAAATATACCTAGCCTTCGTTTGGTACATAATAACATTCTTGGTTTAATAATTATTTTGAAAACTCATTTAAATCATCGAAATATTTTTTGGTAGAATATCAAAAGGTACAATATAACACCTCTCGTATCTGACTCCATTTATAAATTTTAAACGCCCAAAATCATTCCAAATTTATATATTCTTTTTATAAGAATTTATGTTACTTAATACCTATAATTAGCTAAAATTTTCTTAAATGAACAAAGCATGTTTTGCGGATCCAATAACTGTTATAGTCTGAGAGTTAGAGCCGAAAAATCATCATCAGTAATATGGAGTTTATCCCGTAAAACATGTTCATTTAGTATTGCTAATTATGTTCCGTCACATGCTGACAATCTATTTGGAACTGGGGGTAGCAATAAGGGGTGAAATTGCTAAATATTTGGGGAAAAAATCGTCATCGAAAATATCGAAAAATTTAATAAAAAGAACATGAAACATCCATTTACCTATACAATTTTAATGAAAGAAAATGAGCTAATATTAGACGCATTAAACAGTCACTTCTTTTATGATACTTAAATATTGTCAGCTCGTATTAGAATTGATTCTCATGTGCTCTATTTACAAACTTTTACGAGACATTTGAGAATTATTGTACCCTCAAATAGATCCATTAAGTTATAAAAGCGACTTTGTTTTGACATTGAAAACTATACACACGAAAAATCTACAAACATAGTAACTAATGGTAAGGGCATTATCATTCGGTTACTCTTAAATAAATAGAGTTTAAATCACTGTTTACTAACTTCCATATTTTTTGTCATTAATACTGTCTAAAGTCCAATTCGTGGATTTTCGCCATGGCCACCGCTGAGGTGTGAAACGGCGCATTTTCTTGATGTAACAAAATTCTTTTTTTTTCTGCAAATGTGGCCGTTTTTCCGCAATTTCTGCCTTCAGCTTGTTAAGTAATGATGCTTAGTATGCTCCTGTAATGGTTTTTCCTTTTTGAAGATAATCGATTAAGATAACTCCATGACTATCCCAGAAAACAGTTGCCATCACTTTCCCAGCCGAAGGAACAACCTTTGCTTTTTTTGGAGCCGATTCCCCCTTTGCAGTCCATTGTTTTGACTTTGTTTTTGTTTCTGGAGTATAATGGTGTATCCAAGTTTCATCTACAGTAATTAATCGGCACCAAAACTCTGATTTATTGCGCTTAAACTGCGCCAACAGAGAGTTGGAAATGTTCATTCCAACACGTTTTTGGTCCAAAGTGAGCAAACGCGGAACCCAACGCGCGGACAGCTTTCTCATGCCTAAATCTTGATTCAATATGTGACAAACACGTTCTTTGGACATGTTTATAGCCTCTGCTATCTCTCCAATTTTAATTCGACGGTTGCCTAGCACCACTTGGTGAAGTTGAGCGATATTATCGTCAGTGGTTGCAGTTTTTGAACGTCCCAAACGTTCATCGTTACCCAAGCTGGTACGGCCACGTTTAAATTCAGCAACCCAAAATTTCACGGTGATAAATGATGGTGCAGAGTCCCCGTACACAGCGTCCAACTCGTCTTTGATTTGCGTAGGCGTATTGCCTTTCAAAAACAAATATTTAATGACAGCTCGATACTCGATTTTTTCCATTTTCATAAAAACACTCACATCGACTTACTCAAATGATTGTCAAACAACAACTGCGCGTCCAAAATGACTGAAATTTTAGTGGGTACCTTTCAAAGCATGCGCAAACACATTCCAACCAACTTTTGTTTACGAGTGCTACCATCTTCATGTTGAGGTCGGAAACTTTTCAGTATCTTATATTTTTTCTTCAATTGGGAAACCTCCTTCGTTGCTTTGTTCACGATAAAACATCAATATTGTCCTTTAAAAAAGTATGATGCTCTATTGAATTTATTTTGAAAGCCGCTGGAAAATAAAAATATATAAACACTTAAACCCGATTCACCAGCGTGCAAATTAAATGCCAAAATTTCTGAAATGATTTTTGTGGTAACACTTATTTTTGGAATGTTTATAAATATACGTAAATAGAGCTTCCATTCATTCAGTATTTTGTGATTTTGTGTAAATACACAAAAGAAAAATAAGCAAATGTGCTCGGTTAAGTTCTATCACAAAATTATTAGCAGCTATTTAGTGCTTTTGTTTTATTCCGAACCTGTATGATGGTAAAAATATACACATTATTTAATTGTATAATAATAATAATTTTCCTTTATCGTTAATTACTTTTTTTTGATAGCAACAATTATTTTTTTAATTTGACATTCACTAAAAACTCCAAGCATTGGACATTTTCAGGAGAATCAAGTTTAGCTTTAATTTAATAAAATGCATTATGTACTGTAATACTGCGTATTCTTAAAGCAGACACGTGTCATGTAACTGTTTTAACAACCATAATATGATAAATTTATTTTAACATACAATAGCAGAGCTCTGTTATTCTAAAACCAAACCTACCTAACTTCATTGACTACAATAAGTTTAGGTAATAATAAAAACATACTTTAATTTTGTTTTTTTATATATACAAGTGGTACAACACACCAGTTATATCTGCAACGTTCATGAACATCTAGAAAAACATTTTTTTTTATCTTTTTGAAACTATAAATCCAAAAACGAAAACTAAGATTAGTTGAATATGATTTTCACTTACTATTTCATCCAAAAATCAACCACAACTGTAAAATCAAGTATACGGGGTTGGGATAAAGTATTTAAATGGGACACCCTATATATTTTTACAGATTTTGAAAGAGCTTGTTATTTTGCATTCATACATACTGAGTTAAGTGTAAAAAAAATTGTAAAAACGAGGAATATAGCACTTTAACCAACCTCCTTTGAGTTTTTTGCATTAAAACAAAAAACTATTTACATAAACTAATTGATGTTGTTTGTATGCATAGTAATAAATAAACAAGTACTGTTTAGTACGTCTATTGTATTACACAATCATTTTACCTGGAAGAGAACGAACGATCAACGTTGCCAAGTCCTAGTTTCGTTTCTAATATTGGCATATTATTTTTCTATTTTTAAGTTTGTTTAGTCCCATATTCTTATTTTGATGCAATTACTTTCAATCCTTCTGTATGAGTCTAACCTCTTTTATTTTCTTTCAAGGATTTATTTCATTTTCCGATAAACTAAATAAAGTTTTTTCTATTACAACTACAAATAGTTTTTGTTTCTAATTCCTTTAAGTCTTTTAAATTCATAGGAGCAGTTATTTTTTGTATTAAAGTGCAACAATAAATTTAATTATTTTTATAGATTATTTTTTTCACTTGTCAAAATACAGTTTTGTGGTTTCGTCCAATGAAAACGCTTTATTTTCAATGTTTTGTCATAAATTTCTGTCAAAAATTCAATAACAATATTGAACCTAACTATAAATCAACATTCATTTACATTATCTAAATATTCTAAAATATATTTTGTTAATATTATCACACTTTAATTCATCTAAACGATAATAAAAAATCAAATAGGTAGGAATTTCAGAAATGACCTGGTTTTGCATTCATTTAAAACTTTTAGATAGGTACCTACATATGAATATGGTCTTGAAGGTAAACTTTAAATATGCATATTAATTTTTATTTTGGCAATTTTTTCTTAATATAATTATGGGAATAGGCATATAAAATACATATAACTGTGTTTTTACGGTGCTCACGACAACTGTCAATACTATCTAGTGTACAGGTTACACTAATTACATCAATTAAGTAGCGCATGTTAAAGAATGAGATAGATTTATAAAACTGTCAAAAAAAGAATAATGAAATCCATTCAAAACATTTGCGAGTTCTAATGCAAGCTTCCTTTGACTTTTTCGCTTCCCTTACCTCACTTGCCCTCTTCTGTATAATACCACTGAATGTCGCTACCTCTCCCAATTACTCATCCTGCTAGTGTAGCCGTAGCCTTGGGAAGATATTTGTTAAAGTTATTGAAAGGTTATGAGTATTTCCTCTTAAAAAACAATGTATATATTAAATATTACTAGGTGTAAACCCACTTCCTTTTTGGATCATTAATGTTTTAATAAATTATATCATAGGTAGGCAACATAAAATACACGTAATTTGAATTTAAATCTTCTGTCATTGTTAAATCTTTACTTTTTATAATTAAAAATTGAGTCTGACAGCGAAAATAGATTTGATGAAAAGATATAGTTGAATTATGAAATCAAATGGTTTTGTACAGAATGGTTCAAAAAATAAACTTCTTAAATACCATTTTTGTTTTCTAGACTCAAACATTTTTATTTTAGATAAATTAACTCCAATGTTAAAATGTCATATACCTACAAACTATTTTGTCATTTTGACATCGATAAAAAAGGTGCATCCTTTTTTATCGCTTTTTTTTATCGCATGTTCCTCAATCTAGTAGGTGTGTATCAATTTTGCATTATTGTTGACAGGTATTTAATTGTCAAATTTAACAATATAAAACAATACTACCTTTTCTTTGCAAAAAACATAAAGTATGAACCGATTTGGAGAGGTTTCACATGAACAAATTACAAAAAATATTGAAGAGTCAATACCGAAGTCAACAAAAAATACGAAGTCATCAATATGGAAACAATTCATGGAGTTTTGTCAAAGCCGAAATTATAAGTTGGAAGAGAATACTACAATACAAGATCTAGCAAAAATATTAAAAGATTGGGCTTTCAATATGAAAAAAAGAATGGAGAAGATTACAAAGAATTTGCGGTCAAAACAATATGGAACACGACTGCTAAAATGTTACAACAGAAATATTTTAACGAATATGGTTTGAAATTTGATCCTTTTACAGACATAACCTTTAAAGAAGCTCGGGATGCTAGAAATGCCAAAAGAAAACAACTTCAATTGATTCCAACAAAAAGAAAGACGTGTTCTTCAGCAATAGACAAAGAAAATATAATAAAAATGGCAACACTATGGAATATAAATGAACCTGAAGGGCTGCAAAAAAGATTCTTTCATATAGCTTCTTACGAATTGGCTTGGAGAGGAGGAGGAGAAGCTGTTAATTGCAAACTTTATTATTTTAAAGTAGAAAAGAACCAAAATGGTCTTCCTACGGGTAGGATTGAATATAACACCATATTTTCGAAAACGGCACAAGGCGGCTCGAAAAAGTTAACAGACAGCAAATGGTTGACTAGAAATGAAAGTGACGAAAGTATTTGCCCTGTAAAACTATTCCATTTGCTAGTAGAAAAAAGAAATGAACATATTACTTCTGACCGATTATTTTTAACTCCAAATCCTTTTTGGAAAAATAAAAATTCTAAAGGTTGGTACAAAAATGTTCCTTTAGGTATTAATACCATATCTGTTTGGACAAAAAATTCTGCTGCAAAAATTGGATTGGACATAATCAATAATAAAGTTACTAACCATTCAAATCGTGCCAGCGCAGTTTCCCAATTAGCCAAAGCAGGAGTTAGCGATCAACAGCTTATTAAGATAACAGGACACTCGTCATCACAATCGATTAAACCATACCTCCAAATTGACCCCGAACACCATGAACAACTTATAAATAATTTGAGACCCTCGGAAACAGAATATTCAACATACGTAGAAACACGAGAAGAAAACATTAAAATCAGTACTCCCCAACCAATATTTAATAATTGTATTTTTAACAACTGTTCTTTTAACTAGTTTAATTGTTTTAGAATGAATAAGTTTTATTGTTTCTTTATATAATTAGTCGTTAATTTATCTTAGCAAAATACACGCGATCTTTTTTTTAATGGATAAATTTTTCTCTTCATCTCAAGATTTTTCCATCAGTAATATTACTCAAAAAACTGAAATTAGATAAAATCGCTCGACCTTCGGTCTCGCGATTTTATCATTTCAGTTTTTTTCGTAATATTACTGATTGGCAAAATCTTTCGATGAATCGAAAAATTTTCCAGTAAAAAAAAAAGCTCTCGTGTATTTACTGTTGACAAAACTACTCAAACAAACTGAATAAGATAATCACATTTCAGTTTATTTTCTTATTTTTGCTAAAAAATAAAAATAGTTTTTCTCGAAACTAAAAATTTATCGATAAAATTTTACAGGACAAATTGTGATAGACCAACACCAATTTCATTTAAACCCATCATAAGATTCCCAAAGAATAATTTAGACTTGGCAACTGAGCAAACTGGGTCTGATGGTCACCTTCACTTTTTTTGTACCTGCTTCGAGGTGTTCTTTGTTCTATTCTCGTTGGAAAACTTCGGAAACAAGTTTTAGTTCTCTGCACGTACAAGTAGTGGTAGAGCGATTGTAACCTCTTTCTCTTATTGGATGGTGATGATTCAGTTCAAATCACACCCACTACGCCGCTTGTATATTTCATTCATAAATAAAGAAACTGTGCCAACCTGGATAATCCAATCATCTTTTTTACAAATTGCTATATACAGTTAACGATAAAAGATTATGCATTAAGATATTAGTGAATTTATACGAGGGTGACAGTATAAATATATTAATTATTGTCAATGTTTACCAAAAAAAAATAATCAATTGTGTTATTTAGATAAATAAAGTAAAAAGAATCTTTAGTATGAATTCACGGCAGTAACAAATTTTGTTTAAGCGTTTGTAATTAAAGTTAAGGAACTGTGTGACAGAGGACATCCCAAAAGGGCCACATTTGATGTGATATTTATCTTATTTAAAATTGAAAAGGTAATCCATCTCTCAAATGTGGATGATACAGATATACAGTAGCAATAAAACTCAAAGTCAATCCACAATTTTAATAAAAAGAAGCTTATAACTGTAAAAGCGACATGTTTCGGTCCTTAGACCATCATCAGGCTATAAAGAAAACAATGGTATCAGCAAAGAATCAAAAATAGTTACATAGGGGTATGATTAATAGAGGTTATATGATTACAATAAAAAAGTGTTATTATTAAAACTTTTCAAATTGAAATGACAAAGTAAAAGACCGTTAACAGTAGGTACATGAAATGTCTAAGTTACAATAAAACAAACAAGATAAAATTATATATTACTAAATCCGTACACAAACTCACCTGTACATATATTAATTCAACCGTCAAACTCGAATAAGAGTTTAATTAATATAAATAAATGTTGATTTAAATTGTTCCCGAAATTTGTTAAATAAATAAAAGTTACTTGTTATACTTTTTATTTCTATAAATGAAAATAATCGTAGAAAAAGTATAGTACACAACTTGTGTTGTAAGCTTATTACATGCTTGTAAAATTACTAACTTTTTTACTCGCATGTAATAAGCTTCTTACAACTCTTGTTATGTAATTAACTATTTATTACATATCACTAAAATAGATATACGAACAATTTCCTTAAAAATATTGTAACATAACCTTGTGCATTTTCATAAATTTTAACAATACTTACAAAAAATGATACGCTTCATAGACATAATTAAGTAATTCACTTACCGTCTAGTTAAAAAAATCTCTTAATTTTAAATTATTTTTTGAAAAAATAAAGAAAACTAACGAATTATTTATAAATATTGAAACTTATGGTACAATTTGTTAAATTATTTAATGAAATCCCACTTGCTTAAGTTGTGATTTCACTTCTAACAGAAACTCCTGCAGAATCGCATACATTAGTAGTATTACTAATATTGCACAATATTTTTCGGCAAAATCTGTTTTATTTTGAAGAGAATCTTCTACTTAGCTTTCTGCCACTGTCGGTGAACGCCGACCTCCATGACGCTTTAATCCGAGGACATCAAAACTTTCATGATGTCCTCCTGAACGAATGGCCAGTATAGTTCTCGGTATTAGGCAAATTTAAGAATTGGGCAATTTCAGAAGGCTAGCCCCCGATTGTCCCAAACAACCAAACCAAAGTATCTATCTTGATAAAATGAATTAAACTAGTCAAAATGATCTCAGCAATTGTCTTCAATCGATATCAAACCCTTAACGATCTCCATACTTAATATACTATATAGATAGTTTTAAAGTTTACGATTATTTTATTTATATTAAGATCATTTTTGTTTAAAGTATACTTTATGCTAGCACTTTTAAATCCAATTCTTTCAATCAAACATTTAAACATATATTTAATGCGGATTATTAAGGTTTTTATTATTTATAGTTTTATTGACATTTTTAAGAGTGGGCCCTTTTGTGCTAAAAGCGGTTTTATTGTTACCTTAAAGCTTTCTTTAAGATCAAATGGTTTTAATATTAGCATTAAAATATACACATATGTCCAAAAGTTTGGAATATTTAGAAATAATATATCTACGCCTATGGTTTTTTAAAAACTCTTGTTGATATTTATTTTAAAGCGTTTTTAAATCAAAATAATACTAAATTTAATTCGTTTTTGTATTAATTTGGTCATATTTAATTGATTTGGGAGCTTTCACATTATTTCAATTCTTGTTTAAATTTCATTTGAGCTGTTTAAAAATGCCCAGCGAGACATGATATCATATTTTAATAGGTCTAGAGTAATTACTTTGTTATACAACAAGGTTTTAGTCAAAGTGATATCGCGAATATTGTTGGTGTTACTCAGGGTGCTGTATCAAAAATTAAAAAAAAATTCCAAGACACAAATGATGTGAAGGATCGTCCCAGAAGTGGCAGAAGTCGATGTACAACACCAGCACAAGACAGGCAGATAAAATTGATAGCTCGAAGAAATCGACAGGAATCTACAAGTGGCATATCCAGAGAAATTGCTAAACTTGAAGGACTGAATATCTCAAGGCAAACAATTACACGAATATTAAATGCGGTAAATTTGTATCGCAGAAGACCTCTACGTGTTCCCAAACTAACCTATCAACAAAAATTGTAAGGTTGCAATGGGCTCAAGAAATGTTACATCATGGTCCTAACTGGAATTACGTGATGTTCTCTGATGAATCAAGAATTGGCTGAATCGCGTAGAACGCTAGTTTGGAGGGCCCCAGGACGACAAGCCCGATTAGAAACAGCCCAATCACGTGTTCCTTTGAAGGTGGGAGTATTATGGTTTGGAGTGGTATTATGAGGGGTACACGGACGCCTCTTCTGGTTTTGGAGAGAAGAATCACTAGTGCTGTGTACATCGAGGAAGTTTTAAATCCTGTTGTGCGTCTATTCCGGGGGGCGGTAGGCGATGGATTGTGTTTATGCATAACAATGCACCTCCACATCGAACAGCTGCAGTACAAAATTTTTTGGAAGAGGAAGGAATATCCACATTATGATGGCCATCAAATTCCCCTGACATGAACGTCATTGAACATGCCTGGGACATTCTTATAACACGCATTAAGAAGCGAAACCCTCCCCCAATTACTCTAGATGAACTGAAAGATGCTGCTCGTGAAGAATGGTACAGAATTCCGCAAGTCCAGCACGACCATTTAATCGATAGCATGCCACATCGCCTACAGTCGTGCATACAGGTCCATGGAGGAAATACTGATTATTAATTTTATTTAAAAACCTTTTTTTGCTTATTAACTTATTTTAAAAAAAATTTGTAATACATTGTACATTTTTCACCTCAAATCTTTTTTTTTGTATGTTTTTCTGACTTCGAGATTTAACATATTTATAATAATATTAATAAAAATAATAACAGATGAAACATAATATAACGGGAGTTAAAAATATCAAAAATATAATAGATTAGAAGTACAAATAGTATTAAAAGTATTAAAAGTTATATAAATACATCCGTTTATAACTATTTGATATATATTAATATTAATTAAAACATATTTAAAATATACTTTGACAATCACCCAAAAACACTTCTCGGTGTGCTTATTATGAATTCTTTTGTACACTTTTTAAATTTTCTTAAAGACTTTATTTGTCTTAGCTCGGTTGGAATGCTATTGAAAATTTTTGGCCCCAAAAACATGTAACTGTTTTGTCCGACTGATTTATTCATTCGAGGTAGCAAATAATTATCTTTGTTTCTTGTGGCATACTGATGTAGAGCTGTTTGTAGTTCATTTTGATTTTGAAATTGGTGGGTCAGTATTGTTTGATAGAATAACTGTCTTACGTCAAGCATCTCAGTTTCAAGATACACACTTTCAGTAGGATATCTTCTATTTTTATTGAGCATAATTTTTAAAAAACTCTTTTGAATCATTTCAATTGGCTTTAAATGAGTTTTAGTGACTCCACCCCATCTAATTATTCCGTAATTGAGATGAGATTCAAAAAGGCTATGATACAAAATTTTCTTCTGTGATAAGTCTAACATTGATGATACTTTGATAAATGTAAATAAGACACTACGTAGTTTGCTTAGTAAGTATTGAATATGTTTGTCCTAGCGCAAGTGGTTATCTACTATGATGCCTAAATATTTAGTTTTTCTCTCGGGCAGTATATATGTGTCTTCTTTTTTTTTCTTTTATTTTGGGAAAATCCTCCCCTACCAATTGTTTTAAGTCATTCCAATCAGTAGCTTCATAATGTAATACTGTGTCATCAGCAAAGCTAATAATATTTGCTTTACTTTCGATTAAAAAGAGATTATTTAGGTAGACTATAAATAGAAGAGGCCCCAGTACGCTTCCCTGCACACAACATAAGACCATCAGATTTAACATATTTAGTATTGGTTAGAGTTGTAGAAAAATGATGTTTACTTATATCAAACAAATTATTTATAAAAATTATTAAAAAGATGAAATATTTCATTATTCCAAACTTTTGGACATATGTGTAGTTTTAAAGCATCATTGAAGTACCTAATAAAACAGTTTGGCGTTACTTGGACTTGGGTTGAACCAAAAAAGCAAATTTTTTAAATACACATAGAAGTTTTGTTAAAAATTACTTTGTTTGATGTTCTAAACATAATGTACTTGCAGAATAAGCATTAGTACAATAAATTAAATTGTAAATTAACTTTTTTTAATTTAATTACACATCTTTCTATCTAGTTTTGCCAGAATGTTTTCAAATAAAATGTCTAATTTATTCAGTGATGTACAATAATGAGCGGTTGATAATTTAATGATGTCTAATTTTGTGTTTTATTCATTATCAGTGATTCATCTTGCAATTAAACTTGAAGTTTTTTGTAGCAAACATTTTTTACATGTTTTTTGTTTCTCCATCTACAAAATAATTTTGTTACGCTGCTAAAGTATTTAGATTTAGTATCTAAAGAAGTAAATATTTAAAATAATAATAATACTGCAGTATTTGTGTTGAGTGTAACGGCTATGCTTATTTAAGTTCTCATTGAACTGGCGCTAAACACAATGTTTGATAACATGTGAACATGTACGATAGCTAATACACTGAGAAAAATGAGGCACTATAAACTATTGTGCATGCACACTTTTTTCAACAATCGTGCCTACACATAAAGTTATTCTGCCGTGGTGCACATAAAATTATGGTTCCTCCGCCAATTAGCGACGTCACAAACTTATTTGCTGCTCGCACTATAAGATATAGGTCAAGACATCACATTGTATAACTCTAATGAACGAAAATATAAAGTGCACTGTTTAAAATACGTAATTGACAGCATTTTATATTATAATGCATTCATAAACCTATTATGTGCCTTTGCATTTTACTTTTTGATGCGTACCAGGTCGTACCCTATAATATATCGTGCCTGCCCATGATATTATTTGCTGCTGGAAGCATATCTTTATATGCGACTGCACTAAATTTCATAGTGCTTTTTTAGCTGGGCATGATCCTTTTACGTGCCCTAGTATTTTTTCCGCACTATTTAATATCGTGACGGGATTGATATTTTTCAGGATCAGCACTTAATCTCTACACGGTATTTTCGGACGATTAAATAAATAATAAAGGGTGTAAGAGACAACTTTCCGAAAACTTTAACAATGTCTTCAGATCATCGTCCTGATTTTTTTGTGGGAAACAAAAAAAAACTTTTGGCTCTTCATACAAACTGATTTGTTTTATTTGTATGGAGAGTCGATTTTTTTTTTCGTTTTCGACAAAAAATTCTTGCTGTACGTTGTTTGGGATGATGGCCTACTAAAGACATTGTTAAAAATTCGAAAAGCTTTCCCTTACATTACACTCTGTATAATCAAATAAAGTGTTCGGAGAGGTATTCTGTGTCAGTCAGAAAAGATAGGTAAAACAAAAAAATTTGGTAGTTTTTTTTGACTTCACCGAAAAATACTCGTAGTGAACGATTTGTTTAAGGAGAGTCAAAAAAACGCCCGATTTTTTGTGTAAAATTTTTTTTTTTGTTTGGACTATCAATTTTGATTGAAGATACCTACCTGTCCAAAGACTAATCTGATTATGAATATAATTTCACCGTTTAGAAACACCGTGCAAATATTTGTTGCTAATCCTAAAAAATATCCACACATGTCACAGTACAGTGCAGAAAAAAGTGCTGAAAAAAGTGCTGAAATTCACATAGTAATAATCTAATCACACAGAGTCTAGAGCAGGTATGTATGTACTATGTAGGTAATTTAAAAAATCTTGAAATCATACAAACATTTATTTTCCATAAGAAAGTCAATCTTAATCTAGATTAAACATAAACTTAATTAAATATAACTTTCTCAGTAACTCGTCCATTTCACACAACACAACACAGCAAAATTTAATATAGAAGTATTGAACGACACTCACGCGCGGAGGTCACAGCACAGAATGGTGTGTGGTGTTTGGTTGGATCCGGCGGCGCGGTGGTGTCGATGTCGGCGCGCGCGGGGACAGATTCCCCGCCGGATTCCCCCGATTTGTTGCATGCATGTAATGTTTATATGCATACGCACCATATTTTTTTATGAGTTCTCAAAATGCACGTAATGTTTAGTGCATACGCACAATACATTTTAGTGAATTTTCAAACATTTTTGTGCTAAGCAATGATTTTTTCAACCTGGCACGATTCTTCAACGTGCATACGCACTAAATTTTATTGTTCCTCAGGATTAATGTACTTATTATGCAAATAATCGGGAATGTCACTATAAAATTTTCTGCGTAGTTTTAAATATATACATGCATTGCATCGAATTTTATGGTGCAACTCTTTGCACCGTAATTTTCTATGCAAAATCTATATTATATGGTGAATTTAAGACGTCATAATTTATTGTGCTTTGATCACTGTAAATTATCATGTTAAATCCATAATTTTACTATGCATAATAGTTTTGCACGATAAAAGATACGACATTTGAACATAAAGTTTTGATGAGGTTTCTTGCACAATGAAGTTTAATGCCCTGCAGAATAAATATACATTCCTGTCACTATTTAGAGTAATGCGCACTATTTTATTAGTTGTAAGCAGAGTATTTCACAGTGTTTGCATAATATTTTATTACGTCGACTTCAATCCATTTTTCTCAGTGTAGGTTGAATTGACCGCGCTCTCCGTTACTCTAGTCGCCGACAACAATTTTTCAAACTCAGGTGTTGGTGAAAGTAGACAGATACGGCAACATGGCGACGACGTTGTCAAATTGGTAGTGGACGTCGTCGGCTTGAAACATGGCGCAATTAATACTGGCGGGGCCTCGTGACTCATACAAAACTTGTTTTATACCCTTTCTTGTTTTGCTCTCTTGCTCACTCACGCTAAACACACTCAAGTTTGATTACTGATCTTTTGTACGGCTGTAAACGCAGTGGCAGTCCATTACTTTCTTCCGTTTAACATTAAATCTGATTTTTTTTCCTTATTGTTTTTTCTTCTCTAATGCGTTTCAGTAGGTTATAAAAACTTAATTATAATGTTATATAAGCCATTAGTAATTTAAATGTATATTTACAGTTCATGTGTTTTTTATTTTTGATTGTCATTGGCAGCATTTATATATGAAGTAAATGTGGTTTTGTGAAGTTAGTGCCAACGATTTTGGACCAAATATTTATTTTAATCACACGCCATCATTCAGTTTTCAAATACTATAGACAATAAAACTTACACATCAATCATTCTGAGTTAAATTTATCTGTTTATAGAAATGTAAGATTTTATAAAACACTTGCTGCTTCTATATAATATATCGTTGTTATACAGTGCGGTCCATATGTATGGAATAAATTCATTTGTAGCGTTATTATGTACTATATGAAAAAAACCTGAAACAGTTCGATTTTTATTCTTAAATTGACAATTTACAGTATGAAAATATTATCCCCCTCCAGCACCCCATCGGAATTATAAGCACCCCCTCGAAAATTTTAAATTACAAAGGGGGTCGTGTGGCACCTAGTTGGAAAGGGATTTTAGTCCTCTGTTCAGCAATTATAAAGTTTTTTAAGTTTGGTGCAATCATAACTGAGAAAATTGATTTTTAAGATGTAAATTTTTGATAATGTCTCTAACACAAAACTTTACGTAGAATGAAGATAATAATGTCACATAATGATTAGAATGTGTTTTTCAATGTATTTGACACTTAAATTAAATGTTCAAAATGACCACCATCTTGACAATAACCGAGACGATATTGGAATTCTCGTACATTTTGTATGACCTCGGAGGTTATTTTGTTAATTTCTTCCGTTATCCTAACTTTTAAATCAGCAATATTGTTTGGTCTATTAAAATATACTTTAGATTTTAAATAACCCCATAAGAAGTAATCGAGAGGAGTCAAATCGGGAGATCTAGCCGGCCATTCGATTGCCCCACATCTTCCTATCCACCTATTGGGAAAAACCTCGTTTAAATAATTTCTAACAGTACGTGCAAAATGCGGTGGAGCTCCGTCTTGTTGGTAGTAAATAGATCGATCTATCTCATTTGGATGATTAACATCAGGAAAAACCCTTTGTAATGTAGGCACTAAAAAGTTAATCAAAAAATCTAGATAAACCTCACCAGTAACTGTGCCCTCAAAAAAATAAGGGCCAATAATTTTATTGTTAATGATACCAGCCCAAACGTTAACTTTTTTAGGATATTGAGTGTGAGCCTCACACATCCAGTGAGGATTTTCTCTGCTCCAATATCTACAGTTCTGTTTGTTAACCGTTCCGTTTAAATGAAACGTCGCTTCATCAGAAAAAACTATTTTGTTTATGAACTGCAAATCTGCGTTCATTCTATCCATCATCAATTCACAGAATTCTTGCCTTCTATCAGGATCATCTTCATTTAACTCCTGAACCAACTGAACTTTGGAAGGGTGGTATTTTTCTTTATGCAGAACTCTCAAAATAGATGATTTACTTACATCATTGTCGGCGGCAAGTTCTCGAGTTGTCTTATGCGGATTTTCCTCAATCTCTAGAAGTACATCTAACTTTTTTTCATCAGTAAATTGAACATTTCTACCTGGTTTTTCAATATTTTTTACATGTCCAGTTTCACGAAACTTTTTTTCAATTTTCCTAACTGTAGACTGCGAAACGTGTTGACCAGGGTATTTATTATTAAAAATTTCACAAACCTCCTTTTGAGTTCTGGTTTTATTACCACAACCAATCATAATTAAAATGTCTATTCTTTGAGTCTCGGACAAATGAGCCATAATTAAATTTAATAATAAATAATAATTTAATAAAAATAAAGTTTTTTCCTAATATTTAGCAGAACAGATACGAAAATACCTGATTATTTTAATAGACCAAACAATATCGCCTCGGTTATTGTCAAGAAGTGAATGGTGGTCATTTTGAACATTTAATTTAGTGTCAAATACATTGAAAAACACATTCTAATCATTATGTGACATTATTATCTTCATTCTACGTAAAGTTTTGTAATAGAGACAATTCATCTTAAAAATCAATTTTCTCAGTTATGATTGCACCAATCTTAAAAAACTTTATATTGCTGAACAGAAGACTAAAATCCCTTTCCAACGAGGTGCCACACGACCCCCTTTGTAATTTAAAATTTTCGAGGGGGTGCTTATAATTCCGAAGGGGTGCTGGAGGGGGATAATATTTTCATACTGTAAATTGTCAATTTAAGAATAAAAATCGACCTGTTTCAGGTTTTTTTCATATAGTACATAATAACGCTACAAATGAATTTATTCCATACATATGGAAGATGCAAATCCAATCGGTAGGATGAGTTGGCATGGAAAGCCCCATTTAAAGATTTACTTTTAAAATTTTTGGGCAATAACCATCAAATAGGAACAAAACAGTTTGGTAGCTTTATCAAATAAGAAAATTTACGCATTACGGTTAAAGCATCATCCTATCTTCCCCCATTTATTTCTCAATTTTAATAACGTCCAACGTTGTTGGTGCTAGATGTTAATAACTCCGGATGCGTTATACATCAAAAAGTGCTTTAAATCATTTCTTGGTTTTAATAATATTCACGCTATTATTCCTCCCAAGTGTTACCACGTAAACGTTATTTATTTCTGTGTCAAGTGGACATTTCTGAAAAAAGCACCATAATTTAATGCCCGTATTTGACTCAGTATACTTCTGATTCGTATCATCTTATTTCCTTACAACTCGTTTATTTTAGAACGTTTATTAGTCTGTTGGTCAAGAGACAAAATAAAATAACTCTCCCATTTTTAGTAAGAGATAAGAAAAAACAGATTTATTAAATGTGGAGTATTAAATGAAACAGTTTATCCATAAAAAGTAGTTTTTTTGAGCAAAAATTGAGAATCGCCTATTGTTCTTAATAAACATCAAGTTCAAAATATACAAACTTCAATTAGAACAGGGCCGAAGCCTTTAAAAATGTAAAAAATGAAAAAAATTACAGTAGAATGAAACCCATTGGAAAAGCAGAGGAATATGATCAAAATTAAAGGAAAAATAAATTACGGTCGATCCGAGTTCGGGAAGTGGGAGGGGGTGAGTTTTTAAGGGTAAAAAATGGTTTATTTTGATTTCCGGTGAAAACTTACCTTATTATGTCCCAAATAGACTGTAATTTTTTTGATTAAAAATATTTATTTTTTCGCCTTATTTTTACTTAATATCAAAAAAGTACCCTAATTTTTAATCGAAAATTCTGACGTCAAAATATCAGCTTTTTTCAAAAAGTTTGGGGGCTTTTTGTTCGTTGAAATATCTACTTTCTGATGACGTAAAAAAATATACATTACTATAGGAAATGTTCTCAGAAAATGCAAAAATTTTTTTTATCATTATGTGCAATTATGAGGTATCATTCATGATTTATTGATAAATGAAAAAATTGCAAATTAAAATATACGTCAATAATTAACAAAGAAATAAGTTAATAAAGTTAATATTTAATAAGACACCTACAATATTTTGAAAAAGTTGTAGAATCTTATTTAAATAATATTTGTAGATGTCTATTTACTGCTGTTTTAATATAATTTATATAAACTTGATTGGGTAACGAATTGACAGCAACAGATTGGGGCTGGAAGCAACATCAGCGTGGAATTATGCTCAAATTTACAAAAAAGGATTTAATTCCGGAACTATTGCTAAAAACTATTTGAAAAAATGGTGTCTGATAGATTTACATACCGAGGAGCAAAATGCACTGGTACGTGAGTATTTACTGTGTCATTATGTTGTGTATATAATTTATTTTGTGTTGGACATTCATTAATTTTTCTAATTTACTTATCTGTTTTTGATAATAATAATAATAATAATAATAATCTTTATTCAGCTGTATAAAGTAGGTACACGTATACACACAATATTATTAGCACAATATTAAACTTTAAATATGTAGGTAACTTGGTAGCCCATTGATGACCTAACGGTTGCGCATAGGCTGCTGAATTACTTACTGTTAATAAACATGATATTTTTCATGTTTCAAAATACTGACCTGTTCTTAAGAAGAATAATGAAAAACTCTTCGTTTTACCAAAACTTCCAATATTTATTTAAAAAATTGCTTTCTTAACTATAATCTGACGATGCTAAGTCTAGCGAAACGGCTGTCATTATAGTTAAGAAAGCAATTTTTTAAATAAATATTGGAAGTTTTGGTATAAACGAAGAGTTTTTCATTATTCTTAATAAGATGGACTTCCAAAAAGTAAGGGTTAGTACAATCAATTTACTGACCTGTTCTCTTATTTTATCATCTACGCAGTCAAATTCTACATAATGTAGAATTTGACTGCCTAGTTAATTCTGAATGAACAGTTTTAATGCAAATGTCTACAGAATCTCTTATTTTGAACCACTTTCTACTTTCCTCTTTAATCCACATTTGTTGGGCCTTTTTAATTACTTTTTGTGCTTCTTTTGATTGAGTTTTACATTTTATATTTACATATTTTGGTATTACATTTTTCTTGAGACATTCTTGGTTAAACCAGATGTTTTGGGATGCCTTACACCTTTTCTCATGTAACTTCTTATACAATCGGGTTAATTCTTCTCTCGAAGAATATCAGAAACAGATAAGTAAATTAGAAAAATTAATGAATGTCCAACACAAAACACATTATACACAACATAATGACACAGTAAATACTCACGTATCAGTGCATTTTAAAAACTATTTGCTGCAGCTGTGAAACTGGATGTAACAGTTTAAAATGTGGTTGCCGAAAACATGGTTTAAAATGCACTAATTGTCACGGTTCTGAAAGTTGCTCCAATATGGAAGAAAAAGCCTACGAGGAAGTAAATGATTCAGATGAAATTGTAGATGAAGAACCAATGCAGACTGGAAATAACATTGGAGACGAAGATGATGGTCTTGAAGATTTCGACGATCAACTAGAGTTGGAAAGGTTTGTCGAATCTAACGATGAAGAAATGCCTTCAAAGAGACAAAAACTAATGAATAACTGATTAGAATTTCAGATAAGGTATTTATAAATAACAAGATTAACGTTTTTGAAAAAATATATTATGAATAACGTAATCAGAATTAAGTATCTAAATTCAATAGTACGATTTACATGTATATTTATATTGTATAAGATTTTCTATGACATGAATTTAATTCGAATTAAATAAATAAACTTTCCAACTTAAAAAAAATTGCAGCTATCATATTTTTTTGATGAAATTGTACATAATGTAAAAAAAAATTCTTCGAATTTGTAGTTTTTCAAGTTTTTGCATTTTCTGAGAACATTTCCTATATTAATGTATATTTTTTTAACACCACCAGTTTTGAATGATAACTGGCGTTACTAAGGCAACCACTACAGCACTTGGTAAAAAGTCCAATAGCTGGGAAAAATAATCTTTAATAACATCAGAGGTCATTTCCTCGTGGTAATCTTTGGTTGACTTTGATACAAAGTCTAATAACCCATTTTCTACAAAACTTCATTGTCAATGCGATTATTGGTCTGCGACCTTTTCCTCGAGGAGCATTTAATCCTGTTGAATATCCTTCCAAAAATGCCTGACGGTAATTTTAAATATTGATGTCCATCCATGCTTTAGAAACAGTGTGTCCTTCATTTTCATTAATACTTCTTAAGTATTGTGTTCTCCAGCAAATAATTTTTTCTGTCTCATTCGAAAATTTTATGCGACTCATACTTAAAACCAATTTCTTTTAGGAGTTTCCTTACTAGTCCAGGCGTGCTGTACTTTTAGACGGAAATTCTGATACCTGGAATGTAACAGTTGGAGGTGGTAAAGGGGCTTATAACACATGAAAAAAAAAATACATTAACTATTTCAATTATGATCATAAACTTTTTAGGGGTGAAAAAGGGATAAAAAACTGAAGTATTGCTGTTTGCGGATAAAATTGACGTCAAAATGAAAAGTGCCCAACAGAAAAGTTGTAGATCATGTAAAAATCTAAAACTTTTCTTTTGGTAATTTTCTCACATAACCTCAATTTTTCGAGGAAAATGAAAAAAAACGATTTTTCGTTTTTAATTTTTTATTTTCCAACGGATTCGTCAATCTTGATGAAACTTGGTGAAAACTTACCTTTTTATGTCCAAAATAACCTCGAATTTACTCAACCTTGTAACAATAATTTTCCGAGAAATTTGATTTTTTTGGAAAAATCTCTTTTTTTTCAACTGTAAAGTTTGCTCGGAAAATATTATTGGAAAAGATTTTCATGGGGCTCATTTTTTTCGATTTTACGTCTACTTTCACATGAACTAAAAAAAAATACACCTCTCATTAAAAAATTTGCTCAAAAATGAATAAAAGCAAAAAATAAATTTTGCGATAGCTAAATTTTGCAATAATTGTTAAATTTTTGTTATAAAATATTAAAATATGCAAAAGCCGACTCTTGCATTACATTCTACGGAAAAAATTACAAAAGAAAATTTATTTCATTATTTAGTCGGATTTTTTTTTTCATTTGCAATATTATTATAAACATTCAAGTCTATTAATGAAGTTAATAATCCGAGCGGGGATTTCATGGTTTTTACTATTGTTGTATGCTGATTTGTTTATATTATAAGGTTTTTCATGAGATAAATCGATTTGTTGATAATTACAAGGCCCAAATACCCTTCCATCAGAACACTATAGCCCAATTTTCATCAAAATTTCAATTTTCTTTGACTTTTTGGAATAATTTGTTTATTTTTAATATAATAATCGTTCGGTTTTAAGTAATTCGTAATTGTAATTAAAAAAATATATTGAAAAGACAATATTTTGTTTGTTACGAATGATAGTATATTTTGTATACTGAAATGTTGCAAGGTCAAAGAGAAAACAAAAGGCCTAGGCCCCTAGGCTAGTTAGAGTTGTCATGTCTACACTTTGTCACTTATGAAAGGTGGCTATAGGGCTCTGATGGAAGGGAATTTGGGCCTTGTAATATCAACAAATCGATTTATCTCATGAAAAACCATATAAAATAAACAAATCAGCATTACAACAATAGTAAAAACCATGAAATCCCCGCTCGGATTATTAACTTCATTAATAGACTTGAGTGTTTATATTAATATTGCAAATGAACTAAAAATCCGACTAAATAATGAAATACATTTTCTTCAATAATTTTTTCCGTAGAATGTAATTCTTCTGCATTTTTTAATATTCTATAACAAAAATTAAACAATTATTGCAAATTTAGCAAAATTTATTTTTTGCTTTTTATTCATTTTTGAGCACATTTTTAAATGAGAGGTGTATTTTTTTTATTTCATGTGAAAGTAGACGTAAAAACGAAAAAAATGAGCCCCATGAAAATCTTTTCCAATAATATTTTCCGAGCAAACTTTACAGTTGAAAAAAAATAGATTTTTCCAAAAATATCAAATTTCTCGGAAAATTATTATGTTACAAGGTTGAGAAAATTCGAGGTTATTTTGGACATAAAAAGGTAAGTTTTCACCAAGTTTCACCAAGATTGACGAATCCGTTGGAAAATTAAAAAGGAAAAATCGTTTTTTTTTCATTTTCCTCGAAAAATTACCAAGAGAAAAGTTTTAGATTTTTACATGATCTACAACTTTTCTATTGGGCACTTTTCATTTTGACGTCAATTTTAGCCGCAAACAGCAATACTTCAGTTTTTTATCCCTTTTTCACCCCTAAAAAGTTTATGATCATAATTGAAATAGTTAATGTATTTTTTTTCATGTGTTATAAGCCCCTTTACCACCTCCAACTGTTACATTCCAGGTCTCAGATATTCCGTATTTTTTATTTTTTTGGTACAGCACGCCTGGACTATACGTATTTCGTCTAAATTTGGGAATCGTATCTACTTCTGCTATGTCATAATAAGTTCAGTGAAAAACACTAGTTGAATAATTAGAAAACACCAAACTTAAAAGATTTCCTAAATAGAATATTACAACTAATACAAATTTTTAAGTTCCTTTGTCTCTTTTTTACAACACTTTAATTTTCTGAACTAGATTTGCATAACTGAAAAGAAAGAAGCTTATAACATTCCGAATCTCCCTAAATAAGGGTGCAATGTCCTTCGTACACCGTCCTCCGTTCCCTATTCTATAGAGATGGACGAAATCTGAATACATCCGAGGCCATTACTTTTCGCTGTACACATGCAATTAACCAAAGTCCATACTGGAAGGGACCATTATAAACGCGACATGGGAACTTGCGGCCCTTTTCCCAATAAATTTTCCTTACAATGACGACTATAGCGACATAGGAATGTACATGGCTTCATCACATTGCGTATTAGAAATAGAATAAAACGTTTTACTGCGGATCTAGTCTAACCTAGTTTTGCTGTATCAAAATTTAATCAAATATGGGGGTGATCAACATAAAAAACAAAATCAAAGAAATAGGGCCATTAATTTAACACAATAACTTTGTTACAGATAAGTTATTATACAGGGTGGCGCACCGAAAACGAAACAGATGCATTTACTGTCAGATGATTCCTTTTAAAAAAAAAAACGCTCAGACCCGTCGATTTTGTTATAACAAATAAATGTTATAAAATTATTGCACTCCATAACACAAGTAAACACTTCCAATGAAATAAAAAGACTAAAATGAACAAGAAGTGTAAGCTGTAATCCTCTACAATCCCTCTCTGAGAAACAAAATTACCTGAATCAGGTCCTTTTACATTTATGATGTGCATCTCGAATTTTACAATTGGTTTTATTATAATCCTTCAGTCAATACCATTCATTGCGAAAACTACTATATAGGAAGAACTTCATAAAATTTGAATTATGAAATTAGTCCTTTTCGATAGTGATATAAAATACAGGGTGTTCTATTTAAAATTAACAAGAAAATAATGTATACTTTCATTTTGACTTACCCTGTATTTGATTTAACGAATATTATGAAAACAAATATGTTTTATAATGTTTAACAATTATTAAAAAACTATGGTTGCAATAGATCAATGTTCCTATACTCCTTTTTAATTATGCAGGGAGTTAAAATTAATACGATTTTCAGATAATATTGGTTATAATTTTTTAAATACCTGTTATAACATAATAAAACTTTACATTGTTGTGAAATTAAAATACTGTGTGTTCCATTAAAAAATATATATAAGTTTGGTGTGCCACCATTTTATGAAACAATCTGTAAAATTTTAACTAATTTTAAAATGTGGAGTTGCTCACAATTTTTGTCAACAACTTTTTTTGTAAATTTTACTACAACAAATCTACTGAGTTTCCTCACCCTGTAATTACATTTTGTAAAATACTCAACAACCAATAAAGGATGTCCATAATTTTATGTCAATTTAAGTTAGGTTAGGTTAGGTTAGGTTAGGTTAGGTTAGGTTAGGTTAGGTACTAAATACAAATATACAACATTAATAAACTATGCAAAATAAAAATGTTTACAGTCTATTATATAAACCAGTGTCCCGTAGGTAACCCATAATACTCTCGTAGTGGTCTGTCGTGTTGAGAATGTCTGGTAGTTCATTTTGCACTTTATGTGATAACCTCTCAAGATGATATAGTGGGCACTCGATTAAGACATGTTTTACACTAAAGGCACTACCGCAGCACCAGCACAATGTGGGATCTTCCCAGGTCATAAGGTGTTTGTGCGTTAAATTAGTATGACCTATTCGTAGCCGTCTTATTATAATTTTATCTTTTCTTGTCATCCGTGGCAAGTACACAGGATCTATGGTGGGCCGAATTTCCCTTAACTTGGAATTGCAACTGGTCCAAAGTTGTTGCCATGAGTTGAAGATGGAGCGCTTAAAATAGGTCTTTAGGTCTTTGGCCAACTGAATTTTCTCGAAAGCTAAGCCAGGTTGTGATGCTTCCTTTTCCAAACGGTTAGCCATCTCGTTCCCTTGGATGCCAATATAAGAAGGGGTCCAAATCAGCGATACCGAAACTCCTAGTGATGCAATATGGTTGTGGATCTCTTGAATTTTTTGCGCCAAGGGATGCTGGGTATATATTGCTCGAATGGAATGAATAGATGCGAGAGAATCAGAACATATTGCTACTCTTTTATTTTGTGGGCTTAGAGATTTAAAGGCTTGGTAGATGGCAAAAAGTTCTTCTGTGTCCATAGAGATGGTTGAATCTATTGTGGTTGCAGAGCAACCTACACCATGATCACTTTTAGAGGCATCAGTATAAATAACTTTGTCAAAATTATAAGTATTGATGATAGACAAGAAGGACTGCCTTAGAAAAACAATAGAGGTTTCGTGCTTTGGTTGCATGTTTAGTGCGAGGTTGGCTTTTGGCAGTATTACCTTCCAAGGAGGAACAGGAGAATTTACAATTGGGGTCGTTGCCATGAGATCGCATCCAAAAAGTAGCGATGTGAGAAGTTGTGAGATAGATTGTGCTCTATACTCTGGTTCACAGTTATTATGCAGTGTGGTCGGCTCGGGCCAATGTAAATCTTATGGGCGAATATTCAACACTGTTGCCGCTTTGGTTTCTTTATACGTGATAATTAAACATATAAAATTTGAATATTTTAGCGGATTTACAATATTTTCGTTTAAACGCGTAAAATTTATCTAAAAGCATAATTATAAATATTCTTAATTACTCACTAAACGATTTCCAAATGAATAATTTAGTCAACATTTAAATCATAATAGTAACACAATGGCAAGTTATATTCCCGCGCCAGTTGGAACCAAATTCGAAGAACATGTCGATATGGCAACGCCGTCGTCCATAAACGTAATGCTGCATAATAACTGTGAACCAGAAGGAGTAATGGTAGTAAGGTGAGATGTTTGTGTTAATAAATATACTGGGTTTTCGGGATTAGAGGATATTCTGGCGAAGTAAGTTAGTAGTAGTTGCTGGCGCCTCAGCTGTAGAGGTAGCTCGTTAGCCTCACAGGCTTAAACTTAAACTTTCTGAAGGGCTGAATCTTAATTTGATACAGTATTTATTTACAGATTGCTTCGGTCATTTATTTTTTCAGGAAATTACTATTCGGGCAATTTTCCGGCAACTTTATTGTTTTACTATTGAAATACCTCTCAAGTTATGTTGACTATATTTTGTCACTTTTTTTCTGCGAATATTAATTACCCTGTATAATAATAAAATTATAATAAAAAAGCGAATTTTAATAATCAACTGAGCACGAGCTGCAAATAAGATAAGCTTTAGATATGGTAATGCGGAAGTTAATTGCAGACTGATAGTTTCTTCGTGAACTTCCTGCTAAAACGATTTCAATTCGGAGACAATGTTATAGCGGTCCATCAGACATTCTGGTGTCTAATGAACCGCTATTCATAGAATTAAAAAAAAAACGATTTGATCACTAGACGGCGGCTAAAATACGTGAAAATGTTTTAAAATCATCATTGTGGATTTTATAAAAAAATACAGGCGATTTCATTTGGTGGGAATTTACAAAATAAAGTTACGAAGTTCACGATTGTTATACAAGTTTCCAAAGTGTCGACCACCAAATCTTTATGATGTGTAATAAATTAAATGTTTTCTTTCTTATCTGACTGACTTTTTGATCCCTGCTTCTTAAATTTATTTAGTTTTATAATAAAATGTTATTTTTTGTGTTTTTAGTATAAATTAATACTACATCGTCATGGTTAAATTGTAACAAATCGAGTGAATCGGTTTAAAAATATTCTTCACATTTCTTGACAAAGATTTTGATTTTTTTTTCTACAATCTCTGACACTAACGTAAACTAATAAAATAAACAGTTAAATAAGTCAAACCGATACACATGAATTAACACAGTTGCTTTGATATTTACACTGCTCCACAATTGAAGTGGATATTTCAAAAATCTGCAAAGTACTACTTTTCCTGCCTAGACAGCAAAGTGGCTACTTAATAATCCATGAATCGTTTATAATTTCCTTAATATTTCATCCGAGACTTCTCCGACAACAAATTCAACTCAATATTTTTTGCCTCCTCTCATATTTCTGGAGGAGTAAGTACTTCCAGGTCGCTATTACTGTCCATTCTATAATAATTTAAATATACCGATATTTTTTCGCACAACTGTCGGACATTTCATGAATTGTCAAACTATAATTATTGTGGACAACCAACCATTCCAACAAGTGCGATTTCTATCAAATTTTATTTTAAATGAACACTACAGGAAAAATAAAGAGATTGTAGGAATTTTAATAATTTGCCTATATCATTATGAACAATCAGAGAGAAAATTATATGTTCAACTTCCCGTGGTGACTGGAATCCAGCTGCAGATAAGGTGGGCATACATTTTCGTTTGATGAATTTCTTACCAACCATTTGCTGCTTCTCAAACTTTTTGACCCGCCTTGAATTGTTTTCGAAAAAATGCTGTTGTATTCAATTCGACCCGTAAATTCTTCCATAATATCAATTTCCTTCTGGAAAAAGTTAATCTTGCAGTTTACGGCTTCATTACCTCTCCAAGCAAGTTCAAATAAGCAAAGGTGAAAAAATTTTTTGTGTGCTCCATCGTGGGTTTCTTCGTCGTAGCTTTTGATAATTTTTATATTTGTTCGGTGGATAGTGCTTTTGAACTGAGTTTTCTTTTTTCTGGACCACTTTGAAGCTGCCTTCCCTCGGTGTTTCTGGCCAATCTTGCACATTTGAAAGATATATCCGTGAAATGGTCGATTTTTATGCCGTATTCCGTAAACTATTTTGCTTGTACCATGTTTGCTGTTGTATTCCATATTGACTTTACAGATGACTCTGTATAGTCTTCGCCATTGCCTTTTTTTCATATTAAAGGCGTTATCCTCCTAGTTCCGTTATGGTAGTACATTTTTCAAGTGTAAAATTTCTCACCCGTAGGAACTTCGAAAATTGGTTTCAAATAGAGCTTCTGGACTTCTGCGTGTTCAATGGGACATTTTCCGAAACTCACAACTATAGAAATACCACACACCTTAGTAACGGATCTGTCATAAGTTTGTCGCTGATATATTACGTATTGTTAATATGAAACGTGCCTTTGCTATGCAGTTTTGTCAGTTAAAAATAGTCTAGTGAAATAGTCAATATTATTTCGGTTTTCCGCTTTTAAATTATACTGCCAAAACCTCGTCGCGACCCCCCTGGAACCATTCGGGGACCCACCAGTGGGTCGCGACTCATACTTTGTTAACCGCCATGGGCCAACCACCCTTTATTAAAGGTATAAAGCTGATAGAACGACTGTAACCTAGGGGTAAGATGGTTCTGGTCTCAGTCTCAGTGGAAGGGAATTTTATCGACCTCTCATCTCATATTAAACCTAAACTAACTGTATATAGTTCTTTTTTAAACTGATCTAAATAAAAATAGCCATCTAATGGACCAATAATCGTCACAAATAAACGAACACTATCCTATTTTTATAATATAGTCCGTCTAGAAAGTATCCGGAAAAAAGAATGCACAATTATAATTTTGTAGTATATTTTTATTATTTGAATTATAAAATAACCACAAAAAAATCATCTCATTTACTTATACAACTTCCATTTAATTCTAAACACTTTAAGTAAACGTCCAGGTGCACACGAAACTAGGTCACTGCCATACTGCTCGGTGATGGTTGTCCAGGCCTGTAAAATCGAACGAATCAAATCTTCTTTATTTCGTGGGGCTGCTCAATCTTCATTAATCCCCATATGTTTTCAATGGGACTAAGATCTGGTGAAGCTACTGGTCATGGAATTGTTGTCAGTTGGTGTTTTTGCATCCAAGCTTGAGTAAAGGCAGAAGTATGGCATCTTGCATTATCCTGCTGGAAACGCCACCCCTCTGGATATAAAGCATGAGCTGTTTCAAGAAGAAAACCATTTAAAATATCACAATACTTTGCACTATTAACAGTGCCCTCAACTATACAGAGAGGCGTAGCACCACATTGAGATATTGATCTCCAAACCATTATTTTAGTGGGAAATTTGGAAATTTGAACGGTAACATTTTCTCTTGACAGGATTTTAAGATGGTTTGCACCAATCTGGAACTAACTCTGGTCAGATATAAAAATATTGCTGAAATTATCTCCTTGAAAACGTTGACAAAACTCCATTCTTCGTTGCTTTTGTAGAGGTGTTATTGCAGGGATCTCTTTTTTTGGTTTCCTTGATATGTAGCCTTGTCTTTTCAGTGCCATGCGGACAGTTTCTGGACACACGTTGATTTCTAAATATGCTGGCCAGTTTTCGAAACCCTAGGCGCGGATTTTGGCGTCCTAAATTCACTAAAGCGTTTAAATTGTTTCCGCGAATCTTACGCGGTCTTCCCGAAACTGGTCTATGTCTTTTATCTGTACAAGTTTTTATTCTCTTAATTGTCTCATACACTGCCCTTTTTTCGAGTTCAGTCAATTGCACTAGTTTTTTAACGTTTCGAACACCCTTTCTATACAAATATTCCACCATTTTTCTTTTTTCTACTTGTGACATTATTTTACAAAACTCACGTCTGTTTACAATCTACTTGACGCATTACTTTTGTTTTAGAATGTTACGAAAAGAAAATATATTAAAATTAGGAAAAATAAAAAATTCCGGATACTTTCTAGACGGATTATATTAATATACAGTACAAAAAGGTACTGTCATATTAAAAACCGATTAAAATTTCAAATACGATTAGACCGCAATTATTCATTGGTAGTTAAAGGTTTTCTGTTACATATTCCGGCAATTAGCTGAAAGTAAATCGGTGTAACAACTTTTTATAACCCTTTTTCGCTTCGGAAATTCAACCATTGGAATTCAGCATATTTTAGCAACCAAAGATTAAGACAAATTTTTGCTTCCGAACGATATAAATCTATAGTGTAAGTATATTATTTTTATTTAATGACCTACTGTTCTGGCTTTAACGATGTACTTTAACATATTAGGAGCATGACAAACCTGAAATCAAAGTCGTTGCCGACAAATTACCAGAAACAGAAGACACATCCTTTTGTTACAAACGCAGAGTTGGATTGGGCAGCTAACGATTAACATTTTGATTGATTTTAAAAATGTCTCCCATCTGTCGTTACTATATGGAATACGAGTTTATTTTTTATATAGAAATATACAGGGTGATTCGCATAAGAACCGACATAGAGCAAGGATATGTAAGTGAGCTCAAAATAGGGCGATTTAACGCAACTTACCTCTATGCCAAGTTGCTTCCCTGAGAAGTTATTAGCTTAAAAAGAGGTTTTAAATTTAGAAAAAAATAATTATCTGCCTTATACTTGAATTTAGAAGAACCAAATTTGATACATGTTGTGAGTGTACCAACAGCAGTAAATGACAGTAATTAGAGTTCAATCATAGTATTTTACAGGGTGGATGGGGAATAATGCGACATTAAAATTACGATATTTTTTTAACCATTTGAAAGATTTAAAAAATGTTTACTTTGTTTTGTGAGCAATTTAATTTTAAAACTTTCCTTACTCCAGTTATTTTTTGAAAAACCTCTTCGTTTTAAAAAAAAATCGAATAACTAAAAACGCGCGCTATAGGAATGTTATTCAAAATCATCGAAGATTAAAAAGTTGGCTATGAAAATAAACGTCAGATATGACAATCAAGAAAATAAGTCATTTAATGTGAGTAACAAAAGGAACGCAAACAAATTAACTTAAACAAAATTGCCTTTGACAGGTAGCACGGCTGTTAGGCAATATAGATAAAAAACTAACCACAAGCCAAACGTTCTTGCAAAACGCAAACAATTAACCCTCATCAATCATTCAGTTCTGGTTTGACAAACTCGAATGTTTTGTCAAATGTAAAATCAGAGGGACCAACTCAAGTCGAAAATCGAACAATGTAAACGAGTTCAAAGTGATGATTTCATCCGATTTGTTAAAATCAAATGAACCAAATGAAAAATCCAATGGTCTGAAAGCTTATAAGCTTAGTTAATCGAGCAATGAAAAACATGCAAAAAGTAAAAAGTAAAAGGTAATAAAATTTTGCCTTTAGTACACAAATGGCAGTAAAATAAAATTTTCTACCAAATTATTGCAAGGGGTTTAATTCTTTTTTAGTCGTATAATGGTCATCAAAAAGAAGCAGCAGCCAATACTAGATAGACAATCGGAAAATAGTTTCCCACATACATGATTTAAAACCATTGTATTGTTAAAATTAAATTAGTAAGTTGGCTTGAATCCTTTTCCATTGTTTCCATTAATGAAAGCTTCAGGTACTATAAGAATTGTCTTACCAGTAAATATCTAAGATCTCGAGACCGAGACCATGTTTAGTATCGTTCTCGGGAACTTAAAATTCGGGAAATTATCAATTGCGCCCAAACCCGCAATAAAACTGGTATCAAATGCAGGTTTTCAGCTCCTTTTTTTGTCAGATTATTTGCTGTTTCGTTCCCATCTATTCCTATGTGTCCCGGGACCCATAGGAGGGTGACAGTGTTCTTCTGGCCTAGTTCATTTAGTTTGCATAGTCATTCCCAAACCATATTCGAACTGATTATATTTGAGCTCAGCGCTTTGATGGCTGCTTGACTATCCGACATCATCACAATCTCTTGTCTGCGGTAGTTTCTTCCAATATTGAATTCCACACATCTTGCGATGGCGCGGACTTCTGCTTGAAAGATGCTCGGGTATGTGCCCAAGCTTTCTGAGTATTTGGCTCTCGGTCCAAAAACTCCTATCCCAGTTCCCTCGTCTAGCTTGGAACCGTCCGTATACCACTTTATGGTATTCTGGTTTAAATTCTGTATAGTGTCTTCATCCCATTCAGATTTATTACTCAACTTTGTGATAAATTTTCTCACAAAGTTGAATTTCTTTGACATATCATCTTGGGGCATTTCCCAAGTTTGATCAAATTGAAGTGATCGAGGTTTTTCCCTGATAATTCCTTCTTTAAGAACAGTAAACAACTAAAAGGTTGAATTAAACTTTCAATATTTATTCGTAAAATATGAAATGCAATGACGGCCGTTTCGCATTTCATATTTTACGAATAAATAGTGAAAGTTTTATTCAACCTTTTAGTTGTTTATTGTTATTAAAAACATAAACTATAAGCTTTTATTTTAGTTTTTGAAGATTAAAAATTAATTGTACAACTGCTGTTGCCAGCAATATGTATTAATGGAAATGGAAAATATCGGCACATAGTACTGAACAGTTTTGTGCAATATTTGTTTTTTTTTGTATCATCATATCATCCCTAACATCCGGAAAAGTATTTATAGTGTTTAAAAATAGAACAGCCCACGTATTAGACTTTATTGTAGTGTATAACATCGAATCCCAATAGGCACGGAAATAGTTTTCCCGCTTTAGGATATCGGAGAAACAAAAAAAAAAGGACCACATTCATAGGATAGATGGAAACGGGATTAGAATTGAGGCAACAGCAGTAGCGGCGAAGTGGGAGGGGGATATAAAATAGAAGGCGTGGAATCGATGGGAGAGAATCGAGAAATGCATGGAATGACGGTACGGCCAGGTAGAACACACAACGGAATTCAATCGGCGGCCATAATTAATACAGCCCTAAACAATACAGTGTGCGATTGGTGGATTCCACTACGGTCCGCACCGCTACCAACAAACAATATAGGGAAAAAGTCTTTTGTTTTTACCATCACCTATTTAAACATTTTCGTCTGGAGGATTCTTTGCATTGATTCGAAAGACGCGAAAAACCGCAGTGGTACAACTATTGTAGAATCGCTTTTTGTAATCAGCAGAGACGGACTTGGTCAATTAAAAATTTGTTTAGTCAACACACAAACGCAAGAGATAAACTTAAATCATAAGTAGTTTTACCTACGCTACTTATTTGTACCTCATTTCAATTTTGTTTTATGTTTTGCTTATATAAATTTAGTTTTTTATATTTTGCACTTATACAAATCTTCATTATAAAACGCATTTGCGTATCGTAATGTAACTTTTACGCACGCAAATTTTTGTTTTAAATGGTTGGCGACATGAGTGAAGTATCTAGTGACAGGACCATTGACAATGACATTTGTGGCTAATAGTAATTTATTAATTTTATATTGTTCTTTAAAAAAGTATTTGTGAATATCAATATCATCTTTTAGTTATATAATATATTATTAATGGTATATTATTCATTTTAAAATATTTTAAAACATTAACATTTGATAATTTAAATGTTACAACTGTCAAATTTTATAAATTACACAGTGCTGCCGACATACTTTTTAAAATAAAAATCTTCGTAATTACATAAAAATAAAAAATTAATTTAAAAATGGTAAAAATGGCAAAATATAAAAAATATTATAAACAACTTATTTCATATGGCTGTTGTGACACGACTTCAAGTTTTGTGCTGACTGTGAATACATTTCATCAAACAAAACTGAAGAAGGTTAGCTAGCCGACATAGTCGGAAAGTACTGAGGTCCTTTTAAACTCATGAAAATGAAATGAAGCACACAAAGCACTCTTATAAAATCTATAAATTTTACTAATAACAATCTGAATGAATATTGTTAATCAAAAAGTAAATATAAGATACATTACAAAAAAAAATAAGACAACACACATTGAATGTTTAAATATTAGGCAATGATAATAAAAATATTCAATTTACCTGGAATACAGGAACTAAACACTGATTTTGTGTTATTAACAAAGTTTTATGTGTTTTATCATATTCATCAACTGACATTCCAACCCTTAGACCATATACAAATAGACTGGCTGTGACGTCATTTTTCTGAACAACATACTGAAGCCAATATTATCTCTCTTTGTCGCATAAAGTTCGAGGAGCTACAGGATGAGGTGTGTGGGCAGTACTGTTTACAAACAACAAATACCAGCGGCGCAAAGGTCTTTTAATAGGTACCTAACAAGGTTTTAAATCTAATCAAAATTCTTAAATCATAACTTTAACCCAAAATTAATACAACGAAAACAATAACACAAATAGTTTATGAACAGGGTAAGATTAATGTTTACATATCATTCGCAATGTTCCATGCTATAAGAGACAGTGCAGTCGAAGATATACGAAAACAACCGAAGAAGTTTTATTCAAACGTGGATTTGTTTGTAAACATATAGTTATAGAACACAACACCAAGTTATTTTGGCTTCACAACAAGGACAGAAAATTTACGTCTATTTGTATATGGTCTAAGTTCCAACCCCTAATAATCGTTTCATCATCATCCTTTATTTGTTTATGACCCAGCCCTATTCCTACTACTATCCCATCTCGTTACCAAGTAAAAAATTTATATTGTACTGTGTGCGGTTTTAAAACTTAATAGTGGCATATTTAAATTTGGTAGGTACTGAGAAATGGGAAGCTAAGTTAAGAATAAAAAAATTAATTATAAACTAATATAACATCGTGCAACATTTTGACAATATTTTCATTACAAGGACAATAATGTGTAAAATATATTTATTACCCATAAAATAAAAACAACACCGCTATATTTATGGATTGGAGAAAACCACAATGTTTTTTTAAACGTTTTCTATTTTTTATTAGATATTTCATTTGTGGTAGTCGTGAAAATACTCGCAGGTATGACCAATTTTATGACGAATAAATAATGGATGTTATTACTACTTTTTAAAATATATAATCTTTACATTTCCATTTCTAAAACAACTAAAAGTACGAAATACGTTTTAACGACATATGGTTAGTTTCGGCATTATGTTCAAATAAAATCTTTCATTTATCTTGTTTGTGAATACCTTGAACTTCTTTTAAGTTAATCCGACTATGTAATTGAGTATGAAGTTGTCTAAAAATATTCCCAGAAGTACCCGGTAGTGAGTCACGTTTTGCTGCTGAATGAATGAATATTTATGCGTGCGAATTAATACAGCATTATTTTTTATTTTACTATCACGGCTTCAAAAAAATAATTACACTTAATCAAAACTAGTTTTACTTGCAAAACTTCGTTAGATTCACATATGACATTTACTGTTCGATTATAAATAGCTTTTCAACGGTGATTACGGCGAATGTGTTTGGATAAAAACCATGAGTCATGAGTGTAAAACAGATCCGGACTATGACAATGGTCCACGTATATTAAACAAATTAACAGGTTTAGAAAAAATTTTAGATTCAATATGTGGTAAAATGGACAAGAAACCGAAGAAGAGAATGAAAAAACCAGGAAAATATTGTTAAACATGTACAGTTTGACATTTTGATGTACAATTATTTTTATTTTGTTTACAGTGAGTTAAGAAATATAATTTGATTAAAAAAAAGACAAATTTCAAGAATAGTATATTTCATTAGGAGTCCAGAAAATAGGCTTTTCCCGTGCGCGTGTGATAAATTACCGGGAAGTCATGCAAGCACGGGAAAAGCATTTATGGACGTGTAATGAACGATACTTTTCATTATACCTCTCTGAAAAAAAAAACAAGGTAAAAAATCTACACAATGTTAGAAACCTTTATTTGTAAACATGAACGAACAAAAACCTATACCTAATTTTTAATTTTTACAAATGTAATATTTATGTTACAATTTGTGTTGTTGTAAATGTGCAATTCTTTAGCAGGCATTTCATTTTGTAGAATTGTAGTTGATGAAGTCGAAGGTACATTAGTATTTATTTCTTGGTCTTTCCCAACTAGAATGGCTTCTGGTGTTGACGTTGTGTTTCCTATTCTTGAATGATTGAACAATTTACGAGAAACTTCAATCTTTCTGCTTACTGATTCTTCGATGTAGCCTTCAGCTACTATCGACGAATGCCAACCTCCAAGTCTTTTTAGAGTAAGCAAATTCGCTCCGCCTTCGACTAACATAGACGCTGAAGATCGTCTTAAGCAGTGTCCAGTATATTCTTTAGGATTTTTTAGGTTCAAATATTCAGCAATCTGTTTTGTTGTACCACTTATAGTATGGTAACCTACATGTTGAGCATAACATCTACCATTACGATACGCAATAAGTAATCTTGTAGTTTTCATATTTGTAGGCCTTAGATTAATATATTTGCGATAAAAACTGCATGGATCAAAGGGGCATCCTTCCTTTGTAATGGTAAAACTTCTTGATTTGTGAGTTTTGCCATCTCGAAGGAATACCACCAAAAACCGGCCATTGTCTTCCACGTCTTCCAAAGTTAATCGCATCAAGTAATCTCTTCTGCATGCACCGAAAATACCAAATATTAAAATTATTAAAGTTAATAACCACTTCTCATCTGGTGCTTTAAGTATGAATTTGGCGACTTGGTCTGCAGTTAATACTTTGGACTTTTTTGGTGTGTAACCAACACTTTGCCGTTTGAGAAATGCAGAAGATTTTGGCAAGTTACTAACATTCACATTTTCTTTTACTGCTAGACAACTTTTTAACATTGAAAATCGACTCCATAAAGTTGAAGCTTTCATGGATTTGGCTTTTTCAGACAAATAAACGAGAAGAGTATCATCATTTACTGTGTTAACTTCTTTTTGCTGACGCCACTTGCAAAATAGACGGTAGGTACTCATTTTCATATCTCTCACAAGACTACCTGGGCAGTAATTCTGCATTTACTTTCGCCGCTTCAAGTGATATTTTTTCTTCTGGAAAAATCATTTTAAAAATATTTTGAATACAAATTCGAAAAACTGTCACGATATACAAGCATTGTTTAACGTTGCTAAGGAAAATAAACAAGCATTGTTTGCGGTTATTAAGAAACTTTCAATAGTATGTTTTATTAGGGGCGCAGGAAAAGCCCCTTTTCCGTGCGCCAAATAGACATGTAAACATAGTGTTTTCAGAGAGGTATAATGAAAAAGGTTTTTCGTTGGATAATTTTTCACAAATTTTAAATTTATCTAAAAATAAATCAAGTTTCTTGTAAGGTGATAAGCATCGTCAAAAAATATATCGCTGGTGCAGTGAATTCAATCGTCGTCGTAGTTCCGTCGACGAAGTATTCCGTGAAGGAATAATGACTTTGAAAACATTTTAAGCAATGAGAAAGACAGCTAAAATATGCTTTTTAAATAAGTAATTGATTAAGAGCAGTAAATTCACCCGGGTTGATTCAAAGCTAGTGTGGAATCCCTTAATAACCTTGGAGCAAATAACAGAGTAACGCTACTCTGGGTTCCAGGGCATGCGGGAGTGGAGGGCAATGAAAGAGCCGACACTCTGGCAAAAAAGGGGAACGGAGTCCGTGTTTATTGGACCGTAATCATTCCTTGGCATAGCAAAAAGCACTGCCAAGGACATTATCTCCAGCTGGGCAGCGAGGAAAACCCTTCTGCACACAACCTAACCTAACCACTCGAAAGCGTTTATATCTCAACCTTCGAGCAGAAAAACAGCACAGCTCCTGGAATTGAGTAGAAGTAACCTACGTATTTTTACTGGACTGTTGACTGGACATCGTCGTATGAGAAACCACATGAGGAAGCTTTGTCTGAGTAATATGTCGGACTGTCGCTACTGCAGTGTGGCAGACGAATCGGCAGAGCACATTCTTTGCTATTGCCCCGCGTTAGAAATGAACAGGCTCCGCTCGTTTGGTCTCATACAGCTAGAGCCTACCGACTTTAAGCAAGTCTCGCTAAAATCGATCTTGGACTTTATTAAGAAGTGCGGACTGGATGGCGAATTGTGACCCTTAATAAAAATGAAAAGTAGAAAATTGTTTCAGTATTTGTTTATTGTGACCCTTAAGGTTGAGTCACAATAGGCCCTAGTAGTAAATTTCATTCAACCCTTTAGTTGTTTACTGTTCTTAACAAGATGGACTTTCACATAGTAAGAGTTAGTACAATAGATTTCATTAAGTAATTGATGTCAAGAAAACAGATAAAATTTTAGTTTTAATAATTAATAAAATATCACATCATAAAATTAGTTTAAAAATTTTAATAAATAAAACATGTTTCTAAATTATTGTAAGTACAACTCTGTCAGTATAAAAATAATGTTTTGAATTTCATTTGAGTTGGTATCGACAAGAATAAAATTTTGTTATTTAATGTGATAATTGATATTTTAATTTAATTTTGTTGCGTAGGTTAGGTTTTACACCATATGTGATTATAATCCTTTTTTTTTTGGTAGTGACTAACGACGAGTTAAAACATACATTAGTTATGTCAGCATTAATTGACCGTTCAAGGATGCTTAATTTAAAATGAAAATACAACTGACTGATTATTCATAAAGGTATCTGTATTTTAGCCCGAAAAAATTTTAAATTAATTTCTAATTTGATCATTCTAATAAATATATTGGGTAGTGTGAATAAAAATGTAGTAAAAGCTTTATCTTTCAATTCATAAGCAAATACTTACTTTGTAGTGAATAAAAATGAGTATTAACTTGAACTTAAAATGCAATTAGTAAAAGCCATGGCTTATAAAATTTAGTAGTGTTGAGTTTGGCAGAAATGGCTGCATTTATGAATATACGGTCTGTCAAATATTAACCCGAAAGAAAAGAAAGTCGTGTCGAAGAATACCAAAGTCTGTATAGATTTAGTGAAGAAAATGTTGAGTGGATAGCTAACAATTTTTAGAACCAAAAGCAGAGACTAGAGGTGGTGCATTAAGTTCAAAAAAACAAATACAAATACAAATACAAAAATCGTTGAAAAGGCAGGTATTTGGGATAAATTTCCTGCGGATAACTCGATGGGCCAAGCAATCAATGAATGGGCAAAGTTGTATATATTTCCTTGTGCCTTTGATGCAATTGATTGTACTCATGTGCCGATAATAAAGCCCTCGCTACATGGTGACGAGTATATTAATAGAAAAGGATGGTGTAGTATAAATGTACAAGCAAGTTGTAACGCAAAACAGATTTTTACATCCGTAGATGCTCAATGGCCTGGCTCAGTTTCCTTCTGTTTCCTTAAATTTGTTCTTTTTGGTAGCCGGAGACTTGTCTGGTAAAGGCCGAACGTGTGGTGGAGGTGGAATAGCTACCTCACTTTTGGACGCGTAGATGGCTGAGGTTGTTTCATTACACAACCTACCGACATTGCACCTGAAAAAAAATTGTTTATAAAACACAAGCAAGACGCTAATTTATATTTTTTTGCCAAAAAATATGCCTTCTTAACACATTCAGAAATTTAGTTTTTTTTGTGTATTTTTTCTGCCAAATACGTGCGGCGATGTTATACCATTTATCTGTAGCCTACTTTATTTTCTTACCTGGTACCTTTTGGAAAACGAGGTTTTCTTGTCTTTCCATCAACATCAACAGTTTTCTCTCCCACTGGTTCAAAATAATCTTTTTATTTCCAGTTGCATTTTTGTCGGTCTTTTTCTTTACCTCTGTCTTCATATTTTGAATTTTCTTTTTCAGCTGTTTTTCACTTATATTTTTTCCAATTTGTAGAATGTATTTTTGATGGATTTCTTTATATGCTTCGTCTTTTTTTTTCTTTTATTTTAGGAACCTGGGTTTTGTTGTATATAATATTATAATTTTCCAAAATTCCTGTTAATTTGAGGTTTGCTGAAGATTTTTCAGTAACCTCCTCCTCCAACAAATCACTCGAAGAATTTTCTGATTCACTATTCATTTTCACCTTAATGCTGCCTTTCGTAATCGCTACTGGTTTAAAATATTTTAACTTCTTGCAATATTTTTACGACGAAGTACAATTTTATTCCGGTTTGTAAAAATATAAATATTGGTGTTATCAGTATAAAAACTCGCAAACAAATTTTTTGGAACGCTGTAGATACTGTACGAAATCTCCGTATTTTCAGTAAAAGCTTCAGCTTTTGCTAGTCAGTAAAAGGAAAAGGTTGTTCACTTCAATTTCAGCAAATGCTATTAGCAAAAGCTAACTCTACCTTGTAAAAGCTATAGCTATTACTTAATACTAATAGTAAAAGCTTAGTTTTTATTCACACTGCTCATTGTCTAGTAACTACATATCAATTATTGTGTTTTATCATGGAAATGAGACATTTAACGTTATACGAAATTAATCGAGCTATAGGTGTTCTTGACCAAATCTTTATTATTAAATTATGGAACCGTGTTAAAGAAACTGGTAGTCCAGCCGAGGCACATTCAGGACGGGGGCTCTCTACAACAGCAACCCAGTGTGATTTTTAATTTTAACCGCTAGGAGGCAACCAACAATATCTGCTTCTGAGTTAGTTACGACTTCACAAAGAGCGCTTAACTTATGTATTGGTCGACATAGAGTGCGAAGTAGTCTTCATTAAGCCAACTTCAATAGACGGGTCCTGAGATGGCCTCTGTGGATTGGAATGGTGTCAAGAATTTCAGAATTGGGCTACTCAAGATTTAGCTACAGTTTTATTCAGTGACGAATCTAATTTTGAAATTCACCCACATTCTAGTCGAACAAAATCCAGTATTATCTTAGATTGCCTCAGTCCTTCCAGCTGATTCCAGTACTTGGATTTTTCCTTCTCCATTTTTTCCCTTAGTTTTCTTAAGATTACTCTACTGCTGATCCCACAGGATGGTTCTGGTCCCAATTGTGGGGTTTTAGCTCCTTTTTTTGCCAGCTTGTCTGATGTTTTGTTCCCCTCTATTCCTATGTGTCCTGGGACCCATAGGAGGGTGACAGTGTTCTTCTGGCCTAGTTCATTTAGTTTGCATAGGCATTCCCAAACCATCTTTAAACTGATTATATTTGAGCTCGGCGCTTTGATGGCTGCTTGACTATCCGATATGATCACAATCTCTTGTCTGCGGTAGTTCCTTCCAATATTGAATTCCACACATCTTTCGATGGCGCGGACTTCTGCTTGAAAGATGCTCGGGTATGTGTTCAAGCTTTCCGAGTATTTGGCTCTCGGTCCAAAAACTCGTATCTCAGTTCCCTCGTCTAGCTTGGAACCGTCCGTATACCACTTTATGTTATTCTGGTTTAAATTCTGTATGGTGCCTTCATCCCTTCCAGATTTATTACTCAACTTTGTGATGCATTTTCTTACAAAGTTGAATTTCTTTGGCATATCATCTTGGGGCATTTCCCAAATTTGATCAAAATGAAGTGATCGAGGTTTTTCCCTGATAATTCATTCTTTGATCATTCTATATATCGTTTTCTTCCTTACACTTTCTAACAGAATGTGCAGTGGGGTCAAGTTTAAAATCACCTCCATTGCAGCAGGGGGGCAAGTTCCCATTGCTCCAGTGATACATGAATATGCTAGTTTTTGAATCTTCGAGAGATTTTTCCTCGTCGTACTCAGATTAGCCCTTGCGCCCCAAGCCGCTACCCCATATGTGATTATTGGTCTCACTATTGCTGTGTACATCCATTGCAGAATACGTGGGTTGCATGTTCCCGCACACCATGAGGGCCTTGGTTGCTTTGTGTATTACATCGTCTTCGTGTTTATTCCAGAGTAACCTGCTCCCAGGATTGTCAGTCTTGTCGCGAAGTCGCGATGAGTATATCAAATAATAAGAAGAAATTAGCTTTGGCTTTTTTATTATTACAAGATGAAAGTTTACAAGAAGAGATTAACCTTATAACTGAGATTCATAATAGCACTAGAAATTCTAATAATCAATTATTTCAAAACAGGTAGCCTATGCATATTTACATAGTACGCAGTAAAAATTTACGAAAATTTTCTTCTTTGCTTATAACGATTTTTCTAAATTAACAAAAATTCTGGATTTCTCATTTCATTTTTGTTTATTTTAATATTGGCTTTAATATTTTCATAGTTATTGCAAACCGGAGACATTCTTTTTGTCTTTTCGTTTTTTGTTAATAGCAATTGAAATTATTACAGGGAGGAAAGTTCAAAAATCTTCATATCCAGAATTTAGCTCTTTTTTGCAGGAACTCACTTCTCGACTAGACTATTTGTAGATGCCACAAAAAAAATTTTCAAAATCTTATTGTTTTGTAAGCGCAGAGGCGATAGCTTAAACAACCTGCTGCAGTGCTCATTATAGTACCATGAATCTAACTAGAACAAGTTTTTCATAGTTTTAGGTGTAGGTAAAACAATAACATTTTTCCCTGAGAGAATAGCGTCCGAAATTATAAAACCGCCTCCTCATTTGTTTTCTTTGGTACACAAAGAAACTTCAGTGTTTAAAAAACGTCTAAAAAGGAGTACAATTTCCGGAGTTGTTTTATCACAACTCCGCATTAAAATGGTCTACTTTATATATTGGAGAAAGAGAAAATGCTCGTCCGAAATGTCACAGAAGAATTTCCCTCATTAATAATTCCCGTCGTAGACTCTGTGGTATTTTCTGATTGTGAAATAGAGCTTCCGTAGTCGTTAAATTAAAAAAAAATGTTATATTTCTATTAATATATGCAGAGACAGAATTTGTTTGTTAACGATATTTGATACATGAAATAAAAACTTGTGTCAGTCATTATAAACAATGCTTTTAAAAGTGGTTTTTCTTGATATAATTTAGCTTTTTAAAATCATGAATAAAGAATACTTCGATATTTAAGAGGGGGGGTAAAGTTAATTAATTGAAAAAAAGGCATGTTTTTATGAATTATTTGTGAAGAACCAGTTGAAGAATGTTCTGTAAAATTTTCACAAAAAAATATTAACAAATACGGTAATGGCAGCAAGTATTCCGACGTGTCTCGAAAAAAAGGAGAGTTGCGGTGGACATCATAACTTGGTGCTGGATCATCTGAAATCAAAAAATCAAAGTTCATTCGTTAGATAACAGTTTTCCCCAGGAGGTGACGTGGGGGTCTTTCGAAATTTAAATTTTTCACTTTTTTGGAGTACTTTGAAGGAAAAAACGCGATTTTTCGTGAAAAAGGCCCCCTAATTTGTTATTGTAAAATAACAATAATCAACAAATTTGAAAAAAACTTTTCGTCAGGGCCTCTTAAATGACGGACAGAAATAGTGTTCAAAATTTCAAAACGATCGGTGCAGTAGTTTTGAAGTTATAATGTTCACCGACTTTAAAAAAGTGACTTGTGGGAAAAACGCTTTAAAGTTTTGAACACTAAAAAATCTTGTATAAAACGTTTATAAGCAAATTTTATCGGCTTACCTCACACTGAATCATCAATGCCAGGTTCATAAAGGATGTTGCTATCATCCATGATGTCTAAAGCATCTTTTTGCGCCTGTCTACGAAGAATCCTGCCTTCTTTGGTTTGTCTCTAAGCTTCCTGATCGGCTCGGCTTATACGTATGTAGTCAGTTGATCGCGCCCAGTCATGAGCATTTGGTCCACTACTAATTCCCATGCCTTCCATGAAGGTTAGTAAAGCAAAAGAACCTTCATTGAAGACACTGGCTGCCATATAAGCTGCAATTTCAACGATGACAGAGGTTCCACTCAAGTGCTTTGGTGAGATTTTCCAAATAAGTTGGTTCAAGCTCTCATTGTTGTTCTGCGTGAAGCATCTTTGCTCAGATATATAGTATATAGTATAGAAAATATACAGTACAGGCATAAGGACGTTTGTACTTAAGTCGGAATTTCTATAAATAGAACTGGGGGGAAAGAAAAAGTATAGTAGAGAGCTAAACATCTGCCAGGCAACAATAGAGCGCTTGGGTCGAGTAGGGATTAAAATCTGACAGGTATAAAAATATTCGTAACTTGATCAATTTTACTCCGATCCACTTGAAATTTTGAGACAATATTCTTAAAGTATTAAGCATTCATTTAAAAAAATAAAAAAAGCAAAAACAATTAAATACTTTACCCCCCCTTAATTATAGATGGATTAATTTATTTTCATTTATTTTCACTGAATTTATGATGATTAAAGCATGTCAAAGATTATACTTAAATATTTAATATAAAATCTAAAAAAATATGAACATTATGCAAAATATTTCTCTCAATTACAATATAAAATTGACATTCCTCAAAAATAATATAAAGACAAGGTTAAAGAAATAAAACAGCACAGTAAGAATGATGAGTTTATTTAAATCCCTTTTTTGGAATCCATTTATCGTATTTTGTTGTTCTGATGTTGCCCGCTTTTTCAGAACAATATCAATAAATAACTGTTTTTTTCATAATGATTTATAACTAAAAAAGCTATATTTGATAAGGACAGAAATTAATCTTGTTAAAATGGGCTACTTTATTTTAAAACAGAGTATAGAATTGTTAGTTAGATTAAAAAATACAAATCCAGATAGATATGTTTACAGAGCACTCATGCGTCTGAATGCTCTGCAAAAGTCTATTGTAGGTTGCTTAAAATATAACTGGCTGTATCTGTTAAAAAACTGTATAATGCAATACTGTGAAATAGATCTAAATATTAATACCATCAATGATACAATTAAGAAAACAATACTTACAAACTTCAAAAATAAAATTGTCCAGGAAGACTTGTATAGAATTCTTAATTGCACATACCATCCCATATACAGTGTGTAAAAGCCAAATGGAATAAATTCATTATTTCGGTTACTGTACATATTTAAAAAAATCCCGAAACACGTCAAATTTAAATTATAACTTGACATTCTTTAACGTGAAAATGCAACCCCTACCTTCAACCCCCTTAGAATGACAGGTACAACTCCCAATTTTTTAAATGGGAAGAATAGGCTTGTGATATATCATTTGAAAGGTCTCTTCATTCTCTATTCAAAAATGTTATTGTTTTTAAATTTAATGCAAAAATTAACATAAAAAAAATTAATATGATGTTGTTACCGAAATTCGCTACAATACAATCAAAAACTAAAATGTAATGCAAAACGTAATAAAATGTAGAACACGAAAAAGAACTATGAATGTTATGAAGTAGATGTTCAAAATGTTCTCCGCGAACGTCTTGGCAACATCCTAATCTCAAATAAAACTGTCTTCTAACATTATTTAACATTTCAGGCGTGATCGACCTAATCGCAAGCGTTATTCGTTCTTTTAAGTCATTTAAATCAGAAGGTTTAGTTTTCTACACATAGCTCTTCACATATCCCCATAAAAAGATATCTAATAATGTAAGATCAGGTGATCGCGCTGGCCATTCAATTGATCCTCGCCTCCCTATCCACCGATTGGGAAATATTGTATCGAGGTACTGCCGGACATTAAGTTGATAATGTGGTGGTGCTCCATCCTGCTGAAACCATATCGTATTCGCTGGAACTTGGGGGTTACCTGGATCAGGATATAAATTTGCCAACGTTGGAATGACATCATTTTGAAGTAGTGCCAAATAATTGTTGCCATTCAAGTTGCCCTCAATAAAAAAGGGACCAGTGATATTGTTCCCTACAATCCCTGCCCAAACATTAACCTTTTGAGGATATTGAGTGTGTTCTTCTCTCATCCAGTGAGGATTTTGCGTGGACCAGTAGCGGCAGTTTTGTCGATTAGCATGACCGTTAAGTAAAAAAGTACACTCATCAGAAAACATAACGTCTTCTAATTGGATAATATTGTTATCCAACATGTCCATCATTTGCTCACAAAAAAAAGTTCTCCTATCAAAATTGTCTTCCATGAGCTGAGTAGGTATCATCTTATACGGATGCAATTTATTTTCTTTTAATATGTTTGCTATCGATGTATGGCTAGCATTGAATATAGTGGATGCCTGTCTACTCGATGTATGTGGGTTTTCCTGAAACTCAAGCAACACATCTAATTTGAGTTCATCACTCAGTGCATTGACAGCTGCTTTTTTTATCTGCCTTACATGACCAAACTCGCGAAACTGCTTTTCTATTTTACTTATTGTTCCTTGGGATATAGGCGGTAAATTAGGAAATTTCTCATGAAATAGGCGAGTTACTTCCTGTTGTGTTCGGATGTTATCTCCGTAACCAATCGTTTGTAAAACTATTCTTTTATGCATTTCCGTTAATCTAACCATTTTTCAGAATTGAATTGAACAAACTTTATACTTAAATTACAACAATGACAACTTAAATAAAACAATTTACTACTGCTTGTTAAAATAGCGTTGCCACGGAAATTCTTTAAAGTTTTTTAATGGTTACCATCTAAAAACCACATTGCTATGGTTTTTGTTCACTTTCTCATTATCAAGACCTAAACTGGAAGTTTTAAGTATATTGTAATAAGTTTCGAGTATATTTTAGCGAATTTCGGTATATTAATTTTTTATGTTAATTTTTGCATTAAATTTAAAAACAATAACATTTTTGAATAGAGAATGAAGAGACTTTTCAAATGATATATCACAAGCCTATACTTCCCATTTAAAAAATTGGGGGTTGTAACTGTCATTCTAAGGGGGTTGAAGGTAGGGGTTGCATTTTCACGTTAAAGAATGTCAAGTTATAATTTAAATTTGACGTGTTTCGGGATTTTTTATAAATATGTACAGTAACCAAAATAATGAATTTGGCTTTTACACACTGTATAAACTGTTATGCAATGACCAAACTCCTTGTTCATGTTAGAACAATAAACTTTATTCATTTATTATTTATTAAAAAAGCTATAATGTTTTTCTTATTCGACTGTATGGGTGTTTCAAGATGAGCCCAATCCAAAAAAAGTTGTTCGCGCACGAAGCACTTCCAAGCAAATGGTCGCCTGCTTTTTCAGTCAATTCTGAGTGGTACGCTACCATTTGTTTGCCAGTTGACTTCCAGGAAATCAGGAAAACCACTCTTCACCACGACAATGCGAGCTCCCACGCATCGGCTCAAATAACTCCATTTTTGAGCACGCAAAACATCGACTTGATGAGTCATCCGCCGTATAGTCCTGACTTGGCACCGAATGACTTTTTTTTATTCCCGTACGTAAAAAAAAACTGAGAGGTCAACGTTTTTCGACACCTGAAGAAGCGGTTGCTGCATTCAGAATGCATGTTTTGGAGAAAATGTTTTTAATATGAAATTTCAGTTTGAAAAGTTTGGGAACCCCTGATTTGGCAACACTATAGTAATAACGAAGTTATTAATACTCTTTAGCTGTCATGATAATACGTCACAGCTTCATAAAGTGCAAATTATTTATTAAAAGCGGGATCTTAATTTCTTTTGATTGCCTTTCTACAATGTTATTTTTATGTTCTCATCAATCTTGGTAAAATTGTCAGTATAGGGTACTTAACAGTATTAATATTTCGTTCACATTCTCCTTTAGTATTACTGTTCTTACAATGAACTTGAAGTTTCTTTGTAATCCAAAAACAAAAAGCTTCGGCATGCAAAGGTAGATTCTGTACGTTATATTATACGTTTATGCAGAATCCATAGGTCTCGGAGAACAAGACAAAGTTCTCGGCTTTTCAGAATGCTTTTGATGATGTTTAAAATTGTTGGAATGGAAAATTAAGCAGAGTAGCGTTTTATAGTTTCTTTGTTGATGTTGGCCTATAGCATAAATACACTAATAAAAATGGTGTGTGTACTATCTTACACAGTTTAATATTTTCCATATTTTTAATTATTTATAAAGAATCAACAAAGGAAATTACGGTTGTACCTTTGAAGAGCGAAACGTATTGTCTAATTTAATGTTTTGTTTTTTAAAAGAATATAGTGAAGCTGCAAATACTTACCGTTTCGCATAAATAATACCGATTGAAGTATTCCATTGTAAATGAAAACAACGGTACGTGAAAATATCTGATGTAACAGAAAATGAACATCAACAAAGGTAGATACGCAAATATATACACACTATAAAGTAATAAAGAAATTCCATGCTATTCGAATCCATTTTGTTCATTTATGCAATTAATTTAAAGTGTGCTTTGATCCATTTGGATAAATTTGAGTGAAATGAACAGGTAAATTAATGAAACCCGCCAGTATTGTTACCAAATATTTTGACGAAGGGTTTTTCAATTATGATAAAAATAATAAAATGCATTTAAGTGGAGATGGTAGAGTGGATTTTTTCTTCAACAAGTGGGTGAAAAAAAGAGATAATTCAATCCACACACACAATAATATTAAAATTTACAAATAATGACCTATATGTTCTAAATATACACTAGAGTGTCCACTATAAAGGGCGTTTAACAATTTTTAACAAATTCTTTAAAGTGAAAATTTGATCCCTATCTTCAACCCCCTTTGATTGACAGTTACAAACCTCAATTTTTTAAATGGGAAGTATGGGCTTGTTATATATCGTTTGAAAGGTCTCTTCATTTTCTATCCATACATTGTTTTTAAATTTATTGCAAAAATTGACATAAAAAAATTATTAAACCACATGATTTAGATGACTTAATAGAACGAATAATGCTTGCGATTTTTATTTAAGATTAGGACCTTGCCAATACATTCGCCGTGAGCATTTTAACATCTACTTCATTGACATTCATATTTTTTATATTATGAACAATTAAATATTGCCTGTCAGATATTACCTATATTTGTTTATGATAGTTTTTGAAATAAATTTAAAAATAATTTTTGGATGGAGAATATGAAGAGAACTTACGATATATCACAAGCCGGGGTTGTAACTGTCACAATAAAGATTTTCGAATGGGACAAAAATTGATCTATTCCATTTCCATATTCTTTTATATGGCATAGAAAAAATTATCTCCTAAATATTCATCCCTTAGTTACTTTTCTAACTTTAAATTTCTTTATAGCACTTTGGATTTGGTCTTCCATCGTCTATTCAACAAATCTTTCAAAATTAAAATGGGTACGTAGGTAAACAAGAAAATATCAGTTTATTTTTTATTTTTGTTAATTAATCAAGAAAGCCTTAAAGCTTAAATGAACAAAACACAAGAGAATAGTGAAAAAATTAATTATTAATATTTTTATCGGAGTTTGCTACTTTTGCTATATTTATTGAAATATTACAGATATTACGATGCGTTAAGTCTTTTTCCGGATTGAAATCAAGTAAATAGAGGTACGTTTTTGGGTGCAGTCTAAAATAAAAGGATTTTATCTATCTGTAACATTTGTTATCACATATGAGTTTTTTTTTCATTCCAACTCCTTTTTTAAGTAATGTTTCCTTTCATTTGACTTAAGACTGTTTGTCTCCTATATCATTTTAATATCTCACTGTTTTTTAACAATAGTTATTAAGATAGTTAGTTCTCTTTTCAATAAAACAAACCATGGTTTGAGAATTCTACACCTAATTCTTGCAATCAACTAATGGGTTATACAATAAAAAATTACATTTGCATTAAATTAAATAAACATGAAACTAAAATTAATATAAACATATTATTTGTATATCTATAGGCTATAATGAGAAAAGTTTTATATACAATTCGTTTAATTGGATCAGAGAACGTTTTATTACATGTGTTTTTTTGTTGTTATAGGTAGCGTTTTAACAGCAAGCACCATTTCATCGCCGTGGACGCCGGTTACCGGCCCGCAGGCCGATTCCAACGGCCCGGGTCCGGATACAAAGAATTTGGATGTTGGAGATTTAAGTGACGTAAGTATTGTTCTTAATATATCATCGTGATGATAACAATAAATCAAAAATGTTAATAAAAATCAAAATTTCAGTTTATTACACCTTTATAATTAAAATGAAATAACGGTGAAATCAGAACGTTCTGACAAATCACTTTTCGGAAAAAAATTATATTCCTTAAATTAAATAATGTTATAAACATGAGTGGGCACATACCCGAGCATCTTTCAAGCAGAAGTCCGCGCCATCGAAAGATGTGTGGAATTCAATATTGGAAGAAACTACCGCAGACAAGAGATTGTGATCATGTCGGATAGTCAAGCAGCCATCAAAGCGCTGAGTTCAAATATAACCAGTTCGAAGATGGTTTGGGAATGCCTAGGCAAACTAAATGAACTAGGCTAGAAGAACACTGTCACCCTCCTATGGGTCCCGGGACACATAGGAATAGAGGGGAATGAAACAGCAGATAAGCTGGCAAAAAAAGGAGCTGAAACCTCACATTTGGGACCAGAACCATCTTGTGGGATCAGCAGTAGAGTAATCTTAGAAAACTAAGGGAGGAAATGGAGAAAGAAAAATCCAAGTACTGGAATCAGCTGGAAGGACTAAGGCAATCTAAGATACTACTGGGGAACTATGACCAGAAGAGATCTCTTAGCTGCCTCAACCTCAGTAAAAAAAGGCTCCGTATTCTAACGGGAATATTAACCGGGTATTGCCGGTTAAGAAGCCACATGAAGAAACTAGGGTTAGCAGATGAAGCAAAGTGCAGATTCTGTGAGGAAGAGGATGAAACCTCAATACATATACTCTCAGAATGTCCTGCCTTGCAAAATTCTAGGGCTAGATACCTAGGAGCACATGAAATAGAGGAAGGGGATCTACCTGATTTGAAGCCCGACGATGTCCTAAACTTCCTCAGGAAAATAGGACTCGAAGAGCGGCTATAAATCTGAGAAAACATCAGAACATGGCAAGTAAGGGGGTCACAATAGATCTTATGGGTCGCAGTGTAATCATCATCCCTCCTAACTCATTCATACATTCATACATTCAGACATGAGTGTCACAGAAAATGTGGTTGCCTCCAGGTACTAAATTTCGTTCCAACATTGCCCTTATCGTTCTATTGGTAGCAAGTCCATAAGAGTTTTTTTCTCATTTATTTGGTTTACATGGACGAACGTACCAATTGTTTTTGTCTGCTTCCACAATAGCACTTCTCGTTTTATCGTTCCACTTATCTCATCGTATTTTAAGCTGTCTAATTTTGCTTTCCCAGCATCTATTCTCAGAAAATCCATTTCAGTAGGCAATACTATCATACATACTTATACTATTTGGTTCTATTTCTTACATCTTTATGCCATATGATGATGGTTCCATAATTCTTTGTGTGTTTACTATCCTGTGAATAACCACTTTTCCATACCTGCCATTTTGTGTTATTTGCCCAAATGAATTTTTCACAGCCGCTGATTTTTTCTTCAGAGTTTAGTTTAGGTTAGGTTAGGTTAGGTTTATGGTTTGGTCTATAAGGCCCCACTGCGACTAGCAAGAGTCTATTGTGGCTCACACCTACCTAACCTAACCAAACAGATTCAGCTTTTTAACAAGACAGATTGGTTTGTTTGGTGAATAATATTTCAGATCCTAGAGAGAGAGAGACCCTGTCAAACATAAGATTTCTAATTCGAACCGAAGCGGGGCAGATACAGATTATATTCTCTGCTGTATCATCATCTTGTAGACAAAGATGGCAAATCGGATCCACCGACAGTCCGAGTTTGTGCATATGCTGATTCATATTACAGTCGCCTTTTAAAAAACGTGTTAGATAACCTAGATCATTCCTCCTATAGTCTAACATTTGTTTGAAGACGATCTTCGAATGATGTATAAAAACCCTAGAACTGGTCAATTTTGACAGAAGTCTAATGCTCTTCCTGCTGTCCAGGTGTTTATTGTTTGTTTCGCAAAACTTATCGCAATTCCAATTGTAGGTTCTGGTCCAATACAAGCACGTGCAGCACCCTCCCTTGCCTTCTCATTTTCCTTCAGGCCAGAATGGCCAGGAATCCAAGTTTTTTTATTGAGGAGAGTCCTTTTTGACAGTCTAAAACAAATTTTGAAGTTACGTGGTTAGAACTAAGTGCTTTCAAAGCCGCTTGGTTATTCGAGAAAATTTTTTATTGTTCTATGTATGGGATTAGTTTGCTCAATCTTTTCACACATGAAACAATGGCGAATATTTCCGCTTGGATTACGGCTGTATATGATTCTAGATATGTTCAAATTTCAATTTCGCGTCCGTATATACTAGCAACAGAGCCTAATGGTGTTTTAGAGCCATCTGTGTACTAAGAGCTGTCTGCTTTGAATAAGTTCATCCTTACGGAGATTATTCCCAGAATACTGTAACTTTCAGTGTCCACCAGCATTCTGCTTCGCTCTGTAAAAGCTTGATTTGTGCATTTATAAATAAATATACACAATTTTGTATGTTGTCCATCTTACCACCCTTTCCAAAAATATATGGAGGATTTCCATGGCTGCTGACGGTTACTAATAGCACCAGTAATTATCAGACCAGCCTATCTCTGTGAATCAGAAAGCTTTGCTTGGGCCATTCGCTGTAAAGCTTTGGCCACCAAGCAATCCATATATTATCACACATATCACATTATAATAGATTTGTTTGGGAACCAACCCCAAGACATGTCCACAAAAATAGTCTCTTCCTGAGGATAACCTGTTCCAAGTAAATTTAATATCTAAGATAACTCCCAAATATTTTACTTCCGCTGCACATAGATTAACTTGACTATTGTAGGAAAGTGTTGGAAGATCCTACAACTTCTTTTCCTGGTGAAAGCAACTAGAACAGTTTTACCAGGGTTAACAGACATCTGTTTCCTCTGGTACCAGCTGTAGACAGGATATTATATGCTACTTTTCCTGACTTGGTCTTTGTCACAATGACCAGGTCGTCTGCATAAGCTATTGATAAACCGACCATCAATGAGTTTTTGTACAAAAATAATAAATTTTTATATTTTCAAGTAAACAAATGATATTTGAACATTTTAATAGTTTAAGAGTTTAAGGGATATCTTGAAATGCTGTTTAACTGGTAACAAAATTTCCGATTTAAAAACAAACATTAGCAGCCTCCCTGTAAACTACAATTTTTTTTATGAATACATCAAAAAGTTACGCGCGTATTTTTTTACGTTTCGCAAACTCCCCGATTATTTGATTTAAAAGCTATTCCGTGCGTGCGGTCAGGAAAAATTTAAACCAAAAACATTTTTCCAGGATGAAAAAGACATGGCAGCGGCAGATGCGGAAGGGGTGTGGAGTCCGGATATCGAACAAAGTTTTCAAGAAGCCCTCGCGATTTACCCTCCATGCGGCCGACGGAAAATCATATTATCAGACGAAGGAAAAATGTACGGTAAGTCACTTAAGACTCTTGTTCACCTTATTTATCTCTTTATATAAAAGGAAATGAAAATAGAATTTACAGGATGTAACTTTTTGAAAGAATCACTTTTTGTCAAGCAATACTTTTTAGTTGTACGTTTCCATTGTTTGAAAGGAACAATGAAAAATAGTAATAAACATTTGATGTAATATACTGGGTGGAACAAACAATTGGAATAAAATCGATACCTACTTTCTTTATGTGTGTGACATTTTTCCATCAGCTACGCAGTTTAACCGCAGTTGCTTGCTCCTTAATCAGTTTAAGGTTCAGTTACCTGCTCCTCAATCAGTTTAAGGATCAGTTGCCTGCTCCTCAATATCCAGTCAAAAGCTCGTCAAGAAGTATCTTCCTCCACTTTTTGCCAGTAATGCTGCCCAGCAGCAGGAAAATGGCTGGCGGTATCTTTTCGCCATGTCACAGGATCGTCTTTGGATTTTAATAATATATAACAATATTAAAGCCTAGATGTTATACTGATCTTAGAGGGAAATACATCCAGGATAATGCCTTAGGGCTAATAACACCTAAACTTTAACACAAACAAAATGTAACTTCAATATGTCAATCTGAGGATACCCTTTGTAGCAAAACAGCTGTCATTGAGTTTTAAAAATCAATTTTTTTAATGAAAATGGAAGTTTAGTTTAAAAGTTGTATTTTTTAATGTTCTTAGTTTACTTTACTGCTATTTCGTGTTTAAATAAAATTGGGGAATTAAATGTTCCATGTCCTCTTATAAACATGTAATGTATGGACCAACAAAAAGGCTGGTGCTTTTTACTTGGTTGTTATTTACTGAAACAATTTCGTATTTTGCCTGGAAAATCAAATTACAATGCAAAATCCGAAAGTCTTCGAAGCATCTAATCCTAAAATTTGTGAATTTTCTTAACTCTTGTTGCAGTTTAGTGGACTAAAGTGTCAACTTTATTTAAACGAAGTAAACCAAATAAGTTTTTCATTGAAATTCTGTCTCATAAACTATCGGTTTATCATTTGGTTTTTAACTTTATTTATACAGTGTGTAAAAGCCAAATGGAATAAATTCATTATTTCGGTTACTGTACATATTTATAAAAAATCCCGAAACACGTCAAATTTAAATTATAACTTGACATTCTTTAACGTGAAAATGCAACCCCTACCTTCAACCCCCTTAAAATGACAGGTACAACTCCCAATTTTTTAAATGGGAAGTATAGGTTTGTGATATATCATTTGAAAGGTCTCTTCATTCTCTATTCAAAAATGTTATTGTTTTTAAATTTAATGCCAAAATTAACGTAAAAAAATTAATATCATGTTGTTACCGAAATTCGCTAAAATATACTCGAAACTTATTACAATATACTTAAAACTTATTTCTTTTTTAGGTCTTGATTATGAGAAAGTGAACAAAAACAATAGCAATGTGGTTTTTAGATGGTAACCATTAAAAAACTTTAAAGAATTTCCGTGGCAACGCTATTTTAACAAGCAGTAGTAAATTGTTTTATTTAAGTTGTCATTGTTGTAATTTAAGTATAAAGTTTGTTCAATTCAATTCTGAAAAATGGTTAGATTAACGAAAATGCATAAAATAACAGTTTTACATATGATTGGTTACGGAGATAACATCTGAACACAACAGGAAGTAACTCGCCTATTTCATGAGAAATTTCCTAATTTACCGCCTATTTCCCAAGGAACAATAAGTAAAATAGAAAAGCAGTTTCGCGAGTTTGGTCATGTAAGGCAGATAAAAAAGCAGCTGCCAATACACTGAGTGATGAACTCAAATTAGATGTGTTGCTTGAGTTTCAGGAAAACCCACATATATCGAGTAAACAGGCATCCACTACATTCAATGCTAGCCATACATCGATAGCAAACATATTAAAAGAAAATAAATTGCATCCGTATAAGATGATACCTACTCAGGAGCTCATGGAAGACGATTTTGATAGGAGAACATTTTTTGTGAGCAAATGATGGACATGTTGGATAACAACATTATCCAATTAGAAGACGTTATGTTTTCTGATGAGTGTACTTTTTTACTTAACGGTCATGCTAATCGGCAAAATTGCCGCTACTGGTCCACGGAAAATCCTCACTGGATGAGAGAAGAACACACTCAATACGCTCAAAAGGTTAATGTTTGGGCAGGGATTGTAGGGAACAATATCATTGGTCCCTTTTTTATTGAGGGCAACTTGAATGGCAATAATTATTTGGCATAACTTCAAAATGATGTCATTCCAACGTTGGCAAATTTATATCCTGATCCAGGTAACCCTCAAGTTCCAGCGAATACGATATGGTTTCAGCAGGATGGAGCACCACCACATTACTAACTTAATGTCCGGCAGTACCTCGATACAATATTTTCCAATCGGTGGATAGGGAGGCCAGCGCGATCTCCTGATTTTACATTATTAGATTTCTTTTTATGGGGATATGTGAAGAGCCATGTGTAGAAAACTAAACCTTCTGATTTAAATGACTTAAAAGAACGAATAACGCTTGCGATTAGGTCGATCACGCCTGATATGTTAAATAATGTTAGAAGACATTTTTATTTGAGATTAGGATGTTGCCAAGACGTTCGCGGAGAACATTTTGAACATCTACTCCATTAACATTCATAGTTCTTTTTCGTGTTCTACATTTTATTACGTTTTGCATTACATTTTAGTTTTTGATTGTATTGTATCGAATTTCGGTAACAACATGTTATTAATTTTTTTTATGTTAATTTTTGCATTAAATTTAAAAACAATAACATTTTTGAATAGAGAATGAAGAGACCTTTCAAATGATACTTATATCACAAGCCTATACTTCCCATTTAAAAAATTGGGGGTTGTACCTGTCATTCTAAGGGGGTTGAAGGTAGGGGTTGCATTTTCACGTTAAAGAATGTCAAGTTATAATTTAAATTTGACGTGTTTCGGGATTTTTTATAAATATGTACAGTAACCGAAATAATGAATTTATTCCATTTGGCTTTTACAAACTGTATTATTAATCAATGAATAAAAAGAAAATTTAATAAAAATTCTTCAATTCATTTTATCTTCACGCGAGAGAGTTTTATTTTTATGTTTGTATTGTTTTTTAAACCTTTTTGTACATACCAAGAAATTTTTTTTTCTCCACTCTATACAGTTTGTACCCAGAACTACAGTTCTTTACTTAAACCATATTATGTACATGCCATTGTTTTATTATAAGAAAAGGACTGCCTAATAGAACTTCTTGCGTGTCTGTCTGTAATTCTGGAAGGGTAAGGCGCCCCACATTTGACCCATTGTGCTTCCTCCTGAGATTGAGTCTAACCTATAGGCTCGTCAACCATCCTACTTGTTTAAAGTAGGTGATAACGTCGCCTGTAGGCAGCTCCCTCAAATTAGCATGTTGTTAGCCAGTTCTCGCCGAATACAGAAAGTCTTATTTGAGTGAGTGCCGAACAATCACAAAGGACGTGCTCAACTGTCTCATCCTCTTATTCACATCCTGTACATAGTGGGCTGTCAGATAAACCCAACCTGTTCAGATGTTTTCGTAGGTGACAATGGCCAGTAAGTATACCTGTGACCAACCGCAGGTCCTTTCTGGTCATGGCCACGTATTTCTTGGCTGCTCCGCTATTCGGATACTTCAGAAGTTCCTTGAATAGTATGCAACCTTTTTCTTCGTTCCATCTTCCCCTGAATTTGTCAAGGGAGCGTTCCTTTACTAGGTCAACCACCGCTGATGCCGGCAAGCTGACAAGAATACCGGGTCCCAAGAGCCTTTGGGAGGCAGCTTTTCTAGCCAGCGAGTCAGCTATGCGGTTGCCTTTTGAAATTCCATGACCTTTTATCCAGCCTAGAGTAACCACATTGTTGTTGCAGGCTTCCGTAAGGGCCATGTCACATTCTAATACTAGACCTGATGTGATCCGTGGCCTATTCAGGGCTAATAGTACTTGTCTGCTGTTCTTAAGGATACGGATGTTTTTGCCAGTGATTTCTCTTTTGGTAGGCAGTTAGCTCTGTCTGAGCTATACTTGCATTACAACCCATTGCCCATTTTATATTTAGGTTTAGGGATCTGGAGTAAATTCCACATCCCGAACCTTCTTTTGACTTAGATCCATCGGTAAAGATACATATAGTACCTGTCGCCAATGCATTTTGAGCGTTGTCATTAATGATTATCTTGTAGGGCCTGTGAAAGGCATATCTTGGTGAAATCGATTCTGTGTTTGCTTGTAGCATTGGAAGCTCGTTTATAGCTTCGCGCCACAAACCCCACCTCGACTCACCAGATTCTACTTCGAGTTGTGTACCGGTAGAGCGGAGCCGTAGCATGGTCATCAAAACCACCTCCTTGATATATATATATCAAGTGGGGTGAGACCGAGGATCACCTCCATCGCTCTAGTTGGTGTAGTTCTCATGCCTCCTGTTATGTTAAGGCATGCTGTTCTTTGTAAATGGTCAAGTTTGCGGACGACTGTCAGCTGGTTTGTTTTTACTCCCCAGACAATCGCGCCGTAGGTTAGCATAGGTCTTATGATTGCAGTGTAGATCCACTCCATGACCCTTGGTGAAAATCCCCAGGTACGACCAATGGTTCTTCTACACTGTTCATAGGCAATATGTGCTTTTTTGACTCTATTTTCTAGATGAGAGTTCCTTGTTAACTGGCTGTTAAAGGTGATCCCTAGATATTTCACCTCTGCAGAGAAGTTTAATTCAGTTTTTAGGAGTTTTGGAGCCCAAAGGTTCACAAGCTTCCTTTTCCTTGTGAAAAGGACCATCTCTGTCTTTTGTGGGTTTAATGACAGTGAGCTTTCTATGATATTGAGGGCCTCTTGCATTCTAGCACAGAGTGTTTCCTCAAACCTACCTGTTTGCAGAATCACTAGGTCATCTGCATAAGCAATAGTGTAGAAGTTCTCACTGCTTAGGTGGTTGAGTAAGGAGTCTAAGACCAAATTCCACAGTAGAGGTGAGAGCATCCCTCCCTGTGGACATCCTTTGACAACCAGGCCTCTTATAGTGACATCTTCCACGCTAATTATCATTGCTCTCTGAGAGAGCATGTTGTATATCCATCCATTTACTGTCTGGGGAATACCCCTTTCAGCAATAGCTTCTTGCGTGCTGTAGATACATTTAAAGAAAGTGATTATGTTAATAATCGAAAATTTAATTGGAACTATTTTACGAGGCTTGATTCATCATCGGCTCAAACAATTGCATTTTAGAGTACCCCAAACATCGAAGTCATCCGCCGTATAGTCCTGACTTGACACCGAATGACTTCTTTTTATTCCTGCACGTAAAAAACAAACTGATAGGTCACCGTTTTTCCTGAAGAAGCGGTTGTTGCTTTCAGAATGCATGTTTTGGAGATAGTGGCAAAAGAAAATTGGTTCAAACTCATGCAAAAGTGTATAGATCTTCATGAGGAATATTTTGAAATGATGATTAATATTTGTTTTTGTTCTCTAATCCCGAAATATAAAAGGTAACCTCGTATAATATATATTAAATGCATTTTTATTAAAAATTCAATCCGTTCCTATTCACAGAAATACATTACACTTTACAAATAGTTGTAAAAGTTACATTTAAAATTCAAAATTTTTAATTTCGGTTATTGTATTAAGTGAAAATTGATGATTAATAAAATTATTTTGTTGATCACGACGAGGCTTATCAGTTCTTGACAAATGTTTTTTAATAGGAACTCCTAGTGGTTGTTGTTCTACCTACGTAAGTGATTTTTGAGCACCCATTACAACTCAGTTTGTAAATGCCGCTCAAAGATAATTCGTCGACTGCTTTTGGTTTTCGAAAAAAAATTCTTAATGGCTTTAAGGTATTTAAAGTTATCTTGAGATTTAAAAGAAGACAAATTCCCTGTGTATTTTTCCATTTTTTCTCGAGGATTTACAGTGTAAGGTTTTTAAACATTATTATTATTATGAATAATAAAAAACTCTTCGTTTTAACAAAACTTCCACTATTCATTTAAAAAATTGCTTTTTTTGAGTGTAAAGTATTATTCATAATAAGATGGACTTCCAAAAAGTAAGGGTTAGTACAATCAATTTAATTATTATTATTTTTGTAATGAAATTTATTGTAACCCTCGTTACTTTGTGGAAGTCCATCATATTAAAAACACAAAATAATTAACAGTTTTACCACGTAAAATGAAACAATAACTAAAATTTCATATCAAAATATTTTGAAATTTATGAGAAAAACGCAAATCAGATTTAAAATATTTTATTCGCTAATTTTTGGATCATAAATGGACCTAATAATTTAATTTATACTTTTTCTGGTATATTTAATCCCTATTTAAAATATTATAAACAGTCACTTGCACTTTTTAAAAAACAACGTGATGCATTTGAGTTTATTTCGAAAAATCGAGTTTTGGTGAATGCGGACATGGAAATATCACCTTAATAAGTTTTTTGATCAATCTACCAAATACATTAAAAGTGGTTGAAAAATGGCCGCGTAGGTACGTTTTATATTTAATAGACACTGGACTGCAAGTTAAAATCTTTCCGGTCATGACACAATTTGAAAACTTCCGGAGAGCCAGAGATGTGTTGAAACAATTGAAGTAAATGGGAAAATAAAAGCTTGGGTTTAAGTATTTCTAGAATTGGAAATGCAAGGCGCAAGGCCGAAGGGATATTGACCGTGCTTGTCCGGTGTCCAGTTAAATGTCCTGTCTCTCCGTCCACCCTTGGTATTGCTATACGAACAAGGAAACTGAAGAATAATCCAAAGAAGTAAGAATGTTGTGAAGCGATGAGACTCCAAAATATAAATTTCTTAAAGATTGTTTGTGAGTTTACGTGCTCTTAACTGTTAGTAATGGTTAAAATAATAATAAAAATACTTATTCAGAACAATAAACAACTAATAGGTTGAATTAACCTCCACTATTTATTCTTTAAATCTTTAAATGACAGCCGTTTCTTTTTGTGCTTCCTTTGATTGAGTTTTACATTTTATATTTACATATTTTGGTATTACATTTTTCTTGAGGCATTCTTGGTTAAACCAGATGTTTTGGGATGCCTTACACCTTTTCTCATGTAACTTCTTATACAATCGGGTTAATTCTTCTCACTAAAGACAATATTGTTCCCTTTCCTGATCCCAGAGTGACCGTTCTCAGATTTTTATGTCACTTAGTATACATACAACATCTACCGTATCTTAAACCGTCAGCAGAATGTAGGGTGTACGATGTTCTGTCCTCCAGAGGTATACCCATTTTGTTGCATTTTCTTCTCCATTGATTTGCTGCTGTGTCCAGGTAAATATTAAATAGGATTGGGGAAGCTGCACAGCCTTGTCGCAAACCTTTGTTCTAAAATTTGTTTATTTCCAATTTTTATTTTTGCATAGGCATGTTTGTAAATATTTTTTACAGCTTTAATCAGGGTGATGTGGATAGGGAAGTCATAAGCTGTACTCAAGTCTATGAACATCATGTGCGCCTCCTTTCCTACAGCTGTTAATTTCTCCATTATTTGTGTTATGCATGCTGCTCGTCCGGCTCAGAAGTCTCTGAAGCTCGTTCCTCGGCTTAGTAAATTTGGTAATACTGAAGTTAGGGTTCTCTGTAGGTATCCAAATCTCAAATTACGTTACTAACTGTAGGGAAAAGGTAGGCAAAGTGTATATTATCCTGATCACCAAAATGTGAATCTTCTTGGATAATATCGGAGAAGCCGGCTTTAGAAAAACATTTCTTAAGTGTAGCAGGAATCACTTTTTTTCCAAGCAGCTGTTATCCAGATAAGTGCATTGGATAAATTTATGTTTTATTCGCATTTCTCGAAATCACATCCACTGGCAATAAACGCTAGAAGTCTTCTAATGGAAAAATTTCAGTAAATCAATTTGAAATTCTGAATTATTCCTTGATCTAAGGGCTGGCAATGTGATGTGGTGTTGGATGGCAGGAAGATGATTTTAACATTTTCTAATGGAATTTTAGGATGTGACGTGGCATTATCCAGGAAAAAAAGGACTTTTCTATTCTATTTTTTTATTCTATTGTCAAATGTATGCAGCCATCTTGTCATAATTTCTGTTGTCATCAAAGCCTTTTTGTTCTAAGGGTAATTTATCAACATGACTACTCTTAAAACAGCGGGGATTTTTAGTTTTTCCAATTACTAATGGATCTTTCTCACTTTTCATATTTGCACATAGCAAAATAGTCAAATGTTGTTTTGCTGCCTTCTTCCCTGCACATTTTTCATTTTTTAATGCAAATATCTTCTTAGGTACGGCTCGGTAATATAGTCCTGTTTCATCAGCATTGTATACATCTCGTGGAGAATAATTCCTTAATATCAATGGTAACTTGGTTTTCCAATCCTCTATGTCGTCCAAATTACCCTTTGCAGACTCAGCACTTAAACGTTATATTATGACGCTTGCAGAAACTTTCCAACCATCCATTAGATGCTGCAAAATGTTCCATATTCAAACTGCTTGCTGCCTCGAGTGGTTTTTCTATAAGTAGCGGCCCAGATATTGGAATTGCTTTATTTCTGGCTTTGCAAAATCAATTGTAGACGACTTGATCCGCTGCCAATCCTTCTGACTTCGTTTTTGCTCGCAAGTTAACACCTTCCTCAACATTCTTTTTTAACTCACTTTTATTTTTTATAATATCGTCAATTTGAGTTTTTCCAATTTTATATTTTTCGGCCAACTTTCGCGAACTTAAACCATACTTTTCACATTCACTTTTAGCGAGAAACGTTTCCTCTTTTGCGACATATTTTTATAGCAACTTAAGAACCTTTCGAACAGGGAGAAAGCTTTCTTTAAACTAACGAAATCAGGTAACTAGCTACAAACAAACAAAATGTAACTTCAATATGTCAATCTGACGATGCTAATTCTAGCGGAACGGCTGTCATTGTGATTAAAAACCTAATTTTTTAATTAAACGTGGAAATTGAGTTAAAACGAATTTTTTTATTATTCTTAGTAACATATATTTTATTAAATTAATCAAAATAAATTCGACTTTTTAATTTGTGACGGTGTACATATGTATTCCAACTTTTTTTAGTTCATCCACATAATTTTCATCAGTGATATTTGATTAAAAAAATTAAGGTACCTGTTATATTTTTTTAAGTTTTATTCAAGGTACAGTCATAAACATAAATATGATTTTTTTACAAACTTGATATCAAAAATAAATATTGCATTTAAATAATTTAGTTTCTAATATATTGAAAGATATTAAAATCGAAGGAAAGATCCATAACTCAGCCATGTGGCTGATATAAAATATCAATAAAACACCAAGTCAAACGACAACAAATTTAATGGTAAAATTATAAAATTGCGACTAGTTTCGGTCTTAGACCATCATCAGGCTAAAAATAAAAGATGCAATAAGGTAAGGACAAAAACTATAACTATAATAATAAATATAAAGTTGGACAACATATTTAGTAAAATGAGTAAGGCATAAAAGTAATAAAGAAAAAAGAAAAGCTTACCTATCATGTAAAGGTAAATACACTCGTACAAAAATTAAAAATTACATCAGTAAAATTTATAGGTTGTATAAAAAATAAAAAATTTACGGGGTAAAATAATATAAACAAGTTTATAGTTAAAATAGATATAGGGGAAAAAATAGAGGGACAAGACGGGATTTTATTTTTTTAAAAACAACTAATAGGTCTAAGGTCAAAGGAAGGACGTAAAATACGAAGGGAAAAGATATTAATTTAGTGGAAACATCACTGACTTTTGTTTCCGATTGTATGGACAAATCATCCTTAAAACCCAACTAAGATTTCATTATTTCGCAAGAAAAAAAATTGGAAATTTAAATGACATCTCTTATAAATATTTAAAATTTGAACAAAAATTAAACAAATTTCTAACAGTAAAAACTAAAATTAAAAACATTTTTAAAGAAGTCTATAATTTAAAACAACCAGATATTATTTTGTTAGCCTGCATCGTTATCCTTTCTAGTTCTTACTTCTTTCGTTTTCTTAGTGACAAGTGGACACGTTTGGGGACAACGGATTTCGCACGTTGTCGTTTCGTCCCGAACGTCGTGGCCAGTGCCGTTTCGACGTAACTATTGTCCTTATACCCGCCGTCACCCTTCACACTCCAACATCCCCATTTTCTCATAGGAATGACGTGATCGAAATCTACAAACACCCTATAATAATACCCCTGAATTCACATTCACATATTACATGGCACCCACATCGTATCCTTCTCCAAGAGCTGTTTGTAGGATCGGTCAGTCGGAAACCAATAACCATGTGTAACAAAACCTTCGCCTCTGTTTAAATGTTTGTCGCTATTTTTTAACACATGCCAAAGAAACTTTAAGCTATAGCAAGTCTTCAAGTTCAGGGAAAAAATAGAATTTCAAAGAAAATTGTAATTTTGGGCATAAAAATCGCAATTGTGTTGCTCCGTTGCTAGGGATATGAATTACTCTGTCAAACAAAATGTTACGTTTTGAAAATCTTGTAAGCTATCCATATCTCAAATGTGGGTTGAAACACAAAAGGTTCAAAGGAAACTCAAAGTCTATCCCACAACTGTTTTATTTAATGTTGCAACTAGTTTCGGTCCTATATAGGACCATCATCAGGATCATCAGGACCATCATGATGATGGTCCTATAGGACCGAAACTAGTTGCAACATTAAATAAAACAGTTGTGGGATAGACTTTGAGTTTCCTTTGAACCTTTTGTTACGTTTTGGTTTTTGGCGGAGAATATTGGTGCGTTTTTTTAGTGGTGTGGTTCCACTAAATATAAATTTTATTGTAAAAAAAAACTTTATATTTTAATACATTTCTTTAAAAATTACTGTATAAAAATGATATGAATTTTTCAACTCCTTGTTTTTTCTTGTTCTTATCAATAATCTCCCTAGCGACGTTCCTCTGGTGATTCTCCAGCTTCCTGCCTCCTTGGACCCTTTTTTTCTTCTTCTTTTTTTATCAGAGAGAACTGGCATTGACAGGAAATGCCAAATGACTGTCACTCAAGAAAAATTGCATATAACCATATAACCACAAAATAAAATAATGTCATAAAACTGTCAACTTGAAATAACGTCAAAATATGATTAGAATGTAAGTCAAAAGTGATGTGCTCGTCGTAACCAGACAAGTGCTCTACAGTTTTCTGTACAAAGTGAATAAATACGAAATGGACGGAAAATAATTGACACAAGAAAAGGAAAACCTGTCATCAGATGTAGAAAATGCAGGGTTGGAAACAGAAAGTTGATTGTTGCCACAAAAATCTAGGAATATGTATGAGAAAGAATATCAGTCTTTTAAAAAGTGGAAAAGCATTAAGAATATCAATGGCGTGAGTGAAAAAATACTTCTGGCGTATTTTTCTGAAAAGTCGAATATTACCCCTTAATGAATTTCGACAATTTTTTGCATAGGGCCTTTTTGAGGTATTTTTAATGGAATGACATCAAAATTTCCGCGCGGAAAGGCCGATTTTTGCGGATAAATTAAAAAAAGATAGTCAAACTTTGGAGGTTATGTGCGATATCCGATAGGTTATAGCGTGGCCAGACCGGGTCAAACGGTGCCAAAGCAGAGCATAGCGGGGCCAGACCGGGCCACACGGTGCAAAGCAGGGCATAGCGGGGCCAGACCAAGCCATACGATGGCACCTAACCTAACCTGACCTAACCTAACCTAATCTAACCTGACCTAACCTAACCTAATCTAACCTGACCTAACATAACCTAACGTAATCTAAAGGTACTCGTACATTTCAGCCTTTTGCTCGCAATTCTATTGCTAGCTTTTTTTGTGAAACAACTGCGCATGCGTTTCAGACTTTTGACTGCAACAAAAAGGCGCACAAAAGTATAGAACCATTTATATTTATTCAAGGTCAAATCCGCGCAATCTCGCCTGTTTTTAGGGAATTTTGATCGAACAACCCAAAATCTATGTTGGCAGAAATGTCAGTTTACGTCAGCTGATTCTATCCTGTTGTCCTATAAGCATAATAAACATTGAAGTATTTTATGATAATACAGTTGACAGAAGCAAACATGAACCCTGGGTGGGCGTGTCCTTGTCGCTGTAGTTGTATTTTCATCTCACTTATGCAGCCACTAAAATTGATATTATCGTTAACATTGGCTCGTGATTGGCTGATTGTGATAACCTTGAAATTAGTTGGCATATTTTCCGCGGACCATGTTTGCTTCTGTCGACTGTATCTATATGTTTATTCCGAAGTTCGTGTGAACTTACAGTTTATATTTGTATGAAAATCCATGTTTTAAATTAAAGGTAACGTAACCTCAAATATTCAGAAACTGACAACACTTGTCAAATGACTAAAAAAATCTCTCAAAAGTTGCGGCAATGTACGAAGGCTTGGTAAAAATTTGCTAGCAATTCAAAATAGACTTGCAGGAAAAAGGCTGAAATGTACGAGTACCTTAAGTGTTTGAGTAAGATTAATAAAAACTCTTCGTTTTAAACAAGAGCAATCAGTTCGCGCATGCGCAGAAGTAGTAGTGAACATGGATGTCATCTACTAAAAATAATTATTTAAAAAGAAAAATTGTTTAGTGAAAAACGTTTCCGCGGAAATATTAGCGGGTTTTCCATCATTTCCCCACCCATACACACGCTGGCTGTGCAAAAAAATTATCGAAATCCGTTAAGGGCAAATAATCTAGAATTTACCCGACTTTTGACTTGGCGTTTTAATAATATTTGATATCAGCCACATTTGAGTTATGGATCATTCCTTCGATAAAATAATATTTTTTAATTACCTGTTCTACCTAACCTATCTTTCTCACTAACAGTAATTAAATAAAAATAATATCTACTTTATTAAATTATCAAAAGAAAAACAATGTGAAAATTGGATTATCCAAACTAATAGATCATTTATTATACCTCTATGATTACAAATTTCAACTTGGAAATTAAAATTGAAAAACTGAAAATTTAGAGCTAAGGATATGAACATAAATATGAATAAACAGATAAATAGTGTATTTTATTAGATTATTTAAAACAAAAAAAGGTGATAATCGGATTATCTAAACTTTTATGTAGTTGAATAGTTTCTGATAAAAAAATCTTAGATAACGATCACATAGTAAAGGACCGAAAATTCATATTTTTTGGAATTGAAAGTATTATTAGTATTGTCAGCTAATTCTAGCAAAACAGCTGTAATTGTAATTTAAAAGCGAACTTTTTAATAAAACGTGGAAGTTTTAACGTACGGGTTAGTACAATAAATATAATATATATTTTTTGTAATATATAACTAATATAGTTGATTTTAATGCTATTGTGGATTCTTTCTTTTATTTCCTTATTCTATTCAAATAAATGATGGTAAAAAGATTCCAAAAAGATCTGTATCTTTAACCTTCATAATAAACCTTTCCCATTTCGATTGAAACCAATAATTTAAATTTCAAACTACTATCACTGTTATTTAATCAGAAGATCCAAATTAAGTGTAGTCTGCTACCTGAACTCTCCGGTGGCATGGAAGGAGGTTTGGGCGTTTTTAAAGATCACTACTTGTTCTTCTAGTAGGCTTGCTTTTTCCATAAATATTTCATTGATCCATTGGAAATAATGTAAAGTACTCTTAAATATTTTGTTATAAGGTAAGAGTCTGCGAAATTTGTTTTAATTTAGTTTGTAATGTCGTTATTGTTTATTTTAACAATTTTCTTATTTGTCACACTGATTCTTCTTCTTTCTCTTGTTCTTCTTATTTTTTATTTTCTTCTTATTTTTCTTTTTCTTCTTCATCTTTTTATTCTTCTTGTTCTTCTTATTCTTCTTCTTCTTCTAACTTCTATAATAGGTCCATGACCTGTTCCTTCTTAGATTTGTCCTCATTCTGGGCTTAGATCTAAATTGTCACTCCATGCTGCGTGTCTTACTGGAAGATTTATCTCGGGCGATTCGTACCAACCTATTTTCTGGAATTCTGCTTATGTGTTGGTTCCCTTGCCTCTTGCGTTGCAGAACCCATTCATTTATGCTGTCTATATTGCATAATTGGCGTATGTCTTCGCTTATTTCCCTATCTAGTAGCGTTTTTCCGGATATTCGTCTTAGTATTCCCATTTCTGTGGTCTCCAGTAGTTGTTTCGTTTTTGCTGTCTTTGGTTTTTTTCCGATGTGTATGTCAAGGTGGGTCTAATTATGGTCTTGTAAATCCGAGCCTTTGTTTTTTTGTTGTAGGTGTTTGTTTAGCCAGTTTGTTTGATTTGGCACCTGCCCTCTAACTTCTTCATTACTGTAACTAGTTTTATCGATTCCTAGGTATCTGTATCTCGTTTACTGTTGTATTATTTGGCTATCACACTAATTCATATTACAAAATTAATTCGCATTCTTCATTTACATATTAAATTCAAACTTAAACTTTTCTACGTTACACAAGGGTTTGTAGATTAGTTTAGATTGATAGGTATATATAGGAAGCAGAAGCCAGTATGAACACTTTTCTGAACTTCGACCTACTTAAGATCTTTTTTGCATACCTTAATATATTTTTTTGCACGATTGATCATTTTTGACTGTTTACCGTGACAGATTTTATGTCAGTAGGTGAAATTTACTTCTTCTTTTCATCGATTCTTAAATTCTTGCCTTCGCACCATTTTTTAAAACTTTGGTAGGAATTTTGACAAGGGATTTTGGATTTTTCGGGAATAATTGCCCAACAACCTTCTTCCCAAGCCCGTTCAATTTCTTCAAATTCACTTTCGCTCATATTTTAATTTATAATAATCAAAATTGTAATTACTACCTAACAACCAAAGTATCTGTCTTGATAAAATGAATGAAACTAGTCAATATGACGAAAATTTTTATATTTATAATTTATAATGGTATCAATCTTGCAGAAAACGTTATAAGCATGTCGAACGTTAAGGGTAAACGATCTCAGACAATAATAAGGACCAAGTTTTATATATAGTTGTCCATTTGAATATATCTTATTAATACTGTTTAAGATTATTTTAATAAAATACCAAAAACAAATTCAAATCCTACTGCCTTTTCAACGAAAATATACACTATTGTATGTGCCTTTTGTTTATTTTACTATTTTACATTTTCACATTGTATCTTACATTCGTTTCTTTGGTCTTTTATTCCTGTTATAAGAAAAGTGGTGGCCCCCTTAGTTATTTTCATATTTAATTTCAATCATCCTTACAAGCGAAGTAATTCTATTTAATGGCTTTTTAATCTTCTTGAATAATGCGAAAATTGCAACTAAAGAAATGAAGTAAAGTATCCGTCCTACGTTAGATTTCTTTGCATTTGAGACCACGAGAAAACGAGTTATGAGCAGTAAAGAAATTAGTTTATAGAAAATGTTCTAATCGTGATAATACATCTTGAAATAAACTATTAATATCTATTAAAACCATAAAACCTATTTTCTCCATACCATAACGTTCTGCAACAGAATCTTTCTGTTTTAAAACTGGTTTGGCAACATTTCTTATGTTTACATTGATTGAGTATCGTTACATTTATTCCGTACTTTCAATTTTATGCAGCCGTAATATAAGTAACTTCTCACAGGGTGTCTCCACTGCAAAACAGGAAAATATTCCCAATCCTCTTTTATTTGATTTTAAAGTAAATATGATTCATAACTAATTGGAAATAATTTAATACTAGAATCCTGACTTCAAATTATGAAGATTTAACCCAAAACACCTAAATAAAATGTAGCTGCTTACTTAGTTACAGGGTGTTTTGTGTAAAAATTTAAAAACTATTTGGGTTCAGTACTGTTCAGACTGTTTTACGTATTCATTTCATATTTGGCAGAAAATGTAGACACTATACACCCGACAAAATTATACTAAACAAACGTTTCTGGCTACCATCAGAGGCATACGACAGGGGCAAGTGACAGGTTAATCGTTTCCAAATTCTACGCCACTGGCGGAATAGAAACTTTAGCACAATTTTTCGATTCTACAATACTTTTTACGTAAATAAAGTACTCTTTTTTCATAACGATAAAGTCAATATTTCTCGAGATTTTAATGTGTGATAACTATTTCGATGTTTTGAACCAGTGAATTGCATTTAATTTACAACAATCACAATTTGAAGTGATATAAGCAACAACTAATTAATAGCTATGATAGCAATGACAGCACCCTACTATATCGAAGCAATTGATTCAGACCAGAGCCAACTAATATTGAAAAATTATCCATCAAATGCCAATTATCTGATTGTAATTAAAAATAGAGATCAGTTTATGTGTTTGAAAATATTTCATTTGCGTATTAAATGCAATTCTAAATTCTATTAGGCAAAATACTTTTTTCTTCTTCAACGTACAATAAGATACAGAGCGTTGATTTAACTACGATTTTCACACAAACGTGTCCATAACTTCTGAAGGACTCTGTATAAAGTATCAAAACCATATATCAAAATCTTCAAAAAAATGTGAGCAGTTTGAATTCAGTATAATATGCAGGGATTCCTATTTAAAAAATCATATGTTTGGTTTGTAACGGAGTTATACAACACTCTGTAAAGTTTAAGGTAATTTCAAAATATGGACCCTAAAAGCATCTACTATTTTTGTTAATAACATTTTCTGCTATCTTCTAAAACAACCCATATACCGAAGTTTGTCATAAGTTGGTACACCCTGTATAGTCGGTTTACAAAATATGAAAAACTTTGAAACAACTAAATTTTTTGTTAAACTGAATCAGCAAAATCGCTTTTTTAAAAAATTTGTAAAGAAAGTCATTCAACAAATTTTATTAAATTATTCCAAATGCGATATTGGGCTTTAATAAATTTTCATTAAAATCTCCAAATCAAAACATGGTCCCATTTAGTTGAAAATGCCGAACTAATTAAAACGCAAACCGCTAATTAGCTTACAAAAATAATTTTATACGTGTAGGTAACTGAAATCGCATTGTGTATTCCACTATGCGGCACAATAAAATAGAGTGAAATTTACATTTTGTGACATCACATAAAATACTGGTTAGGAACATTTAGACCAGGAATGATTTGATTTGTGAACACGATTAAAAAAAAAAACGGACAACTAATTTAAATAATTGAAATCGTGATTATAACGTGTTTTTTAAAATTTGTGTTTTCAACATGAACACTTTGATATTCAATTTAATAGTAATCAGTTTTATTTAAGCGATTGTTTCTAAAGAATGAAAATGGCAAATTTAACAGTAAATCAATTTTATAACAGTTTTTTTATCAATACAAAATTGCATCTTTGTTTATTTTTGATTGCAAAACTTTAAAATACAACGTAAATAGTAGTTACTACCGTCCAAAGATATTAATTGCTTCTTTATGACATTAACTTTTACGTTTCAAGTAAAATTGGTGCAAGCTATTGATGTTCGTTTGTAAGATGTTCATTTGTAAAAGATCTAAATTCATTCATCTTTGAAAATGCCGCTTCACAAATATATGTTGAACCAAACAAAGTAAGAAGTTTCAAAGAACACACAAACTTGATCCAGAACTCTTCACTGAAATCTTCCGCATGTTTGTGTTTCAAAACTGTGTTTTCTTGAAAATCGATGATTTCCATTTGAAGAGTAGCTTTATCACTACCGAAAACAATAGCAGCTTCGTTGCTCCATTCACCATCAGGATGCAGAGAATAAATGCTGCTGCTGATGATATCCACAACATTTTCAATTTTCTTAAAATCCGCGAACCTTTCTTCTAATTCCGATTTAAGATTCCTAATGAACATCTTGTGTTGGCCGACGTCAATATTATTGTCACTGCTGATTATGTTATTTGCGAAAACCTTTTTACCTTTGACATGAGCTCCCATATAAGCTTGCCTTTGCCTTGAAGTTCAAGGTTCACGTCATTAAAATGTTTAAAAATATCCGTCAAGAAAGCAATAGCAGCTCTTTTTCGTTTAGAAAGCTTAAGTAAGTGTTTACTGAAATCTAATAGATAGAAAAGATATGTCTTCAAGTGTTCTAAAATGCTGAAGAATTTTTCTAAAACGGCACCTTTACTTAACCACCTCACGTTGTTATGCAGCAGTAGATCGTCATATTGTGCATCAAATTCTTCAAGAAATTATTTCAATTCACGATGTTGCGATGATGATTTCGCACGAAGAAAATTTACTATTTTAATTAATTCTTGAATAATACGCTCAAAATTATGATTGAGTTTGCAGCATAGCACAGTTTGATGAATAATACAATGGTAGGAAATCAACAGGTGCTTATGCAAGACCAAGACTTAGCATTGCAAGATATACGCAAGACCAAGACCAAGCCTGCAAGAGTCTTGCGGTCTTGCGTCTTTTAAACATATAAACCGAAAAATAAAGCAGCCATGGATTATTTTAAACTTAAAAGCTTTGGTTTCTTAGGATAGCAGTGCCGCAATAAAGCGGCCGTAATTTGACGACCGTTCAAGACGGCCGCTATCGGTGAGCACAGATGTAAAGTAAAAGTTTATCGTTATTGACCGCCTAAATCCATTTTTGTATTTGCTTTCGTTTTGTGTGTTTATAGTTTGTTTTATATCTTGTGTTTAGTTTCATTAGTTGACAATAATTAGAGTGTTTCTGTGTTAAAAGCAAAAAATGGAAGGTTTGGATTTGGCAATATTTTTGGAAGACAAGCCTTCATCAGAAGAAGAAACGAAAAGGTCAGAAAAAAGTAAGATTTTTAAGAAACGGAAAACTGAAGGTGTCTACGAAATCTTAATATGTCGTATTTCGTCACCTTCAAACAAATTATGAAAAATTTATCTTGGCAAAAATGGCACGTGATTTTTTGTCTGGTTATTGTGTATCAATTTTTGGGCAACGAAACTAAAATAGTTTTTATCTATATCTATTCGAAGCATTTTCCTATTTTTGTTTTTCATTATTTGAATCAAAAGAAAAAAATATTTTGTAATATTTATACATATAGTAGGTACTTTTTTCTAACAGTTGTGAAAACTCTATTATTGGTAATGTATTCTACCTATTGTTTTTATTCATCAACACCAAACATAGTTTTAGTTTATTTCAAATCCCAGCTAATAGGCCTGTAAAGACTAATTTTTTATAGAGGCTTTAATATTCATATATATTTCCAAACTCATAAATAAAATTATTAAATGTTAGATTTAATTGTCACAATCATATCTTTTCAAGTATCCAAATAATTTTCGAGGTGATTTTGCTATTAAAAAAATATTGATCCTAACTCTTGCGGAAATTAACTTTTCCGCACTTGTTAGGATAATAACTATTTCATACTTGATTTATCGCTACAATGTAATATAAAAAAAACAAAATTTTTATAATGAAAAATACTATCCCTTTCATTTAATCTTTCTTTACTTGTAATGATTTTAAAAACTATTTTTCCTTTTTTTGTAAAAATGGACCCCAGTAAATCTAAAAAAAGTGCAAGACTTGCAAGAGTCTTGGTGCAAGACCAAGACCAAGACCAGGATTGCTTATTTGACTGCAAGACCAAGACCAAGACCTTGTATGCAAGACCAAGACTAACCCGGTCTTGGTCTTGGTCTTGCATTTGCTACCACACAGCTACCACACTAACCATACTAAAAAGAGACTAGTAAATGCACTAGTTTTCTCAATAGCTATATAAGCTCTGAGTCAAGGATGCTGAAGGCGACAGACAGAAGATTGATGCGTTCGAGATGTGGTGCTGGAGAAGGCTGTTGAGAATTCCATGTACAGCTCACAGAACTAATGCTTCCATACTGAGGGAATTAAATATTACTGACCGCTTGTCAACTATAATAAGAAGAATTTTGAAATACTTCGGACATATCTCCAGGAGAGACACTAATAACCTAGAAAAGCTAGTAGTACAGGGGAAAATTCAAGGAAAACGTCCTAGAGGACGCTCTCCGAAGAGATGGATAGACCAAATTGAGGACATAAAATCTAAGTGTGGCTAGCGATAGGGAGAGATAGAGAGGAATTTTAAACAGCATTACATGAAATCACGACGTTTTAGATATGAAACATACGACTGAGAAGAAGACATTTAGCTAATAGATGTTGAAATATATAAAAAAATTAATAAAAACAAGTCATATTAATGATTATACAGATCAAAGAAAATCGTAAAGCATAAAAACTCAACAGGTCTACTTGGAAAATATTGTTTTTAAAAACTGTGTAATCGTGATGTTATCTGTATATTTTTTTGTTTTGTTAATTGTCTTATTGCGTAACAGTAAAGTAAGTTTGTCTTTACTAAATCTATATTTAGCACCAATTACTCGAATTTAATTTTAATATAAGATAACAATAGAAGTAAATTTATTTCTAAAATATTATTCTCGTACACACGTATTCCCTTTTTTTCAAAGTCTTTTGATTAAAACGACAAACAACCGTTCTAGCAACACACTAATTACAGTATCGTCGAACATTGTTAACTGTATTTGAATAATAAGGACGATTTCCATGGAAAAAAAGGAATTTTTTGAATAGTTGCGTGTTTATCTACGTCGCTTCAATGTTTTGCAATTCTAATTTTCTTTGATAACCCACTAAGCATAAGTGCAAATTCGCAATTAAAGTCGGTGAAATTCCTAAATAAAAAATAACATAACAACAATTGTTACTTACGTATTATGCTTTATATTAACATTATCTATTCTTAATGACCGATGTGAAATCGTTCGATTGTAAATCCAAATAATCATGTGGACATTAATATTTCTTATGGATAATTTTACTGTTAAAATACTCTTAAAATCTTCCATCATCCATAACACAAATGTGACTCAACAATAAATAAAGGAAAATACCAAAATCAATGTCACAGATATTTATTATCAAAATTTTAGAACAGCGACTAGTTTCGGCCTATTAGCAGGCCATCATCAGGCTAGAAAAAACATATGGATGAGGTAAAACAATGGAGATTACATTAAATTATCAATAAACCTACATTTAATATCAAGAGAAAGAAATAAATATTATTAAACCAATTGCTGTCAATAATTATTATCCTATCGGTTTTATTAATAAACTTTTCCTCTGGGATACAATATTCTTAGTATGAATTTGGTCCCACTTTTCTATCCACTTTAACTTAACCAACACACCCATCATACTCTATCTTAATAACTTCTGAAGTTCCTTTTTCCTCTTCTTTTTTTATATAATAACTCTCTTATTCATCCATTATTCTTCAATTATTCATGGATGTTTAAGTTTTAAATTTAAATTATTATTACAGGTAAGTTTATATTGATTATGTGACATATTTAACTTGCTGTTTTGCCTTTAAACTTGAATTTTACTTCTATTTGTAAATATTTGTCATATTTGAAATGGACAACCGACACCATTCGCTCTTTTTATAACTATTTTTGATTCTCCTGATACCATTGTTTTCTTTATAGCCTGATGATGGTCTGAAGACCGAAACATGTTGCAATAATTTTTGAACCTTACTATTAAAAGTTGTGGATATTACTACGATTATCTACATCATCCACATTTGAGAGATGGATTTCCTTTTCAATTTAATCAACTTTACAATAAATTCTTTATTAAATATAGACTTAGTTTTAACTATGTCCTTTCTGTTAAATAATTAATGGAGACTTAAATTCTGTATGTGATTTTTATAAGTTTATTTTTACAGACGTTTTATTAATCAGTTTTGACAATACATATCTTTTTCTATCATAAATAAATTTTTTGCCTAGCAACCTGGTAAAATCATAAAACCATTTCTAACATCTTCCCCCCTCAAAAATAAATATTCAATTACATAAAATAATAAATAAACACAGACTAGAAACCTAGTCTACAAGGTTGATGAACCACTCTTCCTGATCTGGTTCTACATTTTTCTTCTTCTTGTAGTTCCTCTCTTATATCTTCTGAATTTTCTTCGGTAGCATACATAGCGTCTTTGATCATATTATCCAAATTAAATATTCTTTCTCCTTGATCTTGTAACTGGCTACTAAGAAATGTAATGTAGAAATCATCCAATACATCTGCTAATATCGTTTCTTCAATGTCACATGCAGTTTTTTTAAAGATTTTTCTTAGCTCATTTCTCTCTATCTTTAGATTCTCCATTTTTTGTCAGTCCTGTCACGGTCGCCACAAATTGTTAAATAATTAATGGAGACTTAAATTCTGTATGTGATTTTTATAAGTTTATTTTTACAGACGTTTTATTAATCAGTTTTGACAATACATATCTTTTTCTATCATAAATAAATTTTTTGCCTAGCAACCTGGTAAAATCATAAAACCATTTCTAACACTTTCAGTCTTACTGTCTGATAGCGATTCTTACAGTATCCGCCAAAATAAACAGTACCGAAAATAAAAATAAAAATTAATTTTTAATTTCTGTAATGTAAGTGTTCAAATTATTCACCATTTCGACGTAAACAAGCTTCATATCGATTGTGTAAGTCAATAAACATATTTATAAAAAGTGGTTGATGGAACTGCCTAAAAATATTTTGTATTATTTCCCGTACATAGTTCGGCAATATTCGCCGGCGGATTTTCCGAATGAAATATTTTTTCCTTCATTATGCCTCAAATGTATGCGTCAGGTGGCGTCAGATCAGGTGAATGAGAAGGATATTCGAAGTCTGTTCCCCGAGAAATTATTCTATTATCGAAATGCTGACGGAGTAAGTCTAAGGTGCGCACAGCTGTATGGCTCGTTGCACCATCTTGTTGGAACCATTGTGTGCGAAACTGTAGATTTCGTGTACGGCAAAAGTTATTTAGATCTCTCACAAAAGGTATAATAATTTTCTCTCTATAACGTTCTTGGTTGACAGTAAGTGGATTCTGATTATCAACGAAATAAGGACCAATCATTCCATTACCAGATACCGCGCACCAAACGGTAACTCGAAGACTGTGGAGTGGTTTCTCTACAATGACATCAGGACGTTCAAATCCAAGGAATCTGGTTGTTTGTCGATTAATATAGCCGCTAAGATGAACGTGACTCTCGTCTGAAAACCATATGTTTTTCAAAAATTCGGGATCTTCGTAAATTAAACTCAACATGCGACGACAGTAAATTTCTCTTGCACGTTTGTCCGCAGCATTTAGTCATTATCCAACTTGAATACGGTATGGATAACCACCAATTGATTTGAACATGCGACGTAAAGACGTTTTCCTACGACCACATATGAAAGTGCGAGTTTGCACACTTACTTGTACTTAAGAAAGTAGCTAATATCAATACACGTATTGAAAAGTAAATATCAATACACGTATTGAAAAGTAAAAAAATATAGTTCTATGATCTGTGACATTTACGTCAAATTTATCAATAGTAAAAACACATGAATGTCAAAGCAAGGAACATTTAATTTTTTTTTAAATCTTCCTTGTGTCAAATATTGTATTGTAATTGCCAATACAAATTTTTCTGTATAAAGTAAGAATAAAGAATAAAGTTTCTTATAGGTTTTTAAATTTTTAAAAAATAAACATATTTTTATTCAGTATTATTATTTTTATAAAAACACTTTTAGAAAGAAGAACAGTTTATTCTTCTTTTTTATATTGTGTTTATGTTCCGTGCATATGTCGAATGTGGATTTTTGAAGTTATGTTTGTGTTTCTGTTTACAATTATCTTTGTATCTATTATTATTACATTACTTTTCAATTAATTTCACCAACTGACTATTTTACTTTTAATTTTTGTAGAGCCCACAAAAAAAATTAAAATGTCATTTATCTAATAAAGAATTTTGATGTGAATTTCTGAGAAAGATGGTTATTTGATTTTAATTAATTATATTGCCATGCAATATATAAACTTGTTTAAAATAAATTTTATAAATAAATTTAAAATATTTATTATAATAAGAAATATTGGGGTCGTAGGAAAAATCGTGTACAATACGCGTTGGAAAGTGTATTTCTTGCACTCGTTACGTTTCCGCACTCGCCACTACGCGGCTCATGCTAAACTTCACTTGTGCGTAATACTTCACTTTCCACACTCGTTATGTAATATACTATTCACTAATGTTGAGTTTACATGCAGTTCTTACAAGACTTCTTTAAGGTGATTGCAAAACTTGGTTAAAAACACGTCCTTCATTTTCGTTAGTGCATACTGTTTTTCGACGACCTGAAGAACCTTTACGTTGACACAATACACTACCAGCGCGACGAAATTTTTCAACAACAGCTATCACACTTTTACTAGGAGCTGCTTTATTAAATTTTTGTTTATATTTTATTGACACCTGTTCTAAGCTTGGACCATTATTATGACCTTTTCCATATGAACGAAAATAATGCTCTACCAAAAACACTTTTTCTTCCGTTGTTAGAACCATTTTTAAATCAAATTTAACTGCAGCGTACTATTAATATATCAACTAATGACAATTAAGTCACATATGACAAATCCATATTACATAAACAACTCCACAGCACTCTCTGTTTTGTACTGTTTATTTTGGCGGATACCGTATTTAGGCTCCCTTAGTTATTTTGGTCCTATTTCTTATGTCAAAATTGTATGTGGCTTAAAATCTCTCTATTAATGCTGCAAAATTAGAATATAACTATTCGTCAAATTTTATTCAAGAGAAAACTAAGCAGATCTGCCCTATATCTAACCTTGTATTTAAAATACTCCTTTCAATGGTTTATGTTACAAATAAAAATAGAATTTTTATTGATATTGACCACTTAATATTAATATTTTTATATTTATAGTTTACTACTTGTCCAGTTTAATAATTACTTATCATCATTCATAGCAATAAGTAATTTTTGAAATCAACTATTAAAACAATTCATTTTTCCGTATTTTTTTTATTTCATCTGATTATCAATAATGAAGGTATTCCAGTTAATTTAAAATAAAACAAAAAGTTTTGAAAAGAATAATAAAAAACTCTTTATTTGAAAAATTATGTTTTAAATTACAATGACGGCCGTTTCGCTAAGAAACTGGAAGTTGCGTTCAAAAGAAGAGTTCTTTATTATTCTTAATAAGATGGACTTCCAAAAAGTAAGGGTTAGTACAATAAATTTAAAAAGTTTCGAAATGTAATATTTTGTTTTATTCATGTGTAAATTCACTTTTCATACAAAAATATCTCCGCTACTGATGAAGATGAAAACTAAGCTACTCCGTGAGTATTGAGAAGTCCATTGAAAAGCTAATACATATTACATTGCAGTGCAAATACAGTTTAAAACATGACTAACGTAAATTAAACCAGGGAATATAATTATATGCACCAGTTTAGATAACCATATCAATCGACATTTGTTTGTTTGCAAGCCTTTGTATTTGATACAGTTGTAAATAGGAACGTTTGTGTAACCGTGTTCCAATTACTCCATTTCCAATTATACTGTAATCTTTACTTTTACCTACTCCTTTCTGAAATAAATCCATTATTGTTAAAATGTAGGTATACGCTCGTTTTATAAATATAATATATACATCACTGCATCACTTCAAATTTTTCAAAATAAGCGTGTCTAAAAAAAACATCTAATTTAAGATAATATTTTAAAAAAATCATAAAACAAATTTAGCAAACACATTTATTCCTAAATAAAAAAATTAAATACATAATTTGCCGATTTAGATTAAATTAAGTTTCTGTTAAAAAAAGTTAAAAAAAAAGACAATTAATATTCAGTCGGCCCTCCTCTTGCTCTTATACAAGCTTCTATTCTTCAAGGAACACTTTCAATTAGAAAACGAAGAAAAATATCAAAATCAATGTCACAAAATTTTATTTGTAAAAACAGCAACTAGTTTCGGCCTATCAATAGGCCATCATCAGGCTAAAAATTAAAGAGAGAGTGAAAACATTACATATCAAAGAATCGGTATAAACCTACCTTAATAACTATAGTTGTAATTGATAATTAACAACTTCTACCATGCTTGCACATAGCAAAATTTATGTATATCAAAATTGTGTCATTGAAAAAAGGCAAAATATTAAATGAAGTGAATAATGATTAAAAATTAAAAATTAAAACTAAAAACTAGGTGAGTAGCAACTCATTAAACCTAGTTAAGTTATTGGTTAATAACCGGAAGAAAACTAGAATACAGCTTAGGATAAAGGTACCCAAAAGATTGAAAAACCAGGGAGAGTGAATATGAGCGGTATTTGTAAAAACCGCAAGAAAAGAGAAAGGTCAAAGACCAATTGGCAAATTTATCATATCTATCGTTGTAAGTGAAGAAATGAATAAGAAAATGATATTCAAAAAGGTAAGAAGAGTTGGAAAAGTGTCGAATAAAAGCATTAATATCAGGATGAGGGCAAGGATAAACCCGCAACAAATTATCAGTTGAAGGTTCGTAACACGTGGGGTCGATCCTAAACCACCAGTATAAGATATATATATTTTTCTTCGTTTACCAATCAGTCACATTTGTGCTATGGATGATTTATTCTATTGACTTTCAATTAGATTTTTTATAAGCTGCTGAGGAATATGCTCCCAAATCTTGGTAGCAGCATGGATAAGGACCGGAAGACCCGCATAACCCTTCTTTTTACCATATCCCATGCATGTTCGATAGGATTTAGTTCCGGAGACTTTGGTGGCCACTGTAAACTAACAATATCCTCGGTTTCCTTAAACTCAATAACCCGTTGGGCGCGATATAATGGCGCGTTGTCGTCCCTAAACAAGAAATGTTGCCCTACAGCACGTCTCTATAAACGAACAACTGGTTTTGCAACGGAATCGATGTATTCCACATTGTACCTCCTCACCACCTTGAAATGGGACAACTTCTTGGTAATTAGTGGATCTAGATTGACGTCCTGGAACTCACCAAACATGTACCCGACGATCGTCGGTTTCATCCCAAGACATCACATTCTGCCATTGATCCAAACCCCAGCTTTTGTGCTCATGGCACCAATTCAAGCGAGCAACCTTACGAGGGTTGTCTGAAAAGTTTCCGACCTAACAAAGATACTAGACATTTTTTCTTCAAATTAATTTTTATTTTTCTACAAAGTCTCCTTGCAAGTCTATACACTTCTCCCAGCGATGCTCCCATCTCTTCAACCCGTCCAAATAGTACTCGGCGTCTTTCTCTGCAAAATAGTTGTTTACGAAGGTGATGGCCTCCTCATTCGACGAAAATCTCTGTCCTCCAAGCGCAACTTTTAGCTTAGGGAACAAAAAAAAGTCGCTTGGGGCTAGATCTGGTGAGTAAGGAGGGTGGTCAAGCAGTTCAAATCGTAATTTGTGGATTTTCGCCATGGCAACCGCTGAGGTATGAGACGGCGCATTGTCTTGGTGAAACAAAATTCTTTTTTTCTGCAAATGTGGCTGTTTTCCGTAATTTCTACCTTCAGCTTGTCAAGTAATGATGCGTAGTATGCTCCTGTAATGGTTTTTCCTTTTTGAAGATAATCGATTAAGATAACTCCATGACTATCCCAGAAAACAGTTGCCATCACTTTCCCAGCCGAAGGAACAACCTTTGCTTTTTTGGAGCCGATTGCCCCTTTGCAGTCCATTGTTTTGACTGTGTTTTTGTTTCTGGAGTATAATGGTGTATCCAAGTTTCATCTACAGTAATTAATCGGCGCCAAAACTCTGATTTATTGCGCTTAAACTGCGCCAACACAGAGTTGGAAATGTTTTTGGTCCAAAGTGAGCAAACGCGGCACCCAACGCGCAGACAGCTTTCTTATGCCTAAATCTTGATTGAATATGTGACAAACACGTTCTTTGGACATGTTTATAGCCTCTGCTATCTCTCTAATTTTAATTCGACGGTTGTCTCGCACCATTTGGTGAACTTGAGCGATATTATCGTCAGTGATTGCAGTTTTTGGACGTCCCGAACGTTCATCGTCATCCAAGCTGGTACGGCCACGTTTAAATAAAGCAGCCCAAAAGTTCTTCAGTAGAAGAAATAAAAATATTATTTATTTTGTATTCTAAACACTTGATATACAGTTCGTTCGGTGGATCTTTTCCCATGACCTTGAACCATATATAAACGCAATACATCAATACATTAAATAACACGTAGGTCGTAGATTGATAGTTTAATAAGGATATGGCTAAAGTGACGGTGGACGTTATTTATTATTGGATTAAAGCTGGTGATATTTGTAAATATTTTATAGCCTTTTAGCAATATGCTACCTAAATGGTTAGTTTAAAAAAACTGTTAGTATACCAGAGTTTAATGGAGCTATTCTTCAAACTTGCTATTAAACAAATTTACTTGTATAATATTTAGTATCAATAATAACTTTCTCACTAGAAACTATGCAAATCAGAATTGCTTTGTTAGGTTTATGGCTGCAACCATTACTATTGAACAGTCCCACCCACACAGTTTAACTTTGAAAAATAAATGGGTTGTAAAAATAAATAATTCATATTTTAAATATGTTTATTTAAGGCTTAAATATATATACCTACAATAAATTTTATTTAATGTTCCTCATATTCAGAATCAGAACTGTCACCAGCATTTATATTTATTAAAATTGGTTGAATGCCAATATCATCAATATTCTGCTCTCGGGCATACCACTTTTGTATGATTTCATGGGTATGCCTAACACACTTTTCCCAAATTTGTGGATTACATTGTTTCAGTGCCTACCTATTTCCACATATTTATAACTGAACTATCTGCATACCCATCTTGACCAATATATTTATTATAATATGACTTGCAATTTGCCCAAATTAATTCAATAGCATTGAATTTTACTTCTTGAACACTTGAAATTGGTTCCAAAGGTCCCCCATTTCTTTTTTCTAACTCAAAATACTCCAACAAATTCAGGACCAGCTCCTGTGCTTGCGAATTCAACCTTTTTCCAGGCATATTCTAAAAATGAAAACTATTTCTTAATGGTTCTGGTTATCCAGAAAATTAGGTCAATATTTTCTACTGGTGAAAGCAAAATGTGTTTCACATAATTCAGTTTGATGGAATTCTATCCAGAATCATAATGATATGTCAATTTAAGGTTCGTTTTCATTGCAAAATAAATTAATAAGAAGTAGGAGATAAATAATATTCACTTACCATAATTATTCTAACACTCAGGTATAGGTTATTTGTTAAAACAACTGTTTTTGAAATAAATTTATATGCAAGGGGCAATAAAATGGATAAAAATCTAATATAAATATGTAAACAACGTATTTGGTATGTCAATTTACAAATTCACGGATAAACCAAAGAAATTTCATTGTGTAGGTTACACCTATCATCGACATTCGTCATATGGCTATCTCTGTTTGTTATATTATGCTGTATTGGAACAAACGGTTCAATTTTGGGGTTTTAGTTTCTGTGAGTGGGAAAGAGAGAAAGTAGTATGTTAATAATTTCAGCCATGGGAAAAGATCCAGCGAACGAACTGTATTTAACATTGCATAAACAAACACATCAACATCCATTTTTCTTTTCGTTTATCTTATAATTCTTATATTTTTTCATCGATATTATTCCATTCTTCTATAATTAACTAATAGATATTCACACAGAATGTAAAATAGAGAACTTTTCCATACGTGTAAGCTGACCAACGCCATCGTTTAATCGACTGTAAGTTATCCGTACCCCAGTTAAGCCTTTGTCTCTCGACGTCCCTGAGGCGAATCGCTACCCTAAAGGCTTTTCGTAAGGGATGAAGGGACAAGGGGTGCGGCCCGAAACTATGTCAAGAATGTGCAATTAGTGAACGAGGAGCGCGAGTTTAGTGGCAGAGCCCAAACGGCGCGGCAGAGGATCTCTGTTGAAGAAAAAATAAAGAAGAACGAGAGCAGTACACTCAATCTGGGAAAAATTGAGAAAATTAATTTTAGGTGTTATTATCGCTAATTGATTTTGAGATGAGGTTGTTTTTTTTTTGGTCGTATTTTCCAATACAAGTTTTATTGCGACGAAAATGTCAATTTAATATTAAAAAATAATATAAAAAACCAAAATAAGCCGATCACTTAATGTGAAAAATGAATTTACCCACTAATAGATCTATAATGTTTAAATAATTAAATCCAATAACATTTTGATTTATTGAATAGGTACACAATCATTGTTACTTTTTTAATTTACTTGGAAAGTGCTTATGGATAACGGACACGCAAGATATTTATAAAAGGGTCTTGAGAAATATTTGGAAAATCCAAACAAAATACATGGCATTGGGAGTCAACATAAATATTGTCATTTGATGATTTACATCGCTGCCATCTCTAAGATGTAGTTATAAACGTAAGTGAAGTGAAGTTGAAGTGGCAAACTTATTTAATCAGAGATATCCTCAGTTGCCTAATTTTTCACAAGGTACTGTGTCTAAAATTCATGCACAATTCAGAGAACTTGAACATGTCAAACCATTAAAGCCTCAAGTACACGGGGCTTACAAGCTAACAAGCCGGCTTTTTACAAGCAGCTCGTAAACTAGTCCAGTGTACTCGATGCACTCGCTCCGTTAGCTGCTTGTAAAAACGCTCTGGAAAAAGTTGAACTGCCGGCGACTTTACACGCCACTCGCCGGCTTTTGAGCGAGCTAGCTTGTAAACTAGCCACGTGTACTCACAGTAGCTTGTGCACAAGTGGCTAGTAGCCACTCTTTTTGCTTTTTTCAATTTTTTGTAATTCCATTCTGTAGACATCTTTAATGGACTTGATTTTAGACTTAAGCAGCTTTACATCCATTTCGCCTAACAACTGATTTTCTTTTAGCTTAGACATAAGTCGTTTAAAACTCGTATCCCTCAACGATTTGTTGCTGTAGTCTTTATCTTTAATGTTCCACAATGTAGGAAATTGTTGGTACACTTGTAAAAACAATGAAATATTACTCGTGTTCCACTTTATTTTCACAACAGGATCTAGGTAGGACACTGTAGGGAAACCACCAATAATTTAGCTAATTTTCACAATAACCTGTGAGGATTAACCTAACAGCACACAACAACACGTGGTTTCCACTGTTTCCACACGCCAGCTAGTTGGCTACCGAGCAAGTGAGAAATTTTGTGTGTACTCTACTAGCGCACTCGCCGACTCGCCGGCTTTTTACAAGCCGGCTTGTTAGCTTGTAAACTCGCCCCGTGTACTTGAGGCTTTAAAGAGAAAACCGCACTTCGATGAAGATGATGTGAAAGTAGTATCGTAGAGAATCCAACGTCAAGTTCACGTCAAATTTCTCGTCAAAATAATGTGTCACACAACTGTCCTAAGATGTTTCCATAAAGAAAACCTTCATCCATATAAATTGACTTTTGTTCAAGAACTAATAGAAGACAATCCAGATCGTAGAATGGATTTCTGTGAAAGAATTATGAATAAATTGAATAAAAAAGAAATAGCTGTTGGTACAACTTTTACGATCGCCCGTGAATGTTAAGCTTTTCCAACTAGGTATACAATATACTATTTTTTATCTTATAACCTTGTTTGTATAGTTCTGTAGTTCTTTATTTATCTGTAATTGTGTTCAACATCGTTGTTACTGACCCCTATCCAAAGTAAAAGCTTTCATCAAATTAATATACATATTTAAATACTTTGGATACCCTCCCATACTGGCTAGAAAGTAAAACGAATATAATAGTAAAGTGATAACTCGTGTATTTAAATGGGTAATAAACTCTAATGTTTGGTGTAAATCGCACATGAATGGGATAAATGTCAAAAAAATTGTAATAGATTGTCAGCGTCTGATTAAACTTTAATACCAATCGCTTGGACTAAGTAAAACATTTACAGAATAATTATCTGTTAACTCTCTAACTCGTATAAAAATAAAAACTGGTGCGACTCTTAACGTAACCTCTACCCGTGTCCATTCTTTACACAGGAAAGACTCGCCAATCTGAATAAAAAACTAAGTAAACATTTCAATACACAGCATCTTATAAATGTAAAATAAATAGGTACCGTTTGTGCGATATTGAAGAAGATTAATTAATATATGCATTCCTTAATAAGGCCCTATTATACGGTAAATTATCTTTATTTGATCCAAATTTTTAGGGTACTTTGTAGTACACTACTGTGTAACAATATTAGTTCCAAAAAGGCAGGGCGCCAATTTGTAACATTATTACTCTCCAAAAAGATATCCCGGCTGAGTGACTCTCTCAAGGAGTGGTTAATGCTTACTATATAAAGGATTGGTGGTATATAAAGGTTAAGGGCGCCACTATCTTTCTATACGTTTACGATTAAACAACTGAAACTACACAAAAAAACTAAGGTGTAAAAAACCTTTTAATTAAACTGAATTTAAAAGCAAAGACAAAACTATTTTTAATTACAACCGAACACGCTACACCCCTAAGACTTATAGTCAGTGGGTATATAAATCAAACTAATATTAAAAAGATTATTTGTTTATATGGAAAAAATTATAATTTGCCACAGGAGGTGTATTATTCTTAGTAAGATGGACTTCCAAAAAGTAAGGGTTAGTACAATCAATTTAATTTTCCAACAACTAAAAATTTATCGATAAAATTTTAAGGACTCGTGGTATTACCTTTAAAAAACAGTAATTCTGATGTCTGAAAACATTAAACGTACTTACAAATAGACTTCAAATTAAATAAACATTACGAAGTGTTGAAACCAAATGCAGTGAACGTCTTATTTTGAACAGAAAAAAGCATATATTTTGAAAATAGTGCAAATAAAATGGGATGGTATACAGAATTTTTGAAGCAAATTGTGTTCCGGCTCTAAATACCTTATATGAAAGTTTAGTGGGGGATGAATGCAATATTAAATGCAGACGAACATATTTCTACATGTGCTTAAAACGTATTGATTTCAAATATAAAACGATTGACATACGGTAAACTCAAGACGCTTACAGGGCCGGTATTCTCAACTCACTCCTCTCACAGCGAGCGATCACAAAAGGGAGTGATTTGATTGGCAGCGATATGGCTTTTCTAGATTCTCATGTATCCCTCCGCTCGCAAATTTATAACACGAGCAACTGGTACACATGAAAGCGAGTGAAATAAAGCACTCCTCTTTGACAGGAGCGATCCATGCGAGGAGAGGGCATGAGAATCGATTTGGCAGTGAATTTCGCTCCCCTCGCATTCAACGACATCGATATCGCTCCAAGCGAGGACCTGAGAATACCGGCCCTGATTATGCGTTCCGAATATTTGACTATTATTAAAAGTTATCGTCGACAGAACAAGAATATAAATTTGAATCAAACATGATTTAGGTATACTATGAAAAAAGTTGGATTGATAATTCGAATAAGTGGTTTAGTAGATACTTTAAAAATAAAAAAAACTAATATCAATATTATTATAAATGATTGATCTATAAAAAGTTGAATTGTTATTGTCGATAAAAACATTTCTTTTCATGAGCACTGTTAAAAAAACTGAATTTTTTACTAAACTTATCAAATACAAAAGAAAATGTAAAGAACCACAGGAAAATATGTATATTTCCAGGAAGTTCTTTTTTTTTTAAACGGTAAATCCTGTTTTGGAAATGTTTTAATGTTTCTAAACCTCAAAGGGTGCAAGTAAAAATGTTTTTATATTTTTTAATTACTATTGTTGACAAACTAATAAAAATAAAGTTGTAGTGACTTCATTTTCGTTATGAGTTTTTATCTTTTATTTGATTTCTGTCATTCATTAAATGTCAATTTTGATGGATCAGAAATATTGCAATAATATGCCTGAATTCTTATGGCCTTGGCGGAGAAGTGAAGTAGAACACAGAACCAACCGGCCTCAGTTTGTTTGAACACGTCAGCCAAGTTTTTAGGAATCACGTCTGGTAAATTTTGTTTAGAGATGTTGGGTTCCCCGGAAGACGGTTGCCAGGAGAAATATATTTATATGATATAATGAATTATACTTTTTCAAAATAAAATTTTATATTATATCTTTATGAAAATAAACGTTAATTTTGGTCTGCAGAAGCTTGAGTTATAAAATTGTTTTGCATTTGATGTTTCGGCATTTAACTGAAACAGCTCCACAAAAGTTTTGCGAACTAACGTTGGGTAAATTTTCAGAAGTTCTAGGAATATGAAAAATCATCAATAATAGATCGTAATTATATTTTGATAACTAGTACTAACCCTAAGGGATTATCCTGTATGTATTTTTCAAAATCATTGTAAAGATAATGATAAAACAAGAAAATTGTCCATAACAAACGATTTAAAAACTAGAAATTATTTGATTTACCAAATTATCCATTAAAATATTAACTATAATTAGGGATATAAAATTATCTTCACTTTCAATATACGGTTGGTAATCAAAAGTTGAATAGTTTCAAGTAATGCATAGGTAAATTAAACAGATTACTGATTTTTTAATTTTAGAGAACACATCAGCAACAGCAAATAAGAATAAATTTAACATCAAATAATTTAAGCACTCTTTTGTAAACCACATTTATTCAACTAAGAACAATAAATAACTGAACGGTTGAACTAAACTTTTAAAATGCAATTACAGCTGTAACACCCCCTTCACCCCCCAACCTTTTTTAGGGCTATATTTTAACAAAATATGGACCGCTACTGGAATCAAACGTCTATTCCTAAACTTTTGTCTCTCTGTATTTCTTTGTAAATATTTTATCATGGATACAGCCATTACTATTCTAGCGTTTTGGCGTTAAATTTAAAATGCATATTTAAAAAGTAAATTTCTCATTTAAAAACTCTTTTTTTGCAAAAATAACATTTATTTTAGATAAAGTATATACGTGAAAACATCGTGGATCAGTTTTTAAAAATCAGTCATCCTGCCTATTGTCTACTACTACAAAAAATGATTTGTCGTATAATGATACCCTTTTAAAACAATATATCTTCATCTTTTTTTAGTAATCTAATTTTTGTTTCTTTTTTTGATAAAAACTACTGTAATACACTGATTGGCGTAACGGTAACTACAAACTAATAATTTAGAGACTATTATGTAGCAAACGACCCAACGTAGATTAAGTACTCATTAGGGATTAAGGATATTTCTTTCGCATTTGCTATTGTACAAACAGTTTTAATTTTAACTTTCTATGAAGTACAATCAACATGGACGTAACCGTTTTTTATAATCTCTAAAGTAATGCGAGTAATACGAGGAGAACAACAAAAGTAATTCAAAAACAAATGTTTTTAATCTTGAAATATTTGTTTTGTAATAATTATTCGGGAACCGCAGAAGTTTAATTCAATAGATTCCCAAAAGAAAGAATCACCACAGGTTGGTTTCAGCACCTTTCTGATGGTAGCATGAAAAAAAGATTGGTTTCAGTCAATGAGATCTGGACCAGGATCTCTTTTATTTATTGAATAAGAACGGTTTTTTCTAAAACAATTATTTATTGAACATCCTTGAACATACAAGGGAAACAAAACGAAAAATAATTAAACTTTGACAATGACTTTTTTTATGACAATCCTTCATAATAATTTTACGTCTTTTTCTCAATACATACATTGCTTTGCAACGTTAAGCAAAAAGGGTTTGAGAATTTGAATTAAATGTTTAGTTTTTAAACAATAATTTAAATGGGAAGGATCGTAAATGGAAAACTTTCACTGACAGTAAGCTTCTCATCTTTGAATGTCACGATAAAAAATCCGCATACCAGACTCTTCTATAAGGATTTATAATTATGGCAAGGTAAAATCGAAATAGCAATGAACTTTTGTTATTGTACACACATTCATCTTTTTTAGCTATGTTGCTTTATATTGAAGTAAGTTTCTTATACATTTGTTGATATTATCTAAATTTTCTCATAAAATGTGAACATTTATTTTACATACTTTAGTGTTGAAATATTCGGAAGTATACCTTATTCGGTATAAATATAGGTGCACGTCATCAAAGTGAACAAATCGTTCTGTTCGTTTGAATTCCTTCGTTCGTTTGCTATTGTCAATCCGTATCTTTTTTCACTGTAAATTTGGTAAATATTGAAATTCGTAGGACGCAAGTTATTAAAAAAGATTAAGAAAAGTTTCGTAATTAAATTTATATCAAATAAAACTCCTGGACTAATAAAATATAAACTTCAAACGAACATACCTCGTGCTAAATTATTTTATATGTTGGTACAATTGCGCTCTATTGCCGCGTTCAAACATGGTTTATCAGGTGAAATTTTTCACATTTTGGACTAAGGTATGTTGGTTGCTTATTGCGCAGGCATGCTCTCAGGCAAAACGTTGTGTGTAGCCGTTTTGTTTGGGCTATCACACATAACCTTTTTTTCTAATTATCAGTATAACTAACCTCTCTTAATTTTGTGCTCAAACAAAAAGAAGAATATTAGAGAAACTTCGTTTGATATTTACTACATTCTAGTACTATTTTAAATGCTTGGCAACATAGCCCCGTTCTGACAGCTGTGACGTGCAACCAGATTTATACTGGACAAGGTATAAAGTGTTTTTCGAGAAAAATGGTTGACTGCATTTAAGCTACCTGCTTTAGTCCCATTGTGTAGAATAGAGGTTGTCAATAATCATGGCCTGATTTTAGATATTTACGTATTAAATTTATGTAATTTAATACCGGGTGTCCCAGAAGTTTCTGACCCATTTTAATTGCAAATATATCGGAACTTAAAAACAATAGAGAGGTGCGGTTTTCCAGGAACAATTTCTTTTTATATAAAGTTTTTTCAGTATACAAGTTTAATTAATAAAATCTTATATAGGGTGTTTAAAAAAAAAGTTTTTTTTTTAAATGCAAATATCGTCGATTTTTTTAATGGAACACCCTATATATTTTTATTCTATCTGAAAGACGAACTCTTTCTCTTGGAGAAAACGTATAATTTGTTAGATGATTTGGATTTTAATGGTAATTGTTTGTTAGATAGAAATGTCCACGCAAAAAATTACAAAAGAAAATAACAACACAAACTTAAAAGATATGTACCAAATTTTATTAAAAATTAACTTTCAATAAAAAGTTCGAAAAAGAATTTCGCATTTTTGGGGTAATTTCTTGGAATGCTCGGACAATGTTACATCTCAGTTGTTCTAGAGTCTCTGGATTATAACCCACCAAAAGAGCTTTCAGGGAGACGTGTTGCCGTAAATTCATGTATTTTCTAACCACATCCAAATAGTGAACCTCATCACTGTTAATCACAGTGAAAGCTCGTCGAATATGAGTTTTTGTCTGGTTAATCTTAACTACTAGCTGAGTACCCGTATCCTCCACATCACTAACTTCTAAATTATAGATCTTTTCCCTTCGGCAACCTCCAGCAACTCCAAGTTATGCTATCACTTTGATTAATAGACGTAGTTATTAGCAAAAAGCTCTGCTAATAACATTCGAAAATAAAAATTATTTTTCATATACAGGGTGTTTCAAAAAAAGGTAACACCGTCTCTAGGATAGGTAAAAAACTGAAAAATAATTGGGGTTTGCTTAGTAAAATTTTTTTCTAACGCCATCCGTTTTCAAGATAAAGGGCCTTGAAGAAAATAAAAAATTACACATTTCTTACGATTTTGCCGAAACTACTGGCACCATTGCAGTGAAATTTTATACGAATATGTTTTGGAAGCTGATATATCCCATGAATTTGTTTTTATAACTAACTCTCATAGAGGGCGCTAGTTACACGATTCATACAACGTATTATTCAACATAACTTTTTTTAGGGTAGAATTATTAGTCAAAACTCCAAGTGAACATAAAAATCGTTTAATTCTACACTAAAAAGGTACTCTTGGTAAAACTCGATATTATGTACCGTTTTCGGAATATTTTGATTTGAAAATTATGAAGTAATAATCGACTCTAACCGGTAGATCGTCCGGTAAGAGTTGTTGAACTTGTCTGTAATGGTAAGGATGTAGCTGCTGCTCTTTAAATATCCGCCAAGTAGTTGAAGAAGATGTATTTGTTTGTCTTGCCATATTCCTTACACTTAATGTTGGATTTTGATCAACTAAATTGAAAATAATATTTTCTTTATTAATTGTTCTTGTTGTTCTTGGTCTACCTGAATTTATTTTCTTTGGTCTTACATTCCCAGTTTCTCGACAACGTCGTTCAACTGCTCTAAATGTTTTTTTACTTGGTAAGTATCTTCTAGGAAACTTTTCTGCATAACGCGTAAAAGCTGCACTAGAGTTTCCTAAACACTCGCCTAAAGTTAATAGTCGGTGTATTCAACATTTGAGTACATTTTGTTTAACAATATCTAATTTTACAAATAACAAGGTTTCAAAACTCTATTTATTGTTGACTTATTGTCATAACAATCAATAAATGTCAATTTTACATGGCAAACTTAGAGAAAAGCGAACTTTATCATTAGTTTATACCAGGAGCGATTATTACTTCATAATTTTCGAATCAAAACATTCCTAAAACGGTACATAATATCGAGTTTTACCAAGAGTACCTTTTTGGTGTAGAATTAAACGATGTTTATGTTCACTTGGAGTTTCGACTAATAATTCTACCCTAAAAAAAGTAATGTTGAATAATACGTTGTATGAATCGTGTAACTAGCGCCCTCTGTGAGAGTTAGTTATAAAAACAAATTCATGGGATATATCAGCTTCCAAAACATATTCGTATAAAATTTCATTGCAATGGTGCCAGTAGTTTCGGCAAAATCGTAAGAAATGTGTAATTTTTTATTTTCTTCAACGCCCTTTATCTTGAAAACGGATGGCGTTAGAAAAAAATTTTACTAAGCAAACCCCAATTATTTTTCAGTTTTTTACCTATCCTAGAGACGGTGTTACCTTTTTTTGAAACACCCTGTATAGTATCAAAAGTGAAAGTAATAATGAAATATATAAAAAACATATAGATTTAAACTTGTTATAATGCGCACATCTCATACAAGTAGTGTAAGCTAACATTGCATCAGTGCTATCTTTTGAAGGGCATATCGTATATTCGTCACGAATGTGTTGTCTAAAACAGCGCAGAAAACTGGCACAGTAGTTGTGTTGAACATTAGGATTTTCTCTTCCAAATATTTTTTTCCTTCAAGATGACTTGGAATTATGCATTTGTTCATTTCATATAATGTATCCGAAATATGTACTGTAGCTATCGAGATTTGCTGGTGTTCAGTACTTCTGGGTTCTTCTTCATTCTTCTGTCAACCTCTTCATTTGTAACTCGGTTATTCCTCGGAATCTTATTTTGTTCGAATGTAGAGATATCAGCTTCTATCTACATCTGAGATTGAGCTCACCTATTAGTTCGTCAATCTGTTTGATATAGGTAATTGTGTCACCAGTGGGCAGCTCCCTCAAGTTGGCATGTGGTACCCAGTTCAACATGTAGCCCTGTTCAACTTCCTCATCTTCTTGCTCACTTCCTCTACATAGAGGGGTGTCAGATAACCTCAACCTGCTCAGATGTTTTCGTAGGTGAAAAAAAAGCAGGTTTTTTCGGGTCATGGCCACGTATTTTTTGGTTGTTCTGTTATCCCGATACTTCCCGATGCTCTTGTTCCTGCTCATTATAAGAGAACTGTAAGCTGTAAATTTCTAATAAATATGTATAGAATTTAGGAATGCGAGCTTGACAGTTGACGAATTTTATATTTGTTAGCTTGAGATAGAAAGGGCGATGGAGCCAGGTTTATGTTAGATAAGGATTTTTACAAGTACAAGGATCTTTCATTGAAGATTAAATGAAATTTTAATCCCAAACAAACAGCAATTTGATTATATGATAATGAAAATAAACCAACAGGAGAGTGTGAATAAAAATGTTATTTCTGCTTCCCTTGGACAACAATGAAAGATTAATAAACTAAAGGTTACCACAAATTACTGTGTCGCCAACATATTACGAGGTCCTTCCATGAGAATCAAAAATATTTTCTATACTACGAATCTAAACGTATAGTAAATAAAAAATATAGTAGTTGATTTTGAAAGATACCTGGTGTTTAATAATCCCAGCCATAAACGCGTTCAAGAATGAAACCATTCAGGTAGCTTACAAAATGTGACGACAATGCTTTATTGCTTCTTTATGGCTTTAATCCTTACTACTACGTATAAAGAAATAAACTATAGTAAATTACAGATAGTTTATGAATGAGAAAACTGGTATAACGGGAGCCGAAAAAAATCGTGTTGTTTCGTAATAAAATATATGTCAGTTTCAATTTTCCGTTTCATTAATAAATGAAAAAGCTTTCACTTTGCATAACTCTGTTTAACCGCTCAAACCCCTCCGAAATATTTCATCAACAGTCATATAATTGGAGTGGATTATTTCTAAACGGGCTTCCTCCTCGAGTAAGGGTAATATTTTAATTTGGATGCTTCGTTTGATTGATTTATAAACACGCACGTAGAGCGGCGCTATGCCGGAAAATCGTCACGGAACAATGAGAGGAAAGAGAAAATTGAAAGCGCTCTCACCGTTACCAAGGTGAGTAAATAATTTTATTTAGGAGTTGCTGAAAACCAAAAATCGGAGAGTACTTAACTGGCAATTCATTTTGTTAATTTTGTAACTATTCAACTGTTTTTATCAATGGGCAAAAAATGCATAGAAACGTTTTTAATTTAAGGCAAAATCATAATAATAAATGTAAATTTTGAATTATTTAATATTGTCTATTGCCCTAATCACTTAATATACTTATTTATTATTCTAATATTGTATGACATATTCTTCATTTTTTCTAAGCTTTAAAACACATTTTAAAATTTAAACGCTCAGCTTATACAGGGTGTTTCAAAAAAAGGTAACACCGTCTCTAGGATAGGTAAAAAACTGAAAAATAATTGGGGTTTGCTTAGTAAAATTTTTTTCTAACGTCATCCGTTTTCAAGATAAAGGGCGTTGAAGAAAATAAAAAATTACACATTTCTTACGATTTTGCCGGAACTACTGGCACCATTGCAATGAAATTTTATACGAATATGTTTGGAAGCTGATATATCCCATGAATTTGTTTTTATAACTAACTCTCATAGAGGGCGCTAGTTACACGATTCATACAACGTATTATTCAACATAACTTTTTTTAGGGTAGAGTTATTAGTCAAAACTCCAAGTGAACATAAACATCGTTTAATTCTACACCAAAAAGGTACTCTTGGTAAAACTCGATATTATGTACCGTTTTCGGAATATTTTGATTTGAAAATTATGAAGTAATAACCGCTCCTCGTATAAGTTAATGATAAAGTTCGCTTTTCTCTAAGTTTGCTATGTAAAATTGACATTTATTGATTGTTATGACAATAAGTCAACAAAACTCTATTTATTGTTGTTACGGAAATAAAAACGAGTACTGTAATAACACCTAACTACCATGTATCGTATTATATTTTATCTGATGGCATGTCATAATGACAACGTTATGTCACTCAATTTTGATGACATAAGGAAACTCATTATGGTACAAAGTACCATAATGAAATTCTATAAGGAAAACATGTAATGGTTAGTCCAATTATCATGGCAACTTTATTAAATGCTTCCGTTAAAAACTTTGTAACATCTTGTTTAGTAAAAATTTTGGATTTTTTAGCTCTGTAACTTTCTGATTTAAGCCAACAATACTTTTTGATGAGTGATATTCTTGATTTTTTAGCAGAACACCATTCTTCGTACCGATTAAACACCATTTCAAATACACTCCGTAATTTTCCGGCAAAAGGGAGTCCAGGATATTTCTCGACATTTCTTCCAAATCAGAAGCTAAACTATCAGCTTCAGAATCACTCATTTTTTAAATTATATTAAATTCTACCTGACAATAATTATTGAGTTTGACAGCGATAAATATTGCCGTTACAACCTGATAACGTTGTCAAGGAAATGGCAAAGCACAGCTCACTCACCTACTAATATTTGAAACTACACAATACTTACTCCTTTAAAAATAGTTGTCATTGTGACATGTCGAAAATGCAGTTTTTAATTTTTCGAAAATGTATTGATATAAACGCCATCAGATAAAATTTTGTATGTAATACGAATCATAAACAATCATTATGGCACACGCCATAATTGTAACGATACCCGATAACAAAATTGTAACGATATCTTGCTATCTTGACTTTAATTAATTTTTTTTAAATATATTTCATTGTAATTTGTTTGTGACAATATTCAAAGTTTGAATTAATCTTCTTACAAAGAGAACAAAAATATATAAAATAATTATTGTTACAAAATGGTTTGTTTTCTATTATGAATAAACTGTGTTGCCTTTCTTTATCAAACTTACTAAAATTTATGTACCTCTATCACTTTTTTTATTAAAATTAGTACATCCCGTTACCTCTGACTTAAATCGTATATTCTTTAGCATAGCTGCAACTCATTCGTTCAATACAAAATGTACCTTACGGTATACCCTCTTAAAATATATTTTGGTACGTCTATGAAATCTACATAAATGAATGATTTATTACTCCTTGTCCTTTCTATATAGACTATAATTTACCCTTCTTCGAAGTTTAAAAAATTAGAAATTCACAAAATGTATCAAATTTTATTAAAATATAATATTCAGTTTCCTATAAACCTATCAACTTTAGTCGTTTTGACACCCCTTTTATCATTATTTTGCCATGAATGGTTTATACTACCATTTTGAAATATCCATGTTTCATCAATAAAAACAAATTTATATAGACCTGCTTCTTTTACTTTAATGTAGTTCCTTAAAAATCTAATCTGTTTTACAGCAATATCAGGAAGCTCTATGAGCCCCCGTCTTGGTTCATCTTTCTTCCATTTGAAACCAATGTCCATTAATACATTTGATAAAGAGAACCTTCAAATAAGTGCCTTACTTTTAATTCAGCAAGTTAAGAATTTAAAATTACATCCTCTCCTGAAAACAATAAAATAATATTATTTTTTCTGGTCTTACAATTAAAAAGAATTTAAATAGCTTTGTTCAGAGGAAAAATGCTTACTTTTTTCATATATTATTATATTGTAGATTACATTTCGAATTCCACTTGTATTTAATACATCGGTATTAGTTATTCTTTTTTTATACCGACGTTTCTTTGGAGGCGACTTTAATATTCCATGGTCTGTCACAGTTTTTGAAATACTGAAAACTGTAGCCATACTGAGGTTGAGTGCAGCTGGCACACGCTAAAATAAAATGTTTTTGATTGAATTGGCTGTTACTTGATGGATATCCATAACTAAGTTAAATAAGCATACTAATGTTTTCACGATATCCACAATATACTGTGAAAGGGCCACCATTGTCTCGTTCTCTTTTAAAAAAAATTATCAAAGAAGCTACCACTTCTTTGCAGCGACTATTTAGTTGTTTTGGCATATTTTCACTTATTACTCTGTTTTTGTTCTTATAAAAACAGTTTTTTTATATTTCAAACTACCAACAAGAAAGAATAACACAAAACAAAATGACAAATACAAAACTAAATATACTAATCGGTGACAACGGCAACGACGCGACTTGTCAATCACGGCTACCAACTTTATGTAAACAAATTTAAATATTTTATGTTGATTTATTGAATGGAACATTTTATTTGAAAGTTGGGAACGATCTTGGCAATTAAGACGAAATTAGTGACTTGAATCACATGTCGTTTTGCACCAACTATATAAGAAAACTTTTGTCAACGTTGTATTTGATGAAGAACCATTATAATTATAAATGACAAAACAAAAATAAAATAAATTAATAAATAAAAAAAAATAACTAAATAAGGATTAAATCAAAACACATTGTCTGGCCTGTTGGCTCACCAGTGCCGTTAACCTAAAAAAAAACTTTTGGCTTGTTAACACTTTATTTTATTATTTATCAACAATTTAAATCGAAATCTGACGACCAACCGATTAACAATAAATAATTAAATTAAAAGTTAGTTTTTTATCCTTACTTACTCTCAGTAGCCTTACCATATATACAAAATTTGAATAATTACTAATTACTTTTATAGGGAGATGCGATTTTATTGTCACATAGTATATATATTCTATTTAGGTACGGCTATTAAAAATAACTTGAAATAAAACTAAATCAAGATCGCTAAATTCGTTTGGTATTTATTTGTATAATTAAGTCTGCTGCACACGGCGTACGATAATATAATATATATTTTATGTTTGCACTCTAATATAATGTATATTATATTAAGCCGGCTGCACACGGTGTGCGATAATATAATATATATTATATTATGGTTGCTGAAGACCTGGTGCGATATTCATATACCTTACGTCATTTGTTGAAGAAAATGATCGGAGACGACGTGTTCTTGCTAGATTCCATAGATAGTTCGTCAGATGAAGACGATGATACTATAGGTTTGTTCCAACCAAGCAAAGAACCGTTCTAGAACGGTAATATTACCACTCACAAGACCAAATTAGTGCACTGCGCAACTCAGTACACCACTGCGCACAAAAATTACTATTTTAGAACGGTTCTTTGCTTGGTTGGAACAGACCTTATGTATGACAACTTTATAGCAACAATAAACATTAAAAAACAAAACAAGTGTTGGATAAATGATCATATTAAATTTAGAATATCACGCGGAGAATTTTGTTTATCTAATGAGTTAAATACTACTTAAAACACATAAAAGCTTTGAAAAACAAGTGTAGACTAAAATGCCGGTTCGTCTAAACTCAAAAACATCGAATTGTGGGCTTCTGCAGACAACGAGACGCAAGGGGCTGGTAAGATATAAGTAGATATATTTGTGAAATATCGCTCAGCAGGCATATTATTACAGGGATATAATATATCGCCTAGATTTAGATATATATTAAAGCGCCCATGTGCGGCGTTGTGTGTTTTCTAATTATAAGCGATTTTTGTGTAATATATGTACTTTAATATATATTATATTATCGTACGCCGTGTGCAGCATGCTTTTTATGTTAAACTTAACACGTACCTATTTAAAAAGAAATAAATAGTGTAATGTGTTTATTTCTTCGTATAGATTAATTTGACATAGTGTGTATATTTACCACTCTAAAATAAGGACGGAAATTGGATTGAATAAATATAAGGCAAGAGACCATCGACCATCTTCTGCGAAAGCAAATAAAAACATAATCGTTTGGAATAAGGTGTATTGCCGGCAGGTAGAATAACACGATAGAACAAATAAAAAAGATTGAGAAGAGTTTAATTCATTCTTCCTGTAAGCAACCAATAAGCAGGGCCGGTTAAGTTTTAAAAATCCTAACAGACTTTTTAATTGTTTCACTCGATTCACTTTTATGATATTTATTTAATGTTCAACTTTCAATTTATTTATCTTGTTTACTATTGATGTATATTTTTTTTTTCTTTATTTGAGTTCCGCTTTTAATTGTCAACATTTGTTCCTCATCTTATTTTTTACAAAACAATAATACAAAGCCTTAATACTAATGTTTATAAGTGTATAAGTGTATAAGTATAAGTACTTACTGAAGCATAATAAGTAAACGATAAAAATTTCAAAATTATTGCATTGTTTCAAAGTCCTTTTACCGTTAATAATGTGTGGATGCACCCCGATGTGTTACGTTGCAAATTGAGCAATCTCCTACCCATCATATCCCACACGTGCTCAATTGGGGATAAGTCGGGAGATCTTGGTGGCCAAGGTAACAATGTGACATCATTGTGTTGAAAGAAGTCTAGTGCGACTCTTACGACATGTGGTCGGGCATTATCTTGTTGGAAAGTTGGATTTGCCAGGGTTTCAAGATAGGGTAAAAGATGGGGTTCTAAAACTTCTTGGATATAACGCTTCGCTGATAAAGATTAAAGTTGATCTTTAACCTTACAAAATAGATCTTTTACGGTTAAGTACAATCAAAATTTTTCGGGAAAATTTCCTACAACTTCAGGAGTTCCTCAAGGCTCTAACTTGGGTCCTTTGTTATTTACATTATTCATTAATGATCTTCCATCAGTTTTAAATTATTCAATTGGTTCACTTTTTGCAGACGATTTTAGAGTTTTTAAAGACGTAAAAACAGTTAGGGATTGTGTACTTTTACAGAAAGATATAAATAGTATAGTGAAATGGAGTCATGACAATCAACTCCTATTTAATGTAAATAAATGTCACATTTTAGCTATGTATAGAATAAAACATCCCGTTATTTTTACTTACACTATGAATAATGAGGTTTTAGACCGAATAGAGGAGGTTAAAGATTTGGGTGTAACATACAATTCTGCCTTTTCTTTTGCCAGCCATATTCACAATATTGTTAAATCTGCTAATCGAGTAGTAGGATATATAATAAGAGAAACCAAGCAATTTAACAGTATAAGAACGGTCAAACTACTTTATTATACTTTAGTACGACCCAAACTTGAGTATGCAACAGAAATTTGGTCAAACGAATATCCAACTATATTGGGAGAGTTAGAAAAAGTTCAAAAGAAATTTTTGAGACACCTGTATTTTAAAAAATATCATAAATGGCCGGATTATAGAATCGTGCGCACATCAACACTTCGCACAGAATTTAAAATATTATCATTACAGCAAAGGCGTGTTTTGATTGTTATGACATTCTTGTACAAAATACTAAACAATAAAATAGATTGCCCTGCAATTCTATCTTTAATACCTTTTAACGTACCGTCCCGACGCACACCTTCTTTAATTGAGTTCAAATACCCTTTAAACCAATATGGATCCAGATCTTCTCTAGTATACATGCTTCAATTAGCTAATCAAATTGGTGCCTTAACATCTCTGGACTGGACTCTATCTCAAAATAGATTTCGTCAATTACTGTTAAATTATATTATTAATACATCTGTATAATTTTCTCTCTGCAGTTCTGGTACGATCACGGCTATATTGTAAAAATTGCTCTGTTATTATTATCTTGTATTATATTTCTATTTATATAATTGTTATTGTTATCCATGTAATTAGGCTAACCAGCCTGTTTGGATGAATAAATAAATAAATAAATAAGCTATAGCACCCCAAACCATAACTCCAACAGTTTGATGAACATGCCATTCAGAAAAAACCGTGGATTTCTCCTTTCACCACGTCGAGACTCGCCACTAAAGACAATACTGTTCCATTTTTGAACCCACAGTGACCGTTCTCTGTTTTGTTTGCAAATTAACTGTTTTGTGATTTATCTACGGCTTTCGATTATGTAAATCAAGAAACATTGCTTCGGAAACTTGAGACTTGAGCTACATGTGCTTTTAGAGGTACAGTGTTGTGTTTGTTCAATTCTTCAAATCAGGTTTCTGGTTAAATATATATTTAATTTTATTTTAAAAACTTCTCCTTTTCGATACCAAATAAAACCAAACTTTCTACACTCCCACCGATTGATATTCCAATATCAATCTTCAAAGATGCTGGCTCCCGAAGAGGACTTCAAGACTTGCGAACGAACGAAGCAAGCTAATTCTTTGGATACTTCATCTTAAACTTCTAGCTTTACTAGTCGTTGAACTGGTCGTAGGTGTCTTCCTCCATTTCTAGTTCTGATCCATGCCATACGGGGAACTCCGTCATGACCAGGAACCAACTCTTCAATTGTGGCAATGATCCAATCCATCATCTTCTTTCGATCATTGACTACTAATACAGCTTCACCAATGTGTAATGTTTCGAACTTCTAAGCTGGACCAACATTCATAAGTATTCCGAGCGAAACCTCCCCTTTAGCTTTTCACGCAGTTTCTTAAGTTTGCTGAATTGCTTCCGTAGTTTTGGTGCATTAATATTGTCCAGTTCCCGAACTACTGTCTGTATAGTCGTTTGCATAAACATGGATGGTGTTAGAGGAATAAGGTCTTCAGGGTCTTCAGTAAGATATGTTAATGGACGAGAATTCATGATGGCTTCCAATTCACATAAACATGTTTCCATTTTCACATAGCTAAGCTTTGAGTGACCTAGCATTCGACGTAATAGATCCTTAAGAGAGCGAAACCACGGTGCAGCAACAGGGATGAATTTCCATTTGATTTGTTTTACTTGACTTTGCTGTTGAACTAATTCCCGGTTAATCTGCTGGAATAAATTATCATTACCATTATCTGAATAAATAGTGTCTGGTCTTACTCTCCGACTAAGGAACCTAGTTAAAGCTAAAATAAAATCATTTTTCGTAAGAGTCTTCACTATTTCAAAGTGGAAATACAATCCATGCTTTGTTATCGTTTCCCTTCAAATATACTGGACCACACAAATCAATTCCAGTGATCTGAAAAGCTGTTGAATCCGCTACACGATCTAATGGTAGTGAAGTTACTGGAACGTCCACAGGTTTAGCAGCAAATCTCCGGCAAGTAACACATGATCGAACAATTTTACGAATAACTTGACGACCTTTAATAATCCAAAACTTTTCTCTTATTTTTCCTAACAAGAATTGAATTCCAGCATGACAATATTGCTTATGCATAAAATAAACAAACTGCTGAACTAAAGGATGTGATGTAGGAAGTAAGATAGGAAGACGAACATTTTCCTTGTCACGGCGATGAAGCAACTTGGTTTTGACTCTCCAAACTCCATTTACCTCCATTAATTGCAATACTTTGAACTCTTCTCCCACCTTTGGAAATTCAGCGCGTTGAACTAATTTCCAAATCTCAAGTTCCGCCAATTCTGTCTCATCAACAGTTAATTGACCATTTTCAGAGGACCTTTTCTGTACTTTTGCAATGAACCCTTTAACATAAGCCATGACTTTAACATTCTTCCAATAGCTTGAGTACTTCCATAAATTAAGTTCTTCCTTCTTGGTAACTTGAAGGGATTTCATTGTTTTTCGTTTTTCAGCATTTACTTTTTCTTCTTCTGCTTGATAATGTTCTTTTGGTCAAGTTTTCTCTTTGTAAAGTCATTCTGGTCCATTATTCCAATTTTTCTCTTTTAATACCTTTGGACTGCAGCCTCTTGATGGCAAGTCTGCGGGGTTTATGTGACCAGGAACGAATCGCCAACAATTTAAACTAGTCTTCTCACATATTTCTTTGACTCTGTTCCCTACAAAAGTTCCCCAATTATCATTAGTTTTAATCCAGGATAATGCTGTTGTGGAATCAGTCCAGCAAAATATCCTACTATTCGGGATTTTCAATGCCGTTTTAACATTTTCTAACAGTCGGGACCCAATAACGCAACCAAGAAGCTCCAATCTTGGTATAGTGATATTCTTCATCGATAGACTTTTAGACAATGTTACGCTTTCTTTCTTGACGCTCCATCGTAACTTTTGGTTTCTCTGTTATCGCGAACAAAATGCCCACCCTGGGGGGGGCCAATAATTTTGAGTATCTTTTCAGAAATCTACCCCATTAACGATGATACTGTGTGGTGCAAATTGTACGTAATATTTCTGTAGTAGAATCCAAAAAACTTCTCCTTTTCGATACCAAATAAAACCAAACTTTCTACAAATATTATTCTCTAGAAAAACATTACTTTAACAAAACTGTAAAGTTGTAATCTTTCAAATTATATATGAAGATAACACCAAAAATGTTATTCAATATCCAAAACAAAAAAAATTAAATTTGTATTGATTGATTTAATCCGGCCCTGTTGGTATTTAGTAGCAGTAAGAGCAACCGGTTTGGGTGATCACCGCACTGTTGAAGAAGAGAGTGGATGGAGTTTAACCTAAAGATCAAGATCACCGACGGCGGGCCGATATAAGCCATCGCTGACTGCCATTTACACCGGCCGACAGACCAGAGTTTACAGTTATTGATTTTATAATATTGTCGTGAGAGGCAAAACAACCTGTTTTATTTCCATTGCATAAACTTCACTGAATAATAATTATAATGTATACGTAAGGATATATATATATATAGGCGACAAAGAGCATTTACATACAACTGGTTAAGAAAAAGGGGAAATAGGCAAACGGTTCACGTAGGTGACGCATGCTAGTATACGAGGATGTGTTAAAAATTATTTTGCTTACGATATTTGATTAATGTAATTTTTCCGTTAACAGCTGCAAACAAGTGTTGGGAAATAGATTAATTAACTAATTAAAGATCAACAAGTTTCCAGGATGCAAAATTTAGGGCAAGTAGGAAACATCCAAGATGTTAGTTTTGCCAACTAGCACAGCGGAATTGCAATTTAAATAAAAAAATATTCAATCTTAAAGTTGTGTAAATATGAGGAATCGCTATTGTTTTCACAGGTCTTTAGTAGCTCGCCTGAGAAATATTAGGGAGTTTTGAGCCACCTAAAAATCTATGTACGTAAATCACGTTTCGGTTATTATGAGCATGCGCTTTCCTTGTGCTTTCGTAATTAACATGTTTACAACAAAACAGTTTTTGGTCATCGAAATTAACGTATTTACACAGTCACATCTGTCGATGTCACTTGTCACTAATGTCAGTGGTGAATGTTTGTTTTGATTGGATAATAGGTATTTTCAGTTTGTCTTTAAACCGTAGATTTAATATATAAATGGGAAACGGTCTAGATATTGTAATTCATCCTGTGTTAAATCATAATATTGTTAGAAATGTGATTTTGCAGAACATATTTGAAGAGGAGGCAAATGATCCTCCAATATATAGACCACAGTTGACAATTAAGCATACGTAGCAAAACAAAGCACAACAAAATTAAGCACATTCGATTAAAAAAACAAATTAGACCTAAACTAACCTTATTATTTCGCTGTTGGCTAACTTAACTAAGGTTCGATGACGAGTTGTCAAATTTACTCAAATTTACTCAAATTTACTCAAATTTACAAAAATTAACCATTTCAATCGAAATACAAACGAAGGTTTTGTATAGCAAGGGTTTAATTATGTTTTAGAAGTTATAAGTAAACAGTACAAATTACTAAAAAAAGATATAAATACAATAATATTCTCTATCGGCAAAGCCGTGAGAACTTCGCATATTACGGTATACGTTATCGGTTAATAACGTTATTCATAATTTTGTAGCTAATGCGCATGTGCATAATAACGTATAGCGTGACACATACGTTAAATAGGTGGCTCAAAAACTCCCTAATATTGATTGGTTCAGACAGTATTTTTAGGTTTGTTGGATTTTGGATTTCTTTTGCAACTATTCTGGGTAATCTTCCAGTTTAACCATCCGCTTGAAAAAGCCTATGCGCATGTACGAAATTATTCGGAATTAACAGCGGGACAGCAAAAGAGTGTACTTTGTCTAACCCACTTGTTATATACCTCCTTTCTATGGTCCAACTTTTTGGATATGTAAAATACAATTCCCGTATGGGTTTCTGGATAAGAAGCGAGTGTCCCTGTCTTTTATTTTTGTATTTATCCTTAAGACAAAAAAATCGTTGATATGTAAAATTTGTTTTAACTATAGAACACCGAAAAATGAAACCCAGCTATTAAAAATGGTTAAAATTTTGTCAGCTGGCATTCGAATGATGGCATAAAATCATATCGATTTCTTGGTATATTTTAGTTCAGGTTCATTACTCGGATAACACCTGATGTACAAGACGTACATGATGTACGATCTTTTGACATTAAATTTTCCACAAAGTGATTCTCTGTAGAAATACTCATTATTCATAACCATGGCATATAGACTGCTCTCGAGAAATGTTGTGCATAACAAATAGATATAGCCATAGTTACCTAGCTTGTGTACATAATATCTGATACATAATTCGGTATCTACACTTTTATTAAATAATAATTTAATAAAAAAATAATAAATAATAAAAATGAGCACCTTAAAGAATATAGTTATTGTTGTTTAAAACTACTAAGTCGGTTTATATTACTTTTTAAGTTATTATGTTGTTGAAGCTAAAATTTTCGTTGCTTTTAAATTCTAAAAATAAATTTTGTTTGTATTAATAAATCCAAAGTTTTATTATTATCAAGAATAATAAAAAACTCTTCGTTTCAATGTAACTTCCAAGTTTATTTGAAAAAATATGTTTTAAATCACAATGACGGCCGTTTCGCTAAGAAGCATCGTCAGATTGACATTTAAGTTACATTTTGTTTGTTTGTAGCTCGGTACCTGATGTTGTTTAGGTAGTATTAAGGCTAGAACAAGTATGGAAGTAATAAGACATAACAATATTAAAGCCTAGATGTTATGAGCCCTAAGGGATTATCCTGGATGTACTTCCCTCTAAGATCAGTATAACTGTGCAATAATATAGAAAAACCAGGAAAAAACTATATCATGCTGATCTTTACAATAACTTAATATATTTGTGTTTTACAATTATGTCTTATCTATGTATAAAATGTAAACTCAATCAAAGTAAACAGTTTAGTAGTGGAGAACTTCCAAGATTTATTTGTTCATTAACAACCTTAAATTGTGGATCTGCTAGATGTCTTTTTATTTCAAGTTCTTCAAGGAAATCTAAATTTTGTTTTCTATCACAAGTGTGTAGTTTTTTATTATTCTTAATAAGATGGACAAAAAGTAAGAGTTAGTACAATAAATTTAATTTATTATTATCACTTATAATATCACAAGAGCTTAAATGAATGCCGGAAATTTTTTTGGGGGACGAATATTTTGAAAATTAATTAATAATTTTCTTTCTGTACCATAGAGAAACATATATTTTTATTTGTCTATGGTGTCTACGTAGGGGTTTCATCCTTCTCTATGGTTTCCAAAAATTTTCACTTAAATATCGAGTTGTCACGAAAAAATGTCCGGAAATTTTTTTAGTGGCCATGAGAACTAGGTTAAAAAGTAGTGGTGTGAAATTTTTATTAAAGTTCTAGACTCATATGTACACGTCTATACTAGGGAGTTACAAAAAATACACAAATTAAATCATATATAGAATTAATTATCTTTGGGATGATGGTAACTGCTTTTAATATGCTCTTTCACTGATATGGTTTCCTTAACGTTTTTCTTTTATTTTCTAGTAACATATTTTTTTTATTTTTTCCAATGATTAAATTCAATAAATAAATTTGTTTTTTATTTAAAACCTTAAAAAAATAAAAAATAAAGAAAGAATAAAATTAATATACCATATGCCTTGAACCATCCGGTATTTATTTATTTTTTATTTTCAGGTCGCAACGAACTAATAGCCAGATATATAAAATTAAGGACAGGAAAAACAAGGACGAGAAAACAAGTTAGTTCACATATACAAGTATTAGCTAGGCGAAAATTACGGGAAATTCAGGCGAAACTTAAAGTGGTAAGTGATTTTCGTTTATTTTTAGTATACTTCATGCATTTAACGTGGCTAAGTTACTCGCTAGGAATTTTTTATTTAATGATATAGTATTTTTATGTTTCCAAAATAAAAAACGATGTAATTTACATTTTTAAAATGATAAATAAGGGATAATTGATAAAAAAAACCAAAAGTCAGTCATAGAACTTTGTTATAGTGTTAAACATTTTCTATTAGAGAGGAAAAGTTTAATAATTTGTAATTCTTTAGGCTATTACATTTCTTTTAAATTAAACTCTGATACAAAAAATCAGTAAGTTTAAATTAGTCTAATAAATTCCCATAATAAAAAAAAGTGTTACCATTACAATACGAGGGTTGCCTTTTATATTTCGGGATTTGGCAACCCTGTGACAGCTCTATCGTAAAGTTGGACATTTTTGAGGTTATATTTACTCAGAAGGTTTTGACATACCAGCGCTATTTGTATTGTTTACAGCAACTTAAAAAGATTCATCTCGGCCCAAAAATGGAATTAAATTGTGAACAATTTCGTACGATTATTTTTTACAATTTTCGACGTGGATTAACTCGGCAACAGTGCATGGATGAACTTAATTCAATTTTTGCCTATGAAGCTCCATCAAGGACCAGTGTTTATCGATGGTATGGTGAATTTAAGCGTGGCCGTATTTCACTCCAAGACGAATTTCGTGCAGGTCGTCCAACATCAGTTGTTATTCCGAAAACCATTATTGCAAGATCTAATCGTAAGCTATCGTGAGATTGAGACAACCTGAGGCATTCGTGGGACTAGCATACATTCAGTATTGCATAAATATTTGACGGTCAAAAAAATTTGTTTACGTTGGATTCCACACAATTTGTCAATCGCTCAAAAAAGGCTCATGTCGATTGGTCGAAGAAAATGCTCAAAAAATACGATCGCGGTGCTTCGAAACACGTCTATGACATCGTGACAGGTGCGTGGATTTTCGTGTATGAGCCCGAAAGTAAAAAGTAGTCGACTGTATGGGTGTTTCAAGATGAGCCAAATCCAACAAGAGTTGTTCGCGCACGAAGCACTTCCAAGCAAATGGTCGCCTGTTTTTTCGGAAAAACTGGACATGTCGCAACCGTACCACTAGAACAACGCAGAATAGTCAATTCTGAGTGGTACACAACCATTTGTTTGCCAGTTGTCTTCCAAGAAATCAGGAAAACCAACCGCCCAAGACGGATCACTCTTCACCACGACAATGCGAGCTCTTACACATCGGTTCAAACAACTGCATTTTTGAGCACCCAAAATATCGATTTGATGAGTCATCCGCCTTATAGTCCTGACTTGGCACCGAATGACTTTTTTTTATTCCCGTACGTAAAAAACAAACTGAGAGGTCAACGTTTTTCGACACCTGAAGAAGCGGTTACTGCATTCAGATTGCATATTTTGGATATACCTCAATCAGAGTGGCAAACGTGCTTCGGCAATAGATTAGATTATGTAGGGACTGACGCTACCCTCCTTTTCCCATTTCGACCTTTTCAGATATATTGTGGTAGTCCTTTTACTCTAAAGAATCTGGTCCAGTTTGATCTTTTCTAAGAGGTTCACTAATCTGTACAGTGATTCTCCCTCGATGCTTCTAGCCGTCGGCTTTTCTTTGCTATAGTTAGAAATCTGTCTTGAAAGAGCTTCACATTCAAAAAGAATGTTTTTAGAGGTTTCCTCTTCTTCCTGACAGAATCTGCATATAGGACTATCTGCAAGTGCTTGTTGAGCCTGTTAGCTCTATTAAAAGATCTACTAGTATTCTCGTCTTCACCTGTTTCATTCCTGAGACAGGAATTTCAATTTTCGGTTTTTGTGTAGTAGACAAGCTCTGTTTGGTTTGGTCGTCCATTTCTTCAAGTTTCCCTGTCCGTGACTGATAATCTCACGGGAAATAAAATAACACGATACGGCTCAAATTTTAACTGATATTTATTAATTTTAAAAAAGAGCTTACTTCTTAATATCTACGCCATTGCTTGAGATGGGTCATAGCATGTTAGCCAAACTAAGTAAAAATAATTTTACTTAAGCTCAAAATCAAACTTTTCCATATAATTTTGCATTTCTAGATGGATATATTAAGAAATATTTGCCAAAAGTATTATGTGTCAAAAACTTTAAAAAATAAGAAAATACACAATACAAAAATCTTCAATACAAACTAACTACCAAGATTTGTGTCATATCTTAAGCAATAGCGAACAGTGGCGTTTTTATTAATGTGGCGTTTATCCCACCGAATACGGAACTACTACGAATAAAGAATAGAAAGGAAGGAACGTTGTCATATTTTAATCTAGCAAATAATCACTACGGAAGTCGGCCATATTGAAGAACCAAATATGACTCGAATCGTGACATTTGACATGTATAGTTTTTTCATGCTGTTTTATATATTATTTTCTGATTTAAGTAGTTAACCCAACTCTTGAATGGGAATTACTTTTCATCTGTAGGGTTCTATTTATCTGAATTATTAAAAATTAACAAAATATTTTAATGACAACCACATTGTTATCATAGACGTTCCTTTATTTTTTATATAGACCAACTAAGTCAACTATTTATAATTACCTGCTTAGAAATTTTTTAATCTAAATTTATATTCCTACAACTTTATGACAATGTATATTACTGTACAGATAATTACAAGCGGAAAACAGTTATTTTTTTTTAATAATTAATACGAGACATAAGTTTATAATATCCTGTGTGTGACACCACTGGTAACCGGAAACTTCAAGTCAGCCATATGCAAGAACCATTGCGGACATCGTCAAATCGTATTATACTCCTTCCTTTTTATTATTTATTCGTAGCGGAACTACGAATAGAATGGCAAGAACCTAGTTACTGTCTAGATCCGTATGCGACATCGAGTAGCAGCGGTTGTGTTAAAAAGTATTGTCGATAATACAGATTCCTTAAATTTATATCTAGTGCCATCTATCTGTCAATAAGAAGTATTCGATATGCGATAAAATAGACAGCTACATTTCAACGAAAGTAAAGTAAATATATATGTTTACAATCAAAAATTGATTTATCTATTTATTTTGCTTAAAATACAAGTCATGTTTCAAAATATTATTTCTCTAACACTTGAAAATATGAGGGACATCAAATATGGGAATAATTTCTTAGTCATTGATCACAAAACCAAAATTTTTATTCTCTTCTTTTCTTTTTAAGTATTCCTCCTTCGTTTCACTCAGTAGCAGTCTAATAGCTCCGACATTATTTTCACTTTGGTCACAAACTGTCGATACTACCTTCAAACCTATACTTTGACATTTTCTGATTAGAACCTTTAGCAAATTTTTTAATGTCATGGATTTATGAGGTCCTTCACTAAATGTAAAAGCTAATGGTTGCTTCCACTGTTTATACAGTCCTTTCAGCCTAAAAACGTTTGCATGATCTGCTAGTACAGGTTTTCTTTCTTTATAAATTACAATTTGATTTATTCACTTACCAGGTAAATTTAAAAGTTGGAACTGCTGTCTTATAAGACCTCTTTTGGTACCTAAAACTTTACAGTTACTAGAAAAATGTTCCTCACAAAATACATATTTTTTATAAATGTCTTCAACTGACAAGTCTTTATAATTTAAAGGCTGTATCTTTAAAATCCACTCACTAAACACACTTGGTTCATTTTTTTGGAAAACGATGCATTTTGCCTTCACGATTTGTACATGTAGGTACACAACATTTCCTTTTAGATAAGGTGGGTTGATAGTTTGAATCCATTTTAGGGACAGAATTATTTGGAAGCACAAAACCAAAGATGATACACACCAACAAAACTAAAAAAACTGAAGACAAAACTCCTGCTCTTCTTCTGATTCTCAGAACTACTGTCTCTTTTCTTAATGTTCTTAAAACTGTCGCTCACCAAATGAGATTGATACAGATCTGTTAAATTGAAAAGTATTGTCGTTAATAGTGTTAGTAGAGAGACCTCTTCCGAAAAATAGAACAATTAAAATGAGTAGACGCAACGATCAGCGCCATCCTATGGTTGTGTTAAAAATATTAATAAGTTTTGGCGGGAGTATATTTGCTTTCATTTCTATTCGTAGTTCCGTACTCGGTGGTTTATCCTTTAATTTTTGTTCTGAGGATACACCATTAATTTATTTTATGACATAAATGTCATACTTGTCAACAAATGTGAACTACTTTTACCGAAGTGACAGAATCATAGAATGAGAAACTGGATAATAATCTTAAAACTCTTCGTTTTAACCTCGTATCAATCGAAATTTTAACCCCACATTTTTTAATTTTCGTTTTACTATTTTCATTAATTTAATTTTAAGAAGAGTAGATAGAATTTCACAATGGACATTGTGCTCGGTCCACAAGAAATCTAATTAACTGGTGAATTATCAAATCGTGAGTTGAGTGAAAATCAATATTTTTCTCCGGATTAAACCTTTCAAAAAATGCACTCTTGTGTGGTTACCTAATCACATTTTCCTCTATCCAATTAGGGAATGTCGGTTTTAGTTTTAAATGAACTACTTCTATAAATGGCATTATGCGGTAATTCGCTTTACTTTTTTCTAATTTCAATGAAATCAAGCTTTGTTTATACGCACATTGTTGTTAATCTCACATAAATCTTTACAGCACAATGTGGTTGAAAATTAAATAAACCGAAATAAAAGCAGCAATTTTTAATGCCTTTAAATTGTCAATACTATTGTTCTGACAAAAAAAAACAATACTTTAATGCGTGTAGAGTGATTTTAGATAAAAGGCATTGTAATCACCTTTATGAATTTAAAAAAATTGCAAAGTATATGAATTATTTTTTTTTTAATTTCACACCTCTACTTTTTAACCAATAAGATGCCTTAAATTTGTCTAGTTACCATGGCAACTAATCTTTTCGTGGCGCCTCGATGTTTAAGTGGAAATTTTTTGACAGCTGAAACTATAGAGAACGCTGAAACATCAACGTACAGACCGTAGACAAATGAAAATATACTAAGTGTTTAAAGTACGTTTCACAATAATTCGTTGACTCGGTACCTGACCTTAGGGGATTAGTAATGAAAGGTTATAAATTTCTCACTGTACAGTAAACATTAACAGATCCGTAATCCGGTTTTCAAAATAGATTTAAATAAAACTCAGTAACATTTACTAAAACTTAAATTTATTTTGTAAAAAAAATTTTTTAAAAACAAACAAACAAATTTTAAGTTAATTTATTAATTGAAATTAAACAAAACTGTTGAAATTTACGTATACGTATACGCTTTGGTCTATTTCATCTAATTGGCAGATGTTGTCAAAAAAGTTTCAAATAAAAAAGATGTAGTTTAATCATGGCCACATTTTAAAGATATTTTGTACTACAGGGTATCCCAAAAAATTGATTTAAATAAAACTAAGTTAACATTTACTAAAACTTAAATTTATTTTGTAAAAAAAATCACAAAATTTTTAAAAACAAATTTTAACTTTATTTATTAATTGCGATTAAACAAATGAACTAATTCTACATTATTTACAACTATTTAATCTAAATGTAGTTCAGTATCACTATCGTCTTCATTTAAATTAATAACTAAGGGTGCTACAGTTATATTAACATTTCGATATGTACCTTCAACCTTAATAACATGCTGAATCGAATTTTTCCAGCTATCAATGGGAATATTACTTGTCACATTTCTGATTAACTCTATAACACTTGAGTTTAATGTGGGTGAAACGTTTTCTGATCTAACTTTGGATTTTAGCTGATGCCACATGTGTTCTATAGGATTGAACATGCAATAATATGGGGGAAGCCGTAACACTGTGTGACCCATATTTTTAGCAATAGTATCACAAACGTATTCTTTTTCAATACCGAACGCTGCTACAACTTGTAAGAGATCACGTTTTGTGTACGATTCTTCAAAATAAAGGTCATTTTTTAACAAATACTCTTGAATTTCCCATTTATTGTTGTTGCTATTTGGTACTTTATTTAATTGACGGCTATGATAAGTTGCATTGTCCATTACAATTATACTTTTTTCCGGTATATTCGGCAATAAATAATTCTCAAACCAATCTTCAAAAAGTTCTGCTGTCGTATCTTCGTGATAATCCAAACTTGAATCTTTAATATTCTTTGCTGATAACAATAAAGCGTTTGGAACCCAACTTGTTTCTGATCCGGCATGTATTATTGTAATTCTTTGTCCTCTATTTGATGGAGCCTTTGTTTTGCAATTTCCCGATGAATCAACAAAACCCTTCGTTGGAGTATCATGGGTGTCATACCATGTCTCGTCGAGGTAGATAATTGAAAGGTTTTCACTTCTATATTTTTGAATAGCTTGTAAGTAATGACAACGCCACATTCGTAAACGATATGACTCCATTATCACTTGTCTTTTATTAATGGTACAATATTTAAATCCCATTTGATAAATAATTCTCCACAAACTTGTACGGCTACAAATAATTCCCGTGTCGTCTTTAAGTAACCGTTTTTTTATACAATCTAGGGTTGGTATCATTTGTTCTTGGTATAGGACATATATCGTTCGTCGGATTATGTCTTTTTGTATTTCATCATCACATTTGGTATTATTAACGTCACTTGTTTTTTTCGTTTACTTATTGGCTTATTGATAATATCTTTTACTGTGGATATTGGGGTTTTGGTTAACTTACATGTTTCTTCTGCTGCATCGGTTACACTATAACCTCGATTATTCAATGTTTCAAACACATTTTTCACAATTTGTTTCGCATCCGGCGATAAATGCACTTTTTTTGCCCAAGGACGCCACATACTTAGTTATAAACACAAGATTACTTTCAGAGTATAATGTTTAGTACAAACTAAAATTCTAGGAGAGAATTTTAAAAACAAATTACCCCGAAACTCCCACTTTCTCTTCCAAGATGATTAAGAAAATCAAAAATCATTTACTAATGATTTACTATTGATGGTCAGTAATAATAATTTAAAATTTTATCTGAAAAATAAAAAATCCAAAATATATCTTCCTGGACAAAAATAAATAATACCTTTCTGTAAATGTTCGAAGAAATATTAACCACCTTTTATTAGTAATCCCTTAAGAGCAGTTAAGAGCAGGTACCAAGTCAACGAATTATTGTGAAACGTACTTTAACACCTTTTTAGTCCCAAAAAGGCAGGGAGCGAAACGGCCGTCATTGTAATTTAAAACATAATTTTTTTAAATAAACGTGGACGTTACGTTGAAACGAACAGTTTTTTATTATTCTTGTTTAATAACAATTTATTTAAATATTCATCTTTTTAATATAATATGCAATTTAAAAAGGATTTGATTTAAAAAAGTATCAGGTAAACAATCTCAACACTTTTCAGTTAATCTTAGTGTAAACCATTTTTAGCTTCTAATTGGCAGTTCCTAATAAAATTTTCTCCTCATTTAACGGTAATGCCGATACCTGTTGTAGTTCCTCGATATTTTTTCCAAACCCGTTTGTGTATACTACGAACTTTAGCAGTAACATTAAACCAAATAAGAATATAAACCTGTTTCTGACTTTTGTGTTTGTAATTAAGTGGAATAAATTATTAAAGTCTCTTAAAATAATTCGTTTGTAGAACAACTATTAAATGTTATTTTTTATATCGGTGTTAATTTATAGTAATTTGTTAGATACCAACACGTTGCATTATAAAGGATAATTATTAGAGCGTAGAATTAATTTATCTCTTTGTTATGAATGCAAAGTGATAATATCTATTATTATATGCGTTAAAATTGGTTTTTTTTATTCTTTATTTGATTTAAAAGCACTTATTTCAGTCAGATAAGATATTTATAAATGGACAACCATAGTTAATTACGTAGTGGAGTGATATTAGATAATAAAATGTAGGTATTGCTGAACTAAATTTTGGAATATTCGTTCCATACATAAGTACTTACTTTTTTTCAAAAAAAATAACTAGGAACAAAAATAACTTTTAAATATTACTTCCACAGTTAAAAATTGACTTTCTAATCTTAATGAATGACTTTTAAGTCATTCAACTTATCATTAGGTTGAAATTTAAAAGTTATATTTTATTTTATAAGATTAATCTTTGATGTTGATTAAGTAGTGTTTAGACTAGACCAAGTATTGAAGTAATAAGACATAAAAATGTTAAAGCTTAGATGTTATTGGCCCTAGGGATTTTGGATGTATTTCCCTCTAAGATCAGTATAACTGTTCAACGTCAAAGTCAAATTAATACCAAATCCTTTAATGACCTATTTCATGTGCTCCTAGGTATCTAGCCCTAGAATTCTGCAAGGCAGGGCATTCTGAGAGTATGTGTATTGGGGTTTCATCCTCTTCCTCACAGAATCTGCACTTTGCTTCATCTGCTAACCCTAGTTTCTTCATGTGGCTTTTTAACCGGCAATGCCCAGTTAATATTCCCGTTAGAATTCGGAGCCTTTTTTTACTGAAGTTGAGGCAGCTAAGAGATCTCTTCTGGTCATAGTTCCCCAGTAGTATATAGTATTGCCTCAGTCTTTCCAGCTGATTCCAGTACTTGGATTTTTCCTTCTCCATTTCTTCCCTTAGTTTTCCTAAGATTTCTCTACTGTTGATCCCACAAGATGGTTCTGGTTCCAAATATAGGGTTTCAGCTCCTTTTGTTGCCAGCTTATCTGTTGTTTCATTCCCCTCTATTCCTATGCGTCCATAGGAGGGTGACAGTGTTCTTCTGGCCTAAGTCTTTTACGCGTCAACATTTTCTGTACAACCGCGTTTTTGGAACGTATGGAACAATTTGCACACTGAGATTATAACGTCTCAGTCCCTAAATATATTTAAAAACAGACTCGACAGATATTTGTTTTCTCACTGACATCTCTTTTATGTCTTTTGTTTGTAGATACTGCATCTCGATTGGTACTATTGTCGAATTTACTTAATTATTGTATTGCATTTTTTCTTTATTTTTTTATATATGTATTTTTATTAATTTTGTCATAATTATGGGATTTCCAACCCCAGCCCTTATTTATTTGTAATAATAATGATAATTAATAGAGTAGTAACGAATTAATTTAAAATTCTTAAGAAAAAGAAATGTTAACCTAAAATTTTCCATAACTCAAATGTGGTTAGAATCCAAAAGGTTCAAAGAATATACAAAGTCGACTCATAAATGTTTAATTTAAAAACTGATGCTGCAACTAGTTTCAGTGTGCCATCACCAGGCAAAATTTGATTGTGAGATAAACTTTGAGTTTAACTATGCTATTCTTACCAAACATTTTTCTGTGGGATATTATTGATCCTTTATCTTAGAATTGTCCTATTTTGACGTCAGTTTTTTGAATACTTAAATATTACGGCTTTACATGTGAGCCGTATTTTTTTAAATAATTTCTTCATTTGGGGTTTCATATATTACCTTACTATTTTCACCCTCTTTTCATTTTTTGGAATTACTTTTTTGATAATTAAACTACTGTTTTTTACTGTTACTGTTTGATTTCAACATTTTTCTGTTAACCATATCGTGCCTTTACTACATTAAATATTTGTATTCCTTTTTTATATCCAACATACCCTCATTAAATATAATTTTGTTCCACTTTTAACTCCCACATGTCAATTTATTAGGTTCATATTTTGATTTTTCGCTCACAATCAAGTTTTGCTTGATGATGGTCTTAGTTGCAACACCAATTTTTTGAATTTGTTTGAAAACATTTGTGGCACTTTTTCTTTAAACTTTTTTTAATTATGTATAATGACAATTGGTACATAAAAGCTTAATTATTTTTGATATTAAAAAATATATTCGTCGTTCCCTTTGATTGGGTTAAAGTTTAGAACTTTTAGAATTGGTAAAACTAGCTTTATTTTGTGGTGATGGTAAAACTTTAATTTATTAGGATCATGTGGCTAAAGAAAAGGCTCTTCAGACGATGTCAAGCATGTCAAGTGCACAAATAGTATCTGCTACCACTGCTATGCACAGCAAGTCAGCTGGCCTCAATATTGGTTTAACTCATAACCCTGTATCCTATCCTGGAGCGGTAAGTTGGTACCCCTGTTTATCGCCGCCGCCGCTGGGAACAAATCATATCAAATGCTCATACTAAAAATGTCCGTCGTCCTGCTTTCCTGATTATGTGTATTTTTCCTATCAATGCTACTTTATCAAATAAAAATTTAGTAGTTCACTCTTGAAGTAACAAGCCTCTAATATGGCAGATACCTATTCATTCTAGAGCATCAAGATAGAGAAGATAATTATTCATCAAAAGCTCTTGAGCTTCACCTATATTGATGATAATTTCTTATTATGGTTTGGAATTATCCCAAAACGGTCTGTAGGAATTATAAAGTAGTTGGGAGAATAAAACACCTACTATGTAGATTATGCTACCATAAAAAAACGAATTTTTTATGATTGAATCAATCTTGATACAAAGGTGACAAAAGGAGAAATTAATTTTATGAATACTTGTAATTAGTTGTGATCTAAAAATAAGCTAAAAGAATATCACAGCGTTATTTTGATTCAAACAACTAATGTGCTGAATCTGAAACATGAAGTTAAAAAGTTTTTATTGGTTTCCAATATAATTGAAAACAATCCTAATCCCAATCCATTATTCAATACTCCTCCCAGCTTCTGCCTAGCTAAATAGAGAAGTTGGTGAACTAATTTTGATTATGTTGTGTCTGTTTAACCTGTTTAAATCCAGTTTTTGTAGCTGACTGTTAAATATTTTACCAACTTTTAAATCTGACTGTCAAATGTTACAGTAAAACCTGGATAAGTGGGCAGAACCCGTCATTTGAAGCTCCCAAAACCTCTATTAGCAAGAAACAGAAACATCTGTAACAGATAGTGAGACTGCCACTTATCTGTAAGCGACATTCAAGCTTTATTTATTTATACAGTGGATTGTTTTGCAGAAATCCATTCTACGATCTGGATGGTCTTCTATTAGTTCTTGTTCAAAAGTTAATTTATATGAATGAAGTTTTTCTTTACGGAAACACCTTTGAAGAGAAATTTGATGTGAACTTGACGTTGGATTCTCCACGACACTTAACATAATATCAACATTCACATCATCTTCAACGAAGTGCAGTTTTCTCTTTAATGGTCTGACATGTCCAAGTTCTCTGAATTGTGCATGCATTTTAGACACAGTATTGTACGGATCGTATCGTATCACCCTGTACATTTAAATTTATGTTTAGAAAGCTCACATTTGATTTTCAAAGTTGACGGGTCCCTGCGTTTATTATAATCTTCTAAACTAACACCACAAATAATTTTATTGCATAAGTAGTTTCCACACTGTATTATTCAAGAAGAACAAATGAAAAAATATTATCGTCAATATTGTACCTGTTCTATTTTATGAAACTAAATAAAGTTGCTGTATCACTTACTGTGACTTGTTATTGCTACGTACCTCTATAAAGCCGCGGTTACACGGCGTGTGGTTTGTCGAACCAAGAACTTGGTTCGTAGTTCGCTACACTTCGCCATTTTACATGCAAGGGTGTCAACACGGTATGTGGTTCGTCCAGATTCGTGACGTCAGGAGTTTCGCCTAAAAATCTCGAACCTGAAAGCGCAGTTCATTTATTGCTGCCATGGATAGAAGACAGAAAATTATTGCTTCTGCCGCCATATGTATAATTCATAGTGATCATATACTACAAAAAAAACTAAAACATAAGAAAAAAGATGCCTGGGATTCCATATAACCTCTTCTAATTGAAGAGCTTCAATGAATTCTATATTTTTCTCTTTATTCCAAGACATGATTGTCTTTTGAATGAAACAGAACAACTGATATCCTGTTTTGTTTTTCAAGGATCGGTTCGAGAAAGAACGAACCTGTACGAACCTTTGCTCGAACCTATTGGTTCCTCTCCTTTGACTCGCGCTTAATTTCCGACAACCGATGGAACGTTGCAAACCGTGAGCTATACAAACTACTTATGTCAGACGGTCTGTGTTTCGTGGTTTGTCCAGACAGGTTCGACGAACCACGCGCCGTGTAACCGCCGCTTAAGAGAGAAACGCTACTCATGTATGCCTGCATTGGCGAGAAACTCAGGTTGGTGAGAAACCTCTATAAGCGAAAATGAGTTTGTGCTCCCTTGACCTCTCACTAATCCAGGTATGACTGTATTTGGTAAAGCTGTTTAAATCGTTAGTTTTAAAAACTGGAATCTCTGAGCTTACTTGCTGTGTGGTGCAGCTGTATTGTCAATCTATTACTGCTATAATGCTATATGTGGGCTTATTTTTAAAATTAATTCAGTATATTTTGAGAGTTTGTTTCTTGAAGTATCATAAATGTTTTATTTTATATTTCTAATTTTTCTTTATTATCTTTTTTAGCAATTTTGGCAGCCCGGTCTACAGCCTGGTACTTCCCAAGAGTAAGTTTATTTTTAATTAATATACTGCGTGGCATAGAAACACGTAAAAACCCAGTAAAAGTGATTTTATTTTAATAGTACTTTACACAAATATCGGGAGAATAGTACTAAGCAAATTTGAATTTGAATCCAGTTTATTTATTATAAACCATTTTTTTAATAATAATTCTCAATAAGACGCTGGTGTCTTACACATTCAGCGATACATCTGAATAAAAAACTCTTTGTGTTAACTCAACTTCCAAGTTTATCCTAAGCTATATTACAGTTTTCTTCTTGTTATTAACCAATAATTCAACTAGGTTTAATGAGTTGCTACTCACCTAGTTTTTAATATTTAATTTTAATCATTATTTCCTTCATTTAATGCTTTCCTTTTTTCAATGACACAATTTTGATATACATAAACTTTTGCTATATGCAAGCATGGTAGAAGTTGTTATTTTTCAATTACAACTATAGTTATTAAGCCTGATGATGGCCTATTGATAGGCCGAAACTAGTTGCTGTTTTTTAATAAAATAAAATTGTGTGACATTGATTTTGATATTTTTCTTCGTTTAAAAAAAATTAGGTTTAAAATCACAATTACAGCTGTCTTGCGCTAAAAACTAGCATCATCATATTGACATATTGTAATTGTGATTTTAAACCTAATTTTTTTAATTAAACTTGGAAGTTGAGTTAAAACAAAGAGTTTTTTATTATTCTTAGTAAGATGGACTTCCAAAAAGTAAGGGCTAGTACATAGCTGATCATATTTATTTTCAAATTTAAATATTTTACTAGCATACCTATATTGTAAAAAATATAAAAAATCTAATAATCTGATTAGGTATATCATGTGTTATTTTTTTATTAATAAACTGGTATATGAAAGGATTTTATCAAAAATCATTTTTACTGGGTGTTCGGGTTTCTATGTCATGCCCTATATATAGAGTCTAAGAAGCAACAGAATTACTTTTAACTAAATTTTGAATTTTTGATTCATTTTTTCTGAAGTTTTTCTCTTAATATAATTTAAAATATAAACTATTTTTAAAATATCATTTTGATTTTTAAACTCCAAGGAAATTATAAAGTTATAGGTGGACACAAGAAAATATATCTGATTTAAAAAACCATCATAATGAATTCGACACAATATAGGTTATGGTTGAGAAAAGAAATCTACTTTGGACTTTGATACATAAAAATATTTGCTCTTAATGAGCATATCAACATGTAACTAGGTTCAAAATTCACACGGTACAATTTACTCCTCTAAAGGCATCAATAAACAAAATTGTCTCTGATAATTGGTTTTATATTACATGGCATTTGTTATAATTACTTTTATTTTGCGTTTTTCTTCATGCTTTGGTAACCGTACACAATATACATTATTACATATTCCAGTATGTGTTTTATAATGTTAAAAAGTTTATTTATTTTATAGGTTTGAGAACGGGAGCAGAGTTGTTTCCCGAAATGTATCAGCATTAGATTTTATGTAAGTTCGATTTATTGTTAATATGTGTTTTTGTAAGTGTGAAGAAAAACTTAAAATTTAAAATGAAAGTAACCATTAACATAAACCAAGTATATAATATCAAAAACCTTTGAGCCTAGGAAACATTTTTTTAAAATATTCGTACTAAAAGTTACTGTTTGATATACCTTGTTACTACTTATGTCTCCATAGGGAACATAATTTTTTTTTATTTTTGCATTCAATTAAAATAGCTTTTGAAAAAGTCTTCAGGCATGGAAAATATGTAAAACAACTTTTTTACTCTATCCACGCCTACAGCACAATGCTTTATAATTTTAAAACCTCTTGTACACTATTTTACACACACACTCTCTACCCAAACCCTTCCTTTCCAGAATGCATCCCTCTACGAACTTCCTCCACCCCCCATCACGTCCGATGGGGGCCACGTCCTCGGGCTTATGATCTTCTTTTCACTATCTTGGTTCGGAGATAGTTTCCAGGTGTCTTCTGTTTGGTCCGGGATGGTGCTTTGCGCCTCTATCCTGTCTTCTTTTTAGGCATTCTAGAGTGTGTGCTTTTCGCTGCCTCTAAAAATTTAGTCCTTAGTTGACGAACTGCGTCTAAAGGTAACCTTAGAGAGTGAATCCACTTGTTAAAACTGTCCCTACTCAAGAATCTGCGCATCTCCCTAGGGATGGGCAGAGTCTTTTAAAGGTGATTCTTCTTCTGTCTGCTTCTTGACAGATGTTAATTCTTCTTAGTTGTCCAGCTGTGTCCTTGGTCTTGGATGTCTGTAGTCCTCTGCTGTGTAGTTTGTTAATTTCCTAAGTGCTGTGTTCGGGTGTGTCCCGAGTTCTTCAAATCTTCTTCTGGCTCTAGCTTTCATGATTTCTTCTGTCTCCTCCTGGTCTAGTTCCCTATATAGTTGTATATTTCTTATGTACCATTGGGCGTGTGCTGCTTGCTTAAGCTGATGTCCTGCTGTGGTTATATATTCTTTTTGTAGGTTTGGGTACGTTGGTTAGGTTAGGTTAGGTTAGGTTAGGTTAGGTTATGTTAGGTTAGGTTAGGTTAGGTTAGGTTAGGTTAGGTTAGGTTAGGTTTAGGTTTAGGCTATGTGTCTCCAAGCTACGGAGGCTTGTTTTGCCTTCTTTGTGATGTTTTCCACGTGTTATTTGAAGGTTAGTCCTTTGTCCAGTATCACTCCTATTTAACAATATCCTTTAATCCTTTTATCTAAATCCTATAAAAAAATCTAACCCTACTAATATATGTGGTACATATAAATTAAAACGTGGTTTTTTGCGAAACCCTTCTTAAGTACACGACATTAATGTTCCTTCATTTATTTTAGTGTAAAACCATTTGCTCAGGCAGCATATACGGCAGGTAAACCAGCAACGGCAGTATCAGCAGGAGAAGTTGGAGCACTTCAACCAGCACCTCCACCAGTGTGGGAAGGAAGAGCTATTGCAACGCAAAAATTAAGGCTTATAGAATTTTCGGCGTTTATGGAATCACAAAATAGAGATGAAGCAGTAAGTAAATTCATTGTATGTAAAATAACTTCAAGTTATAAGAGTTTCCCAAAGTAGTTGAGTAGAAATAATAAAAAATATCTTAAAAGGTAATACCACGAGTCCTTAACATTTTATCTATAAAAACGAAAACAAACTCGAGTCAAAATGTAGCAACGTCATACAGAAGCAACAAATAAATAAAAAATCCAGATCTAATAGGTTCCTCATATAAACTAGTTACAAATTTGTTTAGTTACTTTTCATTTATATAGCAATGCAAGTAGCATTTTAAATATTAATTTATTTATTTTTATTCTAGTATCAGAAACATCTTTTCGTACACATAGGAGGACCAGCATCATATTCAGATCCAATGTTAGAGGCAGTGGATGTTCGGCAGATATATGACAAATTTCCAGAAAAAAAGGGCGGTTTAAAGGAACTTTACGACAAAGGACCTCAAGCAGCGTTTTTCCTCGTTAAATTTTGGGCTGATCTAAATTCTAATTTACAAGATGAGACTGGTGCATTTTACGGAGTAACAAGCTCGTAAGTATCTTTATGTACTTTAAACTATTCTTCTTCTACATGCTGAATTTAGCCATATTTGTCTGTTTTCCTTCACATGGGTGCCCCTATTCAGTTATTTGGAAGGTTGTCGCTCCACCTTTTTCTAGGTCTTCCAAGACTCCTTTTTCCTGCCGGTGATTTGTCCCTTGCTACCTTTTCATTCGATTAGTATGTTATTATAATTATTATCATCAATGTTTTTCCGCTAATCTATGCACAATCTTTATTTCTGTGGTCTCTATATTCTCAAATCAGTATTTTTAGTAGTTTCTTATAGACTTTATTTTAAAAAATTATTTTAGAATATATAAAAATAAGTCTAGAAGATAATAATAATTTTTATTCACTAAAAAAAATTCAGGAAATGGACCTTATTAAACAATAAATGTACTCAAGTAGTCAGTAGCTACTTACAGATGTGTAATTATTTATTTAAATAATAGTTTAAGAAGAACATATTAAAACCAGTTGAAATTTATTGTACAAACCCTTACTCTATGGAACAATAAACAACAATATACAATAAACAGTTTGAAAGAAACTTCCACCTTTTATTTTAAAAATAGCTTTTTAAATGCAATTACAGCTGTTTCCCTAAAATTAGCATCTTCAGATTGAGATATTGAAGTTACATTTTCTTTTTTTCCAAGGTAACTAAGTACCTGATGTTGATTAAGTAGTGTTAGGACTGGATCAAGTATGGAAGTAGTAAAACATAAAAATATTAAAGTTTAGATGGTATTAGCCCTAAACAATTATCCTGGTAGGTATTTCCCTCTAAGATCAGTATAACTGTGCATTGTGCAAACTTTTGGTTGTTTATTTTTCTTATTAAAACCAGTCATTACCCAACATTTGCTAAATTTTAAAATTGTGTATAGTCCTTTATAATTTTTTTGATAATTTCCGTTTTGCTTTAGGTATGAAAGTAACGACAATATGACGATAACTTGTTCTACGAAAGTATGTTCTTTTGGTAAACAAGTCGTCGAAAAGGTGGAAACGGAATATGCTCGATACGAAAATGGACGATTTGTATATAGAATTCATCGAAGTCCGATGTGCGAGTATATGATAAATTTCATTCACAAATTAAAACACTTACCTGAAAAATACATGATGAATAGTGTGTTGGAAAATTTTACAATCCTGCAGGTGAGTATAGTTTAATTTTATTTTGTTCAATTTACGGTTTAATTAATTTTTTGCTCTTTGTAAACAAAAATATTTTTTACTGTCAACAATTGAAAAACTCTTCTCTACCGGCTTCGCATTTGGTCCATATTTGTAAATCAGATTGATCTTAAATGCCAGGGGCCTCGATTGACATCTTCCAATGTTTGAAGTTAGTGCAATTTAAATAAAAAGATATGGTGGGTTGATTTTTCATCTGCTTCGTTTATTTTTAGGTTGTAAGCAACAGAGATACACAAGAGACCCTTTTATGTACCGCTTATGTATTCGAAGTATCGACTTCAGAACATGGAGCACAACACCATATTTACAGGCTTGTGAAAGACTAGCAGGTTACCGGTATAACAGTAACCTATCACTTCAGTGCCTACACTCTCACAATACTAGTATTATTATCGGTTACTTACTTTTTAAGAAGTACCTAGTTAAAAGAAAGAAAACACAAAATGATGTAAAAAATTGCCATTTAAAAAGTATTTAAATATACTTTGTTATCTTTCTTTATTATTTCGCAAGTACATAATAAGCTGAACTGTTTTCGTTGAAACACCTCCATTTTATTAATAAAAATATTACATTATTATATTTTTGGCTCCTTAATTGTTTAAAATTATTTATCTTTTATTTAAAATTTATTAATATATATATGTATAATATAGATAATAACTCCCGTTGTATTTCACTCAGAAAAGTGTGATTTATTTATATACATTCTTATGTTATATTAATTAGTAATCATTGAAGATAAGTAAAATTTAGTGTAATTTATTATTGAAATATATTTATAAAATAACTATTTAAAGTATATTTACTGTTTATATTAAAAAATTAATGACATAATATTAACAAAGTGTATAACGTTTAAACAGTTCAAGCTTTCTTGTATGATATTTTGTTTTGTTTTTTGAGATTTTGAATCAGCTCTACTATTAGTTTTTATAAAGATTTTCATAGTTTGTTTGTAAAGCAAATTCGATCTTTTTGTTAAATTAATTAAATAGATAATAGATGGATGATAAACCAAGTTGATCATTCAATTCTATAAGTACAAAACTAAAAAATGAAATATACTTACTTACTGATGGCTAATACTAATGAGTAGAAAATGTTTTACCCCATATTAACGTTATATTGGTATTATCTTTTAATATTTAGTGCGTTTTGTTGGACTTAGATGGTTATAAGCTTTTTAAAAATAATATGTGTTCACTACAATTCTAATTTTCTAGTTTAAAATATTGAGATATTTTACTCAATACCAAATTTTATTTTAATTGTCCAATTTGTAAATTTTCTTTAATTAATAAGGGTAGGGTTCAAATAAAATTTATTTTAAATTTTTTTTATTAAATTGAGTTTTGAATAATTAACCAAACTTTTTAAAATTTAATTTCCTTCTTTTCGTGACTTTTTCCAAAACTAACTGTCAAACTTCTCTCCCCTTGCAACAAAACTTCTCACTCATAATTTTTTTTACTCTAAACTAATAAACTTTGTGACATTTACTTCAAATTTTGACTTTTCTCCGAAAATAAAAAATAAAATATTAAATTAAAATGAATTTTGAATTGACCCTTAAATATACCTTTTCAATATTTTATTTCATATTTATTTTGCTTCTCAAGGTATTTAATTGACAGGATTCTATTACTAATTTTGATAATCTTGCTGAAGTTCTGGTCTCAGTCCATGATGGTTTTATTGGTTGAATATTGAATTGTCTAACATCTTCAGTAGATATTTTTATTTGCTTATTTTCAAGTGGGATTCGTACTTTCCTGTTATGTATTTTTTAAACTCAATGTATTAGTTAAATCACATTTGTATATACTATCTACTGATACATTGGATGCATTTGATTATTTATTTAATGTCTAAAAGGATAAAAAAAATGGAATAATTTGTCTCTACTTTGGTTGCGTTTACGTCGTGAGTGTTAGTGCAGTTCCTTGGTAGCTAATTTGTTAAATGTTTTTTAAATGTTTCTTTTATGTACGACAACCGATTTTTCTAATTTTATTCGATTTTAGAAATGTAAATACCACATTTTTACTTAAATAGTAAATACTCAACGTGTAACTCACAAATTTCAGCTTTAAGATTTATATCCTATCTTTATTATTTATTCTTAAATTATAATTATTTTTTTACAGTAGTACTTTGGTTTTATAAAAACTAAAAATGCAATTTTTCTTATAATTTTATTCCAAATGTATTGAAATTTAAACTTTTTAACTATTAAATTTTGTGTTATTATAAACTAATTATAATCATAAAATGGAAATATATTAATTTCCTAAAAACAATTATAGTATAATATTTTTTGTATAAAAATAATTTTTATATTTTCTAGTCAATTTTTGTATACTAACTGATGTACTATTAGCTTCAGAACAGCATATACATTTTCAAACTCAAATCGCTTGCATTGAATTAATTTTAAGGATGGCCTATTTATTGTGTATAACCAACCAATCACGGTTTAAATAATAATAAATTTGAAATCAGTTAAACAGTTGTCCACATCTTTAATGTTTGCAGCATAAGGTATTTTATTGACAAATTGCCTGTGTATTATACAGTACGGTTTTAATCTACTGATTTCTTTTTTACTTCACTTAGTTGGAATGTTTGTTTGGAATTAAAATCCCTTTTCAAAACATTTTTTTTATTATATCAGTACAAAAATGCGAAAAAAAAACCATTTATTCGGGACATGACCGACCCTTGTAAATAAACTTAATCCCCAAAAACCATTTAATGTATGCGTTTTAAAAATTGCCACTCCTATGTTATTGAAGCAGGGTGTTTTTATAACTTCGGTAGGTAAAGGAAATTCACATTTAACATGTATATGCTATTCTAAAGCCGACTGTACGCGCTTTAAATATTATTGTAAATTTGGCGTGGCAACTTCCCGAGATCAGCATAAAACTCTAAAATGTATCAAAGTCGAGTGTCCTCTATGTGTTTTCCTTCTTTAGGTAGTTGTAGCCAATTGGATTCAAACTAATGGCCATCGGTAATTAAATAAAATTATAATTGATAAAAGATTCTAATAAAGTAATTAATTCTTAATTTGAAGTACATAAATATACACCATTTAAAAAAATTAATTTAACAAAAAATGACAGGCACCTTTCTATATTTAATTTTTTCGCATTCTAGCTATAGTTTTAATAGTTTTTTGCGAGTTTTGGTTTTATTTCTTGTTTGTTAGGTATTTAACCATTTTATAAAATGGTCAGGTTTGTCAACAAATTTTTTCACAAAACTTATATTTAGTATCTCGAAAGTGGATCATTGTACAGAAAAAAAGCTATTTATTGTATAAAATGATCTATTTAAAAAAATTTAATCTGAGCTATGATCTACTTAAACTAAAACAACTAAACCAAACTTATTTTTATAAAAGAGAACTTAAAGATATGGAAAAAAATATTTAAAAAAACTTTTCTGATGGAGCACTATATAATTTGATATATATCAGTTGTTAAATGTGAAGAGTTTTCCGTTTGGTTAATTCTAAACTTATTCCAGTATCATTGTTTAAAGTTTTAAATTTTCTAATATTTTGACAATTAATAATTTTTCTTATTAAAATTAGTTTGGTGTAGGTGTCTTCTTAGGTAAACTTTTTTACTTGTGTTTATTATTTTAAGTAAAAGTTTGCTCCTTGTGATGATAATTTTTAACATTTTATATATACAAAATAGATTATATACATATTATTTAGATTTCTATCTGATTTTTTTTTGTTTTTTTTTAATAATTAAAATAAAATACCCAGTATTTTAGTTAGCTTAGTTTATACACCCAGAAATATTCAGTCTAAATAATTCATAAAATAGAGCTTAAAATCGAAAGAAATTGTTTTATTAATTTTACTTAATTTTTTTAAATAAAAAATGAAAAAATAATTTTTAAATTTACTTGGATAAAATGATTTTTTCTTGCATTAAATCTTACAATTTATATTTTGTACAGCAATATAAAACCTTTAAGTCTATCAACGAATACCCATCTCGGGAATCAAGTTACTTTGTTATACATACAATAATTTTTTATTTGAATGAATGTCAAATGTTTGGTATACTTATACGAATCAAAATTTAAAATTGTCGATATTTTAGTATTCAGGCAGGCCTGAATTACCTTAAACCTTTTCAACAGTTTATTTCAAAAATTATAAGGTTTAAAATAATTGGTTAAATTGATAAAACTTTCGTAATCTAAAATGGTTACACATCATAATTAAAATTTCTAAACTTTGTTTTTATTCTGTTCAACAGTTCCATTATTTATATATTAAAAGTGGCCAAAATCTGTAAGATACAAATATGAATTGTTTTACTGTGTGTTTCTGCGCCTCGTAGTATTTGCCAATAACGATGTATAGCAATATAGGTGGTGTATTCTACAAAATTCATATGACAACATCTTTAAGATATCTAACAAAAAATGAATTTTGTGGAAACGTTTTATAATATTTGTGTTCAAATTGGCTTCAGGTTCGCCAAAAATTAATGACACCCATTAAAAACATTTGTGAAAATAAATTAGAACAACCAGCAGCTTTTTAAATAAGTGCATTACGAACATAATAATACAATTGCATTATAATATAGAGAATTAAATATCTATGAAAATTACACTTTTTTGAAATATTTTCATTGCTAGCTGTAGCTTTTTAGATTATCTTTAAAAAGTAAAAGCTGTTTTGATATAGTAAATCTTCTGAATGTTCTAATTTAATTATATTCGCATTAGTCTGTGCATTGTGCAATCAAAAATAAAAATGGGTTGTGAAAATATCTTTATATATAGGTATTTTACGAATGTTTATAATTATTACAAGTGGCAATGTTTTTTGATCTCTGATTTAGTCTTCGGAAATTATTTTAATAAGTGTATTATGTAATATTTGGTAGCTTATAATTTTTTTTAAACGACTTTGGACAAAACAATAATTGATAAGAAAGTGACTAACTTGAATATGTTATAGTACTGACACTTGATGTCTTCTATGAAGATGGAATATAACTATTTTTTGAGATTTAATAGTATAAACTTTTCACGTACTAAAAAATTGCATTCCTCAACATTTCAATAACAACTGGTATAATAAAAAAAATTAATATTTCCTTTTTTAATGGAAGTATACAAACATTTTTTGTCTTATGTCATAAAAAATAATTTAATATTATTTTCATGTATTTTAGTGACTAGGTATATCACTCATATCGAAATTTTCACTTAATCTGTCAAGTTCGGTGTTTTCAACGACGTAACTCAAAGTAAAGCTAACGGCTGTCAAAAGACTTACGAAAATTCGATCTCCAGTTGTATTACTATTGAAAATGTTACCGAACGTTTTTTTTACAATTTTTATAGTATAAAAGGTTCAATATCAAAAAAACAAAAATTTCCCAGTTTGATTTATTTACTGATAATCCACTTTAAGAATGAAACGAGATAATTGTACTAAAATATATACATATGAAGTAAATCATCCATATCTCGAATGTGACTAAACAGCGATTGAAGGAAACACAAAATCAATGTCACAGGTTTTTATTTAATTTAATACCGACTAGTTTCGGCCTTTTAGAAGGCCATCATCAGGCTAGAAAAAACAGGATGAGTTCAACATTATAAAATTAACAAAACTAAATAACAAACATACCTTAGTATCAAAATTGTCAAATTTAATGTTAAAAATGTCCACAACCAATATGTCTTTCAAAACTGTAACTACCTTGTGTCTATTATTGGCAGTATTTATTTTGGCTTAGTTGAGTGTCCTAGGATTTCTCCAAGGTGTCGGATGTTCCACATCCCAAATTTTCTTTTCTTAAATTTCTACTAAAATATTATTTTCAGACGTTATGGCTTATTCTACTTACCATTTTTAAGACTTCCTCTCTGACCTCTTACAAGGGTAAAAAGAGATTGTTTCATTCTCACCCTACCAGTTGTCGTAATCTTCTTCAAGCCTTACATAGAATTATTTATCTTTCTATCAACTTTTAGTTAATAATACATAGTTCCATTTAGCATTTTCTAATATATCTTACCTTTAGATTGATTCATATTAACTACTATAATTTTGATGTCACAACCCTTCTTTTTCCACAATTTTATTGCTACTCAAGCATCTTTGTTCGAGCAATTATGGTTTTGAACTTAATTTCACAATTTTGATTCCTCATCCTGATGGCCTTCTAAAAGGCCGAAACTAGTCGCTATTAAATTAAATAAAAACCTGTGACATTGATTTTGTGTTTTCCTTCAATCATATACATATAAATTCTACTAACATTCTATTCAAAGAAAATTTTGTTGTTATTAAATTTATATTCTTTGTATTGTATTTTATTCGTTTAATCTTAAAACGTTACATAAACAAGCTATTGAAAACAAAGCATGATTTTTTAATCATATTTTGGTAAAATAGGTGCTTATTAAATTAAATTTATTTAGTCCTATATTGAAAGTGGCAAAATATTCCAAAAATGTTTAGGAAAGTATGAAAATGCATTTTATTGAAAATAATGTAATGTAATTTTTATGGCATAAAACAGATTGTCGTGAATTATTTTCGTGTAAACTCCCTATATTTAAAATTTAAACCTAACTCATTAACAAATTTCTATATTGAACTTTGTCAAATTATATTGAATAACTTGAATTGATCGTTATTGAAATATTGGAGGAACAACAAAAACAAATTGTATTTATAAATTTTTAAGGAAGTGTCAGTGTATAAATATAATATTGTAAATATATTTCTATGAGCATAAAATATGGCGGCTAAATATTTTTATCTCTAAAATCGGCAATTATAAGGTTCTTAATGAAGTGTGCTATATTAAATGAGATTTTTATCCATATCTGGAATTGCCATATCAAAGTGAAAAAACATTTATTGAATCTTATACTTTTGCTCTTTGTGTACAGTATTTTAAATCAGGTTTATAATTTGTATTGAAAAAATAAAAATTTAAGCATAAATAATGTTTTTATTTATTTGTTTCCCAAGTAAAATTTAGGTCTTTCAGAACCTGTTTCATTGCAGTTAAAAATGGGTCAAATATCACTTCCAGATCCCGATGAGGGTATCTCTGGAAGAATCTCTGTATTATAGTTAATTAAATTCTTTTGTAAAATAGATAAATGATAAAGGTTTGACCCGTGCACAGTACTAGATGTAACTGTCTTACTACTACTACTAAGTTATTAGTTAATACTTTCTCTATTGTTGTTCAAATAAGTTTTCCCATATAATAATAATAATACGTAGAGTAAAACAGATTTTCCGTACAAATTTTAACAGTAAAAATATGTTTAAGGCACTTAATACTTATGCTTGCTCTGCGCTGTGCTATCATTTGTTGAACTAAAACAGAAATATAAAATCTTCAGCGAAAGGTAAGAACGCTCCTCACAAAAGCACAAAAACACCACACCCGAAAGAACAACTCTTTCCAGACATCAAGGAGGAAGAGGACTTATGGACATTGATAAGCATTTACAAAATCAAATTAGTAACCTAAGGACTTATTTTCAGACACAGGCAAAGATTTCAGCTCTACATCATTCCATCTGTGCTGTAGATGACCAAACACCTCTGAAACTGAGGGAACAAGAAATGCACACATACCATCTTTCTAATCTGGAAAAAATGCGAAACTGTATGGAAAAGCCATTACATGGCGGCATCTCAATGAGGTCAGTCAAGACCATGTCGACACTATAGGTCGAACTACTGGCAGGTTTCAGGAAAGATGTTCCCCGAAACAGAAGGCTTCCTACTAGCTATCCAAGATAAGGTAATTCCAACTAAAAATTACCTGATATAACCCTCAGGTACAGAACGATAAATGCCGATACGGTTGCCAGGCCCTAGAAAACATTCAACATCTTACTGGGGCTTGCCAGGCATTTGTTGCTACTGAATATAAAGCAAGACATGACTCAGTAGGTAAAATTCTTCATCAAGAACTAGCCAGCAGACTAAATCTTCTCCAGGCAGAACAACAGCTCTATTATAAATACATGCCTGAAGCTGTGCTTGAAAATGACACCTACAAACTATATTGGGACCGTATGTAAGGTTCAAACTGTCCCTATAATAATGTCCACAACAGGTGTTGTTCCAAAAGCTTTGCTAGAAAACATCAAAAGTTTTTGCCTTAACAAAAATCTCTACAAGGCCATTCAAAAGGCGGTACTGCTAGCCACTGCCCGATGTGTTTGATGGTCTGGGAGACCATCACATGTCGCCTAGGGCCTAATAACATCCCATCAAAGATTTATCCTTTTGATACCCTAGATATCTGGGATAAATAATAGTACCCCTTTAGAGGGAGTGTGAGCCATATGGCTAAGTATAATAATAATAATATAATATACAATTACTATTAAATTGATCAAAAAATCTCATTGTCAAATCAACAATGTTTGACTACACGAGGAAAACGCAAAATGAAGTGAATCTCAAATGATGGACTTACAAGGAACCAGATAGACCACATCCTAACTGATGTAAGACACTCGATGTGAGTCACCATATCCTGGTAAGGGCGAAATAAGAATTTTTGGGGGAAAATTACATTTTATCTTGAAAATATAAAAAATGTCACTGTGGGAGACGCTTAATCAACTAGTGTAATCACTTGTTCAATAAAAAATACTTTTAAATTGGAGTAAGATTGTAGGTAAGGTAGTACAGTGGCAAACAAAATTACTATAATTTTATGGAAATAATCAGGAATTTTTAAGTTTTATGGTGAATCGAACAACTTACTGCACCAGTTGATTAAGCGTCTTAAAAAACCTATTCTCCATAGTATAGAACACCTAAATCGACCCTGTCGAAAACAAAATAGTGTTAAAATTGCAATATTCCGAATAATTCCCAACAAAATTGACTAGTTTTAAGTTTTGCTGCACTACTTGACCTTCAATAAGCCACCCAGATTTATCAATGTTCTACACATCCTATCAAAAACTGACTACACTAGTCAATTAAGCATCTTTAAAAACCGTATTTTGCATATTTTTGAGTGTTTTGGACCACAAAATTTGTTTACTTAAAAAACGGCAAGGCAAACACCTTTGAATTTGCTCCCTTTAAGTGTTGCTAAAATGTAAACTTACTTAATCTTGTTACTAATAACCCTAGCAGTTGATGCGACAATAAAATTTTAATCAAAAAAAATTAATAAATAAATAAATTTTTAATAAATTCCCAGATAAAATTAATAACAATACATTACGATCTATACAATATTAAGTATGAATAGACATCTATTGTAAAAAATCTACTGACATTAAGAATGGAACAATTATAAATGACATAAAATAAATTTCATGAAAAAGGCTGCAACAATATTAATTCAAGCAATTGCTTAATACCTTACACTCTGTCCAATTAAAACTCAAGGACGAACTGCAAAATGAAAAAAAAATTAATAGGAAAGTAAAAGATCCACTTTGGATTTAAACATATAATACAACACTAACCTGGTCTGTCTTCTTCTTCATCACTAGTATATGAAGACATGCCACTAACAGCTTCTCTAGTTGATGTAGCTTGCATCAATTCCTGGTCAGGGGCATTTCTGTTTTCATATAAAAGGATATTTAGGGTTTGTTCATATATTCTTGCTTCTGGACATTCAATTTTTGTGTGTTTTTTATCGGTTGCATAAACAATTGAAGTACAACATACCTCAGATACCTAGAAATAATTCAGATGAAAATATAATGACAATTCTTTTATCAACACTACCTTTTTTCCATGTCCATAAAATACCCAGCAACAAATCTCACTGGTGCTGATAACATCTTTCAGAAATAATACCCTATTGCTGTACCAAAGACTAAGTTTATCAAAAAGTTCAATGTTCTTCAATAAGTTATCATCTGAAGCACTAGTATAAGAATATTTATTATTACGTCTGTTTATTAATAATTTAATGGCTGGTTTTGTAGTAGAACTAATTAAACTTTCTTCCTCTTTTTGAGATGTTATCAATGGCACTCTACATGTAGGTTCCAATTCTCCTCTTTCTTTTTTAGCTAATGCTTTGTTGCAAGATTCAGCTAATTCAGCTATACAATAATACTTTGCTTCAGCTAGGAGCTCTATAATATCTTTGGTTGATTCAGGAAGAGTAACACTTCCATCTCTTAAAAAATTTAGAATGGTTCCAAAATGTTTACCACATCGATCAATAAGAATCCAGCCTTAAACATTAACTCTTATCAAATAAATGGGACATGTCACACTTCTAACTTACCATCTGAATCAGATAATACCTCCATTCTTCCACTAAACATTGCTCTAAGCATTGTATCATGTTTTGTAAGAGTACCAATTGTTGTGTAATGCAGACAACCCCCTACATTAAGCTTAACATATTGAGAGGGATTACCCTTTATAGTTGTTTTTCCAGACATGGTGTCTACTTCAGAATTAAGCATTCAGATTGTTGTTCTACTACTTATAACACTTTAATATCTTATGTATAAATTTTAGTGGTAATTTAGTAGAATGTGAGTATAGTTTTATAAATGCAATCACATTGTTCTATTATAATATTTTATGTACTTTTAAGATTAAAGAATAATAAATACATTATGACAGAACTAAGACATTGACGTTTAGTATTCTTAGTTGTCGTGGGATCCCAGTCCCAGAACATAAATTATCAGGGAGTAGCACTTAATGATATCTTTATGACGTCAGCGTGATACCTGTAATTTTTTAATAATTTGTAGAGACCATGAACTTATAAGAAGAATAATTTTTAAACAATTCAATTTACATAATATAGTAAATAGTATATAGTAAAAGATCAGTGTGCTACCCATGTCCTTCCACCTAAAGGACGAGTGATTTTTGACAAGAAGAGGTAATCATAGGCGTATCAATTGGATTAACAAATAAATTTAAAAAAAACTTTAGATTAGATTGTCTGAGGTTGTATAACTTCAAGATACCTGAATAAGTGATATAAGCTGACTATCAGTAGAAAATATGGAAAATAAGGTTTTTTTAGTCGCTGAATCGACTGGTGCCTAATTTACAGTGCAAAACTAGATCCATGTTTAATCTGCATTCGATTTCAGTTAGAGGTCAACTTCAAGCTGTTACTTTTGTGTTACGGTGATAAAGTATAAGTAATGCCATGAAACACAATATGACAGGAAGCACAAATACGGCACCTTCGGAGATTGCCGAAGCAATTTAATGCAGAAGTCAATTCTAAATAATTGTTTAATACCTACGTTTACATTTCATGAGTCCAATTTCCGCCCAAGAGCTTCTTCCCACTTTACATATACTTCCAATGCAGCAGCAGCAGCAGAAACTGTTCGTCTAGGACCATACAATCTTGGGGTAAATTGGTAAAGGTGTATTTTAGGTTACACCCCCCTGAAGCGCATGCGGCTATTTGAATTTTAAAAATTAATTTTTAATTTTTTTTACCACGGGAGTGGTAAAATTTGATTCTTTGGCTACATTGTCACATCTCCTAAACTTCGTTACTTCTGGTTTGTTACTGAATTAACCAGATCCTTGACATAGTGACATTTAAAGAGATATTTTAAATTGCAGATTGCCAATAAAACAAGAGATTTTAATAATTACTAAATTTAAAAGTATATAATTTGAGTAGTGAAAAAGACCTCTTTCACTTCTATTTTTAATTCATAATATAATTATTCTAGTAGTTTATATTTTTTATTCATTTGAAACAATTAAAAATTAAAATCGAAGAGTACCACCAAAATAAGAGAATCATTTATTATTGATTGATTTTGGCAGTAAAAGTCCATTAATTTATAAATGCATTTTTTAAATTAAATTAAATAAATTAAAATATAATATTCGGTTTCAGGGAAAAATTATTTAAGCCGACAATACCGCACCGTCAACTTCGTCTACAAATAAATTTAAAATACACCTTTACCATTAAATTTTGTATCGTTGCACATAATTTTACTTAACAATGTAATGAAGAGGTCTTTAGGATAAAATTAAGTTCAATTACTCTTCTGTAATCGACAAAATCTTTAAAAACCTTCAGAAGTAGTTTCTAGAATTTTGGTAATTGTTACATAGCATTAGGACATAGGATTAAAATAAAATAATACAAACCAAATGGTAAACCCAAAGTATATGTCACAGAATTTTATTCTTGATGAAAAAACAATAATAGCCTAACATTGAGGCCATCATTAGGCTATAAAAAGGATATTTTAGTAGTACAAATTAAAAGAGAAGAAAAATCATACCTTAGTGTAAAAATTAATACATATATAAGTATAAGGACCACAATTAAAATATAAAATTAAATTTTCAAACGAACTAACAGATAAAAAAAATAAATATAAGAACATGTAGGACAAAATGTATAAAATTTATGGTCTAAAATTAACTATTTATATGTTTTAAAAAGAAAGAAAAATGGGGGGGCGAGTTCAACTATATAGATTTAAAAGACCTTTCCAGTGTAACTGTAGTCCGACAAAACAGAGGACAAGAAGAATAAGTCACAAGAAAAAGAACAAAAAAATTGTGAGGTTATGTTGAAAATAACATAACAAATTGGTAATTATTTACAAGAGCTACTTCTGGCCAATTTCCGAAATTTTTACAAAAATAGTTTAAATTATGGTCTACAAATCATGAATTGAGTATTCAGTAAGTGCGCTCAAACCTAACCTAACCAAAATTAATTTTTAAAGTTGGAACTGAAAATCGTATGCAAATAGTAATACGCCACAAATAACAAAGAAAATAAATTATTTTGATATAATATATATAATAATATATTATATTCCATTATAAATTTGACCGAAAAAACATTAAAAAAGTAATCTTATGATATATAAATATACTCTCATGACTTACTTTTAACAAATGGCTTTCCTAAAAAGAAGTATCGACACTCAGTCATCACTACACTATTTATTTATGTATGTATGTATTTTATTTAATTAAAATCTGCACCACACAATATTTATATAATTATATATAGGTACTCTCTGAAAAACTAAATCTGCAATAATTATAACTCGTAATCATCTTAACAAAATGTTCTATTTAACAACAAAATTTATTCTGCAATACACAATACTAAAATCAACTTTTTAACAGCGCCACAGCACACCCTCCTAGCAGTTTAACTCTTATCTACAATTTGTATCCAAGTTTTATTATTGCGCCCACCCACTTGAGGGCGTATCTGTAGCGGGACGTTACAGTATCGCCCAATCGGAGGAAACGTGAACTGTCATCACATATTTATAAACTAATCATGATTTGTCATTTCATTTTTAATTGTTAAACGTTAACGTTTGAATTTTGAATTGTGTTTCGTCTGTGCTCTTTCCGTTGATTATCGTTAAATTGATTAATTAGTTATTATTTGTGAAAGTTTCTTCCAGTTTATTGAATTTTATAATTTTTTTTATGAACTTTTTAATTGTTTTCTGTATTAAAAGAGAATTAGAGCAGTGTAAGTATTGTGTATTGTGTGATAATATTTAAATATTAACAATTATTTCATAATTATATAGTGTAGCATACAATATCATACTATAATATTTTTTACTTTTTTTAGTATAATATAAGCATGATGGCATCTCGTAAAAGAACGTGTTGTGTACCGATCAAACAAGTAAGAGGCATCGTTTCACCAAGGATCCCAACTTAATTAATATTTGGATGGAGAATATAAACAATCCTGTGTTAAAGGAGAAAACTCCAAAACAACTTGATGACAATTATAGAGTGTGCCATCAACATTTTGACCAGCAGTTTCATAACGCAGGATTTCAAAAAGAGTTAAAACCAGGTGCATACCCAACTCTACTTTTATCTGGTAAGTAGATACAACTTCAAGTTATATTGTAAGTGAATAAAATTATTTGATTTCAGATACTTCAGTTATTCTACCATCATCCACAACGGCGTCTTTGGAAGCTCCATCTACATGTGGAGAAAAAGCCTGCAGGTTGATAATTAGATGCACTATCTTTTTTTGGTGCAAACAAGTGAATAAAATAGCTGCAGGCAAAGACTCCAAATATGAAAAATATTTAAATAGGGTCAAGAATGCCTCCTACATTGACCCAATAAAAGTACAGGCACACAAATCCTATATAAATAGAATCAAGAGAAAAAAGTAAATTAAATTTTTTATATTTCTTATTTATTTATATATTTTTTATGTATATTTATTTAATATAAACTTGATGAACAACGTCGAAGTTTTCTTTAAAACCCAACTTTCCAAAAATATTAATAAAATTTGTATTGTTATGTATAGTTCTGTGTTCTGGGCTGCACGTACACAAGCGCTCGCAACATGAAGCGGGTGGGCCCAGTACTAATATATTAGATCTGATAATTAGTAGAAGAGTTAGCCTGCTAGAGGGTGTGCTGTGAACAGCGCTATCTGCTGTTCCGAACATAACTTGCGTTATGTCATGTAGGTACCAGCGCGTTGCCACATCTCTAAATAAAACCTAAATATTACCATCATATTTTTTTACATTATAAATATATAAAAAATATTGAAAATAAAATGTGAAATGTAGAGAGAATATTACTAACCAAATCAAATTTTCAGAGAGTACCTATATTTAATTATATAAATATTGTGTGGTGCAGATTTTAATTAAATAAAATACAGAATTAAATAGTGTAGTGATGAGTGTCGATACATCTTTTTAGGAAAGCCATTTGATAAAAGTAAGTCATGAGAGTATATTTATATATCATAAGATTACTTTTTTAATGTTTTTCCGGTAAAATTAATAATGTAATATATATCAAAATAATTTATTTTCTTTGTTATTTGTCGCGTATTACTATTTGCATACGATTTTCAGACGCCATACTGCTAAAAATGGCAGCGCGATCAAAAAATAGTTCCAACTTTAAAAATTAATTTTAAAAAAAATATGCTTGAGCGAACTAAATGAATACTCAATTCATGATTTGTAGACCATTATTAAACTATTTTTGTAAACATTTCGGATATTGGTCAGAAGTAGCTCTTTTAAATAATTACCCTTTTCCTGAGGAAGTTTAGGACATCGTCGGGCTTCAAATCAGGTAGATCCCCCTCTTCTATTTCATGTGCTCCTAGGTATCTGGCCCAAGAATTCTGCAAGGCAGGTCATTCTGAGAGTATGTGTATTGAGGTTTCATCCTCTTTCTCAAAGAATCTGCACTTTGCTTCATCTGCTAATCCTAGTTTCTTCATGTGGCTTTTTAACCGACAATACCCAGTTAGTATTCCCGTTAAAATTCGGAGCCTTTTTTTACTGAGGTTGAGGCAGCTAAGAGATCTCTTATGGTCATAGTTCCGAAGTAGTATCTTAGATTGCCTCAGTCCTCCCAGCTGATTCCAGTACTTGGATTTTTCCTTCTCCATTTCTTCCCTTAGTTTTCCTAAGATTACTCTACTGCTGATCCCACAGGATGGTTCTGGTCCCAAGTGTGGTGTTTCAGCTCCTTTTCTTGCCAGCTTGTCTGCTGTTTCGTTCCCCTCTATTTTTATGTGTCCCGGGACCCATAGAAGGGTGACAGTGTTCTTCTGGCTTAGTTAATTTAGTTTGCCTAGGCATTTCCAAACCATCTTCGAACTGATTATATATGAGCTCAGCGCTTTGATGGCTGCTTGACTATCCGACATGATCACAATCTCTTGTCTGCGGTAGTTTCTTCCAATATTGAATTTCACACATCTTTCGATGGCGCGGACTTCTGCTTGAAAGATGCTCGGGTATGTGCCCAAGCTTTCAGAATACTTAGTTCTCGGTCCAAAAACTCCTATCCCAGTTCCCTCGTCTAGTTTGGAACCGTCCGTATACCACTTTATGGTATTCTGGTTTAAATTCTGTATGGTGTCTTCATCCCATTCAGATTTATTACTCAACTTTGTGATTAATTTTCTTACAAAGTTGAATTTCTTTGGCATATCATCTTGGGGCATTTCCCAAGTTTGATCAAAATGAAATGATCGAGGTTTTTCCCTGATAATTCCTTCTTTGATCATTCTATATATCGTTTTCTTTCTTACACTTTCTAACAGAATGTGCAGTGGGGTCAAGTTTAAAATCACCTCCATTGCAGCAGTGGGGCAAGTTTCCATTGCTCCAGTGATACATGAACAGGCTAGTCTCTGAATCTTCGAGAGATTTTTCCTCGTCGTACTCAGATTAGCCCTTGCGCCCCAAGCCACTGCCCCATATGTGATTATTGGACTCACTATTGCTGTGTACATCCATTGCAGAATACGTGGGTTGCATCCCCGTTCTTCCCTGCACACCATGAGGACCTTTGTGTATTACTTTGTCTTCGTGTTTATTCCAGAGTAACCTGCTATCTAGGATTAGCCCTAGATATTTTACCTCTGTTTTCCACTCGACGATGTTCTCCCCTATTTTTATGATTTTTAGATTAGGTTCCTTTTTCCTTGTAAAGGCTACTAGTGTGGTTTTGGTGGGGTTGATGCTGAGTCCCACCGAGTCACACCATTGTTTCGCAGTGTTCAGTCCTCTTTGAACAATATCACAGAGGACATTTTCATACTTCCCTTTTGCCAGGATAACCATGTCGTCGGAATACCCTTGACATGGTATACCTTCCCTAGTCAATTGACTGAGTAGACTGTTCACAGTGAGACTCCACATAAGCGGGGATGCAACTCCCTCCTGTGGACAGCCTCTGGTCACATTAATGCAGATAGTGTCTTGTCCTGCCTCCATTTCTGCGATTCTTGTAGATAGCAGTTGCAACATCCAGATGGAAGTCGTTCTAACTACTCCATTCTCAATCAGTGCTCTTTTGACTGCCTCATGTGGCGTGTATGTCTAGAAAGGCACATACCACGGTCTCTTTTTTATACAGAGCGTCTTGGATTTCGTCAGTCAATTGTGTTAAAGCGGTTTCCGTGGATTTTTCCGCTTGGTACGCATGTTGACGGGGGTGCAATGGCACTTGTTCCAAGATTTCTGTTCTAAAACATTTATGTAGCCTCGAAACGATGGAATTAGAAAAATTGTGCTTTTCTGCATGATATAGTTGGCAAAGGCAGATGGTGAATTAGGTGGGTCAGCATTACAGTCATTGCAGTGTAACTTATATATTTCAGGAGAATGTAAAAAAGAAACAGAGTCTTTAGTGTTGACCAAGAAGGATCTCAAGTTATTGTTGGTTTTAAAACCAAATTCAATATCATATTTCCTAAGAATGTTCCCAAATTTGAAAGAAATAGGACCAAAGAAATGCAAAGAACCAGCAAAATTAGATTTAGTATGAGAGGAAGAACCAAGTTGAGAAGAGACATTAGCAAACCTAAGTTTAAATCTATTAAAAAACCTGTTGTATAACTTATTAATAAGAGAAATAGAGAAACCATTATTACGATAGCAATTTGTTTAATAATATTTATTTCATTATTAAAAGCAGAGGAAGATAGGGCAATGTTGAACGCTCTGTGAAACAAGCTATTGAAGGCAGCCATCTTATTAGCCTAATGATGGCCTCAATGATAGGCCGAAACTAGTAACTATTATTGTTTTTCCATCAACATAAAGAATAAAATTCTGTGACATAGACTTTGGGTTTTTCACTTGGTTTACTATTAATCACTTTTGAGATATGGATGGTCTACTTCATTTAAAATAATACAAGTTATATAAATTAGTTTATATATTTTTTAAATTACCTTTACCAAAACGATTATAGTTGTATACACAAAAAATCACAATTTCATATGTACATATAATTGTTTAAAGCGTTACTTGCGTTGGTTAGAGATTAGAAATAATAAAAAAGTAGTAAATTCATTTTTTGGTGAAAAATTCATAATCGCGTAGCAACTTGTTAGCTTAAGATTTTTAACCATATACTTGACGAAATCCACTTGCTTTCTTTGTTTTTGATTTGTGATAAATTATTGTCAAGTAATAACTTAATGTTTCACTTTTAGCAAAAATTAAGTATAATTTCAAATGAAATGCTGCTTAATACACTTTCTATGGACACTTTAAATTTTAAAGCAAGATAAAATTACAATTATTTACAAAAACAAATAGGACGATCGAATGTATAAGAAACGATGTACATTTCTTCAATAAAATATTGGTATAAAATGTAGTGAATAATAGTTATGGGAAGAGGATTTTTATTTTCACATGATAAATTAGTTAATCAAATATGGAGGAGGGTATTTTTTTATATATTCCTAATTAAAATAGAAAGGTGAACTAAAGTTCCTTCAATAAAGCTGATTTCGCATTTTTTAATTTGTCTAATCTCTTTAATAAATGTGTATTTGAAGTTTCCAATTCTTCAGCTCGATTGAGAGCATCCCTAGCCTGAAAACGAACAGAAAAATAGGGTTAATTAATAATATCTTTACACATTTAACATTTAATAATTAAACTTATTTAAAAGCACATTAACACAAATGATACAAAAATGTTAATAAAAAAAATTACAAGAATTGTTCCAACTATAAAGCCATTACATTTCTCAACACGTCGTATAATAGGTACTAACAAATATAATAAATTATAATATTAAAGCCCAAGCAGAGAAAATATTAGGAGACGATTAGAACGATTTTGGCTCAGACATATCAACAAAACGTAATATACGACTTTTTTTATTGACAGTAAAAGAGCCTTCGACAAAATAGATCTGAAATGAAAAAGGAACTAAAGAAAATAGGGATACCAAACAAACTTAAAACGAGTTAGATCTATGCAGTCTTTGGTGATAGAATTCTTCAGCTCAGATTAGTTGAATAATATCAAAACTGGTGATCTGAATTACTTTTTTTTTCAATTAAAAACGTCTATTTTAGTAAGAGGAACGTGGTAAAGATTTATATAACTATAAGCTGAAAACCAAAATAACTGTGAACTGAAAAGTTCACCAAGAAGTGACAATACAGTAACCAAAGTAAAGACAGAATATATGAGAGAGAACTCAGAAAAGGATAATGAAGCTTTTGGAAGAAGTAAAACAAAATATTTAAATTATTTAAAAACATTAGCCTGCAACGAAAAATTAAAATAGAAACTAGGATAATAAAAAACCAAGATAATATAAAAATATTGTTAAGAAAAATAATGAGATCAATACAAAGAGCAAACATAACAAAGATGGAGAAACAAGAAGGGGAACCAACAAATATGTAGAATTAGAAATCATAAGGAACGTAAAAGTAGAGGATTCAGAATTAACCGACTTTATAAAAAAAATAAAGAATTCGATTTTATGACACCAAGAAATGGAGAACATCACTAGAATAGTTGGTGATACCAGACAGAGGAAAACTTGAAGATAATGAAAATAAAGAGCTAGAGAACAATATGCAGAAACAAAGGATTGTACGGCTTTTATTGATAATGACAATTAGTTTGTTTTAAACATTACTAAAACAATACATTGTAGATAATGTACATTCCCTCTTCATGAGGTTCTCAGACAAGATCACCTGCTGATTAATGTACTTTATGTACACACCACATTGTGTCATAAAAATGAATGAAAGACACTAAACTAGAAAAAGTACAGTTATTAAATAATTTTATAGTTCGTCCTTTAAACAAATTCAAAATTTGGAGAGCTTGAAGGGTTTGTCACAAATAATTTTATCATGATGTATATATTTTTCATTTTTAAATCCGATACACTGTACTTTTAATACGAAATAAACACAGTGATTGAACATAAACTCGCCCAATTGTAAGCTACCGAATTTTTTAATACAAAATCCATAACAGTTCTGAAAGGCAACAAAAAAAAAATTAGGAACATTTTCAGAAATTCTAAGTCACAAATTTGTTTAGACGGTTATCAGATTTTGTAATTAAAATATTTCTTACAATTTCCCAATCAAACTTTTTTTGTTATTTACCAAAAATCTAAACGTTTTCCGAAACATCAGTAGATAAATCTGTTATTGAATCTGAGTCCTGCAAATAAAAAAAAACAGAAATAAAACAGCTTTAAAAAAAAGGTGTAAAATGGGTAAAAAACACGGCTGATTTTTTTTCAGATTTTTAAAAAAATATTTAACCGCGCCCCAGAGGCGCCGAAATATTTTTTTTCAAGGTTATATTTAAGATTTGGCATAGCAAAAAACTGATAGGTATCAACTCAATCCTCTAGCCATAATCGGCTTTTGAAATTTAAATTTAATGGTTACATACGTCATAAGTGGTAAGTGACGTGTTTCAATAAGATTGGTAGAAAATTTGTGATGTTGTCGATATGCTTTAATATTAACCGAGAAACTTATCTTTCTCTCTTATTTGTTGTCATTAAAAAGAGATAAACATATCGATATTTTTGTTCTCTGTTTGACACTTTATCAAATAAGGAGTAAAACACTAAACAAAATATTCTGTCATTTTCGTTAGTTTAATTTGTTGTTTGGTTTATGAAAGAAATTACTTCTATACTATTTTTGGCTCGAAAATAAAAATCCCTAACACCTTCTCTTGGTGTTACAGCGGTTCCTTCAAAAATAACCAATAGAAGTAATTGTTCTCTCCGGGAGCAACACTTCTATCGGTACAGTGAGAGAACGAATTTCAAGAATACTGTTTTGGCATTTTCAATAGAACCACGCCCACTTTCTATTGGCTGTTCTATTCTATCACCGTCAAGAATAGGGGTCTTGTTTGTTTATTACAGATAAACACGATTTTCTCTCCTGTCATATATCTTGTCAACTGGTACAATCAGTTAGTCACAGAACACGGTGTTTTGTGCCGCCAGTTCTTTGAGAATACTTGAAACGAACGTAGCTAAACTGTGACAACGTTGACTTTTAAACACACTTCATTATTGGTTATTAGTTGGCGCTACGTTTAAAACTTACTAATTATTTATTGCTAAATTTTACGAAATGAGAAAAATTACTTACAAAATGAATACCAATATAAGTAAATAGGTATCTTATCCTAAATATATATTGCTTTCATTTTGATTAATATGATCCTACTAAATTAGTCCATTGGCTGAAACTTTTGTACAGTTTTGGTATTGCATGATGCTAGCAATAAACCAATAGGTCCAGAAAACAAATTAGGCCCTTTCGTTTGACCATCTAAATGTTGAAGAAGGTGACGTAGAGGTAATTCGTTACCATGTAGAAAAACAAATTATCCATTGAAGTGGTTTTCCAATTTGACCTTCAATGAATTTAATGACACCACCTTTCCATCCTGTATTTACATTGGTGCTGTCACAACCAATTGCTTTGAGGTTCTTTGGGTCGACGGAATTTTCATTCATATATGATAGGATATTTATGCTTGGAGATGTTTACAGCATAAACAGGTGGGTTTATTGATAGGTGACCAAAGTATTTGTTTCCTGGGCCGGTATTCTCATGTCCTCGCTTGGAGCGATATCGTTGTCGTTGAATGCGAGGGGAGTGAAATTCACTGCCAAATCGATTCTCATGCCCTCTCCTCGCATGGATCGCTCCTGTCAAAGAGGAGTGCTTTATTTCACTCGCTTTCATGTGTACCAGTTGCTCGTGTCATAAATTTGCGAGCGGAGGGATACATCAGAATCTAGAAAAGCCATATCGCTGCCAATCAAATCACTCCCTTTTGTGATCGCTCGCTGTGAGCGATCACAAACCCTACATTCCTATCTATCAGTTTTTCAGTAAACCAAAACTATTGTAATATTAACAAAATTACTTTCACCCGCCGTCGCTTTAATGCAAAGGGGCGCGGCTAAACATTAAAATTTTTTCAGCAAATTTTTTTTCTCTCATAGGTGATTTGATACTTTTATCAGTTTTTTGCTATACCAAATCAAAAATTTGATTTAAAAAAAAAATTTCGACGCCACTGGGGCGCGGCTAATATTTCTTAAAAAATTCTGAAAAAAAATCAGCTTAGATTTTTTTACCCATCTCACAACTTTTTTTTTCACTATGCCATGTCAGATTCCTAAAAAGAATTTTATCGGCCCACCCTACTGTACATTGCATAGTTTGCTGTAAAAAAGGTGACGTAGGAATTTTACCCACCACTAGACCAACACACACTTTTAACTTTCTGTTTACCTTCGATATCTGAAGAAGATAACGTAGTTATCCGAAACGGGTGTTGTTTGCTGGTGTAGTGTTACGTTTCATTATAAATCGCCCAAATCAAGTTTCTTATCCTAAATTGCGTTTTTATATGTAATTAAAATAATTATTGGGTTACTCACTTCTCGTTGTAGTTTCCTTTTCTCGGCTTTAAGGGATTCTTCGGATTGCTCCGATATTTCGGCGGCCGTTTTATATCTAATTACTTGGCTTTCTAATCGCGCTACGGTGGCTTGTAACGTAGCAACATCTTGTTCTGCTTTTTGAGCCCTAAATTTCCAATCGGACAATTGTTTGCTAGCTTCCCCTAAAGAATCAGAGACAAAAAATAATCAATTATCAAAAAAGAAATCATTAAGAAGAGAAAAAGAGATAGAAATATGCATGACTGTTAATTAAAAACTAAACTCCCAATAACTAAATATCAATTACACAATTTAGTTGTGGATAGACTTTGAGTTTTATTACTACGATTAGAATTAACACAGTTATTAAAATAAATAAATAAATAAAGCAAAACAAAAACTAAAAAAAAATGGTATGCATGTTTTTAATGTAAACATACAATCTTAAACATATTAAGGGGTATTTGCACCACTTCAGTTAAAACTTAAGTGACACTCAAATCGCTAAAGGGAAACCTAACTCTCTGCTGTTAATATGGAGTGTAACACTTGCCAAGACATTAAAGAAGTTTTTAGGTGTGATGGATGTGAAAGCGTTTTGTGTAAAAAATGTGGAGACTTAACTGCGTCGGAGGTCAAAGTCTTACAACTGAGGGAAAGAAAAATGAAATTCTATTGTAATAAATGTTTAAAAAATGAGACATTTGAACTTCTGCACACTGTGATCAGCAACCAAAAGGAAGTAGTAAGCAGCAAAGATGAGGTCATTCTCCTATTGAAATCGGAAATACACAATCTAAAAGAAAAAATAAATAATAAAAAGGAAAGTAATACCTGTGTCTCGATTGCAAGCAAAACAAACTTTACCAACATTAACAAGGAAAATGTTCCAAACTTGATCATCAAACCATTCGAAGGACAAAACACAGATGTTAACAAAATGAAACGAGATATACAAGACAAGATAAATCCTGCTGAATTAAGTATTGCAATCAATAACATACTAACAACTAAAAGTGGAAGTGTGATCATTAAATGTCCATCAAAACAAAACATTCTAGAAATAAAGAAGGCTACTGAATTTATTTTTAAAGACAAATACAAAATTGAAACATCACAAATGAGGAAACCTAAAATAAAAATTATTGGTTATGACGGCAATGAGACAATGGAAGAATTGGAGATATCTATTCGGAAACAAAATACATATTGAAACAAGATATGTTGAAAATCACTTTCGTCAAAAAAAGAAAGAATGGAACATCTACTATATTTGTCGATTGCACACCAGAACTATTTAACAAAATGATCAACTACAAGAGAATATTTATAGGCTGGTAAAGATATGCAGTATATGAAGACTTGACAATATCCAGATGTAGCAAAAATGATTCTATCTGTGAGTGCTATGATGAAAAACATACCTCATCCGCTTGTACAAACTCAAACAATCAAACAGTAAATATAACACTAAATATAATACAAATCACAAGACATCAGATCCTAAATGTAATTCATATATGTATCACTTAAATATCTTGAAAAGTAGAATTGACTACTCGTTCTAGTAAGAGGATGAAATACTGGAGCAATTAGAAATTTTAGAACAGGATCTTGATGGTGATCTGGTTGATGAAATTCTGTTGAAACAGGGAGTGGTACAAAGTTTTAAATCTACTGCACCTTAATATTAGAAGTATCAATAAAAATCTCGACCAACTTCTTCTTTTAATAGAGCAATATGAAATTCATTACTGTAACATAATTGTTCTAAGCGAATGTTTTCAAATAGAATCTAGTGACTTGTACAATATTCCTGGTTACATTACCTACTATAATAATGCAGATATTAATAGAAATGATGGTGTGATAATATACACAAAGGAGCACCTTCAAGTAGAGGTAAGTCATTTGAAATTAATATCTTGCCAAGCAACAGTGAGCAGAGTAACATTTAGTCATAATAAGAATATCGAAATTTTCACTGGGGACATAAATATTAATATCAGGGATAATAATAATAATCGTGTTCAAAGCTACTTGGCATTAATAGGTAGGCATGGCTTCAGTCCATATTTAATGTACCAAACGGTGTTACTTATCTGACAGTATTTAAGTGACACTTGACCTAACATTTTTGAAAATGCCAGCGAAGGGCCGAGATACAACAAGCCTTTTAGATAGCAGTGGGAGGGACACTTGATCTCATATTATTCAGAGAATCAAGGAATTATGTTAACAAAATAAAATAAGAGTTAACAATCAAAATGAGGATGTGCCACAAGGAAGAGTTCTTGTTGCAATTTGCTTTAAACAAATTACAAACTGCTTATGCAGATGCTTGGTGATCAGTAGAATCAACCTTTGATTTGAAATCCATAAACAAGTTTAAAATAAAAGTGATCTACAATAGTCAGGCTAAGTAAGATGGAGTTTAAACTGAGTAAGAATACCAAGCTTCGTTAGGGGTTTAGGGGTAATAGAACGAATTTAACCCAGAGGTGAACCACTATAAACGTTTGAGGTTGCTGTGGAAGGAGCGGTTATCGACTACTATTATGGAATCTTTTGATTCAATATTCATTATTTTCGGTCTTAAAATTAATCATTTTTGCGTCAAAAACATTTTTATTCAAAAGAAAAAGACTGTTAAGAATGGTTAAAAAATAAAAAAGTTACATACTTTGGATATCATCGTAGTCGCAATCAGAAGATGGTCCGTTTAAGATGGCACCGCTCGAGTTCGGTTTTCTTCTTTTATTCTTTTCTTCTGCTAATTCTAGTTTTAAATGGCTAATTTGATCTTGAAGTTCAGTTTTTTCTTTGAGGAAACGGGATAATCGAACGTCTAATTAAAAAAAATAAATAAAGAAAACAAAATGAATATAAAATATGAGTTTGATTTATACCTAAACTTCCGTCGCCGGCACTTTCCAATAAATGAGCATTTTCGACACTGACTAGCGCTTTTTTGGGCGGATGCTGCGTGCCGTCCTCATCCGCAGGGATTTCTTCGCATACTATCACCAAACCCTTTTCGGCTATCAGTTTATCTCGTTCCTCAAGTTCGTACTTCGCGAAAGCCAAGTCGTCCTTTAGTTTGGTACATATGCTTTTTAACGTTTGATGTTCTCGGCACTTGTCTCGGTGTTCCCTTCGCAATTGGGAATGGTCCTCCTCCATTTCTTCCAGTCTACAAACAAACATATTGATAAACATAAAAAAAAACTTCCTGCTTACAAACTCTGAAGTTTGGATGCTTAAAACCATTTATATTGAAAGGGAAGTCATACTACTCGCAGACCGCTGAGCAGCATATTAAGCAAAAGTACTTAGTTAATGGTAATAAAATAATCAAATATGCAATCTGTTGCTAGTTTTTTTAGGTTTTTTGTAGATTTGTTCTCTGATTATATTTAAAGAATTAAGGTAAATCAAATCAAGGAAGCATTTTGGTCCAATATCATTTATTATATGCATAAACGATTTGTTGTAATTTTTAGTAATAAATAGGACATATCTAAAGTAGGTATGATAGTAAGATGGGGTATAAATTGAGTAACACCACCAAATGATATATAATATATATAGTTGAAATAGTCAGTGAAATATGCAAGGAAAAGTTATAGATGAAGAGAATGAGTACAAACAAACATGAGTAGACCACCCTAAAAAATTACTAACTGAAGCAGAAGAAGAAATTATGAAAGAAAACCATAAAGAAAATATTTTATTTGAACCTACCAGAGACGAAATTAGAAAAATTTTAAACAAGAGCAAAAATGAAAAGTCACCTGGGAAGGAAGATATAAAATATGGTAGAGACAAAATACAGGAGAGAATATATGAAATGGTCATAAAAATATGAAGAGGAGAGAAAATGCCTCAGGAATGGGCAATTGGACAAAGAGTCACAATTCACAAGAAGGAGGGGCAATAAAATTGCAAAAGCTCTAGACGAGTTACATTACTTAATGTGGTTTATATTGTCAACAAAAATACAAAAACGTCTGGCAGCCACTACAGGAGATGTATGGCTGTCAATGAAACCCGTGATCCCTGTAAGATTTACAGATACAATTATTAATTGTTCTTCTTTATTGATAAAACTAAATGTTTATAATAAATAAAATAAGTAAATCGTTAGACTAGTCAGGCAACTCAATATACACCATTGGATTTGTACAATTTGTTTAAATAAAATAGGTGGACATATGAAAAATAGTATAGATTGAGCGAAAGGGATATTGTCGACTAACGCCTGGTGCTATGACATTTCCCACTTTCTAATATAATGCAATATACTATTTCAAAATAAACCTCTTTTGAAATACATTATTAAATTAAATTAACTTTGTGCTTACCTATCTTTCAATAGTTCCAATTGATACGTTTGCGCCGTTTTGTCATTATCCAATTGGGCGTTGGCTATCATGGCTTTCCGGAATTTTTCTTCTACCTCTTTCAACTCATGCTGAAAGTAAAATTTATTTGTTTAACATTTAAACTGGCATAATCTTGTATATATAATTCATTCAAAGCTTTCTCTCTGTTAAATATTTATTATTGTCCAAGACCAAGACTGGATCCTGCAAGAACAAGACCAAGACCAAGATTGCTTATTTGACTGCAAGACCAAGACTAACCCGGTCTTGGTCTTGCATTTGCTCATCACTAGGATAGGGTAGATATCTCGACTCTAGGTGTTAAAATTTTGCGCCTACACTCTTAAGGCATTTTGATTGTTTTATTTTTTAATTATTGCTCTTTAATTTTAATTTCTAAGAGATGTTGCTTCTTTTTGATGGTCTTCCACCATTCTAAGATTTCAAATTAAGATTTGTAGAAAATTTATGATGCTTTGTTGGATAAAAAATCGAAATGGCGGTTTTCCAACATGGGGTAGAAGGTCTCATTTTCAGATTTACTGACACTAAGACCCACACACAATTCGGTGTTTTCATTAGAAATAAATCAATAAAATTCCTTTGTAATCATATAGTAAATTATAAATATTTAATCCTAAACTCATTACAATGCAACAATTCTGGTTATTTTTTATATAATATCAAATTAAAAGTAAGTTAAAATCGATAAATTCAAATATAGAAGTCGAAACGGTCGTGGCGTCAAAACTCATATCGATGACAGTTTGTTTACATTTAATGTGTGGTAATTGAGAGAGTTGGACTTTAAAGGCCGGTTCATGCAACGTTCATTATAATTACATTATCATTAAGAAAAGTTGAGCACCCAATTTATAGTGGAGGCGTTCATGCAACACATTAAGGCATTACAATTACATTAAGCCCACTAAGAAGTTGGGAACTTTCAACTTTTCATTTACATTACATTATATTCTTAGTGAAAACAGTAAAAGCGCATGCGCAGTACGATAGCATGGAAATGTGAATTCGTATTTATGTCAAAATTCCTATGTTTAGGTTATGTTGATATTTAAGGCCGGTTTTACAAGCAATAAAAAAAATTTTAACAAAATCAAAAATAGCATAGTAGTATAACAACTTGAACTTTTTGAATATTGTAGCAGATGTATAGAACATAACATAAGTTTCAAGTGTCAATAGTGGACAATATACGCATGCGCTAATACAGAATTTATAATGTAATGAAGTCTTGCATGAACGACATTTTTTTAGTGAAAGTGTAATTATAATGTAATGTTAATGGAATTATAATGTTCGTTGCATGAACCGGCCTTTATTTCTGATTTTATTGTGAATTATTGGTTTTATTTGTGTTATGCAATCATAAAATGTCGTCAGTAGGGTTTGTGAAAGCATTTTCAAACAATTTACCATCCTTAGACATTTTCATGGTTAGGTTAGGTTAGGTTGGGTTTCAATGCAGCTGAATTTCGAAATGTAAAAGCAACAGCGTAAATACTTATATTGTGCTTTTTGCATTAAAAAATGTCTAACTGACTTATTTTTATGAAAATCAACAAAAAATAAAGAAAAGAGAGAATAAATATAAATAAAAAACTTCGCACAATCTCGCAGATACACTGTTTACAATAAAATGATGGCGCTTTCAATGACACATATGAGTAGTGACGTCAACAGTCGTTTACGCGGCAAATTTTTGAATTTGAGGATGAAATAACTATGCTACAAAATTTTTTTAATTCAAGTTTTTTTGGTTTTTGGGGTAATTGATTGCTGCTGCTCTGTCTTCCTGCATGATTTTGAAAAAAATGGAAAACACCGAATTCCTTTATTTACGCTTTGATGGTATAATTCATCACATTTTTCGTTTAATTTTACTGAATTAAATTATGTTCTCGCCTTCATAGTGCGTTCCGCACAAATACTTCAAAACTTACCCTTAAATCTCTCAAACTGCCACTGTCTTCGAGAGAATCCTCGGAACTCCTTCGACTCGACAGATATCGCGTACCGGTACTTCTCGGCGTCCTGACTAATGATGTCGGTTCTGACGTCAACATATCGAACTGTCTATCGGCGTTTTCTTCTTGTTCTTTTTGTTGCCTTTCCAATTCTCGCATTCGTATTTCTCTTGCTTCCGCTCTGGCCTGTCTTTTCGCCCATAATCGCGCTTCCGCCTGAAACATTTAAAAAAACAATACTTCTAGTTAATCTTTATTACCATTTTTTACTCGTTAGCATACAATTTGAATTTATTAACTTAAATCCATCTCATTCCGAGGGATATAAAACGTTATGGGTGCATCGTTCATCTCACCCACGTCAAAAAAAGAACTTGTATCAAGCAGTCCAGTTTATATTATAAAAAAAACTATTAAGAATATTAAACAAAGACATTTTTAACAAAACGCCCACGGTTTATTTATAAAATTAACTTTTTAGTTCAATGACAGCTGTTTCGATATACTATCATCGTCAGAATGACATATTGAAATTTCATTTTGTTTTATGAGATAGCTATCAGATGGTGATAGAGTAGTGTCACGACTAGGGCGCGTATTCTCGAATCAATCCTGTGAGAGAAACATTTCCCACTCATACGAAAATATATCTATCTATCTATGTCATTCCCACGAAAACTTATATTTCTATCTCTTTATTTTCGTAGGAGAGAGAAACTACTCTCTCGTAGGAATTATTCGAGAATGCTGGTCTAGAAAAAACTATATAGTGCTGAGATTCAAAATAATTTATGTGTTAAAGGAGGGTACCTTTTTAAATGGCTGTTTTAAGAGACCAACCGTTGATTATTCAACCAATGAATAGACTACCTAAGTCTGACGTCACTGGGTGGAGCTTATTTTTCCAAATAAAACAAAAAATTTAAAGCCCAGGCATTTAAAGCATCTTTACTAATTTTCTTTTCAATTTATTTCTTATTGTGAGTTAAATAAGAGAGGTTGTAATTTGTTCTGTTGAGTGTGTGTGTATATATTTATTGAAAACTTTAAGAATTTTTAAAGGTAGGTGTTTTAATACTATTTTCATAAAATTAAGGTTAAGTTTTGTTTAATTTATGAAATATTTTTTATATTTTTAGATTTTGTGATTAAAATATGGCTTTTAAACATGTTTTAAAGCTTTCAAATATTAATGAATTTTTAAACAATGATAATAAAATAATTAAAAGAGGTGAAAATTCATTGGAGTCGAACCATGTAAAAAATATGCAGTTTGATGCTAATTTGATGATGATCAGAGGGGATATATATGCCAGTATGAAAGATAAAACTTACAAAGCTGAGGTAGGTTTGGATTTTTTTATATGATGGTAATATATACTAAATATTAACTTATTTCAGATTACATTGAATAAATTGGGTGATATTGTTTCCACAACTTGTGCTTGCCCTAGAGGAAAAAATGTCACCATATAGCTGCATTGGCTCTATTTGGACACTATAATATTTCAGTAACAGATAGAGAATGTACATGGAATGCGCCAAAACAAAAATATTGAGCAGTAAAAACTACAGAAGAATTATATCCTCAAAAACCATATACTGCTGTTGAAGAGCCTTTAAGTCAAGAGCAAATGACTGCATTAAAAACAAGTTAAGTTTATTTGGTAATACTGTGGGCTCTAGTTGATGCTGCAGATCAAGGTACTCAATATAATTTGCCCATTATTGAAGATATCATTTCATCTACAGAATTCAATTTGGCCTTAAATAAACATTAAAAATATTGCTGCTCTAACAGTAGCACAAGTTACCAATGAACACTGGATTTTAATCAGAAAAATTAGACTTACTGCTAGTAATTTTGGAGTAGTTATTTCTTCATGCAAAAGAAATAAGTATCCAGACAGTCTTTATAAAACTCTAATTGGTGAGTATATACATTTGCTACATAATTACATTCACAACTTTTGAAAACAATCATGAAACATTAATATCCTTTTATATTAATTTTTATTTTGCTATTGTAGGTGCTCATTCTCTCGATGGCATTAAGGCTATTCAGTGGGGAAGAAGTCATGAGAAGCATGCTCTGAAACATTTAAAAGAAAATTTCAATTTAGATGTTAATCCAACAGGTATTTGGCTGAAAAATTCAGGAATATTAGGAGCAAGTCCTGATGGCTTGGTTGGTGATGATGCCATTGTTGAGGTGAAGTGCCCATATTCTTTTAAAAATGATGTAGATTATGATGCTTCTTGGGAAGAATATGTATTATTATTGGAAACATTTTATGTAAATCATTACCCCCCAAAACTATTAAATGGTTAAATTTAGTATGTAACAGAAATAATAGGTAGTTTGTAGTATATATAAATTAAACATTTTTTTATTTATTAATAATATATTGGTTCTGACAATGTATACAATTATTTTTATGATTTTTTAGTTTAAAATTTATACTGTTTATAACATTTGTAAAATATAATATTTTTCATAAGGTCTGTTTTATTAATTTAAAATAATACAACAAAAAATGTTTTATGAACTGCAATTAAAGTGCATAGCTAGATCTTCATGTGACAAGTTTAAACATAATTTCATTAACGTCATTAGTATTTTATCAATTTTTGGCAATAATTTTACCTGCCACCCAGCATAATTTGCATATTCTCTGCTCACTGTAATGCTTACAGTAAGGTACAAAACACATAACCATTGCGAAAAGGGCTCTTTCTAGAAATAAATTATAATTTTATACATAATTCAATCCAATAATATGTTTTAATTAAAATCTTTACTATTAAAAACCATTCAACTCCATAATATAACCTAAAAAGGCTTCTTAGTGTTAAAACAACAGAAAAACACCTACCTTTAAAAATTCTTGAGGTTTTCAATAAATATACACACACACTCAACAGAACAAATTACAACCTCTCTTATTTAATTCACAATAAGAAATAAATTGAAAAGAAAAATAAGTAAGCAACACGTTTTGCAGTGCATAAATAACTACAATGTAATATGTATTTATATTGCAATGTTGCCAGTTACTTATTGTGATTTTGTTTAAGCAATTAAAAAAAGTATGTATTTTATTGGCATCGATCATTAGTCCAAAAACCGATACCCCCTTTATAATAATAAGCAACGACTTTAGTGCTTCAATAATTTAGTTGTGATGCAGTAAAAAATGAATAATTAACAGAAACTTAAAGATAAAAACTAGAATATGAGTAACTGCGTTGTGGACCCTAGACAAATTAAATAGTTCATCTTTAGTTCATTGAAAATTATCTGAGCTATACATTTCTCATATTAAAATAAAAAGTTTATAAAGACTATTATTAAATACTGTTTTAATTTTCAAATTGTGTGGAAATGAAGCGATACGGGCAGTTTGGGTAGCTCAATGATATAATAGACACTAGATAGAGCTCAGAGGGAAAGAGGGATTGAAGCCAACATAAGATTAAGATTCAACGAGTCGAAATAGCTGGATAAAGGGCAAAATAGTATTGCATGGGAATGTATTTTATCCCGATTTTTAATATTTTTGTAGTTGTAGGTGTTTTATACGGTTTAAACATATAGTGTCAGTTAATTAGTTAATTTATAAAAAAAATATTAAAGACTCTTTTGACAAAAACGAAAATATATCCTGGGTAAATGTAGTAAGGTATTTAACTAAAATATGGGTAATAAAATCTCATTTAAGGTTTATTCTCTCAAGAATGTATCTGTCCATAGTTATTTGTATTTCAGTTTTTCAAAAAATGGTATTTTACTAAAAATGTGGCTTATAGCTATGATAAGGAAAGATTTTCAGCTGGGGAAAACTGCTAAACTATGTTTGATACATTTTCTTCCATAAGATTTTGTTATTACTTTTGGACTGAAAACTTTGAAACCAGAAAAACCGTCACATAACAAACATAATGTAGCCTAAAATGTAATCTTACACATGTTTCCTATAACAATAAATCAAAGTAGTGTTGCTGGGATTTTTATCAAAATTAAATGACTATTTAGATCAATACAAAGTAAATGTGTAAATAATATTAATGTTTATTCATTTAAACATAGTAGTTCAATTTAAAAGTGTTGGTTTTTTAAACAGATTTGCATATTGACAAAAATGTACAATAATTACCCATATTTTAAATTATCAGTGTATTTTGCGATGTACGGAATTTTTTTATTATTATTTTACTAATTGTGCTACAGTTCAAGTTCTTGACAAATGTTTTAAAAAATTTAAATGCATTTATTAAGATAAAATTAGATACAAATATATTTTTTATTTATATGTATCTACTATCGTCGCGCGTACAATTTCTCCTATAGTTCTCACTCTCTCTAATGTTGGAGTCAATGCTCTGTATACGATGGATTGTAAAAGGCGCATCTAGTAACTTTATGAAGATTTTAAACTGTTCCCCATCAAAAAACGATCATATTTGCTGAAAACATTTTGAAAACCATTATTTTTATAGAACAAATGAAAAAATTAAGCCATAATACCCACTATTTTCCCAGAACAAGTCTTCAGCCAAGGTGCGTATTGCAAAAACAATTTGATAAATTACTAAATAAATATGTTTACCTATTAATACGAGTTTAATTTTTAATATTTTGAAACAATTTAAATTTGTAAAGCCGTAACTGTTTTTTAAAATATTTTATATTAAAAATAAAGTTAAAACTTGAATATACTTACTTTTTACTAATTGGTACAAAGTTTGAATTAATCTGAAAGTGTTGTAATTCTTAAATTTCAATTAATGTCTTAAGTGAAATAAATGTTAATCTATAACAATATACCGGAAGTCATTTATTTATTACTTTTACTTAATGCTCCATGTGATGACACGACGGAATCACAGTATTGAATTAATTTACTTGATAAAATAATTCTTTGATATATAAATAAGATTATATCTTGAGCCCTTCTCATAGAGACGCCGCTGGTGTTTATTGTTTGGTCCAGGTTTGCTTCAACTTGTTGTTTCGAGTCCATATATCTTTCCTTATCTAAGCTTAGCACAAACCGTGTAACTAGCGGCCTCTATGAGAGTCAGAAATAAAAACAAATTCATTGGACGTATTTTATTAAAAAAAGAGACTTGATTATCTTATTTTAAAATACCCCGTATACCGTATATTAAATTTTCATTAATAACCGAATTATATAGTTTATTTAAATTGGTTTTAATTTAACTAATGATAAACAACATTGCATACCTCTCCGCTATTAAGTCTCATAAAAGAATCAATAACGTCATCATCGTCATTTGTATAAATATTTTCAGTTAGATCGTCAGTATCACTTTGGTCATCAATATAATTATTAGTTTCTGTCATGGTCTCTCCAACAGGAAACACATCATCTTTATCGACGCTTTCTGGTAATTTCTTCATTATTTTTAAACACTACCATAATATTCCGATAAATTAAACCACGATATCGTTGTTTTTAGTCACCACACCTTTATAGAACACAAACGCTTCACAAAAAACACACTCATTCGCTTAAATACATATTGCTGATTGTCAATAATACTTTCGTAAGCGATATTTTTATAAAGGTACTGATAACAATATTTGATATTTTATAGTAGAAGTGTGGTTTAAACGATTACGATTTATCTAATAAAAAACAAATAATATATAAGATAACCCAAAATTAAATATTTTTTAAATGATCTTATTTTTATGATATTAATGAGAATATAAATATTAGGCCAGGCGAACTAATATTTTTTTTAAGAAAAAAATCCTAACAGGATAAGCTCAACGGGAAGTGGTTAGATAAGTGATAACAAAAATTGTGTAAACGACTCAACACCTGGGTCGTTTCCGTTTCGGAAGGGTGGGGGGAGAAAGGGGTGAAAAACGGTTTTTCACGATTTGCGGCGTAAATATTGGTTCTATCGAAAAAAGTTAAATGGAAAAGTTGTAGATAATTAAAAAATCTACAACTTTTGTATTGAACATTTTTCAACATAACCTCAAAATTTTAGAGAAAAATGCAAAAAACTGTTTTTTTCGTTTTTTATTTTTCATTTCGCCAAAAATCGTCCAAACATTTTCAAATTTGGTGAAAATGTAGCTTTTTTAATTCTAAACAATTTCCTTTTTTTTGTTTTCCGTGAGCCAATTGGTTTCTGAGAAATTTATGTTTTTAGAAAAAAAGGTTTTTTTTTCAAACGCTCGTTCAACCTATTTTTTTCAACAGTAAATACACAAGAGCTTTTTTTTTACCGGAAAATTTTTCGATTCATCGAAAGATTTTGCCAGTTTTCAGTTTTTTGAGTAATATTACTGATGGAAAAATCTTGAGATGAAGAGAAAAATTTATCCATTAAAAAAAAGATCGCGTGTATTTTGCTAAGATAAATTAACGACTAATTATATAAAGAAACAATAAAATTTATTCATTCTAAAACAATTAAACTAGTAGTTAAAAGAACAGTTGTTAAAAATACAATTATTAAATATTGGTTGGGGAGTACTGATTTTAATGTTTTCTTCTCGTGTTTCTACGTATGTTGAATATTCTGTTTCCGAGGGTCTCAAATTATTTATAAGTTGTTTATGGTGTTCGGGGTCAATTTGGAGGTATGGTTTAATCGATTGTGATGACGAGTGTCCTGTTATCTTAATAAGCTGTTGATCGCTAACTCCTGCTTTGGCTAATTGGGAAACTGCGCTGGCACGATTTGAATGGTTAGTAACTTTATTATTGATTATGTCCAATCCAATTTTTGCAGCAGAATTTTTTGTCCAAACAGATATGGTATTAATACCTAAAGGAACATTTTTGTACCAACCTTTAGAATTTTTATTTTTCCAAAAAGGATTTGGAGCTAAAAATAATCGGTCAGAAGTAATATGTTCATTTCTTTTTTCTACTAGCAAATGGAATAGTTTTACAGGGCAAATACTTTCGTCACTTTCATTTCTAGTCAACCATTTGCTGTCTGTTAACTTTTTCGAGCCGCCTTGTGCCGTTTTCGAAAATATGGTGTTATATTCAATCCTACCCGTAGGAAGACCATTTTGGTTCTTTTCTACTTTAAAATAATAAATTTTGCAATTAACAGCTTCTCCTCCTCTCCAAGCCAATTCGTAAGAAGCTATATGAAAGAATCTTTTTTGCAGCCCTTCAGGTTCATTTATATTCCATAGTGTTGCCATTTTTATTATATTTTCTTTGTCTATTGTTGAAGAACACGTCTTTCTTTTTGTTGGAATCAATTGAAGTTGTTTTCTTTTGGCATTTCTAGCATCCCGAGCTTCTTTAAAGGTTATGTCTGTAAAAGGATCAAATTTCAAACCATATTCGTTAAAATATTTCTGTTGTAACATTTTAGCAGTCGTGTTCCATATTGTTTTGACCGCAAATTCTTTGTAATCTTCTCCATTCTTTTTTTCATATTGAAAGCCCAATCTTTTAATATTTTTGCTAGATCTTGTATTGTAGTATTCTCTTCCAACTTATAATTTCGGCTTTGACAAAACTCCATGAATTGTTTCCATATTGATGACTTCGTATTTTTTGTTGACTTCGGTATTGACTCTTCAATATTTTTTGTAATTTGTTCATGTGAAACCTCTCCAAATCGGTTCATACTTTATGTTTTTTGCAAAGAAAAGGTAGTATTGTTTTATATTGTTAAATTTGACAATTAAATACCTGTCAACAATAATGCAAAATTGATACACACCTACTAGATTGAGGAACATGCGATAAAAAAAGCGATAAAAAAGGATGCACCTTTTTTATCGATGTCAAAATGACAAAATAGTTTGTAGGTATATGACATTTTAACATTGGAGTTAATTTATCTAGTAAAATATTACAGGACGAATAGTATTTGAGAAGATTATTTTTTGAACAATTCTGTACAAAACAACTTTATTTAATAACTTATCGTTATCTTTTTACCATTTTACTTTTCACTAGGATACGTGTATTTTGTGTTGCGTCTATGATCTAATTTATTAAAACATTAATAATCAAGAGAAAGAAAGGAAATGGGTTTACACAGAATAATATTTAATAAATATATTATTATTTTAAGAGAAAATACTTATAATCTTTTGATCTTTTAATAACTTTAATAAAAAATTTGACAAGCCCGACTAATGACGTAATCAATATGGTCCAAAAATGCCATTACCTTTCCTATTAACTCATCCTATTCGCGACATCTATTGGGAAGGTCAAATGAGGGTGAACAACACATCAGTGTGTCATTAACCTTGTAGTTTAATGTATTTTTTTTGTTGAAAAATGTATTAAGATAAGACAAATACAAAAAATAGGAAGTTCACACGTACACAGCAACAACGATAGATAGAAAAGCATGAACTAAAATTTTGTTGTTCACCCTCGTAGCGGCCATATTGACAATTGACAGCGCCGTCTAGTGGTCATTGATTTTCGCGAATACACTAGGTAGTATTGACAGTTGTCAGTTATCGTGAGCGTCGTGAAAACAGGGTTGTAATTTGAATAAATATTTATTCTTATACCTATTTATACAATTATATTATTAAAGAGAAAATTACCAAAATAAAAATTATTAGGTATATCTATTTAAAGTTTACCTACAAGACCACATTTGCCTGTAGGCATATAAAAGTTTTAAATGCATACAGAACCAGGAAGCAGGTTAGTTTTAAAATAACTTCATATTTGGTTTTTCATTATCGTTTAGATGAATTGAATTTTGATAATAATAATAACAAAATATATTTCAGAATATTTAGATAATATAAATAAATGTTGATTTATAGTAAGGTACTTATAAACAAGAAAATTGATTGTGCAATATTGTTATTGATTTTTGACAGTTCTATAATTTTATCAATACTGGTAAAACGACTAGTGGTTTTATCAAAGGTAATACCACGAGTCCTTAAAATTTATCTAGTAAAATTTTACAGGACGAATGGTATTTGAGAAGATTATTTTTTGAAGCATTCTGTACAAAAACCACTTTATTTAATAACTTATCGTTATCTTTTTACCAATTTTTACTATTTTACTTATAATGTTTTGATCTTTTAATAACTTTAATAACAAATTTGACAAGCCAACTGAAGCCAACTAGGATAGGTGTATTTTGTGTTGCCTATCTATGATCTAATTTATTAACACATTAATAATCAAGAGAAAGAAAGGAAGAGGGTTTACACAGAATTATATTTAATAAATATATTATTATTTTAAGAGAAAATACTTATAATCTTTTGATCTTTTAATAACATTCATAAAAAATTTGACAAGCCCGACTTTAATGACGTAATCAATATGGTCCACGAAATGCCGTTACCCCTCATATTAACTTATCCTATAGGTACACTAGATAGTATTGACAGTTGTCAGATGTCGTGAGCGTCGTTAGAACAGAGTTATAATTTGAATAACTAATTATTTTTATACCTATTTATACAATTATATTGTTAAAGAGAAAATTACCAAATTAAAAATTATTAGGTTTATCTATTTAAAGTTTACCTACAAGACCACATTTGCCAGTAGGCATACAAAAGTTTTAAATGCATACAGAACCAGGAAGCAGGTTAGTTTTAAAATAACTACATATTTGGTTTTTCATTATCGTTTAGATGACTTGAATTTTGATAATAATAATAACAAAATATATTTCAGAATATTTAGATAATATAAATAAATGTTGATTTATAGTAAGGTACTTATAAACAAGAAAATTGATTGTGCAATATTGTTATTGGATTTTTGACAGTTTGTAACACATCATACTTTTATTCATTTAAATAATTATTTGATCGGGACTTCCTAAAGGTAGGCAACTCAATTTTTCTAGTTATAAAAGTGCGCCGTTTATAAATCATTTGGAAGGGATTAACAAAAAACTGAGTAGTCAAATAAAACTAATTGCTAATCCTTCGAACGAGGATTTTTGCCGGTCAATGTTCAGAGAAAGCAACAAAGTGTTTTTGGTTTTAACAGTGTTAACCCTTTTTTATAAAGCGTTGGGCTCGTGCCTGCATTTTAGTTAGATGAAACTTATTTTTCTACATTATCATGTACTAAGAAACTTTTAAATTAATGATAAATAAAAAGATTATGTCCAGCTAATTTGATAAATAATCGTCATTTATTTGACCCAGTGGCGTGGTACATTTCATAAAAGTTTGTATTTTGTAATTTTAGTCGCTTATTGTATGAATAAACCTTAGAAGTTCACTACAACTTGTCTTTCCTGTACCAAAACCATTATTCAACTGAGAATACACCCCATATTTTTGATCTACTGCAAGTTCTATAATTTTATCAATACTGCTATAACGACTAGTGGTTTTATCAGTATCAAACGGAATGATTGGCTAGCATTTAGCACAGAACATTGAAGATTAAGCGTTTTCATTGGACGAAATCACAAAACTGTGATATTTTGACAGGTGAAAAAAATAATCAATATGAAACGTGCCGTTGCTATGCAGTTTTGTCAGTTAAAAATAGTCTAGTGAAATAGTCTTTCGGAAATTGTCTGTCATAATGATACATGGCTTATGATAACATCTTCCGCATTCATTGAGGAATACCCATTCTAGTGCCTTATGTGATTATTTTGTGTGTAATCATAAAAACATTTGGTATCAGACGAAGACATGGTTCAAACAGGATGATAGAGCTTAGTTACAAAAACGGACATTACATTTTTAACAGCATTGCGATCGGTTCCTTTTGATTGGCATAATTAATAATCAGAGGGAAAAGAACAATTTGCTTTTAAATTCAAGTTGTGGGATTAAAATTCACTTCTATTATTTAAAAACTTACTGAATATATTTAACGTGTAGGAGAATTATTTAAAATAATAACTGTTTAATACAAGAAAGAACTATTCGACTGGCAAAAAACTTGCATAAAATAAATTACTGATAAGTTTAATACTACTATGTGTGTCTAAAAGGTCCGAATGTTTAGTAATTTTTAACTGAAAAATATAAGAATATAAGACAATGTTTAACATTTATTAAAATCTTCATTTTTGGCTGCACTTTAGGATAAAGGCGTCAGTAACCGAAAGAATAAACAAAATATTAACAATCAAACAAATTAAAGTAATTGTTTACGGGCCGATTGTTCAATCTTCAGATAAAAAGTCTATTAACTATCAAGCGGATAAAGTTATCTGTCTGTTTATTCGACGTATAATTAGTCCCCTATTTTTCAATGTCTTTTTATTCATTGAATAGTTATCTGACGGAATATTTGAACTCTGGCAACACGTGGTGAAACAAATATATTGCAAACTTATGGGTTAGAGAAGGACAAAAATTTTCTGTCAAACAAGTGTCAGTGTCACTTCACTTTTGAGGTTATGTCATGCTTTGATGCTTGTTGTTTGTTTTTTGGTGCGAAACGTGAGACGTCTATCGGTTGTGTTAAAATAAATTGTTGCGAAAGTGTACGGAAATAATGGAATCTAAGAAAAGATAGCGTTCAGCAAATTTTAATACCGCAGAAATCCAACTACTTGTCAGTTTAGTAGGTAAATTCAAAGCCATAATTGAAAACAAAAAGACGGACGCTGAGACAAACAAAGATAAAGAGGCAGCATGGAAGAAAATAGAAAATTCTTTTAACTCCTGTGGGATTTCCACGAGTGTCCGCTCGTGGAAAACTTTAAAACTTAAGTACGAAGGATTAAAAAAAATAACAAAAAATAAATCTTCTCTGCAAAGGCAAGACATGTACAGAACTGGTGGAGGGCCTTCAAATGCTCTCGAATTCAACGAAATAGAGGAAAAGGTGAAAAGGACTCGATGCGCGTAACGACAGTGACACTAGTAGTTGTTGCGTGAACCAGTAATAAACATCCATCCTCAAAAACATTCACATTTATAATAGGTATTAGTGGGATTCTAGCGGAATAACTTTTATTAATCGAATAACGTGGTTATCTGATGGTTGAAGCGGCAGATAGATTTATCCCTCAGTTAGCAGAGTTATTCGACAGTTAAGTCTTATCCAACTGTTGAAAAATTCAAAACCTTGCTATCCATCGAATAAAAGTTATCTATCTGTTTCTCTGAAGATTGAACAATCGGCCCTTATACAAATAATAAGCTTTTACTTTTTTCATAAACTAAAGGGAAAAAAATACTTTAAAATAACTTAAACCTTAATAAACTACGTGAATCCAAGAGCAAAATTTGTACACTGTACAGTAAAAATATTATATTAATAATAAAATGATAATGGACTAGTTTAGTGATTTTTTTTATATTTGCATCTTATAAAATAGGGTTTTAGTGGTTCAATTGTACAAATAAAATTTTTATAAAATTAATCCTCTAGCCATAATCGGCTTTTGAAATTTAAATTTAATGGTTACATACGTCACAAGTGGTAAGTGACGTGTTTCAATAAGATTGGTAGAAAATTTGCGATGTTGTCGATATGCTTTAATATTAACCGAGAAACTTATCTCCCTCTCTTATTTGTTGTCATTAAAAAGAGATAAACATATCGATATTTTGGTTCTCTGATTGACACTTTATCAAATAAGGAGTAAAACACTAAACAAAATATTCTGTCATTTTCGTTAGTTTAATTTGTTGTTTGGTTGTGTTTGGTTTATGAAAAAAATTACTTCTATACTATTTTTGGTTCGAAAATAAAAATCCCTAACACCTTCTCTTGGTGTTATAGTGGTTCCTTCAAAAATAACCAATAGAAGTAATTGTTCTCTCGGGGAGCAACCTTTCTATCGGAACAGTGAGAGAACGAATTTCAAGAATACCGTTTTGGCATTTTCAATAGAACCACACCCACTTTCTATTGGCTGTTCTATTCTATCACCGTCAAGAATAGGGGTCTTGTTTGTTTATTACAGATAAACACGATTTTCTCTCCTGTCATATATCTTGTCAACTGGTACAATCAATTAGTCACAGAACACGGTGTTTTGTGCCAGTTCTTTGAGAATACTTGAAACGAACGTAGCTAAAATATGACAACGTTGACTTTTAAACACACTTCATTATTGGTTATTAGTTGGCGCGACGTTTAAAACTTACTAATTATTTATTGCTAAATTTTACGAAATGAGAAAAATTAATTGCAAAATGAATACCAATATAAGTAAGTAGGTATCTTATCCTAAATATATATTGCTATCATTTTGATTAATATGATCCTACTAAACTAGTCCATTATGGTTTTTAGTCTTTTAATATTTTTTTTGTTAAAACGAGTATTCTTTTAAAATATAAATAAATTAGGTATGTTACTGAGACTTATAAATAATGTACTAACACGTTTTCTAGGTCCCGCACACAATTTAGGTCTTGCGCTGCCGCTGGGGTTGACAAACAATACTTTCTGTCCTATTTTTGGTGTTCATATTATTGGTTTTCCGGTAAAGTATAATAGTATATTAAACAACGCATTTCATATGGCTTATTGCGCTGTTATGACACGAGTTCAAGTTTAAAAAACGAATTGCGAAGCGATGAGTATGTATTAGTTACATAAAAACTTAAAAAAATCATACTATACTGTGTAAAAAAAATATAAAGAATATTCTCTGAGTTTAGACATACGTGTTGTTATGACGTCATACAGTGAATAATGGTTCATTATGTACTGGTGAATAATGGCTAACATTATACTTGAGAAAGCATACGTATAATACTTTCTAACAAAGTCGAATTTGCGTCATTTTTACCACTCACCTTTTTCTTGCTGAGCGAAACAGCAGTCACCAACAAGTGCGATTTGGGTTTTTCGTACAGGCAGTCGCTGAGAGACGGTGTCCGATTAATTTTCGTCAATTTATTTCTGGTAGGTAGTTGTTGTACGGCGACCATATCGTTTACGGAATCGCAATTACCAACACCGGCAAATACCATCACCAAACTAAGAGATAACGAGATAATTTTCGGTAAATATTTAGATTAATCACGAGTGAATTCCAGTATTGCGTTCATATCTCGTAGAATGTTTTAATTTGTTGGGGAAAAAAACAAGAATAATTAAAACAATCGCGAGTATCTCAAAGTGAAACATATACTATTGTTTTTTTTTAAATTCTACCTTTACAGTAGGTCAAACTGAACTAGATGGAAAACACGCGGTTCATCTCATCCGGTTTCGCTCGAGAGACACGAACGACGTCCGCCTTCCAAGACCGTAAAGAACGTAAAGACCGTCGCGACGCAGTATTTCAAACTGGTAAAGAAAACTTTTAACATACATACGAACATTATAAATACCTTCAGGTTAACCCTCAATACACTAGGCGAGTTCGTTGCCCAAAATATAACAGTCGGATGTATTTGTGAAGAAAGTAAACGCACACAGAAAATTTACGACATAAATTCAATATCTAGTCCAATCTCAAAAAAAATGTTATCCAGAGTTTAAAAAAATTAAAGAGTCCAACAGTATTTTTTACATAACCTCAAAGTATCCAAAAAAATGTCAAAACCTGTTTTTCTTTTCTTATCATTTTATCTAAAATTATCCAAATTGTATTAAACTCAAATCACCCATAATATTTTTTTTATATTTTGCACTTATAAAAATCTTCATTATAAAACGCATTTGCGTATCGTAATGTAACTTTTAGGCACGCAAATTTTTGTTTTAAATGGTTGGCGACATGAGTAAAGTATCTAATGACAAGACTATTGACAATGACATTTGTGGCTAATAGAAATTTATTAATTTTATATTGTTCTTTAATAAAGTATTTGTGAATATGAATATCATCTTTTACTTATATATTATATTATTATTGGTGTATTAGTCATTTTAAAATATTTGAAAACATTAACATTTCATAATTGAAATGTCAAAACTGTCAAATGTTATAAATTACACAGTGCTACCGACATACTTTTTAAAATTAAATTTTTCGTAATTACATAAAAATAATAAATTAATTTAAAAAATGATAAAACGGCAAAATATAAAAAATATTATAAACAACTTATTTCATATGGCTGTTGTGACACTTGTTCTTTAAAAAACTCATCGCTTCGCGATTCGTTTTTTAAACTTGAACTCGTGTCATAACAGAATTCCATATGAAATGCGTTGTTTAATATACTATTTTATTATTGCAGTAATTAAATTACAAGTTCGTAACAGCTACTTGTTTCTAAGGATGCTATCAGGTTTAAAACATTATTATGAGCAATTATTATTTGTATAGTTGCCATGGTAACTAAAAAATTCCGAAAATTTTTTGTGGCGCCAATATTTTTAAATGGAAATTTTTTGACAGTAGAAACCATAGAGAACACTGAACCTCAACATACAGTCAGATGTAAAAATGCAGAGTTGACATTGTTTAGAAACATTAAAGATGTTTTTTGGCGACAGATACGCAAGATATAGGATTTTTACGATAAGTTGACAATGACGTCAGAGCATAAAATTTTGCGGTGTTGTCACGCAGAGTTGATTTTCCTTCATCTAGGTTAACTGGTAGTGCTTTGCTAATTCTAAATGTCAAACGTGTACAATACAATAATGACGCGTGGCAATTGGCTCGTGGCAACAGCGCGAATTGTTACCAATCTGTACACGTTTAATTTTCCTAGCTCTTACAAGTAAATCTCATCTACTGTCAGTTATTTTTAAGTTACTTTGTTGGCAATATAATTAACTAGGAATTAACTTGAGTATCATGCACTAATGACGTCATAAGTATCAGTTTGACATTGGATAGATACTCAAGTTCGGCAAGTGACAGTTGCTCTAACCTCAAAATCTTTTCAAGAATTAGGCTTTCCAACGACCTGTCAAAAATTATTCAATATGGCGGCTGTAGGCAAACAATAGTATTGTTTTGTATTGTTGTCATAGTGCTTTCTTTATTTAAGTTGATGTAGAAGTTTTTATTGTTGTGAGAATATAGTTTTTGTGACTTTATAAAATAGATTTTATATATTATTTGGACTTGTTAACGTTATAGGTTGAAAAAATGCCTCTTACATGCCTTGTGGTTGGTTGTGGAAGTAGATCAAACAGGAATGATGTAAAATTCTTTTGTATGCCTGCGGTTTTGAGCCACAAATTTCTTACAGATAAGAACGAATTGTCTGAAAGGCGTGGGGCTCTGTGGACAGACAGCTACAAGGGTTTTTTTCAATTAAGTAGTGGTATTCCTGGGTAGCAATACGTTGTGTTCCATGGAAAGAAGTAGTCATATTTTAGCAATGGAAGGGGAAAATTCAAAAATATTTGCGCATGAGTATTCAATAAAGAGATAGGTCTATTTACTTCGTCTTAATCTGACGCGCTCAACAAGTATTTATTAATCTGACAAACGCCCCTATCCATACAAAGTGTTTCCCCATATATGATTTTCTGACGCTTCAGCTCCCCTACTATAATAAATTGCATTGCCAAGAAGGTTACCACCTTATCAGATGTTTTTCTTGTACCTATCACAAAATAAATAGAATATAAAATCCTACGCTATTCAATTCAAGTTTAACAGAATTATGTTAATTAAATATCGTTATCGTTAATCATACTCGACTATTATTTTACATGAATACAATGAACTAAGTGTATTTGGCAGATAAGTGTAGGTACGTCTTGTATATTTGGGTAAGCGCCTTTTTTATTAGAAAATTGAATCAAAATTTCAAATGTATATATAACGAAAAAAAATATTGTAAAAAGTGTATATTGATTAGTAGGTACCTAGTTTTACATTAATTTCCATTTAATTACATTAACATTACATTATAATTACACTTTCACTAAAAAAATGTTCATCTTCATTACATTGGGTGTGTTCGGGGAGCACGCTTTCGATATATGTAGCGCCAAGAGGAATAGTACTAGATAGCGCCAAATGGCGCAAATAGCGTGCTTCCCGAACACACCCATTATAAATCCTGTATTAGCGCATGCGTCCACTATATACTCTTGACAGGTATGTTATGTTCTATGCATCTGCTTCAAGTTGTTATACTACTATTCTATTTTTATATTTTTTTAAATATTTTTTAAAACCGGCCTTCAATATCAACATAACCTAAACATAGGAATTTTGACATAAATACGAATTCACATTTCCATGCTATCGTTCTGCGCATGCGCTTTTACTGTTTGCACTAAGAATATAATGTAATGTAAATGAAAAGTTGAAAGTTCTCAACTTCTTAGTGGGCTTAATGTAATTGTAATGCCTTAATGTGTTGCATGAACGCCTCCACTATCAAATGGGTGCTCAACTTTTCTTAATGATAATGTAATGTTAATGTAATTATAATGAACGTTGCATGATAACTTGATGACAACTTTCGATTCTATAATAGTTTTCTTAGTTTAATATTTGAAAAAGACGAAGATAACATTATATCCGATAGTTTATTTCCATATTTTTTGTTTGGCAACAGCGCTTTCTTGTTAAACAATACCGCTCTAAAATGACTAAATTTTAAATGAGAGATACTTTTATTTTTTAAATATTGTGTTGTTATCACTGACGAATGATTGAAATCTATGACGTGCAAAGCTTTTTGTTTTAATTTTAATATAATTTTAGCTCATTTTCTAAATTTTGCAAAATCCGGCAATACCGCAACACTTGTCAAAGGTCTGAAATAATGTTACTTACAAATCAAATAGTTTTATGCAACTAAAAAATGAATTCGACATAGAGTTAACATAATTTTAGCTAACAAGATATTAACATAAAATTGACGAGCGTTTATGCAACTCCTTAGTAAAGTTTAAGTATTTAATTAAATTTATATTCTGATAAAAATAATATTTTGCTAGAATATAAATTGTAAACTCTTATTACTAACATATTTGATGGAATATTTAAACCCAAATTATTAAATAAGTATCTCAATAAACAAAAATCATATTTTGATTGAATATACATTATAAATTCTTATAACTGAACTGAAATGATTGGTAGAATATTTGTTGTAAATTCTTATTAAGTACTGAAATGTTTGGTGGAATATTTAGACCCGAATTCTTAATAAGTAATAACAAGCGTTTATACAACTGGCCCTTAGTGGAGTTTAAGTATTTAATTAAATTTACATTTTGATAAAAATCATATTTTGCTAGAATATGAATTGTAAATTCTTATTACTAAAATATTTGATGGAATATTTAAACCTAAATTATTAAATAAGTATCTTAATAAACAAAAATAATATTTTAGTTGAATATACAATATACATTATAAAATCTTATTACTGAAATGATTGGTAGAATATTTGTTGTAAATTCTTATTAGGTACTGAAATGTTTGGTGGAATATTTAGACTCGAATTCTTAATAAGTAATAAAAAAAAACTAAGTTGCTCATATACATCCGTAAGAAAAAACATTTCCGTTCGGTCTTCCTCCAAAAATTCTATTTTTCGCTTACTTCCGCTTGGAGCATCCATCCACTATGGGATTAGGGTTAGGGAAAATGAAGCAGATAGTTTACCTTTAGTGTAAATTTAATCAATATTATACAGGGTGTGACAGATACAAAGACAATTAAAATATCCGAAGAACCGAATCATAAATTTTGAAATTAAAGGGTTTTGAAGAATGAGATATTTAATAGAAATGTTAAGATGAAGATTTTTGCAAAAATAATTGTATGTTTAATCGGTTTATGGACGATAGTTAAAAATCTATATCTATAATCAATATTATATTAATTTATCCTTTATGATTAATATTAATGTGTTTACAACTATTACTAATTTGAAATAGATCATTCATATATCAAATGTGACAAACCAATGAATAAAGGAAAATACCAAAATCAGTGTCACAGGTTTTTAATAAAAATTTACAGGTTTACAGGAACAGCGACTAGTTTCGGCATATAAGCAGGCCATCATCAGGCTAGAAAAAACATAGGTGAGACGTAAAATGTGGTTAACAATAGTGAACATTACGTGTAACTAATTTTTAAGGTAGTTCTATTGTTAACCACATTGTAATCTGCATGTTTTTTTAACTCTCACCTATGTTTTTTCTAGCCTGATGATGGCCTGCTTATAACTATAACTATGTTTGGTTTTTTTTACCTGTGAAATGATATACCAGTTTCCTTTTTCCCGCTATTACTACTAGAATTGTAAGATGAGCGGTTTACCAGGTTTATGCAGTATTTACACACAAAATAGTTCAAAATTCTCTTAATAATTGCAAAAAATCGAACGAGTACCAAAACCAATGTTGTGCTCCAATAAAATAAAATGGCGACCACTTTCGCATGTTGGCGTTATGTATCCCCTCTTCTACCTAATCTAAGGTTAGAATTAACCTCTTGTATATAGAGGCAAAGTATCGGTTCGCTCAAGTATCGATATATCGATACTTTAAACTACCGATTGTCATTTTGTGCTATGCCAGAGAACACAATAGTTCAGAACAAGTGTTTTGTCGTTTTATGGTACAGTCCTCCGTGGCGAGGCGCTTGTAGACAAATCACAGAAGTTAGGTTAGATGTTTATAATTTAGATCCGGAAATTCCGGAAAACTTTGAATTTAAATGGAGAGGATGAATGAATCTCAAAAATAAACAACTGCTAAAATAAAACGTAAAATGGACAGACTATTCCAGAAAAAATCTAGATTACCTATCTAGTCTTATCTGTTCAAAAAAAGGATAGTTTTTATTCACGAATATTATTTTATTGACATTGTTAGACTTTAGTCTAATTATTTTATTTAAGGAAGTTACTGTTGACTATCAGAACTATAACTATAGATAGATAGACGAATCAAAATAAGCGCTACGCCGCCTGGTGACAATCATAATAACTAAAAATCTTGACATAGTTCTCAGGTTCTCCTTTGTTTTGTGTTTGTTTTTATGTAATTTTTTACCAATATTTAGTATTTGAAATCATTCAGAGCTATGAGTCGTTCGAATCGTTATTGTTCAGTTCCTCAATAGATACAACGTAAATATTTCAATGTCAATATTTATAGTTCTACGACTGCCCACATTGGCGCTGCAATCTTATTTTCAACAATTTAAAATTTTTACTTGAAATATCGGATAGCTAATAAAGGTTCGATTCCATAGCCATTAATAAACACTCAAAAATCGAATCACTTTAGACCAATGCCAATAACTTTTCCAACTTTTCTTCAATAGATATCAATTCTATGTATAACTAAAAAAGAAAGTCTTGATTAATGTTTTAGACCCCAACAGCCTCTGGCTGAAAACCTCATATTCCATCTTCAATTCTCTGTTCATTTCTATGGCCAGTATGACTACGACACTAACGCCAATTCTTTTTTATCTACAATTTCCAATATAAATGTATATACTAGTTTAGTAGTTGATTTTCAACCTTGAAAGATGAATTTGATGCGTCCTGTTCTAAAATGAAGAATAAAAATAGACTTGAGGATGTATTTTGTCGTCTATATTTAGAAAAGGGAATTCCCGACTAGTCGCCGACGATAGTATATGTAACGGGAGACTGTTTTATTTGGCAAGTATTGTAACGAGATTGAAATTATTAAGGTTAATCGTTGTCTAAAAATGTTTACTCTTAAAAAGCTTTCATTGGAACTGGTTAATAGTACATCTTTCAGTAAAATTAAATTAGTTGTCCAGAGGTGTGACATTTATTATTTCCATTGACTTGGATGGATGGCACAATTTGATCATTTTTTTAAACTTAATTTTTTTGTGAAGAGAAACCATTTCCAGTTTATTGGGATTGACTGACTTTGAGACAAAGCAACTAACAATGAATAAAATACAGAACACAAAAGTAATTTATATTCTCTTTTCATGCTTCACTTGACTTTGAATATTTACCATTAAAAAACATTCATTGTCTTGCCAGATCTTTATATTTCTCTCAGTGTACCTACTTATTTGTCAACGTCAGTTGGTTGAGTATCTTTTGGTAAGTGGTTAGCAATAGCAATCAGAAACAAATTGTTTTATAAATTGGCATTAAACCAACATTTTAATATCTACCAAGAGCTCTATGAAAATAAATGGTACCTACCTACCCAAACCTCATAAAATTAATTCTGTTCTTTATTTTGATTTTTTCTTGTACTGTATTTTTCCACTACCCAATATGCCCACCCTGACGAGCCACCACTGTATATTGTGACAAGTTAAATTCAGTTGTTTGTTGGATTAAGGCATTTAACAAAATTGTAATGGTCTACAAAAGTAAGAACAAAAATTTTAAATCTAAGTATGGTAGATTAAAAATTTAAAATCTGGAACAACCCATATGCTTAAAATGTAAATATATGAAAGGAGCACTTACCTCTTTGGCAATTAAATCAAGAGCTTGATCTTCTGTGGCTGATTTTGAAGCAAGTCGTCTTCGCCCCCCTACACCATCCATAGCTTGTGTATGAACCATAAAAAATTACACCACCTGATAAAAAAGATGGAGACAAATAATTTAAATCGAACTTAAAAATAATGTTTTTATACCATCACAAAATAATGAAAAACATTTACCAAATGAAATACCTTCAACAGTGAAATAAATTAGCAAACTAAACATTTTAGGGTAGTCAATTACCATTGGATTTAATAAAAAAAGAACAGTTAGTAGCCACAAAAATAGCCTAAGTCTATTTTTATTTGGTTTGAAAACCTCAATTGTTTTGCAATGTGTTGGAAATGTCTGCAGTAACATCAAATGAATCAGAAATTACATAAAAATAGAAATGTCATGCCATCTAGTTAACAAATTAAAAAGAAAAAAAACATAGATTTGTACATTTTATTGTCCAGAAATTAAAGTATTTAAATATGGGATTTAAATATCTTGTTTGATAAAGACAATACAACTGTGAATTGTCATTGCTTAATGTGAATTACATTTTATAGGTACATAGTTTATTATTGTCTTGCATATTTTATCTTTACAGTTCATATTAAATTAGTTTACCACAAATTACTAAGAAAATTATATGTAAATAGGTTAAAGAAAGAAAAACCCAACTTAATGAGACTGTGGTCCAAAACCAGTAGTGTTCATTCATAGTAATATTATTATCTGTTATTCAATAACAATAAAATTCTCTGACATTTATTTTGGGTTTTCCTTCAATTATTTTTTACCTATGCTTACATGATGTCAATCAAAACAAATGAATTCTAGTATATCAATAAAAAATGAACTCATCTTATTGGGGACTACTTAAGTGTAATTTTTTCAGAATTATTTCAAAGTTCAAAATTCTCAAATGTATACAATAATCAGAATCAATAATGTTTTAATCATAATTAGTATATTTTGTTTATCCTATATTTCTTTTAGTTTAAAATTAGTAAGAATTTATATTTTTATTATGAAACTTGATTTAAATATCAATGTAATTAGCATCAAAAATTAACAGATGTGATTTTGAAGTTAAACTCAAAGTAAAAATAGAAATTTTGCAGTTTTTAAAATACATAAATTGATCTAATGTTTAACACCACCAACATAAAATTTAATTGATAAGTTGAACTCTCAGTTGAACACTTTCTTGATTAATTTAACAAAAATAAAAAATAAACTGATATTTTCTTTATTACCTACAAATCCATTTTATTTTTGAAAAATTTGTTAAATAGGCAATGGAAGACCAAATTCAAAATTATAAAAAAATGTACACAGTATTATTAAGAAATTTAAAGTTAGAGGTTGTAACTAAGGGATGAATATTAGGGGATAATTTTTTCTATGTCATATTAAAGTGTGTTGGAAATGGACTCAGAAATGAAATAGATCAGTTTTTGTCTAAGAGATATAGCCTGGATAAATTAGTCTAGGACACTTCGATGTTTTCATTGAAACCACTAGATAAAACTAGTTTTTTATAAATTATTAGAAGGTTTGGTTTAAGTTTCAATCATTGATATTGTATATCCAATATTCTGTAACTACTTTAAATTAATATGATACAATCTTAAAAAAAATTAATTATCCATTAAAAAAATGTTTATTTATTTTTTCCAAAGCCTCACTAGATTTGAGAGATACTACAGTAAAATCATGAACTAACCCTATACATTTGCATCTTGTTTTGTTTAGTTTCATGATTCTATGACTTTCTTCATAGCTAAAACTTTTTTCAAATTAAATTACTTTTCTATCTAATTACCTAACAAACATTACTCAACACAAATAGTTCTATAGGATAAAAAACGTATTTTATTATGTTTTAGCTGTATTTACATAAGCGGTATTAAAATTGGTAAACAAATTGGTAATCAAATATATTAGCTGGTGTGGGTATGATGTTACTTTGGCTTCCAGCCAACTAAAACCACTTTGTACTTACTTAACTTTAACACTGTTCATCTAATATCTTCTTGAATATTTTGCATTTCGGTTTATACTCTTAATAAACGTTTTTATTATGATTTAATTCAATCAATCGTTAATAGAAGAGCTTTCGAAACTAAGGGTGTAACACAGTTTCTAATGGACACTGATATTTCACTAGAATAAATAATCACTTATATTTGACACTTTAATGTTTAAATTCAAAGATTATAAAAAAATGTTTACATGGAATTTCTATCGGAAAATTTACAATAATATGCAAAAACTTCGACATGTGTAACATCATGACGACATTATTTTTTTTGTCCGCGAATCAGTTCTGCCAATATTAGCATTAAAAACCAGTAAATGTCAAAATGGAAAATAAAATTCCCAACACCGTGACTGGTGTTTATTTTATTGTCTCTATTGTTTGTTTACATTCATTTTAGACTAACACTGAGAAAATATATTTATTAAGTTAACCGTATTGTTACTGTAATTAATATAGTTAATTTATAATTTTCAATTTAGATTAAGCTTATAAAATGTCTATAAGTGTGGAGAAATTGGTTAAGACATATAAGTCTATATCACAAATTCCTGCAGTAGTTGGCGGATTTATAGGACCAAATGGTATAATAAGTACTAGATGGACTCAGAGAAATATTGAAAAAGGGAAGAATACAGAATTTACCAAAGATTTTTTTACTTCGAATTTAAAAAAGATTGCAGAGTCCATGCCATTGGATGTCAGCTCAGAGTAAGTTTCTTTTATGAAAGGTATTTTGTTGGCTTTTTGCAGTCAAATAAGTAACTTATTTATTTCAGAATCATATCAAGACTGTCACACAGCAAAAAATTTAGAGCTGTGCTAAGAGATCATGATAATAAACAATTTTTAGAAGTTTGGCAAGAACATAATTTAATTAGGGCTGTAGATTTGAATGCTTTGGATATTCATGGATCAGTATATGCAGACAGTAATAGGTAATATTTAATGATTAAATTACATTTCTGATAATTATGTTATTAGGAGAGTTTGCTTCTTTTGAATGGTCACCTGATGATAAAAAGATTTTATATGTAGCTGAAAAAAAGAAGCCTAAATCAGAACCTTTTTATAAAAGAAAAACTGTTACAACTAAAAATGAATCTGGAGATGGTAATAATGAAGAAATATCAAAAGTAAGTCAAAATTTTCTTGACGTACCTTCAATGGGGTAAAATAGAGTCCAAATTACATTTATTTGAAATATAGCAAAGATCATTGCACAAGACTTTTTTTAGTTATCTTTATTATTTTTGTTGGTTATCACTAATATACCTTAGTAAATAAAAGTCTGAACCTTTTTTAGAGCTCTGCAATTTTTGACATGGTCCTGTAAAAGTATAATGGCATTTTTATTTGATTTTCACCAATTAATTTTATATTTCAGATGATTTACTATAGATCATAGATTTTACAATTTGAAATGATTTTAAGGGTGAAGAATACATATTTGTTCAAGATTGGGGAGAACAATTGGTTGGTAAAAAAATGTCAATTTTAGCACAATACAACATTGAAAATGATACAGTTGATATAATTAATGGCATTCCTGAAGATGTCTTTGTTGCTCAACCTAAATATGCACCAAATGGTATGTACATTGTTGGAGTAGCTTACCAGTTACAACCTAGAAAGTTGGGAGTCATATATTGTGCCAACAGATCAAGTACTATATTTTATTTGGATTTTCAAGGAAATTACAGTAAGTACCTAAACTATAAAAATGTTAATTATTTTATGAAATGTATTGTATATTAATAGATCTATATTAGGTAGTTTGCCACTTTCGGAATTGGCAGTTAAATCACCTATTTTTACACCAAATGGAGATTCGGTTTTGTGGTTTCAAAGAAAGTCTGGAGGACCCCATGCTAGTACTATGCAGCTGGTTAAAGCAAATCTTCCACTAAACGAAAATGTAAGAATAACTTTATTATTTTAGTACTAATATTTTATTTTATTTACTCTTTACAGACTGTGGTTAAAGTTGTAGTGGATATGGTCGATCGTGAAATCAAGATAGAAAATAATGTACCATTTTATGGTCTATACAGTACTGGATGTATCCCTAGGCCATGGGCAAGTGAAAATCGTTTGATTGTGAATACTGACCAAAAGTATAAAACTAGCTCTTTTGTTATTAACATAAGTAAGTTCCATTTAAAAAATAGCAATTAACACCTTTTTTGTTCAAAGTTTTTATTAAAGAATTATTTATTTTTTTTTTATTTTAAAACTATTATTTTCTATTATATCATATTTATATCTCTTAAGGTTTAACTTTGTAAATTTTTTTAGACACTGGATCATTGACACAATTGAAAAACGGCGAAGGAAGTTTAAGAGTATTAGATGTCAATCAAGATACTGTATTAGCTGTACAAAGAAATTTTTTCAAACCCGACCAAATACTCATAGGCAAATTAAGTCAAGAATCTACCATTGTTTGGGAATATCTCACTAACAGTGAAACTGTACCTGGTTTAGAAAAGTGCATGTATGAATATTTGGAATTAAAGGCCCCAGAAGATCATGTTTGTAAGTATATCTGAAAAACCACAAATCTCCCCATGAAATATTACTCACAAAATGCTTCGTGACCACTTATTAATGGAATAAATTCATATAACTTCTCACAAATACTTTTGTAACTCCACTGTTTTGTTTGATGTTGTTACTTTCTCCTTTAAAAATAACTTAACTACAACAAGCAAGTTACATGTCAGCCTTTGACTTTCAAAAATATTTATTATCTGTCAAATTGCCTTCCTTAATTATTCAGAAACTTGATTTCCTTTCTCTTTAAAGAATACATACACTAGAAGATAAAATTCCTCACACAAGGATCTATTCCCAGAATGTCCAAATGACTGAAATTGTTCCTCCAACTTTCCATCCCATACTCCTGAATCATCAAAAATTCCTAGCAATTTTTAGGTTTTTACCTTTATTTTATTTTACATTAACATTTTTTTAAGGTGATTTTAATGCTATCTACCTTGGACCAAAAAGTGGTACAGATAAGTCAGTTCCATTAATTGTTTGGCCTCATGGTGGACCTCATTCCGTTTTTGGAAATTATCTGTTTTTAGAAGAAGCCATGTATTTAAAACACGGTAAGAGCTATTATACTAAAGAGATACTTGAATGTCCAAGGGTTCAAAAGTTTAATGTTTAATTTGAAAAATACTTTGGTTATTGTTAAAATCTTCAGTTCTGAAGGAAAAAATACTCAACGTAAGTTTCTCAAATTTCTGGCTGGTGACTTAAGGTAGCTGCAGAATTGCCTGGGAACGAGAACTAGCAAATTGGTTGTCAAGTTTTAATAGCCAATCATAGCAAACATATATAATGCTAACCAACGAAGTAAACCATCCATGTCTCAAATGTGACTACTGGGAAACCAAATGAAAAACCCAAAGTCTATGTCACAGAATTTAACCTAACCTAACCCTGTGACATAGACTTTGGGTATTTCATTTGATAGATAATGCTATTAGCTGAACCAATTGGAAAGCAGCAGCCGTTCGAGGTTTAATCCAAATATCTCGTTCTCATTAATAACTATTATATAACATCTATTATTACATTCAAAATTTGAAATGATACTCGGTATTCGGAAGTTTGTCAAGTTGAATTTTTTAGAACATAAATATCCACAGAAAACGTTAAATATCCGTTCTGGTTCTCTTTTCCGTTCTCGGGCAATTGTGCAGCTGCCTTTAGACTGTTTTCTGGGAAAAACCTCGATCACTTTAATTTGATCTAACTTGGGAAATGCCCCAAGATGATATGCCAAAGAAATTCAACTTTGTGAGAAAATTCATCACAAAGTTGAGTTAAACCAGAATGCCATAAAGCGGTATACGGACGGTTCCAAGCTAGACGAGGGAACTGGGATAGGAGTTTTTGGACTGAGAGCCAAATACTCGGAAAGCTTGGGCACATACCCGAGCATCTTTCAAGCAGAAGTCCGCGCCATCGAAAGATGTGTGGAATTCAATATTGGAAGAATCTACCGCAGACAAGAGATTGTGATCATGTCGGATAGTCAAGCAGCCATCAAAGCGCTGAGCTCAAATATAATCAGTTCGAAGATGGTTTGGGAATGCCTATGCAAACTAAATGAACTAGGCCAGAAGAACACTCTCCTCACCCTCCTATGAGGGGAACAAAACAGCAGACAAGCTGGCAAAAAAAGGAGCTGAAACCCCACACTTGGGACCAGAACCATCCTGTGGGATCAGCAGTAGAGTAATCTTAGGAAAACTAAGGAAATAAATGGAGAAGGAAACATCCAAGTACTGGAATCAGCTGGAAGGACTGATGCAATCTAAGATACTACTGGGGAACTATGACCAGAAGAGATCTCTTAGCTGCCTCAACCTCAGTAAAAAAAGGCTTCGAATTCTAACGGGAATATTAACCGAGCATTGCCGGTTAAGAAGCCACATGAAGAAACTAGGGTTAGCAGATGAAGCAAAGTACAGATTCTGTGAGGAAGAGGATGAAACCTCAATACACATACTCTCAGAATGTCCTGCCTTGCAGAATTCTAGGGATAGATACCTAGGAGCACATGAAATAGAAGAAGGGGATCTACCTGATTTGAAGCCCGACGATGTCCTAAACTTCCTCAGGAAAATAGGACTCGAAGAGCTGCTATAAATCTGAGAAAACATCAGAACATGGCAAGTAAGGGGGGACACAATAGATCGTATAGGTCGCAGTGTACTTATCACCCCTAATTTATACATACATACAGTACGGTACAGCAAACCGAAACCAACTTTGGAAACGGAACAGTCATTGTCATATCAACGCGAACTAAACTCAATAGAATTTATGTGGGCACAAGTAAAAGGATTTGTGCGAAAAAAAATACTACATTTAAAATGAAATATGTTAAGCCATTTGAGAAAAGCAGTCCAGCATGTGTTTAAAACAGGAAGAGAAAGTGGATCTGGACAACCTGGTCGATTAGGTGGTTGACCCTTTAATTACAACGCCAGGTGATGTTGATAGTACTCCAGATGACGAAAAATATAATAATCTAGAATAATTTAATTGCAGTTTAAATATATATTTTTATTGTTACCTATTTAATTTTTTTATGAAACATATCGTCGTTGATACTCCAATAGGTCGTATGTCATAAATTTTTCGATTCCTGTTTTTGGTGAATATGCACTCAGAACAAATACTTTATTAATCCATGAAAGAATGGTTAATAAATTTTCAGAATCAAAAGTTATATATTAACCTATTAGTGGCAGTTTCTAACTTCCGCACAATAATAATTACAATCATTTTTCCAATGTACTGAAATTTTTATATTTTTGACACACGACCTATTGGAGTATCAACGACGATATGAAGCATATTATGTTCTCAATTATCCCACCTGCGCGCTTCTGGTGCAGTGTTTATGGGTAGCTATCGTGGCAATGGATGAATGGCTGCGCGTAAGTCAGTCATAAACGGTGCCTCCGGGATACATGGTGACCTCCCGGAGTACTCAGCCTTACCAGCACAAGCGGGGCTCTGTGGTGGTGGACTTTCAATTCCCTAGCTACTCGTGGGATGTGGAATGGATTCAAAGGAAATAATAGATAACAAAAAACAAAACCCATAATATCGTTCCAAAACAGGTTGATACAGCTTCCCATTTATGAAACGAAAGAATTTTGCAATACAATCTATGAAAGTAGCAAAATTTATTGATCCTGTAGTCTTTTTGAATACCTAATGAGATTTGATTACTCTATACCTTTCTAAAACAGACTATAAAATTATTGTCCTGTAAATGTTTTTCTAATGGGCAATAAACTATTTGTATCCTGTACCCACTAACTGCGTTTCACCCCTGAAACAGTAAAGCAAATGTAGTGCTAAAACGTTTTATTTTTTGTAGGATTCGCTATTTTGTTAATTAATTATAGAGGTTCTCTTGGTGCCGGAAAAGAAAGCGTCGATTTTCTTCCCGGAAAAATCGGCGTAAGTGATGTTCAAGATTGCATTCAAGCAACCGACGCCGCTTTATCCAAATACCCTTGGTTAAATCCAAACCAATTAGCCTTATTAGGTGGATCTCATGGCGGTTTCTTAGTTACTCATCTCAGCGGACAATATCCGGATAAATTCAAAGTCGTAGTCGCTAGAAATCCTGTGATAGACGTCGCTTCCATGAGCATAAGTTCTGACATCCCCGACTGGTAATTTAAATTTTAGTTTATTCAGAGATTTTTTTAGAGACCTAAATATTATGTTTTAGGTGTTATGTCGAAGCAGGAAAAGAATACACCCAAAAAGGAGAAATTGATAATGAAGTATTGATTCTGATGCGTAAAGTTTCTCCTATTGTGCACGCTCATAAAGTTAAAGCTCCTACTTTATTATTGATAGGTTCGAAAGACTTGCGAGTACCTCCGCACCAAGGAACCGAGTATTACCATAGACTGAAATCTAATGGTGTTGTTACAAAGTGAGTATTTATAGAACAGATCTCAAAATCCCTGACCAATAATATTTTTTCTGAAACTAAAATATTTGTTTTAATTTTTTTTCACATTTTTATTTTGTTTGTACTTTTTTGTATAAAAAACTTTCTATTTTTCTTATAAAACTTTGTTATACAAAAGACAATGTACCCTGCGCGGCATATAAAACTGGTAAAACTATGTTTTTGGTAGTTGTGTAAATTGATCTTTAAAAAAGTGTCAATGCTAAATCAGTTGTTGTTTTTAGGGCAGTGATGCCAGCTCAACAAAAATGTTGATAGATGTAATCCAGAAATTAAACAGTAACTAAGTTAAATTTAAAAATAGTGTGATATTGCAATAAATACAAAAATATTATATTGTTACAAGTTCGAATATTTTTTTAAATAAAATTTGGTTGGTTTATTAGAGAACTGACTTAAAAAAAGTTAAAAGAAGGATCAAACTGTTGTAGGAAAAATAAAAAAATTGAAGACCCGTTTTAAATAGAATAGAGCTAGACAAAGCTTTAACTTATCATATGTAGAAAAATTCTATTAGCCCCCATAAGTGTTCTTTATTTTGTGGAATTGTATTTAAATTTTTCCATTTTTTTGACCAAAAGTCCCCAACCGAATATTTGTTTATTAAATTGATTGTACTAACCCTTACTTTTTGGAAGTCCATCTTATTTGTTTATTATTCTTATACATACTTTCAATGATTGTGAACTTGTTTTTTAGGATGCTTTTATATGAGGACAATCATCCATTAGCAACTTTGCCAAATGAATTTGATAATTTGATCAATGCTATAATTTGGATTGGAAAACACCTGGAAATAGAAGAGTAATGGTTGATGGTTATTATTTTACTATGAACTGAATACATATTTGATTAGAACATTTTTATTTTAAATTATATTTATTGTTACCTTCCTGGTCTGTGCACCGAGAACAAAAATATTAAACATTGAAAAAGATTTATTTTTGAAATATGTTCAACAATTGCTCAATCATTTAGACATTAAGAATGTATTAATACATATTTAATTTAATGTATTTAAGAATGTAAAGATTCCACATAAATCAAAACTGTCAAACACATTTGAAGTTAATTTGGGGAGTAAGACAAGGGAACGGGCTTTCTCCTCTCTTTAATATCATCTTGGAAAGAGTATTAAGAAAAAGTATTTGGATGAGAGAATAAAAATAGGCCCTTGATTAGATTAGATTGATATAGGTTGTGCTTCTCTGCAGATCGACCTACTAAGACCTTTTCTGTATACCTTAATCTACTTAAACTCTAAAACGCCAATACTTCTATCCCTAATTTAATAGAGTCAGAGCAAATCATTCTAGGAACTTAAGCCATTTTCAGAACACTGCTACGCATTTGCATTCCGCCGTTTCTCTAGCGCTTTCAGAGAAACGACGTCATTTATATACATATCTTTTTAAATTTTCTATTCTATTCTATTCTTATATATTTTTGATTTGCTACAGATTACTACAGGGGCCTCCTCCGATAAGTCAAGGAGACGGTAAGGTCTACAAAAAGCTATATGAAGAAATAAAGGCAGATCCCATTCTGAGAATGCCAATGGATCAAATTGCCCCACAATATAGCTTTAAGAATGAATACGTAGTAGTCATTCCAGAGGGAAAGGACTGGGAAGCTGGGCCTCCTATAGCGGCGAATCTCAATTGCTACACTGATGGCTCTAAAACAGACTCTGGAGTAGGAGCCGGAATATACGGGGGAAAAGAGAGGATCACGATCTCTCTGAACCTTTGAAGACATGCCACTGTCTTTCTGGCAGAGGTAATGACGGTGCAATGTTGCGCAAAGAATCGTCATCTACTCCGAGAGCAGCACTAAAAGCGATAGGCTCATTTCGGACATTGTCAAGTCTGGTGTGGGATTGTCTCAAGGCCCTCAACATTCTAGGCAGTCATAACAGAGACCCTAGTCTGGGTGCCAGGCCATTCAGGAATAAAAGGCAATGAAGAAGCTGATGATTTAGCCAAGCAGGGAGCGACTGAGGTCATGATAGGGCCAAAACCTTAATGTGCAATTGCCAAATGCCTCGTTAAGGAGAGCATCCAACTATGAGTAAACAATTAGGCGTTGCGCTGGTGACATGAAACCCCAGGAATGAGGCAAGCTAAGCTTTTCCTTAAAGGAGCGTCGATCAAACTGTCACACGACTTGCTATCTCAAAGTCGAGAAACGACGAGGATGATGGTGGGTATGCTGACGGGACATTGCAGGCTAAGGGAACATATGCATACAATCGGCCTAGCAGACGACAACCTATGTAGGTTCTGGCAGGAAGAAGACGAAACTGCGGAGCACATACTTTGTGAGTGCGAAGGCCTAGCAAGGGTGCGGTTTCACCTATTCGGAGAAGGAAAACCGAGGGCAGAGAGCTATGCGAAGGGGATGGCGTCCAGGTTAATAGGTCTAATAAAAACGATAAAGCTGAATACCGTACTCTAAATATAGGGAGGGAGGACCATAATTTATCTGCAAAGTCGCAGTGGGATAGGACAAAAAGCTATTCCGTTACTAATCTAATCTAAATTTTTCATATTTTATTCTTATATATTTTTGATTTGCTATAAATATTGTAAATATAAAATAGCTAAATAGACAATCACATTAACATTTGAAACTGATAATCTAAACTTCTTTTGGTTTAACATGAAGTAGCTGAATTTTTCATTCCATTTGACAGGAAGCAATTGAACAAACAGTTTTTGAACTTGTAGTATTGGTAAGGAAGGAGTACGGTTATTTCCAATACAAAAGTAATTTGATTCACGAGGTTTAAACAAAATTTTAGTAACCTAATCTAAGTTTTTATTATTTACATATTTTTATATTTATAAAAAGAAAAAATTATTTATTTGTTGAATTAATTTCTCCTTCTTCGTACCCTAGATATTCTCCAAGCGTTTGGTTCTTCATATTTGTTGTATAAAGGTTCCAAACGTTGATTCTTTTTGAATTTGCTAAGTTTAGTTGGATCGGAGAATTTAAAGAAAGCTGGTGCAAATTCCACCAGCCATTTTGGATCGATAGTCGTCACTTCTCTCATGTACTCTTTCGTCGTTTGTACCAATTCGTGATAGATCACCCTACAAACAATCATAAATATAATATAACATCAAAAAATGTATTTAAAATTGCAACAACAATATTAATAGTATTGTACACAATAGGCTTATTATAGAAAATCCAAGATTGTTGTTTTCAGAAGTGTTGGAATTTTTCCCAGATAAAAATAGATTTTTGGAAATAGGCTAATTGAAAGAGAGAATGTCTATTATTAAAATAGCGCAGCCAACACTCCAACTACAAGCATCGGTACACTAACCGAGACTACCAAATCATCCTACTAACAAAGATAAGTCAAATCCATTTAGAACATTTCCGTTTGTACTTCCTTTGGCAATTTACCATTTTTTCATTAATAAACAAATATTTTTCAATAATAGTTTGATTTATATACCCATATATACCCACTGTAAGTCTTAAGGGTGCAGCGTGTTCGGTTGACATCAAATGTAGTTTATTTTTGCTTTCAAATTCAGTGTAGTTACAAGGTGTTTCTATCTTTCTCACCTTAGTTACTTTGTGTAGTTTTAGTTGTTTAATCGTAAACGTATAAAAATATAGTGGCGCCCTTAACCCTTATATACCACCAATCCTTTCTATAGTAAGCATTTACTTGGAGTCGAACCACTCCTTGAGAGAGTCTCATAGCCGGGATCTCTTTTTAGAACTAGTTTTGTTACAAACTTTTGGGAATGACAGTTGAATAAATCAGCCCAAAAGGAACCATCAAAAGAGTGCGAAAGAAGAATTATTACCTTCCTACCAACGGACATTGACCTAGCACATAACTAGTGAGCTTGCAAAACGAATGGACAACTAAATGGCGACAGACAATGAAAGAAATTCTGAGATCTCCAGGTATTGGGATATTTTTTCCTCGCTAGCCAAAAGCCGGGAGTAAAAATACTTCTTCTTTACGACACATTACCAAGCCATACTTGATACGGGTAATTACTTAATGAGTGGAAGGGTTAAGTAGAAGTTTTGGAAGAGCAGTCGGTCTGCAATCAAAAGACATAGTGAAGAAAACATGAAAGTTCTTGTTTGCACTATCGGGAGGATAGTCTAAAAATTCACCATAAGCACTGAAAATAACTTAATGAACAATATATATTTACCATTCGGGTTGTCGGTTGAACAAAGCACTAGAAGGATGTATGTAGACGACTTGACTGTCTACTAAAGTTCTATAACCTTCTTGAGGATCCTTCTTCCCTGCATTTCTGAAAAATCCCGAACATATAGCTTTTTGTACTCGAACGGTGTTCCTTTCAGCAGATACTACGTCCAATTTGTGTCTATCCATAATTCCTAGAAGTTGTTTTCTAACGTCTTGTGCCCTTTTCAACGTACGAATTTGTACAAAGTTTTCATAACACCAAGCATTGGAAAATTTGTTATTTTTCCAACTGTTGTAGACTGCCAATAGCGTTAAATGATCACCCTCGGGTTGATTGAATTTCGCTTTTTTCTGATCGGCCAATGCTTGTTTGTCTTTGGGGCGGTAAAAAACGTTCTGCACCGATAGCATGCTGACTATAGTCAAGATTTCATCGGAACATTGGAGTGCCACAGACATTATCAACATTTTGGACAAATTCGGTTCCAACGGAAACTCCGCCATCTAAATATTTCAATATATTAAAAACAAGTTTAAGCACAAAATGCAAATAAATTATGATCATAAGAAAATAGTAATCAAATTGATAATTTAAAAAAAATAAATATGGATGGATTACCCTTCTTCCTAATCTGGTGAGTAATCCTTCATCATCGAGAGCAGACAACGAATGTAATTGTTCCAAAGCCATAATTAAAGATTCTACTGGTGGGGCGTCCATAAAATCGAAATGTAACAAGTCGTTTATACCCATAGTTTTAAGTTGTAGGACTGTCGTGGCTAGATTTGTACGTTGAATTTCTGGAACGGGAGTTGGTAGCATTTCATCTCTATAAGCCCTTTCTGTATAAAGTCTGTAGCATTTTCCGGGACCTGTCCTACCAGCTCGACCTGCCCTCTGCTTAGCTTGAGCCTACAAAACACTCAATAATTAACTTTCAAGTTTTAATTTATTTAATACATACGAAATATTTTAGAACATTAGGATAGGTTAGGTTCAATGTGAGTGGCTCACTCCAAGGTTATAGTCGTTCTATCAGCCTTATGCCTCTGATGAAGCTTATCAGATCGTTGATGACACGTTATTGGGCTCAAGTCCTTGGACTCGAGCTGATGCAGAACAAATTTATTGATTCAATGTACCTCCAGCTCTCTGCAGTTACATAAGCTTTGTCCAGTCCAATCGTTTTCATGTGCCCATTAAGACGACTGTGTCCATTCAGTAGTACTATCATGATTCGTAGGACCTGTCTACTCATATTCAGCAGCTCTTGAGACCTCTTTTTAGAGAGATCTCTTAAAAATGCCTCCTGTGATCTACCCAGTTTTATATTGTTCCTCTGGCTACGCTATTCACTAGGAATGGCTCCGGGCCTATAAATATTCCTTCAGCACCTTTTCTGGCTACAAGGTCTGCTTTTTCGTTCCCTTAAATGCCAGTATGCCCGGATGCTCAAAGTAAGCTTACTTTGTTATGTTTCCCTAGATCCTGAAGGCATTTCCAAACTAACTTGGAGTGGATCCGATTTGATTCCAGTGACTTTAGCACCGCCTGGCTATCTTAAGTGATTTTTATAGTTTTGTTCCTGCCGTCACGGTTAAGCATCTCCTACAGACATATCTTCATTGAAAAAACTTCTGCTTGGAAAATTAAGGATAGGTAACCCAAGTTCTAACTCAGATCCACCTTTGGCTTCCCTCCATGTACACCAGCTCCAACATCTCTCTCGGTCTTAGAGCCGTCCGTGTCACTTCAGAGATGACCTCTTCAGCAGATATCAATATCAGCAGATCGTTTGCGTAGGCAAACTCCTCTGTAAGCAGCCTTTGCCCTCATCTCCTTGTCTTCCACTGATGTTTGGATCAGTTCTAGCATCGCTCTGATCCAGATACATATTTTATAGGATATCCCTCTGGATTCAGCTGCATTATAGAGATACGCCTTCTATAAGGTGAAAATCGCAATCTCGATCAATGAGATAAAAAAGTACATTTTTAAAATAAACCGTGTAAGTGTGGAGTCGTGACAAGAATCTGTAATAAATATAAAGAGAAAACCACTGAGATGGTATGGTCATCTATACCTAGTTGATGACGGGATAATAATTAAGCTATTGTTATAAGCAAACAGGGAAACCAAGAAAACCAGAAATCAGGTAAATTACTAAGAACGAGAAATAATTGAGAGGCTGGATCACTAAACAAAAAACACATAACCAATCTCTATAGCTAAATAGATATAAGAACATTGTTAATAGATATAATTTAATAAATATCTAGGTTAAATTTTAATATTCCGTATAATTTTTGAACTTGTATAAAAAGCTTATATAACAAAGAACCAAGGAGGAACATTTATGTCTCAAGAAGTTGAAGCATTTCTTCATTCACAAGGAATATCAACAAGCCAAACATAATATAATGCAGAAATATCTGAAAAAATTTATTTTAATTTAAAATCCATAAGTTTAAAAACTGAAAAGGAAGAAATAGTAGATGTTGCCTTGGATTCAAATAGTTCTCTTTATTGTACAGCTACTAATTACACGCCTCATTAACGCATATTTAACAATTCCAGAAAAGCATCTTCAAAGTTGACTGCTGTATGTACTAGACTCCCTTGTTGAATTAGAACCTCAAAATTCTATAAATTAACTTAATTCGAAAGAAGAAATTGATCAAGCTCAAATGTAAGTGCAAATAAAATAAATAAAATGAATCAAAACTTTTCCAACGCCAACAATCGGATCAGCAATGAAACTTTTTCCAAAACTAGTTGGGATCAACTTTGTGTTTTTCTTTGAATCTATTTTGGATTCTACCCTAATTAGAGAAAAGGATGTCTTACATGATTTCATTATTAAAAGTGTGACAATTAAATTTTACCTGTGAAATTGGCGTAACTACTAAAGAATCCATGCCGGTTTTTGAGTTATAAACTTTTTGTTTCACAAATCCAGGATCTACTACATAGTAAATGCCATCAATTGTTAACGAAGTTTCTGCTATATTCGTAGCTATTACGACTTTTCTGCTTCCTGGAGGTGCCGGTTCGAAAATTCTAGTTTGCATTTCTGACGGTAGAGCCGAATATACAGGAAGAATAATTAATTCGGGTACATCCGGTCCTGAAAAAAGAATTTTAACACTTGTAGCTATCAAGTTGTTTTCACAATATTAGAAAATACTTACCTAAAGATTTCATTCTTTCATATAAAATTTCACATGCAGTATCAATCTCTTCTTGACCAGTTAAAAACAGCAAAATATCTCCGGGTGGTTCTCTAAGATGTATCTGCATTACGGTAATCAAACTGGCGTCTAAATAATCGGTTTCTGGTTCTTTGGTGTATAAAACTTCGACTGGAAATGTTCTTCCTGGTATCGTAAAAATAGGAGCCTTGAAAAAATACTGAGAAAATTTGACTGCGTCTAACGTCGCCGATGTCACGATTAACTTTAACTCTTCCCTTTTCATTACTGCTTGTTTCAGTAATCCGAACAGGACGTCTGTGTGTATGGTGCGTTCGTGAGCTTCGTCCAACATAATAACGGAGTATTGTTTAAGGTCAAGGTCCATTAAGCATTCCCTCAATAACATACCTACAAAATTATATCAAAAATTGCACGTTTTAGTAAACAAAATAAAATTAGCTTACCGTCAGTCATGTACTTTATCATCGTTTCTGGACCAGTACAATCTTCAAAACGAATCGTATAACCAACTTCTTGACCCAATCTACACCCGAATTCTTCCGCCACTCTTTTGGCTACCGACATGGCTGCTACTCTTCTGGGTTGGGTACAACCGATCTTTCCTCTAGCCGTAAATCCAGATTCGGCTAAATATTGAGTAATTTGAGTCGTTTTTCCAGAACCGGTTTCTCCGATCACTATAAGAATTTGATTGTCTGTCACGGCTTTACGTAATTCTTCTTTCAATTTGTATATGGGCAGAGATTGACGTTGTTCGATTATGGTCAAGTTAGTTTTTTTACCGAAAGAGGACTTTTTACCACCTAAATAAAAAAAAAATTGGTCAATTTAAATTAATTATAACTAACTATAAGCTACTAATACAATATTTTTATTGTATATTTTAATGTAATTATAATGTGTACTAAAAATTTTATGTTAGGTGCAAAGAATTCTTGCAAACATTTCTAATACCATGTACATACTTGGGCATGGCATTGATTCCTCAGGCTAATGGGGAGGAATCAGGAAAAGCTTGGGTCTTTTTGTTTGTTTGTTGAAGCTGAAGATTTTAGTAGTAGCTTTTTTAAAAGAATGGGCAATAGGATTTCTAAGGTGTTTTAAACTTGTAACAGTACCTGTTAACAGTTTTTTCTGACATCTTTCTGTCCTCTTATGATACTTATTTTAATAACTCAACTTAAAACAACTTTCCTTAGCAGTATCATAAAAAATAAAAAGATTTCAGTGGCGCCCATATTATTTCTTAAAGAAATAAATATTATACTTTAGTCAGATCTAATGAAGTTACTCACCCCTAGCCGAGGTATTTAACTATCACAATTTTTGCTGTGATAAACATTTATAAATTTTGTTAATTTTTGAAATATCTTTTACAACTAATTATAGACGAAATTAAGATTAATGGTTGTTTTATTGTAAATTACATTTTTTCTTTTTGTTATATTGTTATTTTTTAAAAGTTAACTAAATATTTTTATAAATTCACTCTCAACATTTAAATCATATCACAAATTGACGCCCAACGTCATAATATGGTTACAAACTATGGAGGTTTTGGAGCAGAGTGTGTTTGGCTTATCGGATATCCTAGCACAGGTCTGATCTTTTGTATGATTGAATTTATCTAAATAGATGTGGTGGAGGGGTATACATAAAAAAGGGTTTATTGTACCTTGCGTTGTCAAAAGTGGACTCAGGGTTAATTTAACTTTCATTTTCAAATAAACAATTTCTTTTTGGATTTGGAGGTGCTTTTTACAAAATGTTAGTGTTGAAAATCAGTGGGCAGGAGATTGATATTAGATATAGTAGAAATGCCAGAAAGGAGATTGTATATGAAACAAAAAGAGAGATTTAAATTCTTGCAAGACAAAAAGTCAGTAACTGGGGAAATAATAAAGGTAGTAAGCATTCCAAATACATAAAAAAACTATTAAATCTGAATAACTAAGAAAAGGAAAACATCTACAAACAAGTAAGAATTGGCACACTATTAGAGTGTAAAAAATAATATCTAGCTTTATAAAAGAATTTATTACTAAAAATTACAAATAAAAACATACCTATAACATGCTTTTTCCATTCTGGCAAGTCCTGGACCTGAAGACCAATACCTCTGCCCATCATTCTCGATTCGTCTTCAGGTAGTGGATCTATCCAATTTTTGTTCTTTCCCGATGGTTGAGAATCGACTTCTTGTTCACGTTGAAGCATCTTTTGTTCCCGCCTTTCCTTGGCCAATGCAGATTGCATCATAGCAGCTTGAGCAAGGGATCCATCAGGATTTTTGACTATTCTTACTGGACTTAAATCATGGACTGCTCTACCATGGCCTATCAAAAATGTAAACATGTTAAGTCCTGATTAATTTACAAATTGAATAGATGTTTAAAAGAAATTGTACCAAAAGTATGTAATTTCTAAACAAATAAAATGTAAAAAGCAACAAACAGCAGTAAAGAAAACAATTATTGTAGGTAATAAAAGAGACAGAAATTGTTCAAGGATTAATAGTGGATTATGTAAAGGAACATCAAGGAAAGAACAACAGCATTGCATAAAACATTTATCATTGTCCATGAAATGTCTGTCTTCTTTAAACTAATTTCCTGTAACTAAGTTCTTCTTTAACTCAAAAATATTAAAAACTTACCTTGTAAAAATGGTGGTTCATCTTCCACCAATTCAATTTCAATATCAGCTTCTCCATCTTCATCTTTAGGTAATAATCCAGTTTCTTCATCAAAATCTGGCAACTCACTTTTATCAATGCATCCAGAGGAAATCATCTGTTTAATTTCCCATCTTTCTGGACTTGAAATTCGTGTTACGCGTTTTCTAGAGTCTTCTTCACCCTCATCTGATAAAAAAATAATTTCAAGTATTTAAAAAAGAGAATAAGTAACCTACATACCTATATTGATAGGTAGTCTTAGTACAGAAGTACTACTATTCATAGGTCTGTCAGGATTTCTATCTTTATCTTCTCTTTCAGCTGGAGCATGTGACAAAGGGTTAAGATCCTTCCCTGTCATCTGACAAACATCTTTCATTGATAAGGATACTTTTTGTCCTGTAACTGTCAATACTTTAACCTAAAAATTAATGTATGGCTTTACATCAGAAACTAATATACTTACAATAAATATAATATACCTATAATAGGCTTACCTTAACTCTGGCTCCTCTAGAAGTCACTTCAGATACATTAGTCACTCTGCCCTCTGCTCTTAATTGAGAAATATGTACTAGACCTTCCCATCTTCTCTTGAGACCTTCCAATTGTACAAAACAGCCAAATGGTACTGTATTGGATACTTTGCCATTGTAAATCTAAAAAAAACAAACTAAATACAAAAAAGAGAAAACACATCATTATATTTCTAAGCACAAAATAACTTACCTTTCCTGGAATTGGTTCATCCTCAAACTCTGGATTATCTTTCTCACTTTTGAATTTCTTTTCAACGCTCATATCCCTTCTACTGCCTCTTGACCTGCTTCTACCTCTTTTATCATATCTTTTTCTTTCCCTAGATCTACTTCTATCCCTAGATCTACCTCTATCCCTAGATCTACTTCTATCCCTATTTCTTCGGTCTCTCGACCTGCTTCTATCCCTATTTCTTTGGTCTCTTGACCTACTTCTATCCTTTTCATTTCTAGATCTGGAATTACTTCGTCTATTTGTCCTCTTGTCTCTAGATCTACTTCTGTAACGTTTATTCTTTTTGTAATTCCTTTCTCTAGACTTTGACTTTCTTTTTCTTGACCTACTCCTTGATCTACTTCTTGATTTTTTCTGCTTTTCAATACTGGGGCTATTTGATTTTTGTCTATTATTCTGTTGTTGGGAAGGTGCTTCTGATTCAAATTGTTTCATTAAATCAGCTACTATATCAAAATCATTTTCTTCAGCTGCCTCAGATGTTTCCTTGTCTAGATATAAAGGTTGCTGTTGTTCATTTGGTAATGCTAATCCTGGAAACTTTGTAGCCAAACTTTCTTTTTCAGAAACAACTATATTTTCCTTTGGCTTCATATGCTGTATAATACGCAATAAATTTGAAATAAATGAATCAGAAAACTCAGCACCATTTTCTATTAGAGCTTTTTTGAATGTTTCGAGGGTGTTATTTTTCTCGGATAAGTGTATAATAAATTCCGCTAAAATATAAAATATTTAGGTAATTATAATTCTTTTTCCAGCATTCTTTCCCAGACCCTAGCCTAACTAAACTTACCCAAATCTTTGTCATTCATTCCAAGATGATTGTCCAGCTCAGTACAAACTTTGGATACCAAGGAAAGATATTCTAATTTTTCTAATTCATTCATTTTTCTTTAATAATCCGTACTTGTCCGTACTAAATAAAAATAAACAGACACAAACTTTCAATCATCTTTCAATTAATTCTTCTTCTGTTTGATGTTTGATCGTTTTCTACAGTCTAGACAATGGGCGCGTTCAGTCAGTCTAGCACAAAGTTAGCGCTGACAGCGGCGCTCTCCGAAAGCTTTTGAAGGTGACTGAACGTATTTGCTTGATGCTCTGTGGCTCTCTGTGGTTCTTTTTGTTGACATATGAACCGCTGACCAACTTAGCGGAAAATAAATTCGCTGAAAAAAATGGAGACCGCTAGAGCTGTCACTTAGCGGTTAAATTCGATCTCCGCTTACTCAGCGCTTGCCTAACGCTAGCGTGGCTGAATGCGCCCAATGATATACTCATAGATAAGAACAGGGATATACTAATAACAAGTTACTAGATGTGCCTTTGACAATCCGTCATATACTGAGCATTAACTCCAACATTAGAGAGAGTGAGAACAATAGGAGAAATTATGCGCGCAACAAATAGACACATTTTGGTCATGTGACATAGGGCAACAATTCGAATGAGTGTATCATTGAGTCTAGACCAAGAACGATAAACTTATCGTTCTTGAGTCTAGACCATATTGCAGCCACCGACAAACACAGAACATATGATTCATACACAGATTTTATTTAAAATTAAGTTAGGTTAGATTTATTGACAAAATTGACATTTGAATATCACTCAAATTATTATTAGTGTTCTGTGTGCGATTACAATAGTGTTCTGTGGGTACATTGGTTGGTTATAGTGGCTACCATTGCTGTCAATTTAGTGATATAGTAAACATCTAATCAAATATGGTTGGCGTTATCTAGTTTTGAAATGTAGACTTTTTTCTAATTTGGTTATTTTTAAAGTACAAATCAATAAATATGCTGAACCAAGTCTCAGTAGAGGCTGTATATTCAGCTACTTATGTAGAAAATTATTTGGACTGCGTAGAAAATCTTCCTGATGAGTTACAACGTCTTATTTCAAGAATGAGAGAGTTGGATGTGTACTATTTAGGTATTGAAATAAATTCTATTACTGTTTTTCTAAACATTTTTAAGTTTTACTAAATGTAAATTGATATTTCGTATATTAAATGGTAATATTGTTTTTCACTGCTTCAAAGTATGTTTTTAATTTAACCAAAACATGCATCTGTTTATAATTAAATTTACTGTAGTATTTTAATTTTCTTTACAAAATGAATTTTAATACTAATATTGTATCATCAATAGTATGATTAGCTGTTTATACATATCTTAAGAAATAAACTTTATTAGAAAATTATGGTAAATATTTACACCATGAGAAAGTAACTATTTAATCTTCAGAATAGAACTATGTTTTTAAAATATATTTGTGTTTTAAATATAGCACGTGTAAGGGAAGTGGCTATACAAACAGAAAACTTTAGAACTATGGGTAATGAAAATCCTGCCAAGAAAGCAAAAAGCTTCACCAGAATGCAACAAGCTCTGATAGCAGCACAAGAGTTAGGTGATGAGAAGATGAGTCTATTACAAATTATCTTGGATAAAATAGAAATCAAAACTAGGCTATTAGATCAGGATTTTAAAAATTTAGGTAAGTTTAATTAAATCCATAATTGCACAGAAACTATAAATTGATTATGGTATTTGTGTGGTTTTAATATTATAAAATTAACATAAAATTTTTATACTATATCCATATCTTTTCAATTTGATAAATGTAAAACATAATTAATAAAAATCTTTTAAGCCCATACTGTATGTTGAGGAGTTATATGTAAAGATCAAACACAGAATTAAAATTCACAAATACTTAAAGATGTAACTTTTTTCTATGCATTTTAGTTCTAAACATTTGGCCAGTGGCATGTATGTTAAATCCACAGTACAATTCTATTTTAGTGTGAGAATGTGTCTATAAACTTTCATTGTCTTAAAAGTTAGTTACTTATTTGTTTTTTAGTCATCTACTTGTCTTTTGTTCAGTTCTGTTGTTTGACTTCCAGATATCACTATAATTGTTTCCAAAATTCAAAAAGGCCAAAATTTTTCAATTTTTTTCTCTACATCAATAAATTAAATTAAATTTTAAATCAAATTGGTCATCCATGTTGCTAAACCTGTTGTTTATAGTTTGATCAATAGTAAAAACATGTTCTTGGATATCTTTGCCTTTGTTCAATTAATTTAATTGATTTGGTTTATTTTCTTAACATTTTTTTTTATATTTTTTAATGTATTACTCTTTAAAGTTGTACCTCTGTAAATATCATCAATATCTTCTTTCTTAAACATAGACAAATCTTCAATCTTGCTAGATTGTAATTTTATCTTTTCATAGGAATTGTCTAGTTTGGAGATTTCTTATTACTAGTTCTTCCTAAGTTGTGTTATCATTGTAAGTATTATCAATTTTCTGTTTATTAGTGTCTGCTACATGATTATTTCACTTATTAGTGATTTTCAAATTTTTAGCTATTTTTAAAGTCACTTTATTGCTGATATTTTTCTAGGTTTTTTTGTTTTAACTGAATTACTTTATCTCTTTTGTTATGTTTATAAATATAATTAATTATAGATTTTGGAAAAGAAGAGCAAACTCAAATTGAAACTAAAGAGCAACAACCTCTAATTTCTAGTACTCCTACCAACAACAATAATAATGGAAATAACACGAGTAGTAACAATATCAGCAATGCAGTAACTAATGAAAGGCCCACTAAGCGTGCTAGAAGAACACGGCATGATACTTATACTGGTGCAGAAAATAATGATGCTGTTCCAATAGAACATGTGCTCAGAAGTCAAGTACCAGCTAGTACTGCTACTTCAGTTCAACAAAAGAAAACATCTACAAGTAAGTTAAATAATTTTTTTGAACATGAAATATGTAATTAAATATAATTTTTATTTATTTAGATAAGAAGAAGAAACGCAAATCTAGACAGAACACTCAAGTGCAAAAGGAAGAGTCGCCTCCAAGGGATGAAGAGCCTGCCATAGATCCCGATGAACCAACTTATTGTCTTTGTGACCAAATATCTTATGGAGAAATGATAATGTGCGATAATGATCTTTGTCCAATAGAATGGTTTCACTTTTCTTGTGTATCGTTAACTACGAAACCCAAAGGTAAATGGTATTGTCCAAAATGTCGAGGAGATCGACCCAATGTAATGAAACCCAAAGCACAATTTCTAAGAGAACTGGAGAAGTATAATAAAGAGAAGGAAGAGAAAACGTAATGGCAATTAAAATCCTAGGCTAAAGGTGTAGTATCTGATAAAAAGTCAGGATCATATGTGATAATTTTTATTAAAGGAAGTATATAAAATTTATTCAAGTGTAATTGTCAAAGTGTGTAAACAAACATATATTTATGTCAACTTTTTTTATAGTATTAAGAAGTGGTAATTGTAATAATTGTTATTTAAATAAGATACAAACAAATATTAAATATTAGTTAAGACAATCTTAAATTTTTTTAACAATGTTGAAATTTATTTAATTGTAGAACAATGTATATTTCTTTGTTTGATATGTTTACTGTAATTGAAAATTATATCTCTATGATGCGGACTTTTTTGGCGGACACTGAAAAACTATTTTATAATGTGTATAAATGTGTATTTTTTCTCGCCGATATTAATATTTTTAATATACTCGAGTTTCTTCCGTAATATTCACTATATAACAAATAAACAACAGAATATAAATTTACAAAATATAAATTAAAATTTTACTCTGTATTTTGTTTATTATCTACTCGTTTTAAAAACATAATGTTTTTCTGTTTTATCTATACCAATATTATAAAGCTGGAGAGTTTGATTGTTTGTTTAAAAGCGGTAACCTCTGGAAATATTCAAATATTGATGGGAATTGAAAAATTGTTTTTGACATAGCCGATCACAGGACAAATTCTTCTTTTATACCATTTGTAACGTCCTGTGATATTTACTCTTGCTACTGTGGCGTCACCAATTTGTTCCCTTTTGATGGACACTCTTAAATACATTGAGTTGGTTTTCCATACATCAGGGGCCCGATCCTTAAAAATGTCACTAGTGACAATGACAAAAAATGTCGCTAGTCGTCAAATGTCAAATAAAAAAGTCGACCGCAGACACAAAATTGCTATTATTCTTGAAAAGGTGAGAATATTTAGTAACTTTTTTTATTTATGGTTTTGTACTCCCGTTGAAACCGTTCTAACCTCACATAATTATCAACTGTTAAATACTTATTTTTTTATAATCGAAAATACAATGAGTGATAAGAAATACGTCAACAGAAAACAAAAAGAATTTCTGGTGGAGTTTATGAGCCAGAATGAGGAACTGCATAGGGGAAAGTTTTCCCAAACGTTCAGATTTTCTTCGATATTACCGCCTTCAAGATTTTCAACGGCGTCGATGAGTTCGACATTATTGTGTAAACATACATTATGTAAAATAGTTTTATAAATGAAACATCACTCAAACTGAATGGGTCCACTGGGGTCCTCCTTCTTACAACCTCTTCTTCGTCCTCATTTTCTTCTAAATCATTTAACATGTTCAGAAAGATGTTTAAGTCCATTTTTAATAACAATAAAGCTTGTAAAAACTTTCACCACCACGTAATTAATCGTAACTTTTTGAAGGTTAAAAAAATAAGGTTATCCTTCATGAAAACACCTTTGACAGTAACCTAATGCGCCGTATCGGAAAAAAGTCTCTCGCGACTTTACGAGAGACATTTAAGGTTTGTTCCAAGCGACCAGAAAACCGTTCATCGTACCGTCACGCGTTTGCGCAAAAGTCAAAACGTGTTCCAAGCGACTTATGACCGTTTGCTGAACGATCCCGAATGCGATCCAAGCGAGTCTCCGACCGTTCAGAAACCAGTTTCTGAACGGACATTTCGGTACATGCCCGAAAGCAGGAACCGTTTGTAATTTGCACGACTGACTTGCGCAGTAGGGGTTTGAGAGGTATCGATCGGTCAGCTGTTCGCTATTTATTAAATTTATTTACAAAAACATTTGTTTTGATTTTGAATTATAAGTAAATCCTTTACTTTTAAGTTCTGTGTTTGAGTTTCAAGTTAATTAAATAATAAAGAAACATGAGTGATTTAGGGGATAGCGACTTTTTATCTGATAGTGATTTTGATGACGATGATCTGGAAGAATTACTAACCGAGCCAAGAGTTAGAAATGAAAACTATCTAGGTACGCAGCAGTCTCCGTACGTCCTAAGGTTTCTTTATAGGATCTTAATGATTATTGTCAATTTTAGAAGAGACAGTTCCGCAATATTCAGATGTGGAATTTTTTGAGCATTTTCGGTTATCCAGGGTGGTAGCTCATAGCATTAGCGAGAGATTTTAAGCAAGTCACCTCTACAATAATACAGTTGGCCCATATGGAAACATATCTGCTTTAAGTCAGGTAAGTACTTAGTTATTTAAAAGCCCCATTTAAATGCTTCAGCTTAAAGCTGGCAGTTGATGTAAAAAATAACATAAACAACTTGAGGCATTTCACCCTGTGTCAAAGTGTTTGTGTATGGTGGGCCTAAAATAACTCCAAATTATTTGAAGCAACATCTGTAGGATCAGCTTAAAGTTTTCTAATTTGCTTATGAAATAGAAAAGGAAGCTCAGCTGACTTTTCTTAACTTAGTATAAGTTGCAATAAAGTAATTATTATTAGTAAATGTAATATAATTTTAGGTATTCATTTTTCTGTGGTATGTGGGTCATCAGACCTCAAGTTTCCGTGATGTGGCTGATCGGTTTAATATTAGTCAGAGCTCTGTCAACAGAATTTTGCAAAGGCTTACCAAGTTTCTTAGTAACCTGTCTCCAGAAATAATAAAATGGCCAACTGATGCAGAAAAACATATTAGTGAAGAACATTTTAGGACTAATGGTTTTCCTAATATCATAGGGGCAATAGATGGATGCCATATAAAAATTGACAAGCCTCAAAATGATCCTGACTCTTATATCAATCGAAAAGGATATTACTCGGTTCAGGTAAGTACCTTTGCTTATTTTAGTTTAATCTCTACAATATTTTGCAAAATAATTTTTCATTTATTCATATAATAACTAAATTGATATATATTTATTTTAGATGCAAGCCGTGTGTGATCACAGGATGAAAATTCTAGACTTATTTGTCGGATATCCAGGATCTGTGCATGATAGCAGAGTGTTTAGGAATTCACCACTGAAAATTAACTTAGAAGAAAAATGTGGGCGGTATTTTCTTTTAGGTGACAGTGGGTATCCTTTGCAAAATAATTTGCTTACTCCTTATAGAGATCGAGGTAATCTTACGAGAAGCCAGCAGAATTATAATATACAATTGGCACGCAACAGATATGTCATAGAACATTGCTTTGGGATTCTTAAACAGAAATTTCGACAATTATTTCATGTTAAAATACGACATATACGATTTATTGTGCATTTCATTAGAGCGGCATGTGTGCTACATAATATTGCATTGGAGGATGAGTTTGTTATTGAAAATGAACTGGAACAACCACAACCAGTCATGCAAGCTCCTAATGAGCTAGATCAAAATTACAATGAAGATGAAGATGATGTGGGAGCTAATATTATTAGAGATAGGATAGCAAATAATTTAAGAAATCCCTTATAAACAAAACATAATACATATGTAAATATATTTATTTTTTTTTCACGTTTTTTTTTTAATACAAACAAAACATTATTTTTTAACACAACGAAGGAAGACAAATATATTTTTAATAGACAGGAAAAAAAATATTTTAACAAAAAAAAATTGCACTTAAGAAGTTAGGTTTCACTGAAGGTTTCACGTACCATTTTACACTGACAGTTACACTTATTTTTATTCAATATTGCATTTCTTTCCTCAATTAAATTATTTCTTCTTTTCATTTCACTTAACTTTTCCCTATCTAGTTTAAGTTTTTCATCATAAAAAGCCTTTCTATCAAGTCTCATTTTTTCAATGGTTAGAGGCCTTCTTTTTGTTGCTTTTTTTACTTTCGGTGTTACTGAAAGTGTAACTTTTTCTGAAGAATCATTTTTCTCTAAATTTTCATTTTCTACCGTTTCTTCTGCAGGACATAATTCTTGAGTGTCCACATCTTCACTGCCTAATAATAGTTCTGGGTTGACATTTCTTTTTTTTCCATAAATGTCCTCCATTTCAGATTTATATTCAAAAAATTTTCGTCCTCGTCCTAAAATGGAAAGAATATATAAAAAACTAGAGAAACAAACATTCTAGGTATAGATATGCTGTCAATACATTTTGGTATGTACTGTGCACATGTATTTAAAAAATAAAACTCTGAAATATATTCTTTGTTTTAGGCTTGGTTTTACGTATGTAAAAAGTGCATGTTTTGTTCATTTTTTTTTTATACAAGGAGGGTCGAACTAAAATATGATATAGGAAAATGCACATTTTAAAATGAATGCTGATCTAAACCTAAGTATACCTACCTGTCTTATTTTGATCTTCAACATACTTCTTATAATTTCGTTCAATAACCCTCCAACGATTCATGCAGTTATTTGCAGTTACATTTATATTTAATTTTCTCAGTTCTTCTGCAATCTTCGCCCACATAATCTTAATACTTTTAACTTCGAAAGTTCCAACTTTGTTTTTCATTTTTTTATATAAATCAATGAGAATTCTAGTTGAATTTTCATTCCATTTATATTCAGGCCCTCGTGCATCTACTGAAGTAGTTAGTGTTGGTACTTGCCATGATATTACTCTCCCTTAGTTACGTTTATAACATTATCAGTTGTTATATTAAGTTGACAATCATTTATGTCAGTTTCTGTAGAATAAAGCCTTGTATTAAAAGGTAATTCTTCGTATTCATTACAGTACTGTTGGCATAATATATTTTACCTGGGTAGCCTGAGAATGAGAGTTCAAACTTCCTAAATCGTTGTTATTATTAATAACAATAAACTCTTGCAAATCTAAAATGCCAATAAAATTATTTTATATTCTACACTACAATTTTTAAACTCACCATAAACACCTCTGTTATCCTCCATTTTAAGTTAAAATCAAGGTAATTGCGCCAATTGATTAATATTTGCCTAGGAAAAATCAATCCAAAATAACAAACAAAATCACCGCCACAGATCAAATAACAAAATAAGACCGGTAAAAGCGGTAACATTAGATTGAGGTTATGGTTATGCTAGCTTTGGATGACCGGCTACCGGCTTACAAATCCGTTCCAAGCGCGTTCAATTTTTGTATCGACATGAAACCGTACAACATTCGCGCAAGCGCATAAAACTGATCCAAACGATTTCAGGATGATTCAATTAACGGTGCATATCGGTCGCTTGGAACAAACCTTTAATGTCACTTCAACGTTGCCCGTTTGCAAGCGACATTTTTTGTCATTGTCACTAGTGACATTTTCCAGGATGAAAAAATAAAATAGATAAGTAACAGGGGCGGATCCAGGATATTTTTCTAGGAGGGGCGAATGGACAGAAAAATTAGTGGTATCCTTTCGTACCAATCTAAATAAGTTCAAGTAATCCTTGACTAATTCTTTCGGTTAAGATGAGTTCCCCACCATCTGTCAAATTTTGATTTGACATCTCATCTTTCTCATCCAACTTATCTAAATGAAGAGCAAGATTAGTTGGATTGGTTTAGACTTTCCTAACCTCAAATTTTTAAGTGACAGACTTCATTGATTCTGATTCAGTTTTATGGTTTGTTTTCATTGTTTATGGTAAGGATAATAAATGTTGTTAATTGATTTTTAATAATTATTGAAATAAAATTGTCATTTATTATGTAAGGTAATTGGGGGGAAGACGCATAACATTTTTTTTTAAAATCAGAAAAAAATAGTTAAGTTTATTCAAAACTTACAAAAACTGTGTATTCTATTACAAATACAATAAACAAATAATTAAACACAAAAAGATATTATTTTCTTAAAAATAATGGATAAACATTGACAGCTGTTATTTCGGCAACTTACCCCAACTACGGGGTAAAATGCCGACAGACTTGGGGTGCGATGACAAATTTGGGGGTGTGATGCTATAGACAGAAAACGTTGTATTAGCCATCATTCTCCTAGTCCAATTAAAAATAACGAAAGTGAACCGATTTTTGTTGAGGCGATGCGATGAATTACTATAGATTTTTATCTCAGGAATTTAGTTCTGAAAAGGAAGAAGGAATAACTGTATTACGTTTCCCACCTTATCACTGTCAATTAAACCCTATAGAATTAATATGGACACAGGTAAAAGGTGAGGTGGCAAGAAACAATACAACTTTTAAATTGAATGACGCTAGACAACTTTTGATAAATTCTTTTGGAAACATAACACGGGAAAATTGGACCAATGCCATAAACCATGTGAAGAAAGAAGAAGAACAATTGTGGAGTGAAGATATCAATATTGAAGAACTGTTCGAACCCATTGTAATTCCTATCGGATCAGGCAACGAATCTGACTCATCGTTGGATGAATGCGACGAAATGGAAGCCGATAATTAAAGGAGTAAGTGCTTTTTGCATTCATTTATATTTAATTCTTACTTTTTAATATGTCATTTTTATTTTAATTTGAATTATGCTTTAAAAAAATTCGGTTCTACGGTAATGGGATCTATTCAGCTACCTGTTGTGACAATATTATCTAGGGTTTATATTGTGTTTGGGTTAGTTAATCCCTAATTACAGGAAATAACAATACTATGTCATGTTTCAATAGAAATGTATACCTACTACTTTTAGTTATTTTTCATGAAACACACTTGCTTGGGCTATGAAGGATTTGCATTTATAAAGAATTCACTGTTCTGCCAACTCCAAACAATTATAGTATACATAGCTATTTGCATCGTAAAATCAGTTCGAAAGAAGTTATTCTTAAAAAACGTATTTGGGCGCCAAGTCGAAATCTAAAAAATCACCAATTTTCAAAACTTCCGGAAGACTTTATTTCAGGTAAAAATACCTAATGACTGGACTATATATCCCAGTACCTACAGTTACACCATTAACTTTCATTGTATTTTATTTATTTTAATTGGATCTAAAATACAAAAGTTCCGGCGCGTCAATATTCCATCTATTTTTAAATTCTCATTTCAGTCGCAGTGACATCGCGTCGCTACAGTGATTGTTGCTTAAATAATTTGCAAAGTAGGTATAAATATTATTCAGTGCATTAGTCACAGTTTACTTGAAGCATTTAAATCCCGTACGTATATGTACCTATGATAAGATAACGTCAAGATAACATCGGAATAACTAAGTACTTTAACGTGAAAATGTAAAGTGAATGTAGGTAAGTAGCAGGTAAAACACCTACGCATAATTTTGTTAAGTCTTAGTTAGGTGACCGAATTTATTGAACAATAGTAATTGTCATATCAAATCAAATAATTTATATGATAAATAATTAAGCTTTGAGTAGTTTCCCTGAAGAAAGATACTTCGTATGATAATATCTATCAAAAGCAGTGTTATTGTTGTTCACATCAACATTTTGACCAAAGCAAATATACTGTTTTATACTGTATTTACCAAACAACATAAATATATTTATCATGATCATTAGTTAAAACGAGGCATCTTAATTAATTGTTTTATAATAGTGAGTATAGAATTCTTTCACTTCCATTAGCAATTTTATTCTTGTTTTTATGATTATTCTATTTGAAGCGGTAAGTTTTGAATTTGGTATTTATTTTAAATTGAGTATGTATACCTAGTTCAGTAGCGGCCCTTAAGTTTTTACGAAATCTATTCTTTCATTTACATTAGCAATTTTATTCTTGTATATCATTATTTCATATAGAAGCGGTAAGTTTTAAATTATTTATTTTAAATTGAGTATGTATACCTAGTTCAGTAGCGGCCCTTAAGTTTTTACGAAATCTATTCTTTCATTTACATTAGCAATTTTATTCTTGTATATCATTATTTCATATAGAAGCGGTAAGTTTTGAATTATTTATTTTAAATTGAGTATGTATACCTAGTTCAGTAGCGGCCCTTAAGTTTTTTACGAAATCTATATTGCTTGGAAATTTGACGAGAACAAACTAGTTCAATTTGTTAGAGTCAAATTGCCAAAAAGCATTATGTTGACCTTCTTTTGGGAGTCTGCCAGCCTCCTTATTTCTTATTATCCCATTGTAACCTGGCACCCACAAAAACCATTATTTTTTGGCAATTTCTTGAGGAATTATTTACATTCCCAGACTATTTTTGTCAAAAAACCGCCAAATATAGGTTTTTGTCTATACAGACACTATCCCATATAGCACACGACGTACTGGGGACGTACATATTAGGTCCGATTTGGGTCTTTACGTCCCCGGACCAGAGGGGACGTTCTGAGTACGTACATATCTGGACTTACTTGGTACGTCCGCAAATGGACGTTTTCAATACGTACATATTGGGTCCATTTCAGATATTTATTCCTAAAGCCAATCGGATACGTTCTGAGTACGTACATTTCTGGACGTACCTAGTTCGTATTAAAATGTACGTATTCAGTACGCACCTAAATAGACGTAGTTATTACAATGATTTCAATGTTTGTAAACATGTTTGTTACAGAAAAAGTGTAAATACTAAACAGTACAAAAGAAAAACCAATCCTAACCGTGTTAATCAGCAGACCTAACTGTTTAGCTAGAGAAAAAGCGCCTATAATGTTTTTAAATTACGCGCCAAAGTTTGGGTTGGGTTCTGACAGTATGTTATTCTAAATTCTAACCTATATTCTATGAGTGTGTGTGTGATATGTAAAAGGAGGAATATTTGCTTTGGCACTAAAATAATACATACCTACACAGACAATACAGATTACCATACCATATTTGTGATTGATAGTGAACTGTTAATAGTGAAATTGTAGAAGGTAAGCTATCTTTTAATATTATAATGAATCGATCAAATATAAGTAATCATCTAAAGTATGCCCGGCAAAGAGTTCCATTATTCGAGCGATTGCTAGTAGTTGATGGTTCACATAATAGTGACAGGGATAGCGTTGATGGATTTAATAGATAGTTAATAGTTGCTATTTGATTAAAGATGCTGCTGATGAAGGAAAGTCGTCTGGTTCGTTCAGAGAGACAGAACTAGCTCTCAAATCATGGCTAAAGAGAGCGAAGGAAAGGTCCATGAAACAAGCATTAAAGCTTTTATTTTATTTAATTAAAGATCAAGGAAGTATTATTCAGGTATTTTTTAACAGAATTCTTTATTACTTTTGATTTTATGATTTTTATTTTATTACCTATTACCTAGTTCTATTTTAAATTTTATAAATCATTGTGAAATAAAAATGGTTATTAAAAATTGTTTTATTTAATTAAAATATTTAGATTACTTTTCACCTATTTCCTGGATACGTCCCAGAACTGTCCACAGTTTAAGCCAAAAGAGTACGTACCAAGGACGTCCATTTGCGAAAAATTTGGACGTACCAGGTACGTCCCAGATTTGTCCACATTAGGCACAGTTTGGACCAAAAGTGTACGTACCTGGGACGTCCATTTACGCGGAATCAGGACGTATCCGGTACGTCCATAGGACGTACACTGTCCCTAATCCGTACGTCCCCAGGACGAACGATACGTCCGTTTCGTACGTCCCCAGTACGTCCGTAGGTCGTACATGTGCTATATGGGATCCGGGCCACTAACGGCTATATATTGTATATCTCCGCCTTTGGGTCCTTACCAAGGGAATTAGAATCCGAAAATTTAGTCCCACGCGCTAGCCCTTTGATCTGTATGCTTCAAGAAGAAGGGAAGAAAAGGTGTACCCGTAGAGGCGGAGTCAACCTGGTACACGGACGGCTCAAAGACGCCGTATGGCGTGGGAGCCGGCGTAGTCGGAAGGAAACAAGGGATAACATTCCCAGTAAGTCTATCCCAAAATGCCACGATTTTTCAAGGAGAAATCACGGCAATTCACTACTGTGTAGAAGAAATTAAAAGGCTGGATAGGACGTACCGTTCAATAGCCATCTTCACAGACAGTCAGGCGGTGCTAAGGGCACTAGATTCTGTAGAGGTCAATTCTAGGCTAGTATGGGACTGTGTGCATGCTCTGAATACTCTGGGGGATCGTAGCAAGGTTACGGTAGCTTGGGTACCAGGGCATAGGGATCTAAAAGGCAATGAAAAGGCAGATGAAATGGCTAAACTAGGCTCATCAATGCCTTTTATTGGACCGGAACCCTTCTGCGGCATTGCAAAAAATATAATAAAGACGGCCATGAAAACATGGGTGGCACAAAAATCACGGGAATGGTGGTGGAATTCACCAGGACAAAGGCAAGCGAAACAGTTCATAATGGAACATTCGCAAAAGTTTACGTCAGACTTATTGAGTAAAGACAGGAAAACGGTCAAAACTGTAGTAAGTCTATTGACGGGGCACTGTAAGCTAAACAGGCATCTTAAGCTGATGGGGTTGACAGAGACGGATCTGTGCAGATTCTGTCACCTAGAAGAGGAAACACCAGAGCACATCTTATGTCAGTGCGACGGACTGGTAAATATGCGGTTCCTGACTTTAGGAGAAGAATATCCATTGGCAAGGGACTACATGAAGGTGACAGTCTCAAAGCTTATAGACTTCGCTAAGAGATTCGGACTGGGGGATGTAATCTAGTTTTTCGAGGACCACAATAGATCTGAAAAGGTCGCAGTGGAATAGGCTTCTGGCCACCTCTTAAACATCTATCTATCTATCTATGCTTCAAGATTAGGCCCTCTTCAAACGGATTGTCAAAGTCAAACCTGATGCATGATATCAAATGGACCATTTATGGATGCTAGTGGAATGTTTTACAGGTTTTGGTGTGTGTTGCAATTATAAGGGACCAGCTGTAGCCTCCTTTATTATGCAATATAATAGCGAAAAGAGAATCAGTATCTAGGACTGCTGCAGGGCGCGTTATCATTATATACCTGCTATTTCTAGCGTTTATTAATAGAGTTTCTGGCCACCATATAATAGGCAAATGGACTATTTTTTTTAAATTTATATTTACATAATATACATGAAAATTAGGCGTTTTAATATTTTTTTTATTGATCATACGTACTCTAAATCACCAATAAAGTCAACGAGGAAGAAAGGAGTGAAAATGGCATACGCTTTAAAAATGCAATTTCAAAGCGGCTCACTAGGCGGGGCTTGGTGAAGCTTCAAAATGGCCGTCCCGCCAGGAGCGGACTTGTTATAATTGTAGGCCCATAAAAGAATGTAGCTATTGTTTTATTCAAAATTATGGAAGTGTGTAAAAATAAAACTATCCTTAAAAAAATATTAACTTATTTTTGTTTAAATATGAACCTTAATGAAGACTCTGATGTGATATATATTTTTTCTTGTCGATTTAAGAAAATGTTTTTTTTCGTGGGTCATATATAATTGCTCTAGTTATTAGACTCGTATTCTGTGTAGACTAGTTACTGTTTCCTTGCGCCACTAAAAGAAACAGCTCTCTGTTAATTAAAGCTTTACAATTTAATTTTTAATGTCAAGAGAACAGCCCTAAGATAAAGCCTAAACTATTAACTTTCCAAGTTGATGGTAGTTTTGTGTTATAAAAAAAATAAAATATGGCTGTAAATTTAATGTTTTTGTAAGGATTTAACTGACCAATAAGTTTCTTCTAAAATTAACTCACTATTCCAAAGAGTCATGTAAAAATATGACTACTCAAAAAAGATCTATAAATCTCTAAAAAAAAATACGAAAGTAAAAAATTTTTACTACAGCTCTGGTTATTCCAGACGTTTCCTCTTTATTTATTGCAGTTCTGTTGGAACAAGTTCTCTTAGAACAAGATGGCATTATCCTTTTCAATTTGTAACACAAATTAAAGTTAAATCAATCCACTACAATTTTTCGATTATTGGAAATCAATATCAAAAAACGACACTTAAAAGTTGCTTCAAAATGACGCAGGCTGGGACACTTTTGATACACGCGATGTCGCCTCCCTCCTTTCTTCCTCGTTGGTTAAAATAATATTCAAACGGTCAAAATTTTGCCGCACATAGCAAGAGACGTCACGATTTAATTAGAAAGGGAAGAGAATAACACGGTTGCCACTTGTCATAATGAATTAGCAAATTTCATTGTTTCAGGATTTTGAACATTAATTATGAAGTGAACTACTAAACTGTTACACGTTATTCTCTCAGATACAATGATGATGTGCTCCTAATATTCGATATTTTATATTAAGTGGCATTAAGTGGTAATTCATACTTGAGGATATTTAGCTTTATTAACGTGACAACATGGCAGCACACTTCTCAACCAAGAAAGAAAGAGAATAACATAACATGTTGCCAAATGTCTAACGAGTATTTCGTGGTTCTCCTATGCTGCTAATTCTGAAATAATCATCAGGAACGTGTCCTATGTCTATTGATGAAATGAATTCATTTCGAAGGAGATTTTGGCATCAATAAGTCTTTTATGAAGACAAATTTACGGTTAACTTGTTTTTAATAGGTGATTTGGCAACATTGGATAGCAAATGGAAAATCAACGAGTGACGTCATCATGAATACAAGTTGGCGTCCTGTCATGGATTGTTTAAAATAGGTTATGAAATTTCATGATTTCGAACAACGAATATGCTTATAAACCGTATTTATCATAGTTTTGATGGGATGCAAAAATTAATTAGGATCTGTAACAATACGATAATGTAGTTCAAAGTTCAATATTCAATATCAGTCCAGTCGCCTATTGTGGCCAAACACCATACACATGTGACAATTAATCATTTGGTATAACCAGAAGATCATTTTCGGTTTCAAGCCCCATGTCTTCTCAAATATATTGTTTTTAAAAAGCAACACCCTGTCCTCTTTCCCTCTAACTCCCAATTTATAACCCTATTAATAGGGTTACAAATTGGGCTTCAAAATGTATGCACCAAGTTTTGGCCATTAAATGGCCTCAGAGAAGTAAATTCGTAAATTGGATACTCATGGGGAACTACGAGAGTGGGAGTTGGTTCGCGCATGAGTATTAAATTTGAGCCATTAACGAGTTGGGTCTATTGTATCCTCTGTCAGCACAACAATTTATGGCAGATTTACCTAAAGAAAGCGTAACTATAGAACCTTTTTACATGGTATAGATTTTGGAGGTTAATTTCGTCAAAATCTCTATGTTAAGAAAAGCTCCTATGGTTTTATTTATTGTACAAGACGATAGAATTGTACACACTACATTATAATCTGCAACTTCGTTTTAAGAGATTATCTGTACAATATTTACAATATAGAAGAACTAATTAATTTTTATACCTGACCTTTAAATTTGGTGGTATGCCTACCATTTAATTACTTTTTGATCTTGTATTGAATTTCAGATGTTATAACTTATTTTTTACCACCACACACATACGTTATTTATGGAAGACGTAGGATTAAGAAGAGATTCTAAGAGGAAATCGAAGAATAAATTAAAGGTGTCATCATTTACTTCCTATTTCCGATCAAGTAAAGCGGGAAACAGTTTTATATCATCTCCTATAAATTTTGAAAGGAGAGATGTAATTCCAGATAGTGTTTCGCCGCATGTTTCTATTCAGGAATGCCCGTTCGATGTTACTGGTTACGGAATGTTAATCATGAAGGACAAATTTAAATTAAAAAAACCTGTAAAGAGGAAAAATGTTCTAGTATTTATGTTCGAAAGAATAATTATCATCACTACGGTAAGTCACAATATAAATTACGTACCAAATTTGAATAAATTTCCTTTGGATATGATTAATAATTTTATTCCGGTTTTTATGTATTTTTTTTATTATTTATGTTAACGCACTCTTTAAGTATCTCAATAATTAATGTGATTGATGGTTGGGTGACTAAACTAGAGGTTGAAAAGATGACTGATATTCTCAAAATAATACATAATAGTTTCGGGATTAGTAATAGCTATTTTTTCAACAAGGGAGCAAAGGATGAAGTTTACATTCAATGTTACAGGGATAATTTAAAAAAATAATTCAATTTCAATGTATTAGTTCAATTTCTAATGATATACACCTGTTTGTTTAGAAATGTTGTAAAAAGTAAAACAATCCTGAGATATGGAACAAGTAGCTACGCTCTTTAAATTTTAATTTAATTTCTAATTTGATCATTCTAATAAAGATATTGTCTAGTGACTACGTATTAATGGACTACTTTAGTGTTTTTTTTTATTCTTGTGTTTTATAAAATTTGCCCCTTGTCTATGGAAGTCGTCCTACATGGGAGTCTCTCTATACCTATTGATAGTTTTGACCAGTGCTCATTAATAAACTCGTCAACGGTTCCAGATTCCACATTTTAGTTCTGATAAATCATGAAAAGTGTGTTTGTTTTGTTTATTCTAAAGGCGGATTTAGCGGATGTATAAGCATAACATTTTCATGAATGCATAATCATAACTATAACAACTTCTCTAACGCATAGTGCTTAACAGATGGGTCATTTATCCGCTCCTCAATGCATAAGCATAATCATAAGTGTTAGTGACAAGTGACAGTTGTATCTATCACGGAACATATAAAATTAGTGTGTTCTGTAACCTTTGTCATTCAACAACAATAACAAATTTTCAAATTTATAGCCTCATTTGCTCATTCATTGATATTTATTTCTGTATTTTCATCAAAATAGAATATTGATCATGAAGACCAAGAAGCTCCTTGTATTCTTCCTAAGTATGACAGCTCCATGAAATCCACGCAGGCGCACTTTCTATTTCGACACATCATTATCCGTAAAAGTTAAAAGTTGGGAACTTCAAGGTTATGCGTTATGAATTGTGCACTATGACTTATGCTTATGAGTTGGATAAATCAGTCCATTTGCAACTACATAGTTTAACTTTTATGAATTGTACATTAAAGTTATGTTTATGAATATAATTATGCTTATGCATCCGCTAAATCCGCCTTAAATCGCCTTTTAAAATCAACTTCGTCGAGTTCTTCAAATAAATTGTTACGAATTTTCACATTCCTAGCACCCACAATTTCTTCATCTTCGCTATCAGAAGTGGTTGCCAAACTTAACAAATTATTAAAATGAATTAAGTATATATAATAATCTTTTCATTTCTTTTAATCGTTAATTAATTCTTGACCTGACTAAACTAACCTCACTTTTTTAAACGAAAAACTCGTTATCTTTTTATCAGTCCCAATTTTGGCTGTTGGCTGTTAACTTTAACTTCCTGATAAGGAATAAAATTTCATGGTGAATACCACACTGGTGAATACGGCCGAGAGGTCATCAGTCACGCATAAATTGTGTGACATACAAATCTGTATTCAATGTTGCCTGTAAGCAGTGACTATAACAATAATTATTGTTGTAGTCACTGCTGTGTAAGTGTCGGTCCCTTACAGAGATGATCGCCAAATCATGGCGGTAATGTACGAGTTAAGTATAGTAATGTGTCAAAATTGGGAAAATCCATTTGCGGAAGAGAGCGCTCCGACGTCAACAAAAATGGCGGAGAAGACGTTACTGGTTAGTCTAGTGCAGGGGTTCTCAACCTTTTTAACACTGCGACCCCCTTTTTAGATTGAGAATTTTGGCGACCCCCTTCTTGTAATATCGTAAAGTAAGCTTTTCTATGCAAAAAGACAGTAATAATTGGTTTTAAAAAACATAAAAAACACTATTCAAAACTATATAAAAACGTTAGTGAGCACTAATTTCTTAATAATTAATAAACGATCCAATAATAAATGCAACGAAAGTAACTTTAATCATTTTCAATTATTCAATATCAAAGCAGGCAAAGACTGTGTGCAGTGCATTTATAGAACTGACGCGTGGTGTATTTAAAACCGTGGAGACAGCCTTTTTGTTAATTATAGTTGTATTTTAAAATAGTATTGATTAATTGTAAATTGATTATACTTATTGTATTTAACAACTCTGTTTCTAAATAAGTACATGGTCGCTTCATTTGTTATTCGCCGCTCATATGGTATATATAGCCTGACCGGTTGAGAACCCCTGGTCTAGTGTGATTGAATTTATTCTTCGGCGAATATTTTTCGCCTCGATTTACGTTCTATTATTATGAAATAAATATCTCATTAAAGAAAATTATAAAGAAAAATTTGTACAGCTGTATATTAACTTTATTTTCACACATTTTAAACAGATTTTATGAACATCTGATTTATGTTGTTCACGTCTTCTCCAGTTGCTAATTCCTCCGCTAGGAGCCAGCACTTGTCTTGCAAGTTCCCAATACAATCTTCAAATTAAACTACCATAAGGCAAAAGTTTGGATAGAATGCTATGATAGATCTCAAGAAATGGCAACAGTAGCGTTTCTAATAATGTGGCCTACTTGTCCTTTGGTCAAATTGTTGCGATTATTGAGTACAGTCCCAGAATATGAAATGAATTGTTTTTCAAACAAAATTAAAATTTTTTGATTGTATGTATGGGCAAACAAAAGTTTTAATCTATTATTAATTTCAGATTGTTTTAGGAGGAGCAACCTGACACATTTTACTATTTAGGTAGTATAAAAATGTGTGACCTGAGTATATCTGCAACAAAGAAAATGAATCGGATATCATTATACGATTTTAACAAAAATAAACAAACGAATTTAAATTTAGAATTTATTCTAAAAGCGAAGAGTGAAGAGACTGCTTATAAATGGAGATGTACTATCGAAAAATGTCTATGGAAAGAATTGCTTACTGCTCGAGGTAAACTTTAAAATATAAGGGTTCAAACGCACTATGAAAGTACCTATATAAATGGTATATGTAATCTATAAGATTTTCCTTCATAGTTGTGAGAAGTACACGTTCAGGTCCGACAGCTGAATTTTCCGACCTGTGCCCCATGATGCCTATATTGATCCGTGGGTGCGTGTACTTCTTACAGGAAGTTTCATCCCTGCTATTAACCTCTTCAGGGACAAAAAGTTTCATCTCTGCTATTAACCTCTTCAGGGACAAATTAATATTTTGATTAAAAAAATTTCGAATATTTTTCTATACTATCATAATTATTAACATAAGGAAACATAAGAAAATTTTAAAATAATCCATTGTCAAATTTGACATTATTTGTAAACTCAAAAACTAAAACGTACACATATGTTGCCAATGGGCAGATGATTTATTGATGAAAAGATTCCATAAATTCTGGACATACACTCTCCTGACACTGCTTGCAACTGTATCTTGTTCTGCGCTTGCAATTTTTGTCATGACATCGTGGTGGATTTTTGTATTCCATTTTCATTGGGTAGTGCCCCAATCCATTCAAGCGAACTTCAGGTGCACGCCTTTTTCTTTTTTGGTGTAGAATTTTGTGTTGAGGGTCGTCCTCGTTTTCTTGCATTTCCATTGAGTTCAGTTATAGTTAAAAAGATAGATGCTTTCAATTCCAGAAGAGACATCCTAGATGATTTGACTTTTCTTAACAACAACGAAGCATTTATTATTGCTACATTCATAAAATGAAAAGCAATTCTCAGATAGAACTTCTTGTTCTATCTGACAAATCTACACCACCCATGAACTGATTGTATTGAATAACATCCTGTGGCCTCTGAACCTCAACGTAAGTTTTTGTTTTCCTATCCCATCTTCTGACAATGTCTTGAGGTTCCTTGCCAGCGAAAGATGAAATCATATGCACAAGGTTGTTGTCCGCCCATCGTAGCACTGTAATGTTGTTTTGAGATGTCGTCATGGAACATGAACCTCTACCTTTCTTCTGTAGGATCTTACCATCCGTCAGCTTTTCGCACGCTTCGTGGATTCTATTAGCCCTGATTGAAACTCAGACCTGGAACGGATGACCAATACATCCTATAAGCAGGGTACTTTTATTTTGACTTGATGGTTACCTCGAAAAATAGGCGGATTGTTTGTAAATTAATTATCCTTTTCTGAATACCAGATTTCGGGACTCTGTGTTGGTACAGAAGGCTCAGATGACGATGTTGGACCAGTTGATCTTGTCCTGTGTCCTTTTTGTTTTCTGTATCTGTCAAGCAGAGGAATATCATCATCACTATCAGTATCAGAATCACTTTCGGAAAGTTCTTCTATGGTATCTCTGTTATTCGGCAATCCCAATAAAAAGTCAAATTCTTCTTCTGATTGGTCATCGTTGTCAATTTAAATTTCCTCCAAATCCGAATTATTTGGATTTTGCACAGAGCTTAAAACGTCTACTTTATCTTTTTTCCTACCATAAAATGATAATGTAGCTATCTCTTGAAACATGGTAACTTATTCTAAAATGGAAATAAAAACAAAATGATTTGTTATATTTCTGCACCACGTACACAAATGTGTACTTTTATTTTCACGTAATTTACGCAACACTCTACAATAATATTCTTGTTTTCTATTCATAACCTCAAAACAACACCAAAGAGCGCGGATAAAACAAAAATACCTGGAGATACAAAGCCAAGCGATTTTCCCCTCTATTTCGTTGAGAGGGATTATAGACGGCCACAACGGTTGCCACTGGGCAGATGAGAACCAAGTTTAAGTTATCAATACAATATTTTAAATGAAATGTACAAAAATGTCCTTGAAGAGGTTAAAGGGGAGAAAAAAGGTACGATTTTATAAAGTTTCAATGATTTTTATTTTTCAGAAAAATCTTTAGAAAATTTGGCAAGCAGCATTTGAAGATTAAAACAACTGTAACTGTGATCTACCCAACTTATGTAATTGTACTTACTTGCTATGTAAATTAAATAGTTTTTCTAATAAAAACACATACAATTTTTCGTTTAAGTTTATTTTATCCAAGCTTGAAATAAACAAATTACTTAAAACATTACCAACTAAGAGAAAATTATAATTGTTCAGACAAAACGTTAAAAAACAATAATTTTCTTACGCTCCTGAACACAAAAGATGGACGGTCTAACATAAATAAAAATACATAATTTATGTAAAAAATAAATTGTGTAATAACCGAGTTCTTTCTTACAGAACAAAAATAACATTTTATAGACTATGTGTCGTATTGACTGCAAAAAAGTAGAAGAGTTTTCTTTATAATTAGACTAGAAATTAGTAAATACTTTAGGTGTTCTAAAATAGCTCATGTTGGAATATGAATATACATAAACAAAAAATGTAATTTATTTTTAGAGTTTGTCAACAGTTTTGAAAATTTAGAGCCTATATAATTAGTAAAAGTATAAAGAAAACCTTATATTAAACCATAGTTTAAATGTTTTAGAAACGATAGGTAATAGAAAAACTAAATTAATAAATAACTAATACAGCTGAGTCTTCAATTCAACAATTAATTAATTGGATATGATTAAATAAAAAAGCAATATTTAAAAATCTTATATTGAATGAATACCTAAATATCTTAAAATATCTTTAATAATTGAAAAATAATAAATAGAAATCCATTCCTATCAAACTCTTCAAAATGAATATAATTTTAGGTAAATGTATACAATGATAGATACTCAATTTACTTAAATTTTTGTTAAAAATTTATTGTACTAATCCTTACTATATGAAGGTCCATCTTATTAATAACAGTAAACAACTGAATGGTTGAATGAAACTTCCACTATTTATTCAAAAATACATTTTAAATTCAATGACAGCCTTTTCGCAATATGTCAATCTGACTATGCTAATTCTAGTTTTATTCAACCGTTTAGTTGTTTACTGTTCTTAATAAATTTTTGTTTGTAACAAAAGGGTCTCACATCCATTAATTATATTTTTATATGTATCAAAACATAACGATTAGGTACCTATCATAATTCAAAAACATTTTGTAATTTGATTAAATATAGGAAAGGTACAGATTTGCTTCTAAGCATTTTATACAACATTCTTTCTTAGCTTCCTTATCATAAAAACTATGGTTTAGGTAGGTATACCATAAGAAAAAAGAAATAACATATGATTTTACAAAATTATACATCTTCATACATTCTTAAAATTATTGTTTTAAAAACTTACCAAAACTTAAATTAAATTAAAATGCATTCAATGCATTTGAACTAGTACGGCTACTATGGAATATAACTAAAAATACAAACTTAGATTTTTATCGATATCTTTTGATGAGTGTATCTAGAAATGGAAAATATATATATATCAACAACAGATTTTATAAACTGAAAAAAGAACTTTATCTATGTACAAATAAACCCCATTTTAATGGAATCTATTTCGATGTAAGTCATATTTTGTACCATAAACGTGAGACACGAAGTAGAAAAATAAAAAAAAATATCGTATTAGTTCATTTAGGCCGCTATACTGTGTTATAGTATCTTTATATTACAGTACAAAAACTTTATTATAGTGTAATGAATATTCGCAATAATGTACGAAACAACAATAATTAGAGGCCGCAACGACCACTATTTTTTAGCATACATGATATACAATGAATACGATTTTTATTCCCACTTGATCTACATTAATTAAAAGTATTTGTATTTATTGTAGTGACCCTTATATTGTGAGATCAGTAAATAAACAACAATTATTATTTTAACTATAAAAAAATTAATAAAGGAAAATACCAAAATCAGTGTCACAGGTTTTTATTGCAAATTTACAGGTTTACAGGAACAGCGACTAGTTTCGACCTATAAGCAGGGCATCATCAGGCTAGAAAAAAATAGGTGAGAGGTCAAAAAACATGCAGATTACAATAAAAATACATTACATAGAGGTATGAATAAGATTAATTGAGATCTGATTCATTGGAGAACAAATTAAGAAATTTGATATTTTATTTAAATATATGGGAAAACATTGAGTAGGTAAGAAAAAATTGAGTACCACCACATGGATGGAAATATTAAATACCACAAATAGTATGAGAATGAAAGTCGAGGGTGACAAATACTCCAATTATTAGGGCTTCATTTGGAGTATTTGTCACCTTCGACTTTCATTCTCACACTATTTGTGGTATTTAATATTTCCATCCATGTGGTGGTACTCAACTTTTTCTTACCTACTCAATTTTCTTAATTTGTTCTCCAATGAATCAGATCTCAATTAATCTTATTCATACCTCTATATAATGTATTTCTTTTTTCCTACCTAATTTCTCTTAGTTTTAATTTTAATGTCACTTTTTCTTTATGTCACTGGTTTTTACCATATACTCCATTTAATATTTAATATATAAGTTGGTTGGTTCGATCGATCATATGATCTAGTGAACATTACGTGTAACTAATTTTTAAGGTAGGTCTATTGTTAACCACATTGTAATCTGCATGTTTTTTACCTCTCACCTATGTTTTTTCTAGCCTGATGATGGCCTGCTTATAGGCCGAAACTAGTCGCTGTTCCTGTAAACCTGTAAATTTGTAATAAAAACCTGTGACAATGATTTTGGTATTTTCTTTTATTCATTGGTTTGTCATATTTGATGTATGGATGATCTACTTCTTTTTTAAAAAAATTAACTCTTTGGTTAATTTGTATTATATGTAGTATCAAAAAATTGTTAATCTGACGATGAAATTATTTTTCGTAACAGCTGTCATTGACAAAAAAGGGAATTTTTCCAATTGAATTGTGGGAATTGTCAAATAGTTGATTGTTTGGTGTTCTCCATTCTCATATTACCTTAAAATCACATTTAATCTCCATTTAATTTTTTCTTATATGTACCTAGGAATTCTCCACATTTTTTTTGGGATCTACCACCACTGATTGTTTTATTCTTTATTAAAAAACTTTTTAAGTATTTTAATAACAATATTTGAAAAATGATTAATATAATTTTCATTATTTCAATACTTAAGGTTTTTGTACTGTTTCCTATAAATCTAATGTGCCATATTTTGAATATATACTATCTTTACAAATTTATATAAGAGTGTACAATTTTCCTAATCTCTAATTTAAGGCCAAAGCTGTTTTAAAAACGGATTTTTTAAAGGCCTGATTTTAATCAGTAAAGCATTGATAGTTTCAAAAATTGTAACAACAATTTAATAATTACTGCTTTATAGTATTTTAAATAACTAAACCTCTTAGATTTACTGTGAGGTTTTTTAAGTAGAATGCATTTTAAGTAATTTTAAGAAATATATGCAACCAGTGTAAGTAATTCTACATGCAATTACTTTTGTTAAGAAAAACACTGTGGTTTTAAAAATTTTATCCAATATTTTTTCTACTACCTTAAGTAATCCGTTATTCATTATTAAATTTTAATATTACTATATTTTTTGCAGTATTAGGTACTACAAAAAAATACAGTAATCGAATTTATTTTTACTGTTTAACATGTCTTTACATAAAATACCGTGTAAGTAGAAAAAATATTTTACTATAAAAAGTTCAACAAGTTTATGGGAGTACGAAATATCTAATTGGTTTGCTATTTTAAACCTATATAACTAATGGGAGAGTTTTCTACAAGTTATTTGATTAATAAATCCAATTGACTGGTACCCATTGGTGTTCTGTTGTTAGAGTTTCCAGAGCTTCGATAATTTCCCTGAACGTTGTATCAAAGTCATTGTTTGGAATTACCACATCTATGTATTTATCATACGCTCTTTGTAAACTAGCACTCTCTTCTAAAGTTCGTTTAAGATCTTCTTCCTGTCAACGAATTAAAAAAGATATCGGTAAGCAAGTGTTAAAAAAAATAGATACAATTATAAAATTAAAAAAAAAACAATTATTTAGGATTTCTTTTTCTAAAAATATTAACAAACTTTTAAAAGGCTTTCAACAAAAGTAAAATCGAAGAAAACCAATTTATTTTTAATTCAACGATGTGCTGATGTAGTCGTTATATAGATGCTCGATACCCAGCATACTAATGTCAGACCATTGTATAAATAATAAGCTGTCTACAAATGCGACAAATCAGCATTTTTAATAATATAGTCAATGATCCTGTAAACATGTTTTTATTTATTTACTTTTCAGTATAAAAAGACTTACCTCATAAAGTGACGCTAACGATTCCAGTGTTCTAGCTCTCCTTGAACTAAAGCGTATTGAGCTTTGACGATCAAACTAACATGCAAAAGAAAAAAATTGAAAGATTCTACATAACAAATAACTAACAATAGTCAAAATTAAATATAATTCTAAACTAATGTATAAAAATAATACATTTATCTCATTTCAAGCAATTTACAAAATTCATAAAATTATACACATATCTAACAATAAATATTGTACATCATACCAAACTCTCTAAAAAAATTTATAATAAAAGAAGAAAATAATAATATAATATTTCAAATGTAAAAATATGCTCATGTATTCCAGTGGCCAACATTTATATTCCAAGTTGGTCATAATTACCCACATAACACTAATGGTACATTCACATTCTAAGAATATGCCCATGAATTACGTTTTCGAACATTCTGAAAGGTATATGCTAAAGAACTCCATTTCACGTTCCTTTTCTTATGGTACATTCTTAATTGTTCGTATCATGTAATTTTTAAATACCCAACCCAACAATCATTCCATTGAAAGTGATATGATGATATGATAAGAATATACAAGATTACTTTTGATATTTGCAGAATATAACTTGGTTATCGAAACTCGCGATAGACAGTAAAAAAGTGTATGTTCGTGCAGTAGTAATCTAGACTGTGTACAGTAAAAATATATGGTAATACTGAGAATATGCTATTTATGTACTACCAGAACATTTTTATCACCTGAATATAATATCCTTATCATGCACTGAGTAGTATCAAGACATATTCTAAGAACGTCCTTGTTTGGACTAAAATAGAATATTACCATCTAATGCTGAGAATTTGATCTTTACATACTTCAGAACATTCTTTTTACGGGCTTTTGAGGTGACTATCACATTCTGATCATGTACTGAACGGTATTTACTCATGTTAATAGAACATCCTTGTGTATAGAATGTAAAATTGTTGTCTGGGTAAATATTAAATTGCATATTAAAGAATCATATTTCAAAACAAGTCAACTAATTTTTCATGAATGACATTAATAAATTAATGAAAAGAAATTTATTTTGTACAAACTCAGAAGTGCAAAAAATTTAGAAATGATAGGGGTTTGAGATGGCTTAACTTAGTGTAAGGTACTTGAATATACATGGTTATATTTTTAAAATTATTATTAACTTTTAATAATATTAAATAAAACAGCTATAAAACTAATAATTAATATAACTCCATTTACAGAAAGTTTGGTATGATCTACAGCAGTCATCATAAAGACAAAATTCCGGTTGTTTACTTTGCCAAGTAGAAATATTATTTGTTCAGACACGTTTTATATAACAAAAAAAAACTAATGACTAACACTAGGTATGTTTTAAAAAAATAACAAAAGGTGAACTGTTCAGTGTTAAAATAAAGTAAATAATTGAATTTTATAATCCTGGAATTGAAGAGAGAATGTTTTTACAAAATTCAATCAATTTCGACTTGACACTAACGATTTTTGTAAAGTACAAATCACTAGCAGACACTTGCATAAAATTTCAATTTCCATAACATTTACCTTTAGGCTTTATCCACAAACTTACCGTAAGATTTCTACTGGACTGTCTCATATTTGAACTACCTCTTCCAACTTCATATAACATTTTGAGTTGTTCCATTCCTGGTGCCGCAATAAATATTACATAAGGAAGAAATTCTGAACTGTTGTGAAGTAATTTTAAAGACATTGGACTACAATCCAAGACACACATTTTGCCCTACAAAAAAAACTAAATAAGCATTTTATGTATACCAAAAATATTATTTGTAGAAATTTTATGAAATAAAATTATTAATAAAGCCTCTGCAATACTAAAAATAATACTGAATGATTACCTGCTTAATAACATTTCTAATGCTGTCCAAGTTAGTTCCATACAAATGACCGTTGTACTCTCCGTATTCCAGATATTTGTGGTTTCTGATATCCTCTTCCATAGTTTCTCTATCAGTAAACCAATAACTTTGCCCTGCTTCTTCTAATACTCTTGGAGGACGTGTCGTAACTAAAACAAGTAAACAAACAATATCTTAACTAATTTATACAATAAGGTCTTAACATGTTGATATAAATACTACAAATCAAATATAAATATTCCACAGCTATTTATTGAAAAAGAACTTGCATATAACATTAATTACTATTAATTCATTGGAATATTAGGTATGACAAAATTTTGTACTTTTTGTCACTTTATAAATATATAATTTAATGTTAATTTTTTAATTTTACGGTATATTTCAATAGAAAACTTGATGGCGATAAACCAAGTCGATACTTAACACCATCTCCATCGTTTTGCAAATGAAAGGAAAGAAAACTACTCGTGTACATTTCATGCAATGCCCATTTGGAACACATAGCCCAGGAAGTAGTTGTTTTTTCTTTAGAAAACGGCCAAGCCTGGTTGGAAACGAATTTTTTTACTTCAATGTTTCCAGTTAATGTTCGTAATATCTCGATTCACAGTTACAGTTGCCGTAAAATGTATAGTGCGAACTTAAAGTCGTCGGGTTTTTCTTTGACTCTAGGTTTGTTCATACAGGAAATCCCTGACAAGTTTCCAACATATTGTGGATATAACAGGATGGTGACAACTAATCATGGACTTGTCCCTGATCTGTCCGTAATTTGTAAATATCCTGTGTGAACATCTATTATAAGTAGACGGTAATTGGTATCACAGAACACAAATTTTGTGTGTATTCTTTTGCTATTCTGACAGTGTTGATGATTCACAGAACAAATGTTGGACAATTTACTTGAGATTTATCTGCAAACAGTTTTGAGTGTCCTCGGATTGTCAGAATTTTCTGTACGAACATCCGTCACTTTGCTTGAAAACTGTCAGAAATCACTGAGAACAGACTCATGATGTGGGGTACGCACGCGACTTGTTGACAGCTTTTAATGGTCCGCTGTATTCTGTTGCGTGCAGGGGTCTCGGGTTGGTTTTTTGCGCGAGTTTTTATGTAACTCATAAAGTCGGTGTCTAGTGCGGTGGCGGAGTCCAGATTTTTATTTGGGGCAGTTAAGTATTAACTTTAGATATATCTTTGTTTCGGTAATTCATTTTTATTATTTGTTTTACGTATTGTAATTTTTGCCCATATTCATAAATTGATAACCTTAAATTAGTTACATATATTATGGCAGCGTTTTGACGACCTTTTGAATCAGAAAATGGAAATCCAGATCAAAATTAAAATTCATAAGATATGATATCGCCAACAGGTGAGGTTAGTAGCTAATTTTGCAATAAACATTTACACATTCAGTGTTTAAATAATGTATCAGTGTTTGAAAAATGAAGATAATAAAAAATCAGATGCGGTTATAACAAAGGAATCAATACCTTTACTAAAATTTCTATTTACACTATTTCTCGGGTTATTAAGCGCGGTGACGCAAAGAAGGCAGATATTTTAGAATTTATGAAACATAGGAACATTAGTCCGGAAAAGGTAACGACAAAGAAAGAATTACTACGAAGTATAAAAACGCTTAATTTATAAAACGATTATGTAGCAACTTTTTTAGTTATACTATAACTTTGTTATTGACATTTCCACACACCCTGTGTATAAAATGATTATTGTATTCAATTAAATGCACGCCACTGTATTTTCGGTCTTATCAGTGTACCTAGTTAAAAACTGGGTTAATGCGAATCGTGCTAAAAAGACGTCATTGCTTGAACAACTGGAGTTTCATAAAGTGAATAAAAATACGTGCCTGCAATGTGATACATGCAACGTACATTTTTGAATAAATCTGCAGTTACTAATTTCACTACATTCTATAAATCGTTTTAGAAGATTTCAGGAAGTCATGCAATGCATCTAAAAGTTGACAGTTTTTCCTTTTCGACAAACTTGGATTGAGCAAAATAACGGAAATAGAACAAGTGATTGAAAAACCAGAGACGGCGAAAAGTAGGGGAAACATTTGGGTAAAAAAAAATCAAGAAAAAACATTTATATGGTAGATGTATGCTTACAAAAGATTATTATTGGGACGTTCAGCCGAAAAAAGCGATTGTAGGCAATATGGCGTTGTTAGCGGTAGGTGCTAACAATGCTAAAAACCAGCTATTTTTCTCTAGAATGCTAAGTTTGCGGTATACAGGAATTATAATCTAAATTTGATACGTTTCTAAAGCATAAATTATTAATTTTAATAAAGTAGAAATTAAGAACGTACTAAAAAGTACGTAGTTCCACCTTGGCGAACATATTAAATAATTTTTTGGGCGGACAAAGTGTCCTAGCCGATACGTTCTATTAAAATCTAGGCACTAAAACACATAACCGAAAGGGGACAGACCAACTCAAAGGAAGAGAAGAATCTAACCTAAAAATTATCGAACTGACAACTAAAATTCAGCTTAGAAGGAAATGAGATAATTTTTGATACTTACAGGGTACCACTGCGCCAAATTTTTCAGGATCACTATTAATTAGTCTATTTTTCAATGTTCTTCGACCCACACCTTGCGTTCCAATCAATACTAGTGTTTTCCTTTTGAAAGGTGGCATTTTGGTTACTTCTTCATAAAGTAACAACTCTGCTTTATCAAAATCACAATTGCTTTTAGACTGATACGAGATTTTTTTCTTTTTCTTGGAAATTCTTGCTCCGCAGATGCTAATCGTATGTACAAAATCTGCTTCCGGAGGCACAAAGGCTTTTCTTCTTTCTTCCAATTCTAAAAAATGTAATTACTATAGGAGGTTTCTTTAAAAGTATAATACTAACAGTTTAATTCATAGAAAATAGTGACGGAACACTAAATACGCACTTTAACACTCTTTAAGGTTTACAGTGTAAATGAAGTTGATTCATAAACGTCTGAAACTTCTGTTGCAGCTAATATACCGCTAATATACAATTAGCGATGACCAAAAAAATTTAATCAAATATACAACAACGACATAATCAACAATTTATCAACACGGGATCTTATGATACTCGTAAAATGTTTGTTTTGCCGGAGTTTTTCGTACAAATTTCCAAATGTAGATGGCGCCCACTCCCTGATAATCGCGAATGGACTGGGAAAGTAGTGACGTAACTATTAAACCAAATGATTCCAAGCAACTTTTGTTGTTGGAATCATTTGGTACTTGGTACTTTAAAAATTTAATTTCATAAGATTTTGCTTATATGTATTTAACTACGTTATATTTTAATGTGTAATAACAAAACAAAAGTTACTTCTGGAGATTTTGTATGTCGACGTTTGGGAATCATTTCGTTGACATTTCACAGTTTGACAGCATAGAACACAAATTTTGACGTCACACTTTCCCTGTCCATAGGAATGAGAATTTTCTTCTTTATATGTTTTTGGCGACGGATACGCAAGATACTTGAGTATCATGCACTAATGACGTCATAAGTATCATTTTGACATTGGATAGATACTCAAGTTCGACAAGTGACAGTTGCTCTAACCTCGAAATCTTTTCAAGAATTACGTATTATTTATTAAGAGTATAAAGGTTCTTTTAAGCAAGTTGTTTAGGAAAATTTGACCAATCAGGTTACGTCAAAGAGAGAGGTAGAAAGTTAACGCTTGAGTTTACCACTCTCATTCATGGGTAAACGTTTTGACAGATTAATGTATCATGCGTATCAGATATTACGTCATAGCTAAGTTGCTCGAATGCAACATTCTAGATACTCGTAATACTCAAGTATCTTGCGGATCAGCATGTATCAATCGCCAAAAACATCTTTCGTTGTAGGTAGAGGCGATTCCAAAAATATCGCGACAGCTCCAGTAAAATTCGGCAATGTGGGGATATTTGCCGACGATCTCCGATCGGCGCGCGCCGCAGCGCAGTCGGAGAATTCTAGTAGAACAATTGCTAAGCGGATTCCGTGTGCGGTGTTTCTCAGTCCCAGCGGCAGCTGGGCCATTGGAATCTATTTCTCGAACTGGGTAATCGCTAGCGTTCGAGTCGACGGTAAATAGGTGGGAAAACCGGAGCTGTCGCGATACTTTTGGAATCATCTCTACCCGCATTACATTTGACAGTTAACACTGACATTTCATTTTGTTTTGTTTATTTTATTTCAAAAATAAATTTAAGATAAAACCGAAGCAACATTCTTTGTTAACAGCAAAATATATACATATGTGTTTATAATTATAATTAGCTACCTACATTTATATTTGATAAGACTACCTGGAATTAAAATATTAATAGAATGCATAAGCACTGACGTCACAGCAGAAGGCTTCTCATGAGATTTTTAAGTTGTGGTTTGCTGTTAAAATAGAGTGATCGTTATTTAAAATAAGTAAAAAGTGATCATTTAAAGACTTTTTATAAGAAAATCTGCAAGGTAAGGTTTGCAAATAGAGAATTAAAAATCTCTTATGACAATTACGCGCACGCGTACTCTGTTAGTTTGAAAAATTGAAACTCTGCAATGAGAATGGTAATTTTTAACAAAAAATGGAATAGGTAAACTAATCTATTTCGCAGTCGTTAAATTTGTATTTCAAAAGATGAGTAACAGTTTTAACAAGAACAAACAATGAAAAAATTAGAAAAATATTTTGGTTATCTTCAAAAGGTTTTGTTTTCATTTCTATAACGTGTTTGAAAGTCTAAACATAATTTTAAGCGGAATTTCATTGACGTACTATTCACAAGCATCCGTAACATGTTTCGTTATTTAAAATCAAGCAAATAAAAAACAATTCATATAGGAACGTAACTTAGAATGTTAGGTAGTTTCTGCAAAATATATTTTTAAATTTTAAGTAATTTAGACATAAATTTTTCTCATTAAACTGTAATGTTATACTTAATATAAAAATGCAACCTACCTAAAGATGGAATGAGACCCGTCGTCCCATCTCCCCCAACTTTTTTTGCTTGCCACCAATTCGGGTCACGTTGATCTACTATCTGCAAAATATCTCCGCGATCGAAGGGAAGACCTATTTCTTTGCACGGCAGTAAGGTGTCTTCTTGGGGGTCGTATTGATATAAAGCTCTCATGTAGCACTAAAAATAAATAAAAAATTATCTAATTTTTTTCGTCACAATGCTTTACAATAAAAACAACAGATTTTAAGATAATCTCCTATTATAATAATACAGGATGCGCCAAAACAAACGACACTGAAAAACAAAGCACCCGGAAAAAATCTTTTTTTTTTCAGTTTCAGTTAGAACATTGCCTTGTTTTTGTGGCAAATTCGGTGTTTTCCATTTTTTTCAAAATCATGCAGGAAGACAGATAGGCAATCAATTACCCCAAAAACCAAAAAAACTTAAATTAAAAAAATTTTGTAGCATAGTTATTCCATCCTCAAATTCAAACTCAGAAATTTGCCGCGTAAACGACTAGATCCAACACTACACGTCACTACTCATATGTGTCATTGAAAGCGCCATCATTTTATTGTAAACAGTGTATCTGCGAGATTGTGCGAAGTTTTTTATTTATAGTTATTCTCGCTTTTCTTTATTTTTTGTTGATTTTTATAAAAATAAGTCAGTTAGACATTTTTTAATGCAAAAAGCACAAAATAAGTATTTACGCTGTTGCTTTTACATTTCGAAATTCAGCTGCATTGAAACCTAACCTAACCCAACCTAACCTAACCATGAAAATGTCTAAGGATGGTAAATTGTTTGACAATGCTTTCACAAACCCTACTGACGACATTTTATGATTGCATAACACAAATAAAACTAATAATTCACAATAAAATCAGAAATAAAGGCCGGTTCATGTAACGAACATTATAATTCCATTAACATTACATTAAGGGTGTGTTCGGGGAGCACGCTTTCGAGCTATGGCGTCAGCAGATTACGGTCAGCGTAATCCACCAAGAACAATATTTGGCTAACTGGAAGGCTAGTGGTTATACTGATATTGGGTTTTGGTTGAAAAATTAAAAAAAAACATACGGCCAGTGGGGCACACTTTTTTCACCTGCATGGTGGCATTTTACGTAAAACATGAAAAATAACGATTAACAAGACTGCTTAGCATGTTATTAAAAATAGGCTGCTGCATTCTACTGAAAAAGATCAAACTTTTTTCACGGAGTTCATCAATAATTGCCGGTGGGTTTTCTGTAAAAAAAGGGAAAAAAGGGAAATAACGCAGTCTTCAAAGTTGTCTCGATTCAGATCTAAGGAAGTTGTCGTGGTATGACAAATAGCCCATCCTGTTGGGTATTCAAGTGTTTGTTTCTGGCACAACAGAATTGTCTGAGATCAATAAAAGATGGTGTCAAAATTTGTTCTCTATATCGCACTTGATTTAACGAAACGAGTCTTCTACGCTCGCCTTTCACTAAGTAATTGCCCAATAATCCATTACCTGACACTGCGCACCCAATTGTTATAGTAGTTTTCACAATAAATGGTATTGACTTAAGGATTATAATAAAACCAATTAGACCCTTAAGTTGTAAAATCCGAGATGCACATCATAAATGTAAAAGGACCAGATTCAGGTAAGTCACGATGAAAAGGTTTCTCGACACTCTACGATGATGTCTTCCCCAAATTGATTGGCAACCATTAAAAAACTAGGTCCATTTCCGTATGAGCGAAAATAATACTCAATAATAAATATTTTTTCTTGCGCTGTATGCACCATTTCGAATATTTTTGACAGTTTGTTAGAATAAACAATGTTTAAAAATGTGCCAACTATTGTCACTTGTTTCACATGACGCGATTATACTTCACAGGCTTCCTGATTTCAGTGTTCTTTGTTTTGACGCATACCGTACTTCTAAATTGATTATTAAACTAAGCTATTGTCAAATATTTAGAAATCAACGCCCACTTAAGTCAGAAACCACATAAAAGAACTTTACGATCCTACACAATTGATACGAAAATAATTGTTGCTCTATTTTAGAAACACGCCATTTAATATGCTGTTTAATATCCAAATGGCGTATGGAAATTAAAAAGCAACTTTCATTTCATTATTCTATTAATTTTAGACGATAACATTGAGTCATGCTTGTCTTTTATTCATAAAAACTTTATGCCCAATAAAATTCTAACTGCTTTCCCATAAAATCAATTTTAAAGTGCTAAATATTATTCGGCTAAGTGAATAAAAATAAAAAGAATAAATCCTATAAATTAAATTAAAATATGATATTGTGATTGAAACAATACATCTGTTTGATATAAATTGGTATGTTGTGATAAATCTTATTATACAGCCTATAACTTGGCCATTCCAGAACACGTGGCTTTGACAATTTTGAAAATTTCAACCTGGCGTAACTATTACAACTCGTGTAAAGTACTATACTTTTTATACGCCCGGCGGACTGCTCATAATTTCATCACTTTCACGACTAACAAACATATTCATATAGTCCAATTAAAAATAACGTAAGTGAACCGATTTTTGTTGAGGCGATGCGATGTATGAATTACTATAGATTTTTATCTCAGGAATTTAGTTCTGAAAAATTTTTTGAGTGAGTCGATGTGTGTCTTTTTAAGAAAATGGAAAAAAATGAGTATCGAGCTGTCATTAAATATTTGTTTTTAAAAGGCAATACCCCTACGCAAATCAAAGACGAGTTGGACGCTGTGTACGGGGACTCTGCATCATCATTTACCACCGTGAAATTTTCGGCTGCTGAATTTAAACATGGCCGTACCAGCTTGGATGACGATGAACGTTCGGGACGTCCAAAAACTGCAACCACTGACGATAATATCGCTCAAGTTCACCAAATGGTGCTAGACAACCGTCGAATTAAAATTGGAGAGATAGCAAAGGCTATAAACATTTCCAAAGAACGTGTTTGTCACATATTGAATCAAGATTTAGGCATGAGAAAGCTGTCCGCGCGTTAGGTGCTGCGTTTGCTCACTTTGGACCAAAAACGTGTTCGAATGAACATTTCCAACTCTCTGTTGGCGCAGTTTAGGCGCAATAAATCAGAGTTTTGGCGCCGATTAATTACTGTAGATGAAACTTGGATACACCATTATACTCCAGAAACAAAAACACAGTCAAAACAATGGACTGCGAAGTGGGAATCGGCTCCAAAAAAAAAGCAAAGGTTGTTCCTTCGGGTGGGAAAGTGATGGCAACTGTTTTCTGGGATAGTCATGGAGTTATCTTAATCGATTATCTTCAAAAAGGAAAAACCATTGCAGGAGCATACTACGCATCATTACTTGACAAGCTGAAGGCAGAAATTACGGAAAACAGCCACATTTGCAAAAAAAAAGAATTTTGTTTCACCAAGATAATGCGCCGTCTCACACCTCAGCGGTTGTCATGGCGAAAATTCACGAATTACGGTTCGAACTGCTTGACCACCCTCCTTACTCACCAGATCTAGCCCCAAGCGACTTTTTTTTGTTCCCTAAACTAAAAGTTGCGCTCCGAGGACAGAGATTTTCGTCGAATGAGGAGGCCATCACCTTTGTAAACAACTATTTTGCAGAGAAAGACGCCGAGTACTATTTGGACGGGTTGAAGAGATGGGAGCATCGCTGGGAGAAGTGTATAGACTTACAAGGAGACTATGTAGAAAAATAAAAATTAATTTGAACAAAAAATGTCTAGTATCTTTGTTAGGTCGGGAACTTTTCAGACAATCCTCGTAGGTAAAGTGGAGAAAACACGCACGTATGTTATGAGATCTCATTACGTGCATGTTATTTTTAAATGTCACTTACAAGGAATGTCAATGTCAATTGTGTGACTTTTTGGCGTTTACCAACATGGGTGTAGGAAGAATATAATTGAAAAGGTTTCTGTACTGTTTTAACATTGAAAACATGCCCTTCTACTCAAACCAAATAGATAGATACAGTATACCTCAAATTAATGAAAAATATCCGTATCCAGAACCATGGGGAAGATATAGTATTTAATACACATCTTTAAATTGTAGTAATGAACATATTTTTAAATTTGAGAGTAATATTTACGTAAAATCCACTTACCGTCAACTTTTTTGTTAATCCATTGTTTCCGTTGGCTACTACAATGTTCGAATGTGTCACTTCGCCATTTCCGTAATTGCTGTGCACTTTGAGGGTTACATGATCTTTTGTTTTCGCAATTTCCGTTTGCAGATCTTCCGGAGTGGCTACTTGAGTTCCGTTAACTTCTAAAATTACATCTCCCGTGTGAAGTAGGCCTTGTTTTTCTATCATGCCACCTTCAAGTATTCTCGCAATCGTTAAATTTCCATTGTCATCTACTTGTACCTTAAAGAAACAATATATTTTGAACAGACCAATCCGAGGTTGAAAAATTGCAATTTTAAGCTTAAACTAATCATGGAAGTTTATATAGATACAGAGCCGTATCTAGGTACAATTGCGCCTGTAGCAATATACTAGACAGCGCTCCCTATTTGCGTAGGTTTTTTGACCAGTTTTTTTTTAGAATTTTGATTATATATTGCGACTACAGTTTAAAAATAATAAGCAATATTATGGATATTAACCCCCATTATCATAAGATTGCCTCTTATATTCTTAATATCCATTCTTTAATACTGCATTTTTCCCCACGTTGGACGCCAAATGTGCTAGCCTTGGATAATAGGTATGCACATCGTTTTGTTTCCATGGATTGTTTTTTAGGTAATTTTGTTTTTACATTTAACAATTCTATGATACATAGAGCATTTTCAATTCCAATGAACAAAAATAATGTGGAAACAGCTGTCATTGAATTTAAAACGTATTTTTGAATAAATAGTGGAAGTTTCATTCAACCGTTTAGTTGTTTACTGTTCTTAATTAGATGAACTTTCACATACTAAGGGTTAGTACAAAAAAAACTCTATTGTTTTAAATAGCTATTTGTATAACAAGGGAGCAAAGTGTTACTTTTCCTTCTGGAAGTTTACTGTGATCCTTTAAGGGAAGAAAAAATACTTTACTCATATGTTATGCATATGAGTGCAAATTAAAATTACAATTTACTGATTTCTAAAATTTTGTAGAATACAGAGTGTTTTATAAATAAATGTAAAAATTTGTACTCAAACAATAGAATATAGTCTCTGATATAGTTTTGGTTGTCGATACTGTTTAAGTTATTTCTTTAATGACGTACGATACGTCACTTTTTACGTACTTTTTCTCCCTAGGGAGGAGCAAATCGTAATAAAATAGTAATTATACGCCAAGGTATAGTGTATTTGAAAATCAAGAGAGAGTAAATTCCCAGAAATGTTTTGCAGTTATCAGTGTTAAAGGCAGTAAACCATAGACGTGCGTTTTCAAAATTAAATTAATATGGAAATAGAAATATTTAATTTGTTTTAGGTATTTATACCTAGATTACCAATTTTAGATAGATAAACATAATTCGTAAGTAGTAATTTAATTTGGGTAAAATGAAGAAAAAGTCAATATTATTTTAGGCATTTTGTTTTAGGCATATGTTTATTTACAAAATATGTATATAATATGTACAGATAATTACAATTACTTATAAATTAATATGAGGAGCTAAAAAACAATTAAGGATAAAATTTGACGAGCAACATGCAAAAAATACGACAATATTAAATCTTAAAAAATAAAAATCTAAAAATAAAATTAAAGTACATAAATTAATAATTTTAAAGTTATGGTTCCTCGCACTCTGTGTCAGAAGATTCACCATCTGATTCTAGAGAAATTACAATGGGCTCTATAGTAATATCAATTATGTTATCTAGCTCCCACATTTTTTTTCTATTTCTGTAACGTGTCTAATACATTTTTGCCATTTTTTACTCGTTACTTCAGGTATTGCCTTATTGAAGAGATTTTTAACATCTGATAATTTAAAAGTAGTGTTATTTCTGGCAACATAACCTTTAACTTGAGCCCATATCAATTCTATCGGATTCAGCTCACAATGGTAGGGTGGTAAACGAAGTATTTCAATTTCTCGTTTTTTGGCTATCTCCTCAATATTATATTTCTTATAATTTTGCTTATGTTTTTTAGCAATAGTTAACAATTCTGCCCTCAGCATTGTATTGTCAAAGGCTAAATTTTTAGAAGATAACCATTTTGCAATTTCATCCTTTTTCCATTTCGTGGTTGGTAAAGGTTCAAGTAATCTGGAGTGGTATGAATTGGATCATCTGTTCAAAATATTCCTCAAACACGTCTCCATTCATTTCTTCGTGATAATCAACGGTTTTTTTTTTAATTCAAATAAGAGTAAACCATTCTCAAGAAAACCGTTTGTACTGCCTATATGACAAATAATTAATCTTTTACCTTTTCCTATAGGTTCCCTAAAACCAGTAGTATATCCTTCTAGAAAAGCTTGATAAGATGATTTTATACTTTTGTCTTTCCAAACTCTTCCTACACAATGTCCTTCATTAACCCATGTTTCATCTAAATAATAAATGTTTTTTATTTTGAGCTTTAACTTGTTGTATTCTTCTGAGGTACTGTCATCTCCAACACACAATTTCTTCAGAATCAATTAGCATTGAGTGTCTGCCCATTTTTTCAAATTTAAAGTTTAACTCATGTAACGTTTTCCATAGTTTATCCCGGCTTATTGTGGGTAAATCAACATCATTCGTAATGGCTTGCAAAACTTTATCTAAAGTTGGTATTTGCTTGTTTATAAAAAATGAGTGAACAAGCTTACGAATAGCATTTTTTAAAAACTCGTCCACGTTGACTTTTAATAGTTTTTGTATACCTTGTTTCGGCTTTGGTGAGGTTACTCCACCTGATTTTTCTTCCTTTAGAACTCTATATATTTTAGATGTTCCATATCCCATTGCCTTAGATGTTGTTTCAACTACACTGTCAATAGTGTTTGAGGGATTTTGATGTTTAAAATAGTGGTACACATTCACTACAGCACTCTTTTCATTGAGCAATAAATGGTCTAGTTTTAATTTTATCACTGGCGTATACTCACAAACTGCTTCCATTTTTAGTCACTACTATTTGTTACGTTTATCGAAAATCAAATAACTGCATTTCTAGAAACTTAAGCACTATTTTAGTCAAAATATCTGTCATTAGAAGCTGTTGCCATTCGGAGGTCGTTAAATAACAATTATCCCTTTCTAATCTGGTTACGCCTCTGACGCACGTTAATCCTCTTAGGCCTACTGTAGTAACAATGAAAGATCATAAAATAATGTGATAGTCCAAGAAATTTAATAAATTTTGTATTGAAATTAACAAAAACAATTTAGAATGCATTACAAATATTGAAGTTTTACCGCACGTACTGTACTATAGTTTTGCATACCGAATTAGTTTTTATTCTGGGAATTTACTTTCTCTTGATTTTCAAATACAGTATAGAAAATTGAGTTATTACTGTCGAGGTCCATTAAAGACCGAGAAGCGAGACAATAATAAACTTTTCTATACCGTGGCTCATATAGCATTTTTTTCACTACTAGCAGTCTATTTGTTTAAATATTAGTTTTCAAAGCTATTAAAAATGTTGGAGGGGTCAACAGTCACTCCCGTTCCACATGACATGATAGTGACAAGGCAATCAATAACATATCCAATAATTTTGTTTTGATTTGATAAGTATTGGTATTGTTAAAATCGCTATAAAAAAACAAGATTTTAATTTTTGAATAAGTAGATGTACTATATTTTTCATTTTGTCTTTGCATCAGTAAATGTCACATTCTGTCAAATGGATTGAGATTTAGTGCTAATCAAGTAGACCCTGTCTTTTTCTACTTTGGTTAAAAATGAACATCTTTACTACCTCAACAAAAGTCAATAAAGTTAGGAATTGTTACGAATATTATGATTTTAATGATTATAGTTTAATTAACTTATTTATAAATTTGATATCGATATTATCTAAATGTTCTAAAGTAGCAAGATCTATTTCTCAGGGTGGTTTTGTTCTGCAAGCTTCTAGTTGGACTATTAGGTAGGTATATAAAAGAAAAATTGATAAGTTATGATTACAAATTTATTATGAAAGGCTAATTTCAAACAGTAATATATCCAGTGACTAATAAGTAGGAAAAATAAAAAAAAGAAGGCCTTTTATGAACTAGAAAAGAACTTACTTTATGTTGAAATTGTGTCAAATAAATTATTGTTATTTATGCAATGGTAAGTAAGTTATTATCGAAATTCATTAATTATTAAATATGAAATAAATTATTTTGTTTTAAATTATATAACTTAAACTAACTACTACAAAAATTCAAAATACAAAGTTATCTGACCTTAATACGTAGAATCCTGCTTTCTGATTGGTGGGAAAAATCGTAGTCGCTCTATGAAAACGGAAACCAACGAAGGTGTACGTGGAATCTCCGACTTTTGAAAAATATCGTTGTTAATAGACGTTTGGTTTCTTGTGTGATATAATTGTTCCTCCCAATCGATTTATGGATATATTTCAGTGTTTGTTGAATTATAGTTCTTTTAATTTTATTATAAATAGCAAGTACACTTAATATCTTCTTTTTTATACTCCGAAAATGTTTTTAATTACACTTTTGATTACTTTGGTAATAATTTTAAACTTATATGCTTAATGTCACTATTTAACACTTTGTTTTTACCACTTTTAACAACTGTTTGTTCACTCTGTTCAAACTGACTGTTGACAATGATCTATCAAGATCTGATCTTCTATGGCTAACTTTCAATGATATTCTCCCCCAACGACCTCTTCTCAAGTCCTTTTATAGACTTCTAACCTTCCAGAAGTTTCTTTTACGGTTCTATGAATTAATCATGTGCTAGAACACTAGGTACATCTCTCTCTTTCCTATATATCACTAGATATACTCACTTCGTCTACTTGTGAATTCTTCTAGAGCACATATATATAATATACAAATTATACAGGGTGAGTCATAACTATTGGGACATAGACTAAGGACAGGTTATTTGGACCAAAATATGGCTATTGGGCCAAATATGCCTTAATATAATGTTGCTGAGAAAAAAGATGCAGGGTGTTAAAGTTAATTTTTGTTTTTCGTTTTTTGCTAATAGTTTCCCTGTATATTTATAAATTGATATCAAAATTGGCACAGAGGCATAATCTTAGACAAGAAATAGTATTTTATTTACAATTTCACTATCAAATACCAAACTAATAAACAAAGTTGCAACTAATGTAAGGTTAAAAGAAGGGTAAAAGAACTCACAAAAACTCAAACTAAATGTTCTACATGGTCTCCTCCGATTTCTATGCCTTTTCTAATTATTTTTATAAAGGATTTTCGGACGTTAAAAAAATGTTATTCTGTCCCCTTATAAGATTAGCTGCATTATGAATGTATCTCCAAAGTTCGTCTCGTGTATTAATTTCATTGGCATAAACTAAGGACTTCATATGTCCCCAAAAATAAAAATCTAGCGGGTTGTACTCGGGACTTCTTGGTGGCCATTGAAAATCACTGCCTCTGCCAATCCATCGTTGAGGAAATACGTCATTAAGATGATTTCTAACAGCTAATGAAAAATGAGGTGGCACTCCATCCTGCATAAACCACATTTTTCTTCTTACATCCAGTGACAGATCATCTAAAATATCACTAAGAGTATTTTCCAAAAAGAATAAATAAGAATCTCCATTTAAATTCGGAGGAAGAACATAAGGCCCTAGTAGTTGGTCGCCTTTATGCCACACCAAATATTCAATTTAAACTCATGCTGAAAATGTCTTGCTTTAATAGCATGCGGGTTTTCTTCTTCCCAATAATGACTATTTCGCCAATTAAAAACCCCTCTTTTGGTAAAAGTTGCCTCGTCGGTGAACATAATATTCTTAATAAAGTGTCTGTCATTGCGATGTTTATTCAGAATACATTGGCAAAACTGTAACTGTCGTGGAAGATCTGTTGGAAGTAAATTTTGAACAGGAGTGAAGTGATAAGGATGGAGGTTCTCTTTTTTTAGAATTCTAATTATAGACGACTGACTTACTCCTGTTGCTGCTGATAGATGTCGTGAACTTATTTCAGGATTTTCATCTACTCGAACCAAAAGTTCATCTTCTTGATTTGTTTCGGTCGACCACCCCGATTTTTAGTGTGAAATGACCCAGTTTCACCTAAACTACGATATAGTCTTGCAAAAGTTTTGTGATTTGGTTGCCTTTTGTTTGCGTATAACATTCCGCAAAAGTTTTCTTGTGCGTATACGCAAATCATATTTCGCATTTCTTTATTAGTAAAATGATTGTGACGAGGCATTTCAATCAAAAAAAGTAATGATTACTTTTAAAAAATGCAACATTACACTACACTGTCACATCAAAAATAATTTACTCTGAACAAATGACATTTACCAACAACAATTATCTGACAGTCCAAAGCATACTTTTCATAAATGAATTAATATTTGAAATCCTTTTTTAAGACTCTAAGCAGTTCGACTGAGTTTTTATCGAAAACGGTTGAAATTATCATGTTTAAACAATAGTACCAATTTTACGTAAAAATGATGTTTACGTCATATTTTCTAATAAAAATTAGTAAAAAATTTCATCAGAAAAAGTTTAGACTCAATTTGATCATTAGGAATGACCCACGTGGCGCCCTGTATGACAAAACGTAAAATTGTAAATAAAATACCATTTCTTGTCTAAGATTATGCCTCTGTGCCAATTTTGATATCAATTTATAAATATACAGGGAAACTATTAGCAAAAAACGAAAAACAAAAATTAACTTTAACACCCTGTATCTTTTTTCTCAGCAACATTATATTAACGCATATTTGGCCCAATAGCCATATTTTGGTCCAAATAACCTATCCTTAGTCTATGTCCCAATAGTTATGACTAACCCTGTAGAATAAAAGTTATTAAATTAAGGTAGTATAAAACAACTTCTGTTGATATTATACTTAATAAACCAATATTAAATATTTAAATGTTATAGTGTAAGGCTAGTAGTGAAAAAAATAAATTATAACAAAAAAGTATGTAATATCTTTGTTGTATAAAAAATGTTCAGATCAATAAAATTAGATTTTGCTTTACAACAATATATACAATAATTGATATTTTGAACAAATAGAAAAAGTAGTAATTTTTACCGTTAAGCCTAAGGGTTCTCCCGGTTTTTTTCGGACCCCAACCATTCGGTATTCCTCCCCAGTCATTCCGTTGGGAAATAATTTCGGACAATTATCTAATTCGGGTTTTGGATTTTCACAAATTTTCGCAACTTCGTCGTGACAGTCGAACAATGTTTTGATCTCAGGACTATTGAGCAACGTTCCCAATTCTCTAGCATCTATATTCCACGATAGACTGCACCTGATCTGTACTTCTCTCAGCAAGTCTTTACCTTCAGTTGAAACTGGCTTTGGAGTGACGGGGATATCGTCTTCGATTTCGTGAACCTGTAAGAAAAATGTTATAATTAATTTTGGCAATATACTATATAATTCAAATCGTGTAAATAACGCATTATTTCGTTTGATATTTAGGCTCTCCAAAAAGAAAACTGTGAGATAAACACAGTACAATCTATAGTATGATACGTAAAAATTTAGTACAGCACGTGGGAGTTCTTTGAATGCGCAGTGTGTTCGTCAGCAAAAGTTTCCATGGTAACAACCAATCGAAAGTTTATCAGTAGCGTACTACCAGTAAATTACAAGGTATTGTCACGTTTTTTAGATATTTATTATGGGAGAAACAATTAAATTCAAATTAGACTTACACGGAATACATTTATAAGTTATTTTTTTAATCTTTGGGAATAAAAAGATCATTTGGTTAAAAATTTAGACTATACGGAAAGTGACTAACCAGAGTGACGTAGATTTAATGTTTTTGATATGCAGTTTACAAATAAACTATACGTCTTACGCAGATTACACAAGGTTATACCAATTCAAATAGTACTGATACATAACTCTTAAGAGTGTTGAAAATGCAGAAATATTTATTTATTCTTCCGAGGGAAGTTACACTTTATACTGTCAATTTAGATTTTTCAGCGTTTTGAAAGTTTTTGTGATACAATTCCCATAAAAATATTTTATTAAATATGTTTGCAATCGAAGATACCTATAGTAAAATTAAAACAAAAATCGTTGCCCGTCATAATTGTGATGTTGCCATATATCAAAACTTGTAAGAAAAATCGGGATTTATCAAATTTATTGTACTAACTCTTACTTTTTGGAAGTCCATCTTATTAAGAATAATAAAAAACTCTTCGTTTCAACGTAACTTTCAAGTTTTTTTGAAAAAATATGTTTTAAATTACAATGACGCATCGTCAGATTGACATTTAAGTTACATTTTGTTTGTTTGTAGCTAGGTACCTGATGTTTAGATAGTATTTAGGCTAGACCAAGTATGGAAGTAATAAGACATAACAATATTAAAGCCTAGATGTTAATAGCCCTAAGGGATTATCTTGGATGTAATTCCCTCTAAGATCAGTATAACTGTGCAATGATATAGAAAAACCAGGAAAAAACTATATCAAGCTGATCTGTACAATAACTTAATATATTTGTGTTTTACAATTACGTCTTATCTATGTATAAAATGTAAACTCAATCAAAGTAAACAATTTAATAGTGGAGAACTTCCAAGATTTATTTGTTCATTAACTACTTTAAATTTAAAATTAAATAACTTAATATATTTGTGTTTTACAATTATGTCTTATCTATGTATAAAATGTAAACTCAATCAAAGTAAACAGTTTAATAGTGGAGAACTTCCAAGATTTATTTGTTCATTAACAACTTTAAATTGTGGATCTACTAGATGTCTTTTTATTTCAAGTTCTTCAAGGAAATCTAAATTTTGTTTTTTATCACAAGTGTGTAGTATTTGGATGTCATTGGTGTGTAAGAGTGAGGTTGGATGCTCAAGTAGGTATTTTGCATAATATGACTTATCTGGTTGTTTTAATCTATATGCTCTTAAGTGTTCATTGAATCTTACTTCAAAATTTCTTTGTGTTTGACCTATATATACAGCATTACATTTTGGACAATTAATTTTGTAAACACCAGATTTTTTTAATTTGGGTAATTTTGTTTTTACATTTAACAATTTTGTACCAACATTATTTTGTGTTTTAAATGATATTAATGCTGATGTTGCCGAAGATATTAATTTTGAAATTCTATTGGAAATATTTCCACAATATGTAATATTTTTATAACTTTTAATTTCTTTATTTTGTTTAGGAAATATTAGTTGTAGTGACACTTTCTGTTCTTTCTTAGTAATTAATTTATTTATTAAATGAATTGGATAGCCATTAGACGTAGCTATTTGTTTTATGATACTAATTTCTTTATCAAAGTTAATTTTGTCCATTGGAATTGAAAAATCATAGAATTATAAGCTGCTAATTTATCAAGTTTAATAATTAGGAACTCATAATTATACCATAGAACAGAAATAATTACATCTGAGATGCGATTGATGCGGTGCATGTCAGTGATGATGACATATGTATCAGTTCAATCAGTTGTTTTGTGTCATTTTAAAAACCTTAATTTTGGTTATTTTTAATCCAGTTGAAAATAAAAATACTTTAAAATACCATTTTGACAATGTCCAATGAATAAATACTAGCTCGCTAATTTTATCAACAATTTTAATAAAACATTTTAAGAGCTAATATTTTGAAGATTACTTTGAAAATAAAAGTATCTACTGGAAACGCAAAAGTATTTATTTTACACATAAATGGTTTGATTGGCACATCTAATGAAATTGAAATGAAACACATATAATGCATTAAAAATTTTGAAGGTTACTTTAGAAATTATTTTTTCCAAATGGCTGGAAATGCAAATTTAGTTTAAACATAAAAATGGACTGCAAGACAAATAAAATAGAAGAAAAATAGTAAACAAGTTAAAATATTATATTTTAACGTAATTTTCCGTGCGTCAGAAGATTGAATGAGGGAGGCTAGAAGTGGTTTACCCTTAATCTCTCACAAGTTTCCGGGGAGGGGGCTTTCCAATAGGGTGTATGAACCTCATGACCAACCAATTCTCGGGAAAAGCAATTAATACGGATCCTGCATGGGAACCCCAATATTTGCTCGCGGATTAAACGGAATAGAAGAGTAAACCTCGATAAAAAACCGACAAGGAAAATCCTGAAGGGAGGAAAGGGTGAAACAGTTGGAGGAAGAAAAGGAGGCGGCAGAAAAGAAGGGTTAAGGGTTTAGAGAGGTTAAAAGGTTTTAAAGGAGAGAATGCAATCAGGATGGGACATAGGGGTGGAAGGAGGTAAGAGACAGGGTTTGGGATGTTAAAAAGGGGAGGGCATAGAGGTTAAGCTGGGAAATCCAGTAGTCTGTGATTAAAAAGTTATGATAGTATGGGTAAACAAGGAGGATAGTGGAATGGAGAGAGGAGGTGCAGAGATTGTTTCGGGAAAGGTTCCCGATCCTGATAGGAAATTGGGAGGAAATGGAGTGGGTCAAGGAGATGAGGACTACGAAGAGAAAAGGGATGAGGAGGAAGAGCGAAGCTGTAGAATGGAAAGGGATGGTAGGGAAGAGAAGAAGGTTTTTGAGTTACTGAGCCGGATGTTTGCAGATATTAAAAATGGGGACAATATTGGGCTGCACAGGCTCGAACATATGGGGATGGAAGTGCTAAGTAAGAGGGTGGCATGGGTTAAAAAGAGAGGCTCAATGGTGACAATATATACAGCCAAGGAAAGGGCAAGGGAAGAGGGGAATGAAGCGGTAATCCTTAAAGATATCGGGGACATAGATCAAGAAGGGATTGAAAAGATTAATAGGGGGAAATGAGAGGTGAGTGAGTCGATAGATTCAGGATATCAAGGAACAGGGAGCTGGTAATAGAAGCGAAGAAAGGGGTTGAGGTTAGGGGAAAGTTGGGAAAGGGTTACAGGAGCAAGGGCGGTGGAGGCAGGAAGGGGTATAAAAACAATTAAGGTATAAGGTTAGGACCGTGGATGCAAGAAGAGGTAAAGAAGAAATTAGAAGTGTTAGTTGGAAGAGGAACTAAGGTGATTAAGATAGATTCTTTGGTTGTGGAGTGAAAGGTTGCAGTGTGTAAGGCGGAGGGAGTCAAGGACAAGGCCAAATACTGGCTGTCCAAGAGCGAGGAGCACATGGCCAGGGACTGTAGACAGGCGTTTCTTTGTAGAGTTTGTGCGGCTAGAGGGCACAAGGCAAGGAAGCTAGGTTGTAAATGGGGGAAAAGGTTTCCAGTGACGAAGGAAGAAGAAAAGAAGAAGACCAGGAAAAGGGAAAAAACGAGGGCCCTTCTGGACCCCACAGAGGGAAGTATGGTAAAATAGGAAGTAGGGGAAGGCAGCGAGAGGGAGGATTTATAAATAAACCTGGGGAAAATAGGATAGCGCATGATATGTTGGATGAGGTGATTTTTAGGAGAAAAGTGGATGTGCTGTGTGGATCTAAGGTGAATGCTAGATATGTGGAGAAGCAAGGATGAATTATGGACGATATAAGAGGCGGGAATAAGAGTGGTGGGAAACGGACTAAGAGTAGATGAGGTAAGGAAGGAAAACGGATGGGTGGGAGTGCGAATGGGAGACATGGTGTACAAAGTGAACAGCGTGTACATTAGCCCTACTTCTTGACCCCTAAGATTAGCAAAAGACTGGAATGTGCAGAGACGTGAGGTGGAGGATGATGAGGGACACGTCTTTAGATGCTGGAAGAACGAGGAAGTGTTTACAGCGGTTGGAAAGGCAGTGTGTTGAGAGAATATGGTAGTTATGTTGAGAGGGGAGAAAGAATCGATGGAGGAATTCAAACAATTAACCATCAAATCAACCATTTTATATATGAATATTGCAATTTGCCAGTATTTAAAAGTAATTTTTATATCGAAAACTGGAATACTATATTAAGACCTTGTACAGAAAAAGTTGGTGATACAGTTCAGGCGAGATTTTACAAAGACAGTCAAAAATGGAAAAATTTGTATCAGAAAGGGTAAGCTAAAACTCTAAATTAGTGCTTCCTAAACTTATCTATGTTAAAAAGTTTGTTCGTGACCCCTATTTCCCAGGGTGTAGTTAGTGAGTGAAGCTATTTGGTTCCATTTGTAAATCATATGTACTATAGGGTTAAGTTTCTCATTTACGACTGCCATAAAAAAGGGGGGAAATCGTCTTGAGCTTGAACACGATATAATAATTGTGTGTGTATCAAATACAATACCTAGATTTGTAAAAAACAAGCAAGTAGGTCTCATAAACATTAAAATGTTTTACTTTATTTTCTCTTTTATTTTTAGAGATTTAAAAATATTTAGTTATATGTTTCATTTGAGAACAAAAAAACAATATTTAACAAAAGGTTTTTGTCTTATTTTCGAAATTAAATGTAAATTTAAGAATATACTTTCATACATGCATTTATACAAATCTTTGTGAACTAATATTTTATCATAGAAACAAAGTAAACGTTTCTATAATAATAACCTCTGTTTAGGCATTTGCATATTTCAACTTGCACACAATTTCATTTCTGATTTTAAATCACTCATTTCCTGTGTACATGTCTATTTGTTTTCTACATCATACGATTTTCTACATAAAATTAGCAAACAATTCGTGTGGTTGTGGTTGGTTTATTGTATGCTTTAGATTTATTGACTCACGTTTTGTACCAATGATTCTACTTATAGTTATTTGATAATTGAATTTGCGGCTTTCAAGCCATATAATTTAAACACTATTTAGTTAAGAGAAAAATGGTAGCAAAACAATATAATTGCCTTAAAATGTATAAGTTTTAAGCTATACATTTTTAAATTGTAGGTAACATTTGAGGCACATAGAATAACAGTGGTCCAACTCCATTTTTTAAAATATCTGTTCTTTATTGTAAATACTTTATCTAATGTGTATCTTTCAGTATAAAGGTGGGCTATCTCCATATCATCTTTTTGCAGAAAGTTAAAATATGGAGATAGCCCACCTTTATACTGAAAGATACATATTAGATAAAGTATTTACAATAAAGAACAGATATTTTAAAAAAATGGAGTTGGACCACTGTTATTCTATGTGCCTCATTTTATAGACGGGAGATACTGAAACAAAATATTGGGTCAATTGTTCCAGTATGGCGGTTGGTCAGGGGTCTGTACGCAAGTACTTTCTTCCACTAAACTTTCTAAATGTAAATGAGCCTTTAGTGTGTATTCTTCTTTTTACTTAATTAATGCACTTCATAAAAAAATACACACTATTGGCAATGAAATACTTTTTGCAAGACATGAATCATTATCCTACAATGGCATATTAAGGTCAATGCCTCGTGTATCTGTTACAGCACACTATTTTAACTTTTTTTTAGTTTTAGTAAATTAGTAGTAGTAAATTGGATAAATGTTTTAAAAAAAGAGAAGATATAATAGGGTAGTTGACAGTAGGACAAATATTAAGACATTTTTGTGTTATATTATACCTTTATTTGCATTGAAAATCTTCAATATCAATACTAAATGATCGAATTAATTTCGATAAATTAATATTTCTGAGAAACAAAAACATAAAATTACTCCTATTACGAAGAATAATAAAAAAACTGTTGTTTTAACTCAACTTCCAAGTTTAATTCAAGAAATTAGGTTTAAAATTACAATTACAGCTGTTTCGCTAGTTATTCAGGCGTCCCTTAGAACAAAAAGAAACAGGAAGGAGTCTGTCATATATTAAATTTGCGACGGAAAGTCTTTCAGCGCATTTTTGAACTTCGACCAATGATAGAAGTTTTTTTGGATGAAAAGCATCGCCCTCTTACTGAATTACAAAACAACGCATGGTTGTGGAAGTTAGCATTCTATATTGATTTGACAAAACATGTGAACGAACTGAAAAGCAACATCTTCCTGATTTCAACACTAATATCAAATCATTCCGGAAGAAATTGATACAGTTTCAATCAAAACTATGAAGTAAATGTTTTTAAGATTTTAAAACATGTGCAATATTTATCCACACCACTGAGACTAAGTTTCCTATGAATTTTGTAATCGAAACCTTGAGTGCTTTGAAAATAAATGTTGATACTCGTTTCTCGGACTTTGATGCCATTGCGAATCAAATTAAGATTTTTCAGAATCCTTTTGATGCTGACATTGAAACCCTAGCCCCCGAAACTTCAAATGGAAATGATTGATCTACAGTGCAGTGATATAATTAAGAACAAATATCAAAACTCATCTTTGTTGGAATTTTATAGTCTTCCACTGACACAATTTGCATAAATTTGCTCGTGGGCTGTTTTCTGTTTTTGGTAATACTTATTTGTGTGAGAAGACCTTCTCCAAAATGAAGTACACAAAAAATGTTTACAGATCTAAATCAACTGATGAGCATCTTAAATCTCTTTTAATAATTGATACAAGTAAAATTAGTGCACAACTACAAACTATTGTCAGTGGAAAATCTCAATTACTTAAATGTCATTTGTGTTTCATGTGTCATTATGCTTGTTTTAAGTTATGTTTTTATTTAAAATGTAAAAAAAGTTAGTTGGATTCATTTCAATAATTTGTAAGTTGTTATTTACTGAAGTTAAATTTTCTGCATATTATACCTACATGTCTTTACTCATTACAATTCAAAACAGAGCAAGAAGAAGAGCCAACAGAACAGGATTACAACAAGACAAACGAGAAGCAAACAGACTACATGAGAAAGTGAAGGAACAACTCAAAGCACACAGATCCAAGGACTGGGACAGAAGAATAGAAGAACTGGACCAAAATACACCAGGATCATGGAACCTCGCCAAGATATTACGACAAGACAAAAAGGACATTTCCCCAATCCATGGAGACAACGGAATCGTATTCACGGATGAAGAAAAAGCCGAAGCCTTCAGGAGAACTATGGAGCGCCAATTCACCCTGAATGAGCACCCAGACGAAGACATGCACTTCACAGATCAAGTAGAAGACGAAATCGAAGACTTCGACGAAGAAATAGTAGACGGAAACTTGGGATTCACAACACCAGAAGAAGTAGTCTAAAGCCAGAAAAGCTCCTGGATACGACGGCATCAACAACAATGCACTGAAGCATTTACCAAGAAAAGGGATAGTATTTCTGACAGCGATCATAAACGGCATATTAAGAACAAAGCACTTCCCAGACCAATGGAAGGAAGCAGAAATAGTGATGCTAAGGAAATTAGAACAAGATCCCAAGTTTCCACAAAACTACAGACCCATCAGTCTACTACCAGCGATGAGCAAAATAGCCGAGAGAGTCATTCTCAAGAAGCTAAACGAAGAAACCGAAGCAATAGGGAATACTGCCACAAGAACAGTTCGGATTCAGAAAAGAACACAGCTCACCGGACCAAGTACTTAAAATTGTAGAATACACAACAGAGGGATACAACAGAAATCAATCTACTGGAGCCATCTTCCTGGACATCAGCAAAGCCTTCGACCGAGTATTGCACGAAGGACTGATATACAAGATGAGAGAAGCAGGATACACCAGGGAACTGACCAAACTACTACTCAGCTATCTGAAAATTAGAAGATTCAGGATAAGGATAGGAAACGCAAAATCCGAAGTAGGAACTACAGAAGCCGGAGTACCACAAGGAGCAGTCCTCTCACCGGTGCTTTACAACATATACACGGCAGACATTCCAAAGACAGACAACACAATGATGGCTCTCTACGCAGATGACACGGCTATCGTTACAAGAAGCACTCAACCAAGGATGGTGACAAGAAGACTCCAACAGGCTATGGACCAAATAGACGAATGGTGCACAACATGGAAAATCCAAATAAACCCGGAGAAAACCCAAGCAGTCTACTTTACTAAAAGAAGGAAAAAACCAGAAGAAAACATTAACATAGGAGGAGAAGAGATCCAATGGAAAAACAAGGCCAAATACCTAGGAGTGATACTGGACAAAGGACTAACCTTCAAAGACACGTGGAAAACATCACAAAGAAGGCAAAACAAGCAAGGGGAAGACTAGCCGGACTAGCCCGAGGACTGAGGCCCCCATCGGGTGTGATGGGGGGTGGAGGAAGTTCTTCCCGGAATGCACCGCTCCTAGAAGGATGCATTCTGGAAGGGATGGGTTTGGTTAGAGTGTGTGTGTCATTACAATTCTGTGTTTCTTTATCCAACTTATCACAATAACAATAACAATAAGCCTACAACAATGTTATGAGGAGTTAGCCTTTGACCATATCAACGTAAATATCATATTAATAATTATTTAACATAAAATAATATAAAAAAATGAAGTAAATCATCCATTGCTCAAATGTGACTACGATATAGAAATCAAATGTCCAAGTCAATGTCACAAAGTTTTATTAAGAGTAAGTAAGTAAAGTCGTTAACAGCTACTAGTTTCGGCTTTTAGAGAAGCCATCATCAGGCTAAAATACAAACAAGTTTTACAATATAAGAAAAGAAATCATAATAATAACAAGTTCATACCTGAACTGCATATATGATACAATTGTAAATCCAGGCAGCTTATATTATACGTTTAAGCTTGTGGGTAAGAGAAATGTTAACGATATGACAATGAAAAGAAAATTAAATTATTAACTAATTAAGATAAAATTTATTAATGTTAATGTTAAAAATAAATTGATAGAATTAACTTAAATGAACTAGTCCAGTTCAATAAAATAATATGCCACAATATTAAAAACGTCACTGTCCCCATTGTTAGAGATAGGTCAAAACATTTTATCCAAACAAACTTTTGCCTTATGGTAGTTAATTTGCATTGAAGATTTTTATATTATGTACTATCTACTAAATAAACACATTATTATCGTTAAGGAATATTTCGAGTCGTTTTTAAAGAAGTTTTATTTTGTTTTATATGAATAAGTTTGCTTTTGAGGTTAAGTACTTAATATTATTTAAATTTTTCTCACCTTAGAACAAAATAAAACTTCTTTAAACATAACTCAAACTATTCCTTAACGATAATGTTTTTATATAGAACTATAATGTCAAAACTTCTACAGAAAACAAGAAAATGCACAATTCAAAAAAGTCAATGCAAACCGAGATGCAACCTAACTACCATAAGGCCACAGTTTGTTTGGATAAAATGCTATGGCTTATATCAAGCAATGGCGACCAAATGAAATGCGTTGTTTAATATACTATTTGCTACAAGTTAGTCTAAATGTATTACCAAAATGTTTATTGGATGGTCCTTACGGTACACGTATATTCTATATTGGTTTTGCATTATTCCAATTTAGACTGCTGTAAGATAATAGCTCTACTAACCTCACTAAACTATGTTTTGAATCAACTGCTTCCAGTTATTTCTCTGATAATTAATCCGAGATATTAATAGATTATTCAAATAGTGAATTCCACAAAAGTTTAGAATAATAAATTGCCAATTGATCAATATTTTTGAATAACAAATAAAATCCACATACTCGATGTTATTTATTTTAACATGAGTTAAAAGTGTCTATGTTTAATTTGATATGAATTTATGATATATTTAAATAGTAAACGTAATATCTGGAATATTATGTGGTTATAAATGTTTCAACAACTAATTAGATAGTTATTATGTTTACAGTGTTTAAAATGTCAAAATATTGTGATTGCTCGCTTTTTAAATAAACGAAAATTAAGATTTTAAATCGTTAAACCTTATAGTTATCTTTCGTTACTTATAATATTTTTAGAAAAATACACGTGTATTGGAATACTCAAATATTAGTTACAAAATTATTGTAGCACAAGCAAATCTTTCCTGTAATAGGTGACATATCGTCGGCTTCATATGAAAATTGCTTAAGTCCAAAATTATCCAAAGTGGGTTTTCGTCACAATCCGGTTCATAATGATGATTCCTACATGCACATTGTTAAAACTTCCACAAAAAGTCAATAGATGTCGCTAAAATCGCAAAAAAATACTGCATAACTCCAGAATATTCATCATTTTGATAAATACTGATACCGTTTTGGAGGGTGAACCTTATTACTCTTTTTTTTCGCCTAGTATATATCTCAAACATTCTGTATTTTTGTGAAACAAGTACAAAACTCATAGTTCATAATTTTACCCTCAATCATACTTTATAGCACTTTATAGTGACGGTTGCGGAGCCCAAAATCGTAATGTCTTACTGTCTAATGCTCTTTTGAATTTCGCTATTCAGAATGATATCTGCATCATCCACAAATATTTGTAAAAAGGACATACTCAAATGGAGTTGGAGAAGAGTTATCCAATCTAATACTAGACTAGATACCTACTATTAACATATTTTTTTAATGGTGCACCGTGTATAATTTTTCAGTTTTTAATAATCTATTTAATTACACATATAATCGGGCATATAAACGTCAAGACTGCATATAGTTCAAGAGTGTCCATAAAAATTTAGAATGGGAAAAATTGTTATATGAAATGTAACAACTGATTATGGTAGAGGATGGTATAAGTTTTTGCAATTTATAAGAATTTACAGTAAAAACTTAACAATTATTGCAAATTTTATTATTGCAGAAGTACCTTTTTTGTTTTTTTTTTAATTTTTGAAGACATATTTAAACGGGAGGTGTACTTTTTCTTAATTTTATAAGAAAATGAGCCCCATATGAGCTCTAAACAATGATTTTTTGTTGATTTTTCAAAATTGGCTAATATAAGCACAAAAAAGTAGGAGTATGCACTAGATTTGTGTAATTTTCTAACAGAATCCTTATTATTTACAATCAAGAGGTAACTAGGACAATATAGCCACTGTTAAAAGAGACCTAACTTTCTTAGTTTCAAAAGAGATCTTATATCAAATTGGTTTAAAAAATATGTGTTGACTAAATATTTGTGTAACTATTTTCGAAAATTGACAATATTTTTTTAACATATTCTATTTTAGATATTTGGTAACTTTTGTTTAAAAAATATTAAAATCACTTTTTAAAAACCGATATTTCCCAAGCTATCTTTTGGAACAATTCCAGATATTACAAAATAACGTCTATGAATATTTATGTCCATATTTTATGTTTACGATCGTCTGGAACTTTCAATTCAGAACAATGTTTTAAAAACATAAAAGAATAATTGAACAAAGCAATATCTTCTTTTTGCAGCTTTCCATATGTTTGGTCTGGCAATACTTTTAAATTTTTCTTTAAAATACTCAAAGAGTTAATAGTATATTACGTAACAAAAGTTGTAGGTAACCCATTACGCACGAAATGAAAAAAAAATTAAATTAAATTTCACTAGTGGGTAATGGGATTGCAATTCGTGTAACGTACCATACTTTTTCTACGCCCATCTATTTTCTTCTATGAAATAAAGGAAATCTAAACACTAAAAGCGTTTTATGTTTTTTAATTGACGAAAAGTATGTAGATAGACCAAATAAAGTAGTACGTAGAAAAAAATTTCATTGCAATTTGATTAAACAAAGAAATTTAACTTTTATTACCCAAAACTTTTAAACTTTTTCACTTCGAGCGTTACCTATGGGTTACTTACAACTCTTGTTACGTAATATAACATTTATTAAAATATACATTATTTTATCAAAAAAATAAAGTAATTTATAATCAGATAATTAAGTTAAGTTTTCTATTAAAATAGTAAAAGTTTTATTGAAAAGTTATTTGTTTAAGGATCTTAAGTACACATTATTTAAATATTTTCATTTCATGTTAAACCGAGGAGTTAATATTAACTGTTTCAGTAGGTGTACAACTTCAAATGTTCAGTATTTCACAGATATTCTTAGAGTACATTTTGTTTAAAACATTCTCGATATGTATCCGAGAAAAAAATTGTTCTAGAAAAAAACTGATTTTTTTATTTGTTCTCTCAATGTAAGTCTTAAATATAAAAGTTAGGTTGATTGTAGGTTAAGTGTAAGAATATTTTTATTGTTGTCTCGACAATAAAAATAAACTTCGCCCTTTATTTCAGCATTTTTCATAATTTTTTGTAAATTGTGACCAATTAACTTTTGTAAGCTTTCAATGTTGGAATAATAAAGACGATATTATTATTATATGCGATACGATTATTTATTGATTATTTTTTACTTTGTACTATTTTCACCCAGATTTTCACAATAAATTCTGATTAATTGAATGATATTTAAAAAAAAATGAATTTGTCGATGCATATAAAAATTTAATTTTAAGCAACAAAAGTTTGTGAGACACTCTACCTAATATTTATAGTATTTTTCCAATACTTTCTGGTTGAAAACCGAGCTAAAGGCGAACTTTTGATAACATCACTAAATAAAAATGGTAAGCCATTTTTTAAAAATATTTCTACTAGAGTAAATTTCCGGAAAGGTGGGAAAAGAATTTGACATAACATCCACCCCTCAGATTCTTCATCTAAATCTATAATAAACTACAAAACTGATTTCATTCTTCGAAACTAGAACCATTTGTAGACATTTATTAAATCTACTACTTCTAATTTGTTAACTCGCAAAATAGCAACCACTCTTTTCACATGCATATTTTTACTGTTCGTTCACCCTGCTTCTCTGTTCCAATAATGTTCACATTTTAGAATTTTAAATATATAGAATACTTAATATTTTTTCCTAGCAATTTAACTATCACAAGGTGCCCCTCACAAAACATATAACTTGAACTCTCTTTCATGGTGCAATTCCACGAAATAAGACATTGATCTAAGCAGCCAGGATTCCCTTATTAAATAAATAATTTAATGTAATTTAATATTTTGATAAAAAATGTGACCAACACCCCATTATTTCAATTTAAAATAATTTATCAAAACAAAATATTTATATTAAATTTCTACCAAAACAGTCTATTTGGTGGTATTCAAGCTAAATGTAGAAAACATTTTGAAATCACCTATTTATCAGACGCTCACGATTTAAATCCAACTAGTGGTTGACATGAGCGTTTCCTAATCCTGTTTTATTTAAATTTTCGGGGACGAGGAGTTTCTAATTTATCTCAGTGGTTTTCATTTGTTAAATAAAAAAAAACTACTAGTGACCAAAATAAATAATTTAACACTAACTAAAAGTTGTTTAACTACTGCTTACGCTACTATGAAAATTGTTCATGTTGTTAACCTTTACTTTCTATTTCAGAATGAATGTCAGTGGTTATTTAAACTGTGACAAACAATACTTAGATTAATAATTTAATATACAGATACAGTCTGTAAAATATTATAAATAACTTAACGATTAATCATCTTTGTGGAATGCACGCCACTGATCAACGGTGATGATTTGTTTTGTTACCTACCCAACTCTCTATTAACAGGTGTGGCTGGTGGTATTTTAACAGTTTAAATCGAGGCATTAAAAAAATAAGTGATCGCAGTTTCAAAACAATACAACGCATCGCAACACTTGATAACACTCTTATCTTTAAAACAATTTACAAATTACCTTTCTATATCAGTTGTTTATTATCAGTCCTGTCACCAATAACAAATAAGGCACTCACATCACTGTGTAAATTCCTCAAAGGATAACGCAGGAAGTACAGAAACAATAAACACTGAAGAAACTGTCACAGCTATTGGTTCGAATAATGAAAAAAAATCAATACGGTTTTTCGCAGACACGCAATAATGGAGTAGTTTTCAGTGGCCGAATTTCCTTCTCGAACTGTTTTCGCCAAAGAAAGAACTCATTCATGTCTGACACGGTTTACGGTAAAAACTGTGTCCATTTACGTTACAAACCCGTTGTCGATTAGGTTAGGAAAAGGAGCGAAGGGGAGGGGAATGGCGGGAGGTTGGATGAGGTGGCTTCTTGACTCGCTTATGCATCGACAGTGTCGGAGTTAAAGAAAGAATCACGGGAATATTCATTTTTATTAACGTCGTCAAAAAAATTAAAATTAATTATTAAAGAATGGAACATAAACTTAAAACCAGGTTAGAAAGTTTTGAACTAGACAATTCCACAATTATTTTGTGCTGAAACAGTATACTATTCTTTGATAACTGAGGTAATTTTTATTAAATTCTGTATTTTATTTATCAGGTTACGCATAGCTTAATTTCGATCATTGAGTCAGGTCGAATAGTCGTTTAGGATCTATTAAAAATGTATTTTGTTCACTATCTTAGAAAGTAGGATGGCGGTGCATAATTACGGGTAAATTATTAAATATGTTTTAACGATTATAAATAAATAAACTATATTTAGGCAGTTACAGAAAAATATATAATCACAATGAATTTCTTAGTGTAGCAAGATAGTGCCCATTTATGAAATTTATTGTACTAACCCTTACTGTGTGAAAGTCCATTTTATTAAGAACAGTAAATAACTAAACGGTTGAATGAAACTTCCACTATTTATACTGATCTTAGAGGGAAATACATCCAGGATAATCCCTTAGGGCTAATAACATTACTTCCATACTTGGTCTAGTCTTAACTAAGTACTTAGTCAACATCAGGTACCTAGTTACAAACAAACAAAATGTAACTTCAATATGTCAATCTGACGATGTTAGCTTTTAGCGAAACAGCTGTAATTGGATTTAAAACTAACTAACTAGCTAATAAAAGATACTTATTAAAATAAATAATTAAGGAGACATATAATACAATAAATTAATATTTTTATATAATTATTGTAGTTTTTTTTATATTCCTTTGAATGTAAATTGGATTTTTATTTAATATGTTTTTGTTCTTAAGACTTTTGAAAGTATTTTCATCACGCGACTTATCAGAACTATTTTACAATTTAAGATTTCTTTTTAAAGTTTTAATCAATTAGATCTCTTTGGGTGTATCTGTCAGAGTTTATAATGATTTTTTTTATAATAGATTTGAATAAAGTGAAGGGATTAATTGCATGTATATTCTCTATATTTTCGGAAGATAGTTATAAATGTTTGCACTTAAATAATTGAAAAAGCGTTGCGCTATTATTTTCTTAACAAGGTGAGTATGTGTTATTTTTATCAAAAGTTCATTATTTTTGTAGATTAACATTATAATACAGTATACGTATAAATGTCTTAGATCCGTTATTTTCATTTCCTGGTATAAGTCATCTGTTGGAAATCCAACATTTTTGTTATGTATTATTTTTAGTATTTTCTATTGCAATACTTCCAGTTTAGTTATATGATTTTTTGTTGTCGCACCCCAACAGATAATGGCGTGTTGCAACCGACTTTGTACTAAAGCATAATAAATTATTCTGAGGTGTAGATATTTAAATTTAAATAAAAGAAGTTTTAAAGTATTGGTTAAACTGTTTATATGGGCATTCCAACGTAGATGGGAATCCAGTACAACACCTAAATACTTTATTTTACTTTTTATTTCTAATGTTATTTTCTGGTTATTGTAATAAGTAAAGTTGAAATTATAAATTAAGCATTTTAAACAATTATATTGACTGGCCTTTCATTAGAGCCAAAGAAAAAAGTTACGTCGTCGACTATACTAATGTCTCTTTAAAAGAAAGAAAAACAAAATCAAATATTCCAAAACTGCAACTGTAACGTACCTTGCGTAAACTAAACATATAGTTTTAAATGTAAAACAAACATTTTAAAAGTTTTGAAAATACTGAAATACCTATATATTCATAAATTTTTTCGCCCTTCTTCAAATATGAATATTTGATACAGGAAAAATAATTTAATAAAAAAGCCACTGAAAAATTAACTTTTAAACAACTTACTTTGACTACAGACAACATTAACAATTTACATTGAAAACATTAATTTTTTTATATAAAGAAAAGATTATTAATAACTTTTTAATTAATTAAAAATGTTTGTTAAAAGCAGTTCCATTCTATTTTAATGTTAAACAAAGGAAACATTATGGGATAATGTTTTGATTTTGATAGTTTATTTTTTGTCCGATTTAAAATTACTATAAATCAACATTTATTTTACGTTTTTATCACTATCCATTAAGAATCATGTCCCTGCTTACATTTTCATTTTTAGAGCTGTCAAGTACTAAATTAAAGTCCCGAATAAAAAAATATTAGGCATCTGAAACAAAAATTTCCGTAGTTTCGAAAGACAATACTAGGCAATAAATAAACAATGGCAGTATTAAAACGTAAACAACATAAATGTGGCTCACTAATATCAACTTTGGATTAAACTTGAAAGAAAGACAAGAAAAATTACTTTTCGTATTGTTTAGAAACTATTTTAAACTTTCATTTTCTTTCTTTTGTCCAATTTATGTTTATGGCAATATTTTATCGATTTTAAAATATTCTTTGTGCCATTATTTTCGTTCCTATTTTTCTATTATATACCCAGTAATTTTCAGTTTATTGTTCTGTTAATAGTTAGTTAAATAAATTATTTATCAATATTAGATTTCCATTGTCAATTTTTATAAAAGAAAATTGAAAAAAATCCGAAAATTTGTAAGTGTTGCTAATAGTTTAATAAATTTTAATTAAATAGTTATTTATATAATAAGGTCTTATTTTTTATTTACCATTGAAACGAACTTTCACACATATATTTGTAATCATTATATCACTTATTTTTAAAAGGAATTTCAAGTTTTTCTAAAAGTGTCTTCTCCTAAAGAATTATTACGAAAAACTTTATCACTTACCCTTCGTCTCAAAGTTTTACAGTACACTAGGGTGGTTGCAATAAATTTTATCCCTTCGATAGACACCCTAAAAGTCTACTTATTGTTTGTACTAATTCAATCACGAACTCTATGGAGCTATAAAGTTAGAAGATATGACCCGTGACAAATGAAAATCAACAATCAGATAAGAAACTTAAATGTGTTTTGTTTTATTACGTTTTTTGTTTCTTCTGCCTCTATATCTAAAGCTTTGTAAACACCAAAAGTCAACAATTGCTGTCAATAATTAGACGACAAAAGTTGGCAAAATAAGTTGGCAACATGTTTTCTACGTTTGTTGAAGAAATTTGGTGACAACAATCTTTCTAAATGATCCGTTATGAGAAGAGAAGAGTTAAGATAATAATGTCCAGTAGCGATTGTGAAAATCTACTACACTTATTGGACCAAAGATTATAAAATGCGATACAAACTACAGCTAGAAATAGACTTACAGTAACCTTCAGGGAAATGCAAGATCTGTTAGTCACAGATTATTATAGGGGCCTCCTTCGATGAGTCAAGGTAAGTTCTACAAAAAACTATATGAAGAAATAAATGCTACATTAAATACTGGTACATCGATAGCTCTAAAACGGACTCTGGAGTAGGAGCCGGAATATATGGGGTACAAGATAAGATCTCTCCTATCCTTGGACACCACGCCACTGTCTTTCAGGAGATGGAAAGTAAAAAGTCAAAAAATCGTCATCTACTCCGATAGCCAAGCAGTAGTAAAAATGTCGCAAGGCACTCAACATACTAGGTAGTCATAATATAGTGACCCTAGTTTGGGTGCCAGGCCATATAGGAACCGAAGGCAATAAAAAGCCTGAGGAATTAGCCAAGTAGAGAGCGACTGAGGTCATGGTAGGACCAGCACCTTCCAGTGGAATTGCCAAATGCCTTGTTAAGGAAAGCATCTAGCAAATCACCCCTTTCAGAAAATTAAACCCATTTTTATAAATTAAAAAATATAACGAAAAATATACCTCATGGTTAAATACTTTTTACCGAAATCTTCTATAAATATTCTTTTGTTTGCAATACCAATAATTTTTCAAATACAAAAAGCATTGTGAAAAGCATATTTGTACTTACATTCACCCGAATTTTAATACAAATATCCAAACAGTATAAGCAAAATACAAGGTGCAAATTTAATATTTTAATATTGTTTAGAGTTTTACTTATATTAAGAGTTTTTTTTTAATTTATAAACTGTTAATTACAGTCGTGTCAATTCTAAAGAGTTGGTCCTTCAAGCCGGATTGATAACCACCCTTAAAAATTGGTAAAAAACTCTCTGTGTAAACTATGTTGGATTTGTTATCTTCAATAATCTTCAAGAACCATAATTTCATACTTGACTAAAAGCAGCTATCAAGGGAACTGACTTGTGCAGTACATATATCCATATCTAATTACGTAAGATGGCTTAATTTCTTGTTTCTGTGTTTGTTGTATTTTCTTTGTTTGAATTTTTAATAATAAATATTGGTAATAAAAATATTTAAGTTTATTCATCAACCTTTTTACTCATAGTATAATAATTTACACCCATAACCTAACCATTGTTTGAGCTGGTACAGATGTATATATAAATAAAATTTAGTTAGTAACCAAATCTTTCCAACCATGATATATTTTCGATCCGTTATTAGAATGGTAAAAAATTCTTAAGAACTATTTCGGAATAGATTTTGTAACGATTACAATTTTTGTTAACATTTGTTATTAACACTCTTTGATTTTTACACACAATTGATGGGTTAGCAACAATGTTGACGAAAAATTATCTTTTTTATCTTTACAAGTCGTCTACATTTGTTGACAACTTGCAACTCCGGTGTAAACACGGCTTTAATATATGCATATAGTTGTCGTTGTGTTTTTCCCAATTCTATAAAAATAACCCCTTTAATGTGTAAAATTACTGTTGTTTTTAGTACATTAATGGATACGGAAAATTAGAGGAAATTAGAATAATAACATAAATAACAAATATTGTTTTATAATCCTAACTAACAGAATTGAAAAGATTTGTTAAAACTAATGTACTCGTAGAAATTGAAAAGTTTCTCACATGTAAAGAATGTGAAATTTTTCAAATCATGTATATTTCTTATTTCCTGATGGTGTATCCCTCTCTTCTACCTTTAACGAACTACATTACTTTCCTTAATTAGGAAGAATTTAAAATTTAAAAATATTTATACGCAGATTTCGGTTAGGTAAGATTATATTAGATTTAGGTTAAATCCACCTTAAATTTATGAAATTTATTAAAAAATTTATGGTACTAACCCTTACTGTGTGAAAGTTCATCTTATTCAGAACAATAAACAACTAAAAGGTTAAATTAACTTTCACTATTTATTCTTTGAATAATTTAAATGCAATGACAGCCGTTTCGCTATCGGAATAGCATCGTCAGATTGACATATTGAAGTTACATTTTGTTTGTTTGTAACTAGGTACTTGATGTTGATAAGTAGTTAAGGCTAGACCAAGTAAGGAAGTAATAAGACATAACAATATTAAAGCCTAGATGTTATTAGCCCTAAGGGATTATCCTGGATGTATTTCCCTCTAAGATCAGTATAACTGTGCAATGATATAGAAAAACCAGGAAAAAACTATATCCTGCTGATCTTTACAATAACTTAATATATTTGTGTTGTAATTACATCTTATCTATGTATAAAATGTAAACTCAATCAAAGTAAACAGTTTAATAGTGGTGAACTTCCAAGATTTATTTGTTCATTAACTACTTTATATTGTTGATCTGCTAGATGTCTTTTGATTTCAAGTTCTTCGAGGAAATCTAAATTTTGTTTTTTATCACAGGTGTGTAATATTTGAATGTCATTGGTGTGTATGAGTGAATGTGGATGTTCAAGAACGTGTTTTGCATAGTTTGACTTATCTGGTTGTTGTAATCTATATGCTCTTAAATGTTCATTGAATCTTATTTAAAAATTTCTTTGTGTTTGACCTATATATACAGCATTACATTTTGGACAATTAATTTTGTAAACACCAGATTTTTTTAATTTAGGTAATTTTGTTTTTACATTTAACAATTTTGTACCAACATTATTGTGTGATTTGAATGAAATTATTGCAGATGTTGCCGAAGATATTATTTTTGAAATTGTATTAGAAATATTTCCACAATATGTAATACTTTTATAACTTTTAATTTTCCAACCAAATAAAAGAACATGTAAATAATTCAAATTATATATTTAATGACTATGATAAAAAATACCTAATTAATAAAAATCCCCAATGTCCAGAATTATATGGAACTATTAAATTACATAAAGAGTCAAAACCGATTAGACCTGTAGTTTCGTATGTTAACACTCCTAATACTAAGGTAGCTAAAAAATTAAATACTATTCTAAATAATTATGGTTACACATCTAAATATTCAGTACAAAATTCGTTAGATTTGATAAATAAATTAAATAAATGTAATTTACAAAATAATACTAAATTAGTATCGTTTGATGTAGGTAACTAATATGTTCTCTAAAATACCTCCTAAAGAATGTATAGTTCTAGTTAAAAAGTTATTAGATGAAAGAAATATCCATCCAGGTATAATATCAGATATAATTGACCTATTTAATGTATGCATTAGCCAAAATTATTTTACTTTTGATAAGAAAGTATATATTCAAAATGAAGGTCTTCCAATGGGAAGTCCCATTTCTCCAATTTTAGCAAATATTTTTATGGATAATTTAGAAAGCAAAATCTTTAATTCTAGTTATAAAAACAATATTGTATTTTGGTATAGATATGTTGATGATGTGTTAGCAGGTTTTGTAGGTAGCGAACGACAATTAGATATATTTTTTAATTATATTAATACCTTACATCCTAAAATTAATTTCACCTTAGAAGTTAAAGAAAATAATTCAATTAATTTGAATTATTTGAGAATTGAAAAAGTTAATAATTCATTAAACTATTCAATATACAGAAAACCAACACAAACAGATGTAACCATACCATATCATTCAAATCATCCTATATCACATAAATTAGCAGCTTATAATTCTATGATACATAAAGCATTTTCAATTCCAATGAACAAAAATAATTTTAATAAAGAAATTGAGATTATAAAACAAATAGCAATATCTAATGGCTATCCAATACATTTGATAAATAAATTAATTAATAAGAAAGAACAGAAAGTGTCACTACAACTAATATTCCCTCAACACCCTAAAGAAATTAAAAGTTATAAAAGTATTACATATTGTGGAAATATTTCTAATACAATTTCAAAAATAATATCTTCGGCAACATCTGCAATAATTTCATTCAAATCACACAATAATGTTGGTACAAAATTGTTAAATGTAAAAACAAAATTACCTAAATTAAAAAAATCTGGTGTTTACAAAATTAATTGTCCAAAATGTAATGCTGTATATATAGGTCAAACACAAAGAAATTTTTAAATAAGATTCAATGAACATTTAAGAGCATATAGATTACAACAACCAGATAAGTCAAACTATGCAAAACACGTTCTTGAACATCCACATTCACTCATACACACCAATGACATTCAAATATTACACACCTGTGATAAAAAACAAAATTTAGATTTCCTCGAAGAACTTGAAATCAAAAGACATCTAGCAGATCAACAATATAAAGTAGTTAATGAACAAATAAATCTTGGAAGTTCACCACTATTAAACTGTTTACTTTGATTGAGTTTACATTTTATACATAGATAAGATGTAATTACAACACAAATATATTAAGTTATTGTAAAGATCAGCAGGATATAGTTTTTTCCTGGTTTTTCTATATCATTGCACAGTTATACTGATCTTAGAGGGAAATACATCCAGGATAATCCCTTAGGGCTAATAACATCTAGGCTTTAATATTGTTATGTCTTATTACTTCCTTACTTGGTCTAGCCTTAACTACTTATCAACATCAAGTACCTAGTTACAAACAAACAAAATGTAACTTCAATATGACAATCTGACGATGCTATTCCGATAGCGAAACGGCTGTCATTGCATTTAAAGTATTTATAGAATAAATAGTGAAAGTTAATTCAACCTTTTAATTGTTTATTGTTCTGAATAAGATGAACTTTCACACAGTAAGGGTTAGTACCATAAATTTTTTAATAAATTTCATAAATTTAAAACGGTATCCTTTTTGAAAAAATGTTTGCTACACTTATGCTAAGCTAGTGTTAATTTTTCTATAACGATCGGTAATTCCTAAATAAACAATTTATTTATAATAGTATTACGGTAAAATTAGTAATGAGTAGTAGTAGTATAAGTAAAACTTTTTGATAATACATAAAACATGTTTCAAATATTTTTATTATTTAAAAAAAGTATTCAGATATTTCTTATTTTGGGACAAAGTTTTTAAATAATTTATCACATGTAGGTACTGACTTCTTTGTCAGTGCTTGTGTTCCGGTTTTGGTATAAATTTTCCAGCAACGAAACTAAATAAAAAATTTACAAACATTGTCTCAGAGGAAACAGAATATCATTTCACGTTAATAAATTTTTGAGTTCAACAGTAATATTTCAAGGTTGGGTAAAGACGTTATTTGAAAAACATCATTTTCAGAAAATTTAACCTATTTTTATAAATTCAAATGTTGAATGAAGATATAATGAAAAATATTCATGGTTAAATCTTTTTTATCGATTTCTTCTATAAATATTGTTCTGTTTACAATACGAATAATTTTTCATATACAAAAAGGATTGTGAAAAGGTTAAATTGCATATTTGTACTTACATTCACCCGAATTTTAATACAAATATCCAAACAAAAGTGTAAATATTATAAATATTTTGATACATACTCTGAAATTATGTTCCTAGCAATTGAAGTACAATAATAAAAAAGTTTTCTTCATCTATATTATCACTGTTAAATTCTATAATATAGAATTATAATATATGGTCTTGTATACCTTCAAATTTATTAAATAAATTATCCTAATTTTCCGATCTTAACTTACTTAATAGTAAGATTGTTTTAAGATACTTAATTTTGAATATTAATTTAATCAGATTGTATAAATTTGTTAAAGTAAGCTTTCTTTTATGAAATCAAAACATACACAGCGAATCGATTTTTTTGTAAGAAGAATTCACTTTTAAAGGAAACCAAATTAAAATTGTGCAATCAATCGAAGTAGAATCGAGGATTAATTTAATAAAAAGGTATTTAGTTCGAATTACTTATTATTTTAACTATTTGCGGGAAACAATATTAATACTAATAATACTTAAGTATACAAATAAGTTATGTGTTCAAACCTATTCTTCTATTTTAGCAGCTTTATGATCAACCGTATCAAATGCGGAAGATCGACAAAAATAAATAGTGCATAGTCTATTTTAATCCATTGATGTATTTCTTTATAAGTGCAGTCAGTTTAGCAATCGCATCCATTATTGGTACGCAAAATTTTCCCGTCGTTTCAAATGTTCATTAAATGCAGTAAAAACTGTTACTTGTTTACAAAACTATTGCACAATACAGAATTTCAATAACGAGAGTAAAATATCTTTTTTATATTTTGCACTCATAAAAATCTTCATTATAAAACGCATTTGCGTATCGTAATGTAACTTTAACGCACGCAAATTTTTGTTTTAAACGGTTGGTGACATGAGTGAAGTATCTAATGACAAGACTATTGACAATGACATTTGTGGTTAATAGTAATTTATTAATTTTATATTGTTCTTTAAAAAAGTATTTGTGAATATGAATATCATCTTTTACTTATATAATATATTATTATTGGTGTATTAGTCATTTTAAAATATTTGAAAACTTAAACATTTCATAATTTAAATGTCAAAACTTTCAAATGTTATAAATTACACAGTGCTACCGACATACTTTTTAAAATCAAAATTTTCGTAATTTACATAAAAATAATAAATTAATTTAAAAAATGATAAAATGGCAAAATATAAAAAATATTATAAACAACTTATTTCATATGGCTGTTGTGACACTCGTTCTTTAAAAAACTCATCGCTTCGCGATTCGTTTTTTAAACTTGAACTCGTGTCATAACAGAATTCCATATGAAATGCGTTGTTTAATATACTATTAATGATCAATATATTTTATCATTATATAGAGACCTGAAACTGGTGAAAGTTAGGTACATTTAAGTGTGAAGTAATAAAAACCACTTTATATAGGTAATAGTAACTGTTACAATAATATTATTGTTAGTTTGTGTTACAAAAAGAAACAGCATAAAATAATTTTATTTATTCAAATATACCGAAATATTTAACGATAATAACAGAATCATTATCAGTTGTAATATCCCAAGGACAGTGAAAATCACGAAATAATTTTATTATTTTCCGAAAGCAAATATTATCGAAGGTTTTAGTGTGGTCAATGAAGGACAAATACATGTCCTGGTTCATGTCTCGGCATCTCTGGGATAATATAAGAAATGTTATTTGTTTAAAGTTTCCAAACAGCCACTCCAATAATATTTTGATCATATGTGAAATATATATTTACAAACTTATTTTGTTAGTAATATCTAATAACTCAAAATTTGATAATGTTATTAAATAATTTTAAAGAAATTTAAACTATTATGTCAAAGTAGCAATGTTTTCATTTTCAACTAGAAATATAAACAGTTTGAATGAGCAAATAAGGTATCCGCCAAAATAAACAATACCGAAACAGAGAGTGCTGTGGAGTTGTTTATGTAATATGGATTTGTCATTTTTGGCTTAATTGTCATTAGTTGATATATTAATAGTACGCTACAGTTAAATTTTATTTAAAAATGTTTCTAACAACGAAAGAAAAAGTGTTTTTGGTAGAGCATTATTTTCGTTCATACGGAAAAGGTCGTAATGATGGTCCAAGCTTAGAACAGGTGTCAATAAAATATTAACAAAAAATTAATAAAGCAGCTCCTAGTAAAAGAGTGATGTTAGCTGTTGTTGAAGAATTTCGTCGCACTGGTAGTGTATTGCATCAACGTAAAGGTTCTTCAGGTCGTCGAAAAACAGTATGCACTAACGAAAATGAAGGACGTGTTTTTAACCAAGTTGTGCAATCACCTCAAAGAGGTCTTGTAAGAACTGCATGTAAACTCAACATTAGTGGAACGACTTTACGTCGCATGTTGAAATCAATTGGTGGTTATCCATACCGTATTTAAGTTGGACAACGACTAAATGCTGCGGACAAACGTGCAAGAGAAATTTACTGTGGTCGCATGTTGAGTTTAATTTACGAAGATCTCGAATTTTTAAAAAATACATGGTTTTAAGACGAGAGTCACGTTCATCTTAGAGACTATAATATTAATCGACAAACAACCAGATTCCTTGGATTTTTGAACGTCCTGATGTCATTGTAGAGAAACCACTCAACAGTCTTCGAGTTACCGTTTGGTGCGCGGTATCTGGTAATGGAATGATTAGTCCTTATTTCGTTGAAGAAGATATCAGAATCCACTTACTGTCAACCAAGAACGTTATAGAGAGAAAATTATTATACCTTTTGTGAGAGATCTAAATAACTTTTGCCGTGCATACAGTTTCGCACACAATGGTTCCAACAAGATGGTGCAACGAGCCATACAGCTGTGCGCACCTTAGACTTACTCCGTCAGCATTTCGATAATAGAATAATTTCTCGGGGAACGGACTTCGAATATCCTTCTCATTCACCTGGTCTGACGCCACCTGACGCATACATTTGGGGCATAATGAAGGAAAAAATATTTCATTCGGAAAATCCGCCGGCGAATATTGCCGAACTACGGGAAAGAATACAAAATATTTTTCGGCAGTTCCATCAACAACTTTTTGTAAATATGTTTATTGACTTACAAAATCGATATGAAGCTTGTTTGCGTCGAAATGGTGAACATTTTGCACACTTACATTACAGAAATTAAAAATTAATTATTAATTTTATTTTTAATTTCGGTACTGTTTATTTTGGCGGATACTGTAGATTTGATAAAAAATTGGACTTAAAATTGAACCTTGTGATAAATCTAATATTTATTTATAGGGAGGTTACTGGAATCTTTTCCATTGGCGCGTACAAGCTGACAAAATATTTAAACCATTTTCACGAAATGATGCCTAAAAATGAAGTTTACTGACCAGAATCTTGTGATTAAATGCCTTGGCAAAATCGTTATAGCTGGTAGCTGTATAGAATTTATTGATCCTAGATGTATATACCTCATCTAGGACAGAAAAAATTGCATCAGCAATGCATTTTCCTGGCAAGAAAACAAATTGTTGAGAACTTAAGAAATTGTTTTTAAGTATGTAGGGAAGAAAATGAAAATGGAAATAATGTTAATTTTTTTCTTGCAAATGTCTTATAAAACATTAGAAAAGCTGTAGCATATCTCATTCTGTCTCTTTTGGAATTACCAGTTATTATAAATTATAAGATTTAACTAAGTATTTCTAAATACAATTATTATTTTATTTTACGATACTGTTCCTATTTGTTTTTTGTTATGCTGTACGGTATTGCTTCGTGTTATTTTACCAATTTTTCAGTTGATTGACTTTATAACACAGTTAACTGGTCTCTACTAGAAAAACTTTTCTCAAAATCGTAGACAAAACATTGAGTTGCACTCAAAAGTAATTTTAAAATATTCACGTACCAGAATATATTTAAAAAACAATGAAAGGTCGACGAATTTTAATTATTCCGATAATATTAAAAGGTGATCTGTAGATTTAAAATACTTAAAGTTTATGCAATATCTTTAGTTATTCGAAAAATGCGTTGGTGCTTTATTTGTATTACGTCGTGTTAACTGTACGTGCAAGCATGACCTCATGGACACTGACGTGCCACTACTTTCTATTTAAAGTTACTTGTACGCTGAATTTTACGCTCTTTATTAGTTATTATTTATCATTATTATTTGTCAAACATTGCAATATGCATAAAATATGAAAAATAATCTGTTAACTTAAGGTAAGGTAAGGTTTTTTGCGGTTTATTAGGTACCATAAGTAACTAAATTATGTGCAGACCGTCGTCATCACTTAACCAGGTTAATTAAAATGCCCTTTGGTGATCTTATTCATTCTTATAAAATCCACTTCAATAGAGTATGACCAAACAAAAACTTAATTCAATTAACAGTAAATGTAAGGGATTAACTAATTTAGAATTAGTAGGTCGGGCTATTTAAAACAACAATTTGTTGATAATTTAAATAAGCAGAGAATATTTAAATTTATATTGGAACTGGCGGTTATAAAATATGCAAAACTGTAATGCAAAAATTATCGTTTTGGTATTTTTAAAACAATTTGCATCATAGAAATAAGGGTTACATTAGTCCATTGACAAATCTTAAGATTTGTCGTATGGGTACAGTCGTCTTGGAGCAAAATCATGAAGAATCATGACCACGTCAGCAAGCCTCTCTTGTATTGATATTATTATTTTTACATCAGGCCCTCGATTCCTAGTGAGATTTCACTTTAAAATAAATAAAGTAATATTTCATCGGGTTCAAGTAAATCCATGTTTTATTTTCAATGAGGTATTTAAAAAATTATAATTATAGTAGAAGTAGGGTTTATTTTTTAATTTTTAAAACACCTTCATTTATTAATAAGCATTCTATAATTTTCTTAATCTATCAATATTTATAGCCAAAATCTTAAGGTTAAAGTAAATTAAAAATTATAATAATAAAAACTATTAGAAGAGATGATGGTCTTGGCAGGAAAATTGATTCTCTCTCGCATGTCATGCATCTTTGGTGAGATTTTATTTCAAGAATACATTTTTGTCTATTTTGAGAGAATTATAATTCACTTTCTCCTTGTGAGATTTCGGGAATCGGGGACCTGAGATCGGAATTTTTGAAATTTTTGTATTCGTGGTCTTTACGTTGAGTTTTCAGCATTCTATGTCGTTTTAGCTGTCAAAAAATTTCTGGAAATTTTTTAAATTGCAATGGTAACGAATCAAAATTAAGACATATTAGTTAATAATATGGGTGTGAAATTTTCAAAAAAATTAATGGTTTTTTCATTATTCATTGATAAAATAATGTTTTAGATTTTCTTTAAGTGTAATGTAATACTAATGGATTATCTACTCTATTCACAAAATTTGTTTCTAATTTAAATTTCTGTAAAAATGTTGAAACAAATTTTTTTAAAGTTTAAATTCAAAATTCCGTTTTCCAAAATCTTTCATTAGGTACATATTTTACTTGCTCAGTGATTTACAATGATAGGAATTATATAGTGTGTAAAAGCCAAATGGAATAAATTCATTATTTCGGTTACTGTACATATTTATAAAAAATCCCGAAACACGTCAAATTTAAATTATAACTTGACATTCTTTAACGTGAAAATGCAACCCCTACCTTCAACCCCCTTAGAATGACAGGTAGGTACAACCTCCAATTTTTTAAATGGGAAGTATAGGCTTGTGATATATCATTTGGAAGGTCTCTTCATTCTCTATTCAAAAATGTTATTGTTTTTAAATTTAATGCAAAAATTAACATAAAAAAAATTAATATCATGTTGTTACCGAAATTCGCTACAATACAATCAAAAACTAAATTGTAATGCAAAACGTAATAAAATGTAGAACACGAAAAAGAACTATGAATGTTAATGAAGTAGATGTTCAAAATGTTCTCCGCGAACGTCTTGGCAACATCCTAATCTCAAATAAAACTATCTTCTAACATTATTTAACTTATCAGGCGTGATCGACCTAATCGCAAGCGTTATTCGTTCTTTTAAGTCATTTAAATCAGAAGGTTTAGTTTTGTACACATGGCTCTTCACATATCCCCATAAAAAGAAATCTAATAATGTAAGATCAGGTGATCGCGCTGGCCATTCAATCCTCGCCTCCCTATCCACCGATTGGGAAATATTGTATCGAGGTACTGCCGGACATTAAGTTGGTAATATAGTGGTGCTCCATCCTGCTGAAACCATATCGTATTCGCTGGAACTTCAGGGTTACCTGGATCAGGATATAAATTTGCCAACGTTGGAATGACGTCATTTTGAAGTAGTGCCAAATAATTGTTGCCATTCAAGTTGCCCTCAATAAAAAAGGGACCAATGATATTGTTCCCTACAATCCCTGCCCAAACATTAACCTTTTGAGGGTATTGAGTGTGTTCTTCTCTCATCCAGTGAGGATTTTCCGTGGACCAGTAGCGGCAATTTTGCCGATTAGCATGACCGTTAAGTAAAAAAGTACACCCATCAGAAAACATAACGTCTTCTAATTGGATAATATTGTTATCCAACATGTCCATCATTTGCTCACAAAAAAAAGTTCTCCTATCAAAATCGTCTTCCATGAGCTCCTGAGTAGGTATCATCTCATACGGATGCAATTTATTTTCTTTTAATATGTTTGCTATCGATGTATGGCTAGCATTGAATGTAGTGGATGCCTGTCTACTCGATGTATGTGGGTTTTCCTGAAACTCAAGCAACACATCTAATTTGAGTTCATCACTCAGTGCATTGGCAGCTGCTTTTTTTATCTGCCTTACATGACCAAACTCGCGAAACTGCTTTTTTATTTTACTTATTGTTCCTTGGGATATAGGCGGTAAATTAGGAAATTTCTCATGAAATAGGCGAGTTACTTCCTGTTGTGTTCGGATGTTATCTCCGGAACCAATCATTTGTAAAACTGTTATTTTATGCATTTCCGTTAATCTAACCATTTTTCAGAATTGAATTGAACAAACTTTATACTTAAATTACAACAATGACAACTTAAATAAAACAATTTTCTACTGCTTTTTAAAATAGCTTTGCCACGGAAATTCTTTAAAGTTTTTTAATGGTTACCATCTAAAAACCAAATTGCTATGGTTTTTGTTCACTTTCTCATTATCAAGACCTAAACGGGAAATAAGTTTTAAGTATATTGTAATAAGTTTCGAGTATATTTTAGCGAATTTCGGTAACAACATGATTTAAATTTTTTTTATGTTAATTTTTGCATTGAATTTAAAAACAATAACATTTTTGAATAGAGAATGAAGAGACCTTTCAAATGATATATCACAAGCCTATACTTTCCATTTAAAAAATTGGGGGGTTGTACCTGTCATTCTAAGGGGGTTGAAGGTAGGGGTTGCATTTTCACGTTAAAGAATGTCAAGTTATAATTTAAATTTGACGTGTTTCGGCATTCTTTATAAATATGTACAGTAACCGAAATAATGAATTTATTCCATTTGGCTTTTACACACTGTAGATTTACCGAATTCTAATTTTTGAACAAAGACCGCATTATTCTGCTATCTACTATTTTACTTTTTTAATAAGTATTTTTTACATGAATTTTTGTTTCAGATATATTCCCTGTATACAGGGTGATTGATTAGTGTGAGGAAGCTCAGTAGATCTGTTATAGTAAAATTAACAAAAAAAAGTTATAAACAAAAATTGTAAGCAGCTTTAAACTCCACTTTTTAAAATTAGTTAAAATCTTACAGGGTTTTATAATTTTTAACAATTATTAAAAAACTATGGTTGCAATAGATTAATGTTCCTATTCTCCTTTTTAATTATACAGGGGGTTAAACTGGATACGATTTTCAGGTAATATTGGTTATAACTTTTATATATATAACATAATAAAACTTTACATTGTTGTGATGTGGAAGTTAAGCAGATATCAAATTTAAAATAAAATACAGGGTATCCATTTAAAAAAACATAAGTTTGGTGTGCCACCATCTTATGGAACACCCTCTAAGATTTTAACTAATTTTAAAATGTGGAGTTTAAAGCTGCCTACAATTTTTGTTTACAACTTTTTTTTACATTTTACTATAACAGATCTACTGAGCTTCCTCACACTAATCAATCACCCTGTATACTAACTTTTCCAAACACAGCAGTTGGGTCATTAGTCGGGATATTGTTTGGTTCATTATCCGGAAAAGTTCTTCAGTGAACCTTTTAAAGGTCCCTGACTCAATGACGGTCGGTATTATCCTTTGTTATCCTTTATTTTATCTATTTTTGTCGTTTTCGGGTTTATCTATGACCACCAAAGTGGAGCCATAAATTTGTGTTTATTATGAAACTTCTAATACTTCAGCTCAAGCAATATTTATCAATGGATAGAGGGCGTATCACAGTATTCTTATAGTTTATCTCACTTGTACCTTGATATCAATTTTTTTAATTTATAGGAGCTATAAATTAAATTATAACCAACTTTTTTCTTCTTTTTAAGTTATCCTGCTAAACCGTACCGCAACCTTTGGGAAGATATTATTTTATCAGAAAAGTAGGAGTATTTTCTTTTAAAAGCCAATGTATTTATTAAATATTATTATGTGTAAACCCACTTTCTGTCAGTGTTTTGATTATTAATGTTGTAATAAATTATATCATAGGTAGGCAACATAAAATACACGCAGTTTGAATTTAAATCTTCTGTAATGTTTACTTTTTATGATTAAAAACAGTAAAAATAGAATTTCTATGAATGTACAGAATGGTTCAAAAAATAATCTTCTCAAGTAACACACTGTAAAATTTTATTGGATAAATTTTTATTTTCCAGGTTTAGGCAAAACAACTCAAATAAAATGAGTAAGATAAAATAACATTTCAGTGTATTTTAGCCAAATAAAAAAGTTTTCGTCGAAACTAAATATTTATCAAATGAAGTAAATCATCCATATCTCAAATGTGACTACGATATAGAAATCAAAAGTCTAAGTCAATGTCACAAAGTTTTATTAAGGGTAAGCAAGTAAAGTCGTTAACAGCTACTAGTTTCGGCTTTTAGAAAAGCCATCATCAGGCTGAACTGCATATATGATACAATTGTAAATCCAGGCAGCTTACATTATACATTAAAGCTTGTGGGTGAGAGAAATGATAACGATATGACAATGAAAAGAAAATTTAAATTATTAACTAATTATGATATAAATTTATAAATGTTAATGTTAAAATTAAATGAAAGAATTAAGTTAAATGAACTAATACAGTTCAATGATTGGAACTAACTAGTTAAAGGAGAGAAAAGTATTCATCAGCAAGATATCACGATGAGAGGAGTTGTAGACCAAATCACTATTAAAATCATATTCCCAAAGGGCTGTGCCTAGGGAGTAAAAAAGCAGTATAAAAGGAGTTTGGAAAACTTTAGTTATATAAACCGCTATTGAAAAGCCTTCCAGAGTAGGAGGCTGAAAAAATGGTGAGGTAAAAATCGAGAAAATAAGAGTTTGAAACTCCTTAGATGTATATACATCCGATGAGAAGCCTTCCCGAGTAGGAGGCTGAAAAACTTTTGATGAATTAACATCTAAATAAGAAAAATCACCAAATTGGTGAAATTTGACTGTAAGAAACAGTACAAACATGGTGTAAATAGTTAAAAGATACATTTTTAGTGGCGAAAAAGTCCATAACCAAAAGCACAAACACTAAAACGTTGTTAACTAAGTAATGGCGGAGCTTTAATGTATAATGTAAGCTGCCTGGATTTACAATTGTATCATATATGCAGTTCAGCCTGATGATGGCTTTTCTAAAAGCCGAAACTAGTAGCTGTTAACGACTTTACTTGCTTACCCTTAATAAAACTTTGTGACATTGACTTAGACTTTTGATTTCTAAATATTTATCGATCAAATTTTAAGAAGTTGTGATTAAAAATAATGCTCCATTTGTATTACTGAAAAAAGTTCACTTAATAAAATTATGAAGCAAATCATCCACACCTCCAATGTGACTCTCAAATAAAGAACGAAAAAAACAATGTCAATGTCACAGTCTTTATTATTATAAATGTTGAAAATCTAAAGCGCTACTAGTTTCGGCCTACAATACGGCCATCATCAGGCTACAAAGAAGAAACACATTACAAACAGATCACAGATTAGTAAGTACAATTCCTTGCCTGTAAAAGTTACATAGTAAAAGTTTAAAAAAAACCTTTTACTTGTTAATGGGAAAATGTAACTTCAATATGTCAATCTGACGATGCTAGTTGTCTAGCGAAACGGCTGACATTGAGATTAAAAAAAGCAGTTTTTTAAATAAATAGTGGAAGTTTTGTTAAAACGAAGAGTTTTTTATTATTCTTAATAAGATGGACTTCCAAAAAGTAAGGGTTAGTACAATCAATTTAATTTATGTAATAAAATTGTAATTACTATATTGAAACATGCTGTTAAAGAAGAAGCAACGGATAAAAGATCAGTAAACATTAACAAACCAGCCATTAATTCTCGTATTAACTCAATAAAAAAATTTAATTTACTTGATGGATTTTCGCATTTAATAAAGTGCACATTACGTGATAGGATATTAGTTTGCTTATCGTTAACACTAGCAAGAGGAAAAATCGATTTTAATAAACTTGATTATCTACTTAACTTTTAGTGGACTTCAATTATAAAAAAATCATTTTAAACCTGATTTATCCGAAAAACTGGTACATAGTACAGTATCCGAAAAATAAACAGTATATAATAAAAAAAAATTATTTATGAATTAATATGTATAATATGATATGTTCAAAATGTGCACCATGGAGTTGCAAACAAGCTTATGTTTCTGTTATGTTCACGGAACATTGATGGAACATTCTAGGAAGGAGAGGGGCGTATTTTCAAATTTATTTTCAATAGGTTTTCGTATCACATTAGTAGTTACCTTTTATAAGTTGGTTAGAAAATAAACAGTAGGATGGCGCTTTTACGCACTATATATTGGGATCTTGTATTCACGGCGTAAAAGAATCATTCTGCATCAACAGGTTATGGACCAAATAGACGAATGGTGCACAACTTGGAAAATCCAAATAAACCCAGAAAAAATCCAAGCAGTCTACTTTACTAAAAGAAGAAAAAAATCATAAGAAAACATTAACATAGGAAGAGAAGAGATCCAATGGAAAAACAAGGCCAAATACCTAGGAGTGACACTGGTCAAAGGACTAACCTTCAAACAACACGTGGAAAACATCACAAAGAAGACATCAAGAGGAAGACTAGCCGGACTCATAGGAAGAAAATCAAAACTAGCACTGAAGACAAAGCAATCATCATTCCGATCATGTTGTACGCCTCCGTAGCCAGGGGACACACAGACAAAACCTACAAAAAGAAGATACAAGCATAGCAGAACATCAGCCTAAGGCAAGCAGCAGATGCCCCATGGTACACAAGAAATACACAACTATAAGGGGAGCTAGACCAGGAAAAGACAGAAAAAATCATGAAAGCCAGAGCGAGAGGAAAATTTGAAGAACTCAGGACACACCCGAACACAGCACTTAGGAAATTAACAAACTACACAGCAGAGGACTACAGGAGATATCCAAGACCAAGGAAACAGCTGGAGAACTAAGAAAAAACAACATCTGTCATGAAGAGGAACCACCTATAAAAGACTCTGCCCATTCCTAGGGGGATGCGCAGATTCTTGAGTAGGGACAGCGTTAACAAGTGGATCCACTCTCTAAGGTTACCTTTAGCCGCAGTTCGTCGACTAACGACTAACTTTTTGCACTGCAAAGCACATACTCTTGAACGCCTAAAGAGAAGACAGGAGGATAGAGGTGCAAAGAACCATCCCGGACCAATCAGAAAACACCTGGAAACTATCTCCGAACCAAGCTTGTAGAAGGAAGAGCATAAGCCCGAGGACTGAGGCCCCCATCAGAAGTAATGGGAGGGTGGGTGGAGGAAGTTCTTCCCGGAATGCACCGCTCCTAGAGGGATGCATTCTGGAAGGGACGGGTTTGGTTAGAGTGTATGTGCCATTCTGTATCCTGTTTTGCGGGATGAGATGAAATAATTACCTCGTACTGACGATTACAAAATAATTTATTAATTTATTTAGGAAATAAACCAGAAACCTATATTACATATTCCCACACTAATCTTAGATATTATAAACAAAATTACGATTGAGTAAATATTTGACAGCTAAGAAAATAATAATAATAATACTAGTAGTTTCTTCTCTTTCATTTGCACAACGACAGAGATGGTCTTAAGTATCCACTTGGTCGATCGCCATCATTTTTTTTAATGAAATGTAATCCAATGTCTGGTGGAGCATATATGGCACAAAAAATAGTTGTTTTTTCTTTAAAAAACGGTCAAGCCTGCTTTAGAATCGTTTCTAAACTTCAGGGGGGCAAGTAGAAATGTTTTCCTATTTTTTTATTTTTTTTATATTATATGTTATATTTATAAAAAAATCATTTACTTTTTATTACATATATTTATAGAACAATAGGAATTTTTTACCTATTATCTTAATAGAACATTACCATCATTTTAATTTATTTATAAATTCTAAATAAATTTTTTCTGAAAACGATTTATTTTTTGTTTTAAAATTCTTAGGATCAATCTGATGAACCACTTATTTTTTTAACAAAATTTATTTGACATAATGCTTTGATATATATTGACTTTCATGAAATTGGGAATTATATTAAATTTATAACATGATAAAAATGTCTCTAAAGTTTCCTCGCAGTTTGCTGACACTGAATGAATTCCAGTTATATTTCTAATCAAAATATTTATAAGTTTCTCGAAACAGTGCATATCTTGAGCTGCTGTTTCTCTCTTTACCATATTAATTTTCTAAAATATTAGGATTAAATGATTTGACAGAAAAAATGGAATTTAAAAAAAATATCATCAGTTCTTACAAAAATCTACAGCCCAACATATATTAAGAACAGAAATGGGAATATAGAAAATTGGACACCGTCGAAATGTTGCTGAGGAATCATTTACTCATGATTTTGAATTAAGAAAATTATATATTTTACATTATAATTTGTGATTTTTAAGAAAACTAAGATGTTATTTGATAAAAGTGCGGTTAGTTGTGACAGTAAAATGAAAAATATAATCCAGGTTAGTAATTTCCGACATTGTATAGAGAAAATATTTTAAATAAGCCAATATATACCGGAAAATAACAAATATATAGGTACTAAAACAACAATTATTAGAAAATATGGATCCAAATTGCAATAAAAATTTTATAATACGGAACTTTTCATATTTCGCTGATAATGATTCTGACAGCTAAGAATTTTAACGAAAATGACCTGTAATGCAAATCCTATATGGCATCATAATGACGCACTGAAAGAATTGTTTGGTTCGAACTATATATCTTTCCGCCTACCTTACCGGAAAACCTCTCATGTGAACAACAAAAATAGAGCGGAAAGTATTGTTTATTCTAGCATTGAAAAAGTGTGACAAAACAAATCACAAGAAGAGTGCATTCAAGTTTCAAACGAAGCGTCCGATTCTGAATACCTCATGATGAAGGTGATCAAATACATAATAGTATAAATTCTATAATACCACCAATGTTTTTTAAAACGCCTACTGGCGCAGTGATATACGTGCTTGTCTCTCACGCAGACGGCTGGCTAGGCGGGAAACAGTTGTCAGAAGGGCATAAATGCATTAGCAACCCCTTAGCTGGTATTTGTGTTACAGATATGAACCCTATGTAGTTTTATGATCTGTGTTCTACTCGTTCATGAAACTACGTTCTGTGTTATGACATATGTCATTCATCATTCTACCATGGTGTATTCATGAAACAAATTGTATGGTCAATATAATATATGTATTTGAAAATGTGGGAACCAAAGGCAACATAGCTCCAAAATGTCAAAGTATTGCAACGGGTGACAGATGTGTGACGGATGATTGTGACAGATGCGAGAGGTATGCATGTATTTTGATATAGCTGCTTGTCATAAAGGGTGGAGTCCGTGAATGAGGAAGAAGATTTTGACAATAACTTGACATGATATATAATTATTTTAGGTTGGTAGTTATTCGGGAACATTCTAGTATTATTTGGATTTTAGTAAATAGTTGTTTCGAGAAAAATCGAGATGTCAAGTATTTTGGTATATAAAGCGGGTCATTCACGTTAGGTTAGTTAGTATCAGTGATGCCAACCTAGGGAATTATTCCCTAGTTCTAGGGATTTTTTCCTACAATAGGGAAAAAGGGAATTTTATCTAATATCTAGGGAATTTTCAATGTTGGATTGTTTTCAGTTCAATTTTTGGAATTTCATTCAATTTATCAATTTTAATCTTAAATTACTTAAATAGACTACAAATATGTTAAATGTTTATAAAGGTATTTGTCTTTTTCTAATTTTTACAGCATCAGCATTAGCTGAAAGCCTTTTATTTCTATGTTCTTTTATTCCAAGAGATTTTATTTTTATATTTGTTTTTTTTGTTTAGTTTAGAAACTTTTATTTTTGTTAATTCTTTTTTATGTATTTCCATTTATATGTATTTTTTAAACTTTTGTGATAATAAAGTATTTTCGTACATTATTTTTGTAACTAATTTTTATCTAGGGATTTCTAGGGATTTTTTCACATAATAATTGGGAATTTTCAGCGAACTGGGTTGGCAACACTGGTTAGTATTCGTTCAGCTTTTGTAAAGTTTAAAAGTCAAAAGTGACAGTTAGTAATTTGTAACCAGCTGAATTCTTGTATTTAAACAATTTGTAAATAAATTGTGTTAAAAGTCCTCACAAGTGTTTCAGTATTTTGCGATTGTTATTATATTTCGTATATAACAATACATAAATATGTTGATGATTGATGATTTATAAATCGTTTAAAAATGTTTAAAAAATTTTCTTCTAATAAACTTTCATATAAAATTTCGTTTCAATCAGTTTATTTGTGAATTTTTCAAGTTTTTTTTTTTAATCTCAAGCCTTCAAACAACCTTTTATATATATGCACCAATAAGTTTATTATTGTGTTCTATAAAAAGAGGCCTCTTTAATTTACTTATATATAGTGTGTCCAATTAAGTCATCATATGGGAAACTTTTTTAATCTTTATTCAATATGTTTACAGTTATACAGTTTTCTCCTGGCCAGGGAGGGTCAGTTGCCCTGGTAAGTTCCAATTGGTTGACACCAAGAAAGAAAGAAGTATACTGGCCACCCTATAAAGAGCAGAAGAAATTTAATAGATCTGTGACACAATCAGAGGAAATAAATACAAATACTTGGGGTCTGTTCAATGTCGAAAGGATTTTTTGTGAGAGTGATAAGTATCTGTTGTACCTATGTTTTAAAAGTAATGTGAAATATTGCATTATAGTTTTATTTAACATAATTACGATAAAGCATTTCAAAAATTGAAAAGGGCAGAAATAACATCAGATGTCCAAACTGATGACTTGGAGGAAGACGAATTTCAATTAAGAGAAAGTGTATCAGACCACTAACTAAAAAAAACATACAATTTGAACAAAAATTAAACATTTTGCTTGACCTGTCACTTTTTTCGTGATATAATCCCCCATTATAACAGAAAGGGAACAAACTAAGGTGGTGCCATAGTAGCAAGATTAAGTATCACAACACATTACAAATAGTAGAAAAGAAAAATTTGTCCTATGATAGGCTATGTTAAAATGTTTAACATTAAACTGACTTTCCAATCCAATACCCTTCATACTTTCCAGCCTAAATTCGTTGAAGCAACACGTTTTATTTAAAACCTAACAGACTCCACTATATACTAAAGTATAGGTATAGCAGTAAAATAAGAATCTACGCGTAAAAATATATGCAGAACAATGTAAACGAAGTAGTGAGTGAACTACTTGAAGAAAATTTAAAATAAAAAGCAGTAAGATTACCGAGAGCATTGCAGATTTCTCTCTCTTCACGTTGTCTTTTTACCTTTTGCTGCTCTCGCGCCATTTGCTATGTACTGCCTATCGCTGAACACTTTTTTGACATTATTCCTATACAAGTTGTTCCAACTGCTACAGAATGGTCCTATTGACTCTCAAGTTGCTCTAACACATTTCTCTTTATTCCAGCTTAACCATTTGTCCAAATAAGCTTCATCAAGAGTATTTTTTCATTGTCTATCATAGTTCAACTTCCAAGGAATGATTCTATTGGTTCCAACTGCTGCAAAATGGTTCTATCCGCTGTCTAATCACTCCAAGACATTTCCCTAGCTTTTATCTTAAAAATTCGTCCAAATAAGCTTATCCATGTGTATTTTTCCATGGTCTATCGTCTTCTAACTTCCAAGGAATGATTCTATTAGTTCCATCTGCTGCAAAATGATTCTATCGACTCTCATACTGTTCTAAGATATTCCCCTTGGTTCTTGCTTTAAAATTTGTCCAAATAAACTACACCAATTGTATTTTTCCATATTCTATCGTCTTCTAGCTTCCAAGGAATGTTTCTATTAGTTCCAACTGCTGCAAAATGATTCTATCGACTCTCAAACTGTTCTAAGATATTCCCCTTTGTTCTTGCTTTAAAATTGGTCCAAATAAGCTACACCAATTGTATAACTTCTTAACTGTACCCTCCATACTAAAAATCAAGTGCTGCGTTGCCGCAAGTGTCCAAGATGGTGGGCGTACAAAGTTAATCAGTGATCTATAAGAGCTCAACTAAAATATTAAAATTTAACCACGAATATCTCGTCAACGACATTGAGTATATTGTTTTTGTTTTTGTAAAGTAGAATAATGTTTAAAGTCTCTAAGTTTCCCTGTGCAAACTACATGGGATTAAAAATGAGACTTTATTTTTTGAGTTCAAATAGATATATATTTTAATTTAGCTGATATATTTTGCAAATATCCTTCAGTAGATCATTATGAAAAAACAACGATACAACGTAAGCCTGAGTTGAACTTGGATAAATTATTAATTTGAAGTATATTTTACTCAAATTTTGCATATAAACAACGAACATTCTAATCTAATCATGTTCAACATCATTAAAAAACGGTAAATTAATTAATGTGAAAGCTGAGAAAAAAAACACTCACCCTTACTAATGAATAGAGCATCGGGCTATCCATAAGTTCTTTAAGGAACAGTAAATCAGTCTCATTGATTCTCTCTTCATTATTTTCTTCATCATCGTCGTCGTCATTTTCATCGTCTATGAACTTATGGATTTGTTGGAATGTAACCGTAGCTAAAAATAATTGAAACAATAAATAACAATAAAAGTAGTCATTAAAAAAAATTTTTTTATAACCTGGAGAAGAAACCAAGGAAAACAACCGCCCAAATGGAAGGAATCAGAGGAACAGAAAAAAGGACTACCTAAAGGAAAAGGAAGAAACCAAATATCCTTCTTCAGGACAAGATGATGAGGATGACGAAATGAACAACGTCGAGATGAACTAAAAAAGAAGAAAAAACTCATAAGAGAAATGTCAGCACTATTCAGACAACTTCAAGACAGAGTCCAAAAGATTGAAGAACAGTTCAAAGCGAACTTGGAAGAAAGCCAAAAACAGAAGAAAGAAATTCAAAATCTAAAGGAGCAAAACCAAAAACAGTAGGAAATCAACCACCTAAAAATAATCAAAGAGTAAACAAGATTGATAAGCCAGTGATGCACATCTGACACCGCTAAATAGACGTCGACGAGACTCCAGTGTCAGAGATTAGACAAATACAATGCAAAAAGCAAAAGGAGAACAAAAAGGAAAACAAAGGACTCGAAAAAAGGACGTGTAAGTCCCCCAAGAAGATAACGGAAACGAAAAAGGCAAGAAACCCGTTCCCAATCTTCGTGAAAATGACTTAAGACTTTCCTAGGATCCGTAGGGGAAACTCGGGTAAGTAAAATTAATATTATTTACAGATTCAACGAAAGGACAGGGAAAAAATTAAATGCGAAGACACCAAATGACTACAGGTTGACAGCCTACCTCAAAGACCTGCAGGAACAAGGTGTAAGTTGGTACACCTTCCAGGACCCGAGGACGAAGCTAGTCAAAACGGCGATCAAGAGACTAGCCCCAAACGAAGACACAAAGGAAGTCACACCTAATCAACCAGGAGATCAGAGTTAACAAGACGACCTAAAAGAGGATGACTGGATAATGAAGGAAATGAAGTTGAGTTTATACTCAGGGCTAAAATACAAAAAGAGCAACTACGAAGTGTGAAGACAACGCAGTGTGACAATTGCCAGAGTTTCCATCACTAGTAATCCACTTGCCACATGGATAGAGAGCTGCGCGGAGAGCTGCGACAGACCAGCAACCAGCAACGTGAGCAAATTGCCAATGTGAACACTCGGTAAACTACATAGGACGTCCAAAAATCCCAAAGAGGAACTTACCAGAAAGGAAGACGGCAGAGACTAATGCAAACAGGAAAGCAGGACTAAGTTACACTAACATAACTAAAAGGATGGAAAGAAAGGAAAAGACATCTTCGAAACGATGAAACATTTTGCGAAGCAGATAGAAGAACTTAAAAGCTTAATGAAGAAAGATTTAATTAAGAACTAATGATGGAATCCATTAGACAACGGACAAACAGAAGAGGAACTACTTATGAGAGGCCCTGGCCATCCCTAAAAAGATGCGCGGGATCTCAAGTAGGGACAGATTTAACAAGTGGATCCAATCTTTAAAGTCATCCCCTAGTCGCAGTACAGTAGCTAAGGAAGCAACTTTTTTCCTTAACCGAGAGGAAGACTGCCGGACCTCCTGCGATACTCAGGTAGCCAACACTCCGAAAAAGGTGACAGAGGTTCCATCGAAAGTGATGGGGGTGGTGGAAGTTCTACCCGGAATGCATTGCTCTCTCAAGGAATACATTCTGGTAGGGACGGGTTCAAATGTGAGTGAAATACACTTTATTATTCAGTATAGCTTATTTTAACCTAAATATACTTGTTTTAACGATCCTCCATACTCATTTACTATAGCTCTGGAAAAAGATGGTTAAAAATCATTTTATGGCATGGATCCTTGGTCATTATTACCAATTTTTGTGTTGTTAATACCGGATTTTTATTTCTGAACATGAATAACGTTCACAATACTCTTGTTATGGTTCCATGAACGTAAATCTATTTCATAATAATAAATCGACGCACAAAATCCACTGTAACCTTTTGAAAACGCTCTAAATGTTTCTGGGAAAATCACATTTCTTTACGTTTTTGGTTCACTGTGTACCCAGCTATCTGAAATCCAAACTTTTGGACGAACCTTTACGGCCACGTTTAAATTCAGCAACCCATTTTTCTATTGTACGAATTGAAGATGAAGAAATTTACTTTGCTTTTTACCTTCCACTTTATTTTCTGTTTTGAAAAATTCTCTGATATGATTGAAAATTGCTTTTAAATAAATATTAAATTGATAAATTAAAATGAGCTTTAATACTTTGTTATGAAGCGACAAAAATAATAGGCTAGTAGCTGCAATAAAAAAAGAAGGACGCAAAAGCAAAATAAATCCAAAAGGAGATGTAAGGAATTTACTTGATGGGATAAAATACAAAATTTTATATCAGCATAAACGCTTTTTAATTGTGAACACGTTGATCTGCAAAAAAATCGGTCCTAATGGAGGTTTTCCATAAGTGTCCGCAGCTAGGAACATTAGACACTTAACAGTTTTAAAAACAGTAAATTATTTTCTATATCTTGTTGATTTATGTTTTAATATTTATTAATAATATTTAAATTGTAAGTGTTGAGTAGAACAAAAAATATTTATTAGTTGAATAAAAATTATATTTCCTGATTCCTTTGATGCTCTTTATGTAAATAAACTCCTTAAACCCTTTTTCTAACACCAAAAAAAAAACAAATAAAAATGTAAAATGTTTTTGGATGCTTTAACACTGTTTATCAAAAACCACGAATAATAGGTTAACTTGTATTTTCGTACATTTAGTGCGATAATATTTTAAAAAATGCAACAACACTTTTAAAACCAACAAATAAATTTTATATGTACTCCCATGTGAAATATATTTCCTTTATTCGTTTTTCCAATGTACGTCATGCCATTAGCAGCTGCTAATCCAATTTCTCCAGCATTGTTTGTTATTTTCCAAGAGTATAAAATGCAAGGAAGAAGTTAAACTTTATCACAAGTGCAGACACAATTATAGTTCTTGCATATGACGGATATACAGCTTCCATCCGTAGTCACAGCGGCGTAGTATACAGCAAAACAAGTATAAAAAATTACTTTACAAATCATTTAAAATTTTGTATGTGACTAAAATGAATGTTTTGCATTTTTCTTAGTGTACCTTTCAGATTTTCTAATGTATTTCTGTGCAAAGCTCATTATAAAAAAAGAATTCATGTATAAAGCATCTGTCAAAGTTTATTCGATAATTTTAATACATGTTACTCATGCGGTATATTTTTATCTTTGTCTTAAAACCGATAATCAGTTTGCAAAATGTCAAAGGTGGAAGGAAGGGAAAGTTACTGCTACACATTTGATATTCTGCAAATTCAAGGATTTCAATATATCGATTTACTCTGTTATCATGTTATACGGGAAATATTACTCTGAAAGCCACATTAGTAGGTAGGTACCTTAGTTTAAATTTTTCTTAAATGTAAATATTAAATGAAGAAATACCTTTTTAAAATCAAAATGTTTGACACCGACAGGTTTTGACAACAAAATTTTGAAATCTTTTAAACATACATGATGACCAGAAATTTAAATTAAGAGCTTTCTAAATAAGATCTCTTTAACTAATACTTTTTAAACTACTGTGTAAAAAAAGCAGTCATGTCATGTCTAACATAGTAAGTAAATGTGCCGGTATGCGGCCAGTTAAGCAAACAATAAACAGTTTACAACAGTTAAATTTTATATTATGGGGTTGCCAAAAAGTGGTAACACGCAACAGAACTAATTGACAATAAATTTTGTATGCATTTTTTATAAAATAATAAATTATACTTGTACTTGTTTTCGACCCCCCATTTCCCAGTAGTCGACCACCGTTTTTGCCAGTTTTCGGCCACTAATATAGACCAAAAACTCGACCGTACATACCTAGTATGTTCTCTTTCCGCAAGGTCTATATTTCAAAACTTTATAATAAAATAAGTTAGTATACAGCGTGTCCACGGATGGGGTATCCTATAGGTGAAAAATGTTTAAATATTAGTTTTAGTGAAAAATGTCATTCTTGCTTGTTCTGAAACCCCATAAAATATAATAAAATTCAAGTATTTTAAAATCAGTCTCATTCTTTAGCCAGTTGTATGAAAACCGTATGAATTTGTGCGAAAATAATGTATTAATCTAGTGAGTGACGTTTACGATGTACCCAGTAACCGCCAACTTTTATGAATAATTTTCAAATTGTCATTCTTTAATAAATATTTGAAAACAATGTTAACTGTTCAAGAATTATAATCACTATCAAAAATAACAATACAGAATAATAATGTAAAAAAACACTAAGTAAATAAAAAAAATCTTTTCAATATATCCTCCCCCAGCTTCAAAACATCTCTCAATTCTTTTTCTAAATTCTTTATAAGTATTTCGCACCATTTCTGGGGTAATTTCGTTAACGGCATAGGTGATAGCTCGTTTCAAGTCTTCAATATTATGGTTTAAATTATTTGCGTAAACTTTTTGTTTTAAGTAGCCCCATAAAAAAAATCTAAAATAGTTAAATCGGGGGATCGGGATGGAAAAAATATTGGTTCATAACGTCCCATCCATCGCCCAGGAAAATATTCATCCAACCATCCTCTAATTAGCAAAGTCGAATGTGACGAACATCCATCATGTTGAAAGTACATCTTAGACCTTTGCTCCAAGGGAATATTTTCTAATTTAGATACCTATTAATAAGTTGTCAAGCAAGTACAAATATACCTCCTGATTTAATGTATTCCAGAAAATACGGACCGATTATTCCATCCGGTAAAACCGCACATCAAACATTAACTTTTTTAGCAAATTTACTATTACAGTTAATTCTGTAGCTCGGGTTAGAATGAACAAAAGAAGTAAAAATAAAAAGAACATTGAAACTGAAAATTTAATAGAAACAAAAAACGAAAATTATAAAATAAAAATAAATATAATAAATATCCAGATTTGCCATCTGCAAACATAGTATCTTTCCTAATATATTTGCCACAGTTTCTATAATAATGAACACTGAAAAAATTATTGGACCTTATATCAATTATCAGCTGTGATTGAGCAAAAGAGATCGATTTTAATTACTTATTTAATGTATTTGATCAAAATTATTATTAAAAGAAACATTTTACTGGTATTGATATTAATATTTTGATAATTGAAATCAATCAAATGAGTATACAGTTATCAACCATACAAATAATCAATATGATTATTTTATAATTGAAGTGATACTTTTAGTAATTGTAATAATCTGTTTAATAATCAATGTTTAAAGAAAAACTCAATTACATTTTAGTATTGTTTAGATGTTTAAAATAATCAAATAAAATGATCAAATTAATCTAAAATTAATTATCAGGTGTGATCAAACCAGAGAGGTCGATTTTAATTACATATTTGATGTATTTAATCAAAATGAGTACTATGACAATTACTGTACTGACATTGTTGTGATTACTTTGATAGTTGATATTTACAGATTGTTCACCTTACAGATGATATAATTATTTTACACCTTTAAGTTGATCAACAGCATATATAAATATATAAATAATACTATTTGTATAATAAGGAACTGGAACAAAGTGCTTTCATTGATGTACAGTACTGCACTTATGACGTCCTTTTCCTCCCTGGGAAATAAATACTTTGAAATGGATAGAGCAATATAGAATATACATTTATTTATTTTAAATTGTAAAATTAATTGCCATAGACTTGCAACCTGGTTACAACTTATTTCTTGATCTCAACGATTACCTACTGAGGAGATCAAATTTCAATACTTTTTGTAATTGAAACAATATCTCTCTGGTGATAGAATTTCCCGCGTAAATTTACTAAAATTCAATAACTTATTTCGTTAAAACAATCATTCTGGTGATAGACTTTAAAGTACTTTAGTTCGTTTTCAACTTTAATTAAAATACCTACATATCTACACCTGTTAATGTAATTTAATGCTTTTAAATATAAAAATTGGATGTTTTACCTTTCTATAATAATGCCAGGAAATATATATTTTGAATATAAGTATTTGCCTATTGTTATTAAAGCAAAATTGCTATTTTAATTGAATTTATGCTAATTTAATACAGTGTTATAGGTACTCTTAAAAAAATATTTAGTATAAAAATTAAATTTTCCACTTATAACATTTCCCCTATTTACTCATTTACTTTATAAATATTAATAATAAATATTATATTGTAACAAAATTACAATTATAAATTGTTATAAAATTAATTTTAACAGATTTAGCACTATATATGATTCTATAATTACACTGTTTTTTTAATAGCTCACCTACATATTCACAACTTTATTTTAATAACAAAGCTAATCAAAATGATTACTGAGGAGATTAAAATTCAATACTTTTTGTAATTGAAACAATCTCTCTGATAGAATTTCCCGCGTAAATTTACTAGAATTCAATAACTTATTTCATTCAAACAATCACTCTGGTGATAGACTTTAAAATTCTTTACTTCGTGTAGAAGCGTCATTGTCAGCTTTACTTAAAAACACCTATGTACCTCTGTTTATGTATTATAGTGGCTATTGGTACATTTATAATTTTTGTTCATCTTATTGTACGTTTGGTTTTCCTAATTGCTTTGTCAAAAAAGAAAAAAATCCAGTAAAAAGATAAAAAGGTTATGCTAAATAGAAGATCGTTTAAGCATAATAAATTATTTTTATCCTCCTTACTTGCAAAATCAATTCAATGAATTGGCAACATCGTGAAAAACATCGGTTATTCCATACATATTTTGGAGACCGAGCAGCATTTTAGCTTTCTTTCTTAATATAGAGTTGTTTACGGATTGTGATCTTGTGATCTGATATGTATTGTTTTATAGTGCCTATTATAATAATAATTATAATCATTTTTACTGCAATTTGAGGTAAGTCTTTTAATAGCTAATAAATTAATTATAATAGGGCAGAGAAATATTATCATTATTGTAAGCAAATGTTATAACTTAAAATTTTCAATTTTAAGAAATTAAATTCACATTTAAAATGTACAGTGAGTCAAATAAAACCAAAAATAGCAAAAATGAATGGCAAAAATGCTGTGCCACGATATCAGGAAGATTATGGTAATAAATGACACATAATTATTATTTCATTTTATAATCAATTATTTTTTAGTAGGTACCAGAGGAAGATGCCCAAAGCTGCATTGAAACTTTAAAATACAGTCATCTGTCTTCAGAAGAATTTGACACTATATGGAAAACATGTAGCAATTTAAGGCTGCATCAAATAAAAACGTTCACTACAATAACAGCTGTATTGGAAAAATGGCCCTTTTATAGACAACCCTCTGGGTTTCGTTTGGTGAAGGTTATTAATGCAATTTAAAACATTAAGTATATTTATAATTTATTATTGCAGATTGAAATGGATTTTGAGTCAGCTTTTAAAAGCAAGGGATATCTACTTGCAGAATGGAGAGCGGAATTTCCAGCAATGCTGTTTCTCAGGGAGGAACAACACGTAAAGAATAAAAATATTAAATTATTGTTGGATTAACTCATGACTGAAGCTAATGAAAGTAAGTATTTCTAACCGTTTCTCAGAAAATCATTTTTCTTGTATTTTGGAAAACATATATACTCTTTCAGATTATACTTATTTTTCCTTCAGTTGTGGATTTGAACTTTAACCTCAAACTTATTTAATAAAATATTTTATATTTTAGATGGCTGTGATGTCGCCTTGTTATGGTGTCTACATGGATATATGGTACCTACAAACAAAATAGTAAAAAAGGACAAGTTCAGAAAAAACACCACAACAATATTTACAATTAGTGATTCTCAGGAATCATTTTTATTTTTTGCACGAACAATACAGGAACTGAAAAATTATGTTGCATGTTTAAAGGAAACAAAGAAAGGTGTTCAGCCGTTTGTTTATTGTATAGGAGAAAATATTTTTAACATAGAAACAATTGGATTGTTCTTTGATGATATTAGATACCAATTCTTTCATGTCTTAAGGGCAGTTGATATTTGTTTCAAAATAATATGCTTGTTTAATTTACAATTTTTTTCAGAGTCCATAATGCCATGGAGTTTTATTGAACAGTATTTTTTTTTATTTAAAAGTAACCATCATTATGCAAAAGTTCATGTTTTTTGTGAATACTTAAAAAACAATAAAAAATAAACAAAATGTAACAAAAAGAATATTTTATTTATCCATTATTCCATCAACTAACTCCAACGACAATTATTTAGTCGTATGCAGTGGATAATTTGATAATCTTGCTGTGATTAATTTAATCAACAAAATAATTGTATTGATCTACAACAATGATTAATTTAAGTCATATTCAGTGATTAGTTTGATAATCTTGCTGTGATTAATTTAATCAACAAAATAATTGTATTGATCTACAACAATGATTAATTTAAGTCATATTCAGTGATTAGTTTGATAATCTTGCTGTGATTAATTTAATCAACAAAATAATTGTATTGATCTACAACAATGATTAATTTTAGTCGTATTCAGTGATTAGTTTGATAATCTTGCTGTGATTAATTTAATCAAAAAAATAATTGTATTGATCTGCAACAATGATTAATTTTAGTCGTATTCAGTGATTAGTTTGATAATCTTGCTTTGATCAATTTAATCAACAAAATAATTGGATTTGATGTTTTTTCATATTGTGTTGATCTCCTCAGTAATTAAATTAAACTTTAGTCGTCCACAAATCAATACTAGTATTTGATAACATCAATCAACTTATGTTATTAAATTAATAATTTTGTGTGATTGCACCAATAACTAGAGTTCAGTCAATTACATTGGAATGATTGCTTTAATCACTTTGCGTATCGGCTGAGTTTTAATCACTATAAACATTGATTCAATACACATTTTAATTAAATAGTGGCTACTTTTTCGTTCAGTGAATGTAATAGGAAATCCGCATTTGGCTAGTTGTGTAATCCACTCGCAGATTTTGACTTCCCCTTCAACACCTAGAATAGGATCAGGTCCCTTTATCTTGATTTTCTATGGAGCTCCGCAACGAAGTCTCTCTGCACCCTCTCGAATACCCACACCTCCTTCCCTACTATCAAACAAGGCCTATTTTAAATTTACTTTGGTGTACTTTAAGGAAATTGTTCTTTTAGAACATTTTCCATTTTCATTTGTTGTTTTCTGTGGAGCCATCTCTAAATTATAAAATTGCAGTATGAGCTGACACAAATATAGTAATTCTAAAAGAATACCAAATAAAACTATGTAATTAGCTCTTTAATGATATCTATTTTATGTGATAAAATATCCAAAATGATGAAAAAATTATTATAGCTGGCCGAAAACTGGCGGGTTTAGTTCTAATTCTCGGCCACATAAATTCATTTAAAACTGTAGTGGCCGTATACTATCCAGTGTTGGCCATACAAAATTCCTTAAAAAATAAGACGCAATAATAAATATTTTTTCCGAAAATCGATAAGAATTAACATATTTGACAGAAAAAGTCAATATTTCCTCCAACTTTATTGTTGCCTGGCCGACCGAAAATAATAACAGTAAGGAAATATTCATTTCTGTACTGTAAGGAAATGTTATTTCCATACAGTAAACTTTAGAACATAAATGCGAACAGGTTTTTTCCTAAACAATTTTATTTTTAAAACTTTCAGCACAAACAAGGTTAACATTATATTTTAAAATTATTACTTATTATTTGTTATATTTACTGTTATTTGACAATTAGTACAAGTATTGAAAACTGGAAGAATTTGGAAACTAATAGCATTATTTTGCTGAATATTTTCCAAACTAATAATTTTATTTGTATGACAATAATTAATATTGGGCGTTACTGCAGTTTTAGAAATATTAGATTTACTTTCTTGATTTTTTTCTGCTGTGAAAATTTTATTTGCCACTTCTTCCTTATTAGAAAGAGACTCTTCTATATATCCTTCAGCGACGTTTGTTGATTTCCATCCACCCAGTCTCTTTAAACTAGTAATATCTTCACCAGAATCAGCAAGCATTGTGGCAGAAGACCGACGAAAACAGTGGCCGGTATATTCTTTCGAGTTTGGCAAATTCAAATAACTGGCCACTATTTTAGGCATGTTTCTAAATTGGTGAATTCCTACTACTTGTATACAACCTTTTTCATTTTGGTACTTAAAAAAAATCGAGTGGTATTGGTTTTTGAATCCGGTATGGTAACTAAAAGTTTAGATAGTAGGTCTTGTATATCTTGTACAGTCATTTTAACCAGCTCGCCCTTTCTGCAAGCTCCGGAAATTCCAAATATTACAGCTACCTACAACAATAAATTAGCATGTAAAGAATCCAAATATAATTTGAAGTTTTGTAAGTTACCTTAATCATTAAATATTCCCTATCTGGAGCTTCCTGAATAAATTTGTTTTTATTTCTTCTTTAGTTAAAATCTTGGATTTTTTTGGCTTAGATATATCCACATCATGTCTAATTGCAAGGGTTGCCTTCAGCATTGAATAATTGGCCCATAAAGTTGAAGATTTCATCTTGGAACCAAGCTCCAAGAAGTATGCCATTACAACATTTTCTGAGAAATAAATTGCATTTTTATTCGTACGGTAGTCCATGAAGCGATTGTATGCATAGTTATACTTATTTCTAGATTTTACTGGTAAAAATTCCAATGATGCAGCATTCACTGCCTCCGTGAGTTCTGGGGGGTTCCAGAAATGGAACAGTCATCATCACTCATCATTTTACACGTTACTTTGGCTTTTTAAAACGTTAAAAAATCAACACTTTGGAAAGACGCCACAAATAAACTTTTCACTCGTCAAGTTTGACAATTTAAAATTATGTACTTCGTTTCCGTAGTTACGAAACAATGTTTCATGGCTTCTTTTATTTAAGGGAAAAATAATAATGTTGATTTGAAATTTTTAACATGATTAGTAATAATTTACCGTAATTTTAATGATTCCCGATTTTCGGAAAAATAGTATGTAGACCTCGTAGGAAAAGCCACATTCCCGGACTCCGTATTGCCAGCAATTTTTACGATCGGTATACAATATACTATTTCTTGCGTTGTAACCACCATTTCTAATCTTTTTAACAGTTTTTTAGAATAAACAATGTTTAAAAATACCATGACAACTCTTGTCACTTGTTTCATATGACGCTATTATATTTCACAGGCTTCCTGATTACAGAGTCCTTTATTTTTATTTTGGCGCATACCGTAGTTGTTTCCTTTATTATACCAACTACATTTATATTTAATTTCGTTAGGGTACCAGCAATATTTTTTATTCCAATAATTGTGAGATCTTCGTTATGTATTCAATGCGGAATTCGTGCTAGACCGCAATAAATTTGCGAGTGTTCTCCAGTATATCGTTGATCCTTGCATATTTGAAGGCTTTTCTCTAGAGCAATTTAACATATTACATTGCTAAGCAAGAGCATGACTATTTATTCCACATAATATACTCTAGTGTTATGACGGTGATATATATTTTTCCAATAAGTAATTAAAAGAAATGCAACTGTTTATAACATAAACCGAAATAAATTTAATCTAAATCTAAATTTAATAGTAATGAATTTTAAATTTAAAAACATTTTAAATGTTATGACTTTTTAAGTGAAAAGGTAAAGTGATTCTCTCGTCAGATTAAACATAATAAATTCTAATGGTATTTATACCGAATTAATCTTCTACTCAACAGTGTTCTTAAAACGAGCTGAAAGAAGTGTAAACAATTTCCAGGACTGTATCGGCTCACTTGATACTTAAAATTAAACAATTCATTGACACGTAATTTTCCTATTGTTGCCACATACTAGGTATGAAAAAAGAACATGAGCTATTTTTACTAGCAACATAAACGAAACGTCCAGTAAAACAAATATTTATGAAAACATGTCAAAAATTATTATTTTACTGCTTAGGAAAAATTGTTTAAAGAAGAATACATAGAATTTAATTGTTTGTAAAAAAGTATTTTTGACGTACAAATCTGTAATATTTATTTTATAATTTAGATCGGTTTAGTTCTACAGAAAAAAAGTTAAATTATGTTATTTGTTAACGTTAAATTAATTTTTTATATTTTGCACTTATAAAAATCTTCATTATAAAACGCATTTGCGTATCGTAATGTAACTTTTACGCACGCAAATTTTTGTTTTAAATGGTTGGCGACATGAGTGAAGTTTCTAAAGGCAAGACTATTGACAATGACATTTGTGGCTAATAGCAATTTATTAATTTTATATTGTTCTTTAAGAAAGTATCTGTGAATATGAATATAATATTTTACTTATATATTATATTATTATTGGTACATTATTCATTTTAAAATATTTTAAAACATTAACATTTGATAATCTAAATGTCACAACTGTCAAATTTTATAAATTACACAGTGCTGCCGACATACTTTTTAAAATAAAAACTTTCGTAATTACATAAAAATAAAAAATTAATTTAAAAAATGGTAAAAAGGGCAAAATATAAAAAATATTATAAACAACTTATTTCATATGGCTGTTGTGACACTCGTTCTTTAAAAAACTCATCGCTTCGCGATTCGTTTTTTAAACTTGAACTCGTGTCATAACAGAATTCCATATGAAATGCGTTGTTTAATATACTATTAATTTTTAAATTATTATTAGACCATCACAATGAATAAACAAGGATTTAGTTTAAGAAGACAACTGAAATAGTATTGTAAGACAAAAATTAACAAATTTTAAAAATAGATAGTGCAATGTATTTTTAATTAACTACCGAAACGTTGAAATAAAAGCATAAAAAAGAATTGTGGTTAAATTTCGCAAATAAATTAACAAAATAAAAAGTTTTATAAGAATAAGTACGAAAAGGATACCTACATAAGTAGTGACATAGATTAAATTTAATAAAAGCAAAGACAGTTACTGACTGAATTTGAATTTGTAAATAGGTACCTTAAATTTTTCACATTATTAATAGTCTGGTCGAGAAGTCATAAATCGGATTTGGGTTACACCGATTAGAAAAATCTGATTTTGGTGTCAATCGATTCGAAATGACAATCACATCTAAAATCGCATTTGTTTACTTTGCTTGTTAATAACAATTTCAATTTTTAAAAATTTAAAAATTTTATTATGTAACTTTGTTTAGTAGCTTTATGATAAAGGATTCCAGGGGTTAAAAAATTCTTGTGTTTTTATTTTACTCACAGTAACGAGTTTAAAGTTAGTAACAATGAAGATGTAATTTTTTAATTAACAAATGGATAAAAATGTGAAAAATAACGGAAAAAATTTTTTGACTGCAGAAATTTATTCTCTATGTTCTGTTAGTGCTAGAATTTTTTAATTTTTTTTATTAATATTTACTTATTGAAAAAAAATAATTTATGTCATTTGGTCGTTGCGACGGTGACGCGCCGCCCGATTTTTATGCCATTTTCAACATTAATTTAGACATATAAATAATTGAGCTACAATTCGGGGAGTTTGAACTTGTTTGTTATAAATTTCCTGTCCTTTAAGATTCCGTTCAGTTTTTTGTTCTAGCTATTAGAGACATAAAGCAATTCTAAAAATTTATCACGTATCCTTATCCGTATACGTAACATAAAGGAGATACGTAACTAAGCAAAAGAAGCATAAATGTAACGTAACGTAACCATTCATGTGTTTTAATTTTTAACCTAAAAAATAGCCCCGATATCTACCTTAACAAAATATAATGTCGTCATTGCCACTGTAAAATAATCTTTTTCTTTTTAAATCCATTATCGCATATCACAGAAATGTTTGTTATGATTGATGAACAGAAAATAAGGTTATGATTTTTGAGCATATAACATCACTTTTATCGATAAATTGTTGAAAAACGCCATCACGGAAAACAATAATGTGATACGTTACGTTAGGTACGTGTGACGGATTGATACGTTTCACGTAACGTAACGAAACCCACGTATCGCTTCTGCACATGCGCATTGCGATACGTATACGGATAAGTAGTGATTTTTAGAACTGCTTTAAGTCCCTATTATAGTTTATGAGTTATTAGTAAAAATGCAAAACCCCTTTTTTTAAAATCTTAAATTGTTAATAACAATAGGAAATTTTTTAAAACGTATTTTGATATTCAGTAACATTTTTATATTTGTCATTTCGAATCGATTGACACCAAAATCCGATTTAAATGACTTCTCGACCAGACTATAAATCCCTAAATTAAAATGTGTGCTGTAACTTCATTCGTAAATTAAGAATTAAGCATATGTAAAATAAATGGTAGGAACAGTTTGATATAAAATTTAAATATTGATTAAGATCAATTTATTGTACTAACCCTTACTTTGAGGAAGTTGATAATATTAAGAACACGAATTAAATAACTTTGCAACAAAAATGTTGGTCAATAATACCAGTTTCCAGAAATTATCGTCGCCAGCTGATTTTTCTAATAAAATAGTGAAATTTTGTTACAAAGTTGTTTGTTTCGTGTTCTTTATTACTTATAAGTAACTTACAATTAAATTTAAATTAATTTTTGCATTCAGTCAACTTCTAAAAACTATTTAAATAAGGTATTTGCCATTCAATAAAAACTGTATAATAATATATGACAAACCATTATATTGCTATATCTAATTTGTTTATTTTATTTACTTTTAGGTATATAACTTTCAATTTCACATCCTTAAATCCCTTTTTTTATTTTTTATTGGTACTTACTTAAATAAAATATAATTTATTTATTCAAGTTATAAATAGTTTTCTGTACCAAAATACAACTCACAAAACTTACATATTACATACGTGAAATGTTTTTATTATAGCCATTACTTACCATTGTCAATGTGTTTATTGTTATGATTCAAATTCATTTTAGGACTATCTACTACAAGACGCTCTGTCTCTCTAGCATCACGCGAATCTTTTTTCGAAAAACGAACCATTTTTTCTTTTTAAACGCTCGCTGGCGGATCATCGCAAGACCGAAAGAAAATTTTCTGATGATTCAATTTTCCGGGATGACCGCATGACCAGAATTCGTTTTCTACTGATCGTGGTAAGCGAGTGGCAAATTTCTAATCCAGCCGGCCTTGCTTGCGACACATACAACAGCCGACGGGAAATCCCGTTGCTATAGTAACTCGTGAGTTCGGGTTTAGAAAATTCAGGACTGGCGGATCTCTTTACTTTTTCAATATGGGGGTGAGTTTTCTTAGTGTTGGGGAAACCACAGGCGTCTCTGGAGTTGGTATTTCTTTCGCACGAAAATGATAGTTTTTACAGTTTCTTGATATGTTACTTTTTATATTTGTGTTGTCAAAAAAAATATTACTATGTTATGGACATTCTTTTAAAAAATCTTAGTTTCTCTTAGATGTATACTGTGTTCAACAAAACTTTTATCTCAGGTTTTGGCAAGAAATGTGAACTGATGATTCCGGTATCCCTGTCGAATCGCTGGTTTCTCTTACAGCAGGAGTAAAAGCCCAACCCCTTTGGACTAGCTTCTGATGAATATGTCTGACGATTTCTTTGGCACCAAGGGATAAAATTCGTCGTCGAACAGGAACAGTAACACATGGCGACGCTGATGCAGTTTCCCAAGGACGAAACATTTTTCACAAAAATTATTAAACAGCACAGACTAACTCTCATTACGGGAATACAAATATAAATGATTATACTCAACCCAAATTTGGAAATAAGTTGGCCAATTCTGGAACAAATTCGCTTCTTGACATATTTAAATATTCTTCTGTTGTAAAATTTTTGGATCACATTGCCATAGGATGCAAATGCCTACTATGAAATGTCTGTTCAAAGAACTGGTCTGTTTAATTGATGGCGAATTTTTGTAAAAACAATTGGAATTCAGATGTGTAATTTGTTAATAATTAAGATTATAAAAATGTTCTATTGCATTAAAATACCATACCATATTTTGTTTTAAAACTAGGTAATCACATTAAATATGTTGTCACATCAGATGTGTATCTCTTAAAAACTCATCATGTAAAAAAGATTCTAATATTTTGTATACATTGTATTTGTTTATAATCGATTGGTTTTCATGCGGTATGGAATCGATTATATCTTGACGACGAGAATGTCATAAGTCAGCTGGTAAAAATAAACTGGAAGTGTTATTTATTACTTTTGTTGTGATCAAATATAGGTATTTTATTTATACTATTTATCGACAAAAAATAGCATTTATTCTTTAGATAAGGATTTTATTTTAGACATATATTTGTGATAAGTCGGTATTCATCATTACACATCAAATAAGACGTAAGCACTTGTCATAAAATTTTTTTTAAAATATTACAATGGGTAAGTTTTAATTAATGTTTCCCATTCTTTTATTAAAAGAACCATTTTGTAGCGTTTAAAATGAACTACAGCTTTGAAGGCAACTCCAAAACTAAACCTGAACAAAATCTGTCTGGAGCAAGTAAGAAAATGACAAAAGATGTTTTGTTACAAAAAACTCATGAAGAAAGGAGAAAAAGACAAGTAGGTACTAATGAATAAATAGTTATATAATTTACAATGATTTATTTATACTATATTTAAAAATATATTATTTATAATATATTTATTACAGGAACAAAGATTAAAATTACAAAGTGCAGAACTGTTACAGTCGCATATTCGCAGCTATATTGTAAGAAAAATAAAAAAACAAGAAGAAAGAATGATATTTGATGATTTACAAAACACAGCAAGCATACAAATACTTTTAGCCAAATTGTTGTTTTTCTATGATTCCCAACAGGACAGGATTAGATTAGTAAGTAATATTCACAATATGCATTGCATTGAGAATAAAATAAAAGTTACAAATTCATTGAATTTTTATGTAAAAAAATTTCTTCATTTTATAAATTATTTTTCAATAAAATATTTTATCACCACATTTTTTAGTACCTATGCATTACTTTGCCTATAGATGTCAATTTTTGTAAAATAATTTATGCTGAAAGTTAATTATAAATGTATGCTATATGTTTTAGTTGGGAATTGCAGAGAGATTAGTTAAATCTCAGGCAGATGTTCTTCAACAAATGAATGCTGAAGCATCATTTTCTTGGTTAATGAAAAGGTTTTTATTATTATGTCTAAAAAATGTTTTAGACAATACAGAAAGCATGATTCTAATGAAATCTCTGTACATATTTACAATAGATGCACACACTTTTAGTTATCTGATATCAAAAGGTAAGTAAGTTTAAAAACAAAGTTAGTATCCATCAAAACCGAGGGGGCCGACACGGGTTGAAATACGTTGAAATAATGTACACCCCAATTGAAATTATTTCAAAATATTTGAAATAATTGAAATATTTGAAATATTTTTGAAATTTTTGAAATATTTGAAATATTTTCGAAATATTTTTGAAATATTGTTGAAATATTTGAAATATTCTTGTATTACTTTTTATTTTATAAATAATTTGGCAACAGCGCGCGACTTTTACAAGCGTCTTGCTGTGCCATGCTTGCCGGTAGGAATGTTCTGAGCGAGGTTCTGAGTGTTAGGATGTCTAGGCACTTTTTACGAGCTACAAAAAGGAAGTAAAACGGAGCTAGTACTGGCTAATATCTAGTATATGTTTTTGGATATCGAATTTTATTTGTGCTGTATGCATTTAATGGAAAGATAACAATTTCAGCGGATGCTTTTCAAAAAATTGAAAGTATTTCCAGCACTGCTGCTACCTCTCCTAGTACTTCTGGTTCTGATTCGACCTCGGAAAACGATAACAGTATTGCTCTAATGGATGATACTGACACAGAACAGTTCAATTCTGAGAACTCTGAGAATATGATCGAGAATCAATCATCAAAATAGAAAATCAATGATATTATGCTGTTTATTACATGAAGAACTGGTACTTAGGTTGCGTATGATAGTTATTCAAAATGATGAACTCATGAAGGAAGGAATCAAAATAAAATTCTTACAATATATTATGATGACATTCAAGTGGTGGATCGAAAATATATTTTTTATGGGCCAATTCAGCTTATTGGTACACATCCATTTTATTTGAAAAGGTGTGATAGAGTTAATATAATTAAAAAGTACAAAACATTGAAAAAATAATTACTATGATTACCTGATTTACTTTTACAGTATTATTTATCAGTATATTAGTTAAATTAGTTAAAGTTATAAAGATCTCGATAAAGATTTACTAAGTAATATTGTTTTTTTAGAAAAAATATTTTTTATTTTATATTTTACTTAAGCACAATTTACAAAAAAATGTCTGTGTTTCTTACTTTTGAAATTATTGTAGGCTTTTGATCCAAAGAAAATGACTGTTCAGCCACTCTAGCACAAAGATAGCGCTGGCAGTGAGGCTCTGTGAAGGCGCTTGAAGGTGACTGAACGTCTTTGTATGATACATCATATAAAGTTAATTTCTACCTATTATGTTCCCCCAACATTAAATTCTACAGTTGCATATGTATTCTCGGATATTTAAATTTTATACACTAATCAAATATAGAAATGTTCACTTAACTCAATGGTTATTATATTTGTTGATTGTTGTTGTTGACATATCGAACCGCTCACCAACTTAGCGGAAAATAAATTCGCTGGAAAAAATGGCGACCGCTACAGCTGTCACTAAGCGGTCAAATTCGCCCTCCGCTTACTCAACGCTTGTGTAACGCTAGCTTGGCTGAACGCGCCCAATGTTTAGAAAGCGTTTTCTATTGATTACCACCCCATGAAAGACTTTTATTTGTTTTCATCAACTAATTCTCTATAAATCTTGCAAAAGATTCAAGTCAACTACTGATTAGCTTACAGTCAAAGCTCAAAGAGTGTAAACTGTAATCTTAGCCTTTTCTAATTTTTTTGGCTTTCTGAACGTCTTCAATTCAATATTGTTTCCGTTCTGAATAATTTAATATTTATTTTTGAAATATTTTTGAAATATTACTGAAATATTTTTGAAATATTATTGAAATATTTGAAATATTTTTGAAATATTTGAAATATTTTTGAAATATTTGAAATATTTTTGAAATATTTGAAATATTTTTGAAATTTTTGAAATATTTGAAATGTTTTTGAAATATTTGAAATAATTGAAATATATTTCAAATTTTTGAAATAATGTACACCAAAATAGGGCGTGTCGGCCCCCTCGATCAAAACCATTACACAGTAATCAACCAATCCCATTACTTTGTTTTTATGATAACAGTAATAATAAAAATGGCTCATAGAAACATCTCTAAATAAAATAATAATTTTTTTTTAGATTACTTCGGATATTTAAGAAAACAATTAGAAAATGGAAGCCACCATTTAAATGAAACAATTGTTCTGATCCAAAAACCCTTCAAATTCATAAATGATAGTGATCATTTAAGTAATTTGGTGTTGTCAGAATTTTGTACACATTTCTTGAAACCATCTCTGACTCACAATGTGAAAAATGTCCTTATTCCATATATGAAGAGTCAACCTAAAGATTTGCCATATGAAAAACTAATTCGTTATCTTAACAGTCAGTTTCATTTTGAAGAAAGTCATAGTTTGTTTTACTGTATATTAGATTTAGAACCTGATGATTATCGTAAGTATACTAATATATTTTACATTTATGCAGAAACATGTATACTTATAATGAAACTTATATTTAGAACCAAACTATGACAGTATACAAGTTCTTTCCAAACTGAGCACTAATATTTATGAACTGAGACCTTCTTCGGATTTGACGACTGACGATAGTGATGATGAAGCGGAGGAGGATCCTATAATAGCGGAAAAAAGACTGCTACTTTCAGACTATTTAAAAATTCTTAATAGATATGGTAAAGTTAAAAAATGGATAAATTTTTTTCTGAAAAACAGCAATGATGAGAAAGTTTTAATGGCTTTTACGAATTTATGTCATAATTTATTGTTGGTGTACAAAGACTCTATGAGAAAATATCTGTAAGTAATTCCAACCTTACAAAAATTTATTATTCTATAGTATTATAATTTTTTAGTTTACTTTATAAATTTGGATTAAGTAGTACCTATTTAACAAAATTATGGGCTTATTTAAATAAAAACAACAAAGACCAATTCCAGACCAAAATATCAAGTCTAGTTGCTTGGAGAGATTATCACACTATGTTATCTGTGTTTTGTGATATGTTTACATTTTACACAGAAACCTTAACTGACAGTGGTAAGGATATATTTAAATATTTCGAAATAAATTTTCAATTAATATTATTAATTTTTGTAGAAAATTCAGATACAAGTCACACATTTTCTCAACAAGATCTCTTTTCAATTTCAAAATTACTAAAAAATGTCTCAAGATCATTGATAGAAGTAGCATTTCCAATGTGTCGTTCTAGTTCTATACCATCAACTACAGAAGTGCTTCACTTATATAAAGTGTGTTTACATTGTGTGAGGATGCTTTATACGTTAGATTTAAGAAAGAAATTTTGTCCAGCTAACTTTTGGACTGCCGATAAAATTCATATACCACCGGACTTGGCAAGGAAAGATTATTTGTCCAAGAAAATTTCCTCCTTTTATGGAACCCGAGATGAAGGTAATTAGTGAATTATTAAATATTTTAATTTTTTTAGAATCATTGGTAGTGAATTAAACAATTTAATCTAATTTAACATATTTGTTAAAACTAAGAAATGAACTATATTATATAAATCCAGCTCTGCAAACTCTTATTCTAAAAGTACAACAGTCTCGATTAAATTATAATTCAAATCTAGGGAACACCTTCAATGTTTTAGACCGTTGATTCTATCTCTTCTATCGTTGCTTTGACAGCCTTTTTCGGAAGCGCTAGATTAGATTAGATTGGACTTCAGCTATTAGCCTGTGCCACCTTGACCTTCTGCAGATCTATTGTGGATGCCCTTTTCCCTTATAGGATTTCGTTCAGTTTGGTCTTCTCTAGTAGACTTATTGTCCTGTGTAGGAAATCCCTTGTGTAGCTACTAGCTCCTGGCTTGTCTTCGCCTAAAATGAGAAATCTTTGCCTCGATAAGATTTCACAGCTGCATAGTATATGCGCTGCCGTTTCCTCTGTTTCTTGACAGAATCTACATAGTGGAGAATCTGCCAGTTTTAATGCATACATGTGCTTATTGAGTTTACAATGCCCTGTGAAAAGACCCACCAATATTCTGATGGTGTTTCTATCCTGCCTTAGTAGATACTCTGTTAGTTTCTGTGTTGGTTCCATAATGAACTCTTTCGCTTGTCTCATTCCTGGTGAGGTGTCCCACCATTCCTGAGACTTACCTAGCTTCCATTTATTTAGAATTTAGACATGCCTTAATCGTCGTTTTTGCCATGCCACAGAAAGGTTCTGGTCCTAATATAGCATTTTTTATTACAGAAGATGAACAAGTACCTCCACTTTCAACTATTGAACAACGATCTTTAGCAATTCTGGAAGAACTTCCATTTTTAATCAATTTTAACACTAGAGTCTTACTGCTTAGGGATTTATGTCGAAGTAGTTTAGGAGAAGATGATTATCAAAGATTACATCACGAATTAATGCATGATAATGTGGTCGTAATAAGAAGAACGCATATTTATGAAGATGCATTTGATAAAATTTCTCAGAAAAGTGGTAAGTTTTACATTTCTAGTAGTGGTTTTAGCCAAATAATTGAAAGTAAAGGTTATTTTTATAATTATATATCCAAGTTTTCATTTATATTTTTTAGAATTAGATCTAAAGCATAAATTAAGAATTCAATTTATAAATAATGTTGGATTGGAAGAAGCAGGCATAGACGGTGGTGGAATATTTAAAGAATTCTTAAATGAAGTACTAAGAACAGCATTTGATCCTAACAGGGGATTTTTCCTGTTAACAGCTGATAACACTCTGTACCCAAACCCAAATGTTCACTTGATAGTAGATAATTTTACGGATCATTACTATTTTATAGGAAGACTTGTTGGAAAGGTAATTTATAATTTATTGCATTAATATAAATTAATACCAGTATTAACTAATCTATAAATTATATATATCTAAAAGTATATGTGTACAGGGTTTCTCATTATATTTTGACCCCCACCGACGAGAATGTCGTACACGTCTACGTGAAGCTCTTTTCTTATGTCATCATTTTTTATTTTATCTTTTTTGGTTATTCCTTTTACTGCTCTTAAATACTTCATTTCCATTGCCTGGATTTTACTCTTTTGTTGTTTTGTAAGTACCCAGCTCTCACAACCGAAAATTAGTGTTGGTGTATAAATCGTTTTAAAGATTGTTAGTTTTGTTTTGACCGATATTTCTTTTTTCCGAATAAAGTTTTTATTTAACGAGTAATAAAGCTTAGATGTTTTGTCCAATCTTTCATTTATTTCCGCTTCGTTACTTCCATCCTTTTGTATTTTTATTCCTAAGTACTTAAAAGTGTTAGCTTGATCTATCTCTGAGTTGTTTAATTTTATGTTAGCTTTTATGGCAGTTTTCCCTATTGTCATTATTTTCGTTTTCTCGGTGTTTATTTTCAAGTTTCTTTGTGCAAGTGCTCTGTAGTACAGCAATAAATTATGTTGTAACTCCTTCTCGGTTTTAGCAAATATTACTAAATCATCAGCAAATGCACATTCTGACAAATATATTGGTTGCATATTTCTATATCCCACTAGAAACTTTTTAATTTCTTTTTTAACTTGTTTAATGGCATCATCTAATATTATATTGAAGAGAGTTGGACTAAGAACACCGCCTTGCCTAAGACCTTCTTTAGTTTGAAATTCTTGCGATTCTAAATTTTTGGTCCTAACGTAGTTTCTTGTATTCTTATAGAGACTGGCAATACTTCCTATTAAATTGTTGTTAACTGCTCTTTTTTTCAGACTCGCCCATACCCAACTTCTTTGTACACTGTCGAACGCTTTTTCTAAATCTATGAATGCTACGTAGATATCCCTGTCAATGTTATTTTCTATAAGTTGTTTCAGACTAAAAATGTGATCCTGTATACCTCTACCTTTGCGAAATCCACTTTGAGATTCTTCTAGCTGTGGTTCTATTATTGTTTTTAGTTTGTTATCTAGTAGCCTTTCATATACCTTAGATACAATGCTTAAGAAATATATACCTCTGTAATTGTGGCAGTTCTTTGTGTCTCCTTTTTTAAATACAGGTATAACTACGCCTAATTCCCAGTCCTTAGGTATACAGTGTTCTGTCGATGCTTTATTGAAAATATTTGTTAAAACTGTTAGGCCGTTGTCATCTAAGCTTAATATCATTTCGGGTATCAACCCATCGTGTCCCGCTGCTTTGCCTCTTTTTATTGTTTTTACTGCCGATTTTACTGCTTCTAATTCAAAAAGAAGTGGTTCTGACTCATCTTGTATTATTTCTTCAGTTGATGCTACTTCTTGTATATCTCGGTCCACATTTAGAATTTCAAATTCTTATTTTATCTGTACCGACCAAAAATGTAGCAACAGACCGAATTTCGTATAAAAGGAGTGTCCAATAAAATGCATGTTCAATATTTTAAATGGGACACCGTGTATTTTTTTATAGTTTTGAGTAGCCCTGCTTTTCTTGATTACAAATATATAACATATAGTCTAGCATTAGTTTTGTTCTACTATAGCCTATGGTACTACTATAAGATAAGAAACAAATTCACATATAGTTCAAAAACAACTGATATATTTAAAAAGTCAACAAAATTAATGACTTAAGATAAAATACTACATTTAAGATTACAATAAATGCTTAAAGCGCCCTCCATTGTTATCAATACACAAGTAATATCTTTGTCTCAAATTTTCTAATGCGTAATTTAAATTTTTAATTTCCGCGCGAACTTTTGCCGTGTTAATATTTGTATTTGAACCAACATACACTTTTTCTTTTAAAAAACCCCCATAAAAAGCTGTTACATGGTGTTAAGTCGGGACTATTTGGCGGCCATTTAATGGTACCCTTATTGCCGATCCACACATGAAATTGATTATTTAAATGTTCTTGAACAGCTACGACATTATGTGGCGGTGCTCCATCTTGCTGCCATATCATACTATTTAATTGATTTTGTGTATAATTTTGATTTAATAACTCATCCACTTCTGTAATGACTGTGTCCAAATATGATTCCCCAGTTAATTTATAATCATAAAACATTGGTCCAACTATTTTGTTTTGAAATATTCCGCACCACACATTTATTTATTTTCTTCCTTACTTTTTTATTTGCTTAATTTTTCTTTTTCTATTATTTTTCTGTTCCCACGAATACCTATTTCTTCTATTGAAAATACCTGAAGTTGAAAATTTTTATTCATCTGTCCATAAATTGTTATCAAAAGAATTAGGATCATTGTTCAAATTTATAATCATTTCTTGACAGAACTGTAAACGCTTCCTCTTATGAACATCGGTAAGTTTTTGTAAAGTGTGTTCAACAATATAGTGCCTACAATAAGAGGGGATCATTACCCCAATCGAAATACACCCGATAGACGATTATTTCTGACCATTGATCGTCGTTTACGGGAAACAGGTACATTCAAACCGCAAGTTGCTGGCAATAGTGGTCGTCCAAAAGTGCATGCAAATGATGAAGACATTTTAGATATCATTTATGAAATGCCTGGAACAAGTACAAGGGTAATAGCTGCTCAACTAAATGTTCCTCACGTAAGGGTTTGGAGGCGTTTGAATGATCAGCTGCTTAAACCCTATCACTTAACAACGGTTCAAGAGTTACTGGTTGAAGATTATCCTAAAAGGATTTGATTTTGCGATTGGTTGTTAATGGAAAACGCTCGAAATGTTCATTTTATTAGGCATATTTTGTTTACTAAAGAGGCTTCCTTCAATAGAAATGGAATAACAAATCATCATAACGAGCACATTTGGGCCGACGAAAATCCACACGCCAAAAAAGGACTCATCACCAAAAGACTTTCAAAGTTAATGTTTGGGCAGGAATTGTGGATAACAATCTAATAGGCCCAGTATTTCTTCCTAAAAATTTAAATGGTCATAATTATTTGCATTTTTTGGAAAACGATTTACAAGGGTGTTTGGAAGATGTGAATATTGCAATAAGGCAAAATATGTGGTTTCTACAAGATGGCGCTCCACCACATTACAGTAATGAAGTCAGGGAATACCTTTGCAGGCAGTATCCTGGTCGGTGGATTGGAAGGGGTCGTGACGCACCTATTTCTTGGCCACCCAGAAGTCCAGGTCTGAACCCCATGGACTTTTGTTTTTGGGGGTTTATGAAAGAGAAAGTGTGTGCTGTAACAATAGAGGACCAACAACAATTGAGGGTTAGAATAATTTAGGCTGCAAATCAATTTCGTCAAAAAAACATGATTTTTCAGCGCATTCGGTATTCCTTATTAAAACGATACCGAATATGTATTGAAGAAAATGGGGGTCATTTTGAACATTTATTGTAATATCATATTTACAGAGGTTATAGACATTTTTTGTACTTGTTAATTCATTTAAGCCATTATTTTTAGTTGCACCTTATTTTTTAAAGGTTAATTAACAAAAGGGCCGTATCTCAATAAAAACTGTTTTTTGACAAAAGTAATAAGACGCAAAAAAGTTTTAAAAATAATGTGTTAAACTAATGATGCACCAAAATTCATTTGATTTGAACGTACTCAAAAGTTTGGGGGGGATTTAGGGCTGCACACCCCCTTAAAATTTTTCTGAGCTCTGAGATTTTGTTTTTCCTTTTTTATGAAAAATGCTTTCAGAACAAGAAAGTAACGTGTCAATTTTTATTACAAAATGTCAAGTAGTTTGGGAGATAAATAAAATTTAATTTGTAACTTCAAAGGGCTATAACTTTTTTTGTGTACACTTTTGTACTAAGGTAAGTTGTATTAAATCAATTTATTTTTGTCCCCGGAATGCGTGATTTAATTTATGACATACCTTTTTGAAACACCCTGTATACATAATATACTATAATAGAATAGTGTTTATAATAATAGAATTGTGATTTGTAGGCTATATTCGAAAACATATTGGTCGATTTACCGTTAGCAGAATTCTTTTTAGCCAAGTTATTAGTAGATAGAGCACCTGCGCATTATTTAAAATCTTTAGACCCAGTGTTGTATAGAAATTTATTATATCTAAGAGAATATAAAGGAGACATTAGTGATTTGGGTTTAGATTTTACTACAGTTAATAACGATTTGGGAGAAACTAGGGTAAGTTATAAAAATCCGATATCTATTAAAAGTTGATTAACTGTAAGATACTGTTTTCATATGATGATTTTATTGTTGCTCTTTACTGTTTTTAGGTTATGGACTTGAAGCCAAATGGATCTAACATTCCTGTGACAAATGAAAATAGATTAGAATATATCCAAAGATTAGCTGATCTCAAATTAAATAGTCAATTAAGAAAACAATGTGCTGCATTTAGGGACGGTATTAATAGCGTAGTACCAATAACATGGTTAAAATTATTTAGTCATACTGAATTGCAAGTCATTATTGGTGGTGACACGCAAGAAATCGATGTTAGTGATTTATGTGCCCATACAGCTTATGGAGGTAAAATTATTTATTGTTTTCATCTTTCTATATATTTTATAATGTACCGACTAATTATCTGCTGTTGAGAAGTAATGAACTTAAATATATCTGGATCTATCTAGAGCAGGGTTAGGTTTTAGGCCTATATCCTTAATGGGTAGTAGCCAATTGATATCTTTGTAATCTACAACTTAGATAAACTGTAACCACCATTTAAGGCATTTCTCCTAGTATTTAGTGTAAATAGAGAACTTATGAAGAAATAATATGAAATCCAATGCTGAAAGCAAACAGTAACTGATTTGAACCTAATTCGTACAAAATAAATAACAACGAGGAGTCAAAAGTGGCAAATACTTTCTGGTTCCAAAAACACAAAAAGCTCACAATGTGTAGTGTACTCCAGATCTATGACCCTAACAATCAAATGGGATGTGTATGATAATGACATCATCCTAAGATGAAAATTGAAATTTATAATAATAAAATTGTGACATTGACATTGGTTTTTCCTTTCTTTATTTAAGAAGAGTCACATTGGAGATGAGATATGGATGATTTGCTTCATTTCATATGTGAGTGACTGGAGTCATCGTCATTAAGAGAGTACGCGTTTCGCCTATACCTGCTCGATGGAGATGTCTCCAGGATGTAATATTTAATATCCTGGCAGGATCGCCATGTAATATTTAATATTGGGGGTTGTATGGAATAAACACTTTTACAACACTTAATTACTATAAATTAATTATATTAATGCTGTATCAGCAACATAGTGAACTTGATCATGAATATCATACATTGAACTCGTCGTCTATGCATTGCTGTGTATTTATTTTCTATCTTTTGTTTATTCAACCTTACTCGCAGACACGCAGACAGTTTGTTAGGTTTTTTCTTTCTTCGCTCTACAGATATAGATGGTATGGTTTCTTATCTCCATACTGCTAATTTAAATTTAAAAATACGTTGTATCCGAGTTCAAGATATTTAAGATAATGGCTGGTTTTGAAATTAGGAACTTTTTTCCAACTGTACTTGGAGTCTATCATAGAAAAACAAACTTAAAATTTGGAAGATTTTAAAATTGGCAAAGTATTTAACAGTTATGCGCGCAGTGTAACCTGACCAATCGGTAGATGTACCAACTTAAATTAAAATCAGTCATAGTTTAGAAATAATAGATAATTTGTTAAGACGATGCTGTAACTAATAATATATTTTTTAGGTGACTTTTCTGAAGACCACCCAACCATTACCTTGTTTTGGAGTATAGTACATAGATTTACAGAAGTTCAGAAAAAACAGTTATTAAAATTTGTAACCAGTTGTTCGAGACCACCTTTACTAGGTTTTAAGGTAAATTATTATTTATTTGAATTAATAATTTATTCCATTCAGATGTTTTGTATGTATATGGTATTGCCACATGAAATAACTATGGGATTTGCTAAAATTAGGAAAAAAACGAGTTTTAATTTTCAGATTTTTTGAATATTAAAATTGGATTAGATTAGGAAAAACTGAATGCAGTAATATTAAATGATAGTTCATAAAAAACAGTATTTGGGAAGGTGGTACAAAATTATCTGACAATTAAGTCTATCAATGACAGATAGTTAAATGTATGCGTATTATATATCTTATTTTTTGTATTATTATACGGTTACCACGACACATCTGTTAATAATAAGCTTGTGCTTACTTTTGAATTATATTGTTTTAGGAATTAAATCCTCCATTTTGCATTCAATCTTCTGGAACCGAAAATAGAATGCCTACAGCAAGTACCTGTTTAAATTTACTTAAAATACCTATTATCACCAACGAAGAAATATTAAGAAATAAACTTTTATCGGCTATTGAACAACAAGCTGGATTTGAATTATCGTAGTTCAATTTTAAATTATTGTTAATTTAATTGTTTACTACAATACATTGATGTGTAAATATTATTAATTTTTTTTATACTTCTTTTCTATAGTGTAACCAAAGGTTATTCCCAACTGACAAGAGGCCAAGAGACGAGCGCCCGCGAAAATCATTTGATGTTTGTATGGCCAATCAACCAGGACCATAAACATTTTCGTAAAAAAGACGAAATATGTGATGAGATAGAACTGAACTGATACTGATAAGTCAACTAAGTTAATTTTTAACACAATTTTCTTCCCCACCTTTAAATATTTACGTATTCGTTCTTCCTTCTCCAAAGCTAGAAATAGAGTAGGGTAGAGTCCTGGGTGAAACATACATAATTATAAATTATAATGTAAAAGCTTCAATCAACATGCCTTTTAGCACATACCCAACTATTCACGCCAACATAAAAATTTGTCAGCTCTATATATAAAAAAGAGGACGATATTAACTGGGGGAACATAACTATGAAATATTATTATTACGCTATAACTACATTACGATAGAATTTGTAAAAGATATTGATTTCATCTACTATCATAATGTTATGAATTATAATAATATATATATATATATAATAATAATAATAATAGCTTTTATTGCCCAACAAATATAAAATCCCATTACAGAGCAATACAATACAACAAAATTTTCCAGCATGTTAACAGAGGTAGAAGGAGGAATGTATGTATGAAGAAGAAGGAGGAATGTATGTACCTATAGGATCTATTGTGTCCCCCCTTACTTGCCAAGTTCTGATGTTTTCTCATATTTATAGCAGCTCTTCGAGTCCTAGATCCCCCTCTTCTATTTCATGTGCTCCTAGGTATCTGGCCCTAGAATTCTGCAAGACAGGGCATTCTGAGAGTATGTGTATTGAGGTTTCATCCTCTTCTTCATGTGGCTTTTTAACCGACAATGCCCGTTGAAATTCGGAGCCTTTTTTTACTGAGGTTGAGGCAACTAAGAGATCTCTTCTGGTCATAGTTCCCCAGTAGTATCTTAGATTGCCTCAGTCCTTCCAGCTGATTCCAGTACTTGGATTTTTCCTTCTCCATTTCTTCCCTTAGTTTTCCTAAGATTACTCTACTGCTGATCCCACAGGATGGTTCTGGTCCCAAGTGTGGGGTTTCAGCTCCTTTTTTTGTCAGCTTGTCTGCTGTTTCGTTTCCCTCTATTCCTATGTGTCCCGGGACCCATAGGAGGGTGACAGTGTTCTTCTGGCCTAGTTCATTTAGTTTGCCTAGGCATTCCCAAACCATCTTAGAACTGATTATATTTGAGCTCAGCGCTTTGATGGCTGCTTGACTATCCGACATGATCACAATCTCTTGTCTGCGGTAGTTTCTTCCAATATTGAATTCCACACATCTTTCGATGGCGCGGACTTCTGCTTGAAAGATGCTCGGGTATGTGCCCAAGCTTTCTGAATACTTAGTTCTCGGTCCAAAAACTCCTATCCCAGTTCCCTCGTCTAGCTTGGAACCGTCCGTATACCACTTTATGGTATTCTGGTTTAAATTCTGTATGGTGTCTTCATCCCATTCAGATTTATTACTCAACTTTGTGATGAATTTTCTCACAGAGTTAAATTTCTTTGACATATCATCTTGGGGCATTTCCCAAGTTTGATCAAAATGAAGTGATCGAGGTTTTTCCCTGATAATTCCTTCTTTGATCATTCTATATATTGTTTCCTTCCTTACACTTTCTAGCAGAATGTGCAGTGGGGTCAAGTTTAAAATCACCTCCATTGCAGCAGTGGGGCAAGTTCACATTGCTCCAGTAATACATGAACAGGCTAGTCTCAGAATCTTCGAGAGATTTTTCCTCGTCGTACTCAGATTAGCCTCAAGCCACTGCCCTATATGTGATTATTGGTCTCACTATTGCTGTGTACATCCATTGCAGAATACGTGGGTTGCATCTCCAGTTCTTTCCTGCAATGTTCCTGCACACCATGAGGGCCTTGGTTGCTTTGTGTATTACTTCGTCTTCGTGTTTATTCCAGAGTAACCTGCTATCTAGGATTAGCCCTAGATATTTGACCTATGTTTTCCACTCGACGTTGTTCTTCCCTATTTTTATGATTTTTAGATTAGGTTCCTTTTTCCTTGTAAAGGCTACTAGTATGGTTTTGGTGTGATTGATGCAATATTAACAAAATTGACATTAAAAAAAGAGGTATCCACCTAAGAGGTATCCAGTCCCTAAAAGCTAGTATGACTCCACCGCCCCTCGAAAGGTAGGTTTGATAAACTAATTATTTTTAAAATTACATATATTAGTTAATATTGCAAAAATCATTTGTCTACCTTTTAAGTTTGTTAAGATGGCCATTCGTCAGAAAATACATGGTTGGTGCTTTAATTTGGGAAATTTGGTTTATGTACAAAAAATAAGAAAAAAAAACACATTTTTAAGGGAACACTATTTATTTAACTGAAATATTGGACAGTGTATTGTATAATTTAGTTTGAATTCAAGTATGCCATACCAAAACAAAATGTTTTAAATTATCTGGAAAACTATCGACATTTATATTGACCACACAACTGTTCGCTTATTTTATACTTATGCCATAATCTACAGGACATTATAACAAAAACAAACTATTGGCATAATATATACGTGTATTTTAATGTTATCAAATGCCAGTTCAAATGATACCTGAGCTGTTTTACCTGAGAAAATCATCTTTAATTCTGTGGTATTTTCATAAGATGTTTTAACAAGTATATATTTGTTCTACAAAAAAAAACTTAATAAACTGTAGTTTATCAATAATCCACAGAAGTTCCTACTAATGTTAGAGGCCCAACAATAAAGGTAACAAAAATCGTTACCAAGCACCTTTAGAAATATAGTATATAGTTAGCACCACAAACAACAGTAGAATAACAATATACAGGGGTGATAGTCAAAACACAAATTTCGCATCACACGAGATTTTCATTTTGACATCGCAATGTCCTGTATAGAGAATGGTATTATAATAGTAACAAAATTTCACAACGACTATTTGTTATTCGCATAATGTAGAAATTTTGCACCATTTATCTTATTAAAAAGCAATGGCACACTGACACAAAACTTGTAACTATTTCTATAATATATATTATTATAAACTGTGTTGTATACAAATAGTATTCACCGTAAGTAAAATATAAACTTATATTGATACCCAAGTTAAAACATGAACAACAAATATATAATTACTGAGGTAGTTTACATCTTTTTTTATTATTTTTAAGGATTACCTTAGATTGGATAATTGATGAAAACTTAAAAGATCCAAGAAACTTGATCATTTCTTTAAAAAATACATAAAAGCCAAAAAAAGCGATACTTTGATACGACCTTACAAAAGGTCTACACATGGTAGTTTTCGATTGAAAAATGACATTAAACAGTTTAACGGTTAGGTTCCATAGAAACCTATGTTTGAATAATTGTCGATTACATCATCGTAGTTCTTGGACATACGCGGTAATACAACACAAAAATTGAAAAAAAATTGAATGTCTATTGTGCTATATTGAACATAAAGAAATGAAAAAATGTATCCAGAACTAAGGTACTAAATCTACAGCGGGCTGGTTTGCACATCAGTCTCCGTCTAGCAAAGTGTAACATGTACTATAAACTATAGTGTTGTAATAAAAATATACAAAGTGACTTAAATCAAGTGGCCCCACTCGATTCCTGAAGTTCTACAATGATTTTGTAATTAATTAAGACATTTCTCTTGATTTCTAATGATTTTAAACCTTTTTTTTTAAGGGAATCCGGAGGTTTTGATATAAATCATTCTGTACAAGGAAGATAAACTCATGTCGAAACACTTTGATTGATTAAAGTGACACATCTACGAGACAAATTTACAGGTACAGAAATCCACCAAATACATCCAAATATTACATGAAATTTTTGAAAATTTAGATCCAAAACGGTCTCGACAGAGTTACCCCCTTTAAATAAAAAAATACCTGATGATTATTATATAATATGCACTATATACTATAGAATGACTTTGATTTTCGTAGTGGGAGGTTACTCCTGTATTTTAACACCAAACATTACGACAAATTTAACGGACCCATAATGGATTATGTTTTTGAGTGCCAGAAATAATGAAAAAAATACAGGTCTGCATCTGTATTATTGAGTTATAACTCAAAATATACTTAATAATAATACAGGGAGATACCCTCCCATAGCAATGTAAATATATACAGAGCATTCCAAACTAGTTCCAAACGTACCGCTATTTTAAGAGTTAGATAGTTTTAATGTTATACCAGTGAAAAATATACTGTCTATCTCTTACAACAATAAAAGAAATGCGTTTAGGTCCATTTTGAGATACACTGTAAAAGTAGCTTTCAGAAATCTACAAAAAAAAAACAAAGTAATAATATGAAAAATGCATAACTCCAAGAAAAACTATAACTATAGAATAACTTTGATACCTATTCCATGATTGAATTTGACCGATTTATCTCTCAAATTTAAATAAATTGAATATTAAAATTTAAACAAAAAACAAAAGGTCGCCTCTATATGGGTTATACATAATATGAAACGGCAAAATCAGTATCAACATTTACTGACAGCGAGGAGGTCAAACTTTTGTTATTAAACATACATAAAATCAAATTCAATCGTTTTAATAGGGCTTTAAGTTAGGCACTATGAAATACCGTAACTCTGAATATGTATTGGATTGTCAGTCAGTGGTTATATTATTTCAGTGACTAACTGTATTTCTTCTTTTTTTTTAATATGAATCAACTAATTTAGGTTGACTTTTGATGTGTTAGATATCAGATTAATTGTAAGCATACAGTACAATCAAAGTAGCGAATACTCTTAAAACAGTTTACTATTAAGATTAAGAAAACTGTTAGACAAGCACCTATTGTTGTAATTCATCACTTAATACGGCCATCCAAGAAAAATAGGTTAAAACTTGTCTTTAAAAAAGTAGAAAGGCATTCCTCTTTGATCATTACTTGTATTATACGGTAAAATTGATAATACCTTTAAAAAGATATTATTATAATGACATTTTCTGTTATTGGTTGGCAGAATGAAAAAATTATTGAAATATTTCAATATTACATTCATTGATAGCTTAACAATTTCTTAAAAATAAAACCGATAAACTATATGTATCAAAATTGATACTTTTTATTTGGATTTTATTCTTATCAAATTGAATGCTATCGCCGGATAGTCCTGATTAACTGTTAAATAGCAAATTTTTTTTGTTTTTTGGGGATGAAGGACCAATTCGAAACTTCCAAGAAAGAATTTATCAAGGTTTTCAAAATAAATAATTTAAATGAAAAGATTTACTGTAAAACAAAGTTATTTTTTAATAAACTTTTTAAATAATAATACAGAAGTTAAAAAGGAACCCATATTTAAGAGTTTAACTGACATTTCTACTTTATTTCTATGGCATAATCCCTAACATTTTAATAAATAGTGAAATATTTTATATTCAGGTCTAACAAATTCTGTAGGTAAAATTTATAATTAAAAAAATAATATCATGGGTCTTAAAACTGAATGATTTTGTTTTTGAACTTTCATACCTCGTTAAATTTCTGTGGATTTGAATAAAATTAATATATTTAAACTCTGTTGTATTTATTTAATAAAATATTTCTTGAATGATTCGAATTGGATATTCAATTTTTTACTGTCTTATTTTGAATGAAAATTTGGACACTTATAACATATTCTCCTGCTTCGAGTAATAAAAAACCATATCAAAAGCCAAAATGGATTGATTTTATCAAGGTAAATATTATATTGTAATTTTTTAGGATTTTTGGATTACTTGAAGCACGCAGTTTTGACTAACCGTTAGATTTTGTTAAATAGACAGGTAGATGTTAAAAATATTGTATGTGAAAAATGGATTGGGTGAATTTTTTATTATGGAAAATGGCTACAAACATCTTATGCACTTCAAACGATTATAATTTAACATACATTTGAAAATATTTCTGTCACTATAGTAAATATTTTAAATGTAAATTAATATAAATGTTGAATATTGGCTAAGACACATAGTAGTTCAATTTGCGTTTTTTATGTGTACACTTTGTACTCGAAACTCGTTTGGTTTGTACGTTGATTGATCTTATATTCTTAAGACTAAAGATTGGAAAAATCTCTTCTATTTGGTATTTTCTATATAAGACGGCTTCTAAGTGTGTGATATCTTTCCCTTATGCAAGTTACTGTATGGGGAGCATTTCTTGTTCACTAATCTTTCTCTTAACCGAAAATAAATATATGTACCCTTTTAATATTTAACATATTTTTTTCATAAATAAAGCAAGCTCTTTTGGTAACATTTCTTGCACTTTGGCACACTTTTTTTAATAAAATCTGTACAAACGATTTAATTTTTTTTCTCTTCTATTTTTTATACACAAAAGTAATAAATATATTTATATTCTCAATAAAATAATTTATATCCATTTTTTCACAATTTTCTTAAATTTCAATTTAAAATAGCGACCCCGCTACATTTTAAATTTTTTAAAAATCTAACAAAAAAATATCCTCCCCAACAAACAATATTTATCAAAAATAGTTATTTTACACATTTCCTGTTGCATCGATTGGTTACTTCATTTTGTCCTTATTGCTAGACCACCAAATTCAAAAATCAATTAATTCACAGAAGATTGTGCCAAGGCAGCTAATCTGGAAATGTAAAGAAGATCATTTAAACTATTTTTACATTGTATGATCCAAATGTTGCCAAGAATGTTCAAATGCCTTCTTAAAATTTAATTATTGGGACACAAAATTTACCGGCCGGCTGACGTATATATATGACACCATTTCATATTACCGCTTGACCTACTGCCTTTTAGACGCGAAACCTTTAAAAACTTGTGTACTGGCACGGACGATAGCCGCAATTTTAAGTCACTTAGAGACACTCCTCCTGGCCGGACGACTAAATATTTTAGCAGTTCATCAATCGTGCATCGTCCAGCACATGCTTGCATAAATTATTAGCTGCCAGTTTTACTCAAAATGTCGGAGAAGAGTGTGCCGGTCCCTCTAAGAGGCAAAAACGTGAAGAAAAAGGTAAAAACAATTATTGTGGCTTGGACGAATGTGAGATAAGACAAATTTTGAACGCCTTGGATGAGGATGATTTATATCTTAGTGAGGAAGAGGAGCCATTTCAGGACAGCGGCAGCGAGTACGATCCTGATTCAGAAATTGAAAGTGTTACTTCTGAAGCCTCTTCGATTGGGGAGGTTCCCGAACAAGTTACACAAAATGAGAAACCTGAGGATTTGGAAGCTATTGTGGAGTGAAGCGAACAGGAAATATTCTGGACCATTAATGAATTTGTCCCTCAAGTACACGAATTTAACAATGGTGAAAGTGGTTTGAAGGGCGACAGCCTAACTTCAGAGTCGAAACAAGCAGATTTTTTTTTAGCCTCTTTTCGGATGAAATAGTAAATATAATTGTGATAGAAACTAACAGGTATGCTGCCCAACAGAATGCTAAAAATTGGAAAGATATTGATCTTCCAGAAGTGTACGTTTTTATTGCAGTAACTATGTTTATGTAACGCGTCAGGAAATTAGAGATAAAAGAGTACTGCTCTCAGGATAATTTATTGCATACAAAGATTTTTTCCAGGAGATGTCAAGAGATAGATATTTTAATTTTCGCCGTTATTTGCACTTTTCTAACAACGAGGAAGTGCAAAAAATGATCGCCTGTATAAAATTGACCCAATATTGCAAAAACTGAAAGGAAACTTTCAGAGTAACTTTTATCCTTTTAAGAACTTAGTTATGGATGAGAGCATGGTCTTGTTCAAAGGAAAGTTGAGCTTCAAGCAATACATCAAAACTAAAAGACATCGCTTTCGATTCAAATTGTACGTTCTTTGTGATTGCGAAACGGGCATTGTTTTAGATTTCATAACATATGCAGGTAAAGCAACAAAAGTGGAAAATCAAGAAAACCAGAATCTGGGTATTACAGGAACCATTGTTGCTAATTTATTGAAACCTTATCTAAACAAAGGACATTCCTTATTTACTGATAACTTTTATACAAGTCCATCTCTTTCAAATCATTTGTTCCAAAACAAAACAAACTCTTGCGGCACGGTTAGAAAAATCGAAAGCAGATGCCACGGTTTGAGAAGAGGCTGAAAACTGGCAAAAAAAAAAGAATCCTTTATGCGTTCTGGAGTATAACAGTAATATGGGTGCAGTTGACAGGACAGACATGATGATTAGCAGTACTGATTGCACTCATAAGACAATAAAATGGTATATCAAGCTATTCTTCCATTCGCTAGATGTTACCTTACTAAATGCCCAAGCAATGTTTTTGACGCAACACGCAGAGAAGGTTCCATTTGCCAAGTTCCACTTAGAAATCATTTGGCAGTTGTTTGAAAGGTGATTTCAAATACTTACTGTGACAATCACAGTTTCTTAACATTTTTTTTTAGGTATTCAGCAAATGAGGCAAAGTCAGTTTTTTCTGATTTGGGGACAAGACTGCTACTAGGAGGTGAAGAGTTTGCTCTCACACACAGGCTGGGCCAAAAAAAAGAGAAGAGAAAGCAGCTACATGTGTAGAGAATGTGATGTTGGGCTATGTGCTCTGCCCTGTTTCGAGATATACCACAAAGTAGCCAACTTTTGAACTTGAATATTTTTTATGATTTTGTTTCTAGTTTTTTCTAGGTTTAAGTATTTTTTGTACGATATGGTATTAAAACATTTTTTTTAATTTGTTTTCTTGAATCGTTGTTTTTTCTAATATAATAAAGTTTTTCCGCTTAATGGTTCCCTTGCTACTGTTTTTTCAACTTTTATTATGGTGACGTATATATACATCATCAGGCACAGAGGCAATGCAAAATATGCCGACCGGAGGGAAATTTTTTCACGGAGGGGTTGCCGTACTGAAAGAGTTAAGATTAATTTAGATTCCAAATTTTTTTTTTAAATGTATGAATGCGTAATCTAGCAATAGAAGTAACCAAATTGAACTGCAACAGACACGGCGTTATCTCCTAACACCATTCTATACTTTCCGAGTTTGTACTATCAGAGACAAGTGACACTACTTCGCCTTGACACAAGGCACAACGAGAGTCTCCATCTCTCGCACACTCGTCCTATACGTCTTGGATTATAATACAATTTTTTTTTCTCTCACAAAACAACCGCTACCGTTTTCAACGCTCGATTAACGTAGAAAACGGTCCCACAACACCAACAAATAATATATTTTACAAGGGACCGTCTCGAACACTATATCTTGCGCAAAACAACATTATTTCAACAAATCGCCTAACAATAATATAATAGTTAAAAAATGTCTTTTCTTACCAACACATTCACACACGGTACATTGTTCGTTTATTTCCTTTTTTTAAACTTTTTGCCGCTAAATGTTACTTTAATATATGTAATAATAGGTTAGGAATATTGAAATGGTTTCATTAAAAATTTACTATCGAAGTTAAACAAAAAATTTTAAAATATATTTTCCGTTCATATCCTGCAATGTCTCAGGTGATTGTGAATAAAAGATAACATTTTTTTAATTAACTAGTAACATATTTTTTTTCTAAAAATCTACTAAGATTATTAAAACATCCATTAAAGAATGATTAAAAAACTTATCTGCATTGTAAAGTAGAAAAAAGTTGTAAGTAACAAGTAGGTATTTATTAATTCTACAAATTGTACCTTCTGCCATAGTATATACACTAAACTAAGCTATGGGATAACGAAGGTAAAATTTATTAATAAACGTTCTCTTCTAATACAAAATCACTAGTAGTATTGTAAAATTGACAAATAAAACAATAACTAAATAATTATTGTTAAATAACAAATTTCTCAATTTCCCTAACCTTTTGTCACAAAACACACCATTTCAAAATACAAAAATTACGTAAAGTTCTTTTCCACATTCACACTCAAATTACAGTAAAAAAAATAATAATAGTAACAGCCACTTTTTTTTTAACTCCGAAGGAACTGTACGTCTTTCGAATTTTTTTCTTCTAAATTAATATTTATTAGATGTGGTGTAGGTTCTTTCAGATATTCATAGCTTAACTGTGACTGACTGGTCGTCGAACATCGGGAATTGAGGTTTGGAACACGACACAATGCATCAGAGTCATGTTCCACGCGGTTTCTTTGGTAAACATTCATATTTTAATATTAAAAAAGAACAGTCTGGAGACGTCAACCGCATTTAAATCGTTTTTACGATCAAGTGTATATACTGGAATTAAAATTAACGATTGGTTATTTGAAAGGTTAAAGTTCGTTAAGTTCGCAGACTGTTCTAAACGTTTTAAGGTGTGTAAAATTAATATGCTGTGTTTAGATTATTGTGTGTAAATAACGGAAATTTCTGTGGCTATAAAATCTAATATATTTTGATTATTTGAGGTAGATTGTAGTTTAATAGGTACGTAGTTCGACGCATACCTTATTTTAGGAGATAGTTCTCCAAACTTTCCACTATAGTATATATATATAAATATATCAACTAAGTAAACTATATGTGTAACTATTCAAATTATAAAAAAATATAAAGAAACACAAATAAAATAAAGACAAATGAGATAAACTCAACGCGTAGCACAACTGGGAACTTCTTCGACGCCTATACTTATGTTTCAATATACGAAGATGAACGACCAGAGGTCAGCGCTTGAAAACCATTGAAGTGGAAGGCATCGAGACACGTTTCTAGTAAAAATAGGGTATGCATTAACAAACCCATGCGTACAGGCAGTGTGTATGAATGTTGCTCTAGTTAGTACTACTGTTGTGGCTCGGATGAGGTAGCTTCAGATTGACTGACATCCTTCTGTTTTGATTGACGCTGTCTTCCTTGAGGCGGCGCTACCGACTGGTGAACCATTGCTCTAATACGTCGTTGTGCCGACTGAAACAAATTTACAATAAACATCTACTTCATACAGTTTATAGTAGAATCAAAATATAGTAAGCAGTAGAGTTGTAGGTTGTGGCAAATTATAGATAATACACAATACTAGTACGATTAAAAGGTATTATTTTTGACAAAAATCAGTAATGAGCTTGTAATGAGTAATACTTATACATTTCCTGGTTACTGATCAGTTAAAATTCATTATTTTCTGTATATTGTTAGGTATTTATTACAACTAGTGACAACGCTGTACGCAACGATATTTCTGTCTTTGTCACTTTACCGTAACTTCCATCACACCGTCGCATGCCACTGTAATGTAAATGCAAGCACGAGCGTATCATTGGTTTGCGAATTGTACCAAAAGATGACTTTGTGCATATGTGCTGTAATTCTACGTGTGTACCTCCGAATAACCAACCGGGCATTTCTACATCATTAAGTTCCACAATAGGACGTTTAACTAATTTTTAGATTCTGTTAAAAACCATATAAATACTTAGTACTATGTGAAAAAACAACGGCACACTAGTTTTTTTTTATTTTAATTGCATATATAATTTTTATGAGCAAAAAAAAAAATTTTATTTTGTACTTTTTGAATATTCCGCCATTTTAAAAATTTCGTCACAGATGCTCGAAGCGAAGTTAGGTACAAGTTTAATGTCAAAATTGTCAAGTGTATGACATAGGTTAACTCTTAGAACAAAAAGATACAGGAAAATGACCTTGAGTCCAGAAAGAGCTTGCATATGGTGGCCAATTATATGAAAAACAATTAAGTTAATCTAATTAGAAACATAAAACAAATAGGGTCAAATTTGGAGTTAAACACCCTATTACAAAAGATAAATTAGTTGATATGTGCTCTGATTATACCAGTGTACCAAAGAATTTTTCTTTCATTCTTAACCCTCTCAAAAATTAATAAGCACGCCCCCGATTCGCTGTCAACTGGGCGTACTTCTACTCTCAATCATTGTTGGTTTAAGTATAGTAAATTTACTACACATATCTTCTAACTGTACAACAAATTGTAAGAAAACCCACAATTGACGATTTGTTAAGTAAAAAAATATTTGGACTTTTATTTACCTGTACACTGAAGAATGGACCTATGATATGAACTGTCGTTTCATCTTCTTGTGGCGAGGTGCCTTGTTCGGGTAACTTGATAACACTACCTGTGACACGTTGTAACTCTCTAACATTTTGACCTCCTTTACCAATTATTCTACCAACTTGCGAACTGGGTACCATTATTTCTACGGTTAATCGAACATCATCTGATCCTGCTACGAATCCTTCTTCTCTCATTTTTTCGAAAATCAGGTACTGTGCCTAAAAGAGAAAATATTAATAGTATGCAACAATAAACGGAATTCACATTAAAAACATAATACATAATTCAGATTATACATTTCTTGAATGTAGTAGACTCATATCTTTGTTTTGAATAAGTGTATTTTTTATTACATTTCTCTATAATCTATAATATTTTTAATGGTGTGGTGAGCAAGATGTTTGGAAGAGTTTTCGGGACAAAAATTGGCTAATAATTTTTTCTTTTTTGAAATAGATTTGAATAATTGGTTATCTATTGAACACAAAAACATCAATTAAAAAATAACAGCTGGTAACCTTCGTTTATAAACCAATGGGGCGTTAAACTTAACAAAAATATGTTTTCTTAATGTTATTAGTTAGGGGTGTACAAAATCATACTAGGAAATCAATTAATCAAACCATAATTTTCCACAACTTTTACTGCAGGCACGGTTACAAATTTTTTATGAGGAGTTCTAACTGTTGTGTTCGTGCAGTATGATACAAAACAAGATTTATATGATATTGACATTATTCAAATTTGAAAAAAAAATTTGGAGAAAAGCTAACTAAACATAGCTAAACATAGTTAACACAATGCTTATATTTTATTGAAATGTCAACCTCCTATAAACTGTAGACAAACTTAAGATTGACCATTCCAGAACACGTGACTTTAACAAGATCCTCCATTTTCTCTGGGTGGCACACAGTCTGACTTTCTCCGTATTGCTTACGTGTGTTTTGTCTGTTTTCAAATTGTTTTTAGCGTTTTTTCCTGTTTTTAGTGATATTTTTTGTTAAAATGTCTCGTAGTGACTACCATACATCCCTTAGTGGCGATGTTAAGAGCCGGTATGACGAAAAAATTAAAATTGTTGATAATATCGACCTATACGCAATCCCTCTCACAGATTGCAAGTTAGATATAATGTTAATGCCAAATATTACAATGGTAGAACTTATGAACTATTTAATATTGTCTCACAGCTTTTATACTGGACAGCAGTTTAAGGCTTATAAAAGCACCCAAGCTTTTAAACAATATGAAGCTGGGTCTATTCAAGAAATTGCAAAAAGTGCAAAACTCTGTATAAACAAATGGAATTAATGAGTTTGTATGCCACCCAGCAAACATTCTGGAATGGTCAATACAAAACACTCACATATTTTGAAAGTTCTTCAAACTTCAAATTAGATTGGCCTTTTTGTAACTGGCTATTAGTACATAAAACATCTAAATCAAAAAGTGGCTTACTTCATATATGAGTTAGTGACGTATCTGTAGTGAAAGTTGCAAACATTTAGGAATTCTTAATTTCCAGTTTTCTCCCAAAATATTTTATTCAAAAATTTTTTAAATATATTTTTGCAAAGTAGTGCTAATATACTTTAAAAAAATAACAGAAACTGGATATCGGTTTAACACCCCATTGTGTCATTTCTCTTATCTTATTGTGGCCTAGTGATATATGTGAAGAGAATGATCCCGATAATCAATTATTAAAGCTTCTGCCAACAAAAAAAATAAAAACATTTTTTATATAATGCAAGTATATTATTTTTAATTTATGTGCACAACATAACATAAATACTAAATATAATATTGAATTTTAAAAATTAAAATTGGAAAATAGCAAATCATCAAAGCACTACACTATTACAATAATTAATATTAAAAAACTTTATGAATGATATTCTATTTCTTCAGTAACTAAATATTTGATTGTTAACATTAAAGGCTATGTAGATAGCATATTCTAAAATACCGTCTACTTTTCAAAAAATTTAAAAGCTTAAAAATGTAGTAAAACATTGAATATGTTTACGTTTTTAATAAAATTATGTCAATACTATCCTGACCTTAACCTTATAGACTAAGTCGATCCTGTTTTGTGTAATTCGAAGGTTACAGCACTTAAAATAGCACTCTAGGTAAACTTGCATATTGTGAAAACAAAAATGTATTTCTATACTCTTGTTACCATTACTATCTGTTAAATTTAAGTTTTTCTCAAATATTGATACTACTAAGGATAATCTCCTTTCATATTATAAAACAATATTTCTATAGAAATGAATGGTTGACAAAGATTTTAGGTCAAGGTAAATTGCTTTTTGAGAAAAATACACTGTAATAAATATAACAAATAAAAGAATCTAATTTATTTTTTAGTTTATTTTTGATTTAATTTAATTTTAATTTAAGGTTAACAAGTTAGGTTATCTATTTATAAAAACACCTCAAATAGTTACGTACATTGATCTTAGACTTCTAATAAAAAGGTCGCAGGTTAGGTCCACAGGTGGATTCATTTTTTTTTTAATATAACAAAATCTTATATTTATTTAAATTCGTATTCGTATTTATTTTCATCCTCTCAATAACTGCTTATTTTTCTGTTGGGTAAAACATTAGAAAACCCCAACCAATAATAGTTATTTCTATCAAGTCTCTTTTGGATATAGGAACATCTCCTCTAGCTTTAAAAGTATTACTTACATTTAAAAATAGTAGTTGTGAACTACGTTTTACAGAAATTTTGGGGAATTTTTTAGTTTTTGATATTTTTATTCACGAAATGTTCTTGGAATAATTTTTAAGTAAATATTCGGAGTTTCACCTTATTGCATATCTATTTAATGTTCAATACATTTTGATTGATCATATTTTGTGTAGGTACCTTAAATATTTGCAAATTCATCATTAGAATAACCTTTTTGTTTTTTTTATTTAACAATGTTTGTTCCTTCAACGTAAGTTTATTGAATCCATAAAACAGGAAAGAGAAATACATAGATAGGTTAGGTTTTAAAAAGGCCCATCAAGACACTTAGGTAACAAAATTAAATTGAAGAGTGGAAGAAACAAAAGTGACAAAATATATATTTTGATAAAATCAAATAAAACAATATAAAGCAGCATTATAAATTATATTTTTAAATTTTATTCAAAATACGGAACTTTAGCTTAGAACAAAAAATCAGTAATGCAAATAAATTTCGAAAAAATGATATTTTTTCAAAAAATGGAAGTGCCAAGACTAACACAATGTATTTTAAAATAAAAAAGCCTCTTATTTAAGTTTGGCTGGTTCCAGCAACATGTTCAACAACTTCCTTCACCCTCAGTACATCACGGTAAAATTTCTTATGCAGTGGGTCCTTTAGATAAGGTATCATAGAGATCAGACTCTTTTTTTTCAGAAATCTTGTTTTCTGGTGAAACTACATGTAATTCCGTATTTCTTATGTTATTTACAATTTTTCCTTATTTTAGTACATTTACCTCAGTCCATGGCATCAAATCTGAAAAAGTTGTCTTGATTTTTATCGAAGCTGGATTTTGTCTATCAATGCGTATTGCTATGTCCTGGCTGATTTGCATTTTGGAAGTATTGAAATACAAGTTGGTTGCTTCCTTAATATTCCAAAAACAAAATTGTGTCATATCGATTACTTCAAATGGTGGATTGTACTTTGCGGACCTAATAACATCAATCAGATCTTCTGGTACATAGGCTTTCATTGTCCTTTTTCTTTTTTCTATCAAGGCAAAGTGTCTATCGCAAGGCATGAAGCTGTGTCCGCTTATCAGAAATCTTTGTTCAGTGGTGAACAAAATGAATTTATTTTTATTTTGGCCTCCACAGTTATCGCACCAAAGAACTATTGATTTTTTCTTTGTAAATCCACTGTTTAGAAAACGAAGACAATACGCAATCTCATTTGCCCCTCTGCCAGAAAATCCTTCGTGTCACAGAAACATGCTTGCCTGGTTTGTGTGTCCGACGTGAATTCCGAAGTTAAAGCACGAAAGCTGTGAAAGATAGAACATATCAGAGTGTACCAGTGTTGGTACAAACACCTGTTCAAGATCTACAGATGGACAACACAACTCATTACCTAGTTGTTGAGAAAGAATAGTATTTTCTTTCATCATATCCCAGGCTTTCTGCGCTTTAGCATGATGGAGGTCTAGTTTGGTTTATGCTGCTTTACTTGTTCCAGTATTTACTCGAACTTCGCAATCTAACCTATCGCAAGTATGACATGTGTCCATTCTAGAAAAGCCTGTGTATGTTCAAATCTGGACTCAGGTACTCCTTTTCGGACTTTGCGCGAGTATAAAATCCAACGTCTCTAGGCACCGAGTTTATAAGAGCTCTTATAGCGTTGCGATCATTTCCAGAAATTTTTGATTTTTTATGACATGTTCTCTTATCGCTGTAAAATGTCTGACCTGATTTCTTTTTAGAAATAAGTCCATCGATTTTTTTTCTCGTCACAGCGAACGTATCCAAACAGTTTTTTTACACACTTGCAAGAAATTTCCAAGTGTATAAGGTTCATTAGATACGAACCCTGACCCTGCGAATTTTGCTTATAAAATTTTTCAAATAAACTCTTACGCCAGGGGTAACCAACACTTTTGTAGGCAAACTGGCATTTGCAAAACACCTATAAAGAAATATTTTATTTCATAGAGTTTCAAAAGCTGCAAACATCAACACTAAACTGCATACCGTAGTAAACAACAAAGAAAAACAAACCAAATGGCGGTTGGCACTTACCACCTTTCTTAGGAAATAGACAAGGTACTTAACGGCAGCGCCATCTTTGAACAAGTGTATATAGCTTATTATAAATGCTGGCACTTACCGCCTTTGTTGGGACATAAAGGATGTTACATAACATCTTTCTATTGATACAACCGAAAATCTGAAATTTTGACACTTGCCACCTTTGTTGCTTTCACTTTGCAATTATAAAGTATTTGGCAAAAATGTCGAAGCAAATGCCCAATGGTTTATTTTTACTAATAATTTAATGAAGTTTTGTGTGTGTTAATACAAAGTAATGGTTGGTAAAATAAATTTTAAGACTAAACCAAAATAATAGTAGAATTATTTAAATTTTTACCATAGGTATGGAGAGAAGGAAATAAAATAATAATAAGGTCTAAATTATTATTAAAGTTAAAAAAAACTAAATAGGGAATAAAAACCTAGACAAGCAGACAGAAAATATCGTAAATATAAAAGGAAAAAGAAAGCAAACCCGTCTGGTGTTTTAAGTAATCAAATAATACTTTAATGGACTGTGATATCCTACAGGAACAATTTTTAATTAACTTATACTTTGGGTTTATATGTATATTCATTGCTTTGAGATTTCATATCAAACAAAGTGTTGTTTATTTCTATGTTTTTGTGTACAACAAAATTAAACTTTATTCCAAACATCGAGAAGTAATTTTCAGTGAAAAATATGCAAATTACCAAATTTAAAACAACTTACTTTCCATTGGGCTTCTGGCGATCCAACAATGGTAACCCTCCTTTCATTCTGCGTTTCTTGTGGTTTGGTTTCATCAATAGGCGCGATTTTTACGGAAGCACCAGAAAATCTAATGATATTCCTAATATGAGATCCTTTAGTTCCAATGATGGCACCGACGGCATTGTTGGGGATGTATAGATAAGTAGTTTCCTGGGTATCGCCACCGGCTTGTGATCCTGCGGGGTACATACCGGGATAAGGTGCTTGACCTGAGTAAAGCCCTCTTGAACCATAGCCAATTCCTTTAAGGAAAACATGATCATGACATAATTTAATTTGTTTGGCATTAACAGTTGAATATACAATGTACTTTTTAAAAAATTTAATAAACAGCAAAACTAATTAAGTTTGTATTAATTTGATAGATGCAGTCAACAATCAATTTTAAATATTTTTTCTGTATATTCAACAATTTCTGTTTGTCATAAGGATTTTGAAAATGATTCAAGTATTTGGCAAATATGTTCTAAAATGGTGAAAATTTATGCCACATAATAATCTGCATTATAGTTATGTAGCTTTAATTTTCTACAAATAATTACCACTACTATACATGAAACAATATTTAAAGTAGGTATTGTTTTACTTTAAAAAATATCTCATTTAATAGTAATATATTTCACTCAATCTGTATTTATCCCCATAAATTCACAATTAGCTACTACAGATAATCAAATAAATTCTAACCTGCGGTAGCCATCATCGCCATAGGATGCAATCCTGGGAACATCATCGTCTGAGGTGCCATGGCCTGTAGGTCATTTTCATAGCTCTGTCGGAGTTTTGAACTAATTTGGGATTCAGCTCGGCTCATATTCTCAATTGATCCTTTAACAGTAATAATACGTTCCAAATTGAAAGAATTGATATCGTTTATACTAGAAACCGTAATTTTTGTGTCAGTATCCTGCATTATTCGTTTTATGGTGTTGCCGCCTTTGCCTATTATCCTTCCTATGAGATTGTTGTGGGCCAAAATTTTTAAAGATATTTCTCTAAAAGTGAAAAAATGCATATTTACCAAACAGTGTGATAGCTAAAGTGTATTTTACACAAATACCAGTTACTTGATTAGTAATAATCACAATAAAATAAAAGCTAATCAAAAACGCGATATTATGCATAAACAATTTTCAGAATTGTTATAGTGAAAATTTAACTTAATATAGATGCGTCACCATCTGTATAATATAGCTATATCTATGGTATAAAATAATATATAGCAAATGTTTAAGCAGATGTTAATGAGGATGAAATTGAAGACTAAACAAGTTAATGGTTTGTCTACTGATTGAACAATTGGGAAAAGTTTTAATTATCACTTATATTGAACGTGATAAAACATTTGATAAATCAGTCAAAGTGGTTAACCATTGTGGTTGTTGCAAAGGATTACTTATTACCATTATGTAATTAAACTTATTTATCAAAACATTTCAATTTAAAAATGAGTAAATTAGACATTTTAAAATGGTTTATCTTGAATATTTTACTGTAACTTTGAATTTTTAGATATGTGTTAGATACATTGTGTAGTTGGGGGACTTCCTCTTACTGCGAATGAAGTTTGTATTTTATATTATTTTTCAATACAAATAATCTGAGAATCATTTAATAGTTCATGGAAAATATATACTTAAACAATTATATTATACAAAATAGTAAAAAGTACACAGATGTAGGTAAGACCTAAATGAAAAAAAAAATTAAATCTTTTTGTAATTAAAATTATTGGTTTCTGATATCTATAAAATATATTCATATTGTGAATGAAGAGTTTGTTTAAACGTGCTGGGATTACCGGTTGGAATTGAAAAAAGGCATAGGCTATAAATTATGGAAAATTAAGTGACATTTGTTGATGCTACCTTTGGTAAAGGAAGGTTTTGTCTTAAATGGCTGTTTTGAGCTTTTTTAATCTAAAAAAAAAGGGAATACTGTAAGGTAACAAAGTGTCATTATTGTTGAGGTCCATTAAAGACTTTTCTACTGTGGCTCATATACCATTTTTTTTCACTTCTGGTATTTTATTGGCCATAAAACTGAAGGGTTTGTTTAAACGTGCTGGAATTACTGGTTGGAATTGAAAAAAGGCCATAGGCTATATATTATGGAAAATTAATTGACATTTGTTGATGCTACCTATGGTAAAGGAAGGTTTTGTCTTAAATGGCTGTTTTGAGCTTTTTTAGTCTAAAAAAGAGGGAATACTGTAAGAGCAAAGTGTCATTATTGTTGAGGTCCATTAAAGACTTTTCTACTGTGGCTCATATACCATTTTTTTTCACTACTGGTATTTTATTGGCCATAAAACTGAAGAGTTTGTTTAAACGTGCTGTAATTACTGGTTGGAATTGAAAAAAGGCCATAGGCTATAAATTATGGAAAATTAATTGACATTTGTTGATGCTACCTTTGGTAAGGGAAGGTTTTGTCTTAAATGGCTGTTTTGAGCTTTTTTAATTTAAAAAAGAGGTAGCAAAGTGTCATTATTGTTGAAGTCCATTAAATAATTTTTTACTGTGGCTCATATACCATTTTTTTTCACTACTGGTATTTTATTTGCCATAAAACTGAAGATTTTGTTTAAACGTGCTTGAATTACTGGTTGGAATTGAAAAAAGGCCATAGGCTATATATTATGGAAAATTAATTGACATTTGTTGATGCTACCTTTGGTAAAGGAAGGTTTTGTCTTAAATGGCTGTTTTGAGCTTTTTTAGTCTAAAAAAGAGGGAATACTGTAAGGTAGCAGTCATTATTGTTGAAATCCAATAAAGACTTTTCTACTGTGGCTCATATACCATTTTTTTTCACTACTGGTATTTTATTTGCCAGGTTTTTCTTTATATATTAATTATAAATTAAAATCCCCAAATGTAAATTAAACTTTCAGATAAAACGCCCCATTTATCTATTTAAATTACAAAATTCATCAAACAAATGGTGCGATTAATTTTTGAAAAATTGTTACGCATTTATAACTCACCCTTTATTAGTGTTATTCGCCTCTTGCTGCATAACTTCTAGAATCCTCTTACAAGCGTTCGTACAATTTTCTGGATTTCCGTAAATGGTAATGGCTTTTTCTAAAGAACCTACATTATCCTTCCTGTGTACGTCAACTCGCGCCCTGGTTTGTTGTGTTATTTGTCGTATTGTTGAACCTTGTCTACCAATAATAGCTCCTACCTAAAAAATACAAAAAAAAAACATCATTCAACAGTATCGTAATTTAATCATACCTATTGCATATATGTAGCTGGAATATGTAATGGCATATTACATTACTAGGGAGGAAAGTAACTATTTTCACAAGAGGAAGAAATTTTATAGCAAGAGGATTAAGCCAAGTGCGACAAACTTGGTGCAGTATTTCATCCAATCCATATAATAATAGAAGAGAACAACCATTATTGTTTCAACAAAAAAATAAACCTACGTGTGAACATATTCTACTACAGTGTCCGAAATATGCTATGCAAAATTGAAAAAACTTTTTCTTATATCTTAGAAAATGTACGTTATCTCAAAGAATTTAGGGTTAAGTTTAACAAATTAATGTTAAAATATAATTAGAGCGTAGCAGAACACTAATTTATGTTCGAAAAGGAATGTACTAACTATCGTACGAGGGTTGTCTGAAAAGTTTCCTACCTCAACATGAAGATGGCAGCACTCGTAAACAAAAGTTGGGGAATGTGTTTGCGCATGCTTTGACAGGTACCCACTGAAATTTTAGCCATTTTGGACGCGCAGTTGTTGTTTGACAATCATTTGAGTGAGTCGATGTGTGTTTTTTATGAAAATGGAAAAAATCGAGTATCGAGCTGTCATTAAATATTTGTTTTTGAAAGGCAATACTCCTACACAAACGAGTTGTGTACGAGGATTCTGCACCATCATTTACCACCGTGAAATTTTGGGCTGCTGAATTTAAACGTGGCCGTACCAGCTTGGGTGACGATGAACGTTCGGAACGTCCAAAAACTGCAACCACTGACGATAATATCGATCAAGTTCACCAAATGGTGCTAGGCAACCGTCGAATTAAAATTAGAGATATAGCAGAGGCTATAAGCATGTCCAAAGAACGTGTTTGTCACATATTGAATCAAGATTTAGGCATGAGAAAGCTGTCCGCGCGTTTGGTGCCGCGTTTGCTCACTTTGGACCAAAAACGTGTTCGAATGAACATTTCCAACTCTCTGTTGTCGCATACTATTCTGTAATATGTAATAATTATAGTTTTATTTTATCATTTAATTATTAAAATATTCAACTTGTTCAACAATCAACTTACCATATCACTTTGTACAAGTATCCTCAATGGGAAGTCAGTTTGTCTACTCTGTCCTGGTAAACCTCCAAACGCAGCACCAGGGCCCCTAGGATTTCGTTTGCCCCTTTTTTCCACAGCCAGTTCCACTTTTAATGTCTTGCCTTCTACATCGATACCATTAAGCTTGTTTACAGCTCTGAAACAAAAAAATAAACAAATTTAATCCTTTTTTCAAAATAATTGTAGTAATAAAATAAAAAAAATTAAGGATTCTTTTATGGTGTGATTATTAGATAAGAGTTTACTCCTTTGATTACTCATTAGTGAATATTTAAATATTTATAAATTGGTTCCACTGATTCTTAAAATTAAAAACCACTAAAACTTCTCCGATTTCTTTAAGTAACTACTACATGTATTCGCTTTGTACTACAAAGTAATGAAATATTATGCAAATATTCAAAAAAAAACATGGATAATCGAAAAAAAATGTAATTTGGAGTAGTATCCCATTTTTTCAAATTCAATATTTTGAACGTTGTACCAAATGCATTGCATTGTGTTAAAGCCCTTTTATCTTTAATAAAGTGTGGATACACCCCAAAGTGTTACGCATTCTCCAACGTGCCTAGACATGCTTTTGATCAGGTGGTTAATGCCCTCCTGTGGTATCTCATTCCAAGCAACCACCAACTCCTCTCGAAGTTCTTCTAGAATTTACCTTCGGTCTCTGAAGAAGATAACTTGGTTATCGAAACGCGCGTCAGGTATATAAAAGTGTGTGTTGGTGTAGTGGTAGTGTAAACGGTTTTCGGTATCAGTTTCGCCAACGGTTCCAGATTCAACATTTTAATTTTTTTTGTTTATATTTTTGTTTTCCAAGGGATTTTTTAAAGTATGAAAAATATTATTCTCTACAACATATTTCTACGTACAAACCTGTTAAAATGTTTACAAACATATGTGAACGAATTTCAAAAAAATATATCAGAACCAGTCATAAAATCATCGAAGAAAATGTATCATAATGATAAAACGCCTCCGATTTGGTGACGCCTGCTATCTATCTACAAAAATAAATGTTGTCGAAATTGATAACGACAAAATTGTAATATTGAAGGTCATTTAAACCATATTTTCTTCGAATTCCAATATAAAAAAATATTCAGTAGCTAGCCATATAAAGAAAACATTAAAACTTTGAGCAAAATTTTAACTATTTTAGCTAAAAGAAATGAAGGAAACTCCAGTTCGTTATAACTAATATCAATTTATACAAAAATATTTAGGAACTACTATTCTTTTATAAAATTGGAAATGGAACTTCCAAATGTTCTGAAAGTAATTCAAAAATAAAAACAACTACTTTTCGGGCTAAATTCCAAAACAATTTGTGAATGCCTTCAACCAAGTTGATGAAAACCTTGTATTACTAATATTGTTAAAGTTGTAGTTTTTTGTACGGATTCCTTAGTAACTTTGAGAAAATGAAGTTAATCAAAGCACCTCTTAAAAATTTGGCATTGAAATAGTTACCATTTTACTTCATGCTTTTTGGTCACGAATATCACAAAAAAACAAGGTGGCAGTAAAAGCACGTGTGACTAATGAAATGAACACGAACCTTATCTACATGTTCAAATTACAACAGACATTAAAACATTTATTTTATATTTTAATGGCAGTTGTTTCCAATTCAATGAACATATTAAAATAAAACTTTTTTGTGCGAGTTGCCAAAGACAAAGGATGCACCACAAATTAAATTAAATTATAGACGATGCAATAATCATTTGTTTGAAAGAAGATTAATAAATTATGCTAAACGAAAGTAAAAATTATTTTCATAACGCTTCTATAGAAAAAGAGTACAATACCTAGTTGTTTTATGCAAGTAGTGTGGATATGGACAATCCACACGAGTCGAACAGTATATTTTTTCTACGACACACGTAAGAATATAAAAATTTTATTAAACCATAATATAACTTTAAATTAAAAATTCTTAACAGTTTTATTTATAACTTTCAATTTTAAATTTTCACTGATTTTGTGTGATAAACGTGCAGTTATTGAATGTACAATTTGGATACCTATGTCAAGGTTCTACGATATTAATTCTATTAAACATGGGTGATTGTTTTGCATCGATGTTGATGGTAGAGCTTCTTGTTTTTTGTCAACTATAGTATTAGCTATATCTGTTTTTTTTTATTTAACGAATGTTCTATATACTATTTTTTAAAATTGAGCCATTATTTCTGGCTAATTAGCAAGTTTGTTAATTCCGACTACTTGTTTGGTACATATTTTCCCTTTTTGGTAAATAACAAATAATTGTTTTATATCTGGTGCTCTAAGCAGAATATATTTTTTGGAGACATCGTAAAACATAATACGAATTACAAAGGATGTTTTTGTATCAGTGAATCATGGAAGGAATTAAAATTAAGAATGAATCACGTTTAGGAAAACATTTTACCAAATTGAGTAAAAAGTAGTATTGATGCAGAAGTTGAGTTCCTTCCTTAAATTGGATTGGGCTCATCTTGAAACACCCTTACAGCCGACTGCTGTTTACTTTCAGGCCCATACGCGTAAATCCACGATTCATCACCTGTCACGATGTCATAGACGTGTTTCCAAGCACCGCGATCGTATTTTTTGAGCATTTCCTTCGAGCAATCGACACAAGCCTTTTCTTGAGCGATTGATAAATTTTGTGGGATCCAACGCGAACAAATTTTTTTGACCGTCAAATATTTATGCAATATTGAATGAATGTTGGTGCCACTATGCCTCGCGATATGTCACATGACGATTTTGCAATATCAGTTCGCGCATGCACAGTATCAATTGTTTTCGGAACAGCAACTAATGTTGGACGACCTGCACGAAATTCGTTTTGGAGTGAACTACGGCCACGATTGAATTCACCATACCATCGATAAACAATGGTCCTTGATGGAGCTTCATCGGCAAAAATTGAATTAAGTTTATTCATGCACTGTTGCTGAGTTAATCCACGTCGAAAGTTATAAAAAATAATCACACGAAAATGTTTACGATTTAGGAAAATTACATTATTTGGTAAAATTGGATGATGGGTACGTTATTAAACGGCATTATGATCAGAAACAGATAAAACATTTACCATTAATTTACCAGACAATAGTGTTAGCCCCCATAAATTCCTTATGGGGCGCAGGTACTGTTATTCCCGATTAAGCTAGTTCAGAGTTAATAATTAGAGATAATAGTATCTCCCGTAGAGTAGGGGGGGTTCAATTATTTGTTAGGGAAGAAAATATACAGATATAGTCACCCTAATGAATTTAATCTAAACAAACCCAACATTATTTAAGGTTTCTGGGTGGTACCATCCAGCTCACAAAGGGTATATCACACTAAAATTTAACCTATTATATTCTATTATAAACATATAATAAATATATAGATAAATTAGTTAATATAAAATATAGTTGACACTTCGATGGTAACTTGAATGTGCCAAGTGCTGGATTATATCAGTTTAATGCTGTCAGTATGAATGATACAAAAGGAAAACATATGGTAATCTCTTACTTGTAGTTAATCCAGTTGCTGAAGAGGTAGCAGTTATGAGCAAGTCTAGAGAAGGAGCTCCTACTTCTAATGAGCGCTTAAACAAAGCAATCACATGCAAACAAGGTGTGCAGCGAGATGTGTAGGTGTGTAGTGTTGTACAGTAGGAGTAAGCAGTCCCCAGTTAGTTAGTGCAGGTGCCAAAGCCAGAAGTGGAAGAATGAAGTGAAGAAAAGCAGATTTAGGAAAAAAATAAGCAGAAATAGGTCTTATAAAGCAGGAAGAGGTTTTTGGCCTAAAAAGAAATTTACAAATTCAATATTTTTATTTGGAATTTAAGCTTAATCCCTTATGGACTTACCGGAGGTGAAATGTGGCCAATAAGTGAGAAAGACTGGATCCAGATCCACAATTAAGTGTATTATGTAACTATTACAATGTAGTGATCCTAATGTCTTCTATTATTTTTGTTTTTCTTGGCATAAAAATCCGAAATAAAATTCGAAGTTCAAGAAACCATGTGCTTCATTCAGAACAATGCCAAGAACAAAAAAAAAGGAAACCGGTTCAAAGTACAAAGTTAAGCCTGGTAAAGTGTGATTTTTATTAAAATTAAATGGTTGAATTGGCACTTCTGATTTGACTGAAGACTAGAAGAAGAGGCCCTCTCTTAACCTATTGAACTTTGACATTAAATGTTTTATTCTACATAAACAATGTTTACCTATTTTTACTGATATTTAATAAATTATTTTGGTTGTGTGTAGTTATTTTATATTTGTGTTTAAGGTTGTGTTTCTATTTTATTAAAGAGAATGGTAAGGTATATTTTATTAACTTATATCTAAAATTATTAATTAGATGAACAATCAAAAGATTTAGATAGATTACAATTAAGGTTATAAATAACTTTAGTACCTATAAAGAAAACCTAAACAACTAAATGAATTTAAGATCAAATTTATTATTAAAAACGAACCGTAACAATAGTTTTAAGCAAGTTGCTGATAGATGTCCTGACTTGCAAATTCCAGTTAAAAGAACCTTGTATCAATATACATCAACATCCACACAAGCAAACTCAAATGAGCAACTCAATCAAACCACTCTACAGTGGCTGTAGGAAATGATAGAGAATACTAAAGTTACCGATAGTGAAGAAATAGGTACAACCAACCACAAGTAGAGAGACCGATGTTACCATACTAGCGCAGCCATCGACCAGTACCGGATTTGAATTCGAGAATGGGGTTAATACAAAAAACGAAAAGAAATCAAATGAGCTGAGAAGATCAACAAGATTAAGAAAACCCATTAAAAGGTTAAATTTATAATAATTTTGTTTTTTTGGGGGAATATTGTTATGTACTAATACTTTGATTTACTTTATTATATTGTTTGTAGAGAGTAGTCGAATGTCACACTTTGTCATTGTTAGTATTAATATATTTTTGTCATTGTGAATTATATTAAAATATTCAATGATAAAGTATATGTTGTATTTCAACCTATTGAAATATTAATAATTAAAAGAAAATGTTTTGCTTATTTAAAAAGGTGTTTTTACGTTTATTGTGTAGAAATAGATGACATCTACAGCAAATATTTGGAACAAACATTAGTATTCAAACAATACTTTAAACAATTTAGGTACCCGATTTCATTACAGAACGGTAAACTTCCTACACACTCAAATTATAGCAATGGAAAGGAAAGTTCTTAGACCCTTTGAGTTAGGGTTGGAAAAGGTCGAAGTTCGGATTAATTGCGATTCGTACAACGGCACCATACCTTTTACTTAAAACATAAAAAACGTCGAAACAAAAACATTTAAAAAGGATTGTGGTTTAATTTCCCCATAGACTTAACAAAAGAAAATGAATATACCACAAGGAATATACAGAAGAAATCAATCAAAATCTTATGAATTGAAAATAAAGCGTTTAGGAAAGTCAAGTTGATTCTTGTCGCTTGCTGTCAAAGCCGCCACCATTTTTTGCCTTACTTTCAAAGGAAATACTTTCATCGAAAAATAATAAAGCTGTTGTTTCAGAACTTAAATAGCATGGCTTTCCTAAATTTTCAATTCAGAAGATTTTTATTGGTTTCTTGACAAAAACTTTGATTATATCATTAATCCTGATTCTGTCAAATTTTTCAAAGGATTTTCTTTTATTAGAAGATAGTGGATGGTCAAATCAACCAGATTATTTAAAGTTTGGAAATTGTAAAACGTCTAAAATTGATCAATAATTCTGCAGAGCGAGCTGTCAAACTAATTGAAGAATATATGTTAATACTTTGGCTAAGGACGAAGATCAAAAACAATATGTTATTCAAGTTACTTTGATTTCTAGCTGATATTTTTTAAGATTGGTTATTAATTTGTATGGGCGAGCTTCCCATTTATAATTTTTACGTAATAATGAATCTCGTAAGGGTACTACTGTGTCCAAGCACAATTATAGAAGCTTGACGAGCCACGGCATCTGCTTCTTTATTCCCCAAGACACTATAATGAGATGGAGCCCTGACAACTTTAAATTTTCAAATTCAAATTGTTTACTTCTATTTTAATAAAGTTTACTATCCGCTATCTACAGTAGAGTTCATTAATGTATTCCACTGAGATGAGTGAAACGGAAATTGTTAGTCATGGTTAGAATTTTTTAGTATTGCTTTTAGTACCTATTGCAAATAATTATTTGAATTGTATCTTGCGAAACGGATTAATGAAAAACGATTTACTGAAGGCATTAGGCAGAAGGCTTCAACCACATTAAATATATGTTACATTGATTCGTAGTTTCATAGGGTTGTAGACAAAGCCTAGGATAATCTGTCAATGCAATGTACTCCTGCTTAAAGTAAAATCATTGTATAAAATATGTTTAAGAGCATCACCCACGTGCATCGAAATTAAGGCGATTTATATGCACCATTTATTCAAACATCGATAAACGTGTCGGTGATTGTAGGTGTACATAAACGACACAGGAAGTAATTAAGCAAGTATGTGGCGATTGTTTAACCTCAATCGTATAAGATTATTAAAAAACCTTTCACGGTTTATTTAAAAACTAAATATTAAAGTTTACATTTTGTTTTATGAGGTAGCTATCTTATAAAACAAAATGCAACTTCAATATGCCAGCCTGATGATGAGAATCTTTCGGAACAGCTCTCGTTTGTCGAGTTTTCTTAAAATGACAAACGAAGCCCCCCAAAAAAATTAAGGAGGAGAAAAAAGCAAGAAAACCGCTTCCACTAGCTTCTTTAAGATCAGAAAGGAAGCACAGTTAAGACAAATTGACATCATTTCCAGTTTCCAGGTATGTACAAGGAAAGGACCTCGAAAAGGACAAACGTCTACAGGAAAATGACCTCCGCAAAGCTAGCAGGACCACTTTGGAATATTAAAATTGTTTGTAGGCATAATTTTAGGCTAATTTATTACCACATTACAGAATTTTTTGCTCTTCAATTGTGACAGGTATCGAAGGTTCTTCTAGCTTAACGGTAAGCTGGCAGAACCACACCGCTAAACGAATAGCCGTTTAGCGAAATATTTCTGCTATTGTACTAAGACAATTAGGTTTTGATATAAACCATATAAATATTAGTAATCATTTTTCAGGGGCAATAGGAAAATTCCCACCTTTTTATTAAACTATGAGTGTCATTTTCTAAAATTACATTTAATAATTTTTTAAATGTTTCTTTTTCCATACGAAATATTGGAAAAAACAGCATTTATTCGTTATATCTGTCCAACCATGGTGATCTTCAAAATCTCTAAACATATGATAAGGTGTTTGAATACACTTATCTATAAAAATTCTGAACACTAGTTTCCTCCTCATCAATACAAAAATACGTACATACTCTTTTTGTATAAAGTTTTCAAAAAGAAAAGTCTGTTAACATTAGGTCTTCAATAGTTATCAAATTATCCATTTTATAAAAAATATTGGATATACAACTTAAATTGAATACACAATACACAAACCAAAACCAGCAAAAATAAAAATAAAAAACCTCAGTAAAAAACCATGAAAAACGGACCACCAGTTTGAAAAGATACACCAGTAAACAGACCAATGCGTTTTGGCGACAAATCGATACAAAAAGAGAAAATCACATATTAGAACAGGATATCGATAGGACCGTTCACACTGAATCGGTTGTCATCTGGTACCTCGCGGCAAAACGCCTATTGTTAATCACACCATTTTAGGCTCAATTTTTTATCTAAAATAATAGCCTAAAAAATTTTTCCGCCTACCATACCAGAAAACCAATCATATAAACATCAAAAATAGGGAGGAAAGTATTGTTAATCAACCCCATGGGCGGAAAATTTATAACACCACGATTTTTTTATTCTAGCAATGAAAAAATTTGCCCTGGATTTGACATTTTTAAATCAGGAATAATATAAATTTCGACCAATTCTACAAAGTGAGAGGTTTTTTCAAACAAAATTCTATAAATATTAAAGCCAAAAAAACTTAAACACCATCACAAGAAGAGTGCATTCGATTTTTAAAAAAGTGTCCGATTCTGAATACCTTATGATGAAGGTGAGCAAATACAAAATAGTATAAATTCAACAATTCAACGCCTGATTGTGTCGCAGTGGTGCCTCTCACGCAGAAGGCTCGGGTTCGATTCTAAACTCTCGTCACACTCGGGCAGCAAAAACAGCCGTGGGCTGCTAATGCCCACTTTCTGCCCTTGTGACACGATAAACTTTTTAAATCAAAGTGGTTTTGCTCTTTACGAATGTCACTTTCAAGGACTCGGAGGAGGAAAAACTAGCTAAAACCATTCTCGTATTTTCAGAAATATAATTTTGTCACTTACATTTTTTAACAACGAGTGAGCTAACAACCACTACGATTCATTATACGAGAGAGGGCAATAACTTTAAACTTTTTCTCTAAACTTTTATGTAGCTAACTTTATATTTATTTTTTCACAACAACTTTGAGCATGGTGATTGCATGCACTAAAACTCTTAAGATTAAACATTCATTGGGAAAATACTGTTGGAAGCTGAAACCAGACCTGTAGGTACACATCCAACAATATTTTACCTCTGTTTTCCATTCTCCTGTTGTTCCTTACAATTGAACGCTTCTTAAAATAGGTTTCTTATTGCTTGTAAAAACAACTGGACTGGTCTTGGTCGGATTAATGTTGAGCCCCACTCTGTTGCACCATTCTTTGGTGCGACTGAAGACCTGCCTGTACAATTTCACACAGTGTGCTCAAATTTACCACTGGCACATGTGTAATGTCCTCAAAATCTTCTTGGCATGATTTACCGAGGTTGGTCAACCAGTTCATCAGTTTATCTACTGCGAGGTTCCATAAAAGGGGTGATAATACTCCCCATGATGAACCCTCTGTTTGTATAAAACTTCCTAGTGTTTTCCACAGCCGTATCTAGGTACTTTGGCGCTTATGGCAATATACTAGAGAACGTAGATTTTTAAACCAGTTTTTTTTATACAGGGTGTTTCATTGGGAAAGGGCCTAACTTTAACTGTTGATGGGGATCACTTTGGTGGTTCCAAAAACCTATATTTAACGTGTCTGCTGTACTTTATAACCGAGATACAGAGTGTTTTATAAGTTTATCCTATTTCTTTCGAACATCATAACTTCCGAGTTACCCTGTATATTATTTTGAGATTTGGTACACGTAATAACCATTACCTAGAGACTCCATCAAAAGCATCTCCAAAAAGATAATGCAGGTCCGGCTTAACAAAAAATTTCAAAACTCGCCTTTCCTAAAAACAACACCCTGTATATAGATTTTCTGAAAATTGCACTTTATGATAGAAAAGGGTATAAAAAATCGAATCTACTTATTCCTTTTTTATTTTTCCGCAGACAATTTTACTACCAAAAATTCGTATCGGAGAGGTTTTTTTTATTTTTTAGTTTGAAATGGAATCTATTCAATGCATCTAGAGAAGCATCCTAGAAATTCAATTGAGTGTGTATGTTTACGAGTACAGACCACTAAAAATGTGATTACAGGGCCGTACTTAGAACATACTCATTCAGTATGTTTCGAATATCTCGAACACCCTGTATAAGGATATGTATCAACAAAAGTAAAATACGAGAAATAAATTTATTTATTTCAAATAACGAAGAGATTTTCATAAATTTAAATAATTAACATGAACAGAAAACAAGAAATTCTAACAACATTGTTCAAACAAAAAAAGTCCAACCTACAAAAATTGCTCAAAATGACCTCCATTCTGCTCTATGCACTTTCTTGCCCTTTTTATAACATTGCGAATGGACCTTCTAATCACATCTGGATTATTTCTGATTTCTCCGCAGGCATTCTCTATTCTTCGAAGAAGTTCTTCTCTGCTATTGATGTCGGTAGCATATACTTTTGATTTTAGATATCCCCAAATATGGTAATCCACAGGATTGAAGTCAGGTGACCTTGAAGGCCAGTTATTGGGACCACCTCTGCCTATCCATGAATTAGGAAAATTTTCATTTAAAAAATTCCTCACTATTACTCTGTAATGCACCGAAGCTAGTTTATACGAGTACTTTTAACGTTTTTTGAAGTATAAATTTATTCCTCGTATTTTACTCTTGTTATTTTAAATGTAGAAGTGCATAGTTTCCAGATACATATCCTTATACAGGGTGTTCGAGATATTCGAAACATACTGAATGAGTATGTTCCAAGTACGGCCCTGTAATCACATTTTTAGTGGTCTGTACTCGTAAACATACACACTCAATTGAATTTCTAGGATGCTTCTCTAGATGTATTGAATGGATTCCATTTCAAGCTAAAAAATAAAAAAAACCTCTCCGATACCATTGTTAATCCCCAAAACGTGCATAAATTATAAGTTTGACGGTGAATTTTTGGTAGTAAAATTGTCTGCGGAAAAATAAAAAAGAAATAAGTAGATTCGATTTTTCATACCCTTTTCTATTATAAAGAGCAATTTTCAGAAAATCTATATACAGGGTGTTGTTTTTAGGAAAGGCGAGTTTTGAAATTTTTTGTTAAGCCGGACCTGCATTATCTTTTTGGAGATGCTTTTGATGGAGTCTCTAGGTAATGGTTATTACGTGTACCAAATCTCAAAATAATATACAGGGTAACTCGGAAGTTATGAGGTTCGAAAGAAATAGGATAAACTTATAAAACACTCTGTATCTCGGTTATAAAGTACAGCAGACACATTAAATATAGGTCTTTGGAACCACCAAAGTGATCCCCATCAACAGTTAAAGTTAGGCCCTTTCCCAATGAAACACCCTGTATAATTTTGGTCATATTATATTATGGTTACAGTTTAAAAATAATAAGCAATATTAAAAATATTTCAAATAAAAATTAGTATAATGTAATTTCTTTTATTAATTAACGAGAAAATAACGTAAAATGTTCAAAATATCTCTTTTCTTGCTTTTTCTTCGGCCAAAATATCAACTAATTCAGAGTAACCTAAGGTAGATGCCACTTATTTTTCGAGGATTTTGCTCTTGTCCCAAAAGAGGAACGAGGAAACGACTTGTATTTTCCAATCAAATTAACCCCTTTGCCATAAGACTGCCTCAATTTTTTTACAATTTATTTTGCAAGTCCTTCACCTATTTTTTTCGCGAGTAATTATGAAACATTCTTTAATACTGCATTTTCTCCCACGTTGGGCGCCAAATGTACGAGCCTTGTATAATAGGTATGCACATTGTTTTGTTTCAATTGATTGTTTTTTTAAATTGATTGTACTAACCCTTACTTTTTGGAAGTCCATCTTATTAAGGATAATAAAAAACTCTTCGTTTTAACAAAACTTCCAATATTTATTTAAAAACTGCTTTTTTAAAAGACTCAATGACAGCCGTTTCGCTAGACAACTAGCATCGTCAGATTGACATATTGAAGTTACTATTTATTTTTGTAGCTAGGTACCTGATGTTTATTAGGTAGTTATAAGGCTAGACCAAGCATGGAAGTAATAAGACATAACAATATTAAAGCCTAGATGTTATTAGCCCTAAGGGATTATCCTGGATGTATTTCCCTCTAAGATCAGTATAACTGTGCAATGATATAGAAAAACCATGAAAAAACTATATCATGCTGACCTTTACAATAACTTAATATATTTGTGTTACAATTACGTCTTATCTATGTATAAAATGAAGACTCAATCAAAGCAAACACTTTAAAAGTGGAGAACTTCCCAGATTTATTTGTTCATTAACAACTTTAAATTGTGGATCTGCTAGATGTCTTTTTATTTCAAGTTCTTCAAGGAAATCTAAATTTTGTTTTTTATTACAAATGTGTAGTATTTGGATTTCATTGGTGTGAAAGAGTGAGGTTGGATGTTCAAGTAGGTGTTTTGCATAATTTGACTTATCTGGTTGTTTTAATCTATATGCTCTTAAATGTTCGTTAAATCTTACTTGTTTTTTTATTTTTTTTTTTGAAGAACGGTTGATTCTGCTCTTGATGCTCTTCATCTGCGGTACAGAGAAACATATTGAAAATTAGTAGAGTTGATCTTTGTTGTGGTTACTATTTTTTGGCACCCTTGCAGACCCTGCGCCCTTGGCTAGTGCCACGTTTGCTACGCCCGAGATACGGCCATACCATCTTCACTATCCTTGAAGATAGCAGACGTGATATCCAGCCCCAAAGGATTATCCCGGATATATTTAAATATAACTGTAATGATAAATCCAGGAAAAAATTCATCTAACTGTCATTCACTACCTATAAAACCATCATGTTAAATTTAATCTTACAACAATATTAACGATGAAGATTTAAACAGCAATTGAATTGTAGGAATTAATTTGTCCTATACCTATTCGTATAATTTGAATAACATATGGTGTGAAAGTATCATGACCAAGGTCGTGTTTCTATAGAAAATTGATTATAACGTGTAATAACTATTATAAGATTCGCACGCAAAAGCGTATATGTCGTTAATAATACATATCAAAAAAAGGATCGAGACTATACGAGGTCTGGCTATTAAAAAACACGCACACGAGCTAGAGAATTCTCACCATAGTCCTCTTTCAACATCCGTTGCTCGTGTTTTTCGTCAGACATTGTTATCGGCACGAGGAAAAAACACGTTCGTTTCTAACCTCTACAGAAAAAATACTACTAAAGCAACAAAAACGTGTTTTCGTAGTGGAATAGTAGACACTTCCAGCTATGTAACGCTGCATTCGTTTCCCACCCTACCCCTATAGGAATACTGATAGCGTTTTAATAATAAAGAATACGTTCAAGCAATTTTAATACTTAATTTAATGTACAGAAATGTAATTAGAAAATATTGGACTTACTGCTGAGCCTGCTCAGTAGTGTCGTATGTGACGGCGACGGTTTGTGTACTTGGATCTTTCGATGTTAATTTGTCACAGGAAATAACGCGTCCATGTTCGTTGAGCAGGTGTTCGATATCCTCAAACCTTACATGTGGACCCAAATTTGATATTATAACTTTTGATGTTTGGCTGAAACAAAAAAAAACACAATGAATACTAATAAAACAATGAAATTTAATGGATATTCGATATTTAGTCTGGTCGAGAAATCATTTAAATCGGATTTGGGTTAAACCTATCCGAAAAATCTGATTTTGGTGTCAATTTAAAAAAAAAATTTTGCTATTCTATTGTTTATTAAAAACCATGATTTTTAAACAAAAAAATGTTTTCTTCAAACATTTTTTTGTTTGTTAATTAATTATTTAAAAAAACGTGGATTTTTCAAATATTAAACGTATGGTATTCAGTATGTTGTGAGGTGGGTGTTATAAAAAAATATTAATTGTTGATGCAATTGTTTATAACAAATTTTTTAATTAATAAACAATTAGATAATTTACTAAAAAATTCGAAAAAAAGACTAGTTTTAAAGAAGAGAAAATTCTGATTTTTAGGATTTTTTTCATTTCTTAATATTAAATTTAAACAATTGTTAATAAACAAAAACGTAAAGTAACAATTAAAAAATTAAAAAAAATTTTTTTTTTAAATCATGGTTTTTAATAAACAATAGAAGGACAAAAAACATTTTTTTTTTCAACATTTCACACACTTTATTTCACATTTTACGCTAAGCTCATACAAATCCTTTGACCTATTACCATCGCAACTGCAATTGACAAAGTAAACATAGAATGCAGCTGAAAATTTTATCTACTTCAGGGACATGTGGAACAACATTGGGGGCGTTTGAGGAAAAAAGTAAACAGTTGTCCAACGGGACAAGTTTGCTAACTTCAATAGCGCTGACACAATCCGCCATTTTGCTTATAGTAGGTATTATTGAAATTACGTCCCCCCAAAATATTATTTAATATGCTCGCAAAGGTGGAATTTGATATTTCAGCTACACTACATACGAGGGTTGTCTGAAAACATGAAGATGGCAGCACTCGTAAATAAAAGTTGGGGAATATGTTTGCGCATGCTTTGAAAGGTATCCACTAAAATTTCAGCCATTTTGGACGCGCAGTTGTTATTTGACAATTATTTGAGTGAGTCGATGTGAGTGTTTTTATAAAAATGGAAAAAATCGAGTATCGAGCTGTCATTAAATATTTGTTTTTGAAAGGCAATACGTCTACGCAAATCAAAGACGAGTTGGACGCTGTATACGGGGACTCTGCCACTGTGAAATTTTGGGCTGCTAAATTTTAACGTGGCCGTACCAGCTTGGGTGACGATGAACGTTCGGGACGTCCAAAAACTGCAACCACTGACGATAATATCGCTCAAGTTCACCAAATGGTATTAGACAACCGTCGAATTAAAATTAGAGAAATAGCAGAGGCTATAAACATGTCCAAAAAACGTGTTTGTCGAAAAATATTAAGTTTCCAAAAGATCCACTAAGGAAAGAACTTTACAGAATTGTAAAAATGAACAAGAATAAATACAAAACCTACATTGTAGAAGAAATGGCTTCTTCTCGTGGTATATCAGTTCTTCGACTTTCCCCTTATCATTGTGAACTTAATCCCATAGAATTAATATGGGCTCAGGTAAAGGGGGAAGTTGGAAAAAAATACTACTTTTAAAATAAACGATGTTGTGAAATTGTTTGAGAGTGCTGTAAGTCATGTTAGTAAGGAAAATTGGACAAACTGTATCGAGCATGTTATCAAAGTATAGGCAAATATGTGGAAAATTGACAATATTTGTGATGATTTAATCGAACCTATTATTATTAATGTCAACAACGATTCTTCCTCTTCCGAGTCGGATATAGAATAAAATGTGAGTAATAAATGTATTCCAATAATTATTTCTTTTCATTTTTTATTATATTATAATTTAAGACGTATTTTTTTCCCAAAATACACACCACTGCATTGCGTTATTGCTTATCTGCTAATCCTTTAACAATGAAGAAACCCTAAACTTTGCTACAACTGAAACAAATACGGAGTCGATCTACCTGGTTTTTAGATTTACGGAAGAAATGTAATTTAAAGTAAGAGATTTATCAAAAATTTCATGGTGCTCCCTGTAAAGGTTTTGCATACTTAATTAGGATTTATTACTTCTCGTACTTTTTGTACATACTATAATACACGATTTCCGTTCTATTTTATTCCTTTTTTATTTGCCCTATTACAGCTCTCAATCACTTTACATTCTTTTTATAAAAATCGAATAGTAATCGTGTACATACCTAGTCATATTTTATCAATTTTAGTCCTCACAAATGATCTTATTAATGTTTCACTAAATACTACGTTATCCAAAACGCCTTATACGTATATATTAAAAATAAATAAAGTTATCACGCCTATCTAAATGTCTGTCTCCGTATCCGCAGAGTAAACGAACATCTTTGGTGAAAAGATGTCTATTTTCGATGGATACATTATACACAGTGGTCAATTTATAATTATATGAACGGGAGAGAAACTGAAACACGTTGATTTTTTATTTTAATTTACCTTATTTTAAAATAATATTCTAATATACAGGATGGGCAAACATACAATAGTTTTGTGTATGCTCCTAAATGAATCCGTAATATTCTTTATTAGTTCAATTAACAATATTATCAAAAATATTTATTGTCTAGCGGACAGAATATGCTGAAATAGGTGACTGTATTTGACAGTAACCCAAACGGTGTATAAATTCTTGCTTATTGTGTCTTGAGAACTAATATTGTTTATTGCTGTCAGAATTCTCTCTTTTAACCATGGAATATTTGCTGGTTTCGTTTGATACACAACATTCTTCAGATGACCCCCACTTAAAATAATCCAAAGGATTGAAATCTGGTGACCTCGTTGGCCATTCAATAGGTCCACGCCTACCAATCCACCTCTTCGGAATAATGTCATCCATAAACTTTCATCAAATCCTCCAGGATTACGTCTGCTGGGAAACAAATTACGTAAACTAGGTACGAGATACCCCCCTAAAAACTCAAGGTACGTTTAAATTACCTTCGATAAAGTATGGTCCGATGATTCGATTTTTTACAATTCCAGCCCATACATTTATCTTTTGCGAGTGTTGTATATAATGCTCACACATCCAGGGGAGGGTTGTTTTTTGCTCAGTATCTACAGTTCTGACGGTTAACCTCGCCATTTAACGAGAAAGTGGGCTCATAAAAAAATTATTTTTTGTATCAAGAGAGGGTGACATTTATCCATAATTTTTTTGCAAAATTGGATTCTTCTATCGGGATCATCAAACATTTTCTATTAAATAATTGATAATAAAATTAAAATTACTTATTGAAAATATATATTGTGTCAAAAATTTAATAAAAACTTGATTAAATATTGTACCATGTTGACAGATTTTTATAAAATCCAATATTATTATTGTTATCCACCTAAGTTGAATTTTACTATACTTAGTTAATACAAAATGGTAAAATTATGATTTAATTAACTAATTAAAATAAATTGTAGATATGCATAATGGATTTTGTAATTGATTTACCCAACCAAATAAATTGTTTGGAATTAACCAGTTAACAAGAGGTTTTTATTAAATGAAAGAAAAAAGAGTAACTTTTGTGGTTTTGTAGAAAAATTAATGTTTGTGGTTTTTTTTGTTTCCTGCATAAATTTCCTACATAAATATTCATCTGATAATATTGCCTGCTTCTTGTAGAATCTGCACCTTCCTTGTTGTATATATAAAGTTGATAAAATTTAGATTAATTTATAAACTTCAACATGAGACTATTAAATTTATTATACTAATCCTTACTTTGTGTTAAGACTAGAATTAGTATGGATTAGGATTATCCCATAGGGCTTCAATATTGTTATGTCTTATTACTTCCATACTTGGTCTAGCCTTAACTATTTAAACATGTACTTAGCTACAAACAAACAAAATGTAACTTAAATATGTCAATCCTAAATTTATATATAAAAAAATCTATTTTACAGTATTTCTTGTGCCACAGTGTATATGACCGTATTAATAAACAAGCAATTTTATCTATCATTTAACTTATATAAATACAGAGTACACACAAGAATTAAACAAACAGATGATAAATAATCGTAAAACCAACTACAGCTATATAATGAATGAATGAATTTGTATTTGTAGTTTCATGATGTTGGAGGTTTTGTTAGAACTTGTCCCAATTTAGTGCAACTTAAAAGATAAGGAACTAAGGCGTACATAAAAAATTTAACAAGCAAATACATACTTTTAAACTACTTTAACAGAGTGATAGGGATAAAACATAAGATCATTTATAATTATTCTATTTCTGCTAGCTTACCTGGTTGTGCAGATTTACGAGGGTTGTCTGAAAAGAAGATGGCAGCACTCGTAGCAGCGCAGTTGTTATTTGACAATGAAAAATGGAAAAAATCGAGTATCGAGCTGTCATTAAATATTTGTTTTTGAAAGGAAATACGTCTACGCAAATCAAAGACGAGTTGGACTCTGTGTACGGGGATTCTGCACCATCATTTACCACCGTAAAATTTTGGGCTGTTGAATTTAAACGTGGCCGTACCAGCTTGTGTGACGATGAACGTTCGGGACGTCCAAAAACCGCAACCACTGACGATAATATCACTCAAGTTCACCAAATGGTGCTAGACAACCGTCGAATTAAAATTAGAGAGATAGAAGAGGCTATAAACACGTCCAAAGAACGTGTTTGTAACATATTGAATCAAGATTGAGGCATGAGAAAGCTGTCCGCGCGTTGGGTGCCGAGTTTACTCACTTTGGACCAAAAACGTGTTCGAATGAACATTTCCAACTTTCTGTTGGCGCAGTTTAGGCGCAATAAATCAGAGTTTTGCCGCCGATTAATTATTGTAGATGAAACTTGGATACACCATTATACTCCAGAAACAAAAATACAGTTAAAACAATGGACTGCGAAGGGGGAATCGGCTCCAAAAAAAGCAAAGGTTGTTCCTTCGGCCGGGACAGTGATGGCAACTGTTTTTTGGAATAGTCATGGAGTTATCTTAATCGATTATCTTCAAAAAGGAAAAACCCTTACAGGGGCATACTACGCACCATTACTTGACAAGTTGAAGGCAAAGATTGTAGAAAAATGGCCACATTTGCAGAAAAAAAGTTTTGTTTCACCAAGACAATGCACCGTTTCACACCTCAGCGGTTGCCATGGCGAAAATCCACGAATTACGGTTTGAACTGCAAAAGTTTTCGTCGAATGAGGAGGTCATCACCTTCGTAAATAACTATTTTGCAGAGAAAGACGCCGAGTACCATTTGGACGGGTTGAAGAAATGGGAGCATCGCTGGGAGAAGTGTATAGAAGTCAAAAAGACTATGTAGAAAAATAAAAATTAATTTGAAGAAAAAATGTCTAGTATCTTTGTTTGGTCGGAAATTTTTCAGACAACCCCTCGTAAATACATCAATCCAAATCAAATAGTTGATTATAAGTTAAACATAAGCCAAATAAATATAGCAAGACCGTTTTTTTAAAACTCGATATCTGTGAAAACAATTTTTTTCAGGAGAGCATTTTTTCTGTTTCAGAAGAACGTTTATTGCTAAAATGGAAAACTAACATTAAAAGTTGCAAAAGGGCATAAGCAAGAATAAATACAAGCAAAAACATACTTAATAACATTCTGTATTAATCCAAAAGAAATAAAAGAAAAATGCAGTTTTTTTCAAAACTCGATAACAACAGCTTAAGTTTACCAAAAAATAACTTTTAATATTAGGTAGACAAAATTCTAATAAATATAAAATAAAAGATGTATATGTATGTAATTATGTAGCTGTTCTCAAAGATCTACCTCTGTATCATCACATGGATCATCATGTTCTTCAACGGACTCTTCAAAAATGTCATTGTTAAGAACTCCACCAATGACATCCTCATAAAACAATCTTGCTTCGTCTGTCACATCGATAGCCCCCAGCAGCTTTTTCATAGCATTTTTCTTCAGATCGCTAACACGATTTATCGCTGGTACGGAAGTTTCAATGATGTTTGCATCAGCTGTGACATTGTTTTTGAAAACATTCACTTGTGCGTTACTACCAGCGTAGGTAGTACGTACCTTACAAACTATTTTGTTGTTTATTTTTTCATAGACCAGGGGCCTAGCTGTTCCTCCAATAATTGTTGCTACTTTTCAAATCACTATTGTTGTTTGCAGAGCTGCAGAGTGATACATAACCTCAAAGTTAAAGTTGCAATATAGAACAAACTTACACTTACAACTTACTTATTAGTTACAATAAAAATAATTATGAGTTGCAAGCGGAAAGAAACTTTATCCAAAATGTTAGTTGTGCTAGAAGTAATTCGAAATGAAAAAAATGTATTGTTTGGAGCTTTTTCTGCTCATGTTTCGCACAAAATTAAGGAAGAAGGCTGGCAAAAAGTGTTGGAGGAGGCAAAAGCTAATGGGCTAGTCTCTGATAACTGAAATTGGACATTTGAGCGGGACAAGTTGTTCAGTGTAAGGAAAAGTCGAACCTTAATAGGTAAAATATAAGTATTTTACCTTATGTTAAATTTTGTATAGGCCTATGAAACTATGATTTCTTCAGAACTAGGCTACTTATTGTATTTTATATACGCCCTCAACTCTATAGCTTGGAAAAGTGGTATATTTCGGAATGTTCACTCATTTAATAACAATTTTCCTGTATGAATAAAAATAGGGCATTCGTTTATAACAATAAGTTGAGTCAAAGTCGTTTGAAGAGTGAAATCTTTCTTTTCATAACATTTGCAGACTCTGCAATATTTTTAACTCTTCATTATTTTCAAGATATATTGGTGGAACAAAACAAGACTGGTTTGTTTGAAAACTCTGCACTTCACTCTGCCTCTGCAAAAAATAAAAATAATGGTGGAACAGGAATTCATTTGAAGAGTGCAAATTGCAGAGTGAAGAGTTGCAGAGTCATATGGAGGAATAGGCCCCTGCACTCGAACCTCAGAAACTTTGAATGAGAGTTTTTTCTTTATTATCTGTTGTGAATAAGATTTATAATCAAAAACTTTTCAATCTTTGCCCAAAATATTAACGTTTCCATGTTTATTCAGGATTTCATAGTACTCTCGTGGTACTATGATTTCTTCTTTTTTCCTATAATCCTTTTCCACCCTGTCAAAAACTCTGTCAGCGGGCATGAAACTATGACCTCTTATGGGATATAAGTGTTGAATGTTACTAAAAACCTTTGATTTTTGCAAAAAAATGAATAAGAACGGTCAAAAGGATGCTGTTTTTGTTTTGGGAACTGCATGAGTCGGAAAATAGCAACAAATTTAACCCACTTTTGCCTTCTTCAGCCATTTTTTTTTTCAAGTTGAAAAAGATACTGCAGCAGTCCGGAAGATACCTCATTGCAATCACGTCCTGACTGTGTTTCTAGCCAAACAAAAAAGCTTATGTTTTCATGAACTTGTCCAGTTTTAAAATACCAAATCGAGTTTTAACAAACCGCCGCCACACAGGCGACTTTTGAGAAATTCGTGGCCAAAATTCCAAAATATTAAATTAGGGTTTCCCAGGCAATTCTGTCACAACATAACGCATAAAAGGTGGGGGATGTCCGAATACCAACTCTTTTCCAGGTAGTGGTAACAATGAACGGTGTGGATCTGTCTAAAGTTGACGTTAGTTGAAAGCAGTGATATTTAATTCAAGTGTGCAGTAAAATTTCCTTATATTTGAGCCAAAGTTGAAGATAGTTGCAGTGTTAAGCTCGTTTCGTGAATTATGGAGGCAACTACTGGTAAGTAGATAATTTTAGTACCATATACAGGGTCGAAGATTAATAGCGAAATTAGATACACGTAAATATATAGACATAAGGCAAAAAATTACAAAATAAATGTTTATATTTATTTCACTAAAGAGAAAAGTAGGGTGGAATGTCTTCGCACCTAAAAATCTTTTCGGGAAATTTTGGCTAAGGATGTGTATATTCTTATCCAGTTTAAATAGTTTGCCCCTTTTTGAAATATTAATCTTTTATTATCTACCAATACTCAAAAATTACTAAAGGGGCAATTTTCATATTTTGTCTTTATAATAAATGTTTTGAGTTTTTTATTCAAGATTAAGAAAAAGTAAAGTTACAACAATGGCAGAGAACAAATTAAAAATATTGTGGGGCATTTACTTTGAAAATGTATACAAAGTGTCACAAAAAAATACAAACGAATAATTTGTAAACATGCGTCTGTAAACCAATATGGGTTCTTATAGTAAGCCATAAATTAATTGAATCGTTTATTTCAGAAACCAGTCAAAACAAAATGGGTTTATTAGTAGATAAACCCAAACCGGGTTGCGGCAGTACCAATAATGGGAACACTGCTCGTCGTTTTTTTGATAATCCAGATATTTCCTCCAAAATAACAGGAATAGATATAAATTTAATAAAGCGATTTAAAGTTATATCTATGGATTTTCCATAGATGCCAATTTATTTCACCAGTACTGCCTTGAAACGGCTAGAAAATATGTAGAAGTTTATCCATGGTATAAAATGCCAACAACAGTGCACAAGATTTTACTCCATAGTTCTGATATTATTTCAACGGCAATTTTAACTATAGGTCAGCTTGGAGAAGAAGCCCAAGAAAGTAGAAATAAAGACATTAAGAAATATATAGAATCCTTTTCCAGAAAGTTTTCACGGACCCAAAACATGGAAGATATTTTCCACAACCTATTGATTTCATCTGATCCTTACATAACAAGTTTTAGAAAAAATGGAATAAAGAAATTTAGATCTTATCCTCCGGAGGTAATACAATTTTTTAAAGAGCCCGAATTGCCAGTAAAAGTAGGAGAGGCACAAGAAAAATCAGACTCCGAAACTGACAGTGAATGAATTTCTTATTTGTATTTAAGGATTTGGATTATGTTATGTTGTAATGTATTTAAATGGTAAATGTATAAGTTATATAATATTATTTATATTATTTCAAATTAAATTACATTTTTTTTTGTAATTTATTTTATATAAGAGATATTTTTGGATACCCCTGTTCATTTTCATAAAATATAATAATTTACATAGATGTCTATCTATAACTAATTAAAGATAGCGTTTGGGGATGTTCAATTTAATTTCTCGCAATTATTTTATGTTTTTTGTATTTTAACCTTTTTTGTTTATACCCTGTATAATTTTTCAAAGAACGTGTTTTTCAAGTTTTTTTTAGTATTAACAGAAGTTTTAAATGTTTTAAATTTAATTTTGCCCCATATTACCCCATAATATATTTTGGCCACGAATTTCTCGAAATTCGCCTGGGCACGTTGGTCGTTCTATAACATGTGTACCTATCGAGTTTTGTGATATCTGACTTTACTAGCAGATCGGTGGTTCACTTTTGATGGTGATACAGTACCGAGGGGTCAACCACTAACGGTAATAGGTGTACAAGCTTTGGTAATAAATACGTAATAACCAGTAATAAGACGTAATAAACGGTAATACAGGTTAATAATTACGTAATATCCGTAATAATGCGTAATAACTGCGTAATAACACGTAATATACGTAATACTTTAATAATAAATACGTAATAACTCTTAATAATTAGGTGTTTTTTTCCACCCAATTTAGGTATATTTGTTTTGCTTCAAAATATTTTGGCCTTATTTATTCACGTGTGACCACGTGAGGCCAAACAACCAATCAAATCTATGAAAAAGCACCACCGAAAACGCACAAGTTCGAACCAGTCGGGTTAACGCCGAGTGTATACCGACATTGTGTTTTGTGGAGGATTCGAGATTAGTTTGCTGTTTTGTTTCTGTTGTTAATGTGATTATCGAGATGATTATTCTGTGTACTTAAAACTGAATTCTAGTTTTTAGTTATGATTAATTTGATCTGATTATTGTGTTTTTTGGATGCAAGCAAGGTAAGTTAACAAAACTGAAGAGTACCTAGAAAAATTTTGTAATAAATCGTTGGGATGATAGGATAAGATAAGATGATAAGTTGTCAAGACCATTATATATAAGAGCTTTCAAACCTCGTTTCAAACATACCCTCTTGTAGGTACGTTAAAATTAACTGTTTCTAAGAAAGTAAATATTTAATAAAATTATGTCATTTTTTATTTTAATTATTATTATACAGGGTGTTTCAAAATTGAGTACAAATGTTTTAAGCTCGGTTTTAAAGGAAGATTTGCCAGCCAAAAATAAATTGTTTTTCTCGCATAAAAATATTTCATAACTTGCTTTGTTTCCGAGATAGAGGATGTCAAATTTTTTTATCAATTGCTCAAAAATACCGAGCAAAAAACTTTTGGCTGATTTTGACAAAATTTGGCAAGCTTATTTGTCGTCATAGTTATTTATTCCAGTAGCGTCCCAGAGGGTCATTTAATTGATATTTACTGGTAAAAATATAGTACGTTACGTCCCGTGGTATGTCACTGCTTTTTCAATTCAATTGCTTGCCAAATTTTGTCAAAATTAGCTAAAAGGTTATCAAGTACCTAATTAATGAATAACCGAGTTTTTCTAAAAACTTTGACACTCTGTATTTCGAAAACAATGTTAGGACATATGTTTATATAAAATAAGAAAACGTAAAAAACAATTAATTTTTGGCTGGTGAATGTGCCCTTGAAATATTTTTGTAGGTACTCAATTTTACTACTACAAGCTGAACTCGAGGCTACATTTAATATTGTTTTTCGCTTTAAAATATTTCATTTATAGATACGAAAATGGAATTAGTTCAAAGGAAAGAAAAGTTGAGACGAATACTAATCGACTTCCAAATACAACTGCCAGATTACCTATTTCTTTTGCTCACTTACAATGGATATGATAACATGGTGTCTCTATCAAAAATAGATAATCTAGCTATCGAGAAAATGGAGACTTTTGCAAGAAGTAAGCTTTCCCAACTTTTAAAAGGTGAAGAGAAACAAAATTTTTTCGGCATTTTCGATGCAATGCCAGACCTATTTGAAGTAGTGGAAGGAGATAGACTACTTCTTTTTGATTTGAAGGATAAAATAGAAAATATATTGCAGCCAAGTCCGCGACGAGGCCTTCTACAAACGACAGTTAGAAATGTTGAAGAGAAATCTGTAGGAGCGGCTGACCTGGACGAGGACCTGAAGCAAAAAGCAAATGAACAATTGAAAAATCTAATAATGAATTATGTCCAAAATAACTTGAAAGATGTAAGTGAGACAAATATGCAGTTAATCAAGAATATTGACTGTAATGTAAACATGAACGAAAACAAGGCAAAGATTTCCTGTTCTTTTTGTTCCTATAAAACGACAGTATACTTCACCATAATGAATGTGAAGACTGGAAAGAGGAAATGGGTACCTTCCAATTTCACGAGGCATCTGAAAATTTGCTTGACAAATAAAACATCCGGAATAGTGAAGAAAAAATCGGACAACAAACAAGGTAACTTGTTATCATTTGTTCATTTAAGGAGTGAAAACGTCGCCGAATACTCAACTCCAGGTCCTTCAACTAGACCTGATGTAGAACCTGAGATTCTAGAAGTTTTGGACAAGGCTATGGACGAATCCGAGGACGGATGTGATTTGGAACAGGTTGCAGGGGTCTCCAGTCTTGATAAAAACTCTGAAAAAAACTTTAAAGAGACACAAAAACCGTCAAAAAATTGGAAAGATCCTAAATATTCAAGAACCGCGAGAAATATTAGAAACATGATCAATATGCCTATTGACAATCAGAGGCACATAACAGAGTTTTTTGATAAGTTGGTGGATTTTGTAAATAATTCTAAAGAAGTACAAAGTGTATTACAAAATAATTTGAAAAATCTTGAGTTGATCAAATCTACAGAAAAAGAAAATAATTTAGGTCCTTTCCTTAGAAGACTATTGGAAGCAACAGAAAAAAATTCTTCAGTGAATAAGCATGCCCGAATATTTGATGATTCTCAAAAAAGATTTGCCCTATATATTTTCCTAATAGGAGGCCGGATGCTATATGAAACTCTATACAGAAATATTACTAATGGGTTACCTTCTATAACTACAGTTCAGAGATTATTAGCTGATGTGTCTAAGATTAACGAAGGATCAATGAGGACTGAGGAATTAAATACGTATTTAACAAAAAGGAATTATTACAAAAAAATATTCGTGTCAGAAGACCAAACGGCACTTATCAACAGAACTGAATACGATCCAAAAACCAACAGTATTGTTGGTTTTGTTGGTCCAACTAATAAGAAAGTATTTCATGAAACTGGGAAAGTTATTGGTCATTCTACAGGAGACATACAAAAAGCATTTGAAAATTATGAGACCAGTATCAATGCGTATGTTTATATGGCACAGCCATTGGTAGATCATGCTCCTGCATTTGTTTTGTCTGTTTTTGGTACAGATAACGTGTTTGATAGTAAGAAGGTTCTTTCAAGATGGAAATACATAGAACAGGAATGTAGAGCACAAAATATCGAGGTACTTGGATTTTCTTCTGATGGAGATCCCCGATGTCTTAAGGCAATGAAAGAAATTACAATGATTCCACAGATCTCTGAAAACCCTTATGGCAGATTTTTTCAGGTAGGTATAGATAATAAATATACAGATAAATATTATGTTTATCGCTCGGTTTATCGTTGGATTCTAGATCAATTATTACATGCACTTTTTAATGATACTTGTTAACTAAAATTCAAATACACCTACACAAAATATAAATCAATAAAAAGGGATTTCAGGTCTCGTTAGGACAAAGTTCATTCTTTCTTCAAATCACTTGCAAAGTTATAGGTCAATAATGACAATAAGCGTATTGCAAGGGGTTTGATGAAAAATGATCTTTTTTTTAAGTTTAGGATGATTTTGTAATACTGATGATATACAAATAAAGTCTTTTTTCCATATGTTTCTTCTTTCTTAGTAATAACTCGTAATAAATGGTAATAACACGTAATATTTAGTAATAACAAGTAATATTTCGTAATAACACGTAATATTTGGTAATAAAACGAAATAATCGGTAATAACACGTAATATTAGGTAATAAATTGTAATAATGTTAATAATTACGTAATAAATGGTAATAGGTGTACATATTTTGATGGGTGGTTGACCCCTCGTACAGTACAAAACTCAAATCGGATAAAAATGTAGTTATCGAGTTTTAAAAAAGCGGTCCTCAATTACTTTAATAACGGTAGTTCGGTGATTCTCCGATAGGTGTGATTAGAAAATTATAAATATAATAAATTTGATGGTATTTTACCGTCGACATTGTAAATTAAAGCATAATTATTCATGGATCATGAATAACTTACAGAATTATACTCGAAATGTCAGTACCGTGGCATGTCTGATTTTTGTTTTTCAAACTAAATGTATAAATTTCTATAAAGAGTCGTCTTATAATCTAAAGTTTAGCTTTTGTAACTAAAATCTATTGTATATTCGATTAAATTATGCTGCAATTATACCCCAATATTGATCGGTAAAAGGAAATAATAGTCATTGACTTGTGTCCTGGAATTTTATTCAATATTCAAATTCAAAGTATTTGCCGCCTGAGCGCCATCTTTTATTCAGTTTTGTTCGCTCGCTCTAGTGGCATTTTGAAGAAGGACTATTTGTATACAATTGACAGCTGTATGTTTATTTGTAGACTCTATGTTATGACAGAAATAATTTGTTTTGTTTTTAAAAAGGTATGTCATAAAATTACTGGTCAATACCATGGTACTGAAGTTCACGCGTGTTAATACAATTTTTAGGTCAATTATACTGAATAATTATTTAGTTTTACGTATAAAATCGAAATTATTTGACTAATCATTTTAATTACTTATAAGGAATTAAGTTAGGTTAATCATTCATTCAAATGTCAATACCGTGGATGTCAGTACCATGGTAAAAATAACGAATGATATAAAAATTGTATTATATTTAAATTTGTTAAAAACTTAAATCAATTTAATTATTTAACTAATGTTAAAATTGGTTTTATTCTAAGAATAATCTAAAAATTATTATTTTAATTCTACTGTTAATAAATTTTAAATATTGTTAAAATCAAGAGAAAAAATACCAAAATTGTCTCTGTATAATTATCAAAGTCCTATAATTTATCATTTTTTTTTATTATTTTAAAAGTTTAAAGAGATTTAGGCAAGTACTTTGAATATTTAGTTTTGATGTCAATACCGTGGAGGTGAAATTTCTAATTTTTGTTCTAGTTTCTTGTCTATTGAAGTTGTAGTAGAACTACGTTACAGGCTTAATTTGGAGTATAATAAAAGCCCAATAGCACCCAGAACACAAGTTTTAAATCATTTTTAATTTTAATAAATTTTGAGTTGTAAAAATCACAGTCATATGAGAATCACCCAGTTAGTTTTCAAACATGATCGGATGAATAAAAATTCAAATGAAATTAATATAAACGTTCTTTTTTTATCAAACAAATGCATAGTGACCATTTGGGGGGTTAAGAGTCCATTTTTCAAATTCTATCCCTTTTACACGAGCAGAAACACGTACTTTTTTTTTCAATGAAGGTAATTAAGTTCTCAAGTATAGAACTAATAATTTCGAGGTGCTTAAGATACAATAATGGAGCACAAAATGTTTTCGAAACAACGATGAAGTTTTCGAGACCCTTACGACCACTTTCGAAAGCGTCTTTTACTTTCTACCGACAGTTTATTGTTTTCCTATCAGATTCTGTTTGATATTTCATCTAAGGGGGCATTTAATTGATACAAAAAGGTTTTACAACAGTGTTTAGTGGTTATTGTTTCTCTTACCAACTGCGTAGTCTTTGATCTCATTGCCGACATCGTGTCTATCAATAAAACAAAATTAACGTTACCTACAAAAAACGTTTTAGAGTAGAATTCCAAGTTGAAGCACTTAGTAGTAATTTGTTATTTTCATCGTATTAGTAGGTTTTTGAAGTATAGTAATTTTCACAAAAAATGGTATTGACTAAAGCAGCGGTTCCCAAACTGTGGGTCGCGAGGACAATATTCCGATATTGTAACCCATTTGATGAGGACAATTTAAAACAAATAGCCTTGACACCTGCTCAAGAAAACGCATTGATGGAAAGTGTATTTAAAGATTCAAGCATGATTTATTTCTGGATGAAAGTAAATACTGAATATTCGGAATTATCTAAAATTGTATTAATGGAGCTCATGGGATTCACAACTTACTTATGCGAACGTACCTTCTCAAGTTTGGTTTTCCTTAAAAATAAGTACAGAAATAGACTGTGTAGAGAATGACTTGCGGTTAAAATTGTCAACCTTCAATCCTGATATCCAGGCCATTGTCAGTAACGCAAAACAATGCCATAAATCGCATTAATGGGCTTAGAGAACCTGCTGTATTTGTCATAGTTCACCTAATTGTTAAGATTGATGTTTCCTTAATTAAATGTTTTTTTTTAAATACAGTTTGACAATGTTATTTGCCATAGGCTTAACTATACAGGGTGTTTCAAAAAAAGGTAACACCGTCTCTAGGATAGGTAAAAAACAGAAAAATAATTGGAGTTGGCTTAGTGAAATTTTTTTCTAACGCCATCCGTTTTCAAGATAAAGGGCGTTGAAGAAAATGAAAAATTACACATTTCTTACGATTTTGCAGAAACTACTGGCACCATTGCAATGAAATTTTATACGAATATGTTTTGGAAGCTGATATATCCCATGAATTTATTTTTATAACCAACTCTCATAGAGGGCGCTAGTTACACGATTCATACAACGTATTATTCAACATAACTTTTTTTAGGGTAGAATTATTAGTCAAAACTCCAAGTGAACATAAACATCGTTTAATACTACACCAAAAAGATACTCTTGGTAAAACTCGATATTACGTAACCTTTTTCGGAATATTTTGATTTGAAAATTATGAAGTAATAATCGCTCCTGGTATAAACTAATGATAAAGTTCGCTTTTCTCTAAGTTTGCCATGTAAAATTGACATTTATTGATTGTTATGACAATAAGTCAACAATAAATAGAGTTTTGAAACCTTGTTACTTGTAAAATTAGATATTGTTAAACAAAATGTACTCAAATGTTGAATACACCGACATGTTATTAACTTTAGGCGAGTGTAATTTTTTATTTTCTTCAACGCCCTTTATCTTGAAAACGGATGGCGTTAGAAAAAAATTTTACTAAGCAAACCCCAATTATTTTTCAGTTTTTTACCTATCCTAGAGACGGTGTTACCTTTTTTTGAAACACCCTGTATATAGTGGGTCGCAAAACGTCTCAAATTCACGGTGGTGGGTCGCCGGGTGAAAAAGTTTGGGAACCTCTGGATTAAAGTATTATAATAAAACCAATTAGACCCTTAAGTTGTAGGTAAAATCCGAGATGCACATCATAAATGTAAAAGGACCTGATTCAGGTAATTTTGTTTCTCAGAGAGGGATTGTAGAGGATTACAGCTTACACTTCTTGTTCATTTTAGTCTTTGTATTTCATTGGAAGTGTTCACTTGTGTTACGGCGTGCAATAATTTTATAACATTTATTTGTTATTAAAGACATTAATAGCAAAGATTTTATACCCCAACGTACAGAATAGGCAGTATGTGGCGTCCGTGGATAAAAAGTAATAGTGCTTCTTCCAGTGGTTCGTTAAAGAAGAATCACTTATCTTGTGACGCAAAAAGCATTATAAAAAATGTTTATAGTTCCTTACTTCAGCAAGGATATAACGCGGGTGCTGCAGCAAGATTAACCAGTAATTTGACGAAGGTACCTCTTACTTCAGTTAGACGAATTGTTGAAAATTCCATGAAATCAAGAAAAAAGCGTAAAGATTCCGGTGTAGACGACTGGGAAAAAGATTTGATAAGGCGAAAAATCCGCACTATGTACGATGAGCAGCGGGTCCCTACAATCAAAAGTCTGAAACAGTGGCTCATCAATGACGAAACTCACATCAACTGTGGCCTCACTACTCTTTGGCGAGCTCTGTCTGCAATGGGCTTTAAATATCGCAAAATTGACAAGAGACAAGTAATAATGGAATCTACACGTTTAATAAACTGGCGTTCTGAATATATAACGTCAATAAGAAAATACCGGTCTGAAAATTGGGACAATATTCTACCTCGACGAGACATGGTTTGACACGCATGACATACCTTCCAAAGGATGGTCAGATTCCTCTGATAAGTGTAAAACAAAAGCACCATCAAATAAAGGGAAGATAATCACAATATTACAAGCAGATTCAGAAAATGGTTGGATCCCAAACGCTATGTGGCCAAAAATATTAAGGACTCTTGTGTTGATGATCACGAAGATACGACAGCAGAGCTTTTTAAAGAATGGTTTAAAAATTGTCTGTTACCCAACATTCCGGCAAACATCGTTATAGTAATGGACAATGCAAGCTATCATAGTCGATAGCATAGTTGCAAAAAATTCTTGGCTCAAAGAATACGAAATTGGAGATTCAAAACCATGGCTGCAAATGACATATATTTTGAGGAAAATTATACAAGAACCTTTACAAGTGCCGCAGTCATTTTCTTTTAAAAAAACGTATATTTATGATACAATTGCAGAAAAATTGGGATATACGACTACCTCCCTACTACTGCGTGTTCAATTCCATAGAGCTTATGTGGCACCAACTTAAATCGAGTGTGCGCGGAAAAAATACTTCTCCGACTTTAAGTGGTAGTGTGGTAGAATTAATTAGGAACTGTATGAATGACATTCCTACCGAGAGTTGGAAAAGTTCTGTTAGTTATGTTATAAATGTAAAGAACTCGTACCTTTCTGTAAAGTCAATTGCGCCAATTATAATTAATTTAGATGAGGATAGCGATAGCGAAACTGAATTGTAACATTTAAATAAATTACTTATATAATATCTCCTATATTATGCAAAATTCAAATTTATTAAGTTCGACCCTGACATCTCTAGCGATAATATATTTTATGTTTCATACCTCACCCAAAAGATTTTAATCCCCTGTCGTAATTGGTGTGCAGACTAATTTTGGGTTTTTTCCATGGGTAAAAGGGTAGGTGGTAAAGTAAATTCATACTTATACCGTTCTGACTTAAGGACTTCGATTATATTGAGCCAATAGTCTCATTTATCAATTATCTATTGAATGTTTACATTTTATTATTTATTTTGTTTACATTTTACGAGGTCAAAATGACGCGAATGCTAAGCGAGCGTGAAAAAATATTCATTTGTTTTGAGGAATAGGTTAGGTTAGGGTTAATTTAGGTTAGGTTAGTTTGGGTTAGGTTAAGTAACAATTATATAGATACTTATATGTTACTAAATAAAATTATCTACTAAATTATATTTATTTATTTCATTGGGATAAACTAATACGTATAAAATATCTGTGTATTTTTGCCGTACCGCAATTACGAAAGGAAGAGGTCACCTTAATTTTCATAAAGTTGAGCCGTACCGCAGTTCCGACACCGGCGGATTCTGGGAATTGGTGCCGCAGTTACAGTGCGCCCAATATTTAAGGTGAATTTTATTTAGGACGATGGAAAAAACAGAAATATTACATTCGTAAAACTAAAAAGTACACAGTTAATCGTAATAATCTACTAAAATAGCAAGAATAATCAAGAAAGAATAAGAAGTAAGAATCATTTAATTAATATATCAGGTAAAACTTGTTATTATTTTAATAGGAGTTTTTATACAGGGTGTTTCAAAAAAAAGTAACACCGTCTCTAGGATAGGTAAAAAACTGAAAAATAATTGGGGTTTGCTTAGTAAAATTTTTTTCTAACGCCATCCGTTTTCAAGATAAAGGGCGTTGAAGAAAATAAAAAATTACACATTTCTTACGATTTTGCCGAAACTACTAGCACCATTGCAATGAAATTTTATACGAATATGTTTTGGAAGCTGATATATCCCATGAATTTGTTTTTATAACTAACTCTCATAGAGGGCGCTAGTTACACGATTCATACAACGTATTATTCAACATAACTTTTTTAGGGTAGAATTATTAGTCAAAACTCCAAGTGAACATAAACATCGTTTAATTCTACACCAAAAAGGTACTCTTGGTAAAACTCGATATTATGTACCGTTTTCGGAATATTTTGATTTGAAAATTATGAAGTAATAATCACTCCTGGTATAAACTAATGATAAAGTTCGCTTTTCTCTAAGTTTGCCATGTAAAAGTAGTTTATACCAGGAGCGATTATTACTTCATAATTTTCAAATCAAAATATTCCGAAAACGGTACATAATATCGAGTTTTACCAAGAGTACCTTTTTGGTGTAGAATTAAACGATGTTTATGTTCACTTGGAGTTTTGACTAATAATTCTACCCTAAAAGTTATGTTGAATAATACGTTGTATGAATCGTGTAACTAGCGCCCTCTATGAGAGTTAGTTATAAAAACAAATTCATGGGATATATCAGCTTCCAAAACATATTCGTATAAAATTTCGTTGCAATGGTGCCAGTAGTTTCGGCAAAATCGTAAGAAATGTGTAATTTTTTATTTTCTTCAACGCCCTTTATCTTGAAAACGGATGGCGTTAGAAAAAAATTTTACTAAGCAAACCCCAATTATTTTTCAGTTTTTTACCTATCCTAGAGACGGTGTTACCTTTTTTTGAAACACCCTGTAGAAAATGGTAAAATTTTTAGAGAATTTACTGATAAGTGTCTCAACCCAAAATGTACATGGACATGTACATAAAAATAGAAAAAAAAAACAGCTAATTCAGTTCAAAAGTAAAACTATTTGAAACATAATATGTATTTATTGGACAAAAAAAGAATGGCCACAATGTATATCATATCATGGATAAAATAAAATAAAACACAGTTGGTTCATATCTGTTACAAAAAGTTTTTTTATAGTGCTTTACTAACTGTTTTCTAAACATAAAAACAACAACAACGATTCTTAAACTTTCTCTTCTTATCATCCCCCATAAAAACAGAGATATTGTCGTAGGTAAAACTTCAAGAGACCTAACTTGACACATAACGGAGGCATCAATAAATTTTTTAACATTTTTGCCCTTCTTTGACATTATTTTTTTCTTCGAAACTCTTGTAGATCCCTTTTTCAACTACAGAGCTAAAATATTAAAATAGACTCTAAATATATATGCCCAAATAATATATTTTCACATATTGTGGTTTAAAAACTCCTAATCAATCAATCAATCAATCAATTTGTAATTGATTTTTAGCTCTAAGGATGGATTGGTTGATTGATGGTATTCCATACATTTGCATCATACTATATATAAAATCAATATAAATATGGAATATATTACTAAAAGATAATATTTATTGATCAAATTGAACAAACCATAGTGATTTATTCACAAAAATTAATAATTTTTTATTTACTAATCTTGTTTAAATTTTTTGTGCGTTTTAAAAAATAACACACTTGTGTAATATTGCCTAGACTAGTTTAATATTGCTTCTTATTTTCCCGAACGTGTACGATATTACAAATAAAAGATGCAACTTAAACCGAAATGAAAAACCAAAAAAGAAAAAAAACAAAAAGAAATTTAACTTAACCTGGAACCATAAATAAATCATACATTCCCGATACTTTTTTAAACGAATGTAAGTTATCGATATATTCCAAATGCATTTAAATTACAAACGGATTTGTCAGTGGGTGTAAATGACCTCTTATTCATAATACTTTCGACTCGTCCCTCGTATTATTTATAGTCGGCTAGACGCCGTAGGATGCAAAATATGTGAGTTCTATTCTCATCCAACGGATGCATCGGAAATAGACGCTCAAAATAAACTGTAAACATCTTCTTCTATTTTATCTAGTTACACTGACTACCTGCTAAAAAATCCGACCGTATTTTGTATTCACGAAAAGCTAGTAATTAAATTCCTGTAAGGTGTTAAAATTATCCGAACGATGTAATTCTTAAATAATCACCGCTGACGTTAATTAGTATTTTATGAACACAGCAGTTATTTGGTTAATTAGTTGTTGGGTCGTCAAAAATGAAATTAAGTCGTGCTTAAATTAACCTCAGTTATTTTTTTCATATCTTTGCTGGTTTCAGTTGATAACAGGGTTAGTTTGTTTTTATCTCACCCATAATCGTCAAGTCTGGAGGAATTTTTAATTGAACATTTTAAGTTCATTTTGTTTTGTCAGTCATACTACCAATTTTGCTGCCTTTTTTATTTTACATTTTTTGTTCATACAAGTTATTTTTAAAAAAAATTCGGTAAAGGTGTATTTAAGGTCATCCCCTTACGCGCATGCGGCAATTTGAATTCTTAAGAAATCATTTTATTGGTCGACGAGAGCGGTAAAAATTTCATTTCATTTTATGTTAGACAAATGTCGTTACTTGAATTTTGTGATTTTAGTTTTTTAAATAGGTAAATACTGGAAGGATCAGAACTAGGGATGCACCGGATCGAATATTTTATCAGTCTCAGATCATGTCAAAAAAACATATAAGAAAGGAGCAAAAAAACATTATGATTGAATTTTTCGAAGCACGCCCGGAAGTACACAGTGAAAAATTAACAAATAATTTTACATTTGAAAATGCACATTCTCTTCAGATGAGCTTGACAGATTTATTAAACGCAGCACTAGGAGCTAGAAATGGTAAGTAAATAAAACCAAAGATACTATAGAGCGGGTCACAGTTATTATGCAGCGTGGCCGGCATATGCCAATGTAAATCTTATGGGCGAATATTCAACACTGTTGCCGCTTTGGTTACGGCTTGAACCACAATTAACTCAGCCAATTTATTTTCGTAGAAACGTTTTATTATAAATTTTGAAAAACAGATGTATTCTATATAATAAATATTATTAAAAAATGGAATTCAAATCTATTTATGTAGATTGTAATCAGTATACAGGGTGTTTCATTAAGAATTATCCATATAGTAACTGGAGAAACCTTAGCACTAAATATGAAGATTTAAGCCAAAACACTTAAGTAAAATATTCCTCCTAACCGAGATATGGTGTTTTATTTTAACTATTCTAAATGATTGTATCCCATATTTTTGACACCTTCAAATATTTTCTGTTCATACTTGACAAAGAGTTTATACATATTAGGTTACTTTAAACAGTGGCAAAAGATATTTTTTCTCGATTACCAGAGGCGTGCGGTAGGGATGGATACTTTCTTTTATTCCCCTACAATTTACGCCACTGTCGTAATAATTGTTTCTGCATGTTTTTTTGATTCTCCGTCACTTTCTACGTAAATATCATCCTTTTGTCTCAATACGATAGAGTGAGTAGTTTTAGAGTTATTTGCATTTAAAGGTAATGTTTAAAATATCCATTTTATTCCAATAATTCCTTAATAATTTAATCAACCCAACATATTTCTAAAGGTTAGGAGAAATTTTTCCAAAAGGATTAATAAATGTATTGAAGTCAATGGAGGCTACTTCGAAAATTTACTATAATGGTAACTAACTAGAATTTTTTTTACAGTAGTCTAAATAAATAATTGTTTCAGTACGTTTATTTTATGTATTCATCATGTTATTTCGTAATGAAAATCATAGTTCTATTTTGTTATAAATTTAAAACTGAAATTTTGATAAATATTAATATGAAAAAATCATTTGAAACTAATAAATTTTATTTATTCAGTGAAATAGTTATTGACTCATGTGAATTTACGATTAGAATTAACAAATTTTGTTGTCAAGGTGGTTAGATTATTAAGGAATCTCATGTTAAATAAGCAATAAAACAAAAATGGATATTTTAAACATTACCTTTAAATGCAAATAACTCGAAAACTACTCACTCTATCGTATTGAGACAAGAGGATGATATTTACGTAGAAAGTGACACGCAGAAACAATTATTACGACAGTGGTGTAAATTGTAGGGGGATTAAAGAAAGTATCCATCCCTACAGCACGCCTCTGGTAATCGAGAAAAAATATCATTTACCACTGTTTAAAGTAACCTAATATGTGTAAACTTTTTGCCAAGTATGAACAAAAAATATTGGAAGGTGTCAAAAATATGGGATACAATCATTTAGAATAGTTAAAATAAAACACCCTATATCTCGGTTAGGAGGAATGTTTTATTTGAGTGTTTTGGCCTAAATCTTCATATTTAGTGCTGAGGTTTCTTCAGTTACTATATGGATAATTCTTAATAAACACCCTACCCTGTATGCCTGATCACTTGATGGATTATTTAGGTCTCTACTAAATCTTTCAGACAAATCCTAATCCTATTGCCAGTGAAAATATTATTTAATTACAAAGATGTTAATTATTTTTACCTGTATGATCCCTTGATCCTCGTAAACCGTTATGTAATATTCCTGGAATGTAGATGTAAGTAAATGTACAGGTAAGTAATAACATAGGCAGGTACCTATCTGTTTCTGCTGATAAACGAAAGGGCATTATTGAAACAACAGCCATGCAGTTAGCAGCACCGTTTGAAAAATTTAAACAAGGTGAAAATCTTCATCGTCAAACCAAGAGATTTTTATTGAATATTTTAACGTATACGTTGAATACAAAAGATGACAAAAGTGTGACAGCGAAAATAGAACTGATTTCTGAAATGACTGGCCTTAGTGTGAGAACAGTGTATAATCTGAAAAGCGAAGCCGCTACTGGACCTTTGACATCGCCAAAAAAACGAAGACGGAACAGCAGCCAGTCGAATTCAAGACTGATCACCTACGATGAAGGTAGAAGGTATCCAATCGCAAATACGAAAAGCTGTGCATGAATTCTACTCCGAAAATATTCCACCAACACTGGCAAAAGTTCTTGCTAAAATAAATTCAGACGAAAATGTACCAAATTTTTCTAAAAGTACGCTAAGACGCTTGCTTAACGATATGGGGTTTGTTTATGGGAAGAGAGGAAGAGACTCGATTCTAATAGAAACAGCTGATATAATCGCCTGGAGGCACAAATATTTAAGATCAGTGAAAAAGTTCCGCGAAGAAGGATATAACGTAATATATCTGGACGAGTCATGGATTAATGTGGGCCACAGTGCAAATTTTGAATGGAAAGACACTACCATAAAAAATGCCCGAGTTGCATTTGTCAAAGGACTGACAACAGGACTGAAGGCTCCAAGTCAACGAGGACCGAGATTTGTTCTTCTTCATGCAGGCTAGAAAGACGGTTTTCTTGAGGGTGCAGAAAAAACTTTTCTGGCAAAGAAAGGTGCAGACGATTACCACGACGAAATGGACGCAGAAGGCTTTGAGACCTGGTTTAAAGATCAATTGATCCCTAATTTGCCGAAAAACGGATCAAAGAATGTTGTAGTGTTGGACAATGCGTCATAACATTCGGCGAAGTTACCTTTTCCAAAGACAACTTGGAATAAGGAACAAATAAAGTACTGGTTACTAGAAAAAGAGATTTACTTCGAGGATGATTATTTAAAAACAGAATTATTGGCTACTGCAAACGCGTTTAGAGAGCAGTACGACCTAAGAAAAATAGACGACATTGCCACGGAACATAATATAACAGTCCTACGATTACCACCTTATCATTGCGAATTAAATCCAATTGAAATGGTGTGGAGCCAAGTGAAAGGATGTGTGGCTCGTGATAATAGTACCTACTTTTAAAAAAGAGGATGTGGAAAAACTTATAAAAACAGCGTATTAAATAAATATATAAATAAATCGAAATGTCAACTAATAACTTGTCAAATAGCTGTCAGTCGTTATTTCTTTACTATGGCAATGATAAACTGCATTCATCAAAACCATACCAACCCAAGATTTTCATATTTACAATGACAATGATTCTTCCCGGACTACACCAGAAAAATGCAACTTTCTCAAAGAAAGATGGTTCGGACCATGCGATGTAAATCGGGCAAAATTAATCGCATACGAAACAAAAGTCATTCGAAAATTAAGTTTTCCTAATTTCGTTCGATTATCAGTCTATTTCGCATGCGAGTTTGATTCGCATGAGTTTGAAAATAGCAGCCCTGTTTTCATTTTGACAAAAAAGAATTACTAACGATTTTATTAAATCATAATATGGTGTAGTTTAACATATAAACATGTACTTGATTACATAGCAAAAAATACTTATAAATAACTCAAGAGTATTTAGATAAAAGTTGTATGTATCTAAAATAGTCTGCGTTATTTTTGTAATTAGAAATCGATTTTGTGTAATTTCATTTTAACATTTATTTTCACTAATATTTTTTTAATAGTTCAGAATTACACGAAAATATTCCATTGTCTCTATTAGATTTTATCATTTATATATTTTCAAGGTCGTAACCAACAAGAGAAAAATACAATTGCGTCTATACATGGCGCCGGCGTAAATAAAACCAAAGCAAGTGTTAACTAATATGTACATTTTTGTATAGAATTACATGAAAATGATACAGTTTAATGGAAAAATATAATCCAACATGTGCTGGCAAACAAAAAAATTGACAATATTTATATTTGTTGCTCGAAAATAGCTAATATCTGTTTATTTTACTAGCACAAAATTGCCAGATAACTATCCTTAAAGACATAGTTTTCTACGAGATTTTCTATGTAGAAGCAAAGAAAGAACCTCGCAATTAGAAGTTGAGATATATAACAATAACATTTAAAATATTACTATTTAGAATAAAAAATACAAATTACCTTTTTTACTTTGTGCAGAAATACTTTTTTGAGAAAACTACACTTGTAACTATAGGTCGAATTTAAGAAAATATGACTTGGTCACCTTTCGCAGTATACCCACGATATGAAACCTTAGAACCTGCTAGTGTTTACGAAAATTTAAATTCTATGCGTAATGCGTTGTTGATATAGATCCAGAATAAAATAAATATAAACTTTATTGTGTTACTAAAACCTGTTACATATAAAATTAAACGTAACTCTGTCCAACTTACAATTCACGTATTTCTGTTATTCAGTTTGTTTCATATTACTTTTTTTACAGGAAATTATCAGACAATGAAACCCAATAAAAAATAAAATAACTAAAACAATATTATTTAAAAAAATCATTTTGAAAACGCACATTTGTATTTCACATTTGCAATGGCCTATTTAAAGTAAAGTATTTTCGTTTGTCTTGTTAAAACCTTTTGCAAATCTATGCAAAATTCTCGGTGACTAAGAAAAGTTAAATTATCCATATCAACTTCTAGACAAAACAATTGTAGACAATGTAAAATATTTAATGGTGCTTATAGCGCCTATAGTTATGCGATGTGCATAAACCTTTTAAGCTTTAAGAAATTATTTATTTAATAATTTTGAAATATGTATTCTCTCTTTCACCGAAAAAAATATTGAACATATTATTAATAACTGCAGGTTTTGAAAAATTATTCATTATGTCAATGAATTTATTTTAAATATAAGGAAATGCGTGTATGTTCTCATAACTTACATTTTTGATTGAAAAACTTGATGTTTATTATATTAAGGAATATTCCTGACTACAGTAATAACCAAAAATTATTGCGACAATAACTGTTACATATAACTATTTAATAAATCTATTTGTATATGGAAAATAAGGTTTTTTAAACTTCAAAGAATAACCTTTAAAATATTCTGCTTTATATTAATGACAAAAATTATACCTTTATAATCTGTTCATTATTTAAGAATTGACAAGTTTATTGTTTTAATGAAATAAATTTATTGAATAAAAGAAATCCGTTCTTAATTAGACTTAATGGTTTCAAAAACTGGAATTTTTAATCCTACTAACGGGCATTAATATTAAATAAATGTTTTATGAACCGAAAACATCAATCTTTGTTTTAAAAACTTGTACTTTGTATTAAAAATCGCAGTTTTAAATTACGCGCGAAAATATAACGAATTATTAGCATCCATCTCTCTAGCTACATCTTAACGTTGCGTTGTTCATATATGAAGTGGTTGAGAATTTTTCCCTTTTCTCGTTTAAAAAGTTGGTTTTGGTCCTACAATTTTGTATATTTAATGTGATCCGTTTGTTACAATAAAGGTAAGCTAATCTAATTTTAATCCTCCTATTGTACCTACCCTACAGATTATATTTGTATTTTTTTACTGCATCCTATTGTGTGTTACAGAATTTGATGTTTGTTTTTAGATCCCCGAGATGCAATTTTATTTCTTTCTTTACATGGATATCTGGTATCAACGAACAGAATTGTGAAAAAAGACAATGAAGGGAAAAACAAAGTCACCAAATTTACGATTAAAGATTCCCAGGAATTTTTATCGGAAAATTTCTGCAGGAAGTAGAGGATCCTATAGACCACTTATCCCGTACCAAAACCAGCATCCAACGGTTTATCTACCTCATTGCAGAAGATTTATTTTCCATACAGGAAATTTTAGTATAAACAGTTTAATGTTATTAGAGCTATGGATATTATGTTTTAAAATTTTTATATTTTCAATTTAAATTTTCCTCAAGAATCTGTTATGTTTTATATATTACTTGAGACAGATTTTTATAATTCAAAACCAGAGAATAAATTTGGAAAAGTTCAGAATATTTAAAAACAAATTAGAACAGAATGTATACTTTTTAATAAATTAATAAATTTATACAAGTATAAACTCACATTTTTGATCAAATCCTTATACCTGAATATAATTATTTAATTGAACTTTCTTTCAATAGGTTTAAAAAACCGAGTTATTGATTAAATTCATTACCTCTAAAACCTCTGTTCTTCATATCAAGGAACAAGATTATCGTACGATTGAATAAACATCACAATATCAAAAATTACTTATTAATGTTTTAAAAAGCGAATTTATTGAACTATAATCTGTGTTCTTTATTTCAAAACTATTTATAATCCAAGAAATATTTTCATCATTTAATAAACAATGGACTAGTTTAGTAGGATCATATTAATCAAAATGATAGCAATATATATTTAGGATAAGATACCTACTATACCTATATTGGTATTCATTTTGCAATTAATTTTTCTCATTTCGTAAAATTTAGCAATAAATAATTAGAAAGTTTTAAACGTAGCGCCAACTAATAACCAATAATGAAGTGTGTTTAAAAGTCAACGTTGTCACAGTTTAGTTACGTTCTCGTATTCTCAAAGAACTGGCGGCACAAAACACCGTGTTCTGTGACTAACTGATTGTACCAGTTGACAAGATATATGACAGAAGAGAAAATCGTGTTTATCTGTAATAAACAAACAAGACCCCTATTCTTGACGGTGATAGAATAGAACAGCCAATAGAAAGTGGGCGTGGTTCTATTGAAAATGCAAAATCCGTATTCTTGAAATTCGTTCTCTCACTGTACCGATAGAAGGGTTGCTCCCCGAGAGAACAATTACTTCTATTGGTTATTTTTGAAGGAACCGCTATAACACCAAGAGAAGGTGTTAGGGATTTTTATTTTCGAACCAAAAATAGTATAGAAGTAATTTCTTTCATAAACCAAACACAACCAAACAACAAATTAATCTAACGAAAATGACAGAATATTTTGTTTAGTGTTTTACTCCTTATTTGATAAAGTGTCAATCAGAGAACAAAAATATCGATATGTTTATCTCTTTTTAATGACAACAAATAAGAGAGTGAGATAAGTTTCTCGGTTAATATTAAAGCATATCGACAACATCGCAAATTTTCTACCAATCTTATTGATACACGTCACTTACCACTTATGACGTATGTAACCATTAAATTTAAACTTCAAAAGCCGATTATGGCTATAGGATTAATTTTATAAAAATTTTATTTGTACAGTTGAACCACTAAAAACCTATTTTATAAGATGCAAATATAAAAAAAATCACTAAACTAGTCCATTGCTCCTTCCATTGATGAAACCAATTTTTGGCTAAATTTTAAAGAACAAATTATAAATATAATAAAAAATTTATTGTAGGGACTATTGGATTCTGTGTAACAATAACACAATTAAAACACCTTTTAAAAGAAAAACAAATTAAATAAAAACTTTCGATAAATTCCATCCAAACATTTAATCGTAACCTATATTTACATATTTCATTAAATATTTTTTACAATATAAATGTCAACCAGAAGAACTCCCACACCCAGAGATTTAGATGCGACTGTAAAGCAATGACCTGTTGGTGATACTGTTAATTACGAGAATCCTGCCAATTGTTGGATTTTTGCCAAGATACATTAACAATAATGAAAATAAGAGATTACCGTTTGAATGTTGTTTTTAATGGAATTAGATACTAAAAATTGAAAAGGTTATTTCTGACATATGATTTGAAAAAAAAATCGTGAACAAATTAATTTTAATAGATAGAGAAATAGATTTATTTTACTGGACAAGGGACTAACCTTCAAAGAACCCGTGGAAAACATCACAAAGAAGGCAAAACAAGCAAGAGAACTAACCGGACTCATAGGAAGAAAATCCAAACTAGCACTGAAGAAGACAAACGCAAACATCATTCCGATCATGTTGTACCTACACCTCCGTAGCCTAAAGACACACAGCCAAAACCTACAAAAAGAAGATACAAACACAGAACATCGGCTTAAGGCAAGCAGTACCCCTTGATACATAGGAAATACACAAGCCAGAGCCAGAAGAAGATTTGAAGAACTCAGGACACACTCGAACACAGCACTTAGGAAATTAACAAACTACACAGCAGAGAACTACAAGAGACATCCAAGACCAAGGAAACAGCTGGACAACTAAGAAGAAACAACATCTGTCAAGAATCAGACAGAAGAGGAACCACCTATAAAAGACTCTGCCCATTCCTAGGGGAATGCGCAGATTCTTGAGGACAGCTTTAACAAGTGGATCCACTCTCTAAGGTTACGTTTAGCCGCAGTTCGTCAACTAAGGACTAAATTTTTAGAGGCAGCGAAAAGTACACACTCTTGAAAGCTTAAAAAGAAGACAAGAGGATACAGGTGCAAAGCACCATCCCGGACCAAACAGAAGGCACCTGGAAACCATCTCTGAACCAAGATAGTAACGATTTGTTTTATTTTTCTTAATCACTAATGAAAAATACTCAAATGTAAAATGTAAAAAAAATCTATATCCCTTTACTCTATTTTTTCAAATTATTTAATATTAACTGTATTTACTTAAAACAACACACACTATTATACGTGTATTAATAAAATATTCAGATAATATTATTGTTCTAATCTTGCCATTTTTAATTAATCTTATTTGACAATTTGATGAACACTTTGTTAATAATGATAGAAATGTCAAACAGAAAAAGAATATCCAGCCATTCAAAGAGATTTGGTATTGATGATGGCATTGATTAATGACAGGGGGATTTTTATCACTCCATATATGAATGTTATGCAAATTTGTGTTTGATTGATCAGTAAACAACACATTTGATAAAAAATTATTATTTTCTGGATTATCCTTTGGAAAAAATGTAACCGAAGTTAAAATTCACGCGGCAAAAGTTATTGTACACGTGGATGTTATTGTTGTTAACAATTTGATACACAATGTGTTAATATTCAAATTTTACTGTGACACAATAGTCAAAACGACTTGACAGCCGCCTACTAGTCATTACTTAATTTTTATCGTGAAACTTACGGAACAACCCGAAAATGCATAATTGCAAATTTTATTTATTTACTTAAAAACCACAAATTCTATAGCCAAACGGCCGTCATTGCATTTAAAGTTTTTTACAAATAAATAGTGAAAGTTTAATTCAACCTTTTAGTTATTTACTGTTCTTAATGTCAAAATAGTGTTTATGGACCTAGCATGATATGTAATCCAATGCCCAATGGGGCATATAGCCCAGAAATTAGTAGTTTTGTGTTTAGAAAACATTTAAGTTGGTTTGGAAATAATTTAATATTTTTAGAGGTAAAAATCCTGAAAACAATTGTCCAATATTAATAAAGATTATTTAAGATTCACCTCTGCTGTTTATGATACTGTAACCATAATTGGTCCCAAAAAGGCAGGAAGCCGATTTGTGACCATATTCCTCCAAAAAGGCAGGGCGCCAATTTGTAGCAATATATGTCCCAAAAAGGCAGGAAGCCAATTTGTAACACTAATTACTCCCTCGAGAGCTGTCCCGGCTTATGAGACCTTTTAACTCAGGAGTGGGTACGCTCCAGCTTAGCGACACTCTGTATATAGGATATGATTGATGGGTGAGGGCGCCACTGCTTTAAATTCGACAAAATTTAATAACTAGGTGTAAAGCAGAACACCTTATTTAATTTAGAGTTTAACTAGAAAGAAAAAATGAATTTTAAAAATATTTTGACTACTTTAACACAACAATAAAAAACTAAAATACTGATACCGATAGGCAGCCACACACAACAAATCTGTGGGTTTAAAACAAACGCTCAAGTAAGAAATTCAAATTTATTTTGCCACAAAAGGTTAGGTACTTAGCTTAGGGTTTCGGATTTCTCCCACAGCGGTATGTGTACGGCTTCGGTTGGTTACAGATTTTGACGACTTCTATAGGAAGGCAGACCTGGGGGACTTCTCCGGAGAGTTAGAACTTCAGGTGTAGTCAGCTGGATCGGTGCTTTATCGGTAACTTGCTAATAATTTGCGATAGTTTCAACGGTAACTTGGAGCTAATAGTTTGCGATAGTTTCAACGGTAACTTGGAATTATTTTTGAGGTAATCTGGAGTTACATTTGACGGTAACTTGGGGCCGTATAAATAACGGCTAAGGTAAGAATTCGTTAATACGCAAAATGATGTTCATTCTTTGAAGGCAGAATGCTAAAGGGAATAGTTCTCTCTGCGTTACAATTATATTAACGGTTCATTTTCGTTAGGGGAGGAATTCGAGCGTTCTGATTGGTTAGTTTTTAACGGGTTCTCAACGTTCAAAAACGGTTGTGTCTATTGGTCGTCCGAAAGGTATTTTTTTAATGGTTTGAAGTCGTGATAGTGAAAAATGTTTATCATTTATGATTAAGTGCAGGATTTAATTATACGTGTGATTAAATTAATTTTACGCTCGGAACATGTCAATGAACATGTTACAATACCAAATATACTAAGTGACATAAAAATCCGACCACCCAGTTTAAATGATTTTATTTTTATAAATAAATTTTTTTAAGCAGACTGTCTGGAATTAACTGAAATATTTTTGAGAGTAATATATCGTGCAGAAGGGTAGGAAAAAGATACGCGTGAAAAATTATGAATTTTTCAGTTTTTTCGATTTTAAACGATTTTTTTTGCTAGGAGTAATATTTTTTTATTATTGTATATGAAAATTAAAGTCATTACAAAAAAATGAGACCTTCAAGAGGCGTCTGAAATAAAAATTCGGACCTTGGGAGCCGTTACAAAATGAGATCTTTTTTTCGAAAATCGTTAATATGTCGAAAAAAAATTGAGTTACCGTAAAAAAAAATTCTACTTTTTTGGGATACAAAAAGCTATCACTGTACTGAATTTCATAACAATATATTGATTTTTCGCTGGGTAAAAAATGAAAAACGAAAATTATGGTTTTTCGCTTTTTTAGCCTTTATTTTGAGGTTATGTGAAAAAATGTTTCAGACAAAAGTTGTCGGTTTTTGTATTATCTACAACTTTTCCATTTAACTTTTTTCAATAAAATGCGTAATTACGCTGCAAATTGCAAAAAACCGTTTTCACCCCCTTTCCACCCCTACCACGCACCCCTTGCACGCATCTAAGATCTTGGATGGTCGCCTTTCGATTTGTAATTATCAAACCTACCCCTTTCCACTTAGCTACCTCAATTCAGACTTAAGTCATGAAAAGAAGGTAATTCGACTGCACTATTAGAAGACGACGTGGTGAAAGGAGAAATCTACGGTTTTTTGTGGAAAAGCATGTTCATTAAACTGTTGGACTTATGGTTTGGGGTGCTTTAGCTTATGGTTCGAGATCACCTTTAATCTTCATCAGAGGTAACATGAAGGCGCAGTGTTATATCCAAGAAGTTTTAGAACCCCATCTTTTACCCTATCTTGACACTCTGGCAAATCCAATTTTCCAACAAGATAATGCCGGACCACATGTCGCAAGAGTCACAATAGACTTCTTTCAACATAATGATGTCACATTGTTACCTTGGCCACCAAGATCTCCCGACTTATCCCCAATTGAGCACGTGTGGGATATGATGGGTTAAGAGATTGCTCAATTTGCAACGTCCTCCTTAGAGTCTAGAAGAACCTCGAGAGGAGTTGGTGGTTGCCTGTAATGAGATACCACAGGAAGGCATTGACCACAAGATCAGAAGCATGCTTAGACGCATTGGAGAATGCGTAACACATCGGGGTGCACATCCACACATTATTAAAGGTAAAATGACTTTAAAGCAATGCAATCATTTTGAAATTTACTAAGTAAGTACTTACTAAATTTTAATAAAAATAAAAGCATTTAAACTGGGTGTTTGGATTTTTATGTCAGTTAGTATAATTTAATATTTTAAGTGCATTTTGTCAAATTCAAGTGCGAATAACATGAGATTAATGTTGGATTTTTGAGCATTTCCTATTAGCTACAGAATCTGTAAGGTCGGGGCTTTTTGTCTTGTTAATTTTTACAGATTTTTGCTTACAGATGTGCTCAGAATCCAACTTTAATCAAATTTAGAGAAAGTAGATATTTTTTACATCCTTAATTTATATTAAGAGCGTTCTTTAGGCTTTCATTAACTAGGTTCCTGCTAACTTTTTTATTAATTAACTAATTAAAATTTGGTTTTCACCAAAATATAGAGAAAAAAATCTAGTATTGTGGATGCTAAAAATATATATTTTTTAATCGATTTACATATTTTTTATTTGATATTTAAGTGCAAATTTTTAAAAACTTTAAGTTTCCACATTTCTATATAACTTTTTAAAATTTTTTATCAAAAAAATTTTTTTTTAATCTGCTGTAACTAACATTTAAAAGGGATTTAAGAAAAATGCATTAAGTGCTTCATTATGTGCTGCCGCCAGTAGTAATGCCTTCGAGCTATTAGAATTGCATATAAAGGGTTCAGAGGCATCGGGCCCATCAGTATAAATTGGCAATATATTTTATAGGGCGATGCAACTCCGATCTTTTTTACAGCGAAGTATATATTCTAATTCTATTTAGTTTAATTATAGCGACAATGAAGATATTCCCTATGCAAAAAAAAATTTTTTCAGAACGTTCCTGACATAATTTTCCGAGAAACTAAAGATAACAAAACTAATATGAATAACAAATTATACATATTTAGCTGTTTAGTTTTAACTATTATAAAGAAATCAAAATTCGTTATAAGCATAATGATTAAAGGGACATAAACCGTATTTACACTTACACCGATAAGATACCGGTTATCAATGAGATTAAGTGTACATTATACACAATATGGCTTTTCCTTTTATCAAAGGGGCAAAATATCATGGGATGATAAAAACGAAAAGAATTATGGTTTATTTCCGGAGATGGCATATGAAAATATTAACATTTATTTTTTTATTGTTGGTAAAGTATTAAGAGGCTACATAAGCCTCATGTTATCAAAAAGAAAAATGCGTTCCAAGATTGCAGCTTTTAGTTTAAATATTTTGTTATTTGGCACACATACAGTGTGTAAAAGCCAAATGGAATAAATTCATTATTTCGGTTACTGTACCTACATATTTATAAAAAATCCCGAAACACGTCAAATTTAAATTATAAGTTGACATTCTTTAACGTGAAAATGCAACCCCTACCTTCAACCCCCTTAGAATGACAGGTAGGTACAACCCCCAATTTTTTAAATGGGAAGTATAGGCTTGTGATATGTCATTTGAAAGGTCTCTTCATTCTCTATTCAAAAATGTTATTGTTTTAAAATTTAATGCAAAAATTAACATAAAAAAATTAATATCATGTTGTTACCGAAATTCGCTAAAATATACTCGAAACTTATTACAATATACTTAAAACTTATTTCCCGTTTAGGTCTTGATAATGAGAAAGTGAACAAAAACCATAGCAATGTGGTTTTTAGATGGTAACCATTAAAAAACTTTAAAGAATTTCCGTGGCAACGCTATTTTAACAAGCAGTAGTAAATTGTTTTATTTAAGTTGTCATTGTTGTAATTTAAGTATAAAGTTTGTTCAATTCAATTATGAAAAATGGTTAGATTAACGGAAATGCATAAAATAACAGTTTTACAAATGATTGGTTACGGAGATAACATCCGAACACAACAGAAAGTAACTAAATTTCATGAGAAATTTCCTAATTTACCGCCTAGATCCCAAGGAACAATAAGTAAAATAGAAAAGCAGTTTCGCGAGTTTGGTCATGTAAGGCAGCTGCCAATGCACTGAGTGATGAACTCAAATGTGTTGCTTGAGTTTCAGGAAAACCCACATACATCGAGTATACAGGCATCCACTACATTCAATGCTAGCCATATATCGATAGCAAACATAATTAAAAGAAAATAAATTGCATCCGTATAAGATGATACCTACTCAGGAACTCATGGAAGACGATTTTGATAGGAGAACTTTTTTTTGTGAGCAAATGATGAACATGTTGGATAACAATATTATCCAATTAGAACACGTTATGTTTTCTGATGAGTGTACTTTTTTACTTAACGGTCATGCTAATCGGCAAAATTGCCGCTACTGGTCCACGGAAAATCCTCACTGGATGAGAGAAGAACACACTCAATACCCTCAAAAGGTTAATGTTTGGGCAGGGATTGTAGGGAACAATATCATTGGTCCCTTTTTTATTGAGGGCAACTTGCATGGCACCAATTATTTGGCACTACTTCAAAATTATGTCATTCCAACGTTGGCAAATTTATATCCTGATCCAGGTAACCCTCAAGTTCCAGCGAATACGATATGGTTTCAGCAGGATGGAGCACCACCACATTACCAACTTAATGTCCGGCAGTACCTCGATACAATATTTCCCAATCGGTGGATAGGAAGGCGAGGATCGATTGAATGGCCAGCGCGATCACCTGATCTTACATTATTAGATTTCTTTTTATGGGGATATGATTTAAATGACTTAAAAGAACGAATAACACTTGCGATTAGGTCGATCACGCCTGATATGTTAAATAATGTTAGAAGACAGTTTTATTTGAGATTAGGATGTTGCCAAGACGTTCGCGGAGAACATTTTGAACATCTACTTCATTAACATTCATAGTTCTTTTTCGTGTTCTACATTTTATTACGTTTTGCATTACATTTTAGTTTTTGATTGTATTGTAGCGAATTTCGGTAACAATATCATATTAATTTTTTTTATGTAAATTTTTGCATTAAATTTAAAAACAATAACATTTTTGAATAGAGAATGAAGAGACCTTCCAAATGATATATCACAAGCCTATACTTCCCATTTAAAAAATTGGGGGTTGTACCTGTCATTCTAAGGGGGTTGAAGGTAGGGGTTGCATTTTCACGTTAAAGAATGTCAAGTTATAATTTAAATTTGACGTGTTTCGGGATTTTTTATAAATATGTACAGTAACCGAAATAATGAATTTATTCCATTTGGCTTTTACACATTGTATATAAATACATAATTGAAAAGATGATTAAAAAATATCAAAAAATATTTTTGATCTGATGAAAACCCAGAAGGAAACAGGTACCATATCTGGGAATTTTACGAATAAATAGTGGAAGTTGCATTCAACCGATTAGTTGTTTACTGTTCTTAATAGATGGACTTTCACACAGTAAGGGTTAGTACAATAAATTTCATTGAGTCCTTTAAACTCACCCCATTTAAAAACACTGTGAATCTCTATTCACAAAATCCTTTTTTTGGAACTTCTGTCCAAGGGTACCGAAAATTATGATCCATGACTCATTCGATCAGGAATGACCTCTAGCAAATATTAAAGATATTGAAAATTTTAAAAAAGATCGTTAAATAGAATAAAATTTAATAAAAAAAAAGGAATTCTATCAACAATATTTAAAATTTCAATTTAGAGGAGAAAATAGCGATAAAAACCTTAAATTTATTTACTCCTTGGGCCTTTTGTTGAAAGGCTTTAAAAAAGAAAAAGATTTCCGTTGGAAAAATTGGAACATCTCTATTTTCCAGTTTGTTATTAATAATAAAAGACGCAAAAAAAAATATTAAAACATTTGTAAAAAATAGAAAACTATTTCAACCCAATAAATATCATTATTAAGAAAAAAAAATCACAAACCTTCTAGACACTTTAATGAAGGAAAATCTAGGGGAATAAATAAATAAACATTTTTTTATACAAAAAGTAACACATGGTGGTTTTTTCTGTTCCAATTTTTCAAAAAGTTGCTAGAGATTATTTTGGATCGATTCCTTTGAACAGAAAAGTTCCAAAAAGAAATGATCTTGTGAGCCAAACTATTTATTAAATTAAAAATAAATAAATAAATGGTTATATGAAAGTGGATGCTTCATTGTTTAATAAATCTTATCGTTTGTTTAGTTTTTTTATCAATCAACAAATAACCACAAAATAATACTATTTCATTATTTTTTATCGAAGAATACCCAAGGCAAATATCTAATTGAAAACAATAAATAAAAAATACCATAGTTAGTTGCAGGTAGGCGGGTGAATGTACTTGTGAATGATTCACTAATAATTTCCTTTTACCAGGTCTGGTCACAAGAGCCGAGCAGCAACTTTTCGGTACGTGGGCAATAAATACGTTCAACGAATTTGGTTGTACATTTTTCACATAAACAAAATTACCCATCTGAGAAATTGCTCAATTAAGGTTTTAACGCTATACACGCTTCTAAAAATTGTTTGATTAAAAAAATATTTTAGTCCATATTTTTTATTAAAGAAATTGAAAACTTCTTTAGCAGTCTACAGGCCTTAGGTATGAGGATTTTTTTTAATATCTATAATATTATCATGTGGCTTTTAAAAATGTTACCCCTGGCTACGTCCTTGTGTCCCCCCTTACTTGCCAAGTTCTGGTATTTTCTCAGATTTATAGCAGCTCTTCGAGTCCTATTTTCCTGAGGAAGTTTAGGACATCGTCGGGCTTCAAATCAGGTAGATCCCCCTCTTCTATTTCATGTGCTCCCAGGTATCTAGCCCTAGAATTCTGCAAGGCAGGGCATTCAGAGAGTATTTGTATTGAGGTTTCATCCTCTTCCTCACAGAATCTGCACTTTGCTTCATCTGCTAACCCTAGTTTCTTCATGTGGCTTTTTAACCGGCAATGCCCGGTTAGTATTCCCGTTAGTACAAGGTATTTATAATATTCAGAGGATGAAGAGAACAAAAAATCTAAAGAATTATAGGAAACAATTGATGGAGTTTTGACAATCCAAATAGAAAGCTACGGAATTATTAAAAACTAAGTTTTAATTTGGAAATGTCTAAATATTAACCTTCATGCAAAAATTTTAAAGTAAATTTATTACTTTACTTGAGTTGTCATCAGACTTTAATTAAAGCGGAAGGAAATATTAAATAAACCGTAATAAATTATATTCTATGAAATTAAAATAATTAGTGTTTAAAATACTATTTAAATTTAACTATTTAAAGTTAAAAAACTTTGTGAATATATATCCTACATATAAAATGAAATAAGATAAAATTAAGCAAGTCACTCTATTCTTTACTGTTAATATTTTTGTCAACAAAATAACTCTATCTTAAAAAATGTCGAAAAACAGCGACACAAAAATAAATACACTTTTTTATAAAAATACATTAATAAATTAACTATTAAAGAAAGGGAGTTTTATTATTTAAAACAAGGATTTAATAAGAATAAATTTGGATAATAATTAACTGCTGGATATATTAGCAGGAATGTAACATTAAAAAAGGAAAATACATATTGTCCTATGTTCTTCGATGACTTTGTAATTAAGAAAAACAATAAGAACTTTGCTGCCCCCGCTCGACCCTCAATAACATACACCCATGCTGTCACATTCTGAAGCAGAAGGAAAATAACAGTGCCAATGACCTCATCAACACTGGATACGTTCTATGAATGGAAATTTTACATTCAAGGTGAAACATTGTTTACTACGGCTTTTGGCTAAAAGAAATCGAAAGATATTATCGTGACAAAAGATAAAAATCTCAATCATATCCAAAACATGCTGAAAACTCCTACAAACTCAGATCATAACGTTGGCATTGCCGATTATCTGGCAATAAGCATTTACAATTTGTTCAGTCGCACATACAAATTGTTGATTTAACAACAATATTAAGAAATTGCTCGACAAATAAACGTTCAATACGTACCTTGGGCTTTTGGACAATAGCATGGCCTCAAACGTCATCGAAAACGAAAAAACAAACAACAAAACTGACAAATTTTTAACAAATTCGGTTTAAAAACATAAAAATATAAATGGAATTAACACGCGCGGCACTGTAGTACGTCAGCGACTGCTGGAAATATGCCGCGATGAACTATGCAGCACCGTTGCCAGTTTTATCGGTTAAAATCACTGAATGATTACTAACAATTTCAACAGGCGAAATTCACGAACGTCTATTATTTATTATTATAGAATTATTTGCTATGAACTTTTAAAATTAGTGTTGTTTCATCAAATCATTAACGCGAAAAAATTAAATAAATCTGGATCATTTTTAGTTCTAATTAGATTGTTTAAATTGCTTCAAATTAAATAAACCGCAAATAGTAAATTTGGTATTTTAGTAAAAATATTTTATGATATAAAAGAAACATTCTTTCCATAATTAAAAAATCGCAAATATTGGCATTCAAAAACGGATGGATATGCGACAGATTTAAAAGAAACAACTGGGAGTGAAGATGAAAAATGAATGAAAAAATGTCAGGAAAATTTGCACACTTTGAAAATATTTAAAAAATATCTTATCTTGTTGGAATAAAACATTGTTTAGTTTGTTTACAATATATGGTAGGTACACTGATTGGTTATAGACCTTCTTGAATGTAACTTTGAGCATTTAATTGACCTTGTAAAATTCTACCCCAAACCATTTCCTCTGGTAAGGGCTGTTTTGCCTTTTTGACTCCCATCATGGGCCCACTAGCAAAAGTGGGATTCGTCTGAAAACACTATTCTATCCTTAAATTAAAATGAAATAAGCCCATAGGAAAGAAAGCGCATTGTGATTCTATGGCCTATTTCTCCCAAAAAAATGTTTCCTATGGATCTTGAAGTACTTTGACGATCCTTAAGTGCAAGAATCTCTATCTTTCCGGATTTGTTGTCATTCTAGGTCGACCAGAACCTTCTCTGTAATGTTTACTACTGTCTTCTGACCAGTTTCTCCAACAACAAATAATTGTTACAATATTTCTTTCCATTTGTCTGAGATTTTGCGAAATCCAATTCCTGCCTCAAGCAGACCAATTAGACGACCTCTTTCAAAATCGCTTAACTGATGGCATTTTGCCCTTCTTCGAACTCTTGGCATTTTAATAATTTATTTTATTAATCACAAACAATTTAAATCGAAATTCTCTGTAACTTTTTCATAAACTGCAATAGTTGAATATCTTATGTCGATTTTTGGCAAGTTATTAGATTGCGCAGCCCATTTGGTACAACTCTCGGGGATTTGAAATTTGTTTATTCAATGGTAACTGAAGACTAGCTCTTGCTGCATCTCTAGCTGGCAAAGAAATGGGGAAAAACAGAAAAAAAAATAATTAATTTAAAAATTAAAGAAAAATTATAACCCATTATTATCCCATTAAGAGACTAGGCTTAAAATTTGTGTTTTGAAGAGTAAAATTTTTGAGAATTTTTTTAAAAAATTTGAAGAATACAAACAATCTTAAAATTATTAGAATGAAAATAAAAACAAATTTATGATGAATAATTTTTTGCATAAATTTTTCAAAAAGTTCATCAAAAAACACGAAATTAAAAAAAGTCCCAAATCGGACAATTTTTCACCAAGTTATGGCTATTTAAAAAAAATACCCAAAATTTTCGAAAATTCATATCTCTCGATTGACTGAATGAAAAAATTTGAAAAAATTCATAGAAACCTTTTTCGAAGGGTACAAAAAGATGCCCAATTTCAACGAAATCGAAGATGTACTTCCAATCGGTAGGATGAACTGGCATGGAATGCCCCATATACTACTAATAGTGAAATTCTGAGCATTTCGTGTAAGTTACAGAATCTGTTATAAATTTTGCCATGCTAATTTTTACAGATGTGCTGAGAATTCCACTATAAAAGCCCTCCCAACAACACAACAAAGAACAAATTATATGATATGGCTAAATACACAAAAGAAATAAATATGAGATACAAGTTTCTATTAAGAACGAAATATAAATATATTCACATTTGACTCCGAATTAAAATTAGTTGAACATATAAACAATGCAGTATCACAGGCTATCAGGTCTTTGGGGTTCATAATTAGAAATTGTCGAACATTTATGAATTTGGCTGCATTGAAATCATTATATTTTATGCTGGTTAGATCCAAATTAGAATATGCATCTATAGTTTGGAGCCCACACTATCAAATTTACGTTGATTCTCCTGAAAAAGTTTAACGTAAGTTTCTTAAATTTCTAGCTAGTAGAATAGATCGATACTCTACTTTGAAAACCTCGTAAGTACCTAACACCTGATTTTACAGGAGCAACAAAAAACTGCGGTATTTTAATTGCGAGAACAATTGCTAATTAAATTTTGTACTTAATGCATTAACACAAAATTTAATTAGCAATTGTTCTCGCAATTAAAATACCGCAGTTTTTTGTTGCTCCTGTAAAATAAGGTGTTAGGTACTTACGAGGTTTTCAAAGTAGGGTATCGAGATGGAGTTTATGCTGAAAGAGGAATTGATCAAACTATATTGGTGCATCGATTTAATATCGATTTTTTGGAAATTAGACGTATGAATGGGGGTTTAACTTTTTCTATGTAAGCTACTGCATAATGGTATCGATGCACCAAATTTGCTACATCAACTTAAATTTTTGGTTCCCAGAGTTAACTCTGGGCAAGACACTACAAGAACCAATATCCTCTATAATTCACCTATGTTTAGAATTTGTAAGAACTATAACTAACTTTCAGATGATTATGACATAAATTTCCATTCTTTAACTAGTCTACTGGCTAAATCCTATCAAAACTTTTATTTGCATAACATGCCACTACTTTATTTTGTGTCATTTCATTTACTTTTAAAATTCTTTTTTTTATTTGTATTAGCTATTAACATTAAGGTATACTTAGAATATTACTTCTATTCGCTGTATATGTATGCAATTTTTTCTTTCTTTTTAGTATTGTAACAATTTTGGTTTTATTTTTTTGTAATCTAATGATGTTGTTCTGTAAATGGATTGTTTCTGTTGGGCAATAAATAAATAAATAAATAAATAAATAAATAAATAAATAAATGAATAACTAAAAACACATTTCCTACTATGATTATTTGTTATGGAAAGCCATTTATTTATGGTTTAAAAGGGATAAACCAATTTTATATTATACTTTCTATATATCCATGAACCCAAATAATACTATCCCGATTTGGCAACGTAGCTAGTCATTCATGACAAAGATAGAAGACAAGGAACGAGAGAGAGAAAGAAAAGATCTTTTCGAAATGTACCGGCATATTCTTTCATCGCTGAATCCAAAAGGCAAAACGCGCACTCTCGTTGGCTTTAGTGGGTCCTACTTCGACCGGCGAACCGGCCGGCATTTTTTGGGTATTTCAAATACTACGGAATCTCTTTTTCCCTCTCTTGTTTAGTTGTTTAGTTATTCCGTACGTCACTACCGCACATAACCGTGCACTTGTAGAGCGTGAACGGTTGGTTGGTTGGTTGATCGCTTTGTTTATAAAGGTTTCTTTTTGTATACGAGGTAGATAGATACTGATCGAAAATCCGGTGTTTAAGTAAATATTAAAAACGCCTTAAAAAATAAATTGCATTAGAGCAAAGAACTATTTAGATAAACTAATTGATGTTGTTTATATGCATAGTAATAAATAAACAAGTACTGTTTGGCACGTCTTTTGTTCTTCAAGTGTCAAATTCTAATTGACGGAAATAAATTGCACAATTTAGAATGGTTCAATTAAGTGAAAAAGAGCGTATTGAAATTTTAATGATGATCGGTTATGGTGATCGTGTTAGAACTCATGAAGAAGTGTGTCATATTTTTAATAATTTGCATCCGGAGAGAAATCCTTTATCACGCTCAACAGTAACTAAACAGTTCAAACTTTTTAATACTACTGGGATGGTAAAAAATTTGCTAAAATCTGGAAAGAACGAAACTGTTAAACAAAATATTGCAATCGATTTAGAAGAATCACCTCAAACTTCCACCACAAATTTGGCACTAAACCATGGTATCAGTCGACGTTCTGTAGGAAAGATATTATTAAAAAGTGAAAAGTATCATCCGTATAAGGTACAGTTGGCTCAAGAATTGTCACACGATGATTTTGACCGACGGCTGGAATTTTGCGAACGGCTAATGGATATCTGTAATGTCGACGAAAATTTTGCTTCTAGCATAGTTTTTCCGATGAGGCAACTTTTTGTTTAAATGGAACAGTTAATCGCCATAACTCAAGGTATTGGTCAAATGAGAATCCTCATTGGATTCATGAAGCACATACCCAGCATCCACAGAAGTTAAATGTTTGGATGGGAATTGTCGAAAATAAGCTTATAGGCCCATTTTTTATCGACGGAAACTTGAATGGTGACAAGTATTTGGATCTACTAAATAACGAAATTATTCCTGCACTTCCACAGAATGGGCAATTACCACAAAATATTTGGTTTCAACAAGATGGAGCAGCTCCCCACTATGATAGATGGGTTAGGGATTTTCTGGATGCGAATTTTCCAAATCGATGGATAGGACGTAGAGGATTCATAGAGTGGCCTGCTCGTTCTCCGGATCTTAGCCCATTAGATTTTTTTCTTTGGGGTTATCTAAAATCACGTGTTTACGTTAGACGACCAACAAACTTATAGGAATTGAGACAAAGAATTATTGATGAATGTGATCTAATATGTGGAGAAGTCTTGGAAAGAGTGACTCAAAAATTTGTTAATAGGATGGCATATTGTCAGCAAGTAAGTAAGCGGCGAGCATTTTGAACATTTGAAGTAATTTTGTGTACATCTATTGTACTACTAACAGTGAGTTATTCCTCGTTTTTACAAATTTGTTTACATTAAACTCAGTATGTATGAATTCCAAATAACAAGCTCTTTCAAAATCTGTAAAAATATATAGGGTGTCCCATTTAAATTAAAGAAGTTGATGGCATTCCCGGTTAAACCGGAAGTATATTATTATCAACAAAATGTACATCAGATGCGTTCTGTTCCATTGCAATTACCTGCAAATTTTCATAAATATCGTTCTTTTTGTTTAAAAGATATTTACTTGGTTCCATACTTTATCCCAACCCCGTATGTATTTATATTGTTAGAATAATTAGTACATTTTTTATTAATTTATTAGGATAACCATTTTCTAGTCATTTCATGTAAAATTTTTATTGTGAAAAATAGGATCCGAAATCAATGTTATTCTTTTTTTCATTTGCATCATTAAATTAATTTTAATCGAAAATTTATGATACGACCAAAGATTCATTATTTTACCAGAATGTATTGGTTTTCTGTACCAATATAAATATTTTGTTATCTTTCCTAGTAGTACACTATGTTCTTCGTCATCTTTTTCTAACGTAAAGTGAATATAAGGATCATAAGCATTAAATATGAAAATTATAAATATTTAAAATAATAATAAATATAATAATAATGAAAGTCTTTAACGGCATAAAAATGTATGTATGCATTATGGGTATCTATAAAAACGTTCAAGGACGCGTAATAAGTTCTCTACTCAAGATATTGATAATACATTTTAATCTCGACCGGAACTATTGTAAGTTCCAGAACTTCCTTCATTAATAATTTAAAATTTATTGGAAAAATTTTGTATATTTAGATACAAAATTACTTAGTAGGTTTATAAAATATAACAACAAACAAATTGTTACAGTGATCCTCAAAAATGAAAAAAATTTTTGATGATTATGGATTGTTGCATCAATTATGTAATTTGTTTAAATGTCATAAATATTTGATTTCCAAAAAAATTAACCCACCACCCAAAAAGCATAAAATATTTTGTTTTTGTCTATAAAAATCCTAATTAAAAATGATGTTTGTAAGCTCCAGGTATAAATTATTTTTTGTAGTGCTTAAATTTATCTATAAGTTGGTTTTTGTAGACTACAACAATAATTATAAATTATAGTTCCTAGGTGATATATTTTTTTATCAAAGTTTATTACATTTGTTGATTATGGAACGCCGAAATCGAAATTTGAAGATGAATTCGTCCAAGCCGTAGGTACTAATATGCGAAGATCGTTGAAGTTGATAAGGAAGAAATAAGTCACTCATTGAAGCGAAAGACTTGCTCAAGAACACCAAAATTGTCTTGAGGCTATTTCGACTGCCTAATGAACATTATGCTCAATACAATTTCTTCAACACCAAGTTCTATGATTGGTTGAGTTGAAATAGAGAAGTTGATATTAAAAGAACATTCAGAGCTAGGTCAAATGTCATGTCAAAATCATAAACAAACGATACTATTGTAATTTAACCCTACAAATATTAAACTTAAAACCTGATCCCGAATTTAAGGTAACCAAATGTCTCTTTTGTATTTTTGTTATTGTTTTAGTTGATAGAAGGAAGGTATATTACATTTAAATGGTAAATAGAAGCCAAGTGTATTATTGGACCGTAAAAAAGATGTTTTTGTTTTATATTGTTGTTAAACTTTTACAATTTTTTATATGGGGATTATATTCCCTCGAGTACCTAGATAAGACTATATTTTTTCAGATTTTTAAATTTATATTAAATATTATAAAAAAATAAGTTTCTTACTTTGCCTTTATGTGGTGGCAGCGCTACAACGGCCATGCGAAACACCATTTTGATCGTTAAATTAAAATGATAAATAATGGAGCTACAACTCCAGTGATCAAGACTTTTTTTGCGAAATTTTCTCCTCTTTTGAGATCTTTGTATCTATCTTTAATAGTTTCATACACCATCTTTTTAATAATAAAAAACTCTTCGTTTGAACGCATCTGACGATGCTAATTAGCGAAACGGCCGTTATTGTAATTTAAAACCTAATTTTTCAAATAAACTTGGAAGTTACGTTAAAACGAACAGTTTTTTATTCTTAATAAGATGGACTTCCAAAAAGTAAGGGTTAGTACAATAAATTTAACAATAAAAATGTTTTTTAAGGCAGAAAAATTCAAAAATTCCCCATTATCGGAACTTATTTCTGAATCTATACTAACTCTTTACTTTTAAATATATTCTAACAGTTTTCGCAGGAAACCCACTTCTCGATCAGGTTAAAACAATTTACTTTTGTTTTGAAATAAATTTGAATATTTCTACATAATACGAAAGACATTTTTCATGGGATAAAAGATTTATTTTTTAATTTATCATTTTCAATTTTCCGCATTGTGACATCCCTTCAGATATATAACGTTCTCGGAACGATTTGAAAATTTTTGTCGAAAACGCCCTACGTATCAAATTAAAATCAGATAATAAAAAACAAGGTTGTTGAACTTTCAATATTTAGGATCCCAGCAGGCGAAATTCTAAAAAAATCATATTGTATGTTTTCATAAACCGTACAGAAGGTATACAAATTGCGGTCTATAATTACGTAGGTATAGGAAAGTGATTTGGCATTTAAAAAACTATTACCAAAGAATAATTGAGAATTCTTTTTAAACGTATTTCAAATTTTAAAAATTATTAATTTACCCAGATTTGACAGTTGTTAGATTGTTTACTTGTTCAATGGACTAGTTTAGTAGGATCATATTAATCAAAATGATAGCAATATATATTTAGGATAAGATACCTACTTACTTATATTGGTATTCATTTTGCAATTAATTTTTCTCATTTCGTAAAATTTAGCAATAAATAATTAGTAAGTTTTAAACGTAGCGCCAACTAATAACCAATAATGAAGTGTGTTTAAAAGTCAACGTTGTCACATTTTAGCTACGTTCGTTTCAAGTATTCTCAAAGAACTGGCGGCACAAAACACCGTGTTCTGTGACTAACTGATTGTACCAGTTGACAAGATATATGACAGGAGAGAAAATCGTGTTTATCTGTAATAAACAAACAAGACCCCTATTCTTGAGGGTGATAGAATAGAACAGCCAATAGAAAGTGGGCGTAGTTCTATTGAAAATGCCAAAACCGTATTCTTGAAATTCGTTCTCTCACTGTACCGATAGAAGGGTTGCTCCCCGAGACAACAATTACTTCTATTGGTTATTTTTGAAGGAACCGCTATAACACCAAGAGATGGTGTTAGGGATTTTTATTTTCGAACCAAAAATAGTATAGAAGTAATTTCTTTCATAAATCAAACACAACCAAACAACAAATTAAACTAACGAAAATGACAGAATATTTTGTTTAGTGTTTTACTCCTTATTTGATAAAATGTCAATCAGAGAACAAAAATATCAATATGTTTATCTCTTTTTAATGACAACAAATAAGAGAGAGAGATAAGTTTGTCGGTTAATATTAAAGCATATTGACAACATCGCAAATTTTCTACCAATCTTATTGAAACACGTCACTTACCACTTATGACGTATGTAACCATTAAATTTAAATTTCAAAAGCCGATTATGGCTAGAGGATTAATTTTATAAAAATTTTATTTGTACAGTTGCATCACTAAAAACCTATTTTATAAGATGCAAATATAAAAAAAATCACTAAACTAGTCCATTAGAGGATTGTGTGTATTTTACAAATAAAATGCAAACCAAAATAAATTCAATATAAAAAATGGATAAATTAATTCCTAACTAGAGTTTCTTTCTGCGAAAATTTTGTTTTATATCTTACACATATATGTCCAGAAGTTTGGAATAATGGAATTTTTCATGTTGTTATTAATTTTTATAAATAAATTTTTGGATATAAGTAAACATCATTTTGCTACAACTCTAACCAAGTATATATATTCTTTCATAATGCAACTGCGGTTAAAAAACTATTAAGGAACCATTTTTTAATAGCATTAACTTAGATGTCTCTTCTTTTTTGTATTTTTAATTATATTTCTAGTTGTTAAACTTGTAAAAATTTGTAATTTAACTGTAATGTGTGGATACTTTTATGGGTCTGTCCTGTCTGTATCCCAAATAAATAAATAAATACTAAATAAATCCCGAAGTCACATAAACATACAAAAAAAATGATTTATTCTTTTGAGGTGAAAAATGTACAATGTATTGCAATTTTTTTTTAAATAAATTAATAAGCAAAAAAAGGTTTTTTAATTAAATTAATAATCAGTATTTCCTTCATGGAACTGTATGCATGACTGTAGGCGATGTGGCATGCTATCGATTAAATGGTCGAGCTGGGCTTGCGGAATTATCTCCCATTCTTCACGAGCAGCATCTTTCACTTCTCGTAGAGTAATTGGGGGAGGGTTTCGCTTCTTAATGCGTGTTTTAAGAATGTCCCAGGCATGTTCAATGACGTTCATGTCAGGGGAATTTGATGGCTATCTTAATGTGGATATTCCTTCTTCTCCAAAAAAATGTTGTACTGCAGCTGTTCATTGTGGAGGTGCATTGACACGCATAAACAAAAATCCATTACCTACCGCACCCCGGAATAGACACACAACAGGATTTAAAACTTTATCGATGTACACAGCAACTGTGACTCTTCTCTCCAAAACCAGGAGAGGCGTCCGTGTACCCCTCATAATACCACTCCAAACCATAATACTCCCACCTTCAAATGGAACACGTGGTTGGGCTGTTTCTAATCGGAGCTTGTCTTCCTGGGGTCCTCCAAACCAGCGTTCTTCGCGAATCAGAAACCAAGCCAATTCTTGATTCATCAGAGAACATCACGTAATTCCAGTTAGGACCATGGACCAACCTTACAATTTTTTGTTGATAGGTTAGTTTGGGAACACGTACAGGTCTTCTGCTTTACAAATTTACCGCATTTAATCTTCGTGTAATTGTTTGCCTTGAGATATTCAGTCCTTCAAGTCTAGCAAATTCTCTGGATATGCCACTTGTAGATTCCTGTCAATTTCTTCGAGCTATCAATGTTATCTTCCGGTCTTGTGCTGCTGTTGTACATCGACTTCTGCCACTTCTGGGACGATCCTTCACATCATTGATACAACACCCTGAGTAACACCAATAATATTCGCGATATCAATTTGACTAAAGCCCTGTTGTAACAAAGTAATTACTCTAGACCTACTAAAATATGATATCATGTCTCTGGGCATTTTTAAACAGCTCAAATGAAATTTAAACAAGAATTGGAATAATGTGAAAGCACCCAAATCAATTAAATATGAACAAATTAATACAAAAACGAATCAAATTTGGTATTATTTGATTTAAAAACGCCTTAAAATAAATATCAACAAATGTTTTTAAAAAACCATAGGCGTAGATATATTATTTTTAAACATTCCAAACTTTTGGACATATTATGTGTATTTTATACCAGATGTTCCTTGATCTGCTTCCTCCTATATTTTTTGCTCCATATACTTTATTTATTGTTCATTTGCTGTATGTGTCTCCTACAAATATAGTCAAGGCTTGAGAGTCAAGATCCGGCTGTAAAATTACTTTGTTTAAAGTGTAGTTAATCAAACTGTATTTTTGATTTTGATTTTTGAATAGAGGAATACACTTATAACGGGATGCCGATCAAAAAGTGCCCGCAAATACTTTTTAATTATAATAATGTTTATAGAATTTTGGAAAAAATTTCGTTTATAACGTAGAGTAGAATTTGACAAATTAAAGCTAAATCTGGCTGCAAATAGGGGTTGCCGGTTATTAAAGATGATAAATAAATATTAAAAGAGTGTATTATAGTATATCTTACTTTGTTTTCTACAAAATAATTTTAAATGTACAGATAACACTGGTTACTAGCATTATAATATGGAATGTTTGACATATTAAATAAAACACAGCAACAAAAAGACACTATTTATAATTTTTCTCAAAGCATAATTCAAATACCAAAACTGTATCCAACTAAAATAATTCAATTAATGGTTCTTTGAGACTTTAGAGGTAACATGGACAGGGTTTTTCCATAATACTGACCACCAGACTATTGAATCATCTTATAAATAAACAAACAAACATAAAATTTTATGGCAAAAAGTTGTCAATGTGCTGACCGGATATTTTATTTTCCTCCTATAGAGGAGACTACCCAGCAATAGTTGTAGGTGCAGAAAGAATCTACCTCTTTTCTTTTATTTCTTTTTTTAACATAATTATGCTGACAGATTTCTCTCTTCAAAGACCTTTTAAAACTCAGGAAAATGAAATAAAGCACACACGGCACTCTTATAATCGTTATTAATTGAACAAGACGATCAACTTGTACTTTATCTTCGAGAGCGTTTTTTAGGTTAACCTAAATATTAGGGGTGTGCGAATAGCGTTCGAATCGAATCGAATAGTACTATTCGATTCGAAATTCGAATCGAATCGAATAGTACTATTCGATTCGAAATTCGAATCGAATAATTCGAATTTACGAATTATTCGAAATATTCGAATTATTCGAAAATTTTTCGAATAATTCGTAAATTTTCGAATTATTCGAAATTTTTCGAATTATTCGTTATTTTTCGAATGATTTTAATTTTTAAAAAAGTTCGATTCTGTTTTAATTAATTATTTAATTAATTAATAATTCGTAAATATAAAGAATTAATTCAAAGTTTCCGAGTGATTTGTGAATTATATTCCATAATAATAAGTTAATTTATTACTCAAAATATTACTAATATTATTATTGTACGACTTTTTCTTAAATTTTTTAACTAATTAATTCAACTCAAAAAGAATATCTTAGTATTTTATCTGTAATTTGTACTTTCAATATTTTTCATGATAATGCTATTATTTGTTTACGAAGTACTTAAAATGTTTAGCATGATAAATCAGAGGTTTGAACATCTCAAAATTCGAAAAATATCAAAAAAATTGACGATGGGTTCGAAAATTTTTAAATTATTCATCCATTCACGGATCATTCGTGAATTTTTGAATTATTCGAAAATTTTCGAATAATTCGTGGATTTTTCGAATAATTCGAAATTTTCGAATAATTCGCAAATTCGAATTATTCGATTCGAATTTCGAATCGAATAATAATATTCGATTCGATACGAATTATTCGTAAATTCGAATTATTCGCACACTCCTACTAAATATGCTCGAGAAGATAATGCGATTTTATCGTCGTGTGCAATACAACATTTTTTCTATAGCAAGACTTCAAGTTCAGGTGAAAAATAAAATTTCAAAGAAAATTGTAATTTTGGGCCCAAAGATCGCAAATATGTCTGAATACTCCATCTAATTACCTTTCTAATGATATGCCGTACATTCCCTATTTAAAATTAAGGGGTTGGTGAAGTGGAAGGGAGGGGATTGACAAATGACAGATGTGTGTATCGCAAAAATGTGTCCCCCTTGCAACAAAAATCGACCTGTTTTCTCATTTTCTTAAAATCTAATAAATATTGCCAAATATCGAGGTGGACTGTTTTCTGTGGCCCACACTGTATATTACTAATAACTTATTCTGATAAAATGAAATTTATGGTACTAACCCTTACTGTGTGAAAATTCATGTTATTCAGAATAATAAACAACTAAAAGGTTGTATTAACTTTCACTATTTATTCTATAAATTGCAATTACAGCTGTTTCGCTATAACTAGCATCGTCAGATTGACATATTGAAATTACATGTTTGTTTGTAACTAGGTACTTGATGTTGATAGGTAGTTAAGGCTAGACCAAGTAAGGAAGTAATAAGACATAACAATATTAAAGCCTAGATGTTATTAGCCCTAAGGGATTATCCTGGATGTATTTCCCTCTAAGATCAGTATAACTGTGCAATGATATAGAAAAACCAGGAAAAAACTATATCCTGCTGATCTTTACAATAACTTAATATATTTGTGTTATAATTACGTCTTATCTATGTATAAAATGAAGACTCAATCAAAGTAAACAGTTTAATAGTGGTGAACTTCCAAGATTTATTTGTTCATTAACTACTTTATATTGTTGATCTGCTAGATGTCTTTTGATTTCAAGTTCTTCGAGGAAATCTAAATTTTGTTTTTTATCACAGGTGTGTAATATTTGAATGTCATTAGTGTGTATGAGTGAGTGTGGATGTTCAAGAACGTGTTTGGCATAGTTTGACTTATCTGGTTGTTGTAATCTATATGCTCTTAAATGTTCATTGAATCTTATTTCAAAATTTCTTTGTGTTTGACCTATATATACAGCATTACATTTTGGACAATTAATTTTGTAAACACCAGATTTTTTTAATTTAGGTAATTTTGTTTTTACATTTAACAATTTCGTACCAACATTATTGTGTGATTTGAATGAAATTATTGCAGATGTTGCCGAAGATATTATTTTTGAAATTGTATTAGAAATATTTCCACAATATGTAATACTTTTATAACTTTTAATTTCTTTTGGTTGTTGAGGGAATATTAGTTGTAGTGACACTTTCTGTTCTTTCTTATTAATTAATTTATTTATCAAATGTATTGGATAGCCATTAGATATTGCTATTTGTTTTATAATCTCAATTTCTTTATTAAAATTATTTTTGTTCATTGGAATTGAAAATGCTCTATGTATCATAGAATTATAAGCTGCTAATTTATGTGATATAGGATGATTTGAATGATATGGTATGGTTACATCTGTTTGTGTTGGTTTTCTGTATATTGAATAGTTTAATGAATTATTAACTTTTTCAATTCTCAAATCTAGAAAATTAATTGAATTATTTTCTTCAACTTCTAAAGTAAAATTAATTTTAGGATGCAAGGTATTTATATAATTAAAAAATATATCTAGCTGTCGTTCGCACCTACAAATCCTGCTAACACATCATCAACATATCTATACCAAAATACAATATTGTTTTTATAAGTAGAATTAAAGATTTTGCTTTCTAAATTATCAATAAAAATATTTGCTAAAATTGGAGAAATGGGACTTCCCATTGGAAGACCTTCATTTTGAATATATACTTTCTGCTAAAGAATGTATAGTTCTAGTTAAAAAGCTATTAGATGAAAGAAATATCCATCCAGGTATAATATCAGATATAATTGACCTATTTAATGTATGCATTAGCCAAAATTATTTTACTTTTGATCAGAAAGTATATATTCAAAATGAAGGTCTTCCAATGGGAAGTCCCATTTCTCCAATTTTAGCAAATATTTTTATGGATAATTTAGAAAACAAAATCTTTAATTCTACTTATAAAAACAATATTGTATTTTGGTATAGATATGTTGATGATGTGTTAGCAGGATTTGTAGGTAGCTGTAATTGCAATTTATAGAATAAATAGTGAAAGTTAATACAACCTTTTAGTTGTTTATTGTTCTTATTCTGATAACAAAATACAAAAGATTAGTCAGAATTAAAATGGAAAAAAGTTATTAATTTAAATTAATTTAAGTCGAATAATTTACAATCAAATTTCAAATAAAAACTCTCAAAGTTTTCCATTTGATGCGGACTTTAGGGATGACGCTGTATAAATTAAAATCACCAACACAAAACTTGTTTACATTATCAGCTGCTAATGTAAATTAAACCAAAAAAATTATCCTTATTCTATTCCTGTTAAAAATAGATCAAAAACCAACAACCCGTTACGATTCCTATCCTGCCCATACAACTAACCCAACTACAAACAAAGGGTAGCAAAATTCTTAGAATAATAATAACTGCCAAATTTCTAAATCCGGTCGTTGAGGAGGACCCCAACCCAAAAGTTTTATATATAGCGTCCCTTGCGCCAACATTTTCGGGGTAGGCATCGTTGCGTCTCTTTCTCCTTTGGTATTTTTGTCTCTGTTCCTCTCTCTTGAAATAAGAGTTCAAGGTCAAGCCACCCCTACATACACTCGCACATAAACATCACCATCCTCTGTCTGTTTCCCTCTAACATATGGGATTAGGGCGTGTATTAGAAGACGCCGCACGTTCGGTTAATCGACGAGTGTGCCCCATACAGGGTGGACTTAATTTCTCAAAACGCTGTTGCTACCTGAGTCTGAATAATAGATAAAGTATTTTTGTGAAGTTAGGACACAAAATAACAGATTTTTCTACCTACTGAAGGTAACCAAAGTAAAAATATATAGATTTACCTACTTTTAGACTAGGGCTATGTGCTATAGAATATGTAAAGGCTGAAACACAATTAAAAACTTAGGATTTAAGGAATAAGATATATGTAATTTGGACGTCGTTAAGCTAAAAGAATCTAACCCACAAATTGTAGTTTTAGAAAATTTCAACTTGTTTATTATTGACTTTAGCCCTTGACTAAGCTATTGTACGAGTTTGTAATGATATTTTTTATCTAAACTTGAATATTTGAAGAGTTATTAAGAAATTTGATGCTTGGATGTTTTCTAAGGAATGAAAAATTTAAGTTAAAATTGGTTTGGATTAAGTCTGATAAATGAGAAATGTTTGTTTTTTATATTTTTTACTGTAATTAACTAAACATAAAAATATAAAACAATCAAAATTCTTCAGTGTCAGCTTCAAAATCTAAATCATCAACATCTTCTAAGGTTCCTAAAGATGCTGTGAAATTTTGATAGAAATGTTTAGCATTATCTGGTTCTTTTTCAAGTTTCCAAACTTACTACATAATTATCTACATTGAGCTCTAGGTTTCTCCCTTTGCTCTTTCAATCTTCATTCTCCATTTTCTCCTTTCTTTTTTGTTTTTCAATGTCCAAAACAATTTTTTGACTCCCATTACATTTTCCAACTTCATCTACAGTTCTCTAACTTGGTTTTGATTATCGGTGGTCACCATATTTGATATAAGTGCTTATAAATCAAATTAAAATTAAATTTAATTTCATACCTACAACTGCAATGCTTGCAATCGTTTTGGAATGGTTATTTAACATTATATTGTATTTAACTTTAATAGGTAAGGATTGTTTTGTAAATTGCTTCTCTATCAGCTATGGCTGGCAGTCAGCCAGCACTAGTTAGGAAATATACTATTGTAAATGTGTTAATAGTGTAAAAAATAACATAAGTAAGGCATTACGGAGATCGTCTAAGTTCATTGGAGGGTTGTACCAATTCCACACTGAAACTGATATTGAATATTGGACTTTGAACTACTATAAACTATTATAAATGCGTTCGATTCGTTGTTCGAAATCATGAAATTTCATAACCTATTTTAAACAATCCATGACAGACATACCAATTTGTAGTCATGACGACGTCACGGGTGTTCCATTTCCACTTGACATCCAATGTTGTCAAATCACCTATTAAAAACGGAAATTTGCCTTCATAAAACAGTGATTGATGCCAAAAACTCGTTCGAAATGAATACTTTATCTCATCAATAGACATAGGACACTTTCCTGATGATTACCTCAGAATCAACAGCGTGAGAGAACCACGAAATTGATTTTAAATTGAAGTTTTAGAGTTATGAATAAAAATGTATTAAGTTTTAACTTTAAACTTTATAACTCAACATAGAGGTCCGTAGAAGGAAAAGCTATAAGAATTACTGACATTTAATCCCATTCACAAGTTTTGGCCTCTTATTCCTGGGACACCCTGTATAGAGATAACAGCTTTTGCCAGAATGGCACACAAATAACTATATAGACAAGGACAAAATTAAGCTACGGCATAATAACTGTCACGTTTGCTTTTTGTTATAAAATAGTTATGAAAATAGAACAATTTAGAAACAGAATAAAAATAGCAATATTTTTTTTGCTTTACGTATGTTACTAAGGCGCGCTCGCCATAAATTAATATAAAAAAGCTTTTTTCTACTCCTTTATGTATATTACCTATTTTATGCACACTTTACTGAATGTATATATGTAGCAAATATCGGTCAACTGTACGGATATGAATTCATATCCATTCTCGTGCGGATATTATGTTGACCAATTGGAGTTTATAATTTAATATTTACTCATTTATTTCGACCAATAACATGCCCTATTTAATAGTTCGCCAACTATTCCTTACTAAAAATTAAGCTGTCACTGCTGGTGAAAATAATTGTCAAAAATTTTAAAATATTGCTGTATTTAATAATATAGGTTTTTTAATAAATATGAGTGATAGTGATAGTGATGAAGAAGCAATAAATGGTACTCCACCATTTATTAAAATTGTTGCAAAAGAAACATACGAATCGTTATTGCCACAAAAATCTAAAGAAAAATATGAACATTGTCATAAGTTTATGGAATGGTATCCGAAAACGTTTTAACAGCATATTTTAAACAATTATCAACAGAAATTAAACCCTACTCTTTGGACAACATATTCAATGCTAAAAACAATGATAAATATAAAAAATAACATTGACATATCATCTTATCCTAAGTTACGAAGCTTTTTAAAATTACATTCTTCAAATTATAAATCGAAAAAGTCAAAAATACTAATGCCAGAACAAATAAAAGAATTTCTCTGGATGAAGTATATTTATTTACAAAAGTTAGTTAAAATTCCAGTAAGTACCAAATACAAATTTTTAATTTTTCTTCAAATTTTAGATAGTACTAATATTTGGTATATCTGGCGGGTGCAGACGTCAAAAATTAAAAAATTTAAAAATAAATCATATAAGAAACTTAATAGATTAATAACAAGTAAAATTAGTGGACACAAAAACAAAAACGGATAGATCCTTTGTAATTTCCGGAACATTCTATAAATTAGCAAAAAAGTACATACTTCTTAGACCGCCTAATATGAAGCCATTTTTTTTTAAATTATCAAAAGGGGAAATGTACAAAACAAGTTGTTGGAATCAACAAAATTGGAAACCAGCCCAAAATAATTGCTAACTTTTTACAATTACCTCATGCTAACTTATATACCGGGCATTGTTTTCGCCGTTCAGGTGCCACTATTCTTGCTGATGCTGGAGGTGATATACGTTAACAGTAAAAATTTTGGTGGCTGGAAATCAACTGCCGTAATGGAAACTTACATAGAAAATTCCATAAAGAAAAAAAAAGAAATAGCTAATACCTTGGTAAACAGTATAAACACAACAAACACAATTCCAAAAATTGAGCCATTAAATTCAAGACAAATTGACCAAAATTTTATCGAGACAATGGATACTACAAATTCAGAAAATTAGCCACCAACTTCAAAACAAAATTTGCACCAAAATTTTATTGAAGCAAGATCTTCTTCTGAAGTTAGGTACTGATAATTTTGTCAGGAAAAACATAACATATTCAAATTGAACTTTTCACAATTGTAATTTTATTGTTAAAAATCAATAATTTAAATTAAATTCGTTTTATTTTTGTTAACTGCAAATTTAAATAAAATCATTATTATTATTATTATTTTCATAGTGAGTCGTAGAAAAAATATTCTGTCCAACTCGTGTGGATTGTCCATATCGCACGTGAATGATTACATTCTTGTGCGATATGGACATCATATCCACACTAGTTGCACAATATACTATTTACGTTCAGATTTAATATAATCCAAGATTAAATTATAATAAAACTGAAAAAAAAATCCCACTGTCGTATTATTTGTTTCGCCCTGTATTTCTAATAATTTTTTTCCTTTCTTTTTCATATAGGTACCTACCTATACATAAATATGTGCGCCTTGTGGAAGCAGCTGCGAGGTGGGCCAAAACACATTCATCAGGTCCTCGCCGACCAGAAAATGCGGCTCTTTAAGACACACGCCAAGAGTCACCTGCCGCCTGGGCACGGGCTAGTAGGGCTCCTCTTCGCCGAACGACCGGCCCCGCAACACGTCAAATAAAACAACCCCATTAAAACCAAAAAGTAATCACCTCTCTTATTCTTTCAATGTCGACGTACAATCTTATCGGGTATATTATAGGTACCTACTACGCGTAAGGTAAAACAACAGGTATGGCTTTTAAATTTAAAAGATCAAGCCGGTAATTTAATAATAACCATAATTAGAACCGAAAAAAAGGCTTTTGTAAAAACCAAATTAATAAATAAACTTATATAAAGAACAGTGCAAAACATATTAAATACAATTAAATTTAAAACAGTGTAAATAAGAAAGAAAAAAATGTACCTAATCATTAAAATTAGCATTAAAAATAATTTTCAGAAAATTTAATTTTATTCCATATTTTAGTAGATATTTATTTATTTTTTAATACACTCCGCCAAAAAAGTATCGCATCACTTATAAAATTACAAATATTTATTACCGCATTTGGTTAATTTAAATTATTTCTTTATGGCCCTTAAGAATATTAAGGCTAGAATAAATATTAAAATAAAATTTGTAAATACAGCTTACTGTTTAAGAAAAAAAAGTGATAACTGCTGTTTTGTCTGGTTTTTATATTATCAGTCTTTATTTTACTTTGGTAAAGAGTATACAGTTTGCGTTTAAATTAAAATTTTGTATTAAAATATCGAGTATGGAAGGTCGTGACAATATAAATTTAAATTTAACGAGGGATCAAGTGGTTAGAATAATTTCCCTCATCGAAGATGGAAGGAGTCAGAGCGAGGGGGCCGACACGCCCTATTTTGGTGTACATTATTTCAAAAATTTGAAATATATTTCATTTATTTCAAATATTTCAAAAATATTTCAAATATTTCAATAATATTTCAAAAATATTTCAAATATTTCAATAATATTTCAAAAATATTTCAAAAACATTTCAAAAATATTTCAGTAATATTTCAGTAATATTTCAAAAATAAATATTAAATTATTCAGAACGGAAACAATATTGAATTGAAGACGTTCAGAAAGCCAAAAAAATGTAGAAAGGGCTAAGATTACAGTTTACACTCTTTGAGCTTTGACTGTAAGCTAATAAGTAGTTGACTTGAATCTTTTGCAAGATTTATAGAGAATTAGTTGATGAAAACAAATAAAAGTCTTTCATGGGGTGGTAATCAATAGAAAACGCTTTCTAAACATTGGGCGCGTTCAGCCAAGCTAGCGTTACACAAGCGTTGAGTAAGCGGAGGGCGAATTTGACCGCTTAGTGACAGCTGTGGCATTTTTTCCAGCGAATTTATTTTCCGCTAAGTTAATGAGCGGTTCGATATGTCAACAACAACAATCAACAATTATAATAACCATTAAGTTAGGTGAAAATTTCTATATTTGATTTTTATTAGTGTATAAAATTTATATATCCGAGAATACATATGCAACTGTAGAATTTAATGTTGGGGGAAACATAATAGGTAGAAATTAACTTTATATGATGCATCATACAAAGACGTTCAGCCACCTTCAAGCGCCTTCACAGAGCGCCACTGCCAGCGCTAACTTTGTGCTAGAGTGGCTGAACAATCATTTTCTTTGGAACAAAAGCCTACAATAATTTAAAAAGTAAGAAACACAGACATTTTTTTGTAAATTGTGCTTAAGTAAAATATAAAATAAAAAATATTTTTTCTAAAAAAAAAACAATATTACTTAGTAACTCTTTATCGAGATTTTTATAACTTTAACTAATATACTGATAAATAATACTGTAAAAGTAAATCAGGTAATTATTTTTTCAATGTTTTGAACTTTTTAATTATATTAACTCTATCACACCTTTTCAAATAAAATGGATGTGTACTAATAAGCTGAATTGACCCATAAAAAATATACTTTCGATCCACCACTTGAATGTCATCATAATATATTGTAAAAATTTTATTTTGATTCCTTCCTTCATGAGTTCATCATTTTGAATAGCTATCATACGCATCCTAAGTACCAGTTCTTCATGTAGTAAACGGCATAATATCTTTGATTTTCTATTTTGATGACTGATTCTCGATCATATTCTGAGTTCTCAGAATTGAACTGTTCTGTGTCAGTATCATCCATTAGAGCAATACTGTTATCGTTTTCCGAGGTCGAATCAGAACCAGAAGTACTAGGAGAGGTAGCAGCAGTGCTGGAAATACTTTCAATTTTTTGAAAAGTATCCGCTGAAATTTTTATCTTTCTATTAAATGTATAGAGCACAAATAAAATTCGATATCCAAAAACGTATACTAGATATTAGCCAGTACTAGCTCCGTTTTACTTCCTTTTTGTAGCTCGTAAAAAGTGCCTAGACATCCTTACATTCAGAACATTCCTACCGGCAAGCATGGCACAGCTAGGCGCTTGTAAAAGATGCGCGCTGTTGCCAAATTATTTATAAAATAAAAAGTAATACAAGAATATTTCAAATATTTCAACAATATTTCAAAAATATTTCAAATATTTCAAAAATATTTCAAATATTTCAAAAATATTTCAAATATTTCAAAAATATTTCTAATATTTCAAATATTTCTAATATTTCAAAAACATTTCAAATATTTCAAATATTTTGAAATAATTTCAAGTGGGGTGTACATTATTTCAACGTATTTCAACCCGTGTCGGCCCCCTCGAGTCAGAGATATGTGGCAAATTTAGTGGGTGTAAATCAGTCGACAGTATCACGAGTGGTAGTAAGGTACCGAGAGACTGGTCTTTATGAAAGACGAGCTGAAACAGGTCGGCCAAGAGCAACTACGCATGCAGACAATAGATTTTTAGTCCTTCAGGCTTTGCGTTGAAGACATGTGACTGCAAGTCAACTTCAACATGACAGCCGAGACTCGAAATGTACGTGTGTCTTAAGAAACTGTTAGGCACATCTTAAGACAGTCTGGAATTAGGGCCAGAGTAGCTGCCACTGCCCCGAGACTTACAAGGGAACACCGTATAGCACGACTAACATTTGCAAGAGAGCACGTAAACTGGAATATCGACGATTGGGGTAACATACTCTTTACGGACGAGTCAAGATTTTGTTTATACACTTCGGATCGAAGAATACCAGTTTATAGACGAGATGGCGAGCGTTATTTTCAATGCAACCTAAGACCGGCGACAAACTTTGGAGGAGGATCTATTATGCTCTGGGGCGGAATATCTTTAAGGGGTCGAACCGAATTGGTACAGCTAGATGGAGGATCCTTAACTGCTGATAGGTACATAAGAGAAATTTTGGAGATGCATGTTGTTCCTTACGTCCCATTTATTGGTGATTACTTCGTTGTAATGCATGACAATGCACGCCCACACGTCGCAAGAATCGTTACAGAGTACCTTCAAGAGGTAAATTTACAAGTTTTAGATTGGCCAGCGCGCAGCCCGGACTTAAATCCAATAGAACATGTTTGGGACTATCTTTACAGAAGGGTGAGATCCGGTAATGTGACGCCAGCTAATCTTCAGGACCTGCAACGGTTGTTAACCATAGAATGGGATAATATTGATCAAGATTATCTGAGAAGATTAATTGGATGTATGCCACAACGTTGTCTAGATGTTATAAGAGCTAGAGGAGGCAATACGTCTTACTAAATTACCATTACTTTTGATTTTTATTTATTTTAAATCAATGCTGTTTATGCGCTTACTTCTAATTTATGAAAAAAATTAAATAAACCCTCTGTTTTTCGTACATTCTGCATTTTTCTTTAGATACTTATTGCTTACTTAAAAAACCAAAAGAAACAACAGTAAAAAAAATCATATTTTAAATTATTTTTAATACAATATTTGTAGTTTTATAGGTGATGCGATACTTTTTTGGCGGAGTGTACTTTTGCATGCATTATGTCAGAAATTTTTATTCATATTTGAATTTGGGCATATTCGGGGTGCAACAATGATACTAAGTTTATTTTCCGAAATTTGTAATATCCTGTGAGGTGCAACAGCTTCATTATCTCTGTTTTTACACTTTTTTAAAGCGAACGCATCGAAAAAAGTGTCCGCAGGCAAAAAGTGTTTGCAGGTACGAAGGGTGCTTTTTATATTTCGGGATTAGAGAACAAAAACAAATATTTTATTGTTCTTCAAAATATTCCTCATTATGATCTATACACTTTTGCATGCTTTTGAACCAATTGTCGAAGCACTTTTGCCACTCTGATTGGGGTATCTCAAAAACATGCATTCTGAATGCAGCAACCGCTTCTTCAGGTGTCGAAAAATGTTGACCTCTTAGTTAGTTTTTTACGTAGTCAGTTGTCAGTTGCTAGATTGCAACACCAGGGTTGCCAAATCCCAAAATATAAAAGGCACCCTTGTAGTTAGTATCCATTAATCACGGCTCCCGTAATTTAGCTGTAATATTACATTGTTTTGCCATAAAACATCTGTTTTAAAATTTTAGCGCGAAAACCACTAAATATTTTTAATTCAGTTCCGTACATTTAAAAAAAATAACAGAAAAATCCTGGTCCTCCATGAATTTCGAACCGGGAACCAGCGGTTGTGAGCTACGAGCAAATACATTAGGCCATCAGCACCTTTATATGCCCTAGTCTGAAACATTTCAGAAACCGAAGTAACTGATAAAACAATCTAACTCAAACCTGTCAACGTTATCGTTCGTGAGAATAGACTTATCAGTGTTTCAATATTATTTGTTAAAGTCGGCTTTAGAATAGCATATACATGTTAAATGTGAATTTCCTTTACCTACCGAAGTTATAAAAACGCCCTTCTTAAACAACATAGGAATGGCAATTTTTAAAAGGCCTACATTAATTGGTTTTGGGAGATTAAGTATATTTACAAGGGTCGGTCAAGTTCCGAATAAATAGGTTTTTTTCGCATTTTTGCACTGATGTATTAAAAAAAAGGAATTTTAATCCCAAACAAACATTTATTATCGAGGGTTCCAAACTAAGTGAAGATGTGGGCTTGGACAACTGTTTAACTGATTTCAAATTTATTATTATTTAAACCGTGATTGGTTATACAGAATAAATAGGCCGTCTATTCAATGTAAGCGATTTGAGTTTAAAAATGTATAGGCTATTATGAAGGCGATAGTACATGTACAAATAATTCAAATAATGGACTAGTTTAGTAGAATCATATTAATCAAAATGATAGCAATATATATTTAGGATAAGATACCTACTTACTTATATTGGTATTCATTTTGAAATTAATGTTTCTCATTTGGTAAAATTTAGCAATAAATAATTAGTAAGTTTTAAACGTAGCGCCAACTAATAACCAATAATGAAGTGTGTTTAAAAGTCAACGTTATCACAATTTAGCTACGTTCGTTTCAAGTATTCTCAAAGAACTGGCAGCACAAAACACCGTGTTCTGTGACTAACTGATTGTACCAGTTGACAAGATATATGACAGGAGAGAAAATCGTGTTTATCTGTAATAAACAAACAAGACCCCCTATTCTTGACGGTGATAGAATAGAACAGCCAACAGAAAGTGGGCGTGGTTCTATTAAAAATGCCAAAACCGTATTCTTGAAATTCGTTCTCTCACTGTACCGATAGAAGGGTTGCTCCCCGAGAGAACAATTACTTCTATTGGTTATTTTTGAAGGAACCGCTATAACACCAAGAGAAGGTGTTACGGATTTTTATTTTCGAACCAAAAATAGTATAGAAGTAATTTCTTTCATAAACCAAACACAACCAAACAACAAATTAAACTAACGAAAATGACAGAATATTTTGTTTAGTGTTTTACTCCTTATTTGATAAAGTTTCAATCAGAGAACAAAAATATCGATATATTTATCTCTTTTAAATGACAACAAATAAGAGAGAGAGATAAGTTTCTCGGTTAATATTAAAACATATCGACAACATCGCAAATTTTCTACCAATCTTATTGAAACACGTCACTTACCACTTATGACGTATGTAACCATTAAATTTAAATTTCAAAAGCCGATTATGGCTAGAGGATTAATTTTATAAAGATTTTATTTGTACAGTTGAACCAGTAAAAACCTATTTTATAAGAAGCAAATATAAAAAAAAATCACTACACTAGTCCATTATTCAAGTCACAAAAACATTTTGATGTGAATTCTACACCACAAATAAACTACACCAATTATTGCTAATATTATCAATAAGAACAATTAAATATTATCATCTTGTGATTATTTTTTGCTCTAAATATATTTTTGTTTTAATTATATTAATTTTTAAAGCTACTCTGCATAAATGAACAATAATGTATTGTATCAAACATTTGTTACAATAAAATAATAGTGTTTCTAAAAATATATATTTGTAATGTAACCAAAATTTTTAAAATTAAACGTCAACAAAAATATTTAGTAGTCGTAGATAAAGTATAGTTAACTCGTGAAATGTTGTGTGTACAATTTTCTTATTGGGATCAATCCTATTAGTCCAAACTTCTATATTGTATACAATCATCAATACAATCAAACTAACCATAATATTCTTGCAAAATAATTAAAATAACTTGGCAACAAATTGATTACAAAATAGAAAAATTTTGAAACAGGCATTTCATTATACTGGGTCTCACCTTATTATTTAAAAACAATAATAGGTACTTGTGATGCCAGCTATCTTGGCATTGAATGCAAATTTCAAAAATAGCAAATGCCGGTAAATATATTAATATTTTGTTTTTCACTGTTCTTTTTTTTTAGTATGTACTGTAACAGTGTACTTAACGGACTAATAACGTAAATAACTATTTTTCTATTCCCTCCATTTTAAAATAACCATTACCCTATTGGGACACAGACTAAGGACAGGTTAGACCAAAATATGGCTGTTGGGCCAAATATGCCTTAATATAATGTTGCTGAAAAAAAAGATACAGGGTGTTAAAGTTAATTTTTGTTTTTCGTTTTTTGCTAATAGTTTCCCTGTATATTTATAAATTGATATCAAAATTGGCACAGAGGCATAATCTTAGACAAGAAATAGTATTCTATTTACAATTTTACGTTTTGTCATAGAGGGCGCCACGTGGATCATTCCTAATGATCAAATTGAGTCTTAACTTAACTTTTTCTAATGAAATTTTTTAGTAATTTTTATTAGAAAATATGACGTAAACATCATTTTTACGTAAAATTGGTACTCTTGTTTAAACATGATAATTTCAACCGTTTTCGATAAAAACGCAGTCGAACTGCTTAGTGTCTTAAAAAAGGATTTCAAATATTAAATTATTTATGAAAAGTATGCTTTGGACTGTCAGATAATTGTTGTTGGTAAATGTCATTTGTTCAGAGTAAATTATTTTTGATGTGACAGTGTAGTGTAATGTTGCATTTTTTAAAAGTAATCATTACTTTTTTTGATTGAAATGCCTCGTCACAATCATTTTACTAATGAAGAAATGCGAAATATGATTTGCGTATACGCACAAGAAAATTTTTGCGGTCGCTCGGCAGCCAGAAGGTATGGAATGTTATACGCAAACAGAAGGCAACCAAATCACAAAACTTTTGCAAGATTATATCGTAGTTTAGGTGAAACTGGGTCAACTATTAGCAAAAAACGAAAAACAAAAATTAACTTTAACACCCTGTATCTTTTTTCTCAGCAACATTATATTAAGGCATATTTGGCCCAATAGCCATATTTTGGTCCAAATAACCTGTCCTTAGTCTATGTCCCAATAGTTATGACTCACCCTGTATAACATTTCAATTATCCATAAGCCAAAATGAGAAAATTTTCTATCACAATTCTGTAAAATTAAAAAAAAATGATATTTTCAGTAAATTTTTTGTTCAATGGTATTTAGATTAGCAATGGATCTATTTATATCAATCAACAACTTGTTTATTTATAATCTGTCATTCTGTATTGTAAACAATTGTAATAATGTAACTATAAATACATTGTGACAAATTTAAAACTTAAAATCGGCTATATCTCATAGACGAAAGCTGATAGTGAAAAATACCTTTTCTAGGATAATATGGGAGAACTGAAGTGACATAAAAAAGAACTCACCCCCTTCAACCCCTCGACACTTTTAATTTATTTGTAGTTCAACAAAATCCTCATTAAACAGTCACCCTGAACAATTTTTATTGTCTTTTCCACGATGTATTATAAGTAGGGATTTGCAAATTAAACTTTTTGTAAGTTTTAAAATTGACATAACTGTAACAAAAATAAACAGTGAGTTTTTTATTCAAAGTAATAATCTCAAATAAATATATTGTACCTTTCCTTTATACGGTTAGTCGTAGAAAAAGTATAGTAAATATCCAAAATTCTAATCCTACTCGATACCGTTATTTAATTTTACTCCTTTATTGTTCCATGGAAGAGGTCTATCAATTAATTTCAAGATTGAACGCTCTCTCTAGAAAACAGGTTTTATTATGACACTTTGATTGTCAATAATTAAAGTCCTAGAAGGTCTAAATAAATTTCCTTTTAACAGATGAATTTTGTCATGTTTGAATTGTAAATTACATACAATTTGAGTGGTTTTGACAAATTCCTAGACACTTAGAAGTTTCTGTCTAGCTAAAAAAACTTTTTCCTATTACCACATTATGAAAGTGCTAGTTTGCACACTTATTTGTACTTAAGAAAGTAGTTAATATCAATATACGTATTGAAAAGTAAATATCAATACACGTATTGAAAAGTAAAAAAATATAGTTCTATGATCTGTGACATTTACGTCAAATTTATCAATAGTAAACACATGAATGACAAAGCAAGGACCATTTAATTTTTTTTTAAATGTTCCTTGTGTCAAATATTGTATGGTAATTGCCAATACAAATTTTTCTGTATAAAGTAAGAATAAAGAATAAAGTTTCTTATACGTTTTTAAATTTTTAAAAAATAAACAAATTTTTATTCAGTATTATTATTTTTATAAAAACACTTTTAGAAAGAAGAACAGTTTATTCTTCTTTTTTATATTGTGTTTATGTTCCGTGCATGTGTCGAATGTGGATTTTTGAAGTTATGTTTGTGTTTCTGTTTACAATTATCTTTGTGTCTATTATTATTACATTACTTTTTAATTAATTTCACCAACTGACCATTTTACTTTTAATTTTTATAGAGCCCACAAAAAAATTAAAATGTCATTTATCTTATAAAGAATTTTGATGTGAATTTCTGAGAAAGGTGATTATTTGATTTTAATTAATTATATTTCCATGCAATATATAAACTCGTTTGAATCCTAATTTTTAACATGACTAACAATTAAAATAATTTTTTTATATTTTGCACTTATAAAAATCTTCATTATAAAACGCATTTACGTATCGTAATGTGACTTTTACGCACACAAATTTTTGTTTTAAATGGTTGGCGACATGAGTGAAGTATCTAAAGGCAAAACTATTGACAATGACATTTGAGGCTAATAGCAATTTATTAATTTTATATTGTTCTTTAAGAAAGTACTTGTGAATATGAATATAATATTTTACTTATATAATATATTATTATTGGTATATTATTCATTTTAAAATATTTTAAAACATTAACATTTGATAATTTAAATGTCACAACTGTCAAATTTTATAAATTACACAGTGCTGCCGACATATTTTTTAAAATAAAAATTTTCGTAATTACATAAAAATAAAAAATTAATTTAAAAACTGGTAAAAAGAACAAAATATAAAAAATTTTATAAACAACTTATTTCATATGGCTGTTGTGACACTCGTTCTTTAACAAACTCATCGCTTCGCGATTCGTTTTTTAAACTTGAACTCGTGTCATAATAGAATTCCATATGAAATGCGTTGTTTAATATACTATTATAAATAAATTTAAAATATTTATTATAATAAGAAATATTAGGGTCGTAGGAAAAATCGTGTACACAACGCGTTGGAAAGTGTATTTCTTGCACTCGTTACGTTTCCGCACTCGCCACTACGCGGCTCGTGCTAAACTTCACTTGTGCGTAATACTTCACTTTCCACCCTCGTTATGTAATATACTATTCCAATTTCATTTCTAAATAATAAGGGAATTTTATTGTAAATAACTTAACGAAATTTATTGTAAATAACTTAATATTGCTTATTTTATCATTCGATAGAAAACAATCATTTCCACATTTCTTAAACAATTATTAATGAAAAAAATGTTCACTACTATCAGTTTAGATGGAAGTTATCAATCATTGATCCTTCGACAGGTCCAAAAGAATCATCATTCACTTATCGAGTAATTTTTTTATCATACGGTGTCAAAGTTCGCATAAAATGTTCAACAATGAATTATGAATCACGATTATTTTTCATGAATGGAATTAAAATAAAGAAAACGTTATAAGAAATATGAAGAGCTGTATCGGTGTAGATACTTAATACGTTTTATTTTTGACAGTTTATGTGTTATTAACAAAAATAAAGCTAACTTTTTTTTGACTTAGTATTAATTTCTTCTTAAATAACTGCTCCTCTGGCGTATTTGGTAATTGTTATAAAATTTGGGACTATTTGAAATCATCTGGGAAATCGAATATGCGAAAACCAGCAACATCGCCTAATGCCAAAACCCCAGAACAATTCGGTAGTAAGGTGAGAGATTTAAATCGGTGCCAGGTAAAGACATTTGACCGACCACCGCAATATTTTCTTGTATTATTACAGAAACGAGAATTGTCTGAAAAGTTTCCGAACTAACAAAGATACTTAGACATTTTTTCTTCAAATTTATTTTTATTTTTCTACATAGTCTCCTTGTAAGTCTATACACTTCTCCCAGCGATGCTCCCTTCTCTTCAACCCGTCCAAATAGTACTCGGCGTCTTTCTCTGCAAAATAGTTGTTTACGAAGGTGATGGCCTCCTCATTCGACGAAAATCTCTGTCCTCCGAGCGCAACTTTTAGCTTAGGGAACAAAAAAGGTCGCTTGGGGCTAGATCTGGTGAGTAAGGAGGGTGGTCAAGCAGTTCAAACCGTAATTCGTGGATTTTTGCCATGGCAACTGCCGAGGTGTGAGACAGCGCATTGTCTTGGTGAAACAAAATTCTTTTTTTCTGCAAATGTGGCCGTTTTTCTGCAATTTCTGCCTTCAGCTTGTCAAGTAATGATGCGTAGTATGCCCCTGTAAGGGTTTTTCCTTTTTGAAGATAATCGATTAAGATAACTCCATGGCTATCCCAGAAAACAGTTGTCATCACTTTCCCAGCCGAAGGAACAACCTTTGCTTTTTTTGGGGAGCTGATTCCCCCTTCGCAGTCCATTGTTTTCACTGTGTTTTTGTTTCTGGAGTATAATGGTGTATCCAGTTTCGTCTACAGTAATTAATCAGCGCCAAAACTCTGATTTATTGCGCCTAAACTGCGCCAACAGAGAGTTGGAAATGTTCATTCGAACACGTTTTTGGTCCAAAGTGAGCAAACGCGGCACTAAACGCGCGGACAGCTTCCTCATGCCTAAATCTTGATTCAATATGTGACAAACACGTTCTTTGGACATGTTTATAGCCTCTGCTATTTCTCTAATTTTAATTCGACGGTTGTCTAGCACCATTTGGTGAACTTGAGCGATATTATCGTCAGTGGTTGCAGTTGTTGGACGTCCCGAACGTTCATCGTCACCCAAGCTGATACGGCCACGTTTAAATTCAGCAGCCCAAAATTTCGGATTCTTATGTCACTTAGTATATATTTGGACGCGGTTATAACAAAAGTGAGCTCTTAGAAGTTCTAAAGTTGGAAAAATTCAGTTTATCACGTAGTAGCTGTAGAAAATTTTGACATTTCTCAGAATCATAGTATGATTAAACCAATTATATTCAATTTTATGAAGGTAACGACAACGAAAGAAAACTATTTGTAGCATAACATTTTAAATGTAATTATGTAAATAAAACTAGGAGTAATATTTAGTTACTTAGTTGTATTATATAGCAAGTTTCATTTGATTGTAGTAATTAAATTATACAGTACGAAGGTAAGCACCTGTTTTACTTAAAATCATATTAAATTGCATAAATTTAATACATAAATATCTAAAGTTCGGCCCTTAATACTTTTTATAATTATTGACAAGCTTTTTCTCACACAATAGGAATAAAGCAGGTAGCTTAACTGTAGTCAACCATTTTTCTGGAAAAACACTTCTAGTCCAGGGCGCATCTGTTTTCAGATGGCTGTTAAGAGGTGACTCAATTTTTTTTTGCAGAAATTGCAAATTGAAATGAAAGGTGCAGCGTTCTTCTATATGTAAAAAAAAATTCAACTTGCTAACTGCTTTATTTTCGGTCCAGCAAAATTTTGAAAAATTGCATTTTTTTTTGCAAAAATTGGATTGCAAAATCTATTAAACCGATCTTAATGAAATTTACAGTGTTGTTTTATTATACAAGGTTGGTATAAAGTATGGAACCAAGTAAATATCTTTTAAACGAAAAGAACGATATTTATGAAAATTTGCAGGTAAGTGTAATGGAACAAAACGCATCCGGTTTAGCCATCAACTTCTTTAATTTAAATGGGACACCCTATATATTTTTACAGATTTTGAAAGAGCTTGTTATTTTGAATTCAATTTAGTGTAAAAAAAATTGTAAAAACGAGGAATATAGCACTTTAACCAACCTCCTTTGATTTTTTTGCATTAGAACAAAACACTATTTAGATAAACTAATTGATGTTGTTTGTATGCATAGTAATAAATAAACAAGTACTGTTTAGTACGTCTTTTGTTCTTCAAGTGTCAAATTCTAATTGCCGAAAATAAATTGCACAATTTAGAATGGTTCAATTAAGTGAAAAAGAATATAATGAAATTTAAATGATGATCGGTTATGGTGATCGTGTTATGACTCATGAAGAAGTGTGTCATATTTTTAATAATTTGCATCCGGAAAGAAATCCCATATCACGCTCAACAGTAACTAAAACATTACAATGTTTTAATACTACTGGGATGGTAAAAAATTTGCTAAAACCTGGAAGACCGCGGACTGCAACGAACGAAACTGTTAAACAAAATATTGCAATCGATTTAGAAGAATCACCTCAAAGTTTCACCACAAATTTGGCACTAAACCATGGCAGGAAAGATATTAAAAAGTGAAAAGTATCATCCGTATAAGGTACAGTTGGTTCAAGAATTGTCAAACGATGATTTTGACCGACGGCTGGAATTTTGCGAACGGCTAATGGACATCTGTAATGTCGACGAAAATTTTGCTTCTAGCATAGTTTTTTCCTATGAGGCAACTTTTCGTTTAAATGGAACAGTTAATCGCCATAACTCAAGGTATTGGTCAAATGAGAATCCTCATTGGATTCATGAAGCACATACCCAGCATCCACAGAAGTTAAATGTTTGGATGGGAATTGTCGAAAATAAGCTTGTAGGCCCATTTTTTATCGACGGAAACTTGAATGGTGACAAGTATTTGGATCTACTAAATAACGAAATGATTCCTGCACTTCAACAGAATGGGCAATTACCACAAAATATTTGGTTTCAACAAGATGGAGCACCTCCCCACTATGATAGACGGGTTAGGGATTTTCTGGATGCGAATTTTCCTAATCGATGGATTGGACGTAGAGGATTCATAGAGTGGCCTGCTCGTTCTCCGGATCTTAGCCCGTTAGATTTTTTTCTTTGGGGTTATCTAAAATCACGTGTTTACGTTAGACGACCAACAAACTTACAGGAATTGAGACAAAGAATTATTGATGAATGTGAACTAATACGTGGAGAAGTCTTGGAAAGAGTGACTCAAGAATTTGTTAATAGGATGGCATATTGTCAGCAAGTAAACGGCGAGCATTTCGAACATTTGAAGTAATTTTGTTTCTCATTATTCTAATATAATGAAATGTACATCTATTGTACTACTAACAGTGAGTTATTCCTCGTTTTTACAAATTTGTTTACATTAAACTCAGTATGTATGAATTCAAAATAACAAGCTCTTTCAAAATTTGAAAAAATTAAAGGGTTTCCCATTTAAATTAAAGAATTTGATGGCATTTTCGGTAAAACCGGAAGTATATTATTATCAAAAAAATGTACATCAGACGCGTTTTGTTCCATTGCACTTACCTGCAAATTTTCATAATATCGTTCTTTTCGTTTAAAATATATTTACTTGGTTCCATACTTTATCCCAACCCCGTATTATAAAGTTTTTCTGGATGAAAAATGAAGGTTTTATGTATAAAAGAAAAGGTTAAAAAAAGTAAAATTCGAATACTGGTTTTTTTGCAATTATTGCTATTTTGTAACAAAAGTGACAATTTTTAAAATTACTAACCAATTCTATATTGTAGGAATTTTAATTATGCAACTTTTATTTCCTAACAGCTTTTCTCAGGAATGAATACTTTTGAAGTTATAATCAAAAAAAGGAAGAAAAAAATCGAATTTTTTTTTCATTTTTTGCCATTTCGATCATTTAAACAATATTCCCGACCTTTTTGAGTGGGAGGATAACGAGTTATTTCCAAGCAATTTCTGCAAAAAAAATTAAGTCATTTCTTAATATCCAAATCTAATCATATTTTTACAGCTCTGGACTAGTCACTTGTGAAATAGGAAGAAATTATACTCTGTTACAAAAGTGTATTATGACCTTCGAGCATATATACTAACATAGAGACAGCGTCCAAATGAGCTTTGTTTTGTATCAGGGGGGGAAAATAAATGTCATATAGTGTCCAGCAATCTCATTGGTCCGTTTTGAATTTGCGTGTCAAGTTGAATTGTCACATACGTCATTATTGTCAATTTGTTTTGCATTTAGAAGTTATTTTTACAATTTAATAGTGTTTGGATATTACTTTTAAAGCCATTTTTTAAATTAATTAGGGTATTTATCATATGGTGAGAGTTTGTGTGATTTGTATGTATAAATATGAAAATGAATCATCAAGGTTGTTTTACAAGTAAATATGCAATAGCGTCTCTTATACTTGTTTAAAAATAGGAAAATGCATAAAGGAAATATACCGCCATAATATTAAGAATACTGAAAATTCAGAAATTTATGCCATAAATTCAACTTTCTATTTCATGTAAATAATTAATTACTATTACTACTTAAATTCAAGTCTAAAAAATATTTTGTTACGTTTCAAAATGTATTATAAAGGTATTAATTTCAAACCCCCTAAAAATGATACGACACTGGCTGTAGTGTCCGACAGTTTCCCCTCCGATACAAAACAATCATTATTGCATGCGGTCTCTACGTTAGTATATATGCTCGAAGATTATGACCCACTCCATTCACCAATAAATTATTTATTTTGGAAAAATACGCTAAAACTATAAATTTCACAATATCTTTTACTTTTGGTTACCAAAATATTTGTTGATCAATAAGTATTCAAATATATAAACAAGTTTTCTTTGTGTTATAATACTTAATACCTTGGCAACACCGTCTTCGATGCTATTGAATGTAATGCGACACGTGTTGTACCGCAGGAGCCGGGTTAGTAAGAGGAAGCCAAATATATAAGGAGGCCTCATTGATGAAATGGGAATACTCGAGTTATTGGAATCGATAGTCTTCTTTTATTTTGTTTTTGGCGGCTGGTCGCGGTGGTAATACTGACCTTGTTTGGTTGTTTTGAAATATCGCTCGCATTATACCTGTTGAGGGAAACGTAAGATCGATTAAAATATTTTTTAAGTATTTTGGGAGTGCTTCTTCATTTCCGGTATCAGGTAACTATGTAAAGGAAACACTCCTTTACGATTTAATAAGGAATCAATACAAAAGGTCCGCTTATTACTGTTTAGGTTGAAAGTTTGTTCTTCAATAATTTTTGAATTAGAGCGTTAATTTTGAAGCAACCATAGGAATTTCATAGCTTCGATCGAGTATAGGGTGTGATAAACTTAGTCGTGTAATTTGTTACGTAAATATTTTACCATATTGTTTTATTGTTTCCATTATTTATTTATTTTTAATCTGCTAGTCCCAATGGTTCGAAATTAAAACCAATCCGTACGACTATGGCATTAGTACCTACTGCCACCTCGTTGAAATCCATTAATAATTAATTTGAAAATATAGCTTTCACACAAAGTAATAGAATTTTAGGTAAATTTAAATATAGATGTCCCAACAAGTCCACTGTCGTCATTTAATTTTTTGTTACTAACTTTATCGAAGCTAAATAATGAGTTCTGCCAATTTTTTCGTTCTTTGGAATTAAAATATTCTGATAGAAAAGTAGTGGGTTTATTTAAAAGTTGTGTTGCCGTTGTGCCTTTTCAAGAAATTGGATTATTACACCACTATTTTGTGTTAAATAATTTAGGCCGTGCTCTGCACCCTAATTATACTCTAAAGAGGATTCAGCTATCAGAGAAGTCCATCTTGGTTTCATTTAAGACAAAAAAACCCTCTTTTTTTTAGAGGTAAGATTTATAAATTTACTTTAAAATTTCAATATTACAATCCGTCGTTTCTCTTTACTTATAGGGTTCTTTTTACCGGTTTCTTGTTACTGGGATTTCTTTATTTCTTATTTACGGAGCCCTGAATACCATTTGGCTAATTGATTCTGGTTTGGAGCACTCTTACAACATTGGAGTCCGGGTTCAAGTAATTGGATGGTGCTGGAATTTCCGGTTCAGTCTTGGGACTACCAGATAAGCATTTCTAATATTTTATTATATTTTATTGTCACTGTTATTTGATTTCTACTGTGGTTATATCTATTACGGTAAAGTTTGCCTGATAAAAAAATTACAACAAAACCATATTATTGTATAACTATTTAATATTATCCTGATACATTCTGATATTCAATTTTATATCTGTAGCTCGTTACGACATTATAAACAAATTAATTTACCATCATTGGTTATTATACATTTTGTGGAGCATTAAATGTAAACTCCACTTGTACACGTTGAGGTTAAAGCTTCTTGCCTTGGTCAATAATTGTAATTGGTTTTTTGTTCTTGTTAAATCTATTTAATTATATAGGTATTGGGGTAAATTTGCGTTTTATTTTAACTAAACTTTTCTTGTTTCTTTTGGGTGGGGAAAAACCAAAACCAATAACAGCCGGAGGCTTCCTGACTTGGGCCTGTGGATTCAAAGTCAGTGGCGCCCGTTAAAAAAAATTAAATAATAAGCGTACCCACGCCCATACTGAATTTAGCCGAGCATGTTGCTCGTGCCCCACTTCTGATTATTTCCCTTAAAAATTCAATATAAAAAAAGCACGTAGCAAATTTAATGTTATCAATTAGACTTATTGTTCATGAGAGGAATTAAATCTGTGGCAGTTTTAAAATCACATTTTTCAATTAAGATTTTTCTCTCTAAAATTGGATTTACATATTGACGCTTTGTCAAAAAAACTAAGCTCTTTTTGTTACGCGCTGAGAACAATATCTAGGGAGCTTTTCACCTGTCAGCTTCCAAAACAGTCTATTCTGCCCTCTTCGAGTCACATCTCCGATATGCACTTCCTTTTTGGGGTACATGTTGTGTGACTCAATTTGAATGTATTTTTAAATTACAAAAGAGAGCTGTTCGGTATACGCTGAAACTAAGCAGTAAAACTCACTGTAGGGAATTCTTTAAAAAACATAAAATATTAACACTATTCCATTCCTATTTATCTTTGAATCCGTTTCCTTAATTCGGAAACATTTACCTGAAGTCTCAGACAGACCATCTCATAACTACCCTCTTAGAAGTGCAGAGTATGACCTTTATTTACCAAAACCACGCACGGAACTAATCAAAAGCTCTATTTTTTTTAATGCACAATAATCTACCCTTTGAAATAAAGTCCATCTTATCAAAAACCGCATTTTGTAACGCTTAAAATTATACCTGGTAGAGAGAGCTTTGTATGCAGTTGGCGACTTTTTTACATAAAATATTTAGGACCATCTCACGCACTGGAAGGTTAATTTATGATATTTGATATATGATATTATGCTTTTTTTGTGTAATTACTCTTTATAATGGTGTAACGACACACAAAAGATGCAAAAGGAAACTCATAATGGCGACGTCCGCTGGAAAAAGCGCTTGTAAGTGATGTGGCGTAGCTAAGCGGTAAGCTAAATAGCTATTTTCATCTAGAACGCTAACTGAGCGTTTACCAGGAATCCAAACCCAACTTTTATACGTTTATAAAGTATTAATATAAAAAATATATAAATTATGAACCTATAAAATAGTATGTAGTTTGGCAGAAACACCAAATTCCACATTTATGCACAATTAGTATATTTTTGTGCAGATATAATTTCAATAATACCTACTCTAAGGAAAATAGCTGAATTAAACCTTTTAACTGCAATTCTGCAACCAATTTTGGGATTTTACTCCACCTCTTTGCTCTTGTGCTAATGTTTGATGGTAAGAATGTTTGTCTTAATTTGATCTTGTAATTTGGCCTCTTTCGGTCGAAACTAGTAGCTTGTTACAGTAGTTTTCACAATAAATGGTATTGACTGAAGGATTATATTAAAACCAATTAGACCCTTAAGTTGTAAAATCCGAGATGCACATCATAAATGTAAAAGGACCTGATTAAGGTAGTTTTGTTTCTCAGAGAGGGATTGTAGAGGATTACAGCTTACACTTCTTGTTCGTTTTAGTCTTTGTATTTTATTGGAAGTGTTCACTTGTGTTACAGCGTGCAATAATTTTATAACATTTATTTGTTATTACAGATATTAATACCAGTATTCTTTTGTACCAATCCAAAAACCCAAACCAATCTAGGATAACTTCAACTCGACCAATCTAGAGGATGAGTTGGATTAGTTTTTAACGAAAGAACAAAATTAAAAAGTCAGCTGTCACTGCTGTCAGAAAGGTCAAATTGCGAGTGTAAAAATACATGGTGTATAGTCCAATAAAATGAACATTTAAACTACCATTCAAAACGAAAGCCTGCATTTTTGAATGTAGGTTCGTTTTGACATAAAATTGAAGTATACATAGTTAAAAACTGTTGAATTCTATTTAGGGGGCGAAAAACAATTAAAAACTACCCCCAAAATCACATTTCTTAAAATATCTCGAAAATATTCGAAGATATGGAAAAAAGCTTTAAATAAAAAATGTAGGTATCAAAATTTTCTATAAAATCATTCCCAATAACTTTTGACGTAGTAAACAACCCTTTTATTTCACTTTTAACAACATTTATTATCCTTACCATAAACAATGAAAATAAACCATAAACCTAAATCAGAATCAATAAAGTCTGTCACTTAAAAATTTGAGGTTAGGAAAGTCCAATCCAACTAATCTTGCTCTTAATTTATGAGAAAAGAGATGAGATGTTAAATCAAAATTTGTCAGATGGTGGGGAACTCATCTTAACTGAAAGAATTAGTCAAGGATTACTTGAACTTATTTAGATGAGTTAGATTGGTATGAAAGAATACCACTAATAGCAAAGAATTTATACCCCATCGTACAGAATAGGCAGTATGTGGCGTCCGTGGATAAAAAGTAATAGTGCTTCTTCCAGTGGTTCGTTAAAGAAGAGTTAAAGAAGAATCACTTATCTTGTGACGCGAAAATCATTATAAAAAATGTGTATAGTTCCTTACTTCAGCAAGGATATAACGCGGGTGCTGCAGCAAGAGTAACCGACGAAGGTGCCTCTTACTTCAGTTAGAATTGTTGAAAATTCCAAGGAATCAAGAAAAAAGCGTAAAGATTCCGGTGTCACAAAAAGTCTACACTATGTACGATGAGCAGCGTGTCCCTACAATCAAAAGTCTGAAACAGCGGCTCATCAATGACGAAACTCACATCAATTGTGGCCTTACTACTCTTTGGCGAGTTCTGTCTGCAATGGGCTTTAAATATCGCAACATTGACAAGAGACAAGTAATAATGGAATCCACACGTTTAATAAACTGGCGTTCTGAATATATAACGTCAATAAGAAAATACCGGTCTGAAAATCGGCCAATACTCTACCTCGACGAGACGTGGTTTGACACGCATGACACCCCTTCCAAAGGATGGTCTGATTCCTCTGATAAGTGTAAAACAAAAGCAGGATCAGAAAATGGTTGGATCCCAAACGCTATGTGGCTCTCTGCCAAAAATATTAAGGACTCTTGTGTTAATTATCACGAAGATAGGACAGCAGAGCTTTTTGAAGATTGTGTAACGTTTATTTATTTTTACTAGTCTTTTTTAATTTATATTTATACTATTTAAATCACTATAACACTGTTTAATTTATATAACACAATTTATTTACAATACTTTAATTTATGTAAGACAATATTTCTATTCGCATTTACCTAACAACATACTATTAACTAACTAACTAAAATATTCAAATCGGTCCTTAATATATAGGTAAGTATTGTTCCAGAACTCCAGTCTATTCTCGATCGTATCGAGTCTAGATGCTTCGCTCATCGGGCGCCGTATATTCTCGAAGACTCTCGTATCGTCTGTTTCCTTCGCGTCTGATCATAGCGCCAGGGGCGTACTCGCACAACATTGCCCCCTCCTTAAGAGATAGTTCCTCCTGGAACTTTTACGGAATTGAGACTGGATGGAGATACTTGCAACTGAATCCTCGTCTACAATTTCCAGTTGCATGGAAATAACATGGAATGGTCTTTGATGTCAGCTGGACACGGGGCGAATGGCTGCATACCAACACTTGGACTTCGGTATCTTGAAAGATTACTTCCACCATATTTCGGATGACCCTCCAATCCAATGAGTTGCACTCTATTTTTGGCATGGCTAGCTTCTGTACGTTGGACTTCAATATGTGCTCTCTCAAGTTAAGTAATGATTCCCATATATTTCGATAAGTGGGCTGGTCTTGGTAGGTATTCTTGGTAATCAGATAGAAGAGGCAACGGGAGTCATCTCGAAGTATCAAAGCCTTCCCAGTGGCTGGTAACTGATTTCGAAGTTCTGACAATCGGCCAAACTTCCTTCGGAAGACAGACGCTAATCCTCGGCCGTCGCTGATAGTGGCGGAAACGCTATGGGCCAATGAGTAGTCATCAGGAAGTGTGAACAGGTCTTGCTGTTTCTCAATAGTCACGCCGTATCTAGCTTTCCCAGTACCTCCATATGCACCCATAAATTCTTCGAAAGCAAGGTCGGGTGTATCTTGGACTTGATTTACGACTTCTTCTTCCTGGTCATGATCTCCTTCAAATTTCGCCAGTCGGTTTCGGTGTACTACCTTAGGTTTTCCATTCGGGGTCTTTATTATACGGTATATGACGTCATTGATTCTTTTCTTGATGATGTATGGACCCTCCCAAGATTGTTGTAGCTTTGGTGAGTACCCCTTCTGTCTTTTTGGGTTATGGAGCCAGACTTTGTCACCTTCTTGGAAACATCCCTCTATAGCTTGGGTATCATAACGTTTCTTCATCCTGTCACTGGCAACTTGGAGATGGGAGCGAACCAAATCATGCATGTCGTCCATTTTTCTTCGTAACTGTATTACATAGTCTTCTCCAGCTATATCCTCTCCAGGTCGGCATCCAAACTCGAGGTCGCATGGTAACCTCATCTCACGTCCAAACAAGACTTTTGCTGGTGTCTGACCTGTTGATTCATTGACGGCGGATCGATAAGCCATTGCAAAGAGCGAAATATACTGGTCCCAGTCCCTTTGGTGATTGGATACTACTTTTGATAGATATTTGCCAATAGTTTTATTCATGCGTTCTACCATTCCATCTGATTGTGGGTGCAATGCTGTAGTTCTTGTTTTCTTCATTCCTAAATTGTCGCAAATTCCTTGAAAGAGTTGACTTTCGAAGTTCCTTCCTTGGTCACTGTGAATCTCCAAGGGCACTCCATATCGGCAAATAAACTCCTTCACTAGCACGTCTGCGACAGTTGCTGCCTCTTGATTTGGAATGGCGTAGACTTCAACCCACTTCGTAAAATAATCCATTACCACCAACATGTATTTATTCTTATTCTCAGTAGTGGGGAACGGTCCAGCAATATCTAAAGCAATTCTCTCAAATGGGCTACCAACGTTATATTGTTTCATGGGAGCCTTTCCTCTTTTCTGAGGTCCATTACTAGCAGCACAGATGGTACACTTCTTACACCAGTCCTTAACATCATCGGAACTATTCATCCAATAAAACCTTTCCCGAACTCTCTGCAAGGTTTTCTTGACACCAAGATGACCTCCTGATGGACTGTCGTGTAACTGTCGTAGTACTTCGGCTACTCTACTCTTTGGTATAACCAATTGCTTTCTGTTAACGGAACCGTCATCGTTTTCAATTATTCTCTTTAATAAATCGCCTTCCAAAATGAAAGACTCCCACTGAGCCCAATATGATTTAAGGACTGTAGAGAATTTTGACACTTCTTGCCAAGTAGGTCGACGATCTTCTATCTTCCATTATCTCATTTTCTTTAAGACAGGATCATTATCTTGTTCTTCTTTAATTTTAGTAGGTGCCCAGTCGTCGTTAACTACAGTTGTTCGTAGTATTGCAGTTTCTTTTAATTCTGTCTTACTGCAGTGAGAACACTCTTCTGGGCACGGTCTTCTGGAAAGGGAGTCTGCATTTCTGTGACTTATCCCAGCTCGATGTTCGATCCTAAAGTCGTACTCTTGGAGTCGTTCGATCCACCTGGCAATTTGACCTTCAGGGTTCTTAAACTGCATTAGCCATTTTAGGGCTGCATGGTCCGTCCGGATTAAGAATTTTCTTCCATAGAGATATTGGTAGAAGTGTTCCACCGATTTCACAACTGCCAGAAGTTCTCTTCTCGTAACGCAGTAATTCCGCTCAGGTTTGGAGAGTACTTTACTAAAATAACCCAGGACTCTCTCTTGTCCATCTTGAATCTGTGATAGGACTCCTCCAATTCCGACATTACTGGCATCTGTATCCAAAATAAATTCTCCTTCCGGTTGTGGGTAGCCTAATATCGGTGCTGCGGTTAAATGCTTCTTCAGAGTTTCAAAAGCCGTTTGACAGTCTTCATCCCAGCAGAACTCTCTCATTTCCTCTGTAAGGCGTGTTAATGGCTTAGCAATGTCTGAAAACTTTCTGATAAATCTGCGATAGTATGTACATAGACCAAGAAAACTTCTTATTTGATGTTTATCAGTTGGTTGTGGCCATTGTTTGATAGAAGAAACCTTGTCCTTATCTACAGACACGCCTTCCTTGCTGACAATATGACCCAGATAATTAACTTTGTCTTGGAATAACTGGCATTTCTTTGGATTCAGCATCAGTTGGGCAGCTTGAAGTCTTTTAAAAACATCTTCTAAGTTTTTCAGATGTTCTTCAAATGTCTCCCCCAAGACTATGATGTCGTCTAGGTAGACCAGGCACGTTTTCCAAGACAACCCTCTCAATACGTTCTCCATCAGTCTTTCAAATGTCGCAGGAGCATTACATAGTCCGAATGGCATGACATTGAACTGAAATAATCCAGAACCGGTGGTAAAGGCTGTCTTTTCTTTGTCTCTTGGGTCCATTTCTACCTGCCAATAACCAGACTTCAAATCTAAGGTAGAAAATAATTTACTTCCAGCTAGAGTGTCCAGGGTATCGTCGATTCGAGGCAGAGGATAACTGTCCTTCTTGGTAACATTGTTCAACTGACGGTAGTCTACACAGAACCTCGTAGTTCCATCCTTTTTCTTCACCAAGACTACCGGAGAGACCCATGGACTGGTAGAAGGTTCTATCACTCCATCTTCTTCCATTTCTCGGACAATCCTTTCAGCTTCTTGCCTCTTTGCCTGTGGTAATCTTCTAGCTGATTGACGAATTGGCTTGGCATCACCCGTGTCGATTTTATGTTTTACAGCAGAGGTACGTCCTGTCTTACCTCCCTTTGGTACAAAAATGTTGCGATACCGATGAAGAAAATCTTTCATTTTTCTTTTCTCTTCTCGGTTTAAAGATGTACCAGCAACCGCCACCATTTGTTCAAACTTATCGTTGGAATTATCGGGAATAGCTGTCTGTCGAATTATAGATGTTACTGGTACGGAGGTTCCAACTTTGGTCTCTTTCTTGATCGTAATTGGGTGATCATTGACATTTATAACTCGTACTGGAATTTCTTTAGCAGAAGTGACCAATCCTTTTCCTATCAAAATTCCTCGACCGACCTCCTCATCATGGTTCCATGGTTCCATCATCACAGGTATTCCTTCGTCAATAGTTCCTTGCAGTCTGGCCACTATGATCGTTTCGCTTCTACCAGGTACCACAGTATCCTCCTGGACAACGGCTGGCACGGTTTTGTCATCATATGGATGAAGGAATATTTCTTCAGAACCGACTTTGATAACTCTGTTCTTGAAATCCAGTTGGAAACCATGTAAGTTCATCACATCCATTCCTAATATGACATCTTCCTCAATATCAGCGACAATAACAGTATGCGTGAACTTTTCTGAGCCAATTCCTATTTGAACCTGGGCTTCTCCAAGGATGTTAGCTCTGTCACCTGTGGCAGTTCGCAGTCGTAGCCTTGTTGGTAAAAGCTTCTTACGGCTATTTATAGTTGTTGGCCGTATAATCGTTCTGGTCGCTCCAGTATCCACCAATAGTGTATACTTTTTACCGTTGACCTCACCATCTACATATACACTGTCTTCGCGGCATTTCAAAGAGGCTATTAATATGAGAGGGTCTTTGGAAACGTTCTGGGTCGAAGCTGCCCCTCTAGGCCGGCCCGTTTTAGTTTTTCCTGTGGAGTAGTTTCTTGATTCGTAGTGACCCCAGGACGTTTACATGAATTGCGAGCATGTCCTATTTCACCACAATTCCAGCGCCTGATGGTCTTCTTCTTTTTCTTATCAGTAAAGTTCTTCATCATATTTACTAATTGGTCTAACTTATTTTCATCTTCCTCTTCCGTTACGGACCTTACTTTACTGTATCCTCCACAAGCTTTCGAAGCCGCTTCATACTCAAGCGCGGCAGACAAGATGTCAACTAATGTTTTGTGGTGAGCTAAACGGAGTGTCTTTGCCATTTCGTGGTCACGAAGTCCATCAAGAAATGCTTCAACAGCTAAACATTCCATCATTTGTTCTGGAGCTGAAGGGTAAGCAAATCTTACCAATCTGGCAATATCTACTTCGTACTCTTGAAGTGTCTCCTCTCGCTTCTGTTTTCGAGTCTTTAACTGCGATCGGTACAAGTTCTCCAAGTGTTCGTGACCATATCGCATGTTCAAGCTTTTCTTCAGTTGCTCAAAATCATCTGTGTCCTCCACTGGTATGGTCTGAAGAACATCCAAAGCGTCTCCTCTCAGAGCGATGGTGAGGTTTATTGCCTTCTCTTTTTGGGACCATCCGTTCGCTCTTGCAGCTGTTTCGAACTGTTTGAGATAATTTTCCCAAGACATCTTTCCGTCAAAGGTTGGGGCCTTAACACGAACAGAACTTTCGCTGCCTTCCAATTTCGGTTTCCGCTCCACTTTGAAGCTTCTCATTTCGTCCTCGTTTTCCTCTCCTAAATCTTCCATATCTTCTTTACCTCCTCTTTCCATCTCTTCCATTTGCTTTTCCATTTCTCTTATTTTCTCTTCAATTTTTTTTTCAAATGAAGACATTTTATTTTCCATAGAAGAAATATCCAAAGAAACTTTGTTTTCCAAACAAGAAATGTCAGCAGAAACTTTATTTTCCAAAGACGAAATATCATTTTTTAAAGAAGACATATCAGTGGAAACTTTGTTTTCCAAAGAAGAAATATCATTTTTCAAAGAAACAAGACATTTCGGAAGAAATATCACTCTTCAAAGAAGACATGTCGGAAGAAACTTTATTTTCCAAAGAAGAAATATCAGAAGAAACTTTATTTTCCAAAGAAGAAATATCAGAAGAAACTTTATTTTCCAAAGAAGAAATATCACTCTTTAAAGAAGACATATCGGAAGAGATATCACTCTTCAAGGAAGACATATCGGAAGAAACTTTATTTAATGAAGAAATAATTGTAGCAGAAGAGTCGTCTACAAAAATATGATTTTCTGGATCTAAACCATCATTTTCCAATGCTTGCTTAAGTCGCTCCAACAACTCAGTCTTCCTTCCTGTTGTTTCCAATTCACGATCCTCCAGCTCTTGACGCAATTCTGTCACTTTCAAGTCACAAAGTTTTTTCGACATATTTATTTATTATTTTTTTTTACCTTATTTATTTACAATATCCCACTTCTTACACCAATGTAACGTTTATTTATTTTTACTAGTCTTTTTTAATTTATATTTATACTATTTAAATCACTATAACACTGTTTAATTTATATAACACAATTTATTTACAATACTTTAATTTATGTAAGACAATATTTCTATTCGCATTTACCTAACAACATACTATTAACTAACTAACTAAAATATTCAAATCGGTCCTTAATATATAGGTAAGTATTGTTCCAGAACTCCAGTCTATTCTCGATCGTATCGAGTCTAGATGCTTCGCTCATCGGGCGCCGTATATTCTCGAAGACTCTCGTATCGTCTGTTTCCTTCGCGTCTGATCATAGCGCCAGGGGCGTACTCGCACAACAATTGGTTTAAAAATTGTCTGTTACCCAACATTCCGCCAAACAGCGTTATAGTAATGGACAATTGCAAAAAATTCCTGACTCCAAGAATACGAAATTGGAGATTCAAAACTTCATGGCTGCAAATGAAATATTTTGAGCAAAATTATACAAAAAAAGAACTTTTTTAAGTGCTGCAGTCCTTTTCCTTAAAAAAAACGTATGTTTGTGATACAATTGCAGAAGAATTGGGACATAATAAATATAGAACAGAATTGTAACATTTAAATAAATTATTTGTATATCTCCTATATTATGCAAAATTCAAATTGCTTAAGTACGACCCTGTAGCACATTTGCATTTTTTACCTGATGATTTTCTACACAATGAGATTAAATCGGGTAGTTTATAGCCGTTAATAAACCAACACCATTTACTGTGAAAATTATTATACTAATATTTATAGTGGAGTATAAATATTCTTTTAAATTACCGGTTTTTGGAAAATATTTTTTTTAAGTTATTTTATGATTAATTAGGTATTTAATTGGTCTTAACAAACAAATCTTGTATCTCGAACTAGTGCTAATCTTTAGCGATTAAAAAAACGGACCGAGTATTAAATCTTCGCGAGGTCTTTTACCTTTCAAAGGTTACAGTACCCGCAAATCACCCTAAATGTCGAAGCTAAAGATGTATAAGAATAAAAAATCGTCCCTTCTTAAATATAAGGATCAGGATCGCGCTTTGTCAATTGAAGTAGGTATTAAAAGACAAAATTTTGTATAGATGCTTCCACCTATATACAACTGCAACGGGTCCAGTCAACCATTATTATTAGGCCTACCTATCAAAAAACTTGGGGTCGAAATAGTATAGGGATTACTGACCCACGCTATATCCGGCAGGTTCGGATTTAGTTTTATCTCGAAGGGCGTCTTTCTTATCTGTCTCCTGTCCCTTCAACGAAACAGGTCGTTAAAAAAAACTAAAACCCCCTTTAATGTATTTTGGATGTAGGAAAATAATTATTTTCATATAGTAGTGTTTTTTTTACATATATAGTTTTATTTTTACCTTATTTGTTTAGATTAATGGATACAAAGAAAAATTAAATTAAAAAAGATATTTATTTTTGAACCAGAATTCTATGTCTTTAAGATTGTGGAATTTAAAAAAATGATTTTAATATTGGTGAATGTAATTTCTATTTTTTTAGTAGTAATAAAACTCGAAGTCAACCCACAGTATATAATTAATTCAATGGTAAAAGTTACATCAGTGCTGCGACATGTTTCGGTCAACAGACCATCATCAGGCTCTATGTGTGTAGACTGGTATGTGTAAATGATTAAATGGGTATGAATAGAATTACATGGGAAGTTGAAAAGTAAAAGGGTTAAAACTGTTGCAAATTATTTATAGGGTAAACATCAAGAAATAACTAACAAGATTAAGGGTTGAAAACAAACTAAAAAAAAATTTAATTAATCAGTCAATGTCAAATATAATGAAAAAAGGAAAATTTAGCAAAAATTAAAAACTTTTAATTTATTTATATTCTTTATCAACTACTTGCTTATTAATTATCATAAAATTCTGTTGAATGATGCACCTACATAGGTACCCACCTAATGTTTTTAAAGTTTTTAAGACAAAGACCCGTTTACTCTTGCGAAAAAAGTCATTTGAACTTTTGCTTTGTTTTGACCTCCTTTCTTTTGTTTATATCCTGTATATTCCTTTAAGCAGCGTTGACATTTAGGTTTTTTAAACAAATCCCTATGCCTAGTAATCAAATTTAAAGCCTGCATAGTACTAGAGGTATTTCATCATGATTTTTAAAAGATTTAGATCAGAAGCAATCAGAAAACACCTAACGAATAGAAAGTATTACATATTCGAAGAAAACAAATGGCAAACTCTAATAACAGAAAAATTAAACGAGAATGGTATGAAATGTGGGTTTCAGTTTAAAACTCACAAAATATACCCTACAGCAGATACTGCTACATTTCAAGGAAAATGTAAATGTGGTAATGCTTTGAGAGGGAAAATTTTGTCTATGAAAGGAGAAGTAATCAAAGTGTCATGTTTTATATCCAAAATTGGCAATACTGAAATATCGAGTGAAATATGCGGCAAAAGGTATTTAAGAGGCGACAGACGATTGGAAGCTACCAACAAATCAAAGTGCCACATGTTTTAGAATTATGACAAAAATAAAATATTTCTGCACATCCGCCACCAATTAATACGACCGCAAAGAGTTAAATTCAATTGGCGGCTTTATATTGAAGTATAAAAATTTCTTGTGTGGTACAAATTTGCCTTTAATTAGTGTGTTTACTTTTTAAATAGACGAAAGTGGGGGTGCTAAAATTATAGAGCAGCGATATTTACAGTATTCGATTTTATTTTTTGACATTATAAATAATAATATAGATTAACTTTTTGTGGTACAAATTAGCCTTTAATATGCCCTTTATTTTGATGTAATTGAATTGGAATTCGATTACAGTGGGGGTGCTGCCTTGATCTCAACCTAGCACCCCCCATTTTCAATGCGATTTTTCTCGATTATCGCGGTGGTACAAATTTTAATTTTTGTGGTACAAATTAGCCTTTAATTAGCTCTTAATTATGCGCTACTTTTTTTTTAATTTAGTCAGTGTGGGGGTGCTAGCTTGATTGACATATCTTTAACTTCGAGGTTACTAATAAAATCGAAACGTAGAATTTTGGATGATGATGATCGAAATTCATTTTTTATTATTTTACTTAATTGGATGCCATCTGTCTTGAAAACATGACCAACAATAAACCCGTTTCCCCGTCGACAGTTAGTTAGCGTAAGGATGAGAAATGCCACAAAATTTAGGCAGGCAGCACTTCCTAAGGGTGTTCGTCGAACACGTGCCATTTGGTCGAGGTAATTTTTTTGTTAAAGTTAGTTATATAGTTAAGTCGTCATAATTAAAGGTTTGATTTTAAATAACGACATTCTGATAAAGATATAAACAAAGAAACCGGTAGTCGGTTGTCAAAATTTAGTTGTAATTCGACAAAAACCACAAAAACGGTACAATATAACGGGGTATATAAAAAGTAACAACTGTGGCAAAAATTAAAATGTTGCTTACATATTTAGAAACGAAGAATAAATCAATTATTGCAGAAATAGAGAAGAGATCTGATATAAGAAAGATGCCTCCAGGTTGTGATGAATAAATGCATCGCGTATACGAGGGTTGGCTTTTATATTTAGGGATTTGGCAACCCTGGTGTTGGAATTTGGCAACTGACAGCTCTATCGTAAAGTTGAACATTTTTGAGGTTATACGTACTCAGAACGTTTTGACAAAGATTCATCTCGGCCCAAAAATGGATTAAATCGTAAACATTTTCGTGCGATTATTTTTTACAATTTTTAACTGAGGAACAATGGATGGATGAACTTAATTCATTTTTGCCGATGAAGCTCTATCAAGGATAGAGCCATATCGATGGTAAGGTGATTCAACGTTTATTTCCTTCACATAATAGGTTAACTCGTAGGTTAATAATGGTTTACAATAAATATTACAAAATAACTCTGTTTTCATAAACTTTGGGTATAGGGAATATAGGGAATGTTTAACAAAAATTAAAGTTACATAATCGGGTATTCTATTTATGATATAAAATACTGGGTGTTCCATTCGAAAGAAGAGAGAAAATGAAAGGTTTGAGTTATCGTCCACCCTGTATACAAGAGGGAAAATAATTAATATTTAAAACAACCCATATACCGAACTTTATCGTAAGGTTGGTACACTCTGTATAATTATATATTACTGTTATATATACATATATTCAGCATCAATATTCATGAAATTTTTTTTAAATTAAATTTGTATATTTTCATATTTATTGCGATTTATTGAATGAAAACCCGGGTTTTTTATAGCTGTAAGTATAGTGTTCGAAAATAATGTATAACACTCAGTTTAACCTCGAGTTTAACTTCTTGTAAGATTAAAATTTACCACAGGGTTAATGAATTAAGAATCAAAAAGTAATACAAAATATATGTGGTTAAAATTATGAATATTGTATATTATAGTCTCGATTATAGTATATTTTTATAAATTATAGTCTGTACAAAAAGTACCAGGAGTAATAAACCCTAATTAAGTATGCAAAACCTTTACAGGGAAAAACCAGGTAGAGCGACCCCGTATTTGTTCCAGTTGTAGCAAAGTTTAGGGTTTTCTTCATTGTTAAAGGATTAGCAGATAAGCAATAACGCAATGCAGTGGTGTGTATTTTGGGAAAAATACGTTTTAAATTATAATATAATAAAAAATGAAAAGAAATAATTATTGGAATACATTTATTACTTACATTTTATTCTATATCCGACTCGGAAGAGGAAGAATCGTTGTTGACATTAATAATAATAGGTTCGATTAAATCATCACAAATATTGTCAACTTTCCACATATTTGCCTCTACTTTGATAACATGCTCGATACAGTTTGTCCAATTTTCCTTACTAACATGACTTATAGCACTCTCAAACAATTTCACAACATCGTTTATTTTAAAAGTAGTATTTTTTTCCAACTTCCCCCTTTACCTGAGCCCATATTAATTCTATGGGATTAAGTTCACAATGATAAAGGGGAAGTCGAAGAACTGATATACCACGAGAAGAAGCCATTTCTTCTACAATGTAGGTTTTGTATTTATTCTTGTTCATTTTTACAATTCTGTAAAGTTCTTTCCTTAGTGGATCTTTTGGAAACATAATATTTTTTCGAAATAAGCCACCCCAAATGCTCTGCTTTACGCCAACGACTTGTGGGCAATGCTTCTCGTAACCGTGAATGGTAACTTGCGTTATCCATAACAATAACAGCCCTTTTTGGAATCAGATCCAACATATGAACAAACCATTCCTCGAAGACATCCCCATTCATATCTTTGTGATAGTACCCCGAGCGTTTTGAAATAAAAGTTAATAATCCACCATCAACAAAACCTTCAGAACTTCCAACATGGACAATGATAAGTCTTTTTCCTTTTCCAGATGGTGGCTGCAAACCTAACGACAAACCTTCCACGAATGCCTGCCTTCCGCTTTTAATGTTTTCATCTTGCCAAGATTTGGAAACTGTATATCCAGCATTTATCCATGTTTCGTCTAAGTAGAAGATTTTCAAATTTTATGCTCTGGCATGTCGAATGCTTCTTAAATAGTCTCTTCTCCAAAAAACTATTTCCGGTTTATCTATCAAGAAAGATTTTCTATTATGTTTTCTATATCTGAAACCCACATCTTTCAAAAGTTCTGGAGAATTTTGTATAGTCCGTATCTTCTTACACTGATGTCATAATTTTGTCAAGTGTTGGAATTTCCTTTCGTAAGTAAAATCCTACATGGACTTTACGCCTTAGTCTTTGTTTTAATGAGTCATCGATCTCAATTGGTTTTCGGCCTGAAGAAGTTTTAGGGGGTTGAAGAGTTCCATTCTTGCTTTCTTTTAGTAATCTATAAATTGTTGATTTAGCAACACACAACATAGCAGCCGTTAATTCCACAATATCATCAACACTTGCATCAACACGGTATACCCTCTTAAAATATATTTTGGTACGTCTATGAAATCTACTTAAATGAATGATTTATTACTCCTTGTCCTTTCTATATAGACTATACTGTGTAGGGAATTTAATTTATTATTATTGTTATTTAACTATGTAAACATGTACTAGGTATATTGCCAACTGTAAATGTAATACTCTGAGGAAAGTAAAAATCCAGGTAAAAATTATTTGCCAGAAAATGGGTTTATAATAAATAAGTAAGACTAAATTGTCCATTATTGTTAATTCAAAATAGAAATAGTTAATCGAATTTTTGTTAAAATATAAAACCTTCAAATTGATATTCACTAACTACACAGAGTGTTTTTAAGAGAATTAAATGAACTTATTTTATTTAAATATAACAATGTTCATTGTAAAAAACAATACAATCTATCCAACAAAAACATATCAAATAAAAAATAATTTATTACCTATTGTACTTTTATAGAAATAATAATAAACAAAAAAGTGTTCTTAAAATTTATATTTTATTAGAAAAACTTAACAGTTTAAGTCTAGAACTAATTAATTGAGCTGATTTTATTATTACCCGTAATTAAAACCCGTATTTTAACATAGTAGGTAAGGTTATTGATGGTTAGGTTATTTTTATACCAAAAACAACTTCCGGAGAATGAAAAAACGACTTAAAAATGTACACAAATAGATCGTATAGGTACGCCTATTTCAGTGATACATAACAAACAAATTTATTCCAAGAAAATAGTTTAGCTGTTTAGTTCTCACCTTGGTTCCGGTTCTTCGGCTTCAAAAACTTGATCATGATCATCGTCCGGTTCTTGAAATTTCTCCATATCGACCGATAAGCAGTAGTAAGAATATTCCTCAAAAAATATCCACAACAGTAACAACAAATCACTAGCAGCACTTAAAATTAGTCAGTCTTACTTAGATGTATAATAAATACGATCTTTTTTTACCCCCACATATACCAATTTTCAAAACAAACAACAAAATCAGTAGGTACAACAAAGTAGAATATTTAATAATTAAAATGAAAAATAAAAGGAAATTATAAAAAAAAATAGATTCAAAACAAAAAAAGGGTGAAGTTGTAAGCCGAAAAGTGTTCGAAAATCGCCGAAAAGGGTCACTTTTGAAAGCGAAACCAAAATGTGTTTTTCTTGATAATGACGTAACACAACATATCACTCTAGATAGGAGCTAAATGCGTACTAAAGCCCGAAAAGACAGCGCCGTGCGTTCGGATTTAGGTTCACCGCGCACACAATGCCACGCCTACCCCCCGACGCCGACAGAATTTTTCTCCCTACCCTTTTTACGGGGTAAATCAAACCTCACCCTGCCGCTTTAGTACAACTTCGTTATTTTATGTATTTTTAACATGTAGTAGGTATTCATATGAATTTTATGACAAAGAAATTCAGAAATTAATTCGTAATTCCTGATGTAAAACTGATTGAAATCACTCCAAGAATATTTTAACGCAGTCGCAAGTTCAATTTCGTCAACATCGATCATCTACTTTATGTTTTTTTTTTTTTTAAGAAAAACTAGTTCAATATTGTGTAGTTAACTACGTTTAGTTTGTGAAAATGTCATTAAATACTGGTTTATTAATTAAATACTATAGTCTATACAGAAAGGACAAGGAGTAATAAATCATTCATTTAAGTAGATTTCATAGACGTACCAAAATATATTTTAAGAGGGTATACCGTAAGGTACATTTTGTATTGAACGAATGAGTTGCAGTTATGCTAAAGAATATGCGATTTAGGTCAGAGGTAACGGGATGTACTAATTTTAATAAAAAAAAGTGATAGAGGTACATAAATATTAGTAAGTTTGATAAAGAAAGGCAACACAGTTTATTCATAATAGAAAACAAACCAATCTGTAACAATAATTATTTTATATATTTTTGTTTTTTTTTGTAAGAAGATTAATTCAAACTTTGAATATTGTCACAAATAAATTACAATGAAATATATTTTTAAAAAATTAATCAAAGTCAAGATAGCAAAATATCGTTACAATTTTTATTAAATTCAAAGAAACAAAATGAATATTTTTTATTTGTATTACTCCTACATGTAGTGTTTGGGGAATTTTTCTCAGAAATTTTAAATGGCAAGTGGCCTACTGTAATCGGCTTAATACGATTACCCCTATTTACAGATTATTCGATTATTGAGAGGGATTTTCCAAACAACCCAGTTTTCTTAGAAACATTATCGGGAATATTATTTTAAAAGAAAGTAGGTACCTACATTAAATCAGTACTTAGTATTAGTTCTTTGAGTAAAGTTGTATGAAGTTGTATGGTTTTCATAATATTGTAAACAGTTGGAATATATTTAAAACATTTGTTGAATGTTAATTGTGCAAGTACCAAACAATGTCGATAAGCCAAGGACCATCTAAACGACCAAAAACAGGTCCATTATCTTTAAATGAAACTCTGATATTGAATTGTTATATTTCATTAAAAAACAAGGATCCAAGTGCAAGTGTTGATGAAATTGTGGAATTAACGGCTGCTATGTTGTGTGTTGCTAAATCAACAATTTATAGATTACTAAAAGAAAGCAAGAATGGAACTCTTCAACCCCCTAAAACTCCTTCGGCCGAAAACCAATTGAGATCGATGAGTCATTAAAACAAAGACTAAGGCGTAAAGTCCATGGATTTTACTTACGATAGGAAATTCCAACACTTGACAAAATTATGACATCAGTGCAAAAAGATACGGACTATACAAAATTCTCCAGAATGCAAACTTTTGAAAGATGTGGGTTTCAGATATACAAAACATAATAGAAAATCTCTCTTGATAGATAAACCGAAAATAGTTTTTTGGAAAAGAGACTATTTAAGAAGCATTCGACATGCCAGAGAACAAAATTTGAAAATCTTCTACTTAGACGAAACATGGATAAATGCTGGATATACAGTTTCCAAATCTTGGCAAGATGAAAACATTAAAAGCGGAAGGCAGGCAGGCAAGGTTTATCGTTAGGTTTGCAGCCACCATCTGGAAAAGGAAAAAAGACTTATTATTGTCCATGTTGGAAGTTCTGAAGGTTTTGTTGATGGTGGATTATTAACTTTTATTTCAAAACGCACGGGGGACTATCACGAAGATATGAATGGGGATGTCTTCGAGGAATGGTTTGATCAAATGTTGGATCTGATTCCAAAAGGGGCTGTTATTGTTATGGACAACGCAAGTTACCATTCACGGTTACGAGAGAAGCATTGCCCACAAGTCCTTGTCGTAAAGCAGAGCTTTTGGAGTGGCTTATTTTGAAAAATATTAAAGATCCACTAAGGAAAGAACTTTACAGAATTGCAAAAATGAACAAGAATAAATACAAAACCTACATTGTAGAGGAAATGGCTTCTTCTCGTGGTATATCAGTTTTTTGACTTCCCCCTTATCATTGTGAACTTAATCTCATAGAATTGATATGGGCTCAGGTAAAGGGGGAAGTTGGAAAAAAATACTACTTTTAAAATAAACGATGTTGTGAAATTGTTTGAGAGTGCTGTAAGTCATGTTAGTAAGGAAAATTGGACAAACTGTATCGAGCATGTTATCAAAGTAGAGGCAAATATGTGGAAAATTGACAATATTTGTGATGGTATTCCAATAATTATTTTTTTTTATTTTTTATTATATTATACATAATTTAAAACGTATTTTGTTCCCAAAATATACACCACTGCATTGCGTTATTGCTTAACTGCTAATCCTTTTACAATGAAGAAACCTTAAACTTTGCTACAACTGAAACAAATACGGGGTCGATTTACCTGGAAGAAATGTAATAGTAAGAGATTTATCAAAAATTTCATGGTGCTCCCTGTAAAGGTTTTGCATACTTAATTAGGGTTTATTACTCCTCGTTCTTTTTGTACATACTATAAACATTTCATATTTAGAAAAGTAATCATAGGATCTAATTTTACCAAAGTATAGCAACTTTGTCCCATATTCATATTTGATGGTGATTTTTTTTAATGACATTTAATGTTTTTTTCTACTGCAAAAATACGTATTTTAACAAAAACAGGTTTGTGAAAGCACGAATCACCCTGTAAACAACAGATATTTTATTTTCTCTATTAGGTATCTTTTTGGTGACAGTTTTAAAAGAGTCAGGATTTTGAACTTCAACGCACTGTATCTCAAAATCTAGTCATATGATAAGGTTGGGCCCATGGAGATTTTTGATCAGGACATCAAATATTAGTACATATCAAAAATTCAGACAATTTGACGGTACTCCCGATTCCATAAGAAAAGTGCGGGGTCCTTTATTGAAAACATCAGCTGTAGAAAAAAATTAAGTAAGGATCAAAAACCTTATATGTCCTTGATTAAATATCGGCAGTAAAAGAACGAAAAAGAATTTGGGTAAATCAAAGAATAAAAAAATGCAAGTCATACTTTTTTTTTGCCTTTCGTACCAGAATGTTGTGTTGATTCAATAACAGATGCCAATAATTCTGTGCTTCAACTACCTGCGATGGAGATTACTAAGAAAAACTGAAAGAAACTGTTCGCTCAACCGACAACTCAGCTCCATGTATCGAATGGTTTTTAATGGATCTCTACAGATTTACCTATTTGACTTTAGTTTTCATTAAAATGTGTATACAAAAAAATGTTGGCTTGAAGATAAAAAACTATCATTATATTATTATAACATCAGGTTTCTTAGCCAGAAGTTGATTATAAATTATTACTGGATCAATGAATCTAATTATCATGCAGTTAAGGACTCAACACAAAAAGAGTCACTTCTACTCCTAGTGATATAATCTACTATTTTTACCGATTTCAGCTTTGAACCATCGTCAGCTGACGAAAATACTTCTAGTACATTTCATTTTTCTGTAGCCTCAGCTTCATGTTTGTCATTTTCAGTAGGTGCCATCTACTTTCTGGTTAGTTTATAAAATAATATTTCTTCCCCTTACTCTCTTGAAGTCCATCTTAATAAGAACATTGAAAATATAACTTTATCACAAATCTTCAACTTTCTTTTAAAAAAATACAATTACGATTTGTCAAGCAGTCCATCTTAATAAGAACATTGAAAATATAACTTTATCACAAATCTTCAACTTTTATTCAAAAAATCTTTTAAAAAAATACAATTACGATTTGTCAATGTGATGATGCTTTATAGTGGTGAGGACGACATTGATGAAGGTCGTGAAAATTATGATGATGATGATTGCAGACAGAGCCTCCCAAAGAGTAGTGAGGCCACAGTTGATGTGAGTTCCGTCATTGATGAGCCACTGTTTCAAATTTTTGATTGACACGCTGCTCATCGTACATAGTGTAGATGTTTCGCCTTATCAAATATTTTTCCCAGTCGTCTAGACTTTTTGTGACACCGGAATCTTTATGCTTTTTTCTTGATTCCATGGAATTTTCAACAATTCGTTTAACTGAAGTAAGAGGCACCTTCGTCAAATTACTGGTTACTCTTGCTGCAGCAACCGCGTTATATCCTTGCTGAAGTAAGGAATTATACACATTTTTTATAATGATTTTCGCGTCACAAGAAAAGTGATTCTTCTTTAACGAACCACTGGAAGATGCACTATTATTTTTTATCCACGGACGCCACATACTGCCTATTCTGTAGTTGGAGCATAAAATCTTTGCTATTAATGTGTGTAATAACAAATAAATGTTATAAAATTATTGTAGGTACGCCTTAACATAAGTGAACACTTCCAATAAAATACAAAGACTAAAATGAACAAGAAGTGTAAGCTGTAATCCTCTACAATTCCTCTCTGAGAAACAAAATTACCTGAATCAGGTCCTTTTACATTTATGATGTGCATCTCGGATTTTACAACTTAAGAGTCTAATTAGTTTTATTAGAATCCTTCAGTTAATACAATTTATTGTGAAAACTACTATAATAACTACGATAAAATGTATAGGTTACAATCCTGGGTATTTTTTGATACACTGACTTCTCTGGGACTCATATAAAAGGAGGAGTTAACTCTTGTGCATTAACTCAACACGTTCTTAAATAAATTTTTATTTAAATTTCAATGAAACATTCATTTTCGAGAAAAAAACTTACAAATGTAGAAATTCTTGAGATACTTGAGATACATACAATGTGTAAAAGCCAAATGGAATAAATTCATTATTTCGGTTACTGTACATATTTATAAAAAATCCCGAAACACGTCAAATTTAAATTATAACTTAACATTCTTTAACATAAAAATGCAACCCTTACCTTCAACTCCCTTAGAATGACAGGTACAACCCCCAATTTTTTAAATGGGAAGTATAGGCTTGTGATATATCATTTGAAAGGTCTCTTCATTCTCTGTTCAAAAATGTTATTGTTTTTAAATTTAATGCAAAAATTAAATTAATTAAATACAATCAAAAACTAAAATGTAATTCAAAACGTACTAAAATGTAAAACACGAAAAAGAACTATGAATGTTAATAAGGTAGATGTTTAAAATGTTCTCCGCGAACGTCTTGGCAACATCTTAATCTCAAATAAAACTGTCTTCTAACATTATTTAAAATATCAGGCGTGATCGACCTAATCGCAAGCGTTATTCGTTCTTTTAAGTCATTTAAATCAGAAGGTTTAGTTTTGTACACATATCCCCATAAAAAGAAATCTAATAATGTAAGATCAAGTGATCGCGCTGGCCATTCAATCGATCATCACATTCGTATCCACCGATTGGGAAATATTGTATCGAGGTACTGCCGGACATTAAGTTGGTAATGTGGTGGTGCTCCATCCTGCTGAAACCATATCGTATTCGCTGGAACTTGAGGGTTACCTGGTTCAGGATATAAATTTGCCAACGTTGGAATGACATCATTTTGAAGTAGTGCCAAATAATTGTTGCCATTCAAGTTGCCCTCAATAAAAAAGGGACCAATGATATTGTTCCCTACAATCCCTGCCAAAACATTAACCTTTTGAGGGTATTGAGTGTGTTCTTCTCTCATCCAGTGAGGATTTTCCGTGGACCAGTAGCGGCAATTTTGCCGATTAGCATGACCGTTAAGTAAAAAAGTACACTCACCAGAAAACACAACGTCTTCTAATTGGATAATATTTTTATCCAGCATGTCCATCATTTGCTCACAAAAAAAAGTTCTCCTATCAAAATCGTCTTCCATGAGCTCCTGAGTAGGTATCATCTTATACGGATGCAATTTATTTTCTTTTAATATGTTTGCTATCGATGTATGGCTAGCATTGAATGTAGTGGATGCCTGTCTACTCGATGTATGTGGGTTTTCCTGAAACTCAAGCAACACATCTAATAGTTCATCACTCAGTGCATTGGCAGCTGCTTTTTTAGCTGCCTTACATGACCAAACTCGCGAAACTGCTTTTCTATTTTACTTATTGTTCCTTGGGATATAGGCGGTAAATTAGGAAATTTCTCATGAAATAGGCGAGTCACTTCCTGTTGTGTTCGGATGTTATCTCCGTAACCAAACCTTTTTAAAAATGTTATTTTATGCATTTCCGTTAATCTAACCATTTTTAAGAATTGAATTGAACAAACTTTATACCTAAATTACAACAATGACAACTTAAATAAAACAATTTACTACTGCTTGTTAAAATAGCGTTGCCACGGAAATACTTTAGAGTTTTTTAATGGTTACCATCTAAAAACCACATTGCTATGGTTTTTGTTCACTTTCTCATTATCAAGACCTAAACGGGAAATAAGTTTTAAGTATATTGTAATAAGTTTCGAGTATATTTTAACGAATTTCGATAACAACATGAATTTAATTTTTTTTATGTTAATTTTTGCATCAAATTTAATAACAATAACATTTTTGAATAGAGAATGAAGAGACCTTTCTAATGATAAATATATCACAAGCCTATACTTCCCATTTAAAAAATTGGGGGTTGTACCTGTCATTCTAAGGGGGTTGAAGGTAGGGGTTGCATTTTCACGTTAAAGAATGTCAAGTTATAATTTAAATTTGACGTGTTTCGGGATTTTTTATAAATATATACAGTAACCGAAATAATGTATTTATTCCATTTGGCTGTTACCCACTGTATTTATAAGTGTATCAGTCAAAGATCTAATATATTTACTAATAAAAAGATGACATACATTTAAATTTAAAATATTTCTACTTAATCTTATAAAGCGTTCATACTAATTTATTTTATTTATTTATTGGATACGCTACTAAAAATATCCACTACACAATAACGTAGCACATGAAATAATGTCACTGGGGAAAAGCTTTTATAAAAAATTACAATATTAAAATAATGTATTATTCAATATAATTATAACGTTTTAACAATATTAAATAACATAAAAAATTGGCAGAGATATCAGATAAAATTTAAAGATGCAAGTTTTAACCGCACTATATCAATGTGTTTTCAATGGAGCTATAAAAACCTTTAGAAATTGAATGTGTAAGAATAAAATGGCACTTTGAAAGTAAATTTATACCTGATCCATAACTGTTTTTATCTCAGGTAGATTTTTAGGCAACATTAAGAGATTCTGCGTGATGCGTATAGGGTGGTATACATCGACAAAAAGGGATTTTGAAATGTTTGAAATTAAATCAAACAATAAATAAATATTTTACAAAAATCTGCTCACCCAAATAAATGTTTTTATCAATTCGAATGCGATCTGTTTTTTTATTTAATTAAAACACAAAACAAACTGTGTTTTTATTTATACAATTCGTAAAAGGTAGGTATCCAATTTAAATGTCTTTACAATTTTGGGAGTTTGTTTCAAAATTTTATTGATGATTCCTATAAAAATATTGCATTTTGTTTTTAATCAGAGGCGGCCTTACCCATTGCGAGGCTCAGGGCGGCAGGTCTTTGCGAGGCCCTTTGTCCTTCGTGAAAAGTATGTAATGCGAAAGTAGGTCTGGTTGTTTGGTTTAGGTATTTGTCATGTTTGAGGAGAAATACTTAAGTTATACAAATAAATAAAATTTCAACAATGATGTTGTTAATTCATCATCATCCTCACTGTTTTTGCTTAATGACGGCGGCGGCACCCATGATGATGTGGGAGGAATGTTTTCAGCTGGATCAGGATTAGAGTCACTTTCAGTCAATAAGTGTTTTTTAGAGGTTTCTTGATCATCACTTTTTATATATTTATATAAAGATCCACGTAGATTTTCTTTTACCTGCTTTCTTTTGATAGCTCGTTTCCTTTTTGAACTACCTGACTCAAATTTTCTACCGGCATCACGATCACGCGAACTCATTTTGAAAATCTTGTTGTTTCGCATAAACGTTCAAAAACTATTTTTAAGTATCACACAGTTTTACACTTTTTCAGTTTACTCAATGTTTCAAATACTATAGTTTAGACTTTTCCAACTCACTCCAAATACTTTAAATACTATAAAACCGTAATATTCAATAAAATTGGAGGATTATTTGTTTTTTATTGCAACCTCTCTACTGATTCCATTTTTACTTCACTTAGTTTGGAACCCTCGATAATAAGTGTTTGTTTGGGATTAAAATCCCTTTTCAAAACATTTTTTTTCCTTTTTTTAGGTAGGTTGTTAGAAATAATAAATAACAATCCATAAAATAAAACATATAATATAAAAATATTTATTTTACGGTACAGTAACAATTTTGTAACTCATACTGCAAGCAAAATAATTCCAAGGTGACAAAAGTTGACGAACGAAATAAAACACAGGGATTCCCCAAAGCTATAGAGGAGCAGAGCATTATGTCCCGACTGCCGAGCTGACCCAAGTGCTATGCGATTAAAAAACCGATCTTCAAGTGTTTCCAGGCGCGATATTCAAACACTACATAATGAATTTTTCAATTATGTTTTGAATGAATGAATTAGTTAACTAACTTAATTTTAATTTACCGTTATGTTATAACCTTAATAAGTAATTAAGCATCAAAATCGAAAGTTTTAAATATAGAAAATATAGTTAAAAAAATCTATATTTTTTAAAATTTGCTTGGTTTGCAGCGCGAGGCCCCTGCAAGAGCGAGGCCCCGGGCGATTGCCCTGTTCGCCACCCCCTAAGGCCGCCGCTGTTTTTAATTATATTGTATAAAAAAGTAACTGTTTCCTGAAATGTCCAATAAAAAAATTCTTAGTCTACATATTTACAACTTAAAGTTTCTAAATTTATTGTACTGCCCTTACTTTGTGGAAATCCATCTTACAAAGGATAATAAACAACTAAACGTTTGAACTAAAACAGATTAAAACAACTAGATAAGTCAAACTATACAAAACACCTACTTGAACGTCCAGACTCATTCATACACACCACTAACATTCAACAACCACTAAAGATAAAAAACAAATAAATCTTGGATGTTCTCCATTATTAAACTGTTTACTTTGATTGAGTCTTCATTTTATACATCGATAAGACATTATTGTAACACAAATATATTAAGTTATTGTAAAGATCAGCATGATATAGTTTATTCCTGGTTTTTCTATATCATTGCACAATTATACTAATCTTAGAGAGAAATACATCCAGGATAATCCCTTAGGGCTAACAAACAAAATGCAACTTCAATATGTCAATCGGGGTTACCCAAAAAGGCCACATTAATTATGCCTACCCAATAAAGTAAACCCAAAAGGGCCACCATCTAAAAAGGAAGTTAAGATCTAACGTTCAGTTTATGTAGCTCTTATAAAACTTCACGAGTGACCAAATATAAGTCCGGTGGGCCTAAATTATTATCTATTAAAATATTTGATAGTATTGTAAAAAAAGCATTTCATATGGCTTTCTGTTACGACACAAGTTCAAGTTTAATGAACGAAGAAATAAGAAATAAGTTGTTTATAATATTTTTCATATTTTGCCATTTTATCATCTCTTAAATTAATTTATTTTTTGTATGTAAATTACGAAAATTTTGATTTTAAAAAGTATGTTGACAGCACTGTGTAATGAACTGGGAAAGTAGTGACGTAAGTGTCAAACCAAATGATTCCAAACAACTTTTGTTGATAGTGTGTTTTATATGTGTTATTAACTATTTTATTGTATTTTCTTGATTTTTGGGGGTTAATTACTGTTTTTTCATTGGTAAGTGTTCATTTATATGTTTTACATATCACTAAAGTAGATAAACAAACAATTTCCATAAAAACATTATAACCTAACCTTCAAAATAGTGCATTTTCATAAATTTTAAAATATTTTACTTATATGTATTTTATTATGATACTTGCCTAATATTTTAATGTATAATATTAATAAAATAACTCAAACAAAAGTTAATTCTGGAAATTTATATTGTTGTCGTTTGGAATCATTTCATTGACATTTCACAGTTCGACACCATGGAACACAAATTTTGACGTCACACTTTCCCTGTCCATTTATAACATTTGACAGTTTTGAAATTTAAATTATCAAATGTTAATGTTTTAAAATGAATAATACACCAATAATAATATATTCATATTCAGAAATACTTTCTTAAAGAACTATATAAAATTAATAAATTGCTATTAGCCTAAAATTTCATTGTCAATAGTCTTGTCATTAGATACTTTACTCATGTAGCCAACCATTTAAAACAAAAATTTGCGTGCGTAAAAGTTACATTACGATACGCAAATGCGTTTTATAATGAAGATCTTTATAAGTGCAAAATATAAAATAGTATATTAAACAACGCATTTCATATGGAATTCTGTTATGACACGAGTTCAAGTTTAAAAAACGAATCGCGAAGCGATGTGTTTTTTAAAGAACGAGTGTTACAACAGCCTTATGAAATAAGTTGTTTATAATATTTTTTATATTTTGCTATTTTATCATTTTTTAAATTTTTATAAGTGCAAAATATAAAAAAATAATTTAAGTTATTTCGTAAAAAGTGCCTTTACATCCAAGTATTTATTATTTAGTAGAGTTATAGTCGTAAACATTGTAAATTCATTGAATTATTTATAATAAAAAAATTTGAATATTTAGGGTCTTACGAAAACTCAATTGTTATCCTTCCTACCATCTCACTGGAGTACAAAAGAAAACAAAACAGGTAAAATGATCCAAAACGTAGAAAATAAAGTGTTTAGGCACTTTAAAGGCAAGTAGTGACTGATTTGAAATATCGCATGAGAAAGACAAGAAATAAAGCTTGATTCAAAAATTGAATCACAAAACGGTTTGGAAATGTAGCAAAGAGAGAAATGCAGAATTCTTAGGTAACTAGTTGAAAACTTTAACAATTCATCAAAGTCAACTAAAGAAATTCATATAAGGTTTTACAAATGCAACTCGAGGAATCCATAATAAAAGTTATTCTTACAACCAAATTAAAATAATTATCCAAAAGGTTAATTTTTCCAATTAAATTTTGAATGTTTTGTTACACTGTTGATTGTTCTGAGCTTTTGAAACAAAATTGTAATTCACTGAAATTTTAATATTTTCTAGCCATTTTAAGAAACTTTATATAAGTTATAATATCGTAATAATAAAATGATCAATTTTGCTGACTCGCAGATGTTAATATAGATGTTTTGCCGTGTTGTATTAATAAGTATTTAAATGAAATTGTCGTCTAAAAATCAATACTACCATTTGATAATATCAATTACCATAGGTTATTAAATTAATAATTTTATGCGATTGTACCAATAACTAAAGATCAGTCGATTACATTGGATTGATTGTTTTAATCACTTAGCTTATCGGCTGAGTTTTAATCACTGAAATCAATTCAATACACGTTTTAATTAAATAATGGCTACTTTATCGTTCAGTGTAGAATAACTGATTCTGAAGTAGTAATTTCATGTGACATATGAAAATTGACATAATGTTTTTTTTATTAATATTATTAATGCTTTCTACAGACCTTACTAAATATTTTGTTCTTGGTATTAAAAAGTATAAAAAAACTTATTCAAATTACGATACTTTGATGTTTTAATACAATTTTTTTTAAATTATCATTTTTCTACTTTTTATTTTATAAAAAAATCTGAAAGAATTTTCCGAAATCAAATTAACAGGATGATGCTTGACGTTTATACCCTAAAGAAAAGTGTTCAAAATCAGTGACGCCAAAATTAACGAGAAGATCTTAAACCAGATAATTGACGACGGATATAAAGCCAAGACAAACTGAGTGATTTAGTCAGATTATTATTCTGTAGATGTAACGCTTAAATTATCTACCAAATAAATAACCCAATAATTTTAACTTTTCTTTCAGAAAAATTAAGCGCTATAAGTTGGCAACTCTTAAAATATTTAATATTTCATCCGGGCATTTTTTAATAAAACAAATTAAAGGATAATAATCAAGGATTTATAAAACATGATCGGCCATAAAGATATTTTTGGTAAATACAAAAACTCATTATTTATATACAGGTTGAATGATTAGTGTGAGTAAGGGGCCGTTCAAATATTACGTAAGCAGATTTATTACAATTATTTAACCCCCCCATCCCACTTGTCAGCAAAAGTAAGCAAAGCTCTTACCCCCTCCCCCCATGCTTACGTAAACATTTTTCTATTAAAAATGTATTTTCCTTATATTATAATAATAATGTTATAATTATAATTTTAAAAATATGAAAATAGAATTAGGATAGAGATTAGATTTTACTGATACAGTATTTAACATAGAGTAAGTGACAAAAATATTATAGGTAATCTTACAAACTTATTTTAAATTTTTGGTACACATATTAAATCCAAATTAACAGTCTTCAGTCCATGAAACCCGGATCCATGATTTTAAGTTTTCGATGACATTAGATTGCTTGGATTGCTGCTCAGTGTTGTGAGTCTGCTCACTTTCATCCGATTTTGGAATGTCTACGTCGTTCTCATCAAGCCATCCAACATCATGGTGCTCTAAATTTTGAATAATGCACATCAGTTTATTAGCACGACGAGCAGCGACTCTTACAGGTCTAACTTTTTTATCAGTGTGCGTGTTTACTTTTTTATGGATCTTCTCGATGTGACGATTTAGTGACTTGACCACACGTTTTGCATGTTCGACTTGATAGCCTCAATTTTACCGTCGGACAAAAATAATCGTAGGGCATTTGCAGCAAATCTTTGAGTGAAGCACTTAAGCGTAGAGCTCAATTGACTGGAAGATCAAGAAATTGCCCTCCTTCATCCAAAACCAAGTCATCAACAGTTTGTTTTACTTTTACAGGTGGTGGAAGAAACCTGTTGTCTAGTAATCTGAATAGGCCACTTCTTGGACGACAGCATTCTGTATTTTTACATTTTACAATTTGAAGCAAGTATTGGCTTTCAGGCACATATTCTGAATACCATTTAATGTCTGGAAAATCAGGAACATCTTGTTCACCTGCCCCAACATATTTTGCAGTAACATTATAGCCATCGATTTTCATTGAACTCCGTTACTTCAGCTAATACATTTCCTGCAAATCCGAAATTAGATCTTTCTAAATGTTCATCAATTGTAACGCCACGTTCATGCAAATGAGACCCAAAATGGTCATGAGGTAATATTAAACCAGCCAGTTCCCGACTAAGAGAAGCCATTCTGCGCTCTACTCTGTTATACGCACTTCTTCCAGGAGCATTGGTAGCTAAAAACAATGCATCGAGATCATATCGCATATCAAGTGTTGTATGCATCGAGATCATATCGCATATCAAGTGTTGTATAGCAAACCCTATGACTTTTTGATAACGCGGATTTTCATCTGGCTCTCCATCAATCAACCGTCATGATTACCACTGGTTTTACTAGTCCATGGTCACTTTTAGCTAATGGTAGAAACTCTTCAAGTTCGAGAAGCGTCTCGAAATGCAGTACTTTAAGGATACAGTACCAAAACTTATTAAAGAAAGAGTCCTTTGTATGACTCAAGTGTCCGAAGTCATAAAACAGAGTTAGGACTAGCTTTTCCTGTTTACAACCAAGTGTTGAGTCTTGAGCATAAATATCATATTTTAAAACTATAAAATAAAACAGAAATATCAACTAAGATTCATTTTTGTTCAGAGAATCCAACACTACCGATGACGTAATCATCATCTAGACTCCCCTACCCCCCATGCCATCCAAAATAAGCAAAACAAAGACCTCCCCACCCCCTCATAGTGCTTACGTAATACTTGAACTTGTAAAATTTACAAAAAAATGTCTGTTCTGGGTAATTTTGTTGCCTTTACTGCTACGATTGTCATGGTGTTCCGTGGTTTACACTAACCTTCTGACTGATGTCAACTATGACATATGTCTAAACTTTTGTTGTTTCATGTTTCATGCTTTCTTATATTGTACGTTTTATCATCAGCATCTCCATTTATACTGTGCACTTCACGTGTTCCTGAAATCTTTTGATGTGGTTAATTCCGTTTATCTTGATTTATTATCTTGGGTCATGGATCCTCCCATACCCACTTATAAGGTTTTCTGACCTTACGCTGGTATTTTATACCTATTTGCTTATAATCTGCACAATTTTTGTGCAGGTAGGTAATTGGTGTAAAACCTACCTTCTTTCTCCTCATGTCTACAAAATAGACTACGAGGTTCTATTTTATAACCCTTCAACTATAAACCCCACAGTTTCTCGTTATAAGGGTGCTCGTGAACTTTTTAATTCTTCTAACCCTCCTCCACGTCTTTTACACTTTGGAGGTAACTGTCCTCTATTATTGGACCTCTCCCTCAATTCCATCTAATTGAGATGGAATTGATTAATTAATTTTCTATCTTTTTCATATTAATAACCATTTCATCAATTTTCTATTTTTTATTTTTCCATGTCACCTTGTTGAATATAACTATTATGCGTATAATTTAATTCAATGTCATTAACAACTTCAATTTGACAGTAAAATTTGTAACCACAATACATTCCAATTGATTGAAATCTGTGTACTACATGCAGGTAAGATTGCTCAATTTATGTAATGTTCTTTCTGATGTTTCCCATTGTATTCTTTTTAGCCTGATGATGGTCTTTTAATTCAGACCGAAACTAGTAGCTTTGTAACAGCAGTACTATATTTTATTAATAAATTGATTGGTGACATTGACATTGGTTTTTTCCTTTCTTCAAAAAAAAGGTATTTACAAAAGTTGTAGGCAGCTTTAAACTCCACATTTTAAATTTAGTTAAAATCCTACAAGGTGTTCCATAAGATGGCGGCACACCCAACTTATGTTTTTTTAAATGGAACACCCTGTATTTTATTAAGAATAATGAAAAACTTTTCTTTTTACCAAAACTTCCAATATTTATTTAAAAAATTGCTTTCTTAACTTTAATGACAGCCGTTTCGCTAGACTTAGCATCGTCAGATTGACATATTGAAGTTACATTGTGTTTGTTTGTAGCTAAGTACCTTATGTTGTTTGGGTAGTATTAAGGCTAGACCAAGTATGGAAGTAATAAGACATAACAATATTAAAGCCTAGATGTTATGAGCCCTAAGGGATTATCCTGGATGTACTCCCCTCTAAGTTTTGGTAAAACGAAGAGTTTATCATTATTCTTAATAAGATGGACTTCCAAAAAGTAAGGGTTAGTACAATCAATTTAATTTACCCTGTATTTTATTTTAAATTCGAAATGAATTTAACTCCCTGTATAATTAAAAAGGAGTATAGCAGCATTGATCTATTGCAACCATAGTTTTTTAATAATTGTTAAAAACTATAAAACATATTCGTTTTCATAATGTTCGTTAAATCAAATACAGGGTTAGTCAAAATGCAAGCTTCTTTTAACCGACCTGTTATTGCTATTAGCATTTTTTTATAATTTTGCAAAGAAAGTAAATAATGTAAAAATTACATAATGGTGCGAGGGTGGTTAATTTCATTTATAAGCACATTTGAAGCGTATAAAATTAATGAAGTCATTTCGACAGCCGTTGGCCGTCCGCATAAACATTCAAGACAAAATGCGAAGAACGACGGTGGCGACGGTGGGTTCACTTGTTGAAACAGTTTTACGAGATAGACTGCTATCTAACCGACATTATACACGAACGGATGATGGTCCTGTGTGTGCCTCATCCCACAAGAGCATTATCCCAAGTTGATAAATAGCCCTTATATTGCATAATTATCATGAAGAAGAAGAAAAAAACGAGAACTCGTGCTCTGTACGAGAGAGTATCACCTGTAAAACTCAAAATACCTTGCCGTTTTATGGGAGTTACAAAGAGAGCAGGATGAATTGACAAAAGAACCCGATTGAACGAGGGGTTAGTTTCTGTCCACTCGATATACATATACAATTTGACGCGTTTATAAGGGAGGTCAACGGCCATTAATAACCGTAGAATGAATATTCTCCGTCAAGAAGATAATGGAGAATAAAAAATGGCGAATGGATTAGTTATTGGAAATATTATGGGAATTGGAAATCATTGATACTACCGATTTTTTAGCTGAACTAAAATTATTCTTTGAATTCCTTGTTTTAACATTTTAACTTTGCTAGAAGCTATCAAAATTCCCTTCCAGTTAAAACTGAGTAAATTTGTTCAATACACAAAATTTACTCAAGGTCAAAGATAAACAAATGGGCCTTTCGCGATTTTCTTCAAAACGGCAAGTTTTATCGTTAAATTATCTCAGTTAAATTGTAGATCATAAAATTATTTATAAAAAAGGTACCAATAACTGTTTCCCTAAAAGCTACGGCATCCGAGATAAAACGATTCAAAAAATGTAAGCGTCATTGTAAGTATACAGAGCGTCCATAAAGTAACGCATAAATTGATTATTGGCTGAATGAACAATAAAATTAGAAATTCCCGAAAAAGGTCGATTTTTTATTTCAATTTTCTATTGTTTCAAATCATAATCTAATATACAGGGTGAACCACTTTCGTCTAATGACCTCATCACCATTTTTTTCAAATGGGACCCCCCCCTTTTTTTTCAATTTCCAAATTGCCTTTGCTGAGCTGATTCCAAAAATGTATAATATGTTGCTTCAAATTGGTACAGAGTGGGCAAAAATGTAAAAAAATATAAGAAAATTGTTTATGGAAAGTAATACGTTACTGAATGTAAGGTTAAGGTTAAGGTTCAATGTGAGTGGGGGGCTCAACCACCCCTCCACTGCGACCACCGTTGGGTCTATTGTGGCTCACTCCTAGCCTTCGAATGGATTCTAGACTCTGCTCCTTTTTTGGCAAGAGTGTCGGCTTTTTCGTTGCCCACCACTCCACTATGTCCTGGTGCTCAGAGCAAAGTTACCCTGTTGTTGGAACTAAGACGTTCTAAGGCTTTAATACAGTTCCATACCAACTTTGAATTAAGACGGTTGGAGCTCGGTGCCTTAAGAGCTGCCTGGCTATCTGATACAATATGAAGGGTGATTTATCAGCTCTCTTGCACACAATTCAATGGCGAAACCTCTGCCTGAAAGATGGTAGCATATGAGGCGAGGTTTATATATAATCGAAAAACCCTTGTACCGCATTAGCAGTGTCGGGTAGTAAAATCTTATTTGTTACCATGCACGAATTTGGCCCATTTCTTTTTATTTCTAGTGAGACTTTTTGCTTTTACCCATGTTGTATATCTTTTTTCCAATATTTTGTTTATTACGCTAACCCATGTTTTTCGAGGACGTCCTCTTCTAGTATTTTTCTCAATTCGTGCTTCTCATATTCGTCTAATAAAATAGATAAAAGATCAAATAAAAATATTAATATTAATTCATGTAAGTCATCCATTCTCTAATGTGGGTAGAATCCAAAAGGTTCAAAGAAAAACACAAAGTCGATCCCACAATTTTAATTTAATAGTGTAAGTTACTTGCTACTAGTTTCGGTCCACAAGACCATTATCAGGCTAAAAATACAATAACAATGTCAAATTTTGAAAGAAAAACAGTAGTAAGACTTAATATGATGGAAAAAAAATCATGACTACAGTAAAATATTTGTAGGTGAATTATCAAACTACAACTCACAGTAGAGATAACACTAAATTATGTTAATACATATGAAAATCTCCAAAGAGATAACCGCACAGAGATATAAAAAACATGCAGGCAAAATGATAATATTGTTAAGTTTTCTAATAACATTATTTAAAAATATGTAAAAATTTTTTGATTATACAAAGCAAATCATAAAAAATACAATATATTGTAATGGTAATCAACATTATTACTAAAAGATGCATCAACTCACCAGAGATGAGTAAAGTACTTAAGAAAATTCAAGAAATATATAATATCAAGGGAAATAATTTACAAAATACTGATCAGTACTGATCAGTTAATAATGTTGATTACCATTACAATATATTGTATTTTTTATTATTTGCTTTGTATAATCAAAAAATTTTTACATATTTTTAAATAAAATACTGATCAGTATTTTGTAAATTATTTCCCTTGATATTATATATTTCTTGAATTTTCTTAAGTACTTTACTCATCTCTGGTGAGTTGATGCATCTTTTAGTAATAATGTTGATTACCATTACAATATATTGTATTTTTTATGATTTGCTTTGTATAATCAAAAAATTTTTACATATTTTTAAATAATGTTATTAGAAAACTTAACAATATTATCATTTAGCCTGCATGTTTTTTATATCTCTGTGCGGTTATCTCTTTGGAGATTTTCATATGTATTAACATAATTTAGTGTTATCTCTACTGTGAGTTGTAGTTTGATAATTCACCTACAAATATTTTACTGTAGTCATGATTTTTTTTCCATCATATTAAGTCTTACTACTGTTTTTCTTTCAAAATTTGACATTGTTATTGTATTTTTAGCCTGATGATGGTCCTGTGGACCGAAACTAGTAGCAAGTAACTTACACTATTAAATTAAAATTGTGGGATCGACTTTATGTTTTTCTTGGAACCTTATTAATATTAATATTTATTATTAACATGAATTAAAACGAATATTAAATAAAGAAAATAATGAATATATAAAAAATGAATATACTAAAATTCAAAGAAGTATCTCACATTATCACGAGCACAATTTTTTTAACATTATATTATTTTATATTATATTTAACAACGCCACTGTTCAGATATCCCAGATAAGCTGAATGTTGTAGTGAAATTGCTATAATATGGGAAAGCACATCAAGCTAATGGTTTTCTATTTCACATAGAATTGTTGTTACACGTCTTACGAAGCTAACTATTGATCAACGAAACAAGAGAATATACACCGACAGTAATTTAATTCACGAACAATATGGCATGCTTTATTGAAACAATAGCATACAATATATAATAAGAAGAAATAACTCTGCTTTCATCTAGTAATACAAAGATAAGTATTCATTTACTCATATTCAATTATGTATTTAACGAATTTTGATCGCCTTATGTATACAGTTAATAGATTTTAGATTTCAGATTTTATTCAGTTTGAATTTTATAAGTAAAATATAGAGACGAAGATCTTCAGTAATTTTACGCTTAAAGTTTGAGTTTAGCTTTTACTAACTGCATTTTTATTGGCTAGTTTTTTAACGATTTGTTGAATTATATAAACTTATCCACGTTATCAATGAAGTTTTCATTTCATCGAAAGCCCAAATTTGTTTCTAAGTAAACTTATTGGTAAATAAATTGTTTCTTTTTCAGTGTTAATAATAATAAATAAATCATAAATATAAGTAAAATCTGTTTTAGCAAAGACATGCTGAACGTACCTCATGGCCCATGGGTGAGGTAAGTTGAAGGAAGTTACGGAGTATTTTTGAGAACTGGAAGGAAAAACATCTATATTCTTACATATAGCCAGGACCGGAACCTTTCTGCGGCATTGCAAAAAATATAATAAAAACGGCCATGAAAACATGGGTGGCACAAAAATCACGGGAATGGTGGTGGAATTCACCAGGACAAAGGCAAGCGAAACAGTTCATAATGGAACATTCGCAAAAGTTTACGTCAGACTTATTGAGTAAAGACAGGAAAACGATCAAAACTGTAGTAAGTCTATTGACGGGGCACTGTAAGCTAAACCGGCATCTTAAGCTGATGGGGTTGACAGAGACGGATCTGTGCAGATTCTGTCACCTAGAAGAGGAAACACCAGAGCACATCTTATGTCAGTGCGACGGTCTGGTAAATATGCTGTTCCTGACTTTAGGAGAATATCCATTGGCAAGGGACTACATGAAGGTTACAGTCTCAAAGCTTATAGACTTCGTTAAGAGAGTCGGACTGGGGGATGTAATCTAGTTATTCAAGGACCACAATAGATATGAAAAGGTCGCAGTGGAATAGACTTCTGGCCACCTCTTAAACATCTATCTATCTATCTACATATAGCCAGGAAGCTTTAAAGGATCTACGTTTTTTTAAGAAAGTACGTATACAGTACATTCCGTTCTCACTTCGTAAGTCCCTTCTTAAGACCCTTTTGTCCCGTATTGTCGGCCGGCGCTTTAGCCGGTCGTTCTTTAAAAAAGAGTTATTGTTTTTGAATTCTAAAATTTGCTAAGATAATTTTTGACGTGCTCCTGAGCAATCCTAGGTAACCTACGCATTCTTACTGGGCTGTTAACTTGAACAGGATCCGCTCGTATGGTCTTATACAGCTAGAGCCTACCGATTTTAGACAAGTCTCGCCAAAATCGATCTTGGACTTTGTTAAGAAGTGCGGATGGCGAATTGTGACCCTTAGGGGTGAGCCACAATAGGCCCTAGTTTGGACGCAGTGGAGGGGTGGGAAACGCCCCGCTCACATTGAACCTAATCTTAGGTTTATTACTGGGTCTCGCCCCTAGAATAATTTTGGAATCTATTGTCCTATGATTTCGTATCCATTTTGTATTTTTTGTATTTTTTTAATAAAACTATACTACCTACATACTCTTGTTTACATTTTCCTTTTTATGTCACATTATGTTAACATGAGACAATAACAAAGTATCTAGCAATACATATATGTTTACTTCATGTGCAGTGCGATTGATTTAAATAGTCTATTAAGGAAATTACCAGAATAAGCAAAATAGGTAGGTATGCCATTAACAATTAAATCAGGTGAAAGGATAATAATTCTTAGAAGTGCAGTGACGAAATTACTGGTAGGCTTAGCATACCATTAAAGATTGGTGGGGAATTTATAGTAGTTTTCCCAATAAATGGTATTGACTGAAGGATTCTAATAAAACTAATTAGACCCTTAAGTTGTAAAATACGAGATGCACATCATAAATGTAAAAGGACCTGATTCAGGTAATTTTGTTTCTCAGAGTGGGATTGTAGAGGATTACAGCTTACACTTCTTGTTCATTTTAGGCTTTGTATTTCATGAGAAGTGTTCACTTGTGTTATGGTTTGCAATAAATTTATAACATTTAATTGTTATTACAGACATTAATAGCAAAGATTTTATACCCCAACGTACAGAATAAGAAGTATGTGGTGTCCGTGGATAAAAAGTAATAGTACTTCTTCCAGTGGTTCGTTAAAGAAGAATCACTTATCTTGTGACGCGAAAATCATTATTAAAAATGTGTATAGTTCCTTACTTCAGCAAGGATATAACGAGGGTGCTACAGCAAGAGTAACCAGTAATTTGATGAAGGTGCCTCTTACTTCAGTTAGACGAATTGTTGAAAATTCCATGGAATCAAGATTCCGGTGTCACAAAAGGTCTAGACGACTGGGAAAAAGATTTGATAAGGCGAAAAATCTACACTATGTACGATGAGCAGCGTGTTCCTACAATCAAAAGTCTGAAACAGCGGCTCATCAATGACGAAACTCACATCAACTGTGGCCTCACTACTCTTTGGCGAGCTGTGTCTGCTATGGGCTTTAAATATCGCAAAAAATATCGACAAGAGACAAGTAATAATGGAATCCACACGTTTAATAAACTGGCGTTCTGAATATATAAGGTCAACAAGAAAATACCGGTCTGAAAATCGGCCAATACTCTACCTCGACGAGACGTGGTTTGACACGCATGACACCCCTTCCAAAGGATGGTCTGATTCCTCTAATAAGTGTAAAACAAAAGCACCATCAAAAAAGGGAAGTGAATCACAATATTACACGCAGGATCAGAAAATGGTTGGATCTCAAATGCTACGTGGCTTTCTGTCAAAAATATTAAGGACTCTTGTGTTGATTATCACGAAGATAAGACAGCAGAGCTTTTTGAAGATTGGTTTAAAAATTGTCTGTTACCCAACATTCCGCCAAACAGCGTTATAGTAATGGACAACGCAAGCTATCATAGTCTACAATTGCAAAAAATTCCTGGCTCAAAGAATACGAAATTGGAGATTCAAAACTTCATGGCTGCAAATGATATATATTTTGAGGAAAATTATACAAAAAAAAGAACTTTTACAAGTGCTGCAGTCATTTTCTTTAAAAAAATACAATTGCAGAAAAATTGGGACATACAGTGTTACGACTACCTCCCTACGTGTTCAATCCCATAGATAGAGCTTATGTGGCACCAACTTAAATCGAGTGTGCGCGGAAAAAATACTTCTCCAACTTTAAGTGGTAGTGTGGTAAAATTAATTAGGAACTGTATGAATGTCATTCTTACCGAGAGTTGGATGTTTATGTTAGACATGTTATTAATGTTGAAAACTCGTAACTTTCTGTAAAATCAATTGCGCCAATTATAATTAATTTAGATGAGGATAGCGATAGCGAAACTGAATTGTAACATTTAAATAAATTACTTGTATAATATCTCCTATATATTATGCAAAATTCAAATTTTTTAAGTTAAGTTTGACCCTGTAGCACATTTGCATCTTTTACCTGATGATTTTCTACACAATGAGATTAAATCGGGTAGTTTATGGCCGTTAATAAGCCAATACCATTTACTGTGAAAAATACTTATACCTGTAGTACTATCGCCTTAATGATACTTGGTGAAGAAATTACCAACACCAGGATTTCTTATGAGCTGGTTTCCCTTTTGAATTGCGGGTGGATTTACAAACCAGGCAATAGGATAAATAAGATAAATAGTGCAAAAAAACTGAGAATTTTATATTTACTTTACTAATACTACAAAAAATCTGCAATAAAAAAATTTAAAAGAAAATAATGTTAAATAACTAGTTGATTTTGACACATATCCTTAGCAATAATACCTTTTATGACAAAAGACAGTCTTAATTTAACTTTGCCAGAAAATAAAATAATATTCATTTTCAAGCAAACTTTAATACATTTTTTTAACCTCTTACATTAATTGTATTTAAATTACCAACTGTTTTTCAGGGTGTTCAATCCTCATAGTTTCTAACTGGCTTATTTTTTTGTTTAATGTCTATTTTGATAAAAATTACAAATATAATCCCTAATATTAACAAATATTACCTCTTACATTCATTATTTTTAAATTACCAACTGTTTTTCAGGGTGTTCAATCCTCATAGTTTTTAACTGGCTTAGTTTATTGTTTATTTTGCTAAAAATTAGAAATAATACAATGTTAATAACGAAATAATTTTTATCTAAACAAATTGAAACGACGTAAGCAGCGCCTCTCTATGAAATTTAACTTCAAACTTGATTGTATTAAAAATTTCGTAAAAAATCGTTAGGTACACCACTGAAGCGGCACAACAGGAAGTAGTTTAGGTATTTAGACAAAACGCCGGGCCACGGCATGCTATACTCTTCGTACTTATATATAACCAAAGAGAACTGCTCTCCTCCTCACGTTTTACCCCAAACCCTCTGCCCCTCATCCCTTTGCTTCGACTAACGCCCCTTCTAATTCATTCGCTCAAGCGATTCGTAACGGATTTAGAAAATTGGTGAACGCATGAAACATATTAGAAGGTATATACCTACACCAAGACCGACGAAGAAGCATATATATAGTTAGTAGTAAAGGGAAAAAATAAAAGAGGATGCTTACCTAATATAAGCTTGCTCTCCAGATGGATTAGATTGTTTTGTGCGGAACATATACGGGGCACGTTTAAAATATACAAGTAACGAATAGTTAAATTATTAAAAAAGTTGAGTTTCATTCTAAGTAAATAAAAAATATGGCAATAAAAGAAATAATTTCAATTAAAGTTAACTTTATACCCTGTAAGCCGTCAATAACACACAGTCCTCAATCAATGTAAGATGCCTCATAATGTCCGGTAAAGAAAACGCACAGCTGTAAAGTAAATCGCACGGTTTCCCTAGCAACCACTTAGAAACTATCAATATGAAGTAACAGCAACAAACTAAAATTATCTTTTTCAAATTTTTCTATTACTTTCTTCAAAATTAGAAAAAATCTTGTATGCAATACGTTACGAAATGAAATGTTGTGTGATTTTTTACGAAACTGACTTGGTGTGTCCCAAAATAAATTTCACGCGTTACAAAAAATTAGGCAATTAGGCTACTTTGTGACACTGGTTTGGGATATCTTTTTTGTCGCGCATTTGGATATACTGTTGCTGTTTAGACAGTGTGACATTTGATTGACAAGCAATATTCCCATTTTCAGTTTATCCTTATGGTAATTCTAAAGAGAACACAAAATAACATCAGCAAAAACATAAATATGAGGTAACTTTGATTATCTAGCTAATTAGAATCGTATTTTTTTGTCAGTTGTCAAATTTAAATTTGTAAAACCAACATTAATCAAGATTAAAATCTCTAATTACGATTTAATTTTTTAATTTGTTAAAACTGTTTCTGAACGCGAAGTATAAAAAATAGTATGTAAAACTCTTGTCACAATGACTGATTTTGTAGTACTCGTGCTTTGCTCTTTGTGCTCAGAATCAGAATTGTAAGAAGGTACACAAACTGCACTCTTACTACAAAATCCGTCTTAGTGACACTTGTTTTACAATATATTATTATTATATTGGCGCATTCGCCAAATTATACAACTATTATATTTTTAACAACATTAGGAAATTAAAAAACTCTATTCTTGTATATGTATAAATATTCTTAAGCTATTTAGCTATTTAAGCTACTTCATTTTTAATTTTATTTTTAAAAAATGAGTTATTCAAGTTCTGAAAAGTTACCAAGCGATATTGAAGAGGCAGCAGGTAATGCTCTATTATTAGTAATTCCCAAAAAGGCAAAGGCAGTTTATGATTTGGCATACGAAAAATTTGTTACGTGGTGATGAGAAGAAAATTAAACATGTTAATGAGAAAGTTTTACTTGCATATTTTGAGGGTAAGAAAGATCTAAAAGTTTCCACATTATGGACACTTTACTCAATGTTAAGGTCTGAACTAAATCTGAAAAGGAATATTGATATTAAAAAATATACAAATTTGGTAGCATAATTTAAAAGGCAAGCGGACGGGTTCAGGACTAAAAAGTGAAAAGTTTTTATTAAAGAATATTTTGCCAAATTTTTAGTGGAAGCTGATGACAAAGACTATTTAATGGCTAAGGTTGCAATGATAATTGGAATGGCAGGAGCATGCAGAAAAGCAGAATTAACATTTCTTCTAGTTGAAAATGTTATAGACGAAGGAAGCCATTTTCGTGTTGATATTCCACCTTCAAAAACAAAAGTTATACGGCAGTTTGCAATTACCACTGGAGACATTGCAAATACGAATCTTGTTGAAATATTGAGAGAGTTGCGTTCCCAGGTTCTTAAACACAACAGATTTTTTGTAAAATATGTGAATGGAAAATATACCAGAAATCCTGTGGAAATTAACACATTTAGCAGCCTACCAAAAGTTATTTCACAATTTCTTGGTCTTTCAAATCCTGTTCTATATACTGGCCACTGCTTCAGAAGAAGCTCTGCCTCTTTCCTAGCAGACAGTGGCGCTGATATGTTAAAATTAAAGAGGCATGGAGGTTGGAAATCTACCTCTGTTGCGGAGGGATGTGTTGAAAATTCCATGAATATAATAAACTTATAGGGCAAGAAATATTTGGTGAAACATCTAATGCAATGTGCGTCGCTTCCCAAATAACAGCAAGTTCGAGCAATGATAAAAATGTCGTCGGGAATTAATTTGAATAATTGCAATGTATTATCAATATTTATAATTACTACGTTTTCATGCAGAATTCAAATCGAATTGAATACACTTTCCGTATTAAAAACTTCATGAAAACAGGTATCGAAACCGTAATTAGTTTCAAGGTCGATACTGCTTTTTTTGGGATCGTATCGAGATCGAAAAATCGAAATAGACATGAAAACCGAGATCGTATTGAAACATGCGCATTCTGTGATATTCGCTGTCAAATTTATCATCGACTGTCGGTCCTGGCCACATAACCTTAAAACCACTCCACGTGAAAGTTTAGTAAAAGATTTTTAATAATGGAAAGTTCCTCTAATATGTCATGCTCGTCAAATTCTAGAAATGTGTGGAAAGATATAATATGACGCATGACACTATTGACAGATAAAATGTCAAATCTCAAAACAATTTCAAATCGATTTGAAAAATCATGAAAACAGAAATCGGTATTGGATTCAAAATGAATTGAATACTCCATGAAAACGTACTAATTAATTAATTAATTATAATTTATGTTTTTAACTTATATTATAATAGTAGCAATAAAACTCGAAGTCAAACCCACAATATATATATAATTTAATGGTAAAAATTACATCAATTCAGCGACATGTTTCGGTCTACTGACCATCATCAGGCTATAAGAGAAACACAAAGTTAGAGTGAAGTACTAACATGAGTCACATGATATACAACAAGTTAAAAAGGATTAATTAACATACTGTAGAATATGGTACATAAGTAGATTATTGATAAATTAATACTAACTAAACAATGAAAGCAAACAAAGAGCAAGTTAATGTTAATAAAATATATATATAGTATTGAAACTCACCTATATATGCAGACAGCAAGGTTTAAAGAATAATAATAATAAAAAATTATTTGAAATTTAGAAAGAATTAGTAAATTTAAATGACAGACATGTGGGGTTGAAAAAGAAATATGAAAATTGAAAATTATATAGATGAAAAAATTATATATGGTTAAAAGGAGTATGAAATATGAAAAATTGGCGAATAATGGAGAGATCCTCCTAAACGGGGGTTCAGTCTCCTGCAAACTTTTGAGAATAAACCACAATTATCGGGTGGTTTAAGGATATCACCCTTGAAAAGAGGTTTAAACCTCCTAGTTATGAAAGGAAGAAATAATATGGTAATCATAAAGATTAACATCTTTATCCATACACATTCGAGTCATTGATAACCTCTACGATTTTTTTATATTATAATAGTTTAATAAATAGAATCAACTTTTTTGTCACTAAATTTAATACAGTTTTCGTCATTAATTGCATAAAATGTTACTTTATGCAACTAGTTACAAAAAGTAAGACCTTTCATAATGTCAATCAGTTTTAAAAAGTGTCACTTTATATGTCAAAATTAGAAAAAGTAGATTTTGTATAAGTGGATTATAAAAATTGCAGTTTGTGTAACGAACCCTTACCTTGTTACAGTTCTGATAGTTATAGAATGTTTTTTTTTTGAGCACCTTTATAAACTCAATCTCTCTCAAATGTTGTGATTGTGAAAGACCAAACCGCTGAATTATCTCGTCTTTTTTGCGGCGAATGAATGCCTCACGAAGACGAGAGCCCAAGTGAGTAAAGAAGAGACCTTATTCTTGACATTGTTAATTTGTAACATTTTTAATTATATAATTTATTTATTTATTTATTTATTTATTTCAGTCCAAACAGGTCTCAAGACCTTATTACATGAACAGAAAATGTATACAAAGTAATATAAAAATAAAGCATTAAATAAAAAAATTAAAACTAATTAATACCAATAATTATTAAGTGTCTTTTAAGTCAAGTAAAAAACAGACAAAAATTAAAATTGAAATTATTTTTTTTTGGGAAAAATACAAGACAACATTATTTATTAAATGTAATTAAACCCCATAATGTTTCAGTTAATTTAATATATCAATGTTAAATCTGTTTGGAGACACTGCCCAATTTATATTTATCATGCTGTTAATATTGTTTCCCAGTCTGAGAATAGAATCTAAAGGGGAAGCTGTATTTAGGTTTCTAAATAAGGTAACGTATCTGGTAGGTCTATGAGGAACTTTAAATGGTATTCTAGACAGTAATTTACTAGATCATCAATCGTTAATTTACGACGACTGCTTAACGACATAATTCCAAATTCCTCCCTCAATGTGGATGTTCGAACAGTATGATAATCGGGCCAAATATGGTATTTCTTATAATAGAGATACCTTAAAAACCTATTCTGTACTTTTTCTACGGAGTCTAAGTATATTTGTGCCTCGTCCCCCCAAATCACTGAAGCAAACTCCAATATTGTTCTTACTAATGTGTTATATATACAAATCATTGTTTTAATATTTGAAAAAAAATAAGTATGTCTCCAAACATATCCTAACATACGATTGGCTTTTTATACACATTTATTAATGTGCGACCTAAAGGAAAAAGTATTGTCGTATACCACTCCCAGATCCTTAACCTTCTACTCAATTTGTTTAGGCCAATCATGTATTCAAACACCACAGGTTCCTTTTTATGGGATATTTACATTACATGACATTTATTAATATTAAAATTTAATTTATTGTTCTATATTATTTAAATCTTTTTGTAATTTTACACAATCTCTTACTGTACAGATATTCATAAACATTTTAAAGTCATCAGCAAACAATGAAAAATCGGAAAATTGTATACAGTTTGACAAATCATTAATATATAACAGAAACAATAACGGCCCTAAGTTTGATCCTTGCGGTACTCCCGAATTGACATGAAATTTTCTATATACTCCTTCTCTTTGTACTTTGCTTAACCACTCGGTAATCTGGCGAAATTCAACAACTCTCAGTGATCTAATTAGGGGTTATTTAGAATCACCGTTTTCCGCACTAAATGTGTAAAGTTTACCATTGTTGTGTATGATATAATTATTATCAATTATTCTTTTAGGGGAAACGTGTAATATAAATTTCAACACATCCACAAAATTGATATCGCTTGAAGCCTCACGTATTTACACCCATTATGTTATTATAGCTGAATTTCGAAAAGAATAAAACTTCGATCGATATCAAGCAAAACGAGAAATATGAAATGAAATGTGATTGGTCGTCACAAGGCTGCGATCTACTTAAGTTGTTGTAAGAAATTGTATTTATTTACAACAATGCAAAGTCATTTATAATTAACACTTGCTTATTATCTATATACTCGTATGTAAATTAATTTGGATGAACCAAAAAAAGCTTCATCTTAGGTCCATTGTGCTTCCTCCTGATGTGTGTTACTAATTTTTCCGCCTACCTTACCGGAAAACCAATCATATGAACACCAAAAATAGGGTGGAAAGTATCATCAGATCTACCCAGTTCGATTTTGTTCCTCTTGCTACGCTATTGGCAATGCCTAGGATCCTGCAGCACTTTTACTAGCTAGAATGTTCACTTTCTCGTGCCAGTGTGCCCAGGTATCCAAAGTATGGTTAGTTTGTTATTTTCCCCCAGGGGCCCCATTCTTGAAATCGTAGGAATCGATTCTCAGGAGAAATTGACGTCATTTTCTCTCGATTTTGCAATAGGTCTATTCTTGAAATATTTCATAAGAATCGATTCTCCACAAATACCGAAAATTGATTCCTCATGTCATTTGGTGGAGAAAATTGAAATTCTCCTAAGAATTTGAGTTGTCATCAGTCAATAGTGCCTGTTTTACATTTTGTAGCAGTTTGTTTATAATCTATTTTTTTATATTGAATATATTATTTTTTTGTGTTGTGTTCAATAGAGTTGAAATGAATAATTTTGTTCTTCAAGCTGTTGTCTTAAATAATTTAGAACAGGTTGAAATGGAAAATGCAAATATTAGACAGAGACGATTGACGTACCGAAATACCTATGAAACGTTAAGTGATGAGTTGTTTAGGAAAAATTTTCGTCTATCTAAAGAAGCGTTTGACGATCTAATGGACCATATTGAGTCTCTCCTGCTACCACCAAGCAGAGTTGGTGCATTGACTAAAAGAGAAAAAGTTTTGGTCGCTCTCAATTTTTTTGGAACTGGTAGCTATCAGGCTGTTGTAGGCAGTAGTGTCAATTCTGCCAACTTAATAAGAGAAATTATAATACAAAATCCGAATATTTGATTGGTTATGTAGTTGAAATACTTGAATTTAGTTCAGATATACGTCAATTTTCCTAACTCTCTAGAAATTGAATTCCCACACATTCAAGAATAGGACTGGCAGTTCTCAGGAGAATTATTTTTTTGAGAATCAGTTCTCTGGAGAATCGATTCCTACGATTTCAAGAATAGGGCCCCAGCCGTATTGGATCCTGAAGGCATCTCTAAACTAAACAATCTCTGCTTGAAAAAATGTAAATAGGTTATCCAAGTTCTGGTTCATATCCACCCTTACTTTCCCTACATAAACGCCAACTTCAACATCTCTCTGTTTTAGAGCCGTCCGTGTATACCAACGCTGCTCAGCCATTATGACAAATTACCTTAAATTTCTGTCATTGTCAATTTGAATTACCAATTTGATTTAAATTATAACTTGGAACGATCAATAGCAACAAATTTAGAGTAAAACTTTTCTGTCTAGGTAGTAAAAATACATTTTTTATACTGTCTATTGTCGTATATATACAGTGTGTAAAAGCCAAATGGAATAAATTCATTATTTCGGTTACTGTACATATTTATAAAAAAACCCGAAACACGTCAAATTTAAATTATAACTTGACATTCTTTAACGTGAAAATGCAATCCCTACCTTCAACCCCCTTAGAATGACAGGTACAACCCCCAATTTTTTAAATGGGAAGTATACACTGAGAAAAATGAGGCACTATAAACTATTGTGCATGCACACTTTTTTCAACAATCGTGCCTACACATAAAGTTATTCTGCCGTGGTGCACATAAAATTATGGTTCCTCCGCCAATTAGCGACGTCACAAACTTATTTGCTGCTCGCACTATAAGATATAGGTCAAGACATCATATTGTATAACTCTAATGAACGAAAATATAAAGTGCACTGTTTAAAATACGTAATTGACAGCATTTTATATTATAATGCATTCATAATCCTATTATGTGCCTTTGCATTTTACTTTTTGGTTCGTACCAGGTCGTACCCTATAATATATCGTGCCTGCGCATGATATTATTTGCTGCTGGAAGCATATCTTTATATGCGACTGCACTAAATTTCATAGTGCTTTTTTAGCTGGGCATGATCCTTTTACGTGCCCTAGTATTTTTTTCCGCACTATTTAATATCGTGACGGGATTGATATTTTTCAGGATCAGCACTTAATCTCTACACGGTATTTTCGGACGATTAAATAAATAATAAAGGGTGTAAGAGACAACTTTCCGAAAACTTTAACAATGTCTTCAGATCATCGTCCTGATTTTTTTGTGGGAAACAAAAAAAAACTTTTGGCTCTTCATACAAACTCATTTGTTTTATTTGTATGGAGAGTGGAGAGTCGATTTTTTTTTTCGTTTTCGACAAAAAATTCTTGTTGTACGTTGTTTGGGATGATGGCCTACTAAAGACATTGTTAAAAATTCGAAAAGCTTTCCCTTACATTACACTCTGTATAATCAAATAAAGTGTTCGGAGAGGTATTCTGTGTCAGTCAGAAAAGATAGGTAAAACAAAAAAATTTGGTAGTTTTTTTTGACTTCACCGAAAAATACTCGTAGTGAACGATTTGTTTAAGGAGAGTCAAAAAAACGCCCGATTTTTTGTGTAAAATTTTGTTTTTTTGTTTGGACTATCAATTTTGACTGAAGATACCTACCTGTCCAAAGACTAATCTGATTATGAATATAATTTCACCGTTTAGAAACACCGTGCAAATATTTGTTGTTAATCCTAAAAAATATCCACACATGTCACAGTACAATGCAGAAAAAAGTGCTGAAATTCACATAGTAATAATCTAATCACACAGAGTCTAGGGCAGGTATGTATGTACTATGTAGGTAATTTAAAAAATCTTAAAATCATACAAACATTTATTTTCCATAAGAAAGTTAATCTTAATCTAGATTAAACATAAACTTAATTAAATATAACTTTCTCAGTAATTCGTCCATTTCACATAACACAACACAGCAAAATTTAATATAGAAGTATTGAACGACACTCACGCGCGGAGGTCACAGCACAGAATGGTGTGTGGTGTTTGGTTGGATCCGGCGGCGCGGTGGTGTCGATGTCGGCGCGCGCGGGGACAGATTCCCCCCCGGATTCCCCCGATTTGTTGCATGCATGTAATGTTTATATGCATACGCACCATATTTTTTTATGAATTCTCAAAATGCACGTAATGTTTAGTGCATACGCACAATACATTTTAGTGAATTTTCAAACATTTTTGTGCTAAGCAATAATTTTTTCAACCTGGCACGATGCATTGCATCGAATTTTATGGTGCAACTCTTTGCACCGTAATTTTCTATGCAAAAAACTATATTATATGGTGAATTTAAGACGTCATAATTTATTGTGCTTTGATCACTGTAAATTATGATGTTAAATCCATAATTTTACTATGCATAATAGTTCTTGCACGATAAAAGATACAACATTTGAACATAAAGTTTTGATGAGGTTTCTTGCACAATGAAGTTTAATGCCCTGCAGAATAAATATACATTCCTGTCACTATTTAGAGTAATGCGCACTATTTTATTAGTTGTAAGCAGAGTATTTCACAGTGCTTGCATAATATTTTATTACGTCGACTTCAATCCATTTTTCTCAGTGTAGGCTTGTGATATATCATTTGAAAGGTCTCTTCATTCTCTATTCAAAAATGTTATTGTTTTTAAATTTAATGCAAAAATTAACATAAAAAAAATTAATATCATGATGTTACCGAAATTCGCTACAATACAATCAAAAACTAAAATGTAATGCAAAACGTAATAAAATGTAGAACACGAAAAAGAACTATGAAAGTTAATGAAGTAGATGTTCAAAATGTTCTCCGCGAACGTCTTGGCAACATCCTAATCTCAAATAAAATTGTCTTCTAACATTATTTAACATATCAGGCGTGATCGACCTAATCGCAAGCGTTATTCGTTCTTTTAAGTCATTTAAATCAGAAGGTTTAGTTTTGTACACATGGCTCTTCACATATCCCCATAAAAAGAAATCTAATAATGTAAGATCAGTTGATCGCGCTGGCCATTCAATCGATCCTCGCCTCCCTATCCACCGATTGGGAAATATTGTATCGAGGTACTGCCGGACATTAAGCTGGTAATGTGGTGGTGCTCCATCCTGCTGAAACCATAGCGTATTCGCTGGAACTTGAGGGTTACCTGGATCAGGATATAAATTTGCCAACGTTGGAATGACATCATTTTGAAGTAGTGCCAAATAATTGTTGCCATTCAAGTTGCCCTCAATAAAAAAGGGACCAATAATTTTGTTCCCTACAATCCCTGCAACAATGACAACTTAAATAAAACAATTTACTACTGCTTGTTAAAATAGCGTTGCCACGGAAATTCTTTAAAGTTTTTTAATGGTTACCATCTAAAAACCACATTGCTATGGTTTTTGTTCACTTTCTCATTATCAAGACCTAAACGGGAAATAAGTTTTAAGTATATTGTAATAAGTTTCGAGCATATTTTAGCGAATTTCGGTAACAACATGATATTAATTTTTTTTATGTTAATTTTTGCATTAAATTTAAAAACAATAACATTTTTGAATAGAGAATGAAGAGACCTTTCAAATGATATATCACAAGCCTATACTTCCCATTTACAAAATTGGGGGTTGTACCTGTCATTCTAAGGGGGTTGAAGGTAGGGGTTGCATTTTCACGTTAAAGAATGTCAAGTTATAATTTAAATTTGAAGGTTTCGGGTTTTTTATAAATATGTACAGTAACCGAAATAATTAATTTATTCCATTTGGCTTTTACACACTGTATAATATCATAAGAGAGAAATTTTGCTGGCAAAATTTTCGACTGGTATGAAAGTTTGTTGTTCGGCAAAATTGCCAAAAAGCAACAAACTTGAATAAAACTAGAAGATAATTTGGCCGGGAAAAAATTTTCTCTGGAATGGTATTTGACAAGACTATTTCACGAGAAAAACAAAACAATATCAACGAAACATAAATATTTGTTTATTTGTTAACAATATTAAATGTACAATTATTATAAGTTATAGTAGTTTGCTCGTTCTTTACTGTTAAAGATTGATTTTGTGTATTATTGACATGTAACATTTGGGAACTCGAAGGTCCAGTTTCATTTGTTGTCCTGAGATTCTCGATCAACTTCTCATGGTGACTGGAATCCAGCTGCAGATAAGGTTTTAACGAGCTTGCATTTGAGTGACCCGTTAATTTAATTAACTTCTGTTCAGCAACATCTTGCTTAAACAAAGCTATCACAGCTGAAGATCGATGAGAATGGTTTGTTATTTTATATTTTTTGTGTCTATTCCAATTTTTTCAGCTGATATTTTTGTCCACTAAGAGACGGTGTTTATTCCAAGTGGACAGTTTTTGAACCAAGATCCATTCTTCCAATTGTAGTGAACGGCAAGAAAAAGTCTGTCTGATAAATCTTTGGTCCTCTTTTTTTCATTAATTTCAAGAATAGTCTAACTGGGAATAAATTTTCGTTTGATGAATTTCTTACCAACCACTTGCTGCTGGCCAAACTTTTTGACCCGCCTTGAGTTGTTTTCGAAAAAATGCTGTTGTATTCCATTCGACCCGTAAATTCTCCCATAATATCAATTTCCTTCTGGAAAAAGTTAATCTTGCAGTTTACGGCCTCATTGCCTCTACAAGCAAGTTCAAATGAGCAAAGGTGAAAAAACTTTTTTTGTGCTCCATCGGGGGTTTCTTCGTCGTAGCTTTTGATCATTTTTAATAGTTTTTCGGTGGATAATGCTTTTGAACTGAGTTTTCTTTTTTCTGGACAACTTTGAAGCTGCCTTCGCTTGGTGGCTCTGGCCAGTCTTGCACATTTGAAAGATATATCCGTGAAAGGGTCTATTTTTATGCTGTATTCCGTAAAATATTTTTTTTGTACCATGTTTGCTGTTGTATTCCATATTGACTTTACAGAAGACTCTTTACAGTCTTCGCCATTGCCTTTTTTCATATTAAAGGTGTAATCCTCGAGAATTTTTGCTAGTTCTATTATGGTAGTACATTTTTCAAGTGTAAAATTTCTCACCCGAAGTAACTCCAAGAACTGGTTCCAAATAGAGCTTCTGGACTTCTGCGTGTTCAATGGGACATTTTCCGAAACAAATTTTCTGATTTCTTTGCCTGATCGACACCCGAATCTTGATATTTCGTCTGGTTTCATTATTTCTTTTCAAAGTTATGAAGACGCTTCAATGATTTTTGTGAAACTGACAACTATAGTAATACCAGACACCTTAGTAACGGATCTGTCATAAGTTTGTCGCTGAGATATTACGTATTGTCAATATGAAACGTGCCGTTGCTATGCAGTTTTGTCAGTTAAAAATAGTCTAGTGAAATAATCATTAAAAAGCAAATTTCAATGTTATTTGGTGAGCATTTTATTTAAACATTTCAACTACTTATGTATTTAATTAGAGCAGATAAACGTAAATATCAATTAAACGTTACGTTTGCGGCTAGTTAGATATCGACACACGATTAAGAAACCGCAAACTTTTCTTAAGAACCCAAATTTCCAATAAAAAAAAGTCTAATAGTGTCAGGTGCGGCATCCCATATGGTCCACTCAACCCTATACCTGACGTGCTGCGTGGGGCATATAAAAGAAACCAATAGAATTAAAAAACAAGAATAAAGAATAGGTTAAAGAGAACCGAAATAGCGGTAATTATCGAATACGTTTCCAGGAAAGGACTCCCTAAATACAGGGCCTTGCGCACAGACACATTTATTAGACTTCTGTCGCAACGGCAATACCAAAATCGTTTCCGGGTGTCGTGACCGGCAAGGTACCGATAAATACTGGGTGTAATAGAAAATGTACCTAATTTTCAATATTTATTTTTTTTCTTATTGAATATGGATTGAAAGCTGGACGGGTAAGAGATTTTTTTAACATAAGCGAATGGCAGGACACGTTCCAACATAAACTACAGGTTATTTTAATTTTAAATTTACACTAAGAAAAAATTGTCACACAGATCTTTTTTATTGGTAAATTATTTAATGATTAAAAATAAGGCCACTACAAACTGGCCCCAATTTTAAAGTTAGCTTCCTCGGGAACCGCTCCTTTGATTTTGATTTTTTTTTAATTGTAAATTAACTTCTCATTAGTAACGATGTTATGTCAGAAATGTTTATTCATATTTGAATTTGAGCATATACGGGGTGCAACAATGAGACTAAGTTTATTTTCCGAAATTTGTAACATCCTGTAAGGTGCAATGAATGCAGTAACTGCTTCTTCAGGTGTCGAAAAACGTTGACCTCTCAGTTTGTTTTTTACGTACGGGAATAAAAAGAAGTCATTCGGTGCCAAGTCAGGACTATACGGCGGATGACTCATTAAATCGATGTTTTGGGTGCTCAAAAAAGCAGTTGTTTAAGCCGATGTGTGGGAGAGCTCGCATTGTCGTGGTGAAGAATGATCCGTCTTCGGCGGTTGGTTTTCCTAATTTCTTGGAAGACAACTTGCAAACAAATGATTGTGTACCACTCAGAATTGACTGTTTTTCCGAAAAAACAGAAGACCATTTGCTTGGAAGTGCTTCGTGCGCCAACAACTTTTGTTGGATTGGGCCCATCTTGGAACACCCATACAGTCGATTGCTGTTTACTTTCGGGCACATACGTGTAAATCCACGATTAATTACCTGTCACGATTTCATAGACGTGTTTCGAAGCACCGCGATCGTATTTTTTGAGCATTTCCTTCGACCAATTGACACGAGTCTTTTTTTGAGCGATTAACAAATTGCGTGGGAACCAACGCGAACAAATTTTTTGGCCGTCAAATATTTATGCAATATTGAATGTGTGCTGGTCCCACTAATGCCTAAGGTTGTCTCAATCTCACGATATGTCACACGACGATCTTGCAATATCAGTTCGCGCACATTAAATTCGTCTTGGAGTGAACTACGGCCACGATTGAATTGAGGAAACGAACCTTTATACTAAACAAGTATTCTAGTCACAAGGTATTACAGAAAATTCCAGAATAACAAAATGGAAACCGATAACAACCCAAGAACTCTTGAAATTTCTAGCATTAGTGTTGCACACCGGTACAATAAAACCCAACAGGATTCAAGATTATTGGAAGAGCCATCCATTATTTATTTTAATCTATTTTTCAACTCATATGTGTCGTGATCGCTTCTTGGTCATCTTACGATGCTTACATTTTGCACATAACCCTGCTGAAAGCGAACCAGTTTTGGATTTCTTCAAAGATAAGATGTCTAATGTTGACTATCCGAATAAACAACTCTCTCTAGATGAGTCTGTGGTCCTGTGGGGGGCCGTCTTTTCAGACAGTTCACAAAAAAAAACAAGAGACATAAAATTGTATATGCTTACAGAACCTAACGGCCTAATTTTAAAAACAACTGTCTATACGGAAACTCTCGATGATCTTGGGGGTAAGGGCCATGCCTTAAAAGTTGTATTCAACCTGATGAAAGAAAACTAAATTCTGGTCATTCCATCTACATGATCTTTTGAAAAACAAGAAGAAGAATGTGATTTTAGCAAAATTAGGCAAAGGAGAGACATGTGCAAGATACTGCAATGCCATAACGGTGGGCAAATGGAAAGACAAACGTGACGTCATATATATTTCAACATAATGGAAAAATGATTTGGTTGAATATACACACAAAACAAACATAGCAAAATAGAAGCCTTCACCAATTGTTGAATACAACAAATACATGAGTGGCATGGATATGCAGGACCAGATAAATTTATACTACTCATATGAACGAAAAATTCTACGTTGGTACACCAAGCTTGGGATACATATCATACAAACTGATGCTGCTAAATTCCTATTTTCTGTATAAAAATATTCGGGAAATAAGATATTCTACGACTTTCGGTTAGTTGTCTTACAAGAACTGCTAGATGTAAAAGGCAATAAGGAAACAAGGGCAAGTAAGCTTTTCATAAGGAGAAGGAGAAGGAGAAGGAGAAGGAGAAGAAGGAGAAGAAGGAGAAGAAGGAGAAGAAGGAGAAGAAGGAGAAGAAGGAGAAGAAGGAGAAGAAGGAGAAGAAGGAGAAGAAGGAGAAGAAGGAGAAGAAGGAGAAGAAGGAGAAGAAGGAGAAGAAGGAGAAGAAGGAGAAGAAGGAGAAGGAGAAGGAGAAGGAGAAGGAGAAGGAGAAGGAGAAGGAGAAGGAGAAGGAGAAGGAGAAGGAGAAGGAGAAGGAGAAGGAGAAGGAGAAGGAGACGGAGAAGGAGAAGGAGAAGGAGAAGGAGAAGGAGAAGGAGAAGGAGAAGGAGAAGGAGAAGGAGAAGGAGAAGGAGAAGGAGAAGGAGAAGGAGAAGGAGAAGGAGAAGGAGAAGGAGAAGGAGAAGGAGAAGGAGAAGGAGAAGGAGAAGGAGAAGGAGAAGGAGAAGGAGAAGGAGAAGGAGAAGGAGAAGGAGAAGGAGAAGGAGAAGGAGAAGGAGAAGGAGAAGGAGAAGGAGAAGGAGAAGGAGAAGAATAGCGATATTAATTGTAAAAAAAATACGTCCGCATGGGGCGATACATACTTCGCATCGAACCTGTTAAAATGCGTACTTTGTAATGGTATGAAATAATATACAACAATATACAAAATTTTCGCGGAAAACTAAAAATTAAAATCGACTTTTTATTTTTTTTACCATTACCTATTTATTAGTAAGAAACGCGAGTGGATTTAATGGGCCTTCTTCTCGACGTCCGTACTATATTTTTTCTACGACTGATAGTAGAAAGAAATTGTACAATATATTTATTTGGGGTTAATATTTCCTAAAAATTATTATATGAGAGTTCACTATTTTTAATATTATGTACTTTTATTTAACAATTTGCAAGACTGAATGACGGATTACAATTAAAACAGGAAGCGGTTTATTGGTGGATATAATTGGATTTATCACCTACTCATGAAGTTTTATTAGGTTTTGTGCCAAAAGTTTCTTATTCTAAATTTCATTTGTTTCAAACATTGTTTTGATATTTTTATTGTTTTTCTTTAAATTATAAATTGTAACTCAAGTCTATTACTATTAATTCCTTCTTTAAGATGGCTTTTGTATATTTTGTATAATGATAATTAAAATTAGTTTTTCAAATTTGGTTTATATACTGTTTATAGTGAATTTCATTTAACTTATTATCATTGTTCACTATTGCATTTTTTCTATTGCAATGTAGGTAATTTTACAGCCTGTTGATGTTCTTACAAGACTGAATCTAGTTTCAACATTTTTGGGCTCGATGTTACTTTTATTGACGGAAATAACTAGGTCTATCACCAAATCCGATACTGTTGACCAATAAATTTGCTGTAAATTTGATTTTTTCCATTTTACAAACAATTTAGAGAGAAAATCCACTTATTTTGGCTTTTGGACAATTGAATGCAATCATCAGAACATATTATATAATAGTAAAGTTTTTATAATTTTAATTTTTTTACGTAATCTGCTGCCATTAATTAACCTATCTGCTGTCAAATATGTAATGATTAGTTTAAAATGGAGGGAGTATAAAAACACTTTAATTACTACAAAAACGTAAGTTTTCTAGTTATACGCGAATTCATGAAACAGATTGTCAAAGACGTACCGCTCTAACCCTGTTCTATTTTTTTGTCTGCAAAATTATCTGCACTAGTGTATTCCATAAAAGTTGAGTTCGTTCACCAAATTATGTTTTACAGCAAAAAATTTGATGTAAAATCTACAATCGAACTTCAATATAAAATTGACAAAGGACGTTTTTGGTTATGAGAAAATATGTAGATTATACCGAAAAAAAGCCAGACGTTCTTATTCAATCGTATTCTAGATCAACGTGCGTCGTTTATAGTTTTGGAGGGTGAAAGTTTTAAAATTCGAAACGAAGAGAACGTAAAGTGAGCAAAAGTGAGGGTGGTGTCGGGAAAGGCAGGAGAACAACAACCCTAGCAGTGTTGTCAAAATGGAAAGGAAAAATTACTCTGCCAAGGTGTAGGTATTAAAAATAATTACATCTAAGAACATTTATAAAATTAAAAATGATTTCTACAGTAATTAAAACAATTAAAACTGTTCAGATAAAAAGTGGTGGTTTAATAAAATATTTTTATATTAATTAATAAATTAACAGGCTTGAATATTTAGTTCGTCTCAAATAATTGAGCTCATGTTGTGCCCAGTTATACCTACAAACAAAAGGATAAAAGAAACTCTACAACATACAGAGTGAGTTTTATGTATCAGCTTGCATGATTATTATAAATTTTGATATTTGACGATTTTGTAATACAGCCGAGCTTATGGTAGTGTTTACATTGTTGTCGGATTTTCCGTTTTTCTGGAAATCTAATGAACTTTGTTATTTTAAACGGATCACCCTGTATATTTTTTGTTTTTAAAATCGTTGAAAAATACTGAAAATTTTTCATGTAATATTCTCTATACCTAAATGTCATAATTATATCCGCTCAAGTTAAAATAATACATTAAGATGGCTAGGATTAAATGAGCTCGTTTAATATTAATAATTTTTAATAATTTATATCCTAATCAAAATTCCATTACAAAATCTACCTTCAGTAGTAAATCGTGCAAGCTGTTTCCGAGATAATTGAGGCGTTCCATATATAAAACTCACTCTGTATATATATGCAATAAAGTAAAATGGAGAAGTACGTCCTGTTCGGCGAACCCAGATAATCGGAGAACTAACAAAAGCGTATCCAAAAGGGCAGTGACCAGAAGCAGACGAGAAAACTTGGAAAATTTTATTGAATCTTAAAATATACATTGGTAAATAAATTACATGTTAATTTTAGATAGTAGTGTGTAATTATATTAACGGCCGTTTGCACCGACTTTTTTTTAAGAGACATTTAACTAATTGACCTTTAATTTTAATGGTTACTTAAGTTCCAAATGATTTGCACAGAAAAAATATATCCAAACTTTTACTAATTTGTTCTTTATCTACGTTACAATTCGACAACGTCGCAATGATTCAGTGATATTTGTGTTCTTCCGTTTGAACCCTGTTTTTAACCTGAGAGTTTTTATTAAAGTGACAATTATTGTGGTTTTCGTTTTTATTATAAATTAATTTAATTTTTGTTAAAATACTACTTTTCTCTAATGTAAGTAGATTTCTTTTAAGGTTTTCTTAATTTTTGTTGTGTTATATTAAATGGGTGCAGTCTATCAATGCCAGAACTTTTGGAAATATTAAAGAAATCATTCTGGACTCTGATTTGCTGCTGAGGAAGTGGCATTTTAACAACTTGGGGTGCGTAAAGATGCAATTACTTGTGATAGGTAGGCTATGATTCTACTGGCAGTAGATACATGAACATTCATAAAATCAGCTTTTTGAATAATGTGCCCACTGCTGGCATAAAACCTGAGCGTAAGAAGCAGTTGATTCCTAAAATAGAAAAATCATTATAGAAGACCACTTGGTGAAAGAAGAAATCCACGGTTTTTTGTTAAAAGGCATGTTCATCAAACTGTTGGAGTTATGGTTTGGGGTGCTATATCTTATAGTTCGAGATCACCTTTAATCTTCATCAGAGGTAACATGGTTATATCCAAGAAATTTTAGAACCCCTTGACACCCTGACAAATCCAACTTTCCAACAAGATAATGCCCGACCACATGTCGCAAGAGTCACAATAGACTTCTTTCAACATAATGATGTCACATTGTTACCTTGGCCACCAAGATCTCCCGACTTATCCCCAATTGAGCTTGTGTGGGATATGATAGGTAAGAGATTGCTCAATTTGCAACGTCCTTCTCAGGCTCTAGAAGAACTCGAGTTGGTGGTTGCCTGATACCACAGGAGGACATTGACCACCTGATCAGAAGCATGTCTAGGCGCGTTGGAGAATGCGTAAAACATCGGGGTTTAACCATTAAACTATTTCATTAGGTTAGATCATAGCAATCAGTTGCTCATTAAGCGACAGCGCCGCATGGCTTGTCGAAATGATACCACGCTCGGAAGCGGTTATATTATGAAATTTGACAAAGTCTCTTTAATTATTTTAAACAAGCCAAAGCAATTGTTACGAAATTTTGGAGTTATATTTGGTATTTTTTGGTGAAATTATAAAGTTTGCTCAGCAGACTCTGACATTCTGGCATCGTATAGCTGTGACGTTTGGTTGCCATGTTTATTCTCTAAAACTGATCCGTTGTATGGTTTATTGTGTAAAGTAACGTGTCATTGATATTTATTGTTTATTTACTGGTCCAAAATGCCTCTAGATCCTATTATTGCGGCACGAATTGTAGCGTTCATACAAGATGGTAGAGGACAACGTTAAACCGCCAGAATTGTTGGTAAGAGCCTCTCTGCTGTACAAAATGTGTACCAACGTTACCAGGAAAATGATCTTATAACCAGACGACCCGGATCTGGCAGAAAAAGAACCACTAGTCAAAGATATGACAGATTTTTGTTAATTACAAGTTTGCGGAATAGAGCAGCTTCTGCAGTTTCGCTACGTAATCAGCTTCAAGAGGTTAGAAACGTTAATGTTAGCGAATGAACAGTTAGAAGAAGGCTTCGTTTTTGCCTCAATGGACCAGACGGAGAAAGATACGCCCCCGCTTGTATTGACCAAAGACGTAAATTTGTTGGTGGGTCTATTATGGTTCGGGGAGGTATTACTTCAGAAGCACGTACAGAGTTGGTTCTAACAGCTTACAGATATATAACAGAGGTCCTGGAAGATCATGTTGTACCTGTTATGGTCACTATGGACGAGCAAGGCATTTTTATGCACGATAATGCAAGGCCATACGCTGCCAGGATTGTCAGTGAATATCTAGATGAGGTAGGAATTAGGCTGTTTGATTGGTCAGCATTTAGTCAAGATATGAACCCTATCGAACATGTCTGGGATGAGTTAGGGAAGCGTATTCGAAGACATACACCAGCCCCAAGAAGTACCCAGGAGCTAAGAGAGTTCCTATTCCAGGAGTGGAATAACATGGATCAGAATGTAATCCTTAATTTAATTCAGAGTATGCCTCGTCGAATGCAAGCGGTCATTAATGCAAGAGGGGGTAATACACGTTATTATAGTTATATTGTTATCATGTATTATTATCAATTTTTTAATAATGTTAAGTTTTATTCCTTTACTTCGTTCCCAACAATAATATTCGAACTTCGTTTAAAATGTAAAGTCACGTTTTTCAAGAATAAATCATAAAAAAATAAATTCTGTTGTCTGATTCCATGTTTAAAAGCTACAAAACATTTAATTTTTTAAATTCTTTGCAATTATTTATATAATTTAAAGTGACCTAAATTTTTTGCACGGCAGTGTAATTTAGTCAGAACAATAAACAACTAAAAGGTTGTAATAACTTTCACTATTTATTCTATAAATTTTCACACAGTAAGGGTTAGTACCATAAATTTCATTAAGTGTAATTTAGAACAATTTTCATTTATAATCAGGGGCACTCAAATTATAATTCTTTTTAAATATAATTTTTTATTTTATTAACCCGTTCAAGCCTTTCTACAACTCATTAACATGCAAAGGAGAAGTCAATCCCATAATTTCATTTTTGGATTTTAAAACAAAAATTGAATCTAAAGAGTAAACTTATAGATTTTTTAGCTAGCAGTATATCAATTGGTACAATAAAATCCAAAAATTTACGGTCGACAGACTACAGTAACATTTCGACTTTATATCCTCCATTAAATCTTCTTAGAAGGAGATTTAATAATCCTTTTTAGCTGATGCTTACATTCTAAAAAAGCCGATACTCCAAATTCCATATTTTAACCTTCATAGACTTTAATGTTGAAAAAAGTTTTTTAATAAATTTATTTAAAATAATTTTTCTAATTTTGATAAATAAAGTGACAATTTTTAAAACTGATTGACATTATGAAAGGTCTTACTTTTTGTAACTAGTTGTATACGCAATTGGTGACGAAAAATGTATTTCAAAATTAGTGACAAAAAGAATTATTCTATTTATTAAACTGTTATATTAAACTTTGACTTTTTGAAAATTACTGATAATAGAACTTTACCTGCTGCCTCTTCAATATCGCTTGGTAGCTTTTCAGAACTTGAATAACTCTTTTTTTTTAAATAAAACTAAAAATATATAAATCTCGCTAAAAACCTTCCGTTTAGACTGTTTACAAAATGTACAACTGACAACTAACATGAAGTAACAGCAACAAACTAAATTTATGTTTTCCAAAATTTTCATCAATTATTTTGTGTTTTAAATGATATTAATGATGATGTTGCCGAAGGTATTACTTTCGAAATTGTATTGGAAATATTTCCACAATATGTAATGGTTTTATAACTTTTAATTTCTTTAGTTTGTTTAGGAAATATTAGTTCTAGTGACATTTTCTGTTATACTTATTTATCAAGTGTAATGAATAGCCATTTGATGCAGCTATTTGTTTTATGATCTCAATTTCTTTATCAAAGTTATTTTTGTAAATTGGAATTAAAAATGCTCTATGTATCATAGAATTATGTGTTATAGGTTGACTTGAATTATATAGTATGGTTACATCTGTTTGTATTGTTTTCTGCATATTGAATATGTTAGTGAATTATTAATTTTTTTCAATTCTCAAATCGAAAAAATTAATTGAATTATTTTGTTCAATGTCTAAAGTAAAATAAATTTTAGGATGCCATAAAGATATTTGATAAAATTGGAGAAATAGGACTTCCTATTGGAAGACCCTTTGTTTGAATATAATATACTTTGTTATTAAAAGTGAAATAATATTAACTATTTGGTTTTAATGTTTTTTTTTACTTTTCGGTTATATTTTTATTACTTTTGGCTTGTTATTACATAATGCAAAAATTTCTTTAGGATATAATACAAGTATGCAACATTTTTGTGACACATTCATATTCTTATCAAACGCAGAAATATTGTGTAGGTATATTGGTCATATTTTCTTAATATTTTGGTAAAATTTTTCATTTGTTACTATTATTTTAATTATTATCAGAAAGACAGGGTTAGATGAGGCGCTGTAAAATGTAAGGGCATTAGTTTGTATGTAGATCAGAAATTAGTTAACCCCACACAAGTAGCATCTACATCTAACTTTTTCAAAGACATTTTCCAAGTCGATCAAAAACTTTCTGTACTTTACGATTTTTTTAATTGTGTTTTCAGAAGGTTGAAAAAACTGAACCAACCCTACAGATGATCATTATTTATTTATTTTTCAACAGTAAATACACAAGAGCTTTTTTTTACCGGAAAATTTTTCGATTCATCGAAAGATTTTGCCAATGAGTAATATTACTGATGGAAAAATCTTGAGATGAAGAGAAAAATTTATCCATTAAAAAAAAGATCGCGTGTATTTTGCTAAGATAAATTAACGACTAATTATATAAAGAAACAATAAAATTTATTCATTCTAAAACAATTAAACTAGTTAAAAGAACAGTTGTTAAAAATACAATTATTAAATATTGGTTGGGGAGTACCTACTGATTTTAATGTTTTCTTCTCGTGTTTCTACGTATGTTGAATATTCTGTTTCCGAGGGTCTCAAATTATTTATAAGTTGTTCATGGTGTTCGGGGTCAATTTGGAGGTATGGTTTAATCGATTTTGATGACGACTGTCCTGTTATCTTAATAAGCTGTTGATCGCTAACTCCTGCTTTGGCTAATTGGGAAACTGCGCTGGCACGATTTGAATGGTTAGTAACTTTATTATTGATTATGTCCAATCCAATTTTTGCAGTAGAATTTTTTGTCCAAACAGATATGGTATTAATACCTAAAGGAACATTTTTGTACCAACCTTTAGAATTTTTATTTTTCCAAAAAGGATTTGGAGTTAAAAATAATCGGTCAGAAGTAATATGTTCATTTCTTTTTTCTACTAGCAAATGGAATAGTTTTACAGGGCAAATACTTTCGTCACTTTCATTTCTAGTCAACCATTTGCTGTCTGTTAACTTTTTCGAGCCGCCTTGTGCCGTTTTCGAAAATATGGTGTTATATTCAATCCTACCCGTAGGAAGACCATTTTGGTTCTTTTCTACTTTAAAATAATAAATTTTGCAATTAACAGCTTCTCCTCCTCTCCAAGCCAATTCGTAAGAAGCTATATGAAAGAATCTTTTTTGCAGCCCTTCAGGTTGATTTATATTCCATAGTGTTGCCATTTTTATTATATTTTCTTTGTCTATTGCTGAAGAACACGTCTTTCTTTTTGTTGGAATCAATTGAAGTTGTTTTCTTTTGGCATTTCTAGCATCCCGAGCTTCTTTAAAGGTTATGTCTGTAAAAGGATCAAATTTCAAACCATATTCGTTAAAATATTTCTGTTGTAACATTTTAGCAGTCGTGTTCCATATTGTTTTGACCGCAAATTCTTTGTAATCTTCTCCATTCTTTTTTTTCATTTTGAAAGCCCAATCTTTTAATATTTTTGCTAGATCTTGTATTGTAGTATTCTCTTCCAACTTATAATTTCGGCTTTGACAAAACTCCATGAATTGTTTCCATATTGATGACTTCGTATTTTTTGTTGACTTCGGTATTGACTCTTCAATATTTTTTGTAATTTGTTCATGTGAAACCTCTCCAAATCGGTTCATACTTTATGTTTTTTGCAAAGAAAAGGTAGTAGTGTTTTATATTGTTAAATTTGACAATTAAATACCTGTCAACAATAATGCAAAATTGATACACACCTACTAGATTGAGGAACATGCGATAAAAAAAAGCGATAAAAAAGGATGCACCTTTTTTATCGATGTCAAAATGACAAAATAGTTTGTAGGTATATGACATTTTAACATTGGAGTTAATTTATCAATACAAAATACAAAAGCATTTCAATATAGAAGGACGTACTTATATTTTTCGATAACCACCTAGACGATGTTTTGCAAGGGATTGATGACAGCTCATCGCCAACTTCAGAAAAATATGCTGATAGATAATCTTGTTATACAACCTTTTATTCTTAAATTGCATAAGTAACATTAGAGGTGTGAATACACTGAATAGGTACGTAATATTCTTTTAATTTTGTTCCTATGTATTTATCAATTTTCGGTTATTATTTCATTACTTTTGGCTTGTTATTACAATTCAATAATTCCTTGGTATATATTGGTCATTTTCTCTTAATACTTTAGTATAATTTTTCATTTGTTGTTATTATTTTGATAACTGTTTTAATTCATAATAATTTAGTCACTAGCTTATCAAATAATATGTCAATAATAATGTATCAACATTCGATTATATTCAACAAAGTTACTGTACATCTAAAAGTGACATTAGTACGAATTTAATTTCCTCTAGAGGCTACGCCCAACGATGTATTTATAGAGTTAAAACGAGTTATTTCCTTTACGAACCTGCCTAAAAATAAAGTTTCAAGTAAATTTGAAAAAAGCCAAGTATAATTTGCATCCAATTAGTAAACTAGCGTTTGCCAAACGTGCTTTATTTCTGAGAAACAACAATTTCGATCAGTCAAAGGAGGGTTCCCCACTTTTGGCAACGCGGGGGTTTATCGGTTTCTAGGCGAGCGGGGAGAACGCTCAGAAGAGTCAAGGGAGCCTTATACGATCGATATCATACAGCCTCGCCCTCGTCACACCGTCTCCAAGGACGATGACACAGATTACTAACGAATTTTCCATCTTTTCTTCTCATATCTGACTATCTATCATTAAATGGGCTTCAGTTAAATTTGTCATTTAGCAAAATTATGTCGAAAGTCCATATTTCACATGACAACTTGTTGCTTTCAAATATATACTTGTTATTGCTTTAGGTTCGATCAATTTAACTGTGAGATAATTTTATAATTAATGACAATTTTTAAAGTAAAATTTAGTCATATTTATGAGTTGATATTTAGTAATTTATTAGTTCTTATTATTATTATTATTAGTCCAGGCGTGCTGTACTTTTAGACGGAAATTCTGAGACCTGGAATGTAACAGTTGGGAGGTGGTAAAGGGGCTTATAACACATGAAAAAAAAATACATTAACTATTTCAATTATGATCATAAACTTTTTAGGGGTGAAAAAGGGGTAAAAAACTCATATATTGCTGTTTGCGGATAAAATTGACGTCAAAATGAAAAGTGCCCAATAGAAAAGTAAAAATCTAAAACTTTTCTCAAGGTAATTTTCTCACATAACCTCAATTTTTCGAGGAAAATGGAAAAAAACGATTTTTCGTTTTTAATTTTACTCAATCTTGATGAAACTTGGTGAAAACTTACCCTTCCATCAGGGTTGCCACAACAAGCTAAAGAATAGTAGTAGATTGGAGACAGAAAGTGGAGTATATACAACCAAAGCGGAGTAGTACTTTGTGTTCCGAGGATATATTTAGTCATCTCAATATACACGTGTTAAGAAGTCTTTGTTGTTAAGGTCATGTCAATATATTTTTTTCAAAAGTCTTTTTGAAGGTTCAAATTGGTGACAGTGGCCACCTTTCATAAGTGACAAAGTGTAGACATGACAACTCTAACTAGCCTAGAGGCCTAGGCCTTGTGTTTTCTTTTTGACCTTGCAATATTTCAGTATACAAACTATAGGTACTATCATTCGTAACAAACAAAATATTGTCTTTTCGATATATTTTTTAATTACAATTACGAATTACTTAAAACCGAAAGATTATATATTAAAAATAAACAAATTATTCCAAAAAGTCAATGAAAATTGAAATTTTGATGAAAATTGGGCTATAGGGCTCTGATGGAAGGATATTTGGGCCTTGTAATATCAACAAATCGATTTATCGCATGGAAAACATTATAATATAAACAAATCAGCATACAACAATAGTAAAAACTATGAAATCCCCGCTCGGATTATTAACTTCATTAATAGACTTGAGTGTTTATAATAATATTGCAAATGAACTAAAAATCCGACTAAATAATGAAATACATTTTCTTTTGTAATTTTTCCCGTAGAATGTAATGCAAGAGTCGGCTTTTGCATTTTTTAATATTTCATAACAAAAATTTAACAATTGTTGCAAATTTAGCTGTTGCAAAATTCATTTCTTGCTTTTTCTTCATTTTTGAGCACATTTTTAAATGAGAGGTGTATTTTTTTTATTTCATGTAAAAGTAGACGTAAAAACGAAAAAAATGAGCCCCAGATAAACCTTTTCCAATAATATATTCCAAGCAAACTTTACAGTTGAAAAAAAGAGATTTTTCCAGAAAAATCCAATTTCTCGGAAAATTATTATGTTTCAAGGTTGGGAAAATTCGAGGTTATTTTGGACATAAAAAGGTAAGTTTTCACCAAGTTTCAACAAGATTGACTAATCCGCTGGAAAATTAAAAATTAAAAACGAAAAATCGTCTTTTTTCCATTTTCCTCGAAAAATTGAGGTTATGTGAGAAAATTACCATGAGAAAAGTTTTAGATTTTTACATTATCTACAACTTTTCTATTGGGCACTTTTCATTTTGACGTCAATTTTAGCCGCAAACAGCAATACTTCAGTTTTTTATCCCCTTTTCACCCTTTTTCACCCCCAAAAAGTTTATGATCATAATTGAAATAGTTAATGTATTTTTTTTCATGTGTCATAAGCCCCTTTACCACCTCCAACTAGTACATTCCAAGTCTCAGATATTCCGTATTTTTTATTTTTTTGGTACAGCACGCCTGGACTATATTGGTTGGTGGACAGTTTCCTTTAATAAAAAAGTATTTCTCAAATTGTGTACGGAGTCCCTCAAGGTTCAATATTGGACCCCTTTTTTCTTTTTATCATATTTCAACAACATACAGGGTGTCCCATATCGACCTTCACGCAGGTTTATGGAGAACGGATAATACTAGATGGATGAAATTTGGTATACAGGGGTTTTCGATACTTCTGAATTCAACTAAAATATTTTCAAATTTATAGCACTTCCAGTTATACCGGAAATTGACACCAACTTCACTATTTTAAATGGAATACTACATTTTTTTTTCTTTTTTTGGTTAGACGATTAAATTTAAGGGCCACTTTATGTAAATCACCATCTAAAAGTTTAAATTTTTAACTTTGTTCGATTATAGAGGAGTAGGACGTTATTTTTCAAAATCGATTAAACCATCTAAAAGCTGATTTAATTACGAAAATTTCCCTTTTTATTATAGTTCTTCCGTTTTGTTCAGGACCGCATTAAGTAAAATAATGCACCCTTGAAAAAGTAAACATTTTTCAATATTCCCGATGATGCCAAAAAGGCCTTGAAGACTTTGAAATAAGTAAACACGGTTTCTAATAGATCTAGAGATGCCGAAGACACATTTTGTTTCGTTTCGATATCTTTTACCGTTGCCTTTTTTTTAAGTTTTTGTGAAATTTCAAAATTTTAAAAATTTCGTGGGTGGAAAATTGGAATATTTTTCTAAGGGATGGTCCGATCAGAAAAAATTAAACCACAGTTTCCTTCGAAATTAAAAGTAGAATACGATAGGTACCACAATAAAATTCGTAATTTTTCTAGTAATTTCTGAGCTAGGGAGGGCAAAGTGCCGTGAGAAATAATATTTCTTACAGTATGAGCGCCATACATGATTTTGAAATTAAGTAAGCTATCAGAAATACGCTTGACAAAATAAATCAAAATAAAAAGAAGATATTATTATAAATTATAATGCTATTTATCGTGAGAAATATTTCATGCTAAAGACTTTTGGTGCATATCCTCTACCAATTCTATATCATGTTCCATTGGGTGGTTTACTTTTTTCGCGTCTAGCTTTTTAAAAGACAAAAAATAAATAATAAATAAATAATAAAATAAATGATAAATTCATTATTTAGTTTCACATTAGTTTAAGTTGTGGTAGGTGTTAAATTTTAAAATTTAAACAATAAATGTTAATGTATTGGGTAGAAGGCGGATACGTAGGGTGTACCTCAATGAATTTCAAATGCTTAATGTAAGTCATTCTACGGTTTTTAGAGCATGGAATCGCTACCAAATTTACGCGTGGTAAGCAGAGCCCCTTATCCTAATCGACAAAGGGCAACAACCCAGAGAGAAGATCGTCTTTTACGACTTTGGGCAATTAGGGGTCGTACCGCTACTGCTAGAACACTGCAGAATCGTTTAAAGTCTACAGGAACACGAATTTCTGACCAATCGATACGTAACAGACTTCACGAATGACAACTCTGTGCAAGACGACCCCCTAGACCCCCAGGTTAACTACAGCTCATCGAAGAAACCAAAAAAACTTTTATCAAGATCATCTTGTTTGGACTTTACAGCAATGGCCCAATGTAATATTTACAGATGAAAAAAAAATCAGGTTATTTAATAATGATGAACGTGTACGGGTATGGAGACGTGTCGGTGAAAGTTATTTGAATGACTGTGTTCAAGAAGTTTGGAGGAGGATCCATAATGCTATTGGCTGGTATAACTTTAAGAGGCCGCACGGAGCTTGAGGTATTTTAGGAAGGGACTTTAACGGCTATCCCTTACATAAAGGAGATATTGGAACCTTATGACCTCGCATTTGCCCATAATATTTTTTTTTTTTATTTATTTATTTATTTACATTCAAACAGGTAAAAACCTAATTACATGAATGAACCTAATTATATGACATGATTTAACAATAACAATTGACTACCACTAGATAAACCCCAGAGGAGCAAAGGACAACACTGACTATTAGTTTTGATATATATTTATACATGTATATCTTACTACAAAATTTGGCGAGTTTCGGTAATATTTTTGGTAACATTAAATTTTGTTTTGCAGTCATGAAAAGTATTCAAAATATTCATATAACTTTCTGAAGATGTTTTCTTTCACTGTAAAATCTAAGTTTTTTTGATAGTTTATTCTATTTGCTAGCATAAGCATAGTTTTGACTTAAAATCTTAAAATTTTGTCATCGTTAATTTTAAAATTAAGTATTTTAAACAAAAATGTCATTAACATCATTTTATGCCTAACAATTATTGAAGGAATATTAAATTCCTTTCTAAGTTCACTAGTTCTGGTAGTTAAATAATTTGGCCACTTTTTCTTTTTCCGGAAATACAGATATCTTAAGAATTTATTTTGGATTTTTTCATACAACTGGAGGTATATTTCTGGTTGCGATGTTAGCAATATTGCTCCAAAATCTAATTTTGACCTAACTAGTGTAAAGATTAGAATTTTTAAAGATAATTCATTTGTAAAATGAGAAGTGTTTCTTATTATCAAACCCAAATTTCTATTACAAGCCTTTACTGTATTTTCAAAATGTTCTGCAAAAGATAATTTACTGTCATAGGTTAGTCCAAGGTCCTTTATAGTTTCTTTTCTTTCTAGTATTTCGTCTTTCATACGATATTCAAATTTTATATGCATTTTATTTAAAGTAAAGCTAACAACACAGCAGTTTTTTATGTTAAAATGCAAATTATTTATTAAACTCCATTCATATGTATTGTTTAGATCTTTTTGCAGTGCGATGCAATCTCTAATATTATTTATGGTTTTATAAAGTTTAAACTCATCTGCAAAAAGTAGATTTTCAGAATACTTAACGACATCAGGTAAATCATTAATAAACAGTAAGAAAAATAATGGCCCCAAATTGGAACCTTGTGGTACACCTGACCTGATGTAATATTTTTGTTCTGAAAATTGACCATCAAATCTTACTTTGAAACTTCTATTGTGTAGGTAGCTGCTAAATAATTCATTATTTATTCCAAATTTTGATAATTTATGTAATAAAATCTGATGATCAACCTTGTCAAATGCTTTTCGAAAATCGGTGTATATTGTATCCAGCTGAGCTTTATTTTCAAAGGTATTGTACACTTCATTAGTAAACAAAAATAGATTTGTATTAACAGATTTTTTATTGACGAACCCGTGTTGTTCGCTACATAAAGCTCCTTCCACATGTACATAAAGCTTTTTGTAAAGTATGTGTTCAAATAGTTTAGCTGGAGCTGGGATAATCGATATACACCGATAATTCGTTATATCATAACATGGGCGATGGCTTCATTCTATAACAAGACAATGCCAGGCCACACGTAGCTAGGGTAGTGAAAATTTTCTTACAGGAGCTCAATATTAATGACATGAGATGGCCAGCTTATAGCTCGGATCTAAATCCTATTGAGCATCTCTGAGATGAACTGAAAAGACGTTTGAAGGATCATCAACCCTTCCAAAATTTGAACCAAGTGGCAAATGCTGTTTTGGCGATTTATGAACAGTTACCACAAGAAATAATTCAACATTTGGTAGAAAGCATGCCTCGTTCTTAGAGCCAGAGGTGGACGTACTCATAATTAATGTTCATTATTTAATTTTTTTTCTTAAATAAATTTTATTTCTTTTTGAAACTTTACTTTGCATTCTATTAATCGTATTACCAAACACTCTTTTGAACAAAATATAAGAAAGGTATCTTATAAACTATATTAAAAATTGCGTTACTAATTGCCATTTATTGGATTTTAAAAACATGTCTCTATATTCATTTTTAGTGGGTTATAAGAACAAATTAGTCTCTCTAAACTTTAATGACACAAAACAAGTACAAATAATTATGTCATCATCACTGACATCAATCGAATCTTTTAAATGTTTGGTGCATTGCGAATTGCCTGATAATTTAACTCGAAAAACTCACGACTTATCTTATTAGTTTTTACATATGGCAACATCACAATTATGACGTGCTACGCTTTTTGTTTTGCGTCTACTTTAATTCGACACTTACTTATAGCTATAACATTGTTTTAGTGGTTAATAGAATAAGAAAATTAAAAATAGTTTTAAAATCAATTATTATAACTATTAAACTATTCAAATTCAAATAAATAGGTACTTACATCCATCCATTGCCTACTTGCGTTGGTGGAGTATCAGGATTGCTACTAATAGACCTGAAAATTAAAATAATTAGTCAAAAATTAGTGTAAATATATTAAATCGCTTAAAGCAATATACTTTTAAATTAGAATAAGATTCAATTATATAAAATACTGCCGATCACAAAGTTGTAAACCCAATTTTCGAAATTTAATACATACAATAAAAAATATTAAAAACAATCAATTGATTTATTCCTACAAATATATAATTAGCTTCAAAACTGTTTGAAAGGACAAGGAAAATCTAAAGTCAATGATTTAGTTTCTTAAATTATATTTATATTATATTGCCTCCAATAAATCTTCCTACCGGCCGGCAGGGCCGGAGTGGACTTTTTACTTTTACATTGAGAAGCAATTGAAATATTGATAGATAGATATAAATTGTCTAAAAATATGTACAAATGTGCAAACATCTATAAGAAAAGTAAATTCCACCGTGTTCCGTTAAAATTTTATAGCAGGTAACACCTGCTTAAGGGGCCGGCCAACAATACGGGACAAAAGGGTCGTTTATTGGCCTTAAGAAGTGAGAACGGAATAAGTATGAATGTACTGTACATTAAAATCTATTGTGACTTTCTCTTGTTGCCAAGAAGATGAGGAAACCCCAGTACACATACTGTGCTAGTTCGAAGATTTGACTAGGCTGAGGTTTTCAATAATATGGGAGGAAACACCTAAACCCTCACAATATATGGAGGACCCGAGGTCGGCCATTCAAAGTATAATAATAAAGACATATCTGGACAAAGAACTCTAGAATAACAGAAGGACACACACAATAGATCCGCAAAGGTCGTAGGGGAGCACATAAGCCCCATATTTATCTATCTATCCAGATTGGTGCTATTGAAGTATGCACATTTAGTATTTTGTTTACCTAGAATTAGGAGTTAAGATTTAAGACTGTGCTCTCTTTCTCCATGTCTACAATGCTTTTTAAAATATGTTTAAGGTACTTTAGAATTTCGCATTCATAAAAAAATTGAATCTCTAATTTAATAAAAGGAATTAATAACAGTTTTTTTTTCAATCACCAAAAAAATGCATCTTTATGTATATGTATAAAAGTAATAAAAGTACGTATTACAAAGTCGTCAAGTTCACAAGCTGGCCCTGTCCAAAACTTTAAATAATAGCGAATGTAGCTTGGAAAATAAGGATAAGAATAAGGCCTTGAGAGCACACACGAGTTTTGATTAACAGTGCGCGGAAAGCAAGCGAACAGTGAAATATGTGTATATAAATAGTGTTATATCAGAGTGGTGTAAATAAATTAGGACTGATATACCGGGTGTACATAAATAAGGTAATTTAAGTGTGTATTTTAATAAATAAATAAACAATAGTTAGCCACAGTGTGTATAATTTATCCTACCCACAAAATCTATATAAATAAATAAGAAAAACATTACAGTATTTATTCATTAGTGGGAGAAAATATTTTAAGACTTAGTGATAGAAGTAAGTAATGGGCGGATATTAATTTAACAAAAAAGAAAAAAAAATAGTAAGAGCAACCAAGTATTGTCAACATACAATTTTAATGTAATAATTTCATGATGATTTTAAAACTAAACATTCTTTAGAAAGAAAACGTTCTAATTCAATTTTCTTAATAATTGTTTGTACAACTATATTAATGTAAGATGTCTGTCCTAAATCTTGGATACACGAAAACTACGAGTAACTATTTCATGGCCAGCATTTCAGTTCTATTGAAAACATAATTGGAAAGGGCTTCCAATCACGCAGACTGTATTCAATCTCGGTATTTACGGTACCTGGAATTTTTAAACTCGAATAATCCCAATATTTGCAGAATTAACCCAACAATTTTTACATTTATTTCAATTTTACTATGAACATAAGATCAATCAACACCAAAAAAACGTATACCGAAAAACCAAAAAGAATACATCAACTATGTTCCAATGAATACATAAAATAGCCAAAAATATACAACCACTTATATACTAAGTGAGATAGAAACCCGAACACCCAGTTTAAATAATTTTATTTAAAAAAAAATTGGTGAATTTATTTATTTTACTGAAATAAACAATTGATCAAATTTTCAGCCTTATCAGTTGAAGATTCCGGTTTTTATAGAGGTCGACGAAAAATTAGTTTATTTCAATAATATATTACAATTTATAGGATTTTATAATAATTTTGGTTTAACATGGTTTTATTGCAGTAAAATGTAATATTTTAACTAATTTTAATAATACAGTTTATTTTGTAGACGTTTACTGTCAAAATATACTGTATAAAAATGTTAAACTTTTTCTTACGTTTTTGGGCTATAGCATAATAAGTTTAAGGATTTTATTCAAGTTATTCATATTTTTAATCTTTAAAAACTTTATGGATAGGTCTGGTTAGTTTGGATTAAAATGCAGAATGGGAATATTATATTGCTCATCGTAAATGTTAAGTTGGTTTTATCATGTTTATTATAATTAGCTTATATAATACATACTTTACATTCTATAGCTTGTATGCGGTTTATTCAAAAATTAGTTTATTTCAATATTATATTACAACGTGTACAAAAACTTTTGCCACGGTTACGTTTTTCTCAATGGCTATTCCAAAGAATATTTTTTTATCAAATGTGTTGAAATGTGTTACTATGATTAATGAAATTAGGAATTTGTATCTGAAATTGCCTCAAAAGTCTAGTTTACGAAACGCATGTTGACAACTTGGATAATTTAGAAAATTGAATTAGATAATCTTGCCAAACAATTCAAAACATCCCAGGGATTTTCCACCAAATACGTGGATCAATGTTCCGGAGAACAGAGTCCTGCATTATGGTTGAGGGTGGTCACTTTCAACAATTATAGTAATTTTGTGTTTTTATCTGTTTTGATATATAGTTTTTATGGTGTATTTATTTCATTTTTTTTTTCTTGCATCAGCAATATTTAAAATACAATCATTGTTAATAACTTATAAAAAACATTTCTGCATTCCTGCAATTATTCCGAGAATTATTCATCTTAACAAATTGATGCATAATATGACAAAAAGCTCATCTCAAAATCCATTACCTCTACACCCCTCGAGGATAATATACCATAAACTATTCGTATTATACAGTGCTTTTCAGTAATAACTTTTGTAATAGTGGTATTTAAGAAAATCCAAAAACACGTCAATTTATGTAGAAATAGGCAAGCATTATGGCTTATTTAATCTTACTGGAAAATCCACCCTCTCACCCCTAACAGCATCCCTTTTTTTAAATTACTTCTCATATTTTTAATGTAAAATTTGTAGCTGATTTCCAAAATGTATAATACTTGTAGGTTAAATTGGTTAGTTTATGAGAAAAACAATTTTTCTTTTAATAGCACAAATTTTACTTATTTTTTAGTTTCACCTTATGCTGCTAGAGGTGAGGAGGTGGCTTTTCCAGTAAGTTTAAATAAGCCACATTGCTTGCCCCTTCCAACATAAATTGACGTGTTTTTGGAGTTTTCCTAAATACCAGTCTAACAAAAGTTATTAAAGGTGGATACTTTTATCTGAACAGCACTGTATATTTATTTATTAAATTTCTAAATATTTTTGTACTGTATCAATCGAACAATGTTGGATATAATATAATGCATTGATCTGATACATCGGCATTAAAAATGAAAAAAAAATCCATCTATGATAATGTGTTAAGATAAAGCGTGTATCCTTTAAATTCATTAAGACGATATAAGATAATGTAATCTGACATTGTGATCGCTCAGTGTATTTACATAAAGAAAATACGTACTGCGATACCATTTAATACACTAATACCCCTAAGGTAAAAAGTTATACCTCGTTTTTTTTTTGTAAAAATTCGTCTTAGCGAATATTAACGATATTTTTAATTCACCTGTTTAAAATTAGAGGGTTCATGTTACTTATTTTAGTAAACGGATACGGTTTTTCAGAGAAAAGTAAAATAACTTTTAGAACTCTTATGACTTTTATACTTTTTTAATTGTCACACACCAAAACTGACTTTTAAATCAATAACTATAACAAAGTGTACTAATTAAGGGAGGTAGTGTCCAAAGAGAATTATTGAATAGTACATGGAGTTCAATTAGGTAACATATTTTTTTCAAGATATCTTAAAAAATAATAATAATATTTTGTCCCCAATAGATATATTCCAGTAAAATTTTTCAGCATATTTTGAAAGACTTTCTAAAATCGCATTTGTTTACTTTCAATTTTTAAAAATTTAAAAATTTTATTATGTAACTTTGTTCAGTAGCTTTATGATAAAGGATTCCAAGGGTTAAAAAAATTCTTGTGTTTTAATTTTACTAACAGTAAGAAATTTAAAGTTAGTAACGATAAAGATGTAATTTTTTAATTAACAAATGGATAGAAATGTGAAAAATAACGGAAAAAATTTTTTGGCTACAGAAATTTGTTCTCTGATATGTTCTGTTAGTGCTAGAATTTTTTAATTTTTTTTAATTAATATTTACTTATTGAAAAAAAATAATTTATGTCATTTGGTCGTTGCGACGGTGACGCGCCGCCCGTTTTTTATGCCATTTTCAAAATTAATTTAGACCTATAAATAATTGAGCTACAATTTTTGTTGGAAATTTTCTGCCCTTTAAGAATCCGTTCAGTTTTTTTTTCTAGCTATTATAGTTTATGAGTTATTAGCAAAAATGTAAACCCCCTTTTTTTTAAATCTTAAATTGCTAATAACGAATTTTTTAAAACGTATTTTGATATTCAGGAACATTTTTATATTTGTCATTTCGAATCGATTGACACCAAAATCAGATTTTTCGGATCGGTTTAATCCAAATCCGATTTAAATGACTTCTCGACCAGATTAATATTGTTTAATTGAACTATAGTTTGACAGGCTAGTTAACGTTAAGATTGACTTACTTCTAATAAAATTTTCAGAACAAGCCTCGTATAATTCATGCAATGTTACCGAATTGCACAAAAATTCTTGACTAATAAATGCATAGATGCCCCTCTTTGTTACCAAGAAGTAGTTTGCATCTAAAATGCATAAAGTCAGGCGGTGGTCAATGCCACACATATGTTTGGTTGTTGGCCGGTGAGGTCCTTAACGAATTCTCGGAAGTAGACGGCCAAATTGCAGACTAACGTTGGTGTTTTCTAACGTTTTCTGTTGATTTTTGAAATATTTATTTTTAAATTAGTCGTCATTAAGGTGAAATTACAAATTTTGCAATGTCAGTTATGGAAATTAAAATCCCAAGTTTTTCAATTATCAGTACGTGTCGTTCGTATTTATTATACACATCATGAATGGATTTTATATAAAAAAAGTGTTTTAAAATTCTTAAAATAAAATAAATTGGTAAGGTTTTAACTTTTAATCAAATTCTCAACTTCTTGATTATAATCATACCTATAGATAAAAATAAATTTAATAATTTATATTGTAGGGGAATAACCTTATCTAAAAAAGTACTGTTGTTATACGAGGGTTGTCTGAAAAGTTTCCGACCTAACAAAGATACATTTTTTCTTCAAATTAATTTTTATTTTTCTACCTAGTCTCCTTGTAAGTCTATACACTTTTCCCAGCGATGCTCCCATCTCTTCAACCTGTCCAAATAATACTCGGCGTCTTTCCTTGCAAAATAGTTGTTAACGAAGGTGATGGCCTCCTCATTCGACGAAAATCTCTGTCCTCCGAGCGCAACTTTTAGCTTAGGGAACAAAAAAAGTCGTGAATTTTCGCCATGGCAACCGCTGAGGTGTGAGACGGCGTATTGTCTTGGTGAAACAAAATTCTTTTTTTCTGTAAATGTGGCCGTTTCTACGCAATTTCTGCCTTCAGCTTGTCAAGTAATGATGCGTAGTATGCTTCTGTAATGGTTTTTCCTTTTTGAAGATAATCGATTAAGATAACTCCATGACTATCCCAGAAAACAGTTGCCATCACTTTCCCAGCCGAAGGAACAACCTTTGCTTTTTTGGAGCCGATTTCCCCTTCGCATTCCATTGTTTTGACTGTGTTTTTGTTTCTGGAGTATAATGGTGTATCCAAGTTTCATCTACAGTAATTAATCGGCACCAAAACTCTGATTTATTGCGCCTAAACTGCGCCAACAGAGAGTTGGAAATGTTCATTCGAACACGTTTTTGGTCCAAAGTGAGCAAACGCGGCACCCAACGCGCGGACAGCTTTCTCATGCCTAAATCTTTATTCAATATGTGACAAACACGTTCTTTGGACATGTTTATAGCCTCTGCTATCTCTCCAATTTTAATTCGACGGTTGCCTAGCACGATTTGGTGAACTTGAGCGATATTATCGTCAGTGGTTGCAGTTTTTGGACGTCCCGAACGTTCATCGTCACCCAAGCTGGTACGGCCATGTTTAAATTCAGCAGCCGAAAATTTCACGGTGGTAAATGATGGTGCAGGATCCCCGTACACAGCGTCCAACTCGTCTTTGATTTACGTAGGCGTATAGCCTTTCAAAAACAAATATTTAATGACAGCTCGATACTGGATTTTTTCCATTTTCATAAAAACACTCACATCGACTCACTCAAATGATTGTCAAACAACAACTGCGCGTCCAAAATGGCTGAAATTTTAGTGGGTATCTTTCAAAGCATGCGCAAACACATTCCCCTACTTTTGTGCTTCCATCTTCATGTTGAGGTCGGAAACTTTTCAGACAACCGTCGTAAGAACCATTTTATATCGTTGTCCTTAAATGTGTATCCATGGTCTTCTTCTCCTTATTATTTTTTTGAATTATTTAGAATAGAGGAAGAAGTAGTGGCGGAAGTAAAATTTACACACACGCTTTATCTAACCCATCTATCCACCTCCCCATTATTCATTCGATGGGGGCAGTCCTCGGACTCATACTGGTCCTTTGCACTATCGTGGTTCGGATGTAGTTTCCAGGTGCCTTCTTGTTTCTTGCTCTCCTCCATTCTTCTTTTTTTGCATACTCGAGTATGTGCATTTTTGCTGCCTCTATAAAGTTGGTCCTTAGTCGACGAACTGCGGTAACCTTGTTATAGCTGGGCCCTAAAGATGGGCAGGATCTTTTATAGGTGGTTTTACTTCTGTCTTGCTTCTTGGCAGATTGTATTCCTTTTTAGTTGTACAGCTGTTGGATGTCGAATCCTCATCCGGTTCTGGCTTTCATGACTTCTACCTTTACCTGATTTAGTTACATATAACTGTATATTTCTTTTAAACCATGGGGCGTCTGCTGCTTGTTTTAAGCTTATATTCTGCTGTGATTGTATCTTATTTCTGTATGTTTTGGCTGTGTGTCCCCAGACGTACAACATGATCGGTATGATGATTGCATTTATTAGATGTATCTTTGCCTTCAGTGCTAATTTGAATTTTTCTTCGTTTGATTTGAATTTATTCCATTTGTCTGTATATAAGGCATTAACATAACAGGTCGGCTGAAAAGTCCCCGGTCTACCATAGTAAAACATAATATTTTGACAAAATTCATTTTTTTTATTCAACATAGTTGCCTTCAAGGGCGATACAGCGATTATAGCGACCTTCCAACTTTTCGATACCATTTTTGTAGTACTCCTTCGGTTTGTCCTCAAAATAGGCTTCAGTTTCGGCGATTACCTCAATCAGAGCCAAATTTTTTTCCCGCGAGCATTCAATTCAGGTCAGAGAAAAGGAAAAAGTCGCTGGGGGCTAGATCTGGAGAATACGGTGGGTGAGGAAGCAATTCGAAGCCCAATTCATGCAATTTTGCCATAGTTTTCATTGATTTGTGACACAGTGCATTGTCTTGATGAAACAACACTTTTTTCTTCTTCATATGGGGCCGTTTTTTCGTGATTTCGGTCTTCAATCGCTCCAATAATGCACAGTAATAGTCGCTGTTGATTGTTTTTCCCTTTTCCAAATAGTCGATGAACAATATACCGTGTGTATCCCAAAAAACTGAGGCCATAACTTTGCCAGCTGACTGTTGAGTCTTTCCACGCTTTGGTGGCGGTTCACCGGCCGCAGTCCACTCAGCTGACTGTCGATTGGACTCAGGCTTGTAGTGATGGAGTCAAGTTTCATCCATAGTCACATATCGACGCAAAAAATCGGGTTTATTACGATTTAACAGCTGCAAACACTGCTCAGAATCATCAATTCGTTGCTGTTTTTGGTCGATTGTGAGCACGCGCGGCACCCATTTCGCACAGAGCTTCCGCATACCCAAATATTCGTGAACGATATGTCCAACACGTTCCTTAGATATCTTTAGAGTGTCAGCTATCTCGATCATATTCACTTTACGGTCACTCAAAATCATTTTGTGGATTTTTTTGATATTTTCGTCGGTAACCACCTCTTTTGGGCGTCCACTGCGTTCACCGTCTTCGGTGCTCATTTCACCACGCTTGAATTTTGCGTACCAGTCAATGATTGTTGATTTTCCTGGCTCAAAATCCGGAAACTCATTATCAAGCCAAGCTTTTGCTTCAACTGTATTTTTTCCTTTCAAATAACAATATTTAACAAGCACACGAAATTCTTTTTTTTTCCATCTTTTTGAAAATAACAAAAGTTGCTTCACTAAACATGCAATATCTCACAAACTAATAGTCCGACAGCTGTCAAATTTTTACACGAATCTTTTGAAGGTTGATACTATCTAAAAATGAAATGGATTTAATTCTAGTGTCGTCATCTATAGGTCAGACCGGGGACTTTTCAGCCGACCTGTTTGGCCTACCTAAAATATGACCTTTCATAAAGGAACAAACGAGAACTCCCCACTAACAGCAATATTGCCATCATATTATGCGCAAAATTTAATCGTCTATAAAATATTAATGCCTACTTAAGTTTTAGAACCATTATTCTAACGTCGGTGTTGTCCAAATCCGTAACGTATTATGCTAATCGACGTATCCGGCCATTTAAGTTATGCAAGATATTAAATTTTTCATTACCGTCTGCAATTCCGACAATAAACTTATGTATTAAACACCCTGTATAAAAAACAAGCACAACACATTCAAACAGATTTAACGACAACAGAATCCATTGAGTACTTTTTTTTTATTATGGAGATGTGATCGAACGAGGTTGCATTACCGGGCACGTGACCAAAGAGCAGGTGGTTTTTGGAACCTTTTCTTCTCGGTTTTTTTCGTCTTACATACACAGGGGCCTGCTATGCCGTATACCGTCGATGTTCAATGGTTAAATTTTATTTCAATCGGTTTATTTTGATAAGATTCTTTTCATGTGTGAAGATATTCAAGTATTACCAGTTTTTGTTGTTCATTTTTTAATTGCTGCATAGTCATTCAACATGCTACTTACTTCATTCTTTAAATATACTCATCGATACATTAGATTAGATTGTCGTAGGTCATACAAGCCAGACTTCTGTACATTTCTACCTAACAAGATAAGTATTTGTCTTAACTAAGAAAAAAACGATTCTAGCGATCCTCCAACTGTTTTTGTAGTACAATTTGATTAAGCTTCAAAATAGGCCTCTGCTTTGGCGATTACTTCTTCATTGGTCCTAAATTTCTTCCCAGAAGCATTCAATGATTTTTTCAATGATTTGTGTGCATGACTTAGCCTCAATCAAAACATTTACAAGTAAAAATCAAAATCACTGATAACATTTAGGCTTAAGAAAAAACCTTCAGGAAATTTTAAGATTCTGGAATTCCGGTACAATTTGATTACTATAAACAATGGACTAGTTTAGTGATTTTTTTTATATTTGCATCTTATGAAATAGGTTTTTAGTGGTTCAACTGTACGAATAAAATTTTTATAAAATTAATCCTCTAGCCATAATCGGCTTTTGAAATTTAAATTTAATGGTTACATACGTCATAAGTGGTAAGTGACGTGTTTCAATAAGATTGGTAGAAAATTTGCGATGTTGTCGATAGGCTTTAATATTAACCGAGAAACTTATCTCTCTCTCTTATTTGTTGTCATTAAAAAGAGATAAATATATCGATATTTTCGTTCTCTGATTGACACTCTATCAAATAAGGAGTAAAACACTAAACAAAATATTCTGTCATTTTCGTTAGTTTAATTTGTTGTTTGGTTGTGTTTGGTGTTTGAAAGAAATTACTTCTATACTATTTTTGGTTCGAAAATAAAAATCCCTAACACCTTCTCTTGGTGTTATAGCGGTTCCTTCAAAAATAACCAATAGAAGTAATTGTTCTCTCGGGGAGCAACCCTTCTATCGGTACAGTGAGAGAACGAATTTCAAGAATACGGTTTTGGCATTTTCAATAGAACCACGCCCACTTTCTATTGGCTGTTCTATTCTATCACCGTCAAGAATAGGGGTCTTGTTTGTTTATTATAGATAAACACGATTTTCTCTCCTGTCACATATCTTGTCAACTGGTACAATCAGTTAGTCACAGAACACGGTATTTTGTGCCGCCAGTTCTTTGAGAATACTTGAAACGAACGTAGGTAAACTGTGACAACGTTGACTTTTAAACACACTTCATTATTGGTTATTAGTTGGCGCTACGTTTAAAACTTACTAATTATTTATTGCTAAATTTTACGAAATGAGAAAAATTACTTGCAAAATGAATACCAATATAAGTAAGTAGGTATCTTATCCTAAATATATATTGCTATCATTTTGATTAATATGATCCTACTAAACTAGTCCATTGCAAAATACATCCAATTAGCTACACAGGATGAGAAGAGGTGTAAGTCAAATTAAAAGTTTAATATTATAACAACAAACAGAAATACGTTTTCTAAAAACAATCCCGAAGAAATCAATAGTTTTTTTTCTCCAATATTAATTTATACACTTTAATTTATTAACTACTTTTAAACAAAAGCAGATCCCTGTACACTACACATTTCACTTGACAGGCAAATCGATTCATACACGACTTTTTTTTAAATATTACAGACCAGGTGAAAAAATCCATCGAGATTACGATTAATAATTTAGTTTTTAACCGTGAAATGTCTCATAACCGTTAAATAGATCGTTTTGGGTCATAAATAAATGACAGTTATATCCCGGAGCAACGTAAAGTTCCACAAATACCTTTGGAAGTTCATTTTACATCTGGAGATAATAGGTACGTGTTCAGAAACTTTTATAAATATCAGATTAATGAAAATTTCTTCTTATAAACTTAAATGGTATATTAATCAGATTATTGTGTATGGTCAATATTTAAATGGGTTTGTGAAAATCAATCTTATTGCTCAAGTACGGGTGAGAAGTAGGCTCCTAGCTCCAATACGGTAAAATTGATTTGGCAACTCCGCTCCGCTGTATATTCCGTCCAACAGTTTTAACGAGTTAATATTAAAAATATATTATAACTTTATACTAATAAGTCTTAGTAGATGAAGATGTCCATGAATGAAATTTTGCACAGAGGTAGAAAAAACAATTCTCTTTCATCTGGCATGTTCAAAAATTACTTACAAACGTTCCGAGTGGCCAAAAAATGGATTTTAAGGAAAATTTTCACGCAAATTCGGATATATCCTTTGGAGCTGGGGGGTAGATGAAGATGTCCATGAATGAAATAGAATGAAAGAGAATAGAGTAGGAACGATAGACAAAGTGCTTCTTTGTACGAAAGTAGCAAATCTAAAATAGAAGTTATTAATAAAATACCATAAAGTTTTAATTGCACACATTTCTTTATTCAACCATTGTCACTGATGTGTACCTATTACATTTTCTACAGTTTTATTTAATTCAGAAATACAATTCGTTGCCTAGAGAACATTCGATGTCCTTACAATAAATAAAAAAATAAAGTAAAATTAATGTTTTTAGAAGGGTAGTAGGCACACTATTAGGCACGTGTTTAATTCCCCTATATTTTAATGTTGTTCTACTATCGATTTAAATGTCGGGTTGATTTATCTTTTAGCCAAGATATAAACAATTGATATTAAAAAACTCTTTCAATTTTATCCATATATAAAAATACAATTATTTAATTAAAAGGACCAATATTTAAGAGTTATTTTATATACCTATACTATATATAAAGATGTAAAATGTTTTTTGCGGGAAATAATTGAATAAAAAAAGATATTGGGGTATGAAGTTGTGGCTAAACAGCTGTTATTGGTTTTAGAAATCTATTTTTTTAATGTAACGTGACAGTTTTGTTAAAAACTTTTAATTTTTATGTTCCTAGACATACAGCTTCAATTTATTTTGTAAATATCCGAATTGGCGTCAAAATTTCCCTTAAAATCCATTTTTTGGCTACTCGGAACGTTTGTAAGTAATTTTTGAATATGCCAGATGAAAGAGAATTGTTTTTTCTACCTCTGTGCAAAATTTCATTTATGGACATCTTCATCTACCCCCCAGCTCAAAGGGATATATCCGAATTTGCGTCAAAATTTCCCTTAAAATCCATTTTTTGGTCACTCGGAACGTTTGTAAGTAATTTTTGAATATGCCAGATGAAAGAGAATTATTTTTTCTACCTCTGTGCAAAATTTCATTCATGGACATCTTCATCTACCCCCCAGCTCCAAAGGATGTATCCGAATTTGCGTGAAAAATTCCCTTAAAATCCATTTTTTGGCCACTCGGAACGTTTGTAAGTAATTTTTGAATATGCCAGATGAAAGAGAATTATTTTTTCTACCTCTGTGCAAAATTTCATTCATGGACATCCTCATCTACCCCCCAGCTCCAAAGGATATATCCGAATTTGCGTGAAAAATTCCCTAAAAATCCATTTTTTGGCCACTCGGAACGTTTGTAAGTAATTTTTGAATATGCCAGATGAAAGAGAATTGTTTTTTTTACCTCTGTGCAAAATTTCATTCATGGACATCACTTCAACAGAAGTGATCTGATATAAAGTGATGTGAGTAAGCACCAAAAAGAACAACAAACGCGCGACCTACGATTTCTTGCTCCCCACCACTTTATTTCCGACTCAATTCTAACTGATACCCCCGCATAGCACATTCAGCATCGGTAAAGGGGGAGGAAAAATCTCAGCTCACTTCGAAGTGAGTGAATCGAAAAGAACGCGCACATTACCGATGTGAGCTGAGATTAACTGAGATCTCAGTCAAAAAGAACGCACCTTATGCACAGTAGATTTTGATGCGCTGTTGCCAAATGAGCTGCTTGTCGTATTTCTACGGTAGGAGCTAGGAGCTAGCTTCTCGCCGATTGCTCAAGTTACCTTTAAAAACTGACAGCAAAACTTCTATCACATTTTTATAATATTTTTTTAAAGTTTCACACAGCGTTGCCAGAGCTGGTACAATTGTACAGATTTGGTACATTTTGAAACCTTTTGTACAAGAGTACATTTCCAATATTTCTGGTACTTTTCTTATAATAGTGAATATTGATCAATACGATCAAGATTGATTAGAAACTGTTGGGGATTCAAAAATAAATATTTTTATATTTTATCTTTCATTTTATTGAATGTTATTTATTATTTCTAACAACCTACCTAAAAAAATGAAATGCAAAAAAAAGTTTTGAAAAGGGATTTTAATCCCAAACAAACATTTATTATCGATAGTTGCAATAAAAAACAAATAAAACCGTACTGTATAATACCCAGGCAATTTGTCAATAAAATACCTTATGCTGCAAACATTAAAGATGTGGGCGTGGACAACTGTTTAACTGATTTCAAATTTATTATTATTTAAACCGTGATTGGTTGTAAACAATAAATAGGCCATCCTTAAAATTAAATCTTAAAAACCATTAACCTGTTGATGTTAATAACTTCTCGATAAAATAATCTCTTAACAACTTTCCAAAAACACACCTACATCTTTTCTGACTAAAATGGTGATTAATTGACACATGCACTTTAATGCATGTGTCGCGTATATTTCGGTTAAGTAAACAATAAAGTACCGATTAATATCCGCATTTTATTACAGGTACAAATGTTACACGGTAATGTGAACAGTTATTTACTCGGGGCTGTTGGACTTGCTTAAAACAGCTGCCAGATGAAAAAGATTTCAACAACATAAATATAACAAGAACAAATACAATAAAACGATATCTGTTAGTTCAATATGATAATGGCCGGAGTCGGTGAGCATTATTATGTTGTGTGAATAAATAAAAGTGGATAATAGATAAGGATACAACATCGACAAAATACGATATATGGAATTAATCAAATATAAAATAGTATATTGTTTAACGAGTGACGAAAGTAGCATTTTTTGAAGTGAAAGAACAGTTTGAGCTTTAAAAAAATCTTTCGACGAGTAAAACACTATAGTTTTTCTACAACCCAGAGTATATCATAATTATCATAAAAAATCACAATGAAACTAAATTTTATTTTCAATTAAAAATAACAACATAATTCTTAAATACTATCCTTATATCTATTTCACTTATATCTAATTCACTTTCAGAATCGGAGCTCATGATTTCAAATAAATACTTCTAGAGCAAACCGACAATTCACAAGAAACGTCAAACTAATGAAACCTGGGCACTAGATAAAAATGGTTTTTAAATCCAATTTAATTTTTTAATTTATACAGGGTGAGTCATAACTATTGGGACATAGACTAAGGACAGGTTGTTTGGACCAAAATATGGCTATTGGGCCAAATATGCCTTAATATAATGTTGCTGAGAAAAAAGATACAGGGCGTTAAAGTTAATTTTTGTTTTTCGTTTTTTACTAATAGTTTCCCTGTATATTCATAAATTGATATCAAAATTGGCACAGAGGCATAATCTTAGACAAGAAATAGTATTTTATTTACAATTCCATTATCAAATACCAAACTAATAAACAAAGTTGCAACTAACGTAAGGTTTCCGTTTTGACGATAAATCAAAACTAAACACACTTTAACTTAAAAGAACTTACAAAAACTCAAACTAAATGTTCTACATGGTCTCCTCCGATTTCTATGCCTTTTCTAATTCTTTTTATAAAGGATTTTCGGACGTTAAAAAAAATGTTATTCTGTCCCCTTATAAGATTAGCTGCATTTTAAATGTATCTCCAAACTTCGTCTCGTGTATTAATTTCATTGGCATAAACTAAGGACTTCATATGTCCCCAAAAATTAAAAATCTAGTGGGTTGTACTCAGGACTTCTTGGTGGCCATTGAAAATTACTGCCTCTGCCAATGCATCGTTGAGGAAATACGTCATTAAGATGATTTCTAACTGCTAATGAAAAATGAGGTGGCGCTCCATCCTGCATAAACCACATTTTTCTTCTTACATCCAGTGACAGATCATCTAAAATATCACTAAGAGTATTTTCCAAAAAGAATAAATAAGAATCTTCATTTAAATTCGGAGGAAGAACATAAGGCCCTAGTAGTTGGTCGCCTATAATGCCACACCAAATATTCAATTTAAACTCATGCTGAAAATGTCTAGCTTTAATAGCATGCGGGTTTTCTTCTTCCCAATAATGACTGTTTCGCCAATTAAAAACCCCTCGTCTGGTAAAAGTTGCTTCGTCGGTGAACATAATATTCTTAATAAAGTGTCTGTCATTGCGATGTTTATTCAGAATACGTTGGCAAAACTGTAATCGTCGTGGAAGATCTGTTAGAAGTAAATTTTGAACAGGAGTGAAGTGATAAGGATGGAGGTTCTCTTTTTTTAGAATTCTAATTATAGACGACTGACTTACTCCTGTTGTTGCTGATAGATGTCGTGAACTTATTTCAGGATTTTCATCTACTCGAACCAAAAGTTCATCTTCTTGATTAGGTGTGATTTGTTTCGGTCGATCACCCCGATTTTTAGTGTGAAATGACCCAATTTCACCTAAACTACGATATAATCTTGCAAAAGTTTTGTGATTTGGTTGCCTTCTGTTTGCGTATAACATTCCATACCTTCTGGCTGCCGAGCGACCGCAAAAATTTTCTTGTGTGTATACGCAAATCATATTTCGCATTTCTTCATTAGTAAAATGATTGTGACGAGGCATTTCAATCAAAAACAGTAATGATTACTTTTAAAAAATGCAACATTACACTACACTGTCACATCAAAAATAATTTACTCTGAACAAATGACATTTACCAACAACAATTATCTGACAGTCCAAAGCATACTTTTCATAAATGAATTAATATTTGAAATCCTTTTTTAAGACTCTAAGCAGTTCGAATGCGTTATTATCGAAAACGGTTGAAATTATCATGTTTAAACAAGAGTACCAATTTTACGTAAAAATGATGTTTACGTCATATTTTCTAATAAAAATTACTAAAAAATTTCATCAGAAAAAGTTTAGACTCAATTTGATCATTAGGAATGATCCACGTGGCGCCCTCTATGACAAAACGTAAATTTCTTGTCCAAGATTTTGCCTCTGTGCCAATTTTGATATCAATTTATAAATATACAGGGAAACTATTAGCAAAAAACGAAAAACAAAAATTAACTTTAACACCCTGTATCTTTTTTCTCAGCAACATTATATTAAGGCATATTTGGCCCAATAGCCATATTTTGGTCCAAATAACCTGTCCTTAGTCTATGTCCCAATAGTTATGACTCACCCTGTATATTTATTAAATAAAAAGTTGTATTCTAATTATAAAAATAATTCTTGTTTGCGTTTATTAATAATTTAAAATCCTAAAAACATTATTTACCTATGCAAGCGCAAAAAAAATGGTTAAAAATATAAACGTCACTTTCGTCACTAGAGACGAAAATATATTCTCTCACTTGCAACGGAAATCGCGTTTTCGCTGAACGTTTACTATTACAAAATAACGTCATTTTATATAGGGTTGTAGAAAAAATTCTTTTCTCACGTCTCTTACGGCTTTACAACAGCCGCGCGGAACGTAAGTTGCTGACAACTAATACCATATTATTTATTTTTAATTGTTTATCTTAATAATAATAATAGTACCCGTAAGGTTGTTCCAAATAAATTATCATTATTTAGACACAAGCTTGCGTTTAATTTATGAATCAATGAAATCTCTCGTTAAAAAAATCCTAGCTCCGGTCCTGGTAATAATCATAAGGAGGTAACTGTTGCAAAAATGACCAAGCAAAAGCAAAGCGTTTGCTTAGTTTTTAGGCATCTGCGGCAGGTGATAACTGTCCTCTCGAACCGACTGATGGATGTAGCTATTATTGTTGTTAGTCAGTATAAGTAGATTGGTTTATAAATGTTTGAATCAATTTAAAGATATTCTAATGGAAGACAAGTCGGCGAAATAAAATATATGAATGATATCGTGTATTTTTATGAAGACTTGTAAAAGTATTGTAGTAATTTTTTATTGTTACAATAAGGCAATATTTTGATCGTAAAGAAATGATGTAAATACTTTAAAAAATAGATTTTTAAATGCAATGCTGTTTCGCTAGAGTTAGCATCGTCAGATTGACATATTGAAGTAATATTTTGTTTGTTTTTAGCTAGACCAAGTAAGGAAGTAATAAGACATAACAATATTGAAGCCTAGATGTTATTAGCCTTAAGGGATTATCCTGGACGTATTTCCTTCTAAAATTAGTATAACTGTGAAATGATATAGAAAAACCACGAAAAAACTATATCATAATAATCTTTACAATAACAACATATTTGTTTTACAATTACGTCTTATCTATGTATAAAATGAAGACTCAATCAAAGTAAATAGTTTAATAGTGGAGAACTTCCAAGATTTATTTGTTTATTAACAGCTTTAAATTATGACTTGCTAGATGCCTTCAAAGGAAATCTAAATATTGTTTTTTATCACAAATGTGTAGTATTTGAATGTCATTGGTGTGTATCAATGAGTCTGGATGTTGTAGGTGTTATTCATAGTTTAACTTATCTGGTTGATTTAATTTATATGCTCTTAAGTGTTCACTGAATCTTACTTCAAAATTTCTATGTGTTTGACCTATATATACAGCACTACATTTTGAAAAATAAATTTTGTTAATACCAGTTTATAATTTGGAAAATTTTGTTTTTAAATTTAATAATTTTGTAACAACATTATTTTGTGTTTTAAATGATATTAATGCTGATGTTGCCGAAGATATTGTTTTTGAAATTTTATTGGATATATTTCCACAATATGTAATATTTTTATAACTTTTAATTTCTTTATTTTGTTTAGAAACAATTAGTTGTAGTGACATTTTCTGTTCTTTCTTATTAATTAATTTATTTATCAAATATAATGGATATCCACTAGATGTAGATATTTGTTTTATGACATTAATTTCTTTATCAAAGTTATCAATGTTGAAAATGCTCTATGTACCATAGAATAAGCTGCTAATTTATGTGTTATAGAGAGATTTGAATTATATGGTATGGTTACATCTGTTTGTGTTGGTTTTCTGTATATTGAATAATTTAGTAAATTAACTTTTTCAATTTTTAAATCTAGAAAATTAATTGAATTATTTTCTTCAACTTCTAAAGTAAAATTAATTTTAGGATGCAAGGTATTAATATAATTAAAAAATATATCTGTCGTTCGCTACCTACAAATCCTGCTAACACATTATCAACATATCTATACCAAAATACAATATTGTTTTTATAACTAGAATCAAAGATTTTGTTTTCTAAATTATCCATAAAAATATTTGCTAAAATTGGAAAAATAGGACTTCCCATTGGAAGGCCCTCATTTTGAATATATTTATACTTGGTTATTAAAAGTAAAATAATACCAAAAACCAAAGGATTGAGATTAGGTTTAGTTAATAAAACTAGTAACACCCTGAGACAATTGTTAGGAAATCCGAAGGATAAGAGAGAAGATCTGGAAAAAAGCGGTATATATGAAATAGGTTGTAATGATTGTGATAAAAAGTATGTTGGGAAAACAAAAAGATCGGTTAAAACTAGATTTAAAGAACATTTAGCTCATCTAAAATATGGACGCATAAAAAAATCTAGTATTGCCGAACATGCTTTTACCAAAAACCATTCTGTAAATATAGATAGTTTAAAATTGTTAAAAAATGTATCGAACAATAAATTGTTGGATGCATTTGAAAGTATAGAAATTATTAAGTGTAAACTATCCCAGATAGTATAGTCCACTTTACAGTTTATTATAAGAAAACTTATTGTAAAAATGTTTTCGCGCTAAAAATTGGCTTTGCCGCCAAAAGATTTGCCGAGAAAACATTTGGCGCTAAAAAAAATAAAAAATAAAATAAAAAAAAGTTAAATTGATTGTACTAACCCTTACTCTTTGGAAGTCCATCTTATTAAGAATAACAAAACCTCCAATATTTATTTAAAAAATTGCTTTTTTTAACTTTAATGACAGCCGTTTCGCTAGACAACTAGCATCGTCAGATTGAAGTTACATTTTGTTTGTTTGTATCTAGGTACCTGATGTTTATTAGGTAGTTATAAGGCTAGACCAAGTATGGAAGTAATAAGACATAACAATATTAAAGCCTAGATGTTATTAGCCCTAAGGGATTATCCTGGATGTATTTCCCTCTAAGATCAGTATAATCTTCTTGAGTTTATATTTAAGAGTGAAATATTACCAATAAATTTACAAGAAAGCATGATATCTAAAAATTGCATAAGTCAATTGTTATATTTTGGCCGTTTTACAAAATATGAAAATCAACTTGCAATGTGTATAAGATATTACGCTTGAATGCAAATTTATCTAGTCATTTCACGAATAAAGAAAATCTATAAATTGTCACTATATTATATACTGTTTGTTGGAATTGGTATTTTTGGTTCATTTATATTTATAATTTCCTCTATAGTTTGTATCGAGCACTCACCAAAACGCGACCATTTTTTCTACTTTTGAAGTCTAACTTATATTTATTTGTATTGTTCACTAGCGTCTAGCGACACGGATTCAAATATGTTATTAGGGCGACTTGATGCTTTCGCAGTAATTTTTAAATAATTACACTGCTCTTTTGAGGCATTTTATATATGAGGAAATATTCAGTATAATGTTGTTTTGATTGGTTGTGTTCAATCAAATGTTCAATCAAAATGTTTCAACAAAATAAACATATCAGTAAGCAGATGAAGCGCTGCAAGAGAAAAGTGGCGGAAATTATGCTGCAGATGCACCTTCATCTGAAATTGCTTAAAAAAGTACCCAAATTCAAAATTTTTCTCTTGCATCTTTGACAGCTGAATTAAGGTTAATAATTGTGTAAATTTTACGTTCAATAGTCATCTTATAAATTAATCTTATTTTGTAATAATACAGAATACAACTTCGGCGAAAACTGTCAGTAAATAAAAAAATTTTCTTAAAATATTTGTGGGCGAATTATAATTTCCAGGAATAATTGAAGTGCTTGCGTGGTATTCGGTAAGAAAATTTCACATCATCATTTAGAAAAAAATTATTAAATATTTGTCTATGGTCTGTGCATTGAGGTTGCAGTATTCTCTATGGTTTAAGCTGTCAAAAAATTTCCACTTAAATATCCTGGTGATACAAAAAAAATTCCAGAATAGTTACCATGGTAACTAGACAAAATTAAGGCATTTTATTGGTTAAGAAGTAGTGGTGTGAAATTTTCATTCAAATTTTAAGAATTTTTAAAACAAAGTAAAATGAAATTGTCTGGAAATATCTTGGATCTTTATGATCTTTATTAACCGAGCATCTTTCAAGCAGAAGTCCGCGCCATCGAAAGATGTGTGGAATTCAATATTGGAAGAAACTATCGCAGACAAGAGATTGTGATCATGTCGGATAGTCAAGCAGCCATCAAAGCGCTGAGTTCAAATATAATCAGTTCGAAGATGGTTTGGGAATGCCTAGGCAAACTAAATGAACTAGGCCAGAAGAACACTGTCACCCTCCTATGGGTCCCGGGACACATAGGAATAGAGGGGAATGAAACAGCAGTTAAGCTGGCAAAAAAAGGAGCTGAAACCCCACATTTGGGACCAGAACCAACTTGTGGGATCAGCAGTAGAGTAATCTTAGGAAAACTAAGGGAGGAAATGGAGAAAGAAAAATCCGAGTACTGGAATCAGCTGGAAGGACTGAGGCAATCTAAGATACTACTGGGGAACTATGACCAGAAGAGATCTCTTAGCTGCCTCAACCTCATTAAAAAAAGGCTCCGTATTCTAACGGGAATATTAACCGGGCATTGCCGGTTAAGAAGCCACATGAAGAAACTAGGGTTAGCAGATGAAGCAAAGTGCAGATTCTGTGAGGAAGAGGATGAAACCTCAATACATATACTCTCAGAATGCCCTGCCTTGCAAAATTCTAGGGCTAGATACCTAGGAGCACATGAAATAGAGGAAGGGGATCTACCTGATTTGAAGCCCGACGATGTCCTAAACTTCCTCAGGAAAATAGGACTCGAGGAGCTGCTATAAATCTGAGAAAACATCAGAACATGGCAAGTAAGGGGGGACACAATAGATCCTATGGGTCGCAGTGTAATCATCACCCCTAACTCATTCATACATTCATACAACCAAATTCTTTTAAGTGGCTAAAAAGCCGTGATATAAAATTCTCCTAATTTTTATTCAACTTACTACCATACCTCGCAATTGACGTCGAAATTTGATGGACACAAAACAATAAAAAATCAATCATATCTTCGCTATTGGCAGTTTGTCAGGAAATTCCTAAGCGATGATACTTAAAATTAATAAATTAGACACCGAAAGCATCTACCAGTGAATCAATATTTTGTATTAATTGAACGTCGAGAGGAACCAAGAGTGTATAATATAATAAGTAATATAGCTATTAAATACGTCTGGTTATTTAACGTTTGCGATTTGGTATCGGGAAACAAATTAACTGATGCATTAAAAAAAACCACAAAAATAAGTGTAAAAAAATTATTCGCCTTCTGGCTGTTTGAAATTTTGGCCCGTGGTCGCTGGTAGGCGTCAGCAGTGTAATGCAATACTCGTGTTTAAAACATGGACGTACGAAGAAATGGACACCATTAAAAGGGGAAAATTAAATCGTTTGCGTGGTCAAAACAAACAATTATTTACCAAGGATGTTTTGCAAATGAACTATTATAAGAATGTTTTTGTTAGCAAAAATACTTTATACAGTAGCAATAAAACTCAAAGTCAATCCACAATTTTAATAAAAAGATAGCTTATAACTGTAAAAGCGACATGTTTCGGTCCTTAGACCATCGTCAGGTTATAAAGAAAACAATGGTATCAAAAATAGTTACATAGAAAGAAATAAAGACCGTTAACAGTACATGAAATGTCATTACAAAATCATATTATTACTAAAACCGTATACTCACCTGTATGTGTAGAACGCAGAAATTGCATTTTAATTTATGAAATTTTAATATTTAAAATCAATGATCAAGAGAGTTATGAAGTAAAAAGAAGAAGAAAATCAGACGCTATCAAGATAGAGTCTAATAAGTGTATAGGTTAAAATAACATGTGGAGTGAAATGAGGGAGAAAAATAAAAAAGTAAGAATGTTTTATCCTTATGCTTGCATACTTTGTCACTTCAATTTAAAAAGTTTTAATCATAATAATTTTTTAATGTAATCATGTAACCTCCATTAATCTTATTTCTATGTAACTATTTTTGATTATTCCCTGATAAAATTGTTTTCTTCATAGCCTGATGATGGTCTAAGGACAGAAACATGTCGCTTTTACAGTTATAAGCTTCTTTTTATTAAAATTGTGGATTGACTTTGAATTTTATTGCTACTGTATATCTGTATCATCCACAAATCAAAAACTCCAATCAATTTACATCATTTTGTAGTACTCAAAATCTTTTCAGCATGTTGGATGGATGAATTTCAGTAGTTTGTAGTGCTCAAAATAGCTATTTATTACTAGAGATAAAAAAGTGAAAAAAAAACATTAAAAAAGACATACAACTTTATTTTAGACTTTCCATAATTTGACACAGGTCACAAGTAAAACCTTTACCAGAAAAATAAAAAACACTTTTAACTTTGACAGTTTACAGTTTCCAGTAGAACATAGTCATCATTTGTTAAGAAAAGGTAATTGTACCGAATGAGTTGGTGCAGGAGCTTCTGTTCCTTTGGCTGCAGTTCATGGAATATTTGGCAGCTGAGGTATTAGAATTAGCGGGAAATGCTGCAAGAGACAATAAAAAAACCCATATTATTCCAAGACATTTACAATTAGAAACGATGAAGAATTGAACAAAGTATTATCTGGAGTTATAATAATTTTTAGGCTGTACTTTTACCGAAAAAAAAAATGAGAAGAAGGCTCAATGAAGCAAGAAAACTACCTCAACTAGCACACCATACATTTATAGTGGTTATATAAGATTATTCTTACCTATAGCAAAAATAATAACTGCTAAAGCTGCGTAATAAACTCTCAATCAAAAATTAGCTATAAGTGCAAAAGAGGCACCATATTAAAGGGCCAAATCACTGTATAAGTATCTTAATAATGTTGTATTAGTGTAGCTTAGTGAATAATAAAGCAAATTGATGTTTAGCTATAAAACCTCCATAGAGCATTCATAAATAATTAACTAATTGTTGCTATAACACCCTTAATCTTTTTGGGAACCATTAAAAGGAAGTATTATATAGGCAGAAGTATGAGTGAATTTTGAGACTAAAAAAATTATCAAATTTTAGTTGTTGTCCAGCTGGATACATTTACGAAACAAATTTAGTTGTGGTTTGGCTTAAGGGGGGGTAAAGTATTTAAAATTTTTATTTTTTGCTTTTTTTTATTTTTTTAAATGAATGCTTAATACTTTAAGGATATTGTCCCAAAATTTTAAGTGGATCGGAGTAAAATTCACCAAGTTACGAATATTTTTATACCTGTCGGATTTTAATCCCTACTCGAATCGAGCGCTCTATTGTTGCCTGGCAGATGTTTAGCTCTCTACTATACTTTTTCTTTCCCCCCAGTTCTATTTATAGAAATTCCGACTTAAGTACAAACGTCTTTATGTCTGTACTGTATATTTTGTATACTATATACTATATATCTGAGCAAAGATGCTTCACGCAGAACAACAATGAAAGCTTGAACCAACTTATATGGAAAATCTCACCAAATCACTTGAGTGGAACCTCTGTCATCGTTGAAATTGCAGCTTAGGTGGCAGCCAGTGTCTTCAATGAAGGTTCTTTTGCTTTACTAACTTTCATGGAAGGCATGGGAATTAGTAGTGGACCAAGTGTTCATGACTGGGCGCGATCAACTGACTCCATACGTATAAGCCGAGCCGATCAGGAAGCTCAGAGACGAACCAAAGAAGGCAGGATTCTTCGTAGACAGGCGCAAAAAGATGCTTTAGACATCATGGATGATAGCAACATCCTTTATGGACCTGGCATTGATGATTCAGTGTGAGGTAAGCCGATAAAATTTGCTTATAAACGTTTTATACAAGATTTTTTAGTGTTCAAAACTTTAAAGCGTTTTTCCCACAAGTCACTTTTTTAAAGTCGGTGGACATTATAACTTCAAAACTACTGCACCGATCGTTTTGAAATTTTGAACACTATTTCTGTCCATCATTTAATAGGCACTGACGGAAAGTTTTTTTCAAATTTGTTGATAATTGTTATTTTACAATAACAAATTAGGGGGCTTTTTTCACGAAAAATCGCGTTTTTTCCTTCAAAGTACTCCAAAAAAGTGAAAAATTTAAATTTCGAAAAACCCCCACGTCACCTCCTGGGGAAAACTGTTATCTAACGAATGAACTTTGATTTTTTGATTTCAGATGATCCAGCACCAAGTTACGATGTCCTCCGCAACTCTCCTTTTTTTCGAGGCACGTCGGAATACTTACTGCCATTACCGTATTTGTTAATATTTTTTTGTGAAAATTTTACAGAACATTATTCAAATGTGATACTTCAATGTATCACTGGATTTAATAAAGAAATTTCAACTGGTTCCTCATAAAAAATTCATAAAAACATGCCTTTTTTTCAACGAATTAACTTTACCCCCCCCCCCCTTAAGATTAATGAGGGTCTATGTATTCGATTTATTTTAATCAGTATTAGAGTTTTCTGCTGGGATATTTTATCATTTTATTGTTAAGGTATGTATTATTTCGTGGCAAAATATCATTTTGCAAAATATCAGATCATTTGACATTATTAAAATTTATTGAAAATTAAATAATAAAAATTTAACTTGGAACTATTATTGTTGCAAAATAATATTTAAGATGCAATCTATATAAATGGGAAAAAACAATCGAATATTGTCCCTGCAATTTGGGAAAAACGAGACGTTATAGTGGCCAAAAACTAGGGGAAACGTTACATAGATAACCCCAGTTCAGTGCCAGAAAGCAATTGACTTGAAATAGAAAGTAGATTTAAAATCTGGAAAGACAATATAAAAACTTTATGATAGTTCCTTAGAAGTACCTTTATAAGTCTTGCACTCTTCAAAGAGGTAAATTTATTGTAAGATCCATTTTTGCATATAGAGTCTGAAGCAAAAATCATCTTATAACTAGCGTTTTTGGGAGTAATTTTGCTCAATTACAGTAGATGGCGGAAAACTTAATAACACAGGTAATTTGCTCTATAAAGATTCCATAAGAGAACTTACAATACCTACTAATAAGTATTCTAAAGAGCAAGTTTTACTTTAGCGGAATTTTGCTATATATAATTAAGATGCTAAGAACATTCTCGGAGCAAAATCAAAGAACCTTTATAAAACTTTCTTATAAATTGGCTTTAAGAATGTATGTATGTATAAATTAGGGGTGGTAAGTACACTGCGACCTATAGGATCTATTGTGCCCCCCTTACTTGCCATGTTCTGATGTTTTCTCAGATAGCCTAGAGCCCTATTTTCCTGAGGAAGTTTAGGACATCGTCGGGCTTTAAATCAGGTAGATCCCCTTCTTCTATTTCATGTGCTCCTAGGTATCTAGCCCTAGAATTCTGCAAGGCAGGGCATTCTGAGAGTATGTGTATTGAGGTTTCATCCTCTTCCTCACAGAATCTGCACTTTGCTTCATCTACTTACCCTAGTTTCTTCATGTGGCTTCTTAACCGGCAATGCCCGGTTAATATTCCCGTTAGAATTCGGAGCCTTCTTTTACTGAGATTGAGGCAACTAAGAGATCTCTTCTGGTCATAGTTCCCTATTAGTATCTTAGATTGCCTCAGTCCTTCCAGCTGATTCCAGTACTTGAATTTTTCCTTCTCCATTTCTTCCCTTAGTTTTCCTAAGATTACTCTACTGCCGATCCCACAAGATGGTTCTGGTCCCAAACGTAGAGTTTCAGCTCCTTTTTTTGCCAGCTAATCTGCTGTTTCGTTCCCCTCTATTCCTATGTGTCCCGGGACCCATAGCAGGGTGACAGTGTTCTTCTGGCCTAGTTCATTTAGTTTGCCTAGGCATTCCCAAACCATCTTCGAACTGTTTATATTTGAGCTCAGCGTTTTGATGGCTGCTTGACTATCGGACATGATCACAATCTCTTGTCTGCGGTAGTTTCTTCCAATATTGAATTCCACACATCTTTCGATGGCGCGGACTTCTGCTTGAAAGATTCTCGGGTATGTGCCCAAGCTTTCTCGGTCCATCATATGAGAACCAAGCAAAGACTAATCACATTATAAATGAAGGATATTGCACCAAGGTATGCCCTTCACAGGCTTTACAAGGTAATCATTAAAAACAACACTCAATATGCATTGGCGGCAGGTATGTACGAAAAAGAAAGCAAATTTCGTTAGTGATAACTTTCCGTGGCATTGAATTATTTTTCTTGAAAGCTTTAGCACATTGAATTAAATCTTGCTTTTCGAAACATTTTAAAGACTGTTGTTTTAGCTCTCCTGTAAAATGCAGATGTCGTATCAGAGCCTGTTATTGCATGTAAAATTATTAAATGGTTTTGACACTTTCCAAAAGCCGATATAGTACCTATATTGTGTCACAAGGGTGGAAAGTGGGCATTAGAAGCGCCCGGGTGTATTTTGCTTACCTGTAAAAACTAAAAAAAATGTTGTAGTTGAGAAATAAAGCCCAGCCGGGTGCGTGACAGGCAAGCACGTACACCATTGCGCCAGCAGGAGGTTTAGGAAAGAATGCTTGTATAGTAGAACTTATACCATTATCTATTTGCTCACCTTCATCATAAGGTATAGTCTATATAGAAAGGACAAGGAGTAATAAATCATTCATTTAAGTAGATTTCATAGACCTACCAAAATAAATTTTAAGAGGGTATACAGTAAGGTACATTTTGTATTGAACGAATGAGTTGCAGCTATGCTAAAGAATATACGATTTAGGTCAGAGGTAACGGGATGTACTAATTTTAATAAAAAAAGTGATAAAGGTACATAAATTTTAGTAAGTTTGATAAAGAAAGGCAACACAGTTTATTCATAATAGAAAACAAACCAATCTGTAACAATAATTATTTTATATATTTTTGTTCTTTTTGTAAGAAGACTAATTTAAACTTTAAATATTGTCACAAATAAATTACAATAAAATATATTTTTTAAAAATTAACTAAAGTCAAGATAGCAAGATATCGTTACAATTTTTATTAAATTCAAAGAAGCAAAATGAATATTTTTTATTTGTATTACTCCTATATGTAGTGTTTGGGGAATTTTTCTCAGAAATTTTAAATGGCAAGTGGTCTACTGTAATCGGCTTAATACGATTACACCTATTTACAGATTATTCGATTATTGAGAGGGATTTTCCAAACAACCCAGTTTTCTTAGAAACATTATCGGGAATATTATTTTAAAAGAAAGTAGGTTCATTAAATCAGAACTTAATATTTAAAAATGCCAAATTAAAAGCACACTTTTTCAATGCTAGAATAAAAAAATCGTAGGTTAGAACTTCCCGCACAATTTTTGATGTTCATATGATTGGTTTTCCGGTAAGCAAGGTGGAAAAACCATTTTTCACCAAAATTATATAGAGTAAACAGTTTAACTTCACCTTATGATTTATTATTTTTAGTTCTATTTTAAAAAAATACTTAAAGAAATGGTACGTCGTTGAACAAAAAAATTTACAAGGCGCAGATTGCATGGCAAATGCAACAGGAGCAGATGCACCCGATAATGCATACATACATTCGAAAAGTTACCAGTCCACTGACTCGCAAGTCAATCCCACGAATCCTCTCGACCATCTCTTAACTTACACCTTGCAGATTTTTGACTCGTGCCGCATAAATTTTCTGCTTTTATATATTTTTTTTTATTTTACCGCTTCTGTAGTAAGTATTTCTTGAATGTGATTCGTAATCATTAAATTTCGTTTTGCATAATATTTCATTAAAATAAAATTGGATCATGTGTCGCGTGAAGATTGCGTCAAAACAGGTGATGGACACAGCTAGGAAATGGGGAAATGACTAAAGATAAAAGAAGAAATGCTAATTTAAATATTTAAATACGTCGAATATCTTAGTTAAATTACTTATTGTAAATATGAAAAAGTGAGCTATGAAAGTGACAACTAATATTTTTGAAAGTGACATTTCTTTAATGAATTAAGCAAAATGGTTTATAGTGAGGAAAAAAAGTCCAAATATTTACTTGTTATATACAAAATAACAAAAATAAACGTGCCGCAAAAACTGCATATAGGGCGTTGTATCCAAATTGTCCAACACCATCAGAAAATACGTTCAAAAATACTTACCGACAGGTGAATAATACCTCCAGTTTTAGTAAAAAAAAGCTTGTAGTACAAGCAAACCAGGAAGAAATGCTAGATATACTGCTTAATTTCGAAGGTAAGCCCATCCATATGTATTCGCGAATAGACTTTTTTCAAACGTTGTACTATTTTTTAGAAAATTCTGAATGCAGTATAAATAATGCAGCCGATCAATTAGATAAAAGTTATTCTAAAATCCAACGTACGTTAAAAAATAACAACTACAGACCATATAAGATTTTACCCGTACAAGTTTTAACAGAGGCTAATAAAAGGAAAAGGCTCGACTTTTGCCGCCAGATGATTCAAAATTTGGATAGAGATCCCGATTTTTTTAATAAAATATTATGGACTGATGAATCATCTTTTTCTACGGCAGGAGTTTTTAATAGGAAAAATCGAAGGTCGTAGGAAAATAAGCACAACAGAGAAAGATTAGTAAAACAAATAAAAAAATCAGGAAGAAAAACTGTTAGCGTTTGGTGTGGAATTTTCAGGAACAAAATAGTGGGCCTATATTTTATGATTACACTTTAACTGGAGTTTATCTGGAAATAATGATCCCAGAAGCAGAAAATATTCTTTTGCAGATTTTTCCGGAAGCAGAACTTGATGATATGATTTGGATGCAGGATGGGGCAACTCCGCATAGTGCCCTACCCGTTAGAGATCATTTGAATAATGTATTTCCAATATGGATAGGGAATAATGGAACTATTAATTGGCCACCCAACAGTCCGGATTTGACACCTATAGATTCATTTTTTGGGGGATTTCTAAAAGATATTGTCAATAATAATAATAGTATTCAAGTTATTAAAGACTTGAAATAAACAATCTTAATATAAATAATGAAGCCATTTGCAGCACAATTATAAATATATAAGAAGAAGTTATCAATTATGCATTAACAATAATGGTGGACACATCGAACATCTTTTATAAATTATCACTCATTTATATTTAAATTTCCTAAATATATCTTTATCTTTTTTGTATAAATATATGAACTTTTTCTTCCTCATTAGATATTCGACGTTCAATAACTCAAAAACGGTATATGGTAGGGGCATCATATGGTATATTTTTGAAATCAGGAAGAACGATCATTCCAAAAATATAATAATATACAGGGTATCCTATTTAAAAATATATATAATTTCTTTGTATCCCCTGAAAAACGCACGCTACTGTACTTTTAATAGCATTTTAACAAAATTCAGTCATAACCACACAACTTTTATTAAAAACTTTTTTTCCTCTAGGTAATAATAACGATGATAAGGGGTGGGTAATTTATAATGAATAACCCTGTACATGGCTATTAAATGAGTAAGGAAAAATATTTTTTCATTTTGTCTTTGCATCAGTTAACCTCACATTCTGTCAAATGTATGAGATTTAGTGCTAATCAAGTAGTCCCTGTCTTTATTTACCTTGGTTAAAAATAAACAACTTTACTCCCTCAACAAAAGTCAATAAAGTTAGGTTAAGAAGCTAATAGTGAAAAAACTAATTTATTATATTATCAAATTGTTACAACTACTGCCATTAATAATGAAAAGGTTAAAAAAAACCATTATTGCCGTTTAAGTAGATGATAAATGCAATAAAGCAAAAGAAAAAAGTAAAAGAAGAATTAGAAAAATATTTTGAAATTATAGATCTAGAAAATTTAAATTACTGTTTTCTACAACATGAAAATTTCATGTTTGAGCCAAAGCAAATATATAGGTACTAAAATTACTTGAAAAATATTAAATGAAAAATTGTAGTCTCTTTTACTATACTTGGAAACACTTTTTAATTTAGGAAATATTAGTTCTAGTGACATTTTTCTATTTTTTTTATTCATTAATTTATTTGTCAAATGTAATAGGTAGCCATTAGATGTATGATCTCAATTTCTTTATCAAAGTTATTTTTGTACATCGGAATTGAAAATCCTGTATGTAGCATAGAATTATAAGCTGCTAATTTATGTGTTATAGAATGGTTTGAATATGGTATGGTTACATCTGTTTGTGTTGGTTTTCTGTATATTGGATAATTTAGTGAATTATTAACTTTTTCAATTCTTAAATCTAGAAAATTAATTGATTTTCTTCAACTTCTAAAGTAAAATTAATTAATACAATTAAAAAATATATCTAACTGTCGTTCGCTACCTAAAAAACCTGCTAACACATCTTCAACATATCTATACCAAAATACAATATTGTTTTTTTAACTAGAATTAAAAATTTCGTTTTCTAAATTAGCCATAAAAATATTTGCTAATATTGAACAAAACTAACTTTGATAAAGAAATTGATATCATAAAACAAATAGCTACATCTAATGGCTATCCAATTCATTTGATAAATAAATTAATAAATAAGAAAGAACAAAAAGTGTCACTACAACTAATATTGCCTAAACAAAATAAAGAATTTAAGTTATAAAAATATTACATATTGTGGAAATATTTCCAATACAATTTCAAAAATAATATCTTCGCCAACATCAACATTAATGTAATTTAAAACACAAAATAATGTTGGTACAAAATTGTTAAATGTAAAAACAAAATTACCCAAATTAAAAAAAAACAGGTATTTACAAAATTAATTGCCCAAAATGTAATGCTGTATAACAAAGAAATTTTGAAGTAAAATTTAATGAACATATAGATTAAAATCACCAGATAAGTCGAATTATGCAAAACACCTACTTGAACATCCACTCATACACACCATAGATTTCCTTGAGGAACTTGAAATAAAAAGACATTTAGCAGATCAACAATTTAGAGTTGTTAATGAACAAATAAATCTTCCGCAGTAGATAAGGCAATAATACTTTGTTTTCTTGATTCCTAGCTTATTAGTCCTCCTGCAAAAGGAAAACAATATCCAGTATAGGATCTTCTATCGACAACACAAGAACCCTAATTTGCAATAGATAACCAACAATGTCTTCCTTTATTCTTTTGTAAACTAAACATTTTTCGTTTGTGACTTGCTGCAGTCCAATATCAGGGCCGTATTGTAATTGTAATTTAAAAGCTTATCTTTTAATTAAACGTAGAATTTTTATCAAACGTTTAGTTTTTTATTCTTAGTAAGATGGACTTCCGCAGAGTAAGGGTTAGTACAATAAATTTTCTTGTATGGAGTAGTTGATTGGGGTCAATCAGGTAGAAAGAAGCAATAGGCTAACACTTGTTTGAGTACCAGGGCACAAGGGGCAATAAGAGAAGTGATAAGATGGAACGTTGAGGTGCAAACACCCCATTGATAGGACCTCAACCCTTCCTTGGAATTGCAAATACACTTAAACAAGCCGCCATCGGCGAATGGGTGCAAGGAAAGTCCCTTAAATAGTCGGAAGGTATCCCTAGACGGAAACAGGCTAAACATAAGAGGACATTTCGGAAAAATTTTGATGGCAGACCTATTTTCACAGGGATGTAGTCAGTAAAAATGATAGTAGGACTATTAACCAAGCACTGCAGGCAAAGATAGACCTATGTTGAAAGAAGAGGAAACTTGGAGGAAAGCAGGCTATATAAAATGGTCACTATAACGGCTGATAAGCTTTATTATTAGTCCAGGAGGAAACCGAAAACTATTCCACCTCAATTTTTTTATGTGATCCTCTTCAAACTGCCCTCCTAACCTAATGATATAAAAATGCATGTTGCCATGGTGCAACCCGGTGCCATATTGTTTAAACCGAAATTGTTTAAACAATTGCAAGGAATTGTTATTTTTCAACCGGACAAATTTTTTTATAAAATATTCTTTATTGCAATACCAATAAAAAAGGTCCTACGACTTTTCACGATAAAGTTAATACTTAAAGATATGAATTTTTTAAAGTTCGAAAAATTTCAAATTTGGGTATTTTCAACCCATGAAAAATAGATATATTAAAAAAAAAGATAATGTTAAAGTATTATTTTTTTTTATTTTTAATAATACTGTTAATAGAAATTTAAAAAAATTTCATAACCTAACCTAACTTTCAATTACACTACTGTTTACATAAGAAAAAAGGTAATTAAAAAAAAATAGCATATAAAAATAATGTAGCTCAATTTTAAGAGTCCAAAAATTCATATAGACATATTTTTAAAAAATATATGAAAACTACTTTGTTAACATGTTTAGAATTTTAAAAATTCATTTACTTGGCTACTGCAAATATTTTTCTACTTATAAATAATTGTAATTTTGCTTATGATAAATATTACTAAAAATAACATTTTCAATATTAAATTTTCATGATATTCTCTGGAATATTACCTACTTCATTTCAAGCTTTTCTACAAATGTCAGATTCTCTGTTTGGGAATTGTTGGGGGTCCTCTTTTAATCAGATACTTAATGAGTAGTGATTTATCTGTTTGTGTCAGACATTAAATTTTGTGTCTAATACAGACGTCCATAAATATCTTATCTACAAGACTCCAGCGGATTGAGGACATTTTAATTTAAAAATACGTATTTTTTTATTAAAAAATAACGGTTATATTAATTATATTCGGAGATTTGTATCTGGTCAAGTATCGTATATATGATGTTATTAACATTTTTTAAATAGAACCTAACCTTACTTTTTTTAATCTCTATTTTTACTTTGCAGTTCAGATCATATGGGGGACCATTGCGTCGGTACCCTTCTTCCTTTTAACCGTTATGGAAAAGTTCTGTTTAAAAAATCGACCTCTCTTGTTATACAGTGCGTCCATAAAGTTACTATTGTTTCAGATCATAATCTAATATACAGGGTGAACCACTTTCGTGTAATGCCGTCATCGCCATTTTTTCAAATGAACCCCCCCTTTTTTTCAATTTCCAAATTGCCTTTGCTGAGCTGATTCCAAAAATGTATAATATGTTGGTATTTGGTACAGGGTGGGCAAAAATGCAAAAATTTACTTACAAAGTATTATAATGAAAATAACGAATAAACTTAATAAACACATTAAATGAAATTACGCATTGTTATACAACTACTTCGATAAACTATCAAGAACATCCAGCATTATTCTCAATAATTGTATCTTACAGCTTTTATTAGTGATCCAAGCCCCTGGACTATAAAAAACTTTTTGTTTGGCATTATTTTTTTTACCAGATATTTTTTTAAACCTGACAGATTTAAAAAAAATTTTACTTTGTTTTGTGGGCAATTTCATTCTAAAACTTTCCTTACTCTAGTTATTTTTTGAAAATTCTCCTCTTTTTCAAAAAAAAAGAACTTGCTCTATATCGGTTCTTATGCGAATCACCTTGAATATTTATATAGTGTATTTGAAAATCAAGAGAGAGTAAATTCCCAGAAATGTTTTGCAGTTATCAGTGTTAAAGGCAGTAAACCATAGACGTGCGTTTTCAAAATTAAATTAATATGGAAATAGAAATATTTAATTTGTTTTAGTTATTTATACCTAGATTACCAATTTTAGATAGATGAACATAATTCGTAAGTAGTAATTTAATTTGGGTAAAATGAAGAAAAAGTCAATATTATTTTAGGCATTTTGTTTTAGGCATATGTTTATTTACAAAATATGTATATAATATGTACAGATAATTACAATTACTTATAAATTAATATGAGGAGCTAAAAAAACAATTAAGTAGGTATATGTTAAAAAAAAAGAAAACCAACCGCAAGGATAAAATTTAACGAGAAACATGCAAAAAATACGACAATATTAAATCTTAAAAAATAAAAATCTAAAAATAAAATTAAAGTACATAAATTAATAATTTTAAAGTTATGGTTCCTCGCACTCTGTGTCTAGAAGATTCACCATCTGATTCTAGAGAAATTACAATGGGCTCTATAGTAATATCAATTATGTTATCTAGCTCCCACATTTTTTTTTCTATTTCTGTAACGTGTCTAATACATTTTTGCCAATTTTCACTTGTTACTTCAGATATTGCCTTATTGAAGAGATTTTTAACATCTGATAATTTAAAAGTAGTGTTATTTCTGGCAACATAACCTTTAACTTGAGCCCATATCAATTCTATCGGATTCAGCTCACAATGGTAGGGTGGTAAAGGAAGGATTTCAATTTCTCGTTTTTTGGCTATCTCCTCAATATTATATTTTTTATAATTTTGCTTATGTTTTTTAGCAATAGTTAACAATTCTGCCCTCAGCATTGTATTTTCAAAGGCTAAATTTTTAGAAGATTACCATTTTGCAATTTCATCCTTTTTCCATTTAGTGGTTGGTAAAGGTTCAAGTAATCTGGAGTGGTAACTTGCGTTGTCCATTACAATAACCGATCCTTTTGGTATGAATTGAATCATCTGTTTAAAATATTCCTCAAACACGTCTCTATTCATTTCTTCGTGATAATCAACGATTTTTTTTATTCAAATAAGAGTAAACCATTCTCAAGAAAACCGTTTGTACTGCCTATATGACAAATAATTAATCTTTTACCTTTTCCTATAGGTTCCTTAAAACCAGTAGTATATCCTTCTAGAAAAGCTTGATGGGATGATTTTATATTTTTGTCTTTCCAAACTCTTCCTACACAATGTCCTTCATTAACCCATGTTTCATCTAAATAATAAATGTTTTTATTTTGAGCTTTAACTTGTTGTATTCTTCTGAGGTACTGTCTTCTCCAACATACAATTTCTTCAGAATCAATTAGCATTGAGTGTCTGCCCATTTTTTCAAATTTAAAGTTTCACTCATGTAACGTTTTCCATAGTTTATCCCGGCTTATTGTGGGTAAATCAACATCATTCGTAATGGCTTGCAAAACTTTATCTAAAGTTGGTATTTGACCACGTTGTCCACGTTGACTTTTAATAGTTTTTGTCTACCTGGTTTCGGCTTTGGTGAGGTTACCTTAGATGTTGTTTCAACTACACTGTCAATAGTGTTTGAGGAATTTTGATGTTTAAAATAGTGGTACACATTCACTACAGCACTCTTTTCATTGAGCGATAAATGGTCTAGTTTTAATTTTTTCACTGGAGTATATTCACAAACTGCTTCCATTTTTAGTCACTACTATTTGTCACGTTTATCGAAAATCAAATAACTGCATTTCTAGAAACTTAAGCACTATTTAAGTCGAAATATCTGTCATTAGAAGCTGTTGCCATTCGGAGGTCGTTATATAACAGGCTCTTAGGCCTACTGTAGTAACAATGAAAGATCATAAAATAATGTGATAGTCCAAGAAATTTAATAAATTTTGTATTGAAATTAACAAAAACAATTTAGAATGCATTACAAATGCTGTGAAGTTTTACCGCACGTACTGTACTATAGTTTTGCATACCGAATTAGTTTTTATTCTGGGAATTTACTCTCTCTTGATTTTCAAATACAGTATAATTTTGGTTTCAATCAGATATTTTTCCTTTTTTTCTGTTTTTTTTTTTTTAATTTTAAACACATTTTCATATACCTGATTTTTGGTAAAAATTTCGTAAAAATTCGTTTAGCTGTTTTTTATAAATCTCAAAAGGTATTGAAATAATAAAAGTTTTACTCAAATTCTTAAGTTTGACACTGGCAGATTTGATAATTCTCACTAGCGCGTAGCGTTCAAATAATATTATTTTATCGAAATGATTTACCACAAAACTCAATTAAGTTTTCATGTTAGAAAAAGATTGTAAATAGAAAAAAAAATTGTAAAAACATAAGGAACAATCTGTAGGTTTCCTAATTTTGATTTTAGAACATTGACAAAATTAAATATTAGTTTTTGATATCATATTTTTCCAGGATATCTGCCCACCCACAAAACCCAGTATACAAATTAATTGATAACATACAACCTGCTCCTGAAATTATTCGATCACCGCTCTCACCTCCACAAATGCTATATCCTATCTTAAGAAACACTAACCTCACTGCTACAACCCCCGCAAAAATTTTCTAAAACCCCCCCATGGACCAAAAAACCGCTTCTATTGAACACAAGCCTAAGTAACTACAACAAATACGAAACGCCTAACATAGTCTTCAGACAAAAATTCAGAGAACTAATAAACCAGCAGAAGTTTGACAAAATCCTGTATACCGACGCCTCCAAAGAAGTTAATGGTACAGGATGTGCTGTCACTACACTAGATAAAACAATAGCAACACACAAACTCCCTGACTTATGCAGTATACACACAGCTGAACTATATGGAATACTAGAAGCTCTGAAGACTCCCGTACAGGATAACAGTAAACTCGCCATATGCACAGACTCCCTCTCATCAATATGCTCCATCAGAAACAACTACTCACAGCATCCTTTAGTACAAGATATACTTGACATCTGCCACCACCTCCACACTAGAGGTACATGTGTGTCCATCATCTGGATCCCTTCCCATGTAGGAATTACTGGCAACGAACGCGCAGACCAAGCAGCAAAATAAATTTGTTCCTCTGAATTGCCAGTAGAACAAATTCAACTCCATCAAGATTTAAAATCAACAGCTCGGCAAACGATGATACAAACATGGCAAAGACATTGGAATACACAGAACACAAAACTACGCACAATTCAATCCACAGTTAACGCTCAGAAGATGCCTCCATTGGCAAGAAAGGATAAAAGTATTTTAAGAAGACTCAGAATAGGTCATACCCGCCTAACCAATGGTTATCTGATGGCTTCACACAACCCTCCTACCTGCCAATTCTGTGATAGTGTAAGTCTTACAGTTAAGCACATACTTTTAGATTGCAAACACTACAGCCTAACCCGTCGCAAATACAAACTCAGTGCAACTCTCAAAAACATACTCGGTGTACCTAACCAGTTTAGTGCAGTGATTCAGTTCCTTAAAGACTGTCAACTATATAATCTAATTTAAAGTTTATTTGTAAATATCAGTTGTGTAATAGATCCCGTGTCAGTGGTCTCTAGATGCCGAGACACGTTAATTTTAATAAAAAAAAAATAAAAAAAAAAAATAAAATAAAAAAAAAAAATTAGTTTTTAATTTTTTTTGAAAAAACAAAAACCCAATATAAAAATCTTTTAAATATCTCTGCCAAAAATGAAACGATTTTATTCATAAATAGCCGAGTTATGAAGAAAACTTTAAAAGAGTACACCTTAATCATAAAGACAGTTCATTTTTGCTAAATAATTATTAATAAATGTTTCTATTTAATAGTGTAAATATTTGTTGTTTTGATTTCACTAAATAAGTTTTTTATTTTAGTTTCTACAAATATGCACTTAATAGTTATTTACTTACTTTTTCTTCCCCGAAGCTACAGAAGGTTCCACCACCAATGCTTCACCATTAAATGTAAAACCTATAACATAATTTATTGGACTCTGAATAAAAATATAAAATGTAGAAAACCGCAGTAGATAATAATAGTAAACAACAAGTGTATAAAGCAATTCCTTTTTTTTTCAGGAATGAAAAGCCCTGCACAAATAATTAAAACTCTTTCAGTAAATTACAACCGAAAAATAGATTTGTCCATATTTAATATTTATTTGAAAGTAGGTACATATTTCGAGATCAAAATCACTATCCACTAAAATAATAACATTAATATTCCTAGAAACAACTACTAAATTAATTAAAATCTAATTAATGTCAATATAAGTTCTTGAAATAAATCTAACGTTGTGGCAATATCAGTTATTTACTATATACCGGGTGTCCCAGAAGTTTTTGATGCATTTTAACTGCAAATATATTGGAACTTAAAAATCATAGAGACGTGCGGTTTTCGACGAAAAATTTCTTTTTGTATAACGTTTTTTTCAGTATATATGTTTAAATAGTAAAATCTTATATAGGGTGTTTTAAAAAAAAAGGTGTTTTTTAAATGCAAATATCGTCGATTTTTTTAATGGAACACCCTTTATATTTTTATTCTATCAGAAAGACGAACTCTTTACCTTTGAGAAAATGTATAATTTGTTAAAGTTTTTAAGAAAAATAAGTGAGTTATTATGTAGGCATCTACGGGTTTCAATGTATAAGTAGGCTTTGGGGTTTTCATTGATTCAACAAACTGAAACAACGAAATTTTAATTCACTGCGAATTGTTTTCGACTTATTTTCAATAATGGTGGGATTTAGTGAAAAATCAAAAACTGTGTTATTGTATGCTAAGTATGAATCAGTTGTTACTACCAAAAGATAAGTCCGTCAGGTACTTAAGAAACATCTAACTTCAAAAAACAGCATTAAAAAATGGTAGGTACACTGTATTTCTATAAAATGGATCTATGGAAAGGAAGAAATATCAAACACATAATGGTGACATTTTTTTAAATAGACTCTTACGTCTTCTGGAATCATGAGAAGAACATAATAATCGAATATCTCTTCGCAAAGTCTCATCCACAACTGGAATTTCAAAATCCGAAGTTCAGAGATGTATAAAGGTATTGAAGTTAACTCCTTATAAAATACAGATACACCAAAAAATATATGAAAGGGATTTTTAAACCAGAATTGTTTTCTCTGAGACATTACTAGATTTATTTAGAGAAGTTCCTGATGTTTTACTTATAATGGCAGATGAGGCTGGATTTCATTTAAACGGGAGATGTAATAAACATAATTGTCGCATAAGGGGGTCTGAAAATCCAAGGGTAATTATTGAGGAATACGAAAGAAATTCACAAAAGTTGAACGTTTGGTGAGGCGTTTCTAACGAGCAAATATATGGACCGTTCTTTAGCAGGTTACTCTGGCATAAAAACGAAGACGAAGTAATACACAAAGCAACCAAGGCCCTCATGGTGTGCAGGAACATTGCAGGGAAGAACTGGGGATGTAACCCACGTAATGGATGTACACAGCAATAGTGAGACCATTAATCACATATGGGGCAGTGGCTTGGGGCGCAAGGGCTAATCTGAATTCGACGAGGAAAAATCTCTCGATTCAGAGAGATTCAGAGACTAGCCTGTTCATGTATCACTAGAGCAATGGGAACTTGCCCCACTGCTGCAATGGAGGTGATTTTAAACTTGACCCCACTGCATATTCTGCTAGAAAATGTAAGGAAGAAAACAATATATAGAATGATCAAATAAGGAATTATCAGGGAAAAACCTCGATCACTTCAATTTGGGAAATGCCCCAAGATGATATGCCAAAGAAATTCAACTTTGTGAGAAAATTCATCACAAAATTGAGTAATAAATCTGAATGGCATGAAGACACCATACAGAATTTAAACCAGAATGCCATAAAGTGGTATACGGACGTTTCCAAGCTAGACGAGGGAACTGGGATAGGAGTTTTTGGACCGAGAGCCAAATACTCAGAAAGCTTGGGCACATACCCGAGCATCTTTCAAGCAGAAGTCGGCGACATCGAAAGATGTGTGGGTGTGGAATTCAATATTGGAAGAAACTACCGCAGACAAGAGATTGTGATCATGTCGGATAGTCAAGCAGCCATCAAAGCGCTGAGCTCAAATATAATCAGTTCGAAGATGGTTTGGGAATGCCTAGGCAAATTAAATCAACTAGGCCAGGAGAACACTATCACCCTCCTATGGGTCCCGGGACACATAGGAATAGAGGGGAACGAAACAGCAGATAAGCTGGCAAAAAAAGGAGCTGAAACCCCACATTTGGGACCAGAACCATCTTGTGGGATCAGCAGTAGAGTAATCTTAGGAAAACTAAGAGAATAAATGGAGAAGGAAAAATCCAAGTACTGGAATCAGCTGGAAGGACTGAGGCAATCTAAGATACTACTGGGGAACTATGACCAGAACAGATCTCTTAGCTGCCTCAACCTCAGTAAAAAAAGGCTCCGTATTCTAACGAGAATATTAACCGGGCATTGCCGGTTAAGAAGAAACTAGGGTTAGCAGATGAAGCAAAGTGCAGATTCTGTGAGGAAGAGGATGAAACCTCAATACACATACTCTCAGAATGCCCTGCATTGCAGAATTCTAGGACTAGATACCTAGGAGCACATGAAATAGAAGAAGTGGATCTACCTGATTTGAAGCCCGACGATGTCCTAAACTTCCTCAGGAAAATAGGACTCGAGGAGCTGCTATAAATCTGAGAAAACATCAGAACATGGCAAGGGGGGGGGGACACAATAGACCCTATAGGTCGCAGTGTACTTATCACCCCTAATTTGTACATACATACATGGACCGTTCTTCTTTCAAGAAACTACAATTACTGGTAATGTCTACAGAGACATGTTACAAAATTACCCATATCCACAACTGGAGCAAGATGGCATCATAAATTCAGTTTTCTTTCAGCAAGTCGGTGCACCACAACACTATTCACTTGTGACTAGAAATTCTTTAACAGAAACATTTGCAGATATGTGCATTGGGAGAGCTGGACCAATTGAGTGGCCTGCTCGCTCACCAGACTTGACGATTGATTCCAGACTTTTTTATCTGGTTTTTTATCAAAGATAGGTATTATAATCCTATTCCAGAGACTCTAGAAAAACTAAGATGTAACATTGTCCGACCATTACAAGAAATTACCCCAGAAATGTTGCGAAATTCTTTGCAGAACTTTTTATTCAGGTTACAAAAATGGATAGACCAAAATGGATAAATTATAAAGTTAATTTTTAATAAAATTTGAAACATATCTTTCAAGTTTTTATTTTATTTTATTGTTAACAGCATCAACCACTCTGGGTTATTAGCTGTACTATCATTGATACATACGGTTACTTAAGTCTAATAGTATTTTGATTATTACATAAGTTCACATTTAGGTAACAGTATCATAATTTACAAATTAAGAATGGGGTTTACAAAATGTTAACAGTGGTTATAGTTTGTTTAAAACATTAATGCCTTTCAAATAATTAAACAATTATGTAAGCTTACAGTGTGGTCCTAAGAGTGCTTTTATACTGATAGGTATTGAGTGGTTTTGTCTTTCACTATTGTATTTAGGACACTCTATTATTATATGTGTTACATTTATGTCGCAATTACACAGGTCACAAATAGGGCGATTAGATTTAGAGATAGAGTAGCTGTTAGTAAGTCTGCAATGCACTATGCGTAAACGATTAAGCTTCACGAACAGCTGGCGATTTAAGTCTATCTCTAACACTGAGGACGCACTGCGTATTGCTTCTCTGGCATGAAAATCTGCTTTTTCGTTTCCTTGAAGTCCAATGTGTGATGGAACCCATATAAAGCCTACTTGCTGCATCGTGTTCTTTAGTAGATGTAATTGTTCTTTTATTAAAATTCTTATAGGATTACTTGTATATAACTGTTCTATCGTATGTAATGCACTGAGAGAATCGGTAATTATGAGAGATTTTGGAATTTTTTGAGTGCGAATATGAATGAGGGCTTGAAGAATTTAATATAGTTCTCCAGAGTAAATACTGCAAGTGGAAGATAATTTAAATTGTAATATAGTGTTTGAATTTACTACTGCCGATCCCACACCATCAGCAGTCTTACATGAATCTGTATAAATTTGACAATGATCTGGGAAAAGAAGCAAGTTTGGTTTTCAAGTTTGTGTTGTTATTTTCTTTTGTAATTTTTTGTGTAGACATCTCTATCTAATAAACAATTATCATTAAAATCCAAATAACTCACTTATTTTTCATTAGAACTTTAACAAATTATACATTTTCTCAAAGGGAAAGAGTTCGTCTTTCAGATAGAATAAAAATATGTAGAGTGTTCCGTTTAAAAAAATCGAAGAAATTTGCATTTAAAAAACACCTTTTCTTTTAAACACCCTATATAAGATTGTACTAATTAAACATGTATCCTGTATGTATATAAAAAGAAATTGTTCCTCGAAAACCGCACCTTACTACGGTTTTTAAGTTCCGATATATTTGCAGTTAAAATGGGTCAGAAACTTCTGGGACACCCGGTATAACCTACCGTTTTAAAGACAACAAACCCAAAATAAACAGTGCCGAAATTAAGAGGACTGTGAAATTGCACACGCAAGTTGTATTTATCACATTTGGTACCTATAATACTTGTCAACTTGACATTACATTATGGTTAAAATACAGGGTGTCCATCTATAAACTGACACATTTTTTTTGACAGTATTGCCAAGTTTCAAAATTTACCTGAAATAGGAGAGAAAAAATTGATGATTTTCAAAGGTCGATTTCTCAAAAATTTTCAAAAAGGTGTCATTTACTAAGACAATTTATACATTTTCGGAAAGGGGATTTAACAGGCTTTCATGTGCAATTAAAACGTACAGGGTGTTACATTTAAAATTTTTGAGAAATCGGCCTTTGAAAATCATCAATTTTTTTCCTCCTATTTCAGGTAAATTTTGAAACTTGGCAATACTGTCAAAAAAAACTTTAAAAATATTGATGAAGTTCTGTGAAAACCGCACATTGTTGTCATTTTCCGTTCTCGACTTATAAGCAGTTAAAATGTGTCAGTTTATAGATGGACACATTGTATTTGTCATAATGGTTATTTCTGATCTTAAGCCGCGTTTACATGAGGCGACATAGGTCGAACTATATACCTAGTAGTTCGACCGAAAATCGAAAATGCAATCTGTGTTTCTATTAAGTCGGTACCTTTTTGGAGTAAGTATTAAAGTTCACTTGAAATTTGAAATAATAATTTCACTCCTAAAGAATTTATATTGAATTAATTGGTACAAAGTACAAACAGTGTAACTAGCGGCCTCTGTGAGATTAAGATTTACAACGTTGCCAGTAATTTTAGCAAAATCGTTAAAAATTTATAATTTTTTTCTTCGAAGTCATTCATCTTGAATATTTTAGTTTTTTACATATTCTAGAGCAAAGGTTACCTTTTTTTAAATAACCTGTATATATAAAAAAAACATGAAAGGAATGAATGAAATCATTTTAAATTATTATCATGGAGTTTAAGAACTTAAAAATCAATTTAAAAAATTACACCAATTGAAATTTGTATTTGTTTAGTATAAAACAAAATATTATTATTCTGTAACACCCATTTTATTTGAATAATATGAATTAAATACATAATGTCAGTCTCTTTCATTTTAAAATGCAATATCCACTTCCTAGAGATTCTAAAATACCATAAAAGGTACCTAGATACTTCTCGGAAACTGTGATGAAGTACCGGATTTGGTTTTCAATATGACAACACTACAAACTTATAAAAAATACTCACAGTCAATAGCTTAATATAAATACTAGTACGTAAAAAAATATACAACAGCTAAAACTTCATTAAAAATGAATAACTTAAATTTAAAATCGAATTGTAATTAATTTTTCTTATTTAAATTAAAATATTTCTAAAACTAATAACCTTGATCCAGCTCTGTATTCTAAATTCTACCTACAAACCTGTTTTATACCGGCTAACTATTCAAGAATTTGACAAGAAAGTGGTCCTAACCTAACATTTTAAATGTTAATTTAATTTAAAAATTATACATTAACAAACAAATCTAAATGCATTTGTTAATACATTTATTCTTCTTTGATAAGTATATTAGAAACTTTATAAGTGTTTTTTCTTGAAAACATCCCACCATAAAGTAAACATTGTACCTAATAGGTACCTACATAACTTTTGAGATGACATTGAAAATGTTTATTTCTAGTAAAAGTATAAAAACACGAACTTACCATTTAGCTTGTCGATTGCTTTGTCGGCGGATGATTGATCAGGACAATCAACAAATGCATATCCTCCACGTTTTATCAAAATTGTTGTACAAGACAAATTCTGTTCATTGAAGAGTAGCCGAAGAGAATTTTCATTGGTTTCGTTAGGTAAATTACCAACATATAGTTTGCTCATTGTAATAGGAGGAATTTTACCCGTTGTCGACATCTGAAGAACTTAAAACTTTAAATTATCTTACTTAAAATTAAATAAACTTTACGAAAACTCAAACACCACGTCCACAACGCTTATAAAGTTTTATGACATGCGCACTCTTTTCGTTATGCTTGGAATGCATGCACCCGCATAAGGAAGACAACATTTTATTATTGGGTTGAATTTTGGCACGTGATGATTTTCTAGATAAATGACAAGTCCAATTTAAAGTGGCATTCTTATAATAATCACGTAAATGATCATTTAAACAAGGTATTATCTGTGAATTAGAATTAAATTAATATTAATTTGCAATGAAAGTTTTCTTTAATACAATAAGAAAGTAAAGCTATTAGTTATAATAGCAGTATTTCAACGGCGCCGTGGCTTAGTTGGTTAAAGCGCCTGTCTAGTAAACAGGAGATCGCGAGTTCGAATCTCGCCGGGGCCTATGTGGAGTACATTTTTATCTAAATTTCTAATTTTATTGTTGTGATATTTAGATCTATGGTTTATTTATTGTTCAATCAGTTTTTATTTAGTAAGTTACTCTTTGTAGTCCCCAGTTTATTCGAAATTTTAACCAATTTTTTGTTGAATTAGTTCAGCAGTTCGGCGTTTATCAAATTGGGCTCCACTTTTTAAGTATCCGCAAATAGGTACATTTGAAAAACATTTTCCATTAAGGTCCCTCATCTATCCCATAAAATATCTCTGCACGTAACACTCGCTTAGTGCGATAGCTATTTCGATAGCGAAACGGCTGTCATTACATTTAAAGTATTTAAAGAATAAATAGTGGAAGTTAATTCAACCTTTTAGTTGTTTATTGTTCTGAATAAGATGAACTTTCACATAGTAAGGGTTAGTACCATAAAAATCTTACATAATGTCACTTATTTTAAACAATTTTTTTAAGAAATAACTATGACTAAAATCAAATAATCATATAAATATTGTAAAATCAAAATTTCACATCCCAAATTAATCATTTAGCAACAAATAAAACCAATAAAGCAGAATAATGGACTGGGAAAGTAGTGACGTAAGTGTCAAACCTAATCATTCAAAACAACTTTTTTTATATGTTTTAAATATAGGTGTTATTTACTATTTTATTGTATTTTCTTGATTTTTGGTAATTAATTACTGTTTTTTCATTGGTAAGTGGTCATTCATATGATTTACATATCACTAAAGTAGATAGACAAACAATTTCAGTAAAAATATTATAACATAACCTTCAAAGTTGTGAATTGTCATAAATAATAATAACAAAATAACTGAAACAAAAGTTATTTCTGCAGATTTATAATGTTGCCGTTTGGAATCATTTCGTTGACATTTCCCAGTTCAACAGCATAGAACACAAATTTTGACGTCACACTTTCCCAGTTCATCAGAAAACAAAATATATTATTTGACATTGTGATTTATCAATAGGGATGACCGTTAAAGTTTGCAGAATGTCAAAATTGTTATAATTGAATTGTGATCACTTCAGTTCACCTCAAGTTTTATTTAAATATCATATCATGGGACTGTTTGGTAAAGAACAAAAAGAACCTCAAAAAATGTGTTGATGCATTATCAAAATTTTGAACACATGTTTGGTTATACCAAAAAGGTATTGTATTTTTTCACACGGTTAAAGCCTAAAAAATATAATAGCGGCCAGATTAAATCCACAAAGACAGGTTAGGTGACGCAAAATGTTATTATCATAAATGTCTAACGTTTATATTGACCCAATATCAGGGGCGCTACAAAAAGGCTAGATTAATCCAAAAAAACATAAAAAATAAAAATAAATGATTAAGTTGTAGTATAAACTGTGTCCGATACTCTGATAAGTAAATATCAATTATTTTACAGCTATATAACAACCAAAAGAATATCTTAAAATTTTCAGTTTTAATTAATAGTTTAATTCCAATATCTGTTGTTTTGATGTTTGATACTACCTTTAAGTATTAGACATAGCAGCTATCTGTTACGGTATAAAAGCAACATAGCAAATATTTGTCAATTTATTTACCCCAATCCGCCATATTGGTTAAAACGTGGTTTCCCTTTATATTCATTATATACAACAATTTGTGATCTATATATACAATTATATATTCTACATTATATGTGTCTCTTTCCTATTCGCGAAAACTTGAAATCAAACCCACAATATAAATAATTTAATGGTAAATATTACCAGACAGTTGGATTTTTATCTATTCAATTTTCCTCAAATTCTCGGCCCTTATCAGATATTAATCAATAATTAATTATACTATTTTCACTTTTCTCACATATTTCTTTTTTTTCTCACGTATTTCCTGGTAGCATTTCCTTTAATTGACATTTGATTTTCCTCTTTTATCACTTCCATTTATACATGTGCTATTTGCTTAGTAGTGACTTTTTATTGGATTTCTCATTTTTATTCAATAATAAGTTTTTGGTATGGATTATAATGTTGATCCTTATCCTTATAGTATTTCTTTTTATATTTAGGAGGTTTTAACCCCCTGAGATTCGTGGGTTACACCAAGAAGTTTGTTGGAGATCGATCTCCCGTTTGGTGAGGTCTCCCCGCATACAGATTATCCTTGCTCCAACCTCCGACCTCCTACTAAAGTACTTGTTGCATTTTGCCAATTTTTAATATTTTATATTATGTCTTACTATACATGCTGTTTCATCCATATAATTTCTTATGCTTCTTTTTCAACCCTACATTTCCTTCACTAAAAGTAAATTAATTCTTTTCTAAATTCCAAGTAATTTTATTATTATGATCCTTTTAAACCCTGCAGTCTGCACATATAGCTAAGTTTCAATACTATTTTTATTAACATTGGCTTGTTTTTTGTTTGTTGTCATTATTAGATTGTATTAATTTGTCAATAATTTATTTATATACCATATTCTGCAATATGTTATTTTATCCTTTTAATTTCTTATCTTATATAATATGACTCATGTTATCACTTTGCTCTAACTCTGTTTCTCTTCTTATAGCCTGATGATAGTCCGTAGACCGAAACATGTCGCTGAATTGATGTAATATTTACCATTAAATTATATGTGGGTTTGATTGCTACAATTTAATTTTAATTCTCTTTATCTAATCCTGTAGAAGCTTTGAAATACACTTTCTTTCTTTTTACCAGTTGGTGACAAAAATACTTAAAAGGCTCAGGTTTGTGAGTTTCCTCTAATCCTTTCTTTTCTTTACTCCATTTTTGTGCCATCTTTGTGCTGACTATTTCTAACTGCTCGTTTATAAAAACAAGCACATCTCCAGTTGGTGACAATGCTTATTTCATAGGGTGGTGAAGTTAAGCCAGATGTTTGGAGGCATAAACTCTTGATAATATCAGTATTTTCTCAAGAAATACCACATAATATAACGTGTCCCGCTTTGAAAACAGCTTCACCTTCTTGTAATGGCCTACTCCTGTTTCCAATATATTGGAGAATTTCGTACTCACTTCAATAAGAGGCATCTTGGTAAAGTCTATAGTTGAATATTTAAGAAACAATTCCGTAAAGACAAGAAATATTACAAAAAATAGGAAGTTCCCACGTACACAGCAACAACAATAAATACAAAGCATGAACTCAAATTTTGTTGTTCACCCTCGTAGCGGCCATATTGGAAATCGACAGCGCCGTCTAGTGGTCATTGATTTTCGCGAATTTATTATACACCTTTTTTGTAGATGTAATTTTTGTTTTATATATTTATAAAGTTAACCACTCATCCAAAATATACATTTTTCTATATCCAGTGATATTACTTTCGTATGAAAAAAAGAAATCTGTATCCCAACGGATAACACTGTTTCTAAAGTCACTTACCTGTACTGATATAGAAGTGCAAATACTTTCTGAAACTAAAAACATTTAAAACATTTTTATGCGTTTGTCCGGTAGATAAGGTAATACGTATTTAAATTTATCTGCGACGCCAATGGTAAGAGCAGTAGGTACTAAAAAAGAAGAATTAGAAATTCTGCATCTGAATTTTACCTCGCGCAATTTGAATAATGTAATTGTGAACCTCAGAAACGAATATTGAAAACGGAAAACTTGTTCTCATTTTTTGGTAGAACGATTGTTACGAAGACAAGTTCCGGTTCCGTATTATGCGTAATATTGACCTTTAGACCTTTGACAAAAGAATGCTCTTTGTAAGTTTAGTTGAAGGTTTGTACATCAAGGAACTGTGACTCCTTTACATTGAGATTTGTATAGAATACGTTCGTAATTTGTTAGCTATTAACGTTCTTTGACCTAAAGTTATAATGTACAGGTGGCCACTAGCTTTTTCTGCTTTTTTAATTTTTTTGGCATTAACGGTGCACTTTGTAATTTTTCTTTAGTAGCAAGAGAATCTGTGAATAGGGTATTTGGGATGAAATGGATGGGAATAGGTGGACAGATCGAATGGGCGCCAAACTCTCCGGATTTGACTGTACCTGATATTTTTTTGTGGGGGTATGTTGGCAAACCAAGAAATAATTGCGGTAATTTTTTATAATTTATTAACTGAAAGATTTCAAAGACGCCGTAGTGAAAAAAAGGCCAGAGACGAGTGAACAATTTATTATGTTCAATTTATTATGTTCAAACATAAATTCTATTTTTTACAAATCAAAATAAAGATTATCTAAATAAAGATGTATAATAAATATAGATTATCTATTAAATTGTGAAAACTATTATTTTTTGTGATGCGAAATCCACAAAACAATTTCTTTTGGGAACCTTATATTACACTTTGAGCACAAAATGTGTGTTTAGGCATTGACGCAATGTCAGCTTCATCGGAAAGTATCCATTTGGTCAAATGTAATTTCAGAAGAAGGTTTAGTGAAATTGATTGTGGCAACCTTTACTTTATGGTTTTTAAGTCCCGATATATTTGCAGTTAAAATGGGTCAGAAACTTCTGGGACACCCGGTATTTAAATCAGATTCAAAAGTAGAGGTATTGATTAGTAGGTATTCTAAATAACAACCCAAAATGGCGGCAAACGTTCTGTCAATTCAACCTCTTATTAGTTAATTTTAAATAAAGATGTTTTATTTTATCTAAAACACTACCATTAAAGCCATTTCCAAAATTATCGTAGGATGTTTTTAGGGTTCGTATAAATTATTTACAGGATACAAGTAAGCTATTTCTATCACCCTATTATATAACTAAAAATTATCTAAATTTATTCCATTCAGAAGAATAGTTGAATAGGAAATATGAGAATGTTGGCCACAGGAAACTGTTTGTGTTATATATTCTTATGATGTGTATTATTGTAGTTGGTGCAAATCATAACCTATATAACTATAGACTATAACGATCCGGACAATTATATACATTGAAAGACACAGGTGTGGATAAAAATAATTTTTTCTACTTACTAATAGTAAGTAAGTACTACTTTACTTTGTTTAATAATTTGACATATGTCTGCGTGCTTTGTTTTCCATGGCCCACTACTATTTTTATATTTTTTCCATTTCAACTACCTTACAGGCGTTTACCGGTGACAGTAACAGTGATATTGAAATATTTAAAAACATCATAAAGAGGACAAGAACATTCAATTTTAGGAAGTCCAAAATTATTAAATGCCGTTCAGTATAACCAGAGTACTCTAATATTCAAAGGAAAATACTTAAAATTTACACGTTTCTTAAGATATCTCGGGATAGGAAAAAGATATTGACATGCGGTTTTCACCATTTTGTTGCTAATTTGGTCTAATTTTATAATTCATGGTTAAAATTGCATGCTTCTATTTAATATTTTTCAAAGAGATCTAGATTAAAAAAGAAAAAGTTTCGCCCTCTAGCGGGCACGTCACTTATTAGGTTGTTTGGAAATGATAACTATAATATTGGTGGAAGAAAGCTGTTATCAACAAGACCAAGTTTGCAAAAATCGGTTAAACAGGACCGGACTTACAGACCTTTTTCTAAAATAATGTTCCCACTCTCCCCCACCTTATATTTGAAAAGATAGACTAAAACTTTTGAAACCAAAAATACGCAGAATTGTTCGTAGAATTTGATTATCGCATTAAAAATGCCCTTTAATAAGGCAATTTTTGTAAAATTTTGATTTCTTAATTCTTAGTATTAAATTACGCCCTCTAGCGGTAGACCTAAGAGTCTGTAAATAATTTCCAGGTGTTTCTCGAGGCCATTTTTATTATAAAGTTTTTTTTCCCGAAGCTGTTCTATCAATGGTTACTGATATATGGCCGAGAGCCGTTCTTATTCGGACACCCGGTACGTAATTGTTTTACTGCGTTTAAATGCTATCTTAAGGAATTTTTAATTATAAGTTGTGACAATTATTGATAGTTCTCTTCAGAATGTCTGTCTTTACAAAATATGGCGATCAGATCTAAAAGTTCAAATTTCTCCTAAACCCTTAATTTTATCGAGTTCAAACAAGAGTACATTTTCATTAGTAAATGGATTGGAAAATTTATTTTTGAAATTTAAATATTATTCAGATGGTCCCTATTAAAATTACGAATTATTAACCAATGGGCACAAGCCGTCTCTGCTTATCTGTACGTAATGTAGATTCATTTATACCGTCAAACACAGGACATGGATGTATGCAATCCGTCACTGGAATTTTATAGTATTCCAATGTATAGTTTAGAAATTATGACAAAACAAAGGTTTTTATTTCGAAACTTTAGAGGTCTATAACTCGGAAACGAAGGCTCGTATGACAAAAATTTATTTGAACTTCTAACATTATTTTGACCTCTTCTATTACTTTAATAGTTCCAAATGTTATTTTCTCGAAATGATTTTCCTCAAAACTTAAACCTAATATAAAAATATAAAACCCACAAATTGTTCGTAGTTTTCTTTTGAATGTCTCTGCAAAAAATTAAATGATTTTTTTCATAAATAGCCGAGATATTAGAGAAACGCTGAAACGCTATTTACAAATCCACAAATTATCATATTTTTCTACAATTTTTTTAACAATAGATATATTCATGTTTACTACGTTACAGTCCGAGAAAGTTATTTTTTTACTTGGTAAGTAATAAAATTACGTTTTATCAGACAATAATTGCTCTGATGTACATAATTTTACGTATTAGTTCTATTTAGAAAAAAATAAATTAAAAAATCAAAATCAAAATTGTTGTTTGGATGTTCAACCAATGTTATTTCAACTGTAACCCCGCTTCAACCAACGAACCACCACTCATTGTCGCCGTATACTATCCGTCACTCCCTTATTGTACCTTCCGAGTGTAATAACTGCAAATAATTGCATGGAGCAATAGAAAAATGCATTTCACGCATACCGGAGAATGCACATCAAGCACATGCAATGTACAGAGTCATACACGCGAATTGCAGTACTTGCAATCAGCGATTGGCGGTGGCGACTGTCCCGCATTACCCAATCGCGGTTCGCGTTCGTTGCAGTCGATTTAATGCATGTGCTAGTGATGCACTTTACGTAATGGTCACCCGACTCTTTTTACACTTTTTGACTCATTTTTTATTCAAATTATTATGAATTTTGGTCATGCATCATAAGGAAATTAATATAATTATTTCAAAAGAAGAAAGGTTTTGAATGAAAACTGTAATTAAAAAGCAATAATCATATATTTACCTTCCCCTAGACTGACAATTGAACTTTATTTTATCGAGGCAGTAGTTCTATAACCAATACTATAAAATATTACTTTAATAGCACAGGCGAAATGAGTCATCGTTTGAAAATTATACTACAATATTAAAACACATATGTACAAAATGTGCAACTAGTTATTCTTTTCAGTATTTTTTCAACTGGTTTTGCCGGATTTTTCAGTAAAAGTTGATTAATAGGGTTATTCTATACAAATATTCGTAACAGCTGTAAATTTAACATCGTATTCTGATAATATTACATTGCAGCTAACTTCACTTGTATTGTGTTGGTTAATATAAATTGTCGACTTTTTAGGTTATCGTTATATTTATTGAAAGATATTAATTATTATTAGTTTTATATATTTATTTTTATTATTATTATGGAATGATATTGTTTATTTTGATTTACTTCTTGAACATTTACAATTCTATCACAAACACAGTTTGACAGTTTCAACACTCCTAACGACGAATGTTTTGGTTGGCGTTATTTTAACAGTGAAATTGTTTTACAATACATCGATGTAAATTACAATAAGAGCGTACAGAATAGCATTTTCATAACATTTCTCGACCTTAAAAATTTACAGCGCTGTTACCGCTAACATTTTTGTACAGAATAAGCCCATAAAAGCGGCAAGTGTTCAATTTCGATCAACATTTACTAGTCAGAGTTGACTATACCTAGGAAAAGTATACTCTTACTGATTTGAGGTAGTAACAGTTAAACGGTACTAGCTAACAAAAACGAATATAAAAGCAAAACTAATACATCAAAAGATAGAAATATTTATTTGCAAGGAAACTGTACTAGCTAACAAAAAACAAATTAATAGACAAAATCAACACAGAAAGAGATAAAAATGTTTAAGAAAAACTAATAAAATCCTAAATCCTTATCAAACACAAAGAGATAGAAATGTTAATTATTTATTACAGCAAGGTGACACTTTGAGTTGCAAAGCACTTTTTTCTTGTTACACATACACTTCATGGATTCGCATTTAGTGTTGCAAGAGCATTTAAAGAAACCTTGTCCACTTCCAAGTAATTGTACAGTTGCAACAGTCCTCACAGCTATTATTTTATCCATAGGAACTTCATTTTCTTGGATCAGTAGTTTTAGCACAACAAACTTTTTCAAATGGTCCTGGTATACCATTATAAATTTAAAGTCTTCATCGGGTTGCGACTGAAAGTCAAGGTTTTCATACTAACTAGTGCGAAATAGAAACCACTCTACAATATACTACATTTACTAATCAGTGAGAGATTTACAAGTGAAATATTTCACCAAATGAAAACCCCAAAGTCTATGTCACATAATTTAATTCTTTAAGTTGATGGAAAAACAATAATAGCAACTAGTTGCTATTAAACAATAATATAATATAATGAAAATTTAAATAGGAAATTAGATGAAACTAAAGAAGATTTCAACAATACATTTAAAAAAAATTTGATGAAAATAAAGAAGACATGGATAACATAAATAATAAATTAAAATGGGAAGATAGAGGAAATGAAAGAAGAAATAATAAGCACAAAACAGGAAATTAGAGAAGAAATAATTAAGGTGTTTGAGAAGAAATTTGATGAAAATAAGGAAAATATAAGAAGAATGAAAAAAGAATTAGATGAAGCTAAAGAAGAAAAAAATTAAAGAAAATAATGAAGATATAAACAAAAATAATGAAGACTTAAAGAAAGATTTGAACAAAGCATTAGACAAGAAATTTAATGAAAATTGTTTAAAGGAAGAGATGAAAAAAAATATTGATAAAAAAAGAGAGAATTTTAAGGTACAGGGTGAAAACAAAGAAGAGAGTATGGAGAAATTTAGTGGAGAAGAAAAAGAATTTGAGAAAAAGGAAAATGCAGAAGGAACTAATAAAAATTCAAGGGTAACAGACAAGAACAAAGACGTTGAAACAGACAATATTAAACCAAGCAAAACAATGAAAATTGATATCATACATGACAGAGAAGAAAATTATACACCATATAAAAATCAAGATGACATGAATGAAAACAAAAACAAGGCAAATTTATGCAATTATAGATGTAAGAGAAACCAAGAAAAATAAAAAGATACCCCGAACAATTAATTAAAGAGAAACTTAAGGAATCAAAAAGTAAAGCTGGAGAGTTAAATGTGGATACCTATACTAGAGAAATTACAAGGATGGAAGATAAAAACAATGTTTAAAAGCTACTGATGGTGATTCAAACAACAAAAACCATAAAAGGTTTAATAGAGAGAAATTGGAAAAAGGTGAAGAAGAAGTCAAAGTTTTATCGAGTAGGGAAAAGGTAGTAGTAAGGTGTAAATAGTTATATTTAATTTTAATAGTTAACAATATAATATAATATAATAATAATAATAAAAACAATAATAGCAACTAGTTTAAAAGCTACTGATGGTGATTCAAACAACAAAAACCATAAAAGGTTTAATAGAGAGAAATTGGAAAAAGGTGAAGAAGAAGTCAAAGTTTTATCGAGTAGGGAAAAGGTAGTAGTAAGGTGTAAATAGTTATATTTAATTTTAATAGTTAACAATATAATATAATATATAATAATAATAATAAAAACAATAATAGCAACTAGTTGCTATTATTGTTTTTCCATCAACATAAAGAATAAAATTCTGTGACATAGACTTTGGGTTTTTCATTTGGATGGTTTACTTCGTTTGAAATATTTCAGTATAGTCGTAAGAAAATGGATTTTCAGCATTATTGGCAACATAAAAGCTCTTTCGGTTTTTTTTGTTTCACATCTAGATAAAAATATAAAAATAGTTTTTGTGTTTATAATAGTAGATATTAGATAGACAATAGAAAAATCTCAGCTTGTAAACAACTGTTTTTTTTTTATTTTATACAGTATTAAAAAAACATAACACAAAAGTTTCAAGCATCTGCCTCCTGTTCGCATGAGAAATTTCATATGGGGTCCCGTTTGGGAATAGAAATCGACGGAGCGGTTACTCACCTATGACATACAGAATAAGGGATTCTTTTGGTAAGTACAACAAAAACTAGCTGAGCTGCAGGTAATGTGAGAGAACGTACTCGATCTATTAAAAAATTAACGGTCTTCTATAAATAGCATATAAACGATGTGTGAAAAAAATCACTGATTAAATTTAGAGTAGGTAAATTAAAGATTAAATTAAATTCATTGTAAGTGGAAGCATGAATTTTAATCTAATTAAAAATGCTGTAATTGGAATTTGTTTTATTAGAAATAGTGTCCTTAGATGCGATCTGTACGGGAAATGGTACTTTACGGTACACTTGTACTTTACAGTACTCTTCAATTCTTCCAGTGTTGTTTGAAATAATAAGTAAATCAACATAAACTAAGCTTTTATTCTAGTTTTTGAAGATTGACATTAATTGACCAACTGCTGTTGCCAGCAATATGTATTAATGGAGTTGTTGATGGATTTACAGTGTTTTCTGTAATCGCGGAAGACGTGTGGCTGTGATGTAGCACTTCAACAAAAGTTTCGCCCCTTTGGATCATTCTTGCAATCTTGTTTTTGCCTTCAATCTATTTTTCTATATACTTTTCTGCAACTCTTCCATCCACCGCGCTGTTTTAGAACTTTAAGGTTAGCTCCAGCATTGGCCAACAACATTGAGGATGTCCTCCTGAAGCAATAATGACCTGTATACTTTTCTGGTTGGTCTAGTTTTAAGAACTCAGCTATTTTCATAGGTGCTCTGCCAACAGTATGTATACCAGCTCTTTGAGACAGACATTTTCCTTGTCTAATCACAGTGAAAGCTCGTCGAATATGCGTTTTTGTCTGGTTAATCTTAACTACTAGCTGAGTACCCTCATCCTCCACATCGCTAACTTCTAAATAATAGATCTCTTCCCTTCGGCAACCTCTAGCAACTCCAAGTAATGCTATCACTTTGAGTAACAGATATTCTTTATCTGGAGCGTCCCTCATGAAGCTTTCAATTTGTTCCTTTGTCAGCATCTTCGACTGGTTTGGCTGATGGTTTACATTTTGTTTTTTCAAACAAGCTATCAACTTTGGGAAACTTGATATATTGACATTCTCATTAACCATAATCATTGATTTTACCATCGAGTATTTGGACCATAATGAAGAAGAGTTGAATGTTTTTGACTGAAAATTTAAACTATTGAAAAGAATATTCTTTAAAAAAACTGTTCTTACCACATGCAAAAAGTAAGCCAACATCACATTTTCATCAGCAGTACTTTCTAAATTGTTTTGTTCACGCCAGTTGCAAAACAGCGCATATTCTTTTTCATATCTTTTCGCAGACTTAACTGGAATGATTTGCCCTATCGCTTTCGCAGGTTTCTCAGCAATTTCATCTAATTTCAGATCCATTTTCTCCGCAGATATTTCTCGTGTGCAGAAAAATTTAATATGTCTGCCATTATTTACATTGTTACTTGGTAACCGCTGTTCATTTTTTATTATAAAGCAAATCAACCATGTTAAGAATAAATAAAGTAACATAATTTTTTCACAGCAGTCTACATGATATCCTAATTAAAATGATCAAATATGTCATTTCAGTTTCATATTTTATTGCGTTTAAAACCAAAGGCAGTATGAAGAAAAATATAGTACACTACACGTCCAAGAAGTGATTATTACGGTACTCGATTATTCTTCACTCGGCTCCTTCGTCGCCTCGTACATAAACATCTATCTCGTACCGTAATAAGTCACTTTCCGGACTTGTAACGTAAATAACTATTATTTTGAAGTTTATTTATATAGACGTTAATAATTTTATGTAATTTTGAACGTCACATATTCCTCATTGTAAAAATATTTTTATTTACAATATATATTTAATATTATCTGCGAATCATTGTTCATTACTGTATTAACTCTGCTTCCCATTCAAAGATAATTAGGCTATGCTATTTTAAAAAATTTTGAGAAGTATATATAACATTATTTTGGCTATTGGTCTTGAACAAATTGTTTATTTTTTTATTTAAGGAAATTACCATTATAAATATTTTATATAATATTCTGTTTTTAATTTTGTTGCCAAGTTAAAAATACTATTTTAGGATTTATTACTTTTGTCAAAATTCGATAAACCTGAAACCCATAATATTTTTACATCAATGTCCAACATTAATTGAAACAGAAGAAGAAAAGTTCCTACTTTTCCTACATTATTTCCTGCTGGGAGTGTCAATTACTAAAAAAGTAATAATTGCTCATTTTCCCGCTCTGTTAAATTATTAAAAATAGTCACATTTTAATCAATTAATCAAATAAGTTTTATAGGTATAAGACCATTTTTCTTTTGTTCAGATAGAGTACACGATATTTATTAGTATTGTCAATTGTTCAAACTTTTATATCATTTAAATATTGTATTTAGTGGAATATTTGAGGTAGAAACTCAACTATTCATAAAATTGCATTGATTTTAAAAAATCTATTGGTACAATCGATCCCTATAATCACTGTCTATTCTTTCAAACTCTGAATGTTTTTCTCAAATCCATCCTAAAAGGTAAAAAATATTCAATCAAATACAAATTCATTTGGTTTAATACAAAGATATTTTAAATTATAGACGTCGCGTCTCGGGGTGAATGACTATACCTTCCCGCCCGTTTTGTAATGGCTGACTCTCCCCCCCAAACAAACACGTAGTGGAAGTGGTACAACAGGGGTTGAAGGAGAGGTAAACGAGGGGTCGATTCCACCCCTATACCGCGTTATCGTACGCATACATAGAAAGTGAAAGTGAAACTAAATATAGTACAGATCATTTATTACACAGCAAAAAGTCAATAAATTACCAAATTATAATGATGTAATGTTTTATGTAGGAGCAAACGATTAAATAATATCACCACATTGTATCTATACATATTTTAAGAGGAATTACTGTAGCTTTTTTGAAATAAAGGTCAAACTGTTAGGTATTTAGGTACCAAGCAATTTTTTTGAACCTACATATCTTATTAGGAAAATTACAAATTGTTTAATGTCTTTATTTATATACTATTTACTGCTAAAAAATCTTTCTTGTTTGCGTGTGTTTAGCTAGGAAAATTACCTATATGGTTTCCTTGTCCTTTTATATAGAAACATATTTATTTTCATATTTCTGATGGTTAAATTTGATAAGCCAAATGCAACAAAATGCTTTTGTAATGTTGGATTGTACATGCAATATCAAAATATATCAAAATATGTAAAATTAAATAACAAACAGAAATCCTTAGTGTAACATAAAAGTAAGTGCGAGAATATGAAGAAGTAGGTAGTAGAAAATTACAGAGGTAGTAGAATAGATATAGTTATTTACATTACAAGATACAAAAGCTAACTTTTAGGATTACCATATCGGGCATTATTTGCTCCAGTTAAAATATACATAGGTACCTACCTTTCTTCAAGAGTGTAATGCACTTTTAGGATTCCCTTGTTCTATTAAGGGTTCTAGATTAATTATTAGTCTCTACCTAATTCTTTAGTTAATTTGAACGTTTTAATAAACTTTCTGAGATGAAAATAATGTAAAAACTTTTCTACATATCCCACGTCTCTCTCGAGGCCGTTAATACATTTCTTGATTTTCTAAATTTACAATGGCAATTAATAAAACTGCCATTTTCTCTCTACAAAAATTTCTGAAAAAGTACCAAACAAAACTATTGATAGCTTCTGCATATGTATATGACGTATGTCAAGCAATGGTGACAGTGACGTCACAATAATGTGGCGTATTCATTTTGCATTAATAATTGTAGTTGTAATTACCGTAAATTATTATTTTATTTTATTTGTTTAATTTTGTATTAGTGATAAAGTTAAACTCAATTGTCATCATTCCTGAGCTTATATATTCTTACATAATCAGAAATAGTATGGAAGAAGTTATGTTATTCGGTATTAAAGGTTAAAAATATTACTCAGTACAAAAGTCCTTCCATATCTTTGTATAATGGTATAAGAATACCTGTGTAAAAAAGTTTATTATCTCAATTTATAATTATGTCTCCATCAGCATATATTTTTCTTTCACATATCCTTTCTGTGTTACATGCAAACCTTACTATAAACGAAAGGAAAAGTATTAATTAATATAAAAATATACCAACTGTCTTTCAGAAAATGAAGGGGTTGGAACACGGAAACAATAAAAATATTATATGTTCTAAGCGGTGATTAGAGCTTAATTTTATATTTATGGGTTAGCGCATTATATTTATTCACTGCAAATCAATACTCGAGATAAAATACGGCATAATCGAAACGTAAAACGGTTATATTTATGGTCATTTATTTGCATGAGTGACGTTTACCGATGGTGTTATAATTACTCATTTTAATCAGAAATGTTTATCCTTGTTATAATCTGTACGATATTTTGAAAATTATATTTTAATAAATAAATTGATTTTAAAATGAAAAAGTTGTATCAAAATTAGGTTCCCGAGAGAAGATATATTTTGTCAAATGACAAAGTAAACAAGCAAAATAAAGATAAAACATATATTATATTATGTTCTCTCATGAAGCTCTACTTCCTCAGTGAAGAATAAGGGCCAAGGGCAGCAGCAAGCATAAATCCGTCACTGTCCACAAGTGATTTTTACCCAATATATAATTAATTCCTTTGCCACAACTATGTTAGTGTTAAAACAGCCCTGTTATTAAATAGAACCATGTTTTTAGTAGTAACATAGTTATTTATGTATCAAGGGTATAAATAGATGTTTATGCTCTGGGGGCGACGTTTTACGAACCCAAGGGCTTCTGGCCCGAGGGTTTGTAAGTCGCCCGAGGGTATACACATCTGTTTATGCCATTGGTACATATAAACTTTTATGTCATACTAGTTTGTTATTGCAATCCAATCTCAATACAAATCAGTATTTTAAAAATCCGATTTGAATCAATAACATTGCCATAGTATAGGCAATATCGTTGCTAGGTGAAAGTTGTTACATGTGTGTAAGAAGTCAAAATGGAGGAAGATTTTGGAATTCCTGGCGAAATGATTAAAAAAGCAAAGGAAGCAACTGAAGATCTGTTGCCACAAAAGTCTAAAGAAGTTTACGATATGGAATACCAAAAATTACTAAATTGGATGCAAGAAAACTACGTAAAAGATGTTAATGAAACTGTGTTGCTTGAATACTTCGGCGATCTCGCTAAAACATTTGCTCCGAGTTCAAGCAAACTTCAAAAGGCTACAAAGCAATGAAGTCTAAAATTTTGTCTAGAGAAGATGTTTTTAAATTTATTTATAAGGCGGTACCTTATAAAAAACTGAAAAAACGAGACGTTTTTAATGAAAAAAGTTGCATTAATATTTGGAATATTTGGTAGATGTCGACGGCAAGAACTTGTGAAGATGTTTAGTTACTCATATAGAAGATAGAAAATCGGTTTTTGTGGTAAATGTATCACAGACGAAGACCGATAAAAAACGCTTTTTTACCATTATAGATGAGAGTGAAATAAACAGTTTAAAGCTAATAAGAGATTATATGTCACTACGGCCAAATGGTTGCTCAGAAAAAAGGTTTTTTCTGACCTATAGAGAGGGTCGATGTACTGTACAACCTGTAGGAAAATACACGTTTGGAAAAATCCCGTCCATTATAGCGAAATATCTGGGTTTAAGCGATCCTGAGAAATATACAGGTCATTGTATGATTTGTATGCGTCGAACGTCAGCAACTCTTCTTGCAGAGGCTGGAGCCAGTATGACCACGTTGAAGCGCCATGGTGTATGGAAGAGTACGTCGGTTGCTGAAGGATATTTAGAGGATAGTTTATCTTCAAAAAATGAAGTTTCAAGAATGCTAGCAAGTGTACCTTCCGGGTCTGGCGTTTCGGTACAGAAATTTGATACTCAAACAATGAGTGTAAGTATTCTATTCTAAATATAATAAATTAGCTCAAGCACATAATAGAAAATATACCTGTGGTTTGTTTATAAATTTGGCATAGAATAGTGTTATATAATATGTTATAGGCAAAGTGAATAATCCGGTATTGTATACATTGTCTAGGTATTGTATACATATACAATGCCGAAAGCGCGTCAAGCAATGTGTAGGTATAATAAATATAATAAAGATACGTGCGTGGTGTGCGGGACCGCGGACCGTAAACATGCAGCAACTCGTTTGTTGTGTTAGTACGCAACACTTGTACTATGCAGACGTATATTTTATATTTATAATATCTAATATATAAATATCAATTAAAAATAATTGATCGGTCACAATAAAAATAATTTAAATAAATAAATAAATACACACAAACAAAAATCAAAAATAATGATATGCATGATTTAAATGTAAACATACACACATAAACATATCACTCCTTTTAACTCAATCTTAAGGCCGGGCATTGGCAGTGTATTTAATATAGGCAAATGCGACGTCCTTTCAAAGAGCTTTTAGCAAAAACTATAAGGCAATGAAAATTGAAAAAAATCAGTAGTATACTAGATATATAAAGTTATTCAATAAAGAATTTTGAAGCTTGAGAGTACAAGGAATCATCCAGAAAAAATTCCCGAAATATGTCTATTTTTACATTTCATAAAATGATTAATATCTCACTTAAACGTGATATGATTTTAAAAATATTTCTTCTTTGAATAGATGATATATCTACTCATAAGTCCGTGTTTTTAAAAATTACAATAAATTCGTTTTTTTCCTTAAAAGCTCTTTGAAAGTAATTTTTAAGAAATCAGAAATGGTGTCATTTTTTTACAAATTTAGGCAACTCTTTTATCACATATAAAAGGAATCTTAAAAAATTGTTCCCAAATTAGTGTGAGCATTGTCTAATTGAGGGCGTTGTGATAGAACATCTATTAAATCTTATTTATCAGGTCCGCATTAGGAATTTAGAAAATCTTTATTTAATTTAATATACTATAATATTAATACTAATATACAGCGTGTCCACGGATGGGGTATCCTATAGGTGAATAATGTTTAAATACCTATTAGTTTTAGTGAAAAATGTCATTCTTGATAAAAAGTTTTGTTTGTTCTGAAACACCGTAGAAGATAGATTTTATACTAACGAAAAGAAAGACACTTGTGCCAGAGATCCATTTCATTCTAACAAAGTAAAGTACCTGCGATTTTTTCTAGTCAAATTTTAATCCTCTATTATTTTTTTTACCATGGACCAAAGATATTCTAACAAGTCTGGTAACTCCTTTGATGTAGTAAAATTTGCCGCTTTTTTTGTGAGCGGCCGTAAATCATCGGTACAATAGCAAAAATACGTTATACGAGGGTCAATGGGTATGTACCTTGGATTTAATTCTAGTGTCGTCATCTATAGGACCGGGGACTTTTCAGCCGACCTGTTAATACTATATTCCGTTTGTAATTATAATTAGTAAAGGTTATTAAATAAGTTAAACAAAAATTATTTCTTTTTATGCCCGTGCGGGCATAAAGTACGACATTAGATAGTTGGTAACTAAGCAATAAAAACACAATAATGAACTAGTATGACATACTGGATATTTTTTAATATACTAACAGTTAATAAATATTAACAAATTTATCATAGTAAACTATTATTTTTCTAATATTTAATACGCAAAATATTTTATTATCTTCACCACAATCACCGGTCATTGTTTTTAAAATATTTGCAACTTTAATTGTACTTTTTAAAAATTTTAAATTTATTATAAGCATTGATTAAAGAATAGGGTAAGGCAAACCAATGATAATTTTGGGTTTCGCAAGGATTATTATTTACTGTAAAAGTAACTATATACACCCAAAAAGAAAATGACAAGATGAAGCAGCACATGGGAACTGTGATATATGTGAAAATAACCAGCTGCAAATCAGTTTTGCACGCACGAAAAACCAATTATCGGTATGTTTATGGACGTAGCTGGAAAATTCCAAAATCATAAATCAATCGTAGTTGCTATTTATTTAAAACGACCAAATATAACTCATATCAACAACATATTTTATATTTGGTATGTTTACACAAAATTAATATAAGTAATTAGGTTTGGTAATACAACTAAAAATTAAGAATTATACTGCAATATTGCAACTAATCTTCCAATATTTATCTTTTAAATGGGTACTATAGTCGAAGCAAAAGATTTACCTTTATATAAAAGACTAACAACGATTCAATTGAAATATTGTATAAATAAATATACAAATAGTTTAATAGTGAGGTTACAAAATCGTAGTTGCTATTTATTTAAAACGACCAAATATAACTCATATCAACAACATATTTTATATTTGGTATGTTTACACAAAATTAATATAAGTAATTAGGTTTGGTAATACAACTAAAAATTAAGAATTATACTGCAATATTGCAACTAATCTTCCAATATTTATCTTTTAAATGGGTACTATAGTCGAAGCAAAAGATTTACCTTTATATAAAAGACTAACAACGATTCAATTGAAATATTGTATAAATAAATATACAAATAGTTTAATAGTGAGGTTACAAAATCGTAGTTGCTATTTATTTAAAACGACCAAATATAACTCATATCAACAACATATTTTATATTTGGTATGTTTACACAAAATTAATATAAGTAATTAGGTTTGGTAATACAACTAAAAATTAAGAATTATACTGCAATATTGCAACTTACCTTCCAATATTTATCTTTTAAATGGGTACTATAGTCGAAGCAAAAGATTTACCTTTATATAAAAGACTAACAACGATTCAATTGAAATATTGTTTAAATAAATATACAAATAGTTTATTAGTGAGGTTACAATACACTTTCAAGATCATAATTGCTCTTATTATTATTAAATTATATCCTTTTTTATACTTAAATCAGCATGTAAACAAACAGAATAATCACAGTAGTAGTTATAAAACTACTTGTTTTGTGATACCAAGACTAAAACTAGTCACATTTATTTAATTTTTTTAATTCTTTGCGACCAAGAATTATTTGTCCAATCCGGGATATGTCAAGTCCATGAGTGTTATGTCCGATTCGTGAGTTTTTTCTTACAAAATTTAAATTTAAACGACGAAGATAATACATATTATATTTCTGATACTTTCTTTTCATGGGTAGGTATCAAGAACATGGAATTATCCAGACGGTTTATATTTTCAATATAGTCCTCGACCACGGGAATTTTACTAGCCAATCTCGATCCTAGCTTACTATAATGTTTATTAAAAGTGTTAACAATGTCTTGCTTAGTTTTTATTTCATTTCCGTTTAATTTAATGAGATCAATTTGGTTTATAGGTTTTTCATTTCAGCAGATGTTGCTAATATTCTTCCACAATGACTTGGATGAATTTTTATTCTTTTTAATATTTTTTTGAAAGTAATTTTTATTTGTTTCTTTAGTTAAAGTGTTTAATTCCTTTTTTTGTAAATATAAACATGTTTAAATATTAGTTTTAGTGAAAAAAGTTTTGCTGGTACTGAAACCCCACAAAATTTTTCAAAACCCGTCTCATTTGATAGTCAGTTTTATGAAAACCATCTGAAGTTCAATGTCTCGGCTATGTCTCAGCAACATCGACAATTTTAGGAAGAAACTACTCCGTTTGTGGTAAAGGTTGCTTCATCAGAAAATATTATTGTGAAACAATCGGTCATGCATACATTTTTCACATATCATCGCACAAAAGTCTAACATTGTCATATTCATTAATCTAAGGTATGAATGGATGAATGTTGTTTTGCTTAAATATTTTCTGTAAGTGACTCCATTGCTGTTTTTCGTAGACTCAACTTGGGATTTTCCCATAACGAATGCGTCATCCTCCTCAATGTACGCCTTTTTTATTTATTCAGTATTCTTTTGTGTGTTAGGGTACTACAAAATACGAGGGTTGTCTGAAAAGTTTCCGACCTAACAAAGATCTAGACATTTTTTCTTCAAATTAATTTTTATTTTTCCACATAGTCTCCTTGTAAGTCTATACACTTCTCCCAGCGATGCTCCCATTTCTTCAACCCGTCCAAATAGTACTCGGCGGCTTTCTCTGCAAAATAGTTGTTTACGAAGGTGATGGCCTTCTCATTCGACGAAAATCTCTGTCCTCCGAGCGCAACTTTTAGCTTAGGAAACAAAAAAAAGTCGCTTGGGGCTAGATCTGGTGATTAAGAAGGGTGGTCAAGCAGTTCAAACCGTAATTCGTGGATATTCGCCATGGCAACCGCTGAGGTGTGAGACGGCGCATTGTCATGGTGAAACAAAATTCTTTTTTTCTGCAAATGTGGCCGTTTTTTAATCTAACCATTTTTATGAATTGTAGTTCACGAAATTCCAACGACAATAATTATAATATTGACAAAATTCTGCAGTTATAATTGTTACAAACCAATTTGCTGAGGCGTTTTAAACAAACTAACATTGCTGTGATAGTTTTTTAAGAAATTTGTTTTAAATTGATATTAAAAAAGAACACTGATATGGTTTTTGCTTAGGTACTGTCTTATTATAGAGTGAAACATTAAATTTGACGTGTTTCGGGATTTTTTATAAATATGTATATAGTAAACGAAATTATGAATTTATTCCATTTGTCTTTTCCACACTGTATTTATTTTAGAGTTCAATAATTCTTTTGGTTTTATCATCTCTGCTTTCCCCGATCCACTTAATATCAATTCTTACAGACAATTACTTTGGAGGATAAAGACATATAACTATTTTTGACGATCCAATGATAGATTATGAAAATCTCTATAGTCGTCTCCAATACACTAATACTAATCCCTTTAATGATGATCATGATTCTCATCACAAGGAAGAAATTTACCACGGAGATCCCAAAAAAGAATTTATTAACTTGAAAGAGCATAAAGACTGATTTAATAGTCTTGTTGGTCAAACTAATCAAGTTGATGAAAAGAGCGAGGAAAAATAAAAATGGTCTGATTATAGTGAATTTTATCAAATTTTCAATATTAGGAATGATTAGAAATAAAATAAAATAAAATAAATAAGAAAAACTATTTTTTTTAAATTGATTGTACTAACCCTTACTTTTTGGAAGTCCATCTTATTAAGAATAATAAAAAACTCTTCGTTTTAACAAAACTTCCTCTATTTATTTAAAAAATAGCTTTTTTAACCTGAATGACGGCCGTTTCGCTCATTAGCATCGTCAGATTGACATTTAAGTTACATTTTTTTTGTTTGTAGCTAGGTACCTGATGTTGTTTAGGGCTATTAACATCTAGGCTTTAATATTATTATGTCTTATTACTTCCATACTTGGTCTAGCCTTAATACTACCTAAACAACATCAGCTACAAACAAACAAAATGTAACTTAACTGTCAATCTGTCGATGCTAATCAGCGAAACGGCCGTCATTGCGGTTAAAAAAGGAATTTTTTTAGTAATTAGTGGAAATTTTGTTAAAACGAAGAGTTTTTTATTATTAGTAATTTTTTTGCAACAAACAAAATTTTATTTTATTCTTTGACTAATTTTCCACCGAAAAATGAATACCTATTTATCAAGTTATTATCATTAAAACAAATGAAAATGAGCATTTAGACCTAACTTTGACATATAATAATATAAAATATTTCACATGATATATTTTTTTATGTAATCCTCCAACATTTTGTAACCATTGTAGAGTAAGCAATTTGACAATTTTGAATTTGTAGATAGTATTTTTTATTTGTTAACAAAGTGTACTTTCCAGCCTCTGCGGTATTGTCTAAGTATGTCTGTCCTCTTGCTCATACTTACCATAACAATTTATATCAAACGGTAAAAATTTAAAAATATTGTATGTAGTTAACTAAAAAACCGTCCCAACTCGCTTTTAAAATAAATATTCGTCTGTAAACAGGTATCAATGTAGATACGAGCCGAGGTAAGGGGGCAAGAGAAAAGAATAGTTCGATGTTTAAACACCGCGCCGCCCAAATACAGTATCAATATTAATGAATAGTGGGCTGGATTCTCCATAAGGCACAAAATTTTACATTGCGTTGCGTCTCTTCTTATATTTATCACTCAACGGTATTATTCATCTCCATAAAGTTACTATAGGATACCAAATACTTTTGGCCAAGGCTGTATTTTTAAAAGAAGATAATATTTATAAACCAAAACATCTAACTATAATGTAGTGTTTTGTATGCATCAAAAAATCAATAAATTAAACATAAACCTCGATAAAATTCATAAAAGTTACTAAACAAACCCAGTTCTCCGCATAATTCAGTATTTTCCATTTTTTTCAAAATCATGCAGGAAGACAGAGCAGCAATCAATTACCCCAAAAACCAAAAAAACTTAAATTAAAAAAATTTTGTAGCATAGTTATTCCATCCTCAAATTCAAATTCAGAAATTTGCCGCGTAAACGACTGTTGGCGGGTGGCCTACGTCACTACTCATATGTGTCATTGAAAGCGCCATAATTTTATTGTAAACAGTGTATCTGCGAGATTGTGCGAAGTTTTTTATTTATATTTATTCATCTCTTTTCTTTATTTTTTGTTGATTTTCATAAAAATAAGTCAGTTAGAAAAATGCGAAAAGCACAAAATAAGTATTTACGCTGTTGCTTATAGCCGTTTTCTTTCGGACCGGATCAGCTGATCACAACGCGTTATGTTTCATTTATCATGTTCTTTCGCAGTTTGATGTTTGACAGTTGGCGGATCATGATTTGAAAATTTCTGAACATACTGAACATTTAATTTTTATGATTACTTTGTTTGGATCGCGATATCCTAACCCTAATTCTTTCGGACAACAATATTCACACAATATTGAAACATGTTCTTCTGAACAAACGGATCGTGATCTTGAAATCATGATTCGATTGAGTTGCGAAAGAAAACGGCTTTTACATTTCGAAATTCAGCTGCATTGAAACCTTACCTAACCCAACCTAACCTAACCATGAAAATGTCTAAGGATGGTAAATTGTTTGACAATGCTTTCACAAACCCTACTGACGACATTTTATGATTGCATGACACAAATAAAACCAATAACTCACAATAAAATCAAAAATAAAAATCCAACTCTCTCAATTACCACACATTAAATGTAAAGAAACTGTCATCGATATGAGTTTTGACGTCACGACCAATGAATGTGCGTTTCGACTTCTATTTGAATTTATCAATTTTAACTTACTTTCAATTTGATATTAAAATTCTATACACTGATGCTTCCAAATGCGATAATGGAGTCGGCTGCTCGGTTACTACCTCTGACCAAATTATCAAATTGTGCATCCTACCACCATTATCCAGTGTACACACAGGTGAACTCCTTAGTATACTCCAAGCACTAAATATCTTAACAGACGAATACAAATATCCCGCTAACATCTATCCATTCCATCAGGTCTCTATATTCACAACATCCACTTGTTCAGTCAATACATACTACCCTAAATTGACTTGCATCTCAGGGGGTCACTGCTACGCTGATCTGGATTCCTTCACACGTGGACATTCCAGGTAACGAAAAAGCCGACCAAGCTGCAAAACAAGCTTCACGTCTATCTAACCTAAGTTACGAAAACACCCAATTACCAGAGGACTTAGACTTTCAAGCGGAGAATACGCAGCGCTTGGAAGGTTCACTGGGGTCGAAACTACACGAAATCCACCCAGACATCGACCCAGTAGTCATCCACAGAAAGAAAAGATCGAATTATTATCCGAAGGCTACGGATTGGACACACCAGGTACTCACATGGTTACCTAATGGCCTCCGAAAATCCTCCTTTGTGGTAGCAGTGTAACAGTCCAGTTACAGTGAGGCATATTCTGGTAGAATGCTTATATTATCAGAACATGCGTCGAGTCCGCCAAATTAGTGACTCCCAGAGCAACAGTCACGGGTTATTAACTACCTTCGAGACACTAAGATTTACTCTAAGATATAAAATTCCCACTTAGTATTTTGTTTATACTACATCAAAATTGCCTGACATCATTCTAATGAACACTCTGTAAATTTTTATTCTAAAATGTATAGTTTAACATATTTTACTATATGATTACAAAGGAATTTCATTGATTTATTTCTAATGAAAACACCGAATTCTTTAAATCGTCGTATCTCACGAAAATTTCATGAAATCGCCTATTGACTGTAGCCATACTTAACGGGTTAAAAATGACACTGAAAATAATTTCAAGATAACGTCCAGTAAATTGCAAAACAAGATTTTTAAAATTGATAGGTAAGAGGTGTCAGTCGGACATCTGTTTTTTAATCAATAAAAGATTATTTCAATGTGAAAATCTTTATTTTCTACGTATTTAAATATGAACTGATCTAATGATTTATGCATATATTTTATTTCGGGATTATAAATTTAAAGTTGATAACAAATTGGTAAAAATTCAATCATAGAAAAAAATAAAAAATACGTACGTATAAAGTATCTATTAAAGTACATTATATAAATTCGATATATTTTATATACAATTTTATATCACAGAATTTATTCACATAATGAACAGGATGGTATAATGTAATATAAGAGATTTCCTTATACTAAATAAAACGATTTTATCACAAATAAATAGCAAAGGAGAGATCAAAACGATTGATATATCGTTGGTCCCATGCCAAAACCATGAATGTGCAAAATTGGCACCATAAGTCTTAAATCGATCCATATTAGCCATGCCAAACTCACGAATGTGTTTACGAGCCAATTCTTCACAAGTCCAAAGTCGATTATTCACGAAAAATCAGTTCTCCGCCGGAGTTCATCAAGGACTTCCCACGAATGTGACAGTTTCGCGTTTTTGGCTTTGGGAACAATTATTCAAAATATCTGAATGTGCCACTTTCGTGTATTTGGCGTTGTCAAGTATTATATTTAATTTATCTGAATGTAGAATGTAGTGATTATCTATTTTGATGAGCTTTACAAATAATCCTAAATATAACATTTTAGTGCTTTTGGAATTGCAGACTAATTTATAAAAATCAGAATATTGCACCTTCGTGTTTTTCACGTTGCAAAAAAGTGGATAAATTCAAGTGAATGTGTCCTTTTATGTTGAGAAATTTCATTTTACAAAAATTTCAAGAACATTTACGAAGAAAGCAATTAGCTCGCAAGTCCAGGGATGACGACAAAAAAATTGCAATGGAAAATACGGAAGTTTTATCTTTTAATTTCGACCTACAAGCAGTCCTTACAACACCAAAAGGTCCAGCAGGTCAAATTTTTTATTTGAGAAAATTAGCCATCTACAATTTGACAGTTTACAACTTAGCCAACCAAGATGTTCTTTGTTATGTTTGGGAGGAAACTCAAGGAAAAAGAGGATCAGTTGAAATTTCTTCTTGCATTCACGATTACATTCTCAAACATCAAAATATTAAAGAGGTTCGCATGATGTCCGACAGTTGTGGTGGCCAACAAAAGAACTCCATTTTCGTGGCCATGTGCCTTCAAATTCTTTTAACGCATCCTACTCTAAATCAAATAGATCATAAATTTTTTGAAACCGATCACACATATATGGAGTGCGACTCAATACATTCAAAAATAGAAGTAGAAGCAAAATACGTTCCAAAATAGGACGTCCAAGAAAAGTTGCCTTAAACAAGTCCTACAATGATCAGTTGCCTATTTCCAAAGCAAAGTTTAAAGACTTGCAAAAAATGTGTAATGATCTTACAGTACCTAAGATTTACCATAACTACTACAGATCTTTGAAAGAGATCTTTGAAGAGATATCTTCAGAGATCTGGAATTGGAAACAGTTCTAGATCTTATGAACGATAAAGCGGAGATAGGTTTTGCCAGACTTGAAGACTATCCAAATGCGGAACTCAGATACCTGCTAGATTACGACCCGGGCGATGGGCAGTGGAAGTACGTCAGACCGAAGCACCAGGTTCTACCACACTAATCACAATTTAAGTATGTTACAGGTACTCCAAGAAGAAGATGACCCTAAGAAAAAGACGAGGCCGATCTAATCGGATAACACGAGATGACCAATGAAGCCTGCCAAACCGAGAGAGACAACAACAAGAGGACACCAGTAAAAGATGCCTAGCATCAAACTGGTTCAACGGACAAGACAACAAGTCTGTTCTTTGAACCGAAGAACTGAAATTTGTACAGACCGGTACCAGGAGGACCGGGGGTGGTTGGAAAAGGGGCGCGGGAGTCGATATCCTAAAGACTGGATATGAACCCTTCGCTTCGGGCTTGTACAAATTAGGCTAGACTAGGCTCTTTGTTATGTAGTGAGAAAATCCGGGACTGTTTACCAGTTTATGTTTTATTTTCATTAAATGAGTTTGCAAAAACTTACCCAGTTTAATTTTTGTGTCTTTCAACGGCAAAAACACGAATGTGCTTTTTTCCACCAAAAAAAAGATACAAAATTTTGTCAGACAACTTAAATTGTTTGTTACGAATTATACTTAAGGCAGAAAATATTTAAAATTGCACAAAAACCTTATTTTTTCCTGTCATTACAAGCAATTATCTCAAAACTATAGTTTTGCACATTCATGGTTTTGGCATGGGACCGACGATATCAGATACGTAAATTTTAGCACACAATGAATTAAATTTTACTCACTACCATAAGTTAATCATGTAATTTACTTATTTACAAATTCTTTCAAAATTCGCTTTTTCAGATTATATGTACATTAATTTTCTTTGTATGTTTAATTTTATTTTATATGATGTAAACAGAATGGTACCTTATAAAAAACAATTACGTAACCAAGTTTAAAAACAAAAATCTAAAAGAACAGGAGCAATAGTTAATTACTTATATAGAAAAAAAAAACAAATTCATTAGAAAAGGGATCTGAATGCCGAGTACAGGAATAACGCAAAAATTGATATACATTTGCGGTTGTGGAAAAAAAAGTACTTAATTGGCAGGAAAAACGTTGTTTTGACTTATAATATTGTCCAACTTGCTTAAAATTACAGAAGATACCAGTATGTTTTATAAAAATCCTATAATTTTGCAGAAAATCTTATTACTTACACAACCGAACCTTTTTTCCTGTTCATTATTATTAAAAATAAATTCTTAACTCACTTTGTAAATCTACTAATAAATAGGAATCTTCTTGGTAATCGTTTTCCTGCACATATGACATATCTTTAACGTATCAGCACATTTTGAGCAAGTGCTATGCCCGCACAGAAATACAACATTTCTTTTTCTCTCCATGCAAATACTACACGCGTGACTCTCCTCGATTTCTTGTATTTTACATTCTAAATATCGCATGCGTTCTGCACTAGGCTGTCGACTTTTGGCGGGTATAACACGGCCGTCTTTGGTTACTCGTTTCTGTACGGGTTGCCCGCACTGTAGACATTTTTTCATTCGAGAAGAACAATCTTCACAAGCCGGTTTGTGATTACAAGGTTCTAATCGTACGTTTTCTTCTGATAGTTCTGAACATACTAAACATTCTACTGGTTTATTGGGTATTAAATTGGCAGTACGGTTGTCTTGAGAAGTACCAACTTTATCTGAAAAAAAAAAAAGTTAAAATATATAAATCAAATCGTGACTTAATACTTTTTTATTGGTATGGTTACCATATAAGTCACCCAGTAAAATATTAGGCAACACGGTCAAGATAATCACTAATATAAAAACAATACCCTATACATATGTTCAACATTATAATAAAGTTCAAAAGGACAAAGTCGATCCCAAAAACGTTTAATTTATAAATGTTTGTGCAACTACTTTTAGTCGAAGACCATCTTCAGCTGATAAAATGAAATACCATAGAAAGCAAGACATTAAATGAACAATGAATCAGTCAACAAAATGTTACAAACCATTCCAAATTTGAAACAAATGTGTATGAAAGAGGAAGTCCCGAAGAAAGTATCAAAGAAAGGACCGGCAGGAGCGGAAGGGCAACATAAGACAGAGGAAGCAGCGGAAGGGAAAGAAGTGAACCGTTCGCATGGATACGAGGAGGAAGAGGAAAGCGTGGCATTTTCCAAAGAGAAGAAAGCGGGAAGAGTCAAACTGTAAAGTTGGACCAGTCCTACGTTAAGTCTAGTCAGTAGTCGTCGATAAGTTAAGGATTCGGGATTATTCTGTCAGTCTGTCATTATTCTGTCATTAGTTTATTACTAAAATAAAACTGTCATTATATTTTTTTAATTGCTGATATTCGTGTCAGTTTTTTGTACAGTTAAGTGCATCCTCGTTAGAGCAAAAACCCAGCGCCTTAGGACCCACTCAAGTGTAACCCGAACCCTTTACCTTCCCCAAATTTCAGTCCTTGTGGTTAGGTTAGGTTAAGTTAGGCTCTCCTACCGTTGAACCTAAAATTTCTGCAAAGACCAAAAGGTTCAGTTGTACGACATATAAATGTGTAAGGAAGAAAATAAATTATACGGAGTGACAAACTTTTAATTTAAAGAAATCGACAGTTGATTTGATTTCCATTTTTTAATTTTTAAATGCTTATACACTGTTTAGATGTTTGATCTATTGTAATCCAGTTTCGTTAAATTGGTTACCAAATTTAATTTAATGCTTTTTTTTAACATTCTAATCCTTTCTAACAAATTGTTGATTGAATTTGTATGTGAATTTCCTAACTTCTGGTTTAATTTCTTTAGTAACCATTTTTCCAAAATATTTTTTACTGTTTGCTTGATATTTACTAACAATTCATTGTTCATTTATTGTCTTACTCTATCTACTGCATTGCAATTTTATAGTCTGATGATGACCTCAACTTTTTGTTAAACTTTAGAACGGACGGTACTTAGTACAGAGAAGGAAGCGAAATTGGTGATATAGGATGTTTTACATATTGCTAATGTTTGTGCACAGGAAGAAGCTTCTTTATTTTTCCTCAAAAAATTAATTGAACCTACGATCAATAATTTAATAAATACTGTGTATGGCATAGAAAAAGAGTATGCGGGAAAAATATGTTTACCTTAAATTTTCACCTAGGCGAGGTAAATGAACTAGGCCAGAAGAACACTATCACCCTCCTATGGGTACCAGGATATAGGAAATAGGAATAGAAACAGCAGATAATCTGACAAAAAAGTAGCTGAAACCCCAAATCTGGGACCAGAACCATTTTTTGGGATCAGCAGTACTGCAATCCAAAAAAAAATCCAAATACTGTAATCAGCTAGAAGGACTAAGACAAGCTAAGATACTTCTGGGAAACTATGACCAGAAGATCTCTTAGCTCCCTCAACGTTAGGAAAAAAGGCACCGGATTTTAACGGGAATATTAACCAGGCATTGCCAGTTAAAAAGTCACATGAAGAAACTAGAGTTAGTAGATGAAGAAAAGTGCAGATTCTGTGAAGAAGAGGAGTAAACCTCAATAAAAATACTCTCGGAATGCCCTCCCTTGCAGAATTCTAGGACCAGATACTTAGATGCACAAGAAATAGAAGAGGAGTAATGGAAATTTATCAAAGTGCTATTGTTAAATGTACAATTTTGATTGGGAGTAGGGTTTCTGATTTCTCGACCTGTTTTCGTTCTCGAGTCTCGATTCTTTCTAAGAACACCTTTAGAAAAAAGCCTTAAAATTTAAAATAAAACCAAAAAAAGATCACAAAATCAATGTATTTTTACTTCGTCAACTAAAAGTGAAATATAATCAGATCTAAAACAAATAAAAAATTCGATTTGAATATTCTTAATTTTTATCTCAAGGCTCGAGAAATTCTCGAGTATTCAGATTTTTTTCTCGTCTCGAACCAAGGCGAATTTCTCGAATCTTCTCGAGCTCGAAGATACTCGAGCAGAAACCCTAATTGGGAGACAAATTTTTTTTGGAATGAACCATATCATTCCTTCATGCAATATTTTGGGGCATTAATTATTAAATTGTTCATCCTCTTATATTTATTATATAATTTTTTAGCATTAATCCCAAATACTACGCGCCATTTCCCATTTATTGGTAAAGTACTAATTTGAAAATGCAAAAATACCTCATTTAATTGCAAGAATGTTGAAAAACTACTATCCGGGAAATGTATGAATTTTATACGAGAAGAAAACCGTCTTCCATCACAGAAAATTTTCAAGAAAACTATAATTTTTATTTTAGATTAACCTCATATACAGAAATCAAGTTTGCACTTTAGATTCAAGAGAACCAAAGAAAATTCAGTTAAGCTTGACATTAAATCAGTAAAAACCCCGACTTACCTCTGTCTACCTTTTGTCTACCTCTTCTACTACCTTCAGAATTAGTGTTTATTTTTTGTGGCATGTCGGTGAGATTGTACCCTTCTCTTTGATCCTCAGCTATTGACAGATTCTCCAAATTCGGTATTTCCTGTTGGTTCAAATCCACTTGAACATTGTCTACAGCTACCGGTTTATAACTTTTGATTAACTCTTGCAAATGTTCATCCTTAAAAAGATTATGTAAATGTACTGAAACAATTATTTATTTATACTACTGTAACAAAAAAATCTAGTTAGTTAACATTATAGTAAATTTTCGAAGTGGCCTCCATTGACTTCAATACATTTATTAATCCTTTTGAAAAAATTTCTCCTAACCTGTAGAAATATGTTGGGTTGATTCCTAACAAAATTTCAAGCGTTTTCTATTTGCTACCATAATTCCCCTCGGGTATTAATTTCTTGAACGAACACAAGTGTCTTCATATGTCTCCAAAAATAAAAATCTAGGGGATTAAAATCGGGACTCCGAGCAGGCCATGGAAATTCCCTCCCTCGCCCTATCCATCTATGAGGATGGGGCATAGATAATTTCGCACCACTAAAGGATAATGCATAAACCATGGTTTAATGGTAAGTTTTTCAGCTCATCAAAAAATGGATTTCCGCACCCAACATTTATTCTCCGTTTTCATGTTGAAAATGTGGCTCTTTGAAGGAGTATGGATCTTCATTATCCTAAATATGGCAATTTCTCCAGTTAAAAACGCCTCTACGTGTTAAAGTGTCTGCATCACTAAAAAGGATGCTAACAAAATTGTTATTTACATTTGTCCATAATAAATTATGCGAACTCCATCCATCGAGGATGGGTAGCAAGTTCTGCACTGGAGTGAAATGGTAATCTTAAGTCTTATTTTTTTAATATTCTGAAAACTGAAGCATGGCTTATTCCAGTTATTGTTGATAAACGTCTGGTACTTAATTCAGGATCATTAGCAATTCTAACTAACACATAATGCTCCTGATCTTGGAAGGTGTCAAAAATATGGGATACAATAATTTAGAATATTTAAAGTAAAACACCCTATATCTCGGTTAGAAAGAATATTTTATTTAAGAGTTTTGGCTTAAATATTCATATTTCGTGCTAAGGTTTCTTTCTTATGCTTATAGAATGACAGGATAGAATCAGCTGACGTAAACTGACATTTCTGCCAACATAGATTTTGGGTTGTTCCATGAAAATTCCCTACAAACAGGCAGAATTGCGCGGATTTGACCTTGAATAAATAGAAATGGTTCTATAATTTTGTGCGCCTTTTTGTTGCAGTCAAAAGTCTAAAAGGCATGCGCAGTTGTTTCACAAAAAAAGCTACGAGTTACTTTATAGCGATAATACTAGCTGTATTTTTTTCATCCAAATTTGTACAATTTTCACAAAGTTATTTATTTTAATTTTAACATTATTAAACGAGCATAAAAGTTTAAAGTAGAAAAACTTTACCTGCAATAAACTTAATGCATTTTGTCCTTTACTGTTGGGAGCATCTAAATCTATTCCCATTTGCACAAGAAAACATGCTATAGCTATAGCTAAACGACATTCTTGGAGGTGACCGAGATTTTTATAGATGGAATGAATACACGGACTATCTTCTCGAATCGCTTCTCCAGTCAAATGATTTCGCTTCGTCAGTGCGATGTGTAAAGCATTGTCTTCATCTTCGTCTTTGGCATTTATATTGGCAGCCAGTTTTGTGAGTAATTCGATAACTCCACAGTGACCTAACAAAATAAAATCAATGTATGTACATGTTGACTTTATATACAAGGTAAAAATGAAAAGTAGAAAATTGTTTCTACCTGCACCCAAGGTAAAGAAACTTTGCAAATCGGCAAAGATGGTTTTAACTATCGACGAAGTCGGTCGCCATCACGTTTTCTATTGGAATGTAATTCAATGTCCGTTGGGGCATATAGCCCAGGAAGTAGTTGTTTTTTCATAAAACAATCAAGCTTGGTATAAGAAACTATTAAGTTTCTTTACCTTGGGTGTAGGTAGAAACAATTGTATCTGAAATTATTTTCAGTATTCGTTTATATACAAGGTTTAACAAGTTGCGTAACAGTTTTAAAATCACATAATGACTACTTCACATCAGTAGGCTGGAGGAACTAAAGGGGCAGGCTCGGAAGGAAGCAAAATGGCCCTAATGAGGTCTAAGTGCGGATTAAGTTTTTGTGATTTACATTTCTCAATTTACAGATACAGATTTTGTCAGTTTGAGATGTATACAAAGAATAAAAAAAAATAAAAACGTTTGCTGTACAGGAAAAATAATGAAAAAATCCAAACTCAAGTAATTTTTCTTAGCAATATTACTATACATACCTTGACTAACAGCTAATAGCAGTGCAGATTGATTTCGGTTATTTCTTAGATCTATGTCCGCCTGACCTACTCTAACTAAAGTTTCCACCACTTGTTTATGGCCATTTAAAGCTGCTAAATGTAATGCAGAAAATCCGTCGTCTTTCTTCACGTCTACCAACTGCCTAGCTACGCTAAGTAATTTTCTAGTAGCAAAAGCTTTCCCTTTTAAAGCTGCATGATGCAAAACGTTGAAACCCCGTTTATTTCGAAGGGTAAAATCAGTACCTAAAAAAAATGTTTATTTAAAATTAATACAATCAAATAAAGAAAAGTTTAACAAAACTTCCACAATTTATTTGTAAAATATACAAGAGCTGGACAGTCTTGAACTTGGGTACCAGAACACACAGGTTACAAAGGCAACAAATAGTCCAAGATCCGGCTTCAAAATTAGAACGTTTATCTTGTGGTTAATCAAATTCTAATTTTTTCAAATATTTATGAATATAGGAATACACTTATAGGGTTGCCAATCAAAAAGTGTATTAAGGTAAAGAATTGACAGAAAGTTTTCGTTTTAGATGGCGCTTTTGTCGAAGGAAGGCAAAATAATTCGAGTCAACGTTACCATGAAATTTGACCTTAAGGATTGGTACAATTACCCTACAACTATTTCATAATAAATGATAGTTTAAAAAAAACTAAATAAAACGCTTCTATTGCTAATCACAAAGAGGTTATATTACAGTAGTAGAGGTAGAACAATCAATCATAATTAATCACTACCCTTAACTGATCACCCTGTATAATTTATTGTTTTAACCTACCCTGTATCTTTATTTTCCACCTTTGTTATCCAGAGAACTTTAAAATTTCACTTAAATCTTCCTAAAATTAAAAAAAAAACATTCCTAAACTTTTTATTCTCTCCCAGTATACGGTATTTTTTTAACCCACCCTGTATCTTTATTTTATATTTTACTTCGGATTATTAATAATAAGAACTTGTAGGATAAAATGTATAAAATTTATGGTCTAAAATTAACTTTTTATATGTTTTAAAAAGAAATAAAAATGGGGGGGCGAGTTAAACATAGACATATAGATTTAAAAAACCTTTCCAGTGTAATTGTAGTTCGACAAAACAGAGTACAAGAATAACAAGTCACAAGAAGAAGGACTAAAGGAAGGAAGATAAACAACCTAGTAAAATGTACGAAGCTAATTAGTCACATTAGAAAGAAAGCAAAACCAATTATTGAAGAAAGTGGACAACAGAAAACATGTAAAGGAAATTTTGAAGACAAAGTAAAATCTGTTACTGTTACCATTAAAAGGGACTTTTTGAAGGTGCATCATTTTTCGACAAAAAGGTGCACTTTATGACTCTGTGGTGCACTCCACTCCTACTTAATGTAGTTGGTGACAATTGACAGGTTTAGCTTGCTACTGCACATGCGTGGAAAAATTTGCAGTTTTGAAAAGCAAAAGCAGCATGAAACGGTTAACATTTAATTCGAACAATAAAGATGATTCTTTAAATAGGAAAAGTAGCAAAAAATATATTTATGAACATTCTCCAGCTTCATTATGCTGTATATTTTCTTTTGAACGACACAGCAATTTTTTATTAGGACGAATTAAATTTGTCAAATGACATGACATATGACATTGACGTGAACCATAAACCATACAATCGAGTGAGAGAGCAGAGAGTGTCATAGAACAATTCGAATTATGACATTTTTCAATGATGCCAAATGCCATCAAAGGTAATAACCTCCATGGTAATAACACTGTTGTTTCTCTACTCTCTCTCACGGATATATATGAGAATGAGTAGGCAAATGCCGGTCATCAACCATTTTTAAGCTCCATGATGTTTCTATATATATCCAACAAAAAGGTGCACTTTTGGCATGATTTTCGAAAAGGGGTGCAGTGGTGCAGCAACAAGTGAAAAAGTGCAGCCATATGCACAATTGTGCCGCCAGCAGCAGGCTTTGGACTCAACTGTTCATTCAAATATACAACTGCACTGTCTCTTACATTTCAAGTAAATTCATCCTGGGACCTTTAAAACATTTATGTAACCTCGAAACGTTGGAATTAGAAAAATTCTGCTTTTCAGCAATGATATAGTTGGCAAAGACAGATGGTGAATTAGGTGGGTCAAAGTCTTTGTAATTTTTAACATGATTGAGATGTTAATTTATTCTAGTATCTAAAAGGCGTTCTGACTGACCAATATACACAGCATTACAGTCATCGCAGTGTAACATATATTCCAGGAGAATGTAAAAAAGAAACAGAGTCTTTAGTGTTGACCAAGAAGAATCTTCCCAAATTTGTAAGAAATAGGACCAAAGAAATGCAAAGAACCAGCAAAATTAGATTCAGTATGAGAGGAAGAAACAAGTTGAGAAGAGACATTAGCAAACCTAAGTTTAATATTTAATACAGCTTACCTTGAGCTTTGCATAGCAATTCGATCACTTGGAAATTGTCTTTTCCTATTGCATCGTGAAGAGCTGTGTCTCCATAAAGATCAATACAATTAGGATCAGCTCCAGCAGCTAATAAAATTTGAATACATTTGGCAGGTAGCTTGTGAGCGGCTATATGTAAAGCAGTACAACCGCTACGATTTGCCGCGTTTACTTCCACACCAGTTTTTACCAACAAATCCAATACCTAAACATAAATAAATATAAATAAATAAAGTTTGTAAGTAGTGGAAACGTTATTTTAATTAAATAATGATAATCAAAAATGATTAAATAATGAAAGTACAAATCTGAATCCGAATTTCGAGGGTGGAGAGCTATAAAATGCGACCCCCAATTGTAAGTAACAATTAAGTTGTTTGTTTATAAAGATAGAGATGTCCACCCAAGCTCAAATTGTTCCTTTTTCAATTTAGAAATGTTTTCTCTATCATATTGCGTTTTATAAGATTTAAATCAGTAATAAAACTAAATTATGTTACACATTTTTGCGACTAATCGGTTTCTAAGCGTTTTTAAACAATTTTGAATTGCCCAAACTCATTAAAAACTTCATAAGTTGTTATATGAAACCTAGAGATTAATTTAAATGTTGATTTGTGTTTGTATTTGTTTTCATTCCGATGTTACGCCTATGGCGGTGTTCGTTACCAAGGAGAATAATTGTTTTTCTTTTTACATATATGTTTTTGTAATTCAAAACGTCAATGTTCATAATTCTTCTTATGTGTATTCAATTCAATAAAGAGGTGTTTTAAATCCAGCCTAACCAGTTTTTAATCGAAATTCCATCACGAGTGGTATTTTGTGGACTATATCATGAACAAAGTGATTGGTCTATACAGCTTCAATGTTTTTTTTGCTTTGCAATCGATATTGGTTACGTCGTTGAAAGCACCGAACTTGACAGACCAATCAGATTAGGTGAAAATGTCGATTTGAGTGATATAGTCCTTAAAATATTGACACCCATCCTTACACTAATCTGAACTGAAAAATTGTCTTTTCCTTGAAGTTATGATCATTAAAATATTACGTTGTACTATATAATGTAATAAAAGTTTTGAAATATATAATATTATTGTATATTTTACACGAACCTCTGGTTGATTCCCGAATGCAGCATAATGCAAACAAGTATCTCCATCATTATCGCTAGCATTAACTGATGCTCCATATTTTAATAATAATCCAACAACATGTGCGTGACCTTGGTGTGCAGCCACCTGTAATGCAGTCTTTCCGCTACTTCGAGCATCGACAGTTTCTCGAGGTGCACTTTCAAGCAACCTCTGAACTGCGTCCGAGTGACCCTGTGCTGCAGCGCGTACTAGTTGATCCGCTAATCCATTACTGAGGCCTTCCCCTTGTTGGTTAGGAGACCATTGAACTTTAAATAAAATAAAATTTCAATATGTATATCTTATATATAATTTTCCACAATCAACAAATCGATGGCTTATTTGCAATAGGATGTAACCCACATTTTTTCAAATATTGGATTTTCGCGTCATTATGTTAAGGAAACTAGCTTGCTTTTATTTGTAATATTTCATAAACCTATAATTTTTAATAAAACAATATGTCTTATCACACATAATATTCTTCGGGATATCGAAAATATAAAATTACCAACTTAATATAAAAATTAAAACCCTCCTAATATTCCTATTTCAAAATTTTCAAAATATTTATATTTTTTTTTTTTATTAGTATTTCTTATTTCCTAAAAAATTTACCTAAGTGGGGTTATGTCCTATTACAAATAAGCCATCGAAATACTTAAGATGCTCAAATGAATCCAAGGTAAATTAATATAAATTTAATAAATACGGTATGTAAAGTTCCCATTAACTAATCCTAATATTTATGACAAACAGTTTTAAAAGTTTAAATTCTATAATAAAAGAATGTTCCAAAAATGATTTATTTTCTAGTTTACAACAGTTTTTTTAAATCTGTAAACTGAAATTTGGTTTTATATCAATTATCAATTTCTAGCTTGTTTTGATGGTTATCACCAACCTAACGTTCTTAAAACTTAAACATACATCACATTACATATAAACAAGCTTACTAGATGGTTCTTGTCTTTGATTTTGAACGGCGTGCATTGTATTCGCTAATTCTGCTGCGCTTCCTGGTACTATTCTTACGCACTGAGGATGTAAAGTCCATGCATGCCCTTCTAACTGAACTCGTAAATCTCCATCCGAATATACTTTTAACACTTTTCCTAATTTTCCCAAGGACTAAAAATTATTAAAAATATTATATTTTCTATACAATAAGCTATTTATTTCAAACAAACGCTTAAAATTATTCAACATTTACTACATAATGTATAATCAAACTCGCCCAATAATTTTAAATATGATTTATTATTTTATGTTTGATTTTAATAAAGTAGTGCAACAATAAAAATAATGAAATTTACAGTTTACTATTCATGACAGTTTTAGCTTTTGAATGGTATTTATCTCTATTAAAATTGTGACACTGTTTACAGTTTGAAGGATTGTCTCTTATTATCAGATAATTATCTGTATGTTGGGTGTGACCAATTAAAGCCTTGTAATAGTTATTTATGTACCAAGGACGAAAAAGTGTCCATTACAAGCCGAATAGGATGAGGTGTAATCGACGCTTTTTTCCGAGGTACATATTAAATTTTTCCGTCGACCTCACTAGTTAAAGCCATTTGAGAAATTCATAGGTATACATACCTCTATTATCTATCTTTTTGAATGTTATGTTTTATTTTTAATAAAATGAACAAAATTTAAGTAACTATTCTTTAATATTAAACGTACAATTACTACAATTATTAAAATTTATTCCTGCTGTTGAAGTCGATGCAAGTGACAAATGTTTATTTTTTGTAATTAATGAATGAATATTATTAAAAGAATAATCTTTTCCATTACTCTCCTGTAAAATTTTACCTGATAAAATGCTTTTTGAGACATTAATTTTATTTGGAATAGAATCTTCAACATATCCTTCGGCTACTGTTGAGGATTTCCAGCCGCCATGTTTTTTCAATGATAGAATATCCGCACCTGTATTTACCAACAATGTAGCAGAGGTACGTCTGTAACAATGGCCAGTATACATTGATTCATTGAGTAAATGTAAAAATTTTGCGATTAAGTTGGGTATTTTTGCTTTCCTAATCTGTAGTTAATAAAAAAAGGAGCTGTGCTCACAATGCTTCGGTCTTAAGGCTGCATAAGATCGGAATATTTTTAAAGGACTGATGCCATCACAAAGTCCGTCTGTGACTGTAAAAACACGCCGTTTGCCATTTTTTGAGTTGAATAGTGACTATTAACATATTACCTTGATAGACTTTATTTTGAAGTTTTATTTTATGAAGCTCTTCCCTACGACAAACCTCAAGATATGTCTCATCTGGAGCATCACACAGGAATCTATTTATTTCATCCCGAGTAAATATCTGTGACTTTTTGGCTCGATATCCAACATGTTGTTTTTTTAAAAATGCTTGAAGTTTAAAAAATTTGCTAATGTCCAGATTTTCTTTAATCGAAAAAGTAGATTTCAGCATTGAATAAGAAGACCACAACGTCGATGATTTGCAATTTTTGGCTTTAAATGAGAAGTACGCCAAAAATATATTTTCTAAAGTTTTTCACCTTGTGTTCTTGACACCACTTTAAAAACACTTCATGTTGTTTTTCATTAAGTACCCTTGACTTTTGAAGTAATAAATCTAAAGAAACTTCATTTGCAATTTCTTGTACTTGCGGAGGTGTATTACTAAAATTTACATCGCTATCGCTTTCGGAATGAACCTCCATTTTCTTAATTTTAAATTGCAACTAACTTGTTTCATGAGTTTAAACTGCAAAATGTCAAAATCATATACGTGGCAGCAATGGGTAATTATTTAATCGCCTGTTATTGACGAATTGCTGCGTACAAACATTTAAATTCTGTGAGGTATTCAGTGCGGACGAAAAATGTAGATGTTAAATAATACGCCATTTTTCGTTCTAAAATTAGTACGAAAAATGTTATTTTTTGTAGAGGTCGACGGAAAAGACTTTTTTTCTATGTAGATTGTTTCTATCAGTTTTTCAGAGCACTTACTATAGTCTGGTTCACAGTTATTATGCAGCATTACGTTTATGGACGACGGCGTTGCCATATCGGCATGTTCTTCGAATTTGGTTCCAACTGGCGCGGGAATATAACTTGCCATTGTGTTACTATTATGATTTAAATGTTGACTAAATTATTCATTTGAAAATCGTTTAGTGAGTAATTAAGAATATTTATATTTATGCTTTTAGATAAATTTTACCAATAAATTTAACCAAAGCGGCAACAGTGTTGAATATTCGCCCATACATTGGCCTATGCCAGCCACACTGCATAATAACTGTGACTTGGAGTATAGAAGTACTTGTACTACTGCACACTCTTATATAGTCAGTGCCGTCTCTTTAAACTTTATTTAAGGATTAATCTGCACAAGAATTGGGAAAAATGTGCCAAAAGGCTGAGTTCCATTTCCAAAATGCAAAGCAATAGTCTTGCTCTTGTAATATGGATAAAAAATATATAATTTACTCAACATATGAGCTGTAACAATAACAATATATAATTTATATGTAAAATATAAATTGAAACTTGGTTTGATTTTAAAGAGTTCAATTCGTAAATCCAATATTTAAAAAAATATAAAATTTTAATAAAAGAATAATATATTAATTTACTTGGTATACAATTATTGGTGCGCTCATGAATGTTAACCTGACCTGTGTCAGCAGTTTGGTTAATATTCATATCTTTCACTACCTTTCTCTACTTCCTTAGTTCACTTTCATTTATATTTTCCTCTAAAGATTATATGGAGCACTCACCAAAACGCGACATTTTTTTCTATTTTTGAAGTATATCTGACATTTATTTATGTTGTTTACTGGCGTCTAACGACACGGTTTCAAATGTATTGTTAGGCCAACTTGATGCTTTCGCAGTGCAATTACCGCTGTAAGTTTTCGATAACTGCATTGCTCTTTTGAGATTTTTTAAACATGAGGAAAATATTCGTTTTAATGGAATGATATTTCTGATAATTTAGTGCCTACTATTTTGAGATTGTAGTATAATATATTAAAAACCAAACTCCCACTAACTATTATCCTTTTTAGATATTTGACAAAAAAACACTATCTGTCACTTACATTTCTCATTATTTCTATCCATTCTCCGTGTCCTTTTTGAAGTTCCTTCACCTTATCAACGTCAGTTATCAAGGTAACTACATCTCCCACAGCAAAACTATTTACTTTATTCAAAGCAATGGGATTAAATGTCCATCTATTATTGCATCCTTCATACTGCACTCGTATATCTCCTTTATCAGTAACTCTGTGCACACTACCAATTTTTCCAATATACTAAAATACAAAATTACAATGATTGAAATATTCCTTTAATTGTTAACATTGCACAAAAATTTAACAAAATCTTACCTCTGCCATTCTAGGATTCCAACCACCATGACCCTGCTGCATAGCTTTGAGCTGTTCTACAGAAGCATTTACTTGTACTTTATCACCTACAGTAAATGGACAAGGACCAGATCTACCTGGCCGAACTACAGGATCTACATTTTGACCTAAATTATAGCAAATATAAATATGTAGTCTATAATCAATATTTTATAACTAAACAAATGATTAAATGTATGAAATTAAAAAAAAATGGATTTCATTTCTGGTAGTGTTCATTAATTCTTTTTTTAATGTGGGTTATAGATATTTTTAATCAGTATAAAAAAAATTTACCTAATATTGGAAGATGTTCTGGATAATACTGTCCACCAGAAGCTGATTCAATAAATTTTATATCACAATTTCCTTTATGCCCTATCCTATATACATTTGTAGAACCTGAATACCATCTTACATTGGCTACTGATCTACTACTTTCGTTGTCCCAGCCACGTATATCCAATACAACACCAATTTTACCTAAATCAAATTTAATCAAATTCGTTTCTTTCTTCATACAATGTGTTTTTTTGATTAAATAAAACAGCTACTGTTTTTAATTACTAAAGTTAATGTATCAATTAAAAATGTATAAGTAATTGTTTGATTTTAATTGTACTAATAAATGAAACACTGTAGACTTTGTACACACTTGATGAAATAATAAAGGAAAGAAAATTTTTTGTATATTAAAAACTGTAGGTTAAGTGTGTAACATTTTATTAATTCAGTAACTGAGTGCTTTTTTAATATACAAAAAAATGTCCTTCCTTTATTATTTAATTGTACTGTTTTAAAATTCTGTTGATTTGTTTTCATATGAGTATTTTTGTTAATATTATATCATCAATACCTTCTCCCCCATCTTGATTTCCCCATTCCCAACTATATCCTCTTACAACTTTGGCTCCAACAAATATACCTCTAATCTCACATTTTCTTCCCTCTGATCTTGGAGGTAAATCAATCCTAAAAATAATATGTTAAAATTGATTATGTTTAATCAAAAAGAAAAATATTTGAATTAAAATTATAAAATGTTATTTTAATTTATTGTTAGTAATTTAATAAATAAGAATATATAATATAAATATTAAGAATGGATCTCAATTCTATTGATGTTAAATGGTATACTAACCCTAATGATGTAACAGAATCAAATCTTTTAAAAGTATGAGTAATATTATGTTTATCTCCATGGTAACACATGTAACATAGATCATAATCATAACAAATTGTACATTTATATCTCATACCACTTATACCTTGTCCACTGCAACCATCACAAATGATATTTGGTTGTTTAACACCTAAAAATTGTATATTTTGTGTTACTGTGGTAGAATAACATGTTTCTAAACAATTTATTATTTCTTGTTCAACTTGTATTTAACTTTATTGGTATGGTTAATGGTTTAACTTACCAATTTGGGCATTATCAATTACTCTTAAATCATATTTTCCTAAATAACCAACTCTGTAATTGGTTCTAGTACCATTATCCCATTGGACAACTACTGTCCTCTCAGGAGAACCTACTGTACCTGCTTTGCCAATTTCACAAACTGTCCCTACATGACCTTCCCCTCCATCTGAAACAGGTTAAAAAAACTTTAATGCTGCATTAACACAATATCTAATAAAATATTAAAAACCTTATAAGCTTATCGAGTTGAATAATCTTTGGTAAGAAACTCTAAATCCATCATATTTTAATGTTGCTATTCTATTTAGTAAAATTATTATATACTGTATTGGAGAATATATTTAAACACAATCCTCCTTGTACAATTTACATCCCTTAATTATATTAAAGATGAACAATATTGTTTTTCTCCTAACCATACAAGAAGTACATACTTTCTTCCCTCACATTAAAAAGGAAAGTACACTTTCTTCTTCTCATTTGCAAATGATGAAATTTCTGAATTTATTATTATTTAATTGTTTCCTTGCTTTCTTGTTTATCCTGTATTTTGGCAAAATTCTAACATTAATTAGAGTTTTTGAGATTTTTAACATTGACAAAAAAGTTCATTTTTCTCATACTTAAATATTTCCCACTGACAGTAAACCCAGTGATTTCACAACATAAAACATAAAATAAAGAGCATCATGATATAGTTTTTTCTTGGGTTTTCTATACCATTGCACAGTTATACTGATCTTAGAGGGAAATACATACAGGATAATACCTTAGGGTTAATAATATCTAGGCTCTAATATTGTTGTCTTATTAATTTCATACTTGGTCCAGCCTTAATACTACTTAATCAACATCAGGTAACTAGCTACAAACAAACAAAATGTAACTTCATTATGTCAATCTGATGATGCTAATTTTAACAAAACAGCTGTAATTGCATTTTAAAAACCTATTTTTCAAATAAAAAGAGGAAGTTTTGTTCAAACATTTAGTTGTTTACTGTTCTTAATAGATAAAATACACTATTAAATACTTAATTACATGGAATGTATTGACAAATTAATTATTTTTGGCCTTAATGAATTTAAAAAAGGGTCATTAAATGGGTAGAATCGAATATTTTACATGGAACTTCCTTTGTATGTTCACTGCATCCATTTAGTGAAGGATTTATATAGGTACAAATATTATAGTAATAGTGACTTTACTGTTCTGTACAAAGACAAAATCTCGTGCAAATTTCGTTTTTGCCGCACGCAAATTTACTTTGCACACCAACTGAGCCAATGGCTCCTTGTCCAAGGAAATAGCATCAAAGTATTACTTTTCCACTAAAGGTGATACAAAAGTAATTTTAATAATACTTGTTAGATAAGTTAATAAAATGTATAATTGGTAGATAGTTTTATATATTATTTCATCTGTACTTAATGTTAAAACAGTGAAAAAACTTCTTATTCAGGGGTGACTACTATACTAATTTTGAAATGAGTAAAAAATAGATACAATAACCTTTTATAAAAGTGTTACTTTCTAAAATGTGTTGTGATAAAATAATCAAAATTAATAAGAATTTCCATGGTAACATTATAAATCAAGAAGACATTGAATGTTTGGATTTGGAGACTTGAAGAGTACTGTTAAGTACCAAGGGATACATAAAATGCCATTTGCTGTACTTAAGTTAGTACTGTAAAATAGTAGGTACACATTTTATATTATTCTGGAAATTTGATTATATCAATCAAAATTTAAATGAAACACCAAATTGAGGATTAACTAAATTTCAATAATATGATGATAATAATGAATATGTTAATGCATTGTTGGATAAAATGTGATTTTTCTGCGATTGTAGTTTGTTGCAATATAAGACTTTTATGAGTAGGTATTCCAGCATAAACATTTAAACTTTACAAAAAATATTTATGACGTTACTAAAAGTTGATAATAACAAAACTGCTTTAAGATGCAAAATATTTACCTTGATTTCCCCATGACCAATCGGGCCCCCTAACAATTCTAACACCAGGCGTTAACATTGTCAGTCAAATTTGAAATTAAATGACCGACACTTAACAATTTACATAATAATATAAAGGGTTTATTTCTGTTTTATAGAGCTTAAGGCATACCTACAGTTTATCGATTTAATTAAAAGAATTTACTTAAGAAACAATTGAAATATGCAGTTCTGCAAAAACAAAGACAATTTTAGATTTCACTATAGACAATCACTGAAATGAACATAGTAAAGTATAAAAAAAATCATAGACGCAAACTCTAATTCACAAAAGAAAAACAGAATCCCTTTTTGTAATGAATGTTAATGAAAACTCAACTGTCAAGTTGTCAAAACATTTGTATTCTTTTAGTTTTAGTCAATTTCTAGATAATGAACATTAAATTGTAAAAATATAATTCTACTTTTTGTATATACATTCTACATTCATCTAGATTTCATATGTATCTGAAGCATGAAGTATTTAAGAGTACCAGTTGAGAAATTCGAAGCAATAAAATAAATTAAGAAATTCGGGTAGTTCCTCAAAAGAGTTGTTAGCTTTATAGCGTTTTCTTTTGAGATCATAGCTATCAGGCAACGTACTGAGTGCACACTGAAATAAAGCGAGTTGTCGACTCAACACCAAGGTACAACAAATTTACAGGGCAATACGAATAGAATAGGTTAGGTTCAAGTGTTCAACGATCAAACTCAAGTTGAAGTTGGTAGCTTGAAGGAAGTAAATATGTCTTTGTGCAGAATATATAAAACGTCTCTTTATTTTATTTTAGCACACTTGTAATCTCATATTCATCAACAACTGCACTATACGTTAATTTCTCCTCCAACGAATAATCCCCTTCGATAATTTCAGAAAAACTTTCATCCTGAAATTGTCCGTTGCCAGTGCGAAGTAAAAACTGGGGTAGTGCAAGAACAACTCCAGTGCGCACCAAGGACGCACTCAGTTCACTTTCTACTAATCTTAAAAGAAAACACTATAATCACAATCACATGTATGTGATCACAATACAATATGCCAGTCACAGAACAAAAATAAGGTTAGGTTAGGTTATCAACTGTCAATTTTGTTAAGCTAACGCTAACTATTCATTGTTTTGTGATAAAAGCGTTTTGGGAATTGAAACGATTACGATAAGAAAATATAGGTTAATTCAGGTTAATTGAAGTGAATTGAAGCAACAAACGATATAAATTTAATTGTGAATTTTATTGACCACAGATTATAAATAGACATTGACTATCTGGCTATAGTTTGGATTTTGATTATTAGTGTTTGTGTATGCGAAATTTTATTAAAATAACAAGATTCACAGAAAGTGCATTAGTTAGGTATTTTTAAACAGTTTTTTAAAATGAGTGCACAACCAAGTCCTGCAAATCAAACAGTAGAACGTGAAAGGGTTTATATGTGGATTTTGGAGCTCACCAATCCTGAAACTAGAGAAAATGCCCTTCTAGAATTAAGGTAAACTGCATAGGTATTTCATTATGTAAAATCGATCTAAACTTGGAATGTTTTAGTAAAAAAAGAGAAGTTGTACCGGATTTAGCTCCTATGCTGTGGAATAGTTTTGGAACAACTGCAGCATTATTACAAGAAATTATAAACATTTATCCAGCAATAAACCCACCTACCCTTACTGCTCATCAATCAAATAGGTTAAGTTTAATATAGTTTTATTTCTGAAAAAAATTATACTAATTTGATGTTTTACAGGGTGTGTAATGCCTTAGCTCTTCTTCAATGTGTTGCTTCTCACTCAGAAACCAGGTCACAATTTTTACTAGCTCATGTGCCTTTGTTTCTCTATCCATTTTTACACACTTCATCAAAAACTAGATCATTTGAATACTTAAGACTTACAAGCTTGGGAGTCATTGGAGCTTTGGTGAAGGTATGTATCAATTAAAATATTAGTAACTGGTTAAAAACTAAATTAAAAGATATTTATTAAGATATATTTTCAGACAGATGAGCAAGAGGTGATAACATTTCTGTTAACAACAGAAATAATTCCTTTGTGCTTGAGAATTATGGAATCTGGTTCTGAACTTAGTAAGACTGTTGCTACTTTTATTTTACAAAAAATATTATTAGATGATAGTGGATTGTCTTATATTTGCCAAACTTATGACAGGTTTAGTCATGTAGCTATGATTTTGGTAAGCATATTTTTTATTAATTGTCTTAATAAATTAACATTTCTTTTGTAACTTATAGTATTTAGAATGTTAATGTCACAAATTTACTAACTTTATTTGATCTCTCAACCATCAAGTATCAAATACTTATACTTTACATACATAGTATGTTAATGCAATAAAACTGACTAAAAATCTGGACATAATCAAAGTAACTAAAAAAAGTAGCAAATGCAAGAAAAAAACTAAAAAGAAATTACTCAAAGTTCAAATCTTGATATTTGTTCACACTATGTGTAAATTTATATAATGGTGTTGTAAATCTAATATTAAATTTTATATATTTATTCAGTAATTTAAAATGTTTAACTTTGTAGTTATAATGAAATAATTTATTGTCTGCATTCAAGTTGTCCATCCTGGGTCACAATTATTATGTAAGATATATAATAATGTGAAATAGTCAAATGTTAGATTTTTTAATGTATATTAGGATTGAGATATTGGTATTTAAAAAATTGTGTTGGTTAATATTGATATTTTAGGGTAAAATGGTGATATCTCTTGCAAAAGAACCTTCAGCTAGATTGTTGAAACATGTAGTGAGATGTTATCTAAGATTATCAGATAATCCAAGGTAAGCCATATTACAAATTATAAACTAATTTAAAGGCTATTTTTGTAGAGAGATTTTTCCAGTAAAATACAAAATTTATTTTTCTTTCCTTTCTACATTCTATAATTAAGCATTGGATAAAGAAATGTACAAAAAACTGTGATAAAATTCTTTGAAATTTGTTATTTTATCTTGTCAAAATCATAATAATATATTTACATATTTATGATAATGATAATAAAGATCCAAGGCCATAATGGTTAAATATATGGTTGAAGATAAATGTAAAACTTGTCATCTCATATATTTAACTGATTTGGGAGTAATTTTTTACATAATTTATAAATTATTTATACAATGGTTAATTCAATTACAAATGGTAAAAAGCATTTAATCTTTCAAAGTAGCTTGTAAATTCAAATTATTACATTTTGTAAATTATTTATTTAAATTTTAGGGCTAGAGAAGCTCTTAGGCAATGTCTTCCAGATCAACTGCGTGATAATACTTTTAATGTATGTCTTCAAGAAGATAAATCTACAACTCATTGGTTATCACAGCTATTAAAAAATCTTGAATCAACAGCTGTGACTGATCCAAGGCAAGTTGGAATGTCCCCATTAACTTCTCAATAGCACTGAGATAGTTAAAAAATAAAAGATTCGAGAATCTTGATATGAAAAAGGCTGTGCAACAAAAATCATCTCTGTATGTGTGTAATCTGCAAGATTAATATTGATGTATTTGGGAATACTAAGCTTGCAAGGCAACAAATATGGTATTCAAACAAAAATAATAAAAATCCTTTTATTTTTTTACAACCTTTTATGTCAGGTTTTCAGTTTATTATTGAAAATTTAAAAATAGTACAAAATATAGGAGTTAAAAAAGGAGGTACAACCGTTTGATACTTAAGTCACATGTGCTTTATTATTTAAAAGTTCATTTTCATATCCAATTTACAGGATCATTTATAATAATTATGTGTCAGTGATACTTATTAAATATGTAAAATATGTTTCCCAGTTTGATCGTCAATATTGTGTAAATAATATATTTCTGAATGCCCAAGTGTACATACACATCATTGATTTCCATTCTTTAAAAATAAGTTTGTGGCCACCTTAATATGGGGCATTCCATGCCCCATATATACCCATTTTTATTTTTCTAAATTATCTTGAGTTGTTTCCATCAAGTGGCAAATGACAACATTAGAGAACTCTTTGTGCATTGTGTTAATTAATGTAGAGCAGGATGACTCTGAGATTAGAATAAGAGAAGAAAGAGATTTAAATAATAAAAATAATTATGTGATAAATGTAGGACCTATAATAATGAACAAATTGGATAAATTGGTGATAAGGATAAAAATAGGAATACAATAATGGACAATGTAAAAATAAAGATGATTGTTGTGATAAAACAAATAACAGAGAACTTTGTGGCGAAAAACCTAAAACTAATAATGAAGTAATGGATAAATCAGAACAGTTAAAAGAAAAAGAATTAGTATTTAAAGTAGATACTCAGAATAAAGATCATAAAGATACAGTAATTGAAAATGTAAATAAGAAGTTTAGCCTAAAAATGTTAAAAACTCGCTCAAATGACAAATACATAAATAGTTATATTTAAATACATAGGTACATCAATTCTTTTTTCTCTAATTCTTGTTTTTGGATGGGTCAAAAATGTGAATAGGTAGTGAAATACTGCTAATAAGTGATGTTAATAGTTGTTTTAAATTATCAAATAAATTTTAAGTTTTGGTTTGTTTCAATAACCATAAAAAACATAAAATTAAAAGATAAAAAGTAGAACTTTTAAGGGTAAATTTGTAATATGTATTTGTTTGAAAAGACATTTAAGTCGACTACTCCTGAATTGCATGATTGATTGTTATTTAATGTATAATTTTTATACTAAATTAATTTTAATGTACATATATATATATATTGGGCATTCCATGCCAACTCATCCTATCGATTGGATTTGCATCTCCGATTTCACTGAAATTTGGGCATCTTTTTGTATCCTTCGAAAAAGGTTTGTATTAATTTTTCAAATTTTTTCATTTAGCCAAAAGAGAGATATGAATTTTCCAAAATTTCGGGTATTTTTTTTAAATAGCAATAACTTGGTGAAAAATTGTCCGATTTGGGACTTTCTTTTTCTTAAATTTCTTGTTTTTTTATGAACTTTTTAAAAAATTTATGCAAAAAAATATTCATCATAAATTTGATTTTTTTTCATTCCAAAGTTAAAACAACAATTTTAAGATTGTTTGTATCCTTAATTTTTTTTTAATTCTCAAAATGTCTACTCTTCAAAACACAAATTTTAAGCCTAGTCTCGTAATGGGATAATAATGGGTTATAATTTATTTTTATTTTTAAATTAATTATTTTTTTTTCTGTTTTTTTCCATTTCTTTGCCAGCTACCATGGCAAAGGACCTTGTGACGGTGTAGGAGGAACACTAAAAAGAGGTGCAGAATTGGATAATTTTTCACCAAAATGTGGCTATTTAAAAAAAACTATCCGAAATTTTCGAAAATTCCTATCTCTCGATTGAATGAATGAAAAAATTTGAAAAAATTTATAGAAACTTTTTTCGAAGGGTACAAAAAGATGCCCAAATTTCAGCGAAATCGGAGATGTAAATCCAATCGGTAGGATGAGCTGGTATGGAGTGCCCCATATACGCAAAATAGAAAACAAGATAATACAAATAAATGTTGGATACGCTGTGCACGTTTACGCACTAATGTTTGGTAAATTATGTAAATATTGTCGCATGTGAATCAATCTTTACTCTTTATGATCATTTTCTTGTTGACTACACACTTTTATTTATTTCTCATCATATCTAAAGAATTTTCTTAATTCATTTTAGTAATATTTTCAGTATTGTTAATTCCCCGAACAGTATTTATATTAACATTATAATATTAGCAAAATAAAATTAACTAGTAATATTGCTTGGGTAGTATATGTCCGTAATAATTGTTCACGCAAAACGTAATAAAAACCTCGACATTGTCGCAAGTTTTTATTTCTAAAATTTTGTTGTAATTATTTCTTGTTTTTATATAATTATTTTTTTGGTTTTACTCTCAAGAGTCTTGTTACTAGTACTTTTTGTTTAATATGATTTTTACTGTAATTACTAACAAGTTTATAATAGTATTTACTATTATGTCAACATTAAGAAAATAGTGATTATAAAGATAGGTTGAAGATAATTTTTGTTAAGTTATAAATGATAAAGTAACTTTAATGCCAGTGAATCCAAACGTCTTTTAGTTGCTGAGGATATTTTAAATCACAATAAAAGATTGCTACATGCTTTGCATAGGGTATTTTTCGAATTTTTGATTTTTTATATCTAGTTCTTTCTTTTTTCAATTAATTTTTTCTATATCTCTTATAATTTTAATTAATTGATTTAGCATACTTTTATTCAATTGTTGGCTATTTAAGGAATTTGTGATTTCTTTGTAATAATAAGAAAGTCTTTTCAGTGTGACTTGTCTACAATACTTCTAAAGAAATTTATTAAATTTTGCACCTTCAGTTTACAAAGTATCTAATATGAAATCAGAAATATTATTTTTGTATAGTTTAACAATGATTAATTTATTAAGATAGATGCAATATTGCCATATAGATCACTTGATTTTTATTTAAGTTTAGCACCATGTATGTGTGAGTTTTCTTTCTATAGTATTATTTAAATTTACTGACTTTTTATGTGTTTTTATGTATTCTGTCTGATGTTTCTTTATAAATTTTTTGTTAATCCCGAAATGAGGCTGTATGATTTAATTGTGATTTAGAAAATTGTATTTGTATAATTTTTCAATAAATTTTTATGTCTAATTTCTTTCATTTAATTGATACCACACTAAAAAGTAAACGAAATTGATTGTGTTAACCTTTACATTGTGGAAGTTCATCTTACTAAGAACAATAAATAACTGAACGGTTAAACTAAACTTCCACTATTTATTCGAAAAATACGTTTTAAAACGATTATTTTAAAATAAAAATCTCAAAAGTTGTTGGTGGGGCTTGAAACCGAAAATGATCTTCTGATTATACTAAACGATTATCAAGCCCATGATCACCTATGCTTCATTAGTGTGGTGGCCAAAAATTGAGCATACAACGGCCTGTGGTAAGTTGCAGAAAGGGCAGCGGCTGGCTTGTCTGGGAATTACAGAGGCAATAATAACGTGCCCCACAGCAGCCTTAGAGGTGTTGCTAGGTCTACCTCCGCTGGTTGCAATATTGCTACAAACCAGAGCTGGAAGAGGGTTCACTGGTGTGGTACTCAGATGGGTCCAATACAGATGATAGAGCTGAAATGCAAGTAATAGGACCGACTTTTTGGTTTACCGAATCCCTTGGTAACGCCCCAACTATCTTTCAAGCGGAGATTATGCTATAGATGTTAGTGTCCAGGAGTGTCTTCGTAGAAACAAAGGGCAAACATCTATATTCTTACAGACAGTAAGGTAAAGGCTCTAAGTTCTTTTACTTATGAGTCAAAGCTAGTCTGGGAATAAATAATCTCTTAAGAAACTGACAAGAAACAGAGGGGTAGTAGGTAATAAGGAAGCTGATGGACTCGCAAAAGAAGGGCTAATACTCCTTCCTTCCTCCATTCCTGGGAAGAGGATCAACTACGATCTCACTAGAGGAATACACCAGGACTGAGGCAAGTTAAAAGTTTTGTAGACATACGAGTATCACGTGAAAAGCAAAATTATGAAATTAGGAATTTACCCTCTTGAAAGCTGCTTAGCTTCACTAGAAGTATTGGCATTCTAGATTTCAAGGAGACTAAGGTAGGCACAAAAGATCTTCATAAGTCGAAATGCTGTTAAAATGAGCTACACAAGAATTTCTAAGGCAATGTACGCTGTTTTAGTTGGTAATTGTTTTTTATCCCTCTAATTGATAGGTACGTTTGGGTATTAGGAAAAGGAAAAGGTTGGATTTTAATTAAGAAAACTCACTCAAAATTTTTTAGTTGTGGTATTAGTTTAGTCTATTCACAATCAAACTGACTGCATAAGATTTCTGTAGCTGACTTGATCTTCGTACATTTTTAAGAAGACTTCATATTTTTTGTTATGATACTCTACAACATCTTTATCGGGTTCTGCTACTTGTCCTTCACCTCCCATACTTTGTATAGCAGTCGTCATATCTTTAAAATGTCCTGCAGCACAAGCTCCTAAAATCGCCCCACCAAGAAGAACTGATTCTATTTCATTAGGACAAACGGTAGGTAAATTACAAACGTCGGCTTGGCTTTGCGTAAAAATTGGATTTTTACTGAGGCCCCCACATATGAGCGTCGATTTAATTTCATTATAACCAGATTTCTTAAGGGTGTCAATAATGTGACGCGTTCCATACTGAAAATATAAAAAAAATGTATTTATACATAAGTTACCCAAATTTGAATAATTTCTTGAAAACAGTCATCTCTATTAGACATTCATAACATAATTTAAAAATATTTAAGTGAAAAACTTACTGACAACGCTTGCACAGTAGCTAAATATAATAATGCCAAATTTTCTTCATCAGCTGCTAGGGTAAGTCCACATATCTACGGTAGTTATAGTTACATTAATATAAAAAAATATTCTTATTATTACAAATATATTTGTGCTCGGCTGCTAAGGCCACTCATACAGAGACTACCATTACACTTTATTAAACAATTATTTGTTCTTTAGTAATTTTAGTACTTGGCTGGGCTTGTTAAGAAGTCTCGCAGCTATGAGGAAAATTAAAGCTGTAGTCGTCTGGAGCTATATCAAAGGAACACTCCATTAGGACATGCTTGACTGTAACTTGGTGGTTACAAGTAAGACAAAGATGACGACGATCTGAGGACATAGATCCTTCAAGCTTCAGCTTTGACATCTTGGACGATTTGTATTAATTTGGTCTGTTGTAGTAGTTTTAATGGAAAATGATTTGGCATTTTGATTCGTTGCCAGGGATATCAATGTGTGAGGGAATCCATATGAAAGTGATTTTGCTGTTTACAGTAGTTAGGTGATGGATTTTTTGGACAAGGAGATCCTCGATAAATAGTTCTTTTAGTGCTTGAGCTGGTCAATTTTACATTAATGGCTTGTAGGATACTAAAAAGTTCACCTCTATGTACAATGCAAAGTTGAGGAAGTTTTTATGTCACAGTGCACCCGACACCTACTTCACTTTTGGATACATCAGTATAAAGTAAAAAAAAGAAGGGTAAAGACACCTAAGATTTCGAAATCGAAACTACAAATGATTGGCAAATTCAATATCTTAACAGGTCGGCTGAAAAGTCTCCGGTCTACCATAGTAAAACACAATATTTTGACAAAATGCATTTTTTTTATTCAACATAGTTGCCTTCAAGGGCGATACAGCGATTATAGCGACCTTCCAACTTTTCGATACCATTTTTGTAGTACTCCTTCGGTTTGTCCTCAAAATAGGCTTCAGTTTCGGCGATTACCTCAGTATCAGAGCCAAATTTTTTTCCCGCGAGCATTCTCTTCAGGTCAGAGAAAAGGAAAACGTCGCTGGGGGCTAGATCTGAAGAATACGGTGGGTGAGGAAGCAATTCAAAGCCCAATTCATGCAATTTTGCCATCGTTTTCGATGATTTGTGACACGGTGCATTGTCTTGATGAAACAACACTTTTTTCTTCTTCATATGGGGCCGTTTTTTCGCGATTTCGGTCTTCAATCGCTCCAATAATGCACAGTAATAGTCGCTGTTGATTGTTTTTCCCTTCTCCAAATAGTCGATGAACAATATACCGTGTGTATCCCAAAAAACTGAGGCCATAACTTTGCCAGCTGACTGTTGAGTCTTTCCACGCTTTGGTGGCGGTTCACCGGCCGCAGTCCACTCAGCCGACTGTCGATTGGACTCAGGCGTGGAGTGATGGAGCCAAGTTTCGTCCATATTCACATGTCGACGCAAAAAATCGGGTTTATTACGACTTAACAGCTGCAAACACTGCTCAGAATCATCAATTCGTTGCTGTTTTTGGTCGATTGTGAGCACGCGCGGCACCCATTTCGCACAGAGCTTCCGCATACCCAAACGATATGTCCAACACGATCTCGATCATATTCACTTTACGGTCACTCAAAATCATTTTGTGGATTTTTTTGATATTTCCGTCGGTAACCACCTCTTTTGGGCGTCCACTACGTTCACCGTCTTCGGTGCTCATTTCACCACGCTTGAATTTTGCGTACCAGTCAATGATTGTTGATTTTCCTGGCGCAGAGTCCGGAAACTCATTATCAAGCCAAGCTTTTGCTTCAACTGTATTTTTTCCTTTCAAATAACAATATTTAATAAGCAAACGAAATTCTTTTTTTTCCATCTTTTTGAAAATAACAAAAGTTGGTTCACTAAAAATGCAATATCTCACAAACTAATAGTCCGACAGCTGTCAAATTTTTACACGAATCTTTTGAAGATTGATACTATCTAAAACTGAAATGGATTTAATTCTAGTGTCGTCATCTATAGGTCAGACCTGAGACTTTTCAGCCGACCTGTTACGAAAGACCGATGGTACGCAAGACAGTATAGACATAGACCACCAATAGGAAATAATTTAAAGTAATAGACGCCGCCACGGAAGCAGTAGGAAAAAGATAAGTAAATGTGAACAAAATCAATAGAACGCTCTGGTTTACGCTGGAAGAAAGAAGAAAGCATACATTCAATATATACGAAACAAATCACCAGAAAATTTGAACAACTACAGCAACAGAACGAAACGAGGTAAAAGTAATGGAAGTCTGAAGAAAGTATGGGGAATGCTAAGAAGTAATAAGCTTGAAGTCAAGGTCACCGTACAAACTAATACAATTACACAGCAGTGGAAAAATTTAAAAATCTGTATAGGGAAGATGAGGACGTAGAACAGGCACAAAATTAATGTGATGAGGACAACGACATAGAGATAACAAACTATAAAATAAAAAACATCATCAAGTCCCTAAAAAACAGAATCCTGGACCAGACGTTTTCTTTGGAAATGTAATCCAATGTCTGGTGGGACATTGGATTACATGTAATATTATTATACATTATAATATTTAGAACAAAAGGAAAATCAAACTAACATATAAACTCGTATTAAAATCTGTTAGCTTGAGATTTAACACCCTGTAGATTAGGTATCATGTTAGTGGTTGAAAAATGTTCCTTAAACTGCGACTTCAAAGGTCTATTGTAGCTGTACACCACAACACCTTATATATCAGATAAATTTTGATTTGGATATTTCAATGAACAGAAAATTTAAATTTAGATCCATACTTTTTTTTATTGTCCCTTAATACAAAAATATTTGGCAAATAAAAGTCAATTTGTACTTGAGATTAATGGTGATATTTAATAATATTGTAGTTCGTGCCAAAATATGAAAAATTACTACATTTAGCGTCACGTCAAATAAAAAATAATATTACAACTAAATTAAACAAAACTTTTAAAAATACTGATAGAGGTTATTTTCTTGGTATTATACCTGTAATAGTTCTTCTGACCATTTTTGAGTTATTAGTTATTATTGATTTCATCTACTATTTACTTCAGATGAATAAACCACGTACCTCGAAGGGCAAGCTTTATCCAGTCGTAGTAATAATTTAGGTTTGTGGAGATTTAAAACATTAGTGGTTGGGAGATTCAGGAAAAATATCTACAAGCAGTCAAGTCCATAAAAAAGGATATTAAGAGGACAAAAGAGTGGAACAAATAATACAAAGTAAAATGGAACATAAAAGAGTAGGTTATTACGAGCAACTTCCCAGCTGTGAAAAGGAAATGTGTGAGTTTTGGAACTAATTCCGGGAAACATGGTTTAATACTGATATTGACCAATTAAAACTTAAGAAACATTGCTTTAAAAATAACTTACAGTTCCTTTCAAAGTTGGGTCAGCAATTGGAGATCTATTACCATGAAAATCTGGCCAAACATGCATATCTTTCGTTAGAAAAGCAACCGATTTTAAATTTCGTTTTTCTGTCAGTTGTTCCAAAATATTATTCAAATATTGTTGAATGTGCCTGAAATACAGTTCTTAATTAAACCTTACCTAAGAAATGTTTTTACTTGTTGTTATTTTTAACTCTCAACAATATATATGTTCAGTTATTAATGACAATATTATGAGCAAAAATGTATGTTGTCTTTGAGGTTTTTAACTCTCAACAATATATATGTTCACTTATTAATGACAATATTATGAGCAAAAATGTATGTTGTCTTTGAGGAACTTCATTTACTTTTCCGAATAACTGTTTTAAAGGTACAATCGACATTCAGATTGCGTTTAGTGTACTTTAAACGACCATAAGTTTCGTTGTTCCAGTTCCCTTCCAATTTTTTTTAATCAATTTATCAACTACAACAGAAACTAAAACTTACATATCTCCAATTTTGCTTTTAACTTCATTAGTTGCGGGATGGGTATCTATTATATGGTCGAGTAATTTTCCAGTAGCACTCTGTCCTCCTTCATTTAACCACATACCTGGTACCATGGCGTTTTTATACGGTCCCCAGATTCCTGGAGTAAACGTTGCTTCCTTTGAAACTGCCATATGGCACGTCGATGTTCCACAAATAAGACCTAAAATTGTAAAAAACAAAAAATAAATACTTAGACTGCAATATAAAAGTCGAGAAATACAAATCGGTGGTTTATTATAAACAACCCGAAATTGTACATAGTCCAGTAGTAAAGTAACCAACATTCTGTAATGGACTAGTTTAGTGATTTTTTTTATATTTGCATCTTATAAAATAGGTTTTTAGTGGTTCAACTGTACAAATAAAATTTTTATAAAATTAATCCGAAATTGTACATAGTCCAGTAGTAAAGTAACCAACATTCTGTAATGGACTAGTTTAGTGATTTTTTTTTATATTTGCATCTTATAAAATAGGTTTTTAGTGGTTCAACTGTACAAATAAAATTTTTATAAAATTAATCCTCTATCCATAATCGGCTTTTGAAATTTAAATTTAATGGTTACATACGTCATAAGTGGTAAGTGACGTGTTTCAATAAGATTGGTAGAAAATTTGCGATGTTGTCGATATGCTTTAATATTAACCGAGGAACTTATCTCTCTCTCTTATTTGTTGTCATTAAAAAGAGATAAACATATTGATATTTTTGTTCTCTGATTGACACTTTATCAAATAAGGAGTAAAACACCAAACAAAATATTCTGTCATTTTCGTTAGTTTATTTTTTTTTGGTTTTGTTTGGTTTATGAAAGAAATTACTTCTATACTTTTTTTGGTTCGAAAATAAAAATCCCTAACACCTTCTCTTGGTGTTATAGCGGTTCCTTCAAAAATAACCAATAGAAGTAATTGTTCTCTCGGGGAGCAGCCCTTCTATCGGTACAGTGAGAGAACGAATTTCAAGAATACGGTTTTGGCATTTTCAATAGAACCACGCCCACTTTCTATTGGCTTTTCTATTCTATCACCGTCAAGAATAGGGGTCTTGTTTGTTTATTACAGATAAACACGATTTTCTCTCCTGTCATATATCTTGTCAACTGGTACAATCAGTTAGTCACAGAACACAGTGTTTTGTGCCGCCAGTTCTTTGAGAATACTTGAAACGAACGTAGCTAAAATGTGACAACGTTGACTTTTAAACACACTTCATTATTGGTTATTAGTTGGCGCTACGTTTAAAACTTACTAATTATTTATTGCTAAATTTTACGAAATGAGAAAAATTACTTGCAAAATGAATACCAATATAAGTAAGTAGGTATCTTATCCTAAATATATATTGCTATCATTTTGATTAATATGATCCTACTAAACTAGTCCATTGGACGGGGTTTGTAAAGATTTAAAAGATTTATTTGCTCAAGTTAATGGTCGGATTTTACTATTTGATTGTGTATCCAATATAATACAGTAAATAAAACATTAGATTTCTTATTTTACTTTTACTAAGATTATAAAAATAAAAAATAATACTACCTCGGTAACATTGAAAACTTCAGTCTATTCAATTCCAAGACAAGCACTAATCTCGTTTCATTGACCAGACTTTATGAGTAATCGAATTGTAGAGAATTTAATGAGGAATAAGTCTTAAAATAAGTATAATTGCGGTTCGAGTAAAACTCAGTGGTAGAATTCCAAAAAACCGAAGACATGTTTGGAAAAACCAAATATCTCAAAAACGATAAATACGATAAAAACTTTTATATAAAAGAAAATATAGGAAATTTAATTATCTATAAAATTGATCTACACACTCAAAAAAAAACTGATCACGAGGTATAGGTTATCAAAGTTTTTTCAAGATGGCGGCGCTAATGGTTAAAATTTTTAGGGGTATTTTGGGAAAATACCCCCAGAAAATAGCTCAGTAAGTTTATACCTAGGTTTATTACACAATTAAGGATTTTCCACGATTTTTCCCAAAAAATCCTCAGTTAAATTTACTATAAATAATTCCTCAATATTCACTTGATATTAATTTCATCAAAAAACAGTTAGCTGTAGAATCTAGCAATGGGATCTTACATTAAAAAAGGTTTTAAGTCCACAAAAGACTAGGTTAAAAAAATAATATTTACCTACGGTCACCTCTTTAGGTAATCAATATCACATAGTCCTCAATCAATGTAAGATGCCTCATAACACACGGTAAAGAAAACGCACAGCTTCCCTAACAACCACTTAGCAAACTGTCAATAGAAGTGGGCATTTTTTACAAAATCTCTTATTTACACATTTAAAGTTGAATTTTATACTTTATGTAAATGGCAGATAACATTTGTTAGATATAAGATTGCATTTAATATTTTGAGTTATTTGGAATTATATATTTGTTCCGTTTCATCAATCCATTTCTTTTAATTATCTGTCTAAATAAATTGTAATATAATAATAAATGTAGTTAATTACATTTTCTAGATTATTTTACCTTATTTTTATGTAATAAAGTTAATTATTTAAACATTTAGAATGTTTTTGTTACCGAGATACTTTTTAAAAATACATACGAAGGTGTTTCAACTTGTAGATACAATCGTAACATATAAGAAGATACTTTTTACTTATTCTGTAACTTTAATTTCACTTCAGTCATTTACAAAACCCTCTTGAATATTTAGAATGCACTATATTTTAATATTACTCGAGAAACCGATCACCAATACGATATTAATCACAAAAAACCTCGAAAATGTGACTCACTACACTATGGCGACATATTTGAAATATTTGTTGTAGATTAGAGCATGGGTCTAACAGTATGCGCATTCGTTATAAATTCAGCTAATTAACGATTGTATTTTTAAAATAAATATTTCTTATGCTTCAACAATCAAAATAACCAATATTCAATAACCATTAATATTTAATAGCTATATTGTTACTATAAACAATAATTATAATAATTAATATGAAGTAATTAAATGTTATACAATCATATTAAAAAAGATATATATTGTTTCCATTGTTCCAGTATTATTAATAATAACATTATTAATACAAGTACACAAGTAGGTCGTAGGTAAGGTGTAGTACGTAACTCTTGCTGTAAAGCATTTTACGCACTCACGGAATTACGGAATCCAACTTTTCCATTCGTGCGTAAAATGCTTCTTACCACACAAGTTACGTAATATACTATTCGTTCCTTAAGTAAACAAAACGATCGGTAAATGCATACAGTTTCGATCTTGATTTATCGGTTATCAGCGATGTATATTTAAATTCAGAAATTCAGAAAAAGATAAAGATTTTGTATACACTGTAGATAAACGCTCTTATAATAATTTAAATTTGAGCCTCAAATCTAGTAATTGAAATTTAACCCCCTTCCTGTCGAATAAATCCAAGATGGCCTCCGCTAGAAAATGGCGGTTCACAGATTTGTTTATGGCTACCTCTTTATGAGTATTAAATTAAAGAGCTTGACTAGTAGAACACCGCTTACTATGAAAAAATTTGAAATCCAAGATGGTGGCCGTTACAAAAAGGATTACCACGATTTATAGCCGATACAGTATAATTACCAACATACGTGACCAATGTTTAAAACAGTTACGTAATACATTGTTGCCAATAACCAAAAAAAATTTTAGCTACCTCATGGCATGGTGAAGTTAATCTTGTTATTTTGTGTATTATCCTTAAAGTTTATGATCTTCTTACTTTTGCTCAGTGTTTTAAGCAAAAAGTAATGTCTTGATAGATTAATAGAGGAAAAGTTTAAGACACAATATTAAAAACAAAATAAAAGCTTCCTCAGTATAAAATAAATACATTTTTGGTATGGACTACTAGGTACAATATTGTTATCACATTACAAACAATTTGTCCTTTGATAAGATACTTATCTTGGTCGACACTTTTATTGTTTAGTTCCCTGTTAGTTATTCACTCAGGTGATCGTATACATATAGTATTTTTATGCATCTGTTTTGGTTTATCATTACCTAACCTAATTACACAATTAGGACCTTAAATTTTTTACTTGAACTTAATTATTTTCCTCTCTTAATCAACTACTCTTTAATCAGATTAACTGAAAGCTTATCGGTTCTTCCTTACAATGTTGCCACGTATCCTCTTATTTAAGTATCTCAATTTAATGTATGGCAAATGTTCAACAAGAACAGTCATTATTATTTATGTATAGATAAGATTTTAAATATACAAACATTCTTATACTTCAACCACTTAGATTTATTGATATAATTTAGGTACCTATCACTTAAGATTAAGTACATCTTGACGATCGACGAGATTAAATGATTAGCGAATCGTACATAGCACGCAAATAAATTTTGAATTAGATCTAGAACGATACTACAATGTATTATATAGATAAGAAAACGTATCCGTTACATTTTTTATCCGTTGAAAACGTTCACGAATTTCCACAATGATTTTATCTAACGAAAAAAACAGCTTTCCGTCTCAACTCATTTACACAAGTTAGTTATTTTCAAAAATATACTTTATAGTTACGCGCCTTTCCGTTTTTATGGAAATTCCGAGTTTTTCACACATATTTTTTGCAAAACCTGCAGCGACATATGCCCATTTCTCAAGTTTCACTGTCAATATCATTTGCAAGGTGTTCACTTTCTGACCGCACAATATTATTTGTAACTACACTGCTCAACAATTGAAGTGGATTTTACAAAAATCTGAGTTTGAACAAAATCTGTCAAATTATTTTCTAATTTATGGAGATATTGAAAATAGAAATAAGTAAATGTCCATATTGCTTGTTATTTTAAAATTCTAACCACAATATATGACCAAAATTATAACAAAATGCTGGTTAAAAAAATCGAGCCAAATAGAGGGTTTCAACCAAATTATTTAAGTTATAAAAACTAAAGGTTATCTTCCAGTTTAACCATCTGCTTGAAAAATTCTATGCGCATGTACGAAATTTGAATTTTCAAGAATAATTTTATTGGTCGATAAGGAGTGTCAAAGTTTAAATCTCGAGCGACGTTGCCACATCTGTATGAATAAATAAAGTGAGTGAATAGACATTGGAAACACGAAAATTATAGACATTATTTAACAGATTGCATTTATTGGAGTAGTTAATATTTTTCATTAATACACCTATCTCTTTATTGAATACTCATGCGCAAATATTTTTGAATTTTCCCCTTCCACTGCTAAAATATGACTACTTACCATAGAACACAACGTATTGCTACCCAGGAATACCACAATTTAAATAAAAAAAAACCTTTTAGCTGTCAAAAGCTAGCTTCTATTTGCCGTATAGCCGCGGCAGCCCAGGCCATAAACCACAAAAAGGAGAAGTTTTAATTTTTATTTCATACGTGACGCCGCTTGCTAGTTGTTATTGTGTTTTTCTTGTCTTTGTGTATTTAATATTAACGACTTGTGTGTGTACCTAGACTTCTTTTTGGATTTACTTTACTTTGGATTACTGATTACTTTTGCATGTCATACCAACACAATTTTATAAGGGGCACGAATATTTAGGGGGAACTATGAGAGTGGGAGTTGGTTCGCGCACGAGTATTCAACTTGTGCCATTAACGAGATGGGTCTATTTACAACCATAATAAATTAAAATTACAGAATACCATTAAAACAAAGGATGTTAATATCATATTTTACCTGAATTAACTAAGAAATACCACCTGTTTTACTTCAATTTTTTAAACCATTGTTATATAAGGTTTGTTCTTTATAGCTGAACTCGTTGCCCCATTGCTCCAAAAATGAAAACCACAGAATACCATGAAAACGTGAGATTTTTATATTCGGACATTACAATATATTTAAGGGAAGTACCTACGTTATTATTTATATTTTGAATTGCTGTTCTTAGCATCTTATTTATTACTTATGAAGTTTAGCAGTAAAGCTCCTTATTAACGCGCGTCTTTTTTATAATCAAATTTACTAAATCAAAACTAAACTATTCGCTTTCAGGAAAAATATTTGAACTGACAACACTGTGCGGCTGCCCCGCAGTCAATTTCGAATAATTTTGTACATGCGCAGAGAATTTTTCAAGCGGATGGTTAAACTGGAAGATTACTAAACTAAATATTTTTCCAAACCGCTCGTTTGGACTAAACAGAAAATAACAAAAATCAATTTAAAAATAAGTTTTACAAACTAAAATTGTTTTGAGGGCCTCTCTAAAACTTCTACTGCCATTTAACTGAAATGATCACTTTTACGTTTCCATGAAAATGAACCCTTCAACAAAGCAAATACATTGTCAGAAATTAGGGTTATGTAAATATTAGTTAATTCGAACAGATTCTGCTTTTATGCGCACTCATGAATAAAACTAGACTAGGATAACAAAGAGCTGTTTTTAAACATTATTGTATATGACGTTCATTTACGCTGTTTTCACTAAATTTCAAGACTTATAACTACCACATAAACTCTAAAGCAACTCTTTTTAGAAACGAATTTCATTTTTATGCGTGCTCCTTTTTTTAATCTTCTACCCAAGCGAGCCTAACTTTAATTAGTTTTTTAAAACGTCGTAATAAAATTCGAGAAGTTTTAAAAAATAAAAATAATGTTTTGTAAGCAGTTTTGTTTTTAATATGGTCAAATGTTTTTAATTAATTTTTAATCCGCTGAGATATAGCTCACAGTTTATATTGATTATATTGTTAAAATCAGAATTAAATTATATCTACATTTCGATTATTGGAAAATAAGGAAATGCATTTAAAATATCTAATACATGTTAGATAATAAAATGTAGAGAAATACAATTTTAAAGTATGGAAAGGTATACAGGGTGTTTCTTAAGTAATCTAAAATATTATATGGGGCGCTTCGTTACTCAATTTTAAGACGAAAAGTTCATATAAACATGTGTGATAGGTGTTGTCGTTTATGAGATACAGGGTGTTGTACGTGAAATTAATTTTTCTTGGTGACGCTACTGATTTATATTTTTTTATTATTTTATTACAAGCAACATGTGTTAAACATAAAGAAAAAATAATACATTTCAGAGCAAATGTTCAAAATGTCCACCTCCAGCTAAAATGCAAGAATCCGCTCGATGTCTAATGGATTGTCGAATACGTTCGAAGATACCAGGATTGTTACGAATAACATTACAGCCGTCTATGATACGATTTTGAAGATCTTGTACGTTTAATATCAGTGTTGTGTAAACAAGCGATTTCAAATATCCCCACACATAAAAATCCAGAGGATTGTGTCCAGGTGATCTAGGGGGCCACGGGTGTGGAGATCCTCGTCCGATCCAATGGCCTGGAAAAACATTATTTAAAAACTCGCGTACAATCACTGAAAAATGTGGAGGAGCTCCGTCATGCATGAACCACATGCGCCTTCTAATAATAATAGGTACATCTTCCAAAAGAAGTGGAAGTTCATTTTCTTGAAAATGTTGGTATGTCTCACCGGTTAACCGTACAGGAAGGAAAAATGGTCCAATTAAATAATCATCGATGATGCCAAGCCAAACATTGACCGAAAATGTTTGTTGAAATCGTTACACTTATGGTATGTGGATTTACATCTGCCCATATGTGGTCATTATGAAAATTCATAATCCCATGTCTAGAAAAGTTGGCTTCATCCGTAAATAGAATATTGGCCACAAAATTCGGATTGTTCGCGATTTCACGTAAAATTCATTGACAATACTGTATGCGTAATGGATAGTCAGTAGGTAACAAATGTTGAACACGTTGAACGTGATATGGATACAATAAATTATCTTTTAGAATATTCCAAACAGTTTTGTTACTAACATTTACTTGTACTCGTTTCTGGATGTTGGTCAATAATTTGAAGAATCTGGTTTTCCAATTGGGGATTTCTCACAGTTCTGGGTCTTCAAATAATATTCTTCGATTTAGCAAAAGTTCCAGTTTCTTGTAAACGAATATGTAACTTAGTAAACGTATCTGAACATGGTAAACGATTATTTGGATAACGCTGGGCATACGTACGTCTAGCTTCTAGGGCATTACCATTCGCTAATCCGTACAAAAAATGCATATTAGCCATTTCAACATTAGTAAACACTGGCATAGTTATTAACTAAACACAGAGTCAATCAAATAAAAATGTACGATTTTTGCGTTGGTTTTCAAATTTGACACTTGTCAACATTATTTCAAAGGCCGCTTAGAATAAGCATGTTTTTGCGTATTACTTCTAAAAACCAGTAGCGTCACCGGGAAAAATTAATTTCACGTACAATCAGAACTGACTTATTACAATAAATTCAACACCCTGTATCTCATAAACGACAACACCTATCACACATGTTTATATGAACTTTTCGTCTTAAAATTGAGTAACGAAGCGCCCCATATAATATTTTAGATTACTTAAGAAACACCCTGTATACCATTATGAGTGTAGGTGCAAAATTTTAACACTAATTGGGATTATCTACCCCATCCCAATTTTTAAACGCTCATAGAGAAAGCTGAAGCCTTATTTATTTGTAAAGTTTTGTACTTACCGACTCTAGTATGAAATGCAGGATCGATTCCCGGTACTCTGCATCCTAGTAAACCTAAACCACCAGCATGTGCATCAATCATAGACGCACCAACAGGAGTACCAGCTAAAAGACCTAGTTCTTCAGCAGCTTTTTGCGATATCCCTTTTCCTACTGCTGATCCGGGAGCAAGAACGGTAGTACCAATTTTTTGCCAGTTGTTTTCGGCTAAATCTTCCAAACCAATTTGTGAAAAATAAGAATGGTTCCAACTCTCAGTGCCTTCTACAGACATTTCGTAGGTCCATTTACACACTAAGGAACAAGAAGATCTAAAATTGTTTTTTAAATAAAGACATTACAAGTAGTAGCAATGTAAAATACCTGGAATCCACTCCTGTAGCTCTCCATGTTAAAAAATCAGGTAAATCGAAGAAATAACCGGCTTTGTCCCAGCATTCGTTTTTAAGATTTCTTTTGAGCCACAATAATTTTGGTGTTTCCATTTCAGGAGATATTTTTCCTCCGACATATTTAAGCACGGGGTGATTCAGTGCGTTAATATCTTCAGCTTCTTTCACAGCTCTATGGTCCAGCCACAAAATTATATTTTGTTCATTATTACCTACAAAAATATTGTAATGAATAATTGTAATTTTATATAATTTTATTTCAAATGTTTTAGTACTTATTTACACAAAATTGTAATAAAAACGGAGGGACAATATTTGAAATAATCTAAGAATCATCAACTCACATGAAGAATATACTTTTAAAAATCAAATGAAATAACTAGCCGGTACCTACTAAATATAGATATATATGACCAGGTAGACGTTCCGAGAAGCATTAACAATAATTAACGATCATTAACAAACTTCAGATCCAAACGTTTTACTCATGGTGGTACCTGAGTACCTGATGGTACCAGAGGAGGAACAGGAAGCAATGGCAACCTCAAAACCGAAGAAAAAGAAGGTGGTGATAGAAGAAACGCGGGGGACTGACTCCGCTGAAACTACTGACTCAGAGTCGGAAACAAAGATCATTCTTAAAAGTCAACTGAAAGAGTTCAAAGGATTTTAAAGCCACATTCGGGAAGGAACCACCAAAACAAATGAAAGAACAACGGATACTATTGGAAAGAAAGCCTAAGAAAAACTGAAAGAAACTGAAACTGAAGAAAATGAAGACAACAAGAAAACAATTCAAAAACTTAGGAGGGACGAAATAGCAAATCAAAGGAAAAAACGGGAAGATGAAGAAACCAGATCAAGGAGCCGTAGAAGCCCAATAATACCGACCAACTCGAAAACGACGCAGGCAAACAAAATGGTGGAATTAGAAGACTTCCAAAAAATCCAAATAACAACAAAGAAACGAGCAGGACAAAAATAACAACACGGGAATAACTAAAGAAACAAGAACATCTGGGGCCCTATTCTTGAAATCGTAGGAATCGATTCTCCAGAGAATTGATTCTCCTGAAAACTACCAGTCCTATTCTTGAATGTGTGGGAATTCAATTTCTAGAGAATTAGGAAGGAAATTCCGCATAAGACAACTCGAGAACTTGCCGCCGACAATGATGTAAGTAAGTCATCTATTTTGAGAGTTCTGCATAAAGAAAAATACCACCCTTACAAAGTTCAGTTGGTTCAGGAGTTAAATGAAGATGATCCTGATAGAAGGCAAGAATTCTGTGAATTGATGATGGATAGAATGAACGCAGATTTGCAGTTCATAAATAAAATAGTTTTTTCTGATGAAGCGACGTTTCATTTAAACGGAACGGTTAACAAACAGAACTGTAGATATTGGAGCAGAGAAAATCCTCACTGGATGTGTGAGGCTCACACTCAATATCCTAAAAAAGTTAACGTTTGGGCTGGTATCATTAACAAGTAAAGTTTTGTGTTAGAGACATTATCAAAATTTTACATCTTAAAAATCAATTTTCTCAGTTATGATTGCACAAAACTTAAAAAACTTTATATTGCTGAACAGAGGACTAAAATCCCTTTCCAACGAGGTGCCACACGACCCCCTTTGTAATTTAAAATTTTCGAGGGGGTGCTTATAATTCCGAAGGGGTGCTGGAGGGGGATAATATTTTCATACTGTAAATTGTCAATTTAAGAATAAAAATCGACCTGTTTCAGGTTTTTTTCATATAGTACATAATAACGCTACAAATGAATTTATTCGATACATATGGACGGCACTGTATATAACTCTGTTCTTCATGACGAAGGATTGCAAGGATTACAAAAATTCTTGTGTTTTTATCCTTACAGTAACGAAAGTTAGCAATAATGAAGATGTAATTTGTTAATTAACAAAAATTGATAGAAATGTGAAAAATAGCAAAAAAAAATTTTTAACCGCAAAAATTTGTTCTTTGACATGTTCTGTTAGTGCTGGAATCTTTTTTTAATTTTTTTTTATCAATAAAATATTACTATTATAAACATATTTTATTTGGTTGTTGCGGCGGTGACGCGCAGCCAGTTTTTTATGCTATTTTCAACATTAATTTACACCTATAAATAATTGAGTTACAGTCGGGGAATTGGAACTTTTTTGTTGGAAATTTCCTGCCCCTTAAGAATCCGTTCAGTTTTTAGTTCTAGCTATTATAGTTTTTCAGTTATTAGCAAAAATGTAAACCCCCCTTTTTAAAATCTTAAATAGTTAATAACAATAGGAAATTTTTTAAAACGTATTTTGATATTCAGGAAACTTTTTCTGTTTGTCAATTCGAATCGATAGACACCAAAATCAGGACGTAACCCAAATCCGATTTAAATGACTTCTCGACCAGACTACAGAGATTATAGAAAGGATCGCCTGTTATAATACTACTTTATTTAAGGAACAACTTTTTAATTTTCAAAAATATACTGCGTATTTCTGTGAATGGAGTATAAAAATTATTACGGTATTAACAGAATTATATTAGTTTTCATCAATGTATTGTCAATTCAAGGATTGTACGAAGGCTTCTGTTATATTTTATTGTGAAAGATGAGTCAAGTATAAATTTTATGTGGTAATTTAGTTGCTTAGAAAAATCGCTAAAATTATATAAAATTTGAAGTTGAAAATTAAACAATCTAAAAAATAATATTTTTTTCTTGTTTTTTTACTGATTTTTTAAGGGGATATGTAAACATAAAATTACTCCAATTAAATATTAAACATATTGATGGTTAGTTGGACATATTTATTTTGGATATTTGTAAATGTTATAAAGTTTTTATATAATGCTTTACTATTTTTCTTTATGTATATTATAAAAATATTTATATTACCAGTTGGACTAACGGACAAAGGTGAACCATTTTTGTCAAAACATGCTAGAGAACATGTAGCATCGAATCCAATTCCTTTAATTGCAGCAGGACTCACACCTGCGGTAACAGTCTAAAAAATAAATTACAATAAGCTTTAATTATTAATTACTTTGCAATGGTGAAATGTTTACTAATTTATTATTAGTAATAATTAAGTTTCTTCTTCAGAATTTATTTTTTATACACAAAAACAAAAATAGAAAATACAATAATTTGCCAATGCGAATTACGTAATTTTAGTTTAAATGTCATTTTGTTTGCTTTTATTCTTCTGTATTTTAACAACAAAGCTTTTTTTGCTACCTTTGCTAAGTATTTTGTGGCCATAAAAAAGCAATATTTAATGGACTAGTTTAGTGATTTTTTTTATATTTGTATCTTATAAAATAGGTTTTTAGTGGTTCAACTGTACAAATAAAATTTTTATAAAATTAATCCTCTAGCCATAATCGCCTTTTGAAATTTAAATTTAATGGTTACATACGTCATAAGTGGTAAGTGACGTGTTTCAATAAGATTGGTAGAAAATTTGCGATGTTGTCGATATGCTTTAATATAAACCGAGAGACTTATCTCTCTCTCTCTTATTTGTTGTCATTAAAAAGAGATAAACATATCGATATTTTTGTTCTCTGATTGACACTTTATCAAATAAGGAGTAAAACACTAAACAAAATATTCTGTCATTTTCGTTAGTTTAATTTGTTGTTTGGTTGTGTTTGGTTTATGAAAGAAATTACTTCTATACTATTTTTGGTTTGAAAATAAATATCCCTAACACCTTCTCTTGGTGTTATAGCTGTTCATTTAAAAATAACCAATAGAAGTAATTGTTCTCTCGGGGAGCAACCCTTCTATCGGTACAGTGAGAGAACGAATTTCAAGAATACGGTATCACCGTCAAGAATAGGGGTCTTGTTTGTTTATTAAAGATAAACACGATTTTCTCTCCTGTCAAATATCTTGTCAACTGGTACAATCAGTTAGTCACAGAACACGGTGTTTTGAATAATTTAGTCAACATTTAAATCATAATAACACAATGGCAAGTTATATTCCCGCGCCAGTTGGAACCAAATTCGAAGAACATGCCGATATGGCAAGGCCGTCGTCCATAAACGCAATGCTGCATAATAACTGTGACCCGCTCTATAGCCCTATTAACATAAAACGTCTGTGAATTACGAGATGCTACACGATAGACGTAGAGATTAATAAGTTGCAATAACTCAGGGGTATTTATACTTGATTGCTAATAATTTTAAACCAGGAGCAGAGAGATTGAGTTATTCAGCAGCGTTGAAGGCTTTGCATCTTGAATATATCGAGAAGCAACTCTTCAGGAAAGAGTATAGAAACTACTACTAAAGAAAACTCAGTATATGTCCCTAGAATTTATTAACAATAATTATAAATAAAATGGGCCCAAAAAGCTCTACATGGTCGACATTAATAAGACCTATAGTGTATTTGAAAATCAAGAGAGAGTAAATTCCCAGAAATGTTTTGCAGTTATCACTGTTAAAGGCAGTAAACCATAGACGTGCGTTTTCAAAATTAAATTAATATGGAAATAGAAATAATTAATTTGTTTTTGTTATTTATACCTAGGTTACCAATTTTAGATAGATAAACATAATTCGTTAGTAGTAATTTAATTTGGGTAAAATGAAGAAAAAGTCAATATTATTTTATGCATTTTGTTTTAGGCATATGTTTATTTTCAAAATATGTATATAATATGTACAGATAATTACAATTACTTATAAATTAATATGAGGAGCTAAAAAAACAATTAAGTAGGTATATGAGAAAAAAAAACCAACCGCAAGGATAAAATTTGACGAGCAACATGCAAAAAATACGACAATATTAAATCATAAAAAATTAAAATCTAAAAATAAAATTAAAGTACATAAATTAATAATTTTAATGTTATGGTTCCTCGCACTTGTGTCAGAAGATTCACCATCTGATTCTAGAGAAATTACAATGGGCTCTATAGTAATATCAATTATGTTATCTAGCTCTTACATTTTTTTTTCTATTTTTGTAATGTGTCTAATACATTTTTGCCAATTTTCACTTGTTACTTCAGATATTGCTTTATTGAAGAGATTTTTAACATCTGATAATTTAAAAGTAGTGTTATTTCTGGCAACATAACCTTTAACTTGAGCCCATATCAGTTCTATCGGATTCAGCTCACAATGGTAGGGTGGTAAACGAAGGATTTCAATTTCTCGTTTTTTGGCTCAAGGTTCAAGTAATCTGGAGTGGTAACTTGCATTGTCCATTACAATAACCGATCCTTTTGGTATGAATTGAATCATCTGTTCAAAATATTCCTCAAACACGTCTCCATTCATTTCTTCGTGATAATCAACGGTTTTTTTTATTCAAATAAGAGTAAACCATTCTCAAGAAAACCGTTTGTACTGCCTATATGACAAATAATTAATCTTTTACCTTTTCCTATAGGTTCCTTAAAACCAGTAGTATATATCCTTCTAGAAAAGCTTGATGGGATGATTTTATATTTTTGTCTTTCCAAACTCTTCCTACACAATGTCCTTCATTAACCCATGTTTCATCTAAATAATAAATGTTTTTATTTTGAGCTTTAACTTGTTGTATTCTTCTGACGTAGGTACTGTCTTCTCCAACATACAATTTCTTCAGAATCAATTAGCATTGAGTGTCTGCCCATTTTTTCAAATTTAAAGTTTAACTCATGTAACGTTTTCCATAGTTTATCCCGGCTTATTGTGGGTAAATCAACATCATTCGTAATGGCTTGCAAAACTTTATCTAAAGTTGGTATTTGTTTATAAAAAATGAGTGAACAAGCTTACGAATAGCATTTTTAAAAAACACGTCCACGTTGACTTTTAATAGTTTTTGTCTACCTGGTTTCGGCTTTGGTGAGGTTACTCCACCTGATTTTTCCTCCTTTAGAACTCTATATATTGTAGATTTTCCATATCCCATTGCCTTAGATGTTGTTTCAACTACACTGTCAATAGTGTTTGAGGGATTTTGATGTTTAAAATAGTGGTACACATTCACTACAGCACTCTTTTCATTGAGCGATAAATGGTCTAGTTTTAATTTTTTCACTGGCGTATACTCACAAACTGCTTCCATTTTTAGTCACTACTATTTGTCACGTTTATCGAAAATCAAATGACTGCATTTCTAGAAACTTAAGCACTATTTAAGTCAAAATATCTGTCATTAGAAGCTGTTGCCATTCGGAGGTCGTTAAATAACAATTATCCCTTTCTAATCTGGTTACGCCTATGACGCACGTTAATCCTCTTAGGCCTACTGTAGTAACAATGAAAGATCATAAAATAATGTGATAGTCCAAGAAATTTAATAAATTTTGTATTGAAATTAACAAAAACAATTTAGAATGCATTACAAATATTGAAGTTTTACCGCACGTACTGTACTACAGTTTTGCATACCGAATTAGTTTTTATTCTGGGAATTTACTCTCCCTTGGTTTTCAAATACAGTATAAACCAACCAGACATTGATAAAATTGCATCAAATAGGTGGATTGCTGACGGTACCTTGTCCGAGAGACTGAAGGATTTATGATGGCTATTCAAGATCGGATTATAAATACTAACAACTACAAAAAATTTGTTATCAGGGACCAAACTATACATCGGAGAAGTGTATACGGTACCAACAAACGTCGGAAACCATACAACACATCAGGATGTTCAACGATAGCCAACACGGATTATTTACGCAGGCACAACCAGATGTGTAACATTATCCATCAGAAACTGGTCAATAATCTTGGACTGCTGAATACCTACATACCATATTACAAATATAATCCACAGACAATGCTCGAGAATACAGATTTTAGACTCTACTACGAATAATCGACCCGACCCGCTAAATTAGTGCTGCTAATCGATGTTGATGTTCCAAACAATAACAATATTTTGGACACTGCGACTCGCAAGAGTCTATTTACTCATTTTATTATTATAAGCAAAAATAATTTAATAAAAATAACAATTTCTAAATAAAATATACATCAAGTTAATTAGAATATAAAAAAATGCTCCGTTTACTTTAGATATCCACTGATAAGTGGATATTAAGTATCTGTCTAAGTGGATATACATATTTTGGTGCCTTTAAATGGATTATCTTTTTTTTAATTATGAATTGATTTTATAGTTATAATAAATGGACCCATTTACAATATACTCTGACAAATAAAAAATGTATGTCGTCGTATTGCAAAAGCTATATAGGTACTAGAAAAAATGCCTTTTCTTCACGAATAACTGATTTCAATCCTAAAATTTGAGAGATAATTGGTTTCAAGTGATTGTGTTTTCTTCAAGCAACTCAGTTTAGTTCTCAAATAAAATATTAAAAGATATTTTCAGTCACGAGCAGAATTTTCTTTGTTCTCAAACAAAGAGAATGATAAAAAATCTGAAATTCGGCTGAATTAGATGAAATTAGCGAAGAAATGAAGAGGTTTGTAAGAGAAATAGTTTAATAAACAAGAAACATGTTGACATAGAATAAAATACATATTTAACATAACGTAGGTACTTAAATATTTATAAATTTCTTCGTATTTTTCGGTATATTTGCATACATTTTTTAATTGATTAATTTGATATAATAAAATGTCTACATGCGAGAGAGCAAACCATATCGGAACACCTTCCACTTATGGAAATAAAAATTTAAAATATATTAACATTTAAAAAGGTTATAAAAATGGAAAAAATAATAAAATATTTCGTTAATAGCATTATACATGACCAGAACGATAAGAAAGGCGAAAAGTTATTCAAATCAAAGCATGTTCACGGTGTTGTTGATATCTTTATACGAATTAAATATAACTGTTATCACTAGCAAATAATATAATATAATATAAAAATATTTATCATTTATTAGCCTGTACTTAAATCATGTCAGTGTTGATACAAAACAGAGAAATTATAAACATTAAACCTTTGTTTTTTGTTTATCATTAACACGATAGCTCTTGTAGCCAGAGGGTTTTGTAAATAAAACTGATGTAAGATTTATTTGCTTGATTTTTCTGCCAGAAGAAAATGAAAAAAAAATAGGAGGTACTTAGCTTTGGCACATCAGGTTTCCAAAGGTCCTCGAGTGGTTGGTTGTGTTCTTATGGATGTTAAATGTTAATCGATATTCTGCGGTATTCAGGCTTTGCTTAATCCTAGCTTTATTTTAGCTGTATCCTAGCGGTATCTTAGCTGTACCCTAGATTTATTTTAGCTGTATCCTAACTGTAGGTACCTTTTGTGTACGATTTTATATACGATAGATTGCAGTACCGGGGCGACTGTCTTCGTCGAGTTATCGGCAAGAAAAAGGGCAGTGTATTGTAATTTATAGATGAGGGTTGACAGTCGTTTCCGGTTGGGTTGCGTTCATTCAAGGGTTTTGTTTCAGGTGCGTTCCATAGTAAGGGGTATGTTCGGTAGCGGTAGGTAAGGGAATGTCTAATATACGAGTCGGGGTTGATTTTAAGGTTCGTAATTACAAGATTAATCGTGGTTCTTACAAGTTTCGATTAAAAAATAGATCCTGCAAGTTTTTTTGTAATTACTTCTATAAGGCGCACCTGTATAAGGTAGGTAATTGATTTGTAACTTTTGAAGCTGTGAAAAAGAAGCATCTTTTGTTGGCAATCGCAATATTTCAACCGGAGAAACTACGTTTCATTCAGACGAAGACATATTAAACACTTCGGGAAAACTGTCGGCTAAATACAGTAAAGACATCTCAGTTAATCTTTATGACCAATTAAAGGCCCTAAAACGGTGTTTTAACTAAACATGATAAAATTCAATAGTCTTGCAAACAGTTTTTCGTACGTAATAAAGCATGCTTTTTATTTTTAACCCTTCCAATGGACTAGTTTAGTAGGATCATATTAATCAAATTGATAGCAATATATATTTAGGATAAGATACCTACTTACTTATATTGGTATTCATTTTGCAAGTAACTTTTCTCATTTCGTAAAATTTAGCAATAAGTAATTAGTAAGTTTTAAACGTAGCGCCAACTAATAACCAATAATGAAGTGTGTTTAAAAGTCAACGTTGTCACATTTTAGCTACGTTCGTTTCAAGTATTCTCAAAGAACTGGCGGCACACAACACCGTGTTCTGTGACTAACTGATTGTACCAGTTGACAAGATATATGACAGGAGAGAAAATCGTGTTTATCTGTAATAAACAAACAAGACCCTATTCTTGACGGTGATAGAATAGAACAGCCAATAGAAAGTGGGCGTGGTTCTATTGAAAATGCCAAAACGGTATTCTTAAAATTCGTTCTCTCACTGTACCGATAGAAGGGTTGCTCCCCGAGGAAACAATTACTTCTATTGGTTATTTTTGAAGGAACCGCTATAACACCAAGAGAAGGTGTTAGGGATTTTTATTTTCGAACCAAAAATAGTATAGAAGTAATTTCTTTCATAAACCAAACACAACCAAACAACAAATTAAACTAACGAAAATGACAGAATATTTTGTTTAGTGTTTTACTCCTTATTTGATAAAGTGTCAATCAGAGAACAAAAATATCGATATGTTTATCTCTTTTTAATGACAACAAATAAGAGAGAGAAAAAAGTTTCTCGGTTAATATTAAAGCATATCGACAACATCGCAAATTTTCTACCAATCTTATTGAAACACGTCACTTACCACTTATGACATATATATGTAACCATTAAATTTAAATTTCAAAAGCCGATTATGGCAGGAGGATTAATTTTATAAACATTTTATTTGTACAGTTGAACCACTAAAAACCTATTTTATAAGATACAAATATAAAAAAAAATCACTAAACTAGTCCATTACAATCTCAACTTCTGAAAGCAGTTTTTAAAAATTAATATTAAAAAACAATTACTTAAGAACTTCAATGAAAAAAAAGCGCCTGTCAGACCTGTCACTTATTTTCCATAAAGGCAGAAACATTAGAAACATTTAAGTCATCATCAGGCATAAATGATTTAATAAATCAGATTGCCGAAAAAAAGGCAAGGAAAATTTATTTTTTTATTTGTTGATTTGTTTGTTTGTAAGAGTGACAGATAATTAATTTTATGTAAACCTTGTTTTCTTCTGTGAGAAATCTCTACCCTTCCTAAGGCATGCTACGCCACTGTTGGTATTACATCCAAGAATACATAAATCAAACTGTTGTAATTGGTATTATTAAAAATTATTTATTCATGATTATTAAAACGTAAATCTCGCACGTTTACGTTAATGATCCCAACTGCTTTGGAACCTTGCTACTAGTTGGCGTAAAAGTCAATAAATACGGTAGGTACCCAGCAATAAATTAAAAAGTGTAAACAACTGCATAGTTTTGTTGAAACCAATTCATAAAATAATTGTTGAAAGACACCTACATAGTTATAAAAAAGTAAGAATCGTTCGTTAAAATCGTTGAGTGATAAATACACTTTTTCAGTAAACCTACTGTGTATTCTGCGGTGAATGTTAATTACCAGCAAAATTTTTATTTAGGTATTTTACCTTTACACAGCTGATCACGGCGTTCCAAATCTCCTCTGTGGATTGCTCGTAAAAATCTGGTTGAATATTCCAAGTTTTCGTAGGTTTATCGGATGATTTTACAATTTCGCCGAATTCAGTTACTAGAGCTGATCTGACACTACCGGTCCCCACATCAACACCTGTAATATAATCAAATAATTAATTCACTGTAGCAAAAAACTTTTTGTTTTTGTGGTTTTTTTATAAATAAGTAATTACACTATTATTACCCACGAAATAAGCTGTACTCCTTTTACTACAGTCACACGACGACATAGCTAAACTGAATACCGGTTCAAGGTCTATGACATGATATATAATACAATGTGATAATAAGTGACGGAACATCAACGA